>JALHLI010000001.1:11220813-13925421 GCA_023349425.1 Anthopleura sola
TGACACCTCAGTTTTGCAGTGACGTCAGTTCCTACGTCACTATTTCATATCAGCTGGATGCGCCGTCCACTCAAAAAGGCATTACAGTCAGAAGCCAATGAACGGTCCTAGTACTGTACGTTTTCCAACAAGAATATGAAATTCATTTTAATGGTTATCATGGAAGCGAAGTTACACTTTTGGCATATCATGAGGCGTAACTGAAATAAAACCCAGACAAACGCAAGTGTTATGTGTGTAATTTAGCTTACAACCGATCGCTTCGCACGCCCCAAGTTTCGGGTGTTTCTTTTCGCTGAGTCTCAAGATAGGGTTTAGCGCCACTTCATTCCCTGCAAGTTAGACGGATCCACTGAGTGCAGCAAGGTTTGTTATTTACCTCTAGATCCTCGGTATCACATGTGAGTAGAGTTTGTTAGGTCTCTGCCTTGATTCGACGGTTTTTCTCCGAGCCCCGACTTTGATCAGCCCGAACGGTGCTTCAGGGTATCGATAAAATTTGAAGTGAGTTTTGCAACATTCAACTGGCTTCAACGTCACTCAAAGACATGATATATTCATCTCACATCAATTTTGAACACAGTTCATGAACTCCGGCACAAAAGCCTCAAAACCTAGTTTCTTTGTCGTTAACACGTATTTCGAAATGCTTTTGGAAATTAATGAGAGGAAATGAAAGGTATTACAAACGCAATGCCTATCAGGTCTTAACTTGAAATGAATGATTTGAAGGGTAAGAAAATCCCCCGGGGGGGTGGGTACTCCCTGTAATGGACTATACGGGGATGCTCCGCCCGAAAGGGGTACTTTTCTCAGGCCGCATGTATAGCAAAGGGGTGGAAACTTGTGAGTTTTGGTATAAAAAGGTGTAGATTTTCTTCAGAGGTATACGAAAGGGGTACCTTTTCAGGCTAAAAGGTATATAAAAGGGGTACTTTTTCGCCCGTATGAAATGACCCAAAGTAGCCCCCCCCCCCCCCCCCCCGGAGAAAATCTGAAGTGAGTTTTGGAACATTTTAGTGGCTCCAACGTCACTCAAATAGATAATTTGAAGGGGAAAAATAATCCTTATTGGGGCAAAGCCCAGGAGAACACAAGCGGGAACCAGGCCCCATTCAGAAGTGTCCCCCCGGTCCACACTCAAACACTTACTACATTGAATATTCATTACATTTATTCATGAGTTTCAGTGAGTTTTGCATGAATTGTTTGAAAAAAATAATATTAACTTATCATCATGAATCTCCAACGATTTTCTTGTTGTTTTTTAAAGAAATTTTCATTATTTTTTTAAATTCCAGTTCATCAAGTCTGTACTTCTCTCGCCGTTCCGGTTTTTCCTGATCACGTGCACCCAAGATGCTCTTCGGTCTTCATATCAACAAGAACAACATGGCGGATGAGTAGTAGTGTGAAAATGTGTGCAAAATGTCGCTGTAGACCCGGTAAGACACTCTGAAACACATAATTACCTATAGCAATGCTATCGGAAATGTTTTGTCTGGCCTTCTGTGGGGTTATTTAGAAGTATTTTTTAATTTTCGTAGGAAAAAACGAGGATTTCGTTTGTCCTTGTGTTGGCCATGGCTGGCTTCATGTAACTTTGCACGTGCCAGATTAAAAGTTGTCTAACTTCGTTCTGGACGCCCAACTGCTACTAAAAAGTATAACCTCGATTATTATATCCTATTCTGATTGTTTTAGGGCATTTTATACTTCCTTTCTTATATTTTTGAGGGTATTTTTGAAGGAAAATCTCCAACTAGTATTCAAGCTAATTTGCATAGAACATACTGTAAGGATATTGTTAACATATAAATATTGATTTATACATTATTATTATTTTGTTTTGAGCTCTTTTCTGCTTTCTTCATTTTATATTTTGTATTATATTTAACATAAAAACATCTCCCAGCTTTAAAAAATTAAGCCAATTTGCGTTTGCTGAAACTTTGCCTAGCTTCCATGGAGAATTTCTCGTCTTTCCCCTAATTTGACGGTTTTTTTAAGGCAGCAGCATATGGGTTTGTAGTGATGCCATATTTATCTTTTTTTGGTTCAGTTGCAGTAATTTTTATTTCAACCACAACAAGAACAACAACAACAACAAAGCTCAGTCCCTGAAACCCTTAAATAAGAATGAGAGTGAGGAACCCCACCATTTAGAAAATATCCAATGCAAAAAATTTTTTTGGCTCTTTGAAACCCCTCACTTTTTTTGGTTGCCTGTCAAACTCCCCTAACCAAAATTTTCAATCCCTCAAGCAAAAATCCTGGATCTGCCACTACAGCAAGCACACTAAGGCTCTTTGACCCTTTTCTCTGTTGCTTTAAAAAAGTGGGAAGGGTGATACAGGGTTAATGGTGGGGTTAGCATTGGCATTTATGGAGGTTCTGCAAAATCACATGCCGACGGCCCAGCTATGTTAGATGGTGCAACAATAAACACCCTTTACTCTTGGAAACTGAATTCCTTCTTATGTAAATTGATTGTATTGTTCCTGCCAACTAACATGGTTACAGTCACTGCACTGCTGTGCTCTCTATTTTTATTGATAAAAATTGTATGTAAATACAATTTGACATTTTTATTTTTCTCTCTTCAGAGCAGCTAATACAGTAATAATCAAGTGGTGATGCCCACAGAAAAGTAATACCCAAAGAAAAATGCCCACAATGCCAGCCATGGTGGAAAGTGAAGAGTTGATGACAATTCTAACACATTGAGAAACCAGTGAGTCATTTATGACATTTCCATCTTGTCACAGAAAACTAGTAAAAACTAGAAGTGGCAATGTGGAGAAAAAGAAACAACATGCTTTTGATTGTGAGCTGCATCAGACAAAAACATCTAGAAAAAGTTCTTAGTTGTATCAAACAGCTGGGAAAAGGTTACAGTGCCTTGAAATTTCCAAATTCAAGTACAGTGTTTGTCACTAGCATTAAAAATATCTGAATTATTTAACATCAAGGTTTGAGAACTGTTTTGTTTTTGTCTGATGCAACTAAAATATACAGTGAATTTCTTGGTCCCTTTTATTATTTCTTGATTCACTACCACCATCTTGATTTCTCTACATAATTCCTGTAGTTTGCCCAATTGACTCCATATCTTGAGACTCCCAAAGGAGTTAAAGCATTTGAATTATACGAAAAAAGAATTTGAAGAGGATGCTAGTGGTAGTGGTATCAAGATGTACTAAGGTAAACCAAGAATCTAGACAACTTGAACATGAGTGCAAAGCATTTACAATAGAAAAAAAATGTCTTTTGATTCAAATGACCACTAAATCACATTATTTGGAATTAACCAACAATGCTCCAATATAAGTTATCCAAAGTTTCTTTGAAATTCCTTGCTCTGCAACTATTTATTTTATCAATTCTTAATTCTTCAAAATATGGAGAGAAAAATGCACCTTGCAATTTATTGTTGAAGAAAATTGAAGATTTCTTCTTTATAAAAATTATTTGGGATAACTAAATTTGTTGGAGCTTTTGAATATTTATGAAATGTTGGCTGTTTTGGAGATGACAATTGTAATTGTCACTGTGGAAGTCATAAAAGGTAAGTCCAGACAAGGATGATGACAAGGACTTAATGTTCAAAATAAGGTTAAACATCAGGTATTTTATCAGGACACTTTCTATTTTGATGGCCATATTTTGGAATTTTGCCAAATATTTTTTTAATTTGTTTTTTTATTGATATAGGGAATAGGTAGCATGATGCAATTAGCTTTTTTTTATAGGGATACAGCATAACATTCTAGTATTCCCACTTTTCTTATCCAGTGCAAAGTTTTCATATACATGTATACTAGTTTAGTTAATTTTGATGTAGAGTTTCTAAACTATAATTCTTTTTCATTTTTTCAAAATTCAAAAGATTTTTCTACAATAAAGATAACTGATAGTTAATCCTGCAATTATTGTACTGTGCAGATCTCATTGTGGCAATAACACTTCTTTCGAATATCATCTATATTTACTAAAATTAGTTAGAAAATATATGCATATTCAAGTAATTAATTTAGGATTCAAAGTGTAATAATCTTATTTTGTGTCTTAAACGTTTTTTAAAGAATTCTCAAATGTTTTTAGAAGTAAATTACAGCTAAGGAAATATGGTTAATCTCAGGTAAAGAATGAAAATATTTATGAAAATTATTGATAAGATACATTTCCAAAAGCAAACTAAAAAAGTGATATCCATAATAGCTGTTTTCACGGAAACTCCAACTGATAATATCCAATTCATTTTAGATAAATAAAGGATATGACAAAAAGTAGAAAATGTAGATATTTTCATAAGCATGATTAGGAGAAATGGTATTATTTACAGCTGTTTTGACATTAGAGCCCATAGTTCAATTCTTATGGACAATAGCCATACAAATGTTTTATTTTAGGCATACCGGTAGTTTTCCAGTGGAATTAAATTCTTGTAACACAAGCAGATCAAAAGTACCAGTCTTAAAAGGTAATAAGTAAATAAATATGAAAAATTGTTCTTCTAAATTTTAAGAGCGCAATTCAAGTTTTAGAGCTTCTGGTAAGCTACACATGTTTCGACCATTATGATTTTTGTATCAAAAGACAATCTCTAAAAGTTACTAAACTTACAATCATGTGAAAATTCAAAAGCATTTGTCGGGTGATATAAAAATGATAATTTATATTAACTACTTGCCATTTGATAATATAATAACATATCTAAATACAACAGAATGCAAAATGTACAGGACTTCAGACACCTGTTGATCTGATGACTTAAAACCTTTTTTTAGTCCATTGAAATTCTGTGCTGCATTTAACTGGAAATAGCAGTAAATACATTTTTTTTTTTGTATAGAGACACTAGGCTTTTCCATTGGACATTACTGTAAGTAAAGTACTATTGAAAAAAACAACCCATTTTCTGACTGCTCTACCACAGGTAGCCCAGTAATACTGATGAGTAAAACAGTTATCAATATTGTAGATATGTATTATTCTTTTTTGAAAAATTAGGCTGCACAGTTTTTTTTCTTTTTGTACAAAAAAATGAGAGTGAATAATGAATGAATATTTTTTTCTTGCTTTTTATTTATTCTTTATTTTTTTGTTCCATGGATGCTCAATCAAGACCTTTCCATTTAAGAACCAATAAATATGGTTTGGCTTATTATTATATCCATTTATTTTATTTTATCCTGCTTTTTCTTCAAACTGTGTTTTCTTTGTAAGCAAGTTGCTCTGACATGTGCAGATAACAAAGGAATGCTAAGGGTTGAAGGGGGTTAAGTAAGAGTAAAATGTCTAGTAGAATATAGAGAAGATAATCAAGAGTCTGGATATCTACATGTATATTTAACAAAAAATATATTTGCAGTGTGTGAATGGTCTGAGTGAATGTACTTTATTCATTTCTTTCAAGTTAACAATTCTTGCCTTCTGATGAATAGAGCTTAGAGGTGATACTATAACCCGAATTACAGGCTTATCGCCCACGGACTCTATCGCCCACGGATTTCGCCCACGGATAATATTACCTATCTAACATACAGTGCAGTCCAGAAACACGTACAGCACCAAATGCTTGCGATCTGCTCGCAATTCGTTTTCTCTATTGTTGTTTGCAATTTAATCGCGATCACAGTGTGCTTGGGTACAATTCTTTTCTCTTCCACTTATCAAAACTCGAAATAAGTCTATATAATCAAATATCTCCACCCTGGGAAGAAGTTCTCAAGAACGGCTAGAATCATAGCGATCTCAAAGCGTTTAACATGACGTTACCTTAGTGCTTTAGCTTCCTTGGAATTAATTTCATTGTATTAGAAAATAAAGTAAACTTGTAACATGTAGTTAAATAAAAAAAAAAGCACAGTTTAAAGTCACCTGAAGGTGTTTTCTATCAAAATCTCCTAGACGTTTTTTACCGCGTCCTTCGTTACGTCTCAGTGAATTTGAGACGCTAAACTTTCGCCAACTCGAAAAACGCTTTAAAAATCTTTTAAAGAAACTATCTAAATGTATCTTAAGCCCACATTAATCTGTGTTACTTCATTCTAGATGTTGTTACTCTGTCTTTTTTCTACACTTTATTACTTTGGTGTCTTTATCGGTACAGTTTGCTCTTTTGAACTTCGTTTGATTTTTTACCACGGGAAGAAGACATGATTCAAAGTACTTTCCAACTACGATTGGCTTAGATCTGACACGTTCAATCAAACGAATAGGTGATAATGTCTGGAAATCTACAACAAAATTGGCGTGCCAGTTGTTTATCTAAACTTGGAAGTCTTTCGCTGCATATTTTTTTATTTTCACTTGGTTACTGTATTTACTGTTATATTTGGAGATGTTAAAAAGACTTACACGTAGAACGGTTTTTTTAAAATATGATTTAAACGATTTACTCTTTTTAGAAAGCTTACAGTTACATGTAAGCATTGCATTGTTAGATCGTAAAGAAAACTCTAGTGCTGTTTGCTACGTAAGTGAATGCTCTCAAGTGTGTATGATCGGTGTCTTGAAAAGTTAGACCTCTGCACTGTATAACACTGTTAAATATGATATAAAATGGTTTTTGACTTGAATTTGGTCTTTGATTTTTAGCAGACTTTTGTAAAATACACTTTAATGCGGAATGTCATATTTGATCATTTCTAGAAGGACCATTCAATCTGGAACAAGCTCTTAACTCTTGAGATGCAGATTTTTGTCTTGATTCATACTGCTGCCAAATTTCAAAAATCATGGCTTATAAAAGATTTTATGCGTGGGCGAAATGCATGGGCGATGTAGTCCGTGGGCGATAACGCTGGATACCTATAACCCAGTAGAATAGGCCAATCAACTAGGTACAATAGTGGATAAATGAATTGCAGATTTTGTTCCAACATGAGATAAATGTTCTGATTATATGGTAGGATTTAAAATATCTTTTGAGAACTGAATCCATGCTTTCTGAAATGCAATCTTATTTCAAGAAATTTTGTAGAGTTTTGCCTGTGCTTTTAGGGTTGTCCCTTGTGTTTTGCAAAGGTCAAAAGAACCTAGAGTTCATAAATTTTATAATTTTTGCCATTCTTATTTACCTATTTAGTTCTGCAGTTTCTTAGATTAAAATAGCTGATCTATTTGATGTGGTCAAACATCCACTACAAACTTATCCAAACTAATCCAAACCTTCAACTACATTTTCCATCCCTTTTTGGAACCATTGTCGTGGTTCACTCATAAATTTTTCATGAATTGGACTCGGCAGGCTCTGCACTGTCTAACTAATTTTATGGCAATCAAGGTCCTTTGCTCCTCATGAGATTAAGGAGTAACATTTGTTACCCTCTCCTTGTACTGCACAATGGCTAGTACCTGTAGGCTATCAAGCTAAGCTTCACATTCACCATTTTTCAGTGTCCTCTAACTCAGAGTTACATTTGTAACCCTCTCCTTGTACTGCACAATGGCCAGTAGGCTATCAAGCTAAGCTTCACATTCACCATTTTCCAGTGTCCTCTAACTGATATGTGCACTCATGTACAGGAAGCCCAAGGATATTTACACTGTAGGAGGATGCTTAGAACATTGAGTGATCAACTTAGTCTGTATCAATCTTCTGTTTTAATGTTATTGAAGCAGTGTAAACTAAATACATATAAAAGAGCAGCGATTAGATATAAAAACTGAATAAAAAATTACAATGAGCAATAATGATCTCAATGAAATGAGTAGATAGTGAAAACTTACATCTGATGATAGCGATAGATTAAAGAAAGAATAGCTGTGGAAAGAATTACATGCTGGAATCTGAAGTAATATCTCTGGTGTGAATATAAAATGTGTTCCAAAAAGATGCTTAAGTATCAAATTGCATTATGATGGAAAATATCTAAACAACTAAAAAAAAAACATTAACTAAACTAGAGAATGATATAGCTGTACAATGTAATATAATCACATAATAATAAATTACAATGAACTTAAAATAATGAATCTACATAAACTTGACCTGCGGTAAAGAAAAAGTCTAAAAGCAGGAATTACCATTCCACAATTAGTTTATTTAGTTACTTTTTAGTTTGATTTGGTCATTCTGAAATTGATGCTAGAAATAAGTTAGAATTTGAATTCCTGCTTTTGATATTTGTTTCAAGCCAGGTCAATAATAGATTGTATTATTTATTCAAAATATTTCCCTGTTTCTGATTGGCCCACAGTCCATGGCTAATTTTTCATAACAAGCATTGACTGACCAAATTTGAAAGAAACGTCATTTGTCCTATAATTTTTTAAATTTACTGGACGATTGACGTCATTCGTCCAATAACTAAAACCTTATTGGACGATTGATGTCATCATAGCGGGCAAACAAAGATGGCTTGCCAACAGGGAAGGTTTCCAAACCTATCTAAAATGCTTTCTTAAATGAACGAATTTAGTTTGCTTTGAAAAGATTTTGAATAAAATTAATAATAAAACAATTATTGGATTTAGCTATCATATGATATGAAAAATTGTGCATACCTCGAAGAGTGT
This sequence comes from Anthopleura sola, assembly GCA_023349425.1. Classification (NCBI taxonomy): domain Eukaryota; kingdom Metazoa; phylum Cnidaria; class Anthozoa; order Actiniaria; family Actiniidae; genus Anthopleura; species Anthopleura sola. The sequence goes on from JALHLI010000001.1 coordinate 11,229,340, forward strand.
TATCCACCTTGGCAGATAACCCTCTCTTCGTTATGCATAATTTTCCAAGTTATCATACTCAGCCTCATCCAATAATTGCTAAAAATCGATTGCAGTATATTAGGGATATGATTGATTCTAAAAATAAAGAACAATTAAAAATTAGCATTACTTAGATCTGATAAAATCAAATGAACAATAAATTGAAATAAAGGTAAATAGTATTCATTGAAAACATACATGTAGTTGCAGTTCAAAAAATATTTGTTTATTGTGATTGAATGTGATCCTAAAAACCCCATCATCATCAATATTTCTCTAGATGACCATACTTGTGTACTTTTGAAATATATCCACTCTGAACTACTGATCAGATCTGAAACAAGAGAAACCATTTGTATCATGTGCATGAACTGTACAGTAGGATACTTAAAGCCTGATTACTGTAGAATGGTGCCTAATGAGTCACAAAGAAGATGTACTCAAGATAGAACATTGCATTATTTACTGGCACAATATATTTCAACAATGAAAAATAAAAATAAACATGAAAATCTGGACAATAGTCAGATCAGTACAACTGCAGAAACTGCAACAAAAAAAGATGGCCATCAGAAGAACAGAGAACCTTCAACTGTTTAGAGCAAACTAAGAAAAGATGAGTTCTAAATACTTCTAGATGTTGTGCAAGAAAATGGCATTACCGAACTCTAATAATGGTTTCACCTATGTAATGAATTGTCATCAGAAAGATGAACTGTCATCAACTACTGCTTAACATTGAAGAGTGTGGTATACAAAGATGTTCTCTACAAATACATCAGCTAACAAAAATGAAGGCTGTATTTGGGAAAATACAATACAAGTATAAACTTGGCCAGAAAACGATAAATGATCTTGTACCCAGCTTTGCTTGTGTGTAAGAAATTACTGATACCTCAACCTAGTATCAAGATACCAAGACCTAGTGGCAGGATACCAAAATCTGTTTGGTAGATAACTCAACCTAGTGGCAAGATACCTCAACCTACAGTGTAATGGCAAGATAACCATTTATAAAGCTATGAAGAAAAGAATCAAAGAAAATTAAATCTTCCATCCAATGAAAACTTTTCGCGCTTCACATATGTGATAACAGCCAATTAAATGAAAAAGACATAATGACAACCAGTACAGAGCACCAGTACTACCTCTGGACCAACATTGCTTATACCTTCCAAAATTCATGCATAGTATGAGACAGATTGTGCTTGGACAAGTGCTAGTCATTCATATCATCCAGAAAAGATGCTGCCATTGGTTTGCAGATGTTCCGATCTTGGTACAATGCCACTGTTGGAGCCAGATGACATCACTTCATTACTTCTTCTGTGGTGGCTGGAGCTGATGGTTCCTAACTGATGGCACAAAATAACTACTGGAATTCTTCACTGCCCCAGTAAGTCAAATGGAGATTATTATCTACACTCATATTAGACTGGAATTTGTTATAAAGATTTAAGGTCAGCCAGAAGATGATGACATACATTTTGCTATAAATCACAAAACTAGCTAGCGGTGCCAGTAACAACCTTGGGTTTTTAGGGACCAAAACAAGCTAGGGTAACCAACCCCTGGGGCGTGCCGTATTAACCCATTAAAGGTTTGCTATTGTCACTAATAGTTACCATGAGCAATCATTACTAAAAGCAAGATGGATGTCAATAGGTCATGAAGAGTTTTTGCTATAAGTGATGTTCATTCCAAACAAATATATTGCAGTGAAGTGATGCATTTAATGGATTATTGTAACACCAAACGGAGAAGCCGAATGAAGGACAGCAGCATAGTTTTCTTATTTACCTAGAAGACGAGATTCATAGCATTTTATTACAATGAAAACCATGATAAAGAGTTCCTTGCCATTTGAACACATTTTTCTCAGCTTCCAATCAAGGAAACAGAAAGCTATGAGTTAAAGTCAAGGTGAACTACACTTGTTTAATACATTTTAGAAGTTCTATGCATCAATTGGCCAGTAAATGTTGGGAAAATAGAGCATATTGGGCATAAAACAAGAACAGCACTGTGAAGAGTAAAAATGTTTAATCAAGATTTGAAATATTATCTCAACTTTGAATCTTCAAACATCAAAGGACAAGTAAAATAAGTTGTGAAGTAATTTTCTTCTTTGGGCGTTACATAATCAACAGTGATGTGAAGGAAAACCAAAATGAGAAGAATGAAAAAGAGAAATGGTTCTTGAAACACATCAAATGACTGTCAAACCTGATGTTCCCAATATGCATTACAGAATATCACAATGTTAATATGATAAATGTGAATGGGAGAAACAGCGTCAAGCCCAACAAACTTTGCAATTCAGTGAAATCAACTGACTGAAATCTGATACAAGAGTAAAAACATGAAGTACACTATAAAGTATGGTCATTCTAGCCCCTTTACCACATTTAAATCTCCCCTATAATCATTTAAAAATCATAATTTACATTTCATTATTTTTATTATAATGTTAACAGTGGACAAAGTCAGTGGTGTGATTACTTAGCTTGGTCAAAATTCAGAATCTTTATTTTCTTGTTATTGCAGTTTGATAGAATTGTTGATCATGATGTGTGTAGTTGGGAATTAATGTTCATGATGTTTGCTATTTTGTACCATCACATATTTCCTGTTGTTCCTAGGAAATGGGTCTGTTTATCTCTGTAGGCTGGTTTGTAGGTCATTGGAATTATGTTCTAACGCATATGTGTTGTGTGCAGGGCAAGAAAATGTTGATGTTTGTATTATGTTAACTTTAGGATTTGTGTTTAGAGATTTATTCAGCTGATTTTAGTCCACTCATCACTATCACCTGATACAGTTTTTAAGTAAAATTAATGTTTTTTCCCTCCATTATTTTGCATTTTATAACCCATAAGTTATGTCATTGAGTTGAGTTGTGTCATCTGTGATGAAAATCTACTGCAGTCATGTGGTCCAAAAGCCTGTGACTGCAGTAGAGGGTAACTGACTCACTCATGGTGATCAAGACTCTAGTTGAGTTGAAAACTTTAATTAAAGGTACGCTTTTCTTTCTTACTCAGTGTCTCTAAAAGTTAATCCATTATAATTATTTTAACCTGAGTAGATGAATTTTCATCAACAAAAATGTCATTGAGAACATCCTATCTTTTACAAGTCAACCAGTTGGCTTGGTTGAGCATTGGACTTCCGTGTGGGAGGTCATGAGTTCAAGCCCCGGCCGGACCAACACTCAGGGTCTTTAAATAACTTAAGAGAAGGTGCCACCTTCTTAATTACATATGCGAATGATTAGACCTTCATGTGGCTCGGATGATCACATTAATGGCAGTCCTGTCCCTTTCAAATTAAGAAACGTAAAAGACGGCCACAGGTTTGTTAGTTGAATTAATGTTATGTGCTACCCTCTATAAACAAGTTTGATTTATTTATTATTCAAGTCAGAATATCAGCATCTAGTGCAGAAAGACTTTGATTTTGCATTAATTTGGAAGCTTGTGTGAATAAGGTTGAAGCTACACCTAAAGGCAGGAAATGGTCTTATTTTTGATTGCAAAGTCAGTTTGAATTTTTGGAATGTGTTGTCACTTTTAGAGAATGATGGATGAGCAATGGATGATTTCTGTTCTCAATGCACCTTCATGTAATCCAAATATGAATTTGTCTCTACACATTTGGTCACTCAACTGGCCATACTTGCACAAGGTGCCAGTTTGTCTTAACCTCACTTCCTAATCATGAACTGTTTCATGTTGAGCCTTGCTTATATTCCAGAACTTAAACCTGCCAGACAAGAGGGAACTTTCTAATGTGCCTATGTAATGAGTCTTAAGCTTCTCCATCCATATCCAATTTTGTTTTTGTCTGTTTCCCTGATTTGGGGCTGTATTGTGTATCTATTTACTGGTAGCACTTCATCAGGCATAGATAATTGTAAAGCTGCTATTTCGAGAAGTGGTTTCTTTTGATGACTAGTTGATTTTTGGAAATGTTGCCTGATAACTTTAATTCTGTTCTTTTGGGTTTTGCTACAATGAACATCGCGCTTCAGACACCAAGTTACTGCGACAAGACTGATTGGTTTGACCAGGTTTTGACCATATCTTTATTACTCAAAAACCTAAAATGGTGGACCCCAAACCCACCACAAGCACAGGGTTTCCACTCACAATATTGGTTTTCCACTGACTAGTATATTAACAAACTCAAAACCATAAAATCCTTTGATGGTGTTCTTGTGTCTGTAGCTCCTTTGACTCCTTATTGAGGCAATTTCTTAGTTTGATTTTTCTTCTCTGGTACACTTTTAAATGATCAGTTTCTTTATAACTAATCTTTTAGAATTTAATTTATTGCAATTTTATTTCTCATCAAACTAATGATTTACCATTGATTTAAACTTTAAGTCAGTAAACTCTTAATGTCAATCATTAAAATCATATTAAGAACCTCTAAATTCTATAAACTTTGTATTATACTCAATTTTAGATTTTTTATTTTATTTATTTATCTATTTATACTTCAAGATTATTTACATCAATTTAATAAAATACACTGCCCCGCAAATAGCTAAGCTAATCTGGGCGGGTTTGTGTTAACAAGAAAAAAAAATAAAGAAGAAGAGAAAGTTACTAAACGTATAAATTGATGATCTATCTAAGCAAAATCAAAATTAGTTTTAAAGGGAAGAAAATGTATACACACAAGAAAGTCCCGTATAGAATTAGGAATTTGATTCCACAATTGAACACCAAAACAAGAAAATGAGTTATTTCTTCAATCGCTTCATTGATTACGTAAACTCTCATGCTGATTTCTTGTAGTTGAGTTGACAACTTCTTTAGGTCTTTTTCCATCTCAGGCTTGAAAAATTTTACTTCGTCAAACCCTTTACTCAGAAATTCGATACTCTTACTGATTTCTTTGACCTCTTTGTCATCATTACTCAAGTCAGGGATGGAAGCCATCTTGTTCTTCATCACCTCCAGGTCTTGACTAAGTTTGCCAAGTTGGGATTTTAGTGCATCGTTTTCCTTTAATTTGTCAATATTTTCTTTAGACATTTTAGCTTTAAATTCACTTAGATAAATTCACTTAGATAGATGATAGGTAGATTTCTTGATTAAATTCGACAGAGCTCACTTAGTTTGGTCACTCGTCAAGCAGCTTATCACGCATGCAAGCCCATGCAATATAGGTTGAATACTCTAGACCTCAGATCAGTTTTTATCCCTCTCTAAAATCTTGATTCTCATATCTTAAAGACCAAATAGCATGGATTCAGTTTTCAGAAGCTTTTAGAATATATCTTTCAGAATTTATTTTTCAGAAAATTTGGATGTTGGATTGTTTTTAATATATTATACGCTTGAATACCTTTGTTGATTGGTCCATAGTTGTTTATGTATTTATAGTAAATACTGTATTCCTAACACCGTTCAGAGCAAGGGGAGCAATAAGAATTTTCAAAGGGGATAGAGGGTTGGGTGGCATGTCATATTAATTATTAGTACTTTTTGAGAGTATTTCTATTGAGGAATTTTTTTAGCACGACAAATGTTTTGTACATGTCATTGTGAATTGCTTACAAGTATACAATGAGAGAGAAAAAGTTTTGTAAAAGAACACAATCAGAAGTGAAATATTAGATGAAATAGAAAGGTCTTGATTTAATATAATTTATGGAAAGCTGAATTGCCTTTTCTCTCTGAAGTAGCAAACCAAATGAAAAATACAGATGTATACAGATTCTACTACAGTTGTAATGTTAACCAGTAATTTTGAACAGTATATTGATATATGAATGCATAGTTGATCGTTCAACCCCCCTCCCTAATTTAAAATTAGAATTTTTTTCAATCATTTTGTAAGTATATATTGAAAAGTTAAACTTTGGATACTCAGTACAACTTACTTAGATCAAGACGAGTAAGTGATGTACATGCTTGTTATTGTACTTGTTATTATATGTTATTGCTATCTATATTGTAATATGTTCTTTGGGAGGGATAAACACGGTAGTAATCTTAGCTTTAAAGAAATCTGTAAATTGGATACAGAATCATCATCATTTAGCATTCACTTGTAACATGGATTTTCTCTGTCAAACTTACTTCAGTCTCAAAACGTTTTATTAGGAAATGATACTATTCCCCATAATGCTTTGAGTATCAAAAAAAATTGGGCTGATCAAAGTCAGGGCATGGCTAACATTAACTCACAAATCAAATGTAATTTTGCATCCAGCATGCACTTTGATTGGTTTGATTCCTTTCTTTTCATCAGTGAAAAGATGCACACTGCACACATGCTAAGTATTTTCCAAGAAAATCTATAATAATATTATTTATAATTTATTTGATCATATGAATATGGTAATTTGCGCATTATAAGTATTGAGATTATTATTATAATATCATGATTACCTCGGGATCCATTGTTTCCAGAGGGCTGTTTAAGGTCTAACATCCCCCTGGATGAATAGTGATGAGGGACATTTAGTCTAAATATCCCTCATGAATATGATATTATAATATTACAATAGTCTAACCAGTTCCCTGTCTGTTAATTATCCTCTCTCATTTATTAGTACTCAGTTTCATCTAGTGCTTTTGTTTCATATTTTATTTTTCATATTTTATTAGGACCTCCCTGAAAATCATTTAACTATGCTGTTACTGCTTTTGATCAAGCTAAGTTTAAATTGAGTTGAATTCATTTGTCAACACTGGCTGAAAAGCAAAAATCAAAACAAACTTTTGTGGTTCACGTGCATGGTTGTGGATTTTGATCCTAATAACAAACCAACTAGCAGAAATTTTTTCAAGTTAAAATGGCGTACAAATTGACTGTGTAAGGTAGGATAGCATTTATACATTGTAAAGAACACATTCAATAATTAAGAATAGATTTTTCTCGCTGAATAAGAGTGAATTTTCATGGGCTTTAAAAAATATGAATAGGCTTAACAGAGATAGTGGCAGAAAGCTGCCATATTTTACAATTGCATTGCCCTTTTCTGATTTCATTAGCAATAGTTGTTTTAGAATCAAAAACGTTCTTCATAGATGACATATTTTGCTCGAGCTTTATATATAGTGCATTCAGTTGTTTGTATACAGTCAATTGAAAATGCATTGTTGTTGACCAGCTCCGCGACTATGCAACTAGCCTGAATGGTAGTATGGGTAGAAATTACTGAAGCTGTTGGATTCTACACTGATTAAATATGCACTGGGCTTACAGTACGAAAATTTGCTGGCAAAATAGTATGTTAATTAATGACAAAATAGTTTCAAAATTGGGAACATCTTTCAATTGACTGAATATTACTCATATCGACTTTTGTCTTCCATTCACAAAACCCAAAGACATACATTTAATGGGTTGCTGCTTATATTATCTTATTAGAATAAATAAGCAAAACAACTACTTCAGAGTAAATAATTAAGCCACTTCAGCGATTTCTACCCATACTTCGTTTCAGTTCAGTTGAATATATAGTCACAGAGCTGGTCAGTGAAAACGTTTCTTCAAATGACTGTATATTTTTTGCTGTTAACAATTTGCAATATCACTTTAATCTAATAAGTGCAGAGAACAATATTAATTATTCATTATTGTTTTCATAATAAAAGTGTATTCTAAATATACTTTATATCTTCTAAAAAGATTTCAAATTCAATCTTGGTGGCCAATGTTAAAACACATCAGTGTTTTAGAAATAACTGTTTTGTATGTCCATTAGGGACATCCTTGAATGCATAAGTGATTATGATACCAAGACACTATTGAAGAAAACGAATTAGTATTTCCCAAACAAAAAATATAGTAAGGATGTGGCATGTTTAGGTTTTAGTATTTCCTATATCTCATGCTGATTTTATAAGAGAAAACACTCAACAGCTAAGATTTTGAGCTATTTTTCTGGCCATTTAAAGTACTTATATTTCTGTCAACATAAAAGATACCCAAGGTAAGACATTTTTGTTAAGAATTTTAGTAGATGATGTTTCCTCAAAGTGATTGACTGATAAAAAATATATGTATAATGCAGCTTATTCAAGGTAAGGTCTTATAATCCCACTCATTATCCAACACAATTAATCATCTTGATAGAATTGGTTTTATACAAATTGCTGGTGCATAATTGTTCCATTTTATCAGATAAGGACTGGAATAGAAAATGAGATCCTAATAAGAAAAGAAATGAGGGGGGTCTCACAGGCTAGGTTCAAAACAATTCTAGTGTGGTACCTTCCAACTGGATAGTGTTTGAGAACGACAGCACGTTCCAGTAACTTGATTCTTGTGATTTAGTGGCCATAATATAAAAATTTGTTAGTAGCATTAACAAACAAACATCATTTTGTTGACACATGAAACTTTCACACTACTGTTCAGGTTGTTGTTTACACTGTCATTTATTCTCCTTTATTCATGCTTTGTGCATCTATAGGTCAAATAAAGCAAAACACCCCCACCTAACTCTCCCCAAGATGAAAATGAGAAATAAAATTTATATGATTTTGGACGGGAGGGTTGCTCTACAAAACATACTCTTTGTTCTAAAAAAAATGTGGAATCTACTTGAGGCATGCTCCAATTTTTATTTTTTATGGAAATCATAAGCCAGAATTTAATTTATATTTTTCGTGCATCTACATATTACTCTGCTCTAAGTTCTATGACAGCATGGCTGAATGGAGCATCAAAGTTTTTTCTGCAAAATATTAAGCATTGCCAGCATGCCTCAAGCAGATTTGACAACTGCATTCATGCTATCAAACTATTCATGACAAAGGCAACTATGGTAGAACCTCATATCAATCACTTTTGAAAATGAGCCAACCTACTGAGCCAACCGGGACGCCATTACATTATATTACATCTGATGCAAAGTATGTGATATTGCTTAATGTTGAGAGTGAGGTTCTATTATTTTTTGCCACAGTTATTAGTGATATAGTAATTAGAAAAAGATAGTTGCTAAGATTATTGTTGAAATCACCTTTGGCTTTGGAAGTATTTTTCAATCTTGTTTACTTTGCAAGTTTTTTGGACATTATTTTGTCATGAATAGTTTGATAGCATTCATGTTTACTGATGCACCACACATACATACACACACTACATACTTGGTTGTCTGGTGTCCATACTATATAATCCATACACACACTCAGTCACTAGACCCAGTTGTTATTGACCAAACCCTGGTTCCTGATGAAAATGGTAAAATTATGGATGTTGAACAACATAGAGGAAAAACATACTGATGTTTTGGAACTTGAGACTTTTATCGAACTGAGTGATCCAGACATAACCATCAGGAATCAGGTTCTCTACCATTCAAATTTTACCAGTGTGACAACAGAGTTTGTCAATATTACAAAAACCAAGTCAGTGGATTCAAATTGACATCCTCACTACCTTTCCAAAGAAAATGCATGACGCCAAAGGCACATTATACAATATGCATGAAAAATTGACTTAGAAAAAATGATTAAGAAGAATTAGGTCAATAACAACTGGGGGTAACTTACATTGAGTGGGGAGGGAAAACTTGCTATTGGGGGAGGGGATAACTTACATTGGGTTGGGAGGGAAAACTTGCTATTGGGGGGGGGGGAGGGGATAACTTACATTGGGTGGGGAGGGGAAAATGCTATTGGGGGGAGGGAATAACTGACATTGGGTGGGGAGGGAAAACATGCTATTGGGGGGAGGGGATAACTTACATTGGGTGAGGAGGGAAAGCTTGCTGTTGGGGGAGGGGATTGCTCTTTTTGGGGGGAGGGTCACTCTTATGGGGGAGGGGGATGATGAGATAATTGGGAGAGATTCGGCACTTAGAATATTTTTTTCAAAAATCTTTCATTTCAGTTACTACAGAAGAAAGAAGATCTCAGTTGTCGGTAAGAATTGGACTTAGAAAATTTTCATGTCTTTTTATGTGTCTTGTATGTTATTGATGCATGTTGGTTGTGTTGTTTGGTCAAATAAAGTTTGATTTTGGACTTAGTGGTTTTCCTGTGTTTTTTAATGAATTCCATCTTTACCCTCTCCACGCCCTTTTTAGACTTACAAAAAAATATCTCCCCGAGGTCCTACCAGCACCAAGTCTCACTACCCCTGTAGACCAGGACCAGGCAGTACTTGCTGTCTCGACAAGAGTCCTCTTATGAAACCACAACCAGGTGGCTACTCTGATGTTGAAGATTGTTGATAGGGATATCAGACTCTGAAACCCCCTACAGACTCATGAAAGTACCTTGATGGCAAGCCAGCCCTTATACTGTGAGGGTTGGTGCAAGTAGGAGTCTTACAAGATAACCATACCCCACTACCCATAGGTTTTACTGCACAACAGTGATGTATATCTCAGAGTGGTGTGATTAATAGACTTTATTCAGACGGTATTCAGACTTCCATAAAGTGTATGTGATTATCAACCTGGTTTGCGAAGACTAAAATAACAAAGTTTCTAGGCTACTAAACTTGTGCAAAATGAGCTGGTCTATCCCGAAAAGGAAACTACCAACATGTAATTTAATATGAAATGCTAACCTAGACTCTCACCCTTGAACAGTTAATTTATGTTTCCCTAGAGGACTAATGTCTAAAATATCTGCTAAGGGAATGGGTCTATAATTTATTCAATGAAGTACTAATGTATTCAGAGTCTGCTAAGGGACTGGGTCTATAATTTATTCAATTAAATATTAATGTATTCAGAGTCTACTAAGGGACTGGGTCTATAATTTATTCAATGAAGTACTAATGTATTCAGAGTCTGCTTAGGGACTGGGTCTGATTGTATTAATTTATTCAACCAATCTCTAGGGAATACAGTGGCGGATCTAGGGATAGTGCGACGGGGTCCGCTGCACCCGTTTTTTTTTTTCAACGCCATTTTTTTTTTTTTACTTTGACATCATATGACGTCAATATGACGTCATAGCAATCTATTCCCCGATCTGGACCCCGTTTTGAAAAACCCTGGATCCGCCACTGGAATAGGGATTATTATGTTACTTAATCATAATGACATCCCATCAAAAACTTATTTTTAATAAGTCAGAGTAAAACTGAATTAAAGTAGGTAGGCTCAATGCCAAAATATGATGCCACTCAAAACTTGACTGTTTTGTTTTCTGGCTTTTAATTTTTCTCAATTTTATAATGTTTCTCCAGCCAATCAATGTGAAACCACAGGGTACAGTTTGCATGGTACTCTGCATGGTGATGTCATCATGAAAAACAATCAGGTTTAAAGTTACTGAGAAAGTGGATTTGGTAAGTGACCAATGCATGATTTAATCTTATAATTACTGAAAAAAATCACTAAGGGAGGTGTTCCTATGATACTTTATTTTAGAAATGATTTCAGAATGGGTTTGGTAAGTGCATGATTTATTTGTACGATAACATTTTGTTTGGACCAAGACATGAAGATATAAGCAAAATCAACATGTGTAAGTAACTGCCACAAGTTACTCCAGCTGATACCAAACCCACTCTATCAATCTTACTTCAAGGGGACTGAACTATAGATGGTTGTTTATCATAGCCTTAGTCTTATACCTAGTCCTATAGTTTGGTATTTAGGGTTTTAGGTTTATCTTGTTTCCTAAGATGAGTTTTTTCACCAGCAAAAAACTTCTTAGCAGAAGTAAAAGGGGCCATAATGCATGAATCATAAGATAAATTTCAAGATTTTTTTTGCAATTTTGAATCAAATTGTGAGCAACTACATGTAAAAAAATTGACCATGCATGCCAAATTCAAAAGTACATAGAATTTTCCCATAGTTGTTAATTTTGAATCAAACGTATTTTGTTTTTGGAAAGCTTGTGCATATAATACAAGTGCTTTGGACATAATTCATAGTAAAACAACTCTTGGTTTTACTTGTAACAATAGTTTCATTTCATTCTAGTTTAATTGTTTCTTGATTGTGAGGTATGGTGTTTTGAATGCCATTCTTTGATGGCTCACCTTGTCCTCTATTCATTCATTTTCCATTTCACATTTGCCTTGTTTGGCTTGGATTTATTTGTTTGCACTTTTCATGTATTATATTTCATAATTCTGCACAGCTGAATTTGTTGTACTTTAGTCAATCAGTATTATAAAAAATGTATATAAATTGAATTTTGTAATAGGAATTTCTGAATATTGAAATAGTATTCCAGTTTCAATCATAGATCATATGTCCAAAATGATTGCAAGAACTTCAATTTAAATTTCTGTAGATTTTGAACTTTAGACGAATATCATAACCTTCAAATCACAAAACAAGATAAAAGTTCATTGTCAATTCATACATTTACTGTAGTTGCTCTTTAATAAATTCATAATTTCTTTGCCTTTGTAATTTTGCACACAAGGCTGTAATTCAACTTTGATTATGCATTGAATGAATTGCATTAAATTTCACAGTTTGGAATTGAATATTCTTATAAATATTTTTCTTTGCCCAGAAAATCATGTTTTCAAGTATTCAAAGGGTTTTATTAAGACCTCAGTTTCATCTTAGAATTTAGTGAGATATATTTTGCTTTTGTAAAATTTCAATCCTTACTTTCAGGTTGTGGTATCAGTGTTAATAAAGTTTGTTCAGTTTTCAATTCTATTTTGTTGGTGCTGCTGAACTCTTGGTATTTCTTGCTTGCATTTTCTTTAGTTTAGTTTTTGCATGGTACAGTGTAGTTTTTAAGGACAGACTTTTATTTTTAACTTTTAAAAGAAACTGAGGTCTTATTTTGCTGGTGAAAAAACTTATTAAATTACAATCCTATGATAGAACCTTGTATATCAGTCTAGCCAAACATCATTGAATGCAAGATTAGGTCACCTAGAAATGATTCAACTTCTAGTCTTCCCAGGTTGACTATCTACTTGTATGGAAGTCTGAATGGTGTCTTATGCAAGTCTATTGAGCACACCACCCCAAAGTTATCACTGCTGTACACACCCATGAATAGTGAGATATGATTACCTCTGCTCCTACTCGCACTAACCTGCACAGTGACCAGCATTCATGCCACCAGCGCACTTCCATGAAATCTGCAGAGGGCCATCACCTGGTATCCTTACCGACAACCTCCAGCATCAGAGCAGTCATCTGATCATGGCCTCAAGGTTAGACTCTGCCGAGATCAGCAATGTTGTACCACCTTTATTGGTTTCCTGACCTGGTGGGGCAGCTTCTCTGTTTGGTGCTGGTAGGACCTCGTGGGAGGTATGAAGTGTATTTCATTTTTCTGGTGTTAAGATAATAAATGATAATATTAGATATAGGAGAGTGTTTATACCTAGTAAAGGGTTCTCAGTAGATTTTGAACAAAAATCTTAAACTAACAAGCGAATGATAATTTGGTTGAAATTAAAAAGTTTTACAAAAAATTGGGTAAAACAGAAAATTACTTTGAATTATTTAATTTGGCTTTTACTGAGAACCCTTCACTACTTGCAAAAATCTGTAATTTAGTAATAAATCAAATAATTTGGAGTAAGAATTTGAATCTCCAAATATTATAGTGAAACACTCTCCTATATCTAATATCTGTCAGGCTAGAGGACTGGTAATCAAAACTATTTTCTTCATCATGTTCAATAATTATTAAATATAAAGATAAGTTATCTATAGTATTTGTTGTTTTGATGTCTCTACGACTTCATTTCCAGATGACTGAATTAATTTTCAATAATCTTTAGGCTATTATACCATGCAAGCAATCTAAATAATTATTATTTTCGTAATCTCTTTTCAAAAGTTAATAGTTCTAGTTTTTAAATAAATTAAAGTTTAAATCTGAAATCTTACTGCTGTTGCAGTTTGCAGAAACAAATTTTGAATTAAGATGGTTTCAATTGTAAACCAAGAAAGAAACATTCCTACAAAAGTATTTGTGAAATAAACATATCTGCAAGACTCAAAATAGCAGCCAACATGGAAGCACTGATAGCAGGGCATGTGAAGATAATTTTGAAATAGAATTTAGAACACATAATAGTGAAATTTTATAGCCAAGATTTATATGTCCTGACCATATGTTTTTGCTATTTTGATTCCTGCATTTTACCAGTCCTCTAGCCCAAAACAATCGTATTTATTTTTTTCTAGTCTCCTAATTCTTTTTTTTTTCCTTGAGGAATTTTCTCCTAGGCCAAGGTAAAGCTATATTTAGTTCCTCTTGATAGAGCTTGTTTTCTTTGATCCTAGGCCTAGGAAATTTATATTCTATTTTTTTTTTAAATCCTAGGTAATGCTAAGTTGGTAATCCCTAATTGTTTTTTTTTTTTTGTTTTTTTTTGAAATTCCTAATAAATATCTGGTATGTTGAAATTTTATACTATGAACCATGCTACTCAGTTTGATAGCATGATATCCTTATCCTTGGTGGACGATTCCTGTCTTCACTACTGATTGACTGGATCTTGATGGTGCTGCATCATCTGACAAAGCTTCGCAGCACAACAGCTTGGTATAACTGAATATGACAGAGTTGTTATCTGTAAGAGGAAGCAGAATAAGATTGTCAAGATCCTGTCACTGATTGCACGTTAAAGTTAAACATCACATAGGATCAAACTCTAGAGTTATAGGCAAATTACTGCAGTATTTTACATTATCTTGCATTACGACTTTGATTGTCTTTCTGGTCAAACTAGGATGAATCATCATCATAATCAGAATTTTAATTCATCCAATGAATCAGAATAAAAGTTGATTTTACTTCATAAACGAAAATGAAGAAACTATCATCAAACATCAAAGCCATCAAACACGAGATACCAATTGTCACCAGGCAATATATATTCCGTCAGGTTTTGCAAAAATTAAACAATTCTAGTTTGTAGAACTGTAGTATTGGCAGGCATATGCTAACTTACTAACATGATTTATCTGGATAGCCTAACTTACTTGTCTGTCATGTATCTGCTGGCCAGAGATCGACTGTGCCATCACTATGACAACATTATGCTTGGCTGGAAAGACTGACAAGCTGTTGAATAAAGTGAAAAAAATTGTTTAGGAATCTGAGTGCTTTACTACAAAAAAAAATGATTACAAATGTGTTGGTATAAGTGTTTCATCATGATAAGCACTTATAATAAGTGCTTTAAAACCAAAATTGCTCAGAGTAATTTTTTTCAGCCAAATGTTGAATATATTTACCAAGGTGAGATTGGTTAGAGAAATGTATATTCAACGAAAATAAGAAAAGATAACCTTTTTAACAAATTTGCTGAAAATCATTGTATAGATTGTATCATTGTATATTGCATAGATAGCAAGGAGTTCAAATTAGCAATTTTGCCTTCTATGACATAAATGATAAGTAAACTTACTTGTCTGTCATCTATGGACTGTCCAGAGATTGACTCCATCATTACTATGAATACATGATGCTTGAAAGGCTGAAAAGCTGTTGAAAAGTCAAAAAGATATGTTTAGTAACCTGATTCTTTCAAATGACTTTAGAGATAAAAACTAAGGTTGTTACTGGCACTAGCTTGCTGCTCCAATCATCAAAATACAAATATCAACATCTTATCCTATGGTGAAATTTTTCTAAAATATCCTTGTAATTCTTTGGCCAATATGCCAATATAAATTTATTTAAAGACAGTGAAATTCCATCTTTATAATGTCAAGATACAGTTAAAAGTAATTTTTGAGCTCTTAAGTCTGGAAACATTTTGGTAAAGGAATGCAATTCACTTCCAAAGTTGGGGTATTTTTTGGCTCCCTCAGAGGGTTAACTTATGCACAAATTAATTTAAATTCTTAATTTTCTCAGAAGTATGCAGTGTTTTATTCTAAGAGTTTTTTACAAATTTTGTTTTCAAGTCTTGCTTTCTTCATCTCTTAATAAATATATTAGAAAAACGGATTTGGAATGGATACTTTTTTGTATTCTATGACATTTAGAATAGCTGAACTTACTTGTCTGTCATGTATCTTCTGGTCAGAGCTTGATAGTTGTATATCACAATCTTATGATGATTTACTTGAACACTTGTCAAGCTGTTGAAAAAATGGGGGGAAAGATTTGGTTAGAAACCTGAATCCTTTAGAGATGATTTTAAGAATTCTGGTGTGACACCAGACACGACAAGACAACACAATACAATGTACTTTATTCCTACCAAAATTGTTTTTACAATGATGAAAATAATACTTTAATACTATGCACATACAGATCTACAAAATAGTTGTATTATATTAAATATTAATTTGCCATTGATGTTCTACAGTGCATATATACTGGTATGTATATGTCCCACACTATTGAAAATACAGCCAATCGGAATGCAGGAGTATGTTTAACACTATTGCATTGTTTCTTCCCATCAGGCATTGCAACCTAGGTGTATTTTCAATGTTGTTGGATAAAAAAGTTATGCAATGCTTCATTGTGGTAAAATATGGAATATCACACTTGCCACTCATAGACCCTTTTCAACACCTCGGAATGTAGCTCAATTTGGAGGTCAAAACAATAGGCTCTAATAATTCTCTGGAGATCGAAATTCTTTTGTTTTGTTCTCCAAATTGAGCTGCTTTGATGCATTAATATGCTTGCCTGGAACAAGTGACACATCCCATGGTATACCACTCAAAAACATTATGGGCACTTTCTATTTTGATAAAAAATTCTGGAATTTTCAGTTTAAAATTAAATGAAATGTATATGTGATTGCACCATACTGAATGGACTTGGAAAAAAGTCTCTGAGCCCCAGATTGGAATTGATAAATGGAACAAGAAAAACCAGAATAAAAAATCAGAAATTTAGGAATGTCTTGAGGTATTCCTGGGCACTTTGCATTCAATAAAATCTTCCAGGTCGAACTTTCAAAATTTTCTTTGGTCGTATGGAACAGTTCACAAACCAGTTAGATAATATGATTTTTTCCCACAGACTACTGTGAAAAAATTGCGAGGTTCTAAAAGTTTTTTCCACTTTCATTGAATTTTAAACCAAAAATTCTATAATATGACCAAAGAAAAGTTTGAAAATTCGATCCAGAATTTTTATTGAATGGAAAGCACCCCTATAACAGTTATGTATAAATGTTTTCAAGAGTAGACTACATACCTGATGATCAGTAATAAGCTACTCCTTGGAACATGGTAAAGGAAACATGTTGGATTATCTTCCTCTACCACAGGGTTACCATGATGAATTAACCACCTTGATAATCAGGTCAATACTCATACAGCAACAAGGTGAGTCCATATTGTTATGAAGGTCACAGGGTCATCACCAGGTCACCACATCAATTATCATCTTGATAATCAGGTCAATACTCATACAGCAACAAGGTGGGTCCATATTGTTATGAAGGTCACAGGGTCATCACCAGGTTACCACATCAATTATCATCTTGATAATCAGGTCAATACTCATACAGCAACAAGGTGAGTCCATATTGTTATCAGTCTTTTCTCTTGTTTCAAAGCAGTAAATCCATTATTACAAGATTGATATCGCACTATTCCATGATTGACTTGCAGTTTGGTGTGCATATATTGGTTAATAGAGTCAAGATACAGTATGGCTATCAGGCTCAGATGTCAGGTATCAACAGCCATCTTGTTACAGGCTCACTGGACAGGTTTATGGAGAGTTTTAACTGCAATACGAAAAGAGATAAGTTATTAGGACATTAATATTTAGGATCTTGATGGTTTTAACGAGGGAGTAGAGGTTTGTAGGTTTCATGTCACATTTCATGTCGAGTTTCGTGTCACGTAAAAAACAAAATTTCAAAATATATAAAAAAAGAAAATAACCGTCTGTCAAACAGAGAAACTGGTTCAAAACTTCCTAAAATGGTTTGTTTATGACAAATTGAATTGGTTCTTTCCAGAAAAAGTAGAATTTCCAGGGTACAAAGCTAACACGTGTTATGGCGGACGAAGCCGGTGAAACGAACATTCGAAATTTTTAAACTCTTCCAAAATACAGAAAACTGAAGAAAAAGGCAGAAAAACGCAATAATTCTTACCTTTCATAGTTCTTGTGTGCTTATCTCTCTGTTAGGTCGAGCACGAGCTAATAACCATCTTTGTTCTTGTACAATTTCAGCCTAAAACCAGTCATGTATTTGCACAAGTTGAACAAACGTCCATTACCAAATGCAGCGTGCAGAAAATGTGCAGGTGACATACACAAGGACTGGATACTAGCATTTTACACAGGAAACCCGCGGAAAACTGGACTTTTTGCAGAGAAAATATCGAAAATTTAGCGGTTTTTAAGTAATATTTTTTGCCTAAAACGTTAAAAATGAGTAGGAAAATATATTTTAGCATTCTACGGTGGGTAAAACCCCGTAAAAATGCCCATTTTAGGGCAAAAAACTATATTATGTTAATTAGTCACGTGATATGTCACGTGACCTCCAATTTTTAAATTTTTTAGCTCGATTTTTTACATTTTTGCAAAACAAAAACATCTTGGGGGGTTGAGTTTATTTCATTGTATTTGATATTTATTCAATAAAGCAGTGTGTAATAAAAGAACATTGAACTTTTATTGTCTGACGTCTTTTCTTTTCCCTGTATTGCTCGACACCCATAAAAAAAGAAAACGAGAAAAATATAACAACAGCTGAAAATACCCTTTTGATATCGAGACACCCGACCAAGAATAAACTACACCCAGAGACAACAATCAACAAACAATGATTTCAAGACGCATGCAGCGCAAACATTTTTTTATTACACTTTAAACTATTAACTTTATTATTGATGGCACTTAACCCTTGAAACAAAATCTAATGAATGACTCAATGTCTGATGGTCAAAACAAAACAATGGAATCAGAGAATACTAAAGGCCCGTTTACACTGTCGATTTTTGATGCGATTTTTCCGGCGATATTTGAAAACAATCAAATTTGCCTTATGCTTCTAGAGACATTTGTCCAGGTAATCTTGGTTGTCCGGAATAAAACTTTACAGGTTCATCCGTTACCATTTTCGACTGTCACCAAAATCGCCGTAGAAATCGCATCTCAAATCGCAGCAAAAATCACCAGTAAACGGGCCTTATTTTTATTAAACTAATTTCTATTTCACGGATCAAGTGTCATCACTATAACTCTTGTTCTTTCGACACTTTGCGCGGCCGTTTTGACGTAACTTCTCAGAGCAAAAACAGTACGCGTTCCGTCTGTTTGATACTAGTAAATTATGCGCATAATTGTTTTTTCCTTTATTTTAGTTTGAATAAGTGTTTTCAAGCGTAGAATCAAACAACTACCCGAGGGAATAATACGTGACTAAAATGAACAGCGCCAAAAGTAACAATGCATGACGTCATTTTTGGGTGAATATGGTCGAAACCCGTGCAAGTTTTATTTGTCATGAAGAGAATATACATTAGAAGGGCCGCGACTCCCAAAGAATTTATCACTTTTTTAGTTATTTTTTAGTTGTGTGTAATCTTTTGACGGTGCTCCGTGTTTTAGTCACATCGTTCCCTCGAGCATCATTTCTTTCTTTCATACAATCAGCATTCTTTGTCATGAAACAAAAAGAAGCCTCAAGGAATCTAGCACTTCAAATCAATGCCTTTATTCAATTATTAGTGTTTTTCATCAGTTTTCTTTGTTAAGTCAATCCCTTGAGTATTGCTTGTTTGTTTTTTCGTGACGCGGGTCATGGGGTTGATGTACCATTGTATGGTCACTTTCACAATTACCCTGAAAATGAGCAGAACGGGGAAATACAAAAGAAATCACAACTTTTTCGAAGGAATGTCTCGCTTTTCTTTTGTTTTATCCTGCAAGACTCGCCTTCAAGATCCTTTTGAAAGTGGTCTACTTGGGTGTGGGCGTGGTAGGGGGTAAGACATATAGTGACAACTGACATTTTGTATTTTATAAGTTTTTTTTATTAAAACCCTCTTTATTTTGAATTTTTTCCAATCATTATTTAAATAGAATTCAACCTCTCTTCTCTTTTCACTCTGCCTCTTCCTTTCCCTATATTCTCTATCATTCAGTTTTTTTTTCTCCTTTTAAAAACTAATCGTTTCTTTGTTCTCTTTCGTTTTTCTGCATTTTTTCCGCTATAGTTTCTCTGTCGTTTCTCCTGCTCTCTTCCCGATTTTCCTCTCTTTTCCCGACTTCTTTCGTCTTTATACTACCCAGCGTTATGTCAACCACCTGCAGAAATTAACAGAGCAACAAAAAATTAATTCTTTTTAATTACAATTACATGGTTCATCAGTATGTCTGATGCCCTGTTTCCCTAAAGGTATCGCGTCCCTAAAGCTAGGGGTTTTTGGCAAGGACACTTTGATTTTAGTTCCCTGTGGAAGGAAAGCAATAGATTTGCCTTGTCACCACAAAGGGTCACTCTACCTTAAAACGCGACCTAACTAAAAGTGGATACAAAATGACCAAAGAAGGGTCTAGTTTGGGTCTTTAGACAAACATTACAAGTACAGTGTTTACTAGAAGGAAGGGGAACTTGTTTCGGTGGATCCGAGAATGTAGTGATCAGGCACTCCCACTCTGGGGTAATCGAAAAATTCAATTTTTGCACTATTTTAGCCAAGATGATTTTTGAGCCAAATACTTACCTACAGGGTCTCTTCTTCCCACTGTCTAATATATGAATCATTTGCTGTTGATTTCTGTGAAAAAGAGGCAAAACTTCAGCCAGTCCCAAAATTGACATTTTTGACCACCCCGGGGTAATCGAAAAATTCAATTTTTGCACTATTTTAGCCAAGATGATTTTTGAGCCAAATACTTACTAAGAGGGTCTCTTCTTCCCACTGACTGATATCTGAATCATTTGCTGTTGATTTCTGTGAAAAAGAGGTAAAAGTTCAGCCAGTCCCAAAATTGACATTTTTGACCACCCCGGGGTAATCAAAAAATTCAATTTTTGCACTATTTTAGCCAAGATGATTTTTGAGCCAAATACTTACTGAGAGAGTCTCTTCTTCCCACTGACTAATATCTGAATCATTTGCTGTTGATTTCTGTGAAAAAGAGGTAAAAGTTCAGCCAGTCCCAAAATTGACATTTTTGACCACCCCGGGGTAATCAAAAAATTCAATTTTTGCACTATTTTAGCCAAGATGATTTTTGAGCCAAATACTTACTGAGAGAGTCTCTTCTTCCCACTGACTAATATCTGAATCATTTGCTGTTGATTTCTGTGAAAAAGAGACAAAAGTTCAGCCAGTCCCAAAATTGACATTTTTGACCACCCCTGGGTAATCAAAAAATTCAATTTTTGCACTATTTTAGCCAAGATGATTTTTGAGCCAAATACTTACTGAGAGGGTCTCTTCTTCCCAATGACTAATATCTGAATCATTTGCTGTTGATTTCTGTGAAAAAGAGACAAAAGTTCAGCCAGTCCCAAAATTGACATTTTTGACCACCCCGGGATAATCGAAAAATTCAATTTTTGCACTATTTTAGCCAAGATGATATTTGAGCCAAATACTTACTGAGAGGGTTTCTTCTTCCCACTGACTAATATCTGAATCATTTGCTCTTGATTTCTGTGAAAAAGAGGCAAAAGTTCAGCCAGTCCCAAAATTGACATTTTTGACCACCCCGGGGTAATCGAAAAATTCAATTTTTGCACTATTTTAGCCAAGATGATTTTTGAGCCAAATACTTACTAAGAGGGTCTCTTCTTCCCACTGACTAATATCTGAATCATTTGCTGTTGATTTCTGTGAAAAAGAGACAAAAGTTCAGCCAGTCCCAAAATTGACATTTTTGACCACCCCGGGGTAATCAAAAAATTTAATTTTTGCAATATTTTAGCCAAGATGATTTTTGAGCCAAATACTTACTGAGAGGGTCTCTTCTTCCCACTGACTGATATCTGAATCATTTGTTGTTGATTTCTTTGAAAAAGAGGCAAAACTTCAGCCAGTCCCAAAATTGACATTTTTGACCAACCCGGGGTAATCGAAAAATTCAATTTTTGCACTATTTTAGCCAAGATGATTTTTGAGCCAAATACTTACCTAGAGGGTCTCTTCTTCCCACTGTCTAATATATGAATCATTTGCTGTTGATTTCTGTGAAAAAGAGGCAAAACTTCAGCCAGTCCCAAAATTGACATTTTTGACCACCCCGGGGTAATCAAAAAATTCAATTTTTGCACTATTTTAGCCAAGATGATTTTTGAGCCAAATACTTACTGAGAGAGTCTCTTCTTCCCACTGACTAATATCTGAATCATTTGCTGTTGATTTCTGTGAAAAAGAGGCAAAAGTTCAGCCAGTCCCAAAAATGACATTTTTGACCACCCCGGGGTAATCGAAAAATTCAATTTTTGCACTTTTTTAGGGAAGATGATTTTTGAGCCAAATAGTTACTGAGAGGGTCTCTTCTTCCCACTGACTAATATCTGAATCATTTGCTCTTGATTTCTGTGAAAAAGAGGCAAAAGTTCAGCCAGTCCCAAAATTGACATTTTTGACCACCCCTGGGTAATCGAAAAATTCAATTTTTGCACTATTTTAGCCAAGATGATTTTTGAGCCAAATACTTACCGAGAGGGTCTCTTCTTCCCACTGTCTAATATATGAATCATTTGCTGTTGATTTCTGTGAAAAAGAGGCAAAACTTCAGCCAGTCCCAAAATTGACATTTTTGACCACCCCGGGGTAATCAAAAAATTCAATTTTTGCACTATTTTAGCCAAGATGATTTTTGAGCCAAATACTTACTGAGAGAGTCTCTTCTTCCCACTGACTAATATCTGAATCATTTGCTGTTGATTTCTGTGAAAAAGAGGCAAAAGTTCAGCCAGTCCCAAAAATGACATTTTTGACCACCCCGGGGTAATCGAAAAATTCAATTTTTGCACTTTTTTAGGGAAGATGATTTTTGAGCCAAATAGTTACTGAGAGGGTCTCTTCTTCCCACTGACTAATATCTCAATCATTTGCTCTTGATTTCTGTGAAAAAGAGGCAAAAGTTCAGCCAGTCCCAAAATTGACATTTTTGACCACCCCGGGGTAATCGAAAAATTCAATTTTTGCACTATTTTAGCCAAGATGATTTTTGAGCCAAATACTTACTAAGAGGGTCTCTTCTTCCCACTGACTAATATCTGAATCATTTGCTGTTGATTTCTGTGAAAAAGAGACAAAAGTTCAGCCAGTCCCAAAATTGACATTTTTGACCACCCCGGGGTAATCAAAAAATTCAATTTTTGCACTATTTTAGCCAAGATGATTTTTGAGCCAAATACTTACTGAGAGGGTCTCTTCTTCCCACTGACTGATATCTGAATCATTTGTTGTTGATTTCTTTGAAAAAGAGGCAAAACTTCAGCCAGTCCCAAAATTGACATTTTTGACCAACCCGGGGTAATCGAAAAATTCAATTTTTGCACTATTTTAGCCAAGATGATTTTTGAGCCAAATACTTACCTAGAGGGTCTCTTCTTCCCACTGTCTAATATATGAATCATTTGCTGTTGATTTCTGTGAAAAAGAGGCAAAACTTCAGCCAGTCCCAAAATTGACATTTTTGACCACCCCGGGGTAATCAAAAAATTCAATTTTTGCACTATTTTAGCCAAGATGATTTTTGAGCCAAATACTTACTGAGAGAGTCTCTTCTTCCCACTGACTAATATCTGAATCATTTGCTGTTGATTTCTGTGAAAAAGAGGCAAAAGTTCAGCCAGTCCCAAAAATGACATTTTTGACCACCCCGGGGTAATCGAAAAATTCAATTTTTGCACTTTTTTAGGGAAGATGATTTTTGAGCCAAATAGTTACTGAGAGGGTCTCTTCTTCCCACTGACTAATATCTCAATCATTTGCTCTTGATTTCTGTGAAAAAGAGGCAAAAGTTCAGCCAGTCCCAAAATTGACATTTTTGACCACCCCGGGGTAATCGAAAAATTCAATTTTTGCACTATTTTAGCCAAGATGATTTTTGAGCCAAATACTTACTAAGAGGGTCTCTTCTTCCCACTGACTAATATCTGAATCATTTGCTGTTGATTTCTGTGAAAAAGAGACAAAAGTTCAGCCAGTCCCAAAATTGACATTTTTGACCACCCCGGGGTAATCAAAAAATTTAATTTTTGCAATATTTTAGCCAAGATGATTTTTGAGCCAAATACTTACTGAGAGGGTCTCTTCTTCCCACTGACTGATATCTGAATCATTTGTTGTTGATTTCTTTGAAAAAGAGGCAAAACTTCAGCCAGTCCCAAAATTGACATTTTTGACCAACCCGGGGTAATCGAAAAATTCAATTTTTGCACTATTTTAGCCAAGATGATTTTTGAGCCAAATACTTACCTAGAGGGTCTCTTCTTCCCACTGTCTAATATATGAATCATTTGCTGTTGATTTCTGTGAAAAAGAGGCAAAACTTCAGCCAGTCCCAAAATTGACATTTTTGACCACCCCGGGGTAATCAAAAAATTCAATTTTTGCACTATTTTAGCCAAGATGATTTTTGAGCCAAATACTTACTGAGAGAGTCTCTTCTTCCCACTGACTAATATCTGAATCATTTGCTGTTGATTTCTGTGAAAAAGAGGCAAAAGTTCAGCCAGTCCCAAAAATGACATTTTTGACCACCCCGGGGTAATCGAAAAATTCAATTTTTGCACTTTTTTAGGGAAGATGATTTTTGAGCCAAATAGTTACTGAGAGGGTCTCTTCTTCCCACTGACTAATATCTCAATCATTTGCTGTTGATTTCTGTGAAAAAGAGACAAAAGTTCAGCCAGTCCCAAAATTGACATCTTTGACCACCCCGGGGTAATCAAAAAATTCAATTTTTGCACTATTTTAGCCAAGATGATTTTTGAGCCAAATACTTACTGAGAGGGTCTCTTCTTCCCACTGACTGATATCTGAATCATTTGTTGTTGATTTCTTTGAAAAAGAGGCAAAACTTCAGCCAGTCCCAAAATTGACATTTTTGACCAACCCGGGGTAATCGAAAAATTCAATTTTTGCACTATTTTAGCCAAGATGATTTTTGAGCCAAATACTTACCTAGAGGGTCTCTTCTTCCCACTGTCTAATATATGAATCATTTGCTGTTGATTTCTGTGAAAAAGAGGCAAAACTTCAGCCAGTCCCAAAATTGACATTTTTGACCACCCCGGGGTAATCAAAAAATTCAATTTTTGCACTATTTTAGCCAAGATGATTTTTGAGCCAAATACTTACTGAGAGAGTCTCTTCTTCCCACTGACTAATATCTGAATCATTTGCTGTTGATTTCTGTGAAAAAGAGGCAAAAGTTCAGCCAGTCCCAAAAATGACATTTTTGACCACCCCGGGGTAATCGAAAAATTCAATTTTTGCACTTTTTTAGGGAAGATGATTTTTGAGCCAAATAGTTACTGAGAGGGTCTCTTCTTCCCACTGACTAATATCTCAATCATTTGCTCTTGATTTCTGTGAAAAAGAGGCAAAAGTTCAGCCAGTCCCAAAATTGACATTTTTGACCACCCCGGGGTAATCGAAAAATTCAATTTTTGCACTATTTTAGCCAAGATGATTTTTGAGCCAAATACTTACTAAGAGGGTCTCTTCTTCCCACTGACTAATATCTGAATCATTTGCTGTTGATTTCTGTGAAAAAGAGACAAAAGTTCAGCCAGTCCCAAAATTGACATTTTTGACCACCCCGGGGTAATCAAAAAATTTAATTTTTGCAATATTTTAGCCAAGATGATTTTTGAGCCAAATACTTACTGAGAGGGTCTCTTCTTCCCACTGACTGATATCTGAATCATTTGTTGTTGATTTCTTTGAAAAAGAGGCAAAACTTCAGCCAGTCCCAAAATTGACATTTTTGACCAACCCGGGGTAATCGAAAAATTCAATTTTTGCACTATTTTAGCCAAGATGATTTTTGAGCCAAATACTTACCTAGAGGGTCTCTTCTTCCCACTGTCTAATATATGAATCATTTGCTGTTGATTTCTGTGAAAAAGAGGCAAAACTTCAGCCAGTCCCAAAATTGACATTTTTGACCACCCCGGGGTAATCAAAAAATTCAATTTTTGCACTATTTTAGCCAAGATGATTTTTGAGCCAAATACTTACTGAGAGAGTCTCTTCTTCCCACTGACTAATATCTGAATCATTTGCTGTTGATTTCTGTGAAAAAGAGGCAAAAGTTCAGCCAGTCCCAAAAATGACATTTTTGACCACCCCGGGGTAATCGAAAAATTCAATTTTTGCACTTTTTTAGGGAAGATGATTTTTGAGCCAAATAGTTACTGAGAGGGTCTCTTCTTCCCACTGACTAATATCTCAATCATTTGCTGTTGATTTCTGTGAAAAAGAGACAAAAGTTCAGCCAGTCCCAAAATTGACATCTTTGACCACCCCGGGGTAATCAAAAAATTCAATTTTTGCACTATTTTAGCCAATATGATTTTTGAGCCAAGTACTTACTAAGAGGGTCTCTTCTTCCCACTTTCTGATATCTGAATCATTTGCTGTTGATTTCTGTGAAAAAGAGACAAAAGTTCAGCCAGTCCCAAAATTGACATTTTTGACCATCCCGGGGTAATCGAAAAATTCAATTTTTGCACTATTTTAGCCAAGATGATATTTGAGCCAAATACTTACTGAGAGGATTTCTTCTTCCCACTGACTAATATCTGAATCATTTGCTCTTGATTTCTGTGAAAAAGAGGCAAAAGTTCAGCCAGTCCCAAAATTGACATTTTTGACCACCCCGGGGTAATCGAAAAATTCAATTTTTGCACTATTTTAGCCAAGATGATTTTTGAGCCAAATACTTACTAAGAGGGTCTCTTCTTCCCACTGACTAATATCTGAATCATTTGCTGTTGATTTCTGTGAGAAAGAGACAAAAGTTCAGCCAGTCCCAAAATTGACATTTTTGACCACCCCGGGGTAATCGAAAAATTCAATTTTTGCACTTTTTTAGGGAAGATGATTTTTGAGCCAAATAGTTACTGAGAGGGTCTCTTCTTCCCACTGACTAATATCTGAATCATTTGCTCTTGATTTCTGTGAAAAAGAGGCAAAAGTTCAGCCAGTCCCAAAATTGACATTTTTGACCACCCCTGGGTAATCGAAAAATTCAATTTTTGCACTATTTTAGCCAAGATGATTTTTGAGCCAAATACTTACCGAGAGGGTCTCTTCTTCCCACTGTCTAATATATGAATCATTTGCTGTTGATTTCTGTGAAAAAGAGGCAAAACTTCAGCCAGTCCCAAAATTGACATTTTTGACCACCCCGGGGTAATCAAAAAATTCAATTTTTGCACTATTTTAGCCAAGATGATTTTTGAGCCAAATACTTACTGAGAGAGTCTCTTCTTCCCACTGACTAATATCTGAATCATTTGCTGTTGATTTCTGTGAAAAAGAGGCAAAAGTTCAGCCAGTCCCAAAAATGACATTTTTGACCACCCCGGGGTAATCGAAAAATTCAATTTTTGCACTTTTTTAGGGAAGATGATTTTTGAGCCAAATAGTTACTGAGAGGGTCTCTTCTTCCCACTGACTAATATCTCAATCATTTGCTCTTGATTTCTGTGAAAAAGAGGCAAAAGTTCAGCCAGTCCCAAAATTGACATTTTTGACCACCCCGGG
Organism: Anthopleura sola; assembly: GCA_023349425.1. Taxonomy (NCBI): domain Eukaryota; kingdom Metazoa; phylum Cnidaria; class Anthozoa; order Actiniaria; family Actiniidae; genus Anthopleura; species Anthopleura sola. Next base: position 11,256,968 of record JALHLI010000001.1, read on the forward strand.
GTAATCGAAAAATTCAATTTTTGCACTATTTTAGCCAAGATGATTTTTGAGCCAAATACTTACTAAGAGGGTCTCTTCTTCCCACTGACTAATATCTGAATCATTTGCTGTTGATTTCTGTGAAAAAGAGACAAAAGTTCAGCCAGTCCCAAAATTGACATTTTTGACCACCCCGGGGTAATCAAAAAATTCAATTTTTGCACTATTTTAGCCAAGATGATTTTTGAGCCAAATACTTACTGAGAGGGTCTCTTCTTCCCACTGACTGATATCTGAATCATTTGTTGTTGATTTCTTTGAAAAAGAGGCAAAACTTCAGCCAGTCCCAAAATTGACATTTTTGACCAACCCGGGGTAATCGAAAAATTCAATTTTTGCACTATTTTAGCCAAGATGATTTTTGAGCCAAATACTTACCTAGAGGGTCTCTTCTTCCCACTGTCTAATATATGAATCATTTGCTGTTGATTTCTGTGAAAAAGAGGCAAAACTTCAGCCAGTCCCAAAATTGACATTTTTGACCACCCCGGGGTAATCAAAAAATTCAATTTTTGCACTATTTTAGCCAAGATGATTTTTGAGCCAAATACTTACTGAGAGAGTCTCTTCTTCCCACTGACTAATATCTGAATCATTTGCTGTTGATTTCTGTGAAAAAGAGGCAAAAGTTCAGCCAGTCCCAAAAATGACATTTTTGACCACCCCGGGGTAATCGAAAAATTCAATTTTTGCACTTTTTTAGGGAAGATGATTTTTGAGCCAAATAGTTACTGAGAGGGTCTCTTCTTCCCACTGACTAATATCTCAATCATTTGCTCTTGATTTCTGTGAAAAAGAGGCAAAAGTTCAGCCAGTCCCAAAATTGACATTTTTGACCACCCTGGGGTAATCGAAAAATTCAATTTTTGCACTATTTTAGCCAAGATGATTTTTGAGCCAAATACTTACTAAGAGGGTCTCTTCTTCCCACTGACTAATATCTGAATCATTTGCTGTTGATTTCTGTGAAAAAGAGACAAAAGTTCAGCCAGTCCCAAAATTGACATTTTTGACCACCCCGGGGTAATCAAAAAACTTAATTTTTGCAATATTTTAGCCAAGATGATTTTTGAGCCAAATACTTACTGAGAGGGTCTCTTCTTCCCACTGACTGATATCTGAATCATTTGTTGTTGATTTCTTTGAAAAAGAGGCAAAACTTCAGCCAGTCCCAAAATTGACATTTTTGACCAACCCGGGGTAATCGAAAAATTCAATTTTTGCACTATTTTAGCCAAGATGATTTTTGAGCCAAATACTTACCTAGAGGGTCTCTTCTTCCCACTGTCTAATATATGAATCATTTGCTGTTGATTTCTGTGAAAAAGAGGCAAAACTTCAGCCAGTCCCAAAATTGACATTTTTGACCACCCCGGGGTAATCAAAAAATTCAATTTTTGCACTATTTTAGCCAAGATGATTTTTGAGCCAAATACTTACTGAGAGAGTCTCTTCTTCCCACTGACTAATATCTGAATCATTTGCTGTTGATTTCTGTGAAAAAGAGGCAAAAGTTCAGCCAGTCCCAAAAATGACATTTTTGACCACCCCGGGGTAATCGAAAAATTCAATTTTTGCACTTTTTTAGGGAAGATGATTTTTGAGCCAAATAGTTACTGAGAGGGTCTCTTCTTCCCACTGACTAATATCTCAATCATTTGCTGTTGATTTCTGTGAAAAAGAGACAAAAGTTCAGCCAGTCCCAAAATTGACATCTTTGACCACCCCGGGGTAATCAAAAAATTCAATTTTTGCACTATTTTAGCCAATATGATTTTTGAGCCAAGTACTTACTAAGAGGGTCTCTTCTTCCCACTTTCTGATATCTGAATCATTTGCTGTTGATTTCTGTGAAAAAGAGACAAAAGTTCAGCCAGTCCCAAAATTGACATTTTTGACCATCCCGGGGTAATCGAAAAATTCAATTTTTGCACTATTTTAGCCAAGATGATATTTGAGCCAAATACTTACTGAGAGGATTTCTTCTTCCCACTGACTAATATCTGAATCATTTGCTCTTGATTTCTGTGAAAAAGAGGCAAAAGTTCAGCCAGTCCCAAAATTGACATTTTTGACCACCCCGGGGTAATCGAAAAATTCAATTTTTGCACTATTTTAGCCAAGATGATTTTTGAGCCAAATACTTACTAAGAGGGTCTCTTCTTCCCACTGACTAATATCTGAATCATTTGCTGTTGATTTCTGTGAGAAAGAGACAAAAGTTCAGCCAGTCCCAAAATTGACATTTTTGACCACCCCGGGGTAACCAAAAAATTTAATTTTTGCAATATTTTAGCCAAGATGATTTTTGAGCCAAATACTTACTGAGAGGGTCTCTTCTTCCCACTGACTGATATCTGAATCATTTGTTGTTGATTTCTTTGAAAAAGAGGCAAAGCTTCAGCCAGTCCCAAAATTGACATTTTTGACCAACCCGGGGTAATCGAAAAATTCAATTTTTGCACTATTTTAGCCAAGATGATTTTTGAGCCAAATACTTACCTAGAGGGTCTCTTCTTCCCACTGTCTAATATATGAATCATTTGCTGTTGATTTCTGTGAAAAAGAGCCAAAACTTCAGGCAGTCCCAAAATTGACATTTTTGACCACCCCGGGGTAATCAAAAAATTCAATTTTTGCACTATTTTAGCCAAGATGATTTTTGAGCCAAATACTTACTGAGAGAGTCTCTTCTTCCCACTGACTAATATCTCAATCATTTGCTCTTGATTTCTGTGAAAAAGAGGCAAAAGTTCAGCCAGTCCCAAAATTGACATTTTTGACCACCCCGGGGTAATCGAAAAATTCAATTTTTGCACTTTTTTAGGGAAGATGATTTTTGAGCCAAATACTTACTGAGAGGGTCTCTTCTTCCCACTGACTAATATCTCAATCATTTGCTGTTGATTTCTGTGAAAAAGAGACAAAAGTTCAGCCAGTCCCAAAATTGACATCTTTGACCACCCCGGGGTAATCAAAAAATTCAATTTTTGCACTATTTTAGCCAAGATGATTTTTGAGCCAAATACTTACTAAGAGGGTCTCTTCTTCCCACTTTCTGATATCTGAATCATTTGCTGTTGATTTCTGTGAAAAAGAGACAAAAGTTCAGCCAGTCCCAAAATTGACATTTTTGACCACCCCGGGGTAATCAAAAAATTCAATTTTTGCACTATTTTAGCCAAGATGATTTTTGAGCCAAATACTTACTGAGAGAGTCTCTTCTTCCCACTGACTAATATCTGAATCATTTGCTGTTGATTTCTGTGAAAAAGAGGCAAAAGTTCAGCCAGTCCCAAAATTGACATTTTTGACCACCCCGGGGTAATCGAAAAATTCAATTTTTGCACTTTTTTAGGGAAGATGATTTTTGAGCCAAATACTTACTAAGAGGGTCTCTTCTTCCCACTTTCTGATATCTGAATCATTTGCTGTTGATTTCTGTGAAAAAGAGACAAAAGTTCAGCCAGTCCCAAAATTGACATTTTTGATCATCCCGGGGTAATCGAAAAATTCAATTTTTGCACTATTTTAGCCAAGATGATTTTTGAGCCAAATACTTACCGAGAGGGTCTCTTCTTCCCACTGACAAATATCTGAATCATTTGCTGTTGATTTCTGTGAAAAAGAGACAAAAGTTCAGCCAGTCCAAAAATTGACATTTTTGACCACCCCGGGGTAATCAAAAAATTCAATTTTTGCACTATTTTAGCCAAGATGATTTTTGAGCCAAATACTTACCGAGAGGGTCTCTACTTCCCACTTTCTGATATCTGAATCATTTGCTGTTGATTTGTGTGAAAAAGAGACAAAAGTTCAGCCAGTCCCAAAATTGACATTTTTGACCACCCCGGGGTAATCAAAAAATTCAATTTTTGCACTATTTTAGCCAAGATGATTTTTGAGCCAAATACTTACTGAGAGAGTCTCTTCTTCCCACTGACTAATATCTGAATCATTTGCTGTTGATTTCTGTGAAAAAGAGACAAAAGTTCAGCCAGTCCCAAAATTGACATTTTTGACCACCCCGGGGTAATCGAAAAATTCAATTTTTGCACTTTTTTAGGGAAGATGATTTTTGAGCCAAATACTTACTGAGAGGGTCTCTTCTTCCCACTGACTAATATCTCAATCATTTGCTGTTGATTTCTGTGAAAAAGAGACAAAAGTTCAGCCAGTCCCAAAATTGACATCTTTGACCACCCCGGGGTAATCAAAAAATTCAATGTTTGCACTATTTTAGCCAAGATGATTTTTGAGCCAAATACTTACTAAGAGGGTCTCTTCTTCCCACTTTCTGATATCTGAATCATTTGCTGTTGATTTCTGTGAAAAAGAGACAAAAGTTCAGCCAGTCCCAAAATTGACATTTTTGACCACCCCTGGGTAATCGAAAAATTCAATTTTTGCACTATTTTAGCCAAGATGATTTTTGAGCCAAATACTTACCGAGAGGGTCTCTTCTTCCCACTGACTAATATCTGAATCATTTGCTGTTGATTTCTGTGAAAAAGAGACAAAAGTTCAGCCAGTCCCAAAATTGACATTTTTGACCACCCCGGGGTAATCAAAAAATTCAATTTTTGCACTATTTTAGCCAAGATGATTTTTGAGCCAAATACTTACTAAGAGGGTCTCTTCTTCCCACTGACTAATATCTGAATCATTTGCTGTTGATTTCTGTGAAAAAGAGACAAAAGTTCAGCCAGTCCCAAAATTGACATTTTTGACCACCCCGGGGTAATCAAAAAATTCAATGTTTGCACTATTTTAGCCAAGATGATTTTTGAGCCAAATACTTAATAAGAGGTTCTCTTCTTCCCACTGACTGATATCTGAATCATTTGCTGTTGATTTCTGTGAAAAAGAGACAAAAGTTCAGCCAGTCCCAAAATTGACATTTTTGACCACCCCGGGGTAATCAAAAAATTTAATTTTTGCACTATTTTAGCCAAGATGATTTTTGAACCAAATACTTACTAAGAGGGTCTCTTCTTCCCACTGACTAATATCTGAATCATTTGCTGTTGATTTCTGTGAAAAAGAGACAAAAGTTCAGCCAGTCCCAAAATTGACATTTTTGACCACCCCGGGGTAATCGAAAAATTCGATTTTTGCACTTTTTTAGCCAAGATGATTTTTGAACCAAATACTTACGGAGAGGGTCTCTTCTTCCCACTGACTAATATCTGAATCATTTGCTGTTGATTTCTGTGAAAAAGAGACAAAAGTTCAGCCAGTCCCAAAATTGACATTTTTGACCACCCCGGGGTAATCGAAAAATTCAATTTTTGCACTATTTTAGCCAAGATGATTTTTGAGCCAAATACTTACTAAGAGGGTCTCTTCTTCCCACTGACTAATATCTGAATCATTTGCTGTTGATTTCTGTGAAAAAGAGACAAAAGTTCAGCCAGTCCCAAAATTGACATTTTTGACCACCCCGGGGTAATCAAAAAATTTAATTTTTGCACTATTTTAGCCAAGATGATTTTTGAACCAAATACTTACTAAGAGGGTCTCTTCTTCTCACTGACTAATATCTGAATCATTTGCTGTTGATTTCTGTGAAAAAGAGACAAAAGTTCAGCCAGTCCCAAAATTGACATTTTTGATCATCCCGGGGTAATCGAAAAATTCAATTTTTGCACTATTTTAGCCAAGATGATTTTTGAGCCAAATACTTACCGAGAGGGTCTCTTCTTCCCACTGACAAATATCTGAATCATTTGCTGTTGATTTCTGTGAAAAAGAGACAAAAGTTCAGCCAGTCCAAAAATTGACATTTTTGACCACCCCGGGGTAATCAAAAAATTCAATTTTTGCACTATTTTAGCCAAGATGATTTTTGAGCCAAATACTTACCGAGAGGGTCTCTACTTCCCACTTTCTGATATCTGAATCACTTGCTGTTGATTTCTGTGAAAAAGAGACAAAAGTTCAGCCAGTCCCAAAATTGACATTTTTGACCACCCCGGGGTAATCAAAAAATTCAATTTTTGCACTATTTTAGCCAAGATTATTTTTGAGCCAAACACTTACTGAGAGAGTCTCTTCTTCCCACTGACTAATATCTGAATCATTTGCTGTTGATTTCTGTGAAAAAGAGACAAAAGTTCAGCCAGTCCCAAAATTGACATTTTTGACCACCCCGGGGTAATCGAAAAATTCAATTTTTGTACTTTTTTAGGGAAGATGATTTTTGAGCCAAATACTTACTGAGAGGGTCTCTTCTTCCCACTGACTAATATCTCAATCATTTGCTGTTGATTTCTGTGAAAAAGAGACAAAAGTTCAGCCAGTCCCAAAATTGACATCTTTGACCACCCCGGGGTTAACAAAAAATTCAATGTTTGCACTATTTTAGCCAAGATGATTTTTGAGCCAAATACTTACTAAGAGGGTCTCTTCTTCCCACTTTCTGATATCTGAATCATTTGCTGTTGATTTCTGTGAAAAAGAGACAAAAGTTCAGCCAGTCCCAAAATTGACATTTTTGACCACCCCTGGGTAATCGAAAAATTCAATTTTTGCACTATTTTAGCCAAGATGATTTTTGAGCCAAATACTTACCGAGAGGGTCTCTTCTTCCCACTGACTAATATCTGAATCATTTGCTCTTGCTTTCTGTGAAAAAGAGACAAAAGTTCAGCGAGTCCCAAAATTGACATTTTTGACCACCCCGGGGTAATCAAAAAATTCAATTTTTGCACTATTTTAGCCAAGATGATTTTTGAGCCAAATACTTACTAAGAGGGTCTCTTCTTCCCACTGACTGATATCTGAATCATTTGCTGTTGATTTCTGTGAAAAAGAGACAAAAGTTCAGCCAGTCCAAAAATTGACATTTTTGACCACCCCGGGGTAATCAAAAAATTCAATTTTTGCACTATTTTAGCCAAGATGATTTTTGAGCCAAATACTTACTAAGAGGGTCTCTTCTTCCCACTGACTGATATCTGAATCATTTGCTGTTGATTTCTGTGAAAAAGAGACAAAAGTTCAGCCAGTCCCAAAATTGACATTTTTGACCACCCCGGGGTAATCAAAAAATTCGATTTTTCCACTTTTTTAGCCAAGATGATTTTTGAACCAAATACTTACGGAGAGGGTCTCTTCTTCCCACTGACTAATATCTGAATCATTTGCTCTTGATTTCTGTGAAAAAGAGACAAAAGTTCAGCCAGTCCCAAAATTGACATTTTTGACCACCCCGGGGTAATCGAAAAATTCAATTTTTGCACTATTTTAGCCAAGATGATTTTTGAGCCAAATACTTACTAAGAGGGTCTCTTCTTCCCACTTTCTGATATCTGAATCATTTGCTGTTGATTTCTGTGAAAAAGAGACAAAAGTTCAGCCAGTCCCAAAATTGACATTTTTGGTCATCCCGGGGTAATCGAAAAATTCAATTTTTGCACTATTTTAGCCAAGATGATTTTTGAGCCAAATACTTACCGAGAGGGTCTCTTCTTCCCACTGACTAATATCTCAATCCTTTGCTGTTGATTTCTGTGAAAAAGAGACAAAAGTTCAGCCAGTCCCAAAATTGACATCTTTGACCACCCCGGGGTAATCAAAAAATTCAATTTTTGCACTATTTTAGCCAAGATGATTTTTGAGCCAAATACTTACTAAGAGGGTCTCTTCTTCCCACTTTCTGATATCTGAATCATTTGCTGTTGATTTCTGTGAAAAAGAGACAAAAGTTCAGCCAGTCCCAAAATTGACATTTTTGATCATCCCGGGGTAATCGAAAAATTCAATTTTTGCACTATTTTAGCCAAGATGATTTTTGAGCCAAATACTTACCGAGAGGGTCTCTTCTTCCCACTGACAAATATCTGAATCATTTGCTGTTGATTTCTGTGAAAAAGAGACAAAAGTTCAGCCAGTCCAAAAATTGACATTTTTGACCACCCCGGGGTAATCAAAAAATTCAATTTTTGGACTATTTTAGCCAAGATGATTTTTGAGCCAAATACTTACCGAGAGGGTCTCTACTTCCCACTTTCTGATATCTGAATCATTTGCTGTTGATTTGTGTGAAAAAGAGACAAAAGTTCAGCCAGTCCCAAAATTGACATTTTTGACCACCCCGGGGTAATCAAAAAATTCAATTTTTGCACTATTTTAGCCAAGATGATTTTTGAGCCAAATACTTACTGAGAGAGTCTCTTCTTCCCACTGACTAATATCTGAATCATTTGCTGTTGATTTCTGTGAAAAAGAGACAAAAGTTCAGCCAGTCCCAAAATTGACATTTTTGACCACCCCGGGGTAATCAAAAAATTCAATGTTTGCACTATTTTAGCCAAGATGATTTTTGAGCCAAATACTTAATAAGAGGTTCTCTTCTTCCCACTGACTGATATCTGAATCATTTGCTGTTGATTTCTGTGAAAAAGAGACAAAAGTTCAGCCAGTCCCAAAATTGACATTTTTGACCACCCCGGGGTAATCAAAAAATTTAATTTTTGCACTATTTTAGCCAAGATAATTTTTGAACCAAATACTTACTAAGAGGGTCTCTTCTTCCCACTGACTAATATCTGAATCATTTGCTGTTGATTTCTGTGAAAAAGAGACAAAAGTTCAGCCAGTCCCAAAATTGACATTTTTGACCACCCCGGGGTAATCGAAAAATTCGATTTTTGCACTTTTTTAGCCAAGATGATTTTTGAACCAAATACTTACGGAGAGGGTCTCTTCTTCCCACTGACTAATATCTGAATCATTTGCTGTTGATTTCTGTGAAAAAGAGACAAAAGTTCAGCCAGTCCCAAAATTGACATTTTTGACCACCCCGGGGTAATCGAAAAATTCAATTTTTGCACTATTTTAGCCAAGATGATTTTTGAGCCAAATACTTACTAAGAGGGTCTCTTCTTCCCACTGACTAATATCTGAATCATTTGCTGTTGATTTCTGTGAAAAAGAGACAAAAGTTCAGCCAGTCCCAAAATTGACATTTTTGACCACCCCGGGGTAATCAAAAAATTTAATTTTTGCACTATTTTAGCCAAGATGATTTTTGAACCAAATACTTACTAAGAGGGTCTCTTCTTCCCACTGACTAATATCTGAATCATTTGCTGTTGATTTCTGTGAAAAAGAGACAAAAGTTCAGCCAGTCCCAAAATTGACATTTTTGATCATCCCGGGGTAATCGAAAAATTCAATTTTTGCACTATTTTAGCCAAGATGATTTTTGAGCCAAATACTTACCGAGAGGGTCTCTTCTTCCCACTGACAAATATCTGAATCATTTGCTGTTGATTTCTGTGAAAAAGAGACAAAAGTTCAGCCAGTCCAAAAATTGACATTTTTGACCACCCCGGGGTAATCAAAAAATTCAATTTTTGCACTATTTTAGCCAAGATGATTTTTGAGCCAAATACTTACCGAGAGGGTCTCTACTTCCCACTTTCTGATATCTGAATCATTTGCTGTTGATTTCTGTGAAAAAGAGACAAAAGTTCAGCCAGTCCCAAAATTGACATTTTTGACCACCCCGGGGTAATCAAAAAATTCAATTTTTGCACTATTTTAGCCAAGATGATTTTTGAGCCAAACACTTACTGAGAGAGTCTCTTCTTCCCACTGACTAATATCTGAATCATTTGCTGTTGATTTCTGTGAAAAAGAGACAAAAGTTCAGCCAGTCCCAAAATTGACATTTTTGACCACCCCGGGGTAATCGAAAAATTCAATTTTTGTACTTTTTTAGGGAAGATGATTTTTGAGCCAAATACTTACTGAGATGGTCTCTTCTTCCCACTGACTAATATCTCAATCATTTGCTGTTGATTTCTGTGAAAAAGAGACAAAAGTTCAGCCAGTCCCAAAATTGACATCTTTGACCACCCCGGGGTTAACAAAAAATTCAATGTTTGCACTATTTTAGCCAAGATGATTTTTGAGCCAAATACTTACTAAGAGGGTCTCTTCTTCCCACTTTCTGATATCTGAATCATTTGCTGTTGATTTCTGTGAAAAAGAGACAAAAGTTCAGCCAGTCCCAAAATTGACATTTTTGACCACCCCTGGGTAATCGAAAAATTCAATTTTTGCACTATTTTAGCCAAGATGATTTTTGAGCCAAATACTTACCGAGAGGGTCTCTTCTTCCCACTGACTAATATCTCAATCATTTGCTCTTGATTTCTGTGAAAAAGAGACAAAAGTTCAGCCAGTCCCAAAATTGACATTTTTGACCACCCCGGGGTAATCAAAAAATTCAATTTTTGCACTATTTTAGCCAAGATGATTTTTGAGCCAAATACTTACTAAGAGGGTCTCTTCTTCCCACTGACTGATATCTGAATCATTTGCTGTTGATTTCTGTGAAAAAGAGACAAAAGTTCAGCCAGTCCAAAAATTGACATTTTTGACCACCCCGGGGTAATCAAAAAATTCAATTTTTGCACTATTTTAGCCAAGATGATTTTTGAGCCAAATACTTACTAAGAGGGTCTCTTCTTCCCACTGACTGATATCTGAATCATTTGCTGTTGATTTCTGTGAAAAAGAGACAAAAGTTCAGCCAGTCCCAAAATTGACATTTTTGACCACCCCGGGGTAATCAAAAAATTCGATTTTTCCACTTTTTTAGCCAAGATGATTTTTGAACCAAATACTTACGGAGAGGGTCTCTTCTTCCCACTGACTAATATCTGAATCATTTGCTCTTGATTTCTGTGAAAAAGAGACAAAAGTTCAGCCAGTCCCAAAATTGACATTTTTGACCACCCCGGGGTAATCAAAAAATTCAATTTTTGCACTATTTTAGCCAAGATGATTTTTGAGCCAAATACTTACTAAGAGGGTCTCTTCTTCCCACTTTCTGATATCTGAATCATTTGCTGTTGATTTCTGTGAAAAAGAGACAAAAGTTCAGCCAGTCCCAAAATTGACATTTTTGGTCATCCCGGGGTAATCGAAAAATTCAATTTTTGCACTATTTTAGCCAAGATGATTTTTGAGCCAAATACTTACCGAGAGGGTCTCTTCTTCCCACTGACTAATATCTCAATCCTTTGCTGTTGATTTCTGTGAAAAAGAGACAAAAGTTCAGCCAGTCCCAAAATTGACATCTTTGACCACCCCGGGGTAATCAAAAAATTCAATTTTTGCACTATTTTAGCCAAGATGATTTTTGAGCCAAATACTTACTAAGAGGGTCTCTTCTTCCCACTTTCTGATATCTGAATCATTTGCTGTTGATTTCTGTGAAAAAGAGACAAAAGTTCAGCCAGTCCCAAAATTGACATTTTTGATCATCCCGGGGTAATCGAAAAATTCAATTTTTGCACTATTTTAGCCAAGATGATTTTTGAGCCAAATACTTACCGAGAGGGTCTCTTCTTCCCACTGACAAATATCTGAATCATTTGCTGTTGATTTCTGTGAAAAAGAGACAAAAGTTCAGCCAGTCCAAAAATTGACATTTTTGACCACCCCGGGGTAATCAAAAAATTCAATTTTTGCACTATTTTAGCCAAGATGATTTTTGAGCCAAATACTTACCGAGAGGGTCTCTACTTCCCACTTTCTGATATCTGAATCATTTGCTGTTGATTTGTGTGAAAAAGAGACAAAAGTTCAGCCAGTCCCAAAATTGACATTTTTGACCACCCCGGGGTAATCAAAAAATTCAATTTTTGCACTATTTTAGCCAAGATGATTTTTGAGCCAAATACTTACTGAGAGAGTCTCTTCTTCCCACTGACTAATATCTGAATCATTTGCTGTTGATTTCTGTGAAAAAGAGACAAAAGTTCAGCCAGTCCCAAAATTGACATTTTTGACCACCCCGGGGTAATCGAAAAATTCAATTTTTGCACTTTTTTAGGGAAGATGATTTTTGAGCCAAATACTTACTGAGAGGGTCTCTTCTTCCCACTGACTAATATCTCAATCATTTGCTGTTGATTTCTGTGAAAAAGAGACAAAAGTTCAGCCAGTCCCAAAATTGACATCTTTGACCACCCCGGGGTAATCAAAAAATTCAATGTTTGCACTATTTTAGCCAAGATGATTTTTGAGCCAAATACTTACTAAGAGGGTCTCTTCTTCCCACTTTCTGATATCTGAATCATTTGCTGTTGATTTCTGTGAAAAAGAGACAAAAGTTCAGCCAGTCCCAAAATTGACATTTTTGACCACCCCGGGGTAATCGAAAAATTCAATTTTTGCACTATTTTAGCCAAGATGATTTTTGAGCCAAATACTTACCGAGAGGGTCTCTTCTTCCCACTGACTAATATCTGAATCATTTGCTGTTGATTTCTGTGAAAAAGAGACAAAAGTTCAGCCAGTCCCAAAATTGACATTTTTGACCACCCCGGGGTAATCAAAAAATTCAATTTTTGCACTATTTTAGCCAAGATGATTTTTGAGCCAAATACTTACTAAGAGGGTCTCTTCTTCCCACTGACTAATATCTGAATCATTTGCTGTTGATTTCTGTGAAAAAGAGACAAAAGTTCAGCCAGTCCCAAAATTGACATTTTTGACCACCCCGGGGTAATCAAAAAATTCAATGTTTGCACTATTTTAGCCAAGATGATTTTTGAGCCAAATACTTAATAAGAGGTTCTCTTCTTCCCACTGACTGATATCTGAATCATTTGCTCTTGATTTCTGTGAAAAAGAGACAAAAGTTCAGCCAGTCCCAAAATTGACATTTTTGACCACCCCGGGGTAATCAAAAAATTTAATTTTTGCACTATTTTAGCCAAGATGATTTTTGAACCAAATACTTACTAAGAGGGTCTCTTCTTCCCACTGACTAATATCTGAATCATTTGCTGTTGATTTCTGTGAAAAAGAGACAAAAGTTCAGCCAGTCCCAAAATTGACATTTTTGACCACCCCGGGGTAATCGAAAAATTCGATTTTTGCACTTTTTTAGCCAAGATGATTTTTGAACCAAATACTTACGGAGAGGGTCTCTTCTTCCCACTGACTAATATCTGAATCATTTGCTGTTGATTTCTGTGAAAAAGAGACAAAAGTTCAGCCAGTCCCAAAATTGACATTTTTGACCACCCCGGGGTAATCGAAAAATTCAATTTTTGCACTATTTTAGCCAAGATGATTTTTGAGCCAAATACTTACTAAGAGGGTCTCTTCTTCCCACTGACTAATATCTGAATCATTTGCTGTTGATTTCTGTGAAAAAGAGACAAAAGTTCAGCCAGTCCCAAAATTGACATTTTTGACCACCCCGGGGTAATCAAAAAATTTAATTTTTGCACTATTTTAGCCAAGATGATTTTTGAACCAAATACTTACTAAGAGGGTCTCTTCTTCCCACTGACTAATATCTGAATCATTTGCTGTTGATTTCTGTGAAAAAGAGACAAAAGTTCAGCCAGTCCCAAAATTGACATTTTTGATCATCCCGGGGTAATCGAAAAATTCAATTTTTGCACTATTTTAGCCAAGATGATTTTTGAGCCAAATACTTACCGAGAGGGTCTCTTCTTCCCACTGACAAATATATGAATCATTTGCTGTTGATTTCTGTGAAAAAGAGACAAAAGTTCAGCCAGTCCAAAAATTGACATTTTTGACCACCCCGGGGTAATCAAAAAATTCAATTTTTGCACTATTTTAGCCAAGATGATTTTTGAGCCAAATACTTACCGAGAGGGTCTCTACTTCCCACTTTCTGATATCTGAATCATTTGCTGTTGATTTCTGTGAAAAAGAGACAAAAGTTCAGCCAGTCCCAAAATTGACATTTTTGACCACCCCGGGGTAATCAAAAAATTCAATTTTTGCACTATTTTAGCCAAGATTATTTTTGAGCCAAACACTTACTGAGAGAGTCTCTTCTTCCCACTGACTAATATCTGAATCATTTGCTGTTGATTTCTGTGAAAAAGAGACAAAAGTTCAGCCAGTCCCAAAATTGACATTTTTGACCACCCCGGGGTAATCGAAAAATTCAATTTTTGTACTTTTTTAGGGAAGATGATTTTTGAGCCAAATACTTACTGAGAGGGTCTCTTCTTCCCACTGACTAATATCTCAATCATTTGCTGTTGATTTCTGTGAAAAAGAGACAAAAGTTCAGCCAGTCCCAAAATTGACATCTTTGACCACCCCGGGGTAATCAAAAAATTCAATGTTTGCACTATTTTAGCCAAGATGATTTTTGAGCCAAATACTTACTAAGAGGGTCTCTTCTTCCCACTTTCTGATATCTGAATCATTTGCTGTTGATTTCTGTGAAAAAGAGACAAAAGTTCAGCCAGTCCCAAAATTGACATTTTTGACCACCCCGGGGTAATCGAAAAATTCAATTTTTGCACTATTTTAGCCAAGATGATTTTTGAGCCAAATACTTACCGAGAGGGTCTCTTCTTCCCACTGACTAATATCTGAATCATTTGCTCTTGATTTCTGTGAAAAAGAGACAAAAGTTCAGCCAGTCCCAAAATTGACATTTTTGACCACCCCGGGGTAATCAAAAAATTCAATTTTTGCACTATTTTAGCCAAGATGATTTTTGAGCCAAATACTTAATAAGAGGTTCTCTTCTTCCCACTTTCTGATACACTGTGTGAAATATCCAGAATATGGGTCATGATACTTGGTGATACGTACTCTGATACTGAAAGAATATTGGCGTATCATCTGGTATCTGGGTACCTTACACGTTGGGTGTCAGGAGGTGTCAAAATCCATAATCTTCCATATTCGGACTCTTTCCCTATCAGGGAATATCTGGGTACCTGATATTTTCTGATATTGCGCGTGTTTTGTTCCGTAAATGCCGTGAATTTCACGAATATTTTATGTAACAAATACGAATATCCCCTGATACCTACGGTGTACTGTAAACGTATTTTGCAAGGTATGCCGTGATACTTGACGTGATTTTATCCCAGAAACTTCTCGATATTCAATGTAATTTTCCCAGAATTTCCCGGAATTCAATAGTAACCAAAATAATATTCACCCGATGTGAAATACACTCTTGGCGATTTCCAGAAATCATTTACGTGATCATTGCACGATCTTAGGTTAATTTATTGGGAGTAAAATATATAAAGACAATAAACAAGTTAAGTTTTAAGAAAAATTTAATAACCATCACCTAAGTAAATTTTAACCTTGTATACAGACTTTCAATCACAAGTAATTAATTATTTTCTAACATACCAATATGTTTTAAAAAAGAAAGAGAAAAGTTCATCATCATGCTCTATATTATATATTATAGTTTTTAGAACATGGTCAAACTCACTCAGCCGATCATGACTTAGTATTTTAATGCTAATCTTTTGAGTTTCTATAACTAATCAGTATTTTCTATACATTGTAGCTCATACTATAAAAACCTCTTTTTTTCCCTTTGTACTAAAAGCCTTTCAGTATGCAAGAAAATGAAATTAAACTTTTCAAACAACCATATCATATGTCACCACACCACACTATGTCTCTTCGTCTTCAACTTATTTTCAAGTATGATCTACATACAAAATACTGATAAACTATAGAAACACAAACTATAAGTAAATTCCATGTTCTAAGGCAGAGAATGAATGCTTGTGTCTTATGGGAAACAGTCCCTCAAGCTTTGCCGTAATGGTCCTATGCAATGCTTGGGATTCCATAGGACACTCACCTTCATGCTCTAACCCTAGCTTGACCCCTGAATATAGAGTCAGGTATAAAAATATTTCATATACAAATTATATGTTCCAGATAAATATATCTCAAGCCTTTACGACATAACTGTCATTTAGATAACTACAAGATACATGTATCCATATATTCAGTGTTGTTACCCCAAAGTAATTTCTAAACCTAACATTGAAGTACAAGCATTTTATAGTGGTTTCTCCTTTGTATTTCAACCGACCATATTTTGAATTTTGAGCCAACATTTCAGCAGCGGCACTGAGTTAAAAGTACCCCAAAGTACTCAGCTATTTAATCTTCATATCATGTCGAACTTCAGAGACTTCTGTTGATGTTTTGCGTGCGGAAAACTATATAGGAAAGACAACACAATGTTACTAACTGATGATAATGTGCTAAATTTAACCTTAGATTATGCTAATAATGTTTACTCCAACATGATTATATTCTTTCAAACAGAGAGTTAGATGACCAAAAGAACAACAAGCGAATTTCGGCGGGCATAAAAGACATCAAAATATCAATATATTCGAGGGAAATAGAAGATATCAGTAATATTTAAAGTACTATGCGAGCTATAGGCCCACACTAGTGCTTTGTTTCGTAAGAAAATATCTGAAAGCTTAAGCAAAGTTCAATGGCTTACTCACCCGTTTGTCGTGTGAAAATCGAGAAATAACTTCAGCCAGGACATTTTATGGTATTTTAGATAGCACTCCAGTAGATGGTTATGGTTTGTGAGGAGCTATAAGCGCTACAAAGACGGCAAAGGCTGAGCTTACAAAGCAAGACACCATTACTGTTGAAGAACCGTTGAAAATGGCGCGCTTTGATCGAAACAATAGAAGAGGACCACAAAGGATCATGTGTCACGAGATCACGTGGTTTCACTGTACGTACAGTACGTACAGTAAAACCACGTGTTACTTGGAACATAAACTAGAATACGGTAAATGATATTCGCTGATACTCAACTTCACGAAAATGATTCGATCCATAAAATATATAATTCCAAACAATCACAGATGTTTAAAACAACCAGAGAAGAAGTCTAAAATTGATTTTAAGATTCATTTGACTACCTCGAATACTCGCGAATCCGGGACAGGAAATCCCACGGCACTCAATACTTCGAATATACACTAAGAATACAGTGCATGATATTCCCTGATACTACACGACAAAGGTATTCGGTGGTTGATACTCAACTTCACAAAAATGATTCAATCGATCAAAAATGTTTAATTCCAAACAATCACAGATGTTTAAAACAACCAGAGAAAAAAGTCTAACATTGATTTTCAAATTCATTTGACTACCTCGAGTACTCGCGAATCCGGGACAGGAAACCCCACGGCACTCAATACTTGGAATATACACTAAGAATACAGTGCATGATATTCCCTGATACCATACGACAAAGGTATTCGGTGGTTGATACTCCATGACACTGCGTGCCCATGAGTATATGGTGCTTGATACTTTGTGATACCTCACGTATCCGTATACTCAGCGTTCTGTTCCAGGATACGTAAAATACCTTGGAATATATGGAACCCATAATTTCCCTGATTTCCTTTATTTCACACAGTGATATCTGAATCATTTGCTGTTGATTTCTGTGAAAAACAGACAAAAGTTCAGCCAGTCCCAAAATTGACATTTTTGACCACCCCGGGGTAATTGAAAAATTCAATTTTTGCACTATTTTAGCCAAGATGATTTTTGAGCCAAATACTTACCGAGAGGGTCTCTACTTCCCACTGACTAATATCTGAATCATTTGCTCTTGATTTCTGTGAAAAAGAGACAAAAGTTCAGCCAGTCCCAAAATTGACATTTTTGACCACCCCGGGGTAATCAAAAAATTTAATTTTTGCACTATTTTAGCCAAGATGATTTTTGAACCAAATACTTACTAAGAGGGTCTCTTCTTCCCACTGACTGATATCTGAATCATTTGCTGTTGATTTGTGTGAAAGAGAGGCAAAAGTTCAGCCAGTCCCAAAATTGACATTTTTGACCACCCCGGGGTAATCGAAAAATTCAATTTTTGCATTTTTTTAGCCAAGATCATTTTTGAACCAAATACTTACGGAGAGGGTCTCTTCTTCCCACTGACTAATATCTGAATCATTTGCTGTTCATTTCTGTGAAAAAGAGACAAAAGTTCAGCAAGTCCCAAAATTGACATTTTTGACCACCCCGGGGTAATCGAAAAATTCAATTTTTGTACTATTTTAGCCAAGATGATTTTTGAGCCAAATACTTACCGAGAGGGTCTCTTCTTCCCACTGACTAATATCTGAATCATTTGCTGTTGATTTCTGTGAAAAAGAGACAAAAGTTCAGCCAGTCCCAAAATTGACATTTTTGACCACCCCGGGGTAATCAAAAAATTTAATTTTTGCACTATTTTAGCCAAGATGATTTTTGAACAAAATATTTACTAAGAGGGTCTCTTCTTCCCACTGACTGATATCTGAATCATTTGCTGTTGATTTCTGTGAAAAAGAGACAAAAGTTCAGCCAGTCCCAAAATTGACATTTTTGACCACCCTGGGGTAATCGAAAAATTCAATTTTTGCACTATTTTAGCCAAGATGATTTTTGAGCCAAATACTTACCGAGAGGGTCTCTTCTTCCCACTGACAAATATCTGAATCATTTGCTTTTGGTTTCTGTGAAAAAGAGACAAAAGTTCAGCCAGTCCAAAAATTGACATTTTTGACCACCCCGGGGTAATCAAAAAATTCAATTTTTGCACTATTTTAGCCAAGATGATTTTTGAGCCAAATACTTAATAAGAGGTTCTCTTCTTCCCACTTTCTGATATCTGAATCATTTGCTGTTGATTTCTGTGAAAAACAGACAAAAGTTCAGCCAGTCCCAAAATTGACATTTTTGACCACCCCGGGGTAATTGAAAAATTCAATTTTTGCACTATTTTAGCCAAGATGATTTTTGAGCCAAATACTTACCGAGAGGGTCTCTACTTCCCACTGACTAATATCTGAATCATTTGCTCTTGATTTCTGTGAAAAAGAGACAAAAGTTCAGCCAGTCCCAAAATTGACATTTTTGACCACCCCGGGGTAATCAAAAAATTTAATTTTTGCACTATTTTAGCCAAGATGATTTTTGAACCAAATACTTACTAAGAGGGTCTCTTCTTCCCACTGACTGATATCTGAATCATTTGCTGTTGATTTCTGTGAAAAAGAGGCAAAAGTTCAGCCAGTCCCAAAATTGACATTTTTGACCACCCCGGGGTAATCGAAAAATTCAATTTTTGCATTTTTTTAGCCAAGATGATTTTTGAACCAAATACTTACGGAGAGGGTCTCTTCTTCCCACTGACTAATATCTGAATCATTTGCTGTTCATTTCTGTGAAAAAGAGACAAAAGTTCAGCCAGTCCCAAAATTGACATTTTTGACCACAACGGGGTAATCGAAAAATTCAATTTTTGTACTATTTTAGCCAAGATGATTTTTGAGCCAAATACTTACCGAGAGGGTCTCTTCTTCCCACTGACTAATATCTGAATCATTTGCTGTTGATTTGTGTGAAAAAGAGACAAAAGTTCAGCCAGTCCCAAAATTGACATTTTTCACCACCCCGGGGTAATCAAAAAATTCAATTTTTGCACTATTTTAGCCAAGATGATTTTTGAGCCAAATACTTACTAAGAGGGTCTCTTCTTCCCACTGACTGATATCTGAATCATTTGCTGTTGATTTCTGTGAAAAAGAGACAAAAGTTCAGCCAGTCCCAAAATTGACATTTTTGACCACCCCGGGGTAATCAAAAAATTCAATTTTTGCACTATTTTAGCCAAGATGATTTTTGAGCCAAATACTTACTAAGAGGGTCTCTTCTTCCCACTGACTAATATCTGAATCATTTGCTGTTGATTTCTGTGAAAAAGAGACAAAAGTTCAGCCAGTCCCAAAATTGACATTTTTGACCACCCCGGGGCAATCAAAAAATTTAATTTTTGCACTATTTTAGCCAAGATGATTTTTGAACCAAATACTTACTAAGAGGGTCTCTTCTTCCCACTGACTGATATCTGAATCATTTGCTGTTGATTTCTGTGAAAAAGAGGCAAAAGTTCAGCCAGTCCCAAAATTGACATTTTTGACCACCCCGGGGTAATCGAAAAATTCAATTTTTGCATTTTTTTAGCCAAGATGATTTTTGAACCAAATACTTACGGAGAGGGTCTCTTCTTCCCACTGACTAATATCTGAATCATTTGCTGTTCATTTCTGTGAAAAAGAGACAAAAGTTCAGCCAGTCCCAAAATTGACATTTTTGACCACAACGGGGTAATCGAAAAATTCAATTTTTGTACTATTTTAGCCAAGATGATTTTTGAGCCAAATACTTACCGAGAGGGTCTCTTCTTCCCACTGACTAATATCTGAATCATTTGCTGTTGATTTGTGTGAAAAAGAGACAAAAGTTCAGCCAGTCCCAAAATTGACATTTTTGACCACCCCGGGGTAATCAAAAAATTCAATTTTTGCACTATTTTAGCCAAGATGATTTTTGAGCCAAATACTTACTAAGAGGGTCTCTTCTTCCCACTGACTGATATCTGAATCATTTGCTGTTGATTTCTGTGAAAAAGAGACAAAAGTTCAGCCAGTCCCAAAATTGACATTTTTGACCACCCCGGGGTAATCAAAAAATTCAATTTTTGCACTATTTTAGCCAAGATGATTTTTGAGCCAAATACTTACTAAGAGGGTCTCTTCTTCCCACTGACTAATATCTGAATCATTTGCTGTTGATTTCTGTGAAAAAGAGACAAAAGTTCAGCCAGTCCCAAAATTGAAATTTTTGACCACCCCGGGGTAATCAAAAAATTTAATTTTTGCACTATTTTAGCCAAGATGATTTTTGAACCAAATACTTACTAAGAGGGTCTCTTCTTCCCACTGACTGATACCTGAATCATTTGCTGTTGATTTCTGTGAAAAAGAGGCAAAAGTTCAGCCAGTCCCAAAATTGACATTTTTGACCACCCCGGGGTAATCGAAAAATTCAATTTTTGCATTTTTTTAGCCAAGATGATTTTTGAACCAAATACTTACGGAGAGGGTCTCTTCTTCCCACTGACTAATATCTGAATCATTTGCTGTTGATTTCTGTGAAAAAGAGACAAAAGTTCAGCCAGTCCCAAAATTGACATTTTTGACCACCCCGGGGTAATCAAAAAATTCAATTTTTGCACTATTTTAGCCAAGATGATTTTTGAGCCAAATACTTACTAAGAGGGTCTCTTCTTCCCACTGACTAATATCTGAATCATTTGCTGTTGATTTCTGTGAAAAAGAGACAAAAGTTCAGCCAGTCCCAAAATTGACATTTTTGACCACCCCGGGGCAATCAAAAAATTTAATTTTTGCACTATTTTAGCCAAGATGATTTTTGAACCAAATACTTACTAAGAGGGTCTCTTCTTCCCACTGACTGATATCTGATTCATTTGCTGTTGATTTCTGTGAAAAAGAGGCAAAAGTTCAGCCAGTCCCAAAATTGACATTTTTGACCACCCCGGGGTAATCGAAAAATTCAATTTTTGCATTTTTTTAGCCAAGATGATTTTTGAACCAAATACTTACGGAGAGGGTCTCTTCTTCCCACTGACTAATATCTGAATCATTTGCTGTTCATTTCTGTGAAAAAGAGACAAAAGTTCAGCCAGTCCCAAAATTGACATTTTTGACCACAACGGGGTAATCGAAAAATTCAATTTTTGTACTATTTTAGCCAAGATGATTTTTGAGCCAAATACTTACCGAGAGGGTCTCTTCTTCCCACTGACTAATATCTGAATCATTTGCTGTTGATTTGTGTGAAAAAGAGACAAAAGTTCAGCCAGTCCCAAAATTGACATTTTTGACCACCCCGGGGTAATCAAAAAATTCAATTTTTGCACTATTTTAGCCAAGATGATTTTTGAGCCAAATACTTACTAAGAGGGTCTCTTCTTCCCACTGACTGATATCTGAATCATTTGCTGTTGATTTTTGTGAAAAAGAGACAAAAGTTCAGCCAGTCCCAAAATTGACATTTTTGACCACCCCGGGGTAATCAAAAAATTCAATTTTTGCACTATTTTAGCCAAGATGATTTTTGAGCCAAATACTTACTAAGAGGGTCTCTTCTTCCCACTGACTAATATCTGAATCATTTGCTGTTGATTTCTGTGAAAAAGAGACAAAAGTTCAGCCAGTCCCAAAATTGAAATTTTTGACCACCCCGGGGTAATCAAAAAATTTAATTTTTGCACTATTTTAGCCAAGATGATTTTTGAACCAAATACTTACTAAGAGGGTCTCTTCTTCCCACTGACTGATACCTGAATCATTTGCTGTTGATTTCTGTGAAAAAGAGGCAAAAGTTCAGCCAGTCCCAAAATTGACATTTTTGACCACCCCGGGGTAATCGAAAAATTCAATTTTTGCATTTTTTTAGCCAAGATGATTTTTGAACCAAATACTTACGGAGAGGGTCTCTTCTTCCCACTGACTAATATCTGAATCATTTGCTGTTCATTTCTGTGAAAAAGAGACAAAAGTTCAGCCAGTCCCAAAATTGACATTTTTGACCACCCCGGGGTAATCAAAAAATTCAATTTTTGCACTATTTTAGCCAAGATGATTTTTGAGCCAAATACTTACTAAGAGGGTCTCTTCTTCCCACTGACTAATATCTGAATCATTTGCTGTTGATTTCTGTGAAAAAGAGACAAAAGTTCAGCCAGTCCCAAAATTGACATTTTTGACCACCCCGGGGCAATCAAAAAATTTAATTTTTGCACTATTTTAGCCAAGATGATTTTTGAACCAAATACTTACTAAGAGGGTCTCTTCTTCCCACTGACTGATATCTGATTCATTTGCTGTTGATTTCTGTGAAAAAGAGGCAAAAGTTCAGCCAGTCCCAAAATTGACATTTTTGACCACCCCGGGGTAATCGAAAAATTCAATTTTTGCATTTTTTTAGCCAAGATGATTTTTGAACCAAATACTTACGGAGAGGGTCTCTTCTTCCCACTGACTAATATCTGAATCATTTGCTGTTCATTTCTGTGAAAAAGAGATAAAAGTTCAGCCAGTCCCAAAATTGACATTTTTGACCACCCCGGGGTAATCAAAAAATTCAATTTTTGCACTATTTTAGCCAAGATGATTTTTGAGCCAAATACTTACTAAGAGGGTCTCTTCTTCCCACTGACTAATATCTGAATCATTTGCTGTTGATTTCTGTGAAAAAGAGACAAAAGTTCAGCCAGTCCCAAAATTGAAATTTTTGACCACCCCGGGGTAATCAAAAAATTTAATTTTTGCACTATTTTAGCCAAGATGATTTTTGAGCCAAATACTTACTAAGAGGGTCTCTTCTTCCCACTGACTGATACCTGAATCATTTGCTGTTGATTTCTGTGAAAAAGAGGCAAAAGTTCAGCCAGTCC
Organism: Anthopleura sola; assembly: GCA_023349425.1. Classification (NCBI taxonomy): domain Eukaryota; kingdom Metazoa; phylum Cnidaria; class Anthozoa; order Actiniaria; family Actiniidae; genus Anthopleura; species Anthopleura sola. The sequence continues at coordinate 11,280,159 of JALHLI010000001.1, forward strand.
CAAAATTGACATTTTTGACCACCCCGGGGTAATCGAAAAATTCAATTTTTGCATTTTTTTAGCCAAGATGATTTTTGAACCAAATACTTACGGAGAGGGTCTCTTCTTCCCACTGACTAATATCTGAATCATTTGCTGTTGATTTCTGTGAAAAAGAGACAAAAGTTCAGCCAGTCCCAAAATTGACATTTTTGACCACCCCGGGGTAATCAAAAAATTCAATTTTTGCACTATTTTAGCCAAGATGATTTTTGAGCCAAATACTTACTAAGAGGGTCTCTTCTTCCCACTGACTAATATCTGAATCATTTGCTGTTGATTTCTGTGAAAAAGAGACAAAAGTTCAGCCAGTCCCAAAATTGACATTTTTGACCACCCCGGGGCAATCAAAAAATTTAATTTTTGCACTATTTTAGCCAAGATGATTTTTGAACCAAATACTTACTAAGAGGGTCTCTTCTTCCCACTGACTGATATCTGATTCATTTGCTGTTGATTTCTGTGAAAAAGAGGCAAAAGTTCAGCCAGTCCCAAAATTGACATTTTTGACCACCCCGGGGTAATCGAAAAATTCAATTTTTGTATTTTTTTAGCCAAGATGATTTTTGAACCAAATACTTACGGAGAGGGTCTCTTCTTCCCACTGACTAATATCTGAATCATTTGCTGTTCATTTCTGTGAAAAAGAGATAAAAGTTCAGCCAGTCCCAAAATTGACATTTTTGACCACCCCGGGGTAATCGAAAAATTCAATTTTTGTACTATTTTAGCCAAGATGATTTTTGAGCCAAATACTTACCGAGAGGGTCTCTTCTTCCCACTGACTAATATCTGAATCATTTGCTGTTGATTTGTGTGAAAAAGAGACAAAAGTTCAGCCAGTCCCAAAATTGACATTTTTGACCACCCCGGGGTAATCAAAAAATTCAATTTTTGCACTATTTTAGCCAAGATGATTTTTGAGCCAAATACTTACTAAGAGGGTCTCTTCTTCCCACTGACTGATATCTGAATCATTTGCTGTTGATTTCTGTGAAAAAGAGACAAAAGTTCAGCCAGTCCCAAAATTGACATTTTTGACCACCCCGGGGTAATCAAAAAATTCAATGTTTGCACTATTTTAGCCAAGATGATTTTTGAGCCAAATACTTACTAAGAGGGTCTCTTCTTCCCACTGACTAATATATGAATTATTTGCTGTTGATTTCTGTGAAAAAGAGACAAAAGTTCAGCCAGTCCCAAAATTGACATTTTTGACCACCCCGGGGTAATCAAAAAATTCAATTTTTGCACTATTTTAGCCAAGATGATTTTTGAGCCAAATACTTACTAAGAGGGTCTCTTCTTCCCACTTTCTGATATCTGAATCATTTGCTGTTGATTTCTGTGAAAAAGAGACAAAAGTTCAGCCAGTCCCAAAATTGACATTTTTGACCACCCCGGGGTAATCGAAAAATTCAATTTTTGCACTATTTTAGCCAAGATGATTTTTGAGCCAAATACTTACCGAGAGGGTCTCTTCTTCCCACTGACTAATATCTGAATCATTTGCTCTTGATTTCTGTGAAAAAGAGACAAAAGTTCAGCCAGTCCCAAAATTGACATTTTTGACCACCCCGGGGTAATCAAAAAATTCAATTTTTGCACTATTTTAGCCAAGATGATTTTTGAGCCAAATACTTACTGAGAGGGTCTCTTCTTCCCACTGACTGATATCTGAATCATTTGCTGTTGATTTCTGTGAAAAAGAGACAAAAGTTCAGCCAGTCCCAAAATTGACATTTTTGACCACCCCGGGGTAATCAAAAAATTCAATTTTTGCACTATTTTAGCCAAGATGATTTTTGAGCCAAATACTTACTAAGAGGGTCTCTTCTTCCCACTGACTGATATATGAATCATTTGCTGTTGATTTCTGTGAAAAAGAGACAAAAGTTCAGCCAGTCCAAAAATTGACATTTTTGACCACCCCGGGGTAATCAAAAAATTCAATTTTTGCACTATTTTAGCCAAGATGATTTTTGAGCCAAATACTTACGGAGAGGGTCTCTTCTTCCCACTGCCTAATATCTGAATCATTTGCTGTTGATTTCTGTGAAAAAGAGACAAAAGTTCAGCCAGTCCCAAAATTGACATTTTTGACCACCCCGGGGTAATCGAAAAATTCAATTTTTGCACTATTTTAGCCAAGATAATTTTTGAGCCAAATACTTACCGAGAGGGTCCATTCTTCCCACTGACTAATATCTGAATCATTTGCTGGTGATTTCTGTGAAAAAGAGGCAAAAGTTCAGCCAGTCCCAAAATTGACATTTTTGACCACCCCGGGGTAATCGAAAAATTCAATTTTTGCACTTTTTTAGGGAAGATGATTTTTGAGCCAAATACTTACTGAGAAGGTCTCTTCTTCCCACTGACTAATATCTCAATCATTTGCTGTTGATTTCTGTGAAAAAGAGACAAAAGTTCAGCCAGTCCCAAAATTGACATCTTTGACCACCCCGGGGTAATCAAAAAATTCAATTTTTGCACTATTTTAGCCAAGATGATTTTTGAGCCAAGTACTTACTAAGAGGGTCTCTTCTTCCCACTTTCTGATATCTGAATCATTTGCTGTTGATTTCTGTGAAAAAGAGACAAAAGTTCAGCCAGTCCCAAAATTGACATTTTTGACCATCCCGGGGTAATCGAAAAATTCAATTTTTGCACTATTTTAGCCAAGATGATATTTGAGCCAAATACTTACTGAGAGGGTTTCTTCTTCCCACTGACTAATATCTGAATCATTTGCTCTTGATTTCTGTGAAAAAGAGGCAAAAGTTCAGCCAGTCCCAAAATTGACATTTTTGACCACCCCGGGTTAATCGAAAAATTCAATTTTTGCACTATTTTAGCCAAGATGATTTTTGAGCCAAATACTTACTAAGAGGGTCTCTTCTTCCCACTGACTAATATCTGAATCATTTGCTGTTGATTTCTGTGAAAAAGAGGCAAAAGTTCAGCCAGTCCCAAAATTGACATTTTTGACCACCCCGGGGTAATCGAAAAATTCAATTTTTGCACTTTTTTAGGGAAGATGATTTTTGAGCCAAATACTTACTGAGAGGGTCTCTTCTTCCCACTGACTAATATCTCAATCATTTGCTCTTGATTTCTGTGAAAAAGAGACAAAAGTTCAGCCAGTCCCAAAATTGACATCTTTGACCACCCCGGGGTAATCAAAAAATTCAATTTTTGCACTATTTTAGCCAAGATGATTTTTGAGCCAAATACTTACTAAGAGGGTCTCTTCTTCCCACTTTCTGATATCTGAATCATTTGCTGTTGATTTCTGTGAAAAAGAGACAAAAGTTCAGCCAGTCCCAAAATTGAAATTTTTGACCACCCCGGGGTAATCAAAAAATTTAATTTTTGCACTATTTTAGCCAAGATGATTTTTGAACCAAATACTTACTAAGAGGGTCTCTTCTTCCCACTGACTGATACCTGAATCATTTGCTGTTGATTTCTGTGAAAAAGAGGCAAAAGTTCAGCCAGTCCCAAAATTGACATTTTTGACCACCCCGGGGTAATCGAAAAATTCAATTTTTGCATTTTTTTAGCCAAGATGATTTTTGAACCAAATACTTACGGAGAGGGTCTCTTCTTCCCACTGACTAATATCTGAATCATTTGCTGTTGATTTCTGTGAAAAAGAGACAAAAGTTCAGCCAGTCCCAAAATTGACATTTTTGACCACCCCGGGGTAATCAAAAAATTCAATTTTTGCACTATTTTAGCCAAGATGATTTTTGAGCCAAATACTTACTAAGAGGGTCTCTTCTTCCCACTGACTAATATCTGAATCATTTGCTGTTGATTTCTGTGAAAAAGAGACAAAAGTTCAGCCAGTCCCAAAATTGACATTTTTGACCACCCCGGGGCAATCAAAAAATTTAATTTTTGCACTATTTTAGCCAAGATGATTTTTGAACCAAATACTTACTAAGAGGGTCTCTTCTTCCCACTGACTGATATCTGATTCATTTGCTGTTGATTTCTGTGAAAAAGAGGCAAAAGTTCAGCCAGTCCCAAAATTGACATTTTTGACCACCCCGGGGTAATCGAAAAATTCAATTTTTGTATTTTTTTAGCCAAGATGATTTTTGAACCAAATACTTACGGAGAGGGTCTCTTCTTCCCACTGACTAATATCTGAATCATTTGCTGTTCATTTCTGTGAAAAAGAGATAAAAGTTCAGCCAGTCCCAAAATTGACATTTTTGACCACCCCGGGGTAATCGAAAAATTCAATTTTTGTACTATTTTAGCCAAGATGATTTTTGAGCCAAATACTTACCGAGAGGGTCTCTTCTTCCCACTGACTAATATCTGAATCATTTGCTGTTGATTTGTGTGAAAAAGAGACAAAAGTTCAGCCAGTCCCAAAATTGACATTTTTGACCACCCCGGGGTAATCAAAAAATTCAATTTTTGCACTATTTTAGCCAAGATGATTTTTGAGCCAAATACTTACTAAGAGGGTCTCTTCTTCCCACTGACTGATATCTGAATCATTTGCTGTTGATTTCTGTGAAAAAGAGACAAAAGTTCAGCCAGTCCCAAAATTGACATTTTTGACCACCCCGGGGTAATCAAAAAATTCAATGTTTGCACTATTTTAGCCAAGATGATTTTTGAGCCAAATACTTACTAAGAGGGTCTCTTCTTCCCACTGACTAATATATGAATTATTTGCTGTTGATTTCTGTGAAAAAGAGACAAAAGTTCAGCCAGTCCCAAAATTGACATTTTTGACCACCCCGGGGTAATCAAAAAATTCAATTTTTGCACTATTTTAGCCAAGATGATTTTTGAGCCAAATACTTACTAAGAGGGTCTCTTCTTCCCACTTTCTGATATCTGAATCATTTGCTGTTGATTTCTGTGAAAAAGAGACAAAAGTTCAGCCAGTCCCAAAATTGACATTTTTGACCACCCCGGGGTAATCCAAAAATTCAATTTTTGCACTATTTTAGCCAAGATGATTTTTGAGCCAAATACTTACCGAGAGGGTCTCTTCTTCCCACTGACTAATATCTGAATCATTTGCTCTTGATTTCTGTGAAAAAGAGACAAAAGTTCAGCCAGTCCCAAAATTGACATTTTTGACCACCCCGGGGTAATCAAAAAATTCAATTTTTGCACTATTTTAGCCAAGATGATTTTTGAGCCAAATACTTACTGAGAGGGTCTCTTCTTCCCACTGACTGATATCTGAATCATTTGCTGTTGATTTCTGTGAAAAAGAGACAAAAGTTCAGCCAGTCCCAAAATTGACATTTTTGACCACCCCGGGGTAATCAAAAAATTCAATTTTTGCACTATTTTAGCCAAGATGATTTTTGAGCCAAATACTTACTAAGAGGGTCTCTTCTTCCCACTGACTGATATATGAATCATTTGCTGTTGATTTCTGTGAAAAAGAGACAAAAGTTCAGCCAGTCCAAAAATTGACATTTTTGACCACCCCGGGGTAATCAAAAAATTCAATTTTTGCACTATTTTAGCCAAGATGATTTTTGAGCCAAATACTTACGGAGAGGGTCTCTTCTTCCCACTGCCTAATATCTGAATCATTTGCTGTTGATTTCTGTGAAAAAGAGACAAAAGTTCAGCCAGTCCCAAAATTGACATTTTTGACCACCCCGGGGTAATCGAAAAATTCAATTTTTGCACTATTTTAGCCAAGATAATTTTTGAGCCAAATACTTACCGAGAGGGTCCATTCTTCCCACTGACTAATATCTGAATCATTTGCTGGTGATTTCTGTGAAAAAGAGGCAAAAGTTCAGCCAGTCCCAAAATTGACATTTTTGACCACCCCGGGGTAATCGAAAAATTCAATTTTTGCACTTTTTTAGGGAAGATGATTTTTGAGCCAAATACTTACTGAGAAGGTCTCTTCTTCCCACTGACTAATATCTCAATCATTTGCTGTTGATTTCTGTGAAAAAGAGACAAAAGTTCAGCCAGTCCCAAAATTGACATCTTTGACCACCCCGGGGTAATCAAAAAATTCAATTTTTGCACTATTTTAGCCAAGATGATTTTTGAGCCAAGTACTTACTAAGAGGGTCTCTTCTTCCCACTTTCTGATATCTGAATCATTTGCTGTTGATTTCTGTGAAAAAGAGACAAAAGTTCAGCCAGTCCCAAAATTGACATTTTTGACCATCCCGGGGTAATCGAAAAATTCAATTTTTGCACTATTTTAGCCAAGATGATATTTGAGCCAAATACTTACTGAGAGGGTTTCTTCTTCCCACTGACTAATATCTGAATCATTTGCTCTTGATTTCTGTGAAAAAGAGGCAAAAGTTCAGCCAGTCCCAAAATTGACATTTTTGACCACCCCGGGTTAATCGAAAAATTCAATTTTTGCACTATTTTAGCCAAGATGATTTTTGAGCCAAATACTTACTAAGAGGGTCTCTTCTTCCCACTGACTAATATCTGAATCATTTGCTGTTGATTTCTGTGAAAAAGAGGCAAAAGTTCAGCCAGTCCCAAAATTGACATTTTTGACCACCCCGGGGTAATCGAAAAATTCAATTTTTGCACTTTTTTAGGGAAGATGATTTTTGAGCCAAATACTTACTGAGAGGGTCTCTTCTTCCCACTGACTAATATCTCAATCATTTGCTCTTGATTTCTGTGAAAAAGAGACAAAAGTTCAGCCAGTCCCAAAATTGACATCTTTGACCACCCCGGGGTAATCAAAAAATTCAATTTTTGCACTATTTTAGCCAAGATGATTTTTGAGCCAAATACTTACTAAGAGGGTCTCTTCTTCCCACTTTCTGATATCTGAATCATTTGCTGTTGATTTCTGTGAAAAAGAGACAAAAGTTCAGCCAGTCCCAAAATTGACATTTTTGATCATCCCGGGGTAATCGAAAAATTCAATTTTTGCACTATTTTAGCCAAGATGATTTTTGAGCCAAATACTTACCGAGAGGGTCTCTTCTTCCCACTGACAAATATCTGAATCATTTGCTGTTGATTTCTGTGAAAAAGAGACAAAAGTTCAGCCAGTCCAAAAATTGACATTTTTGACCACCCCGGGGTAATCAAAAAATTCAATTTTTGCACTATTTTAGCCAAGATGATTTTTGAGCCAAATACTTACCGAGAGGGTCTCTACTTCCCACTTTCTCATATCTGAATCATTTGCTGTTGATTTCTGTGAAAAAGAGACAAAAGTTCAGCCAGTCCCAAAATTGACATTTTTGACCACCCCGGGGTAATCAAAAAATTCAATTTTTGCACTATTTTAGCCAAGATGATTTTTGAGCCAAATACTTACTGAGAGAGTCTCTTCTTCCCACTGACTAATATCTGAATCATTTGCTGTTGATTTCTGTGAAAAAGAGGCAAAAGTTCAGCCAGTCCCAAAATTGACATTTTTGACCACCCCGGGGTAATCGAAAAATTCAATTTTTGCACTATTTTAGCCAAGATGATTTTTGAGCCAAATACTTACTGAGAGGGTCTCTTCTTCCCACTGACTAATATCTCAATCATTTGCTGTTGATTTCTGTGAAAAAGAGACAAAAGTTCAGCCAGTCCCAAAATTGACATCTTTGACCACCCCGGGGTAATCAAAAAATTCAATGTTTGCACTATTTTAGCCAAGATGATTTTTGAGCCAAATACTTACTAAGAGGGTCTCTTCTTCCCACTGACTGATATCTGAATCATTTGCTGTTGATTTCTGTGAAAAAGAGACAAAAGTTCAGCCAGTCCAAAAATTGACATTTTTGACCACCCCGGGGTAATCAAAAAATTCAATTTTTGCACTATTTTAGCCAAGATGATTTTTGAGCCAAATACTTAATAAGAGGTTCTCTTCTTCCCACTTTCTGATATCTGAATCATTTGCTGTTGATTTCTGTGAAAAAGAGACAAAAGTTCAGCCAGTCCCAAAATTGACATTTTTGACCACCCCGGGGTAATTGAAAAATTCAATTTTTGCACTATTTTAGCCAAGATGATTTTTGAGCCAAATACTTACCGAGAGGGTCTCTACTTCCCACTGACTAATATCTGAATCATTTGCTCTTGATTTCTGTGAAAAAGAGACAAAAGTTCAGCCAGTCCCAAAATTGACATTTTTGACCACCCCGGGGTAATCAAAAAATTCAATTTTCGCACTATTTTAGCCAAGATGATTTTTGAGCCAAATACTTACTAAGAGGGTCTCTTCTTCCCACTTTCTGATATCTGAATCATTTGCTGTTGATTTCTGTGAAAAAGAGACAAAAGTTCAGCCAGTCCCAAAATTGACATCTTTGACCACCCCGGGGTAATCAAAAAATTCAATGTTTGCACTATTTTAGCCAAGATGATTTTTGAGCCAAATACTTACTAAGAGGGTCTCTTCTTCCCACTTTCTGATATCTGAATCATTTGCTGTTGATTTCTGTGAAAAAGAGACAAAAGTTCAGCCAGTCCCAAAATTGACATCTTTGACCACCCCGGGGTAATCAAAAAATTCAATGTTTGCACTATTTTAGCCAAGATGATTTTTGAGCCAAATACTTACTAAGAGGGTCTCTTCTTCCCACTGACTGATATCTGAATCATTTGCTGTTGATTTCTGTGAAAAAGAGACAAAAGTTCAGCCAGTCCAAAAATTGACATTTTTGACCACCCCGGGGTAATCAAAAAATTCAATTTTTGCACTATTTTAGCCAAGATGATTTTTGAGCCAAATACTTAATAAGAGGTTCTCTTCTTCCCACTTTCTGATATCTGAATCATTTGCTGTTGATTTCTGTGAAAAAGAGACAAAAGTTCAGCCAGTCCCAAAATTGACATTTTTGACCACCCAGGGGTAATTGAAAAATTCAATTTTTGCACTATTTTAGCCAAGATGATTTTTGAGCCAAATACTTACCGAGAGGGTCTCTACTTCCCACTGACTAATATCTGAATCATTTGCTCTTGATTTCTGTGAAAAAGAGACAAAAGTTCAGCCAGTCCCAAAATTGACATTTTTGACCACCCCGGGGTAATCAAAAAATTCAATTTTTGCACTATTTTAGCCAAGATGATTTTTGAGCCAAATACTTACTAAGAGGGTCTCTTCTTCCCACTTTCTGATATCTGAATCATTTGCTGTTGATTTCTGTGAAAAAGAGACAAAAGTTCAGCCAGTCCCAAAATTGACATCTTTGACCACCCCGGGGTAATCAAAAAATTCAATGTTTGCACTATTTTAGCCAAGATGATTTTTGAGCCAAATACTTTCTAAGAGGGTCTCTTCTTCCCACTGACTGATATCTGAATCATTTGCTGTTGATTTCTGTGAAAAAGAGACAAAAGTTCAGCCAGTCCAAAAATTGACATTTTTGACCACCCCGGGGTAATCAAAAAATTCAATTTTTGCACTATTTTAGCCAAGATGATTTTTGAGCCAAATACTTAATAAGAGGTTCTCTTCTTCCCACTTTCTGATATCTGAATCATTTGCTGTTGATTTCTGTGAAAAAGAGACAAAAGTTCAGCCAGTCCCAAAATTGACATTTTTGACCACCCCGGGGTAATCAAAAAATTCAATTTTTGCACTATTTTAGCCAAGATGATTTTTGAGCCAAATACTTACTAAGAGGGTCTCTTCTTCCCACTGACTGATATCTGAATCATTTGCTGTTGATTTCTGTGAAAAAGAGACAAAAGTTCAGCCAGTCCCAAAATTGACATTTTTGACCACCCCGGGGTAATCAAAAAATTCAATTTTTGCACTATTTTAGCCAAGATGATTTTTGAGCCAAATACTTACTAAGAGGGTCTCTTCTTCCCACTTTCTGATATCTGAATCATTTGCTGTTGATTTCTGTGAAAAAGAGACAAAAGTTCAGCCAGTCCCAAAATTGACAATTTTGACCACCCCGGGGTAATCGAAAAATTCAATTTTTGCACTATTTTAGCCAAGATGATTTTTGAGCCAAATACTTACTAAGAGGGTCTCTTCTTCCCACTTTCTGATATCTGAATCATTTGCTGTTGATTTCTGTGAAAAAGAAGCAAAAGTTCAGCCAGTCCCAAAATTGACATTTTTGACCACCCCGGGGTAATCAAAAAATTCAATTTTTGCACTATTTTAGCCAAGATGATTTTTGAGCCAAATACTTACCGAGAGGGTCTCTTCTTCCCACTGACTAATATCTGAATCATTTGCTGTTGATTTCTGTGAAAAAGAGACAAAAGTTCAGCCAGTCCCAAAATTGACATTTTTGACCACCCCGGGGTAATCAAAAAATTCAATTTTTGCACTATTTTAGCCAAGATGATTTTTGAGCCAAATACTTAATAAGAGGTTCTCTTCTTCCCACTGACCGATATCTGAATCATTTGCTGTTGATTTCTGTGAAAAAGAGACAAAAGTTCAGCCAGTCCCAAAATTGACATTTTTGACCACCCCGGGGGTAATCAAAAAATTTAATTTTTGCACTATTTTAGCCAAGATGATTTTTGAACCAAATACTTACTAAGAGGGTCTCTTCTTCCCACTGACTAATATCTGAATCATTTGCTGTTGATTTCTGTGAAAAAGAGACAAAAGTTCAGCCAGTCCCAAAATTGACATTTTTGACCACCCCGGGGTAATCGAAAAATTCGATTTTTGCACTTTTTTAGCCAAGATGATTTTTGAACCAAATACTTACGGAGAGGGTCTCTTCTTCCCACTGACTAATATCTGAATCATTTGCTGTTGATTTCTGTGAAAAAGAGACAAAAGTTCAGCCAGTCCCAAAATTGACATTTTTGACCACCCCGGGGTAATCGAAAAATTCAATTTTTGCACTATTTTAGCCAAGATGATTTTTGAGCCAAATACTTACTAAGAGGGTCTCTTCTTCCCACTGACTAATATCTGAATCATTTGCTGTTGATTTCTGTGAAAAAGAGACAAAAGTTCAGCCAGTCCCAAAATTGACATTTTTGACCACCCCGGGGTAATCAAAAAATTCAATTTTTGCACTATTTTAGCCAAGATGATTTTTGAGCCAAATACTTACTAAGAGGGTCTCTTCTTCCCACTGACTAATATATGAATCATTTGCTGTTGATTTCTGTGAAAAAGAGACAAAAGTTCAGCCAGTCCCAAAATTGACATTTTTGACCACCCCGGGGTAATCAAAAAATTCAATTTTTGCACTATTTTAGCCAAGATGATTTTTGAGCCAAATACTTACGGAGAGGGTCTCTTCTTCCCACTGCCTAATATCTGAATCATTTGCTGTTGATTTCTGTGAAAAAGAGACAAAAGTTCAGCCAGTCCCAAAATTGACATTTTTGACCACCCCGGGGTAATCGAAAAATTCAATTTTTGCACTATTTTAGCCAAGATAATTTTTGAGCCAAATACTTACCGAGAGGGTCCATTCTTCCCACTGACTAATATCTGAATTATTTGCTGGTGATTTCTGTGAAAAAGAGGCAAAAGTTCAGCCAGTCCCAAAATTGACATTTTTGACCACCCCGGGGTAATCGAAAAATTCAATTTTTGCACTATTTTAGCCAAGATGATTTTTGAGCCAAATACTTACCGAGAGGGTCTCTTTTTCCCACTGACTAATATATGAATCATTTGCTCTTGATTTGTGCTGTTTTTCCGAATGCATGATGGGAAATTCAAAGAAAAACGGACAGGGATTATGTCGTTTTTTGTACATTGGATATTTTTTATAAGTGTTCAGCCACTTGGTCTTACTGACAAAATATCAGAGTTAGGGCATTGTCTAGATGGGGAAAGCACAGGAAAATGCCAGCATAAGACCTTGTGACCATCTGTTTAGGAGCTCACGGGATAATGCGGCTAAAATATCTTAGTTGTACTTGGTACATGCTTTACGACATTTTTACGATGGTAAAATCCCTTGCACACTCTCAGTTCTTCGAGGTAATGCTGATTGAAGCTGTCTTAGGGCTTCATGCATGATGCCCTCCAGCACTCCACAGATGGATAAAATGACTCAAAGAGATTGTACAATTCGCGAAAAACTATACAAACAAGATGGCGTTTGGAAACCGTTGCAAAAGTTATGAAAGACAGATATTTCTCATAATCATTTACCTGTTCAAGGTTTGACGAGTCCTGAATATGTCTTGATGCAGAACCCTTATTCCTAAAAAGAATTGACAGGAAGAATAAGTTTAAAACAAGTTTAATGCCTTTCATAATTCTATGAAAGTAAAGCTCACCACATTTTCATCGCCCACCATCCGCTGATCGAGACAAAAGTCGCGACAAGTTAATGAGCAATAATAGACAACTGTCAATCAAAGAAATCTTTAACGGGGCGTGTCCCTTTTTCACAGGGAGCCCAAATCACATAAAAGTGAAAGGTAAAAATAAAGCGAGGGAAAATTTACTTAAGGAATTACTCTTTTAGTTCTTTTATCCGCATTCCATTTCAAGGTTTCTTGATTGGCTTTTTAACCCACTTTTTGAAGGCTGATTTTTCACCAGACATTATCAGTCTTATGCCGCTTTCCACTAGTCGGGACTGACCGGCTTGACCAGTCAATTTAAATAGGAGAAGGCCTTTTTCTTGAGAGTTTTCCCTATTTTTTTATATACATTCCATTGATATTACTTGATGTTACTGAACATTCCTATTTAATAATAGAATTCTCTTTATGAATCGAACTGTATGGCCGGCCATTTCCGACTCATGGAAAGCGCACTTAGATTAGGTTCTTAACGGAATCACAATGATGCATTATGGGATTGAAATTCTTGTCTTGTGGTCAAACGCCGAACTTTACATCAGCCGAACCTAATGAAATAAATGAAGGCCGCCTTATAACCCATTGTTTTCAATGCGTACGGCTCGTGTGAAGTTCGACGTTTGACCTGGGCCTTATATCAAGTATCAATCCATTCATTCATTTATTCATTCATTTATTCATTCATTCATTCATTCATTCATTCATTCATTCATTCATTCATTCATTCATTCATTCATTCATTCATTCATTCATTCATTCATTCATTCATTCATTCATTCATTCATTCATTCATTCATTCATTCATTCATTCATTCATTCATTCATTCATTCATTCATTCATTCATTCATTCATTCATTCATTCATTCATTCATTCATTCATTCATTCATTCATTCATTCATTCATTCATTCATTCATTCATTCATTCATTCATTCATTCATTCATTCATTCATTCATTCATTCATTCATTCATTCATTCATTCATTCATTCATTCATTCATTCATTCATTCATTCATTCATTCATTCATTCATTCATTCATTCATTCGTTCATTCGTTCATTCGTTCATTCGTTCATTCGTTCATTCGTTCATTCGTTCATTCGTTCATTCGTTCATTCGTTCATTCGTTCATTCGTTCATTCGTTCATTCGTTCATTCGTTCATTCGTTCATTCGTTCATTCGTTCATTCGTTCATTCGTTCATTCGTTCATTCGTTCATTCGTTCATTCGTTCATTCGTTCATTCGTTCATTCGTTCATTCGTTCATTCGTTCATTCGTTCATTCGTTCATTCGTTCATTCGTTCATTCGTTCATTCGTTCATTCGTTCATTCGTTCATTCGTTCATTCGTTCATTCGTTCATTCGTTCATTCGTTCATTCGTTCATTCGTTCATTCGTTCATTCGTTCGTTCATTCGTTCATTCGTTCATTCGTTCATTCGTTCATTCGTTCATTTATTCATTCATTTATTCATTTATTCATTTATTCATTCGTTCATTCGTTCATTCGTTCATTCGTTCGTTCATTCATCCGTCCGTCCGTCCGTCCGTCCGTCCGTCCGTCCGTCCGTCCGTCCGTCCGTCCGTCCGTCCGTCCGTTCGTTCGTTCGTTCGTTCGTTCGCTAACAGATAACAAGCAATCCGTAGACCCTTATGTTTTTCCTGCTCACGACTCTTCGTCCATCAGTCGGCGCAAATATGTTTTAGCCATTTACGCTCTCCTCGAATGTAGCCGTAATTCCCAAATCAAAACTTTTACCGAATCGAGCAATGTCCTCATGGCATCTTCCTGGACGATTGGTGGCGTCGCATCGTTAACGCTCGTCTCCCCATCACTAAGAGGTGGGCCAAGGCAGTTAGCACCGGGCTTTCCAAACCCGTGGTCGGCTTTCGGACACTTGCAACCTGGGCAACGACTAGTACGACCCATGGCTATAAAATTATACTATAAACTATTGATAGAACTAGAAAAACTCTTGATTGAACCAGGAGACACGTGAACTCCGTGAACTATGAATTAAAAGTGATAGTCAACTCCGATTACCAGACTGAATACAATCCGAACCGGAAATGCGTCAGTTGGGCAATTAATCCCTTTGAGCGTGAGCCCAAAGAAAACAAATGGTCTTGTGTCTGACTACATTGGCTTCGCTGGTAGTCACGACAAAACAGAATCGGCGAAGGGGATTTTTTGGAGCCTGTCTAGCTGAATTACACTGCTTCTGAACATGGCAACAAGTACTGCAGATACGTACAATTTTACTGCAGAAAATAGTGAAAGGTGGGTTAAAAATAACATCTTTGCATATTGGACTCCTGAAATATTTTCATTTACGTACTGCCACATGCAATTTCTTTTTGGTGAAAAACAATGATCAGCAATAAGTAAACTGAATTATACTGCTTCAAGACAAGTACTGCAGATACATATAATTCGCATTTTACTGCAGAAAATGGTGAAAGGCGGGCTAAAAATTACAACTTTGCATATTGGACTCCTGAAATATATTTATTTACGTACTGCCACATGCAATTTCTTTTTGAAGAAAAACACTAATCAGCAATAACTTGATTAGAAATTTGATCATATGACTTGATTTGAATTAGCAAAAATCTGGTCGGGTATGGAAGTTATAATAAATGAACGTTTCAATAACATGAAACAGATCTTAATTTATTCATTCACTGAGCCATGAAACATAAGATTAACATGAAACAAATCTTAACTCACCAAGCCATGCAGCTTTTGGAGCAGACATTCAGACGGTTGTTTTATAGAAGTGCCTGAAAGTGAACGAAGAATAAAATAATAATAACTTTAATCCTTTACATACCAAAATGATACAATGGATACAAACATTGAATAAGATTATCAAGCTATATAATCTATATAATAAAACTATATATAATGAGAAAATATATAGTGAACAATAACATAACTATACAACATATGTGTGAATATATAAAGTTAGAAAATTATTAAGTATTGTAAGTGTTTAAGATGTCATGACAATATTTGGCGAATAATTTCATAGTCATTTCATCATGCATCAGAAGTAGATATTTAAAAGATCATAATTTTTAAATTGTCTTAGATCCGGGCAAATAACCCCCAGATCATCGAAAAAAGTAATTCTTAGATTTACTAATTTAACATGATTACAAATTAGTAAAAAATGATATTCATCACCAACATCTGTTGACGCACATAGGTTACATGTCCGATCATGATAGGCTGTTCTTGTATACCTATGTGCGGAAATTCTTAATTTTGTCACTGCTTGACGATGTTTAGTATTAGGAATTTTATCTAGGTATTTCTCGAAACCAAAATGTCTCTTTATTGTGGAAAGGGTGCGAAGTTTTCCACTGTCGCATCCTTTCTTCATTAGGTCAGTCCAATAAAGAGAAAAACAATTGTATAGCTTTGACTTAATAAATTTCCCACAGATATTTATGTCTTTAAGTGGTATCGAAAAATCATAGAGAGATTTCAATTCACATATATAAAGAAGGTGATTTGTAAATATGATATATGCTATAACAACCATTATACTAGTCAAGGGCGGATCTAGGAATTTGTTAATTGGGGAGTCCAAACGTTGAAAAGAGTCGCCGAAGCAAAAACAAAAAACAAAACAAAGATGTGTGCGACGACATATAATTTTTACTACGGGCCTGGAGAGGGGGGGTCCAAATGTGTTATTCGTACTAAATTTACTTAAATACAGTGCAACCCTACGTATCACAGGGGGGGGTCCTGACTCCCCCGACCCTCCCCCTGGATCCGCCCTTGCTAGTCTACTAGTCAACTATTTGAATTGTCTATTAGCACGTTTTTAAATCAGTCAAATGAATACTTTGCCATCAATATTTTTATGTGAGAAGCAATGTATTCATTACATGTTCTGCATGGATGTTTTCACTCAAGGGTTGCGTTACGAGTTTGCATTGATTATAATAGTTAATCGTCTGGGTAGGTCAGCTACCGAAACAATAATATTGACCAACGATATATTCTTGACCTGAACGAACCGACAAAACAAAAACCGCCAAGTTTTTTGACTTTTCTCGCAGATATAAAGTGATCGTTAATGCAACTAATCACCTAGGTATGTAAATAGACAATGTACATCAAAGCTCACAAAGCACTCTGGGAAAGTGAGTTCTTTAAAAATGCAACAGGCAAATCAAAGGAACTATCCAAAAAAATTACTCTGTCGTTTTCGTCTGCTGAAATCCTTTTATTTCCATAGAAAAAGTGGAAGTAAACATTCCCATTACACTGAAATATCCAACAAGTACGATTATCTGTATGAGCCCATCCATCAAGCCAACACACCAATCATCATCAGCAAGCTACAACTGACACCAGACGATCTACTATTGGACATTGGCGCTGGTACAGGTCAACAAGCACATCTGATATTGAAGCAAGTGGGACTCAAGAATCCTGTCACGTGTGTGGAGCCTTGTCAAGCATTCTTTGAACATGCGAGCAAACTGGATGGTGTTGTGCTAGTGAAAGAAACTGCAGAACAGGTTTTTGATCATTTATTTCAAAATCAAGTAGCAAACCAGGTTGGTCAAGATCTAAAACGCTTTATTAAATTTAACAGCAGCTCTAACATCAGTTTTATTTCTTTAGCGTCCATTCAACAAGGTGCTTCTTAGTGGTGTAATTCGTCACATCGATGACATTGCCAAATGCCTTGGACAGATTTTCGATTACCTCCCGAGGAATGGCGTTTGTTTCATATTTAATACGTTTACCGAGAAAACCATATTATCTCTACCGTTGCCATTTCTTCTGTTACAACACTACAAAGAGCTGTCAAACCCATTTGACATCATATTACCCTACGTCACAAGTCGTGATGATGTCATCACAGAAGTGACCGATGAGGAGCCTTCTTTCACAATTCCCAAAAGTAGGTGGTACTACATGATCCGCAGTCGTTTTTTGTCGCATTTACGTCAATACACGGATGAAGAGATAGAAGAAAGTATCAAAGAGCTGGATAATGGAAGATTGAAAGGAGTCAAAGATGATGAGCTCATCACTGTAGTATCTGAACTAGTTGGAGTCAAAATGACAAAGAAATGAACATTTACTTAAATCATGAGCAATAAACAGCGAATTATAGATTAAGAGGGCAATTTGTAATTAGAATTATCACTTCTCGTAAAAATTTTGGGGAAAATGAGGTAAGCGATAGTTAAATATAGATATAGATGTAGATGTAGATGTAGATGTAGATGTAGATGTAGATGTAGATGTAGATGTAGATGTAGATGTAGATGTAGATGTAGATGTAGATGTAGATGTAGATGTAGATGTAGATGTAGATGTAGATGTAGATGTAGATGTAGATGTAGATGTAGATGTAGATGTAGATGTAGATGTAGATGTAGATGTAGATGTAGATGTAGATGTAGATGTAGATGTAGATGTAGATGTAGATGTAGATGTAGATGTAGATGTAGATGTAGATGTAGATGTAGATGTAGATGTAGATGTAGATGTAGATGTAGATGTATAGATAGAGATAGAGATAGAGATAGAGATAGAGATAGAGATAGAGATAGAGATAGAGATAGAGATAGAGATAGAGATAGAGATAGAGATAGAGATAGAGATAGAGATAGAGATAGAGATAGAGATAGAGATAGAGATAGAGATAGAGATAGAGATAGAGATAGAGATAGAGATAGAGATAGAGATATAAATATAAATATAAACATAAATGTAAAGGTAAAGTTCACATTTCACACAGTTCAAAACTGAACAAGACTGAGGAAATGATAAAATACATTTATAGGTGATCCTTTCCTTACCTAAAATATATATGTGATCTCTCCCCCAAATCTCCCGAACCCACCCCCTCCCCCTAGTCTGTTTGTCTATCTGACCGGTCCCTCATATATAGAATCAAAATCAACCAACCTTGCGGTCTTATTTGCCGATACCATCGATTCTTCACTGTCTCAAAAGTGTCTTTTTTCCTTGCTCAAGGATTCTTAGCTCTTACTAAGAAATTTCCAGCTTTAATGATGTCGATGGTGTTGGTTCTTGTGGTTCACTTTTTCCGTCTGAAAATGGAGAAAGGTACCTATGTTACTGTTTAACTAACGAGTTGATTTAATCACCTGTAAATTATTGATAACAATGAAATAATATCACTTAGTGATCACTTCATAGACATTTGAAAGGTATTCGAAAGCTCATGCGTGGAAAACAGATTGAAAATAAATTAAATTGCCTGTACTAATACATCTTACAATGGATAGTGAGCTGTTCAGTGATCCAAAAAAGTTATACTTTGAGTTGTGCGTCTTGAAGTTATAAAGTTTCCCCCCCTGTCATGCTGATGATTGTGATGTTAAAATAGTCATTTGCGTCCTGTTTTTATAGTTTTTAGTTTTTATAGTTTTTATAAGACTGAGCCATGGTTAAAAAATGTTGCTTTCCAAATTGTGTTCGAAAATCGAATACAACTCGAATTCACATCTTTTTAGCATTCGATTTCGTTCGATTGCCGGGTGCAATCGAATCCAATCACATCATTGTGTTCGATTGAATTCGATTTTCTAATGATTCGATTGATTCACGTCGCATTCACAGACGTCGAAACAGAACAATTAGACTTAAAATTTCATACTTTCAGTTGACTACTTCATTCGTTAATGACGGGCCTTCAGGTCATTGTCTTGACCTCTATTACTCTGCTGGATCGGTTGAACCAAGTTGAGTTACCATAGAAACGGTGCCTAAAAGTAACCGCTGGCCAAAAAAACAATGCTGGATTTAGACGAATCCTGCATATGAATAAGCAATAACTCTGGACATGAACCTTATGAGCTCTGATATACATATTTAGCATATATCCTATTATAATAGTTTTAGGAATAGTTTTGTTCTTTAAATACCATGTATATTAATAAATATAGGGTTTGGGGATTAAGTGCTCCCATACACGCATCAAGAATTCCGCGCTGCTGCTCAATGCGCATGCTCAGGGGATTAAAAAGTGGGATAAAATTTGTAAAATATGCTATATTTTAGTTGTATCTTTCTTGTCAAGTACAATTTTCACTAAATATTCAAGATCGCGTACCGTTAAGCGAATTCTGAATCAAATATACCGAAAAATTGCATATTATACAAAATATTATCCCACTTTTTAATCCCCTGAGCATGCGCATTGAGCAGCAGTGCGGAACTCTTGATGCGTCAATACTGTTCACTCTTTGCCCCATAGACTCATAGCAGCTATACTCCAGGGATCGGTACCCTTCTGTCCCGGTTGCCATGGGAACTACCAGGCAAAACTTAAGGGGATTATCACCCCTCGATTCAGAGAGGATTATCACCTCTCTTTACCAAGCCAGTCTGCAGCTTAGAGGATTATCACCCTAGATTCAGATAGAATTATCACTTCTCTTTGCCCTTCCTATGACCAGTATGTTTGCGTCTATGCAAATGGAGTACTTATTCCCCATGCCCCTTTATCTCACAAACTGTTGCACTGTCATTCTTTAGTACAAGATTGAAAAGTTCCGCGAAATTTTATTCCCTACCGTATTCTCTTGTTACTTGGAACTCATGTCAATGACCTGTGTTTTCTACATCAATTCTTTCCGAGTTCTTTCGCGAAAATGGCTGTAAATCGTAAGATGACTTTTGATGAAACGCTATTTGAGCAGCTTCTGAAAAGCGCGAAAAACTAGTTTCTGTACAAAATGTTTACTAAGTCGAGTCTAAAACCAGGCAATCATCTGTTCTACTATCTCCATGGATTTTATATCTTTATGTAATATTATAATTATTATTTATTCAAAATATTTCCCCGTTTCTGATTGGCCCACAGCCCCTGGTTAATTTTTCATAACAAGCATTGACTGACCAAATTTGGAAAGAAACGTCATTCGTCCAATAACTAAAAGATTATTGGACGATCGACGTCATCATAGCCACCAAACAAAAATGGCTTCCCAACATGCAAGGTTTTCAAAATTATCTGAAATGCTTTCTCAAATTACTGAATTGAGGAAATATTTTGAATAAATAATAAAACAATTATTGGATTCGGCTATCGTATGATATGAAAAATTATGTATACCTCGAAGAGTGTTATTATTATTTACTTGTATTCAGATCTTATGTTTGTTAACATAAGAATTACTTCTAACGAATCGTATCGATCACGCGCGAGTGTTTGCCATAAGGCGCCTTTGGTTCGTTTAGAATCACTATCTAATATGATTATTTTTTTCGTGCCAGTTTGACGAATCATTATTTCTATTTTCATTTCAATTAGTTTCTTTAATTATTCTAGTTTTCTTTGACTATGAATCGCAAGGTTTCGATGTTTGTTTTCCCATCAGGGAGCTGTTCAATATAATCCTGCAATATTTAGGAACAACATCTGCTGAGTGGTAGGTGAAGTTCTGAAAAACCAATTCTCCGTGAATCCTGCTAAGTTTTCTGATGAAGAAACTACAAATAAAATGAAATTAGATATTGTTATAAACCAAACCAGATGTGGATAAAGTAATGATGTTTACATAGTATCCTAGCAACCACAGTCCCACACAGCCTGACGTACAACTGAACGCAAAACTCCGACAAAACAGGTTGTCTTTGGCAGCAGAAACCTTAGCTTTTCAATAAGTAACTTTCTGTCTTTAATTTCTCTCGATGACCTGGAGCATTGTAAAATTTTGCATCAATATGTATCTGCCAGAGTTCAGCATTGAGTGAGCCTTGTCTCTACTTTTCTAATGTCCTGTCTTTTATCATCTCTCGTTGAGCGAAAGACTCCTGCCAGCACAGCTAGATATTGCTAGGATACTAAGTAAAAATAATTACTTTAAACACTTTGGTTTCCTTAGGATCATATCTAATTTAATTTTTTTTCGTACCAGTTTAACAAATTTTTCTTTTTCTTTTTCTTTCAATTAGGTACAATTTATTTCATTAGTATGTCTCTCTTGGTAATCATACTTCTAGAATTAATTTTATAAGCTGTGGTGTGCCACAATTCTGTTTTAGGCCCTTTACCGTTTCTTATGTATATTAATGATTTTACTTCTTGTTCTTTTTTACTCCAATTTCATCTTATCGCTGATGATACCAACCTCTTTTTTTCTCATAAGAGTCTAAGCCCGTCTAGAAAAAGTTGTGAATGATGAATTAGCAAAAATCACAATATGGCTCTCAGCCAACAAGCTATCCCTTAGTGTAGAGTAATCCTTCTATGTAGTATTTCACAAGAGAAAATCTTTCCTATTAAGACATTTATTGAGAATGAATCTTTTAACCATAATTTTTGAACACCAACTTTTATTGCCATCTTTATGTATCATTAGGTAATTAATTTAGGTATAACATTTCTTTCCTTTTCATTATTTTATTACTACTACTATTTACTGTAATTAGTTACTGATGGTGTGAATAAACTTTGACTTAACATGACTTGACTTGAGGAGACAGTTCTCCCAGTGTCAATAGGCGACCAGAGGATTAGAGGATACGCTTGATATTCTGTCTTTTATCTTGTCTTTTATGATGACGATGGTCAACTTTTTCTTTTTAAATTCTTCTTACTTTCTTTCTTTCAATATGTTAATCCCAACTTAGATTTCAGCCGAATAGTAGAGGTAAACCCCAGCGGTTTTCAATCTTCCAACATTTCAATAACGTGTAGTTCAATCAGAAAGTAATGACAGAATAGTTTTAATCTATTAGAATTTCAAATGCAGTCATAAACGTTTCTTTCTTTCTTTCTTTCTTTCTTTCTTTCTTTCTTTCTTTCTTTCTTTCTTTCTTTCTTTCTTTCTTTCTTTCTTTCTTTCTTTCTTTCTTTCTTTCTTTCTTTCTTTCAACATGCTACTCTGTAATGCTCTTTGGTTTACTGTCATTTAAACTAAAGAATTGTTCCTTAGCTTCGTGTAATAGCTGCTTGACTGTCGTTGGCATGGTCGAAGGGAGTGAGGATGACTTGGTGAAGTATGTTTGTGAAAGAAAGTCTAAATATGGGATTCTTATGTTCATTCCTAGAAACCGAGAGAGCATATTTATGTTCTCTTGTAGAAACCTAACAAGGTAACTTATTTCAATTAACAATACTCCTCCACATTTCCCAACAAGAGTTATGAATATCTCTAAATCTTATATAATAAATGACTGGGTTTATACTTGAATTCAGACACATCAGAGTAATCGAGATCAAGTAAGTGAAAGTCTCTTCCTTTCGTTTATATAACACTTCCCACAAAGAAAAAGCACAAACTGAAGGTACGTAGCACAGAAAAAGACATGCTAGTACCACAAGCATCGTCTTTAAAGTTTTCTTGTATCTGACAACATCAAAGTTACCAGCCAACGGGTTTGGTTGTTGGGCGTGAACTTGGACTGTGTAAAGATGAAGAGCTCGGAAAGACATGATGTAGAAAACACTGGTTGTTGACAAGAGTACTGTGTAACAAAAATACAACATACCCCCTGAATAAAGGTAGTACTTTTCAAAGATAATTGGAAATACCTGCAGGAAAGACAAAACCCAAACGACTACAATCAAGAAGCGAACTCGTTTCTTGGTGACAATAATGGTGTATCGATGTCTTAGAGTAAGCGCCAAGTATCTGTCTATACTGATACATAGCACAGTCATGAGGGCCACAGAACCAAGATACAATACAAAGAATACATATAAACTAGTAATTGCACATAATCCTGAGATATTGCCTTGCAAGAAGAAAGTTCCGAGTACGATTTGTAGAGGATGAAGTACTAAACCAACCAGAAGATCTGCGAAGGCTAAACTTGTTATCAGTAAGTAGGATGGCGTTTGTAGATTCTGTGATCTCAAGATGGCAACGATAATCACTCCATTTCCGAGTGGTGCCGTGACCGCAAAAATAGCGTTCAGGAAAAGATTAACAATGCTTCCAATATCCACCAACTCGGTTTTTGTAATAGCGTTTTGGATTAATAACTGGCCAAGTGTTGATGAGCATTTCCCAAACGACCCATTCATATTGGGTGTTTAATCAAGGACACACAAGACTGAACGTGGAGATATCTCAGAATCTACTTGCGTTAAAACAGGTGCAGGCGCTCTTGAGTTAAATCCAGCAATTCTTTGAAGACAGTTGTCCTTGTGTCATTAGGCGAACAGAAGATTAGAGGATAAGCCTGATGTTCTGTCTTTTATCCTGTCTTTTATAACTCCAATAATTTCTCTATGAGGTAATCTGAAGAAACTAAAACTGAAGCTTCTTGAAAACCAATAGATCGGCTTTAATCTCCAGTATTTTAGGTTTGTTTGCCAACTTATTAAGTAGCAAATAACGGGTTGCCTAGGTAACTAGGAATATTTGCGTGGTAAATGGTGAGGTGATTTTTGATTAAAATTTCGTTCTTGAAAAGAAAGCAATAATGAAAAGGACAACTGATGAATAAAGAAAACTGTCTCTCCAGGTGGTATGGCGGCATTAATATTTCCCAGATAACCACAAAGCTGATTGTATGAACTTTGTAATACGTTTGCTGATTTCAAGGGTACTGTTATCATGAATTTAAAACCACTTTATTGACTCTGACCCTTGTCGTGTGGAGCTGAGTGGGTTTGTTCCTGTCACTGAACATCATCTCAGCTGAGTTGACACAAAATAACTGGAAATGTTCAAATTTTTGAAAAATAATCTCAAAATATCAATAGCTAAAAGGAAGATCTACCGTTACTTATAAATACAAACTGATAATTTTTTCTGGTTTAGGAGATATTTAGCAAAATCTAGTTTCCATGGTCGATCAAAGGTGTCGCCGTCAACTGATAATCGAACTGTGCAATAATGTCTTGCTTCCTGCTTGCGTCAGAGGAAATATTACTGCTGTTTCTATATAAGTATTTATTTAAGATCATTCAAGTCCTATTTCAAACGCTATATAGTATAATATAATATTATAATACGCCTTGAAGCAGTTTCGTAAGATGTTGATACTTTTCTACAAGAAACTACTAAAAACTATTTGTATGTTCTAACTTCACAGGTAGCCCAAGCTATGGTTCTGAATATATTGAGAGAGAATGTATGGCAGATCAAAAAATTTCTTTAAGAAAAAATAAATTTCATATTTTATTGTTTCTTTACCGGTATATCAATGTTTTATTGCATGTTTTGTGGTTTCCTGACGGTTTGGTTGCATTTTAAGGCGATTTTAGGAAATTTTGTCTCCTCTCTAAAGACGACTTTAATTTGGAATTAATTTGACGTTTGCAAAGTTTCTTGTTTGCATTCGATGCGCTCACTTGTGAGAGATCTTTTCAACACTCGAAGATAAGATTCGTATCTCCGCGCAACCATGTAATATCCTCTAAATATTCCTGAGAATATTTGATGAATGACTTTCATACTTTGGAGTATATAAAACATGTGACATCAAGATTCAAACTGTGGTTTATATGGCAACTAACTGGTGTCCAGGCCCCTCCTGTCTTGTCAATATAGATAACAAAGAAGTCAGTACAGATTATAGTACATATCCCAACTCTTCTGGAGCAAATTTTGTCTAATGACTGTTGCCTTGACAGTCAATTCTTAGTCCCTCAGTTCTTTTGTCCTGTCTGCCGTATGAAAATAGAAGATTGGTGATCTATCGGAGGAAATAATAAGAATGTTGAAGCCATGATCACATAATTGTGTTATATTCAACTGATGACTCACATCTTTGATTATTTACAATTGATTCCAACTGAAATTAGTCCTGCTAAAGTCGTGCTGAAACACTTGAAGTCTTGTTAAGAAAAACTTTATGGTTAGATATTAGGAATTGCTTTTTTAACAACTGATTACCACCCACTTGTCTGCTTTGAATTCTAAGATTATGGCTTATCTCCCGAAGGTAGGAGATTTCTTAACATCTGATGACACGCGTTACGATTATGTGCAAACCTTATCAAGTAAATGATCGGGTTTATACTGGAACTGAGGTCTACAAGAATAAGTGATATCATTATTAAAATAAAAGATTATTTTTGAAAATCAAGAAAACCGATAGTTATAAGTAGGAATGTCACTGGTGGATAGCATAGTACAAGACAAACTAGTATCACAAGCATCGTCTTTAGAGTGTTTTTGTATCTGCCAGTTGGAGTTCTATAATAACATTAGCAGCTGGTTTTTATTACTGTTTGAAAGCCAGACATTGGTTGGTTGGTTGGCTTATTTTAATTTCTCTTTTCCATTTACCTCACAGAAATTACATTCGTGTATCGTAACGGGAGTTATAGAGTTCATATAATACAGAGGCAAATAAGAGAAAAGTCTTATTACAGTTGTGAATTTTCCCGCCTTTTTGATGACTGAAGGCCAGCAGAGGTTTACATTCACCACGTGACCGAACCTTCAATAAACAAGGTGTTGTTCAACCAGAATATTGTCAAAATAGTTTCAGTCTACTGTAATATCAATTGCAGCAATATTGAAGTGTAAAGAACAGCATTTCCTCAAAGCGAATCACATTGTTTGCAATCTCACCAAAATATCTTTCAACACTGAAGTCAGTATTCAGCGCATGAACTAAAGAAATGTTTTTTTAGCTTCCGATAACAGTTGCTTGATTGAAAGCGAAACGTTTGCATGGTCGAAGATAGAGAGGCTGAATTGGGGACGAATCCTTTCTTCAGTTAAAGTGCCTATGACACATCTGACAATATTCTCAGAATATATTCTACTTGAAATGAGCTGTTGACTGGCCTCAAAAAATTACATAGTTGGAGTGATGCATCTTGAAGTTATAAAGGCTTATTCTTGTCATATGCTAATGACTATGACGTCAGGGAGGCATTTATGTTTATATTGTGTTTCTTGCAATTCAAAACACTGGCTAGCGTGTAGAAAATAATTAGCAATTGTTTTAATGAAAGCCATAGGTAAAACAGTGATCCTTTCCAAATTCAATTTATTTTTACCAGTTTCAAGACGCATCACTCTAACTATATAATTTTTTTTTTGGTCATTGAACAACTCATCTCATGTAGAATCTATACTGAGAATATTGTCAGATGTGTCATAGGCACTTTGAATGTAGAACCTTAACTCAATTGCACTATGTTGCACTTTCACTAGAAGATATTCGCTAAGATTCGCTAACTCATTGTTGGTGAGAGAATCCAAATATGGTATGATTATACTTTTCTCTGAAAACCCAACTAGGTGAATCTATCTCTTAATTTGAATCTGATCTGAATCTGAATCTTAATCTGAATCTATTAACAATACCCCTCCACATTTCTCGACACGCGTTACGAATATCTGCAAAGCGCGACAAATAAATGACTGGGTTTATACTGGAATTCAAAGCCATAAGAGTAATCGACAAAAAATAAGAGACAAACTCTACCTTCAGTTTATATAATGTTCCCCCCAAAGAAAAAACACAAACTGAAGGTACGTAGCACAGAAGAAAACATACTAGTACCAAAAGCATCGTCTTCAAAGTTTTCTTGTATCTGACAACATCAAAGTTACCAGCCAATCGGTTTGTTTGTTGGGCGTGAACTTGGACTGTGTAGAGATGAAGAGCTCTGAAGGACTTGATGTAGAAAACACAGATAATGAACAGTAGGACAAAGTACCAAAAGAGCATCATACGGGAGAAAATATCAAAGTAATTTTCAAAGATAATTGCAAATACTACAAGGAAAGACAAAACCCAAACGACTACAATCAAGAAGCGAACTCGTTTCTTGGTGACAATAATGGTGTATCGATGTCTTAGAGTAAGCGCCAAGTATCTGTCTATACTGATACATAGCACAGTCATGAGGGACACACAACCAAGGTAAAATACAAAGAATACATATAAAGTAGAAATTGTACACAATCCTGAGATATTGCTTTGCAAGAAGAAAGTACCGAGTACGATTTGTAGAGGATGAAGTACTAAACCAACCAGAAGATCTGCGAAGGCTAAACTTGTTATCAGTAAGTAGGATGGCGTTTGTAGGTTCTGTGATCTCAAGATGGCAACGATAATAATTCCATTGCCGAGTGTTGCAGTGAATGCTAAAATAGCATTCAGAAAGATAATAATAATGCTTCCAGTATCTACCAACTCGGACTTAATATTGATGACTTTTTCGATGAATATCTGGGCAAATTTTGGGCAGTTTTCAAACGATCCATTCATGTTTGGCCTTGAATCACCGACCAGCAAGATTGAACGTGAAGATTTCCCAAAATCGACTTGCGAGAAAACCTCTGCAGGTGCTCGTCAGTTCAACCACTGAAAATGAACCAAAAGATAACTGAATAAGGCCTTGACTCTGCGTGATAAGTATGTATACCGTTCAATGTAGTTTTGTCACGGTAAACTGAACGCTTCAAGAAATGGTTGTTAACTTGTAAAAGGTTCTTCAAGTGTCACTTTGCCGGAGGGTAATCCTTTTGTTCTTCGCCTTAAATTGATACAAAGAAATATATAGCAGGCCTCTCGGCTCTATGAGTTGTGCTTTTAATCAAAACGTTCGTGGTTTTTTTACCTTGCAATATTAATGAACATTAATCGATGGATCGAGGCTGTT
This sequence comes from Anthopleura sola, assembly GCA_023349425.1. Lineage (NCBI taxonomy): Eukaryota > Metazoa > Cnidaria > Anthozoa > Actiniaria > Actiniidae > Anthopleura > Anthopleura sola. Next base: position 11,308,036 of record JALHLI010000001.1, read on the forward strand.
CCAACGGCTTGAAAAAGATATAACACAAAGGCACGATGCGCCGTCTGTCGTCAATAAGTGTCAATTCAAAAGCATAGGAAGTCTTCTCGATGATTTAATAGCTTTTTAACACTTAATAACACATTTACTTCCCCCAAGTGTACAAAGTTTGCTCTCAAAACCTTGTCATTAACAAAGCCTAACAGATCTGATGAATGTCGCAGTACCACGTAGTTAAGGACCGAAACATCAAAATAAATTAAATAAACAGAGGAAACACTTTTCGTTATAAATTATTATCATGCCTGATTACCAAATATTGAACTTCTCGATCATGTTATTAAAATCTGTTTTCCAGTGCAAACAGTGAGTCGGAGTTGATCAAAGGCAATCAATAAACCCATTGCAAAGCTTCAGGAATATAAACATCAAAATTTAATTGTACTTTTTTTTCGAAAAACGGTGCAAACTGATTTCAAATGAATGACAGCAGTTACTTTGTTTCCTATTTTGTTGGGATATGACATTATGATATTGTAGGTAACGTTTAGCAGTAGTTTGACATTATTTTGCGAACGCGAAGGATTTTTTTGTTCTGCTATAGTTTCCAGTATCATAAATTTGTCTTGATTCAAAATCGCTATTCAGAGAAGTTGATCAAATGGTAAACGGCAAAAGACCTAAGATTCTGCCTTCTTCAATTTCCAAGGATGATCTTGCTGTTGCCTTCGCCAATCATTTTAAGAATAAAATTCAAAGCCTCAGGCCTTCATCTACACCAGTCAACGATCTCAATCATCTTCATCTCCAGAGGCCGTGCTCTGGGGATCTTCTTGCTGAATTCTCTCAGCTTGACTCTGACACTGTTCGATCTATCATTATGAACTCACCGACCAAGTCTTGCAGTCTTGATCCTATACCAACAAGTCTACTCAAGAAGTGCTTGGATTCCTTACTTCCAGTCATTACGAATATTGTTAACCTGTCCCTCTCGTCTGCTACAGTTCCTAGTATCTTCAAGACCGCCCAAGTAACACCTCTTATAAAGAAGCCATCTTTAGATCCAGAGGTCCTGAACCATTACAGACCGATCTCCAATCTCAGCTACCTATCAAAAGTTCTGGAACGTGCTGTTGCACCTCAGTTACATCACCACCTTGCTGTAAATAATTTGTATCCTAAGATGCAATCAGCCTACCGTCAACACCACAGCACTGAGACGGCACTGCTTCGCGTCCACGATGATCTGCTCAGAGCAGTAGACAAGGGTTCTGAGGCTCTGCTTGTACTCTTAGATTTTTCGGCAGCTTTTGACACCATTGATCATGGCATTTTGCTGCAAAGACTCGAAGAAAGATTTGGCTTCTCTGGACTTGTGCTAGCTTGGATCCGATCATACTCCGAGGATCGACACCAGTTTATCAGTGTTATGAACTCGACTTTATCTACATACGATCTTGATTGTGGCGTCGCCCAAGGCTCCGTCCTTGGTCCTCTCTTCTTTTGTCTTTATGTTGCTCCTCTGGAAGACATACTGGCTGCTCATGGGTTATCTGCCATGACGTACGCGGATGATACACAATTGTACATCATCATTGAGAAGGGTACTGACCACGATAACGCTGTCCATGTCCTACAAAACTGTTTAAATGATATGAAGTCCTGATGCCTAAACAATAAACTAGTTCTAAACGACGACAAGACTGAACTGCTACTGATCCATTCAAAGTTTGCGCTTTCAGTTTCTGCTATCTCGGAAGTACGATTTGGAGGGTCTGAAATCTCACCAACACCAGAAGCTCGTAATCTTGGTGTAATGTTTGACCACAACTTGTCCTACAAGCAACAGATCAGTAATTGCTGCAAGTCCTCCTTCATGGCTCTTAGCCAAATAAGCAAGATTCGGAAGTACCTGGATCAGCCAACTGCTGAAAGGTTGGTCCATGCCTTCGTTACATCAAGGCTGGATCACTGTAACAGCTTGCTTTATGGTTTGCCGGAGTACGAGCTCAAGAAACTACAACGTGTCTTAAATTCAGCTGCCAGAGTCGTAGCTCGACCCAAACAGGACGAAGACGTCACCATTGTCTTAAGGAGGCTCCACTGGCTGCCAATTAGTGCTCGCATCGAGTGTAAATTACTTATGCTGGTCTACAAGTCATTACATGGACTTGCTCCGGCATACTTAGAGGAGCTGTTGCACGTATATTCCAATTCTCGCGTTCTTAAGTCGAATGGGAAGAAGCTCCTGGCCGTTCCAAGGACCAACACCAAAAGCTACGGTGACAGAACATTTTCATCAGCTGGGCCAAGACTATGAAATAAGCTACCATTGTCGCTTCGTGGTGCCGAATGCTATCAAATTTTTAAAACCGGCCTAAAGACACTCCTTTTTAAACAATCTTATTTGTTATGAATATAATTAGCCTCTTAACTTCTATTTTTTCCATCACGAAGCTATTCCTATAAACCGTTCTATTCCTATAAACTAATTTAACGACTACTTTGCACATTTCGTGATTTATTATATTATTACTTTTTACATTTTAAATACTAATTTCCGTTTTGACTGGTTTGTTTTTCTGATTTAATGCACCGAATCGGGATGTGGCGGCTAGTTTGGGTGGCTGTTGTTCCTGACTGTCTGGCCTCGTGTTTTTCACGTGGAAGCTTAAAAGCGTTTTCGTGTGTGTGGGGGGCTGGTCGGAGTGGCGGTTGCACAGATTGGTCGCCGTATTCCGATTCGATGTATACGCGTTAATATTTATATTATATATCTTTTCATCGTTTTATTTTTTATTATGTCTACATCATTTTTAGTATTATATTGTTAAAGCATCGAGACCTAGTTAGATGCTTTGAAATAAAATTATTATTTATTATTATAAGCGGTCACAGAATGTTTTTGCAATTTATTCGAAATCGCTCAAATCCAACCCTCTAATTATCATCTGAATAGCTGTGCCTGAATGCGAAGTTTAGCATGTATATAGTCATTTTTCTGAAGCTCATCGAAAACGAGAGATATTCAAGGAAGACTGATTTCAACGATCATTGTTTTCCGTTGCCATGGAAACGCCCATCGAGTTGAAATTTACATCAATCAAAACTTCCATCTATGCTTGATGTTTGAAGTAAAATTCATTTTGATCAGACCAGGAAAAGGTTTTCAATTCGCTAGATGAACATGAGAAGTGTGGTCAATAAAAAACTACTGGGAAACACCTTAAATAGCATTCAGGGAATTGTTAATAGTAACAAACCAGTCATAGCCATTAATTTTCTCGATGAAAACCTGGACATTTCTTGAGTAACACTCAACTGATCCATTGACGTTTAGTCTCGTATCAACCAACACTAGACGTGTTTAGAATGTACCCGCGATAACAAGGGGAGGTGTTGCTCCTGTGAGCAAGTTTACCCGAGAATAAACCTTGAGTCTTGATAAATAGGAAAACTAATCCATGCTATGTTTTTCATCGTATACAGTTTCTCAGAGTTTCAGTACATGAACTTCGAATATCTGCAAATCTTATCCAATAAATAACTGGATTAATGCTAGAGTTAAGACCAATGGAGGTAAAAGATACAAAGTATAGAAAAATCGTTTCCTCTGACAGTCCTAGAACAGCCCTTGAAATAAGTGCGAAAACTAAAGGTGCATAGCACAGAAGAAGACATACTAGTACCACAAGCATCGTCTTTAAAGTTTTCTTGTATCTGACAACATCAAAGTTACCAGCCAACGGGTTTGGTTGTTGGACGTGAACTTGGACTGTGTAAAGATGAAGAGCTCGGAAACACTTGATGTACAAAATACTAGTCGTTGACAGTAGAATCAAGGTGAGGCAGGAACCGATGAGAAACAAAGTCTCATAGAGTTTAATAATCATCACCAAAGATCCTAAAAAGAGAGTAGAAATCCAGACGAAGACAATCAAGAAGCGAACTCGTTTCTTGGTGACAATAATGGTGTATCGATGTCTTAGAGTAAGCGCCAAGTATCTGTCTATACTGATACATGTAACCATGGTCATCGAAATCCCAGTACAAAACACGGAAATAAACAAATATGCACTGGCTATTGTGCACAATTGGATGAGATTGTTTTGCAAGTACAAAGTAAAAACTACAATCTGAAGAGGATGAAACACCAAACCAACCAGAAGATCTGTGAAGGCTAAACTTGTTATCAGTAAGTAGGATGGCGTTTGTAGGTTCTGTGATCTCAAGATAGCAACGATAATCATTCCATTGCCCAGTGTTGCAACGATCGATAGAAGCACATTTAGAAAGATGTTTGTCTTGGTGCCTGACTGAAACCAGTCAACGTCACTTACTCTGTTGTAGAATAATTCTACCTCAAGTGGGCAGATTTTCGTCGATAAGTTCATTCCTAAGCCTTGTCCGTGAGAGATGACCAGCTACACGTCAGTTAAGGGTTCTTCAGAGAAAACAGAGTTATCACTGGGCTTATGATGATAAAAATATCTTGCCCTGTCATGAAGTTATAGATAACAAGACGAACGTCAGCAGTATAAAGAATTGATTATAGCGAGCTGTTGCTCACCATCCCTAAACTTGTTACTAATAGCTTTCTCGATGAATAACTGCAATTCTGGAACACTTTTCAAACTACCCGTTCATGTTTGGTTTCCAACCTAAGTCCAGCTAGACTAAACGTGGAGATTTCAGTACCAGTGGCGAATCTTCTTGCGATAACGTAGGCAGGTGTTGTTCCGTGGGCAATTCACTCAAGGATAAACTTTGAGTCTATCTTGACTTTTATCCTGCTTACAGATGAGAAGATTAAAAATCAGAAATAGCTGTTAAGATTTGTACAATCCCTATGCCGGATTTTCAGAACTTTATGAGACCATTTCAGTTGCAACTTGAACAAGAAGAGGAACTGTTATATTACACTTTCGCCAGGTGTTCTGTCTTATATTCTCGCTCATGATTATAACTTTCTTTATAAGGGGTCTCTTTCGATAGTAATAACCACAATATTTCTTTGTAAATCCTGAACTAATCAAAACCTGAACTTTCTCATTACAATTTTATTTGTTTAAAAAGAAAACCAATATCTTGGCCTTGGTCATTTAGTCTTTTAGTTTTATTTCGCCAACTAATTAAATAACCAATGTTGGGATGTCAAGGTGAGCAGTACGGTAAATGGTAGGCATTACGTGAGATTACATTTGGATATTTCTTTGTTGGAAAGAGAAACGTTACGTGATGAAGCTGACTATCAATGCATTTTACACAGAGGAATGCTAAAGTTTGTTAGATCTTTTCAGGATGATTGTTTTCTAGATGATTGTTTATGAACCAGTCACATCAATGAGAGAAGCTGGTGGCTCGCACAATTATTTGGAAATTAAAACCCTGAAGCGCTTGTTCCATTCATTCTTTTAACTTTGTTTCATCAACATTCATCAAGTGAAAAGAGATAGGTTTTCGAGATGATTGGTTTGCAACCAGTTACATTAACGAGAAAAGGTGACCCGCAGAAAATGGACTACTTCGACGATACGGCGGCTGTCTTGGTAGGGTGCAAATAGATCATTTTCGAGATGCGTGAGCGCTTTAAAAAAAAATTGCAGGGGCAAGCATGAAAAAGAGGCATCTTCGGGCAAGATCGCGCGCACTATTGACGCTGCCCGAAAATGCCTCTTTTTCATGTCTGCGCCTGTGATATTCTTAAAAGCGCTCGCGCATCTCGAAAATGATCTATAAACAACGCTTTGTTACAGTAATGGCGTCGATTAACATTAACAGTTCACCACAACACAATTTAACAAGCGATAAATTAAGAAGATGGACAAGAAAGAAAGACAAATGAAACTAAACTCTATATATTATCCCCCATCTTTGATTTGTTTTGCCCCCCGAACTTCCCATAATGCCTTGGATTCAAGATGTGAAACTGATACTATGTACAAAAATGAAGTGCTTGTCACTTAATCAACATCATAGAGGCAAGAGAGTGCCAGGATATATTTCTTTATACGATTTCGTTGATCAGATCCTACGTATACCGCCGGCAATCATTCATACACGAACCTTTTCTTTAATACACATTGAAGATGACGGCCTTCTTTTCTAGTCATTCTAATGTCACTTAAAAGTAGCCGGCAACTGACAGGGTTTCTAGATCAAACAGAAAAGAGGATGACATGTAGAACTCTTTTGAAATAAAAACCAAGATATCGGCTTTTAGTTTTATTGGGCCAACTATTTAGAAGAATAAGTGTTGTGTTACCTAGGTAACCAGTGAGGCTTGCATGGTAAGTAGGGGCTTAAGCAAGACGATTTCGAACATTTGAGAATAAGGCAATGAAAATATCATTTATTGGCGAGAGAGTGCTTTTCAACCATGTCCATGCACCTGTATTACGTTACCGATAAACTATGACTAGAAGAACGAACAGGTTTTACAATGATTTATTATGGTTAGGCTATGTCCATGCACCTGTATTACGTTACCGATAAACTATGACTAGAAGAACGAACAGGTTTTACAATGATTCATTATGGTCAGGCTATGTCCATGCACCTGTATTACGTTACCGATAAACTATGACTAGAAGAACGAACAGGTTTTACAATGATTTATTATGGTTAGGCTATGTCCATGCACCTGCATTACGTTACCGATAAACTATGACTAGAAGAACGAACAGGTTTTACAATGATTTATTATGGTTAGGCTATGTCCATGCAACTGTATTACGTTACCGATAAACTATGACTAGAAGAACGAACAGGTTTTACAATGATTTATTATGGTTAGGCTATGTCCATGCACCTGTATTACGTTACCGATAACTATGACTAGAAGAACGAACAGTATAATGATAGAGTTCTCTTGGAATAGAAACCCTCTTTTATAGATTGTTTTCTTCTTGTTTTACAAGCTTACATTAGCAGATTTTCAAGGTGAATAGTTTTAAATATTTCCCTGGTTGATAACATGTATATTGCGCAACATCATTATAATCCTTTCTTCTTTTCTTTCTTTCCTTATTTCTTTCGCTATCTTAAACATTTTTCAAAATTATGTCATGTTAATTAAGAATTTCCCATTATTCTTTTCTTTCTTTTCTTTTGATGGTTTTCTTTCCACCTTCCAAAAGCTGGTCATCTTGTTTGAGGGGACGTCCTTCAGGAAGATGAGGACCACTGACAATGCTGATAAATGCTACATAGACGACACACCTCTAGAATAAATATCAATAAACTCATCATATATTTGGAACCAGAGTCTTTTGATTACTGAATGACATTTCGCTTCAAAAAATGTTGCTTTATATTATAATATTTAATTTTAGAGAAAAGAAAAGGAGAACTAATCCATGCTATGTTTTTCATCGTATACAGTTTCTCAGAGTTTCAATACATGAACTTCGAATATCTGCAAATCTCACCCAATGAATAACTGGATTAATGCTAGAGTTAAGACCAATGAAGGTGAAAGATGCCAAGTATAGAAAAATCGTTTCCTCTGAGGGTCTTAGAACAGCCCTTGAAATAAGTGCGCCCACTAAAGGTACATAGCACAGAAGAAGACATACTAGTACCACAAGCATCGTCTTTAAAGTTTTCTTGTATCTGACAACATCAAAGTTACCAGCCAACGGGTTTGGTTGTTGGGCGTGAATTTGTACTGTGTAGAGATGAAGAGTTCGGAAAGACTTGATGTAGAAAATAAAAGTGGTTGACAGTAGAATCAAGGTGAGGCAAGAACCGAAGAGAAACAAACTCTCATAGACTTGATCAATCATCACCAAAGATCCTAAAAAGAGAGAAATAAAAGTCCACATGAAGACAATCAAGAAGCGAACTCGTTTCTTGGTGACAATAATGGTGTATCGATGTCTTAGAGTAAGCGCCAAGTATCTGTCTATACTGATACAAGTAACCATGGTAATCGAAATCCCAGTACAAAACACGGAAATAAAAAAATATGCTCTGGCTATTGTGCACAACTGGATGAGATTGTTTTGCAAGTAGAAAGTACAGACTACAATCTGAAGAGGATGAAACACCAAACCAACCAGAAGATCTGTGAAGGCTAAACTTGTTATCAGTAAGTAGGATGGCGTTTGTAGGTTCTGTGATCTCAAGATGGCAACGATAATCATTCCATTGCCAGTGTTGCAGCGAACGATAGAAGCACATTTAAAAAGATGTTAGTCTTGGCGCCTGACTGAAACAAGTCAAGGTCACTTATTCTATTGTAGAATAATTCTACCATAAGTGGGCAGTTTTTCGTCGATAAGTTCATTCCTAAGCCTTGTCCGTGAGAGATGACCAGCTACACGTTAGTTAAGGGTTCTTCAGAGAAAACAGAGTTATCAATGGGCTTACGCTGAGGCTGGTTCATTTATACATTCGCTGATGATAAAGATCTTTTACTCTGTCCTGAAGTTATAGATGACGAGATGGATGTCATGATCAACGGTGTACAAAGAATTGATTATAGCGAGCTGTTGCTCATCATCATTAAACTTTTTACTAAAAGGTTTCTCGATGAATAACTGAAATTCTGGAACACTTTTCAAACTAACCGTTCATGTTTGGTGTCCAACCTAAGTCCAGCAAGACTGAACGTGGAGATTTCAGTACCAGTGCCGAATCTTGTCACTCAAGGATAAACTTTGAGTGTATCTTGACTTTTATCCTGCTTACAGATGAGAAGATTAGAAATCGGAAATAGCTGTTAAGATTTGTACAATCTCTATGACGGATTTTCAGAACTTTATGAGACCATTTCAGTTGCAACTTGAACGAGAAGAGAAACTGTTATATTACACTTTCGCCAGATGTTCTGTCTTATATCCTCGCTTATGATTATAACTTTCTTGAAAAGGCGTCTATTTCTATAATAACCACAATTTTTCTTTGCGAATCCTGAACTAATCAAAACCTGAGCTTTCTCATTATAATTTTATTTGTTTAAGAAGAAAACCAATATATTGGCCTCGGTCATTTAGTCTTTTAGTTTTATTTCGCCAACTAATTAAATAACCAATGTTGGGATGTCAAGGTGACCAGTACGGTAAATGGTAGGCATTGGGTGAGATTACATTTGGATATTTCTTTCTTGGAAAGAAAAACGTTACGTGATGAAGCTAACTATGAATGTATCTTACAAAGAGGAATGCTAAAATTTCTCACATCTTTTCAGGATGATTGTTTTCTAGATGATTGGTTATGAACCAGTCACATGAATGAGAGGAGCTGGTGGCTTGACGAATTATTTGGAAATGGAAACCCTAAAGCGCTTCTTCTATTCATTCTTTTAGCTTTGTTTAACCAACATTCATCAAGTGAAAAAAAAAACAGGTTTTCGAGATGATTGGTTTGTAACCAGTTACATTAACGAGAAAAGGTGACTCGCAGAAAATGGACTACTTCGACGATACGGCGGTCATCTTGGTAGGGTACAAATATACAACGCTTTGTTACAGTAATGGCGTCGATTAACATTAACAGTTCACCAAAACACAATTTCACAAGCGATAAATTAAGAAGATGGACAAGAAAGAAAGACAAATGAAACTAAACTCTATATATTATCCGCAAACTTTGTTTTGTTTTGCCCCCCGAACTTCCCATAATGCCTTGGATTCAAGATGTGAAACTGATACTATGTACAAAAATGAAGTGCTTGTCACTTAATCAACATCATAGAGGCAGGAGAGTGTCAGGATGTTTTCTTTATACAACTTCCCTGATCAGATCCTACGTATATCGCCGGCAATCATTCGTTCACAAACCTTTTCTTTAATTCACACTGAAGATGACGGCCTTCTTTTCTACTCATTCTAATGTCACTTAAAAGTAGCCGGCAACTGACGGGGTTTCTAGATCAAAGAGAGAAAAGACGATGACTTGCAGAACTCTTTTAAAATAAAAACCAATACATCGGCTTTTAGTTTTATTGGGCCAACTAATTAGAAGAATAAGTGTTGTGTTACCAAGGTAACCAGTAATGCTTGCATGGTAACTAAGGATTTAAGCAAGACGATTTCGAACATTTGAAAATTAAGGCAATGAAAATATCATTTAGTGGCGAGAGAGTGCTTTTTAACTGATTCACAGCTGTACATGTATTATGGTTAGGCTATGTCCATGTGCCTGTATTACGTTACCGATAAACTATGAATAGAAGAACGAACAGGTTTTACAGTGATTTATTATGGTTAGGCTATGTCCATGCACCTGTATTGCGTTACCGATAAACTATGACTAGAAGAACGAACAGGTTTTACAATGATTTATTATGGTTAGGCTATGTCCATGCATCTGTATTACGTTACCGATAGACTATGACTAGAAGAACGAAAAGGTTTTACAATGATTTATTATGGTTAGGCTATGTCCATGTGGCTGTATTACGTTACCGAATACAAATCCTCTTTTATAGATTGTTTTCTTCTTTTTTTACCAGCTTACATTAGCAGATTTTCAAGATGAATAGTTGTAAATATTTCCTTTGTTGATAACATCTATTACGCAAGATAATTATAATTCTTTCTTGTTTTCTTTCTTTCCTTATTTTTTTGGTTATGTTAAACACCTTTCAAAATTAAGTTATGTTGGATGAGAATTTCCCATTATTCTTTTCATTCTTTTGTTTCCATATTTTTCTTTCTTTCTTCTCTCACCATGTTAAACACCTTCAAAAAGCTGGTCATGGCTTGGTTGAGGGGAAGTCCTTCAGCAAGATGAGGACCACTGACAATGCTGATAAATGCTACATAGACGACACACCTCTAGAATAAATATCAATAAACTCATCATATATTTGGAACCAAAGTCTTTTGATTACTGAATGACATTTCGCTTCAAAAATTGTTGCTTTATATTTTAATATTTGATTTTAGAGAAAAGAAAAGGAGAACTAATCCATGCTATGTTTTTCATCGTATACAGTTTCTCAGAGTTTCAGTACATGAACTTCGAATATCTGCAAATCTTATCCAATAAATAACTGGATTAATGCTAGAGTTAAGACCAATGAAGGTGAAAGATGCCAAGTATAGAAAAATTGTTTCCTTTGAGGGTCCTAGAACAGCCCTTGAAATAAGTGCGCACACTAAAGGTACATAGCACAGAAGAAGACATACTAGTACCACAAGCATCGTCTTTAAAGTTTTCTTGTATCTGACAACATCAAAGTTACCAGCCAACGGGTTTGGTTGTTGGGCGTGAACTTGGACTGTGTAGAGATGAAGAGCTCGGAAACACTTGATGTAGAAAATAAAAGTGGTTGACAGGAGAATCAAGGTGAGGCAAGAACCGATGAGAAACAAACTCTCATAAAGTTTAACAATCATCACCAAAGATCCTAAAAAGAGAGCAGAAATCCAGACGAAGACAATCAAGAAGCGAACTCGTTTCTTGGTGACAATAATGGTGTATCGATGTCTTAGAGTAAGCGCCAAGTATCTGTCTATACTGATCCATGTAACCATGGTAATCGAAATCCCGGTACAATACGCAAAAAAAAATATAAATACTTCGGCTATTGAGCAGAACTGGATGAGATCGTTTTGCAAGTACAAAGTACAAACTACAATCTGAAGAGGATGAACCACCAAACCAACCAAAAGATCTGTGAAGGCTAAACTTGTTATCAGTAAGTAGGATGGCGTTTGTAGGTTCTGTGATCTCAAGATGGCAACGATAATCATTCCATTGCCCAGTGTTGCAACGATCGATAGAAGCACATTTAGAAAGATGTTTGTCTTGGTGCCTGACTGAAACCAGTCAACGTCACTTACTCTGTTGTAGAATAATTCTACCACAAGTGGGCAGTTTTTCGTCGATAAGTTCATTCCTAAGCCTTGTCCGTGAGGGATGACCAGCTACACGTTAGTTAAGGGTTCTTCTGAGAAAACAGAGTTATCACTGGGCTTATGCTGATAAAAATATCATGCCCTGTCATAAAGTTATAGATAACAAGAGGAACGTCAGCAGTCTAAAGAACTGATTATAGCGAGCTGTTGCTCATCATCATTAAACTTGTTACTATTAGCTTTCTCGATGAATAACTGCAATTCTAGAACACGTTTCAAACTACCCGTTGATGTTTGGTTTCCAACCTAAGTCAAGCGAGACTGAACGTGGAGATTTCAGTACCAGTGCCGAATCTTCTTTCGATAACGTACGCAGGTGGCAATTCACTCAAGGATAAACTTTGAGTCTATCTTGGCTTTTATCCTGCTTACAGATGAGAAGATTAGAAATCAGAAATAGCTGTTCAAATTTGTACAATCCATATGCCGGATTTTCAGAACTTTATGAAACCATTTAAGTAGCAGTTGAACGAGAAGAGGAACTGTTATATTACACTTTCGCCAGGTGTTCTGTCTTACATCCTCGCTCATGATTATAACTTTCTTTATAAGGGGTCTCTTTTTATAATAACCACAATTTTTCTTTGCGAATCCTGAACTAATCAAAACCTGAGCTTTCTCATTATAATTTTATTTGTTTAAGAAGAAAACCAATATATTGGCCTTGGTCATTTAGTCTTTTAGTTTTATTTCGCCAACTAATTAAATAACCAATGTTGGGATGTCAAGGTGACCAGTACGGTAAATGGTAGGCATTACGTGAGATTACGTCTGGATATTTCTTTGTTGGAAAGAAAAGCGTTAAGTGATGAAGCTGACTATCATTGCATTTTAGAAAGAAGAATTTCTCAGATGTTTCCCGAATGATTGTTTTCTAGATGATTGGTTATGAACCAGTCACATGAATGAGAGAAGCTACCGGCTTGCATAATTATTTGGAAATGGAAACCCTGAAGCGCTTGTTCCATTCATTCTTTTAACTTTGTTTCATCAACATTCATCAAGTGAAAAGAGACAGGTTTTCGAGATGATTGGTTTGCAACCAGTTACATTAACGAGAAAAGTTGACCCGCAGAAAATAGACTACTTCGACGATACGGCGGCTGTCTTGGTAGGGTGCAAATAAATCATTTTCGAGATGCGTGACCGCTTTAAAAAATATCGCAGGCGCAGGCATGAAAAAGAGACATCTTCGGGCAAGATTGCGCGCACTATTGACGCTGCCCGAAAATGCCTCGAGATCATTTCTGCGCCTGTGATATTTTTGAAAGCGCTCGCGCATCTCGAAAATGATCTATATACAACGCTTTGTTACAATAATGGGGTCGATTAACATTAACAGTTCACCACAACACAATTTCACAAGCGATAAATTAAGAAGATGGACAAGAAAGAAAGACAAATTAAACTAAACTCTATATATTATCCGCCATCTTTGTTTTGTTTTGCCCCCCAAACGTCCCATAATGCCTTGAATTCAAGATGTGAAACTGATAATATGTAGAAAAATGAAGTGCTTGTCATTTAATCAACATCATAGAAGCAAGAGAGTGCCAGGATATATTTCTTTATACAACTTTCCTGATCAGATCCTACGTATACCGCCGGCAATCATTCATACACGAACCTTTTCTTTAATACAAATTGAAGATGACGGCCTTCTTTTCTACTCATTCTAATGTCACTTAAAAGTAGCCGGCAACTGACGGGGTTTCTAGATCAAACAGAAAAGAGGATGAACTGTAGAACTCTTTTGAAATAAAAACCAATACATCGGCTTTTAGTTTTATTGGGTCAACTAATTAGAAGTGTTGTGTTACCTAGGTAACCAGTGATGCATGCATGGTAAGTAGGGATTAAGCAAGACGATTTCGAACATTTGAGGATAAGGCAATGAAAATATCATTTAATGCCGAGAGAGTCCTTTTTAAAAGATTTATTATGGTTAGGCTATGTCCATGCACCTGTATTACGTTACCGATAAACTATGACTAGAAGAACGAACAGGTTTTACAATGATTCATTATGGTTAGGCTATGTCCATGTGCACCTGTATTACGTTACCGATAAACTATGACTAGAAGAACGAAGAGGTTTTACAATGATTTATTATGGTTAGGCTATGTCCATGCAACTGTATTACGTTACCAATAAACTATGACTAGAAGAACGAAGAGGTTTTACAATGATTTATTATGGTTAGGCTATGTCCATGCACCTGTATTACGTTACCGATAACTATGACTAGAAGAACGAAGAGGTTTTACAATGATTTATTATGGTTAGTCTATGTCCATGCACCTGTATTACGTTACCGATAACTATGACTAGAAGAACGAAGAGGTTTTACAATGATTTATTATGGTTAGGCTATGTCCATGCAACTGTATTACGTTACCGATAAACTATGACTAGAAGAACGAACAGGTTTTACAATGATTTATTATGGTTAGGCTGTGTCCATGCACCTGTATTACGTTACCGATAAACTATGACTAGAAGAACGAACAGGTTTTACAATGATTTATTATGGTTAGGCTATGTCCATGCACCTGTATTACGTTACCGATAAACTATGACTAGAAGAACGAACAGGTTTTACAATGATTTATTATGGTTAGGCTATGTCCATGCACCTGTATCACGTTACCGATAAACTATGACTAAAAGAACGAACAGGTTTTACAATGATTTATTATGGTTAGGCTATGTCCATGCACCTGTATCACGTTACCGATAAACTATGACTAGAAGAACGAACAGGTTTTACAATGATTTATTATGGTTATGCTATGTCCATGCACCTGTATTACGTTACCGATAAACTATGACTAGAAGAACGAACAGGTTTTACAATGATTTATTATGGTTAGGCTATGTCCATGCACCTGTATTACGTTACCGATAAACTATGACTAGAAGAACGAACAGGTTTTACAATGATTTATTATGGTTAGGCTATGTCCATGCACCTGTATTACGTTACCGATAAACTATGACTAGAAGAACGAACAGGTTTTACAATGATTTATTATGGTTAGGCTATGTCCATGCACCTGTATTACGTTACCGATAAACTATGACTAGAAGAACGAACAGTATAATGATAGAGTTCTCTATGAATACAAGTCCTCTTTGATACATTGTTTTCTTCCTGTTTTACAAGCTTACATTAGCAGATTTTCAAGGTGAATAGTTTTAAATATTTCCTTGGTTGACATTTCGCTTCAAAAAGTGTTGCTTTATATTTTAATATTTGATTTTAGAGAAAAGAAAAGGAGAACTAATCCATGCTATGTTTTTCATCGTATACAGTTTCTCAGAGTTTCAGTACATGAACTTCGAATATCTGTAAATCTCACCCAATAAATAACTGGATTAATGCTAGAGTTAAGACCAATGGAGGTGAAAGATGCGAAGTATAGAAAAATCGTTTCCTTTGAGGGTCCTAGAACAGCCCTTGAAATAAGTGCGCACACTAAAGGTACATAGCACAGAAGAAGACATACTAGTACCACAAGCATCGTCTTTAAAGTTTTCTTGTATCTGACAACATCAAAGTTACCAGCCAACGGGTTTGGTTGTTGGGCGTGAACTTGCACTGTGTAGAGATGAAGAGCTCGGAAACACTTGATGTAGAAAATAAAAGTGGTTGACAGGAGAATCAAGGTGAGGCAAGAACCGAAGAGAAACAAACTGTCATAGAGTTTAACAGTCATCAACAAAGATCCTAAAAAGAGAGCAGAAATCCAGAGGAAGACAATCAAGAAGCGAACTCGTTTCTTGGTGACAATAATGGTGTATCGATGTCTTAGAGTAAGCGCGAAGTATCTGTCTATACTGATACATGTCACCATGGTTAGCGAAATCCCAGTACAATACGCCGAAAAAAATATGAATACTTTGACTATTGAGCACAACTGGATGAGATTGTTTTGCAAGTAGAAAGTACTAACTGCAATCTGAAGAGGATGAAAAACCAAACCAACCAGAAGATCTGTGAAGGCTAAACTTGTTATCAGTAAGTAGGATGGCGTTTGTAGGTTCTGTGATCTCAAGATGGCAACGATAATTACTCCATTGCCCAGTGTTGCAACGAACGATAGAAGCACATTTAGAAAGATGTTTGTCTTGGCGCCTGACTGAAACCAGTCAACGTCACTTACTCTGTTGTAGAATAATTCTACCTCAAGTGGGCAGTTTTTCGTCGATAAGTTCATTCCTAACCCTTGTCCGTGAGAGATGACCAGCTACACGTCAGTTAAGGGTTCTTCAGAGAAAATAGAGTCATCACTGGACTTATGCTAAGGCTGGTTCATTAATGCACTTGCTGATGATAAAAATCTCTTGCATTGTCATGAAGTTATAGATAACAAGATGGATGTCCACAGTGTACAAGGAATTGATGATAGCGAACTTTTCCTTATTTCCGGGGGCACTAATATCCAAGATGGACGGACATGTGAGATCTTATAATCATCATCCTTACTCTTCGGGCGATAAACTTTCTCACAATAGCTTCTTTAGTTCAATTAGAACTGCGCGTTTTTTTCGTTCAATCATAGATTCAAGATTTTTCTCGCTTCTTTGCTTAAGATCTAGACCGCTATTTTCTATCACTCGTTTTTGCTCAAGAGCTCAACATCAAGGTCTGGTAATAAGAATCATCCCCGAAGCACAGCGAATCTCCCTCTAACAGTGCCAACCCTGGAACTTCTCATTCGCATTTCAAATTAATTCATTTTCTAAAAATCAAGAATAATGTGTTAATTAAAATAAACCCGTGGTGACTTTGTAAACAAGAATATAATGCACCAACATGAATCCAAACAGTTAATAATGATAAAAAAGTTCATATAAAATTTAATTTAATAAATTTCATGAACTAAAAAGTTATTGACATCCACCAGGTGGATATAAATAGTTATTGTGAAAATAAGTGCGGTGAAAGCTTGACAGACAATGTTAAAAATGAAATTGTTTTCAAAGCATTTTTCTGTAGGCAATATGGGTCCATATCAGAGAGATGGTCAGTTTGCTTCCTTGGATAATAAAAAATGCTTGGGAAACTGAGAACATCTATTCTAATGAACAAGATTAGTCAACATAACATCTGTAGACACGCGTTACGAATATCCCTAAACCTTACCAAATAAATGATCGGATTTATACTGGAATTATAACACATCAGAGTAAGCGATATAAAAAAAAAACCATAATACTGAGATTCCTTGGGGGTACCTAGAAAATGTCCCAAGAAAACATTAGAGACGAAAGGTACATAGCACAGAAGAAGACATACTAGTACCACAAGCATCGTCTTTTTAAAAGGTTTTATTGTGTCTGACAACATCAAAGTTACCAGGCAACGGGTTTTGTTGTTGGGCGTGAACTTGGACTGTGTAAAGATGAAGAGCTCGGAAAGACTTGATGTAGAAAACACAGGTTATTGACAAGAGAATGAAGAAAAGGGAACAATTCACGATTGGCAAAATATTAGATAAAGCGGCTTGAAAGAAATGTAAGGATGCTTCCAGGAAAGACAAAACCCAAACGACTACAATCAAGAAGGGAACTCGTTTCTTGGTGAAAATAATGGTGTATCGATGTCTTAGAGTAAGCGCCAAGTATCTGTCTATACTGATACATGTCACCATAAAGAGAGTAATGGTAATGAGGTTGACCAAGACTAGAATAAGAATGATGAAGCCACTACACATACGACCTGGGTATTGCCTGGCAAAAAGTAATGACAAAGTACGATTTGTAAAGAATGAAGGCTAAACTTGTTATCAGTAAGTAGGATGGTGTTTGTATGCTCTTTGATCTCAAGATGGCAACGATAATCATTCCCTTCCCGAGTGTTGCAGTGACTGAAAATCTCCTATTTCATTCAAGAATATCGTTGCAAATTTAGGGCACTTTTGAAGCGAACCATTCATATTGAATCAGTACCTGCTTTGGTTTGACCTTTTGTTTTTATCACACTGAAATGGAGAGTTCTAGAAACTACTTGCGATAAAACAGGTGCAGTGCCCTAGTCAATTGATCTTGGATCCGGCAAGCTTTTCTCAGTCAAAAGAAACTAAAGTTTTACTTATTAGAAACTAAAATTTAATAAGTCATGCAGCATGTGCACCGACTACATGTCCTGAACTGAGAAAATCAATCGTAATCGTAATCAATCGTGCTCTCCTTAAAAGAAGTCACGTTCATTCAACATTAATGGCGGGCTGTGTAAAGCTAGTTCTTGGACTTTTCGTAACAACCAATGTTTTTAGAACTATTCTAAGATCTTCAAACTGCTTATTCAGCAACAAATATACCAACTGCGCAGACTTTTTGAAGCTTCTTCATAATCTATCATAAGTCTATAATATTTCTCGACGGCTAATAATACGATTTCTTGTGTGTTATCGAGAACGAGTGAATCTGTTTTACTTTTACTTTTTGATCCCACTCAAAATTTCAATTAATTTCCGATTAAAAAAGAGGCAAAATATATAATACACCGATAAAAGTTAAATAAATAATTGAAATATGAAATATTAGTAAGCATGAAACTGAAACGTCAAATTATTAAATTTAGTTTTACAGTCCAAACAGTATTTCGGAGTTGTTCAAAGACTTCAATAAAGCTGTTGACAGACTTCATAGATATGAATATAAAATACTGACATTGTCCTTTCATAGAATGAATTGGTAATGAAAATATGAACAAATATATATTAATATAAAGTCAAGCCACCTGTCTCACTTCATAACAGATCAGTCAGGTTATATGAGTAAAGAGTGAAAGGAGGACGGTAAAATTATGGGACAAATTTCAAATAAATGATAGGACGTGCTTCGTTTCCTATTTATTAATTTTTATTATTTCCTGGCTACCATTTCACAAAAACTGAAAAAAATCAACTTCTATAATTCCAATTGAATTCCGTGGAAGAACTACTCTACTGATGAAACCAATGGTTTAAGATCAGTTCAATCTAATCTGTGGACTATTCTTAGTATTGTTAATATTATTGCGTGAATATGTCTTTATCATTATCTAGTGTACAAGATTCCTGAACAACTGATGACACGCGTTACGAATATCGGCAAACCTTATCAAATAAATGACTGGGTTTATACTGGAATTAAGACACATCAGTGTAATCGATGCATAAAATAACTTGAAGACAACTGGTTCTGTTTTAAAGATCGTATTAACTACAAATGTACATAACAGCAATGGTACGTAGCACAGTAGAAGACATGCTAGTACCACAAGCATCGTCTTCAAAGTTTTCTTGTATCTGACAACATCAAAGTTACCAGCCAACGGGTTTGGTTGTTGGGCGTGAACTTGGACTGTGTAAAGATGAAGAGCTCGGAAAGACTTGATGTAGCAGTAACAGATCACTGATAACAGGACTGAGGCTAGAACCGTTGGTGCTATCATCAAAGATCTCACACGATCGTCCACAAATGTTAAAAATGATAGCAAAAGAGCAAAGATCCATAGCCCTACGATCAATGAACGAACTCGTTTCTTGGTGACAATAATGGTGTATCGATGTCTTAGAGTAAGCGCCAAGTATCTGTCTATACTGATACATGTTACTATGAACAGAGAAACGAAGCAAAAAAAAGACAAAAGGAAAGCGTACGATTTATCCAATCTACAGACTTCCTTGTAATTTTTCTGCAAGTAGTAGAAACGCCAAACAATCTGGAATGGATGAAATACCAAACCAACCAGAAGATCTGTGAAGGCTAAACTTGTTATCAGTAAGTAGGATGGCGTTTGTAGGTTCTGTGATCTCAAGATGGCAACGATAATCATTGCATTTCCAGCAGATGCAGAAAGAGTAAGAATGCCATTCAGAATAACATCAAAAGTGATGATTTCAACAAACTTTCTGCTGCTTAGACCGCGTGCAAATATTGTATTAATACTTGGACAGTTTTGAAAATTCCTACTAATGTTCATATCGTTTTCTCAGTCGTTCCTTTCTAAAGTATCGTTCAGCTTTCTTGTCTTACTTTGTCGGGATCGGCTTTTCTCGACCAGTTTGTTGTGGTTCTAGATATTCGTAGCAGTCAATCCCCGTTCCTTCGGAAGACACTCGGGACTTTGTTATCACAATTACAAACTGTGGTTTCTTCTAAGCTCAAGCCGGTCTCAATCACAAAGCAACTTTGGCAGCAGGTGACGTCGAAAGGAGCAAATGACGACTCGAGTAAAGGAGCTTCACTATACATGTCTAAACATCATCTCTGACACACTGAAGCTCTTGCACAAGTCTTCATCGCGTTGTAACCAGATGTCATTTCTATAAGTCACTACGATACGCCGTCAATCATCAATCAATGTCAAGTCAAAACCTTAGGAAATCTTCTCAATGATAATCAAATTTCGATTTTCAGTGCGAACGGTTTGTCAGAGTGTATCAAAGACTTCAAAAAATCTCTTGATTCATAGATCGAAATGAATTGTTCTTTGATAAGGATGAATTGGTTTTCCAACAAAGGTACAAATAAGAGTTTTAATAAGACACGAACAAACATACATTAATATAAAGTCAAGCCACCTGTCTCACTTCATAACAGATCAGTCAGGTTATATGAGTAAAGAGTGAAAGGAGGATGGTAAAATTATGGGACAAATTATAATTCCACAAGAACTGAAAATATCAACTTCCAAAATTCCAATTGGATTCCGTGGAAGAAGACCCACTCTATGAAACCATTGCTAAATGATAAATATTTAAGATTAGTTCAATCTAATCTGTGGACTATTCTTAGTATTGTTAATATTATTGCGTGAATATGTCTTTATCATTATCTAGTGTACAAGATTCCTGAACAACTGATGACACTCGTTGCGAATATCTGCAAACCTTATCAAATAAATGACTGGGTTTATACTGGAATTAAGGCACATCAGTGTAAGCGATAATATATAACAGAAAACTACCTCTTTTAGAAATCCTAAAGCTATCTGTGCAACAAGTGTACATATCAATGGTACGTAGCACAGAAGAAGACATGCTAGTACCACAAGCATCGTCTTTAAAGTTTTCTTGTATCTGACAACATCAAAGTTACCAGCCAACGGGTTTGGTTGTTGGGCGTGAACTTGGACTGTGTAAAGATAAAGAGCTCTGAAGGACTTGAAGTAGAAAACACAAGTTGTTGAAACGAGAGCTGAACATACGGAATATCCGACGATACGTACACTTTCTCATTCCATGATTGCTAAGGGTGCTAATATTAAAGACAAAATCCATAAGGAAACTATCACTAAAATTTCTCGTTTCTTGGTGACAATAATGGTGTATCGATGTTTTAGAGTAAGCGCCAAGTATCTGTCTAATACTGATACATGTCACCATAAACAGAGACATCGCAGAAAGGAAAACGATCGAGAAATTGTATGAATCTACCATTGCACAGACTGCACGTATGTTGTCCTTGTCCCTTTTGTTGGGATATGGCTACGATTCTATAAAACTCCGAAACATAAGCTTCTTTAAAAGTTTTTTGTTTGAGACACACCGATATGCTGTCAACTGATCGTTAATGGCTCAAGTATATTACGAACAGCGGTAACTGACGGGCTCACGGCTCACCAGCTGATATGAAATAGTCACGTAGAAATGACATCACTGCGAAACTGAAGTGTCATGAAGGGTGTGAAAATTGATTTATAAAACTTCATATTTGAGGTGAATTTCCAAGAGAGGATTTTCATCTTTTGTATACATTTACTATGATTTTCTTCATTGAGTGGAAAAATAAAATAAAGAAATAACAGTTTCCCAAGTCGCCGGGCTACTAAGAATGAAACCTCAGTTTTGCAAATTTTCTCGATTCTGATTGTTAAACACTTTTCTTAAGATCAGCTGGCAAGCATATTATGAACAGCGACCCATCATTATTATGATTGACATTTTCTTGAATTCTTTGAACTTTTTTCATACAACTTTGCCGACTACTGGCCTAAGCTAGGTTGTGATTGATTACATAGATTTTTTCTTTTTCCGGTCTTATTCCTGATATTAATTATTAACGTTATTATTATTATTATTATAATTATTATAATTATTATTATCATTAAACGTTTGAAAGAAAACGATATATAGTTCCTATACTGCCTGAGATACTCCGCAACGCAAGAGCACACCCTAAAGATACAGAACACAGAAGAAGACATGCTATATAGTACCACAAACATCGTCTTTAAAGTTTTCTTGTATCTGACAACATCAAAGTTAAACGTGTACTGTGTAAAGATAAAGAGCTCCGAAACACTTCATGTAGAAAACACTGGTTATTGACAGGAGAACTGAAGCAAATGTTACGCAATACCTGATGATATATGTCATTTCATAGACACTGTGCATAGTTACTGCAATTGCTGAAGCTTAAGTCGAAGTTCATATGACTACAATCACTAAAAGGACTCGTTTCTTGGTGCCAATAATGGTGCATGGATGTCTTAGAGTAAGCGCCAAGTGTCTCTCTATACTGATACATGTCACCACTGTAAAGAGAAATGGTACTGAGGTACACCAAGAACAAAATGTATGATGTATCCACTCTACAGAGTTTGCAAGACGAAAGTACCACCTACGATCTGTATCTGATGAAACACCAAACCAACCAGAAGATCTGTGAAGGTTCTGTGATCTTAAGATGGCAACGATAATCATTCCATTGTCCAGTGTTGAGATGACTGCTTAAATAGCATTCAGGGAAGTGTTAATAGTAACAAACTAGTCATAGCCATTAATTTTCTCGTTGAAAACCTGGACATTTCTTGAGTAACACTCAACTGATTCATTGATGTTTAGTCTCGTATCAACCAACACTAGACGTGTTTAGAATGTACCCGCGATAACAGGGGGAGGTGTTGCTCCTGTGAGCAAGTTTACCCGAGAATAAACCTTGAGTCTTGATAAATAGGAGAACTAATCCATGCTATGTTTTTCATCGCATACAGTTTCTCAGAGTTTCAATACATGAACTTCGAATATCTGCAAATCTCACCCAATAAATAACTGGATTAATGCTAGAGTTAAGACCAATGAAGGTAAAAGATGCCAAGTATAGAAAAATCGTTTCCTTTGAGGGTCCTAGAACAGCCCTTGAAATAAGTGCGCACACTAAAGGTACATAGCACAGAAGAAGACATACTAGTACCACAAGCATCGTCTTTAAAGTTTTCTTGTATCTGACAACATCAAAGTTACCAGCCAACGGGTTAGGTTGTTGGGCGTGAACTTGGACTGTGTAGAGATGAAGAGCTCGAAAAGACTTGATGTAGAAAATAAAAGTCGTTGACAGTAGAATCAAGGTGAGGCAAGAACCGATAAGATACGAACTCTCATAGATTTTAACAATAATCACCAAAGATCCTAAAAACAGAGTAAAAATCCAGACGAAAACAATCAAGAAGCGAACTCGTTTCTTGGTGACAATTATGGTGTATCGATGTCTTAGAGTAAGCGCCAAGTATCTGTCTATACTGATCCATGTAACCATGGTTATCGAAATCCCAGTACAAAACACACAAAAAAATATAAATACTTCGCCTATTGAGCAGAACTGGATGAGATTGTTTTGCAAGTAGAAAGTACTAACTACAATCTGAAGAGGATGAAACACCAAACCAACCAGAAGATCTGTGAAGGCTAAACTTGTTATCAGTAAGTAGGATGGCGTTTGTAGGTTCTGTGATCTCAAGATGGCAACGATAATCATTCCATTGCCCAGTGTTGCAATGATCGATAGAAGCACATTTAGAAAGATGTTTGTCTTGGTGCCTGACTGAAACCAGTCAACGTCACTTACTCTGTTGTAGAATAACTCTACCACAACTGGGCAGTTTTTCGTCGATAAGTTCATTCCTAAGCCTTGTCCGTGAGGGATGACTAGCTACACGTCAGTTAAGGGTTCTTCAGAGAAAACAGAGTTATCACTGGGCTTATGATTATAAAAATATCTTGCCCTGTCATAAAGTTATAGATAACAAGAGGAACGTCAGCAGTATAAAGAATTGATTATAGCGAGCTGTTGCTCATCATACTTAAACTCTTTACTAATAGCTTTATCGATGAATAACTGCAGTTCTGGAACACTTTTCAAACTACCCGTTGATGTTTTGTTTCCAACCTAAGTCCAGCAAGACTGAACGTTGAGATTTCAGTACCAGTCCCGAATCTTCTTGCGATAACGTACGTAGGTGTTGTTCCGTGGGCAATTCACTCAAGAATAAACTCTGAGTGTATCTTGACTTTTATCCTGCTTACAGATGAGAAGATTAGAAATCGGAAATAGCTGTTCAAATTTGTACAATCCCTATGCCGGATTTTCAGAACTTTATGAGACCATTTCAGTTGCAACTTGAACGAGAAGAGGAACTGTTATATTACACTTTCGCCAGGTGTTCTGTCTTATATCCTCGCTCATGATTAAAACTTTCTTTATAAGGGGTCTCTTTTTATAATAACCACTATTTTTCTTTGCGAATCCTGAACTAATCAAAACCTGAGCTTTCTCATTATAATTTTATTTGTTTAAGAAGAAAACCAATATATTGGCCTTGGTCATTTAGTCTTTTAGTTTTATTTCGCCAACTAATTAAATAACCAATGTTGGGATGTCAAGGTGACCAGTACGGTAAATGGTAGCCATTACGTGAGATTACGTCTGGATATTTCTTTGTTGGAAAGAAAAGCGTTAAGTGATGAAGCTGACTATCAATGCATTTTAGAAAGAAGATTTCCTCAGATATTTCCCGAATAATTGTTTTCTAGATGATTGGTTACTGAACCAGTCACATCCATGAGAGAAGCTGCCGGCTTGCATAATTATTTGGAAATGGAAACCCTGAAGCGCTTGTTCCATTCATTCTTTTAACTTTGTTTCATCAACATTCATCAAGTGAAAAGAGACAGGTTTTCGAGATGATTGGTTTGTAACCAGTTACATTAACGAGAAAAGGTGACTCGCAGAAAATAGACTAGTTCGACGATACGGCGGCTGTCTTGGTAGGGTGCAAATAGATCATTTTCGAGATGCGTGAGCGCTTTAAAAAATATCGCAGGCGCAGGCATGAAGAAGAGGCATCTTCGGGCAAGATTGCGCGCACTATTGACGCTGCCCGAAAATGCCTCGAGATCATTTCTGCGCCTGTGATATTTTTGAAAGCGCTCGCTATATACAACGCTTTGTTACAGTAATGGGGTCGATTAACATCAACAGTTCACCACAACACAATTTCACAAGCGATAAATTAAGAAGATGGACAAGAAAGAAAGACAAATGAAACTAAACTCTATATATTATCCGCCATCTTTGTTTTGTTTTGCCCCCCCGAACGTCCCATAATGCCTTGAATTCAAGATGTGAAACTGATAATATGTAGAAAAATCAAGTGCTTGTCACTTAATCAACATCATAGAAGCAAGAGAGTGACAGGATATATTTCTTTATACAACTTCCCTGATCAGATCCTACGTATACCGCCGGCAATCATTCATACACGAACCTTTTCTTTAATACACATTGAAGATGACGGCCTTCTTTTCTACTCATTCTAATGTCACTTAAAAGTAGCCGGCAACTGACTGGGTTTCTAGATCAAACAGAAAAGAGGATGAACTGTAGAACTCTTTTGAAATAAAAACCAATACATCGGCTTTTAGTTTTATTGGGTCAACTAATTAGAAGAATAAGTGTTGTGTTACCTAGGTAAACAGTGATGCATGCATGGTAAGTAGGGATTAAGCAAGACGATTTCGAACATTTGAGGATAAGGCAATGAAAATATCATTTAATGCCGAGAAAGTCCTTTTTAAAAGATTTATTAAGGTTAGGCTATGTTCATGCACCTGTCTTACGTTACCGATAAACTATGACTAGAAGAACGAACAGGTTTTACAATGATTTATTATGGTTAGGCTATGTCCATGCACCTGTATTACGTTACCGATAAACTATGACTAGAAGAACGAACAGTATAATGATAGAGTTCTCTTGGAATACAAATCCTCTTTTATAGATTGTTTTCTTCTTGTTTTACAAGCTTACATTAGCAGATTTTCAAGGTGAATAGTTCTAAATATTTTCTTGGTTGATAACATGTATATTGCGCAAGATTATTATAATTCTTTCTTCTTTTCTTTCTTTCCTTATTTATTTTGTTATGTTAAACATTTTTCAAAATTAAGTCATGTTAATTAAGAATTTCCCATTATTCTTTTCTTTCTTTCCTTTTCATGTTTTTCTTTCCACCTTCCAAAAGCTGGTCATGGCTTGGTTGAGGGGAAGTCCTTCAGCAAGATGAGGACCACTGACAATGCTGATAAATGCTACATAGCCGACACACCTCTAGAATAAATATCAATAAACTCATCATATATTTGGAACCAAAGTCTTTTGATTACTGAATGACATTTCGCTTCAAAAAATGTTGCTTTATACTTTAATATTTGATTTTAGAGAAAAGAAAAGAAGAACTAATCCATGCTATGTTTTTCATCGTATACAGTTTCTCAGAGTTTCAGAGCATGAACTTCGAATATCTGCAAATCTCACCCAATAAATAACTGGATTAATGCTAGAGTTAAGACCAATGAAGGTGAAAGATGCCAAGTATAGAAAAATCGTTTCCTCTGAGGGTCTTAGAACAGCCCTTGAAATAAGTGCGCACACTAAAGGTACATAGCACAGAAGAAGACATACTAGTACCACAAGCATCGTCTTTAAAGTTTTCTTGTATCTGACAACATCAAAGTTACCAGCCAACGGGTTTGGTTGTTGAGCGTGAATTTGTGCTGTGTAGAGATGAAGAGTTCGGAAAGACTTGATGTAGAAAATACAAGTGGTTGACAGTAGAATCAAGGTGAGGCAAGAACCGAAGAGAAACAAACTCTCATAGATTTTATCAATCATCACCAAAGATCCTAAAAAGAGAGTAATAAAAGTCCACATGAAGACAATCAAGAAGCGAACTCGTTTCTTGGTGACAATAATGGTGTATCGATGTCTTAGAGTAAGCGCCAAGTATCTGTCTATACTGATACAAGTAACCATGGTAATCGAAATCCCAGTACAAAACACGGAAATAAAAAAATATGCTCTGGCTATTGTGCACAACTGGATGAGATTGTTTTGCAAGTAGAAAGTACAGACTACAATCTGAAGAGGATGAAACACCAAACCAACCAGAATATCTGTGAAGGCTAAACTTGTTATCAGTAAGTAGGATGGCGTTTGTAGGTTCTGTGATCTCAAGATGGCAACGATAATCATTCCATTGCCCAGTGTTGCAACGATCGATAGAAGCACATTTAGAAAGATGTTAGTCTTGGCGCCTGACTGAAACAAGTCAAGGTCACTTATTCTATTGTAGAATAATTCTACCATAAGAGGGCAATTTTTCGTCGATAAGTTCATTCGTAAGCCTCGTCCGTGAGAGATGACCAGCTACACGTCAGTTAAGGGTTCTTCAGAGAAAACAGAGTTATCAATGGGCTTACGCTGAGGCTGGTTCATTTATACATTCGCTGATGATAAAGATATTTTACCTTGTCATGAAGTTATAGATAACAAGATGGATGTCAACGGTGTACAAAGAATTGATTATAGCGAGCTGTTGCTCATCATCATTAAACTTTTTACTAATAGGCTTCTCGATGAATAACTGCAATTCTGGTGCGCTTTTCAAACTACCCGTTCATGTTAGGTCTCCAACCTAAGTCAAGCGAGACTGAACGTGGAGATTTCAGTATCAGTGCCGAATCTTCACACTCAAGGATAAACTTTGAGTCTATCTTGACTTTTATCCTGCTTACAGATGAGAAGATTAGAAATCAGAAATAGCTTTTAAGATTTGTACAATCCCTATGCCGGATTTCCAGAACTTTATGAGACCATTTCAGTTGCAACTTGAACGAGAAGAGGAACTGTTATATTACTCTTTCGCCAGGTGTTCTGTCTTATATCCTCGCTCATGATTATAACTTTCTTGAAAAGGCCTCTCTTTCTATAATAACCACAATTTTTCTTTGCGAATCCTGAACTAATCAAAACCTGAGCTTTCTCATTATAATTTTATTTGTTTAAAAAGAAAACCAATATATTGCCCTTGGTCATTTAGTCTTTTAGTTTTATTTCGCCAACTAATTAAATAACCAATGTTGGGATGTCAAGGTGAGCAGTACGGTAAATGGTAGGCATTATGTGAGATTACATCTGGATATTTCTTTGTTGGAAAAAAAAAAAAAACGTTACGTGATGAAGCTGACTATTAAAGCATCTTACAAAGAGGAATGCTAAAATTTATCAGATCTTTTCAGGATGATTGTTTTCTAGATGATTGGTTATGAACCAGCCACATCAATGAGAGAAGCTGGCGGCTTGCAGAATTATTTGGAAATGGAAACCCTGAAGCGCTTGTTCCATTCATTCTTTTAGCTTTGTTTCACAAACATTCATCAAGTGAAAAGAGACAGGTTTTCGAGATGATTGGTTTGCAACCAGTTACATTAACGAGAAAAGTTGACTCGCAGAAAATGGACTACTTCGACGATACGGCGGTCATCTTGGTAGGTTGCAAATATACAACGCTTTGTTACAGTAATGGGGTCGATTAACATTAACAGTTCACCACAACACAATTTCACAAGCGATAAATTAAGAAGATGGACAAGAAAGAAAGACAAATGAAACTAAACTTTATATATTATCCGCCATCTTTGTTTTGTTTTGCCCCCCGAACGTCCCATAATGCCTTGGATTCAAGATGTGAAACTGATACTATGTAGAAAAATCAAGTGCTTGTCACTTAATCAACATCATAGAGGCAGGAGAGTGCCAGGATGTTTTTCTTTATACAACTTCCCTGATCAGATCCTACGTATACCGCCGGCAATCATTCGTTCACGAACCTTTTCTTTAATTCACACTGAAGATGACGGCCTTCTTTTCTACTCATTCTAATGTCACTTAAAAGTAGCCGGCAACTGACGGGGTTTCTAGATCAAAGAGAGAAAAGACGATGATTTGCAGAACTCTTTTGAAATAAAAACCAATACATCGGCTTTTAGTTTTATTGGACCAACTAATTAGAAGAATAAGTGTTGTGTTACCTAGGTAACCAGTAATGCATGCATGGTAGCTAAGGACTTTTAAGTTCTTAAAAGCAAGACGATTTCGAACATTTGAGAATAAGGCAATGAAAATATCATTTAGTGGCGAGAGAGTGCTTTTTAACTGATTCACAGCTGTATTATGGTTAGGCTATTTCCGTGCACCTGTATTACGTTACCGATAAACTATGACTAGAAGAACGAACAGGTTTTACAATGATTTATTATGGTTAGGCTATGTACATGCACCTGTATTGCGTTACCGATAAACTATGACTAGAAGAACGAACAGGTTTTACAATGATTTATTATGGTTAGGCTATGTCCATGCACCTGTATTGCGTTACCGATAAACTATGACTAGAAGAACGAACAGGTTTTACAATGATTTATCATGGTTAGGCTATGTCCATGCACCTGTATTACGTTACCGATAAACTATGACTAGAAGAACGAACAGGTTTTACAATAATGATAGAGTTCTCTTGGAATACAAATCCTCTTTTATAATTTGTTTTCTTCTTGGTTTACCAGCTTACATTAGCAGATTTTCAAGATCAATAGTTGTAAATATTTCCTTGGTTGATAACATCTATTACGCAAGATAATTATAATTCTTTCTTGTTTTCTTTCTTTCCTTATTTTTTTGGTTATGTTAAACACCTTTCAAAATTAAATGTTATGTTAAATGAGAATTTCCTATTATTCTTTTCATTCTTTTGTTTCCATATTTTTCTTTCCTTCTTCTCTCGACATGTTGAACACCTTCTAGAAGCTGGTCATGGCTTGGTTGAGGGGAAGTCCTTCAGCAAGATGAGAACCACTGACAATGCTGATAAATGCTACATAGCCGACACACCTCTAGAATAAATATCAATAAACTCATCATATATTTGGAACCAAAGTCTTTTGATTACTGAATGACATTTCGCTTCAAAAAATGTTGCTTTATATTTTAATATTTGATTTTAGAGAAAAGAAAAGGTGAACTAATCCATGCTATGTTTTTCATCGTATACAGTTTCTCAGAGTTTCAGTACATGAACTTCGAATATCTGCAAATCTTATCCAATAAATAACTGGATTAATGCTAGAGTTAAGACCAATGGAGGCAAAAGATGCGAAGTATAGAAAAATTGTTTCCTTTGAGGTTCCTAGAACAGCCCTTGAAATAAGTGCGCACACTAAAGGTACATAGCACAGAAGAAGACATACTAGTACCACAAGCATCGTCTTTAAAGTTTTCTTGTATCTGACTACATCAAAGTTACCAGCCAACGGGTTAGGTTGTTGGGCGTGAACTTGGACTGTGTAAAGATGAAGAGCTCGGAAGCACTTGATGTAGAAAATAAAAGTCGTTGACAGTAGAATCAAGGTGAGGCAAGAACCGAAGAGAAACAAACTGTCATAGAGTTTAACAGTCATCAACAAAGATCCTAAAAACAGAGTAAAAATCCAGATGAAGACAATCAAGAAGCGAACTCGTTTCTTGGTGACAATAATGGTGTATCGATGTCTTAGAGTAAGCGCGAAGTATCTGTCTATACTGATACATGTCACCATGGTAATCGAAATCCCAGTACAATACGCCGAAAAAAATATAAATACTCTGGCTATTGTGCACAACTGGATGAGATTGTTTTGCAAGTAGAAAGTACTAACTACAATCTGAAGAGGATGAAACACCAAACCAACCAGAAGATCTGTGAAGGCTAAACTTGTTATCAGTAAGTAGGATGGCGTTTGTAGGTTCTGTGATCTCAAGATGGCAACGATAATCATTCCATTGCCCAGTGTTGCAACGATCGATAGAAGCACATTTAGAAAGATGTTGGTCTTTGCGCCTGACTGAAACCAGTCAACGTCACTTACTCTATTGTAGAATAACTCTACCTCAAGTGGGCAGTTTTTCGTCGATAAGTTCATTCCTAAGCCTTGTCCGTGAGAGATGACCAGATACACGTCAGTTAAGGGTTCTTCTGAGAAAACAGAGTCATCACTGGACTTATGCCGAGGCTGGTTCATTAATGCACTTGCTGATGATAAAAATCTAATGCCCTGTCATGAAGTTATAGATAACAAGATGGATGTCCACAGTGTACAAAGAATATATTATAGCGAACTTTTGCTTATATCCGGGGGCACTAATATCCAAGATGGACGGACATGTGAGATCTTATAATCATCATCCTTACTCTTCTGGCGATAAACTTTCTCACAATAGCTTCTTTAGTTCAATTAGAACTGCGCGTTATTTTCGTTCAAGATTTTTCTCGCTTCTTTGCTTAAGGTTTAGACCGCCAATTTCTATCACTCGTTTTTGAACAAGAGCTCAACATCAAGGTCTGGTAATAAGAATCATCCCCGAAGCACAGCGAATATCCCTCTAACAGTGCCAACCCTGGAACTTCTCATTCGCATTTCAAATTAATTCATTTTCTAAAAATCAAGAGTAATGTGTTAATTAAAATAAACCCGTGGTGACTTTGTAAACAAGAATATAATGCACCAACATGAATCCAAACAGTTAATAATGATAAAAAAGTTCATATAAAATTTAATTTAATAAATTTCATGAACTAAAAAGTTATTGACATCCACCAGGTGAGTATAAGAAGTTATTGTGAAAATAAGTGCGGTGAAAGCTTGACAGAGAATGTAAGAAATGAAATTGTTTTTAAAGCATTTTTCTGTAGGCAATATGGGTCGATATCAGAGAGATGGTCAGTTTGCTTCCTTGGATAATAAAAAATGCTTGGGAAACTGAGAACATTAATTCTAATGAACAAGATTAGTCAACATAACATCTGTCGACACGCGTTACGAATATCCCTAAACCTTACCAAATAAATGATCGGATTTATACTGGAATTATAACACATCAGAGTAAGCGATATAAAAAAAGCGATAATCGATTCCTTGGGGGTACCTAGAAAATGTCATAAGAAAACATTAGAGACGAAAGGCACGTAGCACAGAAGAAGACATACTAGTACCACAAGCATCGTCTTTAAAGTTTCCTTGTATCTGACAACATCAAAGTTACCAGCCAACGGGTTTGGTTGTTGGGCGTGAACTTGGACTGTGTAAAGATGAAGAGCACGGAAACACTTGATGTAGAAAACACAGGTTATTGACAAGAGAATGAAGAAAAGGGAACAAATGACGATTGGCAAAATATTAGATAAAGCGGCATGAAAGAAATGTAAGGATGCTTCCAGGAAAGACAAAACCCAAACGACTACAATAAGGAAGCGAACTCGTTTCTGGGTGACAATAATGGTGTATGGATGTCTTAGAGTAAGCGCCAAGTATCTGTCTATACTGATACATGTTACCATAAAGAGTAATGGTAATGAGATTGACCAAGACTAGAATAAAAATGATGAAGCCACTACACACACGACCTGGGTATTGCCTGGGAAAAAGTAATGACAAAGTACGATTTGTAAAGAAGGAAAGCTAAACTTTTTATCAGTAAGTAGGATGGTGTTTGTAGGCTCTTTGATCTCAAGATGGCAACGATAATCATTCCATTCCCGAGTGTTGCAGTGACTGAAAATCTCCTATTTCATTCAAGAATATCTTTGCAAATTTAGGGCACTTTTGAAGTGAACCATTCATATTGAATCAGTACCTGCTTTGGTGTGACCTTTTGTTTTTTATCACACTGAAATGGAGAGTTCTAGAAACTACTTGCGATAAAACAGGTGCAGTGCCCTAGTCAATTGATCTTGGATCCGGCAAGCTTTTCTCAGTCAAAAGAAAATAAAGTTTTACTTATTAGAAACTAAAATTTAATAAGCCATGCAGCATGTGCACCGACTACATGTCCTGAACTGAAAAAATCAATCGTAATCGTAATCAATCGTGCGCTCCTTAAAAGAAGTCACGTTCATTCAACATTAATGGCGGGCTGTATAAAGCTAGCTCTTGGACTTTTCGTAACAACCAATGTTTTTAGAACTATTTTAAGATCTTCAAACTGCTTATTCAGCAACAAATAAACCAACTGCGCAGACTTTTTGAAGGTTCTTCATCATCTATCATAAGCCTATAATCATAGTTTCTCGACGGCAAATAATACGATTTCTTGTGTGTTATCGAGAACGAGTGAATCTGTTTTACTTTTACTTTTTGATCCCACTCAAAATTTCAATTAATTTCCGATTAAAAAATTTGCAAAATAAATAATACACCGATAAAAGTTAAATAAACAATTGAAATATGAAATATTAGTAAGCATGAAACTGAAATATCAAATTATTAAATTTAGTTTTACAGTCCAAACAGTATTTCGGAGTTGTTCAAAGACTTCAATAAAGCTGTTGACAGACTTCATAGATATGAATATGAAATACTGACGTTGTCCTTTCATAGAATGAATTGGTAATGAAAATATCAACAAATATACATTAATATAAAGTCAAGTCACCTGTCTCGCTTCATAACAGATCAGTCAGGTTATATGAGTAAAGAGTGAAAGGAGGATGGTAAAATTATGGGACAAATTCGAAATAAATGAGGACGTGCTTCGTTTCCTTTTCTTTTTTTGTTATTTCCTGGCTACCATTCCACAAAAACTGAAAAAATCACCTTCTATAATTCCAATTGAATTCCGTGGAAGAACTACTCTACTGATGAAACTAATGGTTTAAGATCAGTTCAATCTGATCTGTGGACTATTCTTAGTATTGTTAATATTATTGCGTGAATATGTCTTTATCATTATCTAGTGTACAAGATTCCTGAACAACTGATGACACGCGTTACGAATATCTGCAAACCTTATCAAATAAATGACTGGGTTTATACTGGAATTAAGACACATCAGTGTAATCGATGCATAATATAACTTGAAGACAACTGGTTCTGTTTTAAAGATCGTATTAACTACAAATGTACATAACAGCAATGGTACATAGCACAGTAGAAGACATACTAGTACCACAAGCATCGTCTTTAAAGTTTTCTTGTATCTGACAACATCAAAGTTACCAGCCAACGGGTTTGGTTGTTGGGCGTGAACTTGGACTGTGTAAAGATGAAGAATTCTGAAAGACTTGATGCAGCAGTAACAGATCACTGATAACAGGACTGAGACTAGAACCGTTGGTGCTATCATCACAGTTCCCTCATGATCGTCTACAAATGTTAAAAATGATAGCAAAAGAGCAAAGATCCATAGCCCTACGATCAATGAACGAACTCGTTTCTTGGTGACAATAATGGTGTATCGATGTCTTAGAGTAAGCGCCAAGTATCTGTCAATACTGATACATGTTACTATAAACAGAGAAACGAAGCAAAAAAAAGACAAAAGGAAAGCGTACGATTTATCCAATCTACAGATTCCCTTGTAATTTTTCTGCAAGTAGTAGAAACGCCAAACAATCTGGAATGGATGAAATACCAAACCAACCAGAAGATCTGTGAAGGCTAAACTTGTTATCAGTAAGTAGGATGGCGTTTGTAGGTTCTGTGATCTCAAGATGGCAACGATAATCATTCCATTTCCAGCAGATGCAGAAAGAGTAAGAATGCCATTCAGAATAACATCAAAAGTGATGATTTCAACAAACTTTCTGCTGCTTAGACTGCTTGCAAATATTGTATTAATACTTGGACAGTTTTGAAAATCCTGACTTATATTCATATCGTTTTCTCAGTCGTTCCTTTCTAAAGTATCGTTCAGCTTTCTTGTCTTACTTTGTCAGGATCGGCTTTTCTCGACCAGTTTGTTGTGGTTCTAGATATTCGTAGCAGTCAATCCCCGCTCCTTTAGAAGACACTCGGGATTTTGGTATCACAATTACAAACTGTGGTTTCTTCTAAGCTCAAGCCGGTCTCAATCACAAAGCAACTTTAGCAGCAGGTGACGTCGAAAGGAGCAAATGACGACTCGATTAAAGGAGCTTCACTATACATGTATAAACATCATCTCTGACCCACTGAAGCTCTTGCACAAGTCTTCATCGCGTTGTAACCAGATATCAGTTCTATAAGTCACTACGATACGCCGTCAATCATCAATCAGTGTCAAGTCAAAACCTTAGGAAACCTTCTCAATGATAATCAAATTTTGTTTTTCAGTGCGAACGGTTTGTCGGAGTTGATCAAAGACTTCAAAAAATCTCTTGATTCATAGATCGAAATGAATTGTTCTTTCATAAGGATGAATTGGTTATCCAACAGAGGTACAAATAAGAGTTTTAATAAGACACGAACAAACATACATTAATATAAAGTCAAGTCACCTGTCTCACTTCATAACAGATCAGTCAGGTTATATGAGTAAAGAGTGAAAGGAGGATGGTAAAATTATGGGACAAATTATAATTCCACAAGAACTGAAAATATCAACTTCCAAAATTCCAATTGGATTCCGTGGAAGAAGACCCACTCTATGAAACCACTGCTAAATGTTAAATATTTAAGATCAGTTCAATCTAATCTGTGGACTATTCTTAGTATTGTTAATATTATTGCGTGAATATGTCTTTATCATTATCTAGTGTACAAGATTCCTGAACAACTGATGACACGCGTTACGAATATCTGCAAACCTTATCAAATAAATGACTGGGTTTATACTGGAATTAAGGCACATCAGTGTCAGCGATAATATATAACAGAAAACTACCTCTTTTAGAAATCCTAAAGCTATCTGTGCAACAAGTATACATATCAATGGTACGTAGCACAGGAAAAGACATGCTAGTACCACAAGCATCGTCTTTAAAGTTTTCTTGTATCTGACAACATCAAAGTTACCAGCCAACGGGTTTGGTTGTTGGGCGTGAACTTGGACTGTGTAAAGATGAAGAGCTCGGAAAGACTTGATGTAGAAAACCCAGGTTATTGACAAGAGAATGAAGAAAAGGGAACAATTGACGATTGGCAAAATATTAGATAAAGCGGCTGGAAAAAAATGTAAGGATGCTTCCAGGAAAGACTAAACCCAAACGACTACAATAAGGAAGCGAACTCGTTTCTTGGTGACAATAATGGTGTATCGATGTTTTAGAGTAAGCGCCAAGTATATCTGTCTATACTGATACATGTCACCATAAAGAGAGTAATGGGAATGAGGTAGACCAAGAGAAATATGAATGATGAAGCCACTACACACACGACCTGGGTATTGCCTGGCAAAAAGTAATGACAAAGTACGATTTGTAAAGAAGGAAGGCTAAACTTTTTATCAGTAAGTAGGATGGTGTTTGTAGGCTCTTTGATCTCAAGATGGCAACGATAATCATTCCATTCCCGAGTGTTGCAGTGACTGAAAATCTCCTATTTCATTCAAGAATATCTTTGCAAATTTAGGGCACTTTTGAAGTGAACCATTCATATTGAATCAGTACCTGCTTTGGTGTGACCTTTTGTTTTTTATCACACTGAAATGGAGAGTTCTAGAAACTACTTGCGATAAAACAGGTGCAGTGCCCTAGTCAATTGATCTTGGATCCGGCAAGCTTTTCTCAGTCAAAAGAAAATAAAGTTTTACTTATTAGAAACTAAAATTTAATAAGCCATGCAGCATGTGCACCGACTACATGTCCTGAACTGAAAAAATCAATCGTAATCGTAATCAATCGTGCGCTCCTTAAAAGAAGTCACGTTCATTCAACATTAATGGCGGGCTGTATAAAGCTAGCTCTTGGACTTTTCGTAACAACCAATGTTTTTAGAACTATTTTAAGATCTTCAAACTGCTTATTCAGCAACAAATAAACCAACTGCGCAGACTTTTTGAAGGTTCTTCATCATCTATCATAAGCCTACAATCATAGTTTCTCGACGGCAAATAATACGATTTCTTGTGTGTTATCAAGAACGAGTGAATCTGTTTTACTTTTACTTTTTGATCCCACTCAAAATTTCAATTAATTTCCGATTAAAAAATTTGCAAAATAAATAATACACCGATAAAAGTTAAATAAATAATTGAAATATGAAATATTAGTAAGCATGAAACTGAAATATCAAATTATTAAATTTAGTTTTACAGTCCAAACAGTATTTCGGAGTTGTTCAAAGACTTCATTAAAGCTGTTGACAGACTTCATAGATATGAATATGAAATACTGACGTTGTCCTTTCATAGAATGAATTGGTAATGAAAATATGAACAAATATATATTAATATAAAGTCAAGCCACCTGTCTCACTTCATAACAGATCAGTCAGGTTATATAGAGGATATTACATGGTCGCGCGGAGTTACGAATTTTATCTTAAAGTGTTGATATTATCTCTCACGAGTGAGCGCAGCGAATAAAAAATAATGGAGAATTTGAGACTTGCTGAGCAAAAACTGAAGTCGAAATTTGACACCACCAGTGTTGATAAAAATCGTATCCCCACTGGCCACTGGTGTGAGTGGGGATATCGATTTTAACATTTTGATGTCACTCAATATCACACTCTATTACATATAATAAATATGAGTAAAGAGTGAAAGGAGGATGGTAAAATTATGGGACAAATTTGAAATAAATGAGGACGTGCTTCGTTTCCTATTTATTTCTTTTTTATTATTTCCTGGCTACCTTTTCACAAAAACTGAAAAAAATCAACTTCTATAATTCCAATTGAATTCCGTGGAAGAACTACTCTACTGATGAAACCAATGGTTTAAGATAAGTTTAATCTAATCTGTGGACTATTCTTAGTATTGTTAATATTATTGCGTGAATATGTCTTTATCATTATCTAGTGTACAAGATTCCTGAACAACTGATGA
The DNA here is from genome assembly GCA_023349425.1 of Anthopleura sola. Classification (NCBI taxonomy): domain Eukaryota; kingdom Metazoa; phylum Cnidaria; class Anthozoa; order Actiniaria; family Actiniidae; genus Anthopleura; species Anthopleura sola. Next base: position 11,345,778 of record JALHLI010000001.1, read on the forward strand.
CACGCGTTGCGAATATCTGCAAACCTTATCAAATAAATGAATGGGTTTATACTGGAATTAAGACACATCAGTGTAATCGATAGAGAAACTAACTTCATGATAACTGGTTCATTTTCAAAGACCGTTTTAACTAATATTGTACATAACAGCAATGGTATGTAGCACAGAAGAAGACATGCTAGTACCACAAGCATCGTCTTCAAAGTTTTCTTGTATCTGACAACATCAAAGTTACCAGCCAACGGGTTTGGTTGTTGGGCGTGAACTTGGACTGTGTAAAGATGAAGAGCTCGGAAAGACTTGATGTAGCAGTAACAGATCACTGATAACAGGACTGACGCTAGAACAGGTACTACTATCATCATAGACCCCACATGTTTTTCGTCTACAATTGTTAAAAATGCTAGCAAAAGAGCAAAGACCCATAGCCCTACGATCAATGAACGAACTCGTTTCTTGGTGACAATAATGGTGTATCGATGTCTTAGAGTAAGCGCTAAGTATCTGTCTATACTGATACATGTTACTATGAACAGAGAAACGAAGCAAAAATAAGTCAAAAGGAAAGCATACGATTTATTCAATCTACAGATTCCCTTGTAATTTTTCTGCAAGTAGTAGAAACGCCAAACAATCTGGAATGGATGAAATACCAAACCAACCAGAAGATCTGCGAAGGCTAAACTTGTTATCAGTAAGTAGGATGGCGTTTGTAGGTTCTGTGATCTCAAGATGGCAACGATAATCATTCCATTTCCAACAGATGCAGAAAGAGTAAGAATGCCATTCAGAATAACATCAAAAGTGATGATTTCAACAAACTTTCTGTTGCTTAGACCGCTTGCAAATATTGTATTAATACTTGGACAGTTTTGAAAATCCTGACTTATATTCATATCGTTTTCTCAGTCGTTCCTTTCTAAAGTATCGTTCAGCTTTCTTGTCTTACTTTGTCAGGATCGGCTTTTCTCGACCAGTTTGTTGTGGTTCTAGATATTCGCAGCAGTCAATCCCCGCTCCTTTGGAAGACACTCGGGACTTTGTTATCACAATTACAAACTGTGGTTTCTTCTAAGCTCAAGCCGGTCTCAATCACAAAGCAACTTTGGCAGCAGGTGACGTCGAAAGGAGCAAATGAAGACTCAATGAGTAAAGGAGCTTCACTATACATGTCTAAACATCATCTCTGACCCACTGAAGCACTTGCACAAATCTTCACCGCGTTGTAACCAGATGTCAGTTTTATAAGTCTCCACCATACGCCGTCAATCATCAATCAATGTCAAGTCAAAACCTTAGGAAATCTTCTCAATGATAATCAAATTTTATTTTTCAGTGCGAACGGTTTGTCGCAGTTGATCAAAGACTTCAAAAAATCTCTTGATTCATAGATCGAAATGAATTGTTTTTTTTATAAGGATGAATTGGTTTTCCAAGAAAGGTACAAATAAGAGTTTTAATAAGATATGAACAAACATACATTAATATAAAGTCAAGTCACCTGACTCACTTCATAACAGATCAGTCAGGTTATATGAGTAAAGAGTGAAAGGAGGATGGTAAAATTATGGGACAAATTATAATTCCACAAAAACTGAAAATATCAACTTCTATAATTCCAATTGGATTTCGTGGAAGAAGACCCACTCTATCAAACCACTGCTAAATGTTAGATATTTAAGATCAGTTCAATCTAATCTGTTGACTATTCTTAGTATAGGAATATTATTGCGTGAATATGTCTTTATCATTATCTAGTGTACAAGATTCCTGAACAACTGATGACACGCGTTGCGAATATCTGCAAACCTTATCAAATAAATGACTGGGTTGATACTGGAATTAAGACACATCAGTGTAAGCGATAATATATAACAGAAAACTACCTCTTTTAGATATCCTAAAGCTATTAGTGCAACAAATGTACATATCAGTGGTACGTAGCACAGAAAAAGACATGCTAGTACAACAAGCATCGTCTTTAGAATTTTCTTGTATGTGACTACATCAAAATTACCAGCCAACGGGTTGTTGGGCGTGAACTTGGACTGTGTAGAGATGAAGAGCTCTGAAGAACTTGATGTAAAAAACACAAGTTGTTGAAACGAGAGCTGAACATACGCAATATCCGATGATATATACACTTTCTCTCTCCATGATCGCTAAGGGTGCTAATATTAAAGACAAAATCCATAAGGAAACTCTCCCTAGAATGACTCGTTTCTTGGTGACAATAATGGTGTATCGATGTCTTAGAGTAAGCGCCAAGTATCTGTCTATACTGATACATGTCACCATAAACAGAGACATCGCAGAAAGGAAAACGAACGAGAAATTGTATGAATCTACCATTGCACAGACTGCACGTATGTTGTCCTTGTCCCTTTAGTTGGTATATGGCTACGATTCTATAAAACTCCGAAACATAAGCTTCTTTAAAAGTTTTTTTTTTATGACACACACCGATATGCTGTCAACTGATCGTTAACTGCTCAAGTATATTACGAACAGCGGTAACTGACGGGCTCACGGCTCACCAGCTGATATGAAACAGTCACGTAGAAATGACATCACTGCGAAACTGAGGTGTCATGAAGCTTGTGAAAATTGACTTATAAAAGTTTATATTTGAGATGAATTTAGATTTCCAAGAGAGGTTTTTCATATTTTGTGTACATTTACTATGATATTCTTCATTGAGTGGAAAAATAAAATAAAGAAATAACAGTTTCCCAAGTCGTCGGGCTACTAAGGAATACTTTGAATATTAGCATATTAGCGCCTGTGACGGCTGCATGATTCTTAGCTCCGTATATGTTTTGAGTTTTTACTGTTATTTTACCTTCTCTGGTGAAATCTCGTTTAACGTAGGGACTCTGAAGGATCTTCTTCATGTTTCTTTGAGAAAATCTGCTATGGTTTCGCATAATATTCGATATTTTTGGGATATTTCTTCGAACTGCTTCAGACCTTGGCGAGGCATTCAAGCGATTACTGGATTCCTTCCTGGCATCTTACGTCCTTTAAACCATGATCTTCATCCTCCTTTAACTCTTCAGTTATGGTTTGCCCTTTCTATCTTCAGTCGCCAAGCATGGTCTTCGTCGAAGTTTACCTGCTTCTTCGAATCCTTCTGCTGAATTCTTCGTTCGACATGCTGTTTTACCGCCATATTCAAATTCGGCTTCAACAATACCGACAACAACAACTTCAACTTCAAGTATTCAAGAATTCAACTTCTTCGGCTTAAATCTAAATCTCCGATCTCACCTGATGTCTTCAACACTCTAAAAATTCTGGGCATTTTGAATACTCGGCGAACTCGTGCTGGTGTTCGACATAAACAACAATCTTGGTCCATATCTTCGATCATTTCAAACCGTTTGGCTTCGCCTTCTGCTTCTGCTTCTTCGAAGAATGTGAAGTCACACAGAGATATTAACAATCTTTCTATACCTTTGCGTTTGCCTTTCTCGCCTTCTTTGGAGAAATCTGCTAAGATATGTCTTCTGAATGCAAGGTGCTTAACCGAAACGTGGTTAAAATGTAAAAGTGTTAATAATCAATTAATTATAAACGAAGTTACTCCTAAAGGTTATCTTTTTAAACATGTTGCTAGAGCTGGTAGAGGTGGAGGAGTTGGTTTTCTTTATAAGAAATCATTAAAACTTGGGCAAATTTCACTTGATAAATTCAAGTCTTTTGAAATCATGGGCATGTCAGTTAACTCTTCTCCTAGTATTTCCATTTTTGTAATTTATAGACCTCCATCTTCATGGAAGAATAAACTTTCCACTAGTTTGTTTCTTGAGGAGTTTTCTATTTTTCTGGAGAGTTTTTCTACTCTTTCTTCTTCTGTCTTATTGGTTGGAGATTTCAATTTTCATGTTAGAGACTCCTCTAATTCTGATGCTGCTAAATTTTTGAATCTTCTTGAAGTATTCAACTTAATTCAACACGTAGACCAACCTACATATCAAAATAAACGAATACTTGACCTTATGATAACTAAGACTAGTGATACAATCCTCTCAAACGTGTTGGTCTCTGATCCTGCAATCTCTGACTATTGTGCTGTCTTCGGCACTCTTCAAATAAAGAAACCTCCTTTTGAGAAAATTATTTCTAGATGCCGAAATCTAAAGGGCATCGTTTACGAAAATTTTTTGAATGATCTCTCCGGTTCTTCCATTGTGAAATCCCAATCTAATGATCTTAACTGCCTTGTTGATCAGTATGATTCACAGTTATCCTCTATTCTTGATTCTCATGCTCCACTGAAGGAACGTATTGTCACTCTTCGTCCTTTCTCGCCCTGGTACTCAACTGAGATTAAGGCTGAGATTAAGAAGAGAAGAAACTTAGAGAAAAGATAGCGCATTACTGGTCTCACAGTGGATAGGGATCTTTTTGTTGCTCAACGCAATACTGTTAAAAATCTAATTAAATCATCTAAATCTAATTATTTTTCTAACCTGATAAATGAGCACCAGTCTGACCAAAAGGTTCTATTTTCTTCATTTGAAAAAATGACTTTTAAGAATGCTGAATTGAGCTATCCTCCTGCTCCTTCTTCAAATCAACTTGCTAGTTCTTTTGCTGACTTTTTTATTGACAAGATTAGTAGCATTCAGAACGGCTTTCAAACTGATCCTTGTTGTGTTACTAAAGATAAACCAATGAATGTAAACACTTGTCTTATGTCTTTTGCTAAAGTGTCCCCTGAAACCCTTTTGAAGATAATCACTCCTATTGCATGTAAATCTTGCGAGCTCGATCCAGTCCCTGCTAAGGTCTTAAAAATGTCCATTAATTGTTTGCTTCCAGTTATTACGAAAGTTGTTAATCTCTCTTTGGAAACTGGTGAATTTCCTGCTACTTTCAAGTCATCTGTTATAAAGTCACTTCTTAAAAAACAGAACATGCCTACTGATGAATTCACTAGCTTTCGTCCTATTTCAATCTTAAAGTTTCTCAGTAAGGCCATTGAAAAAGCGGTTGCTCTGCAACTGGTTGAGCACCTCGAGAATAATGATCTTTATCAACCTTTGCAATCTGCTTACAAGAAATACCACAGTGTTGAAACAGCTCTCATTAAAGTTCATAATGATATACTGCGTTCTATCGATGAAAACAGAGCTGTCTTTCTTATCTTACTTGACCTGTCAGCAGCCTTCGATACTGTAAATCATGGAATCCTGTTAAATAGACTTAAAACTGTTTTTGGGATTGGAGGCTCAGCACTGAAATGGTTTCAGTCATATCTTGAAAGTAGAACCTTCTTTGTTTCTGTTGAAGGGGGCAAGTCTTCACATCGCTCATTTGATTGTGGTGTTCCTCAAGGGTCAGTTCTAGGACCAATCTTATTTCTTCTGTACACTTCTCCTTTATAGTACTATTAGTAGATATTATCCTTTCTCACGGTTTAGACTTTCATTTGTACGCTGATGATACTCAGCTCTACATTTCTTTTTCTGATTCTTCAAATGATGAAGTGGCAATTGCTAAACTTAAGGTTGAAGTATGTACTAGAGAGATTGACAAGTGGATGCATGATAATAAGTTAAAACTTAATAGTGACAAGACCGAAATAGCTGTTCTTTCAGCTACTCATCGTGCTTCCCCCTGTGTTGATTCTCTTAATATTTCTGGCTTTGATGTTGCTCCTTCTTCCTCTGTTCGTAACATTGGTGTAATTTTTGATTCGAATCTATCTCTTGATTCTCATATAACATCTGTTTGTAAATCATGCTTTTTTCACTTACATAATATCTGGAAAATTCGTAAATCCCTTAGTCTTGCTGCTTGCGAAACCCTAGTTCATGCGTTCGTTTCTTCAAAGCTTGATTTTTGTAATTCTCTGTTGTATGGCCTTCCCCTAAATTCTATTCGAAAGCTTCAACTGGTACAAAATGCTGCATCAAGACTTGTCACTTACTCTCGAAAGCAGGAGCACATTACACCTATTCTTAAATCTCTTCACTGGTTACCTGTGGAGCAACGGATTCAGTACAAAATTCTTCTTATTACTTTTAAATCTCTGCAAGGACTGGCTCCTTCTTATCTATCTAACCTTTTAAATTCTTACATTCCTGCTCGTTCTCTGAGATCTTCTTCGTCAAACCTCTTGCAAAGGTCTACCTTTAATCTCAAAACATATGGTAAAAGATCCTTTTCATTCGCTGCTCCGTTTTTATGGAATTCCCTTCCAGAGGATATTAGAAAAATTTCTTCTATAGATATTTTTAAAAAACATTTAAAAACTCATCTTTTTAATATAGCATATTCTTAAAACTCATCTTTTTAATATAGCATATTCTTAAAAATTGAAATGTTTTAATTTATATAGTTATTATAATCTATGTGTACTCTTACTTCAAGTAATGTATGAATTAATAAAATATATATGATATATATACAAAAAAGTAAATGTATAAAATGTAATTGTGTTTTTCATGTTTTTGAATTTTTTGATATTTTCTCTTTTTTGATTTCTGAAGTGTAAAGCGCCGATGAGCTCAAGGATATCGGCGCTATATAAATGATAATTATTATTATTATTATTATTATTAAGGATGAAACCTCAGTTTTGCATATTTTCTCGATTCTGATTGGTTAACACTTTTCTTCAGATCAGCTGGCAAGGATATTACGAACAGCGACCAATCATTATTATGATTGACATTTTATTGAATTCTGTGAACTTTTTTCATACAACTTTGCGGACTACTGGCCTAAGCTAGGTTGTGATTAATTACATAGATTTTTTTTCCCGGTCTTAATCCTTATATTAATTATTATTGTTTATTATTATTATTAGAGTGCATTCAGGAAAAGCGTGAGACACTAATTACTAAATTGTGCAAAATAGTGCTAGTTGAACAAAAGAAAACAAAACAATTAGCATAAAATAGTACAAAATAGTGTTACTAATGTTTCATGCTTTTACTGAATGCACTCTATTATTATTATTATTATTATGAAATAATAATAGCTTAATAATAATAGATACTATTAGGATTTATATATTTAACAATTAGAAGACGAACTCGAGATTTCTATCGGCTGATAGTTGACGAGGGGCTCCGGCCCCGAGTCAACTATCAAAGCCGATAGAAATCGAGAGTGAGTCTTCTAATTGTTTTAGTAAAAATCTCAACTAAACTATACTATACTAAACTAAACTAAACTTCACAAAAGCGCGAAGGAAAAGCCGCCATTTTTTCAAAACAAGTCCGGCTTTCTCTACCCACTATCTATCGGCTGATAGATAGTGAGTACGTTAGCCAATCAGAATGCAGGATTTGCAATAGTATAGTAGTAGAATTTTACTAATATATATTAGATATGATTAAGATTTAAGATAGATCAGTTTTGAATTTACCTATAAGATATAAGATATATTAGATACAAGATATAGGGCATAAGATATAAGGAATTAGATATTACACACTAGTTTTTTTTTTTTTTATTTATGTATAGATATTTACTTATTAACTTATATTATACGACGAGTTACTATTAGGTTTTATTCTACTTTCTACTATATTATTATTACTAGTCATTATTGAAATTATTATTAAATGCATTATCATTATTATTATTATTATTATTATTATCATCATCATTATTATTATTATTATCAAGAACAAAGAAAAATGAGCAGTTTAAAGAGACACAAGAAATGGCCATGAACAATCTGACTCCAAACACATTGAAAGCTGTTGAATTAGCATCTGAAAAAGGTGCTTCAAGTTGGTTGAATGTCATTCCAGTCAAAGAGTTAGCCTATGACCTAAACAAGAGTAAATTCAGAGACGCCATCAAGTTGAGATATAACTGGGAAGTTTCAGAATTACCTAAGACATGCGTCTGTGGAGATATTTTTGACGTCGATCATGCGATGATATGTAAGAAAGGTGGCTATGTTATACAACGCCACAATGAAATCCGTGATTTGGAGGCTGAGCTGTTAGGGACAGTATGTAAGGATGTTGAAGTTGAGCCAATTCTCCAGAAATTAACTGGAGAAATCTTGAACAATGGTGCTAATAGATCAGACGACGCCCGTCTTGACATTCACGCCAGAGGTTTCTGGGAACGACAAAGATCTGCATTCTTCGATGTGCGGGTTTGCCACCCTTATGCAGATTCTTACCGTGAAAAGAGTACCGATCAAGTCTATCGACAACACGAAACTGAAAAGAAGAGGAAATATGCCAACAGAGTTATGGAAGTAGAACAGGGAACTTTTACACCTTTAGTTTTTGGTACGACTGGTGGAATGGGCACAGAATGTAAGATGTACCACAAGCGATTGGCCTAACTTTTATCATCCAAGAAAGGGGAAATTTACTCTAATACTATGTCTTGGTTGCGGGCGAAAGTTTCATTTGCCCTTCTCCGCTCTGCTCTATTATGCCTCAGAGGCACTAGAGTAAAATGAGGAACTCATGACATTTATAACACAGATTTTTCTATTGACAGTGCCATCGCTAATTTTAATTAGATTTCTAATTTTTCCTTGTATGTGCATATTTTATTGATATTTTGTACCTACATTGCTATATTCTTAATTTAATATTTGAACTCAATTTTTTTTCCTTTACCTTAATAATACTTTCAATACTTTAGATTTTAAATACCTTCGTAAATAGTCATAGCAATTTTTATAGCATTTTTTGTAATTTTCATTATTATTGGATGTGAAATAAAGATTTAATTAAAAAAAAATTATTATTATTATTATCATTATTATTAATATTCTTCTTCTTCTTCTTCTTCTTCTTCTTCTTCTTCTTCTTCTTCTTCTTCTTCTTCTTCTTCTTCTTCTTCTTCTTCTTCTTATTATTATTAAACGTTTGAAAGAAAACGATATATAGTTCATTTCCATGTCTGAGATACTCCGCAACGCAAGAGCAAACACTAAAGGTACATAACACAGAAGAAGACATGCTAGTACCACAAGCATCGTCTTTAAAGTTTTCTTGTATGTGACAACATCAAAGTTACCAGCCAACGGGTTTGGTTGTTGGGCGTGAACTTGGACTGTGTAAAGATGAAAAACTCGGAAAGACTTAGAAAACACTGGTTATTGACAGGAGAACTGAAGCAAATGTTACGCAATACCTGATGATATATGTCATTTCATAGACTTGTGCATAGCAGAACTAATCCATGCTATGTTTTTCATCGTATACAGTTTCTCAGATTTTCAATACATGAACTTCGAATATCTGCAAACCTTATCCAATAAATAACTGGATTAATGCTAGAGTTAAGACCAATGAAGGTAGAAGATGCGAAGTATAGAAAAATCGTTTCCTTTGAGGGTCCTAGAACAGCCCATGAAATAAGTGCGCACACTAAAGGTACATAGCACAGAAGAAGACATACTAGTACCACAAGCATCGTCTTTAAAGTTTTCTTGTATCTGACAACATCAAAGTTACCAGCCAACGGGTTTGGTTGTTGGGCGTGAACTTGGACTGTGTAAAGATGAAGGGCTCGGAAAGACTTGATGTAGAAAATAAAAGTCGTTGACAGTAGAATCAAGGTGAGGCAAGAACCGATAAGAAACAAACTCTCATAGATTTTAACAATAATCACCAAAGATCCTAAAAACAGAGTAAAAGTCCACATGAAGACAATCAAGAAGCGAACTCGTTTCTTGGTGACAATAATGGTGTATCGATGTCTTAGAGTAAGCGCCAAGTATCTGTCTATGCTGATACATGTAACCATGGTCATCGAAATCCAAGTACAATACGCAGAAAAAAATATGAATACTTTGGCTATTGAGCACAACTGGATGAGATTCTTTTGCAAGTATAAAGTACTAACTACAATCTGAAGAGGATGAAACACCAAACCAACCAGAAGATCTGTGAAGGCTAAACTTGTTATCAGTAAGTAGGATGGCGTTTGTAGGTTCTGTGATCTCAAGATGGCAACGATAATCATTCCATTGCCCAGTGTTGCAACGATCGATAGAAGCACATTTAGAAAGATGTTAGTCTTGGCGCCTGACTGAAACAAGTCAACGTCACTTACTCTATTGTAGAATAATTCTACGACAAGTAGGCAGTTTTTCGTCGATAAGTTCATTCCTAAGCCTTGTCCGTGAGAGATGACCAGCTACACGTCAGTTAAGGGTTCTTCAGAGAAAACAGAGTTATCAATGGGCTTATGATGATAAAAATATCTTGCCCTTGGATGTCAGCAGTGTACAAAGAATTGATTATAGCGAGCTGTTGCTCATCATCCTTAAACTTGTTACTAATAGCTTTCTCGATGAATAACTGCAATTCTGGAACACTTTTCAAACTACCCGTTCATGTTTGGTGTCGAACCTAAGTCCAGCAAGACTGAATGTGGAGATTTCAGTACCAGTGCCGAATATTCTCACTCAAGGATAAACTTTGAGTCTATCTTGACTTTTATCCTGCTTACAGATGAGAAGATTAGAAATCAGAAATAGCTGTTAAGATTTGTACAATCCCTATGCCGGATTTTCAGAACTTTATCAGACCATTTCAGTTGCAACTTGAACGAGAAGAGGAACTGTTATATTACACTTTCGCCAGGTGTTCTGTCTTATATCCTCGCTCATGATTATGACTTTCTTTATAAGGGGTCTCTTTCTATAATAACCACAGTTTTTCTTTTCGAATCCTGAACTAATCAAAACCTGAGCTTTCTTATTATAATTTTATTTGTTTAAGAAGAAAACCAATATATTGACTTCTGTCATTTAGTCTTTTAGTTTTATTTCGCCAACTAATTAAATAACCAATGTTGGGATGTCAAGGTGACCATTACGGTAAATGGTAGGCATTACGAGAGATTACATTTGTATATTTCTTTGTTGGAAAGAAAAACGTTACGTGATGAAGCTGACTATCAATGCATCTTACAAAGAGGAATGCTAAAATTTCTCAGATCTTTTCAGGATGATTGTTTTCTAGATGATTGGTTATGAACCAGTCACATCAATGAGAGAAGCTGGTGGCTTGATGAATTGTTTGGAAATGGAAACCCTGAAGCGCTTGTTCCATTCACTCTTTTAACTTTGTTTCATCAGCATTCATCAAGTCAAAAGAGACAGGTTTTCGAGATGATTGGTTTGCAACCAGTTACATTAACGAGAAAAGGTGACTCGCAGAAAATAGACTTAGTTCGACGATACGGCGGTCATCTTGGTACGGTGCAAATAGATCATTTTCGAGATGCGTGAGCGCTTTAAAAAATATCGCAGGCGCAGGAATGAAGAAGAGGCATCTTCGGGCAAGATCACGCGCACTATTGACGCTGACCGAAAATGCCTCGATATCATGTCTGCGCCTGTGATATTTTTGAAAGCGTTCGCGGATCTCGAAAATGATCTATATACAACATTGGAACGCTTTGTTACAGTAATGGCGTCGATTAACATTAACAGTTCACCACAACACAATTTCAAAAGTGATAAATTAAGAAGATGGACAAGAAAGAAAGACAAATGAAACTAAACTCTATATATTATCCACCATCTTTGTTTTGTTTTGCCCCCCGAACGTCCCATAATGCCTTGGATTCAAGATGTGAAACTGACACTATGAAGAAAAATGAAGTGCTTGTAACTTAATCAACATCATAGAGGCAGGAGAGTGATAGGATACTTTTCCTTATACAACTTCCCTGATCAGATCCTACGTATACCGCCGGCAATCATTCGTTCACGAACCTTTTCTTAAATTCACACTGAAAATGACGGCCGTATCATCAAACTAGCATATTTTTTGAAATAAATGGAAACCCTAAAACGCCTGGTTCATTCATTCTTTTCTAGTCATTCTAATGTCACTTAAAAGTAGCCGACAACTGACGGGGTTTCTAGATCAATGAGAAAAGACGATGACTTGCAGAACTCTTCTGAAATAAAAACCAATACATCGGCTTTTAGTTTTATTAGACCAACTAATTAGAAGAATAAGTGTTGTGTTACCTAGGTAACCAGTGATGCTTGCATGGTAAGTAGGGACTTAAGCAAGACGATTTCGAACATTCGAGAATAAGGTAATGAAAATATCATTTACTGCCGAGAGACTGCTTTTTAAATGATTTATTATGGTTAGGCTATGTCTATGCACCTGTATTACGTTACCGATAAACTATGACTAGAAGAACGAACAGGTTTTACAATGATTTATTATGGTTAGGCTATGTCCATGCACCTGTATTACGTTACCGATAAACTATGACTAGAAGAACGAACAGGTTTTACAATGATTTATTATGGTTAGGTGATGTCCATGCACCTGTATTACGTTACCGATAAACTATGACTAGAAGAACGAACAGGTTTTACAATGATTTATTATGGTTAGGTGATGTCCATGCACCTGTATTACGTTACCGATAAACTATGACTAGAAGAACGAACAGGTTTTACAGTGATTTATTATGGTTAGGCTATGTCCATGCACCTGTATTACGTTACCGATAAACTATGACTAGAAGAACGAACAGGTTTTACAATGATTTATTATGGTTAGGCTATGTCCATGCAGCTGTATTACGTTACCGAGAAACTATGACTAGAAGAACGAACAGGTTTTACAATGATTTATTATGGTTAGGCTATGTCCATGCACCTGTATTGCGTTACCGATAAACTATGACTAGAAGAACGAAGAGGTTTTACAATGATTCATTATGGTTAGGCTATGTCCATGCACCTGTATTACGTTACCGATAAACTATGACTAGAAGAACGAACAGGTTTTACAATGATTTATTATGGTTAGGCTATGTCCATGCACCTGTATTGCGTTACCGATAAACTATGACTAGAAGAACGAAGAGGTTTTACAATGATTCATTATGGTTAGGCTATGTCCATGCACCTGTATTACGTTACCGATAAACTATGACTAGAAGAACGAACAGGTTTTACAATGATTCATTATGGTTAGGCTATGTCCATGCACCTGTATTACGTTACCGATAAACTATGACTAGAAGAACGAACAGGTTTTACAATGATTTATTATGGTTAGGCTATGTCCATGCACCTGTATTACGTTACCGATAAACTATGACTAGAAGAACGAACAGTATAATGATAGAGTTCTCTTGGAATACAAATCCTCTTGTATAGATTGTTTTCTTCTTGTTTTACCAGCTTACATTAGCAGATTTTCAAGGTGAATAGTTTTAAATATTTCCTTGGTTGATAACATCTATATTGCGGAAGATTATTATAATTTTTTCTTCTTTTTTTCCTTTCTTTCCTTATTTTTTTGGTTATGTTAAACACCTTTCAAAATTAAGTTATGTTGGATGAGAATTTATAATTATTCTTTTCATTCTTTTGTTTCCATATTTTTCTTTCCTTCTTCTTTCACTATGTTGAACACCTTCCAAAAGCTGGTCATGGCTTGGTTGAGGGGAAGTCCTTAAGAAAGATGAGGACCACTGACAATGCTGATAAATGCTACATAGCCGACACACCTCTAGAATAAATATCAATAAACTCATCATATATTTGAAACCAAAGTCTTTTGATTATTGAATGACATTTCGCTTCAAAAAATCTTGCTTTATATTTTAATATTTGATTTTAGAGAAAAGAAAAGGAGAACTAATCCATGCTATGTTTTTCATCGTATACAGTTTCTCAGAGTTTCAGTACATGAACTTCGAATATCTGCAAATCTCACCCAATAAATAACTGGATTAATGCTAGAGTTAAGACCAATGAAGGTAGAAGATGCCAAGTAGAGAAAAATTGTTTCCTTTGAGGGTCCTAGAACAGCCCTTGAAATAAGTGCGCACACTAAAGGTACATAGCACAGAAGAAGACATACTAGTACCACAAGCATCGTCTTTAAAGTTTTCTTGTATCTGACAACATCAAAGTTACCAGCCAACGGGTTTGGTTGTTGGGCGTGAACTTGGACTGTGTAAAGATGAAGGGCTCGGAAAGACTTGATGTAGAAAATAAAAGTCGTTGACAGTAGAATCAAGGTGAGGCATGAGCAGATGAGAAACAAACTGTCATAGATTTTTTCAATCATCACCAAAGATCCTAAAAAGAGAGCAAAAATCCAGATGACTACAATCAAGAAGCGAACTCGTTTCTTGGTGACAATAATGGTGTATCGATGTCTTAGAGTAAGCGCCAAGTATCTGTCTATACTGATACATGTAACCATGGCAATCGAAATCCCAGTACAATACGCAGAAAAAAATATAAATACTCTGGCTATTGAGCACAACTGGATGAGATTGTTTTGCAAGTAGAAAGTACTAACTACAATCTGAAGAGGATGAAACACCAAACCAACCAGAAGATCTGTGAAGGCTAAACTTGTTATGAGTAAGTAGGATGGCGTTTGTAGGTTCTGTGATCTCAAGATGGCAACGATAATCATTCCATTGCCCAGTGTTGCAACGAACGATAGAATCACATTTAGAAAGATGTTGGTCTTGGCGCCTGACTGAAACCAGTCAACGTCACTTACTCTGTCGTAGAAGAACTCTGCCTCAGATGGGCAGTTTTTCGTCGATAAGTTCATTCCTAAGCCTTGTCCGTGAGAGATGACAAGCTAGCTACACGTCAGTTAAGGGTTCTTCAGATAAAACAGAGTTATCACTGGACTTATGCTGAGGCTGGTTCAGTAATGCACTTGAAGATCTCTTGCCCTGTCATGAAGTTATAGATAACAAGATGGATGTCCACAGTGTACAAAGAATTGATTATAGCGAGCTGTTGCTTATTTCTGGGGGGCACTAATATCCAAGATGGACGGACATGTGAGATCTTAAATAATCATTCTTACACTTTTAAAGATAAACTTTCTCACAATAGCTTCTTTAGTTTAATTGAAACTGCGCGTTATTTTCGTTCAAGATTTAACCGCTTCTTTGCTTAAGATCTAGACCGCTAATTTCTATCACTCGCTGTTGCTCAAGAGCTCAACATAAAGGTCTGGTTATGAGAATCATCCCCGAAGCACAGCTAATCTCCCTCTAACAGTGCCAACCCTGGAACTTCTCATTCGCATTTCAAATTAATTCATTTTCTAAAATTTAAGAGTAATGTGTTAATTAAAATAAACCCGTGGTGACTTTGTAAACAAGAATATAATGCACCAACATGAAGCCAAACAGTTAATAATGATAAAAAAGTTCATATAATATTTAATTTAATAAAAAGGTATTGACATCCAACAGGTGGGTATAACAAGTTATTGTGAAAATAAGTGCGGTGAAAGCTTGACAGAGAATGTTAAAAATGAAATTGTTTTCAAAGCATTTTTCTGTAGGCAATATTGGTCGATATCAGAGAGCTGGTTAGTTTGCTTCCTTGGATAATAAAAAATGCTTGGGAAACGGTGAACATCTATTCTAATGAACAAGATTATTCAACATAACATCTGTCGACACGTGTTACGAATATCCCTAAACCTTACCAAATATATAATCGGATTTATACTGGAATTATAACACATCAGAGTAAGCGATATAAAAAAAAGCGATAATGGATTCCTTGGGGGTACCTAGAAAATATCCCAAGAAAACATTAGAGACGAAAGGTACGTAGCACAGAAGAAAACATGCTAGTACCACAAGCATCGTCTTTAAAGTTTTCTTGTATCTGACAACATCAAAGTTACCAGCCAACGGGTTTGGTTGTTGGGCGTGAACTTGGACTGTGTAAAGATGAAGAGCTCGGGAACATTTGATGTACAAAACACAGGTTATTGACAAGAGAATGAAGAAAAGGGAACAATTGACGATTTGTAAAATATTAGATGAAGCGGCTTGAAAAAAAATGTAAGGATGCTTCCAGGAAAGACTAAACCCAAACGACTACAATCAAGAAGCGAACTCGTTTCTTGGTGAAAATAATGGTGTATGGATGTCTTAGAGTAAGCGCCAAGTATCTGTCTATACTGATACATGTCACCATAAAGAGAGTAATGGTAATGAGGTAGACCAAGAAGAATATGAATGATGAAGCCACTACACACACGACCTGGGTATTGCCTGGCAAAGAGTAATGAGAAAGTACGATTTGTTAAGATCTGTGAAGGCTAAACTTGTTATCAGTAAGTAGGATGGCGTTTTTAGGTTCTGTGATCTCAAGATGGCAACGATAAACATTCCATTCCCGAGTGTTGCAGTGACTGAAAATCTCCTATTTGATTCAAGAATATCGTTGCAAATTTAGGGCACTTTTGAAGTGAAACCATCCATATTGAATCAGTACCTGCTTTGGTTTGACCTTTTGTTTTTTTATCGCACTGAAATGGAGAGTTCTAGAAACTACTTGCGATAAAACAGGTGCAGTGTCCTAGTCATGTGATCTTGGATCAAGCTTTTCTTATTCAAAAGAAACTAAAATTTTACTTCTTAGAAACAAAAACTTAATAAAGCATGCAGCATGTGCACCGACTAGAACAGGTGCAGTGTCCTAGTCATGTGATCTTGGATCAAGCTTTTCTTATTCAAAAGAAACTAAAATTTTACTTCTTAGAAACAAAAACTTAATAAAGCATGCAGCATGTGCACCGACTAGATGTCCTGAACTGAAAAAATCAATCGTAATCAATCGTGCGGTCCTTAAAAGAAGTCACGTTCATTCAACATTAATAGCGGGCAGTGTAAAGCTAGTTCTTGGACTTTTCGTAACAACCAATGTTTTTAGAACTATTTTAAGATCTTTAAACTGCTTATTCAGCAACAAATAAACCAACTGCGCAGACTTTTTGAAGCTTCTTCATAATCTATCATAAGCCTATAATATTTCTCGACGGCAAATAATACGATTTCTTTGTGTGTTATCGAGAACGAGTGAATCTGTTTATATCTTAATTACTTTTACGTTTTGATCCGACTCAAGATTTTAATTAAATTCCGATTGCAAAAGCAGCAATTTAACAAAATCTGGAAAATAAATAATACACCGATAAAAGTTAAATAAATAGTTGAAATATGAAATATTAGTAAGCATGAAACTGAAATATCAAATTATTAAATTTAGTTTTACAGTCCAAACAGTATTTCGGAGTTGTTCAAAGACTTCAATAAAGCTGTTGACAGACTTCATAGATATGAATATGAAATACTGACATTGTCCTTTCATAGAATGAATTGGTAATGAAAATATCAACAAACATATATTAATATAAAGTCAAGCCACCTGTCTCACTTCTTAACACATAAGTTAGGTTATATAGAGGATATTACATGGTCGCGCGGAGATACGAATTTTATCTTCGAGTGTTGATATTATCTCTCACCAGAGAGCAAAGCGAATGAAAAATAATGGAGAATTTGAGACGTATTGAGCAAAAAGTTGAAATTTGACACCACCAAAGTTGATAAAAATCGTGTCCCCACTGGCTACTGGTGGGAGTGGGGATATCAACTTTATCATTTTGATGTCACTCAATATCACACTCTATTTCATATAATAAATATGAGTAAAAAGTGAAAGGAGGATGCTAAAATTATGGGACAAATTTTAAATAATTGAGGACGTGCTTCGCTTCCTATTTATTTATTTTTTTGTTATTTCCTGGCTATCTTTTCACAAAAACTGAAAAATCAACTTCTATAATTCCAATTGAATTCCGTGGAAGAACTACTCTACTGATGAAACCAATGGTTTAAGATCAGTTCAATCTAATCTGTGGACTATTCTTAGTATTGTTAATATTATTGCGTGAATATGTCTTTATCATTATCTAGTGTACAAGATTCCTGAACAACTGATGACACGCGTTGCGAATATCTGCAAACCTTATCAAATAAATGACTGGGTTTATACTGGAATTAAGACACATCAGTGTAATCGATAGAGAAAGTAACTTGAAGATAACTGGTTCATTTTCAAAGACCGTATTAACTAAAATTGTACATAACAGCAATGGTACATAGCACAGTAGAAGACATGCTAGTACCAAAAGCATCGTCTTTAAAGTTTTCTTGTATCTGACAACATCAAAGTTACCAGCCAACGGGTTTGGTTGTTGGGCGTGAACTTGGACTGTGTAAAGATGAAGAGCTCTGAAAGACTTGATGTAGCAGTAACAGATCACTGATAACAGGACTGAGGCTAGAACCGTTTCTGTTATCATCACAGATCCCACACGATCGTGTACAAATGTTAAAAATGCTAGCAAAAGAGGAAAGATCCATAGCCCTACGATCAATGTACGAACTCGTTTCTTAGTGACAATAATGGTGTATCGATGTCTTAGAGTAAGCGCCAAGTATCTGTCTATACTGATACATGTTACTATGAACAGAGAAACGAAGCAAAAATAAGTCAAAAGGAAAGCGAACAATTTATTCATTCTACAGATTCCCTTGTAATTTTTCTCCAAGTAGTAAGAACGCCAAACAATCTGGAATGGATGAAATACCAAACCAACCAGAAGATCTGTGAAGGCTAAACTTGTTATCAGTAAGTAGGATGGCGTTTGTAGGTTCTGTGATCTCAAGATGGCAACGATAATCATTCCATTTCCAACAGATGCAGAAAGAGTAAGAATGCCATTCAGAATAACATCAAAAGTGATGATTTCAATAAACTTTCTGCTGATTAGACCGCTTACAAATATTGTATCAATACTTGGACAGTTTTGAAAATCCTGACTTATGTTCATATCGTTTTCTCAGTCGTTCCTTTCTAAACTATCGTTCAGCTTTCTTGTCTTACTTTGTCGGGATCGGCTTTTCTCGACCAGTTTGTTGTGGTTCTAGATATTCGCAGCAGTCAATCCCCGTTCCTTTGGAAGATACTCGGGACTTTGTTATCACAATTACAAACTGTGGTTTCTTCTATGCAAGCCGGTCTTAGTCACAAAGCAACTTTGGCAGCAGGTGACGTCGAAAGGAGCATATGAAGACTCGAGTAAAGGAGCTTCACTATACATGTCTAAACATCATCTCTGACCCACTGAAGCTCTTGCACAAGTCTTCATCGCGTTGTAACCAGATGTCAGTTCTATAAGTCTCCACGATCCGCCGTCAATCATCAATCAATGTCAAGTCAAAACCTTAGGAAATCTTCTCAATGATAATCAAATTTTGTTTTTCAGTGCGAACGGTGTGTCGGATTGATCAAAGACTTCAAAAAAATCTCTTGATTCATAGATTGAAATGAATTGTTTTTTTATAAGGATGAATTGATTTTCCAACAAAGGTACAAATAACGTTTTAATAAGACACGAACAAACATACATTAATATAAAGTCAAGCCACCTGTCTCACTTCATAACCGATCAGTCAGGTTATATGAGTAAAGAGTGAAAGGAGGATGGTAAAATTATGGGACAAATCTTAAATAAATGAGAATGTGCTTCGTTTCCTATTTATTTATTTATTTATTTATTCATTCATTCATTCATTCATTCATTTATTTATTTATTTATTTATTTATTTATTTATTTATTTATTTATTTATTTATTTATTTATTTATTTATTTATTTATTTATTTATTTATTTATTTATTTATTTATTTATTTATTTATTTATTTATTTATTTATTTATTTATTTATTTATTTATTTATTTTGTTATTTCCTGGCTACCATTTCACAAAAACTGAAAAAAATCAACTTCCAAAATTCCAATTGGATTCCCTGGAAGAAAACCCACTCTATGAAACCACTGCTAAATGTTAAATATTTAAGGTCAGTTCAATCTAATCTGTGGACTATTCTTAGTAGGAATACTATTGCGTGAATATGTCTTTATCATTATCTAGTGTACAAGATTCCTGAACAAATGATGACACGCGTTACGAATATCTGTAAACCTTATCAAATAAATGACTGGGTTTATACTGGAATTAAGGCACATCAGTGTAAGCGATAATATATAACAGAAAACTACCTCTTTTAGTAATCCTAAAGCTATCTGTGCAACAAATGTACATATCAATGGTACATAGCACAGAAGAAGACATACTAGTACCACAAGCATCGTCTTTAAAGTTTTCTTGTATCTGACAACATCAAAGTTACCAGCCAACGGGTTTGGTTGTTGGGCGTGAACTTGGACTGTGTAGAGATGAAGAGCTCGGAAAGACTTGATGTAGAAAATAAAAGTCGTTGACAGTAGAATCAAGATGAGGCAGGAACCGATAAGAAACAAACTCTCATAGAGTTTTACAATCATCAACAAAGATCCTAAAAAGAGAGCAGAAATCCAGACGAAGACAATCAAGAAGCGAACTCGTTTCTTGGTGACAATAATGGTGTATCGATGTCTTAGAGTAAGCGCCAAGTATCTGTCTATACTGATACATGTTACCATAAGCAGAGACATCGCAGAAAGAAAAACGAACGAGAAATTGTATGAATCTACCATTGCACAGAATGCACGTATGTTGTCCTTCAAGGAAAAGATGCAGAAAATTGTTTGTAGAGGATGAATTACCAAACCAACCAGAAGATCTGTGAAGGCTAAACTTGTTATCAGTAAGTAGGATGGCGTTTGTAGGTTCTGCGATCTCAAGATGGCAACAATAATCATTCCATTCCCCAGCGTTGCTGTTATCGTCAGGATTGAGTAAAGAATAATAAGGAAAATGATGGAAATTTGAAAGTTTTTCAATATTAGATATACTTCGTTGTCGAGGGATGAGCAGCTATTATTGATAAACAAATCTTGATTCCCATTTACTTGGTCGTTCATCATCGTTAAAATGAAAAGATTCTGAATGAAAACCATCCACTGCACAAGCAGCGTGACGAATCTCGATAGCTGAGATCACAAGAAGCGCAATCAATGTTGTGTCTTGGAATAACTGCCGACCGACTTTATACAGAATCACATTTACGAATTATTTAGTGTTAAAATGTTGCAGTCCTAGACCGTCCTGTGGTAGGTTTGGATATAGTTTCCTTGTGACTTAAGGGCTGTCGTTACTCGGAATCGAAAAACAAGGGCGTTAGAAGGCCTTAGATGTAAGAAGACAGATATCAACCGATGCAACCAGGTGTCAGTATTACTCATTATTGTACATCAATCATCAATGTCAATATCAAGCTTTCCTTTATCATGCTTATCCCCTCGCGTTGTTATTGCTTTTGTGTTGATCGTATTATTTTCTCCGCGTCTAAATCATAGACTGTGAACAGTCCCTCTTTTCCCTCCTAACTCAGTCGAGTCGGGTTTTTTCCTGCCTTGGACGCGCGGGGAGTGGGGGCGAGTTTGAAGCGGCACGCGGGAGAGGAAAAGTAGGGACTGTGGACAACACACAGAGAAATGAATTACGCGTTGCCCACACAACGCAAAATTCCCATTGGTTAAAAATGATCCATCTGTCAACGAGCTGTCAAGGTGGAAAGCTATAGTCCAGATCCACCTGATTACTAGTATATTAAAGCATCGCTGTTTCGAGCCGCCGGGTTTTTAAATTAAAATCTTTCCGCTTGAAAACCGAAACTTATGTCAGAGGATTGTTTTCCAGCAGAGCGAAAACTGATCGCAGCGGCAAGTCAAAGCTACTGTTATTCGCTGTTGAATTCGTTCTAAATGATCGGCGATCGAGCGGCCGAATGGAGAAGACAGACGTGTTTGTGTGTTTGTAGTCGACCCGTAGTCGAATTTTGCTCCACAGTCGTCAACGGGGAGGGAGATTAATACGAACACTGATATTAAATGGAGCCCTGCGAAGGAGAGCAGTGATTCTTGTGCGACCTCAAGCTTCTCAACAAGCCTGCATCAAAGAACAGTATAAATTGTTTGATGACTTCGGCTCTTCTTTTCGTATCGGCTCATACTTTCAAGGGGAAATCAGATTCCTACAACTTTAGGCGCAAAATACCCCGAGTTTGAAGCGGAAAAAATAAACCAGTCAGCTAGACACAGGAATTAAGGAAAAATATATTCAAGATATCCCCAGAAACACCGAACAAATATAATTCACACACGATTGACTTGGTTCGCGGTTTCTTTTGGCTCCAGTTATGACTTTTATTTATAAATATATTTTGGTGTCTCAAGAATATCACATGTTCGTACTTTTGAAAGTAATTTTAATTCAAACTTTATCGTATAACTGTAAAACTATCAGCGAAAAGTCAGTTGTGTTGAACGGTATTAATATAAACATATCCTAGACTAGCCGGAGTAACTAGAGCCGTCAGTGACAAGTATTTGACAAGTGTGAAAAAGGGGCGGTAATTCATTTCTCTGTGTGTTGTCCACAGTCCCTACTTTTCCTCTCCCGCGTGCCGCTTCAAACTCGCCTCCACTCCCCGCGCGTCCAAGGCAGGAAAAAACCCGACTCGACTGAGTTAGGAGGGAAAAGAGGGACTGTTCACAGTCTACTAAATCAAGTAAATCAAATAGATCACTGACAACTTTTTAATTTGGGCATCACATGGGGCCAAGACTGAAGATTAATTTCAAGTCTTGTCAAAGTTGTGACAGCAAAAGGAAATATACTCATGTCAATCAAATTAGTCACCAGAAAAGCTACAAAGCTGAGAGCGTCAAGGAGTATGGGTTTGGGTAGATTTTACATTTTACATGTTTCAACCGCTTGATAACTATGGATGGACTTGAGATATTTTACCAGTTACAGTTTTACCTCCAAGATACTGAAATGCCCCCAATAAGTTAGTTAACACCTCAGTCAAGCACAGCTTCACTTTGTTAATTTTTCTCTTTCATTTAGAAATTTATCAATAGGAATTTTCCGGCGATACTTTCGAATCGGAATGAGAACAGATGTAGAAGTTGATGAAATGAGGAAACAGTGCGACCACAAGCTAAAAATTTTAACTTAAATTATATCATAAACTATCATGTTATTACTCGGGCTTCCTGTGGAATGCCCGAGGTATAAATTGGGCTTCGTTTTTTTTTTACTTCAGTCACAAATCGCCCTCGAAGCGCTAAAGCGCATGCGTCGGTCGAATCAAAGTTCATGCGCATGCGTAGAATCAGCCATGACCACATGGTTGAGCAATGGCGGATCTATCGAAGGAATCCTCGCTGACTCTAATCACGGATAATATTGAGTCTAACACGCTCAAAACACATACAAAAGCACAAATTGTTCGCGGTAGACCCACACTAAAGGATGTCGAGCGTTTTCGGAACTTCATGAGAGATCAATTTATGAGGAAACCATTTTGAGTGAAGTTTGTATCGAGAATCATGCTAAACTTATATCAAATGAGCTATCTTATATTGAGTCAAATAAGCATCGTCGTGTATATAGACGTGATCGTGAACCCAGTAGAATACCAGTACGAACTCTGAAACGTCTGAGGAACAGGAGCAGAAAGCTGAAGGAGTTTGTCTACAAACGTATTTGTCAAAGTATTCCCAAATCCTCCAAGCTGCATTGTTATGTGAAGGTTAGAAAACTTACAAAGAATAGATGTAAGCTTAATACAAAGAGAATGAGCTTGAATAAAATCAAAGAACATGAAAAGAAGCTTTTGCTTAATTGTTCTAGAAGGGTTTATCAAGGGATAATGAAGTTAAAATATAGAGCTATTCGGTATTTATCATTGTTTTTTTGCAATAGGCTGATGTGTCTTTACAAGACTCAGACTCATATATCAAATTATTGTAAATTTAAACTGAGTACAGACATAGAGAAGAACTCTGGTCCTACTCCAATGTATATTGACCCTAACAAAACAATAACAGCACCATATAGCAGTGGCGGATCCAGAATTTTACAAAGGGGGGTTCCATTTTGTCTTCACTCTTTCAACAACTGATACGTAAAACTTCATTGCAGGACGCATTCTCATTATTTCATATATGGGTCAAAGGGTCTGATGCTCAAAGGGGGGTTCCGTGGAACCCATGGAACCCCCTCTGGATCCGCCACTGTATAGCCAAGGTGATGAGTTGGTATTTGGACAAAACTCAGGACAACATTGTGTTTGTGCTCTTTGATTTACAATAACAAACAAGAAATCAATTCTGCCAATGACCTAGTATTAATAATGAATATAGGAAATCAGTTGTATTCAGGTTTGTCTCAATTAGCCAGACAGTCCTTTTCAATGCAGACAGAATTACCACCAATGTTGAATGTGTTTGATACTGACTATCAACTTCAATACAGTGAAAGCTACACTGGTACTGTACGTCAAGAGACTACAATAGAAGGATATCAGTACTGTACTTCTTTACAAAGAGCCTTTGAATCACTTATGTCTGAAAAAACTACACCAATTTTGTATTAACAGTTGGGTGCACAGCTGTTGCTATATATCGTAATAGTAATGTGAGGTTCAAAATATTTGATTCTCATGCAAGGGATTTATATAGTAGAAGCCATCCTCATGTGTGCTGCTTGACGTATCATCAGTAAATAGTTTAGTACATTATTTCCAGAGTACATGTATACATAACAAGGATATATTTGAGGTGAAGGGAGTACAAACTAATGCAGTTCAAAATAGCATTCATCCTCAGAACTATGTATAATGAAATCAGAAAATTTAGTCTAAGTTGTGCTTTAGCTATGTACTCTCTATTATGCTATAATGAAACCATGTGCTTACTGGAATTCAAACGCCTTGCTTACTATAGTCGACAATGGCAAAAGATTATATGACAATTTGAACTGGTGGGTTTTTTTGAGGGAAAGGAAGAGATTGTCATTTATTTTCAGAGAATCCATGAGTTCAACTAACAGCAATAATAAATTTCAAGTATTCTCAGGTCTCCTTAGCTAGCTAACGGTTATCTACATTGCACTCTTCAAAGAGAAGCCCGAGTTCACGCAGATATGCGTCTAGTTTCACATAATACATTCATACACAATGAACTGTTTTGTTTCATAACATAAATGACAGCATAAGACATTCTCAAGAAATATGTAACATTTATTCTACCTTTAATCCTGCTAGACACATCCGGTCCATATTCCAATCCCGCACTCCTTTTGTCCATTCCATTAATCGAGTCCCAAAATTCCAACTCCAGTTTTTCCATACACCAGTCCCCCACGGTATTACCCATAGCTCTTTTCGTGCTCTGTTTCAAGATGGCGGACGAGGTTGACTTGACGATGATTTGTAAACAAACTTTTTCAATCTTTTCAACTTCCTAGTTTCAACGAGATAAATGCAAAAATAGAAAAAGCTTAAAGTTTGCAGGTTTAGCAATGGGTCTAAGAGATAAGAAGATTAAAAATGCCAATCCAAGCGATTCAAACGGCGCGACTTGGGTCCATCAGTCCCTTGCACAGGTGAGCAAGAAAAACTGTCAAACTTTTATTTTATAAGGAAACTAAAAAATATGTATTGCAGTTTTTATCCGCAATTGATGGCTATATCCCTAGTATTTATGTCTGTGTATACACACCTATGTAAGTTCACTTAATGCTAGTTTGAATCACTTATATTGACGGTTTCTGGTTACACACACTACTCTTAAGCAATTTTTTAGTTTAATACTTAGTCAAGAAATCACCCTCTTGTTGGCTTTTTTTTTTTACAACAAAATAGGCACCTACACAGAAGTAAGCCCTATTTCACCAGGAAAAAAATAGATGCATTATAATAACTTGGAACAAAACGATCATAACTTTTACTTTTCCCACAACACACCCGTGGTCACAGCGTACGAAAAAAAACTTCTCAAGGTGATCTACTACTTAAAATATGTTTAAAAACCTCATTTTGAGAGATTGTTATCTTGATGTTTTCACTTAGGTTAAAATCAAAGTGATGAAAGGTCATGATGATGCTGTTAATTCCTGTGAATTCTGTTTTGATGACTCCAAGATTGTTACATCATCTAACGATATGACAATCAGATTATGGGTGAGACATTGTCTTTGTCTGTGTATATGATCGTACCATACTGTGAAATGTACTCAGAAAAAAAAATATCCTGAGCCCCATTGTCTCATTGTCTTTACTAGCACCACAAGCACAAGCATAACAACAAAGATACACAAGTTTACATACAGCTAGTACTGGTTTGTTAACTGATTAAATTTTGGTTAAAGATCCAGTCACCTTCAAGACCATGAGACAACCTTTATGTAGGTCGGTCAAAAACAGGACACAGCTAACTACAAGAGTGATTTAGAATTTGTTTTCTCATTTCTATTTATACAGGACACAGTGTCTGGAAACCAGTTAAAAACTTATAAAGGCCATTCATCTTTTATAACAAGTTGTTACCCAGATTCAGAACAGAGAAAGTAAGAAAAGGAATGATATATTCAATAGATGTTTACATGAATGTCATATACTACAGCTACCAGAATCCTTTGCACACTTCTCTCTTTCAGTTAATTAGCACCTATTGTCTTTTACTATTCTTATAGGGAATAAAAAACTGATTAAGAAAGAAAATTGATGAAGCATTCTGGTAGTAGTGAGAGTAATGTGATCATCTGGGTGAATGTAGTCTTGAAAAAGACTGTTGTTGAAGATGATTTCTGCTCAGGTTGTCGAAACGTCAGTCACCAACAACAACAGTCTTTCTAAAATTAACACCCACCTGGACAATCACATAACTCACTCTACTGCCAATCCTGGTTTCAAACATTTTTCTCTCATTCTGGTAGTGGTACAGTATAGTAATTCAATTAATTCACATTTATTTATTTATTAGATGGGAGGGTGTGAGGAAGCAGAGGACAAGCAGGGCTTGCATGAAATAACAGCCGGTCAGTAGACAGTCATGACTGGCCAAATAAGTTTTAGCTTGGTTGTACCACATTTCTGGTTCAAGGTTACAGGTCAAAATGACCAGCAAGGCTAAGATTTGAATGGAGAATTTCCAATCCTGGCTGGAAATTGTCTGTTGACAGGCTGTTATTTCAAGCCCTAACAAGGACTACCAGTATACCTATCATGCTGTTTAATTTGTTTGTCATTAAAATGTTCGCTACATGTATAATCAATCGTGGTAAATTTCATTTTAAATATTTTCCACAGACTTGCATCAGGAGGATGGGACAAAAACCTAATTGTATGGGATGTAGAGACAGGACAGATATTGGTAAGATAATCTATATACTATCCAAGTGAAGCCATTTCTCTCAACCCTATTGCTGGCTTTCATGTGACGTCATCAAAAACTCATAATATAAACTATACATTGTATAAGAACATTTCTAATATATGTTTTAGAAATCATTGATATAATTTAAGTCACAGGAAAAAGTTTTGGGTCATTTTGATGTTTGATTTTGCCAGTATGTGTAGTTTTGAGCGCTTTACAAGATTATGAAACTTTTATTGCATTATAATGCGAAATTACTCTTTTCAAATTGATTATGACACAGGTGAAAGCCACCAATAGAGTAGCCAATGAACAACCATTAATTTTGTCCCAAGCTCTATCAATATTTCTTATCTACTAGTTATTTGGTTCATTTAAAAACTCCAAGATAATAAACTCGCCAAAGAAATCTTTGGTTTACCAGAGATTACCACTTAAACATTGTTGATATAAAAATCTATCATTTTGACCACTAGCTATTTAAAAACTCACGCCTCTTGACAAGCAATACTTTATGTGTCAAGGAGCATATGTTAACTAAATAATGTTTGAATCTTAGTGGAGAGCTGTACATGAAGGAATCGTCACTAGTTGTCATTTTTCCAGTGATGGCAAGTACTTGGTGACTGGAAGTGACTTGGATTTTGCTATCTGTTTATGGGATGCCAAGGAAGGGACTCTGATCAAGAAACTCATAAGTAAGTCCAGGAACATAAAGTAAAATTTTGAGTTGTGATGTATACTCCAGTATAGAATTCTCAGTTCCCATGGAAACTAACCAGAACAAGAAAAATCACTTGTCACATGATTCATCACCCATTGCAGAATTTTCTAAATTTTCAAAATAACGGCTGGTCAACAGTCAATGTCTGGTCAAATTTGGAACTTGACCGGTCAAATACTATTTTTGAACGGACATGTTGACTGGTCATATTTGAAAAATAAATTATAAATAAATACACCAGACATCTTGATGTATAATTGCCCGTTATTTTGAGCCCTGTATCTAGAATTATTCCAATGTACTGTAGAAATCTAAAATATCAAAGTAAAATTTTGATCACTGCTAATGGTTGTGTTTATAGTTTTCTAAGTTAATAAGTTAATGTAAATTGTGTCTCATTTTTAACAAGAAGTCCTAAGCTTGTACATAAGCTGCATGTAGCTAGCCTGTACCAATTAACTAGATGTTTTACCCATCTTTGCTTACAGATCACAAGAGCACAGTAACATGTTGTCGCTTTTCACCTTTTGAGAACCGTATTTGTTCCACATCAATGGACAAGACAACTAAGATTACCGATATGCGCACATTTAAGACCAGTAACAATAATATCACTTTAAAACTTGGGTAAGTAATGAACAACTATTATAATGGAATTCAATAAATGTCCTACACTGTATTTAAATAAGTATACAAACTGCAACCTTGGAAAGCACTGGTGGCATAGCTGTAAGAGTGCTCACCTCTCACCAATGCATCCTGGGTTAGAGTCCCGCTGGGCTCAGTGTCATATCTGATCATTTGTTGGTTCTCTCCTGTGCTTCAAGGGGTTTTCTCCGGGTTCTCCAGTTTTTCTCCCTCCACAAAAATCATATTCTAAATTCCAATTATATCTTTGGCTCCGTTCGTGATTGTTGCACACTGTAATACAACAGTCTAAACTTATATTTATCATAGTAACAATATTTCTTGAAGAGACAATATTTGTATAATGATCATCCGGGTGGATGTAGTCCTGAGAAGGACTGTTTGATGTGACTGACGTTTCAACAACCTGAGCGGAAGTCATCTTCAGAGTCAAGTGAAGGATAAAGTCAGATAGGTCATATTTATACTGCCACGATACACAATAGCAGAATTACTTGGTGTTGCATAATAATTGGCGGTGTAGGTCTAATCAGTGAGCATCTAATCAGTGTCAATCTAATTCAGCGTCATTTTTGCTTTTGTTTATAAGCCTATCATAATAGTCTAAACTTAATCGATTATTTTAAGGTGAAATAAAAGCTGACTAGTTATTATCTATTACTCTCTTACTACTAACTGAATGTCAAGGATTTCTTAGATACATAGATCATGCTTTTAGAGTTTTAAAATAAACATGATTGTCATAGATTAATAAACAGAGGTACATACAGTGACTTGGGGATCATTCATTATTTTTTATCAGAAGGGAAGATGAGTAAGAAAATACAAAAAAAATTCTCCAACCATCATTAGTATGCTCTTTGTTCCCAACGTCTTGAAGGCTCTCCCATATACATGTAGAACTCATCAATTATTTCCAGAACCCCCTTTTTCAGGGTCACTAGAATTTCACAGCCCCATTTTTTCACCCATCCACACAAATAAATAATGAATGATGACCCTTTGTTTGTTTTGGTTGACTTTGCATCTATCGATGTCACACATATGTAATCCGTTTTCAATTTCTCTACAGGGGACACATAAATGTCATATCATCATGCTGTTTTTCAAGTGACGAACACCTACTGGCAACAGGATCATGGGACAAAAATATCCAGTTATGGGACGTGGCAACAGGGGTCTACAGGACCAAGGGTCCAATGACCCTCTCAAAGGGCCATGAGGGGTCTATCAGTGCCTGTCAATTCAGCAAGGATGGTAGGTGTGATTAGATAAGACCTTACAGGACCAAGGGTCCAATGACCCTGTCAAAGGGCCAAGGGGGGTCTATCAGTGCCTCTCAATTCATCAAGGATGGTAGGTGTGGTTAGATAAGACATTACAGGACCAAGGGTCCAATGACCCTGTCAAAGGGCCATGAGGGGTCTATCAGTGCCTCTCAATTCAGCAAGGATGGTAGGTGTGGACCAAGGGTCCAATGACCCTGTCAACGGGCCATGGGGGGTCTATCAGTGCCTCTCAATTCAGCAAGGATGGTAGGTGTGGACCAAGGGTCCAATGACCCTGTCAAAGGGCCATGGGGGTCTATCAGTGCCTCTCAATTCAGCAAGGATGGTAGGTGTGGACCAAGGGTCCAATGACCCTGTCAAAGGGCCATGAGGGGTCTGTCAATTCAGCAAGGATGGTAGGTGTGGACCAAGGGTCCAATGACCCTGTCAAAGGGCCATGAGGGGTCTGTCAATTCAGCAAGGATGGTAGGTGTGGTTGGATCAGACATTAGCAGAAATAATGAATAGAGGGATGGAAGATGTAATGAAAATAAATGAATGAAGGATGAATTCATAAATCCATTACTTATAAATAATTGTAAGAAAGGTTCTCTTTGATTCACATAGTATGTGTAGGTAAGATATTTTGATGAATCTTCAAAGCAAAACTTTGAATGTTTTTTTAGGAAAAACTTTGGTGTCATCATCATACGACGAAACCCTTGTCATTTGGGATGTTGATAACCTATGCCAAAAGTTTGCATTAAAAGTAAGTAGGAGTCGCTTCAAAAACCTTCTGTGTTTAGTTTCACTATTTGCTATGTTTTTTAATGGTATTCACAATGAATTATGGGATTTTTTAGGGTCATTCAGGATGGGTGAATGATTGTAGCATCAGTCAAGACCAGAAATGGGTGTTATCATGTTCAAAGGTTAGTAACCCATAAAAACATTCAATAATTTATAATGGACTACTTTACCAAGCATTTGATTGGCTATGCTACTATTCTATTGGTATCCATCAACAAATTTAGAAAAAAAGGTGTACACTGCTAATATGTTGTTGTCCCAATCCTTAGACCCACTATCACATGTGAATAGAGTTTTTGTTGGTTCTCTCCTATGCTTCAAGGCTTTTTGTCCAGGTTCTCCAGTTTTCCTCCCTCGTCCACAAAAGTAGACAAATTTAATTGTGGACTTGCCACAGGCTATTTTAATAAAAGAGGATCCATATTGTATCTTATTTTATTTACTTTTAGGATAAGACAGTCCGACTGTGGAACATAGAATCTAGTGATGATATCCCAGTGGTACTTGAACACAG
Source organism: Anthopleura sola (assembly GCA_023349425.1). Lineage (NCBI taxonomy): Eukaryota > Metazoa > Cnidaria > Anthozoa > Actiniaria > Actiniidae > Anthopleura > Anthopleura sola. Next base: position 11,376,745 of record JALHLI010000001.1, read on the forward strand.
GAAAAATATTGGACTCAGGATTGTGCAAGTATGTTCCCACAAAAGCAGCTAATATTTTACTAACCTTTATAATTTTACTAAACTTATATCAACTAGAATTTTACTAACCTGCGCGCAGTACATACTGACTGGAAGTCTGTATATTTTTTCTCTATTGATAAAGCATAAAGCAAAAGTAAGTCAGTAAATGTTCTATTTTTGTTTATTTACAGTGTCAGAGTTGCAGCAAGCCATTCTCTATTGCACAGCTAGAAGAAGCAGACAACAATAAATTCTGTGTATTCTGTCGTCTTGAGCACCCCTCAATGTATGAACCACCTGTTGCTGAATAATACCTGACTAACAGATATACTGGCATTGTTACCAAACCAGTTGCAATGATTTGGGAGGTTTGATTGATAATAAACCTCTCAATCTAGCTATACAATAGTCCTCTGTAGTATTAGTCTAAGAAAATGGGAGAATAATGTGGTGACTCAGTTTCCTCCTTCAATATGGACAGTCTACACATTCCTACAAGATATTACTAAAGTAATGTCAAGGGTTATCAAAAGACCCATTCAACTTGCATTGGCATGTTTTTCCATGACTACATGCCAATGCTTTGAGAGTAATCTTTTTTTTTTTATCACTTATGGTTGGAAAATACATGATTATGATTGTGAACTAACAAAAATGTCTTATTCCTAAGGGAATGAATAGATGTGGTTTGAAATAGAACATTATACCCAAACTTCAAAAATCTATTAATCATTTCCAGTGACACTTGAACAATTTCTGTACAAATATTATTTTGATATGGACTCAGTCTTTGTATTTACATGTACATATTCCTATGAGGTTATAGCAGTGTGTTATACATTATCATTTTAACTTGAATTGATTAATTATTAATAATTGATTCTTTCATTTAAATATTTTTACCTTATTTAAGACGTTAGTTCCTGACTTGTACAGCACAAGATTTGCCAATAATAGGAGTCATTTCCTGTAAATTATAAAAATGAGTAAAATTATCAGACATTTATCAACATGCAATTACAGTGTGATTTTCCTTGTAATGACAGAATACATGTACATTATACCCTGAAACAGGCTCTTGGCTGATCTAAGTCAGGGCATATAGGTAGGTCAATGGAAGACTTCATACAGGCTTTCCCCATAGTAGAGAGGTCTCCTTCCATACCCTGCCCCAATCCCTCCCTAACCCACTCAGAACCAACAAGGAATGCTCGCAATGCAGGGTGTCAGTAGGTTGTCAGTAGGTTGTTGGTATGGTATCAGTAGATTGTTGGTAGGGTGTCAGTAGGGTGTCAATAAGGTGTTGGTAGGGTGTCAGTAGGGTGTTGGCAAGATATCAGTAGGTTGTTGGTAGGGTATCAGTAGGTTGTCAGTAGGGTATCAGTAGGTTGTTGGTAGGGTGTCAGTAGGTTGTTGGTAGGGTATCAGTAGGTTGTCAGTAGGGTATCAGTAGGATATTGGTAGGGTATCAGTAGGTTGTTGGTAGGGTATCAGTAGGTTGTTGGTAGGGTGTCAGTAGGTTGTTGGTAGGGTGCCAGTAGGTTGTTGGTAGGGTGTCAGTAGGTTGTTGATAGGGTGTCAGTAGGTTGTTGGTAGGGTGTCAGTAGGTTGTTGATAGGGTGTCGGTTGTTGGTAGGGTGTCAGTAGGTTGTTGGTAGGGTATCAGTAGGTTGTTGGTAGGGTGTCAGTAGGTTGTTGGTAGGGTATCAGTAGGTTGTCAGTAGGGTGTCAGTAGGTTGTCAGTAGGTTGTCAGTAGGGTATCAGTAGGTTGTTGGTAGGGTGTCAGTAGGTTGTTGGTAGGGTGCCAGTAGGTTGTTGATAGGGTGTCAGTAGGTTGTTGGTAGGGTGTCAGTAGGTTGTCAGTAGGGTATCAATAGGTTGTTGGTAGGGTATCAGTAGGTTGTTGGTAGGTATCAGTAGGTTGTTGGTAGGATGTCAGTAGGTTGTTGGTAGAGTATCAGTAGGTTGTTGGTAGGGTATCAGTAGGTTGTTGGTAGGATATCAGTAGGTTGTTGGTAGGGTGTCAGTAGGTTGTTGGTTGGGTATCAGTAGGTTGTCAGTAGGGTATCAGTAGGTTGTTGGTAGGGTATCAGTAGGTTGTTGGTAGGGTGTCAGTAGGTTGTTGGTAGGGTATCAGTAGGTTGTTGGTAGGGTGTCAGTAGGTTGTTGGTAGGGTGTCAGTAGGTTGTTGGTAGGGTGTCAGTAGGTTGTTGGTAGGGTGTCAGTAGGTTGTTGGTAGGGTGTCAGTAGGTTGTTGGTAGGGTGTCAGTAGGTTGTTGGTAGGGTATCAATAGGTTGTTGGTAGGGTATCAGTAGGTTGTTGGTAGGGTGTCAGTAGGTTGTTGGTAGGGTGTCAGTAGGTTGTTGGTAGGGTATCAGTAGGTTGTCAGTAGGGTATTAGTAGGTTGTTGGTAAGGTATCAGTAGGTTGTTGGTTGGGTATCAGTAGGTTGTCATTAGGGTGTTGGTATGGTATCAGTAGGTGGTTGGTAGGTTGTCAGTAGGGTGTCATTAGGTTTTTAGTAGGTTGTCAGTAGTATAGGGTATCTGTAGGTTGTCAATAGGGTATCTGTAGGTAGTCGGTAGGGTATCAGTAGGTTGTTGGTAGGTTGTCAGTAGGGTATCAGTAGGTTGTTGGTAGGTTGTCAGTGGGGTGTCAGTAGGGTATCAGTAGGTTGTCAGTAGGGTATCAGTAGGTTGTTGGTAGGTTGTCAGTGGGGTATCAGTAGGTTGTCAGTAGGGTATCAGTAGGTTGTTGGTAGGTTGTCAGTGGGGTATAAGTAGGTTGTCAGTAGGGTATCAGTACAGCTGTAGGTTGTCTGTAGATTGGTGGTTATAACTGCAAACAGCAGAGACTTTCCAAACACAGATAATTCTGTCAGTAATAATCAACCCCAGGAGGCCAGTGCCGGGATGTTTTCTAGAACTATATTTAATATGAAAACAAAAACATTTACCTTCAATATCTTGAGGTATTTTTCTTTATAATCTAGTCCACCTATGAAATCTGCTTCAGTCAGGTTAATGGCTGCATCATTACTGCAACATGACATGATATTCTGAAACACAAAACAACAATACCAGATGGGCTTCCTGTGTTGGTAGACTTTAGTAGTTGACTTGGGTTCCCATGCTGTAATGTCGCTTTTCATGATTAAAATCATTCCCACTGTAAGAAATAAACATACTGTATATAATTTGGAATTCTGTACTAAAAGTAATAATTCTTACAAGCTATTTTCACGTTAAGATTAAAAAGAAATTCGTGTTTCCACTTCACTTCTGTTTTTTTCATCTGATATGAACTAATATTCATTCAAATTTTGGCGCGAAACTGAACTCCTACTGTAAATTGAGTTACAAACCTTGAATCAATCTAACAGCCAGTGTTACTTCCGTAAAAGTTTTCGTTAGCAAGGACGTGGACATGTGGAATATGATGCCTGTGCATATGAAGCTTGTCAGCTGCCATTTTGATGTCGAGAATCTGTCACTGAGTCGAGGTGGATTGGTACCTAATAAAGGAAAGAGGCCAAGGAATTTTGGGGGGGAGGGGACAGTAGGGACAAAACTGAGGTGTCACCCTTAGTCTCCCGAGAAACGGTTATTTCTTTATTTTATTTTCCCAATCAATATCGAAGATAAAATTATAGCAGAGGAAAATTATTATCCCCTGATTATAGTAAATGTATACAAAATATGAACAACCTCTAAAGACGGTTCTACATTCATATCTGAAATATAATTTTTCAATTTTTGCAGGCTTCGTGACACCTCAGTTTTGCCCTAACGTCATTTCTACGTTACTACTTTTCATTGTTTTGGTCCATGTTTCCCATTTTGCTTCGCTCATTGTTTCGGTCCATATTTCGCACCTTGTTTTGCTCATTGTTTTGGTCCATGTTTCGCATCTTGTTTCGCTCATTGTTTTGGTCCATGTTTCGCACCTTGTTTGGCTCATTGTTTTGGTCCATTTTTCGCATTTTGTTTCGCTCATTGTTTTGATCCATATTTCGCACCTTGTTTCGCTCATTGTTTTGGTCCATGTTTCGCACCTTGTTTGGCTCATTGTTTTGGTCCATTTTTCGCATTTTGTTTCGCTCATTGTTTTGGTCCATGTTTCGCACCTTGTTTCGCTCATTGTTTTGGTCCATGTTTCGCACCTTGTTTGGCTCATTGTTTTGGTCCATTTTTCGCATTTTGTTTCGCTCATTGTTTTGGTCCATGTTTCGCACCTTTTTTCGCTCATTGTTTTGGTCCATGTTTCGCACCTTGTTTGGCTCATTGTTTTGGTCCATTTTTCGCATTTTGTTTCGCTCATTGTTTTGGTCCATGTTTCGCACCTTGTTTCGCTCATTGTTTTGGTCCATGTTTCGCACCTTGTTTGGCTCATTGTTTTGGTCCATTTTTCGCATTTTGTTTCGCTCATTGTTTTGGTCCATGTTTCGCACCTTTTTTCGCTCATTGTTTTGGTTCATGTTTCGCACCTTGTTTCGCTCATTGTTTTGGTCCATGTTTCGCCCCCTGCTTCGCTTAAGGTTGTGGGACCTTTAGTAGGGTGGCTTAATGATTTTTTTGTGCACTTTTGAGTACAAGCACCAAACTTGGCACGGATGTTCCTTGGGTCATGCCAAACAGATTCAGAAGGGGTGCCAAAAAATCGCACACTCAGGGGGGAGGGGAGGGAAAATTTTGTCAAAGCACCATAATCCCTCGAGACAAAAGGAAAAAGGGACAGGAACACATTTATTTTACTAAGTAAAGTTAGTTTAAAACATTTTAACAAGATATTGGTTAATTTTATGGTATTTTATCGGAGAGGGGAGGGGTATGGGCACCAACCAAGCAAGTAATAATAGGGGGGAGGGGACGGATGGGATATACTTATTCTTAAATAAACCCTTATAAAACTATTTTGCAAAATGTCTAGAGTTAATTAATACCTTCCCGATTGAATGTCGAGCTTATCATGAAGGTATCGAAAAGTTCGGAAAAGTTCTCTTAATTCAGTTCTGATTTTCACGCGAAACCACGAGGCCGTTGTCAAATAGCAGAAATATAGAGATAACTGTTAAGATTTTGATCTGCCAATTAAACCAATATCTGTTCAAATATTATTTACAATACGAAAATGGTACAAAATATTTCTGAATATGAAGGTAAGTCACGGTTTGGCAAGTAGGAAGTATAGTTGCGAGACATCACCTTTCTTCAAATAAGGATAAAACAGCTTACAAGGTTTTCTAAATCGAACTTAGGATAAATTCCAAAGTGTTTAATAGCAATCGGTCATTTAAACTTCCCTGCTTTCATCCAGCCTGCTACACGTCGTGTTCCCGCCAAAATCGCAAGGCAGCTCTTTTCCAGCTCTTTGATATCTCAACTCGAATGTTAACAAGCACAACATTCAATCGGTAGAGTATTATTTAAATAGACATGTTGCAAAATAGGGTTTATTTAAAAATAAGTATATCCCACCTGCCTCCTCTCCCTACTGGTTTGGTTGACGCCCATACCCCTCCCCTTCCCCGATAAAATACCATAAAATTAACCAATATCTTTGTAAAATGTTTTAAACTAACTTTCCTAAGCAAAATGAATATTTTCGTGTTTCTTTTTCCTTTTGTCTTGAGAAATTATGTTGCTTTGACAAAATTGTCCCTCCCCTCCCCCCTGAGTGTCCGATTTTTTGGCACCCCTTCTGAATCTGTTTTTCATGACCCAAGGAACACCTGTGCCAAGTTTTGTGCTTGTACTCAAAAGTGCACAAAACGGCCCTTTTTTGTCGCTAAGCCACCCTACTACTTGTATAACTGAAAAAGCCAACCAGCTCTCAACATTTTGAGGGTGTGGAATGAAGAACTTGAACTAACAGCTCACGTGACTTTACCCCCTTAAATCGCGCAGTTGTATCAATTAGCTTACAGTTTCATGTTATATGTCAAGGTCAAAAGCGACCAATCAAAATGAACGGATCCGGGATGAAGGGAAAGATTAGCAACGTTCAGTCTATTAGTTTTACATGAAAGTTAGATCGACAACAGAACAGACGATATTCACTCGCGATCGTAGAATCAATAAACATTTATTTTTATTTGTGACCTCTTGTCACTTATGACAGCCTTCAAATTGACAGCACGCACGGTCGACTACTCACATTCTACGTACAAATTTTGCAGGCAAAAATGTGGGGATTGTCTGCAGGTACTCCTTTCTTCTCTCCTCCCTCCAGTCCACCTCCCTCCCTAGGGCCTGCTAAGCAGGTTACAACACAAATGAAAAGAACACCTCGATATGTCGCCAACTAACAACACAAAATGAGATCTGATTTCCCACATAATCATTAATTTGCACAATACATGAGCTTCGAAACAAAAGCTTCAAAAACTAGTTTCATAGTCGTTTACGTTTTCCACAATGGTTTTGAAAATCAGTGAGAGGTATTAGAAATGCAAAGCCTATCAGATTTTAGCATGAAACGAAGAATTAATGTATATCTATACATAATGCATAAACGAAGAAAAAATGTATATCTGAAGTAAGTTTTGCAGGATGTTAGTGTCTTCCACGTCACTCAAAGCGATAATTTATTCATGCGTATTTTAATGAGTTTTGCCGCACTTTTGCAGCATTTTTTTAAATCTGTTATGAAATTAAGAAAACCTATATTTAAAGTTCGAAATGTTGTCCTATCTTTGTAAAAGAAATCCCCATTATTTTTTTATTCCGGTTCCAGATTTCAAGTGTTCTCAAGCCTGCGTCACATCCGGACAATCTAAGACGGACTTAACCGTAGTTCGTCCGGATGTGACGCAGCTAGTGTTCTCTCGCCATTCCGGTTTTTCCTGATCACGTGCACCCACGATGCTCTTCGGTCTTCATATCAACAAGAACAACATGGCGGATGAGTAATAGTGTGAAAATGTGGGCAAAATGTCGCTGTAGACCCGGTAAGACACTCTAAAACACACAATTATCTATAGCAACACTATCGAAAATGATTTTTCTTACCTTCTATAGAGTTATTTAGAAGTATTCTAAAATTTTCATAGAAAAAAACAAGGATTTTGTCTGTCCTTGTGTTGGCCATGGCTGGCTTCATGTAACTTTGCACGTGCCAGATTAAAGTTTGCCTAACATCGTTCTAGACGTTCAAGCACTACTACGAAGCATGGCAACGTTTATTTTATCATATTCTTATTTGTTTTAAGGCCTTTTCTACTTTCTTTCTTATATTTTTAGGCTGTTTTTAAAGGAAAACTTGTTCTTCCAACTAACATTACAGCTAATTTGCATATCTAGATAAGCTCAAGGATATTTTTTTGCATAAAATATTGATTATTACATTATTATTATTATTATTTGTTTTAAACTCTTTTCTGCTTTCTTCATTTCATATTTTGTAGTTGTTTTCACATGAGAACGTCTCCTTGTGTTTAAAAAATTAAGCCAATTTGCCTGTCAGACTAAGAATGATGGTGCAAAACCTTTATTGTTTCTCTGCTTTATTTTTATTGATAAAATCTTATATTTATAAATAGTGTATCATTGCTCTTGACATGCTTACTTTTCTCTTCAGAGCAGCTAATACAGTAATAAACAAGTGGTGATGCCCACAGAAAAGTAATACCCAAAGAAAATTGCCCACAATGCCAGCCATTATGGAAAGTGAAGCTGAAGAGTTGATGACAACTCTAATACATTGAAAAACCAGTGAGTCATTTATGACATTTCTATCTTGTTACAGAAAACTAGCAAAAACTAGTAGTGGCAATGTGGAGAAAAAGAAACAACAAGCTTTTGATTGTGGGCTGCATCAGACAAAAACATCTAGAAAAAGTTCTTAGTTGTGTCAAACAGCTGGGAAAAGGTTACAGTTTCCTTTTAGTAGGACATGGAATAATTTATGATTTTGCTGATCTCCCATCCAAATTCAAGTGTAGTGTTTGTCACTAGCATTCAAAATATCTGAATTATTTAACATCAAGGTTTGGGTACTGGTGTTTTGTCTAATGTAGCTAAAATGTACAATTAATTTCCGGGTTCCCTTTATTATCGTTTGATACCACTACCACCAGAGTCCTTTGCATAATTCCTTTAGTTACCCCAATTGACTCCATTATCTGGTGACTCCCATATGAGTTAAAATATTTGAATATGAAAAAGAATTTAAAGAGTATGCTGGTAGTAATGGTATCAAGATGTAAAAAGGGAGATGTAAAAAGGGAAACAGAGAGATAACTTGAACAGGAGTGCAAAGCATTTGCAATAAGCCATGTTACGGTTTCTTTTGGCATCTTGAATCAGGGCAAACCCAGAAAAATATATAGAAAGCTACAAATTTGAGAAAATAAGATTTTTGCACGTGAGTCATGGAAATTATAGAAATAAAAATTGTTTGGTGATAACTAAATTTTATTGAAGCTTTTGAATATTTTTGAAATGTTGAATGTTTTGGAGATGAAAATGGAAATTGTCACTGGAAGTCATAAAAGGTAAGTCCAGACAAGGATGATGACAAGGACTTGTTAATGTTCCAAATAAAGGTAAAAGTTTAGTTTCGCATCAGGGCACTTGTTTTTTTGATGGCCATATTTCTGAATCTTGCCAAACATTCTCAGATTTTCTATTTTTTTTAATTGATGTAAAAGTTTGGAGACAATAATAAAGTTAAGGAAGGTAGCATGATGCACTTAGGTTTTATTATAAGGATACAGCATAACATTCTAGTTTTGTTTTCAATTTTCTTATTCACTGCAAAGTTCTCACATATACTAGTTTAGTTAATTTTGATAGTTTGATACTTAGTTAGATAACCCTTAAGGAAATTGGACCATAAGGATGCTTGCTGAGCATTTTCATTAAGTTTGACATTAACTTCATTAACATCATCATTATTTCATAGAGCTGATGATCATCAGCATATATATGTATATCATATCTAAATCAAATGTCGAGTCACTTTGTAAAATATCCCAGAGAAGCAGGCCAAATGCAGATCCCTGGGACAGCCACAGTTGGCCTTCATTCAGGAACTTGTAATTGAGTTAAGCTGTACACAATTAAGACGATTACTATAGTATGATTGTAGCTGCAAGCTGTTTTCCTTAAGTCTGTATGCTTTCAATTTAGCCAGCAAAAGAGAATTGTGAAGGGAATCAAACGACTTGCTCATATCAGTAGACAACATGCAGTCCAATTGCCAGTGTTCTGTGAGCTTTATAAGGGCAGTGTCACATCTATTGTGTTTTTTAAGCGGTGGAATTTTCATCTAGTACCTATTTATTTAGAAGATTTGTTTGAAAGAATAAGAATCACTTTTTATTAAGAACTTTGCACTTGTATATACTTATTCATTCGATTTTCTGCTTTTCAGAACACGCAGAACAATGGTGGAGAACAACATTCAAAGGTACTTGGGGAGCATTAAGCAATTAAAATTGAGCAGATTTCATATGAGTAAAAAATAATGGCACATACATTATCACTATCATAGCAGTGCTAACTGTAAGGTTTACATTTACTACAGAATTTATACATTCTTACACACATAAACACAAAAACTAAAAATGGATTTGAAATTTGTGTGATGCATCTGAAGACTCACACTATGTGCATGTGTACTTGGGTGTATGAAAACTTTGAAATTTTGGCCCAACAGCAAAGTAATTGGGCATCCAGAAACCTTGCTTTCAAAAATGCAAGTGCATTTCATGAATACTCATGCACAGCTCTTACTATCATGGGATGGTCCAGCACCATGTTTTTCACTGCCATATGAAATTTGCTAACTTAATAACAATGATAATAGTTTCCTATTGGTAGTTATTGTGGTACAAGTTCTATCTAAATTTTTGACAATTGTATTGCCATTTGTGGTACTATCACTAAGAATGCATCACCAGTCAGCACCATTATAAAATGTTTTACCTAACAGTATTTATCCACAAGGGTCTTTTAGGAATATTCGAATAGTAAATTATCCCATTGTAAACCTTCTTTGTTGTCAGTGCATAAAGGCTTTGCACCAACATTAATTGGTAGGCATGACAGGACACATGAATAATTGAATCTGGTCTAATCTGACTTATATGACATGAGAAAGAATTCAGTTTCCAAGGGGGAAAAGACTCTATTGTTATGCCTTCTTTGCACATGATGGTGCAAAGCCTCTATTAGTCCCATGGAGTGATACAGCTATGAGGTTGCAGAAAAAAAATGTCTTAACAGGGATCACTCACTGTTGATGATGAAACATGCTTTCATTGGAAATGGGAGTGTAAAAGTTTAGACTAAGACTTCAAAGTTATCTGTGCCAAGCTAACATTCAACCAATACCCTATCAACACACTACTGACATATTACACCAGTCTACCAACAGTCTACCTTCTACTTGCAACAACTCCCTACCTGTTGTACTGTGACAATACATGTGATAAACAGATCTTATTCTGCAGCTTGACACCTGTCTGAGCACAACACTCTCTACCTACACTGACATTTTGTGCTTGTAACATTGCCTGCTGCAAATTGGGAGTCTTAGTCTCAACTTTTTATCCACCTATGGTTGTTGTTCCACATAGTAATTGCTCACATTATGGTTGGCTCTAATATACTAATACCTGTCTACAGTGAAATACTTACCTCTGGTGTACTTCTAGATTCAATCAATACAGGATACAGGTAAATGGTAATGGGGTAGAAGGTGTGATAGCAAATATGTATTATTTCTTGCTTGCTTTTTTCCTGTATCCTTGTTCAAAATTATTTTTTAGTTTGGAAAATAGATTTTTAATTCCTCTAAAAATCTCATTTCAAGAAATTTAATTTGTTTAACAGTTTTTAAATTTGTTCTTTCTTAAATTTGGCATATCAATCTATTTTAGAATGAGAAGTAGAATATTCCATGTTTAAATCTCATTCTGAAATAGAATATTAATGATGTCTACATCTATTGATTAAGATAACATCCTTCATATATATCATACACCATGGATAACTCTGATGAATTCAAATATTTAAATAGGCCATTTGTATTATGGCATCATTTTCCTACTACTACCAGAATGAGTCACAGATTTTTTTGTTTTTAATTTCTTATCATTTTTGAGAATAGCAGAAAATTGTTGCTAATTATGACTAAACATAAGAAAGCTTGCAAGGGATTCTTGTAGTGGTAGTAAGTGACTAATGTAAATTGCCTTTTCAATAGTTATAATCACTAAATAACAAGAATAAGCTAGTGTAAACTAGTGAAAAATCATAAAAGTATTACATATTAATTTATTTATCAGATCTAAAAATTAGTCATTTTTCAATTTTAAAACCTAGTGGAATACAGAGATTTCATACTGTAAGAATCCATAAAACCCTTGGAAAATAATGTCTGAATTTGTTATCTAAAATTAATTTCTTTTAAATACCTGTAAGGCAGTACAGAGAAAAATGAATTGAAAATACAGCACTTGGGATTAAAGTCTATGGTTTCCATAGAAACACAGGTCCAAGAATCCATCAGGAGTCTTTAAGCTCTTGAGCCTACTTGTACATTCCCGTGATGCCTCGCAGGATTCTCCTTGGACTCAACATACCTCCATTGGCTGCTGTCAGTGTTGTCTCGTATCTCTTGTACTCTGTCGGACACAAACACATGAAAGCGTCTGCTGTCATTGCTGATAGCCAAGTACCACATTACTGTCTGTCCAGAAATAGTCTTGATTGATGTTATATTCTAGCTCCGGATGTATCTGTTGGCTTATTCTTACAGAGCACACAGCTTCAGTAAGCTAAAGTCATGGAATGGTGACTGGTTTCAATGGAGTCACTCTTAATTTTCCCATTATGAAGGAACTGATGCTCATCTTCCAGTTACAAGTAGCTTCACTGGCCATAGTCCTATATGCTTGCATCCGAGAAATGATAAAGCTCTGCTCTCCATGGCCAAAATCCTCAGGCTTGTAGCACCTTGGAATAGAAACACATTCTACTTGCATCAGATTGGATTTCCACCATTCCTATTTGTCCTTGATATTGTCAGCTATTGGATCATACCAGTCTTTGTCAAGGCCACACAGTTCCTGTAGAATCGACTTTCCCTGCAACAAGAGAGGAGCGATGAATCCAATAAGGTTGAATATAGAGCTCACAGTTGACAGAATTTCTCATCAGATGCCAACTTGTCCCACAGAATGATTCTGAACTGGAAACAATATTGGACTCAATGCCCCATTGAACCCTAAGAGTGCACTCTATGGGAAGCAAATCAAGATCCAAATCTATTTCTTTTGTGTTGTCTACCCTGTCGGACTCCGGGATGCTTCTAATTACTTCCTTACTATTAGACACTTCCTTACTATTAGATTGGCTCTTGGACCATGGGGACAGACTTAAGACCATCATCACTCCAATTCTGGAGAATCAGATGAAGTGACTGGCAAATCAATATTAAAAGATCAGTGAAGACCATTTCTATTCTTACATGTATGGATTTTCCAAGAGAAGGAAGAACAGCTGAGAATACCACTGTCGTATATCCTGATAACCCAACTGGCAAAGCTACATCAAGAGATCAGTGAGGGCCATATCTATCCCCACTATTTGTATGGTATTTCCAGAAACAGGAAGAGCATTTGGAAACACTGCTGCTGAAAAATCATATACAGTAACTGGAAAAGAAATTTTCAAAGACCAACATTTCTATTTGCAAAATCTAGAACAAAAGAAACATTTCTTACTTCATGCCACCAGTTACAAGAATAATTTCCTGTAGCCAGCATCCAAGAAGCAATGTCAACCATGTCTGTCAGTAGCATTATGTTTAACACCTGTACATTTCAGCTTGAGGGGCTACCATGTTCACTAGCATGTTGGCTAACACATGCCATGGTGACTGAAGTTCATTAAATGGAAATGGTACTTATTTTCTTTGGACCTTTGTTGTCCCACTTGCTTAATATTTGCAGCTGATTGTGCAATGTAATAGTGAAAAAAAGTGGAAAATACCATGGTTTTATGCAGTTTGATGAAAAAGATAAAACAATTAATGAAATAACACCAGATTTGATGATGGTATAAATAATGATATTATATGTAGTGTTTAGAAAACAAGTAGAATTGTTTTATCAGGTGTACAAGCACAAGGTGTATCCGGGTGGTGTTAGACCTGATAAAACATGACCTGTGAGTTTCTTGAACTACTTAAAAAACTCATGAACAATTTATACACCTTTGGTTGAACTAGAGTGACCATACACATCACATACATAAACTTTTATCCTTGGATAGAGTTTTAAAGTCTGTGTCATGTGTAATCAGTTCAAATGAGACTCTCACATGTTTTATCTTTAATAAAGTCTTTATACAAAGGACATTCAAAAAACAAAAAAACAAAGGACATTTGAATACTAATGAAGAGGACTTTATTGAGTATAAAGGTCTATGAATGTGATGTGTATGGGCCCTACAATTGGACCAAATGCTTATGAATTATTCATGAGTTTTTACAGTGCGGGCACTTGAACCATGAACACATCAAGGTTTTTTGGACATTTTTCATAACTATCCAATCAGCACTCTATAGAAAAGGGATCAAACATTATTTAGGCCTCATCCAATCACAACAAATGACATAATTTTAGTTCACATGATAAAATTAGAAATAAACTAAGATTTTCTGTTGTTTGTTGTGATTGGATGGCACCTAAAAAATGTTTGATTCCTTTGTTTTTAAGAGAGCACTGATTGGATAGTTATGCAAAAATGTTTAAAAAAAACTCTCAAAGTGTTCAAGGTTCAAGTGTACGCACTGTCAATCTTGTTACTGCAAAATCATTGAATGTATTTTACGAATTTTGAATGCAATTAACCTTTAAATTTTAAACACATGTTTAGCTGTTAAATAAACAATTCCCTCAATATATCTCCAGATGACCATACTAGTGTACTCAAACTGAAACTTTAAAGCAAAAGATTTGTATAAATAACTGAAAGGAGATGTGCAATATAAAATAAATTCAAGTATGATGGTCTAGATGCAAATTGCATTTGAAAAGTCTTTATAACAGGCACAGAAATGTTATATAAAGCCATCACATTGTGGAGCACCTCATCCAAATGTGGTGCAACTCACAACTCACTGTCAAGTGTTTTAGCATCCTCCAAATATGATGGACATGATGCAACTCACTATTGAACATTGTACAAGATACAGAACAAGAAAGGAATGTGTCAAATATGTCTTGAAAGAAGGCACGTTTGTGATTCCTTGCCTGCAGCTATTCTCAGCTTTCCATACTTGGTTCAATAAGGTGGAATAGCAATAGTTTTTGACACAGAACAAGACAGGAATAAACAAACATTAAAACATTTAAGGAAAGCATCAAGACAAGATGGCAAAACTCCAGAAGAAATTAATACTGAACCCATCATTGTAAAGCAGTGCAAAACAAGACAAGTGTGAAAGTATGACTTGTATCAAAGATCAGTGCTCAAACTTGATGAAGCTGAAAAGCAGTGCCAGTAACAACCTTTGGTTTTTAGGGATTAACACAAGCTAGGGTAACCAACCCCTGGGGCGTGCCCTATTAACTATTTGAAGGGATGCTACTGGCACTGACAGCATTATTTGTTGGATTTTACATTAAATACAGCCAGGATAAAACTTGTATTACTACCACTTTAGTTGGCAAGTTATGGATTTCCTGGATAACCTCAAATGGAAGATAATCAAAGATATAGTTACCTTTTATTCAACCAGAAAGATCTAAAGATTGCCAAAGATGACCAAAACAATAGTACCATTTTCATGGATGTCAGTGATTGACAGGAAAAGTCTTGCTTTTTCTCAGCACTTGGGATATTAGACCTGATGTTAAGGTACATAAACACGGTGTAATTGTCAGCACCCCATGAGAGCCAAGACTTGGACAGAGAAAATTAACACAAGGTTATGATGAAGTGTTAATAAGCTCTTTGCTTGAGGTGTGTAAGCCATAGTAAAAGCTATTGAACTACAATTTTTGTTTTCCAATAACCTTAATAAAAGCAATTGACAACAACAAAACCATAAATACAGTAATGGCAGTATTTAACACTTCAGTACACTTCAGTATGGTCATTCTAACATCTTGTTAACTCTCTTATCTAAAAACATTTGTGTCCATATGTTATTTTATGTGTGACTAAAGTCTCGATTACTTTAGTTACAACTAATGGGTCACATAGATTGGCTGAAAATATATTTTCAGAACTAGAACATAGAGCTTGAAGACAGATGGTATTGGTATGCTTCTGTTACACTTTGAACTGTAGACTTTATTCTGTTAACTATTACAATCTTGTAGCTGAAGGGCTAATGTGTTCAATCTCTCAAAACTGATTGACACTGATTCTTTTACCTTGTCACATACTCACATCACACACTAGGATCCAGCTTGTAGCCACTCATCTCTGAACTGGTTCTTTTACTCCATTGAATAAACTTCTCTTCATAAGATTGGGATTTATTGTACTGGACTCCACAGAGGTTGGCCAGTACTGGATTCCACAGAGGGTACAGGCCAACCCACACCGGCAATGTGCTGATCTCAAGGGAATGTCCCCACTTGACTGTTTTTTTTCCTTTTTTCCTCCTTCAACAGACCTAGTCACAGTCCTGGTAGGGTTGCCAAGATTTATGTTACACTTCTGTTATGCTTTGAACTGTAGACTTTATTCTGTAAACTTAACTATAAAATTTTGTAGCTCAAGGGCTTACATATTCAATCTGTCAAAACTGATTGACACTGATTCTTTTACACTCATCACGCACTTGTGTGCCACACTCATGTCATACACTGACAGTAATACAGCCTGTGCACTAAAAACATTGGACAAGTTATGTCTTAATGTGTCCTTTGGCACAAGAAAATGATTGCTGATGTGAAGAGTTCTTTAAGTTTTATATATTGATTGCTTGATATATTGATCTGGGTTTAAATAACCTTAATACATTCAAGAAAGTGTTTTTTAAATATTGGCACCAATATCATGGTGCATCATAATTAAGCTTTCAATGGTCTTGTCATAATAATAGATTTCATAAAGTGATTTGATTTTCTTTAAATAATAATAATATAATAATTTATTAGCAAAATGAAAAAAATGAAAAAATGTAAAATGAAACCTAAAACTAAAACTTACCATAATTTTTCTAATAAAATCAAGAATGATTATCATATACTATTACATAAAATGGATTTTCCAACTATTTGAAGAACTCACTTTCAATTACAGAGTTCTTACATTACAATACTTTATAGACCCTTTTAATAAATCCTACAAAAGAACCAATTTCAAAAGAATAAATTTGATGTCAGACGTGGTAAATAAGCATTGTAGGATTTATTAAAAGTGTCTATAATGCAGAATTTTTGTTGTATTCAGATTTCCATGGTTTATGATATATGAAAATTTTCTATAAGGTCAGTTTTGGGTCAAACATATTTTATTTATTATCTATGTTAAGATTTGCTATCACACCTTCTACCCATTATCATTTACCTGTATCCTGTATTGAATGAATCTAGAAGTACACCAGAGGTAAGTATTTCACTGTAGACAGGTGTTAGTATACGAGAGCTGACCATAATGTGAGCAACTGTTATGTGCAATACCAACCATAGATGAATTAAAAGATGAGACTAAGACTCCAAATTTGCTGCAGGCAATGTTACAAGCATAAAATGTCAGTGTAGGTAGAGTGTGGTGCTGAGTGAGACAGGTATCAAGCTGCAGAATAAGAGCTGTTTATCACGTGCAACAGCCCTTTTTTGTAGATGTTGATTGCACTAAAGCTGGTACCTATTGCGCTGCAACCTTCTATAGTTTCATTGATATAGGAATTGATATGCACTGACAATGAAGATAGTTTGTTTTGTTTTTGTTTGTTTTGGTCATTTATATATTTCTTTAGGGCACTTGGGTGATAGGTTAGCCATTACTTAGCTTGAATAACTAATACCTTAAAATCACCCTTAGATTTTTAGAAGACAACATCAAAATCAAGGGTGTTGAAGCAGTGGTGTCCTTACCCCTCACCCCCCCCCCCCCCTCCCCAAAGGTTCAATTGCAGTACACAGCATAACATGTAATTATTAGAGATTGGTTTGGTCTCTCAATTTGTGGGTCTTTTCCAGATTCTCTAATTTCATACATCTAAAAGACCCAGCACACTATATTCCAATTCAGTTTGTTTATAGTGCCCTAAAAGAAATCAATCATATATGGTGTTTTTTGTCCCTGCTGTTACGGCTAATTTTTCAAGAAACTAAATGATGAATAACTCAGGGGTATGACTCATGGTGTAAATTGAAAAACCTTGCCTAAATTAAGTTAGCCTCTTGTGATGCATTCTCATGGTAGTATTTGATTAAGATGCAATTATTTGTCTTACTAAAATGAGGTGCTTGTACCACAAACTTATTCACTGCTTTTGTAATTACCCATGATCCATTTAAATTTGACTCATGTGTGATTGATATGGAAACTGTTATTGTTGTTGTATTTGCAAATCAACCATTACACATTTCATGGTAAAATGTTTGAGGCATTTTTTGGTTATTTCTATCAGCATTCATCTCCCAACCACCACATCACAAATTGTTTTGAGATTTTCTGTTTATTTTTCTCAAATCTTTGTTTTAGTTTTTATTTAAATTACATTGAATGCTTTTGACACAAGAAGGGTTAAAGAAAAAAATTGTTTATGTAAATACTGATTGTTATACTGAAATGGAAATTGATTTTGGTGATAATACAAAGAAATTGCCTCACACTTACCAAGAAATGTGTAAATGCTTCCCAAGTATCTACTAAATGTTGTTTGCCATCATGTTTGCCAGCTTGTTTGTTAGAAACAAGCATACAAAAAGCAAATCAGTAAGTTATTGCCATGAATAACTGCTTTCCCACTTGACATGACAGTATTTTGACTACCTGGGCACCTGATGTCTTCAGTATAGGCTAAAAATGAATCAAGTCTTTTTTCCCTCAAATCCTTTTGATTATTTCTTCCCATTCAGCCTATTTAACAATTAGTCCTCGAGTCCTAATGGTCTACAAGTCAATAGGCCATGAGGTCGAAGGCCATGAGGCCAAAGGCCGAATGGGCTATTGACTCGTAGGCCATGAGGGCCAGAGGTCTAATTGTTTTAGTAAAATCCTACTAATCGGTCCAATAAAAGGATGCTAAAACTTTTGGATTTTGCTTTAAATATATATTTTTTGGTTTTCAAAACCGGCGCTTTTCGCTACTAGAAGTCTATCACTAATAGACCCCTAGTAGCTCAGCCAATCACAGGGCTCGATTGGTGATAGACCATTAGTAGTTTTTTTCTAATATATAATAGTCCTTTCATCCACTTTTTTTCTTTAAACAGAATTGTATTTGTACACATGTATGTTTTGCTTAATGATAAAATATTTTTGCCCATTTTTTAATAGTGTTGGTGTTTAGAGTAGTTTCTCATGGATATTCTCACAGTCCCCATGTACCTTTAAATACTCTAGCAATTTATTTGATTGATGGTAGTATATTGCCCAATTTGTCTTGATCAACTCATGTCATAGTCAAAAATGTTACATATATATGGCTGTGTATCAGTGCAAAAATACATTTACAGGTAAGTTTAGACAAAATGCCAGAAGTTTAAAGTACTTTGCAGTGTACAACCCATGCAGTAATTACCTAAGTTTGGAATACCTCTTAGCGAATTCTGAAAATCAGTAAGTAAGTAAATACAATCTATACATATTTGCATAGGTACTTTGATTGAGTTTGGAGAGGAACACGATCCCATATTTCAATTCATTTTCATAGATTTGTGCAATTTCATTGGTCTACATTCTTAATAGATAATCTCTCCTGTTCAGGTTTTTCTTGTGATGTTTTATTTTTACTTTGATTATATTAATATTATGATAGAGTAAAAAAAGGCAGCCCACCCTTCCACCACCTCCATCCATACAATATATTCCCTGTGACTATTGAGAAATAAAAATGTTGAGACAAGGGGGAGCGGTGAACTATACATATCAATCATTACATTCATTTGAGGCATGCTGCAAAATGACTTGGTCACTAGCAATAAGATGAAAAAAGTTAATTGTTATGTTGATGTTATGGGTCATACAATGTAAAGGTGCTTTATATGCACTGTCTTGCACTCATTCATCCTGTCCTAAGAAATGAAAACTAACTGCAAGAAATTGAATTGTTGCCTTGTGGATTACGTGAAATCTTGTTTAAGAAATGAAAACTTGCAAAAATAAAGTGCAACAAGAGGTCAACTTGGAAGAACATTGTATATTAAATGGATAAAACAGTAATGTCTTGGCGATGATTATTAAAACTGAATAATGATATACTTTGGGTTATTCTAATGTCCAAGCTTTGCCAGCATGTCTCAAATGAATGATCACACACACCACACACACACACACTTTGAATTGTCTGTTGTCCTTGATTTTATTTAAGAGATAAAGTTAAACCCAGTTGTAATTGACCAAGGTATAGAGGGATTTTACTTCAAAATAAGACCATCCTTAGTCTGTGTTGACTGGTGCAGGAGTTTACCAACACATGATTTTTCCTAGATTTCAGAGCATACAGCTAGATATGTTATTTAAAACCTCCAGTAAAATCCCTCCTATTGTAATTGAAATTTTGCCAAAAACTTTGAACTTTGAAATCAAATGCATTTGAAGACCAGTTTCATTACTTATTGAAACATTACCAAAAACTTTTGAAATTTACAATTTCGAAATCAAAATTTATCATTAAAGATGTGAAATTCCAATACCTTTTGAGAACAAGTTTTATACTTGTAAAAATTAAAATTATTTCATGGTCAATTACAACTGGGTTTTAATTCATATTGGGAGGGGTGGGGATAAACACATAATGGGGGGAGGGGCCTAAGACTTATACTGGGGGGAGGGGTTTAAGACTTATACTGGGGGGAGGGGGTTTACTCCTATTGGGGGGAGGGGAACACACTTAAAGGGGGGTTGGGAGGTATACTTTACAGGGTAGGGAGGGCAAATTGTGTTGCTTTGCTGGATAACATATTATGTGTCTTACATTTTTTAGGCAGTGTTGAGGGACCTAGGATTTTTAGGTAAGTGATTTTTGACTTGGAAATTGTTCGTTTGCCTGTTGCTTTTAGACTTAGAAATTTTTTGCCTTGTAATTATTTATCACTTGTATCATATATGTAGTGTGTGTTGTGTTTGGAAAAACAAAGTTTGATTTTGGACTTTTCCTGTGTTTTTTAATGAATTCCATCTTTACCCTCTCCACTCCCCTTTTGGACTTACAAAAAAATACCTCCCCAAGGTCCTACCAGCACCAAGTCTCACTACCCCGGTAGACCAGGACCAGGCAGTACTTACTGTCCCAACAAGAGCCATCTTATGAAACCATAACCAGGTGCCTGCTCTGATGTTGAAGATCGTCAATAGGGATATCAGACTCTGAAACCCCATACAGACTCATGAAAGTACCTCGATGGCAAAGCCAGCCTTTGTACTATGAGGGTTGGTGCAAGTAGGAGTCTTACAAGATAACCATACCCCACTACCCATAGGTTTTACTGCACAACAGTGATGTATATCTCAGAGTGGTGTGATTAATAGACTTTATTCAGACGGTATTCAGACTTCCATAAAGTTTATGTGATTATCAACCTGGTTTGCGAAGACTAAAATAACGAAGTTTCTAGGCTACTAAACTTGTGAAAAATGAGCTGGTCTATCCCGAAAAGGAAACTACCAACATGTAATTTAATATGAAAAGCTAACCTAGACTCTTTACCTTTGAAAAATATTTTGTTTCCCTAGAGGACTAAGACTTCTAATGTATTCAGTTAAGTATTAATATATTCACTAAGGGACTGGGTCTAGAATGTATTCAATCAAATATTAATATATTCACTAAGGGACTGGGTCTAGAATGTATTCAATCAAATATTAATATATTCACTAAGGGACTGGGTCTAGAATGTATTCAATCAAATATTAATATATTCACTAAGGGACTGGGGGCTAAGTATTGATTTATACAAGGTATTCTAAGGGGGTCAATTAATCTATGCCGTTATCTCGCATAGCAACAATTCACTCTATCCGTTTTGTATGATGTTACAAGTCAAAATTATTAGAGTGGATTTTGTAGTCCAGGATAAAAACCATCAAAGGGCTTCAGCTGTATGTTTTGAGGTCAAATAAGCGGTGCCAATAAATGTAAGTAATAAAGTTCTTCTAGTAAATGTAAACACTTCCAAGCCAGAGGCTCAAAGTGGAATCCAATTTGAATTTAGAATGATGCAAAATCCACTCTATTAATTGACTTCTAAGGGATGCAACATGTTATTAACATCAGAGCGTTTTTCACATGAGTGGGAAACAATACAAGAAATTTGTAATCATACTTTACCCATAAAGTATCTTACTGTAGTCACAACTACACATTTTGATTTGATAATTTACTGGAAAACATTGGCAAGCCATTTGAAGGTTGCAGCATGTCATACCATTTACGTGCTGCAAGTCAGTACTGTATGTTTCCCACTCATATGAAAACTGCTCTATTAATAGGTAGTTTTGTTTAAGTCTCTTACTGTGCATCCATCACAACCAAGAGCATGTGGAATACAAACCAAATTAGTTTTTCAACAACTGGATCATTTTATGATGATTGCCCTCAGTTGTAGAATAACCTTGGATGCCATGGTTGCACAATAAACTTCACGAGTTATTAAGGGGAGTCCTATCCTAGTTGTTGAATGTTTTAGAATTACTTATATGATTTTTTAAAGTGTCCTAAGTTTATAAAGTTATTTTCCCTAGACTCAGTTTTTTCACCAGCAAAAAACTTCCCATCAGAAGTAAGTCTCAAAAAATGGTTGACAAAATGAATTGCAAAGCTTTTTGGTTTGTAAATTTTGAGCAACTACATGTATCAAAGTAAACTGTGTTAAGTTTGATTACACTTAAGTTTTCATGTCCAAGTCGGTATCATTTTACATTTTCTGCAAAATGTTGAATTCGTTAGATATTTGGTTTCAAATTTTTTCAACTTTGGACAGCTTGTGCAATACAATCATGTGCTTTGGACATAATTCACAGTAAAACAACTCTTGGTTTTACTTGTAATAATAGTTTCATTTCATTCTAGTGTAATTGTTTCTTGATTGTGAGGTATGGTGTTTTGAATGCCATTCTTTGATGGCTCACCTTGTCCTCTATTCATTCATTTTCCATTTCACATTTGCCTTGTTTGGCTGGGATTTATTTGTTTGCACTTTTGGTGTATTATATTTCATGATTCTGCACAGCTGAATTTGTACTAAATATTGTAGTAATCAGAAATATTTGCTCAATCCTTGGTTGACTCAAATGTTAGTTCGTTTCTGAATTTTCAATTTTAGTTTTTCTAGTATACACAGTTGTAACAGTGATACATATGTCGTAGTTGCTTTCATATCATCATAGTTTGATGAAAGTGATTTGGATCACTTTAATTCATATTTCAATTGATTCATTCATTTGGATTAATATGAATTCGATTTTTTCCTTTGGATTTTGGATGTGGATTTTCCTTTTATACTTTGGATTTTGACTTGATTTTGATATCATATGATAACAGATTAAGTAAGACCTCAGTTTCTATAAAGTGGTAAGATTAGAAATTATACTTTGATCAGTTTTGTGTTTGTTAAATATACTGCATAAGAATATACTACAGGACAGGATTCCAGCTGTATTTGTTATTACCAAATCTAAGATGAATTTTTTTGATCCTTAATTTATAGTTATTCGTTTAATTCTTTTTCTTCTCTTTTTCCTTTCTTCCGGCTTCTCTTCTTTCTTTTCCCCCCGCATTTTCACAATTGTAATGATTCATTCAAATTTCATTTGATTTCTAAGTAAGGGCCAGTATTAAATTTATTTAGTGGTAATTTTGTTTTAGAAGAAACTGAGGTCTTATTTTGCTGGTGAAAAAACTTATTAAATTACAATCCTATGATAGAACCTTGTATATCAGTCTAGCCAAACATCATTGAACGCAAGATTAGGTCACCTAGAAATGATTCAACTTCTAGTCTTCCCAGGTTGATTATCTACTTGTATGGAAGTCTGAATGGTGTCTTATGCAAGTCTATTGAGCACACCACCCCAATGTTATCACTGCTGTACACACCCATGAATAGTGAGATAAGATTACCTCTGCTCCTACTTACACTAACCTTCACATTGACCGGCATCCATGCCACCAGCGCACTTCCATGAAATCTGCAGAGGGCCATCACCTGGTATCCTTACCGACAGCCTTCATCACCAGAGCAGTCATCTGATCATGGCCTCAAGGTTAGACTCTGCTGAGAGCAGCAATGTTGTACCACCTTTATTGGTTTCCTGGCCTGGTGGGGCAGCTTCTCTGTTTGGTGCTGATAGGACCTCGTGGGAGGTATGAAGTGTATTTCATTTTTCTGGTGTACAAATAATAAATGATAATATTAGGTATAGGAGAGTGTTTCTTCTAACTAGCAGAGTTCTCAGTAAAATTTTAAGCAAAGAAATTAAATCAGTAGCCAGTAAACTTTCCGTGTTAACAATAACATATTCCTTTGATTTGATCAACCAGGAATTTCTGCATATTTTGTAACTCTACTGAGAACTCTTGACTAGTCTGTAAAATGTGTTAATTGAGTGATTTTGTATATTAATCTTTGAATTGAATGTCCAATTGAATTTGAGTCTCCTAGTGTAACACTCTCCTATATCTAATATCTGTGGCTAGAGGACTGGCAATTGACCTACTTCATGATCACATCACATTCAATAATTATAGACTTTCAACAACCACTTTTATTTTCAGTTTGAAAAAATGTTTAAATCTGAAAAAGTTGTTGATTTTGGTACAGTAGCTTGTTTTGGTTGTTGATGTCATTATGTAATAGGTCACTAAAACAAAAGTTTAATAGATAACATTAAACATTATTACTTATTTTTGTTTCACCATACTATGGCATAATATCAATATGCATATATAATTTGTGGTCATTTGAATTGTTTTGTCTTCAATTTTACAAATAGAAATATAGGATTTTTTTTCAGAATGTCATTTCTTAAATGATGAAAAACGTTTTGAAATTGTTTTTTCTTTATTGTAACTGATACAAACCCCTAATGTAACCAGTCCTCTAGCCCTTTTAATTTTTTTTTAATTTCTAGATGATACTTTTTTTTTTTAAATTCTAGTCTTTTCATTGAAATTTTGTTGAATTCTCTGGAAATTCCAACATATAACGATTAATGATGTATTTTTAAAAATTTTTATCGAAAGCTTTCATTCTTCATTATTTCTTGGAAAACATTTTTAACTTTTGAAATTTCCAGATAATGCTACATGTTGGAATTTCCTAGAATATTCCTAGATACTACTATCTTCTTTCTTTTTTTTTAATTCCTAGATAAATCTAGAATTTGATTACTTTATAATGCCAATTTTTTTGAAATATCTTTTTGAAAAATATTTGACTGTTTTGAAAATTTTAGATGTCCTAACTTTTTTTTACTCCCTAGATAATACTTGATATTCTAATTTCCTGTTTCATTTTTTGTTTTTTGTTGTCTCCATATCACAGCTTCTTATCTTCACTATGGAATGACTGGATCTTAATGGTGCTGCATCTGATAAGGCTTTGCAGCACAACAGCTTGGTTGATGTGAGTATGACAGAACTGTGACATCTGAAAAGACACAATGGTATACCATTAAATATCTGAAAATTGTTTGCAGTTTATATTATTCAGGAGCAATATTTGTGGTTGTAATATCTTAGGGAAGCACAGGAGACATAGTGGGGAGAGTCCTCGTCTCATCAATGTGACTCAGGTTAGGAAAGCACAGGAGACATAGTGGGGAGAGTGCTTGCCTCTCATCAATGTGACTCAGGTTAGAGTCCCTATGGGTTCAGTGTTATATGTGAGTAGAGTTTCTAGTTGGTTCTCTCCTGTGCTTTGAGGGGTTTTCTCCAGATTCTCCAGTTTTCCTCCCTCTACATAAAAAGACTTCTAATTTTTTTAAATTTTGCGAAAAAAAACCATGAAAGTGGCTGGTCATGTCTTGGCTCTGTGCACTGAACATTTTAGGTACTGATGCTAGAACACTGACATTTTGCTCCTGACCATCACTAATGTTAGTCATAGCATGGCTGCTATGACGTCAGGAATGAAATGGAAACATATATTTATTTTCTGTGGCTTTTATGAACCGATTCAGAACATGGGGGAGACCAGTGGTTTTCCTTGAATGAGCAGGTGAAAATGAGGCCTGTCAGTCATCCATGATCTGTGGAAAGGCTTTTCCCTTGATGCTTGAATGGTGAATAAAATCAAGGATCATGGATGAATGACTCGCCTTGTTTTTGCCCCCTCTATCCAGGCTGTGGAATACCCCACTTGTCACTTGTATTTTCTTGGCAAACACACTTACCTGAAGGCTTGTGTGTATGTTATAAAATATAAGTGCCGCATGGAATATTCCATGGTATACCACTCAAAACCATTGTTTAACTAGCATGCTCAACTTAAGCTCAACTTACATGTCTGTCATGTATGGACTGGCCAGAGCTTGACAGCATCAACACATTCAAATGTAGCTTGACTAAATTAGCTGACAAGCTGAGGAAGAAAACAAATATCATTTAACAACATGTCTTAAGATGTATTAGTTGAAATTAGGATTATTATTAACAAAAACTAATATAGTACTACTAAATACACTTACAGTAGGGCTCAGGGGCAGGGTTGGGTTTAAAACAACCAATCAAATACTTATTTACATCAGTTTCAAACCCTCCAATATATAACCCACCAATACATACCTGATAATCAGCAGTATGCTGGCCCTTGAAATGTCGTAAAGGAACCAGAAGAACTGGCCAGAGGTTGATAGCAACAATACATTCAAATGACTAAAGCGGCTGACAAGCTGATGAATACAAGAAATTAATACCATTAAGCAAAATATTTTGATATATATTTACATGGGTCACAATAATAATAATTAATAATATTAATACTAATAATAATGAGAAACTTTATTAAGATCTTAGTCTTCTAACTTGCAACAAGTGCTTTACTATTGGGGAGACCACAAACACTAAAGATGCTATACGGTGTGTTAGTATATACTGAAGGGCATGAAATAGCTGGCATGCATGTACTTGCAGATTTATTTCTGTTCTAGGGGAGCGGTGGGGTGGTTTTAAGACTGATCATTTTCAAACCCTTGAATATAACGGCAGTATAATACACCAATACATACCTGATAATCAGCAATATGCTGCCTCTTGCAATGTCATAGAGGAACTAAAGAAACTGGCGAGAGCTTGACAGCATCAATACATTCAGATGTAGCTCAACTAAAGTGGCTGACAAGCTAATGGGGAAAAACAACAAATACGATTAAACAAGATGTTTTTGAGATTTATTGACTTGGGCCACCAACAACAAAATTACAATAAAAATATTTTTGTCACAGGTAGTGGGTAGGGATAAATGGCAATCAATACTTAGTGACATTAGTTTCAAACCCTTCAATATATATACCTAATTGCAAAAACATTATCTCAATGAAAACATAATACTGTACATAGAAGCCAAGACTGAAACATATCCCAGGAAATGACCTAATAATATTCTGATGTAATTGATATATTCAATTTAAGACACAGACACTAAAACACATGTATGAACATTCCATGTCTATCATCAATACATGCATCTAATTAACATATTTCCCAGGTACCATTTCAGTCCCAGTCTCTACATAAGATGCTTTAAACCCATCAATGATTTTGCAATAGGTATTATATACACTCCAACATAATGCATTTCTACATACCTCTGATAATCAGTACTCCTTAAAATGTGGTAAAGAAACCTCCTTAATAATCAGGTCAATACTCATACAGCAACAAGGTGAGTCCATATTGTTATGAAGGTCACAGGGTCATCACCAGGTCACCACATCTATTATCATCTTGATAATCAGGTAAATACTCATACAGCAACAAGGTGGGTCCATATTGTTATGAAGGTCACAGGGTCATCACCAGGTCACCACATCTATTATCATTTTGATAATCAGGTCAATACTCATACAGCAACAAGGTGAGTCAATATTGTTATGAAGGTCACAGGGTCATCACCAGGTCATCAATTATCATCTTGATAATCAGGTCAATACTCATACAGCAACAAGGTGAGGCCATATTGTTATGAAGGTCACAGGGTCATCACCAGGTCATCAATTATCATCTTGATAATCAGGTCAATACTCATACAGCAACAAGGTGAGTCCATATTGTTATCAGTCTTTTTTCTCGTTTCAGTGCAGTAAATCCATCATTACAAGATTAATGTTGAACTATTCCATGATTGACTTGCAGTTTGGTGTGTATATATTGGTTAATAGAGTCAAGATACAGTATGGCTATCAGGCTCAGATGTCAGGTATCAACAGCCATCTTGTTACAGGCTCACTGGACAGGTTTATGGAGAGTTTTAACTGCAATACGAAGAGAGATAAGTTATTAGGACATTAATATTTTGGAGTTTGATGGTTTTAACGAGTGAGAGGAGGTTTGTAGGTTTCATGTCACATTTCATGTTAAGTTTCGTGTCACGTAGAAAACAAAATTCTCGAAATATATAAAAAATGAATATAACCGTAAGTCAAGCAGAGAAACTGGTTCAAAACTGGTTTGTTTATGACAAATTTTGTTGTTTCTTTTCAGAAAAAGTAGAATTTCCAGGGTTCAAAATTAACACGTGTTATGGCCGGTGAAACGAACACTCGAAATTTTTAAACCGCTCAAAAATACAGAAAACGAAAGAAAAGCGCAGAGACAACGAAATAATTCTTACCTTTCATAGTTCTTGTGTACTTTTCTCTCTGTTAGGTCGAGCACGAGCTAATAACCATCTTTGTTCTTGTACAATTTCAGCCAAAAACCGTGATGTATTTGCACATTTCGAACAAACGTCCATCACCAACTACAGCGTGCAGAAAATGTGCAGGTGACATACACAGGGACTGGATACTAGCATTTTACACAGGGAGCCCGCGGAAAACTGGACTTTTTGGCAAGAAAATATCGAAAATTTAACGGTTTTTAAGCAATATTTTTGGCCCAAACCATTTAAAATGAGTATGAAAAGCCATTTTAGCACTCAACGAAGGGTAAAAACCCGTAAAAACGGCCGTTTTAGGCAAAAAGACTATATTATGTTAATTAGTCACGTGACACGTCACGTGACCTCCAATTTTGCATTTTTTAGGTCGGTTTTTCACATTTTTGCCGACGAAAATTTTTTTTGCGGGATTTCAGTTTATTTCATTGTATTTGATATTTATTCAATAAAGCAGTTTGTAATAAAAGAACGTTTAACTTTTATTGTCTGATGTCTTTTCTTTTCCCCTGTATTGCTCGACACCCATAAAAAAAGAAAACGAGAAAAATATAACAACAGCTGAAAATACCCTTTTGATATCGAGACACCTGACCAAGATTAAACTACACCCAGAGAAAACAATCAACAAACAATGATTTCAAGACGCATGCAGCGTCAACATTTTTTTATTACACTTTAAACTATTAACTTTATTATTGGTGGCACTTAACCCTTGAAACAAAATCTAATAAATGACTCGATGTCTGATAGTCGAAACAAAACAATGGAATCAGAGACTACTAAAGGCCCGTTTACACTGTCAATTTTTGATGCGAGTTTTGCGGCGATATTTGAAAACAATCAAATTTGCCTTATTCTTCTAGAGTCATTTGTCCAGGTAATCTTGGTTGTCCGGAATAAAACTTTACAGGTTCATCCGTTACCATTCTCATCACCAAAATTGCCGCAGAAATCGCATCTCAAATCGCAGCAAAAATCACCAGTAAACGGGCCTTATTCGTATATTAGACTAATTTCTATTTC
This sequence comes from Anthopleura sola, assembly GCA_023349425.1. NCBI lineage: Eukaryota > Metazoa > Cnidaria > Anthozoa > Actiniaria > Actiniidae > Anthopleura > Anthopleura sola. The sequence continues at coordinate 11,405,811 of JALHLI010000001.1, forward strand.
GCGGATCAAGTGCCATCACTATAACTCTTGTTCTTTCGACACTTTGTGCGGCCGTTTTGGCATAACTTCTTGGAGCAAAACAGTACGCGTTCCGTCTGTTTGATACTAGTAAAATATGCGCATAATTGTATTTTTCCTTTATTTTTGTTTGAATAAGTGTTTTCAAGCGTAGAATAAAACAACTACCCGAGGGAATAACACGTGACTAAAATGAACAGCGCCCAAAGTAACAATACATGTCTTGACGTCATCTTTGGGTAAATATGGTCGAAACCCGTGTTTTATTTCTGTGATCATGAAGAGAATATACATTAGAAGGGCCGTGACTCCCAAAGAATTTAGCACTTTAAAGATATGTTTTTTTGTTGAGTGTAATCTTTTGACGGTGCTCCGTGTTTTAGTCACATCGTTCCCTCGAGCATCATTTCTTTCTTTCATAGAATCAGCAGTCTTTGTCATGAAACAAAAAGAAGCAAGCCTCGAACAATCTAGCACTTTACAAATAAAAGCCTTTATTTAATTATTCGTGTTTTCCATCAGTTTTCTTTGTTATGTGAATTGAGTATTGCTTGTTTGTTTGTTGGTGACGCGGGTCATGGGGTTGATGGACCATCGTATGATCACTTTCACAATTACCCTGAAAATGAACAGAACAGGGAAATACAAAAGAAATCACAGCTTTTCTCGTAGATATGTGCTCTGTTTCTTTTGTTTTTCCTGTAGCCTCACCATTCAGATAAGTTTGAAAGTGGTCTAGAGGCTCTTGTCACTTGGGTATGGGCGTGGTAGGGGGTTAGGCATATAGTGACGAATGACATTTTTAGAAACATTATTTTAATAAAACTCACTTTATTTTGAATTTTTACTATCATTATTTATAGTGCAACCTCTTTTCTTCTCCTTTTACCTTTTTATTGTGTTTTGTTTTTCGCTTTTCTCTTTATTCCTTCTATTTCTTTACTTCTCCTTTCTACTTGTTTCTCCTATTTTCTATTTTCCTATATTTTCTATTATTCAGTTTCTTTTTTCTAACTATTTGTCTTTTTGAATTCTTTTTAATTTCCCTGTCAGTGTAGTCCTGATTTACCATCCTTTTCCTACTCTCTTCATAATTTTCTTTTCTTGATGTCTTTCATCGTTTTTTCCTGCCATCCATCATGCCGACCACCTGTAGAGATGACTCTTTGTATCAGGGGTACATGGTTAATACATTTTATAATCTTCGTCCAGGGCAGCATGTCTGAGGTCCTCTTCACATAAAGGTGAAATGTCCCAACTGCTAGGGGTTCAGGCCCGTAGGCTTTGAGGGGGGGGGGGGGGGGGGGGAGTGCACTGCACCCCCACTTGGGGATTTTTTGCGTTTTTTAAGGATTGATATGACAGTGAAATGTTGATTTATTTATAACAGGAGCTAATTATTTACGAACCCACTCCCAACGGCTCTGAAATCACGCTACAGGTCTGGGGTTTGTGGCAAGGAAATATATTTTTTATTGCTCTTATCAGCAGGGTTACTCTACCTTCGTGTGAAGAGGACCTACATTGGGTACAACATTGAAGCGGGTAAAACAACTAAAAAAAGTATATTCTTGACAAGTTCTATCATTCAAGACAAAAACAGAATGGATGTAGCGTACGAAGGGACCTTTCATTTTCAATGGGTGAGGGAGAGGAGGGGTGTTTGCGCCCTGTTAATACACTTACCTAAGTGGCAGCTTCGATACTGATCTACAATATGACACGTTAGTGTAAATGTTAATTGGTTCTCTTATGTGCTTCAAAAGGTTTTGTCGTTTTGTCACACAAATCAACACCTTCTTTTATTTCCACTGTAATTAGCCTGTGCTGTTAATGCGTGACCCTGACATTAAAAAGATCATACCAAATTTTAAAAACATGAATATGTATTATATTTGTTGAAATCGTAAACATTTTATAGCCCCCTTTTGTCCATAGATGAGGATATTAAAAAAACCTCACTTTTCAACCCGAAATGTCTAATCTCTATCTCGGCCAGACCAGCCACATTAATTATGTGCAAGGGCGGATCCAGGGGGAGGGTCGGGGGGGGTCATGACCCCCCTGTGATACGTAGGGTTGCACTGTATTTAAGTAAATTTAGTACGAAAACAATATTTGGACCCCCCCTCTTCAGGCGCCCGTAGCTTTGTTGTTTTTTCTTTGTTGTTGCTGTTTTGTTTTTTTTGTTTTTTTGTTGTTTTTTTTTGCTTCGGCGACTCTTTTCAACATTTGGACCGCCCCTTTAACAAATTCCTGGATCCGCCCTTGATGTGATCCATTAAACTATCCTTTCCTGCTCAGTGACCCTAAAGTTTAATCCATTTTAATTATCCCATTCATCCAATCCAATGAAATACCATCCATTCATCCAATCCAATGAAATCCCATCCATTGATCCAATCCAATGAAATACCATCCATTCATCCAATCCAATGAAATACCATCCATTCATCCAATCCAATGAAATACCATCCATCCATTCATCCAATCCAATGAAATACCATCCATTCATCCAATCCAATGAAATCCCATCCATTGATCCAATCCAATGAAATAACATCCATTCATCCAATCAAATGAAATACCATCCCTTCATCCAATCCAATGAAATACCATCCATCCATTCATCCAATTCAATGAAATACCATCCATCCATTCATCCAATCCAATGAAATACCATCCATTCATCCAATCCAATGAAATACCATCCATTCATCCAATCCAATGAAATACCATCCATTCATCCAATCCAATGAAATACCATCCATTCATCCAATCCAATGAAATACCATCCATTCATCCAATCCAATGAAATACCATCCCTTCATCCAATCCAATGAAATACCATCCATCCATTCATCCAATCCAATGAAATACCATCCATTCATCCAATCCAATGAAATACCATCCATTCATCCAATCCAATGAAATACCATCCATTCATCCAATCCAATGAAATACCATCCATTCATCCAATCCAATGAAATACCATCCCTTCATCCTATCCAATGAAATACCATCCATCCATTCATCCAATCCAATGAAATACCATCCATTCATCCAATCCAATGAAATACCATCCATTCATCCAATCCAATGAAATACCATCCATTCATTCAATCCAATGAAATACCATCCATTCATCCAGTCCAATGAAATACCATCCATTCATCCAATCCAATGAAAAACCATCCCTTCATCCAATCCAATGAAATACCATCCATTCATCCAATCCAATGAAATCCCATCCATTCATGCACTCCAATGAAATACCATCCATTCATCCAATCCAATGAAATCCCATCCATTGATCCAATCCAATGAAATACCATCCATTCATCCAATCCAATGAAATACCATCCATTCATCCAATCCAATGAAATACCATCCATCCATTCATCCAATCCAATGAAATACCATCCATTCATCCAATCCAATGAAATCCCATCCATTCATCCAATCCAATGAAATACCATCCATTCATCCAATCCAATGAAATACCATCCATTCATCCAATCCAATGAAATACCATCCATCCATTCATCCAATCCAATGAAATACCATCCATTCATCCAATCCAATGAAATACCATCCATTCATCCAATCCAATGAAATACCATCCATCCATTCATCCAATCCAATGAAATACCATCCATTCATCCAATCCAATGAAATACCATCCCTTCATCCAATCCAATGAAATAACATCCATTCATCTAATCAAATGAAATACCATCCCTTCATCCAATCCAATGAAATACCATCCATCCATTCATCCAATCCAATGAAATACCATCCATCCATTCATCCAATCCAATGAAATACCATCCATCCATTCATCCAATCCAATGAAATACCATCCATTCATCCAATCCAATGAAATACCATCCATTCATCCAATCCAATGAAATACCATCCATTCATTCAATCCAATGAAATACCATCCATTCATCCAGTCCAATGAAATACCATCCATTCATCCAATCCAATGAAATACCATCCATTCATGCACTCCAATGAAATACCATCCATTCATCCAATCCAATGAAATACCATCTATTCATCCAATCCAATGAAATACCATCCATTCATCCAGTCCAATGAAATACCATTCATTCATCCAATCCAATGAAATACCATCCATTCATCCAATCCAATGAAATACCATCCATTCATTCAATCCAATGAAATACCATCCATTCATCCAATCCAATGAAATACCATCCATTCATCCAATCCAATGAAAAACCATCCATTCATCCAATCCAATGAAATACCATCCATTCATTCAATCCAATGAAATACCATCCATTCATCCAGTCCAATGAAATACCATCCATTCATCCAATCCAATGAAAAACCATCCCTTCATCCAATCCAATGAAATACCATCCATTCATCCAATCCAATGAAATCCCATCCATTCATGCACTCCAATGAAATACCATCCATTCATCCAATCCAATGAAATCCCATCCATTCATCCAATCCAATGAAATACCATCCATTCATCCAATCCAATGAAATACCATCCATTCATCCAATCCAATGAAATACCATCCATTCATCCAATCCAATGAAATACCATCCATCCATTCATCCAATCCAATGAAATACCATCCATTCATCCAATCCAATGAAATACCATCCCTTCATCCAATCCAATGAAATACCATCCATCCATTCATCCAATCCAATGAAATACCATCCATTCATCCAATCCAATGAAATACCATCCATTCATCCAATCCAATGAAATACCATCCATTCATTCAATCCAATGAAATACCATCCATTCATCCAGTCCAATGAAATACCATCCATTCATCCAATCCAATGAAATACCATCCATTCATGCACTCCAATGAAATACCATCCATTCATCCAATCCAATGAAATACCATCTATTCATCCAATCCAATGAAATACCATCCATTCATCCAGTCCAATGAAATACCATTCATTCATCCAATCCAATGAAATACCATCCATTCATCCAATCCAATGAAATACCATCCATTCATCCAATCCAATGAAATACCATCCATTCATCCAATCCAATGAAATACCATCCATTCATCTAATCCAATGAAATACCATCCATTCATCCAATCCAATGAAATACCATCCATTCATCCAATCCAATGAAATACCATCCATTCATTCAATCCAATGAAATACCATCCATTCATCCAATCCAATGAAATACCATCCATTCATCCAATCCAATGAAAAACCATCCCTTCATCCAATCCAATGAAATACCATCCATTCATCCAATCCAATGAAATACCATCCATTCATGCACTCCAATGAAATACCATCCATTCATCCAATCCAATGAAATACCATCCATTCATCCAATCCAATGAAATACCATCCATTCATCCAATCCAATGAAATACCATCCATTCATCCAATCCAATGAAATCCCATCCATTCATCCAATCCAATGAAATACCATTCATTCATCCAATCCAATGAAATACCATCCATTCATCCAATCCAATGAAATACCATCCATTCATGCACTCCAATGAAATACCATCCATTCATCCAATCCAATGAAATACCATCCATTCATCCAATCCAATGAAATACCATCCATTCATCCAATCCAATGAAATACCATCCATTCATCCAATCCAATGAAATACCATCCATTCATCCAATCCAATGAAATACCATTCATTCATCCAATCCAATGAAATACCATCCATTCATCCAATCCAATGAAATACCATCCATTCATCCAATCCAATGAAATACCATCCATTCATGCACTCCAATGAAATCCCATCCATTCATCCAATCCAATGAAATACCATCCATTCATGCAATCCAATGAAATACCATCCATTCATCCAATCCAATGAAATACCATCCATTCATCCAATCCAATGAAATACCATCCATTCATCCAATCCAATGAAATACCATTCATTCATCCAATCCAATGAAATACCATCCATCCATTCATCCAATCCAATGAAATACCATCCATTCATCCAATCCAATGAAATACCATCCCTTCATCCAATCCAATGAAATACCATCCATCCATTCATCCAATCCAATGAAATACCATCCATTCATCCAATCCAATGAAATACCATCCATTCATCCAATCCAATGAAATACCATCCATTCATTCAATCCAATGAAATACCATCCATTCATCCAGTCCAATGAAATACCATCCATTCATCCAATCCAATGAAATACCATCCATTCATGCACTCCAATGAAATACCATCCATTCATCCAATCCAATGAAATACCATCTATTCATCCAATCCAATGAAATACCATCCATTCATCCAATCCAATGAAATACCATCCATTCATCCAATCCAATGAAATACCATCCATTCATCCAATCCAATGAAATACCATCCATTCATCCAATCCAATGAAATACCATCCATTCATCCAATCCAATGAAATACCATCCATTCATCCAATCCAATGAAATACCATCCATTCATCCAATCCAATGAAATACCATCCATTCATTCAATCCAATGAAATACCATCCATTCATGCACTCCAATGAAATACCATCCATTCATCCAATCCAATGAAATACCATCCATTCATCCAATCCAATGAAATACCATCCATTCATCCAATCCAATGAAATACCATCCATTCATCCAATCCAATGAAATACCATCCATTCATCCAATCCAATGAAATACCATCCATCCATTCATCCAATCCAATGAAATACCATCCATTCATCCAATCCAATGAAATACCATCCCTTCATCCAATCCAATGAAATACCATCCATCCATTCATCCAATCCAATGAAATACCATCCATTCATCCAATCCAATGAAATACCATCCATTCATCCAATCCAATGAAATACCATCCATTCATTCAATCCAATGAAATACCATCCATTCATCCAGTCCAATGAAATACCATCCATTCATCCAATCCAATGAAATACCATCCATTCATGCACTCCAATGAAATACCATCCATTCATCCAATCCAATGAAATACCATCTATTCATCCAATCCAATGAAATACCATCCATTCATCCAGTCCAATGAAATACCTTTCATTCATCCAATCCAATGAAATACCATCCATTCATCCAATCCAATGAAATACCATCCATTCATCCAATCCAATGAAATACCATCCATTCATCCAATCCAATGAAATACCATCCATTCATCCAATCCAATGAAATACCATCCATTCATCCAATCCAATGAAATACCATCCATTCATCCAATCCAATGAAATACCATCCATTCATTCAATCCAATGAAATACCATCCATTCATCCAATCCAATGAAATACCATCCATTCATCCAATCCAATGAAAAACCATCCCTTCATCCAATCCAATGAAATACCATCCATTCATCCAATCCAATGAAATACCATCCATTCATGCACTCCAATGAAATACCATCCATTCATCCAATCCAATGAAATACCATCCATTCATCCAATCCAATGAAATACCATCCATTCATCCAATCCAATGAAATACCATCCATTCATCCAATCCAATGAAATCCCATCCATTCATCCAATCCAATGAAATACCATTCATTCATCCAATCCAATGAAATACCATCCATTCATCCAATCCAATGAAATACCATCCATTCATGCACTCCAATGAAATACCATCCATTCATCCAATCCAATGAAATACCATCCATTCATCCAATCCAATGAAATACCATCCATCCATTCATCCAATCCAATGAAATACCATCCATTCATCCAATCCAATGAAATACCATCCATTCATCCAATCCAATGAAATACCATTCATTCATCCAATCCAATGAAATACCATCCATTCATCCAATCCAATGAAATACCATCCATTCATCCAATCCAATGAAATACCATCCATTCATGCACTCCAATGAAATCCCATCCATTCATCCAATCCAATGAAATACCATCCATTCATGCAATCCAATGAAATACCATCCATTCATCCAATCCAATGAAATACCATCCATTCATCCAATCCAATGAAATACTATCCATTCATCCAATCCAATGAAATACTATCCATTCATCCAATCCAATGAAATACCATCCATTCATCCAATCCAATGAAATACCATCCATTCGTCCAATCCAATGAAATACCATCCCTTCATCCAATCCAATGAAATACCATCCATTCGTCCAATCCAATGAAATACCATCCATTCATCCAATCCAATGAAATACCATCCATTCATCCAATCCAATGAAATCCCATCCATTCATCCAATGCAATGAAATACCATTCATTCATCCAATCCAATGAAATACCATCCATTCATCCAATCCAATGAAATACCATCCATTCATGCACTCCAATGAAATACCATCCATTCATCCAATCCAATGAAATACCATCCATTCATCCAATCCAATGAAATACCATCCATTCATCCAATCCAATGAAATACCATCCATTCATCCAATCCAATGAAATACCATCCATTCATCCAATCCAATGAAATACCATTCATTCATCCAATCCAATGAAATACCATCCATTCATCCAATCCAATGAAATACCATCCATTCATCCAATCCAATGAAATACCATCCACTCATGCACCCCAATGAAATCCCATCCATTCATCCAATCCAATGAAATACCATCCATTCATGCAATCCAATGAAATACCATCCATTCATCCAATCCAATGAAATACCATCCATTCATCCAATCCAATGAAATACTATCCATTCATCCAATCCAATGAAATACTATCCGTTCTTCCAATCCAATGAAATACCATCCATTCATCCAATCCAATGAAATACCATCCATTCATCCAATCCAATGAAATACCATCCCTTCATCCAATCCAATGAAATACCATCCATTCATCCAATCCAATGAAATACCATCCATTCATCCAATCCAATGAAATACCATCCATTCATCCAATCCAATGAAATATCATTTATCATTACATCCAATGAAATACCATCCATTCATCCAATCTAATCCCATCAACTCAAATAAAACTAATATCACATCAAATCACTATTTTTGCATCCAGTTTGATTCAATCCCATTTAATCCATTGGTAAGCTATCCATTTGTTCATTCATCTGATCGAAATGAATTGCAAAACACTAGTTGTCCTAATTATGTGACTTTTATGGTAGTTACACATTACAGTAATGACATATTCCTTGTGGGATGTAAAGGACCGTTGATTTTTGATGGGGGGAGGGGAGGGGAGGGGTAGTTGCGCCCTGTTAATACAATTACCTTATATTGGCGGCTTCGATAATCGTCTACAACATGACATGTTAGTGTAAGTGCTTATTGGTTCTCTTATGTCCTTCAAGGGGTTTCGTTGTTCTCCATAGGTTTCTTCATCACTGGATCCACACTAATCAACATATTCTATCATTTCTGTCATATGACCCTGACATTAAAAAGATCAAAAAAAAGACAACAAATGAATGGAACTATTCAAACCAACCATCCCTCTGTCTCATCCATCCATCCATCCCTCCCTCCCTCCCTCCGTCCCTCCGTCCCTCCCTCCCTCATTCCCTCCCTCCGTCTCATCCATCCCTCTATTCAAATCCAATTCAAATAAATAAAATAAGATAAATAAATTGGAGGGGCTAATCATCCTTGCTTACAGCTGAAGAGCTGAATTGCAATGGACACAGCAACATGGTCAAGTCGAAGGCATACGAAGGCACCTTCGGCAGCCGCCATGCGACTCATGTCTGACCACGGAGCACAGCTCAGATCGAATTAGGGTTGGTTTTTACGGAGGGTGGAAAACCGGAGAACCCGGAGAAAAACCCTCGAAGCAAGGGAGAGAACGAACAAACCCGGGACCATAGCGGTGAGAGGTGAGAACTTACGCACTCTGCCACCCTTGCTTCCTATAATTGCATCCAATTCAAAGGCGAACTCTGTCCATCCATCTATCCATCCATCCCATTCAATTTAATTTAATCCCATTATTCCATCCAGCCATCCATCTATCAAGAGCATTTTAGCGACAAGTTTTACCTGAGTGTATAATTTTCTAAAATACGTTTGTTACATGAATAACTCATACGAAAAACGGGCTGAAGATTTCCAATTTCTTAAAGTCGAACATTATAAAGTATGTCTTAATTTGATCATGTGATGGTGTGCTTTAGGATTTTGTAAGTTAAAGATCTATCATTCATCATGCTAGAGAAAGGAGAGCGATTTACAGACCTTCTTCTATATAGTATTAATTTGTAGTTTTCCTACTTTAAACATTTGCCTCTTAATTCATAAAAGTTTTACACAACTGACTACAGTCAAAAGGGCTCAAGCGTACCCCCTAGTCTCCATTAATGAATTCATTATTCGAATATTGAGTTGATTATTCACTCTGAGTTTTCATTACTTTCACAACTAAAATTCTAAGTGATGACCTTTAGAACTGGGGACTTTTTTCTACCTTGGCATGGCAATTAATTCCCAGCTAGCAGGTGAGTCTCCCGTGTAGACGAATCCTTGCAGAGCAGAGAAAATGGGAGACTTCCATTTTCTCTGCCAGGATTCGTCTACACGGGAGACTCTGCTAGCAGGGAAGGCAATTAAGTGTTGAGGAATCAAATCAAAACTAAAGTAGATCATTTATTTTCAAGTTCGGAGTCAGAGTGACGTTATAAAGAACGAGAAACGAAAACTATATTCAAGAAGACCGGCTGTCTGGAAAATCGACTATATTATGAAACTTTTTGTCTTTTTCATTACTTAACATCTCATTGTTTTTGTATGAGTTTTGTTTTAACGTTGCTTGAAAATTATTTCAATAAGATTATTTCCTAAGTTAGGAAATTAAAGTATTACTCGATTCCTCGACTTAATTGCTTCATTTTAAACTTGACGAGTTAACTGAGGATTTGCTTCGATAATGTCTAATGTATATATGGCAGCTCCAACAGGCTGTGTTGATGATCCTCGCTAACTAACAAATCAAGTCCTTGTTCGAGTGTTTAGGGATTATTAGCAGGCTTAACTTTCTCAAGATAGTATGTGTCATGCAGTAGTTCAAAACGGTTATGACGTATTTCGAGTGTTGATATTATCTCTCACGATTGAGCGCAGCGAATTTGAGCCGCCATTTTTCTTCCAACGCTGTCAAATATAACCCGTATTGGCGACTCAAAATCGCAATTAGTTTTGTATCGCGATTCTTTTATCGCCCAGCAGAGCTGAGCCGACAATATTCCCCCTCCCCTCCTCCGGTGAGTTTACGTTTTTGTTATACATTTTTCACCTATTTCTAAAAACACAAGTGGTTTACGAAAAAGAAACAAGAATCTCACAATAGTTTAATTTTGACTATGTTTGACAAGAATGTCAGGATCTCTCAACAAAATAGGAGAAAACTTTATTTTAATGAACCTCTGTGCCCTTCCATTCTATTTTCTGCTCTGCTCCTCTTTTCTTCTATCTCCTTCTTTTCTCTTCCTTCTCCTTCTCTTCCTTCCCCTTCTCTTTCTTGGGTTTCTGCTCTGCTCCTCTTTTCTTCTATCTCCTTCTTTTCTCTTCCTTCCCCTTCTCTTTCTTGGGTTTCTGCTCTGCTCCTCTTTTCTTCTATCTCCTTCTTTTCTCTTCCTTCTTCTTCTCTTCCTTCCCCTTCTCTTTCTTGGGTTTCTGCTCTGCTCTGCTCTGCTCTTTTCCCATCTCTTCCCTTCTCCTCTCTTCCTTTGACCCCGGCTCTTACATCCTCCCCAGAAGAATACTATACAACAACTTGGAAATGGTTTGAAAACTATTATGACAATAAAAATACTATACCATCACCATATTGAAACCCAAACGAAAATATTTGTTGAACAGGTGCAAGTGTTTTGAGTACAGACGCAATAGTTGTCAAGTAATCAACTGTCTTATTCAGTTTCGAAGTTACCAATCAGAGCAGCTTACATTTAATTGTGTATAAATTGTTCCACTAACCTTCAGGAGTCCAAGCTAATTAAAACAAGGACTTCATAAAGATGATGGCATATTTTCCATTTTGCTTTAATAAGTTCTGTTGCAAGACTTATTTAAAATTTTAATGAGCTCGCAGATGAAAAAAATAAAAAAAATAGAACCAAAATAAAAATGCCGTTGAGAAAATTTTTACAACGATTTCAAACTGGAAGAGGTTTTTGTTTACATACATTCCTTGAATTAATGTTGTCGTTCTCCATCTGGCATAGCCTAATTGACTGTCGTGTTTTAGGAACGAGTCACGCAATAGATATTAATCTCATGCACATATATTTCTTTATCTGTCCAGCCACGGAACTTTTCATTTCCTCTGTAAAAATTATAATATTGTTTGCAAACGCCACGAAAAATAAATTTGCCGGCATACGATGGATCAGAATAGATCTAACTGGGTATGTAAAAATATGAAACTTATTAATCAAGTTTCAAGTATGAGAGAAAAACCATTACGTCGTAGAAACTAAACGACGATTAAAAGACAGTTTTGATGAACATCGACTTAAACTGTCGACAAACCTAGCACCAAATCACCCAGCACTGTTTCCGAACACTTCTTATCAAGCCCTGACCACTCTGCCTCCAATACTCTACTTATCCCTCTCGAGCAAAGTTTTTCTTTCCACGATGACATACGTAAAGTTAAAGAAGCTTATTTCATAAACCACTTAGCTAATATTTTAGAGCCTAACGGACTATAACTTTTTAATATTACTTCATTTTTATTTATTTTTTTCATGTTATTCTTGATGTAAATTAGTTCATGTTTATCTTTTCTTCATGTCAATGTTTTCCCTTATACTTAAGTAATAGTTATGTATATCTTTCATTATTTATAGTTCCTACAATACTATATTCTCATTTTCCTTTACTCCTTTATTCTTATTTCCCAAGAGTTCCATATCTTTTCTATATTTCCATCTTTCATTATTTCTATATTTCTAGATTCACATGTTCCTATATTCTGCATCTTCCCATTTTTCTTTACTCCTACATTCCCCTATTTCTCTATTCCCAATTTCCTCGTGTTCTCATTTTCCTATATTCCCATACTTCTATATTCCCATATTCCTACTGTCCCTATATCTACAATTTGTTATCGTGCTGTATCGTTTAGGCATACTTAAGGAAAAGACAAGGTAAAGAGATCTATTGAGAAATGTCGACAAATCCTCCTTGGAGTACGTCAGTGCTGTAGAACGTGTTCTAACGCCTCCGATCGTTACCTAAAAAGGATCACAACATATTCCCAGCTAATTTAAGGAAAGATCTTATTTACTTACTTCGCGTGGGGTACCATCGATTGTGTTATGTCTACACTAGAGGTTTCCAAAAACACTTGCCAATCCTTTTGAAGAGGTCCAGGTCTTATAGTCTTCGTGTCAACAGCGACACTGAACTAAAAAGCCATTTAGCCTATCGACCTTATCTTTAAGTATGTGCGTGGTTTACGAGTGACAAACACCTTGGGAAAAGAGTTAAAGACAAATTGAATGTAAGTTATTGTTACGGGAAAGAGATAAGAAAACCAGACATATATATATTATCAGGCATACCTTCTTGAACAAACAGGATCCTTTTGGCCAAACCAAGCTAGGAACACTTTATACCATTCCTGTTTTGGTTAAGGAAAAAAATCATTACAATCTGAGAAAGCGAATAGTCTGTATCATATTGATTAGTCTTGGATGGAAGTAAAAAAATAATTTTTATTCGGACGAGCTGGCGAGGGAGAATGAAATAGTCTGGTTATCACTAGGCAGCATGAGGTAGGTGCATGTGTGTGTTGTATACATGATTCTATGATATTGTCTGCATGATGGTAAAAAATCGGGTTTTCAAAATCTTTATATAATGGTACTTGTCAAGAATATATGTGCTATCTAAAATGGTACTTAAAGATTAAAACCCTCTGGCCAATCTTAAATTATTCTGTTTCCGATTGAACGTGCTTAATACGGAAAAAGTACGAAAGGCAAAACGCGACAGATTAGCCAAGTTTTTTTATGTCACATCTCAGCTCACTTTACTTGTATTTTTTAATTTCATTCCCATAATGTTTGTAAGATCTTCTTAAAAGCATGATGTTTCGCAAGGCTTGTGTGTTTTGAAGGAGATAAGATGAATTAGCTAGACAATACGGGGCTAACACGAGCCGGAACATTCCGCTTAGAACAATGATATACTCGGGATAAGGCATTATGTTCGTACATGATATATATATATATATATGTGGATATCGTACAATTACAACTTCTACTGCTGTTCAGATTTCACGATCTTTTTATTGAACAATACGTGCTCTAGGTACTGCAGCCCTTCTGGTCTGGGATTTGAAAGGGAGAGACGAGAATTGGCGGAATTTATTTTGGGTATTTCAAATATCATAGTTTAAAGTAGTCGTTTTCTTTCCTTTGTGTTTTCTTGTTATTTTTTGTCTTTCTTTCTTTCTTTCTTTCTTTCTTTCTTTCTTTCTTTCTTTCTTTCTTTCTTTCTTTCTTTCTTTCTTTCTTTCTTTCCTTCTGTCTTTCTTTCATTCTTTCTTTTTCTTTCATTCATTCTTTCTTTTTCTTTCATTCATTCTTTCTTTTTCTTTCATTCAATCTTTCTTTTTCTTTCATTCATTCATTCTTTCTTTCATTTTTTCTTTCTTTCTTTCATTCATTCTTTCTTTCATTCATTCATTCATTCATTCTTTTTTCTTTCTTTCTTTTCTTTTCCGTCTTTTTTTTATTTTGATCTTTTTCTACAATTATTCATACACTTATTCAATTATTCATTCTTTCTTTCCATACTTCTGTCATTATTTTTGTTTTTTATTCTTTTCGTGCGTTTAATTAATGTCTCATTCTTTCCTCCTTTTCATCCATCCATTCATTCATCCATCCTTCATCCATTCATTCATCCATTCATTTATTCATTCATCCATGTATTCATTAATTTTTCTTTCATTTTTTTATTCATTCATTCCTTCTTTCCTTTCGTTTCGTTTTCTATTTATATATGCATTACCTCGCATACTTTACTAAATGTCAACCCCCTTGACATGCGAGCTCGTTTCCTTCAGTGCTCTATAAACGCACTCATGAATATTAAACGAATTCTCCCCTCTATTGATTAGAATTCTTGCAGAATAGACCATCTGTGTTCAAGGTCCCTAAAAAATGGCTTTTCAGAGGGATAACTTGTAGCAAAACAACTTAATGAGATATGTAAATTCCCTGGCAAAGCATTAGAGAAATGATAAACAAGAGATTGAATATCACAAAGTGAATACTTGGTTTGTCTGATAATGTGCAATTATTTCCTAAAATACCTTTGTTCTTAATCAAAAGGAATAAAAGATGAAACTGGATGGCAGAGATACTACAAACTCTTGGCACAATCACCAGAAGGCGGAAGAGCTGGGTTCTTAATTTCTCAGCGTATTTACCGGATAAGACAGGATATAATCAAAGCCATTTTGCTTCAGAGAAGATCAGGTATGGAGCCAGTTAAGATAAGTCCTGTACCAGTGCAATCAGGTTGGTCGTTACAATCCACACCAACACTAACCTTTCAGAATACTTCTTCGACATCGAGTCCACGGCTTCGCGAGTTCAACTTTATCATATACGGTATAGTGATGTCGCTTATCTTGTTTCTGGGATTCTTTGGAAACGTCTTCACCATCCTTGTGCTGCGGCAGAAAGAACATCGTAAGAAGATGATAGTACCATTTATTATTAATCTCGCGGCAGCCGATGTTTTCATCGTGATTTTTGGATACCCTATCGCTGTGTCTTCTATCTTATCCAAAGATTACATAATCTTAGAAAGAACACGATGCAAGTGGTCAGCCTTTGTGAACAGTTCCATAGGCATTGCCTCAATCATAACGTTCACAGTAATGAGTATCTTAATGTGTTTCTCTGTCACCTCCAAGAAGACAATAACACGAAAACGGTTTACAAACAAGGCCTATTTGGTCATGATGCTGGCAATCTGGTGCTATGGGATTCTCACATCGTGTCCGCCATTGTTAGGATGGAGTCATTTTGTACCCGGATTTGGTGGGATCAGCTGTGGACCAAAGTGGGCATCTGACCAGCTAGAAGATCGTACCTATAGCGCGTTTTTGGTCTTTACTGGATTTGTGCTGCCCCTTCTCATAATCATCACATGCTACTACAAGATCATTAGGTGAGTAAGATACATAGATATACTTTAAATAAATAAATAAATGAATGAATGAATGAATGAATGAATGAATGAATGAATGAATGAATGAATGAATGAATGAATGAATGAATGAATGAATGAATGAATGAATGAATGAATGAATGAATGAATGAATGAATGAATGAATGAATGAATGAATGAATGAATGAATGAATGAATGAATGAATGAATGAATGAATGAATGAATGAATGAATGAATGAATGAATGAATGAATGAATGAATGAATGAATGAATGAATGAATGAATGAATGAATCTTTATTTAATGTGGGTATCAAATACAGCAGAATATAGTGAGCTGGTTTCCCATTTGGCCCACAACTAAAATATACAATAATAATAATAAAAAACAACAAAGCTCACTACTAACGACGAGAAAGAAAGAAAAAACATGTAGATCTAGATGGTGTACTAAAAACATATCACATAGAACTATGATACTATGATACTATGATACTATGATACTATGATACTATGATACTATGATACTATGATACTATGATACTATGATACTATGATACTATGATACTATGATACTATGATACTATGATACTATGATACCTAATATTAACCATCTCAACCAATAAATGCCGGGGTTACCCGTATATACCTAAAGAAATAGACTAAGCTCGAGACGCACGGATAATGGAGATAAAACTGCTCAACTAAAAGCACTTTATCATTCCTTTAGGAATGGTCTTTTTAAATGAATCCGAGACGATGAATTAACAGCCTACGGGCAAAAACAACGGAAATATTGCATGAGACTTGGCAAAGTTTTGGCTAAAAGATAAAAATCGGTTAAAAAATGTCTAAATTATAGTACATATGTCTAACGTCGGTAGTTCCTTCAGCTACGTGGCAGGTATCCCAGGAAGCCGACGGTGCGCACTTTAACCCCTCTCTCCGTCAGTGCTCTGTTTTGAGAGTATTCAAAGCTGAAGCTACACAGATTAGAGAGAAGTTGAAACAGACGTGGAGATCCTGAGGAACGAACCCTGGACCTCTAGCTCCGAAGGCCGCACACTAACAAACCTACCCAAAAATACATATATTCTTATATTACGATTAATTTTACTTAATATGCGAGGTATAACGAGGGGAAAAAAGAGAATTCAGTGGAGTAAAATAGGAACAGAACGGAGAAATAAAAATATATTTTTTAAAAAATTGGAGAAAAGAAAGAAACAAGGGCTAACTTCCTCTTTCTTCTAGAGGCTTCTACGTATTTTATTATTGACATAGAAAAACCAAAAGTTCAAACCCCCAATAATTTGATTGGTAAAAGAGTCCATGTGGTTATTGCTTCAGTCTTAGATCAACTAACAAACTCAAAAATGAACTTATGAGTGCCAAATCGATCAGAGTTAAAATCGATTTAATGAGGCAACCAAGCGGTATTTCGATATTTTTTGTTTGTCTTATTAAGTACGTGATAACTAGAAAATTAGAAAAAAGTCGGTTTATCTAGCTCATCACCAAGACGATTAAAGTACTCCAATACAGACACCATGCAGAGGTCGCGGAGGCAGGTGGGTGGATAAAAGGTTATAGACCTACTCCCCGAATATTGGAATGGTTTTTGAATTGAATCAAAATTTAGTCTTTTCTGTTAATAGATTCCTTAATTTTTGAAAGAAAATTTGTCGATTTAAAACTGCGGCACTTAGTGTAGAGAAGTTGAATTCAAACTTATTTGTTTTTTTCCCTGAATTTCGTAAAGTACCGCTGTGTTCGCTGTTGTTCGCTGCGACAATTAGTGTAGAGAAGTTGAATTCAAACTTATTGATTGTTTTTTTTTTCGAATTTCGTAAAGTACCGCTGTGTTCTTTGAATACAGACTCATTATTCACTCGGGGTTAATCTCCCCTCATTTCAGTTTTTCGATATTCACAAATAGCAACAGTAAACACAACATTAGTGTTCTAAAAAAAAGAATAGCTTTGAGAACGAATTGTTTGAAACTTGGGAATTTGTGAAAATGTTCTCTGAAATAAACCTTTTTACTGATATGGCGGCCATCTTGAATTCCATTGTTTTAAGTTAGACATTATGGGATGCTGAGGGGGTGATTATTGGGAATTTTATAGTATACACAGCTGTCAGGGTGTCTATAAACCAATTGAGTTTGTTGATAGTTGGAGCTAGCGATACTATGTGAAACACCAAAGCGTAAATTATTTGTAAATGAGAAGTGAAGTAATCCTGCCACTCTATGCTTTATGAATATTTCCACATTCGTATTCCATTATCTAAGATAGCCACCGTGTTGGTATAAAGGTCTATTGCTGCCCAATATCCCGAGGGGCTCTGCGGGGCATCAAATACAAGGTGGGAATTGGTTTCGAATTCTAATTTAGTGTTGAGGATGAAGATGAAATAAAATAATGAAGAAAGAGAGTTATATGTTTGGAAATATGCGCATCTTTGTTATCAAAGTGAAACATCTGGTCTACTGTATGTATACCGCCACCGCCACACCACCACCACCACTACCGCCACCACCACCGCCACCACCACCGCCACCACCACCGCCACCACCAAAAATACGAGCAACAACAAAAACACCAACATCACAACCTCCAACAACAAAAACAATACGAAAAACAACAACATCAAAAGCACCAACAACTTGACCACCAACAACACCCTCAACCAACAACTATATCAACAACAAGACCGCGTTTGCGCGTTTGAAGTACGTAGCAAGATTGGGCCGGGTGGTTGCGTTTTCATTTCTCTGTTCTCCGTCTTCTGCGCGTGCGTCTAACTAATGCACAAACCGAAGACGTTTTCCAAATCACCAGCCACGGCCAGAAAGTTTGATACCATTTCATTCATTCCTTTTCCCACAGAGTTTTGCGACTGAAGAATTACTCCAGTAAATCTAACAAGCTCAGGGAAGCTTGGCAAAGATCTCAGAAGCAAATAGTCCAAATGATCGGTGTGTCTGTAACAGCATTCCTTCTGAGCTGGTCACCCTATTGTCTAATGAGTGTCGTGTCAGCCATTAAAGGACGAAATACCCTGGCACATGGAGAAGCCGAGATACCTGAACTGATGGCCAAGGCGTCGGTTATTTACAATCCTTTTGTATATACTGCGATGAATGCCAGGTTCAGGAGGTCTCTTAAAACACTTGTTTTTCGATGCTTGAAAATTGAGCACAAGGAAGAGAACTCGATATGATTGTTGTGTAAATGGATTTTGACACTAGATATTGTAAGTAGATAGTATGTCTCATCTAAGGTCAGGTGATAGTACGGCTGTATGTCTCATCTAAGGTCAGGTGATAGTTAGACTGTATGTCTCATCTAAGGTCAGGTGATAGTACGACTGTATGTCTCATCTAAGGTCAGGTGATAGTACGACTGTATGTCTCATCTAAGGTCAGGTGATAGTACGACTGTATGTCTCATCTAAGGTCAGGTGATAGTACGACTGTATGTCTCATCTAAGGTAGTATGACAGTACGGCTGTACGGCTATTATATCCCCGGCAAATATTGACCGGTTCAGGAGCTTTGTAACATTGAGATACAGACTATCATGAGCTGTTTGAATCCATATACTATATTTATATATATTACTATTATGCCTATGTTTATATTCATGTTGATGTTTATTGTGCTGAGTTCCTATAATTAATAGTATATTAATGTATGTAATTCAGGCTACCTGTGCAAATGTGGATGGATGGATGGAAGGAAAGATGGAAGGAAGAAAGGATGGAAGGATGGAAGGAAGGAAGGAAGGATGGATGGAAGGATGGAAGGATGGAAGGATGGAAGGATGGAAGGATGGAAGGATGGAAGGATGGAAGGATGGAAGGATGGAAGGATGGAAGGATGGAAGGATGGAAGGATGGAAGGATGGAAGGATGGAAGGATGGAAGGATGGAAGGATGGAAGGATGGAAGGATGGAAGGATGGAAGGATGGAAGGATGGAAGGATGGAAGGATGGAAGGATGGAAGGATGGAAGGATGGAAGGATGGAAGGATGGAAGGATGGAAGGATGGAAGGATGGAAGGATGGAAGGATGGAAGGATGGAAGGATGGAAGGATGGAAGGATGGAAGGATGGAAGGATGGAAGGATGGAAGGATGGAAGGATGGAAGGATGGAAGGATGGAAGGATGGAAGGATGGAAGGATGGAAGGATGGAAGGATGGAAGGATGGAAGGATGGAAGGATGGAAGGATGGAAGGATGGAAGGATGGAAGGAAGAAAAGAAAAGAAAAGAAAAGAAAAGAAGGAATGACCGACCGACCAACTGATACACCGAATCGAAATATGGCGACCAATTTGAATAACTATTGTTCTGGACTTACTAGCCTCTCATACATGTAAAAACGCTTATATGTTTCACGACTATATATACGTATATACTGTGACCTTATTCTCCTTAGCTAGTAACTTAATTATGCACTACTCGTAAAAAATATCAATACTCAAGGGAATGAATGAAGAAGTCAGTAAACTAGGTGTATTCTGAGCCCTAGAGGTATTACTTCGTGCAGCTTCCGAAAATTGAAAAAGGGGACACGGTATGTCCCTGATAGGTCACGTGGTCATTACCTGTCAAAAATTGACCCAAACGCATTGATTCGATACAATTGTTTAAAGGCAATGGAGTTTAACTCTAATATCTGCTATTTTGTACATAATAACAAAAAATATCTGCTATTAATAACAATGAAATGGCGTAAAGCGAGCATATTCCATTGGTATTCGTTTTACTCGCTTTCCCCGGCGCCATTTTTGTTTACAAGACTTTTATTTTAAAGTTCTTACCTCTTCTCATGATCCAATCGCTGTCCAAGACACAACAGGCTCTGTTGACGTCATTATCTGTAAATACTTTGATTGGTTAAGCGTATTCTTGAGGTGCACTCCTATCTGCATCGAGTCTACTTGTAAACATCATAACTTAAAGATTAGGACTAGGTTCTAGAGCGCATAGACACAGGGAGCCCAAGCTTGAGTAATATATTAGTTTGTAGATTAGTAACTTGGGCTATCTGTGGTTTTTACAAAGAAGAGTTCCCATGGATGGAAGAATAGATGTAAATACACTGAGCTTGACAGTAGTATCTCTATTTCCCTTGGTCACTGCTTGACCATCTATAGACTCACTGTAATTGGACGCAGAAGGATTAGTAATGAGTCTAATATCCCCAGGGGAGGACACTCAGGGGTGAAGGTTCAAAGCACATGCGACTGCCGATGACCAAAAGAATAGAGGGATTGCTGACAGTCTATATATAAATATCTCAGGTTTTTAAAATATGTTACGGGACGGATGTCAACTTGTACATTTTTACTGGTAAAGGACATATTAATCATCAAGCCATTTTCTAGATTTTTTATCTTTTTATGAAAATAAATTTGACGCACTAGTTTTGACCTCATGAATCATCATCGCCTTCATCATCAGAAAACAAAAAGAAAAATTAATTTGCCTTATTAAACTTTTTAAATGTTTTTAAGTAATGTTTTCTATTGGTTCACGTCATTGCTTTAGTAATACATATAATAAAATATAATAATATAATACATAATTGCCGCAAGCATAAACAAAGATGAGATACTCAAGGAAATGATACATGCATTGAAATGTGAAAACTTTAAATCAATCTTTGATTAAACAAAGCTAGAAATAAAAGGGGTGCACAAACATCTTGTGACTCCCCCATAAATCTAACACTTTACATGGTCATGCCCAAGAAGGACCTACCTTCATCAGTAATGGAGTTGAACCTCATCCCCCCTGCTAGTCCATCCCCCCTGCTAGTCAAATCAAACCTTGTTGCCGTATGACTGCTATAACTGATGTCACTTAGACAGCAAGAACCAATCAAAACTGTAGAATGAAAACAATGCATTTCAACTTTGGCTAGTCGAGCCAACCAGAGACTATCAAAAAATAGCATTTCAACATCAAGTCCATCCAATGCAACAAATTTATTCTGATTGCATAAGAAAAAGAAGATTGTGCAAACAACTCATGCTGTCCATGTTTCTGTAACCTGAGTATCAGGCCCTTGAATTAGGAATTAGGGATAGGGAGGGGGGATGGGAGGGAGGGGGAGAGGGAGAGGAAGGAGGGCTTTCCTTTCCCTCTCTCTTTTTCCTCACTCACTTTCTTGCTCACTTTTCCCCCTCCCTCCTCCCTGGAAAGCCTGATACTCAGGTTAAGGTTTCTGATTAGCTTAATTACCGAAAGTTGGAATGCATTGTTTTCATTCTACATTTTGATTGGTTCTTAGGTTCTCGCTGATTATTTTAACTTTTTCTTTCGTCCTCCAAATTGAGCTGCATTGATGTCACATGCAAGGGGTCTATTGCTAGTTGTCTGGGCCATAAACATAACAATGAAAATTGGGTGTAGCAAGCAAGCAATTCACTAGCAAGTAAATTAACACCTTTTCTTTATTTAGACAATAATATACTCTCGTATAAATTTCCACATCTGATATGCACTTTTTATATAATTTGCTTATAAATAATACCAAATATTAACTTTGCTTTGCAACCTGTAAATGCTGATCTTTTATAAAAAAATGCTGGTAAAAAGTATTCTCAAGTGCAAACACTGTAGAGTAATTTTACTGAACCCATAAAAGACAAATTACTTGTTAATGTGTCATTGTTACAATGATTCTCAATATTCTGCGAACTCAGACATTTCAATGGCTTGCTGTGAAATTGGTTTTTCACTGTCATCAATCAAAACTAATCAATTGGTATCTTTTATATTTTTGATCGGTGTCAGTGAAAAAACAAATTCCAATGGACAACTCACAGCTTCACAGTTCACAAGTTCACACGATACTGAGAATCACAGTAAATGGACACAAAATATGATTGACTAAATAAGATTGACTAACCTCTATTAGTCTAAACCTACCAATGGCGTATTACAAATCCTGTGCTCTCATTGGCCGAGCACTAGTGGGCTATTAGTGATAGACCACAAGTAGCGAAAAGTACCAATTTTGGAAAATAAAACGATGGCTAATTTGCATTTTTACAATTATTGGTATCCATTTATTTGATGGATTAGTAGGTTTAGACAAAAATTTGGTCTTATGGGCTACAAGTAATAACTTGTAGACAAGAGACAGAGAGGTCTAACAGTCCTTTCCTGAATTTGCCTGGTCCCGAGTGACCAGAAATAATGGCTTGAAGGTTGAAGAACACATCAAGTCCAACTTCAACTTGGAACCACTGTTTTGTGGTCATTTAAGCAAAACCAGGAAAGGTCTATTATGACAAATTAGTCTACTAACTATTTCATGGGTTAACAGAAAAAACTAACAATGGGAAAGTCTGGCGATTCAATGTTGAAACTGATAATGATGTCAGTTTTGACATCGAAAAGTCAGACTTTTCCATTGCTAGTTGTTTTAATTAGAACTATTTCATGGGTTAAGTAAAACCACTCCATCCATGAAGCAGTACTATATAACTTGTGCTCTTTAGTACAACAAGTAAATAGCACTAATGAAAAACAATGCAAAACAATAGATATTTTACTGTTTAGTAAAAAATAATTTAGCAATGTTTCATGGATTGAATATGAGCACTCTGCAATTATAATTTTGTTCTTTGTTTTGATAATATCTATCTAATATCTAATAAATGATGAGCTGCCAGTTTTTGTACACTGTTGTGTTACAGGTCAAATAGTTTTGAGCTCTGAATTCCCAGGTGATGTAACTTTGTTTCTCTGAACCCAAGAAAATCAGTCAATCTTCAGTTAATTTATTCCTAGCTTGACATTTTTTTTGTTTGCTTCTTTAGTGGGAAATACATGTTGCGATTTGTTGGCCCAATTCATTGTCCCGACAACATTGGGAAGAAAATTGTGCATGTACTTTAGAGCCCAATTCAAGCCAGATTGGAAAAAAATGAATCAGCCTCATTCACAAAATCTGTAGCACTGTCACAGATATTCTCATGTCAGCCTGATTCCAAATTAAATTGGGCTTGAATCAGGTTCTCTAAACTAGTAACACATATGATTTGCTTGCCGGTATACTCTGGCAAATAGTTGGGGCAAAAATCGCAGCTTGTAGATGGGCTTTTTATCTCTTGGAAAAACAAACTTTTAATGGTACTCAAAAACATATAAGAAGGACCATGGAAAGTAATGAAAAGTGGGAGGTTTTGATTTGGAAACAGTCACTGGAGAAAATGTTAACCACATCCAACAGACACTTTACCAACGACAAATGATAAACAAAACAGTTGATGTTTTCTACTGTACTTAGAGTCCTTTGTTTAACAAACAGCTTTTACCCATTACTCAAAAACACAAAAAATAAAAGTTATCCAAAAAACATGATGAATAACATTGTGTTTGGATAAAACAAGGCTAAAAATAATGTCTGGGCAGTGACAGCTCATCCTGGTCAAGAAGGCCTGCTAAATTAGTTTTAGCTCAGTCTTGTTTCTGGCTCAACCTTACTGGTCAAAATGACCAATAAGGCAAAGATTTGACCAGACAAGTTCCAATTGTGGCCGGACATTGTCTGATCACCAGCTATTATTTTTAGCCCTAAAAAAAGATCAGAAAGATGAATACATAACTCTCACTTTGACGTAATTCATTTTGGAATAATTTTGATTGGTGAACAAGCCCTTAAAATGTCAACTAGGATTTTTTCAGTGTGATCTTTTGAAGTTCTTTTGAAGTTCTATGGATAATTTATTCTTTTGTGCAGTGATGAGAAAACATATGATCTTCAATTTCTAAGAATATCTTACTTACATCAAAGGAAATTGTACTTGTAATTCAAGAACTGTTTTAATAAAACAGGGACAGGTAGATCTGAGATGTGCTCTAGGCGGTCACGACTTAATGCTTCACGTATCACTAGTCGACAGCAATCCTGTAAACTTCTAACATTTCCTGGAAATTGAAATTTGAAAAAAATATTAGTATGTAATAACACCAAAGTCTTTCACATCAAAATAAAGAAAATGGAAACAACACTTGAATCAAACTAAAAGTTTCAAGGTATAAACAGGGTTCCCACTCATGTGGAAAAATAAAATTCCCTGACTTTTTCCTGACCAAAGACCATTTTTCACTGACCACAATGTGCACTAATTTTACGAAAAATGGTTGTTCGACCACAGAAGGCCCGACTGAAAATTCCAAATTTAAAACAATTTTTTGAAGACTGACAGAAATTCCCTGACTTTTCACTGACTTTTGGGTAAATTGCAAAAATTTGCATGATTGAGTGTGGCTACTGTCTACAGTACTTACAGGGGTATCTTGTTATAAAAAAAAAAACATTTTTATTATATATTTGGAATAAAAATTGGTTAAAAATTCTTCATAAAAACCCAAAATAAATGATCTTCTCTGTGAAAGTGGGCAATGGAGTAACATGCTGTATGTAGTCATGTAAGGGACTTGGGTTAGGGCTGGAACTGCATATGTGAATTGAAACTGTTGCATGTGTTGTTTTTTCCCTTGCTTTGAGGGGTTTTCCCTGGGTTCTCTGGTTTCCAAAGCTCATTGAAGAGAACTTCACTGGGACTTGCGGTTGTAAAAAGTTGTCTTTATGGAAGTAAACATTTTTTATAATCCAATGGTCTGGGGATTGTTTATGCCCATGCAAAGCCAGACACAGACATTCTACCTTAATTCTTAAATGTAAAGTAAAGTGTTTTTTTATAATCCTATTGCCTGGGGTATGCTCATCATACATAGCTAGCCAACGTCACAGACAGACAAGGGTTCTTAACTAAATGAGAATTACCAAAATTAATAGGCTACTGTTTAAGTGTCTGTGTTTGCTTAGAGAGGTGTCTGCAGAATAAAGGTTTGTTTTACAATTAACATGTAGGGTGTGTGCTTAATAAAGGGTCCAGCTCAATATAGGTTTTTTTTGGGCTTGAGGTACTGAGGTACTATTTTAAAATCATAATTTTGCAGCTTAAGAATGGTTTGATTGCTTTGATACTTGGACAAGTTAGTATAGGCCCAAAGTTTTGTTTAGTAGTGGTGTCCTAGCAACGTGTGTTTCCATAGCAACAAAAACTGAAAACCCTTTGTTTTAAACATGAAATGTGAATTTTTGAAGAGGAAGACCAAGAGAAATACCATGATCACCTTAAGATCCGATGCTTTTTAGAGGGTAGTCACTCACAAACCTCATTCATGCATAGAACAAGGTATGATGAGAGCACTCCCTCATTGATGTACGAAGGAGAATTAGTTTTAATACCCTATAAAACATCTTCACCAAAAAACTGGTGGTGTAGCAGTGAGAATGCTGGCCTCTCACCATTGTGACCTGGGTTTGAGTCCCACTGGGATCAGTATTATGCATGTAAGTAAGCAGAGTTGTTTGTTGGTTCTCTCCTGTACTTCAAGGGTTTTTCGTAAGGTTCTAGATCTTGTTTTCTTTCCTCCACAAAAATCAACTTCCAAATTTCAATTCAATCCTGTCTTCCAATATGTCAAATATTTACAAAGAAATGTATGGTTTGAAGGGACACTGTTCCTCCATTGTCGTAAAGGCTTCTAACTCTGGTTATTTTTAATGAAACACTTTCAAATTTGCCAGACTTACTAACATTGAGATGCATTCTCAGATGACGGAATATTTTTTTGCAAATTAGATTAGAATTCAAAACTCGACCCAGTCCCTTGCTCATTCTTAAAATGGCCAATTCCTAATGATATTTTGTTCTTTTTGGGTATTCAGTATTGGCGTATTCAGTATTAGATAGTTGATTTTTCTTTTTCTATTTTTTAGTGCACCTGCTTTTATCTTAAAGGGTGAATCAGGTATATAAAACTTGAAGGAATGGAGTGAGAGACAGTATATTCACACTTCACATTGCCATGCTCACTTTTTCATAAAGTTGAATGACAGTATGAAGAGTTTGACTTCAGAATATAAAGAGATGATAACTAGCGGTAAGCTAGTGTGGGCTGTGTCAGTGTTTCTAATGAAGCAGTATGGATAAAAAGTTAAATTTTACACCACAAAAAATAATAAGAGAGATCACTTACTGACGTTCCTTTTACTCCGACGAAGGACTAGCGTCCGAAACGTCAGTAAGTGATCTCTCTTATTATTTTTTACGGTGTAAAATTTAACTTTTTATCCATTCAGAAAATAAAGGTGTGTATTGAATACTTACTGGTGACGCTGGCAAGGAATTTTACACAGCCACTCTCTGTATTGTTTATGTTACACATCATTTGTGATATTCCCAATGGTGTTAGTCCTTCATCATTAAAAACATTAACATCAGCACCAAACTTAAACAATAACTTGGCCAAGGATTCGTTGTTCCTCATAGCTGCTAAATGTAAGGGAGTCTGTCCATCTTCGAGTCTTTTTATGCTCGTCTTTGCTCCATGTTCAACTAACATTTTAGCACAAGTTAAGTTACCTTTAATGACAGCATAACGAAGAGGAAAGCCGAATTGTATGTCAATATTAGCACCAGCTTCTAGTAAGACTTTAACACAATTGCATCGTTCACGAATGATCGCTAGCTGAAGAGCAGTTGTACCTTTGTCGCTCAAAGCATCAACCTGGGCTTTAGATTCCAATAAAAGTACCACAAACGACTCTCTACCATAATGAGCAGCGACATGAAGTGGAGTCCAACCATCATCACTTCTGGCGTCCACAAGTTTTTTCTTCTCAAACCCTTCATAATTTAATAGTAGACGACATATTCTTGTTCTTCCATGCATGGCCGCATAGTGCATAGCAGTAAAACCTCCCACCGAATCCTTAGCCAAAGGATCCCCACCTTTCTCTAATAACACTCTCAAAGCTCTTTCTTGTCCTCTACTAGCCGCAAGATGAAGTAAAGTCCAGCCATTAACATCCTTCTGGTTGACTGATGCTCCATCATTGATGAGTTCTCGAACCTTTTTAACATTTCCTGTAGCAACCGACTCGCGAAGACGAGCTTCACGCTGAATCTGAGCCTTGGTCTTCACTTTACCTTCTTCTCCTCTTAAACGTTTACGTCTGCTCATTATTAACTCAAATTTTTAAAGAAAAAGGAGCAAAAATACTTTGAAAATTCTGAGATGTTTTGATCAAAAGATTTTCACTTGGACGCCATGTTAGTATCCCAGCAAGCATCGCGGGCACGGATTATCCGTGATGAACTGGAACCTAAATATAGCTTGATACTTCATTTGTTTTCAAATTAGTGTCCTAATCCAATCAAATTCTATTTATAATTAATAGCATAAATAAAAAAACTAAATATAGACCCGAGCTAGGTATAAAATGTTTTTCGTGTTATGTATCATGGAATATCCAACTTATCGATTTTATTTGTTCGTATGCACATAAGCCTTCATATAAGCCTTCCATAAGAGAGAGACAAAAGGCAAACTAGGGGTAGGGGTAGGGGTAAGGAAAATTTGTGCATGTGAAAATCAAAATCCACCAGCCCCCCACCCCCCTCCCCTTGTAAGAATTGACTGGTCCCTAAGAATCACAAATGACGATAATGTTAAGTGCGATAATGGTGTGCCACGGAAAAGCATTGTATAACTATTTTGTCTCACACCATTGAAAATACAGCTAAGCCGCAACACAATGCAACGAATCATGGGAAGAAACAGTGGAATCCTGCTGAATTCCTTTCCTGCATTTCTGATTGGCTGTAGTTTTTGAAAAAGTTTTCGTCTAAAAATATGTTTTTGATATTTGTTACGAAATTTCCAGGGGTGGAGTACATCGGGATTTTGGGAAGGGATAAGAGAGGTCTTCCTACTTTTCCTCCCCCCCCCCCCCCCCCCCTCCACCGTTTCCTGCTTGACCCCATGCCCCCTCTAAGGCGATTCTATGTCAAATCCAGATCTTTTCAAGAGTCTGAATAAGGTTCCACGGTCCGAGAAGCAGATATTCCATACAATAGCTGGTAGCTACAGCAGGTTCCACTCCAAATACAAAAGCACAGACCACGTGGTCTAGACTATTTTAAAATCTGGTGAACAAACGACTAATAAAGGCATTTGAGATAAGGCTTATTGTCTGTGTGACGGGTGGCGAATAGAATCACAAAATACTACCCGACTGAGGCTTACTAGTCAGTGAAGTGAATAGAAAGTCATGACAAATTGCATGAAAAACAGGAAAATAAGAATTAAATTATTGATACGTTCCCCGTTATTGACTTTACACATGCGCTCTACTATGAAAAACAACCTTAATAATCATAGACGTGAACCATTCAAGAAACACTCTAGAAACTGATTCTAAATGATTTAGCTCCTATCTATTTCGTTCAGTCATGGAATATCGTAGATTTATTATTAGCCTCGTGGCTCTTTTTTCGCTATGCTTTTACGCCATAGCAAGGCTAGAGGACAGAAGATACAGTATGTCCTGTGAAAATGGAGTTTGTTGGCGGCCGGACGATGAAGGGCCATGTGAGATAGACAACGACAAACCAAGGCTGTTCAGATGGGAACCAATAAGGGTGAGAAAGTTTAGTATTTTACGAACAAAAGAAACGTGAACCAAATAATAAGGGATTTTTGTTGTGCACTTATTCGACACGGATAACAGTTTTACCTACACCATAATATTCACGTTTAAAATTTTAAAAAATATGACAAAAAGTCAAAGGATATTAAAAGATCATTCGCGAATATCTTAAGCCGATAGCGGTGATATTCTTAACATTGAAATGACAACCCGTCATTTTTATAAAAATTCTGTTGTTTATAGTAATAAACTGCAAACAAGAAAAACATGAAAAAATTATGGCCAATTAGATAGCACGTTGAAACGACAAAAAATTTTCTTACCATTATGTAGTTGATTATTTAGTTTCAATCTTCTTTTTATACTGATTTACTGTTGTTGTTTTTTCTAACAAAACATTGGTTCTACTACCTTTTATTTTTGACGCCTTTCTATGTACAGATAGTACCTTTATACCAGTGCTTTACTGGTATATAAACTAATATATGAAAATCGAAGTATAGATGCTGTCGGCAATCACAACAAGTAATAACTGAGAATCAAGTGAAAATACACAAAAATGAAATACTAACTGTAAGAAAGAATGCGAAAGAATATGTTTTCTTTTGAAGAAAAATTAATAAAATTGACGAGTGTGAAAAAAGAGTTGCTCAAAATATACGTGTACTTCCCGTGATGCTTGTCGTTATAGACTGCGCTTTTGCTTCGGTTAGGAAAGAGAAGTGCACTTTGTCCTTGGATATCGAAGAGCGCAATACAGACTTACTGTCGTTTGGATAGCTGAGTCAGGTGACATGGAAGATGGGGAATAATTGAAAGAAAAAATAGACTAACTGACGTATCACTCTCCGTGATTTTAATCTGCAGAAAGGCTACACTAGAGAACTGGAGCTAGAACCAGGAAAGAAGTACAAGATGACAACAATAGCAAACAAACCACCGATATTTGGTAAGAGAGTACAAGACCCCAACCTTATGATCTCCCTTATCTGATCCCTTATGTAAAAGTACGTCTTCAATCGTATGAATGTACGACACTTCGTTAAAATGGACCTTTTCGGCTTGGGTGTAATGTTTTCCCATTTCAGACCACCTGTTTTTAAGCCTCCTGCGCAGACGTCCTTGTAAGATTGGTCACGTCGTCACGCAACGTTTCCCTCCCCACAAAACGTGACGTGACCGACCTTAAGGAAGTCTGCGCAGGAGGCTATAGCTACCTGTCATTCTCTTGAACATGAAATTCTTTATTTGAGTTCTATCCATTTTTATGCGTCTTCTCTTATGGTCTGAAATGAAAAAACTAAACATTACACGCAAGCCAAAGAGATCTACTAATAGACCTCATCGGCTTCGGTGTAATGTTGTCCCATTTCAGACCACGTGTCATTCCCCAGAGTATCATTTCATTGTTTAACGGTTGTGCATGAGAAGATACATGAATATGGATACAACTCAAACAAAGAATCTTATTCTCAAGAGAATGATACGTGGTCTGAAATGATACAACATTACACCCAAGCCGATGGGGTCTTTTGATTTAGTATTACTAGCTCATGTGCTTGCACAGGCTAATAGTACAATATGTGTTTCACACGCCCTCTTGTATAGGAAGTTTTTCTAAATTACGTTTTCAAAGAAAATTGCTATTGTATTGCAGAAATTCGTAATTTCCTAAGTCCAGAGGAAAGCGAAAAGATCCAGAAACTTGCTATAGGCAAGGGTCTCCACACCAGTATAGTGCACTTTGATGAATATTTACTTGAAAAGAGGAAAAATATCGAAGGTATGAATGCATATTTAACTATTATAAAAAAAACAATGCACCCTTCACAAAACTATCTTGGATGCGAGACTAACATGGAAGCACAAAAGAAATGCCGCAAATTCCATCGAAAAAAAGTGTGACTTCTTTTGTGTTTCATGTTAGCCTCGCATCCAAGATAATTTTGAGAAGGGTCAATTCTCACTATGAAATGAAGTGACGCATGCGCAAGAGAACGGAAGATTGTGTTTTTCTTGAGTTGGCTTGCGCTTGCGTCACTAGTGACAGGCTTAATTAAGATGGGATCTTCTCCACCTCATCAGGTCATGCAGAAGGAGCTGCATCTACTTTTGGAAGCTGGGACAAAAATCATGATCTTTTTATCACAAAAGACGAGGTAAATATAGTATTATCCCCTTTCTGTTTCATTGGCAATGCCTGAAAAGATACAGCAACTGTTAGCAATCTCGCTTAATGATTAGTCTGACGTCACGAATGGCAACAGCACTGTCCTCAAACTCAATGCCGAAAACATTAGAGAGGCCCTTCCCTGGTCTATTTCGTCCTTTCCTCGTCCTTTCCTCGTCCTTTCCTCCTCCTCCTCCTCCTCCTTATCATCATCATCATCACCACTCAGCCATATGTTTTATAAAAGTTTTAAACTAATTATGATTTGGTATTTGTGTATTTAGTTCATACACTTCGCCATAAAATATAAATATGTATACCTAACAGAAGAAGACGTGGATAGCATGTAAGTGATCAGTGCTTTCATTGTCATTTGCCAACACGTACACACGTACACACGTACACACGTACACACGTACACCGTACACACGTACACACGTACACACGTATACACGTACACACGTACATGCGTACACGCGTACACGCGTACACGCGTACACACGTACACGCGTACACACGTACACACGTACACACGTACACACGTACACACGTACACACGTACACACGTACACACGTACACACGTACACACGTACACACGTACACACGTACACACGTACACACGTACACACGTACACGCGTACACGCGTACACACGTACTACAACGTTGCTAAGTCAGAGAAATTCAATCCACCTCTTCAGCGATAGGCTTTCACGTGGTGAATAGGGTTACAGTCACTCAAAAGTTCAGACATTGTTGTTGAATTGCCATACGATCGTACTAACTTTTGTAGAATTTATTGGCTTGATTTGTTTATACTGTTCTCAAAATTTTAATACTTTATTTTGAGGACAGAATAAACAAATCAAGTCAATAAATTGTAAAATATTTAGTATGATATCGTATGGCAATTGAACAACAATGGCCGAACTTTTTGGTGACCATAACACTATTCACCACGTGAAAGCCTATCGCCGAAAAGGCGGATTACTTTGGAATACCACCAATGCCCATACGTAAAAATGATAATAATAATAATAATAATAATAATAATAATAATAATAATAATTTAATAATTTATATAGTGTAAATTACATGGGTTATGACCAAATACGCTTTACGATAATCATGATAAAACAAGCAATAATAATAATAATGATAATAAATAAACAATTAATAACATACCTGGGTAAACGTGGCCAGTCTTGTTGCTTGCGTTGCTACATGTGACATCCCAGTAAAATCTCTCCCGCCCCTCATGGCTGATCCTCAACAACAAACCACTTCAGAAATAGCGATATTCTTGTACACAAGATTATTAAACTTGCGCATTTTTTTACTTCCAGGATCAAAAAACTACAACTAAAGGAAATGGACGATGGTGAGTTTGTTTTCCATGTTTAGAAGCTTCGAGAGAAAGAGGAATATGTAAAATAGGCCGTCTTATATGGCGGACGATCATCACGTGATCTGTCATCACTTTCCCCACTTTTCTTTGGGGAGATTTAATTGATGATTTTTATTATATGATTATCAATGAAATACCTACTATATTTCTCTATTTCAAAAATTTGATATTTTCACATGTGAAGACATCATCACTATGGTCTTATAGCAGAAAAAAGCTAGAAAAAGCTTTCTTTTCTTTTTCATTGATAATTATATAATAAACAGAATATTACATGGGCGGGCGGAGATACGAATTTTTTCACTGCGTTCACTTGTGAGAGATCTTTTCAACACTTTAAAATTCGTATCTCCGCGCGCCCATGTAATATCCTCTATATATCTTGTTTTGATAGGAATGGTGACCATTGAAGAATTTTCTACGTTCCCTACCGCCTCCATCGACTCATACATAAATGTATTAAAACAATACCACCCACGACATAAAGAGAGGTACAGCAACCAAGCCTGGTTGCCACACGGGAAGAACGCTGATCCAGTGATCAGGCAGCTCAGGGAAAGGTAAGAATACCAATCAATGTTTTGTACCATCACGTGACGGCAACCATGTTCAGGACCGTAGCAAGCCATGGAAAAGTGGGGAGGTGGGCACAAAGCATCACGTGACTATGACAAATGAAAATTGAATTCCATACTTGCATACTTGCTTTACTTTTCCGGGAAAAACTGGGGGCTCAAGCCTTTCCCAGCCCCTTCCCTTGCAACGAAAAAATTAAATTCGCCAGAGTAAAGGGATATTATTGTTCTTCCATGCCATATGGCCGCCGGCACGTGATGGTGCAAAACGTCTACAAAGCGTGTCGAGAAAAGCTACGTTTGTCAAAACAACAACAACAACAACAACAACAACAACAACAACAACAAATAAAACAACATACGAGCCAGTCTGAAAGGTTTCTCAGTGGGTCGTACTTTGGCTTGGACACTAAAGTCAACTATCTAAGGTAGAAACGAGTCGGGGCCTACGGCCTTCCAAAGCTTTTAGAGAACCAATGGTCGGTCAGTCGGTCGGTCGGTCTAGTGATGTGTAATGACATCTTTTTTTAATTGTTTTTAAGAATTAAAGTGCTGACAAGACTACCTGAGGAAATCATTCGCGGTAGTGAACCTCTTCAAGTAAGTATTATTATTATACAATATAAGCACTGATAGATAGCATGTTGTTGTACCACATCAGAACTGCACAGAAATATAGGTAATTCCCGAAACAAATTTGCACAGATGCACGCTTTGCACCAAAGAAATGAAAGAAATGTCGAGAGAATCTTGACCTCATCATCCTGTCATTTAAAAAAGTGACTTAATTCTTCGTTTGTATGCTACGTCATCACACTGCGGGACAAGGTTTTAATGTTTATCTTTTATGCTACGAAGGTGGTTCGATACGATAAGAATGGTCACTATAACGGACACTACGACAGTCAATCAATCACGGCTCATCCACGTGAATATAAATGCTGTCACACAACTGTCGCCAGTCAACCACACTGCAGGCTCTGCAGGTAAGGAAAACTTCATGAGTGCGTCAATCATTGTGTCCTTTGTTGTTACCACGACTATTAGCAAAGGTTTTTTTGTTGTGGGTGAGGTGGAGGTGCAAACTTTACTAGTTCTCTTTAAAAAACGCTATCTCGGTGGACCATTATATGTACAAAAACATATCATGCATCTCTTCCAAAATACAACTTTGACACTCAAGAATGTTCCTTAAGCTACGGCCACGAAGTATAACTTTGCGCGCAATTTCGCAGGCAATTGATGTTGATAGCCATGTTACACAACGCAATTTGTTGCACGCAATGGTGCTGAAGTAGAAAAGGATGTTGCACCGTGTGTCTGCGCTGTGACTTATGATTCTTTCTGTTATACTTAAGTCCCAATTTAAAAAAAATGTACATCTCCTAATAATGCGTGTTTTCTAGGTATGCAACAGTGCTGTACTATCTTAATGATGTTGAAGAAGGCGGTGAGACGGCTTTCCCTGCAGCAAACAATGAAACATACAGCGAAGAGGTAACTTTCAAAATGTTTAAGGCGCGGACGGACTTTAGTGCAAAGTATTACGCGGAACGCCGCACGCAAATGCCAGTATAAACTGCTGCAACTGTTGCGCGCAACGTTGCAAAACAGTAAAGATCTATTTGCGCGCAGCAACATTAATAGTATGAACACGAAAAAAGTTATTGGCAATTATTACTTGATGGTCTCAGCCAATGAAATGCGTCTTTTTGGTGTACCGCTGAACAGAATTCGCAGCATGCAATTATCTTTACGTAATTTATTGTCTAGTTGGAGGAAAAGGTGCTACGTGTGACATTCTTCAAAAACTCTGCCACCAGTAACGTTTCACGCAACAGTTGTACTGTGTGTCCGAGTTCTTAATATAACGAGTTCTTTGTTTTTTTCATCCTTTGCTTTCATCGTGACTTTAATGCTCGGATACTAGTTATGTGATTGGCTTCCAATTTACGAATACTTCAAAAACTCATAAATAATTCATAAGCCTTTGGTCCAATTGGAGCGAGCATACAAGTCATGTGACTGGCTTCACTAATACAAATGCTTTAAAAATCGAAACCGGCAACCCTTTTCCGTCGTTTTGTATCAAGTCACAATCACTTAAGACGGTCATAGTCTGCCATTCCTTTGATTTTAACGTTAAGAAGATGAAATTTATGGAAAAAGCTCAGTTTAAAACCAACAAATATTCCAAAAGTTTCCTTAAGGATTTCTATCTATGTTATTTTTAGGACTTAGTAAAGAACGTCACTGGAGACGTATTCAATTTATTGCAAAACTGTCATAAAGCCCGGCTTGTGGTTCCCGCAGAGAAAGGAAAGGCTATTCTATGGTATAACCACTTCGTGGATGAAGACACTGGCTTCCTGGGCGAGAGAGATGACTTCACGATCCATGGTGGATGTGGAGTGACTAAAGGTTATAAATGGGTCGCCAATAACTGGATCGTTGCGCCTGACTTGGATAATATTGACTATAAGAGTAGCTTTGATGATGATGTGACAATTCGTTAAATAATCCAACGGGGAATGGTACTGTGGACAAACTGTGTAGTACTCGCATGCGAAAGAAAAATGGACTAGTGTTTCACGAAGCGACAGAGTAGAATTCGTATGAGTGTGGAAATCAGAGGCACACGGAAAGATATAGAGCTAACGATATTCTTTTAACTAATCACAGTGCACGATTTCACTTCATCCAATGAACATACTCACATACTCGATCACATGGTGGCTACTGCTTCCCGAAAAGCAGTTGCCATAAAAATACCAGAATCAGAACGCTAGTGCCTGCATGCGATCAAGTCACGGCACGGTACGGTATAGCATGCCCGTACTGTGAGTCACAGTCATACAAAATCTACTCAATGGGTGTCTGGACTAATGTTAATCAAGATGGCGGATATGACGTCACGTCATGCGCACGCATCCTCCATGGTTTGTCCTTCTTGATACACCAGTTTAACACTGATAAGTAAATATTATAATAAAATATATCAATTATTTTAGGCAGAATATGCTAGTTATTAGATATGTAATAAAACCAATAAGGAAAAGATGGTCAAACTCGATGATCAATTTGTAGCGAGCTGATTTAGATAAGTTCTTATTTGAGGAAAGATTCAATTCAGAACAAGATATTTACCACGTTTGAATTTAAGTTATCTGTAATTGATAGTTTATAAGCATTCCCAAGAGAGTCACATGACAAAGACATGGCAGCCATGTTGGTGGTATTAATAATGGATGCTAATGATAAATCTTCTGTTAAAAATCAACAATATGACGGCGATGACGTAACGTGCAAATGAAGACTGATAAGTCCAAAATATATAATAAGTAATTCCTCGTCATAAGTACCGTAAATCCTCTATTAAGGAATAAAATTATCATATCATATTATATCCTGATAGCGTAGAACTTAAGCCGTAAGCCCCCTCTCTATTAAGCACCTCCCTCTCCAATAAGCCCCCCCTCAAACGTGCCTGAAATAAATAAGCCCCCCCCCCCCCTCAAACGTGCCTGAAATAAATAAGCCCCCTCCCCCCCCCCCCCCCTCAAACGTGCCTGAAATAAATAAGCCCCCCCCCCTCAAACGTGCCTGAAATAAATAAGCCCTCCGGGAGGCTTGATAGAGGATTTACGGTAGTTTAAATATATCTAATTACTAAAAATGTATTTTCTAAAAAAATATCGAATTTAAATGAAAATTAAATAAAAACAAAAAGAAAATGAAATGTGGATTACCAAAAAACATGTTTCAGATATATAACACGAGGCTGATAAATAACCCCAGCAATGCATTCTGGGGGGTTAACTTAATCATATAACACCATACAAGATAACAAAAAATCTTGATGTCTTTTGTTTGGTGTTATTCGATTGAGTTATCAGTCCCAGGATGCTATGGTGCGGCAGACTAGCGACGGTTCGCTCGGAAAAGCGAGTTGTACCTCCCTCCCTTCCTTCCTTCCTTCCTTCCTTCCTTCCTTCCTTCCTTCCTTCCTTCCTTCCTTCCTTCCTTCCTTCCTTCCTTCCTTCCTTCCTTCCTTCCTTCCTTCCTTCCTTCCTTCCTTCCTTCCTTCCTTCCTTCCTTCCTTCCTTCCTTCCTTCCTTCCTTCCTTCCTTCCTTCCTTTCTCTTTCTTTTCTTTTTAATTACCTGGCAGTTTCGTTGATCATAAACTTCACAAAACATCTTTTGTGATGTGTAAACTATCTCACGATGAATTTTGCCAATTTATTTTGAATGATAAGTTTTTTTGAAGTTTTGAAGTTATTTGTGTATATAAGATTTCCCACCTGCTGTTTTCTTGTGTCGTCTGCTGGTGTCTAATGGTATTAAGAAAAACGTGCAGAGAATCACGGACAACTATAACAACTAGATTTAAAAGAACCCATCACAGACTGAGACCAACCGCTGAAAACTAGATGTCAATTTTTCTCATGACCTTTTTCTTTCGAGGGTAGGGGAGGGGATATATAGTTGGATTTGGCAAGTGATAATTCAATATACGATCTAGACAACCGAATAATCTCAAACTTTGAGTTAATTTTCCCCACGTTTTGTCCGGGTTGTAACGCTGCCATTTGCTTATGATAAAACCTTACTCACCGGGAGGGGCTTAGTAGATTTATTATCCCTTCTAAAATAAACAATAAAGTTATGGAACAAATAGTAAAACAAGATTACATAAAACTTATAAAAAGCATCAGAATTAATCAAAGTAAATCACAATCACCTTTCGATTAATGAAATTTTGAAATTCGATTTATTTTCTAGAGGACCTGTTTTTGTTTTCAAAAAAATTATGAATATTCATATTTGAATGTTTCAATAAAACCACTTGTTAAATCTCAAACTGGTTGATATTCCCCATCACAAAGAAATCTTAGACTAACTTGATCATTAATACGAGAAACTCTCATTATTTATTAATTCTATTCTGATAAGTTCCTTTGTTTTATTTAGTTTAGCTCAGTTTACCCCAAGAAGAACACGTGGGGTTCATCTGTGTTCAGTCAGTCTATCTGTTGATCAAATCCTTAAGCCAGAAAAACTTAAACTCCAAATTAAAACGACAAATCTCAAGTGTATGAAAGAGAATGGCTTGGAATTTGCTTTCTTTATTTTTTCTTTTCTTAGCGATTCGTTCAAGTTCTTCCAACAAGTATAGCAGAGAAGCAAACCAACCGATAACAGATGATCCAGGCCCGTGTCTTGATGATGGCAAACCTAAGTTATATCGCTGGGATCCTATTGAGGTATTTATGATATTCTTTACTTAATACAGTTTTAAAAACCATCATTACTGGATAGAACTTGCTACGATCAAAAAAACTTTATAATATTTTGTAAATCAGCTTTTTAAAATCAAATTTAGATATAAATTTCTTCTAAAAAAAGTGTCTTTTAGTAGCAGAAAACTAATATTGCAAGAGGAAAAAAAATCATTTTCAGTTTTTCAGTGTTCATAAGTATTACATTCTATTCTAATTCCGTTATTTTTAGCAAATCGCTGAGAGGACAGCACATAGCATCGAGTAAATGCCCTACTGACTAAATATTTTGAAGTTTGGCACAGTTTCTTAAATTCATTTACATCTCAACCATCCTATGTAAAAATGGCGAAAATCTAAATTCCATAGCTTTTCCAAGACTCCAATTTTTTTCTTCGAAATTTAGTAACCTTTTTAGGCCTTAAATTTTAGTTTTTGATTTTAAGGTTGTTCAGTGTTTGGCTACCAAAAAGCCCAGATGCTCGACCAATCACTGGTATCCCTTTAAGTCTATCCCAATATTGGTTATTTTCTTATCGATCACATTATAGTAGTGTATCAAATGAAAAGAAAGTGCTGTCACGTGTGCTTTTTGTGACTAGTGATTAAATCAAAATCAAGTTATCGTACTGAGAATACTTTTATGATATATCAGCTGTCGTTTCGCTGGCTGGTTTTTGCTATCTCTGGGCATTATATTATATAGTTATGGTAACTCGTCAAATTTATCGATACCCTGAAACAACCTGCGGGCTGATCAAGCTCAGGGCAGGGCTCATGGATTGAATTGGATTTTAGCGTTTAAACAATGAAAGGGTATCGCTAGGGGGTGTTGGTGTGGATGAGGAGGGGGGTGTGGGTGAGGGGTGTGGGTAAGGGGTGAGGGTAGGGTAGCGAAGTAGGTGAGGGATGTGGTGAGGGGGATGTGGGTAAGGGGTGAGGGCAGGGTAGCGAAGTAGTTTATCTTTTCCCCTTAAGACTAAAGAACGATTCTTTTCACAGGTTGGACATGTGCGTAAAGTAAAGCTAGAAGGAAACAAGAAGTATAGAATGATAACGAGAGCTCGGTTTCCACCAATCTTTGGTGAGTAAAATGAATGTGGACCAACCACTACTGGGGCAGAACCAGTGCTGGGGAAGGACATTAGCTTGAGTAACAAAAGGGGAGAATAGTTCCACTCAACTACCACCAAAGAAGCTAGAAACTGAAATTTTCGGAAATACGAATAAAAACTTTTCCTATATCTGAAGTTGGAACATGGAAAGCGCGCTCTAATATAAGTGGATGAAAGAAAAATATAAGAATAACATCGTTACAGCTAACTCACTTACTTTCTTCAGCAAAACCACTTGCAGCTTTTCGTACGTGCACTAATTTTCTTGTTTCTTGCTTGTGTTCTCAGAAATCCCCAACTTTCTGACACCAGAAGAATGTGACCACATCATCGGGTTGGCCAAAAAGGCAGGCATGCATACGAGTGATTTACACATGGATCCTATTACAACAGAACACATGAAACGAATCAGATCTACTGAAGGTATCTTGAAAAATTAGCACCTGTGATTACATTCCTGAACCTTACGTGAAATATATAGTAAAGCCTGGTTCACATTAGCGACGCAAGCTTTTTCATAACGACATACGTAAGCGCAGAAGGTACTTTAAGGATGACGGAATGTTTTGTTCTATCCAAATATAAAGGGGTTAACTAACCCTAAAGTATGCGCTGGCCTATGTCGTTATGCTTATGCTTGCGTCGCTTAGTGTACCGTGCTGTGATTTTTATAGGATAGGCACCATTGAGGAACCTAATTGGATAGGCAGTAATCTTATGCGCATTAGTTGACTCTTGCATCGCGTTCTCCCGCACATCCTATGCCACTTTCCCCGTGCAGAAGGACTGTAACTGAAGAAATGGAAAACGCACGCACGTGCTGTGTGCAGTTATAACACTTATTACGGTATTGGCAGAACAAGAGCGAAGTGTTAAAAGATGCACGACGCGAACCGCATCTCAACAGTTCTTGAGTGTGACTGCACACAGCATACCAAGCAAGTTTTTCAATTTCTTTTAAAGTACAAATGTGCGCGTGTACCGTGTGGTCTAATAATGCACGCGCCATCAACCAATCAGAAAGCGAAATTTATAACAGTTATTTCATAAACTACAATGGCAAAGAGGTTTTGATTGGCTTATACAAAGCGATATTCCTAATGGATAATATATCAGCAGACAACGGAACAGCCAACCCGTTAACAAAAAATGAGCTTATTACTTGGTTCAACGGACGTCGATTCCGGATGACTGAGTGCTGCGTTGCAGTTTTTCACAGTCAATGGAAAAAACTTTTTTTTAAATATTATATTCTAGAATAGTCCCCTTCACAGTTCACTGTGCCTTTGCACATTCACATGTCTTTATCATTGCAAGGTCACTTCATGTCTCGCTTCGATGCAAAGGCACGGCTACCTTTCAAGATGCAGCAGGGAACTGTGAAAGGGTATTATTAATTTTTCTGGTCTAATTTTAATGAACAGGTCATTCCAACAGTTCAGCAGGATATTTTCTTAACTGGGATTTGGACAGAGATTACGAAATCACCAAAGAAGAGGTAACATACGTTAGATCATAGCTGATAGAGGAGAATGGTCCATAATCCTCTATTAACTATGGTTAGCTAGATACATCAACCTTCTCCCAGTTGAACACAATCACAGACTATACTGCTATCACATTCTCGCTTATCACACGTAACAATATTCTGAAACACAGCATTTCATCACTATTTGCAATATTATACGCAATGCTGCATTCATTGCGTAACAATCGTAACATTTCATTCGGCAACAAACAATGGCGTTCTGGCAACAACAGACCTTTTCCATGTTTGAAAAATGACGATGTGTTGCTTGACCGAGAGTAGCCTGGGGACGAGGCTATTCATTTCCGTTGAATTTCAAGGTTTATATTGTTAAAGTTTTGCGTTCTCTACTTTACTGTTGGTATTCTGGGGACGACGTTAGGACCTTCACTGGAACACATGAATATTCTACACAACTTAGAGGCTAACAGAGAATTGGAAAATGGAGTATTGTAGACATTGCTAACAACCAATTATCACTTTCAGTAAAACAAATTGCTCTTTATAATTTTCAGATTAAGAAGTTTGCAGAGACAGTCAAGTATCTTATTCTTGAAGATCAAGATATTGACGAGATGTAAGTGTATAGATGTATAATCATGTAAATCACTTGAAACCCCATTGAACGTTCTCAAAACATCTATTTTATCGAAACCTGAAATTGCATTTAGGAAGAGCTCAGGGCATGGTTAACTCACGGATCAAACGTATCAAGAGAAAACACTCAAAGAAATATATCAAAAAATGAGTGAGAATTTCTATTTTGAAGACTAGGGTACCAGTATAATAAGAAAACCTATAAACCAGTGGCCCTCAAATCGGGTAATAAAAAAACCTTGAACAAATAAATGAAAATAAAAAAAATTAAAGATAAACGCTAACAATAAACATTACGAATATACAAATATGAAACAAACAAATTATACTATAAAACTTTAAAAACTATTCTCAAGACTATTTTGTTTCTCTTAGGATTAAAAATCTTGATCTCAAAGAACTGGAAGATGGTGAGTTAATGAAAATAACAAAAAATCAAAAGTAACCTAGGATACGACACTGCGCACGCTCTCATTGGTCGAGAAACTTTAGTTTCTATCTATATTGAGGTTGCTTAGTTTGCTCTGATTGGTCAAAAGCTATTGCGTAGTTGATACAGTAACAGTGCATACATGTATTTAGAACCAAAACCGGCGCGTTTTCATTGGTTGAAAAGGTTTTAGGTTTTATCTACATCACGTTGCTTAGCTTGCTCTGATTGGTCACCAGCCATCGCGCAGTTGAAACATTGCACAGATGCAATAAGTATCAGAACGCGCACTCTGATCGATTGGCCAAAAGCGCCACTACGTAGGTGATATATTGCATAAATGTAAAAATATTGAACACCTGCTCTGATTGGAGCGAAGAAAACTACACTAGCCATAATGCATGACACATTCATAAGCAGTTATTTGCTGATGTCGAAGGCAGATCATTCAAACATTGTTTTTTGTTTTTGCTGTCTATCAAACATGCCAAGTCATTTTCTGAAAGCTCAGGGAAGCGAGCCATGTTGACAAATGCAACATTACTGCACATGAACAGACCATTTTTGCAGCAAAACGGCTTTGCACTGTAATGCGCAAGAGCACACCATTATTTGTTGGCAGTTATCTTGACCAATCAAAAAGACGAGAAAAATAATTGAATGATAAATCAGAATATGCGGTTGCTCTGATTGATTGCAGACAATTATGTGAACTATACACACAATAAGCATCAGGACGTATTCTAATGGTTGCACTTAAAATTTTGTATGCGGTTTTTAGGTATCATTACTTACCCCGAATGGCAAACACTACGAACCAATGCCATCGACATGTACTTCAATGACCTCAAAGATCACCATCCTCATCACCGCGACCGATACAGCAAACAAGTATGGCTCTTCCAGGGAAAACAATCTGACAAAATAATGAAAAATTTAAGAAAAAGGTAAATACTTCTGTAGGGGCTAAAACAGAGCGGGTTGATCTTAAATAAGGACAGAACTTGGAAATACATGCGCAAAGTGAATATAAGAATTCA
The DNA here is from genome assembly GCA_023349425.1 of Anthopleura sola. NCBI lineage: Eukaryota > Metazoa > Cnidaria > Anthozoa > Actiniaria > Actiniidae > Anthopleura > Anthopleura sola. The sequence goes on from JALHLI010000001.1 coordinate 11,449,692, forward strand.
CTAGTGCGCATTATTTCAAGAGATCACTGCGTTCCTTTGGTCTCGGCAAAAAACTAAGGGCTAAGGAAAATCTAAATGGTCCACCTTTTTTCTAGTTTTTGTCTCGTTATTTTGATGGTTTTATTTTACTATAATATCAAATCAGTTAACAGTGATAGTTAGATTGTGCCTATGGCTTACATTTCATGGCCGAGGCCAAAAGAAGCGCAGCTGTTGCGATTACACGGAGCAGTTTTCTTTGCAATTTGTCTTGCAATGGCGTTGTGACACAAGTTGCAAGAGGGTTTACAAGGTGAAACGGAGATGCTATTGTTGACAAAAGAAGAAATGAATTCTAATTTCTGCAACGATTTGCCACAATGCTGCATGCAACCTGTCTCTCAACGTCGCTGCGGAAGGAGTTTAGAGAAAACTTTCTTGTCAAGGTAGTCAAGTTTAGTGTTAACTTTTGATTTGCTTTAGAATTTGGAAACTAACAAGGCTTCCTAAAGAAATTATTTATGGCGGAGAACCCTTACAGGTTAGTGGATGGTGCCAATCAAATCTGCTCTCCTCCCCGCGACCACGCCCACACCCATGTAAAGTTATATTCAGGTCCATTAAGTCAGAGATTTGCCAATCTAGTTTGACATTAGGGACTTTCCAATATAACATCACTGGCTTGTATTCTAAAATGACAATTTAAAGCGCCGGGGACGAGCAGTATAATCGTGTAACTTGTGAATGTGGCTCGTATTACCACTCCGCGCCCAAAACATATTTGTTGCACGACTTTGTTACAGAAATAGAAGCTCTTTTTACTCTCTGCAACAATGAAAATTTGTTGCGCGCGGGGTGGTAATAGGAGCAATATTTGCTCTGCAGCTTGCAACACGACAATTTTGCCCGATAAGTTGCACAATGTTGTTTCAGCGCCTGCAATAGTTAATAATCTATTTTTGGTACTAATATTATCCTTTTAAAACATCTGTAGGTGGTTGGATACGACAAGCGAGGTCATTACAATGCTCATTATGATGGCACAAGAAGATCCGACTTCCCCAATGACAATTGCTGTCATTTTGATCTTCTTCATGTTCCACACTGTAGACTTTGCAGGTAAAGGCTTACTTACGGTGTTGCGAGGGTTTCAGAACTAATTGCACCTTGTAACACCCCAGCTTTGAGAAACTTTCGTCGTGAGAAAAAATAAAGCATGGATTTGCAGAACGCGAGAGAAGTCCACAAACAACGTGAACTGACACTGGTTGTTGAAGGTTTTGTTGCTTGTTGCATACCAAGCCTGAAATGCAGATTGGCTGATGTGAATTCAAGCAGCAAAAGGACATATCAATTTGGAATTTTTTCCAAACTTTGTCTGTACGTTTTTCTAGCATACTTTCATCTGTGCTGACATTATTAATATACAATAAAATACATTCTAAGCTTTGTAAGCAACATGTAACAAAACCTTCACCAACCTTTTTTTACAAATAACTGTATAAATTATTAAATTCTGTCATTTATATACCCAGATACATAACTGTCTTGTATTATCTCAATGACGTCGAGGAAGGAGGAGAAACAGCGTTCCCGGTAGCTGACGCAGAAAACTTCAACGAAACGGTAGGTCAATACTGCCATTGTTTAATCTTTCCTTCTCTTCCTATTTTTCGTTCCGTATTTTCTTTATTTCATTAGAAAATTCCTCGTGTGCTAGTCTCTAGGATAAGATAGTTCTAGCGCCTCAGACACTATGTTTGTTTGAGTTTCTCTGTAACAACTGGTAGTCCTTGGTTGCTTCTAATTTATTTTGGTCAGATTACCCATTTTCCATACATCGGTTCACTGGTCACAGACAAAGCATTCAATCGAGACTTCAAGGTAGTTTCAAAGGATTATTCAAATTTGAACCTTGCAGCCTCGACTGCACGCTTTGACGACCATTGAACCGATGTATGGAAATTTGTAATAGTATGGAAAGTGGCGAATTATAATGATAATTTTTTGGTCTTTGCAGGAATTCAGAGATCGTAAACAAGGGAATCTTTACAATCTACACAAGTACTGCCATTCAGCAAACCTCGTTGTTCCTCCCAAAAAAGGTAAAGCCATAATGTGGTACAACTTTTTTCAGGACGAGAAAACTGGATGGATGGGAACACGTGACGACAGATCACTACATGGCGGATGTGACGTCAAAAAGGGACAGAAATTCGTGGCCAATAATTGGCTGCCAGCACCGGAAGCCGATTCATTTCAATTAAGAAGTGATTATCTTTTTGATGAGGAATTAGCCGAAGCATAAGGTTTTTGTCTTAGTTTTTAGCTATTCTTATTTTTAGTTCTCATGAAGGAAGGTTTAATTCAAACTCCCAACAGTAGTCCACTTACTCATTCAATGCATACCGCTGTTTTAAAAGACAGTTTTACAGGTTTAGCCTCGTTTATAAGTCAATCGTATTCAAAAGAACGTGGGATTTTAAAACAATGTCATTTGTGAAGTTGCATGTTCTTTACATTTCAGTTATTTGTGAATTATTTCCTCCTAAACGAGGCTAAACCTGTTGAGTTAGTGTTGAAAGATCAATGCAGTAGTTATCGAAAGAGAAACAAAATCAAACATGCATTCCTGTAGAGGAGTTGACATGCCCTCCTGTACTGAAAAAAAGTAGTCTAAAACCCTGTTGACAGAAAACACAAAGAAATAAACAAATATATGAAAAATTAGAATGCAACAAAATATGACAAGAAGACTAAAAAGACTAAGGACTATAATAGTCCCTTTCACAATGCGCCATCTTGAAAGTGAGCAGTGCCTTTACATCGAAGCGAGATGAACGGTGAGCTTGCAATGATAGAGGCATGTGAATAATTGTCCAATGTGTTCAAAAAAGGTGTCTATCATTGGAAGCTCACAGGCTACCTTTCAAGATGCCGCAGGGAACTGTGAAGGGGACTATTTATAATTGAACATTAAAAACAAAAACATTTGCGCTTGTTTTCCAAAAACAACTTAGGCTAAACACTGACTGGAAATGAAAGACTGGTTACTGTAGATACTGGTCTTTTACTATCACGATGAGACAAAAGCATCAAACTAGCAAACAAAACATATGAGTTGATATCTTGAGTTTTGGTTCATTATGTTTTGAATTACTGAAGACAAAAAACTGATTTTCAAACCATCAAAATAAGAAATAACAAATTCAAAATAACGAAACTTAAAACTGGCAATAAAAGTACAAACTGAAAACCTATGATAAAGTACTAGAACTAAAGACAATAAAACCTTTATTAAACGGACAAATATTAAGCGACCAACTTCTATTTAGCGGCCACTTGTCAAGTCCCAGAGATGGATCTTGCTGTAAAACTTTATTAAGCAGGCAACATTAGTGCTTTGACGTGCGTTGATAAGTTGCTCTTCATGCAGCATAAAATATTTATAAATTTGTATGAAATAAAATATAAAATGTAAAAAAAATCTAAGTAGTATTCTTACGTATAATATACAGGTCACCTTGGTATTTCCATGATAAGGTCACCTTAATATTTGAACATCAAAAAACTCTGTACACGGTACAACACCATGCCATCAGTAGATCACCTACTGAATTTCAATTCCGAGGAGTGGAGGATAAGGCCCCACTACTGTTCAATAGACCTTTTTACAGTACCGTTCAGTCACCACGAATAATAGTTCCAAGTCGAGGTTGGAGCTGACGCGCATGATAAATTATAGTTTTGCTATGCACGACCACTCCAACCTCGACTTGGAACTATATTATTCATGTCACTGGAACGGAACTGTAAAAAGGTCTATTGCCATGGCGCATTCGTGGTCTAAGTCTCAAACGTTAATGGTTCAGCCACAGCAAGATAATCAACAACAGTTGCAAATTCTACCTCGCATTTACAATCAGAGGTCAGGTGAGATAACAAGCACCGTGAATCCATGGTCAGCTGCGAGCTTGGTGATGGAGGAACAACAGTTAGGAGAGAATAAGTTTCTAAATTGCTTCTAATAGAGGCTTTGCACCAACACGTGATTGTAGGCATCACAGGATACAGGAACAATTGTATATGCTCTAGTCTGATTTACATGCAAAAAAATTAAGTTTCCCAGGGTTAAAAAGACTCTATTGTCGTGCCTCCTGTTATGGCTGCTATCACATGATAGTGCAAAGCCTCTATGTAGACCCCTTGCACTAATTCCGAAGCTCGGGGTCAAAACAATAAAAAACATTACTAACCCTCCCCCATAATTCAAGATGCCCAACCCAGCTGGTGTGTCATCGTTCATATTGCAATAAAGGTGCGATTACACGGTGCAATTTTCTCTGCAAAACCGTTGCGAGACAAGTTTCAAGAGCGTTTAAATGGTGCAACAAAAATTTTACACTCGTAATATTTCTGTCGGGGGACTGGAGAGAGATGCGCCTTCATTTGTAACTTTTCAAGATGGCGTCCATGTAAACAAACAGTATCCATGTCCAAGCGAAAAAAGCCCGGTATTTTACTGCTGGTTTTGTTGGATGATGATGAAGAAAGAAAAGAAAAAAGGGTCCGAACTTCCTGGGTAAGGTCCTGGCTAGGTAGAAGAGAAGAAATTGTGCTCGAGTGCTGTCAGGCGATTGTAAAGATTCTTGGTCCAATCCACATCAAGACTCCAGACAACCAGGAGAAGTGGTCAACAATAGCCAAATGCTTTCTCCAAAGGTGGAATATTCCAAACGGTATCGGAGCCATCGATGGCAAGAGAATCATTCAGCAACCCTGCAACTCTGGCTCACATTGTTATGATTATAAAGACAATAACAGCATCATACTTGTAGCGGTTTTTGGTCCAAATTACGAGTGCTTATGGGCAGATATTGGTAAAAATGGAAGAGCTCCTGTTGGTGCAATATGGCAAAAGAGTGATTTTAAGAATCTCCTGAGCAGTTCATCAAACCCACTGAGCATTCCACCACCTGCTCCTCTTCCTGGGAAAGAAATGCCAGTCCCTTACGCCCTCACTGGAGACAATGCATTTGGTCTTACAAGGTATCTCATGAAACCATATCCACGAACTCATCTGAGCAGTGAACAGAGGATCTTTAATTATAGACTTTCTCGCATGAGACATATTTCAGAGAATGGTTTTGGAATATTGGCCAACCAATGGCGGCTTCTGAGATCACCAATCCTTTTGTCACCTGCTAGTGTTAAAAAAATAGTTCCGGCTGTATTGGTTATTCACAATTTTATAAGGTGGGTGTGATTTCCAACACAATGGGTGCTAATCAATTATAGTTGTGTGCTGGGGGAGGGGGTCATTAACAATTTTTTAATGAAGTTTTTCAAGGAAGGGGTCAAAAATTAAAGACATTTTAATTAACGGATGGGTCATAAATAATATAAAAGTTTAAAGCCATTCAGTTTTATAAGCCAATGTTTCTAAAACTTTGCGTTTACTTTTTAATATTTGGTTAAAATTAAGGTCTTACACTTCTCTCTCATAGACGGATGAAGCAGAAGACTTGACTACAGTGGACATGATGGTAGAGAACTTGAAAGAAGATGGTCCAACTTCAACATCCTGGATAGATTTCTCTCCATCATGCAGCAACAATTTCAGCAATGAAGCAAAGATGATGCGAGAAGAATACAAGGAGTATTTCTGCAATGAAGGAGCTGTACCTTGGCAGTGGAGGATGTGTGGACTTGACTAAATTTAGCACGGTAAAAATATATAATTATAAGAAAGAATTCATGACTGGCTATTTTTTACATGGGGCTTTCAAATTGGCTGGATATGTAGTTAAGAGGGATGTCTGTTACACATTCAGAAAAGAAAAGTAATCCACAAAATTATTAAAATTCAAAATCTTATTTCAAAAACTCATGAAAAATTCATAAGTCTTTGGTCCAATTGCCCACTTTAGATATATATCCGAAGCCAACTGGAGCGAGGGGACTGTGACCGAGATTGCGACCTCAAAACGAGGCTTCGGGGTAGACATCTTTGCTATTTACTTCTTAAAAGCTTTACTGTTTCGCTAAGTTTATCACTTTGCTGGTGTTTTTTCTCCTGAGATTGTTTAGAATCTATGTTTGTTTACTCTATAACCAAGGGAGAAAGTGTTCTTCTTCCATAATAATTGTTAAAATGGAGGCAAACGAAGCCACGAATGAAGGAACGAGAGAGTTTTTTCAGCGTAAACATCTGCCTTGGCTCAAGTCATCCCTCCATGATCGAGGGATCCAAACATCTTCGGATGGAACAACTTCTCAAGCATACCTGAACTTACTTTCCCCGATATTTGCAACTATTTGGTCGGAAAGGCAGAGTATGACCAAGAAAACTTAAAATCATTCAAGAGCCTTCAAGGATATAGGCTATTTAACGATGGACATGTATTAGACTTGAAATTACACAAACCTGAAGGCATGGATTATACATTCATCAATTTTAATGTGAAACCAATTGAGAGGTCTAAAGTTGATGGTGGAAAAAGTCACTATGATGGCATTGTGGTATTAAAAAGTGATTGATCTGTCCATAGTGCATTTTGTCCTTGTCTAGGAGGGTAAGTTAGATTGCATTTTTTAAATGTGTGATGTGTTGGTGTGTTAGGTCTCATCAGTTTTTAGTTATGGACTGCAATGTTTCATAAGATAAATGCCTGTTTATTGTTGCTGATAATAAAGTAATCACAATCTCTTCATAATTTTTTATGAATGCTTGTAAAAAGCAAAGACGAAATGTCAAACATGGAGTTAAATTTATTCTATTTTATAAAATCAAAGATGAAATGTCAAACATGGAGTTAAATTTATTTCATTTTATAAAAGCAAAGATGAAATGTCAAACATTGAGTTAAATTTATTTTGTTTTATATGCTTAGACTGGGAATCCTACTTAATTTTTTAAAATTCTTTTTCTGGGCTGATGGCTCATGCAGGCATGTAGCTGCATGTTTGCTTGATGTGCAATGTACTGTGCATAGAAATCAACAGGAGTCCTGTACTACGAAAGAGTGCATGTGGAAAAAACAAGGCAAACCAAACGAAAATGCCTGTCCCATTTCTGATCTGAAAATTTGCAAATCCGAATACGTTAAGAGAGAGAGAGCAGTCAAACCTACAAATTTTGACCCAAGATCATTAAAACATGATCCCATTGAGTTTTTAGACAGTTTAAAGCAAGGGATGAATGAAAGTGAAACTTCATCACTCATACTTCTACAGAAGCCCACAACTGTCACGGCAAAAGCAAAAAGCTCACGGCAAGAGCAAAAAGCTCACGGCAAGAGCAAAAAGCTCACGGCAAGAGCAAAAAGCTCACGGCAAGAGCAAAAAGCTCACGGCAAGAGCAAAAAGCTCACGGCAAGAGCAAAAAGCTCACAGCAAGAGCAAAAAGCCTGGAGGTCTGGGTAGGACTTTAATGGTTGCAATGCATCATGGGATCATTTCAAAATGGCGGACTACTTTGTTGTCCCTGCTGTTTAAATTATAAAGATATGATGATGACTCAATTATATTTACATACTTATCTAGAGATAATTTTATTTTTGTTTTTATTTTATAAAAGTGTAAACAATATATCCGTGAAACACAAAATGCAATTTTGTACAAAAGAGTACTAATTAAGCTACTGAAAACAAGGGATTTCGTACAAAATCGCTTTTTTTTCCACGTATATTCTAACAGTTTTACTCTATTATCACTTTTGACTCAAGGGGGTCAGGGATTTGATTACCATTTCTCTCCCACTAAGTGGGGTATTTAAAAACTTTTGCCAAGTCAATTTTTCAATTGCCCCACTTATCCCCACCCTGTCCCCATTTGGGGGGGTTGGTGGTTTACTTTGACTAGTGCATGATTACTACATATTTCAAGTCTTAAATTAACTGAAAGCGTATTGTATTGTGTATCGTCGTTCCTCAAGTTCATTTTAAACAAGAAGATTCCTGAGAATGTATGCTGTTTTCAAAGAGAGCCCGGAGCCGTTGTGGTGAGAAGAGAAGCGGAAGGCGCGATTTCGGCATTCAAACTTCCAAAATGGTAAGTAACTTGTTATTGCACCGATATCTCTTATACATGTAAGCTTATCTATATAGTGAAAAATAAATAAATACGTTATTTTTTTTGTGAATAAATGTGCGTACACAGGCGTGATGGCTGTCGGCCGAATTTTCTCAACGTCAAACAAAGCTCTTCGAAACTTTCCAAACTCTAACAAGCTCACGCGTTTTCGTCAAAACTAATAGCCAATAATAATTTAAGCTTATAATGGGAACCATATTTGAAAATAAATACTTTTTGGGGTCCGTATTTGAAAATTATTTAAGTAAAAGTTTGATGTTTGCGATAACACGTTATCGATTGCTGACTGCAATTTTAAGTGAGGTGTCAGTTTATTTCTTGAACGAACTTGATATAACTTAAGACCTAAAGATAAATAAGCTTAACGAAGCAAAGAGTGAAACTGTTGATTATTATTTCGTGTTATTTAGTTGTCTTACTTTTGGGGTTTATGGTAGGATTCAACTAAGTGGACAAAAAGAGGTACAGGAACATGTCCCATGTGCAAGTTGTCATAACCCACAGCATGGAAACCAAAGACATGTCCATGTGGTTACGATCTTGGGGGTCATACATCCAAAAACCAAAGAAATTGAAGCTGGAAAACCCAGATTGTGTTCTTATTGCAAGAAGAGATGGAACTAGCATATATTCTGTTAAAACTAGTCCCAGGGGTGACAGATGTTTTGTTGTCACTGATGAAAGTGGCAGTTTTTGCCACCATCCCAACTGCAAGGATATCAGAGGGTTTTTTGTTACAAGCAATCCGGAAGCTAGTGCAATGGATTTCTCTTGCCAGCATATTTAATGTGTGGCAAAGACGACAAGTGCAGAGCAAGAATGGCATATTGACAGGGATATTGTGGAAAGGTATCCTTGTGACCAGAGTACCAAGGAAGCACTGAGTGTGAATATAGTTGACAACGAAAGGATCAAGGGATGGCCTTAAGTCATTAAAGTTGCCACTAATGTTTTTGTTGTTTATGGACCACCAAGTGCCTCCTCTCCTCTTGGCTCTCCCCATGTGGTCAGGTTTGCACCAGATCACTATAGGTGAACTGGTAAAAGCTGCAAGACTCTGGCCCATCAAGGTTCCACCAAACAACACAAGTATAGCAAGCTCTGTTTGCACCAACATGCTATTCTATGTGCATTAAAAGATACTGCTGCCATTTCTACAAATCTTCCCTCATCTTCTGGGACAAAAGAAAATGTCAGCCTTACAACTTCAACAGTTCCAAGCTCCATTTCAGTTCCAAGTTCCAACCCAGCTCCAAGCAGTGAAGTTATACGACAAGCTACCCTAAACGCAAACAGTCAGAGATCCTTGCCGTATGAAATTCCAATCAAATGGCTGGATTATGCTAAAAGGTGCGATGCCTTAACACGTATGGGAGTCAAAGAGGTAAGAAGAAGTTTGAGATTTAATAATCCATGTTAGATGATACTTATATGATACCAAAAACTCAATTGTTTATAAAAATCTTATCTTTAAGGGTGGCTGGCCATTGGTTTTTCAACCCGATGAGTCTGATTTCAGGTTGTGTGGTGCTATCCTAGGAGGCTCAAAATAACATCCTGGCAGCCGGGGGAATTCTGTCCTTTTGACCAATGGGAACCCATACCGGAAGTGTTCCATTCATGTTAAATCATGTACAAATCATGAATGTAAGGCCTTACACCAATTATGGCCAGTGGAAATTGGTAAGAATGACAATGTTATACATTTTTTCTAAAACTGAGCAAGCAATGTAAAATATCAATTAACATCACAAAATATTCTAATCCTCAAGAGAAGGGAATTCTATTGTTTTGCCCCCCCCCCCCCTCCCATGTTGTTGTTTTATTGGGCCCTTTGGCCATATCTCTGGAAAAGTCTATTATGCTATAATGATAAAGAGGCAAAATCTCACCTTACTTTTTTCATTTATTTCTCTATTAATTGGATATTCCCTTTTTTCTAGGGTAATTTAATATCTTTGACAAGATATATATTGGTATTCTTGTACATTCACTTGCTTGAATATGTTTTTGCACTTTTATACTTGATTATATTCTTGTACATTCACTTGCTTGAATATATTTTTGCATTTTTATCCTGGTATTCCTTTTGGGATTCAGTTTAGTACTCTCACTCCTTGCTTAGCATATTTTGCCTTTCTTGGTTGCACCTATTGTTCTCCCCAGTTACACGTTTTGCAATTTATCCTGTCTTTTATTCGTAAAGCTTTTATTTTCTAGTATTATTTGTAGCATTTCTCTTTCATTTTTGGGGCTGTTTCGTTTAGTTTTACACCATGTGCTTTAGCCGGGTTGTATAGTTTTGTTTTATGCAGTTCCCTTTTGATTTTTGTTAGTTTTTTGCATTAAGTAGCGCCCTTTTATCCTTTGGGGATTCGGTTTCACACTCTTGTGCTTGCATTGTTACATGTTGCCTTTCTTGTCGCAACTTTTGTTCTTTTCAGTCTCACCTTTCGCAGTATTTATCTTGCTTTTTATTCGTATTTCCTTTTATTCTTTCGGTAGTTTTTCAGTACATTTCGTATGTAAGAGTTCTATTTCTTGTTAGGTTGGCTGCGTTTAGGCCACTTCCTGCCCAGAAGGTAGTCGTGTGTATGCCAGTTAATCGAGGCATGTGAAACAAGCCTACATTTTCTCAGTTCAAGACATCGGAATATTATTTTAGGATGAGACTGTTACTTGTTTGAAGGCACTAAAAATCTCAAAACAAGTAAATATATTCTCAATATAATGGTTTTTTATTTAAGAGTGTAACTTAAGATCTGTTACCAATATTACAGTATCTCAGCTTGTAAAAGCCATTAACTGGTGTAAAGCCTACTGAGCTATCAAGAGATGTCCTGCATCATGTAATTACAAGGTGTGTTGATCCACTTTTCTATCCAGTTTCCCAGACAGCACCAGAAAGAATCAAGCTCACACTACAGTTGCAGAGACTAAAATATGCTGATCTGAGCATCAGATAAAGGAAATGAAGCTAGAACTCCAGAAATCAAGCATCGAAGTGGATAGCCAGTTAAGCCAGGACATTACCAATATTCTTGGTAATTCGGATAATAACACACCATTCATAAATTTGTTTTGGCAGCAGCAGCAAAACTATTCACATGCAGTTCTACTGGTGCAAGATATCATCCATTGATAATATGGTATTGTTTATCTCTGGCTTCAAAGTCACCTGCATGTTATGAAGAACTGCATAAAAGAGTAAAATTCTTGTACTGCCAAGCCAAAGGACCCTAAAAGACTACAAGAACAGTATCCATCCTATGACAGGAATTCAGGAAAACGTTTTTGGAAGAATTAAAGAGCCTAACAGACTGCTAATTTGACGTACAACGTTATGTAGTCCTGCTAATCGATGAAATAAAAGTTATGTCAAATCTTATATTTGACAAAGTAACAGGGAACTTATTGGCTACATTGACCTTGGCGACCCAGACATTAACTTTGGGACACTTGAGAAAGCTGATGAGATTGCAAGTCATACACTGGTATTCTTCATCAGGGGTGTCTGTACTGAGCTTAAGTTCAGTCTTGCATATTTTGCTACCAATGGTGTAACCTCCTACAAGCTGATGCCACTCTTCTGGGAAGCTTTGGGTGCATTGGAGATGACATGCAACCTTTGGGTCATTGCTGCAACTGCAGATGGAGCATCTACTAACAGAAGTTTCTTTCACATGCACAAGGCGCTGAGCAACAATAATGATAATGTATGTCACTGTACTGTCAATTTATATGCACCAGAAAGATACATCTATTTCTTTGCTGATGCTCCCCATCTTATAATGACCACAAGAAATTGTCTTTACCATTCTGGAAATGGATCATGTACTAGGTAAGTTTTTGTAATATTATTACTGAAATTTTAAACCTTTGTTTGTAATTTGTGTATCAGTGCAATAATTGTGATACTGTATTGTAGATGTAAAGTTATCAATTGTGTGTTTTGTATTAAAGTCAGTATACGTACACTGAAAGCAACTTGTATTTGAAATCTGGTTGGCTGATTACCTGTATTTGTATTTTAGGTACATGTGGAATAATGGCCAGTATGTTTTGTGACAGCATAAGGTGCAGCTGTTCTATCAGGATGCAGAAAATGGTTTGAAGTTCTTGCCCAGAGTAACTTTTGATCAAGGGTCTCTCTGTAACACATAATGATGACCACTTGTATACTTCAATGGAATGCCTCGACTTATTCTCCATCAGCTCCATTGGCTCCCCGTCAAGAAACGCATTGTCTTCAAAGTATTGCTCCTCACTTACAAAGCTCTCAATGGGCTGGCCCCACAGTATCTGAGTGAACTGCTTCATGTGTATAAACCAACGCGAAGCCTAAGATCAGCATCAAAGTTTACACTTAAAGTACGAAGTTCAAGAACGAAGCATTATGGTGGGCGTGCGTTTTCAGTTTATGCACCAAAGCAGTGGAATGTTCTTCGTGAGAGTATAAAGCTAGCACCATCTGTGAACTCTTTCAAAAAACAGTTAAAGACATTTTTATTTTCAAACGATGTTGCTTTCTAGACATCAATCAATTTCTTTTTTTTAGTTATAAGGTTCCTATTTTTTAAAGCGCATTGAGACGCCTTTTGGAATGCGCTTGCTAAGAAATAGTTTATTATGATTATTATTATTATTATTATTATTATCACATCAAGTGATCTTCTGCATGTGTCCGCAAGCGTTACGGACGCACATGTTTGAGCTCTACGAATTTTCAAATCTAACTTACTTGGCTCGGTTTTAAACTTAGAAAAAAGTATTAAAACAAAACATGGCTTAAAAACGCCTTTTAAAATCTTACAAAATGTTAAAATGTGTTTGGCATGGCAAAAAAAGCGACATATTTTGTTTATTAGTATTGTACTTACAATTTACCAATTTATACCAGTGTCCAGTGGATGTTTATGAATCTGATATCTAAGTTTTTATAATGACTGAACTGATCAGTACTTGTAGCTAGAACACAAAGATAAAACGAAAAATATTTTGCTTTTTCATATCCTTCAGAATACAAGAGTATGTTAAAAATGGTAGAACAGCAGTTGTTTTCAATCCTAATGAAAATTTGCTTAAGACTGTCAGGATTTGAAGTGGGGTTGGATAAGCCATCTTCTTAAAACATCATTTACGAGTGTATGAAAGGTTAGTGTTATGTTAACTTCATTTGGATGATTATTTTATTTTTTTTATAAAATATTTGTGTTTTCCACAAACAGGAAATTATTGGAAGACTTCAGTCTGACTAAATCATTAATTGATATGCCAATCTTTACTCTTCGTGAAATAGAAGCCTACTTCCTCAAGTCAGGGAAGACAAGGAAGACAGTCAAGAGAACAGAGGAACTCCTTAATGACATTTTTCATGACAATATCATGTGTAAAAAGGATAAGGAATTTTTGAAAGCTATTTGTGGTGCTAGTTATCGTAAGCAAAATCATCAACTGAGTCTCGGTATTGACAAACATAAAGGAACAGTTTGTTATTATTACTGTACATGCCGTGCTGGAAAAGGAGGTTTCTGTAATCATATGTATGGACTCATAAAAATAATGGCATCCTTTTCTTTAGAAAAGCAAAAAACTGTCCCTATTCTGCTTCCATGTACATCAAAATCACATTTCCAAAAAGAGGGTACTTAAAGTTTCTAAGCCATCAATAACAGAAACTGTGGTTTAAAAAAACAAGCCTAATTCTGTGGGAGTTACATGCAAATTATATGATACAAGAGCCCTTCCGGTGAGAGACCTAGACCTGCAAAAAAGAAATGACTGTAAAGAGACTTTTAGCTGAAAAACTCAACATTCCATTTCAAACCCTTACTAGAACTGAAATCCACCCCTTTTGTGATACACAGTATGGTCAAGCATCTATCTATTCCCCTCTTGCCTACCAATGCCCAAATTTTGGTGAGAATTTTCATTTATACACTTATTTAAACAGTAATATGGTTTTGCCCAATGCTTTGCCAGTTGAAATAAAAGGTCCTCTTTTTCCTCACCAATATGTACCCCAATAATATTTCCCAGATATATCAGAGGTATCAGACAATGAAATTTTAGTTTATGATGACTTGGCACTTGATAAAACTGAGTCATGGAAACTTGAAAAAGATACAAGAGAGCAAGCTGATTGTGAAATATGGTTTGAAGAAAGAAAGAACGGGATAATAGCATCTAGACTGCATGAGGTGTGGAGACAGAAAAAGGATTCGAAAATCATGCAAAAAGATTTACCTCACCTTCGGCTGCACCATCTGCATTTTTAAAACGAAAATTTGAACATGGTCATATGTATGAGCCTGTTGCTTAGCAGAAATATCAACAATGCATGTCAGGAGAAGGTCATGAAGTATGTATTTCACAAAGTGATGTTGCTGTTAATCCAAATAATCCTTGGCTTCGTTGCACTCCACATTCTAATATAATCTTCAATATGAAATGTGGCATTCGGGAGTCTAAATGTCCTTATGACTACTGATACAATGACCTAATGGATGTACTGTAGCAAAGTCAAATGATCAATTTTATCTTAAATTACAAGATCAGGATTCCTCGTGTCTCAAACAAGATCACCCTTATTATTAACACTCCAAGTGGGTCAGAATTGCGACGTAACCGAATGCATCTAAAGCCTGTCACAGAAATGGAAACCACAAAACAGGAAAATTGGCTCTACCAATACCAAGACCACCAAAACCATCGCCAACAGGATGACATGGATCAGAACTACCCCTCCAAACACCTGTCAAGGACACTGTCAGTGATCTCAAGACAACCAGTAGTGGTTGTACCGTAAAACCACCAATGAAACTGGACTTGTGAACCACAGATATGAAGAGACAATTGGTTATTTGAAGCCTACCGTTATATGTTATGAGAAATCAGTGGACAATGTACAACATTTATTGCCCTGCAATATTAGCCATTTAGAAATTGCGCAGGGGCTTCGGAACTAGGGATCGATCGCATTACATTGTGGGGCTGTTTTGGAGGACGCCATTTCAAAATGGCATCTGTTGATGTTAGATGTAGTGATACTTCGAAGGATTTAAACAATATTAACAATAATTTTAAGCTTGATGAAAATGATGTTCCTGGTGCAGCACTCGTAAAACAACCTGAACATTCTCCTCTTTCTTACCTTTCTCCATAAGCTATAAAGGGAATTTCTAACATAGGTAATTCTTAATTTTTAGGGTGAATGACTATACAAACAATGGCCTAGCTAATAACATCATTGATCCTGATGGAGGCATTAATATCCTAAAGAAGAGAATCAGTCTGGGTATCGAAGAAGAGCTGAGTCCTCTAACAGATGGACCCTTTCTTGTAGAAGGATTTAAAGTAGGAATCCCTTAGCTCCCGATATCAGATATTCCCAAATCTGGAATTATCTAATTGAAGACGTTGAATTTAAAAAGCAACTGTTAATAGAGAAACCAATCGTTAAAGGCTACAATTTCTTTAAACCTGGAAAGGTTTTAGGAATATATAGTAAGGCAGAAAACAATTTATTTTACATCAAGAGCAAAGTGATGCCTTCTTACAGCAAGTCTGGTGCAATACATGGAGTGAGAATAATTATTAAGTTAAACTCAGACATCTACAAAGCATACTGTTGCTGTCCAGCAGGAGTTGATGGTTGGTGTTCTTTAAATCAGGAAAAGATTTGGGAATATATAGTAAGGCAGAAAACAATTTATTTTACATCAAGAGCAAAGTGATGCCTTCTTACAGCAAGTCTAGTCCAGTACATGGAGTGAGAATAATTATTAAGTTAAACTCAGACATCTACAAAGCATACTGTTGCTGTCCAGCAGGAGTTGATGGTCGGTGTTCTTTAAATCAGGAGAGGCTTTAGGAATATATAGTAAGGCAGAAAACAATTTATTTTACATCAAGAGCAAAGTGATGCCTTCTTACAGCAAGTCTGGTCCAGTACATGGAGTGAGAATAATGATGGTCGGTGTAACCATTTAGCTGCCACATTGTTTGCCATTGAAGATATGTGTCTGCCTGATAGTGTCACAAGAACTGATGGTATACCTTGAACTTCAAAGCCATGTAAATGGAGTGTGCCTCATAAGAGACAAATTGAATCTGCCCCTATTCAAACTTTGAAGTTTGAAAAACATGTTTGGGGAAAGAAGAAAGCTAACTTAAAAACAACAAGTGAAACTCAACAGGAAGTCAGATCTCCTCATCAAAGAAATCAAGATCAAGACCTATGCTACATGCTATGCTACAAGAATAACTGCTTCTTAGTGCAAGAGGTGTTTACTCAAGCCTACTACCAGTCCTACAAAAGCATACAATCCAACTTTGTCATACAATCCAACTGTCCAAACAAAAGCTATGAATCATAAAACATCCTTTTGAAAAAATTCATTTTATTAGCAAGTTCAAGTTACAAGGATGTTCTAGAGCTTATAGCTACAGTATATGTGTAACCTAGTAAAGTTATAAAGGGGAGATGTCAACTATTGGACTCCCTTTTGTTAGTACATGCACATGCGTGGAACAGGCTGGTTGAAAGAACATGGTTGACTCGTTGGTCATACAACATAATAGAATTTTATTTCCGCCGGAAATAAATGATTTTATGTACCTTGAGACTAGTATCACTTCCGGTCACGTGATCACCCCTCTGCACTCTGCGCTTCCTCATTCTCTCAGATCGCCATCTTTAAGCAACAGATTTCATCTAAGGTGTTGACAGAGTCAATCTCTAATAATCCTGTTCATCAAGAGATAATCGTCCTATGTGAGTTAAGTATATTTATTAATTTATCTGGGAGTCAATTTTTTGTCCATAATTCTGAGTTTTTGGACATTATTTCGTCCTGATTTGATGGTTTACGATGGCCGATCCGCATTGCCCTTGTGCTATGATTCTGGGTCACTCGTTTGTACGCCGTTTGGACGATTATATTCGACGGTCTCGGCCGTCTAGAACAATTAAACGTTCCTTTAATGTTGAGGAAAAATGCCAGGTGTCAATACTAGGAATTGGCGGTCACACAGTGGAAAAAATTATCCAGAATGATCTTGGCCAAATCAGAACCATATCACCTAGGATTATCGTGCTGGAAATTGGCTCGAATGATTTATGTGACACAAAAGATACCGTAGCTTCAATTGTCAATCGAATCGTCGACTTTGTTTACCGTTTGCATCAAGATTTTTCAGTTGAAATGGTGATGTTATGTCAAGTAATCCCAAGAAGATCAGAACCATTCAATGGGTATAATCAGGCAGTCCTCGATTTCAACAAGGGAATTATGGACGCTTTATCAGCGGTTACATTTGCCAAGACTTGGCGACATAGGGGTCTTTATTGTCCCCCATCTAACATTTATACTAGAGATGGAATTCATTTGAATGAAAACGGAAATAAGGCTCTGTACAGAAGTTATCGTGGAGCAATCCTATATGCTTTACCCTGTTTACTGGTACGATATTTTGGAGTCTTGTGTTCAGATAACTACAAACATCTATACTAATTTGACTGAATTTGAATGGGAAGATAAGAGTTTTCATTTAGTGCTTTCTGTAGTGAAATTTAAGTTGTTGTAATCGATAAGATTTTTCCCTTAATTTGTACACTGTTGCATGATTCTCCGTCCATCACCGTTGGTGTTTGTGTCATTCATGTGTATTACAGTGTTGTCATTTGACACCCCTACCACGAGCCCTGTTCAATTGGTCAATTTGGGATTATCTTTTCGCATTATAAACCAGCAATTTTTGTTACAGACAGCAGCGCCTTCTGTGAAGAGAAACAATCATTGTATTGTTGGTTTTTTTGTTGTTGAATATATGACAGTACTACCTGTGGCAGCGCCACTTGTAAAGATACTATGATTATTTAATTTTTATTACAGATTATTTAATTAGACAATGGCATTATATAGCCATATGCAGTCTTAACCATTTTATTACAGGATGGCAGAGCCATTCTTTAGATATCAGACACAGTACATGCTGTATTATTTTGTGTGTACTATTGATACTCAATAGTCATACCATTGTCATGAAACTGCAATTATGCTGTACAGAGGATCTGAAAACATTTCTATTGGTACAGCTTAAGAAAGGAATCAAATTCTTTTAATAACAGGCAATGTTTAATGAATTATGTCCTTGATTTCTTACAGAATGCCTCCTAAAAATCAGACCAGATCTTATATGACACGAAGCCAACGGAAACGTCAAGCCCCTAGACAAACCTCAGGGTCTCGCTCTGCACCCAAAAGACGAGCGAATGTCAACCCAGCAAATGTAACACAAGGAGCCAACCAATTACCGGCTGACAGTATCCCAGCAAATGATGCAACAGTAAATAATTTGAGGGAGGAGAACGCCAATGTCACTTTGAGTTCTGAAGTCATAGCCGCCATATCTAACGCAGTTGCACAAGCAATGAAGTCAGCGTCCCCCTCTACATCTACAGAAGCTGCACCATTGGCCTCGTCCTCTACATCAAACACTAGTGGCACAGCTCATGTCATTGAGGAATCAGTTCAGGCAGTAGTTCAGGAGATTACAGGCAGCAACACAGCCAAGGAACAAAGTGACCAACCCACAAGTAAGAACCCATTCATCTCAAAGGCAGTCCCCTTAGGCTCTGTAATTGCTGATAAAATCAAATCTAAGATTTGGAATAACGAATATATTGATCTGGGTATTTTGGGTATTCTCTCAGATCGCCATCTTTAAGCAACAGATTTCTCTCCACCTTCCCCTAACCGCCACCAATGAAGAGAGCTTATCACGTGTGGGCAGTATTGCCCTCACCTTTGCTGTTAATAAGTGCTTATCCGATTGTGAAACTGTAACATTATTTATCAATTTCTTGATTAAACGGCCAATCCATTGGCCAAAAAGTACCATCCCAGGCTATGTCGTTTGTTCACAGCAGCAAGCAGTGCGTGCCACCACGCAGTCTCATAGAACATAAATAATAGTTTATTACTTCCTAACAAATAGTTTATATAGATTTCTAAAAGCAATCAGAAGAAAGTTGTCAAAGCCTGTAAATGCTGGAGAATTTTAAACTTCTAACAGGCAAAGGGCGCATTTATGATACACTGAAAGATGGATTTGAATGCCTGATAAATGATTATGCAGAAAGCAACAGTCTAAAAGATCAACCCATTGTAGAAGAGAAAGACAGACAAGAAACACCAGTATTAGCCAATCAAGATGGGGGAAATAAGCATGACCAAAAACTACAAGAAAAGCATCAAGTGCATCAAATGGAGCAATCAAGAGGTCCCAAAGATTTCCCAAATCGCCTAAAGGCTAGTGCAATTACAAGCACTTTCAAAACCTTACACATACCTTTTAAACTTTCAGGCAATAAATTGTCAAATACTTTTGATAAGACTGTTAACCATGGAGTTGTAATTTGTTTTTTTCTAAAGGTGCACAAAGACATTTATTTAGAGAATTAAAGGAAGGGCATCAAATGGAGCAATCAAGAGGTCCCAAAGCCTTCCCAAATCGTCTAAAGGCTAGTGCAATTACAAGCACTTTCAAAACATTACTCATACCTATCAAATTCCAAAGTTGTACTTCAAACTAAACTTCTATTTTCTAAAGGTGGACGAAGACAATTATCTAGAGAATTATAGCAAGTGCATCAAATGGAGCAATCAAGAGGTCCCAAAGCTTTCCCAAATCGCCTAAAGGCTAGTGCAATTACAAGCACTTTCAAAACCTTACACATACCTTTTAAACTTTCAGGCAATAAATTGTCAAATACTTTTGATAAAACTGTTAACCATGGAGTTGTAATTTGTTTTTTTCTAAAGGTGCACTAAGACATTTATCTAGAGAATTAAAGGAAGGGCATCAAATGGAGCAATCAAGAGGTCCCAAACCCTTCCCAAATCGTCTAAAGGCTAGTGCAATTACCAGCACTTTCAAAACATTTATCATACCTATCAAATTCCAAAGTTGTACTTCCAACTCAACTTTTATTTTCTAAAAGTGGACGAAGACAATTATTTAGAGAATTAAAGGAAAGGCATCAAATGGAGCAATCAAGAGGTCCCAAAGCTTTTCCAAATCGCCTAAAGGCTAGTGCAATTACAAGCACTTTCAAAACATTACTCATACCTATCAAATTCCAAAGTTGTACTTCAAACTAAACTTCTATTTTCTAAAGGTGGACGAAGACAATTATCTAGAGAATTATAGCAAGTGCATCAAATGAAGCAATCAAGAGGTCCCAAAGATTTCCCAAATCGCCTAAAGGCTAGTGCAATTACAAGCACTTTCAAAACATTACATGTACCTTTTAAACTTTCAGGCAATAAATTGTCAAATACTTTTGATAAAACTGTTCACTATGGAGTTGTAATTTGTTTTTTTTCTAAAGGTGCACAAAGACATTTATCTAGAGAATTAAAGGAAGGGCATCAAGTGGAGCAATCAAGAGGTCCCAAAGCCTTCCCAAATCGTCTAAAGGCTAGTGCAATTACCAGCACTTTCAAAACATTAATCATACCTATCAAATTCCAAAGTTGTACTTCCAACTCAACTTTTATTTTCTAAAAGTGGACGAAGACAATTATTTAGAGAATTAAAGGAAAGGCATCAAATGGAGCAATCAAGAGGTCCCAAAGCTTTTCCAAATCGCCTAAAGGCTAGTGCAATTACAAGCACTTTCAAAACATTACTCATACCTATCAAATTCCAAAGTTGTACTTCAAACTAAACTTCTATTTTCTAAAGGTGGACGAAGACAATTATCTAGAGAATTATAGCAAGTGCATCAAATGGAGCAATCAAGAGGTCCCAAAGATTTCCCAAATCGCCTAAAGGCTAGTGCAATTACAAGCACTTTCAAAACCTTACACATACCTTTTAAACTTTCAGGCAATAAATTGTCAAATACTTTTGATAAAACTGTTAACCATGGAGTTGTAATTTGTTTTTTTCTAAAGGTGCACTAAGACATTTATCTAGAGAATTAAAGGAAGGGCATCAAATGGAGCAATCAAGAGGTCCCAAGCCCTTCCCAAATCGTCTAAAGGCTAGTGCAATTACCAGCACTTTCAAAACATTAATCATACCTATCAAATTCCAAAGTTGTACTTCCAACTCAACTTTTATTTTCTAAAAGTGGACGAAGACAATTATTTAGAGAATTAAAGGAAAGGCATCAAATGGAGCAATCAAGAGGTCCCAAAGCTTTTCCAAATCGCCTAAAGGCTAGTGCAATTACAAGCACTTTCAAAACATTAATCATACCTATCAAATTCCAAAGTAGTACTTCAAACTAAACTTCTATTTTCTAAAGGTGGACGAAGACAATTATCTAGAGAATTATAGCAAGTGCATCAAATGGAGCAATCAAGAGGTCCCAAAGATTTCCCAAATCGCCTAAAGGCTAGTGCAATTACAAGCACTTTCAAAACCTTACACATACCTTTTAAACTTTAAGGCAATAAATTGTCAAATACTTTTGATAAGACTGTTAACCATGGAGTTGTAATTTGTTTTTTTCTAAAGGTGCACTAAGACAATTATTTAGAGAATTAAAGGAAAGGCATCAAATGGAGCAATCAAGAGGTCCCAAAGCTTTTCCAAATCGCCTAAAGGCTAGTGCAATTACAAGCATTTTCAAAACATTAATCATACCTATCAAATTCCAAAGTAGTACTTCAAACTAAACTTCTATTTTCTAAAGGTGGACGAAGACAATTATCTAGAGAATTATAGCAAGTGCATCAAATGGAGCAATCAAGAGGTCCCAAAGATTTCCCAAATCGCCTAAAGGCTAGTGCAATTACAAGCACTTTCAAAACCTTACACATACCTTTTAAACTTTAAGGCAATAAATTGTCAAATACTTTTGATAAGACTGTTAACCATGGAGTTGTAATTTGTTTTTTTCTAAAGGTGCACTAAGACATTTATCTAGAGAATTAAAGGAAGGGCATCAAATGGAGCAATCAAGAGGTCCCAAGCCCTTCCCAAATCGCCTAAAGGCTAGTGCAATTACAAGCACTTTCAAAACATTAATCATACCTATCAAATTCCAAAGTAGTACTTCAAACTCAACTTCTATTTCGTAAAGGTGCACAAAGACATTTATCTAGAGAATTAAAGGAAGGGCATCAAATGGAGCAATCAAGAGGTCCCAAAGCCTTCCCAAATCGTCTAAAGGCTAGTGCAATTACAAGCACTTTCAAATCATTACTCATACCTATCAAATTCCAAAGTTGTACTTCAAACTAAACTTCTATGTTCTAAAGGTGGACGAAGACAATTATCTAGAGAATTATAGCAAGGGCATCAAATGGAGCAATCAAGAGGTCCCAAAGATTTCCCAAATCGCCTAAAGGCTAATGCAATTACAAGCACTTTCAAAACATTACATGTACCTTTTAAACTTTCAGGCAATAAATTGTCAAATACTTTTGATAAGACTGTTAACCATGGAGTTGTAATTTGTTTTTTTCTAAAGGTGCACTAAGACATTTATCTAGAGAATTAAAGGAAGGGCATCAAAAGGAGCAATGAAGATGTCCCAAAGCCTTCCCAAATCGTCTAAAGGCTAGTGCAATTACCAGCACTTTCAAAACATTAATCATACCTATCAAATTCCAAAGTTGTACTTCCAACTCAACTTTTATTTTCTAAAAGTGGACGAAGACAATTATTTAGAGAATTAAAGGAAAGGCATCAAATGGAGCAATCAACAGGTCCCAAAGCTTTTCCAAATCGCCTAAAGGCTAGTGCAATTACAAGCACTTTCAAAACATTACTCATACCTATCAAATTCCAAAGTTGTACTTCAAACTAAACTTCTATTTTCTAAAGGTGGACGAAGACAATTATCTAGAGAATTATAGCAAGTGCATCAAATGGAGAAATCAAGAGGTCCCAAAGATTTCCCAAATCGCCTAAAGGCTAGTGCAATTACAAGCACTTTGAAAACCTTACACATACCTTTGAAACTTTCAGGCAATAAATTGTCAAATACTTTTGATAAGACTGTTAACCATGGAGTTGTAATTTGTTTTTTTCTAAAGGTGCACTAAGACATTTATCTAGAGAATTA
This sequence comes from Anthopleura sola, assembly GCA_023349425.1. Taxonomy (NCBI): domain Eukaryota; kingdom Metazoa; phylum Cnidaria; class Anthozoa; order Actiniaria; family Actiniidae; genus Anthopleura; species Anthopleura sola. Next base: position 11,472,853 of record JALHLI010000001.1, read on the forward strand.
AAGGAAGGGCATCAAATGGAGCAATCAAGAGGTCCCAAGCCCTTTCCAAATCGTCTAAAGGCTAGTGCAATTACCAGCACTTTCAAAACATTAATCATACCTATCAAATTCCAAAGTTGTACTTCAAACTCAACTTTTATTTTCTAAAAGTGGACGAAGACAATTATTTAGAGAATTAAAGGAAAGGCATCAAATGGAGCAATCAAGAGGTCCCAAAGCTTATCCAAATCGCCTAAAGGCTAGTGCAATTACAAGCACTTTCAAAACATTAATCATACCTATCAAATTCCAAAGTAGTACTTCAAACTCAACTTCTATTTTGTAAAGGTGCACAAAGACATTTATCTAGAGAATTAAAGGAAGGGCATCAAATGGAGCAATCAAGAGGTCCCAAAGCCTTCCCAAATCGTCTAAAGGCTAGTGCAATTACAAGCACTTTCAAAACATTACTCATACCTATCAAATTCCAAAGTTGTACTTCAAACTAAACTTCTATTTTCTAAAGGTGGACGAAGACAATTATCTAGAGAATTAAAGGAAGGGCATCAAATGGAGCAATCAAGAGGTCCCAAAGCTTTCCCAAATCGCCTAAAGGCTAATGCAATTACAAGTACTTTCAAAACATTACATGTACCTTTTAAACTTTCAGGCAATAAATTGTCAAATACTTTTGATAAAACTGTTCACTATGGAGTTGTAATTTGTTTTTTTTCTAAAGGTGCACAAAGACATTTATCTAGAGAATTAAAGGAAGTGCATCAAGTGGAGCAATCAAGAGGTCCCAAAGCCTTCCCAAATCGTCTAAAGGCTAGTGCAATTACCAGCACTTTCAAAACATTAATCATACCTATCAAATTCCAAAGTTGTACTTCCAACTCAACTTTTATTTTCTAAAAGTGGACGAAGACAATTATTTAGAGAATTAAAGGAAAGGCATCAAATGGAGCAATCAAGAGGTCCCAAAGCTTTTCCAAATCGCCTAAAGGCTAGTGCAATTACAAGCACTTTCAAAACATTACTCATACCTATCAAATTCCAAAGTTGTACTTCAAACTAAACTTCTATTTTCTAAAGGTGGACGAAGACAATTATCTAGAGAATTATAGCAAGTGCATCAAATGGAGCAATCAAGAGGTCCCAAAGATTTCCCAAATCGCCTAAAGGCTAGTGCAATTACAAGCACTTTCAAAACCTTACACATACCTTTTAAACTTTCAGGCAATAAATTGTCAAATACTTTTGATAAGACTGTTAACCATGGAGTTGTAATTTGTATTTTTCTAAAGGTGCACTAAGACATTTATCTAGAGAATTAAAGGAAGGGCATCAAATGGAGCAATCAAGAGGTCCCAAGCCCTTCCCAAATCGTCTAAAGGCTAGTGCAATTACCAGCACTTTCAAAACATTAATCATACCTATCAAATTCCAAAGTTGTACTTCCAACTCAACTTTTATTTTCTAAAAGTGGACGAAGACAATTATTTAGAGAATTAAAGGAAAGGCATCAAATGGAGCAATCAAGAGGTCCCAAAGCTTTTCCAAATCGCCTAAAGGCTAGTGCAATTACAAGCACTTTCAAAACATTAATCATACCTATCAAATTCCAAAGTAGTACTTCAAACTAAACTTCTATTTTCTAAAGGTGGACGAAGACAATTATCTAGAGAATTATAGCAAGTGCATCAAATGGAGCAATCAAGAGGTCCCAAAGATTTCCTAAATCGCCTAAAGGCTAGTGCAATTACAAGCACTTTCAAAACCTTACACATACCTTTTAAACTTTAAGGCAATAAATTGTCAAATACTTTTGATAAGACTGTTAACCATGGAGTTGTAATTTGTTTTTTTCTAAAGGTGCACTAAGACATTTATCTAGAGAATTAAAGGAAGGGCATCAAATGGAGCAATCAAGAGGTCCCAAAGCTTTTCCAAATCGCCTAAAGGCTAGTGCAATTACAAGCACTTTCAAAACATTACTCATACCTATCAAATTCCAAAGTTGTACTTCAAACTAAACTTCTATTTTCTAAAGGTGGACGAAGACAATTATCTAGAGAATTATAGCAAGTGCATCAAATGGAGAAATCAAGAGGTCCCAAAGATTTCCCAAATCGCCTAAAGGCTAGTGCAATTACAAGCACTTTGAAAACCTTACACATACCTTTGAAACTTTCAGGCAATAAATTGTCAAATACTTTTGATAAGACTGTTAACCATGGAGTTGTAATTTGTTTTTTTCTAAAGGTGCACTAAGACATTTATCTAGAGAATTAAAGGAAGGGCATCAAATGGAGCAATCAAGAGGTCCCAAGCCCTTTCCAAATCGTCTAAAGGCTAGTGCAATTACCAGCACTTTCAAAACATTAATCATACCTATCAAATTCCAAAGTTGTACTTCAAACTCAACTTTTATTTTCTAAAAGTGGACGAAGACAATTATTTAGAGAATTAAAGGAAAGGCATCAAATGGAGCAATCAAGAGGTCCCAAAGCTTATCCAAATCGCCTAAAGGCTAGTGCAATTACAAGCACTTTCAAAACATTAATCATACCTATCAAATTCCAAAGTAGTACTTCAAACTCAACTTCTATTTTGTAAAGGTGCACAAAGACATTTATCTAGAGAATTAAAGGAAGGGCATCAAATGGAGCAATCAAGAGGTCCCAAAGCCTTCCCAAATCGTCTAAAGGCTAGTGCAATTACAAGCACTTTCAAAACATTACTCATACCTATCAAATTCCAAAGTTGTACTTCAAACTAAACTTCTATTTTCTAAAGGTGGACGAAGACAATTATCTAGAGAATTAAAGGAAGGGCATCAAATGGAGCAATCAAGAGGTCCCAAAGCTTTCCCAAATCGCCTAAAGGCTAATGCAATTACAAGTACTTTCAAAACATTACATGTACCTTTTAAACTTTCAGGCAATAAATTGTCAAATACTTTTGATAAAACTGTTCACTATGGAGTTGTAATTTGTTTTTTTTCTAAAGGTGCACAAAGACATTTATCTAGAGAATTAAAGGAAGTGCATCAAGTGGAGCAATCAAGAGGTCCCAAAGCCTTCCCAAATCGTCTAAAGGCTAGTGCAATTACCAGCACTTTCAAAACATTAATCATACCTATCAAATTCCAAAGTTGTACTTCCAACTCAACTTTTATTTTCTAAAAGTGGACGAAGACAATTATTTAGAGAATTAAAGGAAAGGCATCAAATGGAGCAATCAAGAGGTCCCAAAGCTTTTCCAAATCGCCTAAAGGCTAGTGCAATTACAAGCACTTTCAAAACATTACTCATACCTATCAAATTCCAAAGTTGTACTTCAAACTAAACTTCTATTTTCTAAAGGTGGACGAAGACAATTATCTAGAGAATTATAGCAAGTGCATCAAATGGAGCAATCAAGAGGTCCCAAAGATTTCCCAAATCGCCTAAAGGCTAGTGCAATTACAAGCACTTTCAAAACCTTACACATACCTTTTAAACTTTCAGGCAATAAATTGTCAAATACTTTTGATAAGACTGTTAACCATGGAGTTGTAATTTGTTTTTTTCTAAAGGTGCACTAAGACATTTATCTAGAGAATTAAAGGAAGGGCATCAAATGGAGCAATCAAGAGGTCCCAAGCCCTTCCCAAATCGTCTAAAGGCTAGTGCAATTACCAGCACTTTCAAAACATTAATCATACCTATCAAATTCCAAAGTTGTACTTCCAACTCAACTTTTATTTTCTAAAAGTGGACGAAGACAATTATTTAGAGAATTAAAGGAAAGGCATCAAATGGAGCAATCAAGAGGTCCCAAAGCTTTTCCAAATCGCCTAAAGGCTAGTGCAATTACAAGCACTTTCAAAACATTAATCATACCTATCAAATTCCAAAGTAGTACTTCAAACTAAACTTCTATTTTCTAAAGGTGGACGAAGACAATTATCTAGAGAATTATAGCAAGTGCATCAAATGGAGCAATCAAGAGGTCCCAAAGATTTCCTAAATCGCCTAAAGGCTAGTGCAATTACAAGCACTTTCAAAACCTTACACATACCTTTTAAACTTTAAGGCAATAAATTGTCAAATACTTTTGATAAGACTGTTAACCATGGAGTTGTAATTTGTTTTTTTCTAAAGGTGCACTAAGACATTTATCTAGAGAATTAAAGGAAGGGCATCAAATGGAGCAATCAAGAGGTCCCAAGCCCTTCCCAAATCGCCTAAAGGCTAGTGCAATTACAAGCACTTTCAAAACATTAATCATACCTATCAAATTCCAAAGTAGTACTTCAAACTCAACTTCTATTTCGTAAAGGTGCACAAAGACATTTATCTAGAGAATTAAAGGAAGGGCATCAAATGGAGCAATCAAGAGGTCCCAAGCCCTTCCCAAATCGTCTAAAGGCTAGTGCAATTACCAGCACTTTCAAAACATTAATCATACCTATCAAATTCCAAAGTTGTACTTCCAACTCAACTTTTATTTTCTAAAAGTGGACGAAGACAATTATTTAGAGAATTAAAGGAAAGGCATCAAATGGAGCAATCAAGAGGTCCCAAAGCTTTTCCAAATCGCCTAAAGGCTAGTGCAATTACAAGCACTTTCAAAACATTAATCATACCTATCAAATTCCAAAGTAGTACTTCAAACTAAACTTCTATTTTCTAAAGGTGGACGAAGACAATTATCTAGAGAATTATAGCAAGTGCATCAAATGGAGCAATCAAGAGGTCCCAAAGATTTCCTAAATCGCCTAAAGGCTAGTGCAATTACAAGCACTTTCAAAACCTTACACATACCTTTTAAACTTTAAGGCAATAAATTGTCAAATACTTTTGATAAGACTGTTAACCATGGAGTTGTAATTTGTTTTTTTCTAAAGGTGCACTAAGACATTTATCTAGAGAATTAAAGGAAGGGCATCAAATGGAGCAATCAAGAGGTCCCAAGCCCTTCCCAAATCGCCTAAAGGCTAGTGCAATTACAAGCACTTTCAAAACATTAATCATACCTATCAAATTCCAAAGTAGTACTTCAAACTCAACTTCTATTTCGTAAAGGTGCACAAAGACATTTATCTAGAGAATTAAAGGAAGGGCATCAAATGGAGCAATCAAGAGGTCCCAAAGCCTTCCCAAATCGTCTAAAGGCTAGTGCAATTACAAGCACTTTCAAAACATTACTCATACCTATCAAATTCCAAAGTTGTACTCCAAACTAAACTTCTATTTTCTAAAGGTGGACGAAGACAATTATCTAGAGAATTATAGCAAGGGCATCAAATGGAGCAATCAAGAGGTCCCAAAGATTTCCCAAATCGCCTAAAGGCTAATGCAATTACAAGCACTTTCAAAACATTACATGTACCTTTTAAACTTTCAGGCAATAAATTGTCAAATACTTTTGATAAGACTGTTAACCATAAAGTTGTAATTTGTTTTTTTTCTAAAGGTGCACTAAGACATTTATCTAGAGAATTAAAGGAAGGGCATCAAAAGGAGCAATCAAGAGGTCCCAAACCCTTCCCAAATCGTCTAAAGGCTAGTGCAATTACCAGCACTTTCAAAACATTAAACATACCTATCAAATTCCAAAGTTGTACTTCCAACTCAACTTTTATTTTCTAAAAGTGGACGAAGACAATTATTTAGAGAATTAAAGGAAAGGCATCAAATGGAGCAATCAAGAGGTCCCAAAGCTTTTCCAAATCGCCTAAAGGCTAGTGCAATTACAAGCACTTTCAAAACATTACTCATACCTATCAAATTCCAAAGTTGTACTTCAAACTAAACTTCTATTTTCTAAAGGTGGACGAAGACAATTATCTAGAGAATTATAGCAAGTGCATCAAATGGAGCAATCAAGAGGTCCCAAAGATTTCCCAAATCGCCTAAAGGCTAGTGCAATTACAAGCACTTTCAAAACCTTACACATACCTTTTAAACTTTCAGGCAATAAATTGTCAAATACGTTTGATAAGACTGTTAACCATGGAGTTGTAATTTGTTTTTTTCTAAAGGTGCACTAAGACATTTATCTAGAGAATTAAAGGAAGGGCATCAAATGGAGCAATCAAGAGGTCCCAAGCCCTTTCCAAATCGTCTAAAGGCTAGTGCAATTACAAGCACTTTCAAAACATTAATCATACCTATCAAATTCCAAAGTAGTACTTCAAACTCAACTTCTATTTTGTAAAGGTGCACAAAGACATTTATCTAGAGAATTAAAGGAAGGGCATCAAATGGAGCAATCAAGAGGTCCAAAAGATTTCCCAAATTGCGTGAAGGCTAGTGCAATTACAAGCACTTTCAAAACCTTACACATACCTTTTAAACTTTAAGGCAATAAATTGTCAAATACTTTTGATAAGACTGTTAACCATGGAGTTGTAATTTGTTTTTTTCTAAAGGTGCACTAAGACATTTATCTAGAGAATTAAAGGAAGGGCATCAAAAGGAGCAATCAAGAGGTCCCAAACCCTTCGCAAATCGTCTAAAGGCTAGTGCAATTACCAGCACTTTCAAAACATTAATCATACCTATCAAATTCCAAAGTTGTACTTCCAACTCAACTTTTATTTTCTAAAAGTGGACGAAGACAATTATTTAGAGAATTAAAGGAAAGGCATCAAATGGAGCAATCAAGAGGTCCCAAAGCTTTTCCAAATCGCCTAAAGGCTAGTGCAATTACAAGCACTTTCAAAACATTACTCATACCTATCAAATTCCAAAGTTGTACTTCAAACTAAACTTCTATTTTCTAAAGGTGGACGAAGACAATTATCTAGAGAATTATAGCAAGTGCATCAAATGGAGCAATCAAGAGGTCCCAAAGATTTCCCAAATCGCCTAAAGGCTAGTGCAATTACAAGCACTTTCAAAACCTTACACATACCTTTTAAACTTTCAGGCAATAAATTGTCAAATACTTTTGATAAGACTGTTAACCATGGAGTTGTAATTTGTTTTTTTCTAAAGGTGCACTAAGACATTTATCTAGAGAATTAAAGGAAGGGCATCAAATGGAGCAATCAAGAGGTCCCAAGCCCTTCCCAAATCGTCTAAAGGCTAGTGCAATTACCAGCACTTTCAAAACATTAATCATACCTATCAAATTCCAAAGTTGTACTTCCAACTCAACTTTTATTTTCTAAAAGTGGACGAAGACAATTATTTAGAGAATTAAAGGAAAGGCATCAAATGGAGCAATCAAGAGGTCCCAAAGCTTTTCCAAATCGCCTAAAGGCTAGTGCAATTACAAGCACTTTCAAAACATTAATCATACCTATCAAATTCCAAAGTAGTACTTCAAACTAAACTTCTATTTTCTAAAGGTGGACGAAGACAATTATCTAGAGAATTATAGCAAGTGCATCAAATGGAGCAATCAAGAGGTCCCAAAGATTTCCTAAATCGCCTAAAGGCTAGTGCAATTACAAGCACTTTCAAAACCTTACACATACCTTTTAAACTTTAAGGCAATAAATTGTCAAATACTTTTGATAAGACTGTTAACCATGGAGTTGTAATTTGTTTTTTTCTAAAGGTGCACTAAGACATTTATCTAGAGAATTAAAGGAAGGGCATCAAATGGAGCAATCAAGAGGTCCCAAGCCCTTCCCAAATCGCCTAAAGGCTAGTGCAATTACAAGCACTTTCAAAACATTAATCATACCTATCAAATTCCAAAGTAGTACTTCAAACTCAACTTCTATTTCGTAAAGGTGCACAAAGACATTTATCTAGAGAATTAAAGGAAGGGCATCAAATGGAGCAATCAAGAGGTCCCAAAGCCTTCCCAAATCGTCTAAAGGCTAGTGCAATTACAAGCACTTTCAAAACATTACTCATACCTATCAAATTCCAAAGTTGTACTCCAAACTAAACTTCTATTTTCTAAAGGTGGACAAAGACAATTATCTAGAGAATTATAGCAAGGGCATCAAATGGAGCAATCAAGAGGTCCCAAAGATTTCCCAAATCGCCTAAAGGCTAATGCAATTACAAGCACTTTCAAAACATTACATGTACCTTTTAAACTTTCAGGCAATAAATTGTCAAATACTTTTGATAAGACTGTTAACCATAAAGTTGTAATTTGTTTTTTTTCTAAAGGTGCACTAAGACATTTATCTAGAGAATTAAAGGAAGGGCATCAAAAGGAGCAATCAAGAGGTCCCAAACCCTTCCCAAATCGTCTAAAGGCTAGTGCAATTACCAGCACTTTCAAAACATTAATCATACCTATCAAATTCCAAAGTTGTACTTCCAACTCAACTTTTATTTTCTAAAAGTGGACGAAGACAATTATTTAGAGAATTAAAGGAAAGGCATCAAATGGAGCAATCAAGAGGTCCCAAAGCTTTTCCAAATCGTCTAAAGGCTAGTGCAATTACAAGCACTTTCAAAACATTACTCATACCTATCAAATTCCAAAGTTGTACTTCAAACTAAACTTCTATTTTCTAAAGGTGGACGAAGACAATTATCTAGAGAATTATAGCAAGGGCATCAAATGGAGCAATCAAGAGGTCCCAAAGATTTCCCAAATCGCCTAAAGGCTAATGCAATTACAAGCACTTTCAAAACATTACATGTACCTTTTAAACTTTCAGGCAATAAATTGTCAAATACTTTTGATAAGACTGTTAACCATGGAGTTGTAATTTGTTTTTTTCTAAAGGTGCACTAAGACATTTATCTAGAGAATTAAAGGAAGGGCATCAAGTGGAGCAATCAAGAGGTCCCAAAGCCTTCCCAAATCGTCTAAAGGCTAGTGCAATTACCAGCACTTTCAAAACATTAATCATACCTATCAAATTCCAAAGTTGTACTTCCAACTCAACTTTTATTTTCTAAAAGTGGACGAAGACAATTATTTAGAGAATTAAAGGAAAGGCATCAAATGGAGCAATCAAGAGGTCCCAAAGCTTTTCCAAATCGCCTAAAGGCTAGTGCAATTACAAGCACTTTCAAAACATTACTCATACCTATCAAATTCCAAAGTTGTACTTCAAACTAAACTTCTATTTTCTAAAGGTGGACGAAGACAATTATCTAGAGAATTATAGCAAGTGCATCAAATGGAGCAATCAAGAGGTCCAAAAGATTTCCCAAATCGCCTAAAGGCTAGTGCAATTACAAGCACTTTCAAAACCTTACACATACCTTTTAAACTTTCAGGCAATAAATTGTCAAATACTTTTGATAAGACTGTTAACCATGGAGTTGTAATTTGTTTTTTTCTAAAGGTGCACTAAGACATTTATCTAGAGAATTAAAGGAAGGGCATCAAATGGAGCAATCAAGAGGTCCCAAGCCCTTTCCAAATCGTCTAAAGGCTAGTGCAATTACAAGCACTTTCAAAACATTAATCATACCTATCAAATTCCAAAGTAGTACTTCAAACTCAACTTCTATTTTGTAAAGGTGCACAAAGACATTTATCTAGAGAATTAAAGGAAGGGCATCAAATGGAGCAATCAAGAGGTCCCAAAGCCTTCCCAAATCGTCTAAAGGCTAGTGCAATTACAAGCACTTTCAAAACATTACTCATACCTATCAAATTCCAAAGTTGTACTTCAAACTAAACTTCTATTTTCTAAAGGTGGACGAAGACAATTATCTAGAGAATTATAGCAAGGGCATCAAATGGAGCAATCAAGAGGTCCCAAAGATTTCCCAAATCGCCTAAAGGCTAATGCAATTACAAGCACTTTCAAAACATTACATGTACCTTTTAAACTTTCAGGCAATAAATTGTCAAATACTTTTGATAAGACTGTTAACCATGGAGTTGTAATTTGTTTTTTTTCTAAAGGTGCACTAAGACATTTATCTAGAGAATTAAAGGAAGGGCATCAAAAGGAGCGATCAAGAGGTCCCAAACCCTTCCCAAATCGTCTAAAGGCTAGTGCAATTACCAGCACTTTCAAAACATTAATCATACCTATCAAATTCCAAAGTTGTACTTCCAACTCAACTTTTATTTTCTAAAAGTGGACGAAGACAATTATTTAGAGAATTAAAGGAAAGGCATCAAATGGAGCAATCAAGAGGTCCCAAAGCTTTTCCAAATCGCCTAAAGGCTAGTGCAATTACAAGCACTTTCAAAACATTACTCATACCTATCAAATTCCAAAGTTGTACTTCAAACTAAACTTCTATTTTCTAAAGGTGGACGAAGACAATTATCTAGAGAATTATAGCAAGTGCATCAAATGGAGCAATCAAGAGGTCCCAAAGATTTCCCAAATCGCCTAAAGACTAGTGCAATTACAAGCACTTTCAAAACCTTACACATACCTTTTAAACTTTCAGGCAATAAATTGTCAAATACTTTTGATAAGACTGTTAACCATGGAGTTGTAATTTGTTTTTTTCTAAAGGTGCACTAAGACATTTATCTAGAGAATTAAAGGAAGGGCATCAAATGGAGCAATCAAGAGGTCCCAAGCCCTTTCCAAATCGTCTAAAGGCTAGTGCAATTACCAGCACTTTCAAAACATTAATCATACCTATCAAATTCCAAAGTTGTACTTCAAACTCAACTTTTATTTTCTAAAAGTGGACGAAGACAATTATTTAGAGAATTAAAGGAAAGGCATCAAATGGAGCAATCAAGAGGTCCCAAAGCTTATCCAAATCGCCTAAAGGCTAGTGCAATTACAAGCACTTTCAAAACATTAATCATACCTATCAAATTCCAAAGTAGTACTTCAAACTCAACTTCTATTTTGTAAAGGTGCACTAAGACATTTATCTAGAGAATTAAAGGAAGGGCATCAAATGGAGCAATCAAGAGGTCCCAAGCCCTTTCCAAATCGTCTAAGGGCTAGTGCAATTACCAGCACTTTCAAAACATTAATCATACCTATCAAATTCCAAAGTTGTACTTCAAACTCAACTTTTATTTTCTAAAAGTGGACGAAGACAATTATTTAGAGAATTAAAGGAAAGGCATCAAATGGAGCAATCAAGAGGTCCCAAAGCTTATCCAAATCGCCTAAAGGCTAGTGCAATTACAAGCACTTTCAAAACATTAATCATACCTATCAAATTCCAAAGTAGTACTCCAAACTCAACTTCTATTTTGTAAAGGTGCACAAAGACATTTATCTAGAGAATTAAAGGAAGGGCATCAAATGGAGCAATCAAGAGGTCCCAAAGCCTTCCCAAATCGTCTAAAGGCTAGTGCAATTACAAGCACTTTCAGAACATTACTCATACCTATCAAATTCCAAAGTTGTACTTCAAACTAAACTTCTATTTTCTAAAGGTGGACGAAGACAATTATCTAGAGAATTATAGCAAGGGCATCAAATGGAGCAATCAAGAGGTCCCAAAGATTTCCCAAATCGCCTAAAGGCTAATGCAATTACAAGCACTTTCAAAACATTACATGTACCTTTTAAACTTTCAGGCAATAAATTGTCAAATACTTTTGATAAAACTGTTCACTATGGAGTTGTAATTTGTTTTTTTTCTAAAGGTGCACAAAGACATTTATCTAGAGAATTAAAGGAAGTGCATCAAATGGAGCAATCAAGAGGTCCCAAAGCCTTCCCAAATCGTCTAAACGCTAGTGCAATTACAAGCACTTTCAAAACATTAGGCATACCATTTAAACTTTTACGCAATAATTTGTCAAATACTTTTGATAAAACTGTTAATCATTGAGTTGTCATCAATCGGTGACATCAGTTATCATCAATCGGTCCTTCAAGTCTTTGAGAAAAGCACATGCAGGGCATTCACGGCAAATTCTACTTCAAACTAAACTTTTATTTTCTAAATGTGGACATAGACAATTATCTAGAGAACTATAGCAAGGGCATCAAATGGAGCAATCAAGAGGTCCCAAACCCTTCCCAAATCGTCTAAAGGCTAGTGCAATTACCAGCACTTTCAAAACATTAATCATACCTATCAAATTCCAAAGTTGTACTTCAAACTCAACTTTTATTTTCTAAAAGTGGACGAAGACAATTATTTAGAGAATTAAAGGAAAGGCATCAAATGGAGCAATCAAGAGGTCCCAAAGCTTTTCCAAATCGCCTAAAGGCTAGTGCAATTACAAGCACTTTCAAAACATTACTCATACCTATCAAATTCCAAAGTTGTACTTCAAACTAAACTTCTATTTTCTAAAGGTGGACGAAGACAATTATCTAGAGAATTATAGCAAGTGCATCAAATGGAGCAATCAAGAGGTCCCAAAGATTTCCCAAATCGCCTAAAGGCTAGTGCAATTACAAGCACTTTCAAAACCTTACACATACCTTTTAAACTTTCAGGCAATAAATTGTCAAATACTTTTGATAAAACTGTTAACCATGGAGTTGTAATTTGTTTTTTTCTAAAGGTGCACTAAGACATTTATCTAGAGAATTAAAGGAAGGGCATCAAATGGAGCAATCAAGAGGTCCCAAGCCCTTCCCAAATCGCCTAAAGGCTAGTGCAATTACAAGCACTTTCAAAACATTAATCATACCTATCAAATTCCAAAGTAGTACTTCAAACTCAACTTCTATTTTGTAAAGGTGCACAAAGACATTTATCTAGAGAATTAAAGGAAGGGCATCAAATGGAGCAATCAAGAGGTCCCAAAGCCTTCCCAAATCGTCTAAAGGCTAGTGCAATTACAAGCACTTTCAAAACATTAGGCATACCATTTAAACTTTTACGCAATAATTTGTCAAATACTTTTGATAAAACTGTTAATCATTGAGTTGTCATCAATCGGTGACATCAGTTATCATCAATCGGTCCTTGAAGTCTTTGAGAAAAGCCCATGCAGGGCATTCACGGCAAATTCTACTTCAAACTAAACTTTAATTTTCTAAATGTGGACAAAGACAATTATCTAGAGAACTATAGTAAGGGCATCAAATGGAGCAATCAAGAGGTCCCAAACCCTTCCCAAATCGTCTAAAGGCTAGTGCAATTACCAGCACTTTCAAAACATTAATCATACCTATCAAATTCCAAAGTTGTACTTCAAACTCAACTTTTATTTTTTAAAAGTGGAGGAAGACAATTATTTAGAGAATTATAGCAAGGACATCAAATGGAGCAATCAAGAGGTCCCAAACCCTTCCCAAATCGCATAAAGGCTTGTGCATTTACGAGCACTTTCAAAACATTACTCATACCTATCAAATTCCAAAGTTGTACTTCAAACTAAACTTTTATTTTCTAAAGGTGGACGAAGACAATTATCTAGAGAATTATAGCAAGGGCATCAAATGGAGCAATCAGGAGGTCCCAAAACCTTCCGAAATCGCCTAAATGCTAGTGCAATTACAAGGACCTTCAAAACATTACATGTAGCTTGTAAAAACTTTAAGGCAATAAATTGTTGAAAGAGGAATAGGACGACCCATATAAAATCGCTATGGCATATCTTAAACAAGGATTGGACTGGTCTGCAATTAAGCAAGATAACTGCACTGGTTTGAAAAAATTGTCATTGTTCCTAGTGAAGTGCGAAGTCTCCATCGTAAAGGACGAGTTCATGTAGATTGTCTGCTTTGTCTGTTCTCCTATCTAGAGCCAATGCAGCAGCTAAAAGAGGTTAATTTGAAAGTCGAGATGAGTTTTCTTAAACAAGAAAGTGAACTTAAGTGTATACAATTACAAAAAGAAATTGCCATAGCCAAAGCAGAAGAACAGGCTTTAAGTGATGTATTAGACAAAACCATTGACAAAACAACTGAACAACACAAAAAGCAAGCTTTGGATTATAAGAAAGATATAAAACCAAAGCTAGAGGCAGTTTCGGATGATAAGAAAGACATAAAACCAAAGCCAGAGGATCTCGAAAAGCAACTGGAAATAAAATTGCCATTAAATCCAAAGGCATCGTCCTTTGACAATTCAGACGTAAACACGACCCTATAAGAAATAGTAAACCTACAAGCTAAACAAACCAACCTTAGTTCATTGATTATAAGTCAACAAACGGCTACTCATTTACCAGCCAAAGAGTCCCAAATGTTCTTGGGTGACCCATTTGTGTATCCTACTTTTGTAACCGCATTTGATGCAATCATTGCTAACAGCATCTTAACTGACCGCAATCTACTTCTATCACTTATCTACCACAGAGGTCCAAGAGATCACTACGCATGTGCACAACTGGTCATTACACTACGCTTCGCCATCTTGCATGGCTGGTCAACCATACAGAATACTTGTCTACAAGAACACTTTTACGAGGTTTTGCGTAGCAAACCTAATTGGTAAAACTTGGAAATTTTCATTTTCATGCTTGAGGAACTTGAGAATACCATCGGTGGAAACAATCCCACGGCGCTGCCGGGGAAACCACCAGAGGATACTCCATGGAGAATACCTCTAAAGCTTCCAATGTGGGCGGGAAAGGAGACCCACCGACGAACTCGAAGGGCAAAACAAAAAACAAAAAAACAAAAAGTGATAACAGTCGTCGATGACAACTCGACCACAAGGTCAAAAGGATTTGACGAGCTCAATCACAAAATTGACCAACTGAAGAATGTTGTCAACAGTTTTGCACCTGTTATACAGGAGCTGAAAACATCATATGATGCTGCTTTGAGAGAGGACTCTTAGGATAACGAAGTTGAGGACGAAAAAAGAGTTAGACTGACTCTGATCCATTTAAGTCCATTGATGGCTTGGTAGATGTCCTAGTACAAGAAGTCACTGAGGATGACAAACTGACAAGCCACTCAACGAAAAAATCTCCAAAGTTGTTGATAACATTCTAGCTTCAGGCTTGAATGACAAGCTTTATCAAAGCGTAAGGAACAGGTCAAAAGACAACTAAAAGAAGCATGGATGCTCGCCTGCAAAAACTACAAGATTCCTTGATAAAAGGACTAATACCCATAGCCTATCTTACTGAGGCAATTGGGGAGACAATGGAAAAGAAATCTACCATGCAAACTCCAGAGGAACTTTGCTAGAGTTTGTCAAAGGGGGTCGCATAACTCTAGGGGGAATTTTTTATTTTTTTCTATTTTTTTTTTCTCCATTGCCGGGGGCGTTCCTACCAGGGCCACTCTCAATCCAGAGGAAAC
This sequence comes from Anthopleura sola, assembly GCA_023349425.1. Classification (NCBI taxonomy): domain Eukaryota; kingdom Metazoa; phylum Cnidaria; class Anthozoa; order Actiniaria; family Actiniidae; genus Anthopleura; species Anthopleura sola. Next base: position 11,487,908 of record JALHLI010000001.1, read on the forward strand.
TACCATTACAACTACCACAAGGAAGGAAGAAGCTATCAGACAGGACAGACCAAAAGAACAACAAAACAAAACTAACAGATTCACTAAATGTGAGTACTGAGGAATTGCTTTTACCCCATTCCTCTGAGATGAGAAAGTCAAGTGACACACCTGTAGTAGCAGGTAGAATACAACATTTTATCAAAGAATGGAGAGAGCTTACACAGGGCTCCTCCATTCTATCTGCTGTCACAGGATACGAAATAGAATTTTAGTCGAGCCTGTGCAGTTTGTAAGACCTGGGCCAATCAGATTCTCAGATGAGGAGAAACTGAATACTTCCTCACAAATTTCAAAATTTCTTGATAAAGGGATTATCAGAGAAATCATCCAGGAAGATGGAGAGTTCATCTCAAATATCTTCTTTGGGCAAAAGAAAGCAGATCTTACCGAATGATCCTAAACCTTAAAATGCTGAACTTTGTTGCCTTCCACCATTTTAAAATGGATTCAATCCATACCTGTGCAAAGTTAATGCGGCCAGGGTGCTTTATGGCCTCAACTGATCTTCGGGATGCTTACTTCTCTGTACCAATTCATAGAGAACACCAAAAATACTTAAAATTCTGTTGGGAAGACAAATTATATCAGTTTACTTGCTTGGCCCAGGGACTATCCTCTGCTCCAGTTTTCTCAAAACTCAGAAATGGGGCACATATCAAATGGTTATCTTGAGGACTCATTCTTAGTGGGCTATTCTTTAGACGAATGCCAAACCAACATTAGAGATACCCTAGCTTTGTTCAAGGATTTGGGCTTCTTTCCCCATGAAGAGAAATCAGTGACAACACCAACACAGGAAATTCATCACCTGGGTTTTGTCCTGAACTCTATAGATATGACTGTATCCATATCTGGGGGGAAATATAAGAAGTTTCAGGAGTTGGCCCAGGGGGTATTAGACAAGGCCACACCCAACATACGGAAAGTTACTCAGCTTATTGGTATGATGGTTTCCTCCTTTCCAGGGATTGATTATGGGGAACTCTACTTTCGTCAAGTAGAAATTGAGTAGGCAGTAGCCTTAAAGAACAATTATGGGAATTTTGACAAATCCATGCAGCTCTCTGACCAAGCAAGGTCTGATGTTAGCTGGTGGATTTCTAACGTCCTTTCTTCCAAAAGGAAAATTCACAGGGGGAAAATTGAACACACCTTGCATACTGATGCCTGGACTCAGGGTTTGGGTGCACGTCTAAATAACAATACCAAAGGGGGGAAGATGGTCTGAATCAGAAAGCTTAAATCACATCAACTTCCTTGAACTGAAAGCAGTTTATTTGGGTTTGCAAGCCCTTTGTGGAGGAATTAGAGACACCCATATCAAAGTGTTGACTGCCATACATACGTAAAATGGGAGGCTCCCACTCCTTACCATGCAACAACATTGCAAGGGAAACATGGGAGTGGTGTATGCCCCGAGGAATCTGTCTTACTGTAAGCCATATCCCAGGGAAAGACAATACTATTGCCAACAAGGCATCCATAGTCTTTGATTACTCTACTGAATGGAAATTAGATGTCAACATCTTTCACAAGATTATTAGCTTTCTGGAACAGCCAGACATTAATATGTTTGCTTCCCGATTAAATTTTCAAATTTCTCCTTACGTCTCATGGTTTCCAGACCCACATGCATCTGCAGTGGATGCATTTACTATGGACTGGAATAAATATTTTATATGTGCTTTCAGCCCATTTAGTACTTTAGAAAATCGAGAGGGACTCGTCATTGGGTACCCCAAACACACCAGACTCTTAATCAGAAGACCAATCCTTCTACCCAAACAGAAGTCCAATGTACACCTTCCCTTCAACAAAGGCCTACTTCATCCTCTGGGAAATAAACTCAGACTTATGGCTTGTCTATTGTCAGGAGATCCCTTGAGGGTAAAGGCATTTCACCAGAAGCTCAGGACAAAATCTGCATGTCGTGGCGATCCAGCACACAAAAGCAGTACCACACATACACAATCTTTTACAAATGAACAATCTGTGGATCCCCTTTGTCCACCTATAGGTGAAGTCATAAACCTTTTACAGGAACTCTATGGTAGTGGACTTGGATATAGTTGCCTTAATACAGCAGTTTGTGCTTTTCTTCAAGCTTCCAACAAAGGGTTTGAAAAAGACTCCTGGTGTAACAGGACAAAACGACAAGATGGAAGGGATGGCTTTCACGTTACTGCTACTGTTACACGCTACTGTAATTTGCCAAGATCATTTCCAGAAAGCAGAGATTATCAAAGCTCTTGGAGAAGTGAGACACAGGTAGGAAGGCAAGCACTGTTGTAAATGCTTATGACATTGTTTAATCTTATGCTATATTCGACTTTGCATGGAATGTTTGTGGCTAATACCTAAATCTTAAGATCAATAAGGACACTGTAGAATTTATTAACTTGATTTATATGCCCTAAGTTGCTTGTAAACAAACAAATGCCATCAAGGAAAAAATTATATATACTTGTGAGGAGATTCACAGATTAAGCCAAGTCTTAAGCTTACTAGTGAGTAAGCTTACTTGGCTTTTTGGTATTTGTAAAGCATCAGATAGGAGTACAGGAGGTTAAGCTTAAAACCTGTTCAAGAACACTCCATAGCTTAAAGAAGAAAAACAAGTTATCAAGGAACATGGAATAAAAGTGGATGGGGTTCTCTACAATATCAAATTTATAGGTACTGTATATTCATAAAGGATCAGGCTGTCAGTAAGATCACATGTAAAAGAAAATATCATCACGTGTACATGTGAAATCATCAATGTTGCAATGGCTTATTGAAAGGAGTTGTCTAAAAAAATTAATTACAAATTTATTGAATTTAAAGATAAATTCAAGACCTCATGCAACCTTTGATTCCAAATATTATATTTTCCCCTATCATTTTCTTAAAATTTCATTAAATTTCACATTATCTATCACGTTACAAATGTATGTCAAGATTGCACCACAAAAACAATTTATTTATTAATAAACATGATATGACACTGAAATGTATTTATTACTTTAAATGCTAAAGGAAAAAATGTTAACTTAGTTGTCATTATTTCTGGATTATGTTGAAGATACATCTCAAACATTCATCAAAGCACAAACTGAAAAAACCCTTGCAGCTGCAAAACAAGAGCTTGGCAACATGACTCCCCAGCCAATGAGTATGATGTTGATAAAGCAGTATATGATTGTAACATACTGAAGTGTATTTATTACTTTAAATGATAAAGGAAAAATATTGAATAAGCTTGAAATTATTCCTAGATTATTTTGAATATACATCTCAAACATTCATCAAAGCAAACTGAAGACAACCCTTGCAGCTGCAAAACAAGAGCTTAACAGCATGACTCCCTAGCCAAAGATCATGATGCTGGAAAAGAAGTCTAGGGAAGAGACAATTGAGAAGAGTAACAAAAGGGAGAAGCATTGTTGTTAAAGATGTACCACCTACAGAGCCAGGTATTTTCAATATGTCCATCTACAATTCTGATGTTAGAAGAAGTTACAATTAAGTGTTATTGATAAGCTATGAAATGTGGCTTGGTTTTTGGTTTTTTTTTGCCATTCATTTATGTTAAACAAAATGTGTTTTTGTTACATTATTTTTTATTTATATTTATCTAAAAACTTATTTTTAAAAACTATAGAATCCTTTTTTTGCAAATAGACTAAATCATTAATCATTCATTTCATTTCTGAAGAAACTGATGTTGATGAAACCTCAAGTGTGCAAGCTCCAACCATTACCAAGGCAAAACCAAGGTGTTCGGCATGCAGACAGCCAATGAAAAGCCATAAGAATGTCAAGGATTGTCCAAGGAACAAGCAAAAAGAGCATAGTTGAATTGCATTCAATTTGATATCACTTTTGTGTAAGGCTGGTATCCAACTAGTCCACCTATAACTTATCTGCCAGAACTTAAGGCCAATCAATGTCTATCAAAAGTAAAACTAAATTGTTTTAGGGGTTGTTTCAATGATAAGTATCTTTGATCATCTTGTCAACATTTGATATATTTTTCTAACTAAAATTTTTATCCTTATATATAAAATCCTTAGTGTCTATTAAAAAGATTTTGATGTTACGATTTCGAAATATTGTCCCAAGGTCTTGTTTTGGCCATTGTCATGACAGCCATCTTGGTGGCCATCTTGGATTTTTGGCAAAAATCGAAAAATAACAAAATTCAAAATGAACGTTCGAGAATGTACTGCTATTTCCAGTTGACCTCACCGCTCGCCGTTTTTGATTGGATCAAGTAAAGTTTGAAGTTGACAGTTGTGATGCCCCCAAACATTGTTTTGAGATGCATGAAGTTATGACTTCTCACGCTTCAAAAGCATGTTTTGCCACCCCAAACACATTCATTTTGCGTGTGTACTTGTTCAGATCCTAGGTCGCAGCAAAGTTGTTTTTCGATAGTCATACAATGAGATATCAACTAAAAGTGGAATATTCTTGCGAAAAGTTCATCAAGTTTTACAAAGACTTAAACTACATAGATGGAGAGATCATAGATTACACTTTCAGAGAACAGACAGCAGTAATTTTAATTACATACAATCAACTCAGTGTTATTTTTATCATTTCGAATATCTTGTTAGTAGTCACTATAAGGATTCTAAAAATGTGAGTTAGAAAAATATATCAAATGGGTGCATGGGACCCCCTCTTCCAACTAGACTATAGTTGCTAAAGATAAATTTTTATAAAAACTGATTAAGGTTTAGTAGCATAGTTGGTAAAATAAATTATTGTTCTTCCTGAAATCCTCTGAAGGAATCTGAAGTGCCTTTCAAATGACTGGAGCAATGAAAGGATTGGGCATGAAGGCCGACACTCACCATGTGAGTATTAGCCCTTACAGGCCAAACATAATATATCTTTATAAGAAGAAAGTATCCCTGTCTCATTCATGCAGAGACCAGGTCGGTAAGTTAGTTTGAAATCATAGAATATATACTTATTATGTCCATAAGAAAGTATGTGCCATGGGTGTACGTGATTACACGAGCACTTTATGCAACTTCCCTTCAAAACAGCAAACGCCAGAGCGAGAATAAATATCCTTTGGACCCCAGGGTATCATTGCCATAAACAATTCTAAACTTTAGCTTTTAAGCTTTTTAAATTTTTTAACATTATTTTGTTATTGAATCACAATTTTAGAGTCAGCATGGTCAAGGATTTTGCAGTAATTGCAAAAATCCCTATTTTAATTGATACAAGCCCTCGAATTGTCAGAAGTCAACATCGTGGAAGGTCAAACTGTATTCTCCACAGAATGACAAGAAACCAAAGCAACACAGTCCAGACTGTGTGCTTATAGTACATTATCTCGGCACAACTATATTTTCTGTGAAAACTCACGCATTCCAGCGTATATCTAATAACACATGTCTTGAGGAGAGGTCCTCTTACATGAATGGCCAACAGCCATTTTCTTGTGTCCACACTTCAAAGTCCACACAAGCTGTTGGAGCTTTGAAAACATACACCTTATCTGAGGGGCTTACAAAATTTGTGCAAATGCAATGAGCCTACCAAGAATGCTCTGAGAGATTTGATACAAAGCTCATCGCTGCCATCTGCATTGCAAGTGTCTGATACAACTTTCTGTATCAATGGTCTCCCTTCTTCAACCAACCCCATTGGATATTGCCATATCAAAGTTTCTATCAAGAATAACCAAAGGAAAATTATTTGCTCATGCCAGGAGTGTAAGGCCCACACAACCAAGACCAAGCACTTCAGGCAAAATATGTTTGCACGTCCATGTTTTGCTGTGTGTTAAGGATTCTTCAGATATTTATTCTTCTTCTCTTCCTACTGTATCTCCACAGCTGTAAAAAGACAAAAATATATTCAAGCAAATGTGAATGTACAAGAATATATTCAAGCAAACTACAGATTACCTAAGAAAATTCTCAATAGCTATGGTGGTTTTACAGCAGATCAATGGAAAGCATGGACCATCATTTACTCTATCTTTGCTCTTTGAGATATTTTGCCGGAGGATCATTTAGAAGTGAGGCAACATTTCGTTTTAACTCGTAGAATTTTATGTACCCTAATCATATCTGAAACCAAACCAAAGGTTTTACAAAAAAGATTAATAAAAGTAAGTTAAGATTTGCAAAGTCTAGTAAAGTGATAATGCATCAACATTTTACAAACAAAGCAAGCCAAACAATGATAAAACCATTCATGCAGTAATCTAACTATGAACAGCACCTTCAAGTGTTAAAATAACCGAGATTGCTCCCGGTAACTTTAACGACACCGATCTATAGGAGGGCGTAAAGGTGTTAATTAAAGCATGGGAAACTTGAAGACTACCAAGATTTGTGTGCAACAACAAACAATATAAGTGATAATACATCCAGGAAGTTTACATTTTCTTTTTCTTGACCACGAAAAGGTTGTGAGGGAACTGAACAAATTTCCGAAAGTTGCAAAAACAATATGTAGGACATATGTAGCTTGAACATTTTTTGGGGAGTGGATCAAGTTGCATGAAAAAAAGACTGTGCAACAGCAGCTAATCGACGATGGTCATTTTCAAAGTTTACAGCATCAGAAATTATATTTCTTAATTACTAGTCCTTTATAACATTCCTTGATACCAGTCCTTGATACCCTTGACTGCATTAGAGGAGGGACGGTTCTGTTCTAGCTCCGTGAAATCAAAAATTTTCTTTAATATTTAACTTATATTTAACTTCTGAAAAGATGCAAGGGAAAATTTGATTGTCTTGTTAATGAGATGCTTCTTATAAAGCATCTCAAACCTAGCTTAAACAAACAATCGGACTCAATATGGGCAAAACTTTTTGTTTAATTTACTTTCATTGTTTCGTCAATACTATATATTTAAATTTTCTAGCTATTATTTTTTGACTTGATAATGATGTTCTGGGAACATCAAAACGTCATTGTTTTATATTTTTCTTAAATATGTATAAAGCAAACTTTTTATCGCTGAATTTTATAATCAAATGTATAAACAAGAAGACTCTTATTCGAATATTTAACTTACATCTAAATCCAAGATGCCACCAAAAAGCAGGGTCCAGATTGGCTTAAACAATATCCTTGGTTAGCCTATTCTAAATATCTTGATGGGGCATTCTGTCTCACATGTGTGTTATTTGGCAATCCACGCGATAACCAAAAGCTCGACAAGTTAGTGAAACAAATTGGACAACCGCTCAGGGTCGCTTTCAAAGTCACTGCCAAGGGAAGTGTGAGATGCACAATACTTCAGCTCTCAGGATGGATAACTTTATTAGAACCATGAGACGTTAGGCCATCCCAGTCAATCAACAACTTGATGTTTTACAACAACAAAAATTGTCAAATCGCCTGTGGACAGAACAATATTCCCTTGAGAAGGTGAAGAGATGATGATCCTAGTGATTTGACACTTCAGGGTAATTTCCAGACTTTATTAGCTATCAGAGTGGACAGTGGCGACAAAATACTTCAACAACATCTCGAAACAGCTCCACGGAATGCAACATATGTTTCCAAAACAATCCAGAATGAGATGATAACAACAGTTGGAAAGTATATATCAGATAAATTATCAAACGAAATCAGAGAAAGCACTGGTTTGATGTGCCAGAAAGGTAAATATGAAGTAGAAATTCTGAGAGGAAAGTTTACACAAGAGGATACAGGCAAGGTGGATTACATGGTGTTTTGTTTTTAAAGAAAATCAAAACTAAATAAGGAATGCCCTAGGGTAGGGAAGTAGTTTTTCAAATACTTGGCATGACATAACAGAAGCCCAAAGAAGAAATAGCCAAGAATGTCTGATCAAATTTGTGACCCAGGATCACACATTTGCTAGCAAATTCCCATCCCCTGCCTGACTACCCCCATAAGCCACATAGCTAAGTCCCAAGTCCCATCTTGTAATTGTTTTTTTCAAAATAACAAAGCCTCATTCTGTTTCTCAATTTCCTTATCTTCTCATCTGTGTCTTTCAAACTTTTATAATAATAATAATTAATAATAATTCTAATTTATTTAGCACTAATTCCGCAAGGTTCAACAGCGCTTTACAAATCAGTATTATAGATTATAAATAAAACCTCTAAAATCTATACTATTATATTTAAGAGAATTTAAAGCATTAAAAAAAGATAACTATTTTATCTATTTAAATACTTCTATAGAGATCCCCTTTATCATTTTCATGTATCAGACCCCTACCATTACTTTATATGTGCCTTTGATAAGCCTCGTGATCCAATTAAATCTGCCATTTTTCCTGACATTAGGAGGCCTTTCCCCTCCCACTCACCTCCTGGGCTCTTTTTTGTCCTGCTTTGGTCTGAATTCCTCTTCAGATGGAATTTCAAATATTAGGAGTCCTTTTACATAATAATGTCTACAACAAGTTAATGGTATTGATGTGTCATCGGAATAGTAATAATAGTTTTTGGATTTTTTAGGTTTCAATTGACCAAAAAGGAAAAGCAGAGAGGATTAGTGTACATGATGAGTGCACTGTCTGCCTGGAAGACATCCTAGAAAGTGATGATACATGTACACCTGATAGTTGCAAAGATGCGTTCCATGAGATCTGTCTCAATGAATGGTTTAAAACAGGAGATGGCTCAAAAGCCAAATGCCCAACTTGTAGTACTCCATTCTCAAAGTCAGTTCCTTGTAAGACACCAAATAGCAGTTCATCTAAGAACAAGTCTGGATCAAACTCACCCCAAGCATCAGGTTCTTCTCATGGAAATGTACCAGAATTAGATGAAATATATACTTCCATTTTATTCGATGAACTGAATTCTGATATTTTGGATTCAGAGGAAGAACCTGAAGCGTGTTGTTCTGGTATTCAAGAAAGTAGTGAAGTGAGCACTCATCTGGAACATGAATGTCAAAAAGAGATCACCCTGAAACAAGTTTTACAGGACCTCTCTAAAAGCATAAATAAGGATGAAACCTCACACTTCAACATTAGCTGTAACCACCTTTGGGAGGGATCAAAAAGAGCACTAAACAGAAAATCATTCTCTCCTACCAAAAAAGTGTCAATCAAATTCACTGATGACATTGGCAAATTTGAAGGAGCAGTGGATCTTGGTGGTCCAGCTCAAGAGTATTTTACACTTGCAACAGAGTGGCTGGTTAATTCCCAGTTATTTGTTGGTGGAGCCACATCAAAGTTTCTTTCTCTTAATGCTCAGTGTCTAGAAGAAAGAGAATACTTCATGGCAGGACAAATATTTGCTATGTTCCTTCTTCATGGAGGCCCAGCTATGAAGTGCCTTTCAGAAAGCTGCTACACAGCCTTGATTGATGGGATTCAGAATGAGAGTGCACCCATAAAGGATGTGCATGAATATGAATTGCAGTCATCACTTGAGAAATTAGTTCATGCACAAACACTTCAAGAAGCAACAAAGATTATTGAAGATGAAAGGTTGATACTGTATTAGACATGGCTGGAACACTGAGGGCCTTCAGAACCATTGAAGATGTTAAAAATGATGCACAGCCAGCTTATGATGCCTTTAAGGAGGGTCTGTCTTCTTGTGGGGTATTTGAGTCCATGAAGAAGCAGCCCAAGATCTTCAAAGAGGCCTTCTGTTATGAAGCTCACACCATGGGAGCAAATGAGTTTGGTCAGCTGTTTACAACAGAAAGAGATAATGAAGGATCCAATAGAAGGGATGTAGAAAGTCAGGTCCTTTGTCACTGGCATGATTTCTTACAGGACTGTGAGGAGGACGATGAAATGGATCTTTCTGAAGTTCTCTTTTTTGCTTCAGGATGCAGAAAAATACCTCCACATGGCCTATACAAATTAGCTTTTCTTCATGAACCAGAGCTTAATGGATTGCTGTCAAAGTACCCCAAAGCAAACACCTGTTCATATATTCTGCACCTTCCTGTTGTTCATGAGAAATATGATGAGTTTAAAGCTTCTATGATTTTTGCCATCAAAAACTGTAGAGGATTTGGGATGGCTTCAGAAGATGGCTTTTACCCAAACACTGCCATTAAACTGTTTTTAAAGCCTGCATTTTTTTTTTTTTTTTTTTTTGCAATGCAGCATTCTATATTAAACTTTTAAGGTATATGGTTGTTGGGTTTTGTTTTTTGGTTTAAAATTATCAGTACTGTTAGTTGCCAACTTTTCAATGCTACATATTGGAATGCTTTCATACCAGTTATATCATACCTTATATTTTATATTTTTAATTGTTCTATTGTAAAAAATCTCATTTGTTACAGTTTTGGAGTGGTCTTTTTTTATGATTGGGTATGGAGATATTTTGGAACAAACCCCTTCCTTGCCATTATTATTTTTTCATTACCTTCCTCCATGGCTTTGTCAAAAACCATTGTTTTTAAGACTCCTACTTCAATTGCACAGGAACATTATAAACCCCTCATTCAGAAACTCAAAAATACCACAACCCCTCAAAATCATCTACCATAGGCATAAACCTCTACCCTGGGGATGAGTCAGACCTCTACCAAGAACTTTCGTTTGTGTACTGGGTTTCGTTTGTGTACTGAGAACTTTCGTTTGTGTACTGAGTTTCGTTTGTGTACTGAGAACTTTTGTTTGTGTACTGAGTTTCGTTTGTGTACTGAGAACTTTTGTTTGTGTACTGAGTTTCGTTTGTGTACTGAGAAATTTCGTTTGTGTACTGAGAAATTTGAATTTTTGCATTCGAAAATAATGTTTTAAGCATTAATATATTTTGTTGCGTATTGCACTTCTGGGCCACCGTATCAAAGACACTCTACCCAGACGAATCATAATGTACTGGTTGATGTCTGTAAGTGTTTGGGCACGTCAAGTGACCCTTGGGCTTCCTGTGCCTCGGGCACATCACGTGGACTCCTCGTGTCAGTGTTCTTACGGCAAGTCAGTTAATTTGGGACTTTTCGCCTATGTTATTAGAGTTTGCTAGTGTTCTTTCTCTCTTTTTCCCCATTACGGCACGATTGTAAGTAGACATTTTATTCGCTGTAGTGTTTTAGTTTATCTTGTAATATTTATGTTTTTTTTTGTGTGTAGTTTTTACCGCTTGTAAACCCAGCCGACGAAAAGGTCAAGTAAACTATAGTTGTCATAGATAAACCGAACCTAAAGTCGACTCAAGAAGCGAGTTTGGAAAGTGTGCCACTAGAACTAATTTGTCCCCCCACAACAGTAAGACTAGGTGGATAGCACGAATCGATGGATTGGATAGAATGGTGGAGCTCTTGAAACCAATTTATCAGACATTGCATGATATTGACATAAATTTTGATGCATATGGAGATCAGACATGAAACTACAAGAGTAGAGATGATGCCAGCTCTTTGGTAAAGTCTATCAAATTTCCCTTCATTATTGCTCTTGTTATTGTCAGACACATCTTAGCTCTAACCCAACCACTTACAGTGAAGCTCCAGAGTGCTGAAATAGACCTACTTAAGGCAAAGAATGAGATCAGAGATTTGAAGTCTACACTCTCAGAATTACATGACAACGTTGATGCTGTACACCATGACCTATATACCCAAGCTGTGAATCTAGCAACCAGTGTTGGAGTTGAGCCAAGTATGCCAAGAGTGGCTAATAGGCAATTGTACAGAGCCAATGCCCCAGCTGCTAACCCTGAGATCTATTACAGAATAAACCTGACTAGAGTTTTCTTAGACCATGCCACCCAGCATCTCAACACTAGATTTCAAGATGAAGTTTTGGTTTGTTACAAAGGCCTATCAATCATCCCATCAGCATTACTTACCAATAACTTACAATGGAAGCAGAACATCCAAGATTTTACTAACCACTACATTCAAGATATGCCTAACATAGCAGGAATTCAGGCAGAACTTACTCTATGGGAAAGGAAGTGGAATGATGCCCAGGCTAGAGGAGATGAAATCCCTGACAAGATTTCATCAGCATTCAAATTTGTTGACAAACAATCATATCCTAACATTTATTTTATTCTTCAACTTCTTGCAACTCTTCCCATTACTTCAGCAAGCTGTGAAAGATCCATATCATCACTATCACTATCTTAGAAGTACAATGGTACAGGATAGACTTAATGGATTAGCTATGATGCATGCCCACAGAGAAAAGGCAATTGATCTGGATGAAGTAATTGATTTGTTTGCCAATTTACACCCAAGAAGAATGAGAATGGAAAACATATTACAATAGGTGAATGTTTATATGCCTTATACCAGTGTTTCTAGAGTTCTTGTGAGTTATGAGCCATCTGGATTACTCCTTAAATTGATGGAGAACAGTACAGAAATTTTGAAAATTAACATTGGTGAGGGAATTCAAAAGAAGATTTGTGCCCATAAGTTCTAACCAGCCCAGCTGCCAGCCAAGAGAAGAACATGTATTTTCCAAATCTTGTACTTTGGTTCAAAAAAGGTAAGTTTCATTGCATATGTCTTATTATCAATTATATATTATTATCTATATAGTATTATTATTCAGATGCTAAAAATTCTAATTCTGTTTTAATTTTGTTGTCAAATAGATTTTGATGGAGATGATTGGTAGAATTTGCATGGATCTCTTACTAGATTTAATAAACCACCAAATGGTGAGTACAACTTTTCATATATATGGGAGTCTGGTCCTTTTCGAGGGTGGAACTAGTCAGCCCAAATCCTGGATCCACCCCTGAAAAAGGAAGCAACTGCCTCCCCAGCAGGAAGCTTCAAAAGTTCTTTCAGAGGAAAATTCAGAAGAACCTGAATCTTTTCAAGATTTGTTTGACTCTTGATTAAGACTTCTTTTTAAAGAAGTCCAAGATTTGCTCACTAAATTCAACAATGAATTCAAGGAAGAGCTAAAAGAAATAAAAGAAAGCCAAGAGTTCATATCTGGTAGATTTGATGACACTACAGCCACCTGCAATAATCGTGCTGCAAGCCAGCAACAAACAACTCTTGAATGAAAATGTATCGCTGAGATCATAAATGGCAGTAGCGGAGAAACAGATGGAAAGCATTAATACCGAACAGAAGAGTTACATCAGTATCTATAAAGAGATTGTCTCAAAATCCACACACTTCTGATGAATCTACTAATCAGATTGTCAAAGATATTGGTAATCCGATCGATATTACCATCAAAGATGGCAATATTTCAATCAGTCATCGTTTGCCTACTCAAAGTAACAATGGCTGCCCACAATCCATCATTGTCAAATTCACTCTCAGAAACACAAGCGATTCTTTGTACATTGCTAGGCGTACGCTGAAGGACTACAACTGCAACTGTATAGAGATCATCACTGATATATTTTTTAGGTTTCATTGTAAGGTATTAAAATATCCAGACAGGTTGATCATGATGATTGTGCGATATGAGATTTACACAAGGTTTATTTGCCTTGTTTCTTGCATGATTTCTTGTAATTGTGATTTATATTTAAGGGTGTGTAATATTTAATGTAGAGGTAGTGAGTAGACAGGCCATTTGATATATTTGATGGGGTGGGGGAGCCAATTCTTAGTTTGCTTAATTTTTTTTCCTTGTTCGCATGTGTTGCACAATGTTTACTACTGACCTGGGACATTCACATTCAACAAAGTGCAAGATATTTTTGAATGAAAGTTTAACACCAAGATCAAGATTCTTGTTTCATGAAGTTCGCAAATTTCAGAAGTCAAACCACTACAAGAGTTGCTGGACACAAAATGGTCAAGTTTACCTTAAGAAGGACAGCAAATCACATAAGATTTGTCTTATTAAGATATTCACTGTTCTTCACCTAGGTTCTAAAATATGGAATTCCTTTCCTTCTAGTATTATTAATTATCCAACTCTCTCTTCTTTCAAAAAATAATTTCATTTTCATTCATAATTTCATATTCTTCCTCTCCAATATAATCTGTTTCACTTATGCACCAGTCAAAGTAAAGCCCGACCCCCCCCCCCCCCACCCTGGGATATGTGGGGCTTTAGTGGGGATTTAGTACGAGTTTAGCAGGTTTTCAGAGCCCGACCATGTGGGGCATTTGTACATTTTGGCGTCCCCACCTAAAGAGGTCGGGCATTAGGTGGGGATTCGTTTTTGTAAAATCCAAGATGGCGGCTATTGTCCCTGCAAAGAGTTCTGGGTAATCCAAGATGGCGGCCATTGTCCCTGCAAAGAGTTCTGGGTAATCCAAGATGGCGGCCTTCCACGTGACAACACTGGGGACTGGGAGATTTTTAAAAATGGCTGCTAAATCCAGGTTGATGAGGTTAGTTTTGAAATCTCATTGTTTGTATTCAAAGAAGCATGTCCATTTATCTACCTGATATGCTAAATTAAACCTAATTTCGTCCATTGATCAATCATAGATGGAAAGTATTTCTTCAAGATGCTGGTGTTAAAGAAGAGTTTATCGACGAGTATGCTACCATGTTTGATAAAAATCGGTAGGTTTATCTGTGTATTTTACTGTTTTGTATAAGAAAACTATTTAGAAATAAGCCTGGTCAACTATTTTGTAGTGCAACTCGGTTTTGTTTAATGTTATTTGATATAATAAGGTTTTAAACGTGCTCAAATATTAGTAGTTTATACCGAAGAATACTTGATTTATTTTAGACTTTATAAAATATTTTAGCATCAAGGATGACATGCTAGACGATCTCACAAATGACATTTTAAAAGACATTGGAATTCAAGCAATAGGAGACATCTTACTCGTACTGAGACATGCCAAAAAGGTATTTATGATTTTAATCTTGTTTAAAATCTAGCTTTATTATTAGGATTTTTATTAATTCTCATTAATGTCTTTTCATGATCAGGTGTCTTCCAAAGAAAAGTCTTCCACTACCAGTGATGCACACAGTAAAGATATAAAAGTGGGTTGTGATTTCTTACAAGTTTTCTATTTTTGCAAAATATTTTGTTGTGTTTCAAGCTGAATATTTGTAATAATAATTCATGTTTTTTTTAGGATTCATTTATGATTTTATGTTGTTTAGAATATTCAACAAATATGATTTATTAGTACATTTCATGTATAAATAATATATATTTAATGTTATATTTTGCATTATCTGACATCTTGTTTTTTATATACATTTCTCGATCAGGATGATTCCCAGCCCCTTGTCATTCATCGTTCAAAACAGATGACTATAAAAGCTAATGGAGATATTGGACCAGAACTTGTTGTGAGTGAATGAATCTTAATTTTCCTCTCTTTGTCTGTGATTATTGTTTTACTTTGCTTATTTATCTTTGCTTGGATTGCTTATTCAGTTGCTCAATTTTCAACATTTGACTTACCTAGCTGTAGTTGTTTTACTAATGATTTCATTTCTTTTTCAAATTAATGATTGAAGGTCAATTCCACTTCTAATGTTAAAGAAACCATAACTGTGCAGTTTTCCCAAGATGAAATGGTAGAGAAGAGCAAGATATATAGAAATGATAAAGGCAAATTAACAAAATATCAAGAAGCCATCAACAATGCTGCATATGAGCTGTGTTTGGATAATGCAAGCCTAATGAATAACAAGGGAGAGCTTCTAAATCTATCAAGGAAAAAAATTGATGAAAATGGCTATGCTTACAAGAAGAAGCGAAGCAGAAGTTTTTGAAAAAAAAGAGAAAACCCAGCAAAAAGGCTATCACAGATCTCGCCAAAGAAACTCTACTTTCAGAAGAGGACGTGAGGATGTGGTTGGACCACCTAGATGAGGTACGAAAGAACAGGGTTGAGGGAGCAGCCAAACGAAAGGCAAAATCATCCACAAAAGGTAGTCTAAACTAAATTTTGTTTAACGTTTGAGGCCACAGTTATAGTTTTATGAATATATTTCTATATGTATAGAAGTTCAAGAAGAAGTACAGGAAGTTCAAGAAGAAGAAGAAGAAGAAGAAGAAGAAGAAGAAGGAAAAGATGCTGACAATGATGTTTTTTGTCTTTGTGGGGAGGGGGAACATGGGTTGATGATAGCATGTGATGGAAAAGACTGCCCCTTAATTTGGTACCATGTCTCGTGTGTAGGGTTTACTGAAGAAACGGTGCCTCATGGTTTATGGTACTGCGATCTTTGTGCCACAAAATAATTGTTGACATGATTTAAGAAAAAGCATTAAAATTGGAATTCTATACTGATTTTTTTGTATTTTTGATATAAGCGCAGAAAAAATGGGAGTGAGTCATCATTATAGAAACCCTGTTTAGTTTTCAAGTTATGTTGCATGCTCTTTCGCCCTAGGGGGTGGGGCTTTTGACCTCAAATATCTTCCCCATGTGGTGGGGCATTTGTCAGTTTTGGTACGCTGTTCAAAACCAATCCCCACCTATATCCCGGGGTGGGGGGGGGGTTGGGCTTTACTTTGACTGGTGCATTATTTTATTTATTATAAATTTTAACGTACATAATTATCTCATTGTTTTTGTTGTACATAATCATATATATTATTTGTTGTTACAGTTATCTTTTTTCTTTTTTGACTGTATTCCTCAACATCACTTATATTTCTCAAGGAGACCTCTTCTACATAAGCACCTTGGTTTCTAGAGGCCTCTTTGCTATATTGCATTTTATTTCTAATATTTGCATATATATATATTTTGCAAGTTATTTTTACTATAACTAATTTATTTCATATTAACTTTCATTGATTGACATGTCTTAAAATTTCAACCCCAAAAAAGCTGTGAGCCAATCACAGTCAACCTCTTGAGCACAGCTACACCACTCGACACTAGAGAAAAATGTTTGTGCATGCGTGCCTTTCAGCACGCTTTCCAAGAATTTATAAAGTTTTAGTGAGAAAATAAATGCTTGTTTTCTCCGAGTGTACGAAAAATTTCGTGGGTATACTTTTGTGAGACCAAGATAATGTATGAGTCAAATCCTAAGATGCCCATCCCCCCCCCCCCCCCCCCCGGCATACCCCAGGCATTTGACAAGACTTGAGTTCCATATAGTGGGGAATTTGAAGCCGAATGGCTACCCGAACGGGCGGGCATTTGACGAGTTGTCGGCCATCTTGAAAATTACCCACAAAGCATTGGAGCCCTAACCACAGGTAGCCCATGCCTAATAAAAATGTACATAAGGTGGACCTTCATTCGACTTCTTTCCTTATCCCGTCATTGACACAGAGAGGCCTTGGGGACACAAGTGCAAAGACTGTGGAGGAAATTGTTCAGGCCATTATGTAACTGACATTGACAAGTTATTGTTGCTACATCAAAACAAACAGGCCATTTGAGCATTACCACCCAGTACAAGAGTGGAGGAGGCCTTTCAGAAACACAAGAGTGGAACGAATGAAGTACCTTTGCAATCCCTTGCCAAGAAATGTTGCCTAAAAGAAGAAGTGCAACTTTGGTGGGATCATCTCACGATGACTGCCACAAACGGTGCTAGAGGACATGAAAAGACAAAAGCCACAAGGGAACGCAAGCGAAAAGCAAAGAGTTAATAGCACAGCCTAATTGTGTCCTTGTTCTAATTGTTGATATTTCACTTGTGTTTTTTGTAAAGTAAGGAAAAAGAAAAAATGTTATTTTTCCTGAATCGCCAGTTATTGCAGATTACATATTTGTTGTTAAATTTACATAACTTTCATAGTATTTACATAAGCCGATTCACAGTTTAAGAATTTTTATCAGTGAGCATGCGATTTTATCCCGAATTTCTCACCTTCTTTTGAATAAACCTTCTTTGTTTTAAATTAATTAAAAGGTGAGAAATTCGGGATAAAATCGGCTTATACCCATGAGCCGTATTGTCAAACATTCCCTATTTAACCTGTGCTACTAATACCCTTAAACCCTGAAAGGAATTAAACAGGTACGTTTGGTCTGCATTCACTCGTGAATCGAAGCACATTAGTTAAAGATTGATAATCAAATAAGACAAAAAAGTTCTAACTATAAAATGGCATTTTTCATCAAAAAGGTCAAATTCACGACTACAAACGTAGATATTTTTCTGAAGCATATTTTTTACTCTAGGTAAATTTTGATTTTATCAGATCAGAGGAGTGGGCATTTGACCACTCAGTGGCTCTCAACAGTGGGGCATTTGACCATTCAATTTGCCCAGATGGTGGTGAATTTGACCAATTTTTTCCCAAAAAGTCAAATGCCCGGGGGGTTGCCGGGGGGGAATGGGCAACTTTGGAATTGACTCGTACATATGTAATGTGTTAAAAAGACAATATGAAAGAATTAGCCTTAAGTTTCAAGAACTGATCTTAGGTTTTAGCATTTTGTAAAGACTATTCTTCAGGGAAGTGTGAAAGTCAAATTTGAATATTTTTACAATAGCACGAAGACGCTTTCGACTATTTTGCATACGGACTTAGAGCATGCGCAGACGCGTGTCACACCACTAGGATCGAAACGACAGTTGATCAAAAAATCCGGTAATTCGTTAACAAATTTTGCTGATCATGGATCTCATAATGAGTCTCGGATACTCTTAGAAAAAGACCTCAGAAAACTTATAAAGTTTCACTAACCCTCTCAGAAAGAAAGCTAACGCTTCTGCCTATCAGAAAATCAATGTTTTTGGTGTAGGGGAGAAGCACTGGATGAAAAATGCAGTTGACCTTGGAGCTTAATCTCGGGCAAAAATATAGAACTAAACAGCTTTCTTACACTTAAAAAAGCTACTTATTGCAAAGATGAAAGGTTTAATAGTAACTCAAACTGTTCATTTGAGTATTTAATGGTTACTTACCGAGTAAAATATCCAAGAAATCTTGAGCTCGCAATAGCTACTTCCTCATGACACGACCGCCATAACTCATGTCACGTGCAAACCGAAAGGTATCATGGGGTAGAATGCTCAAGAAAACCACAGGAAGCCCGACTTTAGCTATTCTTGTCTTTTAATAAGTTTATAAAACATTGAAGTCCAAATAAAGTTTATAGAGATATAACATTGATCATCTAGAACCATGGAAATAATCATAGAATAAATATAGAAATAATTTATCATTTGTACATAGCTGTAAAGAGCTCAGGAAAATCAGAGTCCCTGAGATGAATCGAGCTCATGACCTTTATTTGAACTCAAGATAGAAAAAAAAATGGATGCTAATATCTCCGGAAAAAGACTGAATTACAGGAAGGAAAGACACACGATGAGCGGTGATTTACTGATATATTTACAATAGTTATCTATGCTGCATAATAGTATTTTCAAACTTTGAGTTGAATACCGATTGTTCATAGGAGGCAAAGGTCAAAGCTCAAAGCTCAAAGGTTAGTCTTGTTGACAAGCGCAAAATATTAGTATGATAAAACGCGCATGTAATCATTATCATTCCTCCTCTGATATAAGGCGTATTGGTGATATTATGACTGGAGGATTGTGCAAACATGAAGTGAAGGGAGTACGTTAAATAAATAAGTCTCACTGAAATCAGTAAAAAACTTTATTGATTACAGATTTTTGTTAGAATATAGTGTATTAAGACCATAAAAGCGAATGCATTTCTAAAACTATTTGTGATAGTGTTCATAAATTAAATGAGGCATAGCCTCCAAATAGTCTCTACCAGGGTCACTGACGAGGCATTTAAATATTCTCCCAGACTGAATATATTTAGATAATAAACAAAAATACGAGAAGATTTGTCTTTTTTTAGTTATTTTTTTATTTTCGAATTAAAAAAATGGCAAATCTTCTCTTATTTTTGTTTATTATCTTCCAGACTAATGGCCAAAAACCTGGATCCGCCCAGAAATGTGGAGACGGCATCAAACGGCTCCACCTAAAATACGAGGTCATTTGGAGTCCGTTTGAGCCCAAGAAAAGCAAATGCTTTATTTTAAATAAGTGTGAATTAAATATTGATTTCATCAAATCAAAATATATTACATAATTACAAAAATATATATTGACGTATAAAGTGAAACCTCGATCACTTACAAAAGTGATCTTTCTTCCTTTCCAGAAGGAGAATGTCCTGGGAACGAGACATGAATTTAAGCAGCAGAGATTCCATAGCTATCCCAAGTGCCTTTGTGTGCTTATTTCAACTAATAATAATGTGTTACTTTAGCATCTGATGAAGACATGTTCGACTAATTTGGCAATAAAAAGTATCCAGTTGTAGGATCTGTACTGAGTCTGAAAGTACTTCAAACTACTCCAGTATTTTGACTAGTATCTCTTAATTTCTTGAAGAAATAAGAAAATAGATAACGCTGAAAGGTATGACACTCTACTTAAGCACAATTGATTTTTTTTGCAACTTCGAAAATATTTGTTTTAACTGTCTAAACAATTATCCTCCTAAAAAATTACAGCCTAAAAAAGAAGGATGTTTTACGCTCTACCATCTCAGAATTCTTTCTTTTAGTGCTTGGACTCTGCATACCAACACTGCTGATTGCTATATTTTGCTTTGACGAAACAGAAGATGTTTTCAAAAAGCTACTCGTTCGTATTCGTTCTGACAACTGAGAACTGACGGACGGCGAGCGGGATCGATTGCGCGCATGCGCAGTAGTCTTCGGTGCATTGAATTTACCAACACTGTCGTCTGTTACTGTAGACGATGGCACCTCTACGCATGCGTGTACTAGTTCAGGGTTTTCGGTTAAAATCTGTATTATTCTGTATGGCGTTGGACGGTCAAGGTAGTCGAATCGCCAACAAAAGCGTAACAGTGAAGCCCTGGAAACAGAAAAACATAAATACACAGTCATCTCATGGGGCGCGTCACGAGTTCGAAAAAAACTAATTCTCCTTGCTGCTACACAATGTGCTAAAACCATTTTTTTTAGTATCTTTTGCTCAAGGTGAAACACTGCGGCATGTGGCCATCCATGAAACTCTTTACACGCAATTAATATCGCAAAAGTAGTATCGAATCAGTTCTACTTCTTGCAGCTTTGCGCACAACTAGTTTTATCCTTTGGAACACAACCGGCAACGTTGCTGCGATCTCGTGCCAGTTTATGAATCTGTATTATTTTGGTGCACTGCTGGCCAATATTGTATAGCGTTCCTTAATTCATAGTTTTGCTATGACTTCCCTCGAAAATCTTGTTTCGCGCCACATGTACTGTGTGTGTGTGTCACATATTGTGTCGCAGGGCTCGAACCAGTGACCCAAACCTTTGGAGCCATGGTGATGAAAGAAGACGCGTTAGCAGCGCATGCCACCCATGCTACCCAATCTCATCACTCACATAGATTCAGGACTCCTTTCAGGTATCTTTAACCTATTTCCTTCTTTGACGTAACCAAGCACCTCCTGGTTTGATACCCCTTGGTATGGGAAACCACCAAACGTGGCCAACTCCCACAGTGTTATACCATAAGACCAGACATCAGACTGAGTAGTGAATAGACCCTCAGTTATGGCTTCAGGTGCCATCCATCTAATAGGCAGAGCGGCTAAGGTAAACATAACGTGAATTAATTATCTGATAGAACTGATATTATAGTAGATTATAATTGCTATAAGTACATAAAGATCGTAGGTAAATTGTGGTAGCTTCCTTTTGCACTTCACATGCAAAACAAACACAACGTTAGTGTTACAGTGAGGACACTCGAACCATGAACACTTGATATTTTTATATTTTTTATTTTGTGAACTTTCTACTGCTTCAAACCTTCTGAAAATGAAGCAGTGAACTCTAATAATCTTATTGTTCAAAATAAATCATATTTCCAATCGATTCACACAAGGGATAAAGAAGAAAAAAGTATGAAAAAACCTCAAAGTTTCACGGTTCGAGTGTCCTCACTGTAAGATTCGTGTGAAAGTTTCTTGCGTGTCAAATTTAGTCCAGGACAGGACCCACTTTTATCAATGCGCGCGCGACAAAGACGAGACGAGTAGTGGAAAGAGACTTGTAAGAATGGTAAAGATCTTCAAAGTTTTACTTGTATTCTGTTTTCCTTCTATTTTTGGCATACATGAATCACGGCGGATCATAGAAGGATCCATGTATCCATGTATAAATTAAGAAGTTAGTGAGAAGAGTCAACTCAAGCTGGTGCGCGAGTTTTAGTCACTTTTTCGCAAGATTAATGATCGACGCGACTTCGTGTCAAAGCAAAAAAGAAATTCAGGAATTCCGTGGAATTTCGCGATATCATTTAGACCACATTACTGGTTACCACGAGTTGGTACTCTAGCAGGACGCATTTGCTTGGATTTGCCTTTTCTTTTGAATGCGGCCTACTGTAGCACGTCTCAAACAAAAACAAGAAGATTTTTTCATTAATTTTCTCACAACTTTAATAATGAATCGTGCAACTGATGCACCAGCTGACACTCACCTTTTCGTTCAAATCGGTAATAATCTTTGAGATTTAACTGTCTTGCCAGTCCAAAGTCTCCGATCTTTATGACATTACCAAGACCAACCATGCAGTTACGAAGAGCGAGATCTCTATGAAAATGAAAAAGCTACGTTACACCCATTGTCAAAATTACGCGACCTTGGGAACCCCAGTTGAGTGGAATCTTGGCTTCATATTTTTAATTGTAAAGATCGAGAGATCACAAAGGATGTATTTTGTGGACGGTTGCATATATTGATTTTTGGTGAACTGGTTAAGAATTTGTTCAATATTTCAGTGCGCGGTTGTACTGTATCCAAGAAGAATGATATTGTCTTCCATCCTTAGTAATTGAGGATGACTCCCTTTTCAATATCCTATAGATCCGCTACTGAAACCCCTCGATAAAAAGCCCTATGGCCTTCATATTGGTTGACATAATAAAAGAAAACCAACGATATCTAAAAAAAACTATTTCACCACACCTGTGCACGTATTTCAGTTGCGCAAGGTACTGAAGTCCACGAGCGATATCCAGCGCCATCCTTGTGAGGTTTATCGGTGTGACTTCCTCTGCCTGTCAGGGGTGGGGATGGGATAACGTTAGTGTATGTGACAAATATATACTAGCAGAAAGTATATAAAGATATACCTCTGGTGTGCCGTGTTGGTCGATTAACCGCCGTCGTGCGAGAAGAAAACTTTTTAAATCGCCTGAAAAATAGAACATGCGCAATATACTTAGCACTTTCCACGGATGACGTCAAGATGATGCATTATGGGATTGAAATGCGGACAAACCAAGCCCAAAACACATACTATTATGCTGCAATAATGTATTGTTGTCTCTTGTTGTCTTGTTGTTTCTAATTCGTGGAAAAACTGTGAAAAAAATGTTTTTTCGACTTAGACTTAGATATATTGATCTTCTTTTCCTCGTAACCGAAGCCTAGCTTTTTTACAAAGTTTGTCTGCATTTCGATCCCACAAGGCTTTTCGATATCTATTCTTAGTAACCGTGAAAAATGCACATTTTGACTGCTCTAAAATTTGTCTCAATCAATACCCAACAAAAAAAGAGGAGTAAACCTACCGTGAATCATTAACTCCATGACGATATAAACAGGTTCATTTGTGGTACAAACACCATACAACTGAACGATGTTATCATGTGAGAAGTGTTTCATGGTGTCGGCCTCGCTCAAAAACTCAAACTTGAAGTAAAAACAAAACAGATAATAAATTAGTCCATCTTGGGTTAAATTTGTTCAAACTTAGTGATAGGTTTGTTTATCACTTAATACGAACAGAAAGCGCAAAACCAAGGTTAATGTCCAGAGCCACAATTTCATACAAATTGTAAATTTTGCTGCAAATCTTTCTTTGAAGCTACAAAAATTAAAGTGCACATAACTTTTTTTTCAATGCCTTCAATAATGATTGCACATGACGTAAATAGTTCATTAACATATTGGACGTTTAAACCTTCATATCTTAAAGACGCGTCACTCAAATCAAGAAATAATTTAGCATTCGACTATTTACTTCATGTAGAATCACTGGTAATTTTGAAAAGCCTTACGGGTATAAAAGTTTGTTTGAAAATCTCTATTTGATTGGGATAATTTCAAATCAATACCTTCTCTTCAGTCGAGGCACCAGTTTTCAGAGTCTTGACAGCAACAGAGACGGTTTGACTTTGGTTGTCGATCCCAAACCCCTCACCACCAAACACAGCCCCAAAGGCACCTTGCCCTAATTTACGATTCAGGACTATTGTGTCACGTGGTAGTTCCCAGTTATCAAGGGCAAATATTGCAGAGGCAGACTGGGCATCCAGGAGACCAAGTTCATTCAGTCGTGTTTTGATATTTCGGTATTTAGAAGAGTACCTATATTATGTACAAAGCAATTATTAGATAAACGAACAAGTGTGACGTCAATTGTATGGAAAAAGCGACTTCCGGGTCCAAGCTGTTTTATGAAACATTTTCTTACTTTTTCTTCAAGACAGGATTTGTTGTCCAAAGTCCTAATTGTTTCAGGTGGAGGATGAATCATTGAAAATATTTTTCGCTTTATTTTAGCCGTTTTTGTGAGCAGTGAAACCGGAAATACGTCACAACTTAACAGCTCTATAGAAACCAAATCAAATACAATCTTTAGTGCATATATCTAGCTTCCCTTCCCTGTTTTTTTTCTCCTCTCCTCTCCTCTCCTCTCCTCTTCTTTCTTCCTTTCTTCCTAGCTAATAAATAAGTTATCACAAATTGATGGCATTTTTTGAAAAAGTGTTTAGAACTCTTGACATATGAAAACAGACCTACCTTCCTTTCAGTATCCAGTAAACGAAACAAAGTACAGTAGAAATCAGTATCAAAGCTACAATAAACAATAAACATCATTTGATGTGGTCCTTTTGTTAGGAAACTTTCATTTATACACCCCTTGCACGTGACGTCAGAGCAGCTCAATTTGGAGGGCAAAACAAAAGAATTTTAATCTCCTGAGAATTCAGTGGAACCTAATGTTTTGCCCTCCAAATTGAGCTGCATTCCGACGTGCTACAAGTGGTCTATAGAAGAGGGAAAGGAGCGGAGGAATTTAGGGGATATAACTGATTTGGTCAAGAAAACAAGTCCCTTACTGCAACAGGTTTATGTACGTAGAGCAAGACCATGAAAAACGTACGGCACGGACCTCCATGCCGTGACCGTGTCAGTGCCGTGCCGTGTACGAAAACATTCAACATTCAGTGCCGTGTCCGCGCCGCGCTGTAAACGTGCCTTGTGCCGTGACTTTCAACACTCGTACCAAATCTGCTCTATGCGTAGGATAATGTAGGTACAGTAAGTAATTTCCTTTACCTATAACTGCTGCAACAAGACCAGCAACTCCACAGCTAACACCAAGCGCACTTCTGAACGACTCCACTGCGCATGACACCACAGGCTTGTTTTCTACCAAATAAAAGTTAGAATGTCGTAGAAGAAATTTCACGAGAAATTGAATGTACATTAGAACTGAGCGTACCTGCTAAGCTATCCCTGGGTATCGCTCCACTGGCCCAGATTATCGCTGGTTCATCTAGTTTAAGAGTACCTTGGAGAGTATCGTTTAACCCAATGACAGGTACGCATCGACCAATTACCGTTGATTTTGTAGCGAAGTTTTGCTGGATGATAATAGTCGATAATCTGTCGCCATTACGGAAATGTACGCGCCCAGAGACTCCAAGGAAGTTGGTATGTTGAATAAACTCTCGGAAAAGTCTGAAAGAGTTATCAAAAATAAGGGTGAAAAAGTTCACACCATGGGCACACAGTCGCAACTAACGCAACTGAAAGATGAAAGAGTTTTATATACTTTTTACTGCAACAAAACTATAAACTAAGAGAAAGAACGAGTCAAAATACTGTGGCAAATGGTACACCAAAATGTTGCATATCTTTGGCTGATTCCCGCCATGCAGCTAAACTGCGTAAATGATCATTCAGTAAAATTTGTTTCCTAACCTTTGATCTCTTTGAATCATTAAAAAATGCAGAATTTTTTTCACCCATTGGAATTTTTGCGCAAGCGTTTATTTCGATACTTCCTCTGCAAGAGTGGTGATACTCCCCGTTGCGCAGATCAGAAGTGGAGGTTAACTCACGAAGAAAGACTGTTTAGTTAGTGCGATGTTCACACAAGAGCTCTACTGCAAGTAAGCTAGTAACATAAGTATACAAAGTATCCATATTTATAACTACTTTCAATATTTCATCCGTAAAGATTCCACAGCATCTTGGTGGTTAGTATAGAAAAACGTAACAACGAAGATTTTGGACAACTATCAGTGATAAAATCCCGAAGTAGATTGAACCAATCACAACGCACAAAATTGCTGTTCAGCCAATCAGAATACTAGTTAAGGCGCATGACTTACCGTGATGTCTCATCCATGAATAAACTATCCAACGCATCGGAAGAGTTTTGAAGTAGTTTATCTAAAGCAAGTGCGTACGTCCATACAGCATCATATGCTAATGTTGCATAGTCTGAAGGATTGACTCCCTGGAATGATGAAAAAAGGCGACTGTATCATTAAGAAACATTTGTGAAGGGGATCACAGGCCAAAGTCCGTAAAGTTTTAAGCCTGCGCATGAAGACAAAGTTTTTGGCACACTAAATGCCGACAACACGGGATGGCGCATTTATTCCAAGTCCAATTAGCTAATGCGTCGGGTAAAAACTGGCTGACCTGCTGACTAACAATAGGTGCGCTAAGATTCAATGGGCTACGTAACGAATTAAAAGTTAAAACATTCATAGGTCCATCCATAAAAAAGGCTTTCGATGCAAAGCCACTACTACCGAAGAATCATTAAGAATAAATAAATATATATATATAAATCAATATTCTTATAGTGGGAAACAAATTCAGTAACTTAATACTGGTTTCCAATTTCGCCCACTGTCTCTCACACACACTACCACTACATTATATATTCTATGCATACAACGCAACTCACTGCAAAGGCTTTCCAGGTTTTGCGTTTTCACTCAAAGCCACTTACCTTCTGCTTAGTTTCTCTTAAATACTCTTCCTTCCAGTTTCTTGCTGTCCCTCCACCAACTATAACATCATCATCTTCACCATAAAAAGACCCAGAAAGGCTGAAATACCCTTGATCTACCAGTTCCCGCATTTGCGCACTACTGCAAGGCACGTGATCAGCTGACGCATGCGCATCAATGTTGTATTTGTCTGTATCCCACCAATCATGGTCCAGCCAGCCAAGCAGGAACCAAACGTACCCTTTGGAAGGGTGAAGACCCTGTCACGAAGAAAACAGGTGAGGAAATTATTTATAGAGAAGATTTCGTATGAGTGTGAAAAGTCACGGCGCGGCGCGGACACGGCACTGAATGTCGAATGTTTTCACACACGGCACGGCACTGATACGGTCACGGCAAGACGCGGTCCGTGCCGTACGTTTTTCATAGTTATACGAAAACTACTCTATTGTTCAATCAGTGATGGAAGTAATGCTAATGGCAAACTGGACAAGATCTGCTTTCTGAAGCAAAGAAATTGCTGAAAGAAAAAGTCAATAGAAATAGCCAGCACTTGATGAAGATAGTATTTGTCATGTCCGTGACGTGCTCTTATTAACGATGGTTGTCAAAAAAGGGAAACTTTTGACATTTTATGAATAAACCGTTGTCTTGGCTGCTTCCAATGATATCCTTACAATCAGCCGCAACGAAAGAAAATCTAAAGGATAAGGGTAGCTAGGGTACCCGAGGAAACATTCTGAGAATGTGACCAACGTTTTTTCTCTAAAAACCTTATGACGCGATCCCTTCGGTGTCACAAAAATTAATATAATTCAAAATCCCGTGCCACTCCTCCCGCACAATTCGTGGGATCCTCTTATACTTTGCTTTACAGTCTGTTTATCTTACCTGTTTGTACGCTTCGCACATGACGGCTCTCGTGGCTGGTGGGTAAGCATTCAAGATGATTACTGTAATCCCACTGTTCTTGATGCTTTTTATGTATGCTTTAGCATCCAGTTCTTTTTCTGAGGGAATCTCACGTGACAAGACATAGATTCCATTACTGGTCAAAAATTCAGTGCGTGACACGACTGTAGCAGCCGGATACCTCATCTCTCGTAGAGTAACGCAACGCTTCCAATTGAATTTATCAAAAAGAGCCAGATAAGCTATTTTGAATTCATCGATACTTGGAGCTGTTCTGAAATAATATGGATATCTCGTCCTATCAGAGAGTGACACGTCATCGGCTCCATAACCCATTACAATCATGTTATGAAAGCGTGACACTGCGGCCATCGGCATAGTCGCCTTACTACACGCAGGTCCCAAGATCCCAACTACTTTGCGTGACGGGTCACGGTTCAGGTATGAGATGTATGCTTTGAGAACCAACTCGCGACGACACTGAGTGGAAACGATCGGTAACTTGAGCACGTAATCTTTAAGTACAGCAGTTTCTTTATTAACGCTGTCGATGGCCATCAAAGCACCAATCTCGTCACCAGGACTCGACCAAACTGCTTCCGGCCCTGACAAGCTTGGGAACATCCCTCCAATATAAATCTCTCTCTTATTGGTTGTCGTAAGTGGTAGCCATGGAAACCAAGTGCTATTGTTCTGTATTAGCCAATTGCATACAGTTTTATGTGGGGCATTGCTGATGTTGTCTAAAGCAGCTTGCTGTACCATCTCCGACAAATATTTTCCTTGTAGGCGAAGACGAGTCATTAAGCCGAGTATATCATCATAATTTGACTTCAAACCCTTCCATACGAACTTGCGCACATTAAAAGGAGGTGAACAAGTGCATTTCCAAGCAGAATTTGACAATGAACTTTGCTGCGTGCTAAAAGATACAAAATACGACCCAATGAACATCGTATTGTAAAAATAAAAGACCTTAAAAATAACCTGAAATAACCTCTGGTCTAATTTAAGGTAGAAAAGGGCTTATAAAATCTTACAGCTCGGATATCAAATCAACGTGTTGAGCATTGGGATAAAAATGGAAAGAGGAAAACCGGGATGGATTACAAAAACGACAATGAACAGATACAAAAACTGCTAAGAAACGCTACAAAAACCGCTACAAAAACCGCTACAAAAACCGCTACAAAAACCGCTACAAAAACCGCTACAGAAAACCGCTACAAAAACCGCTACAAAAACCGCAACAAAAAAAACGTAACAAAAACCGCTACAAAAACCGCAACAAAAACCGCTACAAAAACCGCTACAAAAACCGCTACAGAAAACCGCTACAAAAACCGCTACAAAAACCGCAACAAAAAAAACGTAACAAAAACCATAACAAACAAATGTTACAAAACCGATGCAACACCCAGACCAATACAACACCGATACAACACCGATACAACACCGATACAACACTGATACAACACCGATACAACACCGATACAACACCGATACAACACCGATACAACACCGATACAACACCGATACAACACCGGTACAACACCGATACAACACCGATACAACACCGATACAACACTGATACAACACCGATACAACACCGATACAACACCGATACAACACCGATACAACACCGATACAACACCGATACAACACCGATACAACACCGATACAACACCGATACAACACCGATACAACACCGATACAACAACGATACAACATCAATACAGCAACGATACAACACCGATACAACACCGAAACAACACCGATACAACAACGATACAACAACGATACAACACCGATACAACAACGATACAACACCGATACAACAACGATACAACACCGATACAACAACGATACAACACCGATACAACAACGATACAACACCGATACAACAACGATACAACACCGATACAACACCGATACAACACCGATAATACAACAACGAAACCCTCGGGAGCAATAATATAAAGTTTTGGTTCTTACTTGCAGTTGGGAAATTGTATTCTTGAGAATCTCTCTGATGTAGTCATACTTTCTGAATCAAAACCTGCAAACAGCAATGGCTTATCACGTGATTCATATGTCATTACTAACACATCAGGCGAGGTGCGTATCCAAGCAACGGCCACCAGTAAATCAAGGGAAATTATTTGCTTCTTGATATCAGAACTGCAATGACCTGATTTAAAATCAAAAAGAATTCTTGTTATAAAGAATTTACTCCGACGAAGGACTAACGTCCGAAACGTCAGTTTCAAGTTCTCACATATCATACGGTGTACAAAGTTATATTCATTCTCCAACTGTTTCATTAGAAACACCGACGCGGTCAACTAGTTTATCTAGTCTCCACCTTATAAAGAATCGTATAGTTTCACGTCGATTTTTACACAGTAGATCAATCATGTATACCAGGATAAATACTAGTTAGTATACAATGGTTTCGAGTGGCACATTTACTAAATATAACCCTTCAGGTGGCTTGGGATATCGGCTGATAATGTCCGAGGATGAAAGATGGTCCGAAAAAGAACATTTGGCCGAGAACCGAAGTTTCGAGGACCATTTCTCATCCAAGTGACGGGTGGGATATCCAAGGCATGCCACGAAAAACCATTGTATAACCATTTTACCCCACACCATAGAAAATACAAATGCGTAGATTCAATGCACAGTGCATGATGGGAAGGAAGAGTGAAATACTGACGAATATACAACGGCTTTCCTGCTTTCTGATTGGCTGTATTCTTTTTTATAAAACAGCCATCAACTCTTTATTATATGAGTGTATTGCTTCTGATTTTACAGATGAAATATTCATTCCCTTGAATATTATTTGTACCCTTTCAATGAACCGATATGGTGCGATACATAAGGCTCTTTTCATGAAAAGCAAGAGCTACGCAAACTCTATTTTCCGTTCGTCTCCGGAAAATCAAAGGTAGCGTTGCGGTAGTACGTTTGCATCTCATCTCATCTCTGGGGTCTCAAGTTCGATTCCTGACTTGACATCACATGTAAGTAGAGTTTGTTAAATCTCTCCCTTGAGTTGAGGGTTTTTCTCCGGGTTCTCTACATGGTTTTCCTCGCTTCGTAAAATCTAACACGCTAAATTCCAATTCAATGTGTGAGCACTGCTCTGACTTTGATCAGCCCAGAGGTTGTTTCTTCGTGTTTGCTAATATTTTCTACGACGGAATGAATCTAAAAGTATTAACATTACAAACTATTACGAACTATTCAACTAAACTTTGTTAACAACATAGATAGAATACCTTGCTCCTGTGCAACCAGTAAAGCACATAGATTGGCTTCTCCACCATCAGCTGGGTCGCATCTTTTCGGGTAGAATACGCGTGTCACGCATTCACCGCACGTCTCGCGGATAGCATTCAACTCAGCTGCAGAAATGAGTTGTTGCAGGACGACTGGGATCTGTAGACCACGCCAGTGATCTGCAGGGATTTTATGAATTTTCCATACTTTCTGTACAAAAGCAGCTGATACGTACCAGTTATACCTGTGAAAATATACGGTCGGTGTTACAAGGACATGTCACACGTAGGAACCTTTCCTGTAACATTGCACACCACATCACAGGTTGGTAACAGGGTTTGTAGAAGGATGTCACACGTAACAACCTTTCCTGTAACATTGCGCACCACATCACAGGTAAGTAACAGGGTTTGTAGAGGGATGTCACACGTAACAACCTTTCCTGTAACATTGCGCACCACATCACAGGTAGGTAACAGGGTTTGTAGAGAGATGTCACACCTAACAACCTTTCCTGTAACATTGCGCATCACATCACAGGTAGGTAACAGGGTTTGTAGAGGGATGTCACACATAGCAACCTCTCCTGTAACATTGCGCACTACGTCACAGGTAGGTAACAGGGTTTGTAGAGGGATGTCACACGTAACAACCTTTCCTGTAACATTGCGCACCACATCACAGGTAGGTAACAGGGTTTGTAGAGGGATGTCACACGTAGCAACCTCTCCTGTAACATTGCGCATCACATCACAGGTTGGTAACAGGGTTTGTAGAGGGATGTCACACGTAGCAACCTTTCCTGTAACATTGCACACCACATCACAGGTAGGTAACAGGGTTTGTAGAGGGATGTCAGACGTAACAACCTTTCCTGTAACATTGCGCACCACATCACAGGTAGGTAACAGGGTTTGTAGAGGGATGTCACTCCTAACAACCTTTCCTGTAACATTGCGCACCACATCACAGGTAGGTAGCAGGGTTTGTAGAGGGGTGTCACACATAGCAACCTTTCCTGTAACATTGCACATCATATCACAGGTAGGTAACAGGGTTTGTAGAGGGATGTCACACCTAACAACCTTTCCTGTAACATTGCGCACCACATCACAGGTAGGTAACAGAGTTTGTAGAGAGATGTCACACCTAACAACCTTTCCTGTAACATTGCGCATCACATCACAGGTAGGTAACAGGGTTTGTAGAGGGATGTCACACATAGCAACCTCTCCTGTAACATTGCACACTACGTCACAGGTAGGTAACAGGGTTTGTAGAGGGATGTCACACGTAACAACCTTTCCTGTAACATTGCGCACCACATCACAGGTAGGTAACAGGGTTTGTAGAGGGATGTCACACGTAGCAACCTCTCCTGTAACATTGCGCATCACATCACAGGTTGGTAACAGGGTTTGTAGAGGGATGTCACACGTAGCAACCTTTCCTGTAACATTGCACACCACATCACAGGTAGGTAACAGGGTTTGTAGAGGGATGTCAGACGTAACAACCTTTCCTGTAACATTGCGCACCACATCACAGGTAGGTAACAGGGTTTGTAGAGGGATGTCACTCCTAACAACCTTTCCTGTAACATTGCGCACCACATCACAGGTAGGTAGCAGGGTTTGTAGAGGGGTGTCACACATAGCAACCTTTCCTGTAACATTGCACATCACATCACAGGTAGGTAACAGGGTTTGTAGAGGGATGTCACACCTAACAACCTTTCCTGTAACATTGCGCACCACATCACAGGTAGGTAACAGGGTTTGTAGAGAGATGTCACACCTAACAACCTTTCCTGTAACATTGCGCATCACATCACAGGTAGGTAACAGGGTTTGTAGAGGGATGTCACACATAGCAACCTCTCCTGTAACATTGCGCACTACGTCACAGGTAGGTAACAGGGTTTGTAGAGGGATGTCACACGTAACAACCTTTCCTGTAACATTGCGCACCACATCACAGGTAGGTAACAGGGTTTGTAGAGGGATGTCACACGTAGCAACCTCTCCTGTAACATTGCGCATCACATCACAGGTTGGTAACAGGGTTTGTAGAGGGATGTCACACGTAGCAACCTTTCCTGTAACATTGCACACCACATCACAGGTAGGTAACAGGGTTTGTAGAGGGATGTCAGACGTAACAACCTTTCCTGTAACATTGCGCACCACATCACAGGTAGGTAACAGGGTTTGTAGAGGGGTGTCACACATAGCAACCTTTCCTGTAACATTGCGCACCACATCACAGGTAGGTAACAGGGTTTGTAGAGGAATGTCAGACGTAACAACCTTTCCTGTAACATTGCGCACCACATCACAGGTAGGTAACAGGGTTTGTAGAGGGGTGTCACACATAGCAACCTTTCCTGTAACATTGCGCATCACATCACAGGTAGGTAACAGGGTTTGTAGAGGGATGTCACACGTAGCAACCTTTCCTGTAACATTGCGCATCACATCACAGGTAGGTAACAGGGTTTGTAGAGGGATGTCAGACGTAACAACCTTTCCTGTAACATTGCGCATCACATCACAGCTAGGTAACAGGGTTTGTAGAGGGATGTCACACGTAACAAACTTTCCTGTAACATTGTGCACCACATCACAGGTAGGTAACAGGGTTTGTAGAGGGATGTCACACGTAACAAACTTTCCTGTAACATTGTGCACCACATCACAGGTAGGTAACAGGGTTTGTAGAGGGATGTCACACGTAACAAACTTTCCTGTAACATTGTGCACCACATCACAGGTAGGTAACAGGGTTTGTAGAGAGATGTCACTCCTAACAACCTTTCCTGTAACATTGCGCATCACATCACAGGTAGGTAACAGGGTTTGTAGAGGGATGTCAGACGTAACAACCTTTCCTGTAACATTGCGCATCACATCACAGCTAGGTAACAGGGTTTGTAGAGGGATGTCACACGTAACAAACTTTCCTGTAACATTGTGCACCACATCACAGGTAGGTAACAGGGTTTGTAGAGGGATGTCACACGTAACAAACTTTCCTGTAACATTGTGCACCACATCACAGGTAGGTAACAGGGTTTGTAGAGGGATGTCACACGTAACAAACTTTCCTGTAACATTGTGCACCACATCACAGGTAGGTAACAGGGTTTGTAGAGAGATGTCACTCCTAACAACCTTTCCTGTAACATTGCGCATCACATCACAGGTAGGTAACAGGGTTTGTAGAGGGATGTCACACGTAGCAACCTCTCCTGTAACATTGCGCACTACGTCACAGGTAGGTAACAGGGTTTGTAGAGGGATGTCACACGTAACAAACTTTTCTGTAACATTGTGCACCACATCACAGGTAGGTAACAGGGTTTGTAGAGGGATGTCACACGTAACAAACTTTCCTGTAACATTGTGCACCACATCACAGGTAGGTAACAGGGTTTGTAGAGAGATGTCACTCCTAACAACCTTTCCTGTAACATTGCGCATCACATCACAGGTAGGTAACAGGGTTTGTAGAGGGATGTCACACGTAGCAACCTCTCCTGTAACATTGCGCACTACGTCACAGGTAGGTAACAGGGTTTGTAGAGAGATGTCACACGTAACAACCTTTCCTGTAACATTGCGCACCACATCACAGGTAGGTAACAGGGTTTGTAGAGGGATGTCACACGTAGCAACCTCTCCTGTAACATTGCGCATCACATCACAGGTTGGTAACAGGGTTTGTAGAGGGATGTCACACGTAGCAACCTCTCCTGTAACATTGCGCACTACGTCACAGGTAGGTAACAGGGTTTGTAGAGGGATGTCACACGTAACAACCTTTCCTGTAACATTGCGCACCACATCACAGGTAGGTAACAGGGTTTGTAGAGGGATGTCACACGTAGCAACCTCTCCTGTAACATTGCGCATCACATCACAGGTTGGTAACAGGGTTTGTAGAGGGATGTCACACGTAGCAACCTTTCCTGTAACATTGCACACCACATCACAGGTAGGTAACAGGGTTTGTAGAGGGATGTCAGACGTAACAACCTTTCCTGTAACATTGCGCACCACATCACAGGTAGGTAACAGGGTTCGTAGAGGGGTGTCACACATAGCAACCTTTCCTGTAACATTGCGCATCACATCACAGGTAGGTAACAGGGTTTGTAGAGGGATGTCACACGTAACAACCTTTCCTGTAACATTGCGCACCACATCACAGATTTGTCTTAAAGTTAGTAAGAACCATTTTAGCCCTTTTAGGGAAAATATCAAAGCGACCTACCTTCCAGTGTTGCCAAGGGAACCAACGTCAACCAATGGCTCATGAGCAGAAGGATTTTGTGATGAACGCCAGCCGAACGGTGTCCATACCTCGGGGTAGATGATTACTGTAGGAATGCACTCGGCACTGGGAAAATCAAACTCAATTAATAGCTACAAAACGCTGACAAAAAGCACGAATCTTTTACGGCTGTTCTGCGTGACATGCGACCAAATCAGCGTTTTTTAAACTCAACAAAAGCGAGTTTTTTGGTGAATATTGATCTAAAACTCCATGCACTCAAAAGTGGTCAATAGAACCTTTTTACCTTGGGCGTAATGTTTTACTGTTTCAGACCACGTGTCATTGTCTTGAGAATAAGATTTTTTGTTGTATCCATATCCTTCTTTCTTCTCAAGCGCAACCGTAGGCTGCGTAGCCCAAGGTAAAAGTGTGTATATTGATCTTTCTATTACTTGATTGGCATCAGTTTTGGTTAATGATGCCTTACTGATCGAGTGCCGGTAATAGATAATCGCCGCAAAGGTTTAAATTCAGCATAATCATACACGCATACCCGGCAAGTGCAGAACATTATTCACGGTTAGACTACCCGTGAAAGACTACCTGCGCTTGCGCATGTCAAGTATATGCTTGCGTCACTAGTGCAAACCAGGCCTTACCTTTCATTCCGACATTTCACATTTCTAATGTTTTCCAGAGTCAGAGGCTCTGGCGAAGAGTTTGGCACCAGTACAACATTATCATAGCCAAGCGCCTCTTCCAACAAAACACGAGTCAGCTCTCCAACAATCCGACTCGACAAACGAGTCCCCACAGAGACGGTGAGGGGAGTCGTTTTGTCATTGTATTCAAATATCCGTCTCTGGTGTTTTCCTAGATAAAAAAGCATTGAAGTACACATGTCTTTAGTATTTCCGGGTGAAAATACGTCAGTTGCACATTACTTTAAAAGCTTTGTCAAATAAATTTTGAACGTTTTTATTTATATAAAGGCATTAATCATGTCTGAAGGTTTACTTTCATAGTTATTATAATACATTATGAGAGTTCAAAGATTATAAAAATGACCATTCTTCAAGTCTAATGACGAAAACTACGGTACTATGAACGCCAAATATCAACATCCTACATTCGAAAAAACACACGTGTTTTACTTCGTTTTTGTTTTTTTGTTTTTTTTTTTTCGTGGGAAAACAACCAATTTTATGTTCCCTAGGAAACCTGAACTAGAAAATAAAAATTTACTACGGTTGGTTTGGGATATTACCATCATTAATGCATAATATTTTTCATAACGATTTTGATTATGAAAATAATAAATTCCTACATCGAAGTATACCAAAAAAATACGAAAAACATTAAATAATTAAAATGAAGTTTCCCAATTAATTTTTGATGTAAATTAAAGTTTTACTAATGTTACCGTTCATAGAACATTTTTAATCTTTTAGCTCAGTAAACACAAGACAAGCTGGTATATCAGTGCTCGAGAATTAGATCTGATAGTGTTAAATGTAAACAAACCAAAATGAATGATAATTTTAAGTCACCAGCGTCTGCAAATAATTTATTAAACTACCCTATATTCTAGTATTTTCAGTATACTTCAAAGGGGAACCTATAAACTATCTTTTGATATCTTCCTAGCTAGACAAAATAAAATTATAATTTCCGAACAATTATCATAACAGAGAAGAAAACAACTAAAAGTGAACATCACTCTCAGAATTTAAAGCAAACATTTGAGTAGATAATAAGAATCCAACAGCAAGTGAATGAACGGACAACGAGAAAAGAGCTGAACTTATTAGGAACAGTAGCTAATTTATCTATAAAGAGATCGTTGAAATTTTAGAGAGGTTGTTTTGTGATTATATAACATGATCTTTAGCTCTTCAGCTAGCGTGTTGGACAATGATTCTATCAAATCATTACGTACATACGGGTTAACATGAGATGCGCACGCACCGCCGCGAATCAGTGCATGTGTTAGCCGTGGATCAGTCGGACGTGTTGTAATTTGATCTGTAAATTTCTTCTACAAGACTTCATAAGGTAAGATATAATCCTTTTACATATAAAACTACCCTTTTTTCTTTGAATCTAGCAGTCGAATAACATGGACGTGTCCTGTTATTAGACTTTAAACATATTTCCACGTTTTTGCAGTGGAATAGTGATTGTACCCGAGGCGGTAGTCGCTATAAGCTCACGTTTATCACTGAATTAGAGGTTGAGACGTGTCTCACCAAATCAAACTTATCTTAAACAACTTTTACCGAGTTGGTGGTTGTTTGTGAGCAATAAAATATGATAAACAGCACTGTTCAAGTGAAAATTATGAGCCGTTTATTCGTTGAAATACGGCGTATTCATTCAAGACATCGTTTTTCTTGTAGACATGTCTGACGATAATGAACACATTGATCATGATAAGCCAGATAAAGAAATGGCCCCTGCTTTTCAAGAGAATATCAAAGAAATGCTTGCTTCTGCCTTGGCAGATGTCAGATAAGACATTTTGAGCTCAGTTCATGAAGCCATTGATTTCAAATTTAATGAATGGGCCGAAGGCATAGATGACAATGAAGCTAATTATGACGAGTCACAAACCAACACCAATCTAGATGTGAATACCTTGATGCCAACTATTGTTAGGCCTAACAAAGATCAAAGTGAATTACCAGTTACGCGTGAAGAAACAGCGTCTAAGATTAGCATTTCTACAGAAACATCTTTGCTAGAAAATTTGATAGCAGAATTCAATCCAGAAAAAGCTACCGGTCCTCCCATTTCTGATAAATTGGCTGAATTAGTCAACGGTTTGTTAAAGAGGGCTGTCCAAAGATCAAATTTCTACAATCAATCAGAAATATGTCAAACCACAAAATTGCCCTTCTTAGAAGCTCCTAAAGTCAATCATTTGCTCTGGAATCAATTGAAACAAGAGCCCAAAAATCTGGACACGAGCTTGCAAAAAGGACAAGGTTTCTTAGTGTCAGCCTTGTATGCCCTTATCCAAGTGTATAATAACTTGGCACAAAAACAGAATGACGTCGAAAGCCTAACCACTTTGACTCACGCCCTGGTGCTGGGTCTGTCTGCAAGTCAATTTATCTCGACGAGATCTACTGAGACCTCATCTGAATAAGCCATATCAATCGTTGTGCAACCCATCTGTACCCATAACTTCATCCTTATTTGGAGACGATTTGAATAAGCAAGTCGATGATTTAACCAAAGCCAATAAGATTGGGCAGAAAGTACAAGGCCCGTCTGCGTTACCATCCGTAAGGGCCTCTTTTAGGCTCAGGCCAGGGTGGACAGCCCCAGAAACGAACACGATAAAAGAACAGGTAATGAGCGCTATTTTGAACCAAACCCCTTTTCAAGGGGGACAATTAAAGTTGTTCGCTCCTACGTGGCAAGCTTTGATTTCTGATCCTAAAATATTGGATATTGTCTGCCATTGTCACATTGAATTTTGGGAAATTCCCCGTCAGCATCAGTGGGTGGCGAGGTTGGAGAATAGATTTTTGGAGAACGAGCGCCAGATCATTGATATCCAAATTCAAGAATTTTTGCAAAAGGGAATCATCGCTCGCTCTAGTTTTCAGGAAGAACAAATTATTTCCCCAATCTTTTTGCGTCCAAAACCCGATGGTTCACATCGTGTCATCTTTAATCTGAAATCACTAAACGACAGTGTGGTATACCAACACTTCAAGCTAGACACTTTAGAAAAGGCCATTCAACTCGTTCGCCCTGGGTGTTATATGGCGTCTTTAGATTTAAAAGACGCCTATTACTCGGTACCTATAGCCCCAGAACAACAGCGTTATCTAAAATTCCAATGGAAAGGGGCTCTATACCAATTCCAGTGTCCTCCAATGGGTCTGACATCGTCCCCACGTATTTTCACCAAGCTGTTGAAGCCCACGTTTGCCTACTTACGAGCACAATGTGGGATATCTTGTACTGGGTACATTGACGTTTCATTATACCTGAGTGAGACCGATCAAGAATGTCTGACCCATATTTTCACTGCCGTTCAATTGTTGATTTCGTTGGGTTTTCACATTCATCCTAAGAAGTCCACCATTGTTCCATCCCAGCAAATCGAATACTTGGGGTTTGTGTTATCTTCCGTCACCATGACAGTGAAATTAACAGACGAGAAGATTTCCAAGTATGTGAAGTTATGTCAAAGTTTTTTACCCCTTAATAAGAAACACAAAATTCGTGACGTTGCATCGTTGATTGGAAAATTAACTTCTCCCTTCCCAGGGGTTCAATATGGACCGCTACATTATCGACAGCTTGAGCACGACAAGACAGAAGTCTTGAAACAGCATAGGGGTGATTACGAAGCCCTAATGATTTTGTCTAACTCTAGCTTACGAGACCTACAATGGTGGGTTACAAATTTGGGTACGGCCTTTAGAAAGATCCAAGTAGGAGAACCTGGCTGTATTGTTCATACAGACGCATCCCTTACAGGGTGGGGTGCCAAATACGACGAGATGAGCGTGCAGGGGATTTGGTCAAATGAGGAAAAAAGCCGTGCCATCAATTACTTGGGATTAGTGGCTATTCAATATGGCCTCCAATCTTTGTTCCATGCCCAACACGATTGTCACATTCGAATTATGAGTGACAATGTAACAGCTGTTATTTATATTAATGGCATGGGGGGATCGAAATCCGAAGGATGTGATATGGTAGCTCATGAGATTTGGGACTGGGCCATAGCGAGACACGTTTGGTTGTCTGCTGCTCCCACCCCAGGGGTGGAGAACACCGAAGCTGATTCGTTATCCAAAAATCTAAACCCTAATTCGGAATGGAGTTTAACTGACAGGGTATTCACCCAGATTCTAGAGGATCTCTCCTTTACTCCCAGTGTGGATCTGTTTGCGTCTCGCCTTAATCACAAGGTAGAGACGTTCTATTAAGCATGTTGGTGGATCTTCCTCGTTTTTTCAAGGCAACCCGATTGAATTTGATCCACCCCTCATCGAGCGAAGCCCATCCACTCAGCCGTCAACTGGTGTTACTAGCATGCAAGGTGTCAGGGAATCCCTTGTTAGGTCAGGAATTTTCAACAGTATAACGTGTTCCTCAAAAACTGGACTGAGTTTTGTTTGTCAAGGCAAACTAATTCGCTGTCTTCCACTGTACCGCTAATTTTGGAATTCCTACACCATTTGTACACTGATGGTTACAGCTACTCCTCCCTCAATACTGCAAGATCTGCTCTATCCGCTCTGTGCGTAAGTTCACAAGCTAATAACGACAGTCCAACTATTGGAAAACACCCCTTAATATGTCGCTATATCAAGGGAGGTTTCCAAGGGAAGCCACCAACTCCGAAATTTTCAGAGATTTGGCCAGTTGATCAAGTACTGCAGGCTTTAGAACAGGCGAGCCCTCTGGAGGAGCTCAATCTGAAAGATCTAACATTAAAATTGACTATGTTGGTGGCCTTGGTAACAGGGCAGAGGGGCCAAACACTCAGTTATTTGGATATATCTGAAAAACACATGAAAAAATTCCCGAAGTACTTTAGTTTCGTATTAACTGGTCACGTGAAACAAAGTAGACCAGGTCAATCGTTTGTTAATATTCGTTTATTTCAATATCCAATGAACAAGAACATTTGTGTTTATGCTACGTTAGAACATTATTTAAAAGTAACAGAAACGTTACGAAAGTCATCTCAACTTTTTGTGTCTTATGTCAAGCCACGTGATAGATTATCTTGTTCCACCATTGGAAGGTGGTTAAAAACTGGCCTAGCTCAAGCAGGTATTGATATTAGTGTTTATCAAGGCCATAGTACCCGCAGTGCATCCACTAGTAAAGCTGCTGGGTTAATTTCAGTCGATGCAGTGATGAAATTCGAAGATATTATGATAAAACTGTGGCAATTACTGATGAGATGAAAAAGCCGTCTTGGATTAATTTTGAGTGATAACAATCGTTTTCTAGTGTTATTAAAACTTTGCAAATATATTGGAAGTTTCTTCTTTATTGGTCCATTTGGGCCCGCAGCTTTAAAATCTCATGTTAACCCGTATGTACGTAATGATTTGATAGAATTAAGAAATTAAACAAGACTTACCTTAAGTTGAAGTTTGATGGTAATTCTATCAAATCATTTGTAGTACAATAGGGTTAACATGCCCACCCTTCACATACCCTCCCTTGTATGTTAGTTTTATTGCGTGCCCAAATGATTTGAAAGACTGATTCGCGGCGGTGCGTGCGCATCTCATGTTAACCCTATTGTACTACAAATGATTTGATAGAATTACCATCAAACTTCAACTTAAGGTAAGTCTTGTTTAATTTCTTAATTATAGAAGGTTAACCACTCGTATTTTATTATTAACGTTTTAAAACTACGAAAGAACCTACCTTGTAAGTCGAATCCACGAAGACAGCCCTCTTTAGTTGGCCTAACAGCATTCAATCCGATTAAAATCAGAGCTACAGCTTTCAAAATGTTTCTGGCCATCGATGTCACACTATTCGGTCATTACTCAGTAAGAATTCACGCATAAATATGAGTTTCAAATATTCAAAAACGCGTGGCTAAACTCCATCAAAAACATACTCCACATGACATCCAGTGCTAAAGATGGTTTTTAGCAATTATAGAAGACTTCATAAATTATTCTTGTTTGATCCTGTCGTATTATTCCAGACATTTTGTCAAATTAATTCAGAAGGCGAGATCTTCGTGACGGCGAACGAGTGCAAAAAGTCAACACGACTTGTAGATTTATTCTGATCACCACATGACTCTCCAAAGTAGCCTTTACACACGCGAAAACGATTCCACTGTCATCTGATTATCCATTTAACCCTAGAGACTGGAATAAACCCTTATAGATTTGTACTCATGAGTATAAGTGAAGGATCAATGGTTGGTACACGAGGAACGAACTTGTACTCATTATGCTAATTAATCCCTTGGGAGGACAAGAGCGTGGCTAGAAAAATCAACAAAGCTCGACAGCTTTGTAGTTAAGTGCGAACGTTTTAAATCATTGTTCTTTCACGTAGCACTTTTAGTAACGAGTACAGATTATTAACCATCACATAAAAACTCGGGAATTGATATAACAAGAACAACTTATTCATCAAGTAAGCCTTTCATGTGCCATATATATGTTGTAAGGAGAGAGGGGTGGCTGCTGAACAAATTTTCGTGTCCCCTCCCCCTAAAGTACCTTTTGTCTCTCTTAGCTTCGCCTTTGTGGAGCATGAAAAATGCTGCCCTCCCCCTGTAAATAATGACTTGGTCCTTAAATAAAACAAGTAAAACTGAAAATGCAG
This sequence comes from Anthopleura sola, assembly GCA_023349425.1. Taxonomy (NCBI): domain Eukaryota; kingdom Metazoa; phylum Cnidaria; class Anthozoa; order Actiniaria; family Actiniidae; genus Anthopleura; species Anthopleura sola. Next base: position 11,530,615 of record JALHLI010000001.1, read on the forward strand.
TAGATCTGTATTCGCCGGTACCAAGGACTTCAGTGAATATAGAAAAAGAACCGTAATTTAATCGGAATAGTCAAAATACATTTATTATCCAGTTTTTCATGAACAAGGTTAGTGTCCCTTCTCTTAATCTATCTCTCCCTCACCCCACCCCCCCCCCCTTCCTTTTTACCTCTCATCCTCTATTTAACCGGCGGATGGCTGTTACCTCGGGCCTCGTCTTTAGATTTTACATTAATCTTTATTTTTATTTAGTGCTACTTAAAAGGCCGTCACGCACAAGTGGCATTGCGTGACGACCCTAACGAACGACTGAGGTACTTTAGATCATAGTCTATCACCGAATATTCTAAGACATGTTTAACATGAGTCGATAAACCTTGTTCAGTGAGTCATGCTGCCCTTTATAAGACATCGTCTACCCTCCTCATCGTCTCAAACACCCAAGGTGTCATTACCATCATGTTAGAGTACACACCATACTTATGAGGGCTAGCACACTGATGTCCCCACGACACCACCCCAGTCAGGAAGAATTGTCCATTCATTGAACAGCTGAGCGGTCCTCCACTATCAAACTGGCACGAATCCACACCTCCCTTTTCAAATCCAGCGCACAGAGCTCTACCATGGATCTTTCCTGAATAGGACAGTTTCTTGTTACATGTTTTTGTCGAGACTAGCTTTAACTGGGCTTCGTTGAGTGCTTCTGGTTGTGTGCCGTTGAACTTGGTATGGCCCCAGCCACTGATATAGCAAACTTTTCCCCAGTGGAACTTCGTGAAGGGACGCAGAAGGCAGATTGGATACACATTCTTGTCCATGATGGCTGGTTCTTTGAGTCTTACAAGAGCTAAAAAAGTAAAAAAAAAACTTGATTCACCGCATGCAGATTGTCTGCCATTCTCTTCCCCTCCTCTCCCACTGAAGCTGACCAGAGTCAGAGAAGACCAGAAGCTGACTTAGAGGAACCCAAAACCCGTTTTCAGAACATCAACTAAAAAAACGGTCTAAACGATGGAGGAGGGGGGGGGGCTCAGGCCCCCTGGCTACGCCCCTGGCCTTCTCTCTGTTCTGTGTAGGGTAAAGGGCACACCTTCGAGTGTTTAATACATGAGCCTCTAGCTCGATAAAATTGAGCAACTACTCCCCGCGTGATCGAAGTAAAATGAATTACCATTACCTATGATTTGTATAGTTAAGTAGAGCACGAAACTCCCAATGGAAAATCCTGAAAATCTTTGATACGTTCCTCCCCCACACCTAGACGTCCTGAGCAGTCCATTCTCAATACTCACCAATATCATAATCTGGTGGCGTGTCAAAGATGCCTTCCATTATCATTGACTTGTACTTTGGATGAAGAATGATTCTTTCAATATCCCTAATTTGCTCGAAAGATTCCTTCTTGGCCAGTTTGTGCTCGCCTAAAGTTGCCGTCCACATTTTGGGATCCGTAGAGCTGTAAGCCTCTGAGCAAATAAAATATTAAAGATAATAAGATGGCGGGAAAATCATCATCATCATCACTCATCATCATCATCATCATTTTTATTACCTTGTATACCTACCATGAAAGCAATGTGACGCAGTAACAACCCAATTGTGATTAACGAGAGAACCGCCGCAGAGCTGAGTGCCATTGTAGAACAGAGCAACTTGCCATGGCCAAGAACCTTGCTTGCTCTCCTGTCCTCCAACAATACGCTTCCTATGCATGTAGTTCTTCATCCGCGCGCTCCAAGAAGATCCTCCGCTTTCATCGCTTTTCCTAAACCGCCATCCACAGAAAGGGAAACTATCTGTTTGAAAAAAAAAAACAGTTCAGTATATTATTTTTCTAACATACGCAAATACGTGTAATAAGGAGATGTCTGATCTGGTCTCCTGATAAACCTTTGTCGGAATCAAATGCTATACTATAGAAAGAAGGCATTATCTGGCATCTTAGACGAGTTATATTTTGATATTAAAAAGATACGAAATAAGTGTCACAGGCATTTTATATTTTTCCACGTTCCCTGCAAATTTGAGAATCTATACATTTTTTTTCGGCCCCGCGCAATTTTGGAAACAAATCCGATAACCTTCTTCTGTAATTCTGAACAATTATGAGGTTAAGTCAGAACAAAAATGTAGGTCCCCAAACTTCTCACTTATTCCCCTTTCCTACAATGAACGATAAGTTTGCTGCCTTTTCTGCCTGAGTGTTAACCCTGGTGAGGTTGGCTTGCACGCCAAACAGCGCACTAGAGCAGTCAGTTCAGTACATGCGCAACTGACGCATAAAAATTCCTGCATTAAGATGTAAATAAATATGAAGCCTTGCAATTGAAGCAACTGTTCGTGTCGTTATTTCATTCTCTGTTGAAAAAAATTAAAACTAAACGGCGAGAAAAATCGTTGGAATAAATTCTCCTTCAAACTGACAAAACTGTGCATGTGTCCTGTAACCGCAGCTGCATGTCATTCTCGGTTGCTTGAGTTGCTCGGTTGCTCGTTATTTCATTCTCTGTTGAAAAAATTTAAAACTAAACGGCAAGAAAAATCGTTGGAATAAATTCTCCTTCAAACTGACAAAACTGTGCATGTGTCCTGTAACCGCAGCTGCATGTCATTCTCGGTTGCTTGAGTTCAAAACATTCAAACTGGAAAACAAATCGTTGGCATACAATTGACCTTCTAGATGTGAACACTGAACTGCAGCTGCACGACATGCTCGGTTGCTTGTTTTCAAAACTTTCCAACTTTTATAAAACTTTGTCTACTAAAAGACAAAGACATGGGGTCACTGGGAGTGGCTTATCTGACAGTTTTGTAAAAAATAGTGTTTAACCATGCGTTCTTAATAATACAGACAGCAACCGTCACAATGTCTAACGACAAAACATCATAGTTTTTAGAGACTCATATTTTTATTATTTAAAAAAACTATAAGTATAAACAGTGAATTCATGAGTGAGTTGTTCATCAAAGATGCGAGTTCCATGTATTTCTGTCGCGTCTTTTTGAAGGTTGAAAAAAGGCGCCAAACTGCTTCATGGTTATTTACATTTACATTGTCACGAATGCTTTGTTCTAGGGTCATTCTGGAACAGATGAAGCTGGATACTATAACTCGTTCGTTCAATATGAACTGCTAAAAACATAACCAAAATCTACTTAAATTGGGAACCAACACTGATGCCTAAGCCATGTAGACAAGGAAACATGTTAGGTATTATTATACATGGGTCTCGCTCGTCACTAACATTAGTTTTAGAACATTTCGCAAAACAAATGACCCATAACTTGGTGGAACTTTCCGTTATATACACATCAGTAAATGCACGTTTATCTGTTAGTGTACGTTGTCTGTTTACCACAGTTCATATGTTAACAACTTCAGTTTACATCAACACACGTTTAAGTGGGAATTTCCTAACTATACATCAACCTAGTTTTTTTTTTTTTTTTTTTTTTTTTGCTTTTTAGTTAGTATTTGACAACTGAACCAATTCCAAAAATAAAATAAAAAGTATAAAAGATTTGAATTTTTTTAGGGAAAAACCTTCAAGATTAGTATTCTTTTTCTTACCTAAATATCTTTCCTTTTCCATTCCCTCTGCATTTTGTAAGATAACACCGAAGATGATAAACGCAGCAAACAGCATTTTGATAAATTAACTAGTGAGACTGATTCTCTCTGTCTAGCTCTGGGACTTGGTTTGGGACCTCACTGCAAGTTAGTAACTGTACGGTAACTTTTATTACGTATTTACGAAAGACAAAAGAAAGGTTATGATTGGTTAGGGAAACAGACCCAGCTCACACCACAGGGAACCCAAGCTTGGTTTTTGTGCCCATATATGATTTTGGAAGATTTTTGGAAGATATCTACTTTTTGTGTCCTGCTTTGAGCTAGAGCAAGTTTTAGCGCAACTAAAGAGCCCCTCCCAGGGTTTTAGGGAACAATGGAACATGAAATCAGTGTAAAAACCGTATAAATGGTAAATCTATTCTTATCGGTTATAAACACCTCACGCGAAAGCCTCAAGTCTGCAACTCAGTATATGGCTGCTTTTAAGGCACTAATTGCTTGTTCCACAATGTTTAGAAACGGACTGTATGGTGGCAATTTTCTTAGTTCTGAATTGGGACCAGGAATGGAAGGATTATTGTGGGCTGGCGCGCCGTCATAAATAAAAATCACCTGTTCATTGGGGTCAAGATTCAGTCTCGTCTGTTAATGAATGTCTGTTGTATGCCATTGAAAGTCAATAGACATGTTTCGCATAAGAACACTGATTAGTGGCCGGTCCACTATTTGGAATTAACACCCACTAAATATGCTAATAAGGTACAATGGCACGTGCAACTATTGTTTTAATCAGAAAAAAAAGGACGATTGAGTATTGTTCTTAATTTGTATACGTAACTTTTTATCGTCATTTTGCTAGTCACATGTGATCAGACAGAAAATATACACAAATAAATAATTTCGTTACCGGATTGACTTAGTGCATATAACGATTAATATAGTCTACTGCTAGATCTGTTCAAACAGGACAACATGTCTCTGAGCCAAAAATGTACAAAGTTCTACGACTATGGGCTGAAACCAGCGAGGATGGCGCCAGATAGTGCTTATAGCTCGATAGGTTTTAACGTGTTTGAAGGTATGTTCGACAATAATACGGCACTTGGATAACTTTTGATTAAAAATTCTCGCTCTTCTCTGATCGGCCCTTGCCATCCGACAGATCTGTGTAGTTCGAAAAGGTGTAACTAAAGGGGGCCTATCTGCGTACCCTTTATCAGCTAAAAGAAATACATCTCCAGGCATATCATAATTAGTCCCAGGACCAACCCTTTCCATTAAATTAAAGTTTCCAGCATCATTGATCGATCCCAAAAAACCAGCTTGTAAATAAACAATGTTTCCTAGATTGTCAATAATCAATTGCGTATTCATCAAATGATAATGTCGATGACCACTGTAAAATTGCCATTGTGGTTCTGCCTCGGGCCTATATATCTCATGTGGAGTTCCATCTATACAGCCTACAGCATTCGGGAATTCTCTCCAGTTTCTTCGAAGTGCATTCCACTCAGCAATTGTTGGCCAAACAACCTGATTATGAAAATATCTCCATAAAATTGGTATAACTCTGTGAATTGTCGCACAGACGGTTGAGGGGCTTATATCAAATATGAGAGCAAGTGTGTCCAAGCACGGATATTTTCGAAGCCACATTATTGTCAACAACACTTGATTGACATTATTGAGCACGCACCTACGTCGTCTTTGTCTTATCAAGCCACGCCTATTAACCCTGGTCAAGCCTCGTGATACATATTCAGCTATTTCTTCTAAGGTTTCTGGTAATTCACCTGTGTTTAGCCAGAACAAGTACCTTTGATGTCGTATTCTTGCAAAAAAGTCAGCACCTCTAAATTGAAAACCATGAAATGTAGGATCAAGACGTTGCATTAATGAGCATTGTGCAGATTGGAGGGGCGTTACAAATGTTACGAGAAACATTAGAATAGGAATGATGCATCGTAGATAATGAAGTTGACGAGAGCGATCAGCAAGTGGCATTGGAATAGAGACCACCATATTCAACAGTACACAGGACAGTAGAATAAGTCGTCGCAACAATCTGTCCATGTCTTTATAAGCATTGACTGCATTAAAAAGAGCAAATATAGTTACATATTTTTAACAATGTCACATTTAAAACAATAAGTGATTTCATTTTACTCTATGCACGGGACAATGCATTGCTTTACAACACAATACTCATAGAGTGGTCTCAATTAGTGTCCTCTATAAATACTGCTTACTTCCCACTACTTAAAGTGTGACCGGTACATTGCTAGCGTAATCATGGCTCAATTTTGGCGTCCATTTGATGTTGACGAGGACGAAGACCAAGCTACAGGAATACAAAGTAAGTATGTCAATGTAGCATCATGAGAAATGATATATTGCATGCATTGCCTTCAAGTTCTGCACTTTAAAATAGTTTCAATTATGTACATCAGTCATCACGTTTTCATTCTTCAGTTTCAGGTAAACCAGATCAGAAGAAGACCCGTTGTAGTGTAACTCCAGAAGAAGAGAAAATTGTCTTAGCGGCGTACAAAACCTGCACTGGTGGGTGGAACGAAATGCTTCAATTTGTACAAAGTAAAGTTGAAGAGATAAAAAGTGGAGATGTCATGAAGCAGTCCAAGACCAGAGAGTATTATAGAATGGCATCTAACAAATCAGCGATAAAAAGAATACAACGGATTATCAACAAGAAGGCGGAGAAAGCAAAAGACAATGAATTACCATCTACAAGCAGCGGCATGATTCAATCTGACAGCATGGCCAATTCCATCAAGAGAGCGAAAGTGCGATACAGCCAAAAAGCTACACCGGAGGAAAGAAAACAGCAGAAACTGGATTTAATGAGCTTGGAAGACAGCTGTAGTTCGGACGATCTGAACGACAAAACGATGTTGCCTGAGGTGAACAAAGACATGGCGCAGGAATCTAAGCCGCCGGGAGTATTAAAGAAAAGGAAGCGAAACCGAGGAAAGGCCACCAAAGAGTCTCATGAAGCACACACCAAAATGTGTGAGCGTGCTATGGGCATGATGGACAAAATATCTAAAGTTTTAGAGAAATTTGAATCTGAAAGCGACTAGTGCTGCAAATTGGATTATTTTCCTCATTTGTATAACTAGTACATTGAAATATTCATACGCAGGATAAATAAAATTTGTTATATACTCAATCGTCCTTTTTTTTTCTGATTAAAACAATAGTTGCACGTGCCATTGCACCTTATTAGCATATTAAGTGGATGTTAATTCCAAATAGTGGACCGGCCACTAATCAGTGTCCTTATGCGAAACATGTCTAATAGAGTTATTCCGCACAAGAGCTTTCGAGATGCAAATATACACTACTAGACCTTAGACATGCAAATTACAGCGAAAACCGCACGTGCACTCTTCGCGCTAAGTCGCTTTATCGGCAGCAATTAAGGGACCAATCGTTTATTACATCGGGGGGGGGGGGGGACGAGTTTTTTGGATACACACTTTTTCGGAGGGGGGTATTTAAAAAACAATTCGTGGGAAACATATAATTTTTGGGGTTAAATTTATTTCACATTTTTATGCAGACTCGTCATTCGAATAAAAATAGAGTAGAGAGACAAGCCTTTCAATGAATATGTAAAAAAAAATTGAAATAGAATTTACGTTTGGTGTTACTGATTTGTAAAAATTAATACTATGAATTTATACTTTTTTTATTTCTACATTGGGTAAGATAACTACTTTAATACTAATAAATAATAAGCACTTATTTGCCGTGCCGACTGTGGATACGATCTTAACATTCAAATTTCAGTTTTTTTTTGTTTGTTTTTTTTCTGTCAATTATAGTTGGGGGAGGTCAAAATTTAAACTAAACGTTTTTACCTAACCCCACCGGGCAAGTAATAAACAATTGGTCCCTAACCTTACATTTTAAATCAGTAGAATTCCAATCATGCGAGTTATTGCGGGCTTAAACAGGGGATAATGCAAATGATGACACTTCTCTCACACCATTTTATCAAGAAATTTATTCAGATATATATGATGTTACATATCATCTATTTTTTTTTTCTAGTTTAGTCAGAATTCCTTCCATAAGCGCTATGCCAACTGTCACCTTTTTACACATCTCTGTGTGAGCCTTCTGCGCCTCTAGCGCTGCTTCTCGCATGGTTTTTTTCGGCTTCTTAGAGGGCATAACGTCGTCCTCATCCTCATTCTCTGAACTTTCGACAAATTGCGACATTTTAGCCTGTCGTCTTTCTTCAGGCGTTCTTTTTCTGGCATAACGTAGCTGATTTTGGGTCACTTTGCTAGCAGCGGTAATAGTAGAAGTAGAGCTAGAAGCAGAGGTGCTTCCCGAGGCCGCATGGTCTTTAAGTTGCCCGGGGCGGGTTAAGTTGTTCCCTCACAATTCGTTGAATTCGTTTGATAGACGTTGCCTCCGCAGTCTGCAAGTAATAATCTGCCACTCTGGAATTCAACGGCTCTTGCTCGATATCTTCCTGTACTTTTTTAGCACCGCGTTCCATCCTTGGTGGCTCAAGTGTAGGTAGGCATTCATTACAATCTCCTTTTCATTATCGCCAACCTTTATGTTCAGTCTGTGACGAGCTTCTACAGGTTCATCGAAAGGTCTCCAAATATTTGCCATGTTCAAACCGCTACGAGGATTGAGGAGAGAGAGAGAAATTTCGACAATAAACACAGGCTTTCATAATAATATCCCGCGTAAATACCTTACACCTTTCCTATCCCACATCACACTTAGCACACCCTTTTATTTATTTTATAGTAAAACTAGTCACGGTGATTTAAGGTGTCTCCCAGTAGTTTTTTATTGACCACACTTCTCCTGTTCATCTAGCGAATTGAAAACCTTTTCCTGGTCTGATCAAAATGAATTTAACACCAGACATCTAGCATAGATGGAAGTTTTGATTGATGTCAATTTCAACTCGATCGGCGTTTCCATGGCAACGGAAAACAACGATCGTTGAAATCAGTTTTCCTTGAATATCTCCCGTTTTCGATGAGCTTCAGAAAAATGACTATATACATGCTAAACTTCGCATTCAGACAAAGCTATTCAGATGATAATTAGAGGGTTGGATTAGAGCGATTTCGAATAAATCGCAAAGACATTCTGTGACCGCTTATTATGATACTGGAAACTATAGCAGAACAAAAAAAATCCTTCGCGTTCGCAAAATAATGTCAAACTACTGCTAAACGTTACCTACAATATCTATTTACCTTTCCTGAAAGCGACATTTGTGAAAAAAGTTTCTTTGCGGAGTTAGAATTTTTCTCGTACAGGTGCTTTCAGTAGAGTAGTTTGAACGATTTCACCTTCCCAGCAATTTCAAAATTATCTCTCAAACGAACGAATGAATACAGCTAAGGTAAATAGATATTGTAGGTAACGTTTAGCAGTAGTTTGACATTATTTTGCGAACGCGAAGGATTTTTTTGTTCTGCTATAGTTAAGAAAATGGCAAACATTTCTGGGTAGGAAGGTTGTGCGAAACCAACGACAACGAAACGCTTATAGGATTTTACAGTCTATAGGAGTAAAGATTTGTATTCTTTTTTTAAATTATGGAAGCACATCTACACTGAACATTTTGACACCAAAGGCCAGGTTTCCGTTTGTCGTAGCTAAATGTGGATTTCTATATAATCGTAGAAAGCTTATTATCCAAAACATAAATAAATACAATAAATAAATGTTGCATCTATAATTGTCCGATTTATTATTGAAATTATATTGTTTAGATTTGTGTTTTATCTTCCCACCTAGCCCCATATCTTTTCCTGGCCCAAGAGATTTGACCCAAACTCCTTCAGCAATTATACTATATATGTATATAGAACGATGGATTTTGGTACTTTTCATAAAAATCGATCGAATAAAAATCAAGATATTTTGAATGAATGAGAATGAAATGTTTGAAAATTGCGGTTTAGCTGGCCAAACAAGCAAATAAGATCCCTCATCATATGACCGTATTTCACTGTACGCGTGATTCTAAAAAAAAACCTTTGGGGAAAAGTGTAATAATTTCCCGTTCGGACTCACCGTTCGGACTCGCTGCCGATTTTGATTCGCATTTATTAAAAACGCTTTGAAATCGATTTTTTATATGTGGTCATATAATAAAATGCTTATTGACTGAGGTAAGGTCGGTCCGAACGGGAAAATATTTGGATCTCGGTCCTTGGCACGGAACTCGCTGCGCTCGCTGCGCTCGTTCCGTACTTCAGGACCTCGAGCCAAATATTTTCCCGTTCGGACCTCCCACTCAGTCAATAAGTACACAATATTTGATTACAAAGCAGACTATTTGATATATATGAATGAGTGAAAATGCACGACTGTTTTAGTCACATTATTTTATATTAAATCAATCAATCAATCAATCAATCAATCAATCAATCAATCAATAAACAGTGCTGACACAGGGAATTCGCGCTGCGCGAAATAGGTATCAACTTTAAATAGCGACTTCTTTCTTTGTATCGCTTCACTAGTCTAGTTGTTCAGCTCGCTGACTTCAATCTGCAAACGTGCGTGGTTCAAATCCTAGACAGACCATGTAATGTATTATTGTCGTATTTTTTATGCAAATATTACTTTAACTGATATTATATCATATTAAACTTACATAAAGTGATAGTCAAACCTTATCTATTAAAATTCGGAATTTTGGGTGAAAATTCCGCTAAATCGGAAAACCCTTTTACATCTCGAACGCTCTTGTGCGGAACAACTCTAATACTTGACATACTTGAATGTTCTTTCGCGTTAATGAAGTTCATGTTCGTATTAATGAACGTATATTGGCCTTATTGTTTCAACCCTTGGCGTAAATGAATGTATATTTCGCTTAAATGAACAGCAAAAGGTGAGTATTTTCAGCCATACTTGCTTTGTTCCATTGTGCTCAGTCAATATCACGTGATGGTACGTTTCAACATCGCTCGCCAAACAAAAGCCTAGAACAATAGGTTTCCAAACCATTCCACTCCACTAACTATGGAATGGTACGGCATACGAAACAAGTAAGACTCGAATGAATTACACTTCGTATTCATCAGATCAATGTCTGTATTATGCTCTTCCAGTTGGGGGAATCAAAGCTACCGGAGATCGCTACTGAATGACTAACTATTACTTGAATAAGCTGTTTAGAGTAATCACAGTCATACTCACTCACAAGTTGGTTCAAGCTCCATTTACCGGTGAATTTGAGGATAGATGTCGTTTCTGTTCTGAAACTGAAAGTGAAATCAAAATTCCCGGAACTAAGGTCAGCTACTGCTGTTGGTGGTTTAGGCATTCGTTATAAGGGAACTCCTAATAACGCCTTGCCAGGACTGAAGGCAGTGTTCTTAACTGAGGAAAGGGTTCTGGATTTACTGTAAGATAAACTTGACGAACCTTTGATTGCATGAGAATGGCACGGTATAGAAAACAAGTCACATGGATTGGAGGTTATATTCATTGCGTCAATGTCTTTATTATGTTCTGGGTAATGGTTTCAGGATATGCCCCTTTTATCCAAACCATTTTAGAATATGATAGTGCAACGCCAATCCCAAGGCCACTGGAGCCTGCTTGCCAGAATAAGTGTGTTGTTAGCGTTCCTCGCTCGTCTGTTGACAAATTTGACTCGTTCTCTTTAGACTCGACCCAAGCATTGTTTGTACATTTTTCTGGCTACAATTTATCGCTCAACCCTTCCAATACTACAGATATTTTAGACCCTTTGAACTTGGTTTGGGTTGATAGCATCGAAGCACCATTCTTGTCTCTGGATTTGGGCTTTAATGTTTATTCCTTCACGACTTTATCGAGAGTTGTACATCATATGAAAGTCAAGGTGGAGGTCGAACCGATCAGCTGCTTGGAAAACATGAGCTACAGTTGTGTTACAGCGAATTTGGCCAGAGCCTTTCTGGGTAACGTAACTAAAGAAAGAGGCGTACTATGTTATGCCGTCAATGACTCGAATACAGTGAATTACAGATGCTGCAAAGGAAACGTTCACACACAGCAAGTCGAATGTGACATTCCTGCTGTTCGTAGCCCGGAAATGGCTATTATTCTCATAACGATAATGATTGTAACTGGAATAGGACTCTTGTGTTTTCCCGCTCTTTTTAATATTGTCCCGGATGAGAAGACCTCCGAAACCTTGAGATCCAACAATCAAGTTCACAATCCTTTTTACCATCTTGTCATCTGCATCGTCCAAGCGCTTCGACGTTATTCGACTAAACATTATTGGGGAAACGTGTCAAGGAAACTGCTTATTGGTCTTGCCCTACCGACGGTGTACTATATTGACTGGGGCCTCCAATGGCATACCAAAGCCTATGACATACCTAAGATGTTTAACGACGCTGTGAAAAATGTTTGGTATTCATCTAAAGTTGCCATTACTTTATTCTCGAAAACGAATACCTTATCACATGATTCTAGATTGTTAATAGTCACTGTTTCCTATAATGTTGTAGTGATATTGCTTTCTCTTCTTCCACGAACTAAAAACCTGCATTCTTCCGTCGAGCAAGAAAAAGATATTAAGTTAAATTGGAAGGAACCAATTATTTGGACTAAACACTTTTTCTGTTGGGTAAGATCCCTTTTTAGAAAAGCAACAGATAGTGATGCTCGGCTCCTTGGTAGTATTGTGCTGATGCTGGTATCTCCTGTTGTCACTGTACTAATTTTCATTTCCTATACTGGGCAGGTTTCTCCTTTAGGCAAAATAATGCATTCCTTTGTCTATTATGCTATTAGTTGGTTTTCTGGACATGAACCAGTCCAGATAGCTGATAGACGCTGGGCTATTGCTAAATGGCTTGCTAGAGTTGTTGTCATTATTGCCTTTGCCTTTCTCCCTCTTGCATTGGGGGAAATATTCAGAAGCTCCTTGTTACTATCAGCAAGATTGATTGTGTATCTTTGGATAGGGTTTATTGGCAGCAAAGATTACTATTTCCCACGCATTGCAGTGGTTTCTGTTTTTGTGTACTACTCTTGGAACTGCTTGAGTTCGGTGACAAGTAGATACCAAATCCTACTCAAACAAACCTTCGAAAAGTGCAAAGAGTATCAAGAAAAACAGCCCAACGGAAGGAAACCTGTGACATTTGATGACAAAGGAGTGCCAACAATCTCCTGTGAACTTTTTCAGCAAGTTATCGATCAGATTCTACCAAGAAGTGAAGTCTACACCAAGATGATCCTAAAACTAGCTATCATTATTTTGTTTCTGATTTTGATCTTTTCGTCAATTCTGGTTTACGGGGAATCCAATTTAAATGATTCAACTAAAGCACTGGCCCTCTTGTTGTCTGGACTATTACCTAAATTGATCGAGTTATTTGGCGAAGGGAATTCCTATCGGCAGTTGTGTGAAATGGAAAACGCTTGCCGAGTCGAGAAGATCGTAAAGGATTTCTTGAGTCAAAGCACAGTTAATAGTTATATTAACTATGGTCCAACTCATGATGCAAATTCTGACGACGAAACATCGATGAGTAACGATGAGCAACAACCACCTTCGAATCCTTCTGGTGACCAACCTCCTGGAACAAACACTAATGAACGCGATCAAACCATTTCCGAGGAGTTTCCTGTGCCCGAAATTGTCTATTTCAACGTCAGAAGAGAAGAATCAAGCGAAGGTAACGGTTGGGGAGAGAGCTATGAAATGACCTTACAAAGTATGAACAGCAGTGATGATCAAAGTACTGCAGAAACCCCGTTACTTCCGGGACATCGTGGAAAAAGAGACAGGAACTGTGCAATCGTATAATGCAGAACAATATAGCAAGACTGATAATGAAGGAAGAGGGAACTGTACTGTCCGGGGAAGATTCTAGTAGCAAGCTAGAAGGACAACTGCTTCTTTTTGTATCAAATCTCAGTGAACAATTTGCATGTATTCCATGCCGTATATAATGCTGACTGTTTTTGGTGACATTCGGATGGCTGCATTATTACAGCTTACAGGTGCGTGTGCAACTCATTTCTGTTAAGTAGCACGTTCATTATTTACAAGGGGTAAAGGATAGGTGATTTGATGACTCCTGCTCAAAAGAAATAGATTTGTTCACTTGAATATGATAACCCATCTCTTCCACCGGGACTAGAGTGAAGTCATTAAACCAGTGAAATAAGAATTGCTTGTTAAAGTGTAATAGTCAAATAGACACAAAAGAAAACAATGGAATTAGAGTCTACTAAAGTGTATTAGTCTAATACCTATTTCACGGGTTTAGTGACTTTACTCTAGTATAAAATTCATGACCCTCCCGGAAACTTAATTTAATAATGAAAGTTTCCTGATAAGACAGGTCTGAAGATAAGTACGATGTAGTACGATGCGTGAAAACGTTTCAAAAAACTAAAACAAAACTTTAAAAAAAACAATAGTTAGACAGAATCAAATTATCACAGGGTTTTCTTTAGTGTATGCGATACCTTAGCACAGCTTAATTTCTTGACTTTTGTCTTGAAAAACGTTTGTCCAAGAAATTATGTTATCTGATAATGTTATTAATAGTTGTATAATCAACAAGTGTTTGCATGATCAAGGGGTGACATCATTTGACAGCTTTTGTGCAAGAGACTAGTATGTAAACCTATGACGAGGGAACGCTGGGTGGGGCATTTTGAAATGCTGTGTACATTTTTACGGTCAGAATTGATACCAAGGAACAACACAAAGAAACAAAACAGACATGTTCAAATTCTTTTGTTGAACTGATCCAATACAGCGATCAAATGCCCCATCTCTGGTTCATCCTGAGGTCTTTTCCTTTGAAGTGAAGTTGATATTCAGTAATAATCTTAAGCTTTCAGGAGCTAGTTTCTATCCTTGGTTTTCATGTCCATACAGGAAAAATATACGTTATTAAGTGTTGGTTTATCTTCAGTTAAACTAACAGTTGGTTAGCAGTTTGAATAGACTACACCAACTTTTAGAAACTGGTTCTTGAGGGTGTGTATATTCTATAATCTTTATATGTAAGGTCATGTAATGGTAGTCGAGTTACTGGTACATGTAGGATTGCATAGGGGCGTAGCTGGGACGTTTTGGCAGTACGCACGGGTCTCCATGGCCTCCAATACTCCCACCCCAAAAGTAAAGTTTTTGCTTTCCATATACACTCATAAGCAAATCTGAAAAATTTGTGAGTTTCTCACTCAAGTGCGCACGTGTGTATTTGTGTAAAGGAAACTACGCCTCTATAGCGATTTCTACTTTAAAAGTAATACAGAACTTTGTAGAACTGGACTGCATCAGTGATAGAATTTTGTAGAAGTTAACAGCTCTGCTGAACTTTGTAGGAATATCAAATACTTTGTAGAACTTCATATAAACTCTATGGAGCTTTCTAGAACTTTGTAGAACTTCACAGAATTCTGTGGAATATCATAGAACTTTGGTAGAACTTCACAGAACTCTGTAAAATATCACAGAACTTTGGTAGAACTTCACAGAACTCTGTGGAATATCATAGAACTTTGGTAGAACTTCATATAAACTCTATGGAGCTTTCTAGAACTTTGTAGAACTTCACAGAATTCTGTGGAATATCATAGAACTTTGGTAGAACTTCATATAAACTCTATGGAGCTTTCTAGAACTTTGTAGAACTTCACAGAATTCTGTGGAATATCATAGCACTTTGGTAGAACTTCACAGAACTCTGTGAAATATCATAGAACTTTGGTAGAACTTCACAGAACTCTGTGGAATATCATAGAACTTTGGTAGAACTTCACAGAACTCTGTGGAATATCATAGAACTTTGTAGAACTTCACAGAACTCTGTGGAATATCATAGAACTTTGTAGAACTTCACAGAACTCTGTGGAATATCATAGAACTTTGGTAGAACTTCACAGAACTCTGTGGAATATCATAAAACTTTGGTAGAACTTCATATGGAGGTTTGTAGGAGTTCATAGAATTTCATTGAACTTTACTGTTGATTTATCACTCACACATATAAAAATTTTGTAGTGAATTTCAATATCAGACTATTAAGTCGTGTGTTCGCCAAACTGCTTCATGATTATTTACATTATAATTGTCACGAATGCTTTGTTTTAGGGTCATTCTGGAAGAAATGAAGCTGGATACTATAACTCGTTCGTTCAATATGAACTGCTAAAAACATAACCAAAATCTACTTGAGTTGGGAACCAACACTGATGCCTAAGCCATGCAGACAAGGAAACATGTTAGGTATTATTATACATGGGTCTCGCTCGTCACTAACATTAGTTTTAGAACATTTCGCAAAACAAATGACCCATAACTTGGTGGAACTTTCCATTATATACACATCAGTAAATGCACGTTTATCTACTAGTGTACGTTGTCTGTTTACCACAGTGCATATGTTAACAACTTCAGTATACATCAACACACGTTTAAGTGGGAATTTCCTAACTATACATCAACCTAGTTTTTTTTTTTTTTTTTTGCTTTTTAGTTAGTATTTGACAACTGAACCAATTCCAAAAATAAAATAAAAAGTATAAAAGATTTGAATTTTTTTAGGGAAAAACCTTCAAGATTAGTATTCTTTTTCTTACCTAAATATCTTTCCTTTTCCATTCCCTCTGCATTTTGTAAGATAACACCGAAGATGATAAACGCAGCAAACAGCATTTTGATAAATTAACTAGTGAGACTGATTCTCTCTGTCTAGCTCTGGGACTTGGTTTGGGACCTCACTGCAAGTTAGTAACTGTACGGTAACTTTTATTACGTATTTACGAAAGACAAAAGAAAGGTTATGATTGGTTAGGAAAACAGACCCAGCTTACGCCACAGGGAGCCCAAGCTTGGTTTTTGTGCCAATATATGATTTTGGAAGATTTTTGGAAGATATCTACTTTTTGTGTCCTGCTTTGAGCTAGAGCAAGTTTTAGCGCAACTAAAGAGCCCCTCCCAGGGGTTTTAGGGAACAATGGAACATGTAAAAACCGTGAACATGTAAAAACCGTATAAATGGTAAATCTATTCTTATGTTATAAACACCTCACGCGAAAGCCTCAAGTCTGCAACTCAGTATAGTTTGATGAAAGAGTTCTGAGATGACTGTAAGATCAGTTCCGCGAACCCTTCGCTGAGAATGGCCATAATTAATGGTTTTTTTCTCAAAAATATTCTAAAATAGGAGATATTTGTTAATTAATCCTATATGACAGAGGTTAATTGTTTACTGAAAATGGAATCACCTTTTTGAACGCTTTTTTATTTATCATCTAGTAACTGTATCTGTGCGGAATTATTTATCTTCTTCTTTATAATCTTAGCATGAAAATTTTACTCTTTCGAAATGTTCGTACATGAAAATAGTACGGAAACTACACCTTTTGCACCTATTTAGGCGAAATATACATTCATTTACGCCAAGGGTTGAAACAATAAGGCCAATATACGTTCATTAATACGAACATGAACTTCATTAATGCGAAAGAGCATTCAAGTAGCCATTTACATATGCATTGACTTTCAATGGCATACAACGGACATTCATTAGCATTGTTCGACAATCAAGAACGCCCAAAAAAAATCAATTGCATCATCTGACAATCATTCCTGAATAACAGAAATTCATTAACGCAATTTACATAGAGATGAACAATCAATCGCATCTTCGTACAATCACTCGTTGCAAATGAACAATCAATAACGTGAAAAATCACTGGAGTAATATTGAAAATCAATTATGGAAAAATATTTCAAAAAAATTCAAATTGGTTTTATTAGTGCAATTTAATTATCCTTCAATTACTTCGTTATTTAGACATCTTGGTAAACAGGTTTACATAAATCTATACCATTGTCCACATTTTGCAGCCGTGATGCTTCCGATGTTCTCTGGAGGGCTTGTAGAAGTAACTGAGTGCGACTTATGTCCGCTTTTATGGCTGCTTTTAAGGCACTAATTGCTTGTTCCACAATGTTTAGAAACGGACTGTATGGTGGCAATTTTCTTAGTTCTGAATTGGGACCAGGAATGGAAGGATTATTGTGGGCTGGCGCGCCGTCATAAATAAAAATCACCTGTTCATTGTGGTCAAGATTCAGTCTCGTCTGTTAATGAATGTCTGTTGTATGCCATTGAAAGTCAATAGAGTTATTCCGCACAAGAGCTTTCGAGATGCAAATATACACTACTAGACCTTAGACATGCAAATTACAGCGAAAACCGCACGTGCACTCTTCGCGCTAAGTCGCTTTATCGGCAGCAATAGGGCTGCGTGGCTATTCTAAAAATAGCCCGCTTAATAGATGCATGACTCAGACAAGTGTAATATTATACTGAAAAGAAAACGGAGAAACACATTTTGTTTATTTATCTTTTATTACAAAGCATTGCTTTTCAAAAAAAGTTGTCATTAAAAACCAAGCGGCAGAAATCGGACTCAAGGAGACGAGAAATACGGTTTGTTTGTCTGAGCTTGACGTCACTGCCACGCAGCCCTATTAAGGGACCGATCGTTTATTACATCGGGGGGGACGTGGGGGGGGGGGAGGGGTTTTTTGGATACACACTTTTTCGGAGGGGGGTATTTAAAAAACAATTCGTTGGAAACATATAATTTTTGGGGTTAAATTTATTTCACATTTTTATGCAGGCTCGTCATTCGAATAAAAATAGAGTAGAGAGACAAGCCTTTCAATGAATATGTAAAAAAATTGAAATAGAATTTACGTTTGGTGTTAATGATTTGTAAAATTAATACTATAAATTTATACTTTTTTTATTTCTACATTGGGTAAGATAACTACTTTAATACTAATAAATAATAAGCACTTATTTGCAGTGCCGACTGTGGGTACGATTTTAACATTCAAATTTCAGTGTTTTTTTTTTTTTTTTTTTTTTTTTTTTTTTTTGTCAATTATAGTTGGGGGAGGTCAAAATTTAAACTAAACGTTTAATTAATAAACAATTGGTCCATAACCTTACATTTTAAATCAGTAGAATTCCAATCATGCGAGTTATTGCGGGCTTAAACAGGGGATAATGCAAATGATGACACTTCTCTCACACCATTTTATCAAGAAATTTATTCAGATATATATGATGTTACATATCATCTATTTTTTTTTTCTAGTTTAGTCAGAATTCCTTCCATAAGCGCTATGCCAACTGTCGCCTTTTTAGACATCTCTGTGTGAGCGTTCTGCGCCTCTAGCGCTGCTTCTCGCATGGTTTTTTTCGGCTTCTTAGAGGGCATAACGTCGTCCTCATCCTCATTCTCTGAACTTTCGACAAATTGCGACATTTTAGCCTGTCGTCTTTCTTCAGGCGTTCTTTTTCTGGCATAACGTAGCTGATTTTGGGTCACTTTGCTAGCAGCGGTAATAGTAGAAGTAGAGCTAGAAGCAGAGGTGCTTCCCGAGGCCGCATGGTCTTTAAGTTGCCCGGGGCGGGTTAAGTTGTTTCCTCACAATTCGTTGAATTCGTTTGATAGACGTTGCCTCCGCAGTCTGCAAGTAATAATCTACCACTCTGGAATTCAACGGCTCTTGCTCGATATCTTCCTGTACTTTTTTAGCACCGCGTTCCATCCTTGGTGGCTCAAGTGTAGGTAGGCATTCATTACAATCTCCTTTTCATTATCGCCAACCTTTATGTTCAGTCTGTGACGAGCTTCTACAGGTTCATCGAATGGTCTCCAAATATTTGCCATGTTCAAACCGCTACGAGGATTGAGGAGAGAGAGGAATTTCGACAATAAACACAGGCTTTCATAATAATATCCCGCGTAAATACCTTACACCTTTCCTATCCCACATCACACTTAGCACACCCTTTTATTTATTTTATAGTAAAACTAGTCACGGTGATTTAAGGTGTTTCCCAGTAGTTTTTTATTGACCACACTTCTCCTGTTCATCTAGCGAATTGAAAACCTTTTCCTGGTCTGATCAAAATGAATTTTACACCAGACATCAAGCATAGATGGAAGTTTTGATTGATGTCAATTTCAACTCGATCGGCGTTTCCATGGCAACGGAAAACAATGATCATTGAAATCAGTTTTCCTTGAATATCTCACGTTTTCGATGAGCTTCAGAAAAATGACTACATACATGCTAAACTTCGCATTCAGGCACAGCTATTCAGATGATAATTAGAGGGTTGGATTAGAGCGATTTCGAATAAATAAGACCTCCCACTCAGTCAATAAGTACACAATATTTGATTACAAAGCAGACTATTTGATATATATGAATGAGTGAAAATGCACAACTGTTTTAGTCACATTATTTTATATTAAATAAATAAATAAATAAATAAATAAATAAATGAATGAATGAATGAATGAATGAATGAATGAATGGATGGATGGATGGATGAATGAATGAATGAATGAATGAATGAATGAATGAATGAATGAATGAATGAATAAACAGTGCTGACACAGGGAATTCGCGCTGCGCGAAATAGGTATCAACTTTAAATAGCGACTTCTTTCTTTGTATCGCTTCACTAGTCTAGTTGTTCAGCTCGCTGACTTCAATCTGCAAAGGTGCGTGGTTCAAATCCTAGACAGACCATGTAATGTATTATTGTCGTATTTTTTATGCAAATATTACTTTAACTGATATTATATCATATTAAACTTACATAAAGTAATAGTCAATCCTTATCTATTAAAATTCGGAATTTTGTGTGAAAATTCCGCTAAATCGGAAAACCCTATTTGCATCTCGAACGCTCTTGTGCGGAACAACTCTAATACTTGACATACTTGAATGTTCTTTCGCGTTAATGAAGTTCATGTTCGTATTAATGAACGTATATTGGTCTTATTGTTTCAACCCTTGGCGTGAATGAATGTATATTTCGCTTAAATGAACCGCAAAAGGTGAGTATTTTCAGCCATACTTGCTTTGTTTCATTGTGCTCAGTCAATATCACGTGATGGTACGTTTCAACATCGCTCGCCAAACAAAAGCCTAGAACAATAGGTTTCCAAACCATTCCACTCCACTAACTATGGAATGGTACGGCATACGAAACAAGTAAGACTCGAATGAATTACACTTTGTATTCATCAGATCAATGTCTGTATTATGCTCATCCAGTTGGGGGAATCAAAGCTACCGGAGATCGCTACTGAATGACTAACTATTACTTGAATAAGCTGTTTAGAGTGATCACAGTCATACTCACTCACAAGTTGGTTCAAGCTCCATTTACCGGTGAATTTGAGGATAGATGTCGTTTCTGTTCTGAAACTGAAAGTGAAATCAAAATTCCCGGAACTAAGGTCAGCTACTGCTGTTGGTGGTTTAGGCATTCGTTATAAGGGAACTCCTAATAACGCCTTGCCAGGACTGAAGGCAGTGTTCTTAACTGAGGAAAGGGTCCCGGATTTACTGTAAGATAAACTTGACGAATCTTTGATTGCATGAGAATGACACGGTATAGAAAACAAGTCACATGGATTTCAGGTCATATTCATTGCATCAATGTCGTTATTATGTTCTTTGTAATGGTTTCAGGATATGTCCCTTTTATCCTAACCATTTTAGGATATAATAGAGGCACACCAATCCCAAAGCCACTGGAGCATGCTTGTCAGAATAAGTGTGTTGTTAGCGTTCCTCGCTCGTCTGTTGACAAATTTGACTCGTTCTCCTTGGATTCAACCCGAGTATTGTTTGTACATTTTTCTGGCTACAATTTATCGCTCAACCCTTCCAATACTACAGATATCTTAGACCCTTTGAACTTGGTTTGGGTTGAAAGCATCGAAGCACCATTCTTATCGCTGGATTTGGGCTTTAATGTTTATTCCTTCACGACTTTATCGAGAGTTGTACATCATATGAAAGTCAAGGTGGAGGTCAAGCCGATCAACTGCTTAAAAAACATGAGCTACGGTTGTGTTACAGCGAATTTGGCCAGAGCCTTTCTGGGTAACGTAACTAAAGAAAGAGGCGTACTATGTTATGCCGTCAATAACTCGAATACAGTGAACTACAGATGCTGCAAAGGAGACGTTCACACACAGCAAGTCGAATGTGACATTCCTGCTGTTCGTAGCCCGGAAATGGCTATTATTTTTATAACGATAATAATTGCAGCTGGAATAGGACTCTTGTGTTTTCCCGCTCTTTTCAATGTTGTCCCGGATAAGAAGAACTCAGAAACCTTGAGATCCAACATTCAAGTGCACAATCCTCTTTACCATCTTATAATCAGTGCCGTCCAAGCGCTTCGACATTATTCAACTAAACATTATTGGGTAAACGTGTTAAGGAAACTGCTTATTGGTCTTGCCCTACCGATGTTGTACTATATTGACTGGGGCCTCCAATGCCACACCAAAGCCTATGACATACCTAAGATGTTTAACGACGCTGTGAAAAATGTTTGGTATTCATCTAAAGTTGCCATTACTTTATTCTCGAAAACGAATACCTTACCACATGATTCTAGATTGTTGTTAATAGTCGCTGTTTCCTATATTGTTGTAGTGCTATTGGTTTCTCTTCTTCCACGAACTAAAAACCTGCATTCTTCCGTGGCATTGGGTTTTCCTTTTAAGAAAAAAGTGAAACTCGAGCAAGAAAAAGATATTAAGTTAAATTGGAAGAAACCATTTATTTGGACTTATAATTCTTTGCAGTGGGTAACATTCCCTTTTAGAGAAGCAACAGATAGTGAAAAGTCATTGTGTTCAAGGTTTGCTGCTCTCCTTGGCCGTATTTTGCTGATACTGGTATCCCCTGTTGTCACTATACTAATTTTCATTTCCTATACTGGGCATGTTTCTCCTTTAGGAAAAATAATACGTCCCCTTGTCTATCATGCTTTTTTGTATTATGTTTGGTTTTATCTTTTTGTTGGTAACCATTGGTGCCTTTCTGTTAGCCTTGGTCAGTGTGTTCTTGGTTTTGTTTTGTTTTTTGTTATGATTGCATTTGCGATAATATTCCATAGTTCCTTGCTGTTATCAGCAAGATTGATTGTGTATCTTTGGATTGGGCTTGTTGCCAGCAAAGATTACTATTTCCCACGCATTGCAGTGTTTTCTGTTTTTGTGTACTACGCTTGGAACTGCTTGAGTTCGGTGAGAAGTAAATACCAAATCCTACTCAAACAAACCTTCGAAAAGTGCAAAGAGCATCAAGAAAAACAGACCAACGGAAGGAAACCTGTGACATTTGATAACAAAGGAGTGCCAAGAATCTCCTCTGAACTTTTTCAGCAAGTTATCGATCAGATTCTACCAAGAAGTGAAGTCTACACCAAGATGATCCTAAAACTAGCTACCATTATTTTGTTTCTGATTTTGATCTTTTCGTCAATTCTGGTTTACGGGGAATCTAATTTAAATAATTCAACTAAAGCACTGGCCCTCTTGTTGTCTGGACTATTACCTAAATTGATCGAGTTATTTGGCGAACGGAGTTCCTATCGGCAGTTGTGTGAAATGGAAAACGCTTGCCGAGTCGAGAAGATCGTAAAAGATTTCTTGAGTCAAAGTCATGATGTAAATGCTGACGACGAGACATCGATGAGTGACGATGAGCAACAACCACCTTCGAATCCTTCTGGTGAAGAATCAAGCGAAGGTAACAGTAGGGGAGAGAGTTATGAAATGATCGTAATCCGCGCTGATGTTAATCCGAGGATGCAAAGTATAAACAGCAGTGATGATCCAAGTACTGAAGAAACCCCGTTACTTCCGGGACATCGTGGAAAAAGAGACAGGAATGCAATCGTATAATGCAGAACAATATAGCAAGACTGATAATGAAGGAAGAGGGAACTGTACTGTCCGGTGAAGATTCTAGTAGCAATCTAGAAGAACATCTGCTTCTTTTTGTATCAAATCTCAGTTAAGTGAACAATTTGCATGCATTCCATGCCGTATATAATGCTGACTGTTTTTGGTGACCTTCGGATGGCTGCATTATTACAGCTTACAGGTGCGTGTGCAACTCACTTTTATTAAGTAAGTAGCACGTTCATTATTTACAAGGGGTAAAGGATAGGTGATTTGATGACTCCTGCTCAAAAGAAATAGATTTGTTCACTTGAATATGATAACCCATCTCTTCCACCGGGACTAGAGTGAAGTCATTAAACCAGTGAAATAAGAATTGCTTGTTAAAGTGTAATAGTCAAATAGACACAAAAGAAAACAATGGAATTAGAGTCTACTAAAGTGTATTAGTCTAATACCTATTTCACGGGTTTAATGACTTCACTCTAGTATAAAATTCATGACCCTCCCGGAAACTAATCATTCAATAATGAAAATTTCCTGATAAGACAGGTCTGAAGATAAGTACGATGTAGTACGATGCGTGAAAACGTTTCAAAAAACTAAAACAAAACCTTAAAAAAACAATAGTTAGAGAGAATCAAATTTTCACAGGGTTTTTCTTTAGTGTATGCGATACCTTAGCACTGCTTAGTTTCTTGACTTTTGTCTTGAAAAACGTTTGTCCAAGAAAATATGTTACCTGGTAATGTTATTAATAGTTGTATAATCAACAAGTGTTTGCATGATCAAGGGGTGACATCATTTGACAGCTTTTGTGCAAGAGACTATTATGTAAACCTATTACGAGGGAACGCTGGGTGGGGCATTTTGAAATGCTGTGTACATTTTTACGGTCAGAATCGATACCAAGGAACAACACAAAGAAACAAAACAGATATGTTCAAATTCTTTTGTTGAACTGATCCAATACAGCGATCAAATGCCCCATCTCTGGTTCGTCCTGAGGTCTTTTCCTTTAAAGTGAAGTTGATATTAATAATCTTAAGCTTTCAGGAGCTAGTTTGTATCCTTGGTTTTCATGTCCATACAGGAAAAATATACGTTATTAAGTGTTGGTTTATCTTCAGTTAAACTAACAGTTGGTTAACAGTTTGAATAGGCTACACCAACTTTTAGAAATTGGCTCTTGAGGGTGTGTATATTCTATAATCTTTATATGTAAGGTCATGTAATGGTAGACGAGTTACTGGTACATGTAGGATTGCATAGGGGCGTAGCTGGGACGTTTTGGCAAGTACGCACGGGTCTCCATGGCCTCCAATACTCCCACCCCGAAAGTAAAGTTTTTGCTTTCCATATAAACTGATAAACAAATCTGAAAATTTTTTCAAGTTTCTCAAGTGCGCACGTGTGTATTTGTGTAAAGGAAACTACGCCTCTATAGCAATTTCTACTTTATAAATGTTACAGAACTTTGTAGAACTGAACTGCATCAGTGATAGAATTTTGTAGAAGTTAACAGCTTTGCTGAACTTTGTACGAATATAAAATATTTTATATAAACTCTATGGAGCTTTCTAGAACTTTGTAGAACTTCACAGAACTCTGTGGAATATCATAGAACTTTGTAGGACTTCACAGAACTCTGTGGAATATCATAGAACTTTGTAGAACTTCACAGAACTCTGTGGAATATCATAGAACTTTGTAGAATTTCACAGAACTCTGTGGAATATCATAGAACTTTGTAGGACTTCACAGAACTCTGTGGAATATCATAGAACTTTGTAGGACTTCACAGAACTCTGTGGAATATCATAGAACTTTGTAGAACTTCACAGAACTCTGTGGAATATTATAGAACTTTGGTAGAACTCCATATGGCGGTTTGTAGGAGTTCATAGAAGTTCATAGAACTTTATGTGGATTTATTATATATACTGAGTAATTTTTTCAGGAAGTGGATTTTGGCCGAGTTATAAAATTAAGTCGTGCAATAAGTACCAGGGGCAGATACAGGATTTTGTTTAGGTAAAGGTGCAGGGCACAAAGTCAGCCCAGTGGGGTGCAACCCTTAGAATCAAAGAAAGAAAGCATTGGGTATCATCAAAATAGGGGGGGAAATTGTTCCGAGGGGGTTTCGCACCCCCTGCACCGCGCCACTGGATCCGCCCCTGAGTACCAGTGTATTATCATTACTGCCTAATTAATAAAAGTATCTAGAGGATTCAGTGTGGAGGGCTGATGTCTGTGTGAAGCAAATTAGTTGATACAAACCAAAACCAACGACTACCTTCAGTTCTTTTTAATGATCAGTGTCGGAGCAACACCTCTGCTGATAAAAATGAACCCAATTACCAGAACTGACACATCTTGAAATGCTTATTTTTAGAGTTGTACCCTCATTTCACCCATTAACTTAAGAAGAAGCCGTTTGAATTGGGTAGGATGACCTAAAGATGAGGTTATTTGGTTTCTTTTCGTCGGACACCAAGTTACCAATAACCTATGGTCACATTACCCCAAGAATGCAAACGTTGCCAGGAAATTCCAGTCTTGTATAGATGTGTAGTTATAGAGAATAATAGTGACCACCTTAGTAATTACCATCTTTACGAATCGTTTCCCATACCCATGGGGTCATGACAGCCAAGTTTGAGTAAACCCCAAATTTGTGAGGTCTAGCACACTCATGACCCCACGATACTATCCCTGTTAGGTAGTACTTCCTACGAAATGCACAGCTGAGTGGGCCACCACTGTCAAACTGACAAGCATCTACCCCTCCTCTCTCAAAACCAGCACACATGGCACGATCATGCACTTTTCCAAAATAAGATGTTTCTTTGTTACAGGAAGTCATGGCAACGATCTTGACCTTGGCCTCGTTAAGTGCCTCGGGTTGGGTTCCGTTGAATTGAGAATGGCCCCATCCTGTGACATAGCACTTTTTACCGGGATGGAAATTCATTCCTGGGCGTAGAAGACAGATGGGAAAGACATGACCTTTGATATCAGCAGGTGCTGCTAGCTTGACGAAAGCTAAATGAAAAGAGAACAGTACTTGCTAATGATATTCACTCGATTAATTCTCCGGAATTTAAAGGATGAGCTCAATATGACTGAAAAAAGAAGCTCCCATGAGCTGTTAGCTATTATTGCGAATATAACCCCCACTTCATTATCATAGTTAGAGAGTTTGAGATAAAATCATCAAATTCCTTATAAGAAATTATGAGAATTTTAAAATGTTAAAAATCTCCTGAATGAGACTAGCTAGTCATAAGGTCCAATCAAACTTTCCATAACTGTTTCTGAAGATGGTGCTTATGTTTTTTAACTGGTTTTTATTTCTGAAAATCAATGGCAGCCATATTTGCATATTTTCTCGCTCATTCATACATGCTGTTTTCCATGACCCTCCACGTGTTTGCTTTTGCCTCAGAATGAGATTTGATGGGAACTTCCCATCTTACCGTTACCATGCCAGTGGCCCAATGTCATGTGCAATGAAAGATGAAAAGTTATCTTGTGTTTTTTATGGGTATTATCTGTACTAGTACTCAGTTGCACAAAAACCAAACTTGGGCTCCCTGTGGTCACGGATGACAAACTCACTGTAATATCTCAGCATGTCACCAAATGAGGTCATTCAATTGTGGGAATCAAAACTACCGAAGATTGCTACTGAATGACTAACTATTACTTGAATAAGCTGTCAGTTAGAGTGATCACAGTCATACTCACTCACAAGTTGGCTCAAGCTCCATTTGCCGGTGAATTTGAGAATAGACGTCGTTTCTGTTCTGAAAAGTGAAATCAAAATCCCCCGAACTAAGGTCAGCTACTGCTGTAATTTTGGTGGTTTAGGCATTCGTTATAAGGGAACTCCTAAATAACGCCTTGCCAGGACTGAAGGCAGTGTTCTTAACTGAGGAAAGGGTTCCGGATTTACTGTAAGATAAACTTGACGAATCTTTGATTGCATGAGAATGACACGGTATGGAAAACAAGTCACATGGATTTCAGGTCATACTCATAACATCAATGTCGTTATTATATTCGTTGTAATGGTTTCAGGATATGCCCCTTTTATCCTAACCATTTTAGGATATAATAGAGGCACACCAATCTCAAAGCCACTGGAGCCTGCTTGTCAGAATAAGTGTGTTGTTAGCGTTCCTCGCTCGTCTGTTGACAAATTTGACTCGTTCTCCTTGGATTCAACCCGAGTATTGTTTGTACATTTTTCTGGCTACAATTTATCGCTCAACCCTTCAGATACTACAGATATTTTAGACCCTCTAAACTTGGTTTGGGTTGATAACATCGAAGCACCATTCTTATCGCTGGATTTGGGCTTTAATGTTTATTCCTTCACGACTTTATCGAGAGTTGTACATCATATGAAAGTCAAGGTAGAGGTCGAGCCGATCAACTGCTTAAAAACCATGAGCTACAGTTGTGTTAATGCGAATTTGGCCAGAGACTTTCTGGGTAAAGTAACTAAAGAAAGAGGCGTACTATGTTATGCCGTCAATAACTCGAATACAGTAAACTACAGATGCTGCAAAGGAAACGTTCACAAACAGCAAGTTGAATGTGACATTCCTGCTGTTCGTAGCCCGGAAATGGCTATTATTTTTATAACGATAATAATTGTAGGTGGAATAGCACTCTTGTGTTTTCCCGCCCTTTTCAATGTTGTCCCGGATAAGAAGATCTCCGAAACCTTGAGATCCAACAATCAAGTGCACAATCCTCTTTACCATCTTGTAATCTACACCGTCCAAGCGCTTCGACATTATTCAACTGAACATTCTTGGGCAAACGTGATAAGAAAACTGCTTATTGTTCTTGCCCTACCGACGGTGTACTATATTGACTGGGGCCTTCAATGGTACACCATAAACCATGACATACCTGAGATGTTTAATGACGCTGTGAAAAACATTTTCATTGTATCTACAGGTAACAGTATTTCTAGCCTCCTTTTTGTAATCTTATCCTATAATTGTTTAGGGATATTGGTTTCTCTTCTTCCAAGAACTGAAAACCTGAATTTTCATGAAGAATTATACACTTCTTTCAAAACAAGCATAGTGCTTCTCCTTGAGCAAGAAAAAGGTATCAAGTTAAATTGGAAGGAACCATTCATTTTGACTAAAGACTTTTTCTGTTTTGTAAGATCCCTTTTTAGAAAAGCAACAGATAGTGAAATGTCATTGTGTTCAAGGTTTGCTGCTCTCCTTGGTAGTATTGTGCTGATGCTGCTATCCCCTGTTGTCACTATACTAATTTTCATTTCCTATACTGGGCATGTTTCTCCTTTAGGAAAAATAATACGTCCCCTTGTCTATCATGCTTTTTTGTATTATGTTTGGTTTTTTTATCGTTTTGTTGGTAACCAGCGGTGCCTTTCTTTTGGCCTTGGTTGTGTTTTTGGTTTTGTTTTGTTTTTTGTTATGTATGCATTTGCGATAATATTCCATAGTTCCTTGCTGTTATCAGCAAGATTGATTGTGTATCTTTGGATTGGGCTTGTTGCCAGCAAAGATTACTACTTCCCTCGCATTGCAGTCTTTTCTGTTTTTGTGTACTACGCTTGGAACTGTTTGAGTTCCGTGAGAAGTAGATACCAAATCCTACTCAAACAAACGTTCGAAAAGTGCAAAGAGCATCAAGAAAAAGAGCCCAACGGAAGAAAAGCTGTGACATTTGATGACAAAGGAGTGCCAAGAATCTCCTCTGAACTTTTTCAGCAAGTTATCGATCAGATTCTACCAAGAAGTGAAGTCTACACCAATATGATGATAAAACTATCTATCACTATTTCGTTCCTGATTTTGACCTTTTCGTCAATTCTGGTTTACGGGAAATCCAATTTAGATGAGTCAACCAAAGCACTGGCCCTCTTGTTGACTGGACTTTTGCCTAAACTGTTCGAGATATTTGGGGAAGGGAGTTCCTATCGGCAGTTGTGTGAAATGGAAAACGCTTGCCGAGTCGAGAAGATCGTAAAAGATTTCTTGAGTCAAAGCACAGTTAATAGTTATATTAACTATGGTCCAACTCATGATACAAGTTCTGACGACGGTTCATCAATGAGTGACGATGAACAACAACAACCTTCGAATCCTTCTGGTGACAAAGCTCCCATAACAAACATTAATGAACGCCATCAACCCACTTTGACAGAGCATCCGGTGCCCAAACCTGCCCATTCCAAAGTCCGAAGTAAAGAATCAAGCAAAGGTAACCGTAGGGGAGACAAACATGTACTGGTCGTACAGGCTGATGTTAATCCGAGGGTACAAAGTATAAACAGCAGTGATGATCCAAGTACTGAAGAAACCCCGTTACTTCCGGGACATCGTGGAAAAAGAGACAGGAATGGAATCGCATGAAGCAGAACTAAAAATGGAAGAACAAGGAACTGTCAGGCGAAAGGTGAGCACGAACCTAGATACAAGCTGGAAGAATTTCTGCTTCACAGTTTTCGTATCAAATTTGAACTTTTTGTGAACAATTTGCATGCATCCATGGTATGTGATAATGCTGACTGCTTTTGATGACCTTGGGATGGCTGTATTACTTACAGGTGTATCACGTGCATGTCCTATTCATTCTTATGGTCGTGAAGATATCTAGAGCATTCATTATTTAAAAAGGGTAAACGAAATACGTTATTTCACTTGAAACTTAACGTTAAAATTTGAAATTTATTTGGTAAAGGACTTTTAGAACTAAGTTAAATTATTTTGTTAAGACTGTAATGTGCTCGACCTCCTTTATTTTTCGTGTTGGCTTCGGAAAAAAACGTACCACTCGTGTTGGCTTCGGAAAAAAACGTACCACAGGGTTCCCGTAACTGGTAGACCTGATACGAGTATTAAAAAATACCTTATTTTTTGCTCTTTTATTTACTTTTAGGAGGGAAAAAAAAGAGCTAAGAAAAAAAAAAAGAAAAGAAACGGCTATAAAGAAAAGTAAGTAGATCATATCTAGATTAGTTTTGATCCACGTGGCGATATCATAGCTACGCTAGGTTTCTAGACTATTGTCTTTAAAAAAATATTTGTATGAATCGGTTATCAATAGTTTAATAATCAATAATAAGTGTTTGCATGATCAAGGTGTGACATCATTTGAATGACACACACAGTTTTTGTGCAAGAGACTAGTATTACATATGCACGTAAACCTGTAACGAAGGAGGAACACTGGGTGGGGCATTTTGAAATGCTGTGTACATTTTTACGGTCAGAATCGATACCCATGAAAAACACAAAGAAACAAAACAGACATGTTCAAATTCTTTTGTTGAACTGATCCAATACAGCGATCAAATGCCCCATCTCTGGTTTGTCCTGAGGTCTTTTCCTTTAAAGTGAAGTTGATATTAATAATCTTAAGCTTTCAGGAGCTAGTTTCTATCCTTGGTTTTCATGTCCATACAGGGAAAATATACGTTATTAATTGTTGGTTTATCTTCAGTTAAACTAACAGTTGGTTAACAGTTTGAATAGGCTACACCAACTTTTAGAAACTGGCTCTCGAGGGTGTGTATATTCTATAATCTTTATATGTAAGGTCATGTAATGGTAGACGAGTTACTGGTACATGTAGGATTGCATAGGGGCGTAGCT
Source organism: Anthopleura sola (assembly GCA_023349425.1). Classification (NCBI taxonomy): domain Eukaryota; kingdom Metazoa; phylum Cnidaria; class Anthozoa; order Actiniaria; family Actiniidae; genus Anthopleura; species Anthopleura sola. Next base: position 11,561,644 of record JALHLI010000001.1, read on the forward strand.
GGGACGTTTTGGCAAGTACGCACGGTTCTCCATGGCCTCCAATACTCCCACCCCGAAAGTAAAGTTTTTGCTTTCCATATACACTGATAAACAAATCTGAAAAGTTTGCTCAAGTGCGCACGTGTGTATTTGTGTAAAGGAAACTACGCCTCTATAGCAATTTCTACTTTATAAATGTTACAGAACTTTGTAGAACTGAACTGCATCAGTGATAGAATTTTGTAGAAGTTAACAGCTTTGCTGAACTTTGTACGAATATAAAATATTTTACATAAACTCTATGGAGCTTTCTAGAACTTTGTAGAACTTCACAGAACTCTGTGGAATATCATTGAACTTTGTAGAATTTCACAGAACTCTGTGGAATATCATAGAACTTTGTAGAACTTCACAGAACTGTGTGGAATATCATAGAACTTTGTAGAACTTCACAGAACTCTGTGGAATATCATAGAACTTTTTAGAACTTCACAGAACTCTGTGGAATATCATAGAACTTTGTAGAACTTCACAGAACTCTGTGGAATATCATAGAACTTTTTAGAACTTCACAGAACTCTGTGGAATATCATAGAACTTTGTAGAACTTCACAGAACTCTGTGGAATATCATAGAACTTTGGCAGAACTTCACAGAACTCTGTGGAATATCATAGAACTTTTTAGAACTTCACAGAACTCTGTGGAATATCATAGAACTTTGTAGAACTTCACAGAACTCTGTGGAATATCATAGAACTTTTTAGAACTTCACAGAACTCTGTGGAATATCATAGAACTTTTTAGAACTTCACAGAACTCTGTGGAATATCATAGAACTTTTTAGAACTTCACAGAACTCTGTGGAATATCAGAACTTTTTAGAACTTCACAGAACTCTGTGGAATATCAGTAGAACTTTTTAGAACTTCACAGAACTCTGTGGAATATCATAGAACTTTTTAGAACTTCACAGAACTCTGTGGAATATCATAGAACTTTTTAGAACTTCACAGAACTGTGTGGAATATCATAGAACTTTGTAGAACTTCACAGAACTCTGTGGAATATCATAGAACTTTGTAGAACTTCACAGAACTCTGTGGAATATCATAGAACTTTTTAGAACTTCACAGAACTCTGTGGAATATCATAGAACTTTGTAGAACTTCACAGAACTCTGTGGAATATCATAGAACTTTTTAGAACTTCACAGAACTCTGTGGAATATCATAGAACGTTTTAGAACTTCACAGAACTCTGTGGAATATCATAGAACTTTTTAGAACTTCACAGAACTCTGTGGAATATCATAGAACTTTGTAGAACTTCACAGAACTCTGTGGAATATCATAGAACTTTGTAGAACTTCACAGAACTCTGTGGAATATCATAGAACTTTGGTAGAGCTTCATATGGAGGTTTGTAGGAGTTGATAGAAGTTCATAGAACTTTATGTTGATTTATTATATATACTGAGTAATTTTGTCGGGTAGTGGATTTTAATACCAGGCTTATGAAATTAAGTCGTGCAATAAGTACCAGGGGCAGATACAGGATTTTGTTCAGGTAAAGGTGCAGGGCAAAAAATCAGACCAGGGGGTGCAACCCTTAGAACCAAAGAAAGAAAGCATTGGGTATCATCAAAATAGGGGGGAAAGTTGTTCCTAGGGGATTGCGCACCCCCTGCGCCGCGCCACTGGATCCGCCCCTGAGTACCAGTGTATTATCATTACTGCCTAATTAATAAAAGTATCTACAGGATTCAGTGTGAAGTGCTGATGTCTGTGTGAAGCAAATTAGTTGATACAAACCAAAACCAACGACTACCTTAAGCTCTTTTTAATGATCAGTGTCGGAGCAACACCTCTGCTGATACAAATGAACCCACAATTACCACGAAGACACATCTTGAAATGGTTAGTATATTTTAGAGTGCTCAATCTCAATTTCCCCATTATCTTTAAGAGGAAGCCGTTTGAATCGGGTAGGATGACCCAAAGATGAGATATTTAGTTTCTTTTTGTCGGACTCAGAGTAATCAATAAGGGACCGGTCATTATTTACAGGGGGTGGTGCATTTTGATTTTCACTTGCACAAACATTTCGTGACCCCTCCCCCCAAAGTACCCTTTGTCTCTCTCAGCCCTTGGTGGAGCTTAAAAAAAATGCACTTCAAACACTTTTTCTATCTGAAAACTATTGCGGACAATTGAACCCAATACATCTTAGGACTTAGAAAAGTCCAAAACTCTTAATCAGAAAGATATTTCATCTAATTTATATAAAAAACACTCCAGAAATGATTTTCAAAACATAGAGTGAAGGGCCACATGCAGGTTTTGATCAACAATGCTTTGCGCGATTAGTTGTTCTCTCAGATGGAATTTCTGAAGAACTCTGTTGGATAACTTAGAACGTTGCAGAACTTCATAAGGTTTGTAGAAGTGTGGTATTTGTATAAGTGATTTTACCAGAACTTTTGTGGCCTAGGTGGCCTAGCACAGCCATTAGTATTGACCAGGTTAAACTCTAGATTGGGGGGGGGGGGGGGGGGGAGGGGTTAATCAGAGTTCTGATCGACAGCAGAAAATCTTTTCAAATCGCACTTCAAACGTTTGTAGTCTTGGTCGCATGTATAGGAATCAGTGTGAGAAGGTAAAGCAAATTAGTCAACACATACCAAAACCAACGACTACCTTCAGTTCTTTTTAATGATCAGTGTCGGAGCAACACCTCTGCTGATACAAATGAACCCAATTAACATAACTGACACATCTTGAAATGCTTATTTTTAGAGTTGTACCCTAATTTCACCCATTAACTTAAGAAGAAGCCGTTTGAATCGGGTAGGATGACCTAAAGATGAGGTTATTTGGTTTCTTTTCGTCGGACTCCAAGTTACCAATAACCTATGGTCACATTACCCCAAGAATGCAAACGTTGCCAGGAAATTCCAGTCTTGTATTGATGTGTAGTTATAGAGAATAATAGTGACCACCTTAGTAATTAACATCTTTACGAATCGTTTCCCATACCCATGGGGTCATGACAGCCATGTTTGAGTAAACCCCAAATTTGTGAGGTCTAGCACACTCATGACCCCAAGATACTATCCCTGTTAGGTAGTACTTCCTACTAAATGCACAGCTGAGTGGGCCACCACTGTCAAACTGACAAGCATCTACCCCTCCTCTCGCAAAACCAGCACACATGGCACGATCATGCACTTTTCCAAAATAAGATTTTTCTTTGTTACAGGAAGTCATGGCAACGATCTTGACCTTGGCCTCGTTAAGTGCCTCGGGTTGGGTTCCGTTGAATTGAGTATGGCCCCATCCTGTTACATAGCACTTTTTACCGGGATGGAAATTCATTCCTGGGCGTAGAAGACAGATGGGAAAGACATGATCTTTGATTTCAACAGGTGCTGCTAGCTTGACGAGAGCTAAATGAAAAGAGAACAGTCTGGTTACTGAGTTATCGACTTGTTATTGATGTTCCGTCATTGAAGGAAGGGCTCAATATGATTCTTAACTATTTATTATGGTCAATATGAACATCTAGACCGACCGAATGCTAATATGACTGCCGCCTCATCATCATATTTTAAATTCAAATTTCCATTCTTAAGCAGTACATTAAAATTATAGAGCTGTTAAGTTGTGACGTATTTCCGGGTCGAACTATTAAAAACCGCTAAAATTAAGCCAAAATGCTCGCATATGCGGATATAATCTCATTAATTGTTTATCATATTTGGCGAGAAATCAAGAGGGCGGCCTGTCACTGGCATGTCTCCTTATTGGCTTATATCAAACAATTGGAATGGAATGTCTGGCTGCAGTAAGCAGTCGTTAGTGGAGAGAGATTTTGAGACCGACACTAAGAACGGCTGCAAAGCAGACTACCTGTTTAATTTTGCCTCGTCCCCCTCGTTAGAATGAAATTTGAGGGGGACTTAGAGTAATACTTTGCCATGGTGCAATTTCATATGTAATAAGGGATAATCATTTATTGTATCGAGATATTGGTGTTAGCAATACTCACCAATGTCATAGTCTGGTGGGGTATCTTCAATCCCTTCTAAGAACATGGACTTGTACTTGGGATGCAGGATAATTCTTTCAATGTCCCTAACCTGCTCAAAGGCCTCTTTCTCTTTGAGTTTATGTTCGCCCAGTGTTGCGGTCCAAAACTTGGGGTTCGTTGAGCTGTAGGAATCTAGGAATTATTGCATGAAAAATTAGAACAATAACGGAGGTTACACGTAACACCACCTTAAGTTTGTCGCCAAACATAATTCATTTGAGCCCTCTTTGTGTTTTCGAACAGCTTAGACTCGAACAAATCAGAAAACAATGCAATGCAAGCAATGTAGAACCGGTCATTACTAGGACCATGGAGCACCACAGCACCCAGTCCCCCTCCCTCTCTGTTCCCTGCATTAGCTAAAGGGAAAGCCGAAACTGGTGTTATTAAACAGTGCAACTTCCAATCTTCATGCAAGTTATTAATAGATAAGGAAATCCATGTCAGATTTATTAGAACAAAATGTGGAAGATAGAGTAAGCGGCCGAGCATAAATTAAAACTGTCTGTTATTCCCGCTTACTTCAAATAATGAGTCTAAAGGCGCGATTACATGGAGCAATTTTCTCTGCAACTTGTCTCGCAACGGCGTTGAGACACAACTTGAATGGAGCATTGCGCGTATAACTTACAATGCAAAGACTACATTTGAAAAATGTTGCTACAAGTTTCAGCAATCGTTGCCAAAAGTAGCGTTGTTTTCTACTTTTGGCAACGATTGCGTCTCCGATGCACCTTGTAAACCCTCTTGCAACTTGTAGCACAACGCCATTGCGAGACAAGTTTGCAGAAAAAATTGCTCCGTGCAATCGCGCCTCAAAGGGAGAAAAAGTCATCTGTGACTCACCATGAAAGCAATGAGAAGCGCTCACCACCCATTCTTTATTGATGAGTGACCCAGCACAAAACTGAGTTCCGTTGATAAGCAAAGCAACTTGCCAAGGCCAGGATCCTTGCGTACTTTCTGTTCCTCCTACTATTCGTTTTCCTTCGATCTTTTCCTCTTCTAAAGATCGCTTCTTCCCTAAACGATTATCATATCCACCGCCGTGTTGTAAAAATCTGTGTCCACAGAAAGGGTACGGGTCGATATCGTCTAGACATAACACGATAACAACAATAGTTAGTTAGTAGACACACCTTCAAAAACATTATTTGAAAGTCAATAAAGTGAATTTTGATTCTTATAAATGTAAAATATTATTGAAATTGGACTGCTTTGGGAGAATTTTTTAACTAGATGCTATAAACGTTAATATATTTCTTATAAGATAGATCATTTGTGAATTGCTTGAAAAAATGGACCGTAATATGTTCAATAAGAATAAATTAGATCCTAACCATCCCTTGTGTACACTCTTACCTAGGATTAAGAAGAGCTCTATAAATTTAAAAAAATAATACTAGTCTTCTGCCAAGTGTAAATGATGAACGTTTTAAGAATAGTTTTATAAATAGATTATATTTTAGTTATAAACTAGCCTTTTTAAATTGTATTGTATGTATTTTTTTACTTATAAAAACATATTATTAAACAAAAATATTATTTCAATATATTGTCAAATAAAATTTTAATTATTATTATTACCATTATTATCATCATGGACTGCTTTTATAAAATTTTCTTTTTTATATAATTTTTTCCTTTTTTTTTAATTCTATAGATAACATATATTTCGATATTCATTCATGATACTACATATTTTTTATAACACAGACATATTTTGTTCTTTTGAAGATTGCAGTATATTATTATTATTGACATTTTATTAGGTTCTTTGAATTTTTTTATACAACTTTGCGGGCTACTCTGTACAGAGCGCTCTCAAGAGCGGAGAGAAACGGATCAGGGAGATGGGAGAAACGGATAAAAACAGTGAGGATGGAGAAACAAAAGAAAAATATATCAGAAAGAAAGAGCCAGCATATGTTAGATAATTAATGGTTAATGCGTTTCCCCTCGTTAAATAATATTATTGTATTGTATAAAAAGGGATAAAGGCTGAAGAAAAATTGCATAAAGATAGGAGGGAGATTATTTCAATGCCAGTTCCTCTCCGATCTGTAAATGTTCAAAACACAGAACTCATAGAGGAAGGTGTGTTTTTCCTTAGTTTTTCATCAAATACTAAACAGTAACTTTAAACTTTGGATAATCTGGCGAACTCCAAGACTACAAGTAAGACTTCAAGAGCTTCTGTCTTATTTAGTTCTTTTCCCAAAGAAAAGGTTTGCTTTCATCATCCTTCCGAAAACTGGCGTTAAGAAAGAACTCCCAACAATGCAACAAAATAAAAAACCCACCTCAATCTTACAAAATCATTTCTAAAAACTTCTTGATCTTACGAACTTAAACAAGCTTAGCTGGTTAAAACACGGACTGAGCATAAAGATGCATTTGATAAAAAGCAAAAAAAGGATATCAGGCGAGGATCCAGACCAGTTCACACAGTTAATTTTTCGGTCAAGATTTTTAAAGTAGTCGTAATATGTCTCATATCTACAGGAAAATCCTCTTACCTAATGAAGCCGAGGAGTAGCTTCTTTGCCTACAGTTGCTCTGTGATACTAGAGCAAGAAGAACAAGAAACACGACAAATTTCAACATCCTTTTGCAGCAACGTCGCTCTTGGGTTTAATCAAATGAAAATCTTTGACCAAACTAACTAAATCAGGATGCACAACGTGTTATGTAGACAGATAAACTTTAAAAAAAAAACATCTTTGAAAAAAATATATCAGTCTCTTGTCTATTGTTTCTAAATGATTGCAATCTATCAACGTTTATGCCCTTCGGCATTCCTTTTTTTACTTTTAACTTCTATCCACTTTGACAGAACAATTCCGAAAATTATTTATTCTTTGAAAAAAATTCCTTTGCCACTTGCTGATTGGCTGGAATTCAAACAAATAAAAAACCTTCCTTTCTTGAAGTTTTTTTTAGCAAACTAATATCATGGGAAGCAGGGGAAAAAATGACATCTGTAATATCATTAAAAAGCAATTTCGTTGATATTGAGAACTTCTCTTAAACATTTCTTGTTTTAATAAGGGTTTTCTTTTAATGTGCTGTCAACGTTTCAAGAGACAAATTTACTGATCATTGTACATGAGATTTCTAGACGATACTGGGGCAACGGTTCTAGATGTGTTATTGGAAGTATTGTTAGAGGTATACGTTGACCTTGGTCAGACGTAGCTTGACGTAACTAAAGATTTGAATTTGAAGTGGCTTTTAACAAAATTTCCTACATACATACAAACATACTTGAGTAGGGGCGGAGAATTAAGACATGGATTACGTGTAGTACACGTAGTCCATAATGATTTTAAGAATCCCGTTTACGGCACACGTGAAACGTCAGTTGACCAGTGAAAAGTTCTTTAAAATTAGTAAAAAGGAATCGCAAAAATCTGCAAGTAGTAGATAAATAAAATAATATTTCTTTTTGTTAAGAAAGTTCGCAAAAAATAAAGTGAAATACAGGAAAACGAGGAAAACTTGGTCACGTTTGCCGTTTGCGGGAGAAAAAAAACGCGAATCTTAAGCTCAACGTGTTTACATACAAACTTTATTCTCGTACGTATGAAGTAGTTGGGATAATGGGGCAAAGGATGAAAACGTTTGTTCAAAAGATCTTGATCAGGTGAATCTTCGATTTAGAGTGAACGCCTTGTATTTGCAAAGACCGTCAATATTGATAAAACGAAAATTAAACGAGCGAATGAATGGATGGTAAAAGAATGGATTGGATGGATGGATGGATGGATGGATGGATGGATGGATGGATGGATGGATGGATGGATGGATGGATGGATGGATGGATGGATGGATGGATGGATGGATGGATGGATGGATGGATGGATGGATGGATGGATGGATGGATGGATGGATGGATGGATGGATGGATGGATGGATGGATGGATGGATGGATGGATGGATGGATGGATGGATGGATGGATGGATGGATGGATGGATGGATGGATGGATGGATGGATGGATGGATGGATGGATGGATGGATGGATGGATGGATGGATGGATGGATGGATGGATGGATGGATGGGATTTAGCAATGGCTCTCAATGGTAGATCAAAGACCATTTCGGTTAAGGTCAGTGTGGCTGTTACCTATAAAGGCACCATCAGGCTATCATGACTATTATCTGATTAAATCAAAAATTGTAAACACGACACTGTTATCGATAACAAGAACATTAGTTATTTGGATCTCCTATGATAATTGTTGTCACGCGTCGGCCATGTTTTCCCCCTAGAACAAGATAAACGTTTATTTTCCCCATGTCAGCCCTTTTGTTCTTCAACTATTATGGTCGTCAAGTAACACTCATAAACTCAGGTCATTAGTGCAATTGAATTTTTCACGCATATCTTATTACGTTTTTCACGTTGACGAAAATCCCTCGGCTTTTCGATGAACTATTCTCTTCTTTTTCCCAACAAATATTTCAGTCTCATTTGTATCAAATTTTGAGCGGTCCCTTTGCATGGATAACATGCATAGAGAGTTTAATCATCTTACGGCAAACGTGAAACGTGTGTTCTCCAGAATTAATAAAGTGGAAAAGAATCGAAAAAATCTCTCTAAAAAGAATACTTGTCTTTGGTGTGAAGTTTTGCAAAAGGGTAAAGTGAAATGGAAGGAAACGATGAAAACGTGATCATGTTAGTCGATTGTGAGAAAGAAAAACCGGGACAACAGCTTCCCTTGTAAAACTTGCATAAAAAATATTGTTCTATTGAACGTACCCCTCAACGTAGAGAATAAAAAAAAAACGGTTCAAAATCGAGTTTTATTAATTCTAAACCAAGACTTTTGTCTAGTCAAAAGGAGCTTCAGCTAAAAACAAGATCACGGAGTCTCTGAGGTCGTCGCAAGACGGATTTAATGAGGAACAAGCAGCACCATGGCAATACTTTTTTCAGTATGGCATAAAACTACTATCTCCTAATCATTTATCACACCAAGTATTTCAAGTCCAAGTTACTTCCTGTCGACCATTCCTGATAGGGCTATAATATTATGGCACTTTTGTATTTTGTTATAAACTTAATAAATGATGATGGGTGATAATGATGGACCATTAGCAGGGTTTCCACAAGATGTCTGCCCACGCTACAATAATGAAACAGTTGCATGCTGATATTTGGGTGACGGATCTCCGGCTATAGGTTCAGAAAGGTTTTCAAACTTTGTCGATTAACTCGCCTCCCCACTCAGTTCCGAAGACCGAAACTCTGTGCAATTTTCAGGTGAACTCATGGGTTTTTACCGAGTTACAGATTTATAAAAGGTTTGCTTTCATCATCCTTCCGAAAACTGGCGTTACGAAAGAACTCCCAACAATGCAACAAAATAAAAAACCCACCTCAATCTTACAAAATCATTTCTAAAAACTTCTTGATCTTACGAACTTAAACAAGCTTAGCTGGTTAAAACACGGACTGAGCATGAAGATGCATTTGATAAAAAGCAAAAAAAGGATATCAGGCGAGGATCCAGACCAGTTCACACAGTTAATTTTTCGGTCAAGATTTTTAAAGTAGTCGAAATATGTCTCATATCTACAGGAAAATCCTCTTACTTAATGAAGCCGAGGAGTAGCTTCTTTTCCTACAGTTGCTCTGTGATACTAGAGCAAGAAGAACAAGAAACACGACAAATTTCAACATCCTCTTGCAGCAACGTCGCTCTTGGGTTTAATCAAATGAAAATCTTTGACCAAACTAACTAATTTGCAATTTTCAGGTGAACTCATGGGTTTTTACTGAGTTACAGACTTATAAAGCGGACATGACATCTTTTCAAACTTGGTCAATCGCTTAAGGTGGCTGCCTACTATAGAACTCATGAAGCTACTGCGCACGCTACTACGCAATCACAATGACGCCATGAAGCAGGCAATCTGACGCCACTATGTACGCGCGAACGAATAACCTTCAAACTTTATTGAAGAATCATACACGTTTTGAACTTCAACAGGGCAAAACCCTCAAATTTTGCACGAGACTCTAGAAATGTTTTTGCGGATTTCCAAAAGAGCATATTAAAAAGAAATTTTTGACAAAGTTTGAAAAAAATGACATGGGTTTTAATTATAGAAAAAGCGGTAAGCGCACATTTTTTGCGCCCGTTTCAGACAAAATTGTCAAGGGCAAGACGAATAAAAAAAACATTTTTGACTATATTTCTCAATATTTTCCAAATCTTTAGACTTATATTTGTAAAACAATGTATAATTTAGGTTTCTTGAAAAAATAACGCTTGATTACCGTTGAAGTTATGATTTTTTCCCGTAGAGAGTTGGTTTTCGCTTTGTTGATATGTTTGTGTTTAATCGGCAATATCTCGAAAACGTCCTCGGGACACCCTTTTTTTCTTTCCAGATTTGAAATCAGCATTAAAAATTAAGTTTAAAAATTCAGTTGTGATTCAAAAACGTTTTCATGGATTTTTTCTATAGTAGGCAGCCACCTTAATTCACTCCCTCCCCACGCAGTTTCTTTTAAGAAAGAAAGTCTCTTTTACAGCGGTAAAACTCGCTGGTCTTCAGATGAAAGTGCGGAAGTCGGAAGTCTTTGCGTGCATGTCTAACCTAACAATGTATTATTAAGAGAACAATGCACGATCCCTTGTCGCCCTTGGTTCCCATACCGTTTACATAAGAATTCAGCTAAACATGGCCGCTGAGATAGATGATTATTTTGGCGTTGTGTACTTGTTTTTTTACATAAACTGAGTTTTCAACACGAGTATTGCGAAGTTACAAAGCTTTTGTCGTATAACCTTGTGGATTGTAAACTACTGCTAGATTTCAGAGTATCCTTGGAATAGATAGATGGTTATCTCCATATAATCCCTCGAGCAGCTCTAACGAAGTCTGATGACTTTCTTGGGCAAGAGTTAAGTTGCCAAGGTAACGGTTGACAATGCCAAACTTGTGTAATGTCGTTGCTTTCTCTAAAAGAACTTGAGGATCTTTCTCGAGGTTCTTGCCAGATTGGACTTGGTAAATCTCCAATGTCTTTTCATGGAGTGTTCTGGAAACATAAGGGTATCCTAGGCCACGGTACATTGCTCCTAAGATATTAAGTAAGACTGGCCCTAATTCTTTTTTCTTTAGTGCCATCCTCATTTCTCTTAGTGAATTTCACGACAACATTCGTTGTTATATCAAGAGTTTCTACTAGCGTTTCTTTCAATGTTCTTGTTGCTCCATTCTGCAAGCATACAATGAGTAATAAGGTCTGCAGATAACATCGTGATCTTTCCTTTGCCACATTCGAAGTAATTTCCACCAGTTTATGTAGTTTGTGTTCGTTCACTACGGGTTGGACCATCCCAGGCAAGTAATCATATCCTCTAGAGAAAAACTCAAAAAAGCAGCTGAAAAGTCGACTTGAATAATTTCTTTCATCGTGATGCTTTCTTGTGCTGTGTAAACGGAAAGCGAGCTTAGGACATCTAGAAAATGAGAACCAAAGCTCAAATTAGGCAAGGAAATGGTTAATTTCGAAGAGTTTTGATTTCTATAATCTGTATTGCTCTACCATCTATTTGCCTCGCAAACGCGGCGACAATTCTTAACATCGTTACTTTAATAAATCCTTCACTCTGGTCCCATTCCACCTGTTTCTCCAATCCTAAGACCTCCAAGTCTCTCTTAAACTCAGAAAGAAAATCTTCGTAAGAATAACGAGTATTTTTAGGTGGTCCTTCGCAAACACTTTCTATATAAATCGCTGCTTGCCCAGGGGCACTCTCAGAGTCATCAGTAAGACCTGTTATTGTATCTAGGAGTTGTACCGCATCTTGTTGGTTCATGCCATGGTATAACTATACTTAGCAGTCGAACTTTCAATAACGGCCACTTCCCGACAACGGCCACCTCTAAGCAACGGCCACCTCTACTCAACGGCCACCTGTACTCGACGGCCACCTCTACTCAACGGCCACCTCTACTTAACGGCCATCTCTACTTAACGGCCACCTCTACTCAACGGCCACCTCTACTCAACGGCCACCTCTACTCAACGGCCACCTCTACTCAACGGCCACCTCTACTCAACGGCAATATGCACCTGGTATGAGGGACCGCTCCTTGTTTGTTGTTGTATCCTATAATAAAATCCTCTGATTTGCAGCCTAAAACTTTAGAATTTCCGCCACCTCTTCAACTTTCCCATCTCAAAAATTCAGTTTCAGGTGCTTTGCCTGCCATTTTCTCGCCCGCCCCCTCCCCCACCATGCTGACAAATCAATATTAAAAGGTCCCTAAAAATATGCAAATAACCGACGCTATATTGGTTAATATTAAGACTTCCTTCATTTCTTTTTTCATATACAATCAAGTTCTTTAAAACCACTAAAGCCTGCAAATAAATCACACGCTCATGCCAAAAGTGGTTTTCAAGATTTCTCTTAGCACTGTTAGTGTAAAAAAAAATAAAACAATGGATAAAACTAAATTTCTAAAGTTTTTTCCCCATATGATCTTTATCATACAAGATCGATGAGTACTTTCAGATCGAAATTAGATCAGTATTATATCAAATGATACTCACCATCAATGAGTTGGAGATATTAAGATCGCTCGTAAATTTAGGATCGATGAGTGATCGATCAACCTACGAAACAGTAAGGCTTGCATCATGAAAGACTATTCACATTTGGTCGATCAGAAGACTTGTCCATTGATCGATCGATCGGTGATTTTTTGATGTGTGTTCCATGCTGGGTAGAAGCAGGTAAAAGTTCTTGTTCGAGGCATCAAAATTCGAGCTTGAAGACAACAGATTCGGTTGATGTAATGAATCCATCAAATTGCTTGCATTCTATTGTTATCATTTTAGTGGTCTGAAAACTTTAACACAGGTAGCCCAAGACACGTGAAGCAAAATCACAAAGCGTATAACATGCACATGGACAGTTTTGTTGATGGAATCAAAACCAATCATCAGATATCGGATATCGGATTTTTAGAAAACCCGTTCCCATTGTTAAACTTTATCAGGAGAGAACTGACATTGCAATTTTTATTTCCCATTCCAAACCAAACCAAATCAAACGTCGGATATCGGATGGCCTGATATAAAGAAAAACCTTCCTAGTGTTAAGCTTTACCAGGAGAGAATTGACATGCAAGTAGGTTTAGATTTCTCATTTGCAATTATCATTTACCATCCCTTTTCAATATTAAAAAAAAAATTTGAATGAAAAAAAATTTGTAATAACATTTATTTATATTTGTCTGTCAAATGAAAATAGATAAAAAATTTAATGGATAATTTTAAGGAAATATTCTCAATAGTTTAAATTCTGAGGCATCACTAAAAGATGTGAATGTAAAACGAATAAAAGTAGTTTGGTGTACCTCACTTGTTTTTGCACAAGGAAAAACGAAAAACGCCATTCCCATTGGATCATCTTTGGGAATGGTTAAAACTATATTTCTTTTGACATTCTATATTAGCTGTATAACATATTCTGGTTCATTGCTAATGGACAGTGCCTCAGTCATGAAGGCAACTGATAGTACAATGAACACCCTGAAATTCGTTCAAAGGAGGCTTTTGTGCATGGGGGCAATTTGTTTTTGAAAGCGAAGGGGTGCAATTTTTTTAGGCATTTTGGCAAGGTTGGATGGGGCATCAAATTTTGGAAAGTCATAGGTGGTTGGCAAACCACTGTGTGAGGGCTTAGGGTCAAGGGCATATCAAGTGTTTTGTGATATGATTAAGGGGGCTAAGTACTATTTTCAAAGACACACTAAGCTATTTTACTGAGTTCCCTCTCCATTAAAAAGTCATTTCTTTTGAATTGTGGAGTCAGTATGCTTGTTTGCACATTCAAGCTTGGCTTGAAATGTAATCAGCCTCATGTGGTAATTTGGACATCATGCATATGTCAATAAACAAGTGTGTTCAATATTTCAATTCCATAGTACCACTGACTATGAAATCAAGAATCTGCATGCACTTGTGGCAACTACAGCAGTAGAACCCAGCAGTAGTACTCAGTTGGACCCCTGATATGTTTCTAAACAAGTATTCAATATTTCAATTCCATAGTACCACTGACTATGAAATCTAGAATCTGCATGCATTTGTAGCAACTACAGCAGTAGTAGTAAATTGGACCCCCACCACTCCCTATATCAACTATTTTACTCCTAGTAACCTTAAACTTTTGCCTTAGCTGCCTCTTCTAGAATTCTTCTTTTCCATTCATCATAGTCATCTACTTGGGCTTCCTCGTGATCTTCATTTGTTTTTTGTCTTTTCACTGATCTACAGTTTTCTAATAAAAAATATAGTAATGCATATTAATGAACTTAACTATGTGATGACAGTGGAGTTCAGATAACCTCATCACAACCAAATTTCACAAAGTGTCGGCAGATAGAACAAATTATCTGTCTGGTTTTTATTTCAATCGATAGAAAAGTCATTTCAGTTAAAACTCAGGTGATCATTTGGTTTGATCCAAATGATCATGTGAGTTAATTGAAATTACTTTTCTATCGATTGAAATAATAAAATGAAGGGTTTTTTTTTTCAGAGAATTTGGTAGTGAGGTAGGGGCCCCATAAGTGCAGATTTGTCGAGATAATTTACAATTCATTCTTGTGATTGGAACTAGCAGGGAGAGATGACCAGGAGTAATTGAACAAGGGAAGATAACCAAAGAACCTGATAAAAAAAAACTCAAATCAAGGGAGACTGATCCAACAAACTCTACTGTGATGCTGTGTCCAGAAAATCTAAGATCTTAGATGTGAGAGGCCATTGCACTGCAACATTGCACTACACCACCATTCCAATGATTTCCAAATAACATGATCTCATATTCAGGTGAATTAAAATTAGAATCATAGTTCAGATTTTGTATGAGTGTTAAAAGTCACAGCATGTAGCAGTTACGGTGCTTCACGGACACAGCAAGTCATACAAAAACTGCTCTGTATATATGTGTACTGACCTTCAACAGCTTCATTGATTCTGTCAATTAATCCAAATGATGGTTTTGATTTCTGTGTAACATGTTTACCTAAAGATACAACAGTACCACAAGTAATCAGTGATTAATCCAGGACAAACTTAGGGGTGGTTGTTACTGAGCAAACCAATGTTTGTTTCTGTTTTGCTGGTTTAAAAAAGGGGCAAATAAAAGGCCATGTGCGACCCAGTTTTTGCAACATCAAATGGAATGTTACATGAAAAATAACATTGTGTGTCGATATCTTAATCAACTTATACTGAACTTTAATCAAGAAAAGATACCTACATGTAATCAAATATGTATATTCACGTTAAGTAACTCTGTCACTGCCTGTGAGGCTCAGTGAGGCTCATTAGATGAATGGAAAATCTCAAAATGAGTATACACTGTAAGCTGCATTCATGGTTCTTACTTATTCTTTCACTACATATCTTTTGCATCTCTTCAGACAACTTGACAAACTGAGATTTCTTGACTCCTAAAAGGTCTAAAAGTTTTGTTTTGTCAAGACGAATCTTCTGCATCCTGAAAACAAATTTAAAATCAAAAAATATTATATATGACTTCCTGGAGAAATGTGTAAAATTATAGAAAAAAGACTAAAATTGACAAATAATTTGTTTGCCACAGGTAGCCCAAGCTCTGTTTGTGGCATCCTTGTGAACAGTAAATGCATTGGAATTTCAAATTTTTGAATTTTTCAACTGAAGATATTTTCAATAAAAATCAACAGACCTTAGTGTCTTGTTATTTCCCTATTTCCCTTATTTACCTATGTATAATTCAAAATTACAAAATCCATGCTCATTTATCATATACAAGGCTGCCAAAAACAGTGCTTGTGTTGCCTGTGTGTTTAGCTAAGGAACAAAGTCAATAGACCTAATTGTCTAACATGTTGCTATGTACGTTTCCACTCAATTCAAAACCTCTGGGAATAAGATTCTTTGTCTGTCGTATTTCGAAATTACATGGAAATTTGTTGGGTGGAAATGTACATAGCAACATGTTAGCCAATCCACCTTTTCGGTCACCAAAAAGTTCGGACATTGTTGTCGAATTGCTATACGATTGTACCAACTTTTGTACAATTTATCTACTTGATTTAGTTATTCTGTTCTCAAAATCTTAGCAAAACCTCTTTAAGAATAAATTATTTAGATAGTTTCGCTAAAATTTTGAAAACAGAAGAAACAAATCAAGTCAATGAATTTTACAAAAGTTAGTATGATCGTATAGCAACTCAACAACAATGTCCGAACTTTTTGGTGACCGTAACACGATCCATCACGTGAAGACCATGTGAAAGCCTAGCACTGAAAAGGTGAATTAGGTCTATAAAGAGATTCACAGCATGAATTGTTGTCAAGTTATGAATATACTCATTTTTTAGCTCTTACCTACAGACAGCAAAAAGGGCAGCTGCTGGAAAAATTGGCTTGCTAAAATCTACCTCCATCTTGTTTGAAAACTGTTCCTGATAGCTGTGCACACAAACAAATATGGCAGTTATATAAAGCAGGGAAATAATACAATAATACAGCAAGAAAAAAGTCCCGGGGGGGACTCGGAGGTCGAAGGGACGGGGATGCTCGCAGTCCCTTTTAGGGGTTGAAATCGAGGTTTCAGTCCCGCTTAGGGTGTTATGAACGAGAATGCCCACCAGCTGATATCTATTTTATACATTTTATTCAAAATCTATTATAAAAGGGTTCAGTTAACGATTTGTATATGACGACGTCGTCATAAACTCATACGAGCAGAAGGCGTTTGATGTTAATAATTTAAATCGAGAAACCCAGCCTTGGATATGTTTTTACTTGGTCCTGCCATGCCCATAAACTGACAACACAGGTCCCTTTTAGGGTCTATTTTTAAGATTTTCGGCGAGCATCCCCACCCTCTTTCAATAGGGAGTCCCCCCCCACGGGAAAAAAGTTTGATTCTCCAGATTCTTGGAGTAAAGTAGTTGATCCCTTTTGTTCACCATGAAGGAGTTATACTGTAACAATAAATTCTGCAAAAAAATACTCCAACTTTTGCAAATTTAAGAAGTCTGGGTGAAGAGGAATAACTGAATAAATGCACATGCAGAGCAGATTGTGCTTCTTGGAAACTGTGACATGCTTAGGGGAATAGACCGAAATTTTCTCCTGTATTGTACCTTCGTTGACCTTTTAACATCCTGTACAGTAGGATTATTAAAAGGATTATTAAATATGTATGTACCGGTATATGTGTATGACCCTTTTTGATTATGGTGCTGATGACGTCAAATGAGAATTGGCCATCTTATTATCTATTTCTCACATGGTCAATGGTCCGAGATATTTTTTATCAAAAACAGCAATCCACATAAAAAAAACCTGAAAAATATATCAGTCTACACCAACTCGGAGGAGTCAAAACCACAAGGTTTTCCATTACGACATCCTAATTTGATGTCATCAGCCCATATTCCAAAAAAAAGGGGGTCTATTAAACTGGTTGTAAATATGTCAAGGCGTAGAATAATCTTTACTGGTATTGATAGGAAATGTCAGAAGTTATTCAGACTATCACAGTGAAAGTAAGTTAACTCAGAAAAAATCCAACTAGAAGGCCATAAGTTCAAATCCCATAAGGGTCTCAGATTTTTTCCCCAAGTTCCTGTATTATTGCTGTGACACGATGAATAATTTCCTCTCCTATGTGACATGTGTTCTCAAACAAATATCTATATAGCTACTACAACAGGCTTTACCCTTCAAAGACTGAGTCAGCCAGTTTTGCTGCTTCAAGTACGCCAAACTGTACTGCAAGATCATGGACAGTGTAGGACTTTTGTCTTCCCAACAAGCACTCTAGTGTTTTGTATGCGTGACTGTATGCCTTTTTGGTAGGCATTCCAGACAGACGTAGTATTGTTTTCTGTAACACAACAATATTAGAAATAGACAAAGATGTTTTTTGAAGCATAATATGCACAAATCCTCACCACTAAGGGACAGTCCATTTTTTATAAAGGGGCAAACCTTTTCAACAGTTTGACTAATGCACTCTAACTGACATTTCTGTTATTTTGGTTAAATATTATGGCCAGCGCTTGTAAAATGTATTAGTAGTTAGCTGGAAATTGACCAAAAAATTAGTAGTTAACGGAGTTTGGGCTACCTGTGGCGCATTCACCAAGAAAACTTTGTCACAGTATTTTTAACTAAAAGCTTTAGAATTTTAAATATCTCTCTATCATACCTTATCAACTGGAATGTTACAACTGTTTGTAGCAAGTTCCAAGCAAATAACGGACTTAGCAGATCCGCTCAGTCCGAGAGAACGAGTCAAACTCGATCCCTGAACTGACACAAGTCTTGAATATTCTCCAGCCTTTTTTACTACTTGTGACGAATCAACGCCCATTTTTCGAGCTAAATCTGAGAGAACTTTACTTTCCATGACGAGGCGATTATAAGATATCTCAAGAAAGCAAGTTTCGTCTTCCTAAAAAGTGGGTTTTTCTTGAATTCCTTTTAGCCTGGTTCCTTGAAATTTCGCGCCAACATCTGATGGACATACGGGACATCCATCACGTGGTACAGACTCACTCCTGCCTACCCCAGTGGGGAAATTTTGCTCTTTATACCCACCGGGCCCCACACGTAGAAAAACAATCTAAAAGTTTTCCCAAGGCTACCCTAGAACTTTTTATTCCGGGTAGCACTCGTACAGCTGCTACATTACTAATTCATGTTCACTCGTGGTCGTGCTCATTGGATTGCTCATTCGTAAACCTTCTTAGGCCTCGCTCGTCTAAGCTCGTATGTTCTCGTCGTAAACCGAAAAGTAGCCGAAAAGGACGCCGACATGCACGTGCTATGAACTATGAACTTGGCGACCCTCCCCGAAGCAAGACGACGCCTGGCGACGCTTTGTTTTTGATCTCGAACCTTCCACAGCGTTCTGCCCGAACCCGAACGTGGTCGGGTTTTCGTTTGTTTGACGTATCAAGCCGAGAGCTTGGCGACGCTTACGTAAATACAAGCTTCTAGAACCTTCTTTACTCTACTGGAGAAGAGGCCATGCGGTACAATGACGTCTGTACCAGTTTTGTTCCTCCAAGTTGAGTGCCGTAATTAATAAAACCGGAAGATATATTTAGAACTGTGTTTAAAACTAACCACTGGAAATCGAATTAATCCATACGTATAAGATATTTCCGTGGTCTACAATAAAAATAGACTTATTTCTGGTGAAAAATAGTTTTCTTCTTTAGCAGAATAAAAAGAGGGTGTACCTTATTATATTAAGGTAGATAAAAGCTGTAAAACAAATATAATTACATAAGTTTGTTAACCATATCGAAGTATGAATGACTGTAATTTTAGTAAAACATTTACAAATCATACTTTTTTGTTTAATGTACAGTATAAATTTGGAATTATCTACGTCTGATAAGAAATATTTCCACCTATATTTTAAGCTTCTTTTAACCTTCTTTCAACCAGACAATGTCATTTTATCATATATACTTGCAAGGGCAATTTTACATCTATATTTTTAATGCTATTATGTGCTTTTGGCTACAATAATGGCGTAAAATATCTTTTTACTGGAAAAATAAGATACCATAATAGGTTAATGATAGGTTAATCGTTTTGCTATAGCTGCTGTTGAATGGTAGCCGGAAAGTTACCCCTCTTCGACTCAATAGAAAAATGTCACGTAATGTTTTATACATGGTTGCCCTTTTCAAGCCCTCTTGGAAAAAAAAACACTTATGAACGTGTGCTATCGTCTTTACAAACTAAAGAAGATTATAGATTGTGAATTATAGCAATCAGGTGAAGAGATGCAATATTTAGCGCTTATGGGTTAAATTAGATGAAAAATAAAGCGCTCCTTTAAGCAAGATAATGACAGATATTGTTGTATGATTAAGAAGACAATGTTAAAAATCAAAAGAAAACAAACACAAAAAACAGCAATAGTAATTGTCTTTATTATTGAAAAAACTCCACGTGATCTGCGTACGTAAATATCGCCATTTCTAGATCAAGTATAGCCTGTTTGCCTTAAGAAGGGTCACTGACTTTCTGCCACGCCTTACCTATGACTGGTGAACGCTGTCCAAACGCGTGATGCATTCTGGGGGATTTAATTTGAGTATATAAAACCGCGCACGGCATCTTACTTGCTGTGCATGTGAAAATGTCTCGAAGGTTAAACTGATTTGTCAAACACCAGTTTTTCTCCTTAAATATTCAACCATTTGGAACCAACGTTTCAGCATGCCAATGAAGAATCTCGAAGGAGATCAGTATGTCATCCCTTCCAATGTACCAGCGTTTCTGGTTAAGCTTTGGAAACTGGTCGAGGATCGACAGTATGACATGCATATCTCATGGAACCGGGTAAACCAAATGTTTCATCACTTAAACCTGTGTTTTGGGAGTTTTTCCAGGACTTTTCACCTCACAGTCCGACTTGTTCGTGTCTTATGTTGGGTTATATCCACGAAGGAAGGGATAGTACCTCGATTTTGCTGAAAATTGAGACTAAAGTTAATGGTGTTTTCGTTTCTTCTCAGAGTGGATCTGGCTTTCTTGTCCACGACCAAGCGACGTTCGCAAGAGAGATTCTCCCCAAATATTTCAAGCACAATAACTTTGCAAGCTTTGTTCGTCAGCTGAACATGTGTGAGTATATTGAGATATAAATGCGAGTTATACTTTAGGGGATCTTTGAGTTTCTTTCCGTATTATTTCACACCGGGGTTCGCATCTCCGGTGGCCCAACAAATTAACATTGGAAAACCGAGTTCCCAACAAGCAGACCTTCTAAAATAGCACTTTTTTTACACTCATAACTACGCAGAACAAAAAAACATAATGTTATTTCAGACTACTAGGTATTATTTTTGAACTAAGATTGTTTTTTAAGACCGGTTTGTCACTACATAATGTGTGTGAAACTTGGATCATTTTTTTAACGCTATGGAATATTTGAACATAAGTCATTTGGATACTATTATTTCCAGCTTAAATTTGACAAGATACCTTGGATTTACTAACCCGAATTATGATTTAGCTTAGTTGTGCTTGTAAGGGGTTTTTGATGTTGCATGATAAATACTACGGAGCCATCGAGTGAACTTGTTTTGGTTCTTACGCCTCAAGGCATATATGCATTTTGATAAAAAAAATATCGAATTGTTCCTAGATTCTTATTCTTCTTTTGGTGAGCTTCATTCAAAATCAACATCCTCTTGAATTATATCGTATAGTAAACAATCTCAGTAAGGTGTTTTCAGTAAATATTTGAATTACTGTATTCCAAGTTCGGTAATACTTCGAAGCTGTCTGGATAATTGATGTAGACGAGGATGCATAGACGGTATTAGTTTCTGCACGCGAACTCTATTTTTGTTGGAGACTCATGTATTCGTTTCATTTTCCAGTATGAAATTCTTATCATCGCATCTCGATTGTTTAAGACATGTAAAGTGAGTTCCTGAGTTGAATCTGTAACAATTTTATCTTGAAGGCATGTTGAAAGTGGTCACTGTAACAGGGAAACTTAATAACCAATGGAGCTTGTAGGGTGAACTTTATTTCCGTTTTGAATATCAAATTTATGCATTTCCCCTTGGGTTTAGACGCTGTCGTATTGTACATGCACAAACTCTTACATTACAGAACACTGCTGCATTACTCATTTCGTAAACACAAGCCTTCTATTGTTCCATTATCAAAAGCCAAAGCTCACAGTGCAAAGCTTTAGAAATTATCATCTGATGTCAACCCCATGAAGATCTTCTATCAAAATGAGTTGCTAGGCACATATTTGTGCAAACAGGTTAACAGCTTTACATATTCATCTGTAATGTAAGCAAACTATATGTCTTGTACTTTAGTGGTCAAGTCTTAAGTTTAAATATCAGATCTTCAATTCTTCATCTTTTTCACTACTTCCTTCATCAATATTGAATGAGCAGTGTTGCCATAGTTCAACATTTCATTCAAAGTTTGCTCAATAGTTTTTAAAGGTACCTCTTTTTATAGTGAAATAGAAGAACCTAAGAAATAGAGATCGAGCATTGAGTAGTTAAACTATGTACAACTAAGTATGAATAATTTTTATCCATATCTTTTATGTTACACTATTTGTGCATATTTCAAGAAAAGCATCTTCATGAATCAAAGAAGTGAACAAAAGGAGGGCCAAAACATAACAGAACTGGTCAGGAATTCTCCATGATCTAAGCAGAAGAATCAGAATCAAAATGTGGGTTGACTCGTACACATATTTTGCAGAAAGGACACTATAATTTGAATGCCACCCTCAAGAAAGAAATCAAAGGATGAACACCAGCAGTCCAATATCCATTAATCAAACCATCTTTAGTCTTGCATACAGCCAATAGATTTATCAAGCTGCCTTCTGCATGCAATCTCTTGTGTTTATGCTAAATGTTGTCAAAAGTATAGGATAAAACTGTTAATACTTGCTATACCTTAGATTGTCATGGATATTTGTATAACATAGACTGAGAATTGACTGGGTGTTCTGACAATTGTTTTGAACAATGCTTATGTAACTGCCCTCACTTTATCCTTTATGATCGATATTGGATCATGTAAAAACTTTGTCCAAACACTTCTACATTATCAGCCTGAATTCTCTCGCCTATGTAGCATTAACCTTACTGTTATATGAGTTTAAATCTATATTATAATATTAGAAAGTATGCTCAGAGGTTTGCATCTGTGTTCTTACAGAATCAGTCAAGTGTATTACTACAAACACTTCTTAGGATTATAGTAAATCCAGCCAGTATAACCCTGAATCATGCACCATTTCACAGCAAAGGTGTTCTTGTCATGTCATTTAAAAAAATTCTTGGGAACAAACTTCTATGATTCTTTGTGTGCCAGGACATTTCTATTCAAATTATTTCCCAATCATGACACATTCCATCTATTTCTTGTTAACTGAAAGTTCTTGGTTGACCAGCTTAAGTTTAAGCAAAGCTTAAGTTCAGAACTACATATAAGCAAAGCTTAAGTTCAGAACTACATATATACAAAATATGATTTGGTTTTAATGAGTGAGAACTCATCTGATACCACATATTCTTAGTTGTACTGAAGTTGAACCCTGTCTATAGTCCATAGTCTAAAAAAAAGATTTCATAGTCCATGGCCTAAAAAATGAGATCCTGAGAGTCACGGGAGTAATTCAGCTTTTCATATTTTACTGCAATAGACCTTTTTCGAATTACCACTTTCTTTCTTGACTACAGATTCATTTACGCAGGGTTAGCCTCGATTTTGTGTAGAATATTCATGTGTTACAGTAAAGGTCCATTGAATTTCAAAGTGTTTGTATTGTTGAAGATGTGCTTTTTTTACTTTACCGTTGGTATTTGTGAATATTTAGACACTGAAATAAGGCTAACCCTGAGTAAATGATTCTGCAGTCAAGGAACACAGTGGTTCTTAAAAAATTGAAAAAGGACTATTCTTAATTTTCTGCAAACTCAGACATCTTAAAGGCTTGTTGTGAAATATTTTTTTTGCTGCTATCAATCAAAACTAAACAGTTGGCACCTTTCGAAACCAAGTTCTAATGGGAAAACTTACAACTTACAACTACCAAGTTTGCAGAATATTGAGAATTGCAGTAATTGCAAATCTAAAAAATTTCAAAACTCTGTTTTCATACGAATTGTTTTCTATGTTAATGTTTGCAAGTTGTGCATGTAATTAACACAGTCTTTCAACAAATACATGAGTTTATGTTTTAAATAATTCTCAAACTGCTTGAATATATTTTTTGAAGTGTGATATACGTAACCCCCTTGTTGCCTTGATTATAAGCACCCTCCCTCTTACTGTGCGTGGTTACATATTAATTCTGTAGATGTATCATGTATTTATTCTTATCCTTGTCCACATGTTACATAACCCTTTGTTATCTACGTAGGTTATCACCAGCAGTTTTTGATATTATGAACAATTTGTGAACAGTTTTTATCTTGAATAAGCAGCTAAAGCTATACTTAATACAAGCAATTAATGCATATTTTTTTAAGAGTAATGGTACACAAAATGATAAATTCATGTATATAAGATAATTAGTTGTTAAGAATAATTATTATTTGTTTCTTGATTTCTCAAGTGTTAACCATAAACTATTAAAAATGATATTGAGAGGTTTGAAATATCCCAACAATAGATCATTCAAAACAAATAATATTCTCCAATGCCAAGTTGGAAACCATTTAGTCAGATGATATACTTTATCCTTATAAGGTAGAAATTCAATTATTTTTGCTTGTTGGCTGTGACCTTGGAAGTGGAATAAAAGTTGTTTGCTGTTCTTTGTCGTAGATGGCTTTCGTAAAGTGATTGGAGCTGAGCAAGGAGGGTTACGGTCTGACAATGATGTGTGGGAGTTTCACAATCCAAACTTTCAGTGTGGGCAGCCGCAGCTTCTGGAAAACGTCAAAAGAAAGGTGTGTTTGGATAACTGAATCAAATATCACAAACATTGGAGTAATCGTACTTCACAAGTTTAGGGGTTGCAATAAATTTGAAATAACAATATAATATTTTTATATAATTGATTAATATAATTATGTTGCTGTGCATTTATATTGGGATGCACATGTTCTGTGGGTGGTTATGCTTATTGACTTTGATGTGAGGGGTGCATTATGTTATAGACGACTAAACCAACCTATCATAAACAATGCCATAAGCATCCTTCACAAATAATGTGTGAAACAAAAATAGAATCATTATATTAATGTGCATTCATGTTGGGGTGCACGTGTACAGTAGGTGGCTACTTATTGTCTTTGATGTTAGGGGTCCAATTGTTATGGACAACACATATCAATCTTATATAATGCTATAAGCATCCTTCATGAGGAAAAGGAGGGGTCCAAAAATAAAATTTTTATTGATTAATATCATTGACTGGCTTCAGACCAACTGTCTTATACTTAATCTAGCTAAAACTAAGATCATGCTAGTTGGCACGCACCAAAGGATCTCGGCAGCTCAAAATGTAGAAATTGACATAAATAACAAGTGCTTAGAAAGGGTAGTTAAGTTTAAATATCTGGGGGTCCTTTCAGATCATACTCTGTCCTGGAAGGACCATGTCGAGTACATCAGTAATAAAATCTTGTCTAGATGTCCATATCCTCCAGATAGATATGCAAGTTGCCTTTGATGTTGTATGTTATTTGGGGAGACCAATAAAAAGTGAATTAAAAGCAGTATACTGTTCATTCTGGATGCTGTTCTACAATTTGTTTTTCTGTTGTGAGTTGATATGCTTAATGTATATTTCACTTTTGATTTTCCGAGATGAATTAACATGCCATCAAACTATTGTCCTAGTTTAAGGAAACCTTATAAAAAGTGAAGTTTCAACATCACATGTACTGTGTTATTCTCACATACGTGGTTGAGTGCACATGTTCCATGATTTCTTATCCCTGCCACAGGCATTGATGACATTAACTCATTCTTCCATATTCTGCATCACAAAAAGTTTATATTAATTTCAAACTAAGAGATGCTTTAGGGTTTAATCATGTGTACGTGGGTGTTAATGTGGTCAAAATAGTTGTGGAACTTTCATTTACATATGAATGGCCAACCAATATTTAATAATAATATCTTTTGATGTGTCTAAGATTGTGTATCATAATCCTAATCAAAAGTTAATTTCATTAAATTATCTTCATAAGGGAGTTGAATTTTCCTAATTTCTTTGGCACGCAGAAATTTTTTAAATCACAACTAAGAAAAATGTATTTTCTTAAAAGATTAAACAATAGAATATTCAATTGTCTAATGAACAATCGAAGTTCCCACCCTGTTAGTATTTATGTAAATGACTTGAAGCACCTGCTGTCATGTTCTTAGACATGTGGGATGATGACAATGATGGTCACAACTGTCTGCACATGGTAGACTGATTTTTTTATGGATCGATAATAATTGTAAAAATGAAATAAATGAGAATTGTGGATTCCACATATAGTGGCTCTTCTTCCCACTCCATTACAATTAGAATTTAGAACTTTTGATTTTTGTGGAGGGAGGAAAACTGATCGAAGAACCCAAATAAAGCCTCGAAGCACAGGATGGAACCAACAAGGAACTCTAATCACATAGTAGCCTCATGCTGTTGTTTATGGGAGCAGAGGTTTTCTTCTTTCCTCCCGTAGGACTGAGTCTGACCAGTCTTTATTTCAAAATTTTGATTATTGAAAATTGGTCAGAACACCATGTACTTATACCTAAGTATTGATATTAGTAAATGTTGTTGGCAGTCACGCAAAGTACTGTGCAAGTAGAGCCTGCCTTAATATTAAATAAGAATATTGTTAGATATAAAGCATGTCCTACTCTTAAATATGTTAAAACTCTTCACAGTCAAAACAGCTCAAGGGTACCCCCCCCCCCCCCCCCAGGCTCCATTAATGATTTCATTATTCAAATATTGAGTTGGTTATTCACTCTGAGTTTTTATTAACAAAGCAGGAGACTCTAAACTTCACCTTCATTTCACACTAAAATAGGCTTCTTGCAGCTAATGATCACATGACTGTAACTGGAGAGCAAAAAATCCCATTTCAATTATCCAAAACAATTTTCATTAAATTTTTAATGCCTTGGATAAAGCCTTTTTCAAAATGCTTTTATACCCTCAAAGCATGCTTTTGATCTTAAGATATTAAGCTTTAAAAGTTTGTTTGCCTTCCAGTTGAGCCTTTCCCAAGGGACCGTGAGTTCAATCTATTCGCTATTGAAGTGATATATCATCACATGACTGTTAGCTGCAAAAGGCCTATTCCAAAGGATGGCCTTTCTGGGAAGTTTTTCTACCTTGACATTGGAATTGTTGAATCAAATCAAAATTTACGTAGATAATTCATTTTCAAGTTTAGAGTGAGAGTGAATAATGAACTCAATATTTGAATAATAAATTCATTAATGGATTCTAGGGGGGTACGCTTGAGCTGTTTTGACCATCATTGTGTTATTTGATAATTTTGATAATTTTCCTGTTATAATGATGTACTTTATTTTGCATTTTCCAGGCCACACCAGATGAAAGGAAGCTCAAGAATGAAGATGTCACTAAGGTTCTGAATGATGTGCAGGACATGAAAGGAAAACAGGATGAAATGACTGCAAAACTTGAACAGATGAAGAGGTTAGTTATGTTTGTTTATCTTTTTAGGTCTTTCTTGGTGATGCACGAAGTATTGTATTCAGAGTTAGGGCTCTTTGTATTTCAGGGTATTGTTTCGTTCTAAGTTCTTTTTACTTGGATATCGTTTTATTGCATCCATGCCTCAGGTGCACTGCAACACAAAGAAAGAGCCAGTTTTTCTTCAAATTCAAATTGACATTGCTTATGTAAAACATTGCATAAAAAAATTAGCACTCAAAAAAGAAAGGGATAAAATAAGTTTACTAAAAAATGTTTTGGAAAATTTAGTACTTCTTTCTGTTAACAAGCATTTCATGACATTGTTTTTTTTTTATGTCTACACTGATACAACCATTACTGGTTTTCATACTCCCTATTTCTTTACGTTTTAAATCTCTCTCCTCTCCTCCCTACCCTAACTCACTTTCCCCTTCCCACACCACCATACATACTTATTAATCTATTTATATTTTTCAAATTTCCTGTTTAATATTATTTCCTATTTGCTGTAATAACATGCTTTTATTGTTTTTTTTAAATACTATCCAAACAGGTAGAGTTTCAATTACATCATTAAAATTTCAAGCCTGCAGGGATGGTTTTTTGATCATGTGATGGATTACTTCCTCACAATTATCTAAAGGATGCCAACCCATGGAGAAAGGAATGTAGACTAAAATGTGTTTACAATATTTTTTAGACCATCTCGTGATCAAAAACCCACCCCTGTTGGCTTTAAATTTTAACGATGTAATTGAAACTCCACCGGTTTTGATAGTATTTGTACTCTATATGGAAATCAACATATTCCCAGCATGATTCCATCTTTCATTCTCATTCTCTCCTGGCTTTCATTAAGCTACAGTACCATCTTGATTGAATTTTAGAAAAACATTGTCATCAGTCTCTTTAGAAATTAACCAACATGACCACTAGGATCTTGTTCTATTTTCTTGGGAATAATACCAAAACCACCTAATCCAATTCTCAAGATTTAGCTGCTCTCTATTCTTCATGGAACAAGACTTTATGGAGGGAAATAGTAGACCTACGTACCAAATATTTGCTGTCAAAATCAAGATATTCCCACCTTAATCTTTCATTATATCTTAATCTTGAACTGTTTTCTATTCTCCAGAGAAAACGAGACTTTGTGGAGGGAGCTAGTAGACTTACGTACCAAACATTCCAGACAACAGCATGTGGTTAACCGGGTAAGAAAACTGTAGTTCCCTAACAGCTTGGGTTTAATTAGGGAACCATTTGGTATTTATCGCATGAGTTAGAAAATGACAAGAAGTATGAGAACCTTCAATTTTTGCTATTTATTTTGGAGAGGGGTTCTGAGTTACATGAGGTTATTGGGGAGGAGAGGGGGGCCTAGGGATTTTGGTTTGAATATTTTGACTCAAAATTTTTGGCTCAGGCTTTCAAATGGTGGAAGAGTATAGAAGTTTACAAATTTCTCCTGCTTCCTGTAGATTAGACTTTTTTGATCAGCTCATATTAGTCCTTTTCCTTTCATAATCCAACTTTGATGATAAACAACTGAGGTTATATCAGGGGTGTGCACCCCTCCACTCCCTGGGTCGACAAGTTTTGTACCCCTACTGCAGCTTTAGAGATATCCAACACATAATAACTTTCTCTTTCTTTGATGATATTATGATTATTATGTATATTTTTTGTGTTTTTCTATGGTGATTACTCTTTCAATGCAGCACCCCTCGCTGAAGAAATTCCTGGATCTGTCCCTGTATATAATCTTTTCAAAATATATTCCCATCCTGTTTTCTGTAACAAATTTCTCATGCTTCCTGTCAAGATTAAACTTTCAATTCTATTTTAGTCATAATTTTTTTCCCCCTTGATACAGTACTCCAACCAGTTTTTAGTATGTTACTCTATAGTAACAATAATAAAAATGCTTGGGTTTTGTAGTTATTTCAAGACATATCCACATCCTGTTCTCTGTAACAAATATTCCTTGCTATTAAAAGGAAGTAGTTAGTAATATTAACATTTTGTTTGTTTTCATTGATGCACAGTTGTTTCAGTTCTTAATGAGACTTGTCTACCAAAATGAAGCCCGACTAGCCAATAGGAAAAGGTTAGTAATTTGATTATTCCTATGTATAGAGATGGTAAAAATAGGAAATCTGGCAGACATGTGAAATGATCTGTTCAGCTCTGTGTATATATTAACCAAGAAAACCTATCAATAGAAATCGTGGTTTATACCAATCAAATGGAAATATTTACCAAACCCTGGACTGGTCTAAGTCAGGACATGGCTAGTGATTTTAAGTCTGGCTTTAGAAAGATTTTGTCTTTCTTTCTTTCTTTCTTTCTTTCTTTCTTTCTTTCTTTCTTCCTTTCTTCCTTTCTTCCTTTCTTCCTTTCTTCCTTTCGTCCTTTCTTCCTTTCTTCCCTTCTTCCTTTCTTCCCTTCTTCCCTTCTTCCCTTCTTCCCTTCTTCCCTTCTTCCCTTCTTCCCTTCTTCCCTTCTTCCCTTCTGTCTGTCTGTCTGTCTGTCTGTCTGTCTGTCTGTCTGTCTGTCTGTTTGTCTGTCTGTCTGTCTGTCTGTCTTTCTAAGCATTTTTGTTTGGTCAATAAATGACATCATACTCTGGACTTCTAAACTCCCTATTAGTGGCCCAATAGTGTTGCAAGAGATAGCTTCAGGATACTAATGAAATTTCTAAATTAGGTTGATGCTACAAGATAGCTCTGAACAAGAACAAGCAGCCAAGAGAGCAAGACAGGAGTACTCCATGGACTCACACACTGCTACAAGCACTTCAACATCTCATGGATATGGTCCTGGAGTACCTGGAGTATGTACCAAGCAGTTTTAATAATGTTCCCAATGACCTCTATAGCTTGAGTTTAATGTTTTCCCATTTCAAACCATGTGTCATTCTCTGGGCAAAGAATAAGATTATTTGTTAGAGTTGTACCTGTATTATGCGTGTTCTCATGTAAAATGGTTAAACAAAGAAATGATACTCAAGGGAATGACACATCTGAAATGCGCAAACATTACACTCAAGCTAAAAAGGCTATTGCTATTTACACTTTATAAATTTTTCTTGGAGTATTTTAACTTAAAATGGTATTTTTTTCCTTTGCAGTCCAATACACAGTCTTTGACGATTTCTGATGTGTCCAACACACCAAATGAAATGCAATGTAAGATGAATGGTTTTTTTAATTCATTTATGTTACGAAAAACTTATAGGTAAAAATCTTGAGTGGAAACTTTTGGAAACTGTGAATGCCACAATTTGTGTTACCAGTTACCAGTTTATTATTTGTATTTCTCTACTAGAGTGCAAACAATATCGCCATGAAACATTAGTTATTAAATAGTACAATTTTTGCAAATTCTATTGTTTTCTATTGTTTAATTAGCACTACTTTGTACTATTTAGTGATTTGTATTTCACGGATATATTGTTTGCACTCCAATGGACTTGGTACAGTACCTATCAAAAAAACTTTTTTTCAAAATTTATTAAGTCTGATATGATTTCTTGGCTGATCTAAGTCAGGGCACAGCTACTCACAGATGGCATAACTAATGCATAACAAAGCCATCCATAATGCATCAATTATGATAATCCACTAGCTTTATACTTTATATAACAATCTTTCCTTGATTTCTAGCTGCATCTAGTGGTCCATTAATTACTGCCTTACCAGATGACGATGAAGCCATTAGGAATAGAGTCATGTCTTCTCAGCGCCCAGTTATTGTAGTAAGAGACAATAAAAAGACTTCTTCACAGCCAATAGTAACTAGCCCAGTGTCAACACAAGGTACATTCAATTAACAATAGACCCCTTTCACGTGACGTCATAGCAGCTCAATTTGGAGGACAAAACAAAAGTATTATTTTTAATTTTCTGAGGATTAGAACCTATTTTTTTGCCCTCCAAATTGAGCTGCATTCTGATGTGCTGCAATGGATGTATAGGTCATCACCATGTATTATTTATTATCATTATCATCGCCATCATCATCATCAAAATTAATATCATGATAGTCTCCTTCAAAGTTCCCTGGTCATCTTGAAAGGTAGTTGTGCCTTTGCATTGAAGCAAGACATGAGGAGACCTTGCAATGATTAGAGCCCTTTTTAGCACTTTGGACAATTATTCACAGGTGTTTATCATTTCAAGGTCACTTCTATGCACAGGCACAGGTACATGTACCTTTCACCTTTCAAGATGGCACAGGGAACTGTGAAGGGGACTATTATCATCTTCAAATGTTATTATCATTGCTATTTTCACTATCATTCGTATCATCTTCTTTCTAGATGTTGGAATTACAATACTTTAAATATTTACTGTAATCTCTTTTAGGTTCAGGCTTTGGTTGTTCTCCAGGCTCACAAATGCTCCATTCATCAGGTATTATCACTATTACTGTTACTATTACTGTCACTGTCACTGTCACTGTCACTGTCACTGTCACTGTCACTGTCACTGTCACTGTCACTGTCACTGTCACTGTCACTGTCACTGTCACTGTCACTGTCACTGTCACTGTCACTGTCACTGTCACTGTCACTGTCACTGTCACTGTCACTGTCACTGTCACTGTCACTGTCACTGTCACTGTCACTGTCACTGTCACTGTCACTGTCACTGTCACTGTCACTGTCACTGTCACTGTCACTATTACTATTACTATTACTATTACTATTACTATTATTATTATTATTACTATTACTATTACTCATCAGAAAAGTCGATTCTGATACTGTATGTCTTAAGGCATATCAGAATTGACTTCTCTCATGATGAACATTGTTTCTAAATGTCTCGTATGTAATAAATGTTATTATGGTTCACTATTTGTTTTAGATAAAGATAATAATGAATATTGCTTTATTTGTACAGGACCTTCAAGCTATTCTCACAGTTCAGGCTCCCAGCCAGCCTACACTACTGGTGTTGTCACGTTCCCAGAAGAGCACCAGCAACAGCAGCAACAGCCAGCTATCATCCATCCATCACACGTCATGGAACCTGGACAGTATTCTGAACAACAGTCTTCTTCACGCAGAGGAACAGGACCAATACGGCAGTTCTCTGAGGAGGACATCTTGGATAGGTATGACACAAACATACACATATGAAACCATTGTCAATAATTTGAAACAACCTCTGCTGATCTAAGTAAGGGCATGGCTAACTCACAGATAGAACCCTGAAACAACCTCTGGGCTGATCTAAGTCAGGGCATGGCTAACTCACAGATAGAACCCTGAAACAACCTCTGTGCTGATCTAAGTCAGGGCATGACTAACTCACAGATAGAACCCTGAAACAACCTCTGTGCTGATCTAAGTAAGGGCATGGCTAACTCACAGATAGAACCCTGAAACAACCTCTGGGCTGATCTAATTGAATAACTTTTCTATTTCTTATTCAACACAGTCGTAACTTTTTGGGAGAGCACATTGATTACATCTCATCAAATCTTGACTCACTGCAGCAAGTTTTGGCCAATCAGCAGAATTTCTTGGACGTCCAAGGGTTTGGTGAGGTAAGTCAGTGACAGGGAATTTTTATTGAAATTCACCTTTTCATTCTGGGTATATTGTTTTCCCATTTTAGATAATTTGTCATTCCCTTGAGAATAAGATCTATTCTTTATTTGACTTGTACCCATGTTTGCTTGTCTGTTAGATAAAGAAATGATGCTATAGGGAATGACATGGTTTGAAATCGAAAACATTTATGCCCAAAGTACAAAGGTCTTTTGATGTTGATTAATTTACTTGGGCATTGCAATAACTTTGGTTCAAATTGTCCTTCAGATTCTCAACTCTTCAGAAGGTCTCTCTAACCTAACAACACAACAGGTGAGTTTTGTTTGAGTTGTATCCATATTTAGACATTACACACAAGCTAAGAGTCTAATCTGGCGCCCCTAAATGAATTGGAAAATTTTCACCCGTCCCCCATCCCTCAAGAAATAGCAACCTTTAAGATTTGAAAAATCTACAATGGCGACGTCCAACAGAAGTGTCAATAATTTCTCATTGTGGTTCTGTTCATTGGGGATTTCATTCAAAACATTTTGAGTAAAGTCAACTCATCCACAGTCAAGACAGACTATAAAGGCGCGAAATCCCAAAGTGAAGTTATTTACACTTCCGGTTGACGTCTCTGTTATAGATTTTGTGAATCTTAAGGTCGCTAATAAGAAAGGGTCCACAAAACCTGTCGGAATTCAATTTAATTTCTTCTTTGTAATTATTTTAGATGTTCACTCAACAAAACCTTCCTCCGGTTAGTGAGATTCAAACTAAATCCAATAACCA
Organism: Anthopleura sola; assembly: GCA_023349425.1. Lineage (NCBI taxonomy): Eukaryota > Metazoa > Cnidaria > Anthozoa > Actiniaria > Actiniidae > Anthopleura > Anthopleura sola. Next base: position 11,595,294 of record JALHLI010000001.1, read on the forward strand.
AAAGCTGAAGACTAATCCCAAAATTTAGTTGTCAAAAAATCTAACCGATTTTGATGGTTGTTTAGGATCTTCTTGATGCCATTGCCGAGCGAGCAGCACCAAGCCCTGGCCCAACATCACAACAGCAAGGTATGTTTAGAGGTGCTATGACAATAGTCTCTAGAAACAGCCTTGAGTCTTACAGACACAGGGGCAAACCATGTTCAAGAACTCCAAAAATTCCTCAATCCCATCAAGGACCCTGTTACACTGCAATTTTCCAAGCAATTTGTCTTGCGATATCGTTGTCTCACAATTTTGTTGCACAGTGTAACAGGGGGTGTCTCGCAACTGGTTTTGTTGCGCGTAGCGTTGCACGAAGTAGAACTCGGTTATGCTTTTCGCAACGGAATGCAGCAACTGGCAACGCCATTGCGCACACAATCACCCCTCCAATAACTTTTCTCGCAATTTTAAGACATATTTTTTCAAGTCAACGCAAGTTACTGAGATCGCGTTGTAGTGTAACACCAAGCATTGCTAAATAAACAATTAAATAAACAATTAAATCTTCCATGGTCTACCAACTTTGATGCAGCCATAAATGTGTGGGTTTAATTGGTTCTAATTCATGTAATTTGTTATATTTCCTTAGGTCAAGAGATAGTCCAGTATGGTCAGAGTCTTGGGACTCCTCAGCGACAACTTCGACAACATGAACTGCCTGGATATGGACGGAAAGCGATGCCATGGTCACAAGGCAGCACGCAGTCAGGACAACAGTACGAGGAAGGAGATCCTCGCAATCACTATGAAGTGCAAGATCTATTCAATGGTTAATATCACCAGCCCAAGATGGTCCCACATTTCTACTATACTCTACATTCAGTTTAAACAAGAGCTTTCAACAAGGAGGGAGGTTAATCACAGTCACGTAGTCGTTGCTATGGATATAGATCGTGGTTACTATGACTACAATCTGTGATCAACCAACTAGAGCCAAAAAAGTATAGGGTATAAATGCGTGTAAGTCATGCTTAGAGCTGTCGACGCCTAAGGTTCGACTTCAACTTACAGAAGGAGCATGGTAGGCACGTGCTGTAAGCACGTATAGCACGTGCAGTTCACGTGTGCACGTAATCTGTAAGAGTGGATTTCCCTGAAATTTAAAAAAAAGTAAAAGTAATTAATTGTCTAGGTAAAAAAATTAAAATAAAAACAAAACGCGCTCTTGTACGGCAGACCATGCAAGCGTAGGCTATTGTATTTCAATGCTGACTTTCTTACGATCTTTTCATACTTTTGCTTCATTTCTTTAAGTTTCAAAATTTATGAAAAAGTAAAAAGAAAATCGCAATTTTTAATTTTTGAAAAACCTTAAGCTCATGTTTATTCTTTTACATAGCGATAAGTATCTGTCTTTTTTAGCAATTTTTAAGCACTAACTATTTTTGTGGAGTATCATGCTAGATTAGCAATGCATGCGAACAGGTGAAATTCTCTCTTATGCTTCTTTCCATTGCGCTGTCATTTCCTATTGAAGACTGGGAGTGAATCAATCACTTCCGGTTTTGTTTCGACTTCCGGTTTTGTGTACCACTTCCGGGAACGTCCATCCCATTTGACTACAACTTTCCTTGTCCGTCTGATAATGAGAAAAATCAATATTATGTCCTAAAATGTATTAGGCTTTTTGTTTTATTATTATTGTAAAAGATGTTTACAAAACAATGTAAAATAAGTCTATTTTTAGCGATTAATAATCAAAATATAGTGAATATAGCCCAACAGTTTCATCTTCGAACGAACCTTAACGTGTAGTTAAAGGTTCTCGAACAGTTTAATAAAGGGGCACTTGGATGAAAATCGATGAAAATTGGAAATGCCTTGAAACTTGATTAAACTTATCTATATGGCCCCAATAGTAGCCAAGCAACATATTTTCTTCACAGTCAAAATTTGCGGATAAAAATTATATGTATTTTTCAGCATCTAAATTGTGAGTAAATGACGTCATTTACTCAACCCTATTGTTCTTTTAGTTTTTAAACTAAACCAAAATTTCTCAACATCGAGTGGCTCCCAGGCTAAAATTTTTGCCAATCTGGTTTTCATAATCATGATTGAGTCGTATACTTTCAAAATATGGGGCGTTTTCATCCAAGTGCCCCTTTAACACTGATGAATATACGTAAGTTCATTACGAACTTGTGATGCATGAATGTCTTATCCTGTAATGCAGTCATATCTAGATAGAATGACCCTAGTACGAAAAAACACCATTACTAATAAACCATTCCATCACAATCCATACATGGTCTATTTACTGTGCTAAAACATAAAAATGTCAAAAGAACAGAAAAGTCAACAGAGCTCTTAAGTGTGACGTCAATCAATGGTCGGAAAAACGACTTCCGGGTCCAAAACGAAAAGCAGTTTTATAAAGATTTTTCTTACTTTTCACTTCATGACAGAATTTGTTGTCCAAAGTTCTAATTGTTTCAGGTGGAAGTAAAGTCATTGAGTACGTTTTTCGCTTTATTTTAGCAGTTTTTGTGAGCAGTTGGACCCGGAAATACGTCACAACTTAACAGCTCTGTAGTACATATTAGACTACATTTACTTCAAAAAATTGTTTCATGTCGAGGATTTGGGTCAGTTTCTGTACATTTTCTGTATTGGTGACCCAAATGCCTCCTTGAAACAATTGTTTGAAGGCAATGGAGTGCAACTCTGATATCTGCCCGGCATTCACCTTGTCCGCAGTAGACCCTTCCGTATACCTGGGGAGCATGTGACGGGATAGCCGCCATGTTGGTTGACTTGGTCTTGGTTCTTTTGTGTAAACAGCCAACATGGCGACCATGTCTTTTTTCCTTCCATTCCTGTGGGAAGTGTTGCATATATCCGAGATTAAAAACGCTGTGCATTCTGGTCTAGCATTGGACCTTTCTGGGATAGCAAACATGATGCATTGTGATCTAGTGGGTACAAACATGCCTTATGCACCGAAGCTAGAACACAACTGCACCTTTAACCAAGTTTTAACACCGTACAGACTACCTTATTTAAACAATATCATCTGCGTAAAAAGTGAGACAAAAAAAAAATACCGCCGTTGTGAGCAAGATTAGATTCCATGGCAACTCCTAAAGGACCAATCGTGGTCACCTGTAGCTCGATCCCTGGTGACATTGCGCACTTGTTCAAACTCGCACTTGTTCTCTCTAATCTGAGTAACATGCCTTACAACCAAAAGAAATACCCTCGAAACGGAGAGAGAAGGTAAAAGGTACACCGTCGCGTTGACCCCGTTCAATAAATATTCGTCTGTACTTCAGTTACGTGTTTTTTTTTCCAGTTTTTAAAATCCTAGTCCCAATATCAGTCTTGCTAGTTCATCTAAGTACGCGCGACCAGTTCAGTGAACAAATCATTGCTGAGAAGACTGCGAGCATACAAGAATAGCTGGCCTTCATGGTATCGGTGAACAGTGCCGACAATGCGTAAAGTAAACTTCAAATTAGTGCCTTTCACACGACCGACTCATTGGCAGGCTTTTGACGCCTTAACTTCTCAAGAAACCTCGTAAAACTAATGAAGATAAGTACTCCGTCTGGAATATCTCTATTAGTCAACCAGGAATGTCTATTCATCGCTGCTGTAAATTAGCACGTATGGAGAATTGAAGAAAACGTACCGAAACTCGCTAATCATTTATTATTTATAAAGTTTAGCTAAGAATTCAATGAGAATATAGATGACTTTTGGTTTCATGGTTACCGAGTACGCTGATAGCTCCCTGGCAAACAAACTCTCGAGTAAACTCTGGGAATAGAAAACATCGCAACGCTGGAAGCTAGAAACTTTTAGAGGCGTGTTTTACCACCATGGCACCGTCTAAATACTATACACTTTGGAGCAAACCCTGTACCACATCGCGTAAAACTCTCAATGTCTACCCTAAAGACAACTCTGCACCTGGTTCATCCAATACTAAGCGACTGACGGCAGTCAAGGAGACACTGTACAATCCTATGTTGCCTACACTAAGGAGGATGGATATGGATGAGGTGCTTAAGAGACTTCCTGCAGGACATTCTCGTTTCATCTCTCCACTAACTAAAGGTAGACAAAAATAGTGACTTCATGTCAAAATGTGTTAACATATTCCCATGTTTATATCAACGATCTAAATCTGCGCCCATGTCGCACAGTTTACAGCCATGAAGCCGGGGCAATAATATTTCTGCTTTTACGCAAGAGGAAATGTTCCTCCTGTCAGCTAATTCTTCGCATTCTAAATACTTGGTGCCGGCTATGAATTTTTCGAGTGTATACCGATATTGATGCCGGAATTGAGCTTGTAACCAAGATCAGGGTGTAAATGCTCGAATGCATGAAAAAAGATTTGCAAAGAAAAGATGATGAGGTGCAGTAGTGGGAGCAATGGTGATCATCATCATCAACAATCAGCTAGATCTACGATGTCCTAGATCTATTCAATACAATGTCACTGAATTGCGCAAATATAGCCATCTAGGAGTTACTGCTCTTTTTGTCCAAATATTGGCGAGAAATGCGGCTTGTCATCAATATAATCATTCCGCACTCCATACATATAGAAACACCTTGATGCGCACCAAGGTCTTCTTGTTATTCATCCACTTTCTCTAGGATGCGCTTGCTCATCTTTAATAGTTAGAGAAAGTTGATTACCTTTGGTAATAGAGAAACTTGAGAAGCCAAAATCTAGAAGCCAAAACAGGCGTTATGGAAAGACAGTGTTTGGAAAATTTTCTTATGAGAAAACACAACTCAATATTTTCTTCCATAAATACCAAGTTTGCGCCAACTGAGCGTCACCGAACGTCTTCAATACTTTTTTCGACCTTCAAATTTGTTCCGAATTTCGCAACATCTACCCTATTTCTCTTCATCACTTTCGTACCGGTTTTCGTATCAAGAAGAGTATCAACCTTGGGAATAACTTGGTAACAGAAAAGCCACTGAGGGTTCATTTATTAAAGAAAAAAACAGCCGCAAAACGCTGTCATTTTATCAATTGAATGTCAAACAAATTTAGGATTAACGAAGTTGAAAGCCATAATTGCTGGTAATCCCATACATTCAATAGCAACAATAGGGTCAGGACCTATTGTCAACCATGGTTACAGCAGACAAGACTGAACCATACACAAATTCACACACACCGCTCATTTCATAGCTAAATCGAGAATTGTTCAATAAAAATGTCTCGTATGGACAAGCCATTCGGTAACCGTCCGTACGATAGACAAGGCCAGCGCTTCAGCAAGCACGGTCCTGTTCGTCCTCATGGAACAGATTATAATTACGAGCCTCCTCGACGAATGTTGGTGGCGGTAAAACAAGGCATGGTGCATCCTAAACCACCGACGTATCGTAGGATGGACATGGATAGTTTTCTACGGAAACTGCCGATTGAGCATTCTAGGTCTTCTACTTCAAGAAGTGCAGGTATTTCCTTTAGTGAATCAGAGTTTACAAGTGTACAACGTACCATGAGTCGTGTCAGTCTCAGTCAGTGACCAAGTTACCAAACGTTGTACACGAACAACATGCATTACAGTCGGCGCTCAAATGCTTCCAACTTTTTGATCATGCACATTTATTTCTTTTGGCCTACCAGTTTTAATTTTCTCAAAAAAAAAGAGTCATATTTCGATATCATGAATTTTAATTATGATCAATGTCCTATAATTACTTTCTGATATTTGACAGTTCAGCTTTAAGTAGTCCCGTCCACGTCAGTTGCTCCTAGTTCAGATATGATGAGTTCTGGCATAACACCACACATGACTTTGCTGTAGATGTAATTATTTTTGCTTAATGAAATTAAATGTTATTCAAAAATATTATACACTAAAAGTTGAAACGAAATGATAGGCTATCGTTGTTACTGAGTAGCAAGCAAATGGCCACAGGAGAATAATGATGAAGGAATCGCACTGATAGGAAGATGTTGCTGTTTTATGGAGAATGAAGAAGGATATGCATTTCACTGCAAAAACCGAACGTAAAATTCCTGTCCTTTTCCTTTATTTTCGAACAACGTTTTCAAACAGTATTCAGAGTCTTTAGAGATTAACTCTCTCACAAAAAGGTGTTATTCTTTTCTTTTAGAAATTGGAGCTTCAGGACATCAGCCATAACCATTTATCTCAACAACAAAAAATGTGATATTTTGTATCATAAAATGCCATCATTACCATGGAGTAGAAAAGCCATTATAATATACCATTTCCAAAATGAAACTTTTGAAGTATTGATCAGTTTTGTTCGTTTGTTTTTGACTTTGAAAAAAATGCATTTGTCTGTATTTTACATCAAGAAAAGGTTACTTCATTAACCTTGGATTGAACAATGAAGCCAACAATACGTAACTGTACCATTTCAAAAAAATAATGCATGATTTTAGTTTGTTTGTTCTTGGTTTCGCATTTATTAACCTAACCCTTGTTCAGTAAACCGTTTGACTGTCAATCTGAAGAAGCACTGCCAGGAATTCAAGCCCTTTTTGTGTCAGAAAGCCTTTCAAGTGGCAATTTAAGAAACCTTTCACTGCAGATTTATCAATATCAAAACCCCATGTTTGTTAGTCTTACAAATGGGTTTTAAAATGTTAATCCTATAACTGATTAGGAAAATACATTGTTTTTGCAGTAATAAGATAATTATTTTTCGTGAGGTTATTCAAAAGTTTTCTCTTATGAAATTTTTTTTAAAATCTTTTTTTTACAAAAAAAATCGGGGTCATTCTGAATACAGAAATCAGACGCAATACGACACGAGTGTCTGGACCACAACTGTGCTATCGAATGATCTTGCAATAAAATCATTTATCAGCGGAGTAAAGCCATTCTAGTGTCAGCCTTAATTGATTACCTCACAATAGAAGCGCGCTCACGATTGGCTAGAATAAGCCATAGAAGTGGCAACCTTTGTTTCCCAAGGTGCCAACAAACGACAACAAAAACCTCGGCGCATCCATAGCTTTCTTTTACCTTAGTTACTGCACAATCTTGAGTTCGTCTGAGCACAAAATCATGACATCTAGAACACAAACATACCCGCTTTATACCTATAATATGAAGAAGCTAGCTTCTGTTAAAGAAGGGCTTTACCATCCGATGCTTCCAAGCTTCAGACGAATGGACATGGATACAGCCGCTCATAAACTACCCGATCAACATTCGCGGACAACGACTCCGCTCATTCGAAGTAAACCCTAAAAATTCACCCTAAAATTCTCAACGATTATGACATTTTTCTAATACAATTTTATCTTTTTCGTTTGTTTTCCAGATGATTTCAAGAGCGCTTCGATAACTTTGTTTAAGCCAGCAGAGAGACCTTTGTCTGGAACTGTAAGTTACTTCATCACTAAGGAGACGTTGTAGCAACCCTGTTATCTTTTTCTTATGTGTGTTTCCTGTGTTCATTTTAACAGAGAATTACAGAAACAGGACGGAATCTTCAGTCTAGAGGATATAACCCACTCGAGACAGGGTAAGCTGCATTCAATACATTTGTGTTCTGAGTATGGCGAGTTAGTAGAACTAGCTAAAGGAATAGCAGAAAGAAAATTCATGAGATACAACCAGGCGAAAACCTAGCACTAATCTTAGAATTTGGAATTGCATTTTCTAATGAAAAATTAGATTATTATAGGAGAGAAACAAGTCAAAGTCCTCTGAGATTACTCTTGATGAAAATTAGTTAATGGGATTGAAAGTTTAATTCAGATAATTCCTAATAATTCCTTTGGTACTATGGTTCTAATTCGTGCCTTAGTTTCGCAATAAGTTCACTATAAAGACAATTCCGAAAGCCTGAAAAAAATGCCAGTCATCTAAACAAAAACAGCAATGTTTTCCATCAACTTAACATGCTTAGAGGAAGCTTCCCGATCCAAAGATTTCTTAAATTCGTTTTACTAGAGTTATAGCTCGAAGCTTTTGTTTGTTTACACTTCTTAGACTTCTTGTTTACAGATTATAGTTCATTTTTGAACTGAAGCCGAGGTTGAGCTTGGATTATATGACAAAAAGAACTTAAGTTGCGAAACAAAAAGTCTTTTCTGTGTTCCTTAATCCTCTTTTTTGGTTTGAGAAACATAGAGGATTCAATTTAACCCGAGTACGTGATATATTTTATACGTGGTATCATAATATTGATATTTTTTTAGTGGGACAGCAGAGTTTTTTAAAGCAAGTGAAGACGAAAGAAATTTTCAAGAAGAATTTGAATATTACAGAACAAGTACAGGACACCCTGCAGCGCGATACGGTGAGTGGTGCACTTGCACGTGCTTCTTATGAAGATGATGAACAGGACGACTGACAGGATTTGATTTCCTTTCGCGAAAAATTATTATAGTAAAAATCATAGAGCAGGTTGAATGCGCTGCGCATTCAATGTGGTAGCGCGTCGTGCACGTGTACTAACGTAATAGTACCATCTTGGGTGCATAACATCATTCAGTTTGTATTGAAAATCTTCTTTTTGAGATTCTCAACACTTTCTGCAGCGCTCGGATAATCAGGTGTTATCTTTTGGTACTTTATCGTTCTATGAATTATTGAAGATTTGTTTTATCATAATTCTTTCCAAGATCCTCGCGAGGCTTACACGTACATGCCCGAACCTTATCTGGCAAAAAGCGCACAAGAAATGAGGTTTAATGGATACGCGGCGAGATATCTTACACCAAGGTTATCAGGTGGATGGAGGGTAAGAAACATAACTTAGTTTATATGTAGACTTTTTCAAAGTGCCCCTTAGCGCTCATTGCCTGCCTCTTGCTCACACTAATGATTTAGAGAGCATTTCTCATTGAGTTAGCGAGTGCGACTTGTTGCAAGTATACTTCAGCAACGGTGAACTCGTTGGAAAAAAAATATTATTTCTGATAGGGAGGGAGCAAAATATACTGACCAACTTCATGGTCATGCTGTTGTCTAGCGATATGTTTACTTGATAGATCGTCAACAATACTATCGTATTCTAATTGGATAAAAGTCAATTCATGAAAAATGAATGGGAAGGTATTTTGATGTTGCATGCTCTTTTTCAAAGAAAAAAAAATTGTTCTAATAGCTACTTTGTTTTGATACAGTATTCTCTAAGACAAGAACCCCTTGTAGATTTGCGTGGTCAAAGGCCAATCCCAGCAACTATCTAGTAAGTACTTGATTAACGCTTTTAGTTCCGCAGATTACCAAAACGACCCAGGGCGCGCGCAACTAGGCTTTTTAGTAAGAGCGCGCGCGCGTTAACTTCACATCGAAAAGAGTTTTTTTGTAGCACTCTTTGCTTCCCCCGCCCTAAGATCCTGTTCGCATTACCCAAGACGCCCCTACCCTGCGTGCATGTATTTATCCCAATAAACGCAGGCTATGACGCCTCATACCATGAAGACCATGTGCTCCAAAAGCTAAGTACAGCACACAGTACTTACAATAACCGTCTTTGGGTCAGAAATAGTTGATAAAACACGTCAAGTCCTTTACAGAGAACATTACTATTTTTTAACTAACAAAAATTAGAATTCCAAGAGAGTGTCCTTGAATTAAGGTGCCTTGAAACAATGAGCAGTAGGCAAGAAGGACCAGAGACAAAACCTGAATTAAAACGCTAACCTATAAAGCAAAAATGTACTTATGAATACTTTAATTTTGCTTTACAGTAGTCGTTATAGAAGTACTCATCCATTAGTAAGGTAAGAAACAAGCATGCTACAAGCTCCAGTTACTCGGCTAGCGATACACTTTAAATTCTACAAAAGCGCAGTTTCATGTTTCAAGAAATCTAATTCAAGCAAGGCAAAAACTGTTTTGGAATCAAGGTCGAGGATCAACCTCTAGATTCTCGGGGTATACTCGGCATCACATGTGCGCAGAGTTTGTTGGGTCTCTCCCTTGATTCAAGGTTTTTTCTCCGGGTTGTCCGGTTTTACTCCTCACCACAAAATCTAACACGGTAATTTCCAATTCTATCTGTGAGGTAGTAATGCCATGACTTTGATCAGCCCAGAGGTTATTTCAGTACCCTGGGTTCCAGAGGATCTCTCGCTCCAATGTTTCTTGACGGGTCGTGGGATTCGTCCGGTCTCACGCTCTTTGGCGCCTGCAGCGTCGTCTGCCCACAGAACAAGATAGATCGAATTGATAAATTGAGTTTTTTTCTTTCTCTTAGTGTAACATCTCAGCCATGGAAGTGAAAGCAGATTTTCATTCTCTACTGGAGAACAAGCATAATTAAAAAAAAAGCGATTCTCATGATTAGAAAAGAAATACTCATCATACCTACTGGTGGAGTCTAAACCAACAAGCTGAATTGATCAAGTTTGGTTTTATTATTTTATTATCGTTTAAAACAACAAACCTTTATAAGAGTGTTTAAGGGTTTGACTTAGAACATTGTATATATATGAGAGAAGTGTTTTTAGCGTTTGAAAATAAAGATAATATAAAACTTTTCATGTGGATTTCTTTGAAGAGCTTTTTCTGCTGTTGTTCTTGCATGAAAAATTAAAGAGTTTCCTTTTTGCGCAATCAACTCTATTTGAAGTATTTTCTCTCGTGTTCTTTTAATCCCTACGTGCCGTTTATAACTGCATGCAGTTTGCGCGCGCGATTGTTATTTCTTCAATCTCTAGTTTTCCTCAGCTTTGTGGCAGGGAGCGCGCGCGTGAAAGGAAAGAAGGGCTTGGGTTGTGGAGCCAGTGCTCTCGGGCTCAGGATTGAAATTTGAAACCAAAAATTTTAATTATTATTATTTTTTTCAAAGTTACAATGTTACTGTATCTTACCTGCTGTTCGTGTGTGTTTGAGAAAGAATGACAAATGTCTTCTAAAGTGTTAACGCCGGCGCAACGCCGGAATTATTAAACCAGGATGAAATGAAAGTGGGAATATACCGCACTGGCATAGAAATCCCCTAACACTATAATGGCTTTTTTCCAATTTCATATTTGGCAGCGAAAAACACAGGATCAATATTTTTTTATTTCTGGTTTATCTCGTTTCATTCAAGCGAGCAGAAAAAACACCTGCAGTAAAAAAAAAAGCCTTTCTTTTCTGATCTCGAAGTCCGGAAATGCGTCGTGCGCTTCTTCAGAGCCTGCAGACATACCATCCAGCGGTGTACAGTACTAGTTCCCAGTTCTTCTCCATCTTCCCCCCTTCTTTCTTCATTCTTCAAGATGTCTGCACGCGTTGGGTTTTGTTCTTTCCTCTTCGTCCTTTTTTCTTTTTTATCCCTCTCAGAGGGAGCTGTTATTGCACTAGACCCTGACAACTTCGACCAGGTAAGCCTAGACACGTTAGTAGTGTGTTTAGTTTGTATTTAGAATATTTTTTGGTTTGATATTCACACCGGCACTGTCAGAACAATGACTTTAAAATTGTACGAAAGTCTTTAAGTTTTAAACTCAATCTTTCCAAAACTTTGACCTCTTTTTTTTCAAAACCAGCCCTTCTTACCTAAAAGAGCTTTTCTTCTTCATGTTTTTATATTTTTATTCTTTTGCAATTCTCCCCAAAACTATAAGATTTTGTAGCCAATACAAACAAGTCTTGTGGATCCAACTTGATTATTAATGAAAGTCTTCTGTTCTGTCATTCCATGCCACGTCGATGGAGTTTATGATTAATTCATTAAGACTTCATCTGATGAACGTTTTTTCTAGGTTGTCAATGGTGATGCCTTTGTGCTGGCAGAGTTTTATGCGCCATGTAAGTTTGAAATAATTTTACTTAACTTATTAAGTTATAAACTTCAATCCTTCTTAACATTCTAAATGTTAAGCTTAGATTATCTTAATGCAGGTGTAAAAAAAAATGAGCTGTTTTTTTAAAGCAAAGTTTGCTAACCAAAATAATAATTTTGTTCAAATATCTGTATGTTTGATACAGACGTTCAGTTAATTGGTCAATAGTTACTCGTTAGTCAAAATATTTAAACTTAAATAACGTTGCCTGATATTAATTAAAAGTATTGAAACAGGTATGGCTTGTATTCACACAGGTATTTTAATGCAAGATTGAATCCCAATGAAAAGATTATGTAAGCACCATGAAAAATTAATCACCACAGAGACATTTTTCAGAAAAAAATTAAGGCTTTCTTGTGAAACTTGGTTTCTTGTTTTTCAAATATTTTTAATTCAATTATAAAATGAAAGTGAAAAATATATCAGCCGTGCCTAATGTGACTCAAAACGAACAAGATATACTCAAAGGTTTCAATAGAGGGCGGCTAATTGATTTCCCGGGTACTTAACTTCATATCACCTGCTATTTTACAAATCAGTCTCAATGAATAAGAAGTAAATTCAGTGGCCATAGACCCTTACATTTGAATCCCATCCATCTACTTCAAATATTATTGTTGGAACCTCTGTGTACTATAAATTATGAGTGCATCTTCAAGTTGAAACCATTTTTTTATGGTCACCCAAAGGAATTCAGGGAAGGTCTACCTGGTGGTGAAGTGATATTACTAATTATCATTACAAATCACCTGATAGATATATCCTGATAAAAACCATAGAAAAGGAACATATCTTTCCATTATATTGCTGAAGTTATCATAGCCAGCATTTGAAACAGTATGCTCACATTAGTAATTGAGCAAAATTTCATTTTCTCCGGCAAAAATACCTGAAAAGTTACAGTATCTTGAAATTATGAAGATAATTAATGTATGAGAAAGAGAAATTGAGGGCTTACCAGCCTCATTTTTGTGTTTATGGCACATGTTAGTTAACTCTAAAAACATTTGCCTTCAAATTTGTTCAAATTTACAAATTCACAAGTGATCTTTCAGTTAGAAACAAAAAGAGTTCTCCAATAAACCTTTCCTGAATATGCTTTAATGATCATGAAACAATGGTTCCAAGTTGAGACTGAACTTGAATCTTTTATTTATCAAGCTACAGTAAGCTAACTTCAACTTGAAGCCATTGTTTCATGATCATCCAAGCAAATTCGGGAAATGTCTATTGAATAAACATTTGACTTATGAAAATTCTGCAAATGGTTTTTTTTCTTAGGGTCACAATGCTTCTCCTAACACTTCTCTTATACAAATCCCAATATACTTTACAACTGTGCACATTTTAGTACACTTTTTTAATCAGATTATAAGTCATGATTATTGTCAATTTCATACAAATATTGTAAAATTTTGATAACAGTTTGCATGTCTTGTAAACTGACACAATTTAGCAGGTTAAATAGAGATTATTATTATTATTATTATTATTATTATTATTATTATTATAATTAAAGGAATTGATGCTATATAAAATAAAGGTATTATTATTATTCTATTTCTTAATTGACATTCTACTAATTCTTGTTTAGGGTGTGGTCATTGCAAGAGTCTTGCTCCAACCTATGATCAGCTGGGTGAGGCATATCCCCATACCAAAGAAGTGAAAATCGTCAAAATAGATGCAGATGCTCATAAAGACTTAGCATCAAGATTTGAAGTCAATGGCTTTCCTACCCTTAAATATTTTGAAAAAGGAAGCACCTCTGCTAATGAGTAAGGCATTAATGTACACAACACCATTGGTTGGGTTCATCCAGCTCTCCAGTTTTTTCCTCCCTCCTCTCAAACCAACCCTAACTAATAGAGTACCGAAGTGTGACGTCATTAAATTCCAAATTCTGCAATTCAGTTTTGAAATGTTCATATTTGAAGAGAACACAACACTGCCTACCTTTCTGCCAATTTTAAGGCTGCTGTGAGCTATCAGACCCCCTGCTGAACCTAAGTTTCCATTGTTTGTTTCATCCTAAAATTTAGTTTTGCCACATAGAGGTTTGAAGTAAATTTTGTATGAAGTATAGATTTGGACCCCCCTCTCAACGTCTGGACCCCCCTCTCAACAAATTCCTGGATCTGCCTTGCTGTTCAAAGCAAATTTGGGAAAATCTAAATGATTATTTGAAATGATATTTTGACTAATTTTCTTTTGCTTTGACCAAAACTTAATTTTCAATTCATTTTTTTTCTTACTTAAAGGTATAGTGGAGGAAGAGATCTTAAAGATTTTACTAGCTTTATAGAAGGAAAAACTGGTAATGTTTTCTTTAGTGTTATCTTAGAGTACAAACAGTATATCCGTGAAACATTAATTATACTAGATAGTAGTATTTCAAGCAAATTCTATTGTATTCTATTGTTTAATTAGCACTATTTTGTACTATTTAGTAATTTGTATTTCACGGAAATATTGTTTGCACTATATCCCTTGCCACAATGTGTTATCTTTTAAGATGTTTAGCTGGGCCAAATACTGCAACTTTTAAAACTTTTGAAGCTAGAGTAGGATTGTTACACTTTGCTTTTGACTCGAGGTATATCACTACAGACATACATACCATTACAGTCTAGGATTCACTTTTATTTAGACCATCACTGTTTGGAGATAGCAAACACAAAACCAACTACTTTCAATTTGGCTCAGTTTGGCACAGGTCTGTTGTGCAGGAGATCATGTGTTCACGCCGCAGCCAACACTCAGGGTCTTAACTGAGTAGAAGGAGTAGAAGGTGCTGCCTTTGCTCTAAAAATATCTGCAAATGGTTTAACCTTTGCTGTGGCTCAGATGACCACATAAAATGGTCCTGTCTCACTCATAGACGTTCAACATAGAGGGCTACAAGTTTATCAGTGCTAAGTTGCAATTGCCACATGTCATCCTTTCTAAATAAAGCCAATTATTATTATCATCATATGATAACAGATGTATTATTAATTTTTAGGTGTTCGAGCAAGAGTTCCAGTTGTCAAGGAGGATGTTATAAGTTTGGATACATCTAATTTTGACAAAGTGGTCAAAGATGCAAACAATGATGTTCTTGTTGAGTTCTATGCACCTTGTAAGTATTGATATGAGTTATGTTTTGGTTTTAGAATATCCGATGAGTCACTTGTAGTTTCTAGTATACACACGAGCCTTCAGGCAAGTGTGTATAAAAAGAAAATACAAGTGATGAGTGGGACATCCACAGTATGCCTCGAGAAACCATTGTATAACCATTTTATCCCACACTATAAAAAATACAAATGTGTAGATTCAACGTGCAGTGCATGATGGGAAGGAAGAGTGAAATAACTGACGAATATACAACAGCTTTCCTGCTTTCTGATTGGCTGTATTTTCTATGGTGTGGGATAAAGGTGAATATAGAGGTAGAGTAGATTATTTATCAATTTTATATTGACAATCATTTATCTTGTAGGGTGTGGACATTGCAAGAACCTTGCACCAGTGTATGAGAAGGTCGGCAAAACATTCAAGAATGAACCAAATGTAAGTTTTGTCACAGTCCTTTTATTTGATTACTTTATTATTAAATTTTAAAAACATCCAATAAAAATACTTGATATATATGATTCAGCTTTTCCCTGTTCTCTTTCCAATAGACCTCTTTGGCTTGGGCGTAATGTTTTTCCATTTCAGACCACGTGTCACTCCCTAGAGTATCATTTCATTGTTAAACGGTTGCGCATAAGAAGACACATGAATATGGATACAACTCAAACAAAGAATCTTATTCTCAAGAGAATGACACATGGTCTGAAATGGGAAAACATTACACCCAAGGTGAAGAGGTCTATTATACAGTGAGATCTGCCAAATTATGACAACATTTACTGCAATTTTACATATTCTGCGAACCCAGATATTCCAACGGCTTGTTGTGAAATTGTTTTTTTTCACTGCCGTCAGTGAAAATCAGTCAGTACCTTTTATATACTTTTGAGTGAGTGGCGGCAGTAAAAACCAATTTCACAACAAGCCGTTGGAATGTCTGGGTTCGTAGAATACGTAAACCGCAGTAATGGATTCACATACTTCTACACACTGGCTTTTTGCTGCCAAACAAGCTTTTACTCACCCTATTTGGTAGAACCAGCCAGTTTCCCACCAAAATATGTCAGTTCAGTCTAACACAAAAGAGCCTATGCATAAAAGTATGCGAGTACATGTCACTTGTCATACTTTTGTCCATCATGCTGTAATCAAAATAAATTGAATATTCCAGTATTTGACATGAATGCCTTTCATCTATGTACTGTAGTGTGTCATTGCAAAAGTTGATGCTGATTCTCACAGAGAGCTTGGAGAGAGGTAAGATTGTTTTTTTCTTCTTTATAACAGATTGTAATTCCTTTTCCGCTTGAGAATATTATAATTCATTTTCTCTGCGAAGTCTGAAGTTTTTCTCCCCGAAGTTGTGGGTAGATTTGGGTGTTGTATATGACTAGGTGGTGTTTATCTCTCATCACCATGGTAATGGGTTCCTTTCTCAGGCACGCCATTATATGTGGGTAGAGTTGATTGCACTGCTAAAACACTATGTCTCACCACGTACTATGGTAGTGGTAGTCACTTTTTATTTTTGACCACCACTTGGAGTGGATAAAGAGGTTAAAAGACTCTTATGAGCTGATTGTAACCCATAATCCTGGTGATTACTGGTAATTGAACTTATTAACATCTTATCTCTTTCATATCCTAGGTATGGTGTCAGTGGTTTCCCTACCCTTAAATTCTTCTCAAAGACAAACAAAGATGGAGAAGAGGTAAGACTTGAGGTTATTCAGGAAAAGATTGAAAAGTGGCTAAGGTGGCATTTTTTGAAAAATGTCCCATTTTACCTCAAAAGTTGCAGGAAATAACAAAATACTTTAAGTTATAGAAAAGGATTCAAATTAAGATATTATTTAGACAAATTTTCAAAACAACACAAATAAAGGGTAAAATACGAGATGCACAAAATGGATATGCAGTAGCAAGGATCCAGAACTACCTTGTGTTTATTTGTTACCTTTGAACCCCCTTCCTGCTCTAGGTTAGACTTAAGGTGAGAAGAGTAGCATCTATGAGAATGTAAGAGTATTTTGGGGGGGGGGGGAGGGGTGGTGTTTCCTTAAGATTAAAACCCTAGATCTGATCCTTTTTCTGATTCTGATTGCAGTCAAAAATAACCCTCTTGAACAATTAGTAATGCTCAACTTGTTTTTTGTAGTATTCTAGTGGACGAAGTGAGGAAGATTTCATTCAGTTCATGAATGAAAAGTGTGGAACAAAACGCAAGTCTGGTGGTGGACTTAACTCAGAGGTGACCATTAATATTATTTATTGCATCTTATTAATAATTATCATTGATTGGTATCAATGAATGTGATCTCTGAGATTGCAGTGGATTTCTCCCTCTGATAGTTGAGAAAATCATAGTTATTTTGCTCTGTCACTTATTTTTGGTTTAATGAATTGTTTCCTAGGAAATTAAAGTCTTTGAAACAAAATTACGGCTCTACTTTAACATTCAAATCATTTTCTTCCGTGATTTTTCGTTTTTTTCTTTTCCACAAAAGGCTGAGCGTGTCTCTGTCCTCTGATATAAACACGGGAGTCAGCCAATTAGAGCACACATAGTATCTCAAATATTTTATAATATTATTTATTTCATCTTATTAATAATTATCATTGATTGGTATCAATGAATGTGATCTCTATTGAGTATTGTAGGCCAGTAGACATCATAGCAGTTGAATTATAATTTGTAAATGCCATCCATTATGTGATTTTGAATTTTTTAAATGTTTTTTAAAGGCTGGAAGAATTGATGCTTTTGATGAGTTTGCAAAAACTTTCATGGGTGATAAGGTAGGTTTGCAGAATCTGAAGACTGTCTTACTCACTCACCCATCATACCCTTCTTTCATCTAGATTCATCCATCTATTCATCCATCCACCAATCCACCCACCAATCCATCTATCCATTCATCGTACCCTATTCCTTTCATCCATCCACCCACCAATCCATCCATCCATCCATCAACCCTATTCCTTTCATCCATCCACCAATCCATCCATCCATCCTATCTTTTCTTTTCTTCAATATTCATCCATCTATCCATTCCTCCTTCCCTAGTCCATCCATCTATCTATCATTCTCTCCCCTCTCCTTCCTTCTCCATGCTTCCCTTCATCTTCCACATCCACCCACCCAACGGTATCAATCCATCTATCTATCATTCTCTCCCCTCTCCTTCCTTCTCCATGCTTCCCTTCATCTTCCACATCCACCCACCCAACGGTATCAATCCATCTATCTATCATTCTCTCCCCTCTCCTTCCTTCTCCATGCTTCCCTTCATCTTCCACATCCTCCCACCCAACGGTATCAATCCATCTATCTATCATTCTCTCCCCTCTCCTTCCTTCTCCATGCTTCCTTTCATCTTCCCCATCCACCCACCCAACAGTATCAATCCATCTATCCCTCACTCCTTTGAACAAATAACCCACCAAGCACCCATACTTCCATCACTTGCTACACTCAAACAACAATGATCACTGATATATTGTTGTTTTAAATACTCCAAACCCCTACTAGAATGACATTTTTCCATTTATTCCAGGACAAACAAGATTCTATTTATGAAGCAGCCAAAGGACTTGTTGACAGCCAGGAAGATAAAAAGTAAGAAGTAGTTTTCATGGGTGGCGTAGTGGTTTACCGCTCGCCTCTCACCGCTGTGGTCCAGGTTCAAGCCACGGCTTGGTTGGATCATATGTGAGTTGAGTTTTTTTTGATGTGTTGTTCTCTCCTGTGCCACGAGGTTTTTTTCTCCTGGTTTTCTGGTTTTTCCTCCCTCTGTGTTACTTAACTGACTTTTTTTTGTTGTGTATAAAGGATGGCTAAGTATTATGTGAAAGTGATGGAGAAAGTAAAGCAAGTGGGGAATTCATTTATCACCACTGAAACAAGTCGCATGGAGCGATTGCTAGGTATGGTTGTTAACAGGGTTATATTGATATTTATCCTGGCCTTCCCTTACTCTTTTGTATCTGAGACATGGGTAGCTATGTCTGCAGAGACAGAGTGCGGAGAACCTCATGAATGATCGGCGTAATCTCATTGATCTTTTAGCATATGTCATTTCAAGGTTTCCTCGGACAATAAAGGGTGGGAAACGGGAGGGGAGGGGAGGCAGGGGCGTAGCCAGGATTTTGCTTTGGGGGCCCAAAACCCTTTTACAGAACATCAACCAAAAAATCGGCCAACAAAAAAAAAAGGCAAACACGATGGAGGAGGGGATCCGGGCCCCCTGGCTACGCCCCTGGGAGGGGTTGTGTAACATAGCAGCAACGATTGCAACAACTGCAACAAAAAGACTTCGCAAAATTATAACAACAAAAGCAACGACAACTGCAGTATAACAGCAACAGATTATTTAAACACATCAAAGAAATATTGTCATTTAATTACAAAAGGAGACTTTTTGCATCACTTTTAGTTGCAAATTCGAAAAAGCATTATAGTATATATTTCCACCGATTTTAATAAACCAAGGGTTTCTTCGCACTATTTATCATTGTTTCCTCTTTTCCCTGTTTTTAGGTGGTCAAATTAGTGCCCAAAAAGTAGATGAATTTACCAAAAGAAGCAACGTCCTCGCGCAGTTTGCTGCTGGCTCACCTGAGAAGACAGAGTTGTAGGCAGTTCAATGTTGTTCGCATTGTCCTGTACGCATGAATAAAACGTAACATAGTCTGGCCAACAGCTGCTGGCTGGTTCCATTTATATGATGGTAGGGTGACCCAAATATTAGGATTTTCTCTTAATTTTGTTGTCCTCACGGGGAAGACAACGTCTTGAAAAAGTCTTGTCCCCACCAACATGGTCACCTTACCTTCATTTAAATGGTTGTTTTTTCAGTATGTGTTTCTACTAATATTCCATTCTTGCCCTCAACCAGTGTGGGATGAAGTTTGAATTTCGTTTTAACGATCTTATTTTAATTCTAGTGATTATGAGACACGAAAAATGTCGCCCATTGTCATAAAATATTCATCTGGGAAGCCTGTTTTGCTCGAATCTAAACGTGTTGCAATTTTTCATTGGATAAGCACAGGAAGCCCACCCCAGAAAATCTGCCGTATACTTTCATTTTTAGCTTTTAGTAATAGATCGACTGCAAAATCATTTTCATAAAGACCTTGTGTTTTCTCATTACTGTTCAGCTTATTTGTGTCTTTGAATCGTAAAAAAAAAGATAATCTCGATATTCCTCTCGTCGGTGTGACGTCAGAGCCGCCATGTTGGATGAACGCTTCTCGGCCAGCGGTTCTTTTTTCTTATCCTCGGACATTATCAACCGATATCCCAGCCGCTACAAGGGGTTTATTTACTAAATATTCAACTCTAAATCTCCATCGAGATAATATTGAAACAAAGCCGGATTACTCGACTACGTCTCGTAAACATTCACCGATTTTCACTTGGCCAACACTTGGCCTACAGCGAATAATTGTTAACTAATTCCTAAATTCTGATTGGTTCGTGTATCCAAAAGTAAGCGGTTGCAAGTATCGGTTGGTGTGAGCGCACAGAGCAGAATACATGGGATTGACACAAAAACATGCGGGGAAAATGTTATCGTACACACTATTTTGCTTGATTTTTCCATTTATTTTTGATGGAAGAGAACTATCTTGACCTCGAATACCAAACAAAATTTAATAAAGCCGATGTTTTTCTTATTTTTTTCAACTTGCACTTTTATTAAAAGTGGGCTCCCTGTGGTTTCAGACCCTGAAACGACACTCAACGAAACGCAGCTGATCGTAAATCTTTTTTATTGATGATTTACATTTACTGCCATAATACTGAGAGCATATTTATTTGTAAGGGTCTTCTTCTACTATTACGAGACCAACAACAACTACCATGCCGGCCAAGGCAATTTTTTTGGTACCCATACCCGGAAGGACAGGAATACCGCCAAAACGAGAGGTCTCCTCTTATGCCAAGGCAATTACATGACAATGCGCGCTTCGTAAACCTCGGAGTCTTCCTTTCATAACCTCTCTGCAAACAAGCGAACAAAATCATGCAGTCAGACACAGGTAACCCACAAAGCAATATTTCAGGGAGCGAAAGCCCCAAACGGCATGTAAGCAAAAGCCCTTCCAATAAAACTGGCTCCACTTAACAATTAGAAGACGAACTCGAGATTTTTATCGGCTGATAGTTGACGAGGGGCTCCGGCCCCGAGTCAACTATCAAAGCCGATAGAAATCGAGAGTGAGTCTTCTAATTGTTTTAGTAAAAATCTCAACTAAACTATACTATACTAAACTAAACTAAACTTCACAAAAGCGCGAAGGAAAAGCCGCCATTTTTTCAAAACATGCCCGGCTTTCTCTACCCACTATCTATCGGCTGATAGATAGTGAGTACGTTAGCCAATCAGAATGCAGGATTTGCAATAGTATAGTAGTAGAATTTTACTAATACTCAATAGATAGCACAATGATATCTCCTCTTCATTCAAGTTGTACGTCAGGTTCAGCATCTTTCATTAAAGTCCACCTAACCCCTTTCAGTATTGATTTTACATCAAGTTAATAGTTGAATGGTGAAATATTTCTTCATCTGAATGTTGCGCCCTTAAGATTGATCCCAGCTAATTCATAAGCTTTCATAGTCATGTCGGATCGGATCCTTCGATGAAAAAAAAAAACGAGAAATTTATGAAAAAGGCAGTATTAATATACAAAAATAAAGCAGTATTTCACCTTTGAAATTGGTGTATCGCAGTTTCACGTGCTAATGAGACCTGCTAATATTCTAAGTGATGGATAAAACATGAGCGGGAGACCTTTATGGGGATTTAAAATGGCGAGCCGCAGGCAAGCCTTTTTAGCCCAATAAAGGTCGGACGCGAATTCTATTAAATCCTCCTTTTAATAATAATATTAATAGGATTTCATGAAATTATCTCGTACAACTTAATCTAGGGATTTAGAAACTGTTCTGCAATAGTTCTATATTCTTTGCGCAACACTTTTTACTGAAATCCACGGAACAGTGCAATAGTTCTATATTCTTTGCGCAACACTTTTTACTGAAATCCACGGAACAGTTTGCAATGTTTATTCTACGACTTTCTTTTTTCTTTTTACTTTGATCACCGCTTTGATCATAACAAGGTCCTCAGGTCCTGAGGGGCGTAATTATTGATTGCGTGCCGCCTGTAATTGCATTCATGAGAAAGGAGAAGAGGAAGGAATATATATATATATTTTTAGTTTCACGTGTTAAGTGCTTCTGGATAGGATTTTTGTACGTTGTGCTGTTCAGGTCAATTGAATCATTTCTGCTCAGCTCATCCTATAAGAGGCAGCAGATTTAAGACAACAATCTCAGACACTTCTAGACTACCTTGGGTGCTCTATCCCACCCCCTCTCTTATAAGGATTTAGCTATCTATATAATTACTTTTTACGTTATCACTATATGGATATTCTAGCAAACTCCTGATGTTATAGATAATATAGATAACAAGACGCATGGTTCAAACATTCTACCATAAAAAAATAGTTCGTTTCTTCTGTGCATGCTTTGTGTCTAAATTAATAGTAACGCCGATAGAAAGGCGAGCGGTACGTGGTTCTTGATCACTGATTAGAGTCTAATTAATGTCTGAAGATATCTGAATGATTAGAGTCTTGGGTTGACAGGCAGTCATCGTAATTGAACACAAGAATGGTGGCAGCGCCGCGCTGTGTGTAATACGATACGGGCCGGCAAATCTATTAAGCTGGTTAGGCTGTGTGGAACGAGCTCATTGTTAGAGGTCTACAAAAAAAGGTTAAGATGCAAGGTATTGCTGCTTTTCATACATGCCATGTTGGAGGCTAAACTTAAAACGAAAGATTTTTATCATCCATCATGACGGTAATGCCTTTAATATGACAGTGTCTGCGGTGCATTTGAAACGAATGGTAACTACTTATTTAAGTTTTGCAGCATCACATGCCGCCGGTCATGATAAATGGCAGAACAATAAAATGCGTTTACTCTCGGGAACTGCCATCTAACATGGCTGCCTCAAAATCTAAGAATACCAAGACAGCAATGCATCTCGGACTTCTCGGGCCGGTAGTCGTAATACAGACTGGGCTTCCTGTGGTTTCAGGGACAGCGGCTTTCCATGTGAAAAAACAAAATGGTGGTCGAAGTTATTCTGACAAGAAAAATTGAACAAGCCATAAAAAAGGCTAAAAACATCGATGAAATACCTGAGGACTTAACAGAAAGGCTCTCACAATACGACGAGAATGAAGATGGTGACAGAGAAAAGAAGACACAAAGAACTATAGAGTTTGGTTTAGTTCGAGAAGTGTGGAATCATTTGAAGAGAGATCGAATCAAATCTGATGGTAAGAAAGTAGCAGATATCAGAGTTCCGTTGCCTTCAAACAATTGTTTCAAGTCGTGACATTTGGGTCTGTTTCTATACATTTACTGTATTGTTGACCTAAATGCCAGATGTTTGAAGGCAATGTTGTTTGCATCTAAGAGTGAACAACAGACAGCAAAATATGTTCTAAGTGGAGCCTGAAACTAGTATGTTTTTTTGGCTTAAAAGTTAACGTCAAAGACTGCCAAACATTTGCCTGTTAGCAGCCAAACATACAAGTTTTAAGGCTCCACTTAGAACATGTTTTGCTGTCTGGTGTTTACGCTTCTAAAGATGCAAAGGACTGTGATGGATTACAAGCATTCCCAAGAGAGTCATATGACAAAGACATGGCAGCCATGTTGGTGGTATTAACAATGGATGCTAGTGATAAATTTTTGTTAAGAATCAACAACATAGCCACCATGACGTAACATGCAATCGAAGAATTTGAATGTGGATGTGATCTTAGTCTTTCTGTTTTGTTAACGTTTAGTCTTGAATCCCAGATAAAACAAGTCATATCTATTTGCACGAACTCCTTGAAGGAAGTGAACTTTATGTTGAGCCGCCAAAACCACCTGAAAGGGTAAGCTTTTTAACTAAGTAGACCCCTTGCAACATGTCAGAATGCAGCTCAAATTGGAAGACAAAACAAAAGAATTTAAATCTCCTGAGAATTGAAACCTATTGTTTTGTCATCCAAATTGAGCTGCATTCTGACATGCTGTAAGGAGTCTGTCATGATACCTGAAATTCTAGGGCTTTTCAGAGTCTCTGGCATTTTTTTGAACATTTGCAGTATCGTACCACAGTATCAATGACAGGGCTCTGGGGTCAAGGCAAATATGACCAGTCAACATGTCCATTCAAAACCATATTTGACCGGTAAAGTACCAAATTTGGCCGGACATTGACTGTTGACCAGCCGTTATTATGAGCCCTGCAAGGGTAAAAAGTCCTCTTCTGTTGCTAAAATCAAAGCAAAATATTCTGAGTTTGTTACATGATTAATGTACTGGTAATTGTAATTTATAATCAATTAAAATGTCTTTTCCTGGTCATTTCATAAACAGAGTCCAGAATTAGTTGCTCGTTTAAAGAGGCTTAAAGCAGAGCAGGAAAGATTACAATATGATCAAATGGTGTCCAATTTAGGACCAAAGGTTTGCAATATATGCTTTATCTTTTTTTGTTGTATGATTGAACCCTTCCCCTCCCCCCCTCCTCCACACCTAGCTGTTTAATTAACTCTCTCTAAGGGACTTGTCAGAAATTAGCAGGGGGAGGGGGTGGAAAATGGGGGAGGGTCATAACTTTTTGAACCCTTGAAAAGGGGGGGGTCATAAAAAATAGGCAGTGAAAAAGGAGGGTCACATAAATTTATGCTCATGCAGGTACCCCTAAAAACACTGGAAATTGTATTTTCAAGGCTTTCAATTTCAAAATTTCTTGTGTGAGGCATGCCCTCAAACCCGATTAGGTGCTCCACCTTTGCCGGTCAGTACCCTTACTTGTCCCTCAAAAAAAAAATGCCCTCAGCAGTCATATTTTAACTGAAAGATAAAGGTTTATAAATATTTAGGGTTTCTCATGTATAAATGTTAAAGGACAGGTCTTATTTCAGTTTGGTTTGGAAGGTATTATTTGTGCAGGGGAGGGTCATGATATTTTGGGCCAAGCCCAAGGGGAGGGGCAGGAAATTCCATCCCCATTGCTAGGGAGGGTCACATCATTTTCGGCACTCAATTTCAAATCTTCACCCCCTAACATAAGTCCCTAACGTAAGTCCCTAACGTAAGTCCCTAACGTAAGTCTCTAACATAAGTCCCTAACGTAAGTCCCTAACCTTGTGTCATTATTTAATTGTCCATTAAAATTGATGTTATTGGCAAGTGTGAGATAGTCACGATTCTATGCCCCTGATTTATGTATCCAAACTGAGGCTAGGTGATCCAGGAGTACATATGGCCATATCTTGGTAAAGGCCTATAAAAAAGTCCAGCCCTTTGCATAAAAGTATATTTCAAAGGCAGTAGCTTCTCATTGGTGAATTAAAAGACCCCATGTTCGTAGTCCATTTTTTAAGTCCATTATCTCTCACAGTACAGACCATTGTTGAACCCAGGGGGGTACTTTGGGTGATTTCATACAGGGATGCTCTGATGGAACTCTCAATCCCTTACCCTTTTATGTACCAAATTTAAGCAAAAAGGTACCCCTTTTATTTCCCTTTTTGCCTGAAAAGGTACCCCTTACGTATACCTTGAAGAACAGCTAGCCCTTTTTATACCAAAACTCACAAATTCCCACCCCATTGCTATACCTGCAGCCTAAAAAAGGTACCACTTTTGGGTGGAGTATCCCCATATAGTCAATTAATGGGGTACCCCCCCTCCTTGGTGTTCAACTCTCTAATAGTTATTTGATTTTGATATTTTTTTAGTGGGATGATAGGACAGAAGGTCTAGCAACAGAAGGTAATAAACTGGATTTCTTAGGGGGTGGGGGTGTTACCAATATGTAGCAATAAACAAATAATATATTGCGCTTTATGCAGTAGGTAGGTCTTTAGGTGGATACACTCACGTTGAGGGGGAAATTTAACAAAATGTTCACCACTATTAAATGTGAATAGGCTTAATCCATTTGAGTGTGATAAAAGGATAAGGGAATCATTCTAAAGAGAATAATACTAAAGGGAATGAATGACACATGGTATAATGAAGGTTACCAACAAATGAATGGTCCTTTTGTCAACAGAAGCAAGAATATGTATCCAGCTGAGTTGACCTTCAGAACAAACTCAAGGTCAACCAATCAGAATTGAGGATTTCACATATTTTGATTTCACGTATTTTAATTAGTATTTCCCATTATTCTGCCAAGAAAATTTATGAAATACGAGTTCTTCCTTCTTTAAATTAATTGTAAATGCTAGTCGAACTCATTTAATTTCAATCAAAAAGAAAAGTCTACATTGTATACTTGGAAAATACTCAAAAAATGCTAACCAAAAATAGTGGCCCATAATTCCTTTCAGGGAAGGTGATCAACTCAGCTGGATCTGAATTCCTTTCATTTTTTTAATAATTGAAACATTGAATTAATGATAATCATTATTGTACTTTACAGTAAAATCAACTTCCAAGCAGTTGTCCTCGGTAGTGAACTTCTTGTGTACTGTCGGTGCTGCATTTGTGTTTGGATTTGTTGCTTCACGATATGCTTTTCCAAATCTAGCTCTGGTAAGTACTGTATGTTTTACAGCAGAATGTCATCCATCCATCCATCCATCCATCCATCCATCCATCCATCCATCCATCCATCCATCCATCCATCCATCCATCCATCCATCCATCCATCCATCCATCCATCCATCCATCCATCCATCCATCCATCCATCCATCCATCCATCCATCCATCCATCCATCCATCCATCCATCCATCCATCCATCCATCCATCCATCCATCCATCCATCCATCCATCCATCCATCCATCCATCCATCCATCCATCCATCCATCCATCCATCCATCCATCCATCCATCCATCCATCCATCCATCCATCCATCCATCCATCCATCCATCCATCCATCCATCCATCCATCCATCCATCCATCCATCCATTAGCAGCTTATTATAGAATCTCCTTTGGATTTCACACCCTTTATTCCTTAGCCTATCATTTCTTAATATGGAAGCCATAATGTACATTATTATATGACAAGGTGATTTCATGCAATAGGATTGGTCAATTTGCAGTCCATAACTTACACTTGTACAGTACGGACCGAAAATCAAAATTGTCTCTCCTAGCCTTGCTATATAATAAATATCTTATAACTTCGTTTGCTCGGTCCGTACAGCAAATTATTTCATGGCCCACATGCTACACGCTTGGGCCATAGGGCAGTGGAAAAAACTTGGTCCATAACTTATGGTATGGACCTCAAACTCGGTTAATAAGAGTTATATATGTGTACAAGATTTCCTTAATTATTATTTCTTGAAAAAGCTCAAATAGACTAACACACTTATCTTTGTTTTTGTTTTTCATAGAGAGTTATAATAGGGCTTGTCCTGGCATGTCTTGTTGCAGTAGCAGAAGTCTATTTCATGGCAAGAACAGAGATTTAGAAAGACTACAAGTATGCTTTATCTAAGAATATATTGCTAGGCAATTTTTTAAAGGAAATATTTATTAAATTAGCATATTTAGAAAGTAATTTAAATTTAACCTCGGAAAGATTCAAATTAAGAAATTAAGAAATTTTGGTAAAAGGAACTTATTTGCCACTGCAATTGTGCAGTGTTAAAGGTGCAGGGATGCACATTGTACCTCTTAGAGGTTAGATTTTGTTATATGGTACCTTTAAGAGTGTTCAAGTAAAAAAAAAACAAATTAAATTCTGAATTTTTTTCAAGTTCAGGGAATTGTCAGGAAAATTCTGCCAGTGCTGGCAGCCTTCACAAAATCGTTTTAAATTTAGGATTCTTAGTTGGGCTTCCTGTGGTCGAACTACCATTTTTTGTACAACAAGTGCACATTGTGGTCAGTGAAACATGGTTTTCGGTCAGGGAAATGTCAGGGAATTTTATTTTTCCAGCTGAGTGAGAACCCTGTTTTAGTAGATTGTTAGTTAGTTAGACAGTTTGTAGTAGTGTTATTTTGTCTTCCTTTACCAGTCAGCACATATCCAAGCCAAATGATGTTAGCAAATCTTCCATCAGCAATACAGACAACACACAGGATAACAGCACTCACACAAGTCTCAAAATCCTCATACATCAAGAATTCAGGATTTAGGAATAAAAAGCAAGGTAATCTTTTAGAAATTTTAATTTATAACAAATAAAACCTACTATTTAAGGTGTATTATTTGGAATTGTAGCCATCTTAAGAGTGAGGTCCAGGTGTCCGGAGCACGTACGAACCGTCCAATCACAGCGCGCTTCGATGCTTAGCCAAGCGGCCCTTGCTCCAAGTCTCTTCCCAATACAAAAACACGCGTTTCAAAGAATTTAGAGAAAAAAAGTTGAAGTATACGTGTTGTTTAAAAAATTAAAGTAAATCTTTGCTATCCATCTCCTCAAATTCTGTGAGATATATGACTTTTAAGACTCGGGCGAGGGCCGCTTGAATTACAATAACAATCCTTTTCGCGCTTAGTTTTTCGTACAGCTGGGTCAGAAAGTGGTCCAAAATAGGGACCCAATCTTAATGATTTTGGTACGGGTAGCGGTAAATACCCCCCCCCCCCCCTCAGGGACTGTTGAACTGCTCAATACTGGGTGACTATTTTATACACAAATACATTGTTTAGCTTACATTTCTGTGATTTAACTTTTAGTTTTGGAATATTTAAGGTCAAAATAATTGTCATCTTACATTCTTTCTTTTTCTTTCATTCATTCATTCTTTCTTTCTTTCTTTCTTTTTTCTTTCATTCATTCTTTCTTTCATTCATTCTTTCATTCTTTCTTTCATTCATTCATTCTTTCTTTCATTCTTTCTTTTTTCTTTCTTTCTTTCATTCTTTCTTTTTTTTTTCTTTTTTTCTTTCTTTCTTTCTTTCATTCATTCTTTCTTTCATTCATTCTTTCATTCTTTCTTTCATTCATTCATTCTTTCATTCTTTCATTCTTTCTTTCTTTCTTTTTTCTTTCACTCATTCTTTCTTTCATTCTTTCTTTCTTTCTTTCTTTTTTTTCTTTCATTCATTCATTCATTCTTTCTTTCTTTTTTCTTTCATTCATTCTTTCTTTCTTTCTTTCTTTCTTTCTTTCTTTCTTTCTCCATTGCAGTTTTCTGGCCTACATGTTATTAACTGCCAGGGTTTCTATCAGTTTTTAATCTCTATTGTTAGATTTTTGGAAAAAAAAAACTGAAACTTTCTTCCTTTCGGAATTTCCATTTACTTTCAAATTATTTTTCATTTTTGCTAAAAAAAATAATTTAATTTATTCAAATAAAAACTTCAAAAAGTTATTACGTAATGTTAGACTTTCTTAAGTCCTTCATAGCGGCCCTCCGCTCAATGCTGGCCTCGCGCTTCGCGATCTCATCCACAAACAGCATAGCGAGCTCATAGCAAGTACGACTTGTGGCAAGTCTAATATAATGTTAAAAATCGAAACGGAAAACATTTCAATGTACTTTTCTCGATTTCCCTGCTACAAATTCCATTCCATTTATTCAAACGGCGCAATAGTTCTTACATCATGGTTAAAGAATGCACTTACGATTAATAATATTGATCACAGTTTGCCCAAGGGCTTATTTCATTGTCCAAATGACGAGGTCCAAATTTGCATTGGAAACCATAGCAACGATATTGGCCTTGACAAGATGACTCTGCAACGTTACATTTTTTCAGGACGGGATATGTCTGTGTTTTAAGTACTACATCTTTGAAATTCCATAGCATTATCTTGTTTTCTCTTAGTTTTTTTTTTGCTGGCAAAAGTAACAACATCTTTTTTTTCGCTGTAAATATTCTGCAGCGTGACAAAATGTCACGGTGTTGAACTGACGTTAACAGCACTAAGTGTCACGGCCTGGTCACGGCATTTGCATTCTTCAAAACACCACCAACTAATTGCAAAGAAAATACCAGCGAACAAAGCAGTTTTACTAAAATAACATTATTCCAAAATAAGAAAATACGACTAAAACTTGACAAATAAAAGATTAAATGGATTTTTCGCTTTTGTAAGCAGCTGTTTCGTGGTGAAAAGCAGAAACACGATATCTTGTTGAAATATGTTTCGGAAGGAACGGCACAGCATCAAAGCGTTGTCTCAACAACATTCTATCAAATTCGCACAAAGATAATAATTATTAAATTATAAAAGAATTGGATTAATGATATTATTCCATAGCTTTAAAAAAATTTGCACTTTTTTCAAGAAACACCTTTTTCAACCTTTCTCACTTGAAATGGACTTCTGCTAGTTATGGACTAGTTATGGACTTTTGCTACTTTTAATATCGTTAGCTAAGATTTAAATTAAATGTTAAAACGTTCACAACATTTTTGTACGAGTTCAACTCGTTTTTAGTGCTATTTTGCTAACAAAAGTACAGAAACAAGAAACAGTTTTTAATTCCCATAGAAAATCATGGTTGAATTCATACAACGGAATCAGGTCAAGCTTCATGACTTTCTGGGGGTTAACAACAGTGAACTGTAGTATTTTTGGCCATCATTTGATACCGAGCTATTTCCAGTCGTACCGCGGAATTGAAAGTGAACACTGCGGTTTCCGTGAATGGAGTTCAAACATTCTCAAACTCGAATATAAGCATCCTACATAAATCTGTTCTTCTTGTTGTTTGTCCTTTTAAGTGGCTGTCACGTCTGTCTCTTCAAGAAGAGTACCACAGTCTTTTACTAATGATTATTTATCTTAGAAAAACTTTAGCAAACAGCTTTTCAGTAATTGTTTATCTGTCGTCTCACTTGCCTGTCAATCTTGTTTACCGATTGAAAATATTTTGAGGAGAGTAGGAACCATTAGTCGAATTGATTGGCTTTCTCTTTGCTTTATGGCGAGAAGGTTAAACGAAGAAATAAGAAGGATTCGTAGGTAGAATCAAGAGGTTTTAGAATTCACGCGAAAAATAATCATTATAGTTAATGGTCCATGACCATGATGAAAACAAAGGCCTTACTCATCTGACCAAAATATAGAACCGCACCTTTCAAAATGATTGAAATGACACTTAAGTGATGGATTACGATTTCACTTGCATACGTAACACTATCACGATAGTTAACCATCACTTTACCTCTCTGAGCAACGGCTATGCATCTCATATTACCCGCGTCACATATTACACCCAAATCGTAAGCCATTCTGATCATCGTTAATTTTGGTTCACATACTTTGAGTTTTCTATTCATGACTTGACCTCGTAGGTACTAGACGCTAGTCATTCGCCTTTTTGACAGTTAGAATCCTCAAAGAACCAATAAACGAGAAGGATCTTCGGCTTGATCGAATTCAAGAGGAGTAGTCTGTTACAGTTCAGCTCTGTTGAAGGTAGAGGAGCCTGACCGACGCTGAACGTTGTTTGTTCAAACAGCTCACCAAATGCTGGCCTTCCTCGACTCGTTCAAGCTTCATTACTGTTAATGGTACCACAAAATGGCTATGAAAGGTCGTTATCGTCGTCCAGTTCTTTGTCTTTTATATTGGATCACCTTAATCTGTGTTATTCAAACAACAAATGGAGCAATCGCAGAGGAAAAGGTTACCGAAGGACGACCTAGAAACTCTGTTGTCCATTCTTTTATTTCATCCAGTGGAGATATTTTCAGTTTTTACAAACCACAAGATAGCGTCGCTGCTGAGGCTTTAAAACTTTTTCACATTTCGGAGAATGGCGTGGTAACCACTGCTAAGACTTTAACTTATACGAAAGGAAAACCCAACAAGTACGAAATGACTGTACTTCAAAGACCTCAAGGAGCTACCGAAGGTGGATTAGCGCATACATTGAGAATATCCATCGAAGATATCAATAATTTTCCGCCAACTTTTGCCTTCCCAACTTATCACGGCACGGTGGCCGAGGGTTCCCCGGCAAACACTCTTGTTGACGGTCTAGAAAAGTTTTATGCCGAGGACAGGGATACCAGTGGAATAAAGGCATACAAGATTATAAGCGGTAATGAAAGAGGTTACTTTCAAGCTAGTACCAAGACAGTTGGGGAATGGCAGTTTCTTGAACTGAAAACCACGAGCACTCCAATTGTGCGTGATCCAAACACACCATTTATAATACTCACAATAGAGGCACAAGATGGCGGTAATCCCACACTGTTTGGCAGCACGAAAGTCAAGATAGCAATTGAAGATAGCAATAACAATGTACCTAAATTCGAAGAGAACCAATACTCGATCGAAATAAAAGAAAATACACCATTAATGACGAAAGTTATGCGAGTAAAGGCAACAGATTCTGATGTAGGTACAAATGGAGGGATTTATTACTACATGAACCCGCTGGATAATTATTTCTCGGTGGATGCAATTACAGGGGACATTAAAGTGGTGAGAGAGCTTGACTACTTAGTAAAATCGTCGCACTCTCTTACAATCTACGCTAGAGACAGAGGCTCTCCTTCAAAAACAAGCGCTCCAAAGACTGTTACCATCAGTATACCTAGCGACATCACAGGGTACCCTCCTTCAGACACACTAAACCCAGGCAAAAACACGAACCCTTATTTTGCCTATCCAACATATAAATTTAGTATACGTGAAGATTTTCCAGTCAAAGCGGCACTACTTGCTGTGAGAGCATCTGATAATGATCCAGTTGGTCCAAATAAACGTCTACGGTATTCCCTATCAGGAAGTGATAAATTCGTCATTGATCAAAACAGTGGGATCGTGACATTGGACAAAGCGGTGGACTACGAAACTGAGAGTAAAAAGTACATTCTAACAGTGACTGCGACAGATCAAGGGTCTTTGACTGCAACAACCAAGCTTGAAGTGGAGATACAGGATGTCGACGAGAACCATCTTGCTCCTCAATTTAACACAAAACAAGAGAGTGTCTCAATTCCAGAAAACGCTGCAAATAACTCGCTTGTTTTTACAGCAGTTGCCAAAGACACAGATGCTGGATCTAACGGTAAAGTAAACTATTACCTTGAAGAAGGGTCAGGACTTGGATACTTCAAGATTAGCCCAGACGATGGAAGAGTGACGGTTGCAGCTTTGCTTGATCGTGAGAAGCAATCCCACTATGAGCTTGTTATCACAGCTATTGATAGTGCAGTATTTCCTCGTTCTTCCAGAATGTTTCTCATGATAAAGATTAACGATGTTAACGACAATTTCCCTTATTTTACACAACCTATCTACTTGGCTAAGGTGCCCGAAAAATCACTTGAGAACACCTTTGTTACTGTGATATCTGCAAAAGACCCTGATGCTGATGCTCAAACAATTTCTTACGGTTTAACAGATGCCTCTAAAAATTTCAAAGTTGATCCTCAGACTGGGATAGTGAGAACTGCACGTTCTTTGGAAGGCAGCATTCGAAGATTTGAGCTGGCTGTTACTGCAAGCTCAACGGACAGCATCACTGGACAGCTAAATGTCACCGTTACAAGCAAGGCCGACAAACCTCCTGTATTTAAAAACCTTCCATACCAAGCAACGGTACCAGAAAATATGGGAATCGTACCTAATCTCATGTGCATCGCTGCCGTGGATTCAAACTCTCAGGAAGTAAAATACAAGATCGCTTCAGGAGCGGATAATGTTTTTGGATTGGATGCTAAATCAGGTAAGAGTGTATCTTGCGTCTAACTAACTCTTTATCTGGGTTAATTTAGATTAAGTACTCGTTTTATAAATTTATTTATGAAACTTGACTGAGGTGTTCAGTTGTTGGAGTTTCGTCTTGTCGGACAAGATAAGACACTTGCACTGGCAGGTCCTTGGATATGGATGCTGGAAAGTGCTACAAAAAGTAATTAACCATAACATTTTGATTAAGAAATATTAAATGCAGAAGATGTCGTATCGAAATATGTTTTTGGGTAAATTACAAGAAATTTATAAGATTCCAGAATTCGTAGAATGCAATATTTGTTCTAGAATGAACAGATAGCCCTGCAATGACAAGTTGATTCGCTCTTAAAATTACATCATAGACTTTTAACTTACAGTCTGATATTGTTTTGTTCGTAAATGTTTTTCATGTTTGACGGGAAGAATTCACTTAAATATTTTTACTATGATGAAAGATGGTTTGAGTTTAAAAGGATTTTCAATATGTCGTGACAACTGAGGCGAAATTATTCAACAAGAGATGTCGGAAATTTTGCATAATAACAAATACAGTTCAAGGTTCTGCACCGTGGGCTTGTCTGTTTTGTCTATTTTATTATCTAAATTATTTTTAACTAGTAATAAAATAAGATAAAAATTTATCATATTTGCAACGTTTACTCGAGACAAAAAGAGCATCAAGTGAAGGAATCGATGTTTATGCGTCCAGCATCGAACTGGATTGTTAGTAAATTGTTTTGAAATCCAGAAACAAAAGAAATACGGTTTCCAACTGCGTTTTAACGTTGTGAATCTTTAATGGTGTTAGGTTTTATTGTGCTGTTTTCAATACCACACACCAGGCAAGCAAAGAAGTCGTGTGTCAATTAAACTCTGATCTAAACCATTATTATTCTTTGCCACCACTGATGAAGAGAGGGATCTAGATAACGTGCCAAACAAAGGAGTAGCATCCAATAGCAAAAAAAGCCTTAAGGCTTGAAAGCATTTGTATTCAAGCTTTATTCTTTACTATCAACAAAGGGTTGAGCAGTGGAAGTACAATAGCGAGGACTGTAAAACTCGAGTCATGCAAACTGAAATTATCTTAGCGAAAGTAACCTTTGATTAAGGTTCTGTAACCAAATAGGTCTCTATAGTTCAGAAAAGGTGAACAACTGAATTTGGGTTGGGCTGGGTTTGTCTGTTGTTGAACGTAGGCGTGAATGGATGTACGGAATTTTACCGCCATTACACAGTCTTTTACACAAATTTCTTCGCGAGCTTTCTTATAAACTGGCTCATTTCCCGTAAATAATTTGCCTTTTTAGTCTCCTTTCTTGAGACAACTTTGGTTATTTCAAGATTATTTTATGCTTGGAGTTCAATTTTTTTTCTGTCACGCAACATCCGTGTCAAAGAGATGATTTATTTTAATTACGAAAAAATATTTGTTTGGTCTGCTGATTATGTCATCAATTTTTTGAAAATTCCTTTCAGTTTTTTAAGAAGTCTAGTTGTTTGTGAAAGTTTCGTAGTATTTCTGATATTTGCCCCATAAAAATCATTGTTTATCTTTATATTTCATCTTTAAAATGGTTCTGGAGAGATAATTTATCCAGAAACACCTTGAATGAAGACACGAAAGGAAAGAAGCTGCAGTATTCTTTAACGATATTATCGATCACTCTTCACCAAGCATACAAATCTCTTGTACTCAGTAAAATACATAAAGAGAATAGCTTCTCACATTAACTCATTCCAATAAAGACTTTCTAAATTGCTTTGTAAACGTTGATAAATACTTCAACAAACGTTCCTGCAGCAACCACTTCGAAGAAACCCAGATAACATAATCTTCACCGATCTTGGAATGCAGATTATTTCTAACTTTCAATATTTTGACGTCTGAAGCGAAGCCTAAACTGAAGCTTGAAGCGGTTAGCTTTGCATTAATGCTAGCATTAGCAGACAGCAATCATTATTTCAAAGTATTTGAATTCTTTGTCAATATTGATAGTCCCATGCAAAGGTGACCATGGGTGAATGGCTTCAGCTCCACTCGAGTGTGTGCTTGTACACAAAATTACTCGCGAAAAAGAAAGGCTTTATTGTTTTGTACCTCAAAAACTAGAAAAGTTCTATAACTGAAGTACAGGAAATATCTTCTTGTAGTTTATTCCTGAAACCAATTGTCAAAAAAGGGTTGATTCAAGTGAATTAGCTGAAAGCACTCGAACTCACTGATGTCATTAGTGAATTTATTTGCGATTTGAGAATGAATGATCACTTTGTACTACCCACTTGATTGGCAAAGGAAATGACAAACTAAAGGAATTTGACCTGGAAATTTCTTCTTCTCATGAGGCAGACATTATTGTCAATGTACAAAGTTTAAGGTTTATTGACAGTGAAAAAAAATTCATTACATTTTGCGAAATTTTTGACATTCATTATTACTTTTACCAGACGAGCTAATTAATTATCAAACGATTTTGATTCCTTGCCGATACTTTCCTTTACCAAACGTTTAAAAACATTTTAGTGAAGAATCGAAGAAGAACTGAACAGAAAGGATGTACTTTTGAAGTTCCTCTTACAAATACTTTTTGGACAACTTGGTGGCAATTTGTTATGGCAAATAATTATAAGCCGACTTTAATACTCGTATGAATAAACAATACTTTCATCGTGGTTCCTGAACGACAAACCACAAGTAGTTCTAAAGGTCAACCACTGCTATCTTAGATGGTCTTTGTTCTATTAAAGTGTTTCAAGATTTAATTGAAGTTGAAAATTTGCGGTTTTCTGTAACATTTTTGGTGTAAAATGTGCTATTCTTCTCGAGGTCTCTTGAGGAAATCAGACATGTGGCCTGTCGTGAAACGAACTTAAAACACAGCTGGCCAGATTCAGTTTATGCTTACAGATTAGAAGAAATGATTACCAAAAAAGTCCTGTTAAGCATTTTGAAGCATTTCTTGTAAGTCTTATATTGTTTTGTAAGCTAAATTGGTAGAGAATTATTTGTTCATGTTCTCATATGGACAGCAGCATCACCGGTTTGATGAGTGACATCTGTGCCTTCCTTCACTGCCAGTTAATATCGTAAGAACCGCGGGTTACCGTGGAGAACAAACACATAGAAAAATCCCGCTAAACAAACAAGCAGTTAATAAATTTAAGGGCGTTGAATAGTCCCTTTTCTAGCTTTTTTTAACTTTACAGTTGCCAGTTTCTCGAGCTAAGTGATGAAAAAGATTTTACACTATTACGAGGTTCATGCGCGCGTCTGGTACAAACGCCGTTTCCTGGGGAGCAAGTTAAAACAAATTGCTTTTTAAGTGACCGACTGAATTCCTGGTCATACTCTTGACTGAACTTCCAAAAAAGGAATGTTAATCAATATTCTGATGATATGTCAGGCTTGCATGGTGACCTGTATGGCGCTACCCTGAGATTACGTCAGTGCTAATGGTATTTGTAGTCCGCGCCTTGGAATCTATTTTGGTCTTTCATTTTTGTACATGCTGTTTACTGATGTAATCTAGCTTCGATTATATTAGTGTGGCTTTCCGCAATTCTATTATGCCTTTGCTCTTTGTTTGTTTGATTGTTTTTTCCCCTTCCACTGCGTGCAGTGGAAACATGTCTAAACCCAGCAGATTATCGGCATTTTTTGGCACATTTTCATTAACTTATGATAATGTTCATGTTTTCATGACAGATTGATTAAATGTTCAAATTGTTACAAGCAATTTGCAGTTTGTCAATCTCAGTTTTTCTTTCTTTTCTTTCTTTCAGTCATTCTTTCTTTTATCCTTTTTTTTTTTATTCTTTCCTTGACAATAATTTTTTTATTTTATTTTTTTGCACTTAATTACAAAATATTTATCCTTACATAAAGGTGCGAGCCAACTGGATTAACTGAAGAGCTATACAAAGCCAGTTTGCTTTCCTTCCATCCTTCCATTCTTTTCCCCATTACAACCATAACAAGAATCTACTTCCCACATCTATTAATCCTCTCTCTCCTTCCAGGTCGATTATATTCCTTGCGATCCTTTGACTACGAAGATGTTGATCGTTATAACCTGCGTATCGAAGCATCCAGCGGATCATCCAAGGAAGTCGAGTCAACCCCCGTGTCTATCACCATTACTGGCGAGCCAGACTCACCACAGTTTAGTAAATCTGCCTATAAACTCACAGTACCCGAGGACACAAGCGTGGGTACCACCATTCGCAGTCAAATGATGAGTATCATCGACTCAGACACCAGTAGTGACCAATTTGATTGCTCAATTGAAAAAGTCACTTCGCTTCAAACCATCGAGCACTTTAGCATCGTTCAATCACAAGGTGGATGCCTATTGATTTTGAAGAAAAAGCTCGATTCTTACGTCACTAGCAGCTTTGAGTTTGAAGTGAGCGCCACAGACCGTGCATTCAAACACATGTACGCCAAAGCTAGCGTTATCGTGACCGTCCAGGATGTCAACGATCATAAACCTGAGTTCTCTGAGACATCCTACTGGATTTCTGTGCCAAGTAGTACACCAGCAGATCGGAAGCTTCTGGAACTTTTGGCTGTTGATAGGGACACTGGGACAAATGGTGATGTGATTTATGAACTTAGTTCAGGACAGCAGTCACAGAGGTAAGGTGGATAAGATAGCCATCAGGTTGTCGAGGGTGGTATAGGGGTAGTTAACTCGCCTCTGGGGTCGCGGGTTCGTTTCCTAGATCGGGGATCACATGTGTACAGAGTTTATTAGGTCTCTCCCTTGCTTCGAGGGTTTATCTCCGGGTTCTCCGGTTTTCCTCCCTCCGCGAAACCCACCATACAAATTATATTTTGACTTGTGAGTTAGTCATACTCTGCTATCTAAATGGAGGTGGGTTTGTGTTTGGAATATGCTACTTATTTCTATTATAAAGTGACGCAAAATCTTTGAAAAACAAATTTCAAGGATCATTTAATTAATCTAACTATGCGCGCAAGTACTGGATCATCTATTTATCCATTCTATGCAAAGGAAAGATTCAGACAACACTGCCTGGGAATCAGCTTTCGCTGTTCTCCATACTTTAGGGTTTTGACTGACTGATTCATTGAAGCCAGTAATCATGCAGTCATTTCAAATCCTGAAAGCCTACTAACCGTACTAATACCTGTTGGTTGTTCTTTAAAGATTTAAGATCCAGAATGGCAATGAGTTGCACAGTGCGTCATCCTTAACCCCAGATGTAAGGTATCAACTTTTGGTCAAGGCATTAGACTCTGGTAAGAACCTAGTCCGTCGTCTCCGTATTAGTTAACGCGCGCTGAATAAAGCACAGGCAGCCCAATTACGATCATAAGAGCTAGATGTTCTTGGACCTCTCGCTACTTCGACGTTCGCTTTTTTCCCCCACTTGCTTCGCTCGTGACTCTGTGAGTTTCAGAGAGGTGGACTTGAAGCAAGTCTAGTAAGAACCTTTAGGGAAGTCTCCAAACAATGATGATGATGATGCTGCTGCTGCTGATGATGATGATGATGCTGACGACGACGACGATGATGATGATGATGATGATGATGATGAGAATGATGATGAGAATGAATAGAAAGATTTCCCCCTTCTTAATTACATCGCTTCTGTTTTCTTCCAGCTGCATCGCCCAAAACGTCATCAGTGACCGTGTACGTATCAGTTTATGGCCCAAGCGAATCCCCAGTTGTGTTTAGCAGTGCAAAATACACCGGAAGCATAGCAGAAACTGCTAGCAAGAACACAAATGTTCTCAAAGTTGCAGCTACAAAATCAGGCTCCTCCTCTGGAATCACTTACGAGTTGGTTGGTGGACACACTACTACAAGTGGAACCCCAGTCTTCACTATTGACTCCAGTGGGCAGGTCTCCCTGGTTTTGGCATTGGATCGCGAGGTCACCAGTACTTACAAGCTTATCATACGCGCAAAGCATACTGGGGGTTCGGTTGCCATGGCAACGAATGTGGAAGGGATAGTTACTGTTACTGACGTCAACGACAATGCTCCAAAGTTTGGCTTCATTGGGAATTCAAAGGTTGTTACCATTGAGAATTATACCCCGATTGGAGCTGTCGTCATAAGGGTATGTATATTGGATCGTGTGCTAGTACATAATAAATGATACAGTCATAGAAAACCGGGGAATTGTCAAGAGGCCGTTGAAGAGATATTTATTTCATTTGTCCAGAGTGTGTAAAAGAGGTTAATTTTTAAAGGATGCGCAATGAAGCTTTTCATTTTTAACTGATTTGTAATCCAATTTCGGTCATGGAAAATGTATGGTAATGATTATTGATGATCGTGTTTTAGCAACTGGTTGATAATTATTCTTGTGCGCTGTAACTGGATTAAAGCAAGGGCGAATCTTGGAGGGGGCCCATTCTTTCCCTTCCGTCCCCCCTCTGCCATTGCACCAAGAAATGCCTCGAAAATGTTGGAGAAACTGAAAATGTTCTTGGACCTTTCTAAAAACTACGCACTAGGGACCATTTGTTGTTGAGCCAAACCTCCCCGCCCCCTCCCCCGAGTCAAAATTTGCTCCTGTAAGTCTGTTTCTATCTGATATTGTCTTTTATCCCACACTATAAAAAATACAGCCAATCAGAAAGCAGGAAAGCCGTTGTATATTCGTCGGTATTTCACTCATCCTTCCCATCATGCACTGCCTGTTGAATCTACGCATTTGTATTTTCTATGGTGTGGGATAAAATAGTTACACAATGGTTTCTCGTGGCACACCATAGAATATCCCACTCGTCACTTGTAATTTCTTTGTGTACACACTTGCCTAAAGGCTCG
Source organism: Anthopleura sola (assembly GCA_023349425.1). Taxonomy (NCBI): domain Eukaryota; kingdom Metazoa; phylum Cnidaria; class Anthozoa; order Actiniaria; family Actiniidae; genus Anthopleura; species Anthopleura sola. The sequence continues at coordinate 11,635,729 of JALHLI010000001.1, forward strand.
TGACTTGTGGGATATTCCACGGTATGCCACTCCAAACCATTGTATAACTAGTATGTAAAACATGGTGCGCAGTGTTGACTGATTGTGTTAATATTTTAGGCTATTGCCTTTGATCCAGACGACGGCGCCAATGGTAAGATAACTTACGATATCGTAGATGCAAAAAGCACATCCAATCACCCATTCCAGATAGACAGTAAAACAGGAGATCTCAAAGCAAAAAGCGAAATAAGGTAAGAAAAAGGAATTTCATTCTTCACCTGTACTGTCTTAATGCGCCTCGCCGAGTGCTCCCTCACAGATTCGTTTGCCTCTACCCTTCTCCGGTAGAAAAGTCCACTGAAAAGTCCTCCGTTTCGCTTTTTATTATTTGCATCCTTGCTTCGCGCCAATTTTAGCTCTTCTTACCTCGCGCCTCGTTGTAGCGACCAGTTGCCAAAGTCCTAATATAAAGAGGGTTTTCGCAGTAATTTGTACTTCTATTAAGCCACCAACCTCAACTATTTGTGGCCAACCTCTATTAAGCGGTCACTTGACAAGTTTCCCAAGGTTGGCCGCTTATTAGAGGTTCTACTGTATTTAGATTCGATTGTTTTCATCCCACAGATACCAGGCTGGTTCAAATGCATATACAGTAGTAGCAAGAGCCAAAGATGGATCCTCTAACACAGAATTCACTTTCAATATCGAAGTAGTAAACACGCCCCGACCTCCAACGTTCGCGAAAAAGAAGTACACGTTCAGTGTATCAGAAACCGCCGATCCCGGGGCTACGGTACAAAGTATTAAAGCTGTTTACAGCAAAACAAATGCCTTCTTGAAGTACACGATCATGGATGGGAACAGAGACAATGCTTTCTGCATCAATGGCGCTGGTACGATAACCGTGGCGCGATCCCTTGATCGAGAAAGAGTGCCGACATATCTGTTGCGAGTGCGCGTTGAACTGGGTAGTAGCAGGGATGACACGTCTGTACTGATTAATCTACTAGATATCAATGATGATCCACCTCACTTTATGATGAACTCGTATACCCTTTCTATAGAGGAAAATACAGGTTAGTGTAATGAGAATGATATTCTATCATTGGATGGAAGGGAGAGGGGGGTCAGCTTGAGAGTCTGCAGAGGTGAAGAAGAAAAGATAAGCTTGAGAGTTAAGGCGCGGAAATATGGTGCAACACTCGGCATAATATTGTAGGCAATATTGCTAAGGTATTATCGTTTTCTACTTCAGCAACTTTGCTTGCAGCATATTGCTCCGTTTGACATGGTTCACAGCATCGATTGCGCAATGTTGTACCACGTGTCCGTAGCTTTTGCGCTTTTAATCTATTATCATCTGCAGTTGAGGTCAGGTTTTCTTTGACCATGTTATCTGTATAATATTCTTGGTCATTATAAAGCTTTTCTGAGATAGCCATTATGGTGCATTGTGGTCTAGCTTGGGTACAAATATTTTATTTACCGTCAGCCGTTCTGGGGAAAAAAACTGGGTCGAGTTGGCATTACAGTGCATTGTGGGACTGCCTTAGGGGATGAAATAGACGCCATCTTGGAAAGATGTTCCCTGAAACAGTCCCACAATGCACTGTAATGCCAGCTCGACCCAGTTTTTCCCTCACCCTCGGAACGGCTAATACCCGATATGGTGTTGCTTGTACCAAGCTAGATCAACTATCTGTGAGTTCGATATGTAAGCAGGATGTATTTCAATACATCGAACTCACAGATAGTCTATGGTGAGATAGTTTTATCATTAGTCATATTGCTTGATGTTAACCATGTAGTCCTACACAATTCTAACATTTAATGTTCACATCCTTCAGATAAACCATTAAGACCCATCGTATCTGCAGTCGACCACGATTCCAACAAGAACGGCGAGCTCTCTTATGAAATACTGCAAAGCGTAGAAACAGCCAGTAAAAGTTTGTTCAATATCAACGCCAAAACTGGAGAGCTTTCGCTTGCAAAGACATTGGATTACGAGAAGTCAACAAAACATATCTTGTTTATTAGAGCTCAGGATAACGGATCACCAAGATACAGTTGTAAGTTGACTTAGTGTTTGTATTATTATTCTCTTCTCTTTTTCTTATTTTTATTTGTTCAGAGCAACGCAAGTGCCAGTAAAACACTAGGCTCACACACACATTTGATAACTGTTTCGTGAACGTTGCTGGCGACAGAGTTTTCGAAGGATGTCACGCGTAGCAACTTCTCCCGCAAAAAAAAAACTTTAATTCACGGAAAGCTGCTGACGGAGATTCCGGCCAGCAATACACAGAAAAGTTGCATTCCATGGCTGAAAACATTGCGAAATTGCTTGCAAACCTTTTGCGCGACAACGAAACGATGGAAAAGCAGGTTTATTTTCTATTACTCCAATGCGTTGTGCGCAAGCCTTGTGAGCAACTGGGGCTGAGTTGTACACAAGGCGCAGTTTTGCAGTTGCGCGCAACGCCCTAGGCTCTTCTATTCATTATTTAATCATACTTTTCTTTCATTCTAGCTATCGCAAGGATAACCATAAACGTTCTAGACCAGAATGACGAGTTCCCGGTCTTCGCTTCCTCGTTGTATCGAGGTAAAGTAGCTCTAGACGCAAATATTGGCACAAGCGTAATTCAGGTGCGAGCATCGGATCTTGATAGCTCCTCCAACGGGGAAATAGAATACTCCATGATCCAAGGTAACGAGGAAGAGGGCTTTCAAATCAACAACCAAGGAGTTATCTCTGTCAAGAAACCTCTTACCACGGTCGAGAAGGAAAAGTTTAAGATCAGGGTACAGGCTGCAGATAAAGGCAAGGTCCCTAAAAAGGGGTACACGGATGTTGAAGTCAACATCTTCCTTCCCGATGGTCCGCCGAAGTTTGTCGTTTCGCCGGTCATTGTTAATGTTACCGAAGGAATTCCGGCGAATAGCCGAGTGGCTGGTGTCAAAGCCGCGACGTCAGAAGCCTTGACGTATTCGATTATCAGTGGAAATACTGATAACATGTTTACGATCAATCCTTCCACAGGTGAGGTGTCTGTATATTATGTGTCATGATATCTTCTTGTTGTGTCATCGTGCTGTGTCACGATATCCTCCAAAATTGCTTGCTTCGTTCTTCATCTTATCTTACGTATTTATTCTTATTGATTTTACGACTAGATACAAATATCTGATTGAGGGCCGCCCATAGTCAACAGGACATTAAAAGTCGAGTCCCATGTAAAGACTAGCCTTCATTATCTGTGTCTTATTTTGCAGGTCAGTTGGACTCAACTCGTATCTTGGACTACGAAGAAAAGCAAAAACACGTCGTCCAGATCGAAGCGCGTGACACCCGTGACCGTAGCGCAGCTGTCACGCTAATCATCAACGTCATCAACATTAATGACAATAAACCTACATTCCCCGGTGAAGTAGATGGACAAATTGATCGTAAAGCTATTGGTGTTTGTGATCCTACAGACATTGATACCGGCCAAGTGGTGACCCGTCTTGGTGCCACAGACAAGGACAAAGGAGACAAAATCACATACGAGCTTGACCCAGAGGGGAATAAATACTTTGAAGTGGACCCGAATGGTGTATTAAGAGCCAAACAGCCCTTAGACAGCCTCCCCTCGCCCTACAAGTTCCGCGTCAAGGCTAAAGACGATGGTAAACCACCTCAAGAAAATGATGTCAATGTGAGGTTAGTATTCCTTCACTACCGTCCTGATCAAGACCCCGTGCGTGTCAGAGTTCCAGAAGATACGAAAGTAGGCAGTGTTATCGCTAAAGTACCCTTGTACTTTCCCAATGGAACGATTCAGTTACTCTTCCCAGAGAAGGCCAACTTTAGTATCAGGAGTAACGGAGATGTCATCCTACTGACACCTTTAGATTACGAGACCCAACGATTCCACTCGATAACTGTGCGTGAGAAAGATTGGTCCGGTGGGATGACCAACGATGTCGACGTTGAAATCACTGTATTAGACGTGAATGACAATCGTCCAATATTCATCAATAAATTAAGGATTGGCACCGTCAATACCAACTCTCGCGCAGGCGCACCAGTATATCAGCTGAATGCCGAAGACAAAGATGGAGGATCCAGTGGATTGGTTGGGTATCAACTCGAAGCACCCAGGGACAATAAACGGCGTAAGCGTCGTTCTCTCCCTCAGTCGCCATTCACCATCAATCCTAGGAGCAAACAACTGGAAGTCGCGGGACCGTTAGGCGACAAGCGCTATAAAATGCCCGTCTATGCTTTTGATTATGGGATACCCAGGCTCAAGAGTGATACTATCAACCTGAACATCGATGCTTCAGAGGCTGGACAACTCGCTCCAAGGTTTACACAAGTGAGCTACCGCTTCAACGTATCTGAAGACGCAGGGTACTTGCATGTCGTTGGTACTGTTAAAGCTCGCAGTATATCCGGAGCTCGCTTGGACTACAGCATTATCAGCGGAAATACGGGCGATAAATTCAAAGCACTGGAAAACGGTAACATCGTTGTGAACTCACTTCTGAACTTGCAGGCCCACGCAGCTGTTTTTGAGCTGAAAGTAAAAGCCTTAGAACAGATTCCTAGAGGATTGGCATCTATTGTTGATGTTCGTATTGATGTTATTGACGCCAACGATCATGTACCATACTTTGACCAAATGCTTTATTCCATCACCACTGAAGAAAGTGCCGGAGTCGGTAAACTCGTCCACACGGTCAAAGCGCATGACTGTGACTGTGTTCCAGACTGTAACTGCGCTTCCGGTTTCCTACAGTACTCTATCGAGCCATCCAAAAAGGACGGAGGGAAGTTTTTCATTGACAAGGACAGCGGACAAATATCCGTCAGCAGTGCACTTGATTACGAGAACAAGAGAAGCCACATGTTGAAGGTGATGGCGTCAGACACCGGCAAGAAGGTTTTCAAGGGCATATGTTTTGTTAATGTCACAGTTACCAACGTTAACGACAATGCTCCGATGTTCTCACAAGTGGCATATGATTTTAGGATAGGCGAACAAGCCGATCCCAACATCCCTCTTGCTGTTGTTCAGGCTACTGATGCTGATGGCGATGCTGTGACTTACACCAAGCTTGGTGGAAGTACCTTGTTTACTGTGGATCAAAATACCGGTGTCATTATGTTGAAAAATAGAATTACTTCATCTAAAACTCAACACTCAATGCAGGTAAATATCTATATAATAGTTTTTACAGCGAGACGCGTAAAAGTATGACCACTTTTAATGTATTCGCATACTTCTATGCACGGGCTTTTTGCTGCCAAACGAGCTTTACACGCCTTATTTGGTAAAACCAGACAGCTTCTCATCAAAATCCCGTGCATAGAAGTATGCGAATACATTAAAAGTGGTCATACTTTTGCGCGTCGCGCTGTAAATATTATCAATAACTAGGACTATGATACGATATTAAACTTTTGAGACACCTAGAAACAACTAGAAACAACTAGATAACTAAAAACAACTTTTGGGCTGATTAAAGTCAGGACACCGCGCTAACTCACAGATTGAATTTGAATTTTGCGAGTAAGGTTTTGAGGAGGGAGGAAAATCGGATAATCAGGAGAAAAAAATGAATCAAGGGGAGAGGCCTAACAAACTCTGCTCACATGTGATGCCAAGTCCAGGAATCGAACTCGAGATCCCAGAGGTGAGAGGCGAGTGGACTACCGCTACGCTACCCTCGATTCCCAATATTGATAATGTGGGTTTTTTGCATAGACATAACCTCAAATGTTTTTCTTTATTTTGTTTTGTTAATGCACGAATTTATACCTCTATAACAATCAGTCCCTAGGATGGCCACTTATTTGTAATTTTGAAACATATTGTAAATTGTTCTATTTTTAGATACAAGCAAGTGATTCTAAAGGCTTGGAAAGTCGAGTGAATGTCGTCATAAACGTGGACGATGCCAATGATCACCGCCCAGTATTCAAAGACTGCCCCGGTAGTTCCAAACCAGTCACCATCCTAGAAAACTTGCCGGCTGGTCACCGGGTATTCCAGCTCGAAGCAGAAGATAAGGATAGGGGTAGAAACGGACAGATCCAATATTCCATCGTAGATGCGCAATCACTGAGTGTTTTTAAGATAGATAAACGTACTGGAGAGATAAGGACTATCACCAGTCTCGATAGAGAAAGCAAGAAAAATTCTTACACGACCATCATTAAGGCGGAGGATGGAACAGATTCTATGCTTCCCGAAGAAAGGCTTCTGAAATATTGTTTCCTTAGGATTGACGTCTTAGACGCCAATGACAACCGACCCTATTTTGCCGAGGTACATTATTACGGTAGTGTCCAGAATACCGCTCCAAATGGAACCACAATTCTTACTGTACAAGCCACCGATAATGACGTGGGTTCGAACGCGAATGTGAAATACGCGCTCACGAATTCTGAGGGAGGACTGTTTGCGGTTCATCCCAGCACTGGTGTTTTAACCGTTAATGGAGATTTGAAGAAGTTCACGAATAAGCGAACATTCCTTCTGACTGTCAGTGCTCGGGATGAACAGCCGAGAGCTGGTGAACAGCCTGGACAAAACACGAGATATTCTACAAATATTGAAGTGGTGGTCACGCCCAATCCGCCTCCAAAGTTCACTCGATCCGTATATACAGGAACAGTCAGAGAAGGCGTGGATACAGGTACTACTGTCTTGCCTATCAGTGCCACTAGCGCATCGGGTGAGATCCGTTACATTGCGGTCAATACCAACCCTAAAGCACATGAACTCTTCCGTATCAGCGCTGACACAGGAGTCATATCAACGGGCTCACAGATAGACTACGAGGCCGGGAAGAAATACGAGATGCATTTTATGGCAAAGGAAACAAAGAATTCCCTCTACTCCACTTGTAAGGTGATAATTACAATACAAGACGAGAATGATCAACGACCAATCTTCGAGTTGGGGGTGAACACAGATGCGCGCGTCCTAGAAAATGTAAGTCCAGGCGCACAAGTCATAGACAATGTTGCTTATGATAAAGATACGGGAACTGGAGGCTCCGTCACTTATTACTTGAAAAAAAGAAACGATCCGAACTTCGCAATCAACCCGACCAGTGGCTTGATATCGACCAAAGTCAAACTCGATCGAGAAAAAATCCCAAAATACGACGTTATTGTGGTTGCGGAAGATGGCGGAGGTTTGAAGCAGGAAGCTACGATCTTTATCACAGTAGTCGATCAGAATGACCAGAAACCGATATTTGCTCCCAAAAGATACACCGGCACAACCCCAGAAGACTCCCCTAAGGGGACCTCTATACTCAGCGTGTATGCTACAGACAAAGACGTTGGAAACAACGCTAAACTGAAGTATTTCATATCTGGAGGAGATCCAGAAGGGAAGTTTACAGTAAAGACCAAAAATGACCAAGGAGTGCTCGAGGTTAATGGGAAACTTGATTTTGAAACTGTACCCAAGTACACCCTACAGATAACAGCCTCTGATGGCAAGTTTGTTGACACTGCAACCGTTGTTGTAACGGTAAGTTTGATTGCGTTACATTCTGTAATGATGATTGCGTTACGGTATTATAATGTTGATTGGGTTACACTATATTGGTCGCATAACCCAGGGGGCATTAATAAAACTAAAATAAAACTAATCACTCCTCAAAATCGTAAACTGTCCAGCAGCTGTAACGCTGTAAGGGCCATGAAGTCTCCAAACGTAGAAACTCAGCTTCTGGTGCAAAACTGAATATCTCGACCACCTTTCCCTTCCTTTACCTTGCCATCGATCATTATTTACTAAATACTCTATCTCAACAGATCACAGACGTGAACGACCTTCCCCCAGTCTTCCTGCAGCCATTATACAAGGCAGTTGTTCAAGAGAAAACCAAAGCAAACGTGGCCGTTACCACGGTAACAGCATCTGACATTGATGGCCCGTCTGTCACGTTTAGTCTCGATGACCGCGGGAAGGGTTATTTCAAGATCTCGACCAGGCGAGTTGGTAACACGAAACGATATGAAGGTGATATCAAGACTGGTAGCACAGAACTTGACCGAGAAGCTTCCCCTGTAAAGATATTCTCTGTGATAGCCAGTGATGGCAAGCACAAAACGACTGCAGTTGTCATGGTGAACTTGACGGACGTCAACGATAACAAACCAAGGTAGATTTGATTGAAAATTGAAATACCTTTTTATGATCTTGCGCACTCATTCACTTACCAAGTATGGTGCATTCCGTGGTGTGATTGCGATTAGAGCAGTTTTCGTATGAGTGGGAAACAATCAATCAATCAATCAATCGATGTGGTAGATTCGTAGTCGTACTGTAGCCCTACCGTATCTTACCGTAGCTGTAACTACGCGTCGTGATTGGACGAATTACTGTATAAACAATGGGAAGCCATTCCTATGCTACTGCATGTAGTACCGTATACTTACTGTAGGTCAGTATCGTATGTTTCCCACTCTTAGGAAAACCGCTTTAAAGTGGTAATGTTTGTGCCAAAGCCAGGACAAGGTACACCTTGTTTAGTGCTTTCCCCAAAAATTGCTACGCCCGTCTTAATTTGCTGGCAGGACTCAAGACTTTTTATCTCCGCTTCGCGTCAAATTTTCCGACCGGATTTTCATTCGGTGAATAAATTACAACAACTAACCAACAAATCAAATAGTCCCCTTTACAGTTCTCTGCGCCATCTTGAAAGGCAGCCTCGCCTTTGCATATAAACGATACATGAGGCGACCTCGCAATGATAGAGACGTGAATAAGTGTCCAAGGTGTGAGGGAACTGTGAAAGGGACTATTGGCAGGAAACAAATGCGCGGTTCATACTTAACGTCTGTTGTTGATTCTAGGTTCCCGTCATCACCGTACATTGGTTACGTGAAGGAAAACCAGCCCGCTGGTACCAGTGTGATGTACATTCAAGCCGTAGATGATGACGACCCCTTTACTAATGGAAACGCTAAGATAACTTATGAGCTTACAGACTCGGCAGGCGGGAAATTTAAAATCGACCCCAAAACTGGTCTGATAACGACATTAGAAGTCTTTGACAGAGAGAAACCACCAGATCGTTACAAGGTCAAGGTCAGAGCCACAGACGCGGGTAACCCAAAACTAGCAGGGGACATCGATGCTACTATCATTATATCAGATGATAATGACTGGGCACCAGAATTCACGGAGAAGTTATACCGGGGTACGGTATCTGAGAGAGCACCACCGGGCTACAGAGTGACGGCTGTTAGCGCAACTGATAAAGATATCGGTCCGAATGCTGAATTCGAGTTCGTGGTTGTCGATGGGAATTTCCCGCATGCATTCTACGTTGACCCGTATAATGGGACTGTTCTTGTTTCTGGTATCTTGGACTACGAGAAGAAGAACTCGTACAGAATGACGGTTGAAGTGTACGATCGTGGAAATCCACCGAAGAAAGGCAATGAGATAGCGTATGTGGAGATTACTGTTACAGATGCTAATGACAACGCTCCTGTCTTCATTCCCAAGGAGTACAAGAAGAAGGTGCCTGAAAACCTTCCTATAGGAGAAGAGGTGTTGAGGGTGACTGCAATCGACGAGGACAGCGGTACAAATGGAAACATAACGTTTGCAATAACCGGTGGCAACGAGGATGATATATTTACAATTGAGCCTGATCCAAAGAACGGCAGTATTGGGATAATTAAGACCCGTCTGCCTGTCGACCGCGAAGCGATACCATGGCATCATCTAGTAGTTACAGCAACAGACCCTGGAGGACTTCAAGGCAAGGGAGATGTGTTGTTGAATATTACGGACGTTAATGATAATGGCCCTTGGTTCGTTCCTCCGTTCTACGTAGCAAAAATCAAGGAAAATACTAATGCACGTCAGTTTGTGACAAAACTGAGCGCTATTGATCCTGATGAGTATGTTCCTGGTCAGTCAGTTTCTTTTACCCTCGTTAATGGTACCTCAGCGAACAACTTTAGGCCTGATCCAGGAAGCTTCACCAACGACAGTGCTAATGTTTATTCTTATGGTGTGTTTGATCGTGAAGCTCAGCCAACATGGAAAATCGGTGTCCTGGCAACCGAAAGCAACGCGCCAAAAAATACAAATTTTACTTACATCTACGTTGACATCGAGGACGAAAACGATCAGGAACCAAACGATGGGTCTCTTAAAATCATCGTCAATTCGTACAATGGCAGCTTCAAGGGCGGGGTCATCGGGAAACCGTATTACAAAGATGACGATTTTGATGGAGATCAGAACATCTACAAGCTAGACTCGCAAAGTCCTGGAAGCTATTTTACAGTTAATGAGAATACTGGTGACATCACAGCACAAAAGGACATACCTTTAGGGAATTATAACCTGAAGTTTGCCATCACCGAGTCATCCGCTACTACTGGTCCTCGTAAAAACGCTGTGAACTTCCCTAAGACCGTAGCTTCGACTGTAGATGTCCTGGTGCGTCGAATTGATCCGGTCGCTGTTAAGAATAGCGTGGCGATGCAGTTCATCGACATGAGGAAGGTTGGATACTTCGTTGGTGACTTCCATGATAAGTTTGTTAGCGCTGTAGGGAGTATTCTCGGTAAATCAAGTGAGGATGTAGAGGTGTTCAGCGTGCAGAAAGCACCCGATAGAATCGTATCAGTCAATACGTTTTTCGCTGTTAGTTCTGGAGACAATGAGTACATGGCACCATTGGATGTTATCAACGCTCTAGTGAAGAAAGAGGAGTCTTTGAAAGACCTTGGTGCGTAACATTTATTTTCAGTTCTGTTATTTTTGTTGTTGTTATTGTATTTTTTTAAACCTACCGCTTTGAACTAAGACATCTCTGTGTCAAAATTCCAGGGCTCAAGATAGGCGCCATTGGTATAGACGAATGCGCAAAGGAAAAACACAAGATCGGTAAGTGTACCAACCTCGTCAAGGCATCACCCGAGTACAGCGTGGCCAGCGGTGATTATGGTAAAGTACCCGCACCATCATCGTCTTTGACCATTGTCTCTATGGACGTCCTTCTAAAGGCCAATTACACTCACATCTTCCCACCAAACAGAAGGTGCCAACCTGATAATCCTTGTCTCAACGGTGGCACATGTTTCACAACTGTGCCAGAGTGCCCTGGGTTTGTCTGTAAGTGTCCTGAAGGTTACCATGGACCTCGCTGTGAAATGACAACTCGAACCTTCTATGGTAACTCCTACATATGGCTTCCCAAGTTGACAGCCTACGAAATGAGTGAAATTGAGTTTGATTTCATCACATTGACGGCGGATGGCTTGCTGCTTTATCAAGGACCGCTGGAGAAAGGCTCTAACAATGGGGCTAAAGATTTTATAGCCGTTCCTTTGGTTGATGGCCGAGTTCAGGTGCACTTGTCACTGGGGCACGCACCAGTGGTCGTCAAAATGAACAAGGGTCCTCGTTTAGATGACGGGGAATGGCACACTGTGCACGTATCAAGACGACACAAGGTACGAAATATAAAAAGCATGTTCACCATCTTTTTAAAAATGCAGGGTATTATGGGATATCTTGAGGAAACATGGTGCGTTTTTGGGTTAAACTACGTACCAAGGCGTAATGCGCATCGCGAGGAAAGAGCGCGCGCAACTTAAATACTTATAAAGGCGTGTTTCCAAATTATTCTGTAAGTCTGTGTTCTATATGTTGAGCTTGCCCCAAGGTATTTTTTATATTCGTGACGTATTCTTATTCTCATAAATTTTCCTCTTTCAGGAAGTTGAGGTCATAATCGATCGTTGTTCTACAGCAGTTCTTGTCCGTAAAGAGGATGGACATATCATAGAAAACCGAGAGTCTTGTCACGTTTATGGCAGATCTTTAGGTCGATCAGTGTGAGTATTTACGTCGCGCACGTTTTGCTTGATCATTATTTATGTCAATCTCGTTATAAGATTGTGGCAGAGCAATACTATCTGAATGCCCCTCTTAGCGCACCCTCTTATCCTTCATAGTGGATATTTTAGATGGCTGTAAGAAAAGACGACAAACCACGTAGTATGAAATAAACAGCAGTTGCTGAACCAATCACTGCGCGCGACGTAACTTTCATCTCGTCCAATCAGACTCCTTGAACACGGCAAAGAGAACAACTTTGCACTGTCACAGTCGTACAAGCTTAGCCCCCCAAACATGTTTCAGTACTAACATTCTTAATCCTTCCTCCAGATACCTGGATGGATTTGGACCCCTTCAGATTGGAGGTGTTGCCAACCCAAATCTTGATTACCCTGATATTCCATACAAGGGATTCCGAGGCTGTATCAGGAATATAAAAGATAACAATGTAATGTACGATTTAAAGAATCCCTTACGAGTAGTCAATGCTCCTGAAGGATGTGAACTTGCCAAACCATGTCCAAATTGTAACAGCCAAGGTTACTGTGAACCGTTATTGGCCAGGAACAGTATTTGTGTGTGTAATGTGGGATACAGTGGCAAGAACTGCAACGGAAGTAAGTGAGACGATGATATACATGCTAAAAAAATGAATGTTGCAAAGTATATGAATTATAGCTAAATCTTCTTTCATGTTGAAAACGTTTTGACCAATGGGCGCGTGCATTTTATGAAATATTTGTGACAGAGATAAACAAATGAATCTTTATTATTTTCCCTTGTCATGCAGGGAGTTGTTGTTGAGAGGCTGATGTTTATGTATACTACACACTCTACACTCACGAGCCACTTGATATTCTACGTGTGCAACTTTCACCTCACGTTTTTTTTTTTTTTTTTTTTTTGGAAGACCTTAGAACCCGAAAAATCCAAAGCTTAAGACTCGTAAGACTCCCAGCGGCGAACCTTCTTACCACTAAACTACCCTTCCTTTCCTTAAATGTAGCCTCCTACACTTTTACTTTTTTATATTTATTTGATTTTCTGACTTGAACGGATTTTGTTTGGTTTACAGGAGGTGCAGCTAGTTTCTATCTGGATAACAGCTACACTCAATACCTGGTGAAAACGTCACGGCGGAAGCGTCGTGAACTGGTTCCTCCACCAACATCACTGCTAAATAAGTACTACACTGCTATCACTTTACATGTGAAAGTCGAACCTGATGCATCAGATGTGGTAGTGTTCTTAGCATCCAACCATATGGGAACTGAATTCCAGAGAGTTGATGTGAGTATCATCAATCATCACCATCATCTTGTGTTTAGTCATGATGACATTCGTTCGTTTAAGCTAGTTTGTCCCAAGTGTCGTCGCCTCAACACATACTCTACTTGTATATGTTGATTAACTTAGATTCTTCTATTTTCTAAATTTAGCATTTACATTTCATTTTTCATATCTATTGTTTATGTTTAGAATTTTTTTTTCTTTTTTCTTCATAGCAAGGGATGCTTGTAAGTGGGTGGGTTCGTATTATTTTTTAGGGGGATGGGTTAGGTAATTTACCTAGTAGGGGACCCTGTGTCCGGTTGTAATTTACCTACCTGCCTTTGGGCGAATCTTACTTACGTTACTATGAATCACCACATGCAAGATTATCAACATTTATAATCAGGAGTTTAGGATGGCCTTCCTCCTTTGTCTCAGAGAATCTCATGAATCTCATTAATCAAAATGATCGGACCTTTTTCCACAATCCTTCACTAACTTCCATGACTTCTTTCCAGGTCAAAGACCACAAGCTGCGTTACATTCTTCGTCTAGGCAACAGAATGTTAGTTCTCGGTTTCCCACAGATCAATGCCACCGATAACGTCTACCACACCGTAGTGGTTCGTCGTCAAGGCAACCGAGCTACCTTACAGCTTGACTACAAAGGTTACCAACTAGGAAACACTCGTGGAGAGCGCACGCTTATAGATATGGGCGGTGGTACGTTATTCGCCGGTGGTCTCCCTAACGTGACGGTTGTACGAATAGTAGAAGCTATCCTGCTTCTTGATGGTAACATCGTCTCCCCAGACAGTACTGGAATGGCATTCGGAGCTGGGATGTCTGGAAACCTCGAGAATTTGGAGCAGTACTTCAAGGTTGCTTCAGATTCTGCTGGATTTGCCGCAGTTGCTGATAACGTCAAGGGTGTGTCGCTGAAAGGCTTGCACGTGTCCAGTGGTGATGCTGATGGTCAGCACGAACGATCCAAGAGAGCAGCCCAGGCTATGTCAGTCTTAGGAGACTTTGGAGGTGAGATATAAGCAATGGTCTTGAGAAAAAAAATACTTGTTAATGTGTAATAGTTGATTAGACACAAAAGAAAACCGTGAACAATGGGAATAAGATCTACTATAACCTCTATAGTCTAATAGCTATTTCACGGGTTAAGTTAAACCACTCTATGATTTTGCACTAATTTGTAATTGTGATCGGAGAGGTATTTTAAGATTTTATTTTGCAAAAGGGGGTACTTGAAAACTTAAAACTTCTTAGAATTTCCCCCACTCCACTTCCATAAATAATGAAGTGTCCTCATTGAACTTATCATGAATAACTGTTTATAATGATATATTTCTCGAAGTAACAATATTTGTCGAAGAAACAATACTTATGTTATGATCATCCGGGTGGATGTAGTCCTGAGGAGGACTGTTTGATGTGACTGACGTTTCGACAACCTGAGCGGAAGTCATCTTCAGAGTCAAGTGAAGGATAAAGTCATATGTTTATAATGAACCAACCACGAATGAACTGTTTCTTCTTCAGGTTGTATCGCTGGTGCTAATGTAAATGGTGCCGACCTCGAGAGTGATCCATCCATTACCGTCAGGAGACAAAATGTGGTCAACGGGTGCCCTTGTTTGACAAATCATTGCCTGCACGGGGGAACATGCGTGAACGCTATGCCACCATACTGTATCTGCCCTCCTGGATGGACAGGGCCTCGTTGTGAGACAATTGTCACAAAACCTAATCCTGGTATGTAACGCAAAGGATGTCACAATCTAATTCTAGAAGTAAAAATCATCTACAATGTGTTAAGGTGGCTGCCTACTATAGAAAAATGGAGTTACTGCGCACGCTACTACGCAATCACAATGACGCCATGAAGCAGGCAATCTGACGCCACTATGAGCGCGCGCACGAATAACCTTCAAACTTTTATTGAAGAACCATACACGTTTTGAACAGGGCAAAAACCTTTGAACCTTTTTTTCCCGGATTTCCAAAAGAATACATTAAAAATAAAACTTTTGACAAAGCTTGAAAAAAATCACATGGGTTTTGCTTATAGAAAAAGCGGTAAGTGTACATTTTTTGAAGCCCGTGAAGTTTCCTACCTTGTTAGTATATTATATGTAGTTGGGGAAACAATTGCTACTAAGGGGGTAAGGGAGATGTCAAAAACAACAGCGCGCGCAGAAAAAAGTCTTTTATTGATAAAATCAAATACAAATCCACATTTTCCTTCATTTGTGTAATATTCTTTTTTTGTATGACAGGTACTCGTCCTGGTAGTCGATGGATGAACCCAGCAGTTGTTGCCATGATCCTTGTGGTCCTTATAGCAGTACTGATTATCATAGCTGCTTTATTGATCAAGAAACGTCCTGTTATCGCCCCTGTCGTCGTTACAGACCACGAGGAGGGACACGTGCATGATAATGTACGACTCTACCACGAGGAAGGTGGCGGAGAGGAAGACAATCTTGGCTTCGACATCACGAAACTCATGAAGTACACTTACATCGAGACGACCATCCCACCCCGGCACCCGGATTCCCGTATAACTGAAGGAGACGTGGATATGCCGGAGAGTGCCCCGTTGCTTCAGAATTCAGCACCTCCTCCTTCTAGTGGTCCTGCTTTTGGACTGACAGGCAAACCAGGGTCCAAGATGCCTAAGTACATGGAGGGGGATGATATTGGTGACTTTATTACAACACGAGTCACTATTACCAATAGAGAGGTGAGGAAATCTAATGATAATCATTAGGATATGATTATGATCATTAATATTAATGATGCTGGTGATGATATTGATAATGAAGGAGTATGATATGCTGATATGATGGATTATGGTGATGACGATGATGATATTAATGTTGCTGTTCATGCGATTTGTGATGTTGAAGATGATGATGGTGGTGTTGATGACGTGCTTCATGATGAGATTATGATGGCGTTTGATGATGACGATCGGTCGATGCTGCTGATGGTGCTGTTGCTGTTCATGCGATTTATGATAGAGTGTGATGTTGAAGATGATGATGTTGATACTGATGATGAGATAGATAGACGATTGATTTCGAGGATGGTGATGATGTATTAGATGGTTTGTGAGTCTTGCTATGTGATGATGTTAGGTGATGATGACAATAATAACTATTGATGCTGATAGTGATGATGATGATTGATGATCAGGGAAGAAGATGATGGTGATGATGATGATGATGATGGTGATGATGATGATGGTGATGATGATGATGGTGATGATGATGATGGTGATGATGATGAAGGTGAATGATGATCAGGGAAGAGGATGATGATGGTGATGATGATGATGGTGATGATAACAGTAATGGTGATGATGATGCTGATGCTGCTAGTAATAGAATGCATAAGGATAACTATGGTATCATAGGTAGCGGTGATATACCACACTTGCACACTAGTGTTTCAACAAAGCCCTTTCCTGCTTAGGTCTACCTGGCCGTAGATGAGCTCCACATCTATCGCTACGAGGGAGATGACTCTGACGTCGATGACTTAAGCGAGATAGAAGATGGAGGTGACGAGGACGATGAATACGAACAAGAATTTGAATTCCTGAAACAATGGGGATCAAAGTTCGACAAACTGTCCAAGATGTATGAAGGTGTTGATGATTAAACTTCTTGCTTTATTAGTGAAATAGTTTTCAATTCCTTTTGTTAAGGAAGACCACAGTTTCTTTTACATTAAATATTCTTCCTATCGAAGAACTAAGCTTATTTTAATACTAAAGGTTTTGCCACTTAAGCTACAAGAAGAGTAAAAATATAACACAATACTCTTTCCACTTTAGAAAAGTGAGTGACACATGTAAGTTAACTGATGTTTTGTAAGCATTCCAAAGAGAGTCAAATGCCAAAGCCATTGCGGCCATGTTGGATGTATTAACAAAGAAAGCTCACCACCAACATGGCGGCATTGACTTAACGTTAAAGCGAAAAATTTTCGAGTTTTCTCTATACATTTTGAAACTAAAACCATTATTTCTGTGTGCGCTTTCGAACACTCGGTGGTCTTCTAGATAACTTTCAATGTTTAAGAAAATTTTAGCGCAAAATTTGAACAAAAATCAGCCCCATAAAAGACCAAAACAAAATAAAGAGTTTGTAAAGACTAGACTGCTCTCTAGATCAGTATTTTCAGAATTTAATATTTTTAATATTTTAAGATACAAAATTTGATAAAATAGAAAGAAAAATACGTAGCAAGAATATGTTATAGTTAGAATTTATAGATTGTAGCTAAACTCAGTTGCTTTTGTGTTTGGAATTGAAATAATTTTCTTGTTTTCATTCTTTCCACACTTTTAAGCAGATAGAAGCGTTCTTTTCCCCTGCTTACTTATATTAAAAAGTTTGGCTGTTTTCAGTTTTAGATTCTAAATTCAAGTTTTAAGAACAGCTTCACCTATTTATGTATTGAAAGTGTTGTTCATAATTCGTAAGGATTCGTTTTGCACAAGTTGTAATATGTATTATGTAATGGTAAAAAAATTGAGTTAGTTTTGCGAGTTTTACATTAGATGTCTGGTATTCATTGTGACGCAAGCACGAGCACAACCCAAAGGCATTGTTTATGTGGAGGTAGGCTGTCCCTACTGCTAAGACAAACTATCTGTTATAGTGTCTAGTCGGACGGAAAGAAAACAAACGACATGTCCCTATAGCCAGGGCTACCTACCTTCACGTAAGGATCCGAAACAAAGAACATTTGATTGTTATGCTTGTGGTCTTGCTTGCGTTGATGTAAGTTTTTCGATGTGAAAGAGGTAACGAAATAACAACAACAATGAAAAACTATACCCCTTGTGACGCCAAAGCAGATCCATTTAGAGGACAAAACAAAAGAATTTCAATCTCCTGAGAACTGGAACCTTTGGTTTTGTCCTCCAAATTGCAGAGCTGCATTCTGACGGTCTATTGGTCGTAAAAACGGCTTGTACGATTTTGTTGCTAAAACTTTGCATTTTTACCAAGAATTTCTACGAAATTAAGAAACGTTTGGCAAACAATTCTCCATAAAAGAGGCGTGGCCTTGATTTTGTTCGTCTTTCACATCAAGACAAACTCTCACAAAACAGGTTAGCATGTACATTTGTAAAGTCGTGTTTTTTCTCGTAAGGAGAAGACACAATACTGAATTAACATTGTGTATTGGTATTATCTGTCTTGATCTAAAAGATTTTTATAGTTCTTTTTTAGTGAATAAATAATTTCTCAGTTAAACGTTGCATATTGTGTTTGTTGTAAGTGTGCAATCTTCGACCGACCCGCTTTGCGTAATGTGTTCCCATTTCAGACGAATCATGTGTCATTCCATTGAGTATTATTTCTTTGTTCTCCAGCAAGGCTTAGTGGATACAATAATAACGGGAATGACACGTGACCTAAAATCGTTACGCCGAGGTGGACTAGGTCCATTTGACAAAAAACCTTGTATTCTAATAACAGACTTTATTTCATGAACACTGAAGAGTTCCCTCACTCCCCCCCCCCCCCCCCCCCCCCGCGATAAAAGCCAATAAAGGTGCACAGAAGACCTTTAGTAGTAAGGTGACTAGTCTAATGTAAACAGGAGCGGATCCAGGGAGAAGGTCGTGGGAGCTGCAACCACCCACCGAATTTTGATTAGCTGGCTGACAGTGAGGGAATGATGGCTATCTAGAATTACGCCGCGTTAGTTTCACTTTTATTGTACCCTGGGTTCTAGAGGCTCTCTCGCTCCAGTTCTTTTCGCGCCTTTCTTCGACAGAGCGAAAGGACCTCTGGCACCCAGGGTACTTTCATTGCCAGCATACATCAACCCCCCGTTTAAAAAAGTCCTGGATCCGCCCCTGGTAGGAATGGCCAAACTACCACGTGATAACTATGAGGTAACCACGAGTAGTGGAGCCCCTGGTAGGAATGGCCAAACTACCACGTGATGACTAAGAGGTAACCCAAGTAGTGAAGCAGAGGGTGCTCTAGCTTCCCAGTCCAACACTTTGGCGTTGAATGATGAGTTTAGACCTGTAATCTGCTCGATGAGCTCTAGATATCTGTCTGTCGTTGTGATCATTACACGGCTATATAGAATGTCAATTCAGCCGAACCCATGAAAAATACAATGGAAATGTGGCCATTTCGATCACTTTTTAACAACCTTTATTATCATGGCAACGGCAGAGAATGTTCAAGACATAAATCGAAAATTTGATGATTTGGTCATTTACCTTTTCGCATTATCGAGATTCATTTCTTATGCAAAACACTAATCAACAACGTGATGTCATATGAGAAGCTTTCATGGCATTCTTTCATCTCTATTTTCCCATCGATTTTCTCCCATTTTTTCTTATCATTTCTCACAATACGAGCCCTCGATTACAGCGACCAGCGGGTTATCTAATAAGCACGGCCAGGAGTACTAGGTCGAGTGGTTGCACATGGCGGATCAACGTGACCGTGTTTTTTCTTGGTTTTCCTTCGTTCTTCTGGTCTTTTCTCTGAAATTTTTAGCTTAATTTAAAAATCCCTTAGCATAAAACGTACATAGTTTACGGTTTTCCATGCATATGTTTTAAAAATTGTCTCTGGTTCTATTTTATCCTGTGAAAATGCCGAAACGAGTCTTGAATGAGGACCAAAAAAAAGGACATCAAGAAACAAGTCAAGTAAGTTGGATGAAGTTTCTTGAAATATTTCAAGTTCTTTCGCTGTAATATTTATTCTTTTACAAGTTCTGTCAATGTTCTGGCTAGGAGAGTTACTGATTTGTTGTGATATCTGGTAGAAATCTTTAGATCTGTTTGAAATCAAAGAAAACAAAAACAAAACAGCTGATGATGAAGAAGATGACGAGGATTCATCTGATAGCGAGGAAAGTTACTACTCTGACCTAGAAGACGAGGAAAGTTCTTCAGAAGATGAAGAAGATGTCCCAGATTCTGTAAGTCAATTCTTAAATATCTCTCATCTGTAGAACATAGCTTCAAGCTTTCCATTATTGTGATTGGTGTTTTTGATTTACTTCACTAAGCTGGACAAATAATCCTAAAATGGGTTTGAAGATGAAGTAATTTTTTATTACATGATATTCACTAGTTTTGTATACTCCAGGCAGGCTTATTATTTTGGGAATAGATAATGATTAGCATTTATCTTTTGAACTGTATTCTTGTTTGTGTTGAGGTACTGTGGAACAGTCACTGGGTATAACACTTCTGTTCTGTTCTTGTTATTCTTGTCTTGTGAACAAACTGCTAATAGTATGCAGACAGTTTGTCAAAATGGACAGTTTTGTTCTCACTATTGAACGGTAAAATTAGAGTACCTGCTTATTATTGAACATGTTGTATGCATGTTGTTTCATAGGATGATGAAGAAAGCGAAGATGACGATGATGAAAGTGATGACGATGAGGAAGAGGAGGAAGATGAAGACAAAGAAGATAGTGATGATGAAAAAGAGTCAGATGAAGTGGAGACAAAGAAACAAGAAAACAATAACAAAACAAATTTAGTTAAAGCAAAGAATCTGCAAAACATAACAAGCAGTTCCAGTAATAAAACAGAAGAAGACGCAGAGACTTCTGATGAAGAGGTAATATTCTAAATACAAGATTGCGATTCCTCACCCTCGCATGCTTAGAGACATTGATGGTGGGGATGGTGTTGAATGAATCTATTATAGAGCAGTTTTTGTATGACTGTGAAAAACTTATAGTATGGACTGCCTTGCCATGACCATGTCAGTGCTGTTCCAGTATAAAAACATTTGACATTCGGTGCTGTGTCCATGCTGTGCCGCGTGCAGTGACTTTTCACACCAGTATGAAATCTGTTCTATTAGCTAGTGGTAATCAACTACTGTAGAAAGCAGAACAAATCAAAACAGTCTGAGATTGCTGCCTTTGCTCATGATTTGGGTTTCAGATAATTTTTTTAAAGTTTAAGGTAATGCGATCGTGCATTCGTGCGCATCTTTCCTGCGCTTTATTGAATATCTAAACATTTTACACGGTTACCTACCCTGATTTTTCTACTGTGAGTCCAGAACAACTTAGGCTACAATATATCAAAAAATGAAGGCAGGTAATTCGACTAAATTTTTAGTAATTTCACGAAGTGTTAATTTTCAAAGTACTTTTTCGTGATTGGGTTTCCTGTGGCCAAGGTCTTTCAACTATGGCGGATAAGACATTTTGACCTTTCTCCACGTTCAACGTGAAATATCTAAAAATCTTGCTCGGTGACCTACCCTGATTTTTTCACTGTGAGTCCAAGTTTACTAAAGCTACAACATATCCAAAATTGAAGGTAGATAATTCGACTAAGTTTTGAGTAAATCGCGAAAATGTCCGGAAATTCGGATCGTAAAGTACAGTCAAAATGTACTGTTTTGGACATTTAAACATCGAGAACTCATTCTGAACACAATAGAATGAACAATTTTGGGGTTTTAATCATAATGTGTTAAGGTATGTATCATTTGAAATCGTTTATGCTACTTCTTCAAGCCATATGGACTACGATAGCTTCTAGTTTACTTTTCCCCGAAAACACGGCCGCAAGCATTGTCTTTGAAAAATTATATCTTCCGAACGGATTCGGGTACCCCCATTTTTTATTTCATATTTTCACACTACAGCTCAAAAGGAATATTTGTGCCAAATTTAAAAAAAATTCATGAAAAAAAAAATGCGCGATCGCATTACCTTAAGCTGTTTTCTGATATTTTATGACAAACTTGTTTATCCAAAAACAATCAGTGTATTGCGGACAACAAATAAAATATGCACCCATTTGTGGGTTCATTAGGTCATGCTGCTCACTGGCCAAACATGATGGCTGGTAAAGCCTATCTTGTGACACCAGTTGTTGTGAGCAGTCAAGAATCAGCCTAAGAGACATTTGGCCAGGTCATTAAAAGTGCCAATTTTGGCCAGGCATTGTCCATTGACCAGACACTATTCTTAGCCCTGCCACAGATTATTGAAACATCTTTGTAATTTAATATTTATAATGGTTTAGGATGCAAGAAATACAGTGGGTAATATTCCAATTGAATGGTACAATGAATATCCTCATATTGGGTACAGCTTGGATGGCAAAAAGTTATTGAAACCTGCAACAGCTGATGAGGTAAGTAGTGTGTTTGTTTTGCTTTATGAGCATATACAGCATGAATACTGAATGAACTCATAGACCTCTTGCACCTGACGTCAAAGCAGCTTAATTTGGAAAAAAAAAAATAATCCAATCTTTTGAGAATTGGAACCTGTTGTTTGTCCTCCAAATTGAGCTGCATTCTGACATGCTGCGAGGGGTCTATTGATTCCTGGAGTTCACTGCATTATCATAATAAAAATGAAAACAGTTGCATCCATTTGTTCAAATATATTTATTTTTCCATATGTTTAGCTTGATGAATTCTTGTCCAAGATGGATGATCCTAATTATTGGTAAGTTGATCTGAATCTTGTATTTTGGTATTGAAATATTTAATGAAGGTGAGCAATCAAAGAAGGGGCTACTTGAGGAAGTAGATGTCTTAGTGATGGCTTTTGATCATGGATTGTAGATGAAATAGTCACTTTCACAGTTCCCTGTGTCATCTTGAAAGGTAGCTGTGCCTTTGAATTGAAGTGAGATGAACTTGCAATGATAGAGACCTTGTTTAACACCTTGGACAATTTTTCACACGTGTCTATCATTGTAAGCTCACTGGTCATCTTGCTTCAATGCAAAGGCACAGCTACCTTTCAAGATGGCACAGGGAACTATAGTGGAAATGAGAAACATTCTCTCATTTTGTTCTTCAAGAAAGATTAGGCAAACAATGCTGAAAGCAATGAATGATGTCACACCAAATTAATATGGTTTCTGTGTGGATACAATGTATATTACCAGAGTCAAAAATGCCATTTTAAACATTATATAGTATTAATTTTACCTTAAGTTTTATGCATCATTTTATTGCAATTATCCAGGAGAACTGTCCGTGATAAGACAACCATGAAGGAAGTAGTTCTTTCTGATGAAGACCTTGCTGTTATAGACAGAATACAGAATTTACAATTCCCTAACCAAGGATATGACCCTTATGAGGTAAGAGTCGTAAGAGTGGTTATCTTCATTCATTTGTTAATTCCAGGGAATATCCATGCCATCCTTGCACAAAATAATAGTGCTAGACTCCAACAGTACTGTACGTCAAAGAAGTTTCACAAGGAGAAACCAGGCCAAAACCTACCATAGACCCTCTCTAACTCTTAGATATTTCAATTCTCCATCCAGACCCTTCCAGCCCCTTGGATATTTCAATCCTCTCTGTACGAGGGCATGAATTTTTGTTCTACCACCACACATAATAAAGCAAAATATTTTTAGTCTAACTTGTATGTTGTTTTTAGCCTTATGTAGACTTCTTCACTGGAGATAAGATGATTCATCCATTATCAAATGGTCCTGAACCAAAATCTAGATTTGTACCTTCAAAATGGGAACACAAGAGAGTAAGTCTGAATTAAATATCATTATGCATCATAGTTATAAACAAGTGATTCTTTTAACTAGTAACTGTTATGGATTTACAAGAAGGATTTGTGAAGAAAACACTGTGAACTCATTCTCCCATTTTATCAAGCATTCATTTATCATTAATTTATCTATTCATCCATTCTTTCAATCCAACCCATCAATCAATGCATCTATTTATATTCATCCATCCATCCATTCACCCATTCATCCATCCACCCACCCATTCATTGACATAATGTACTCACTCACTATTTCATTCTACTGTGGGTTTCCTGTGTTTAGGTTTTAGACAGTATATAGAATAAAAGATCAGACCTTTTGGGTTGCCTGTGGTCCACCACACACAGGAAGCCCAGTTTTTCAGATTCAGTATTAAATGAATAATGGTTTTGTTGTTGCCTCTTAAAGGTAATGAAAATAGTAAGAGCTATCAGGAATGGTTGGATCAAACCCAAGAAAACAGAAGAAGACAAACCAAAATACTATCTTCTATGGGACAAGGATGACGATGAGGTAACTTTCTGTACAGTATACCATAAATCTTCAGGGGGGAGAGGGGTAGGGGGCTTATGACTGGGAGGAAAAAGAATTTAGAATGAAGATGAAGCTTATATTTATTTCTGTTATCTTTCTAGTCAATCTTTTATGTGTATCAACAAAATAACAAATTCTAGTTATTGAATGATGTATTTATTTGTCTTTAGACCAGGAGAAGACATGCTGTACATATCGCAGCACCAAAAGTGAAGCTTCCTGGTAAGGCTCTTAGTTTGATTATTTTACACTTGTCTGTATATATACAAGTATAGAGGTTATTTACAGTCCTAAAGTCACTCAATATAGGGAAAATTGACCGAATGGCATTTAGGCCAACACATGATATTTAGGATACCAGACCCAAAACAGATAGTTATAGTAATTATCCCTTACATTTTTTTTGCTTAAAAATGTCTTTTTCACATAACAGGACATGAAGAGTCATACAATCCACCTCCAGAATATCTACCCACAGAAGATGAGGTATGTTGAGAAAAATACAAGGAACAGGCGTAGCTCAGTTAGTTAGTGCACAGCCTTCGGAGCTAGAGGTCCATGGTTCAATCCTCAGGATCTCCATGTCTGTTTCAACTTCTTTCTAATCCGTGTAGCTTCAGCTTTGAATACTTTTAAAACAGAGCACTGATGGAGAGAGGGGGTAAAGTGCTCACCTTCGGCTTCCATTGTTACCAGCCACATAGCTGAAGGAACTACCAACGTTAAATATAGTTTGACTCAATTAATTTATACTGATTATTTGCAATAACATACAGTATTACTGTGCTCATGATCAAAAGAGGCAAAACATTCTGAAAATATTATTATTTGTTTAGATTGCAGAATGGGAAGACATGGATCCTGAAGACAGACCACAAAATTTCCTTCCAAAAAAGTAAGATCTTTGTTCTTGTCCTTGTTTTACAAACTTGAAGGTAGCACTTGATACCTTTATTATCATTGTTATTTTTATTTTGAGGTCCTATTTGAAAATCATTTTTAAGGAAAAAGTACTCTCAATAAAGATTATTATTATTATTATTATTATTATTTATATTATTATTATTTATTGGTCTTTAGATATTCAAGTCTTCGTCTTGTGCCTGCATACAACAAGTTTATCCAAGAAAGATTTGAAAGATGTCTTGACTTGTACTTGTGTCCAAGGCAGAGGAAAATGAGGGTAAAAAAAACAACTTCTTTTCTCCTGTTGTCGTAATTGTTGCCTGTATTTTGGTGTAACATGGCAGTGATCAAAAAGAGCTGTGTAACATTTTCTATGTGGGTAGGGGCAAATTGTAGGTGTACCATATGACAGGATAGCATCAGTCATTTTGTTGGACCAAACTATTTTTAGAAATTATTTTTGTTTAGGAAATTAAACATGTTGTCATGCAAATACATTGTACTTTTTCTGCTCCACAACATAGCTGCTTCTGAAACCCCTCAGTCTATACTTAATGAAGGGAAACAATGGGGATCTATTATTGTACTATCACAGCCTGTCACTCATGTTCATTCAGTTTGTCGGTACCCTGATCTGCAGTTCCATGTACTGTATAATATGTATGTCGCCCACTCCTACAAACACTGCTCTGTTATCGTAAACTGTGTCATCAATGGTTCTGTTTTAGGTTCAAGTGAACCCAGATGATTTATTACCAAAGCTACCCAAACCAAAGGACTTACAACCATTCCCAACAACAGAATCTATTGTAAGTAAAAGCTGTCCAAGACATTTGAAGCTTGAGATCTGTCTATGCATGTTTTCTACAAGATTCAAGATTCTTTATTTTATGCACCTGTTTTAAATAAATTTATATTATTTTAAATTTATATAACATATACTGTTCAAATTAGAGGCCTACATGCATACAAAGATACAATTAACAGAATTAATACTGTGCACAGTGGTTATAGGAGCTTAACTTTTCAGTTAACCATGCACTGCCATAGTAAAGTGGGGACTTTCGAGGGTTACAGTATTATTAGTGGAGAGGGGGGGGGGGGGACCAGAAAACTCCTCAAATCAAGGAAGAGACATTACAACCCCTACTAACATGTGGATGCCAATATGAGATGAGTACACTACTGTACCACTATGCCACCCTTGATGACTGGCGTTGTCTTGGTTGCACAATAATATTGTGAAATAGTTTTAACACAAGGATTTTGTTTTTACCTTGCTAAGGTTTTCAAAGGTCACAATGGCATGGTCAGGTGTATCTCAGTGGACCCAACAGGACAGTGGCTTGCTTCTGGTAGTGACGATAAGACAGTGAAATTTTGGGAAGTTTGTACTGGAAGATGTCTAAAGACTATACCTATGGAACATGCTGTTCAAAGTCTTGGTTGGAATCCAAATCCACAGTGCAGTCTGCTAGCAGCTGCAGTGTAAGAATGAATGGATTGTATTTTATTAATGAATGGAACCCTTTACCTTGGGTGTAGTGTTTTCCTATTTCAGATCACATGTCATTCTCTTGAGAATAAGATTCTTTGTTTGAGTTGTATCCATGTGTCTTCTCATGTGGAAACAGTACAGTGCTTTTCATATTACCACAACTTAACTGACTCAAGACGTCTGGTGTTTTGGCTTCCGTCAATCAAATTTACGACAAGCCAAGTTCTTTCTGATCGAGCGACAAGGAAATTCCCTAGACTAGACAGCCATTTTCACACGGGAACTTCTTTATCATTTGCAATCGGAATGAACTCTGTCTGTCACAAACTTGATTGACTGAAGCTAAATTGCCTGACGTCTGGAGTTGGAAGGTCGCAGAAATATGAAAAGCGCTGTAAACTCTAGTGAATAACGTGGGCTGAAATGGGAAAATACTACACTCAAGAAACATGGGTTTATCATAGTCAAATAACTTGTCATGTAAGTAAGAGTATGAAAAGGTGTGAGTATGGGAATTCTGCTCTAAACATTTATTTCATTAACTGAATTATACTCCTGATTCCCCTCTCATGACTTTTCTCTCAAGGATTTGCACCATGTGATCACCTGTGGGACATTGCAGGTAACTTCACCGGCAATATGGGTTACAAAAAGTACAATCGTATGAGTACAAGTCAATGTCAAATCTCACTGTGCACAAGCAACATCCCACAGGTGGTCGGTCACATGGTGTAATCTAGTTGTTTTGATGCTGGATGCGGCGTTGCATGAAAAGTTGCATCGTGGTCTGTACCTTTACTTGCGAATGAGAGCTGTTCATTTAGGGAAACAACATTCAGGCATAAATAATGGATGTATTTTATTTTTAGGAATGATCAAGCTTTCATACTAAACCCTGGTCTTGGTGACAGACTCCTCTGCACAGCAACAGATGACATGATTGAATCTTTTACACCTATTGAGGATGGTAAGGAATTTGCTGGGAACTTCATCTTCACTAGCAAATAACCAAATTGCTTTTTAAAGATTTAAAAATGCCAAACACTATATTCTTTAACATTCCATTTAAATTCTACTACAGTATTATGGATCAAGAGTTCCATGGTACTGCTCCAAGCACAAGTTCAAGGGGTGAAAAAAAGTGGGACAGTATTGTGTAAAATATGATCTATTTCAGCATATTTGAATTGGAATTAGCTTAACGATACATGATCTTGAATAGTTAGCAATTTTTACAAAATACTGTCCCATTCTTTTCACCCCTTGAGCATGTGCCTTGATCAGTAACATGGAACTCTTGATGCGTGTACACAGTGTGTGCATTGTGTTGATTGTGCATCTGTTTTTCATGAAATAATCAAATGTTCTTGTGTCTTAGGTAAGGAGTCTCCTGTTGAATGGGGAGTTGCTGGTATAGATGAGTATCAGAGTGGAATAAGACTTATTATCAAACATTCAAAGGTAAGATGGTCACTAATGCTTTATCATCATTCATTGCTTTGAAAAATGATTCTTAGGCTGATCTTTCTTTTTTCAGGCAATTTCACAGATTACATGGCATTCAAAAGGAGACTACTTTGCTACTGTATTACCTCAAGGTTTGTTCTTGAATAATTGCTCTTTTCTTGGTATTTTTTGTTTTTGATGAGATATTTTTTCTAAATAAAATGAATCAAAAATCCCCCCCCCCCCCAAAAAAAAAAAATTGAATGCCAATTTTCACCCTAAGTTTGTAACCTTTTCATATTGGTAAGCATGTTACCCACAGTGACTCTTACTAAGAGGCTTTTCACACTAGTCTAAACTAGATTGGTTGCGAGCACTCGCAATCAATTCTTCAAAGTTCCATTTGCATCTCTCGCATGCAACTCAAAAAATATAGTTACAGTTCTCAGCTAGAACTTTGATGGGTCCACCTATGAAAGAATTGTTGAAGATAATAGGCCATGTTGATGAAGGACAGCTGTTGCTCCTTCTGGTGGGGGAGGGGGGTAATAGGTTAATCAACTGATTGAAATACAGTGTAACCCTAACCAAACAAACCTTTGGGCATTAATGTACCATGAGCTTGTAGAGGACAGGTGAACAGAAATGTGACAACAGGGGTATTTCTAGAGTGGCTTTAATCCACTGAATCTTTCTGAAATTTGAAACAATTAGTTTTTAAGCTAATGACGCTAAAAATCTTGTCCTGATTTGAAAGCAATTCTTTTGTCGTTTCCAGGTGGCAATAAATCTGTTTTTATTCATCAACTTTCCAAGAGAAGAAGTCAGGTTGGTTTGTTCATGCTCTACATTGTGATAGATTGATGGACTTAATGGTTTGTCTTTGCTATCAGATTACATGGAATTTTATTCATTTGAATCCATTTTCTTTGTAGTTTCCATTCAAGAAAGCCAAAGGCCTTGTTCAGAGAGTATCTTTCCATCCAAACAAACCATTCCTTTTTGTTGCTGTAAGTATCCTCCAAATTCATCACCTTTATGTTTTATAATTACATTTAAACAACTCTGGGCTGATCAAAGTCAGGGCATGGCTAACTGTGAGAACCTGGAGAAAAACCTTTGGATCAAGCCCTGGACCAGCATATCAAACCATGCACACTTGTTTTATGACCAGAGACCATGAAGGAATGGGGCACATGGGGGTTAAGCTTTTATGACCAGAGACCATGAAGGATTGGGGCTCACAGGGGTTAAGCCCCCCCCCCCCCCCCACATACACACACACACATATTTTCTGTTATGAGTTGCCTAATGCTTTGACATGAAGTTAATGGAACGGAAATCACATTTCCCAACTTCAAAATTTTCAAGGTTGGTGGAGCTTTCCCCTGGACCCTCAAATTAGCCTCCGGCTCAAAACTATGCCCTGTGATCCCTGTGACTGGGTGATGATTGCCTTTGTGAGTGCACACATTTTGCCTAAACGTTCCCTTCAGAACTACAGGTGCTCCATCAATATGCTAAGCCATTGAAAACATGTATTTCTTTCAGACTCAAAAATATATCAGAGTTTATAACCTTATGAAACAAGAATTGGCCAAGAAACTTATGTCCAATGTAAAATGGATATCAAGTATGGCAGTCCATCCAAAAGGTAAGCAAATACTTATGCTTTAACATTTACAACCATATCATGGATGCATGTAAATGAGACAATAAACATTGTATCAACCAGATAGCCTCACTTGTATGACTCTTAAAACAAAAGAATATCTCATCGCAGGCTCAACTGTAATAAGAGCTATTGTGTTTTTCTTGTGCTTTTGATATCAGAGGCATAATATGTAGCCACTGTCTTGACTACCCTGTTAAGTAAAGGTGTCTATCTTTCGTTAACCTTTGATTTCATGTTGCAGGTGATAATGTTATTGTTGGTAGTTATGACAAGCGATTATGTTGGTTTGATATGGATCTGTCAACCAAGCCGTACAAGACATTGAGGTAATCCTTGCACTTCTATTGAATGATATCACCATTTTACACTTTAGGAGCAGCAGTTGGACTTTGAAAAGTGTTCTCAGAAGATGAATAATACTGGACTGCCTCTACTTGAATGTTATAGTAGAATCCAGAGGAGGAGTGCATAGTATCCCACAGTGCATTGCGAAAGCATGTATATTATCAATTTTCTTCGCACGTTGATCATTGTGTTCAAGTCAGCGAAGCGAGTAGAGCAAGAGGGTTCGTTAAATAGATCCTTCAGAATTGGAAACAAGCATCACAAAGGATTAGATTAGGGATTTAGATATTTTATTTAGTAAAATAAAAACCATTGAAAATATTAAAAGTTTAGTTTGCTGTGTTTTTAACAGCTTAACAGAGAGTTACATTTGGATGTCCGCCACTCAAGGTCAAAGCCGGTTGACCTCGCGTAGTAAGAAATTTAATTCATTCAAGTCATGTTGGATTGAGCTTGGTCTATTTTGAAACACAAAACGAAAGTCTATGTTACGAACAGAGTTTAAAACAAATAAATAAATAACCATATTTGTTCTACACTTAGAAATGGAATAGAGTCGATTGCGATCGATGTGAACTGAGAACGCTTCGCGTGACAACTCTCAGATACCAGAGTTGGCAAGGTCTTACACATGAAAAGTAGTCAAACATAATGCATCATTTCTTATTGAAAACGTGGGTCGATCTGGGTCGGACTAGGTTCGTTTTAAAGCTAAGATAACATACTAAGTAGGACGCAAATAATATGTGAGATCGACCCTCAAATTAAGAAGTTACGCATAGAGAAATATCAACCAAATTATCAAGAACAAAAAATCTTCCGACTCTGAAGAAAATGTCAAATCATACGTTCCAAACTCATCGAATCAAGCCTAAAATTACAGATACGATCAATTATTATCTCTAGATCTTGCCCAATAATATAGAAAAGTAGAAACATTCCTCGTTGCAAGATTAATATTTTTTTTTCGCGTTGGTGTTAGTCAAGACGACGAATTCCCGCCATATTGAAAATGTATCTTCGCAAAGCACTGTGGGATACTATGCACTCCTCCTCTGAGTAGAATCTTTATATTCCTTTATTTTGACTGATACAGTTTACAATTTTTACAGTAACTCTGAACTTAAGAAAATGCCAAGTAAAACAAATAACAATAATTATCATTCAAATTATTTTTTCTGTCATTTTGATTGGCTGAGAGAACTGCAAATAACTGCCTACAAATAACGGTCTGCTCATGCACATTACGGTGCAGAGCCATCTTACTGCAAATAACGGTTTGCTCATGCACAGTAATGCGGTATTTGACAATGGCTCGCTTCCCTGAAAAAATGAGCTGACTTCTTTGTTATTGTTTGACTCTCAAAGATTAGAAAAAATAATTTGAATGATAAAACAATTATTGAACTTGGTTATCACAAAATATCTAGATTTGTTAGTGTCTTGCAACACTAACAAATCACGATATTTTGCTCAACCTAGTCCAATAATTGCTTATTATTACCTATGAGGTGTAGTTATGGGTGGCATAAAACCTATTTGATCTGTGACTTTAATTAGCCCATAGCAACGGTAACCAAGGGGAGTTGGAACCATGAATTGATAAAATTTGGAGGTTTTTAAGGTCACTCAATCATTACCCCACTTGTTGTGCTGCCCCTGAAGGCTGCCATTTATCCAGCACATGTAAGGCATTTTTATCCTAGACTTATATTCCTTGTATTTCTTGAAGTAGATTTAGCAGACATTACATGGGTTTGTTATGCTTTTATCTCTTCAGGAGTCACAAGAGGGCTTTACGTCAAGTTGCATTTCATCGGCATTATCCATTATTTGCATCAGGCAGTGATGACGGGACTGTTATCGTCTGCCATGGCATGGTCTACAAGTAAGAGAAACTATTACTATCCTGTCTCAATCCCTGCAGACAACAGATTAGAATGTCAACATTTTGGTACTCTTATCAAATTCTTATCCATCCATCCCATCCCATCCCATCCCATCCCATCCCATCCCATCCCATCCCATCCCATCCCATCCCATCCCATCCCATCCCATCCCATCCCATCCCATCCCATCCCATCCCATCCCATCCCATCCCATCATTCATTCATCCATCCATCCAATCATTCATTCACTCACTCTTTTTTCGTTTTCCAGTGACTTGATGCAAAACCCACTGATTGTTCCAGTCAAGATACTCAGAGGTCATAAAGTGACATCAGACCTTGGTAAGTGATAAATAACTCGCGTTTACTTTGTTGCTGTAGAATTTCATTTATATTACTAAGAAAATGGTCAGAAGATTGAGGGCTCACTGAATACTGAACCCATTGCAATACACCTGCCTATCTGGCTGTATGCCGTAGAATCCTGGTTATAAGACCCCTCCCCCCATTATATTCCAACCTGTCTGACTCTACCAACAGAGATTTCCTTATAAGCCCCCACATTTATATATGCAGCCATCCATACTTAGTACTCTTTGTCTACATGATAGACGTGTACACCCGAAACCTAGCCATTCCATGATCACTAATTATTATCACTGTTCTTTGTCTTCCAGGTGTCTTAGACTGCATGTTTCACCCTCAAGAGCCTTGGATATTTAGTGCTGGAGCAGACATGTTGATAAGGCTTTACACATGAGATGTTTCAACGCCACTGAGAATAATACTTCTAACTCAGGCATTCATGTACAGAACACTATATATTTGTACTTAGCATCTAATGGCGTGAAGAAGAAGAGATCTTCTCTGGACAATGTAAAACATGTCTCCTTGAACGCTATTCACTTTATCTTGTAAAGGGATTTGATTTTACACAGCTCAATGCAGGCGGTCGTTGAAACGACAGATACAGATCATTGACTTCCATGTGTTGCGTTTGTTACAAGGCCAAAAATCAGGCAGAATTACGTGAAACTTTTGAATAAATAAAATATTTGAATTTGGAAGCTCTTGAAAGCCTCAATAATCAGGTGTTACCCCTCTACAAACCCTGTTACCTACCTGTGATGTGGTGCGCAATGTTACAGGAAAGGGTTCTACGTATGACATCCCTCTACAAACCCTGTTACCTACCTGTGATGTGGTGCGCAATGTTACAGGAAAGGTTGCTACGTGTGACATTCCTCTACAAACCCTGTTACCTACCTGTGATGTGATGCGCAATGTTACAGAGAAGGTTGCTACGTGTGACATCTCTATACAAACCCTGATATCTACCTGTTATGCGCAATGAAAAACGAGAGGTTCTACTGGCGATAAGCCTTAATCTGAAAGCGCAACGTTTACACTTCATGTCAGAAAAAAACGTTCGTTACGCGTAAAACTCCCATCCCTTGTCGCCACAATCTTATAAACTCAGTTCCAATAAAGATTCCTAATTCTCATGTTTGTACTCAGAAAGGTTCGGCTGTTTTTCTTTGAAAAGTTTAGTTCTGCTCCAACAATAATGTGGACGGCCACTGTTTCAATACTCGACCAAGAATTATGAAATTTAAGCTTGAACCTTCATTGGTGGTTCATTCAATGAATACAATACCCATTAAACCTATAGTGATGTGATGGAAAGGATATTTGTAATAACGAAAAGACCAAGACATTTCCCGTTCATCCGAAAACATTTCATTGGGTTTCCTGTGTTGGGCTCACCAATGGCAACGCACGTGCCCCATCAGCCCCTTCGGTCATCACATGAGCAAGAAAACATGGCCGAATGGACCGAATGTGAGAAGTTGAGAAGAGACGAAAATCGCGTTTTAGACGGTAAGAAAGGTTTAGAAGCTTAAGAGAACCCTTGAAATGTCAAAATTAAGTGTTTATACTTAACTTTAAGTCTTTATTTCTGATGTTTGGTGTGCTTTCGCTGAGTTAGCAAGTGTTTTTTCTTGCACGTGGAGACTCGGTTGTTTTTGTAGCAAGACCTTGTTTTCTAGCATAAATATCATGTTTTCAGATACTTTTTCATCCTTGAACATCGTGTCTATTATATCCAATTTTACTAAGTTTGCATATTATACAACTAAAATTATACAACTATTTTTGTTCCAACTGGTAAGGCAAAAACCTATCCCTACCCCTCCCCCTCCCCAGAGACCATTCGTGAAAACCAAACCAAAACATGAAATAAATTATTAAATGTTGAAGGATTTTATATTTTGGAAGAGTTTTTTTTATGATAAATTTTTGAATTTATGTATTTCCAAATAGTAAAAAAATATTTTTGAAGAAAGTTTAAAACATTGATTTCTTATTATAATTCTTGTTTTTCATAAATTTAATTTTATTCACTTTCATTTTCAGCTGAGCAACAATATTGTGGGATGATTATGATGGACTTGTTCCATTAGTCTTGTGAATAATCTATATTTGCTGGTATGTTTCAAGTATACAGTAATTTCTAAACAAGAAAATAGGGAAAAATTATCTAAAAAAACATTACTTTGCATGGGAGGTTTCATGAATAAGTGCTGGAAATCAAAGAGTTTTAATCCAAATATTTAAAATATGGTTGGTTTTCTACAAATAACATTTATTCTTTCTTTACAAAATACTTACAGTTTAGTGATAAGTGGAAAAATTACGCCTTGTCAATATCAAAACTTAGATTTCCAGCTAGAAATTGCACTTGAAACCTCCCATGCTTAATTATGTACGTTATGAAACAACTTGAACAGGAGAGCCCTTATCTTTTTGACATTGAACTAAAAAGTTTGCTTCTAAATTGTCACTTTATGTGAATGACTAAACTAAAATGAAAGATTTTCCATTCAAAGTAAGCTTAGCCTTTGGCCATCAATATAAGTTTTGTAAGAGATATGTGATTAGTATATTGGTCAAAAGGGTACAGGGACAGAAACAAAGGGGAGTGGCAGTGACAATGCCGCATAGAGATGAATAGATAGGATCAGAAGGGGTAGAAAATGGAAAAAAGTGAAAGAGAATAGGGGTAGTCAGACAACAAGGGTGTGTGATGTAGCAGTGAGTGGAAGATAGAATGTATAGATAGGATGGGAAAGAATGAGAGAAGAAATGATTGAGATAAACTTGTGTGATTCTGTAATCATAAGCTCTTGCTAAAAATTGGGATTTACCAGTATATATTTCTAGAGGTAAGTCAACAGTATTATAATTATGTTTGGAGAAAATATACCCAAATGTTCAATTGATTGAGCAAGCTGGCATGGTAGGTATCATAATAAAGGAAATTGACAGATTTTATTTTCAGAAAAAGTAAAAAGATAAGTAGAAAAGATAATCTGAATAAGGACGTTATCATACTTAATACTTAAGTAACAAGACATGACACAGTTCGGACTGTACAATATTTCGCTTCAATAAGCCAGTTCAAAGTTTAAGAATCGTATTCAGCGCGCATGTGATCTTATCCAGAATTTCTCACCTTTTGTTTAAACTAAACAAAAGAAAGTGAGAAATTCAGCAAACTTTATAGAAAAACAAATGAATTTGATAGTCTTTATACTTGATCAGGGATACAAGACCACTGATCTCCAGATCATTCAAAAAGATACTACATGTAGTTTACTAAGAGTCTAAAAGTCCTCTAAAATAGCAGTGCTTACAGTTTCTTATAAGATGGAATTAATAGACTGAAATTCAAAATCATTAAAACAAATGTTTATAGTAATTTCCCTTTTAAAAGGTTGTAGGCTATGCAAAATGGTAGAGTAGAATAATTTCAAATATACAATTTTGCTTAATATTTTTTTTTTTTATGTTTGAATGACAGAATTCTTAGGATTGGCCTGGAAGAGTTTTTTCATGTTTTTTTCATGAACAAATAACATTAGCTTCCAGCTGTTTGTAATAAATGACATCAGCCATTTGATAGTATTAATTTTAAGAGTTGATAGGGTTTTTTGATTATTTAGCAATTATTCGCTGAAGGCGAAGTGATTATCAATGAATATTTACCAAGCACGAGTCTTCGAGCTGCGAGGTAAATATTTATTGATAATCACTGAGCCTGAGGTGAATAATTGTTTTAGTATAAATAAAAAAGGTGATTATTTCAAAAAAGAATGAAGGAAACAACATTGAAAGTGAAAATATTTTATTTTTTAAAAGCGCGACAGTCACGCTGACAGCCATTTTGTCCGAAAAGGTGATTATCGGCTGATAATCCGCGATATTGTATAATTACCTTTGTATTTATACTAAATGGTTTTAATCACACACTTGTTGCACTTGGGGAAAATGAAAAACGTTCACAGTTGTCACTATCAGTATATTGCTACATACTTAATTATTTGGTTTGGTTTTGTACTTTTTAGGAGAGTTCACTTCTGTCAGTAAACAACACTCAAGAGCCACATGGGAAACGTTACAGATAAGCAAAGTAATAGAGTAAAAAAACATTGCTATGTACAACACAGATAAAGCTAAAAAATTGCTGAAACCTATCTGCTTGCTTGCTTTTTACCATTAGTTCTATTTTGAGTGCACTCTTTGTTAAAGTTTCCTGCTTGACATATAACTGTACCTTCCCTTCAGAAAGCTAATTATCAACAGCCCGAAACAACCTATAGGATTAAAAAAAGTCAGGGCACGACAAACTTGCAGATTGGAAATTAGCTTGTTAGGTTTTGCAGAGGGAGGAAATTAACTGGAGGAGCCAGAGAAAATCCATCAAGATGACACTTAAATGTTGTTCAACTTTCCTTTCCCTGATTTTTGCATGATTTAGTT
Organism: Anthopleura sola; assembly: GCA_023349425.1. Classification (NCBI taxonomy): domain Eukaryota; kingdom Metazoa; phylum Cnidaria; class Anthozoa; order Actiniaria; family Actiniidae; genus Anthopleura; species Anthopleura sola. The sequence continues at coordinate 11,672,564 of JALHLI010000001.1, forward strand.
ATTTGACTACCAACATGAGAGTATTTGTTAACTTTTTATTATTATTAAGAATTTGACCCCTTTGCCATATAATATTGAGACATGAAACAAGAAAATAAGCAAAAATGTGTTAAATGATTGTCTAATATTGCCACCATGAAAACATTCTCTTTAATATAATAGGCAAGGCTTATTGCAATCAAGCTTCACAATGCAAACTGCGGCATGCTTTGTCTGAAGATTACCATCCCTTCTGTGGTTGGTATTGCACATAGTAATTGCTTACATTGTGCTCTTCTCTCATATACTAACACCTGTTTACAGTGAATTACTTACCTCTGGTGTACATCTAGATTCAATCAATACAGGATACAGGTAAGTAATTGGTGTGAGATAGGTAATCACACTGATAACGGTAGAATTATTTAGGTACTATTGTACAGATATTATGAATTCTATTCTGGTATAAAGATCTTTGTAGGGCATACAATTTTGACTAATATTAGTAGGTAAAGTAGAACATACTAAGGGAAGTTTAATTGATAGATTATTGAGAAAAGAAGCCATATTTCTCAACTCCATAGTATTGATAAACTTTTCAAAATATTGAAATCAAATTCATTAAAACCACACTGACATTGTCACTATTAAATAATAAAGTAGCATTTAATCTGCAATTAAAAACAATTATAAGTACTTAAATGTTTGACTCCAGACTAAAGCATTGTTATGCCGCATTATAATGAAAAAAACTGTTTTTTTTTTATCCTTAAATGAAATGAGTGAAGGAGGAAATGCCTTGATAATTTGAAAACGTTTTTTTCCTTTCATTTCCTTAAATGAAATGAAATGAAGTAAGGAAGGAACACTTGAGATTTTCACTTAGCCTAAGATCATGACTAAACCCATGATTAAACCCTAAACCAACATTCTGTTGCTGATGAAATACAAGTTAAAGCTTTGATCAAGGTAATGTTTCTTTTTCAAATCCTTGTTGCAGTTTCCAAAGTTTTGTACATTGTTTCTGCTCAGTAGCAGTTTAAGGAGTGTTTACAGGATGCTTGTGAATTAGTTCATTCCTAGATCCACCTCAGCTGCTTGTTTAGCCTAATGCAGCCAGCCAACAGGCTGATACATCATTGCTTACTTTAAAGCATGACTGTTTATCACTATGGAGGCAAAAGTGTTTGTGAGCCTAAAGTAGAAGGTAAAGTGGTGCTGAAAGAGTAGAGAGAATTGGCTGTTTGATGTAATGGTTGTTGAACCATTCCAGTTAGCCTAAAGATCATGCCTAAACCCTTAACTAAACCCTAAACATTGTAGTTGGGTATTGTCTTTATATATCAGTTTTTATGTATGGTTTGGCCTGTTGAGGAAGTCGTGATTTACTTGTGTTATTTTGGATGTTGCTGGTTAGATAATTTGGTTTTGATGTGAAGGTATTGTGTAAAGTGACAGTCCTTGAAAGTTGTCAGTAATCTGGTGTGGAGGTTGTTGTTTGTAGTGATGAAGTTTGAAGTTCAGTTTGAAGACAATCTATTTTGTAGAGAAGTGTTAAAATGATATTTTGTGACCTTTGTGGTGAAGATACAGACACTACTGACTAGATAATTTCCCCTGTAACTTCTGGTAGGACACTAGGGCTTGATGATGTGGCTCCATGAAAATATAAGCTAAATTTTCTAGTAAACCTAAAAAACATAAAGCAAATAAATGGTATCATAAGGTGTGAAAATGTTAAATTATTTTATTTCTTGAACATGCAGTTAATTTTGAATTTTGAATGCAGTTAATGTTATTTGTAAACTTATCTTGAGTGTCCCATTTCACTAGATGACCATACTAGTACTATCAAACTGGTGCTATAAGCAGATGTGATGACAGACTGAATTAAGCACATCAATAATAAAAATATTTTGCTATATTTGCTATAGATATGTAAGCTAATCATAACCAAATGACATCTACTAGATGTGTGAGCCACTTAGTTATTGATTAGGATATTTCTCATAAGTATGTAACACACATGAGAATCATCAAAATGTGATGGACTTGATGCAAATCACTGTTAAACATGTTAAGATATACAACAAGATTGGATTGTGTCATAAAGAAAGAAAAATAATTCACACACAAGCAGGCAGCTCAGAAGAATGTCTCAAGTATATTATAATTGTCAACGAAAGACATGATGCAACCTACTAAATTCAATCTACTAAAAATAACTAAAATGAATTAGATGTATAAGAATGTTGCTTATGTTGTCCTTGTTTGTGCCAGTAACAACCTTGGGTTTTTAGGGATCAACACAAGCTAGGGTAACCAACCCCTGGGGCGTGCCTTATTAACCATTTATCAAGGTTTGTTTCTGACAATAGTTTGTAAAGTTCCACATGAGACATGAGGTAACTAAGATTTTAGCAAATGGACTTACTACTCCTGTTCCTAATTCAGTTGTTATATACTTAAAGCTGGAGACAAAAAGTCAGACTTACCAAAAGACTTGAATTAGAGAGTTTCAGGTATTGGCTAGCATTGTTTTTAATAATTGCATAACTACTTTCATCTCATGATGGTTTAATGCGAATTAAAGTGGAAAAAGAACCAAATGAATGATGAAACCTTAGAAATGCTTGATGCCAGTACCGCAACGAAGTACTAAAAGTAATATAGAATATAGATATATTATATCAAACTAAGGTACATCCTAGTATGGTCATTCTAGTCCCTGGATCCCCTATAACCTTTATATTTAGTTTACAAATTTTAATCATTTTAGTGGCTTTTTACATCAGAGCTTCATCATGTAATAGGCAACTGGTTTCAGGGAGGCCACAGAAAGTACTCATTTAATGGATAGCTTAATAGATATGATCTAGAGTATGAGAATAAATTATAACCTGATCAGTAAAGGATTGATCATCTGATGAGTCTGTCAAGCAAATGATGGGAAAGGAAAAAGAATGCAGAAATGAAGACCTACAGTGGAACGAATCTAAAGCCTGAAGAAAGATGGCAAGTGAAGTGCCAAGGACATCAAACAACCAGAGAAAAACAAGGGGATGAAGATATGTGGTATGACAACCTGGCAGCACTAAGCAGTGCAATGACACTAATTAGCCCAGTGACAAAGACATCTTCCAAGGTATATGTGATGCAAGAACAGTACAGATACTGAGGAGCCCAGTGCCAAAGAGATCTTCCAAGGTATATGTGATGCAAGAAACAGTACAGACACTAAGCAGTCCAGTGACAAAGACATCTTCCAAGGTATATGTGATGCAAGAACAGTACAGACACTAAGCAGCCCAGTGACAAAGAGATCTTCCAAGGTATATGTGATGCAACAACAGTACAGACACTAATTAGCCCAGTGACAAAGACATCTTCCAAGGTATATGTGATGCAAGAACAGTACAGATACTGAGCAGCCCAGTGCCAAAGAGATTTTCCAAGGTATATGTGATGCAAGAAACAGTACAGACACTAAGCAGTCCAGTGACAAAGACATCTTGCAAGGTGTATGTGATGCAAGAACAGTATAGACACTTAGCAGCCCAGTGACAAAGACATCTTCCAAGGTATATGTGATGCAAGAACAGTACAGACACTAATTAGCCCAGTGACAAAGACATCTTCCAAGGTATATGTGATGCAAGAACAGTACAGACACTAAGCAGCCCAGTGACAAAGAGATCTTCCAAGGTATATGTGATGCAAGAACAGTACAGACACTAATTAGCCCAGTGACAAAGACATCTTCCAAGGTATATGTGATGCAAGAACAGTACAGACACTAAGCAGCCCAGTGACAAAGAGATCTTCCAAGGTATATGTGATGCAAGAACAGTACAGACACTAATTAGCCCAGTGACAAAGACATCTTCCAAGGTATATGTGATGCAAGAACAGTACAGACACTAAGCAGCCCAGTGACAAAGAGATCTTCCAAGGTATATGTGATGCAACAACAGTACAGACACTAATTAGCCCAGTGACAAAGACATCTTCCAAGGTCTATGTGATGCAAGAACAGTACAGATACTGAGCAGCCCAGTGCCAAAGAGATTTTCCAAGGTATATGTGATGCAAGAAACAGTACAGACACTAAGCAGTCCAGTGACAAAGACATCTTGCAAGGTGTATGTGATGCAAGAACAGTATAGACACTTAGCAGCCCAGTGACAAAGAGATCTTCCAAGGTATATGTGATGCAAGAACAGTATAGACACTTAGCAGCCCAGTGACAAAGAGATCTTCCAATGTATATGTGATGCAAGAACAGTATAGACACTTAGCAGCCCAGTAACAAAGAGATCTTCCAAGGTATATGTGATGCAAGAACAGTATAGACACTTAGCAGCCCAGTGAGAAAGAGATCTTCCAAGGTATATGTGATGCAAGAACAGTATAGACACTTAGCAGCCCAGTGACAAAGAGATCTTCCAATGTATATGTGATGCAAGAACAGTACAGATACTAAGCAGCCCCATGACAAAGAGATCTTCCAAGGTATATGTGATGCAAGAACAGTACAGACACTTAGCAGCCCAGTGACAAAGATCTTCCAAGGTATATGTGATGCAAGAACAGTACAGACACTAAGCAGCCCAGTTACAAAGAGATCTTCCAAGGTATATGTGATGCAAGAACAGTATAGACACTTAGCAGCCCAGTGCCAAATAGATCTTCCAAGGTATATGTGATGCAAGAACAGTATAGACACTTAGCAGCCCAGTGAGAAAGAGATCTTCCAAGGTATATGTGATGCAAGAACAGTTCAGGCACTAAGCAGCCCAGTGACATAGGGGGTGAGAGAAGAAGGTCAAAGGTGCTAGCCACCCTAGCACAGGAAGCACATAATTTATGAGACAACAGAAAATACCAGCACAGATTTTATTGGTGCCACAACTGATGTCAATTGAAAAGCCCTCCATTTTACAGTAACTTAATTTTTCCTCTGATTTTTTGATCAACTGAGATCAATTTTTGAGGTTTTTCTGGTTTTATTCTGATGATGGTTGATCATGCTCTAATTACCACATAAATACAAATGATATTATTTTAGGAAAAAAAAATCTTTTTTGAATGCTGAAAAGTTAAAACATTCAGGATGTAACCTGATTAAACTTTATTTTTCATAACTTAAGCAATTAAACTCAAGTTAAGTAATATAACATAATTTTTACGATGCATTATTCAACTAGATATTAAAGTATTATTAATCTATTGATATGAGTTGTTCCTTTATTTGATTTAGTATGTTCTACTTTACCTAATAATATTAGTCAAAATTCTATGCCCTACAAAGATGTTTATAGAATAGATTTCATAATATCTGTGCAATCGTACCTAAATAATTCTACAGTTATCAGTGTGATTACCTATCTCACATCAATTACTTACCTGTATCGTGTATTGATTGAATCTAGAAGTACACCAGAGGTAAGTATTTCACTGTAGACAGGTGGTAGTATGTGAGAGTTCAACATAATCGAGCAATTACTATGTACAATACCAACCACGGAAGGGATGGTAATCTTCAGACAAAGCATGCTGCAGTTTGTAATATGGAACTCTGCAGTAATGGCTTTGTTTATTATTAATGTTGCTGACATCACAAACCAATTTAATATCCTCCAACTATAAGAAAATTACATTTGATTACCTTTGATACCAGGGTAGATCTCAGTTTTGGTAAAGTGTAGCCATCATATTTTCTAAGATAGCTGATTCCTTCATATTAGTACCCTTAATGCAAATGTATTTATTTTTGATACTAGAATGTGTAACATGCTCATGCACTTGTTACCAGATAGTTTAGGAACCTGCATTTTTGAGGCTAATTTTGAATTGAATTTTGAATTGTTTTTTGCAATAGTGGAAATAGCCATTTTCAGCAAATTTTGTTACAGACTATGAGCATTTGCAGACACCCCCCTAGTCTTTGTCATTATCAGAATACACCACAATTACATTGAGAGAATTAAGTCAGTAGGAACCTATAATTACAAGAGTGCATTCACTATAATATCCTACCACAACTGGCAACGTTATAGGATAAATGCTGTAAGGCTTGTGCTATTTGCAGGAGCTAATTTCTGTGTTGTACATTTGATGTCTTTCCTCTATTACTTGTTGCTTACCTGTTATGTTTTAGGTTTTCATCATTGTTGGGTTTGAATTGGAAATTTGCTTTGATGGTAAAAACAGACCTGTACAACAATGATGTATTTTTTACTGCAATTCTCAATATTCTGCAAACTCAAACATTTCTATGGCTGGTTGTGAAATTGTTTTTTCACTGCTGTCAGTTGAAACTAATAAATAAATGTAATGGAGTTATAGCAGAATATTGAGAATAACTGTGAGACATATACAGAAGGGCTTCCTTGTGCCTATTGATTGTTGTTTACTGTCCTGACTACTACTACAGCCTAGTGGTAACCAGGTGATCTCACTTCTCTCAGGCTGAAGGAATCAGCCAATCAGCGGACATTTTGTTCATAGCTCAACGTTTCCTAGTTCCAGGTTTTCGGCTTGATTTACAACAGCTTTTGCTCGAAAATAAAGAAAATAAAACTCATCGTTGGAAAGATTCACCAAATACCTTTTAGAAAAAGCATATTTCTTTGTTTTTGGTGCAAAATATTTCATTTTGACAAGAGACAAAAGAAAACACTTGGAAATTTTCGCTATGACAAAAACAATGCATTGCGCGCCTAGATTCCAAATCACCTGGAAGTCAGGGAGTTTAAAGTATTTTAGTTAATTCACTTTTAGCTTTCAGCTGTATTCGATGTATTGAATGGTGTCCTTTGTCATTTTTTAGTTATAAATTAAGTTAATATTCCATTCCACTGCATGGAGAATTTGAAAACCATCAAAATACAAGTATTACATGTTTTTTTGTAGCTTGGTAAATTGGAGCTGGAGCTCAAATGTTTTTACAAGAAAAATTCAGCTTTTATCATTAATCAAAATAGTTTGCCAGACAACTATTTTCAAGGACCCATTTTGCATATAAATGATATAAAGGTTTGCAAAGGTTTGTTTTAGAATTATTCATTCAGTTTTCTATGAAACTGTAAGAACTGTACTATGAAAGTGAGATTGAAATGAGCAAGTTAAATTAGAATCAATTGGACAATCTACTGCAATAATTGTTTATTTCCTCTTACTTGCATTTGGTCTTGACACCTTGCCAATTTAATTCATGCATTTGCAGAGTTAAGCTATTAACAATCTGTTTGTGTATGGTAGAGCCTCTTATTGCTGATTATACATTAACATTGACCTTGGGTCAGTCAAAGGACAAAATCGATTTTATTGACTTAGTAAACTTAGTGAACTTAATAAATTTGGAATTGTGCCAGGGAAGCTAGAAAAAAAACCTAACTAGCTAAGTGTAGAAAAACACTCCAACTGGTGATTTCATTGCTTGTTTTACTGTGTTTTTAAATTTTTTTATGATGCAGCTTGTGTACATAGTGTAATCTCTATACAAACTGTTCAAAAGTTTTTAGGATAGAAAATTGGCACTTTATTATTAAAATGATAAGAATTTTGAGAATTTGCATTTTATGTTCCACAAGTGTGCAGCAGGTAAGTAAAGAGTGCTAAAAAAAGGTTGTTAAACTGTTCATCAAAATTAAGACGTTCTCAGGTAAGAATCTTGCACCCTAATACTTATACTATAGAATTTCTGGTTAAGGTCCATATATATCGGTTTTAAATTCCTATAGAGCAAGCAGTGAATAGTTGCAAAACCATTTTGTAATAATGAATTCCAGTGAAGAGGTAGTGAGACTTGACAGCAGTTTGTTGTAGTAGGGTCTTTGAAATTGGCTTTTTTAATTTGGGATTTTCAGCATTGAGTGGCAGGTAAAAGATGCATTTACCCTAAGTATTGTAATTTGGCAGCTACTCCTTTCATCACTGTTTCTATATTCAATATTGTTTTGGTTAACTTGGCTTATTTTCTCACAAAATCAACCATTACAATAATGAAAAATAGTGTGAAAGGTCAGGCCCAGGCTAAGCCAGATTATGTCTGTCATTTTTGTTTCTGTCATTCATACACTGATTGCAAAGATTGGCTACACATATTGTGTCAAAGCACCTATTTGAACTGTGGGTATGAATTCGTAGACTTGTCTTTGATACCATACTTATTCATAGCTTCTTATTCATGGGTTAAATTGAATAACCCTATTGGCACTCACGTCCTTGGATATGTTGTCTTTAATCTTGTTTTGGACACTCCTGTTTCCTCTCCTGTTGAGGTTGTTATTATGATGCACATTATATTTCCTTAATGATTTATCCTTTCATAATGATTAATAAATACATATCAACTAGCCAGCAAATCCCCCCTCCCCCATACAATATGTTCCCTGTGACTATTGAGAAATAAAAATGTTGAGACAAGGGGGAGGGGTAAACTACACATACCAATTATCACATTCATTTGAGGCATGCTGCAAATGACTTGGTAGAGGGCAAACAATATAAGTAATTATTTTTTACATTATTTGGGAAAAATTGTAGATTTTTTTTAGTAAAAATGAACTAGACGAACACTGGACAGGGAGACTATTTTGCTTGTTTATTTCATGCTTTTTTTGTTTGCACTCTACCCTTTTTCAAGGACAGTTAACTTTAAAATTACTTTTTGGGAAAATTTTACTGGATGTATCTCAGGATCACTGGAATTTTGTTACATGCACATTCCATTAAAAATGTTCAACTAATTTGCAAAAAGCAATACTTCTATGAGAAAAAATTGAAAAAGGAATCATTGGTGATCAAACTGCTGCATACTTCATACACTTTAGTAAGTTGCTCCTAGCTTATGATATTAGGGTTATTCAAGCTTTGCTAGCATGCCTCAAATGATCACCAATACCACACATACACACACTCTGTCCTCTGAGTCCTCTGTTGTCCTTGATTTCATGGGAAAGATTAAGTTAAACCCAGTTGTAATTGACTGTGCAGAGTGATTTTACTTCAATTGAATATATTTCTTTGGCATCGTTGTATTCTCTTGTTTGTGCTATTATAGTATCACAAGTCACTCCCAATGATTTGTCAAGGGAATGAATATTATCTCACTTTGTTTGGCTCCAAGATACTTCTTGAAGTAAAATCACTCTATAATTAAAGTTACAAAAAATGTTTGAAAAATTCAGATGCAGAAATGCTTCGAGAATCTGATTTGCCGCAAAATCTGCAGTACATTTCAAACCTGTCTACCAAAAAATTAAGACTTATTACATATTACTTTGGTTTTCACTCTGAAATTTTTTCATGGTCAATTACAACTGGGTTTAATTCATATAGGGGGAGGGGATGAGCATCATTGGGGGGGGGGGGGGGGGGATAAACATGATACTGGGGGGAGGGGGTCAAGCCTAATACTGGGGGGAGGGAAAAACTTGTAAGGGGGGAAGGGAGTGTTTTATTGGGTTTGGGAGGGTAAACAATATTGTTATGGCATACTTGTACCTTTTAGATTTTCAGGGCCAAGATCGATGGACTTAGGGTTTTTTGGTAAGATTGCAAAATGGGGACTTTGAAAATTTTTCACTTTTGTTTTCAGACTTGGTGTTTGCTGACTCGGTAGGTTTTTTGGACTTTGAAAATTTTTGCCTTTAATTTTTCTGTCTTGTAATATATATATGATATTGGTTGTGTTGTGTTTGAAGTAAAGTTTGATTTGGAATTAGTGGTTTTCCTGTGTTTTTTAATGAATTCCATCTTTACCCTCTCCACGCCCCTTTTGGACTTACAAAAAATAATACCTCCCCAAGGTCCTACCAGCACCAAGTCTCACTACCCCGGTAGACCAGGACCAGGCAGTACTTACTGTCCCAACAAGAGCCATCTTATGAAACCACAACCAGTTGGCTGCTCTGATGGTGAACACTGTCAATAGGGATATCAGACTCTGAAACCCCCTACAGACTCATGAAAGTACCTCGATGGCAAAGCCAGCCTTTGTACTGTGAGGGTTGGTGCAAGTAGGAGTCTTACAAGATAACCAGACCCCAATACCCATAGGTTTTACTGCACAACAGTGATGTATATCTCAGAGTGGTGTGATTAATAGACTTTATTCAGACGGTATTCAGACTTCCATTAAGTGTATGTGATTATCAACCTGGTTTGCGAAGACTAAAATAACGAAGTTTCTAGGCTACTACACTTGTGCAAAATGAGCTGGTCTATCCCAAAAAGGAAACTACCAACATGTAATTTAATATGAAAAGCTAACCTAGACTCCTTACCCTTCAACAATTAATTTATGTTTCCCTAGAGGACTAAGGTCTATAATGTCTTCAATTAAATATTAATGTATTCAGAGTATGCTAAGGGACTGGGTCTATAACTTATTCAACTAGATATTAATGTATTCAGAGTCTGCAAGGGGAATGGGTCTAATTATATTAATTTTTTCAACCAATCTCTAGGGAACTGGGATATTATGTTACTATATCATAAAGACATCACATCAAAATCCATAAATGTCATTCCAAACTCAACTGTTTTGTTTTCTGACATTTAATTTTTCTCAATTTTATTCAATCTTTCTTCAGCCAATGGTACTTTGCATGGTGATGTCATCATGAAATATAAACAGGTTTAAAGTTACTGATCAAGGAAAATCACTGCTAAGGGAGCAGTTCCTATGACACTTTAGTCTAGAAATGATTTCTGCATGGATTTGCTAAGTGCATGATACACAATTTAGTTGTACAATTACTGAATCAAAGCACTGCTAAGGGAGCTGTTGCTATGACACTTTAGTCTAGAAATGACTTCAGCATGGATTTGGTAAGTGCCCGATGCACAATTTAGTCGTACAATTACTGGGTCAAAGCACTACTATTAATTAGGGAGCTGTTCCTTTTATTATCACTTTAGTTTAGAAATGACTTCAGAGTGGATTCAGTAAGTGCCGATGTATGATTTAGTTGTACGATCACATTTTGTTTGGACCGAGACATGAACAGATCAGCAAAATCAATGTTTGTGAGTAAGTAACTGTGCCGCAAGTTACTCCAGCTGATACTAAATTCACTCTATCAATTTTTACTTCAAGGGGACTGGCCTATAAATGGTTGTTAAAACTCATATATGGTAGCACTAGGCTCTTATTTTGTTTACTGATGAAGGGAGATAGGTAAAGCCTTAGTCTTATTCTTAGTCCTAGTCATGTATTTAAGATGTTTAGCTTATCTTGTTTCCTAAGATCAGTTTTTTCACCAGCAAAAAAACTTCTTATGAGAAGTAAAAGGGCCGAGATAAAATGACAAAATTCTTTCAAATATTATTTTCAATTGCGAGCAACTACATGTATGAAAATTGACAGTGCCAAATTCAAGGCAATTCAAGAAAACGTATATATACAATAGTTGTTAAGTTGGATCAAATGTATTTGAGACACTTTGGTTTTGGACAGCTTGTGCTTATAATACAAGTGCTTTGGACGCAATTCATAGTAAAACAACTCTTGGTTTTGTAATAATGGTTTCATTCTATTATAATTGTTTCTTGATTGTGAGGTATGGTGTTTCTATGCCATTCTTTGATGGCTCACCTTGTCCTCTATTCATTCATTCTCCATTTCACATTTGCCTTGTTTGGCTTGGATTTATTTGTTTGCACTTTTCATGTATTATATTTCATGATTCTGCACAGCTGAATTTGTTCTAAACTTTTAGTCAATCAGTAAATTACTCCATGTATCATACACAGAATAATGTATTATGAATTTGGTAAAAATTGAAATGATCCAGTTTCGATAAATTACCGGTATATGTCCAATATGATTGCAAGAGCTTCAATTCAAATTTCTGTAACTTTTGAAAGACATGTCATGACCTTCAAACTTTGATTTATTCAAAGTTAATTGTCAATTTATACAGCTACTGTAGTTGCTCTGTGTTGAATTTGGAGTTTGTCTTTTGCTTTTGTAATTCTTCTTAAATCTAAACTTTCTCCTCAAGTAGTCACATGAGGCATGATTTGTTGTCAAAATAATTTTCTTAATTATTCAAAGGTTTTATTAAGACCTCAGTTTCATCTAAGAAATTTAAGGGAGAATTGTTTTGCTTTAATTTGTAATATTTTAATCCGTATTTTCAGGTTGTGGTAACATTGGTACCATAACATTTAATAAAAGTTGTCCATTTTTTATTGTTTTCTTCGTGCTTCTAAACTTTTTATATTGTTCAATTGTTTTTTTTCTTTGGTTTAGTTTTTCCATTTGTGCAGATGTGTAGTTTTTAATGACATTTGTTATTGCTATTTTGGAAAAGAAACTGAGGTCTTATTTTGCTGGTGAAAAAACTTATTAAATTACAATCCTATGATAGAACCTTGTATATCAGTCTAGCCAAACATCATTAACGCAAGATTAGGTCACCTAGAAATGATTCAACTCCTAGTCTTCCCAGGTTGATTATCTACTTGTATTGAAGTCTGAATGGTGTCTTATGCAAGTCTATTGAGCACACCACCCCAAAGTTATCACTGCTGTACACACCCATGAATAGTGAGATATGATTACCTCTGCTCCTACTTGCACTAACCTGCACAGTGACCGGCATTCATGCCACCAGCGCACTCCCTTGAAATCTGCAGAGGGCCATCACCTGGTATCCTTACCGACAACCTTCACCACCAGAGCAGTCATCTGATCATGGCCTCAAGGTTAGACTCTGCCGAGAGCAGCAATGTTGTACCGCCTTTATTGGTTTCCTGGCCTGGTGGGGCAGCTTCTGTTTGGTGCTGATAGGACCTCGTGGGAGGTATGAAGTGTATTTCATTTTTCTGGTGTATAAATAATATATGATTATAATATTAGATATAGGAGAGTGTTTCTAACTAGTGAAGGGTTCTCAGTAGAGTTTGAACAGAAATCTTAAAATAACAGCCAATACTAGTTTCTTTGAAATTTATAATTTGAAAAAAATAAAATTGGGCAAAACAGAAAATGAGTTTGATTTGAATTTGGTTTTTACTGAGAACCTTTTACTAGTTGTAAAAATCTTTTAGTTTAAGATAATCAGATCATTTGGTATTTAAGGACTGAATAAGAATAATTTGGAGTAAGAATCTTCAATTTTTTTAGTGAAACACTCTCCTATATCTAATGTCTGAGGCTAGAGGACTGGTAGTTTTAAGTATTTTTTTCCAACATATTTTGATGGTCTTCCAATGAAAATAATACAGATAAGAAATAATGTTCTGAAGCCTAGCTTAGTGACTTCAACTTCAGATAACTGAATAAATTGTCAATAATCTTTATCTTAGTAAATCATGAAAGCTTTCTGGCAATCTTAATATACTGAAATATTCATACTTGTAGTTTTTGAATACAACAATGTTGCCTGAAATCCCACTGTCATTGCAGTGTGCTGAAAAGAGTTTTGAATCAAGATGGTTTCATTTGTAAACCATGAACAGAACTTATCTGCAGGACTCAAAATAGCAGCCAACATGCAAACCCAAATTTACTGATTGCAATTGAGATAAAATAAATTTGGGATGGAATTTTGAAAATAAAATGGTATATTTAGCAGGAGTTTTACTCCTTCAATTTACTTTCTTGCACAATGTTTTTGCTATTTTGAGCCCTGTGTTTTACCAGTCCTCTAGCCTAAAAGATAATTCTTTTAATCCCTAGACTTTGTCCTAGATTTTTTTTTTTAATCTTGACTTAAATACTAGATTTTTACTCCTAGGCCTAGGTAAAGCTCTGAAGTTTTTAAAAATTCTTATTTCAAACTCTTTTTGTTGAAATTTGTGGGTTTTTTTGGTGTAATTTAAGATGATGCTAGAATAGCTTTAACCCAGGCCTAGGCAGGTTTTTTTTTTTTGTTGTTGAAATTTTATGAAATACTGGCTTTGTCATTTTAGAAAAGCTAAATTTTTGATTTTCATATTCCTTTGTGAAATTCCTAGTAAACTATTTTTTTATAAATTCCTAAGAAATATTTGAAATATTGAAATTCCTGGATGTTTCTAGGTTTTAGCATGATATCCTAATCCATGGTGGGTGATTCTTGTCTTCACTACTGATTGACTGGATCTTGATGGTGCTGCATCATCTGACAAAGCTTTGCAGCACAACAGCTTGGCATAACTGAATATGACAGATTTGGTATAGCTAGAAAGAAAAACCAAATGAGATTGTTAAAATCTTATATAAACAAACATCTTACCCGGACGATCACATTACTCACTTACTACTACACCTGGGTTCTAACCATTTACTCTCAAACAAATGACTATGCAAAATGCTGCCTGATTGATAAACACATTCCTTTGTTTTTGTGGGCAGAGTCATACATGTTTGTCGCCTGAAACATGGTGTTTCTTTCTCACATGAAACCACAGTTCAGTGGAGCCCATGGCAAAAATTAATGACATATCTTAATGCTCAATTAGACTTACTTGTCTGTCATGTATCTGATGGCCAGAACTTGACAGCATCATCACTATGACAACCTGATGCTTGGCTTGAAAGGCTGACAAGCTGTTGAAACATGCAAAAACAATCTGTTTAGAAACCCGAGTCAGTCACATGATTTTAGAAGTTATGATTGTTAATCATCAAATCATTAATGAATATATTAGAAAAAATACTTGGACATTATGTATACTGAATTCATATTTGGTGGCAAATGGTGTTACTAAGAATCCAGTAGGAAGTAGATCGACTTCACACCTGTTTATAGCCCTTTTTGACTTGGGAATAATGTTTTTCCATTCCAGACCATGTTTCATTCCCTAGAATTTGATTTCTTTGTTTAACAGTTGCATTTGAGAAGACACATGAATATGGATACAATTCAAACAAAGAATCTTATTATTAAGAGAATGACACATGGTCTGAAATGGGAAAACATTACACCCAAGCTAAAAACGTGTAGTATTTTCAATGTTGTGGGATAAAATAGTCATACAAAGTTGTTTTGTGGCACAACATGGAATATCTCACTGGACACTTGTTTTCTCGTATGAAAATTCATCTGAAGACTGAAGAATTCAAAATGGCAGACAAAACCATGAAATGGCTTACACAAGTAAAACATGGGATAATCCATGTCATATACCACTAATTAACAATTAGAAGACGAACTCGAGATTTCTATCGGCTGATAGTTGACGAGGGGCTCCGGCCCCGAGTCAACTATCAAAGCCGATAGAAATCGTGAAGAGTGAGTCTTCTAATTGTTTTAGTAAAATTCTCAACGAAACTATACAATTGCAAACAAGAGGAAACTTCACAAAATCGCGAAGGGAAAGCCGCCATTTTTTTCAAAACAAAGCAGGCTTTCTCTACCCACTATCTATCGGCTGATAGATAGTGAGTACGTTAGCCAATCAGAATGCAGGATTTGCAATAGTATAGTAGTAGAATTTTACTAAAAACCATTATATAACAGTTATGTATGAATGTTTTCAAGAGTAGACTACATACCTGATGATCAGTAATAAGCTACTCCTTGGAACATGGTAAACGAAACATGTTGGATTATCTTCCTCTACCACAGGGTTACCATGATGAATTAACCATCTTGATAATAAGGTCAATAGTCATACAGCAACAAGGTGAGTCCATATTGTAATGAATGTCACAGGGTCATCACCAGGTCACCACATCAATTATCATCTTGATAATCAGGTAAATACTCATACAGCAACAAGGTGAGTCCATATTGTTATGAAGGTCATAGGGTCATCACCAGGTCACCACATCTATTATCATCTTGATAATCAGGTCAATACTCATACAGCAACAAGGAGAGTCCATATTGTTATGAAGGTCACAGGGTCATCACCAGGTCACCAATTATCATCTTGATAATCAGGTCAATACTCATACAGCAACAAGGTGAGTCCATATTGTTATGAAGGTCACAGGGTCATCACCAGGTTACCACATCAATTATCATCTTGATAATCAGGTCTATACTCATACCGCAGCAAGGTGAGTCCATATTGTTATGAAGGTCACAGGGTCATCACCAGGTTACCACATCAATTATCATCTTGATAATCAGGTCTATACTCATACCGCAGCAAGGTGAGTCCATATTGTTATGAAGGTCACAGGGTCATCACCAGGTTACCACATCAATTATCATCTTGATAATCAGGTCAATACTCATACAGCAACAAGGTGAGTCCATATTGTTATCAGTCTTTTTTCTTGTTTCAGTGCAGTAAATCCATCATTACAAGATTGATACTGAACTATTCCATGATTGACTTGCAGTTTGGTGTGCATATATTGGTTAATAGAGTCAAGATACAGTATGGCTATCAGGCTCAGATGTCAGGTATCAACAGCCATCTTGTTACAGACTCACTGGACAGGTTTATGGAGAGTTTTAACTGCAATATGAAGAGAGATAAGTTATTAGGACATTAATATTTAGGATTTTGATGGTTTTAACGAGGGAGAGGAGGTTTGTAGGTTTCATGTCACATTTCATGTCAAGTTTCATGTCACGCTGAAAACCAAAGTTTCAAAATATGTAAAAACTCAAAATAACCGTAATGTCAAGCAGAGAAACTGGTTCAAGACTTACTATAATAGTATATTTACGATGAATTTAAATTGTTTCTTGTTAGGTAAAGTGTATTTCCAGGGTTCAAAGTTAACACGTGTCATGGCGGACGAAGCCGGTGAAATGAACATCCAAATTTTTTAAACTGCTCAAAAATACAGAAAACGAAAGAAAAACGCAGAAAACCGCAATAATTCTTACCTTTCATGGTTCTTGTGTACTTATCTCTCTGTTAGGTCGAGCACGAGCTAATAACCATCTTTGTTCTTGTACAATTTCAGCCAAAAACCGTCATGTATTTGCACATGTCGAACAAATGTCCATCACGAACTACAGCGTGCAGAAAATGAGCAGGTGACATACACAAGGACTGGATACTAGCATTTTACACAGGCAACCCGCGGAAAACTGGACTTTTTGGAGAGAAAATATCGAAAATTTAGCGGTTTTTAAGCAATATTTTTCGCCCAAAACGTTAAAAATAAGTAGAAAAAGCCATTTTAGCACTCAACGAAGGGTAAAAACCCGTAAAAACGGCTTTTTTAGGCAAAAAACCATATTATGTTAATTAGTCACGTGACACGTCACGTGACCTCCAATTTTGCATTTTTTAGGACGATTTTTCACATTTTCGCAGACAAAAAATCATTTTACGGGGGTTGAGTTTAATTCATTGTATTTGATATTTATTCAATAAACCAGTTTATAATAAAAGAACATTAAACTTTTATTGTCTGATGTCTTTTCTTTTCCCCTGTATTGCTCGACACCCATGAAAAAGAAAACGAGAAAAATATAACAACAGCTGAAAATACCCTTTTGATATCGAGACACCTGACCAAGAATAAACTACACCCAGAGACAACAATCAACAAACAATGATTTCAAGACGCATGCAGCGCCAACATTTTTTATTACACTTTAAACTATTAACTTTATTACAACTGTTTTGCATTTAAATAACGCGTCCCAGACAACTAGTGAAGGCCTGTTTTACACTGGCGATTTTTGCGTAAACCCCCGATGCGATTTCTGCGGCGATTTTTGAATCGAGATATTTGTCCAGGTAATCTTGGTTATCCGGAGTAAAACTTTACGAGTTCATCATTTACCATTCTCGACTATCACCAAAAACGTCACAAAAAATTGCACCTAAAATCACCACAAAAATCCGCACCAGTGTAAACAAACGGGCCATTATAATTCTAGTAGTCTGGGTTTTTGGCTTCCGTTCATCGAATTTCCAACGGTTTGAGCTGGTAAATCTTGGATCGGCAGCAGTTATAAACCCAGGCATCTTGGGCTTTGTTGGTCGCATAATTATGTTCCTTCGCCACTCCGCGCTCTTGTTTTGATTAACTTCTTGCAGCAAAATCTAACGGATCGTCTGTTTGATACTAGCAAATTATGCGCATAATTGTTTTTTCTTTATTTTAGTTTGAATAAGTGTTTTCAAGCGTAGAATAAAACAACTACCCGAGGGAATAACACGTGACTAAAATGAACAGCGCCCAAAGTAACAATACATGACGTCATCTTTGGGTGAATATGATCGAAACTCGTGCAAGTTTTATTTCTATCATGAAGAGAAAAGCAATTCAGTAGAAGGGCCGCGAGTCCCAAAGAATTTAGCACTTTAAATATACATTGTTTTTAGTTTTTGAGTGTAATCTTTTGACGGTGCTCCGTGTTTTAGTCACATCGTTCCCTCGAGCATCATTTCTTTCTTTCATAGAATCAGCATTCTTTGTCATGAAACAAAAAGAAGCAAGCATCGAACAATCTAGCACTTTACAAATAAAAGCCTTTATTTAATTATTAGTGTTTTCCATCATTTTTTTTTTTGTTATGTCAATCCCTTGAGTATTACTTCTTTGTTTCTTGATGACGGGCGGGGTGTTGATGGATCATCGTACAGTTACAATTCACAATTACCTTGAGAATGAGCACAACAGGAAAACACAAAAGAATTCACAACTTTTGTCGGAGGAATGTCTCGTATTTCTTTTGTTTGTCCTGTAAGCCTCGCATTCAAGATGATTTTGAAAGTGGTGTAGAGGCTGTAATCACTTGGCTGTGGGCGTGGTGATGGTGCGGGGGAGGGGGGGAGGAGAACATAAAGTGACAACTAAAATTCTGTATTTAGAAAAAATCGCTTTAATAAAAATCACTTTAACTCTATTTTCATTTTTTCCTTTCATTCTGTTTTTATCTTTTATCCTTTAATCTTTTCCGCTATTCTTGTTTGTCCCATTTTCTCTATCCTTCATCTTTTATCGCAAAATTCAATGGTATTTTTTTGTTTGTAAACCTTTAATTGGTGTTTTTTCTCTCTCCATTTTGTACCCTCTAGTGTCATCATACTTTCTCCTTTTCTCATGAATTTCCATCCATCCATCCATTCAGTCATCCATCCATCCATCAAATCTATGTCTAAATCAGCTATATTCTACAGCCCCTAACCTCCATCCAACTAAATCTATCCCTTTGAAATATATATAACGTTCACTTGCAAGACTCTTGCCTAAGACTTGATGCCTGTCGAGATGAACAGATGACTTCGTAGCACTAGTTCCCCAATGTGTATCACATTGCTCGACACATACATCTTCTTTCTAAAGGGGGTCTAAATTACTAAAACAATAAAAAAATATCATGTTTAAAGGAGGTTCAATAGAATTTGAATACTCTCTTACCTGAACAAAGACATCATGAATAGCATGTACAGAGACTGGTTATGTTAGCAAAGTGGAATAACGAAACCAGAGGAGGCATGGTTAGAGCCAGTAGATGGTGGGTCACCAGGTCTATCACTGCAAACCTCCAGCCAGGGTGGCAACCCATGCTGCTACTTTCCAGAAAGTGATATTCTTACTGGCAAGACTCGTTGTTCTGTGGCTGGGATGAACCGATGACTTCGTAGCACTGCTCAACACAGTCCTCTATTCGATGTGCTTGCGTCTTCAGTCAAATGAGGGTCCAAATACTGAAACAAAAAGGAATATGGAATATGAACAAGGTCAAGGGCGATGATCAACATAGGTGAGTACTATACCACCAGTAGACCTGTCATCCTATGCATCGGTTTCACATATCTCATCAAAACTCAGCAAGGTTTATCATTGTTTTATGAAAAATAGTTGTGACCCCTCCTCCCCCTGCTAATTTAAACCAATCCCTAACACTATGAGACTTGTCACATGAATTAAATCTTACTCAAGGGCAGATCCAGGTGGTGTCCATTGGTGCACCAGACAACCCCTAAAAAATGTAAGTACTATTACAATAAGTCAGATCAAGATTATTGATGACGTCACTTTTTTTCATTTTGGACACCCCCATTACACATTTCTTCCCTGCGAGCAGAGCCTATTTCTTGTATTAATTGAAGGAGAAAATATATTCTGCTGACGTAGGACGTTTCTTTTGCTATGCACCGATTGTGGACAACAAAACCAGTTTTAAAACCGGTTTTTAACTGGATTACGAATAATGCGCAAATGTAATTTGGCGCGGTGGCTGTCAAAATCATATTGTTTTTTTTGCACGCAATGTTGATGAAGTAGAAAACTATCCTACTTCTGCAATATTTCCTGAAAGTTAAGGCGCGGCACACGGTGCAGCATTGCGCGCAATAAAGATTGTTTTCGTACGAGCAATCGAGCTTTTCTTTTAGGAAATAATCAACAATTATCATAAGTAATAGCAAGACTTGAGGGTGATTAGTGATTGAATGTCCCAGAATGCTTTGTGAGCTTTGATGCATATTACCTATTTAGCTTGGATCTAATGTTTTCTCATTTTAGAACACGTGTCATTCCCTCGAGAATAAAATGCTTTGTTCAGTGACGGCGGAGCGCATTTCAAAGTGGAGGGAAGGGGGGAGGGGGGGGGGGGTATATGCAAAACATATTGAATATCGCAATAGCTCGGTCAATGACCTTTAAGAAACAGGGTCAGCAAAGTGCATTTTAAAGTGTGAGGTGGTGCTAGTCCTCTCGTGCGCAACCACCATTAAACAAAGAAATGATAATCAAGGGAATGACATGTGGTCTGAAATGGGAAAAACATTACGTCCAAGATTAAAAGATTTATTAATGATAAATTCCAGGTTCCAAAAGTCCCACTGATTTAATAGGTTCCAGATTCCGACTTTTCAAAAGTTCAACAAAGTTTTGGGGGAGGGAGGAGTTGGGTGTCCAGATACTAATATGATAGGATGTAGCATTATAATATTGTAAAAGAACAGTAGGATCCACCCTAAAAGGGTACAGAACGAACAGGAAGAACTTCACCCCCAACCCCCCTCCCCCTAGTGTCCATCCTTGTCTTCTCATCTAAAATTGTCATCTTATCAAACATGTTCATATTGGTGCATTCACTACATTAGTTATATCAATAAAGAAAGCAAAACAACTTACCAAATCAGCCAGACGTTAACACAAGATGACAGTCTACAAAATGGCGGTCAGATATGAAATTCATTAGGAACTTTCTTGGATACCTGTGTAAATTTGTTGAGTCATCTGCTGCACAACGCACTGACGTAGCAAGTCAAAGTCAAAGTTAAAAAACATTGTAAATCGTCAAATTTTAGGACATAATTGAGCAAGGAAGATATTTGAGTCATGAAAATCCGTGTTCTGAAAATGTACTGCTCGTGAACGAGATGTGTGCATGTGAATGATGCGCAAATCCTCTTTAGTCACGTGCAACCACAGGTAGCCCATTCTATTGTTTGGTTCTGTAAAGGTGCTGAAAATTGTCTGTCATGGAAACTCTGGGGAACCTTTTAAAAATGTAGCAGACTGGAAGATAGAGGGAAAGCCTAGGGTGGGGTTGGTAGGGGTACAAAAATATGATATACTCAACTGTGAAACACGTCCCAGTTTCTGATTGACATTGAGGGTCGACTTTGTTAAGATGGGAATTGCTGAGAATTACCTCATCTCTCACATACACACCTCACATTTCAAGGCCATACAATACTCGTATCATTTCTCTATCTCTTTTGTTCATTTTTTTCTTTCAATCCTACTACTTGTATTCCTTATTTTGAACAGAGGAACAGTCATTCAAAATGTAGCCAAACAGAGGATGAAACTGTGAACAAGAAGTTTGGAAACAAAAACTAAGGACTGCAGAGCACCCTAAAAAGTTTGTGTATGTGTGTTTGGGGGGGGGGGGGGGGGGGGTTAAAGATTGGAAAAAACAAGAGACTAGTATGGGAAAAGAAGAAAAGTGCAGGGGTGGGGGTTATAGCCCCATCTCTGTGGTCCCTGAAAACACCCCAACACGCCCACTTGGTACACCCTTAAACAAATTAACCACAAAAACAACAATATTTTTTCACAATTTATTATAATAGTCAGTAATAATATATTTTTGTTATGAATGTTATCAATAAATAGATTCATAACCAAAGATTCCAAGTATGTACGCACACGCGGCACGTTCTGCCCATATTTAGGCACAGTAGCATATAAATGTTCCCTGGCACAGAATTTCTATTGGTAGCAAAGTTTCTTTTTCATTTAAAGAAAATAAATAGTTACAGGAGTACGTCAAAAATGTATATATTTATATATTATCTCTTATTTTTTGGAAGAAAATAAGAAACTGTCCAACAATTTTTAAAAAGGTGTGTAGAAAATGTTTTGAAATTGCAGTAACAGTGGAATTATTCTTGAAAATAGTCTTCTCTCCTGTACATTACTCAACTTTTTGTCTCCATTTCACAAAAAGCACACAAATATGAAGCTGAAATTTTTTAAATTTTAGTGTCCAAACTGGCGAATTTCAGTTTTCTAACATCCTACAATCTACTCGAATCCAAAGCCGCAACTACAAGAATTGTTGATTCAAAAGCTATTCTTCTACACACTTTTTCCCCTGGTTATCAATAGAAAAGTAATTTAAGTACATTTTAACCATAGAAAACATGACGTTGAATATGTTGTTAGAGTGCAAACAGTAAACCAGTGAAAAAAGCATAAAATAAATAGAAGTAAATTGCAAAAAATCCTTTATTTTTCTACTGATTTCTACTTTTTCATGGGTTTAGTGTTGGTACTCCATTGTTATTTATTTTTTGCTACGTTGGACAAAGAACTAGAATAATGCGTATGCAATAAATCTTAGAAAAAATTATCAAACTTGTAGATTTTAAGAAGGCATTCATAAATTTCTAGTGAAGAGAAGCGAGAGGGTTTTTTGTTAGGGTTACGTATTAGCATATAACTATTATGGTTTCACTTACATAGCTCAAGTGAAAGCTGGAGGGAGGTCAAAGTATAAGTCCTTTCCTCTCTTCACCAACCAAATATATTATGAACATAATTAACTTAGAAGGAGAGAGAGAGAGAGAGAGTGAACAGTAAGATTTCCAGAAAGGTCCATTGAAGGATCGAAAGAAAATTGTACCAAAAGGATATCAAGTAGCAACAAGTCAATGAAGTTAAATACAAATAAAATATATTAATATTTAGCTGAGAATTCCAATCCAAAAATGGCTTACAAGATTAATGTTGAATTAAGTTGTCTCAAAATCTAGTACATCAGCTGTATGAACCCAGAATTGACTTGTATTGACTTGATACCTGTAGTTGCTTTTGATTGTTGGAAGCATAATATGACTTTAAAGATAGTTGGTACAATAGACCTCTTTAGCTTTATCATTCATTATGCCCATTTGAACATTTCTCAATGGAATAACATGTGGTCTGGAATGAGCAATTTGCATTGAAGGTAAAGAGGTCTGTTACCTAAGTGAATGTAAAAAGGCATTAAATATTTATTCAACAGTAAAACGAGTGTTTTTTTTTTTTTTACCATTAATAGTTTTACTTCAGTGTTACAATCCCTACTCTCTGTTCTATTGATGTCTGGCTCGCTCAACAATATATTGTGATATTATCTTTTGGTATGTCTGAAATACCTTTGAGCTAGGTACATTGGCCACAGTAAATAAAGGTTATAGTATAGTGATATTTATCACAGGTTGTTACACTGAGGTAAAGCCCTAATCATAGCAATGTTGACATATACATTCTGAAATAGTTTTTCAGTTTGACACAGAAAGCCCACTCTCCTACTTACAACAACTCGCCTGTAGCACACTGTCACCATAACAACAAATACTGTGCTATGGTTGGGGCTATAAGGTAGGATCTGTGTAGCTTTCTGTTATTCACTTAATAGACCATTTTTGAATATGATGCTGAGGATGTCAAACAAGGATAGATTCTGGGATGTCCCAGATGTTGTGAGCAAAACCTTTTTGTTTTGACTCTTCAAAGTTTGTGTAGACGGACAGATTTTTTCATGTGGTATGCTGTTTTTAATTGATAAAAAGGTTCTAGGACCATCAACCATGTAAGAAATAGATAGTAAGACGGCCAATCCTCATTTGACATCATCAGTGCCATATTCAAAAGGGTCAATTGTACCAATAAAATAGCTTAGTACATAGTTTAGAGTAAGACATCAGAGAATATTTCATAAGTTAGAGCAGAACAGGACTATGTAGACTATTGTTAGATTTGACAGAATTTCAAATATTTATGAAAAATCAAAATAAATACAGTATGAATTGATCAATGTACAGTTCCATATTTAAAATAAATCTGATACAAGAGTTTAAAAAATTCACTCCTAGGAAAGTTTGTTCATTCATTCATTCAATTGTTCATTCTTTCTTTCATTCATTCACTTCACTCATTCAATTCAGTGAGTCGAGATTAACTGTACAAAAAAGATAGGAAATATTATTGGAATTGCAAGCCCATTGCTCGAGTGCATATTTATGTACAATAACTATAATAATAATAATAATAACAATGGTAATCATAATAATGATAATAATAATATTAAAAGGCTGGCTGAAGCCAAGATTCGAGATCATATCATGTATCATCAAAGAGAAAGAAAAACAATAATATTAACTGCGGTAATAAAATAATCGAAAAAAGTATTTCTTAATTCAAATATTATTTCAAATATAGTTGTAATCATCTGTTTTTCTTTTCAGTAAATAAATTAGATATTGAAAAAAGTGCAAAGATCTGTAAAGTACATCTCAAAAGAGTCGTATGAATAGCAAGAATTTGAAATTGAAAATTGCTTGGAAGAACCCTTTTGTCACAAGCAATATTCTTGACTAATACAAGAATATCATATCAAAGGGTTTTGTGAGAAAGATTGAGGTAGATATTAACTACTACGATAATAATTCCTACTAATAACCTAAATGCTACTGAACCTAATAATGCTACTTGTACGTCTAAATCAATCAATACTCTTAGTACAATAGTAATCAAATTTTAACTGCTTCTTGCAGTGATTCTTGTCCACATAAACACTAAAATATAATAACATTAAAACAGTGTACACTATATCTACGGTATTAACACTCTTAAAAACTTTCTGCTACAACATCACTCACATACAAAATCTTAAAATAATCATTATAACTTAAAAGTTTAAGTTAGTAATGTTTTAGGACTCTTAGTTTGTGGTTTGGCATTACCTTCTGCTGTAAAGGGTTTAGTGATAGCTTCAGGGGACGAGCTTTCTTCTCCTTGTGAACCAGAGTCTTTACTTAGTCCAACTGATGACCCTGTAGACCCATTATTTAGCCCCATGAAGGGATAGTTTCCATAGCCTGGTTGACCTCCATACATAGTGTTGTAAGCATTTCCAAACATAAAATGCGAAGGCACAGAAGATGGGCTTGTTACTATGGGAGACTTGACACTAACTTGATTGTTAGGGGCTGCCACACCCATGCCATAGGGGGCTGAATAAGACACCCCTCCATAGGGACCATAAGGTTGTTGATATCCACCAGTTCTATGCACCTGATCATATGCATACCCAGGTGAGTTGAAAGAGTTTGGTGATGGTGACGGGCTTGAAGGTGACGAAGACCTTGACGAGTCATTTTCTTCTTGTTTAGAAGTATTAGTGTAGTTAGTGTTGTTATAGCCCACAGTGAAGAACTGATGGGACGAGGTAGGTGTCGCAGTAGTGGGCGTGGTGGGGTTTGACCTCTGTTGCTCACTAGATGGACGTCCATATAGTGACATTAAATTACCCTATCAAATAAACAGCAATCAATATTTTAAGTATTCAACTGTTGTATGAATGTTGAAACAAGGGTGGCATAGAAGTAGTACACCTGCCTCTCTTCTCCAGGGTCTCAGGTTTGACTCCTGTATCTGATATATCACATGTGAGAAGAGTTTATTATTATGTTTATTATTTATTATTATTATTATTATTTTATTATTATTATATTACATCTCATGTGAGAAGAGTTTATTGGGTCCCTCCCTTGATTCAAGGGTTTTTCAAGATTCATCGGTTTTTCTCCCTCAATAAAACCAACATGATAAATCCAAATTCAACCCATGAATTAACAATGCCATGACTAACACATCACCTTCAAACCCGAATGATACCCAGAAACAACCTCTGGGATGATCTAAGTCAGGGCATGGCCAATAACTAATTTGCATTCTATTGCATAAGGTTTTGCAGAGAGAAAAACTGGAGAACTGAGAGGAAACCCTGGACTCAACATCACCTCAAATGTTGGTGCAGGCAATAATTTGGATAATAGAAATGACTATAATCTGTAATGTTACCTTAGTTCCTTCACTTCTGTTGTCGGCATTTTTGGAATGTACAGGCAGGGATGACTGAAGAAAGAGAAATGAAAATAAATCTAATTCATTTGAAATTGTGTACTAGTTTAGATAATCTCTTTCGGAATATCTCTGTTTTTGTAAACTGAGTCAGGTCATTAAGAGTCTTTATCCAAAAATGTTTTTAGTGAAAAAAAAAACAAATTCAAGAGCATTATTTTATATTGGATATTTTCAATTTATTTATTTAAAACACTTCAGCCAGATAATGTAATAAAATAACTAGTAAAAAGAAATATATATATATATAAGAACTGTGGCTGGGGGCAAACAACAGAGCTAGGCTCCAAATTAAATTGTGGTTTAGGGGGTTCAGGTGGACCACCTTAGATCTTCCGCTACTTACTACATACCTGTTCATTATGGATGCCTAGAGCAGGGTTATGTAGACCAGATGAAATATGGCTCACAGGAAGATCACTTATACTAGGTAACTTCTGGTTCATGTCAGCTGATGTTGACGGCAGTATCCCACCACCTGGCCAATCATTACCCAAGTATTCCCCTAGATTGGTACCTCCAGAGTCAACTTGGCTGCCCGCAGATCCGAGCTTATCGGTTTTGGGCTTGCGACCCCTCTTTTTTGCTGTCGGTGGTTTATCCGGCTTTTCTCCCTTGTCCTCCTTTTTTCTTCTGCGTTTTTTTGGTGCTTTCTCTGTGTGTAAAGGATCTCCAAGGTACTGCTGGTCAGGTGGGATTGACGAGTCCATGTTAATTGCATTTTCAGACCAGAAGCTGGCATCTTTTTTATTTTTTCTAGGTTTTCGATGTACTGGAAAATTCAGGTCAAAATGTTAGTGTCATAGAAAGGATGGGAGGCTGGTTTTTCAACTTGGTGTCTATAGCAGCACACACCACTAATTATTCCCATAAATATTAAATAACCTTCTTTCCCAACTTTTTTCATCAAGTCTATTATCTCTTTTTAGAACCAAAATGAATTTACCTGGTGCTAGATCGCCATCACTTCCTATACTATCTGTTTCACCTTCTGCAAGACAACAAAAACAAAAGAAAAATCAATGCATGAAATCAGACAAAACCAGGGGTGCCAAAAATATTTCTAATCATGAATTGAAAAGCTTGAATGTTATTATCAAAGAGATAGAAAGGGTATAGTAAAAGCAGTTATTTGGGATAACAAATTTTAAGATTTTACCTTTAACTAGGAGTCCATCCTTTTTTCTTTTTCTTCTGTGTTTTTTGAGAGAAAGTTTCAAACCCTCGACCTGAACAGCAACAAGATGAGTGAGTGTTAAATATTATGTTGCCTGTTGGAACTTGCTTTTTTGTTTGCCGTTTTTTTTTTTTGCTGCAATCGCCAGTCAAAAATGTAAAATGGTACCACCGATAAATTTTGATTAAAAGCAGTGAAAAATCAAATTTAAGTTTGGGGTTTTATGTGGCATTTAAAAACTGCTACAGTCTTAATAATATAAACTATTGCAAGCTATAGGAATTTCAAATTTGATATCATAACATAACTATTATAAATCTTGCATCGTAATTGGTTGGCAGCATGTGCATTTTGATAGCACACAGCAGGCATGAGCAATTTCTATTTCATCATGTGTCCAAAATAATGGCTACTCTAATTTGTAGTTTATGAAAGAAATAAAAAACTTGCTTGCTGTGCTGTGTGAAGTTATGAAGCACTTAGGAATTAGCAGAACACTCAAGAAGTATTGAGAAGCACTTTGCTACGTTGTGCTTGTCCTAACACTTCTCATGTGTTCTACCAGTCCCTACTTGCTTTATAACACAGCACACACGTTTTCTATTTTATCAACACTAAAAACTTACCCTCTGGACCTGGAAAGCTTTGGAGGAGTCATCCTTGCCAGCACCATCTAGTATCATTCCAGGATGCATCATATCCATGTCTACCATGTTGGACAGAGCTGTGGATGGAGAAGCTACTCCAAGCTGGTTGGGTATGACTGGTTCTGGTTTGGGTTTAACAGGCCAGACACCCTTGATTACACAATCGCAGAGCTGGTCAAGGCGCTGCATAACGACACGATCCTGGTGTAGTGAAACAAAAACATTTGAGAATCAACATGAACCAAACTTTCAATCCTTGGTTTAAACCAGTTTTCAATATTATACAAACTTGATGTGGCAAGCTGCCTGTTGAAATTTGGGTTTACACTGCTACCAAAGAAATACTGGTAGTCAACATCATCAAATTCCAATGGGTAGCTCATCACAGGGCAGTAGCAAGGCCAAAAATATTGGGGGGGGGGGGGGGGGGCTGTAGGTCAAAAGTATTGGGGGTGTTATATTCTAAAACTCTATATTATGTATTAGTAACAGACCAAAAATTGTCAGTGTTCAATATACAGTACATCCGAAATTATTGGGGCCCCCAGCCCCTCCCCCTCCCCCTGCTATGGCCCTGCATCACTAACAAGTTTGCAAAATATTGAAAATTATTGTCAAGAGTTGAGTTTTATAAACCTCCTACCTTAGGCCATTTCACAGCTATCATTGTACTCTCTCCAAACCCAGTAGCTTGACCTTCAACAGTCTCACTCATTTGTGAATCCTCATCCATACCAACTATAGAATTAACAGTCGACAGCACAGACTCTTGCATTGAACCTTCAACATCTTGAAACTCTGATTTATCCTCATCATGCTGTTCATCCATTGGTTGATCAACTGAATTCTTACTTTCTGACCAATCAGAAGTTGTTTCATTGTTGTCCTTTTCAGTCACATTTGACTTAATTACTGGTTCTAAAGATGTGCTGTCCAGATTTTTGTCAAAAGTGTCAGAGATATTTGGTAAGTTACTTTTTGTATCTGGATTATTTGAATCTTCTGAATTATTAGGATTAGATTCTCCAGCGGATGGTAAAGACTGTGCTGGTGCTGCTGAGGATAGATCTGTGTTGTCCAATGTCTTGTCAACAGTCTTATTTTGGGTAGCTATCTTGGTGAGGATTTCAGCAAAGCAGAGTTCTGGGTCATTGAGGACATGGTAATCTGTCCTTACTAGACCATGCCTGTGTGGAAAAAAAGTAAGGGTGATTAAACTATAGTATACAGTATGCTCTAATACCACCAACCACAATACTATACTTAGATGGTAAGTTTAATATAATTTCTTAGAATTGTTGATCAACACCATGACATATTATGACAATGACAATCACCAGAACTACCATTCATCAACATTACTATCATGCATCAACATCATCATCATTAACACTGTTGTTGTTGTTGTTGTCATCATCATCGTCATCATCAGCACCATCACTATCATCATCAATTACACCATCACATCCTCAATACCATCATCATCAATTGACTTACTTCACTACTCCCTTCATCAGGTCCATATCATGCACTCCTGGAATCCACCAATCAGGAAAGTCTGAAGAGGGCTGTGCAAGCTTGAGCCGTTCTTCTACATTTTCATGTGGAAGTACCTACAACAAATGTCATAGTGGTTAATTCCATTTTTGATAAAAGAGCCCGAGACTTCCACAGTTTTAGGGGTTTGTATTAGTTCCACTGGATACTAAATACTACCCTGGTAAAACAAAGCTTGTTGGGGAGAGCAGATCAGAGTAAAAATAGGCCTCTAGGCTGGGCATTATTTTCCATTTCACATCACATTACTTCCTAGAGTATCAGACACATGAACAACTCAAACACAAGGAATGTTTGTCTCAAGGGTGTGACAGGCAGTTTGAAATAGGAAACATTATGCCCAATCCAGAAGGGTCTATATGTATGTGTAAGTACCTCTTCTCTTATCTTGGACAACAGTTGTACCCTAAATAGACATCTACTGGCCCTCTCTTCTGAAATGGATTCCACATTGGTACCCCTTTCACTGTCCTCTTCTAATGGCCTGCCACACACTCTTCGACACATGGCCATAAAGTCCTTGTAATACTCAGTCAATCGATCATCATTCTTCTTGTCAAGACGAGCCAAACGTCTGTTGAGAAGATAGAACATTTAAAAAAAATCTACTAAAGAATGCATAATATTATTAACTTTTCAGTTGAGATTTGGTGCACAAGCATAAAGTTTCTTGCTAGGGGAGGAAAACCAGAACCCAGAGAGACCTAACAAACTCTACTCACATGTGATGCTGAGTCAAGGAATCAAACCCAAGACCCCAGAAGTAAGGGTTGAGTGCACTATTACTACGCTCAAGTATGACTTTAGCAGAAGGCATATTACCTGAATTGTGTCCAGTCATACGTATCTTCTTGCTTGTCATATTCCACACCAAACGTCGACACAGTCCTGTAGAAGTCTACTTCCTCCCTTTTGGACCATCTAGACAAAAAAGAGTATCATTTATTAAAAACTAGATTTATAAATATTACATATCACCAGTCATATATAAATGTTCTTTCAGAAATGTTGCACAAAACTGGTACAAATAATGTTGTCATGAGAGTTTAACCAACTTACTTTTGTGCCATTTCAAGTTTCTTTTGTTCTTTTTGTCTGATGGCCTCTTCAAACTTTTCTTTTCTTTCTCTTTCCTTCAAGACAAATAAAAAAAAAATCATTTTCGTTTTCCATTTCAGGACATTGTGAGGTCCAAATTGATTATGGAATAAGGGGAAGGGGAAGGTCTGCTAGCTATACAGTGATAATGTTTAACCTTCGTAAAATGAGATAAATATAATCAGACTCCATTTATTCCTTCCTCCCTTTTCCACCATACTCCCATTTCATCCCATTCCATTTCTTCTTCCCTATCTTTCTTCTTTCTTCCCACCATCCATCCATCCATTACATCCTGTTACTTCCTCCCCATCTTTCTCTCTCCGACCATCCACCCATTCCATTCATTCAAATCCATCCCATCCTCCCTTCTTTTCTCCCTTCCAACATCCATCTATCTACCCATTCAGTTCCATTTCCTCATGTCCATACACCCATCCATTCATCTCTCCTCAGTTTCATCAGTGGTTCTAACCATGTTTTATCACCAGTCTTACCTTCTCAGCAGCTACTTTCTTCAGTTCTTGTCTTCTATGAACTCTTTGGTAACCACTGACAAGTCTTCGTAGCCTGGTGTTCAAGTCTGAGGCACTTGGCCATCTAAGCCCTGTTGAATTGGTCTCTGAACCTTCAAATAAATGAAAATGCAGCATTAAATCCCTGGTGTTCCTCTGTGGTGAGGGCAGCAAACAATGTGTATAATAAATATATTATTCTAACTCAAGATACAAGACAGTGTCCTGCACAAACGTTCATCAATATTCTTCCTTCACATTAAAAAAATCCAGTAGGTTTTGGCTGTTGTAGAGTTAGCGTCTGCATGAACTTTCTATATCATATAGACATATAGTTTATAGATCTCAATTTTTTATCTACTGACCTTCAGTTGCTTTTTCTCCTTTTCTTGGTGTTGCAGGAGATGAAATAGCAGATACAGTATCCTGTGTAATGAATGATCAAATGAAATATCAGTGACATTGAATTATTGTAGCTTTATTTAATAGTAACGGTCATATGGGACAATATTATGACCAAGTTAAAGAGGTCTATTAACATGAGAAACTAGATTTGTTTGTATTCTTACCTTATCTTCATCATCTTCTTCATCCTCATCATCTTTGGAGTTTGATGGTTGGTGATAATCAGGATCATCATTATTCTCATCCTCATCCCTGCAAATACAATTATACTGACATGAGCTACAGTAATGGGAGATATAGATTCTTTCATAATTCATCCAATCACATCAGAATAATTGATCAAGTGAAATAAGAAATAAAATAAGTTTTAGATTGGGGACCACAAGTTTATTAGTGTTGTACACTATTAAGAGTTTATCTCTAATAAATTATTCATCATCATCATCACCATCCTCATCATCATCATCATTATCAGATACGTTTTGTCCATTCAGTAGGAAGGCAGCATGGAGTAATCTCATCAGAATAATCAGATGAAGTAAGATCCATGACGTTCATCATCTGGACAAAATAGTATCTTTTAAATATGAAAACTGTACAGCAAATGCCACCATCAACTCCATCATTAAATCCAGCTGTCATTTTTATTTATTTATTATCATATTTTATGAAAAAGCCACACTCATTGGTGATGATTTTCAGGAGGGTCCTCACTGATATTCATCACTATCACGGGCTCAAAATAATGTCAACAGACAATGGTTGGCCAAATTTCACACTTGTCAGGCCAGAGGAATATTTGACCTGTCAAGACCCAAGAGAGGCTTGTCAAATGTCCAGAGAATGGGAATCGTTTACCAGTCAAGTGGTCATTTTTATTAGACATTTGACCGATGACCACTGCTTATTTGCAGCCTTGTTAACCAATGAAATAAAGACAACCAAACAAATTCACTGAGCAGCTACGACAGCAACTCCTTTTCTAGAGAGCACAAAGTACTAACTAGGTACTTACCTTTCATCTTGATCAATAGCATCATTCTCTGCAGGATCAGCATTGTTGTTTGATACTCCAACTTTGGACAGGAAGCATAGGGTAGGATCTGCCCTTATTACATTGTAACGCTCATAGCCTGTGCAAATAGAAATACATGAAAACTGAATTCCTTATTTAATGCTGTGATAAGGGTGTATGACTAATGGAATTCTGCACCCCTTGGCTTGATCAGTAAAGGTATGTTGACATCAGTGAATATTCAGAAGTCTAACATGTGAAATTACATCATTTCAAGGGGAGCAAAAGTAATTTTCCAAAGCCTTTATAAATTCTGATAGATGTCTATTAATGATAGTCTACTAACAGAGAATTTAAATGGCAAGTTGTGCCATGCACCAATAAATTCTTTGTAAATTAGATATTTAACATACCATGCTTGAACACTCCAACCAGAAGTGACTTGTCGCAATCTACATCCCACCAATCAGCAGGAGGATCACCTTCTGGGTTGTATATCGTAATGTCCAGGTCACTAGATGTGAAAAACAATATTGAATGCTTCATATGCTGATTCAGAACACAGTAAAGCACAGCTATTTAGTAGCAATATTCATGGTTTGCAAAATATCTGGCTTATTAATATTTGTATTTGCCAACCACTAGACAAAGATCTCTGTTGCTTTGACTAGCCAATAAAGTTTTAGAGTTTATAGTGTTTCCATATCAGGCATGCAAAATGCTACCATTTGCCATTGCAAGAAAGTAGGTTTTAGTGGATGCCAATCATTTGCATTTGCCCTTGAAATCTTTGTGTTTTATGACAATGTCATGGAAACACTTTGAATAATGTCCACAAAGACAATTTGACCAGACAAGTTTCAACTCTGACTGGGCATTGTCAGCTGAGCGGATATTTTAAGCCCTGACGACATCAGCATGAACATCACAGCCTCATTCTGTGTAAAGAATGTCAACACCTTGTTCAGAATGTGAACAGCTTTGGTTTTTAATCACTGGCTGGTTTATAATCATGTCATCAATTACATGCAACACAATCTTCTTACCTTGCATTACATGAACCCTCTCTGATTACGGATGCAGAAGTACCAACAACTTCTGTCTTGAGGTAGTACAGTAGTCTGACTCGCAGGAGGATCCTGTGATAATGTAAAACATTACTTAAATTAGTGCTATCATTTTTCATAATCATCTTTGTTAGAAGGTATCTTATTTATTATTAGCTGGGAAATTAAGTGTAGAATGTTATTTATCATTTGTCCTTTTGCCAGAAGAAAGTACCATCAGCATCATCAATACAACCATCAGCATCATCATCAGCACCCTCATTATCAGCAACTTCATCAGCACCATCACCATCAACACTGTCATTAACACATTTGCCATCACTTCATCAACACCATCAACAACACATTTGCCATCATTAACACACTTGCCACAACCATCATCAGCACCAGCAGCAGCAGCAACACCATCACCATCAACAACACATTTGCCATCACCATCATCAGCACCATCACTATCAACAACACCATCACCATCATTAAATAACAACCAAAAAATAACCCTGACATACTTATTGCAGTGATGTTGTAAGTGCTTCTTGTAGCCATTATCCAGAACAATCGTCTCAGGATCAATAGTCTTCCAGTCGGCACCAATTTCTACCAAAGCAATGGCACTTTTATTGACATTCTTGGAGTTCTTTCCTTTCTTGCCTCTACCTTTACCCTTTGATGGCGTAGATATAGGTGAGTAGGTCTTGTCTCTATCATCAAGGGAGATCTTATCTTTTGACACAGAGGTTTTGACAATGTCTCGAATGAAGGATTTGACTTTGTCATCACCATGGTAATGGTGTAGACAATAGACCAAAATGGAACGTGCAATGCATTCAATGTCTCTTTCAGCAAGTTTACTCTTGAACCTGCCATGGAGAAGAATCTCCTTGAATCTGCCCCATCTGAAATTTAGAAATATTGAATTGTAATTTTGAAGTTTATTTTTTTGTACAGGGAAGAAAAATAGGAAACCTGGATGAAAACTGTCAAAGCACAGAAGAGAGAAAACAAGGATCTCTACTTACAGATGACATTAGGTTCAGGAAATCTCACAACTACACCACCCCTATGATTCTCATAACTACAGTAGGAGTCACTCCACTCTCTGGAATGACGTTAATATGTATTCAGAAGCTTACCCATAAATCAGAAGATTCTTTTCAACTCTGAAGCACTCCACCCTGGTCCAAGCAGCTCTTCTTGGTACGATGACCTCCTCTTCCTCATCCAGGTCAGACAGCTCAAATTCACCATCTTCATTACCATAACGTTTTGTCTGTTTACGCTGACGAGGCACATCAATGATGCGATTATCCTATCAAAAGCAAAAAATAATAACCATGAATTAAATGGAGTATAGCTGTAGTTCTAATAGATGCTACATTAGGAAACAATTATTTTAGTTTGTTATGGTGGCAGTACCTAATAATCTAGATCAGGATCAGTGAGGGGTTTGGTAGCACTAGATATTACATTTATCATGCATCATGGTAGCGATAATAATACCTTGTTGTTTATGTAGTCCATGTCTAGATCAGCTTTCTTTGCCCACTTTTTCCAGAAATCTGGATCATCAATATCAATGTCTTCTTCTCCTCTGGCAGACACAAAGCTGGCCTATCAAATCAACATCAACCAAAAATAAGTCAGGAAAAAAATATGTTTTGAATGTTTTATTTTTAGTTCTTTATCCAAGAGAAGGGACAGCCTCATAATAAGTAAAAGTTGTCAACAGCTTATTCAGAATGTGAACAGCTTGATTTTAAATCACTGGCTGCCTGTAGAAATATTATTATCATCAAGAACATTTACAGAAGTGATATAATATGCTAAAAATGTTTGATCATGAAAAGGCTAAGAACTCTCTAAGTTCTCTCCTCTGGTTTGAGGGTTTTTGCTCTGAGTTCTCCAGTTTTCCTCCCTCCTCAAAAAATCAACTTCTAAATTCCAATTGGAATTTCAGTGGATGAACCACTGTTAAATCACATTTATTCATTCTATTTGGGTTGTAATTTTAATATTTTTTTGTCTGTTATTGACATTTTCAAAGAGAGGCACTAACCTTTGCAAAAGTAGATCCCTTTCCTTCTGACTCCAACTGGATGATCTGAGTTCTTCTTTCCAAAATCTGATCAATATCTTCCTCACAAAACCTGAACACACACAAAAACAGTTGTGAAAAAAGGCAATTGCTGCTAATAATATAATTAGGAAATGAACGATTAATAAAATTATTCATGTAGATTATATCACAGGGCTTAAAATAATGGCTAGTTAATGGGCAATGCCTGGCCAGAATTGAAAATTATCCAGTCAAGTCCTTGCCATGTCAGTCATTTTGATCAGTAATGTTGAGCCAGAAATGAGGTTGTCATCGTGACCGGCAACTGACTAGCCTTTATTTTAACCCCTGTATCCCATCAGAAGGAAGGCAGCATGGAATAATCTCATCAGAATAATCAGATGAATAAGATCCATGACATTCATCACTGGGATTGATACTATATTCACACATTCCCTCTCCCTATAAACATACATTTGTGTATCAGCATGCAACATACACAAAAACAGTAATAAGAAAAGGCAATTGCTACTGATAATATAAGCACTGCACAACTGAGTTTGCATGTTTCTTATAGTAGTTCTTATGGAAGTAAAACCGTTGCTTGACACTATTTTGTTTAGATACTAGGCAATAGTCAAGTCTATTAATAGAGTAGCCCAAGAGATAAATAAAATAATATCCTATCATTGTAACCTTCGAAAAACCCAACAAGCCCATGGAATTCTAAGTCCTAATTTTCACTAGCCTCAAGCAACTATTTACTAGTCACAGATTAGTGAACTAGTGTTAGTGTAACACTCTGCAAGTACATCAAGGCCAAGTGTTCTTTTTCATGAGAAGAACTTACTTTGCTCCATCATCACTGTCTTCTTCCATGATAGCACCATAAGCTCCCTTTTTCAGCAAGTCTTCTATCTCTTTCTTAGACATTGATCCCTAAACAAACAAACAAATCAAACTACTGGTCACTGTCATGTTGATATATGATATAGGTATGTTAGAAGTTGAAGAGTAACTTTTTGAGCTCTTATTTCTTATGGTTGCCATGAATAATTTGATTACAACAAGAACATAAATCTAGAGTAAGCATAATCTAAAGGAAATTATAACCATGTATTAAAACACAGCATCAAATAATGCAAGGGAAAGAACTTACATTGCTTCCAGCATTTTCTTTAGTGTTCAGGGACTGCAATACAGCCTTGTCTAGACCAAGCTTCAAGCTTGCTCTGTCAAACATCTCCCTCTCATAAGAGTTCCTAGTTATAAGCCGATAGACCTTCACAGATTTGTTTTGGCCAATTCTGTGACATCTTGCTTGAGCCTGAAGATCATTCTGTGGGTTCCAGTCAGAGTCAAAGATAATGACAGTATCGGCAGCAGTAAGGTTAATACCAAGACCACCTGCTCTAGTACACAGTAGAAAAACAAAGCGGTCTGAATCTGGCTTGGAAAACCTATCAATAGCTGCTTGCCGCAAGTTTCCTCTGACACGCCCATCTATCCTCTCATAGGGGTACTTCATGTGCACTAGGTAGTCCTCTAGAATATCAAGGCATCGAACCATCTGTGAGAACACCAGCACCTTGTGGCCTCCTAATTTCAACTTTGGAAGAAGTTTGTGGATCAGCACTAGTTTTCCAGAGGCTTCTATCATGGCAAACATGTGGCGGTCCAGCCTGTTATTCACATACTCGGCCATGATTTTTTCCTCTGCTCCGTCAATGAGAAAGGGATGGTTGCAGCACTTTCTCAGTTCCATCATGGTATTCATAAGGTTTGGAACATTTGCTGTAGAGCCTGCACCTCTTGCCAAGAAGGCAAAATTTCGTTCAATGATGGCACGGTAGAATTTCTTTTGCACAGTAGTTAGTTCAACCTGTTTTAAAAACAATTACGACAAAGTGGATGAATGAAATGTGAACCAAAAATTTAATTAATTGAATAATATGGGGTATATCCCATCAGTAGGAAGGCAGCATGGAATAATCTCATCAGAATAATCAGATGAATAAGATCCATGACATTCATCACAAGGATTGATACTATATTACCACATCTCCTCTCATCATTCAGTTAATTATCCTTTGCACTACTCACCTCAATGATGGTTTCCTCTTTTGGTGCAATGTTCTTCTCAACATCTTCCTTCAATCTTCTTAACATCATTGGCTTCAACAGCTATCATTAAACAGAGATATTTTAAA
Organism: Anthopleura sola; assembly: GCA_023349425.1. Classification (NCBI taxonomy): domain Eukaryota; kingdom Metazoa; phylum Cnidaria; class Anthozoa; order Actiniaria; family Actiniidae; genus Anthopleura; species Anthopleura sola. The sequence goes on from JALHLI010000001.1 coordinate 11,710,586, forward strand.
CGTATTATTAAAAGAGTCAAGTTATTTAACAACTAACTAATGTGATTATCAATTAATCAAAGTTAGCAGGGAGAGAGTAGTGGTCAGCATTAGTTATTACACATACACATACTTATGTTTGCTTTGAGCTCATGGTTGCTCAAATGCAAGGAATATGCTGTTTGCCAGCTGCTTGGTTTGCTAGATCACTAGTAGTTGCTACTACAGTTTTTCACTCTCTTTATCCCATTCTCCCTTACTTGGTCTATATCAAATGAATACTCCCAGTGCAAGGGTGACCTGTGGCTTAGTTGCCATGGAAACCACTAGCTCATTCCTTGCATTTGCCTTGCAAACGATGTTTAACATCTAGTAATTGTTAAACATGTGGAATACTTTTTTTACCTGTTACATCCATAAAACTATTAAACTTTTCTTTTTTTATTGCTGGTTTTACCTGTTTGAGTTTCTCTACTTGTCCCTCGGTCTTCAAGTTTCCAAACTCCATCAAGAAAGCTTCTTGACAAGGAAACTGGGCTGGTTCTAGGAAGTTGAGTAAACTGAACAGTTCATCAACATTGTTTTGAAGAGGAGTTCCTGTCAAGAGTATTCTGTGTTCCTGGAAATAAAACAAGACTTATCAGATACACTGCACCACATTTTAGAGCACTAGCAATACTTCAGATGTCTGTAAGTAATAGTTGTTTTTCAAAATTATCTTGGACATGAGGATAACAGGAACAAATGCATAAGACATCACATTTTTTCTTGATAAAAGTTGTCCCATTTCTTTCACATCTTTATGTTACCCTAATGCATCCAAAATAATCTTAAAAGCAGTATAAATATTGATTATATCCCATCAGTAGGAAGGCAGCATGGAATAATCTCATCAGAATAATCAGATGAATAAGATCCATGACATTCATCATTGGGATTGATACTATATTACCACATTCCCTCTCCCTATTTATCACTACTACAAGACCTTCAAATGATATTGATACCTTGAAACAAACTCTAGACTGATCTATTTAGGGTACAGCTGGAATTAAGCTTGTCTTTTTTTTTTTTATTCAAATGTTTAACTCCTTTATGAGTCACACAATAATGGTGGTAATTAGGTTAAAGGAAAAAAAAAAAACGAATCTCGTAGTAGTGGTATCAAGACGTAACAATAAGAATGGAGAATAGTTCCCTTCACAGTTCCCTGCACCAACTGCATTGAAGCGAGACATGAGATGACCTTGCAATGACAGACCTCTTTTACACCTTTGACAATTATTGTACATGTTTCATGTTTTTTCACTTTAAAGGCATATCTATCTTTTAAGATGGTGTAGGAAACTGTGAAAGAGACTAATACAATAACAGACATAACTCACCATTTTTAAGTTGTTTAGTCCTTCCAGCAGCTTACAGTTCCTGTTCTTTAATCGATGTGCTTCATCTATGATAACTGCCCTCCATGGTATAGTACTCAACTGAACATTATCAGCTATACACCAAAAACAACAAAGTACAAAGTGAACCATTTTTTACACAAATGTTTAGACATTTTTGATCTACCACAGGTAGCCCAAACTAACTAGGATAAGAAATGAAGACCTGGCAGTTCACTTAAGGTACAAATACTGCCCATGCCAAAGCTGCAAGAATTCAGGGGTCCATTGAGATGGTTATTGGAGATGCTAGTTTTGAATATTCCCAAAATCCACCACTTGGAAATAAAAAGGTTTTTGCTTTTTTGGGAGGATGGGGGATGGGGGATAGGGGATGGGGGATAGGGGATGGGGGATAGGGGATGGGGGATAGGGGATGGGGGAGTGGGGGCGGGGGGTTGAAATTACTTAAATTTTAGGAATAGTCCTTACATATTATATGGTAATAAAAGAAGACTTTATCCATTATAACTTTATCCATTGTTCATGCTTACCTATTATAATTTCATATGTTGTTACAAGGACTTGAAATTTGAAAATTCCAGGCACAGGATGACCCTGAGAAATGAGAGTTTATTAACTTCATTAGTATTAATAATACAAAAATCATAATATATATATATATTTTTATACAGTTTTACATATATATATATATATGTATAAAAAAAAAAAGATAACTGGATTCAGGAGGGTGACATGGGGGATTTGCAGATCTGCAAATTCAGACAATTTTACTTTTGGTTTTTCAGACAATTTTTTTTTCAGTTTTGCAGTTTTATCAAAAAGGGCAGATTTTTGACATTTTGATTTTTTTTGAGGACTCTCATTTTTGGCCTTTATTGTCCTGTGAATTTGCAGTTTTTAGCACCCACCGCGTCCCCTTTGAAACAGAATACCAATCTAAATAATAATCAAATACTTACATGTTCCTCTCGGTAATAGAACTCATACTCTTGGATCAAGTGTCGACTAGAAGCACTGTTAAGAAATATCATAACAATTTTAGTTTTATATATCAGTTACAACAGAACAATAAGTGAGAGATATAATTCATGACTCATGCTCAGTTCAAACAAATTTTTATATTATACTAATACACCTTATTCATCTTGGTTTAATGTTTTCCCATTAAGACCATGTGTCATTCCCTAGAGTATTATTTCTTTGTTCAACAGTTGTGCATGAGAAGACACATTAATATGGATACAACCAACAAAAAATCTTATTCTCAAAAGAATGACACCTGGTTTGAAATGAATAAACATTAATGGCTAATGGCTATAAATATTAAATAATGTCTCTGAGGGGTGCACCCCTCCCTGGTTCGGCTTTGTACCCCTACTACAGCTTTGAAGATATATAATATGAAATAGCTTTCTCTCTCTTGGACCATATTGGGTTATTTTGGGGCATGTTTTTGCAGGTTGGTGCCCTTCAATGCAGCATCCCTCCCTGAAAAAAATCTTGGATCTGTACCTTGATTCATAGTGGGTAGTCAATATTTGAAATATCAAGATTATTACCTTCCATGATAGACTACGGCATTCATTTCACTCCAAGATTCAAACTCTCTCTGCCAGTTAGATATTGTTGATAATGGTGCTATCACTAAGAATGGACCACGTACACCAAATCTCTACACAACAATAATTCAACAACAAGTTATTATTTGTTAATTATAAAATGTACAGTACACAGAACTTTAAATATATATCCCATTGAAACAAGTTTGGAAAGCATGGGTGGCATAGGAGTTAGAACACTCGTCTCTCACCAATGTGACCCAGATTGGATTCCTGGACTCTGTGTTACCTATGTGAGTTGAGTTGCTTGTTGGTTCTCTCCTGTGCTTTGGGGGTTTTTCTCAAGGTTCTGTAGTTTACCTCCCTTCACAAAAGCTTTATCAGTGTTATTTTAAATCTTTCAAATCTTTAATGTTTTCAGCCAGAGAGCTTGAGCTTTAGGAGCCTATCCAGCAACAAAACATCCTAGAGTTTTAGTTAATGCTCTTTACAGTAAATATATCTAGATAACATACAAATTATTTACGATCAATATTATGAGATATAAAATTATATACAATCATGCTATACTATTTAGCAAATAAATTATATCTAAAATATAGCCTATTTATAAAAGATGCTTTGAAACATTCCGTAAAAAAACGCTCTATATATCATAATGATCTCTCTAATCTTTCAGGTGTAAAATTTAACTTTTTATCACAACTGCTATATATATCATACCTGCATCTCACAGCAGAAAGCTATGGACTGAATTGTTTTGCCCAAACCCATCTCATCAGCAAGAATAGAATTTTGTCTGGAAAAGATAAATATTGATTCAGTTCAGTCATTCACATACGTCACCAAGCCCAGCAGGACTCAAACTTGTGTTTTTTTCAACCTTTGTTGTGGAGTCCACACGTCTAGTCAAGCTGGGGTCAAAAGCATTATTTGGATTAGGCAATTTAAAAGATTAATTTTTCCTTTTTTGCAAGATATAAAAGCACAGGTGGCGTAGCAATAAGTAAGTGACCTTTCTTATTTTTTACGATGTAAAATTTATCTTTTTATCTCAAAAGCAACCTGAGTTTAATTCCAGACCCAGTGTCAAATGTGAGTAGAGTTGTTTGTTGGTTCTCTCCTGTGCTTCAAGGGTTTCCTCCCTCTGCAAAAATTAATTTCTAAATTTCCATTTGGAATTCAGTGGATCAATAACTACTCTGTAGAAATGACACTGTTAAATTCCATTTATCTTATTCATTTATTTTCATTTAAAAATACAATCGGCATAGTATCTAAAGTGGGAAAACATATTGAGGGTAATGTGATATGCCAGACAAGAACGTTACCTATTACACCAACAGAATGACAGCCAGTTGACCCCCTCCAACTGGTACTCTCTCAAAGTGTTGCCATCTTTATACACAGGAGACGCCTCTAGTCGTATCCATTCATGTGGATGTGGACGAGGACGAAACTGGGGGGAAAAGGTGACAAGAAATGTTACACAACAAACTCCAAGTGACCACAGGTAGAGTAAAACTACAGTACTAATTTTTGAAATTGTATTTTTTTTTTAGAAAAATGTCCTAAACTTCCTGTGAACAAAGTAATAACAACCTGCTTATCTTTCATTTATCATTTTTAGCAAGGTTCAACTGTTTGTTGACTGGCTAGTTTTCTAGAGGCCATCTGATGAAATTTGTTTTTCTCAATGATAGTCTATACAATGACTGGTGTTTATTCTGTCTGTGTTTTAAAAAGACCAGCCCTAAAGAACCAAGGGTATTTAGCATATCAATCAGCCATGTCTTTTAAATAGAATTGTATTGGAGAATAATTGCATGACTAGGAAAGCAGACAAGCTTGTAGCTGTGGTGTTCTTTGTTATCCAAGACACACCATCAAAGAAAACAGAAAGACAATAAAGAACATCCTCCCACATACCCACCCAGGTATGGACTCTACTGGATTTTTAACAAGGAAGCAAGATTAAGCAATTGTTTTACAAAGCTCTACATGTTTCAACTAATTCACAGACAAAAGAAGGTAAGACAACAACATGTGTAGTCTCCAAAGGTATTTTCTTATGATGCCTGTAACATCAATTACCACCACATATAATGCCTCTAATACAACCACACAATATATACAAATAATATATTGGTACATTTCTTGAACTAAGGTGGTTTTTACCTGTCTCATATGCATTGGCGGCATTTCCCGTAGATTATAGAATACTTGTGTTTTGGATTCATCAACGTCGGCCTGATATAAAAAACAAGATGGTTGCTTATTAAAAATATTTCCAGTAATTAAACACTACAGAGTAGGATATCAATATAACACTAATATTGTATAAAATCATAGAATCATATAGAATCAAGTATCTTATTGATATTATCTTTATGATAAATGAGTAGTTGATAATGAATTGAAGCCTAGTAAAACAATAAGCAAGTTTTAAAGAAAAATTATATCATAAAATATTTTTTAAAAGATCATAATGGAGTGAGGCTGGCCTTACATAGTACTGGACAAAATTTTAAAATTTTGAAATTCATTCAGTACCGCATAAAGACAGCCTGAGATAGCATCTGGAAGCCAGGATAAAATAGCAAGTGTTAATGGAAAAAAATAACAATCAAGGCAATTTGCCTAAAACAAAGGTGGTTTATGAGATGTTTTGAACCAGACAAAAACTGGTAAGTAAGTCTAATAAAAAACCAATTGAATTAATTATTTTAATAATTATTGGCTGTGCTATCTTTCATGTAGCCGTCTATATATCTGCCATGGATAAAGGAGACCTTATGAATTGTTAAGCGCTATTAGTCTAACCTATTTGGAATTTTTAACCAAGATCCCAATCAAATTTTATAATCATCTTCCTATCCAAACTTATTGTGGATTAATTCTAGCCCTAAGTGGGATTATATTTACCATGACATGATGCTTCAGTGAAATTAATGGGGATTATTTTGGTTTTGGAAGCATTACATAGGGGTTTATCAAATATGTTATGGAAAAATATCATAAAGAGGTGGATGCTCTGTTCTGCGCATGCTGCTCCAATCTTATAAACTGCAAATGTGTCACTAGATAAATATCATTATAGTCAATTTTCCGTATATTCAAATTTTTTGTTTATAATATATTGTTACAATGTATATTATTTTGTATTGTTCAAGTTTTATAGGTTTTTGATATTTCGAGGTCCACAAGTTAGATAACAGAGAGGTTAGTTATGTTACCCTCATAAAATAAAGATTAAATAAATAGATAAATAAATGAGTTATTTAAATTTTGGATGATGATGAGGAAAGCATGGAAGGTAAGAAGTGGAGTATATAGGTGGGCAGGTATGTAAAGATATATGAAATAACTTTATTTATTACACATTTAGGGTTGATATCAGTGAAATAAAGCTGTGAATAAAAACCATATCAGTGAAGTGATACGATATCACTTCACAGCAAACTGTCCAATAAAATCTCACGATATATAACATAATATAATCGACCCTTAATGTGTAATAAATAAATTATTACATGTTAAGAGCTGATATCATTTTTATTCAATCGTTTTCCATATCAAGTTGCTCACTCGCTCACTCGCTCACTCGCTCACGGACTCGCTTGTTTGTGATATGATGGGAAACTCGAGAATAAAAATGATATCAGGCTCTTAACATGTGATAATCTCTATTTGTCTCACCTTCCCAATATCTTAATTGTCATGTTCTTAATGATAACTTGATCATAAACGAGCTTTACATAGGAATTCATTATCATGGTAATTTGGAGAAACTCACCTCTATCTCCCAGGTACTTTCCTCATAAGGAAGAGAACGCCATTTCACCAAATAATGTGTTATTGGCTAAAATGTAAACAAGAAAAACATGAGTTAGCAAAATGATTAATAATGCCTAAATTATTATATAAGGAGTTTTCAATAAATTAAAACTGAATGAATCGAAAAATGAGAAATGAATAGACAAATAATAAAAAGATAGGTATGCTATGAGGATGTTGTTAGGCTTCATGTGAAATATAAGAATGAAAGATAAGCTAAACTGCTAATAATGTTCAAGATGGTTATTCCAAGCAAAAACTTTAAAACAGAATTGGAGAAAATTGAAGACAAGCAATCTTTCATAATACATGTTTTAACTTGTTTAGTAAGTGATCTTTCTTATTTTTTAGGGTGTAAAATTTACCTTTTTATCACACGTTTTAACTTGTTAAAATAAAAACAATTATCCATCTAACTACAACATTTCTTACTGTCAGTGGTAAAAAAATGTAAATATTTGTGTATTCCTTTTCACAAGATCTATTAAGATGTTCCATAAGAAAAACTTAGTAATTCTTTTGTTAATGGGAAAACATTGTTAATCAAACAAAGCATTTCCCAAACAAATTGTTATCTTTACTCAATAATCTTCACTATTTTTGTTGAGAGATCACTGTCTCTAACGCATGCAGAAAACATGAATATGGCAACAAAGAATAATTACAATTAGTTCAGTGTTCCCTAGAGTCTCAGTACTGAATATTTTGCCGATAACCACTCAAGATACTCAACAAGGAAAGTAAATACTAAAATTGAATTTTTTAGTCTTTTTACAACTCTGATGATCCCTCATTGACGATCACTCATTGAGAACAATTATTATGTGTTAAGTTTAATAGTAGCCTGCCCAGTCCTTTAACTCATTGATTTTAAATATTTATGCATTCTTACTAAGCTATGGTAGCAGTCGCTAGTTGTCATATTATCATGTCATCTTAGTTTCATGGATTTGCAGTAATTGGCTTCAGCTGTTGTGGTTTTTCTGTACGAAAATGCAAGTATCATTATTTTTTCATTTTATATTTCTTAAATAACTATTTTATTTTATTTCAAGGCAAAGCTAAATAAGAATTTTTTTAAATGTATTTTTTCTTTTATCATAAAAAAATGGTGTCAAATTTCATAGAGATTTCCTCAATTAACAAAAAATGATATCTGACAGTTAAAAAGTAAACAATTCAGGATAAAATGCAATGCTTTAAGAAATCCTTTTTCAAATACTTAAAAAAGATGTACTTCAAATTTTGAAATGAATGGCTTTATTTCGTAAGGCACATTGCGGTTAAGATCACCATTTTATGTATAGAAAACCCTTCAGATTAGGGATTTTTTTGTTTTTAAAAATATCTTTTAAGTGTTCCAAGAATTTTTATCTGTCATGTACATATACCTTGAACAGCCATTAACTGTTATCTTTCACCAACTTAATACACCAAAACACTGCAACTTCTTTAGAAATGCAGGGAATAGTCATAACAAACTTCAAAAACTACCTGCTAAAATTACCAGATGACTATTGTATAGAAATCAAACTCATTTTTAGATACTTCATTGAAATAATCTCAATAGCGATATCACATAACCTATCAAAAGCCCTTTTCCTTGAGCCAAAAAACTCTTTATAACCAGTATTCCTATCTTAAGTTAAGAAAAAAGGAAATGCCCTCGTAAAGTATTTAAATGACCACTTAATATATCAATAAATTGAGCTTTATTCCCTGGTTATATTGATTGACTGTCAAATTTGTAAATGGAAGCCGACATTACAAAGAGACTAATGTTACAAAATTAACCCACAGATCACGGAAATTCAAAAAAACATTTCTTTGAGGAATTACTTTGTAAATGATACGAGGAATTGAATATTACAGTAAGAAGGTGTCAATAGAGTAGGTCAGCTTTGAAGGGTTCTTTCATTAACAGCAGTTTAAAATAAATTTACTGTTTATTAAACCAGACAGCCACCCCAATGTTGATCAGAAACGTCAATTTAAACACTCTGATGCACAATAGCTGCCACCTGTCAAACTTTTTGACAACCATACAGAAATTAGAAGGCAAAAAGGAACAGCGGTAGACAGTCATTAATTGAAACAGACCTAAGATATCAAACAAGCTTCTAAGGACAAATCCACACAGAACGCTAATGCATTGCTAGCGCTGACAACACCGGCCGAAAAGTGTCGAGATTTTACATGGCTAGGATGACACTACTGCCTTTAAAGCCGACTGAAAGTCAAGGTACAAGAAACTTGAATGTGTGCATGATAAATGGTGAAAAGGTAAGCTGAATTTAGATCTTAATAGACCATCACATGATTTTTGTCTTGGATTTGGGGCTCATAAACCAGAATTAAATAGACAAATGAGGGCACACTGTTCATTCGGCTATTATGAGAAAACACTGTGTTTTGGGAACAAAATCTTGAAATGTATACTAAGTTTAGTTGCATAAATGATTCATAGAAAAGAAATAAAAAAGCAATAGGAATGATTCCTTCAAATCAGTCAAAATGCAAAAATCAAAGGGAATCAAAATCTCACAACACCTGCGTCTGAATCCGCAAGGAAAAAATATCAAACCCTAGACTAGAACTTCAAGAATACAACACAAATAGAAACAGAAAATAACAAAAAAAATTTGAAAAATCACCAGAAACTTAAAACCAAAAGCAGATGCCAGGAAAATGAAAGATATGGCTTAGGGTTTGAGTTAGAAATTTTCTAAGATATTAATAATTCATGTTTTGAAGAAAAAGACAGAAGATAATTTGCATTTTTTACAGACATGAATATTACTTGTTGACAGATACAAAAAAGCAATTGTTAGATTTTCAGACATTCAAAGTTTGATCAACACACATGAATGGTTAGTACATAGGGTTCATCTTGAGGTTAAAGATGCCCAAAAACCACTAAAAATACTTGAAACTGAACCTATACAGCTGGGATATATATTACTGAAGTGATGACAGAGAATGAAAGAATACCACAAGTTAATTACCAAGAAGTAATTTAAGACACTGAAGTCAATACTCAGATATCATTTAGTTTTCAAAGCAATCATACTTTAATCATTAACCTGAACAAAAATTCTTTATTGTAAACAAAATTGATGATTCTCGATGACTAAGCCAACAGTATAACCATGAGTGATCTTTGATTGCCTCTAAAGAGCATATTATGATCTTTCAGATGGTAGCCAGGTTAAATATTAAAGTGATCCTGTTACCACAATGGATGCAAAGCTAAGGATTACTGTATGTGGAATTGACAGTTTTATTGTTTTGCTTGGTAACTACGCGTTACTTAGAAAATAATAATGTAGACATCCAAAAAAACCTAGATCTTTTCTTAAGGATTTTGTATTCTAAGATACAGACATTTACAGAAAGGACAAGACATTTGAGAAATAGCTTTTAACTGTGACAGAGCCAGATATAAATAATAAAAAACTAATGATATAAAAAAACTCATAAAAACCCATAATTTGGAGTTCACACCAGAAAATATACTGCATAATACTGAAGTGGGACTTGTGAAATACTAGATGAGAATAATTTTCCGTGCTTAATATGTTTCCATTAATATCAAGTAAGGCTTTCTCCTTTTGATAATTCAAGGTTGTGGGTTCAAATCCTGCCTGAGGCTAGGAATTTTTTTGGAGAAAAATAGCTCATGACAAACAAATATTTTCCTCTTTAATTCAAAATTTATAAAACATTTTTTAGCTATAATTTTCATTCTATTCTTGTCATACAGCCCTTATTTCAAGCAACATTTTATAATCTCAGTCATTTAGACCCAGTTCACATTAAGATAACACAGGTTTCTAGAGACATGTTTGTTTTTCTTCGTAATGGAATATATGGTATGTCTAGCAGTGGGGGTGACTCTACTGCCATAATTATACAACTGAGTTCTCGTTACCTAGCACCTCACAGCAAAATATGAAACTATTATGTGGTTCTTTCTGAACTAGTTTTTAAGTTTTCCTTGGCTGGGAATACTGAAAGCAAAGAAGTTATGTCTAGTAGTGGGGGTGACTCCACTGCCATAATTATACAACTGAGTTCTCATTACCTAGCACCTCACGGCAAAATATGAAACTATTATGTGGTGCTTCCTGAACTAGTTTTTTAAGTTTTCCTTCGCTGGGAATACTGAAAGCAAAGAACTTATGTCTAGTAGTGGGGGTGACTCCACTGTCATAATTATACAACTGAGTTCTCGTTACCTAGCACCTCACGGCAAAATATGAAACTATCATGTGGTGCTTCCTGAACTAGTTTTTTAGTTTTCCTTCCCTGGGAATACTTAAAACAAAGAAGTTATGTCTAGTAGTGGGGGTGACTCGACTGTCATACACAACAGAGTTCTAGTCACCTAGCACCAAATTCCATAATGTGAAATTTTCATATGGTGCTTCTCGAACCAATTTTTTTTGTTTTCTTCCCCCCAGGGAGTATTGAAAACAAAAGGGTTTGTCTTAGTGGTGGGAGGAATCTACTATCATAGAAGGGGGCCCCAGTTACCTAGCACTTGATTGTATAATATCAAACTATCATGCAGTGCTTTATCTTTTTGGAAGATAAACAAAATTTGTATAACAAATAAATGTCAGCGATTAATCAAATATTCTAACCTGTACCATGCATGTTGAATAAATAATATTCATGTCACTTTATCGGGGCTATAATAGCAATTATTGTCGTTCTAATACTGTCTAAAAATTACTAGCATCATACATGCAATGAGTATCTTAGTTTATAACTACATAAATCAAACCATAACTATATTTGATTGTACAACATGCTTTGAGCAACAATAATAGAAAATCATTAATTCAGAATTGTCACGTGAAGATAGATAGATATTAGACTGACACAATACCTGATTATTGCTGTCACACTTTAATTTAAGCTATCAACAATCTAATTAAATCAAAAATGTCACACAAGGACCTCTTTAAAACACATTGCATTATGCAACACTTAGTTGATAGTATCACCAAAAGGGAATTAAATGAAAATACTAGTTTTTTTAGATGCTGATGTATAGCACAAAGTTTAAATTTGAATGAGGCCTTTGCCACTGTAAATCACTGTAAATCTGAAATAATTCTCATGAGCCTTTTTTCATGATAATTTTTTTTTTGGAGGAATGAATGGATTTTCAAGTAAAATAAAATATTAGAGTTTAATGAAGTTCACAGAAATACACCATATGTATGAAATATCTATGTAGGATAACTAACCAAATGAGCATTTTAGGAATATCAAAGCATGCAAAGAAAGAACCTTATTATTATAGGGAAATGGAAAATGAAAAACATAGGAAAAATGAAATGAAATCTTGCACATGATCTTTTTTATTTGTTAGCTAGAGCAGGCTGATAATTTGGTAGCTTACGCTTATGTGAGCCTACTTTCACTCACACTCACTACCACTACATTTACTATTTCATGCACACAATGCTTAATTCACATGTGGGTCTTTATGGGACATTTTAGGAATACCATAGCATTAGAAGAAAAACAACTCATAAAGGAAAATAGATGAAATGAAAATCATAGGAATACCCAGGGGCAGCAGATACAGGGGTGTTGACTATTAAAAATATAAATATTCTAAAGAAATTTCCCAGGTCTAATGGAGAATAGATACTTTGAATAAGCTTTGAATAAGATTATCCCCCTGCCTTTGTAAAGCCCTGGATCTGCCCCCTGATACCACACTATTTAAAAAAAAGCTTTATATAGTATGATTGGCCAATGAAAAACATATCTCTCTCCCTACCTCTCCAGAATGTTGATCTACACCAGTAGATACATCGAGTACCCTGTCAACTTCCATGTAATCTGGGTTAAATGGTTCCTCCTCCATCTAGAAAGGAAAAAAATATTAATCAATATCAAACACAAAATTTGAAGTAACGGAAAATCATTATTCTTTCTGAAATTTTGAAGAGACTGATGTTTTTGAGGGGGAAGGAAAAATGTGATATTTGTTTTCAGAGGAAAGGAAGGGACCACTTCAAAGAATTGAGAGCTCCATGACAATAATAATTTTACAATTCTTAATGTTGGATGTTTGACTTTTTAACTTGACTGTTGGTTTTTAGAATTTGTATGACAGTCAATAGTACCAACAGTACCAATATCCTAAAGATCTTATTTCCATTTTTTTTTATATTCACTGTATCATTCAAAAACTTGACAAAACTAAATAGTGACGTCTTTTATATGACAGGCTTCTTCAAATTATACTTACTTGATTAAGTAGGTATAAATCTAGTTTGCCATTTAGATAAGGCAGTATTGGTCATCAATGTCAAGGAAACAATAGAACCACCAAATGCAAGTGAAATAATACACTCAATTGAACACTACTTAGAATGCCCACTTATCACAAGCTCTCCCTTTGGTTGAGTGTCTGATCAGTTTAAGGGCTTGATCATGAAACAAAGGCCGGTCAGTTCCTATTCTTCTTTTTTTTTTTATCTTAGAAATACATTTATTCATATATTCATGACCAGCCAAATTAATTTTAGCTCTGTCTAACATTGTCCGATGACCAGTCATTATTTCAAACCCTGCCGTTTATAGAATGTTATTCAGATATTCATATTTTTCCAAGCTGATTATACCTGGATGCCATTCCTATTTCTAAAATTATCCTCTTGTAAACTATGTTCATTGATACATACTCACCTCTTGAAAGAAAGGAGACATATTCTGCTGCTTAATCTTGAATCTTTTGATTTTCATCTGTATTCGTTTATCAGCCCTGGCCAGCTTCTCAACCGTAGCCCACTCCGCATGCAAGTAAGAACTGAAAAAATTCAAATCATAAAATAGAGTTCAAAAATGCCAAAAATTAAGTTATTTTATCAGGGATGCCGGACACAAGGGGCTTTAGCCTCCCTTTTCACTTCTTACTTATTTTGTCTTAGTAAAAAAAATGGTTCTAGCCTCCCCCCTCTTTAAAATGTGCCCCCCAAAAAGAAGAAGGAATTCTAGCCCCCACCCCACCCATACTTAAAAATGTGCTTTGCTGTCCCTGTTTATGTAAAAATCATTGATATGTCTCAACCAAGGTTAACAAAACAGATAAACTTAACTTAAATAAGACTTCTTTTATGCCATAAACCCCTTTCAAATTTAGAAAAATAATTACACTTCTTGTTTTTAAGAGTTTAATAAGCACACCTCAAAATGAATCAAGTCACTAAAGAAAATTCCTGGGTTTTTTTTTTATACAGTTCTTCATGTTTCTGATGTAAAAAGTGATATAACATAATGTTGGATATGTTTTTGTTGCATTATCAGCTCAAATAGGCATATACTATATGCCGGCCACTCATTCGTGCTTAAAGAAACATGGAATATACTATGCCCATGCCGCTAAATCGGAAATGTCTAATATGTCTCTAAACTTATGTCCAGCTGTATCATACTACTTTTTATGTGATAACCTTCATGTTTTTGGTTGACTTTTCACATAAAATGCTAAGCTGCATGCAAGGTCAAATATCTTAGATATAAATTTGACTCCCAGACAAATTTGCTTTCAAAATAAGGAATCTAAGCATCAAACATTGCCATTGAAAAACTGCTAGAGAATGTATAGACTGTATTATCCATTAAATATTTTTTATTTGCAAAGTCAATATTCGATTTTCTAGGGAAATATAGATTAAGACAATGAAACTAGTATTTCAAACATGAGCACAAAGTATTTAACTTACTAATTTTTGTATTTGACTAAGAATTCCTCCACTTGCATGCTTTCTTGGCCATCTTCTCCCTAATTGAATTTAAAGAGAACTAAATTTAGAAACAAACATATCAGCACCTATATTACTGTTTCATGATAATCATCGCTAATTGATGGGCCACTTTAAGCAATTAGAGCTCACTTTGTGCTTCATCAAGTTCAAGATAAATATATCACTATTTTTATCAAAGCGCCTTGACATTTATATCAGCTCTTTGTCTAAAATGGAATAATCAGATTAAAATAACTAAGATCTTGATAAAACTGCATTAATAGAGTTTTTTCCCTAGTATTTTCATTCATATAATAGGTATGTAAGGTCTGTAGATTTAAGATAAAGTGGAATAAGCTGCTAAGAGCATGCCACTTCAAAGTAATTTTTTCCAATTTTTTTCATAATCTGTTGATAATATTATTACTTTACCTTGACTTCTTTAAGTCTTTTGGCTAAGATCTTTTCCACTATCATTGTTTCTTCTATAAACTCTTCTACAACTGGCGGAGGAGCTGTTTCTCCTACAACATCTGTTGGTATGGGGGCTGGTTGACCTTTTACATTCTTTTCTCTATCACCTCCATCATCATCAGACAAATTATAATCAAAGTCATCTTTGTAAGTCTTTTTTTTCCTTTCACGTAAAGACCTCCGCTAAATAGTAAAAAAAAATGAAGTTATAGCTCAAAAATTCCAGACCCATTCGCAAAGTTAGAAATAGATCAAGGGTTTTTTCAGAATTCATTTTGGTTTTAAGAGAGTCTACAATCTCTGAAGCAATATAACTAATTCTTAACAAAGACCGACACAGACTTGAAATTAAAGCTTTGTTTAAACAAAAGTGTTGATTTAAAGATAAACTTCTAACCCTCAAAACAAACTTTATAAGCCATATAGTAAAAATATCATTTGTTTTAGCACCTAAGCACGTGTGAATGAAATGAAGCATTCGTACAAGATATTTTAACCTGAATTGATCTCGGGAACCTGCGTTCATGGTTGAAAAAAATATTTGAACAGAATCATAATAAATATAACAGGAAAACTCTTTAATAAAAAAACCTACGAACTGTGACTGTGAAATCAAAGTAGTAGACATTGACCTTTTATTATGCATCATGATAAAGTCATTACATCAAACACGTGTTGAGTGTCGGACAAGTCAATTTATGAGTGATTTTAACGTTTTTGCTTTGTTGTGATACGCTGATTTGAACAAAAGTACTAAAGTACATAAATCATCAATCACTCAACAAATCTTACCGTAATACTTGAACCTTGTTCATCTTCATAACCATAACTTGGCGACGATGGTGGCGATGGTTCACAATCAGAGTCCTCTTTTTTGTTCTTCATTGGTGATGGCTTTGACAACACGGTAGCTGGAGGTCTATAGAGTTTTGTAGATTGATTGTTACAATAAGAAAAGCAAAGACTGTCTGGCTTAGATTTAAGTTAATTAGATAATAATCTTGTAATCATGATAACACAAAAACCTAATTAAATGGATGTGTATATGATGATGGGAACAATACAATCAAACAATTTACAAGGAAAAATCGATAAGTTAGCTTAATTTTGGACAGATAAGATAGTAATAAAATAAGCTCCTACAAACAAAAAGTTAATCAAATATTTTTTCAAGTTAAAACACAGCTTTAAAAACAATGCAAGAACATGAGTGGAAAACTAACCTGGATGACATTCTTGATACTGGTTTATTTACGATAGACGGTCCTAGTTGAATAGGCTCAGAGGGTTTCTGAGACATATTTCTATCTCCTGGTGTGGAATTGTTACCTTTAACAGGCTTTGTTCTTTGGTGAGTAGGGAACGCAGGAAACTGTGGCATCATGGTACTAGCTTCATTCTGAAATGCAGACTTCGCCATCGCTTCTACTGCTATTCTATTAGCTTTATCTTGTTGTTGCTGACGGATGTAATTCATTTGATTCTGAGATTGCATTTGATAGTTCTGTTGCATGCGTTGCTGTTGCATCATATAGACATGGCACAATTGCTGGAACTGATGTTGAAGTTGTTGTATCTGTGCTTGTACCTGAGGTTGCTGGGGTAGGTCCCGCAACTGTTGAATCTGTTGTTGATGTCTTTGCATCTGCATTAAAAGTGACGAAGTCTTTAATTGTGTCATTTCTTGTGGACCTGACATCCCATAGCCTGGAGGAAACTGATATCCTGATCCCTGGGCCATCGGGTCTGTATTACCTTCCATTCCCATAAATCTATCCATCCCTTGCATTTGTGGATTATTAAAAGAATTAAACATGGAAGGGTCCATATTACTATTTCCCGGCGAGCTTCTTTGCATGGCCATGTTATTACTTTTCATCCCATAAAATGGTGGAAAGTTTTGTCCAGGTTTTCCTTGGACCCCCTCTTTGACACCTGAAACAGATGAGGGATGGTTTGGCATAATACCACTTTGGCCAGAAATTTCTTGTTGCTGATTTAAGTCCATCATGTTGGGATAATGTCTTAATTGAGACTGTGGATTCTCCTGTTGCTGCTGTTTGGAGTTAGAGCGTTCAGGCGAGGGTGACGAGAACGCCAAATTGGAGTTCGGTGATGGCACTTGCTGTTGCCCAAGTCGAGAAGCCTGTGACACAGAAGACATGTTCACATTATTCAAACCTTGCTGATCAGTGAAATGCTGAAGACGAGGAGAATTGGCACGGGGATAACCATAATCAAACATCCCTCTGAACTGGCCTTGTTGCATTGACGAAGGAGGCCGTGTTTGGTCCATAAAGGGGTACGTTGAAGATGGAGGTTGTTGGGGTCCACGCCATGCTACGTTCATCTGTGATGGCCGAGGGCCAAACTGCTGTGCGGGACGAGCCGTTAATTGAGTAAATTGTTGCTGTTGTTCTCCCTGCATTGCCGTGTAAGGTTGACCAGGTGATGAAGAAAGCAACGGATCATTGAAATGTTGCAATTTTTGTGAAGACTGACCGATAAAACCACCTTGTGTAGCGGACATGGCTGAAGGGTCCACGAAGTGTTGAAGCTGTGCCTGTTGATTCCCCTCTGTCGATGCTTGACTTTGGTTAGGAAAAGAAGAAAATGATCCACCATGTTGTATTCTCTCGGAAGACTGAGGGGTCTGATTCCCGAATGACCCGTAAGGAGAACCTTGTAAGGCAGTCATATCCTCTACAGGAGAACTTCCCGATTCAAACATCCCCAAGTACGGATCTGCCATGGCAGATTACACTCGCCGCTTCCCGAGCGCTCAAACGAACTTCCAAAGATCGTTAGCGCTTCTTGTCCCTCCACAATGCTTCGACAAGATCTAAT
Source organism: Anthopleura sola (assembly GCA_023349425.1). Classification (NCBI taxonomy): domain Eukaryota; kingdom Metazoa; phylum Cnidaria; class Anthozoa; order Actiniaria; family Actiniidae; genus Anthopleura; species Anthopleura sola. The sequence continues at coordinate 11,728,460 of JALHLI010000001.1, forward strand.
ATTAACATATACTCATTTTTAAATTGTCATTGGCTTTGCCTTTCGCTGACAGGCCATCAAAAGCAACGTACTTGTTGAACTGTAGTGAAGTCTTTGTTCGCTCACCTATAATGAAATGAAGGTCAAAAAAAAGAGAGAAACGGTTAAGTACTACACAACTAATCCTACAAAAACTACAAAACTCGATCAATTAATGGTAATATGATATGTAAATATGGTGAAAAAGGAGAAATACGTGGTTGAAATCTGAACATTTATAACACTACGACACATGTGCACGATGGAGAAGAAATAATGAATGGCTTTCAGCTTCCAAGCCATGTTTTACTTGGACGTAACGACTACCAACCGAATGTCTTCGAGTGCTTCGGAATTCTAGATATTCTTCAATTGGAAGGCTTCGGTAATCATCTATAAGTGTTAAAATTCTATCATAGTAAAGCCAAAGGCATAATACAGAGGCTAAATTCTAAGACAGAAAGAAGTTGCGAGGGCAAATTACGAAATTTGTGATCGTGCTTCGAGCGAGATGGTCTTGTAGTAGCGAGCCCCACTCCCAAACGGTCCTACCGAAACTCGCTTCACTAAATTCTATTTCGGTTTAAAAAACTTCAAAGTTCTTCAGTTTGGATTCCCGATTTCATACTTTACCGTTTTCTTGGGTAGTCTAGGTGTATACACGGTCAAATATACTGCGATTGGTGAAGACTAGCAAGAGGAATCGCACACAACATAACTATGATCAACAGTAATGCCAGGTGAATAACCCTTCACTTGTTGTAACACAACAAAATAAAACTCGGCCTACAGTTGATTCAAATGTGCAAATTGGTGTGTGGAGTCCAGGATCAAAACAAATTGAGATTAAAGTCTCGTGGGAGCCAGCAAAATCCGAGGAATTTCCATCAAGACCTAAACATGCACTGTGTAAGCCTCAAACCACGCTGACTTGCAACGTCAATGTCAGAACAAAAGCGAAATGAGGGAAATAAGGACGATATTTTGGCTGGCTTACACGAGCGATCCAAGTGCAGTAATTGATGTCATTCCAGGTCAACAACGCGATTAAAACATGGCTAAAGAAGAAAACAAAAAACTAACCTAAACAACATGCAGTTTACAAAGCCCGCGGAAGGAAATAAAGTCGAGTCAAAATTCCTTGTGAGTGAATATGCCAGAGTTGGTTCTGTGAAAGCTCTTCGACGAATATCATGCTTTCACTGACGACCACGTTACGGGCCTCGAATCAACCAATCAGCGCTCACCTTTTATGACAGGACCCGGATGTTGTGGGGGGGAGGCATACATTTTCTATGACCCGTAAAGGCCAACAAAACGAATAGAAGACTGCCGTTACTTTGTTTGAGGTGAACAATTAAGACTGACAAATAAATCTCTAGGGAATTCGGAAGACAATGGTTGATAGGCAAGCAAGTTGGGTACCATTCTCGAGACTTGAAAACTCGTGGTTTATTCTTGAAGTCAGTGAAAAGTACTCGAAATCTTCATTACGAAATGTGTTAGGAAAATCTTTGAGATACTGAAATTCAGTTCTCGGAATTTGCAGTTCAAGATTGTGTAGGGATTGAGATCGCGTGTTAATGTTTTGCAATGCATATGCAGAAGGCTTGATGCTGAGAAAAACTTCTCAACCATGAAATTTTACGGTAGACCTAGCGTCTTTGTCAAAATGGTCTATCGATTTTTGATCTCGAAGAACAGCTCAAAGTAGTGTCAGTCGGAGTTCTTTAAACTAACCAGTGTTAGTTTATCATGTTATTATCTCAATAAAAGCTGTCAAAATACTCCCATTTCAAAGTCGTTAATTTGTTTTTAATTACAAGTTGTCCAATGAAGAATGAAAAAGAAACACCGAGATGAAACCACCAAAAGTATCCGGCATTCTCGTTCTGAAAGCAAGCATCAAAAATTTCTCTTTTTATTTCTCAACTTGCGAGCTAAACCGAGAAGCTGGAATTCTTTCTTAAAACATGTTCCAGCAGCGATCTAGCTGCGATAAATTTCATGTCCACACTTGTTAAAAAAAAGTTTTGCAGTTTTGCAGTTTATTCCAATTTATTCCAATTTTACGAGAGTAACGAAAGCTCGCGTGGCGTTACGCTATTTTAAGCCGACCTTAAAAATCCATTTTGAATCAATTATGATTCTTGAACTACTCCTAAAATTACTTAGTATTCATTTTCTCGTGCTTATCTTACTCTCTGTGGTTTTATTATCGTCTTATTATCGACTTTTAGGAAAGTTTTATGCGGTCTAAAATTTGCCATAACAGGGGAGGGGAGGGTGCCCTGTGCTGTTTGACCACGATATCCATAACTCAGTGAATTCTATAAAATTGATCTTCGTTGTTAGTTGTTTAAATTATATTATTTCTAAACTTTCATAGTTGTCATGACTTCCTGCGTTTATCCAGAAGAGTTGGAGGATTTATTGCCTGTCTTATCAAAGCCTTTTTTGCATTGAATTTTCTTGAAAGCCGGTACATGTGAGATGAAAGAGCGTGCTGTTGCGTGAAATGTTGTGTGATCGACATCAACTTGCGTGATTTTTTAAGTGCTGGATTTTCAGCGTAGTCCTACGCCTCGATCGATACTTTCTAGATGCTTCTGTCACTCAAATGCCGCGTAAAAACCAATCTATCCCGTAGTGATTTCAACGGAAGTTTCACCATAAATAGCTTTTAAAATCAGATGAAAAACTAGGCTTAACAAAACCATTTATAAACCATTTGTGATGTTCGACCGCCCTTCGGATACGAGATATCTTCTCGTTATCTTCCCAAAAACTATTTTTATCAGCTATCATAACATCGAATTTCAACCTTTTTTATGAGACTAGTCTTTTTGGGGCAGAAATGAATAGTTTATCAACATTAGTAACATCGGATTTCTCATATCAAGGGTGTGGTCGTGACTTTAGAAAGATGCCACTATATATAGAAAATGTAATAAACAACTGTAAAGTAAGTAGAGTGGGACCCCTCGTAAATTGGACACCCCACTATTGCGGGGACCTTGTGTGTCTCAGTCATTGCATTTACTATTGCAGGTCGTCTTCGTTTCTCAGTTTGAATCAGTGCTCGCCACTAACCAATGCGACAGGGGTTCGTGTTCCTCCAGACTCGGTGTTGCATGTGAGTAGAACCCCTAGTGGGTCCCCCTGCGATCCTAGTGTTTATCACTCCTGGTTCTCCGGTTTTCCTCCCTCCTCAAAAATCAACTTCTAAATTCCAATTCGATCATGGAACGAGGGCCACAGTTTTTAGCCACAAGCTAAAAAAACAAGGACCATTACACTACCATAGATATTTAATTCCAACGCAAAAGATCAAAAGAAAATGGAAATTCGTGAAGAATTTTTCAAAGCCGCACTTTTCTAGTAGATAAACCAAGTGGCACATGTTTAGTGGCGTTGAAATACAGATAACTGAATGAAAAAGTGCTGCAGAAATTCTCATGAAAAAATCTGATTATATTTCTAACCAAGGCCTTCATTCACTGCATCTTACCTGAAGAAAAATTATTGAAATAGCTTTTCGTTTGCCGTTATAATCTGGCTATTTCCGTACTTAAGATGGGAAATTGTTTATATTAATTTACATAAGAGTTTATCTCGATTATCTAAATACTAAATACCCAACGAAAAAAGTTGTTTTTCTATTTATTACAAAAATCCCCTTGGGGAATTCTGGAATAGCTCCTCATTTGTCAATAGCCAGTTTCCGCTGTACAAAGTGTAATCTATCGCGAGCCTTGATATCATGTCAGGCGCTTAAATAAGAAGTCAGTTAATTTACCGTATTTTCTCCACTTACATCCCCTTCCAATTCTCAAAGGGAACGTATATACGGGTGGGGTGTGCTGCTACTGCGTCGCCTCTCACCGAATTAGGTTTTGTATATGAGTAGAGTTGTTTGAGTGTTGGTTCTCTCCTGTGCTTAGAAGGTTTTTCTTCGTACGCGTGTTTTCCAGTTTTCCTCCCTCAACGCAAAAAAACTTCTAAATTCCAATTCGATCTGGCGCCGAGTTTTTTAGTTATGACTGAGGCTCTAGCTCTAGCTCGGGAGATTGAGGCCAATAATGCATCAATCAAAGGTGAAGATGAATCAAGATTGATCCGTCAATGCCTGCGTACAAATACTAGTAGTTTACTCGCGGCGCTGCATGTTCGACCTAAAATAAGTAAATTTCCATTCTTTTTAATCGCCACAGGCCGAGCCGGTTCATTTATGATCCAAGAATGCGGGATTGGTCAATAGACTCAATCTCCTTGGGCATCATTTTCTCGTTTCATATTCATTCCCTTGAGCACTATTTCCTTATTCGCCGGTCAGGCTTGAGAAAACTCGAAATTCTTGACGAAACTCAAACAAAGAATCTTATAGTTACTAAAGGGAATAGTCGAGTGGTTGGATGGGAAGTTTCAAGACCAACCCAGAACTGGGGTATTAAAATAATACCAGACTAATGGGTCATTTCATTACCAAAGCTGTCTGCATGCATACGTTCTTGTTGTTCTTTCTTTCTATCGTTTTTCTTTTTTTCATTCATTCCGTCTTCTTATTTTTTCAGGTTTTTCGCGAGCAATCAAAGTTAAGAGTCATTCAACAAGTGTATCGTGGTGTTATGTTGACGCACCGTCTCCTCACATCCCTATGTTCAAGACAGGATGCACACTATCATATGTAGGTAGAGCTTGCTCCCTGATTCTCTTCTGTATTGAAGGGATTTCCTCCCTCCAGTCACTGCTACAGAATTCCAGCTCAACCACGAAACAAGGGCCACAGGTTTGGTACCCTCACAGACTGCAGTTACCATCGCAAAGCAAGGAAGCTTTTTTCCAGCTCTTTTTTATCGGTAAGGCTAACGTTTTAAAGGCGCGGAAATACGAGCAACAAAATCGTGCAACTTGTCGCTTAACATTATAGCCTGTGTAAATCTCGACTTTAGCCCTGGTTAAGACCGTTTTAACCAGCGTTATTAGGCGGACAACACGCAGGCTAGCAACATTCTTGCGTTGCAGAGTGATTCTGGCTCGTTTTACCACCCCGTGAAGCAACACTGAAAAGTTTGTTGCACGAAATTTTGTTGCGCGACTTTGTTGCAGAAAGTAGTCGCTCTTTCTAATCTCTGTAATGAAGAAAATCTGCTGCGCGCTCGATCTGCAACTGTATACATGCATAGCTATGCCCAATCAGGTACGGTGATCATTTCAGTGAAGCTATACGGGACTCATTCCGCCTATTGAAATATACTTGCAGTTTATCCGTTTAAGTTTCAGAACTTTTAATGCATTTTTAACTTGACAACAAATGCGCCAATATACTTCTTATGTTGTTGTCACCCGGCTTTTGTTCTTTTCTTTTCTTTGATTCAAACCGCAAAAAAATTGAGAGCCGATTTCTATTGTTTTTTAAGAGCGAGAGGATTATTATGGCAGCTTTTGCTTATGTGGGCTTGCTTTTACTAACACTCGCTACTACTACAACACTCGACGCATGTGGATTTTTATGGAGGGAGAAAAACCAGAGAACCCGGAGAAAAACCCTCGTGGCAAGGGAGAGAACAACACATCAAACAAAATCGATTCACGTGTGGTGTCCGCGGGGCTCAAACCACTCACCCGACCCGTTTGACTCACAAAGACGACGCCACTCTTGCCATAGATAATCGTTTAAAAAGAAAGCTAATTTGAAAGGCTCTACGAGGTTCAGATTCTCTTGTGGTTTGTCATTATAATAGCTCCCTGGGAGTGCCTCGGAGATGATACACGCATGTTAGATGAAAACCGCCGGCTCTATGAAGGGAAGTACAGTGAACGATCCATTGGTCATGTGCAACCGTTGACTTGTTCTGGTAAGCTAAGTAGGCAGTTTCTGTAATACTGTAAGAGATTACCAAAAATACTACTACGTCTTTTCAATTTGCGCATCACCATTGCTTTTCACACCACGTGCTATTCCCTTGAGCATTCTTTCTTTCTTTACTAGTAACATTTGGAATGACATTAGTGGATCTAGGCGTAACTTAAGCAAATAAATCTGTTTGTCAAGAGCTTGGAAGTGAAGAGACGATCTCTAACCAAATAGGTGAGTAACGTATAGTCAGGGAATGTTGTGTGGAGCGAGGGAACCTCACAGAAAAGTCCCCTATATCCTGGGAGTGTTGGTTGGAAAATACAAATATCTTTAACTTAAATAATTGCAGGTTTTCGTTCAACAATTCTTCGATCAGCAATATCTGCACCATTAACCAACTGGACGTTTTGTTTCAAATAATGTTGAAGTAATTTGATAACCGCTAGTGCAAATTGCCTTTAGTGATTTTATGATACACGGCATTGAAATGGAATCAGTCCCATTGGGTGGGGTCTGCCAACACCGGACACAATCACTACCGCCATGAACAAAAGATCAGAGTTGAGAAACCCTATCTCTTATAATGGGATTCACATCATTTAAGAAGAAAATTGAAAACGAAATCTTGAAAAAGTGACCGTTCCCTCTTTATTTCATTTTCTTTCTAGTGGATGCAAGTTTCTTGGAAAAACAATCGCTCAAAATCGTTCTAGTAGTCCTAAAGATAAAGAGAGTGCCATGTAGAAAACTGTACTGCTTTACGTCAGATGTAGGACCAGGTTTAGAAATACCGCGAACAGATGGCTCATTTTGGGCCTGCATTATACATACATCATGCAGGGCTGTCAAAAGCTAGTGTCACTTTGTGCAGCGCCTAATTATAACCTGACACAAGTCAAAATGTTTGCCGAGGACGATTTTTATTTTAGCAAATATTTGGACAAAGTTGGCTGTAAATATAACAATTTGAAGGTCACCGGGTTAAATTTGCAACCAAAAATTAAGCTTGACTGATGAATATGATAACTTGATATTCAAAAGAGTGATTTGTTTTTTTCATTTTCAAATTTGAATTTGGAAGAGAATGAATAACAATTGATAATGATGAATATTTTTATAGGTATCAAAAAAAGAATAGAAAGGAAAAGAAAACAGGAAAGGAAATAAAATAAGAATAGAATAGAGGCGTGAAAAGAAAGAAAAAGAAAAAGAAAAAGAAGAAAATAGGATATGAAAGTTTGTATCAAGTGAAAGACGCAAGTGTTGACAACATAACTGCATTCAGTTTCTACAAAAATCATCTAATTTGTTTTTCACTTTTCTCAGCACAAAACAGCCAATCTATATGTCAAAATATCGAAAGCCTAACTCTTGGTTGAGCCACTCATACATAGCTTTGGTTATTTAAGACAAATCATGTTCCTATTACGAATTACGGCTTCCTCATCTGACCCAACAAGACCGGCTTTATTTTCCATAATTACATAAACAGATACGAAATAATGAATTCAGACCTCTGGCTTTCTTTTGTTTATCAGATCGCAGGTAGGGGCTTGTTAGCTCTTCACGTACTATGAGTGCATTCAAGAGATGTTTGCGATGATTGGCCAGCGTTCAATACACCTGCTGCAGTTACTAGTGGTCTCTGTTATTCACCGTGACCACATGCAGATTTTACACGTGTTTTCGAGAGGAAAACAATGGGCATCTCGACAAGAGAGAAGAAAAACTAAAAACCAATGTTAATAGAATGCAGCAGTTTTCTTTTACTGAATCTTAATTAAAATCCAGTGAATTTAAAGAGTTTAAAGTGGAGACTCATGGAAGTTTGGTCCCAGTGAACGTCATCAGAGGAACTGAATTAATCGAAACGATTTCTTGAATTTTCTTGAATGAAATTACGAAATCAAGAGCGCAATAAAAAAAAACAATCGAATTTATTTGTGAGTTGGATTCGCTTGTAGCATATCATTCGCCTCTTTTTGAAGGCAAAAATATGATTATAACTGATGATACTTCAGTTGAAAATGCTCCATTTTCGAATCGTTCGGACAGGCTGTCAGCTCATAACGAAAGTGTCAGATGTTATGATCAGATCACCTCTTAAAATACTGAGAATCATGGCTGACAAGCTCACAAGGAATCGCAATAAAAATCGAGATATTAAAGTATTTTATCTCACAATTAAAACAGATATCATTTCTAAATTAGGTCTTGATTATTCTTCACCCAAATTGAAATTTTTAAGAGTTGATTTACGTCGAGTTTTGACAAATTTGTACAATATTCTCAGTCACCTATCGTTAAAAATCACCTGATTAAGCCTAAAGAACTGTTAGAAGAATGACTCACCTCAAACTGTTGTAATAGAACTGCGGATTCACTTAACAAAAGAGAACGAAATCCTGAATCGAAGACTTTTACGTTAAAAGAAATAATTCACAATTGAAGAGTTCACGTTTGTAAATCCATAGATTGCGTTACCGTCACGCTCATGTTGTGTTGTGTGACTCATTGACGGGTGAACATGTTTTAGAAATGCGGCGCCATGGCTCATGACGGCTGGAGATAGTGGTCACAAGCAATTACTTCATTTTAAGGCTGCGATTGGTAAAGAAAGATAATGATTATTGAAAAATGACGTTTTGGAATTTCAAAACAGCAGGACAATACAATTTGAGGAAGGATAACAGCTTGAATAATGAGTGAAGCAGTTATTTGGGGGGGTTTATGAATGAATGTTCAGTCTTTTTTGTTTTTGAATGATTAATGAGGAGAGAAAGAGAAGGACAAGATGGCAACGGAGTGACGTAAAAAGCGTTCTTTATACGCCAACTCTAAGGAAAAAGAACAATCTACATCAACAATCTTGATCGATTTTTCCTTGTACGGTGCCGCGCGCGACGCTATAGTACGTGCTGTACGAAAAAAAAGAAAAGCTATTCTCGACTCTGGAAAAAGCGATTATCTTACAAGTGGAGAATCCTACTTGCGCGCGCAATGCCTTGCGGTCATTGAATCTGAGAACCACTTCCTAAAATTAGTACTTCAGTTTTACCGCTTTACTGATGTTGGTCGACCATTCAAACCAAATTTTTAACGCAACACTCCACTACTTAAACTATTCTCGCTAATTCTAAGAGAGAGAGAAAAACTTACGCGCGAAAAACATTTTTTTACTCGGGATCGAAAGTGACAGCGCGTTTCCGCTTGTTAGGCATTCAGTAGCCATAGTTATCCCCAAAGGCCGTCGAGTCGAAGAACCACACTCTTAATAAATTCGAACAAATGATGACTTGTCTAAGTGAAATGACGGCTACCATTTCCTGAAGATCAAACAGCATATTTGTTTTGTTTTGTTTTGTTTTGTTTTGTTTTCTGACACATCAATAACAAAGTAGTTTCTGGCTAATTGGAACCTAAGTGCTTGGGTCGACCAATCAGAGTGCGTTGTTTTCTCTAGTCAGTAGATTGGTTATGCTAATTGGTTAAAGAGGTGCGAATAATTGAGGAACAACACAACGTATGTTGCCAGAGGGGATCTGCGTGATATATATCGTACAAGATTCTGCATATCAATCAGACCCAAATAGAACTACTACGTGCAGTAGTGACATTCTAGACCAATATCACGTAATTAAAACTCGGGATAGGAACGTGCCGTGACCTTGACACTGCTACATCTAAGCATTTACATAAGACGGGCAGTGAACTTGTGCGCTGCGACTGGTTCAATGGATATTTTCGTATGACGGCGCCATTTCATAGTCATGCAAATTCTGCTCTGCTAAAAAGCGCGCAAGATAATGTCCTTGTTATCCATTCCGAAAGCAAGCGAATGGTATCTAAGCAACGGGGTGCGATAGTGCTCCCTTATAGTAATGTATGAAGAATATACCTCTTTACCTTGAGCGAAATGCTTTCCCATTTCAGATAACGTCATTCTCGAGAATAAGAATCTTCGTGTGAGTTGCATCCATGTTTATGCGTCTTCTCATGCGCGCTTGGTTTGAAACGGGAAAGCATTACGGCCGAGGTATTATGGGTATATTCTGTGGTTAGCTTACATAATATTTAATGGGCGCACCAAATTTGTTAGTCAATACATTTTCATTCTTCCAAAGGTCATCATCATTCATGGCCAAAGACTCAATACAATGCACAACTGACCCCACACCATTGACAACCGTAATATCCGAATATCTTCCAAACACAAGTGAATTCTATCTCGCTATTTGTTTAGCCCCATACGTCTTACAAAAGAATGCGCAATTTCCAATCAAAAAACAGCCAGTAACAGAACGCGCGTTTACTTGTTCACTTAGTATTTCCATATTTTCTACAATTTTATCCTCCCTTCTCGATTTTTGTGGTGGATGCGGCAACACACAACCCCTTGTGTAAAGGCGCATTGATCATCTCATGATACAGGAAACGTGATTTCATAATTTCTAGACTGCGCACTAGCTATCCAAGAAGGGGATGCTCGCTTATTCCTTTAGTGAAGACGATCGGCAACCATTCGATCCATAAAACCTTTAGTTAGAGCACTTCACACAAGTTATATAATTCTCAATCAGTATTCATTTTACGAAGCTTTAAGACTGGTAAGGACCTTGTGGCGCAAAGAATTGTGGGATTGAATGGGTAGCAGGAGTATGTAGAGTGTTTTTGCTCGTCCCCAAATTCCTTCCCACATTCCTTTGCGCCATTCCTTTCCTTGAACATTCAAAAGGCGAATAACAAAGATTGATCTGACCTGTTTCTGACCCTATTGATCGCCTCCAGCAACTTTGGGTCTATACCAGACGGCGCGCACTTCAATTAATTTTTCTTGTCGTTGTAGCCCTTCCGCTGCATTCTTTTGCGTTCTCCTTGTAAAAAAAACTCACAATACATTCTTGTGGTATATGCTCTTATTTATGACCGTTTGCGCAATTGCTACGTCACATTCTTAGCACGCTTTTCCTGTTTTCGGTGACCCAGATCGCTCCAGACGCGCCATTGACGTTTTTAGGTGCCGGTTTTGTACTTTCCGTCTATAAAATTGTTACGCTCTGAGTTGGTACATTACTGTTTGACGGAAGCCAAAAAGCCCCGACGTCTAAAAGCACTGGAGGCCGAAAAAACATAATATCACTGCAGTATGTTACTGCACACGGCTCCTTTTTGTATTCAAAAGAACTCTGAAGATTTGATGACGTAAATCGTGGTATATCAAAAAATATACCACGGGAATAACCCATGATTTAATACAAATAAGATTTTGACCAATTTTCGAGTTTATTCATGATAATCAAATCCTTGAACCGCGGCCTTGACATGTTAGGAATCACGTATAGTTTCAAAATGAATTTGTAGGAACCTTATGTGAACGTTTCGTTATCTCAGGCCATTATGAAAAAAAAAGACAATACCACTGGAAACAATCTTATATTTACCTTGACTTTATCTTTCGCATTACTAATGCCATCTACGTGCAAATGAAATCAAAGCCATTTTTTTTTCTTAAAGCCTGGTTTTTAGTACCGACGCAAGCACAAACGCAGGCGTAAGCATATGGAAAAGAAAGATAGTTGATCTTTATGCTTACGTTACTGCAATTTTCATAAATATGCGAACTCTGTAATTGCGAGTTGCTCGCTGGAATTTGGTTTTTCACTGCCGCCAATCATAAATTTAAAAGGTACCGACTGATTATTTTTGATTGATGGAAGCGAAAAACCAAATTTCAGCGTGCAGCTCGCAGCTACCGAGTTCGCATGTTTATGAAAATAGCAGTAAGGCTATTTTCACAATGAAATTAGGTCTCTGAGCTTGTGTTTTTGCTTGCGTCCCTTGTGAAAACCAGGCTTAAAGGACTTTCTTCTAAACATCGAATTTTTTCCGTGTTCGACGAACAAGGTGCATTGTGGTCTAGCTACTGTACCATAACACCATACATAGACCCAAAATAGACCACAATGCACTATGTTCGGTATCTCAGAAAAGGTTTGACTGACAATACCTTAAACAAGAGTGTAAGGAAGATACGAAGAATGTGTGTATGAAAGGGACAATGTCATGTCAGCATGTACTATGTGCAAAAATGCATACTTAATGCCGCTCACAAAAAAAAATTAAGGGTCAGTAATGATAGAAAAGAACAGAGAAATAAATGTCTGTATGATTAAAGGTTCCTTTTCTTCCTATGCTATCACCTTATGACAAACTCTATCTTGATATTTGATTACAACCAATAACCACTAGTGTTTTCTGATAGGATTTTCGCCTTATTACCATGGAAACAGTTGCCTGAGAAACGTAGCTGATGAACTGGGTTACAGAGAAAATGACATATATTAAAAGCAACTAAACTATTTTATTAGCATCACATCTAATACTGCTCTCGAGACTAATATGAGTTGATTGAACTGAAATGAGATATTCATGAGTGGATGATGAAAGAACATTGAAATCTTCTATCAACCATTATCAATCATCGATTGACAGCTATCAAACATCCAATCTTTATCAATCATTGATTGACAGCTGTCAAACATCCAATCTTTATCAATCATTGATTGACAGCTATCAAACATCCAATCTTTATCAATCATTGATTGACAGCTATCAAACATCCAATCTTTATCAATCATTGATTGACAGCTATCAAACATCCAATCTTTATCAATCATTGATTGACAGCTATCAAACATCCAATCTTTATCAATCATTGATTGACAGCTATCAAACATCCAATCTTTATCAATCATTGATTGACAGCTATCAAACATCCAATCTTTATCAATCATTGATTGACAGCTGTCAATCATCCAATCTTTATCAATCATTGATTGACAGCTATCAAACATCCAATCTTTATCAATCATTGATTGACAGCTATCAAACATCCAATCTTTATCAATCATTGATTGACAGCTATCAAACATCCAATCTTTATTAATCATTGATTGACAGCTATCAAACATCCAATCTTTATCAATCATTGATTGACAGCTATCAAACATCCAATCTTTATTAATCATTGATTGACAGCTATCAAACATCCAATCTTTATCAATCATTGATTGACAGCTATCAAACATCCAATCTTTATTAATAATTAATAACTAGCCAGTCTTCAACCACTGATTGACAGCTATCAATCAGCTAAATGATCTTTGAATGACAAATAGTCAACTAGCCAATTTTCATCAACCATCATCAACAACAATTAGAATAAAGTACACAAAATGCCAACATTTTCCATTCATTGATTCCATGGACCCGATGGGCCCTACTTTGCTCTTAGCTTTCATTGTGACTCTAACATAATCTAATCATAAGCATAATATAACTCTTGCAGCTTGTTTCTATGAGTTTATCAATGTTTAAGCTTGAAAATAAGTTTACATCCCCTTATAGTGCATTACTTGGATGGATTGAATGAAACTATGAAAGCCAGCATTTTCCAGTTCCAGATCCTCAATCATCATTTTGCTGAATCAAATTCATTTCTTTTCCAAGTTTATTCTTATAAATTTTAATTTCTCTGTCAAAAATAATGCCCATATGAATTTGCTGTCTAATTAGACAGAATTGAATCAATAATTTTCTATTACCTTAGGGTTCAAAAGGATTTTACATCTCTGTATTCTGTTCTGTTTGTTCATCTTGTTTGGCTTCAGATTCTGTTGAAGGTGCTGGCTCAGCTGTCTCTTCTTTCTTGTCATCTTCCTTCTTGTCGTCTTCCTTCTTGGCTTCTTCTTCCTTAGTTTCTTCCTTTACTTCATCAGACGAGGGTTCAGCAGCAGTGGCAGGCTCTGCAGGCTCTTCCTTGGCAGGCTCTTCTTTAGCAGGCTCTTCTTTAGCAGGCTCTTCTTTGGCAGGCTCTTCTTTGGCAGGTTCCTGAGTAGCAGCAGGAGCAGGAGCAGGTGGTTCAGATGTTTTTTCTTCTTCCTTTGGTTGTGCTGGCTCTTCTTTTGTTGTTTCTTGTTGTTCTTTTTTGGGTTCTTCTTGTTTAGTCTCTTCTTGCTTAGGTTCCTCTGGTTTAGGTTCTTCTTTCTCACCTTCTTTAGCATCAGGTTTAGCTTCTTCAGCGTCATCCTTTGGTTTCTGAAATTTTAGAAAGAATTATAACACTAGTTAAGGGACTCTTCATAATTTATGTGATAGATAAAACATGAGCGGGAGACCCATAAAGGTCGGACGCGAATGTTTTATCTCACTTATCAAAGGTTTAGGATAGATAGGTCATGTGTTACTTCACTTTTACTTAAATTTTCAGGAAAAAAGCACTTTTCGCCAAGAAAATCTTAGTTAAAGTCGTATGCAAATCAGGACGAATCTCTTGCCGATTTAAAAACTCAGTCATGGTTGTGATTTCCAATTGTGTTTGGCCTTATGAATATTAATGAATTTGATAAGGATTTGGTAAAGGCTGTACAGATTTTGAGGGGAGAGCATGACTGGGTGAGGGGAGGGAGGGGGGGCAAGCAATTTTTCAAACAACATTTAAGGGGTGCTATCCAATAAAGGGACATAATATTTTATATTCATTCGTATTTGGCAAATTCTGAAATATGTATTAGGTCTTGAAAGGGGGGTTTACTAAAAAGGTACCGCTTTAAAACCCTGAATACACATAGCCCAACAACACATAAATTAAGAAGGATTCTATGATGTATCAGTTTAAAAAACATTGGAGAAAGCAAATGATAAGAGAAAAGAGAAAGAAAGAGAAAGAATGAAAGGGAGTGAGAAAGATATGAGTGAGAAAGGATGAAAAGAAGAAAGAAAGAAAAGAAAGAAAAGAAAAGGAAAAGAAAAGGAAAGTGAAAAAAAATGAAATGACAAGAACTGATAGACATATGAACTAATTTCCTTTCTATTTCATTTCTCATTTCATATACATTTATTAGAAAAGAAAGCATAGGAAAGAATAGAAAAAGAAAGTAAAGCAATTGAAAGAAAAGAAAAAGATAGGAAACAACTAGATAAACTAGGATATAATATTTACCTGTTCAGCTTCCAGTTTACTTCCAGATTTCTTCTTTTTCTTTGGTTCTGGTTCAGGTTCTGGTTCAGGCTCTTTCAAGGGAGACAAAATTATTTTTCCAATGTTCTTTCTTTCATGCATTTTTTGCTGTGCTTTGGCAACCTTTGAACAGAAATAAATTGTATTACGACCCTTGAACCTACCCAACATGTGAAATTTTCCTTCAATATGTCTTAGCCATGCCCTACTTTACACCAGCCCAGACCATTGTTGTTTCTGGGTTGAAATTCTCAATATTCTCCCCTTATTACACTTGATATCTCAACTACCAGAATCTTTTTCATAGTTCCTTTTGTTGGCCTAATTAACATCATTATCTTGTGACTCAAAGGAGTTCAAAAAATTGAATAAGAAAAAATAATTTGATGAGGATTCTGAGGTAGTGGTATCAAGATATGATAAGGGGAACAATGAATAGACCATTCACGGTTGTTGTCGCTCAACCTCAGCCTCGATAGTGTGTAATATCTTCTTTAGAATTTGACTACAGCTCACAGTAATTTAAGGAATGTACACATTATCTAACAATTGAAACACTTGAAAATTCCATGGGATTTAGTCAAATTCTAAAGAATAAAGTACATGCTATCGAGGCTGAGGTTGATCGACGAGAACCGTGAAACGGTCTATTGAGTGTTTGATTGTCTCTTATCACAGTAATGATTTTCAAAGACATTGGCTATATTGGCTGTTCAACTCCTGTTCCATATGCTTAAAGATAAAAATAAACTATGTACTACTTTAAAGCAACATCTATAAAACCCACGGCACCTGACCACTAATGTTCAAGCAATTGACCCCTTATCAGATCCGAAACTGTGGCTGCCATTGGCACCAATAGAACACTACATTAAGACATTAAGATTTGATAGTCATTTTAGCTGTTTTTCTTTTTTTTCTTATAAATTTTATTATTTCTCTTTTGATTGCGGGTTGTGCCAGTAGCATGGGACGGTATATGTCCCGTTTCGCACACACCCTTTTGACCATTTGTTTTTCTCTCTCTCTCTTTTCTTTTCTGATATTATTATATAATTTATGATGTTAATATGGTCAATAAAGCTGTTAAAAAAAAAAAAAAAAAAAAAAAAAAAGACTGATTAACAGATGATAAATGAATTACATGATCCAAGACCACATATTGGTGCTAGTATATTACCATACTATCAAGGTAGGTCAACTGCCATCTGTCTAATGCCATGTTTACACTTGGACGTTTACTAAGGTTTTAAAAAGTAGAGGTTAATTTTCATAACCATAGTTCAAAGGTTAATTGTTTACACATGCTAAAATGACCGTAGTTGTCTTGTTAGAGAAAACTTTGGGCAATTCAAAAATACTGGCATGAAGAAAAGACGGTGCAAATAAAACCACTCGTATTCCACAAAAAGAATGTGCAAGATACACATAAACAATCATTGAACTGATTGTTACTTTTGGAAAAATTCACCACTAAGTTCCAAAAAAATTCTGATAAAGTTGTTAATTGGAATAAGAATTACATAGAATTGTATGGAGCCTTTGTATGTGTTCAGTGAACTGAAACTCTTGTCATTTGTCTTATAACTTTTCTAACTTTGTTGATATCATTATAATCTATGATTGAATGCACTGGTTCATCACTGTAATCTTCATAATTACACAGACACCCATGATTAAATGTAATGTGCAAAACGCTTTGGCTTTCCTCAATCAAAAATAATCAATTGGTTATATTTTTGACTGGTGGCAGTAAGAAAAACAAATTCCAATGGGCAACTAGCAACTACAGAGTCCAAAATATGACAGCAAATGACAGTTAACTTTTTCTTCAGCAAAGATGAGTGATTGAGCACTAAGAGTTGATAGAATGATTATATAGTCTGTCATCACATGTACACTGGTAATTGACCATTATACAAGGTTAAATCCATGACTTAATTGGCAGTTATATAGTATTGACCTAACACTACGAGTATCATGATGGACAGCTTTAAGGTGCCACAATTCTTATAGTAATTCACTTCCAAGGTCACTGAAAACAACCTGTAAAGGCTCTGGCTTGACTACATCACTACAATTCTCACAGGAATACAGGAATTTGCTTCCAGCGTCACTGGTACAACCTGTACAAAACTAGCACACTCATCCATATTGACCATATGGTGAGCACAATACCACAATACATAACCCATAACTACTTCCAAAAATAAAACAAAGCAACCACATGAACCACTAATGTCAGATAAAAATGAAACCAATTCAAAATAAGTAACCACAAAGCTACCTCTTCTAGAGCGAATATGCTGTCAATGCAAGGCTTGAGGGCTCCATCACTGTATAACTTCATTAATTCCTTCATTGCATCCTGGATCAACTCCGTTGAACCAAACATCCGCCCCAAATGAAATCCAGAGACTGTCTTGTTGTCTGCAATCATCTTTGATGGGTTGAAGGCTACACCCTGAAACCACTGCAATGAACAAAATGACGTCAATGATTCATGAGTATTTGAGATAATCAACTCATCAACTACAACAAATAATTTGACTCATTTTGTTTTTGGAAGATCGGAGCCTTTGATCAAAGATTTGAAAGTCTTCAAAGCTACATTGCAATTCCAATTGACTGAAATGAATTGAAATCCTGGGATTTGGATGGGAAGCACAGGTGGCATAATGGCGAGAGCATTTCCAGCTGATCTGAGAAAAAAATATTAGCCAATCAGAATCAGTAGCCAGAAGACTCTGGCAATGGTAAATTCTTTATTTTGTTTTCCCACAAAATGATAAATATCATACAAATTTTGTACAAAATATCAATAACCTCGCCAGAAAATCTAGATATAAATCTCAGATATAAATGTTTTTAAAAGTAGATTTTCACAGGCTTCATGACATCTCTTTGCAGTGACGTCACTCCTTTGTCACTATTTCAGATCAGCTGGTTGCTTTTCACAATGCTGATTGCTTTTCACAATGTGTTCAATCCCTAGACCCCATGTCATGTGAGTAGAGTCGCTTGTTTGTTCTCTCTTATGCTTTAAGGAATTTTTCTCTGGGTTCTCTGGTTCCCCCCCCCCCCCCCACCCACCTCCCCCCATCTGAATGGAGTTTGGTGGAAGAACTTAAGACAATGTGAAGAACCACTGTTTAATCCATATTTTATTTTATTACAGTTATCAATATTATAAACCTATGAAATTTTTTGGGTGAGTGGGTGGGAGTCATGGGAGTCCTTTTTTATCCCCAAAAACACATCCCCAAGTGTTTACTTACATTTTTTGCTGCCGAAAACATGCCCTTTGATTCTGTAATTTGATTAGCAGAGCCTGTAGATTGAAGAGTGAAGGAAAAAGAATGTAATTCAATTCTAAGTTAAGATAAAAATAGTTCCCTTGGAGAGACATGTGAGTAATTTATTGTTCAAGGTGTCAAAAAGGGTCTCTATCATTGCAAGGTCACCTCATCTCTCACTTTGATGCAAAAGTACTGCTTACTTTCAAGATGTCACAGGAAACTGTGAAGAAGACTATTGTATACTCAGCAATGTTCAAGCATAATGGAATTTGATCTTGTAAAACAGAGGTCATGTGTGTGCGCTGGCAAGCCATATGCGCAGCACAGATGTGCACAAACAATACCCACAAACATCCTTAACAAATGCACTTCGAAATGCAGCTCAATTTGGAGGACAAAACAATATGTTTCCCTTTCTCAGGAGATCAAAATTCTGTTGTTTTGTCTACCAAATTGAGCTGCTTTAACTTCACATGCAAGGGGTCTACATCAACGTATGTAAATGTGCTATAAATTACTTACCAAAGCAGATCATTGCTCCCATCGGATTAAGGAGATCATAGCATTTCTTGGTATCTGAGCCTGATAATGGTTCAAGAATCAGGTCTACACCATGGGTTATTCTAGAATAATCAAAACAATTGTAAGTAATTTATTATATTTATTTTAGATTTCCAGAAAAAAATCCAGAGTTTTGTCTCTGCAGTGTTGTCTGTAGTGTTAGACCTACCATCTATTTTAAGTTTCAATGTATATTTGACATCTATCACACCTGGTAAGGGGCTCTTCAATGAGGTTCACTCCACACACAATACCACTACAATCAATAGAACCCTTTCATGTGAGGTGAACAGTTAAATTTGGAGAGCAAAGCAAAAGAATTTTAATCTCCTGAGAATTGGAACTTTTTGTTTTGTCCTCCAAATTGAGCTGCATTTGAGTGTGCTGCAATGGGTCTATTCTCACAACACACAACACACGACACACGACACACGACACACGACACACGACACACGACACACGACACACGACACACGACACACGACACACGACACACGACACACGACACACGACACACGACACACAACACACAACACACAACACACAACACACAACACACAACACACAACACACAACACACAACACACAACACACAACACACAACACACAACACACAATTCACATGTTCATCTTACAGAGGGAGGAAAACTGGAGAACCCAGACAAAAACTCTTAAAGCAAAAAACCAACAAACAACTCTACTCACATACGACACTAAGCAAGCCCACCAGGACTCAAACCTGGGTTGCATTTGTTAGAGGTGATGCAGTAGCAGTGTGCACCACCTGTGCTCCCCAAGAATTCATCCTCATCAAACCCTACCCACTTCTTAGAAGTTCTAGTCTCCCTCACTGGGGTTACTAGGCTAATACACCATTTTGGAATATGGCCTCTATGATGTCAAATGAGAATGAGAATGTCCCGGATGTTGAAACCCAATGATTTCCACTACCAGCATCCGGGACTGGAATACCCCAGATTTCAAAACACAATCATTATCACTCATAACATCTGGGGCATTCTCAGACTCCTCTTTTGACATTATAGATGCCATATTCGAAAAGGGTCTATTGTGCATGGGTGCGGCTTGGGCCTAGAGAGGGGGGGGGGAAGGGATGAATATTAATCAGCTGTGCATACTTACTCTTTAATGGCCTGGACATAATCCTGTGTTCTGTAATCGATGGGATGATCAACACCAAATTCTTTGATCCTTTCATGCTAAAAATGAAAAATTAACATCAATATTTTAGTCTTATTATTCTAAGAATCTTAGCCTGCTAAGTTAACAATCTTGTATAAGGGAATTTCACTTCAGCCATATAACGTAGCTTGGCTGCCAGAAGGAATGAAATGTTTTTGCTTGACAAGATATTTAGTGTCCCAAAAGAGGCACTGATCAAAAGACAGATTCTTTTTTCTTAGGTGTAATGTTTTCCCATATCAGACATGTCATTCTTTTGAAAATAAGATTCTTTGCTTGGTATCCAGACAACTCGCCTACAAACAAACTCGCCTACGCAAACTCGCCCATGCATAAAATAGAGTTGATACATAGGCGAGTTCGTTGTACTTCAGCGTAACTTACCAAAACTCAAAACTCTTGAAATAAGTGTTGGTTCTTATATATCTTTAAAAACTTTATTTTAATAGATGTTTTTTTACATCTCCACTTGGAAAAAGTTCTCAAGAATGGCTATAATCGTAGACATCTCAACCTTAAGATGGCATAACCTAAGTCATCTAGTTTTTGCTTGAATGGCCCCTTTCACAGTTCCCTGTGCCACCTTGAAAGGTAGCTGTGCCTTTGCATCAAAGCAAGACGAACTGTGAGCTTGCAATGATAGTGACCTCTTTTTAACACCTTAGACAATTATTCACATGTCTGTATCATTGCAAGCTCACCAGTCGTCTCACTTCGATGCAAAGGCACAGTTGCCTTTCAAGATGGCACAGGGAACTGTGAAAGGGACTATTGTATCCATATTCATGTGTCTTCTCATGTACAACTGTTAAACAAAGAAATAATACTATAGGAAGTGGTTTGAAATGGGAGTACATTTTCCCCAAGCTGAAAGGGTTTTGATTCCCCTTACCTTTGAAGCAGAAGCAGTACCAAAAATTGTCACACCCTCAACAGTCTTGCAGAGTTGGGTTGCTGCTGTTCCCTGGAAAATAAATTAGAATGGGACTTTTGAATTATTTTGAATTGCTAGGCCACTGATAGTATGGGTACTCCTTGTCCTTAGGAGAGTTAATTGTTTGCATGGGATGGTTTGTGGGTGGTATGGCTCCGCTCCCATCACACTTTATTGGTGCTTTCATCACTTCCTGTGTGCTGTATGCATAACTGAACAGCACATGGAAAAAGCTGTTCCACTTTATTAATAATATGGAAATTAACAAAAGAAATGAACACAACTTAAATTATGTGATTTTTTGAAATTCACAATAATTTCATGGAACGTTAATTTCCTATAATAAGGTATTTGTTGCACATAATCATTACATACCACTCCACCAGCAGCCATATGGATTAGAACACTCTTTCTCTTCTTAATGTTACCACAATGGAACAACATGAGATATGACGTCAGGTAAGTGACAGGGAATGCTGCACCTTCTTCAAACGTCATTGATTCAGGCATTATGAAGCACGAAGTGAAAGGCACAGCTATGTACTCAGCCCAGGCACCAAAGGGAGCTATACAACATACTCTTGATCCAACCTATGTATGCAAAATACAATGGGTCAGTTTTAAGGTGCACACTATGCGATTTTTCGTGCCATGTTGCATACGACATCTTAAAAACTACATTGCACCATGTGACCACCTGTATGACTTTTTCTTCACATGGCAAGGTTTGTCTCGTCTGACGTTACTAAAGTAGAACTTGTTTAGAGACTACTTTCTGCAACGTTGATGGTGAGGTTGTATGCAACGTTGCACATATATATGTTTATATGGTGCAATCTTGTGTAATCTCCCACGATGAGACTAACTCTTGCAGAGAACACAGAGAATTTATATGTTTAAATAAAAATAAATAAATAGATAAATAAAAGTATGGTGCAATCTCAAATTTTTGTGACATTGCAGCATGAAAAATCACATTGTGTGTCTGCACCTTTAGCATTCGCTCTGCACTTTCACAAGATAACAGATTGTACCCATGATTCAAATTGAAATAAAAACCATTATTATATAAAATAAAAATGTACAATACTAATAATAATAAACAGCACCTTCCCTTCAGCTACTCTTACTACATGTCTATTCAGATTAAACAATTTAATTTGGGTGTGACAATCCCTTGAGTATTGTTCCTTTGTTTGCCAGTAATGTTCAAGAATACACATTAATACACACACCCCTGACATAGTCCTTGATCTGCCTATGTAAAGATCAACATTTCTAACATTTACAGGAAAAGAGTAAATAGTTTAGTAGGAATTCAGATAATCAGTAATATGTGACCACTTCCTAATCATGCCGAGCTTAAAAGATTTAAACTCTGTCACAATGGACAAGATCAGTTACAAAAATAGAAAATAGTTTTAGGAGAATTCTGTAGTATATATTTTTCTAAATATTTTAAACAAATTAAAGGCTAATTATCAAATTTTAGGAGGTTAGCATAAATAATTTAATAATTCTGTAATTTACAAAATCTTTTTCAAGAAGCATAGAAAACATATCAGCTTGAGAAAATTTGGATTATAATGATAACTCCTAATTCCATCTGAGTAATAGCCGTGCCATAATTTTTGATCAGCTCAGAGATTATTTCAGGGTTCGATAAAATTGATTTTATAAGGATTGTATTAGTAGATACCAATGAATAAATTGTTTGAGTTTCATCAAAGGGTCAGGAATAGCTCCAGGAAAAATCGCTAAGTTTCTTCCTTGTTTCAAGAGTTTTTTCCTAGGTTCTCCAGTTTTCCTCTCATTACAAAACCCACCAAATTTTAATTCAATCTGTGAGTTAGTTATGCCCAGAGGTTTTTTCAGAGTATTGATAAAATTGGAAGGTTTAGGATTTTAAACTAATGAGTTCACCTTGAAATATGTCAAACCTTGTATAATCTAAGAGATGTGTTATTTCCTAAATTCTCAAAGCATTTCTGGGCAGGAAAAGGGTGTGTGTGCCCTGAGAAAATTCCCTGAATCCACCTTGGAGAGTAGGAAATGTCAGAAAGGAAAATATGTCTACCTGGTAACCAAAAGTAGGGTGTGACATTTTTTAGAGAAATCAATAGGACATTTTCATTATGGCGTCATTAACCTCTACTACCAGAATCCTTTACACACTTTCTCTTGGTTGGTTAATTAGCATCAGTTGTCTTACTATGATAGCACAGAGAGTGGGGGAGGGGGGAGGGGAATATTAGTGGCACATCTCTATCAAAACCAACCCGTGCCCCTCCCACCCCACCCCACCCCACCCCACCCCACCCAGAGGTGCACCAGTGCCTTATATTGTTCTTTTAAAATTTTTTGACTATTTTATGAAGCATTTCTCTGTCCTTTTGCATGACACTGTATCAATCAATCAAAACTCATATTCTGTCTCAACTATTTGTTAAATATTTGTTAAATATCTATAATCCTAAGATCACAGGCCTCACCTCAATTCCAGTGACATGTTCTCCTATCTCTTCCACAACACCAGAGCACTCAAGGCCAGGAGTAAATGGTAGCTTGGGTGTTTCACTGTATGAGCCTTGCCGCTGCATTAGGTCTGCAAAGTTTAGCCCACTAGTAAATGCAAAGCAATATAATAGTATCAACAACTGCATTAAATGAATAAATGAATAAATAAACTTTTTATTATTATTTGAGAGTGGAATTTGCATTACAAAATTTCAACACAGAATTTCAACACATATCAAGATGGCTTACTTTTTTCATTTAATTCATCAAATCAGAATGGAGAGACTGCATAGAGGGAGGGTATGGGAGCTATGGGTGCTATGGGTTATAGCCTTCCCACTTTATACAGACATTCACTAAACATTCCAAGTCTCAGCCCCTCGCATTTAGTCTTATGTATATTTGCCTGGTATGTTTCACAATCTAAACCATTCTAACAACAACAAACTGAAGGTGAAAGCCCCTGCAAGTTGTTCAATTAATTAAATTAATCCAATCGTAAAAGTGATTAAATTCCATTCCTGAAATTTTGCCTTGAAATTAGCACCTAGGCATTCCAGACCTCCTAACAATATTCTCAGATTATATCCTTGCAGTTCAAGTTGATAAGTTGGGAATCAGTCTGGTATTTTATCAGGAGAAAGCAATATGGGCATGTTGACAGATTGTTGTTTCAATACAGCCAGTGCAATACTCCCAGCTACCAACTGTACCAACATCACAAGCTTCAAATCAACAAGTTTTCTTTTGCAATTTTGCAGATAATTTGAGAGTAATTTTGGAGGCTGAAAATAGCCAGGAATAATATGATCTCAAACAGCTATTGCAAATGAAAGCTGCTAGACAGATTATAATGTTTTTCTTTGTAATCATACCGATCATGCAAATGAGCTCTTCCATGGATGATTAACAACAAAAAATAATTAAACACACAATATAATTCAATTCAAAAGAAATCTAGATAAAAGAGACTTTAAACAAAAGAACAATAACATATAATAAGTAAAATCAAATTTGTCCACGCGTATCGACCATAATTCTGTAGAAAAATATTTATCAATTAAAGCGTGACTAGTGAAGTCTCCTCTACAAGACCTTTACATGTAAAATACACTTGAACGTGTTTGAAATAATTAAAATGTCACTCTCTAAGATTCTTTTAATTCAAGACATATCTATATAACGTGAGGATGAATATTTAAACTTTTGGGTTTCGTAATAAGGAAAAAATCTTGTGTAGATGAAGTATAAATTTTTCATTGAAGACAGCAGCCCCTCCCACCCTCGTCACTCTTGAAGTTTACTCTCTACAAAAACGTTGTTTTTAATTCAAAATTTCAAAACCTCCACAGTGTCATGCAGTGACAGGCTAGACAATGGATTAAGCTTCAAGATTTTTCATTCAAAAAAGTTGAAATTAAAGAGAGCAAGTGTAAAAGAATTCGTGAATATCCTTACCATGCGTGAACTTTGACGACAACATGTCCATCAGTAGCCTTCGGTTTGGGTTGTTTTTCGGTTTTTAACTTGCCATACCCGCCATGACCATTAAGTCTTACACAACGCATTGTCTCCACCTCAGGTTCAGGCTCTGTAGGAACTGGTTTTGTTTCTTCTTGAGGTTCATTTTTAGCCTCAACTTCAGCTGTAGCAGGAGCATCTTTACTCGTTTCCACCTCCGCCATGTTGCTGGAAGGAAGTCCCAGAATCCGTAGCGAATACTGGTTTATCCAAGAGAAACCCGAGCCTCAAAAATGTTGGAAAGATATCTGCCAAAAAAATCCCGCTAAATCTGATAAGTATGTCACTTTTAAACAAACAAATCTCCTCTTAGTTCCTCATAGGTCCTTTCTTTAAAATACGCTGAGCTTTAGATTTTTTGAGGAACAGTTTCGAAACCGTGATTAATCATGTTTTAAATAAATTACAAAAATATTTGACCGCCAAACTTTATTTTTTAATGTTGTGATATACATTTAATTTACTTGGGTTTCAGCCAATCATCGTACGTTTTAGGAATTAAATTGAGATGTTTTTGGAGAGGGAGAATTAAAAGCAGAGGGTGGGGGAAGAGGAATTTCTAAATGTCAAACAAAATAAACGTTAGTTTTTTGTCTTTCGTTCTTAGTACTAGCGCTCAGGAAATGGGCTTTACTTAGGGATAAGTCTTTTAACAAGACTAAAACCTGGTTATTCCGTAGAAATAAAACCGGACATAGAATTTCCCTGAAAATTCGTACACTTATTAATCAAGTTATAGTCATTCCAGAAATAAAATAAAAATGGGGGGTAACCGTGCTCGTTTCGGCGCTAAATGACGTCAAATTTTGATGTTTTGGGTGACGTGTGAGAGCAACATTCGAAGCATAAAATGGAAGAAAAATACTAATCATTCGCAGGATGTCTTTGCTATCTTTGAATTATTGATATTATTTTCATCTTAATATATTAAATTTACATTCAGATGCCAAAACTCGACCAGAAAATGAAGCTGTAGTAAAAAATAGCGACGTTTCATTAGTGTATGCGTACTTCGATATGACACGATACTATTGCCTTTTCAGGGATATCTAAAAATCTGGACATAGAATTTTGTTTAAATTCAGATATATTATGGTAAACCTATTCCGTATTGATTTACTAAAATAAAAAAGATAGGTCACCGTGCTCGTTTTCGCGCTACAGCTCGCTAAAGTACGAATTTTGTCCTCGAAATGTAGTGACCGAGAGGGGACTAGGGAGAGTTTAACACAAAAAATATCAAAAAGACTGTGATCTCTTTCTAAATTTATACAAAACTCTCATATCAATGCCAGATACCTTCGATTGATAATTTCCTGGTTGTTTTGGTTTGTTTTCTGTATTTTGTGTATTTTTAACAAACTAAAATCGTGCGCAGTAGCGCGTGCGCAATGCAAAACTACGGAATTACCTTAAGCATTTCTTCCTTTCCAAACGCCATTTTCTCTTTTATTTCCGTTCATTTAAAAGACCGAGCAACCTCAAGGAAATGGCTCAAAATAGCTGGTTTTGAATAGACAATTGAACCTGAATAAGGGTCATTTGTGTTTAGACCTATTCATAAAGGGTTATCTTCAAAATGTCATCCCAAACAAAACCGAATAAAGTGAACGTGCTTTATTTGAGAGGCATATATACTTATGGACGGTCTTAAAAAATAAATATCTTAATCTAGAGATATGATACTTGAATTCAAAAGCTAAAACTCTTTGAAGTAGAAGAAAAGGAATAACCTTTTCCCACATTTTTCAAGTTGCTCGAGGAGAAAGTTTTAAAGGGGAAAAAAATTAAATACGATTTGAAAACTACTGAATTTTGAATTTTTTAGTTTCTCATACATTGTGATACGAAAAATTACTGAAAATACTTCCGAATTTAAGGAAAATCTTCATTAACATCACATTTACAAATTACAAAAGGATTGTCGAGTTTTAATTTCCTGGAGCAGATTTATTTCGGTCTCGCAAGCCCAAACATAACTCCTTTACTTGCACATAACAGACAGGTTGTGTTTGCTCTTGTGGTGACATTTCTAGACAAGTGTGACTATAAGCTTGGGGAAAAGATCTAATACCAGCATCAAATACATGCCTTGTAAACAAGAGAATACAAAAACTGTTGACAGAAAAACAGCTATTTTTACAAGTCGAAGTTAACATGTTTGTGCTTATTTGTGCTTATTTAAGGGGGAAAAGTAAGAAAAAAAATGAAGTTACAGGATGTAAATTTTGAATTCTCAAATTCTGAATTTATTTTGGGTATTTTTTTTTGAGAAATGGAGGAACTCGTAAGAACCAAATTGTCTTCTATATAATGTACAATTCAGTATTTAATTTTGATAAAACAATGACTATTATACATAAAAATATCGTATTCAATACAATTGATATTATACAAATGATTTAAATTAATAAGAATGATAATTCTTTGTGAGGCTGAACTAGTTTGTGGCTCAGTCCAGTAATACACGAATGAAATGTGCGCAGTTTTCGCTATGACTGTGAAAAACGCACGGTAAAGACGTGTCGTGTCGTTCGTGTCGTGCGCTGGTGAGGTCGTATGATTTGAGGCAAGGAAATCTTTGAACCAATACAGCGCGCCAAAGCAATGCTAAGCCAATGGGAAATGCGCAGACAAAGCGCGTCGTCATGTTCAACACGAAAACTACTGTAGTAAAGGCTCCACTTCCAGGTTCATTTGATATTTGATTGACTAGCTATTGATTGACTAGTAAAATAGGTAATTACACGAGAATCACCACAACACCATTGCAAATGATCTAAGAATTTATACAAAACCAAACTACCTTTGTTATAAGAGAAGTACTATTGTGCGCAATGCTTCCTGTTGTCATACCAACCAGCTGTGACGCATTTCCGGGTCCTATCGAGAAGTCGGTGCATGTCGCAGAGACATCAGTTGTCGACATGAACTTTTTGAATCAATAAGTCAAACTGCGGCAACCACTTTTACCATGTAAATTTTTGATCAACACGAAGAGAATTGTTACAGTGGCACAAACCCTCGAACTTATTCAAGGATCGTATCTGGTGCTGTACAGTACCGACCTTAAGGTGACGGTAATACGAGCAACAAATTCGTGCGACTTGTCGCGCAAACTGCAGTGTGTGGTTTATATTACCACTCCGTGTAACAACAACATTTTGTTGCGATACTTTGTTGCGGCAGTAGAAGCTCTACTTTCTCCAACAAAGAAAATTTGTTGCGCGTGGGTTGGTAAAGCCTGTTGCGCGCTCTGCATCTCACAACACAACAATGTTGCGCGACAAGTTGGACTATTAGGGACCTTAAGCAACTCGAAATCTAGTAGGGGAACGTCAGTATGTGAACGAGAAAAGACGATATCGTTCTAGCCAAAATGCGATTTTCAGCAATTGCACGTCGTTCACGTCTTGGATCAAGAAGTAACACCTATTTCCAGATCTTCCTTTATCATTAAACTACAGCTTGGAAACCTCGGGTCTCACGTCCCCGTCCTAGATTTCGAGTTGCTTAAGGTCCCTATTTTATTGTTCGTATTACCGCACCTTTAAAAACGATCGGAGTTTAGGTGCGCGCGGCTTTTG
Source organism: Anthopleura sola (assembly GCA_023349425.1). Classification (NCBI taxonomy): domain Eukaryota; kingdom Metazoa; phylum Cnidaria; class Anthozoa; order Actiniaria; family Actiniidae; genus Anthopleura; species Anthopleura sola. The sequence continues at coordinate 11,756,979 of JALHLI010000001.1, forward strand.
AACCATTATTTTCTACCTGCAACCTTTAGATTTATGAACAGCAAATCCTCCGACCAAAATAAAATGCAGAAAATGGCTTATTTATAACATATACTTCATACAAAACACGGAAGCTTTTCTTTTCTTTACAACTGCCATCACCAACAGTCTGTACACAATTTGATCATGATAAAAGTTACTGATTCTCAAATCAATAGTAAGACGTCAGAAAACCAACATCAATAGTAATGATTCGGCGCGCTGCCCATTTTCAAGAACCATTAAAATTCACCATAAAATAATTTATAAATTCAATGATAAATAGCCAGTATATTGTATAAAAATTATATGAATCGTAAATTTACCCTCCCGTATCGTACTCTAGTCGTCGGGTCTAGTCATTGATTGTGTCTCCTCTCCAAACGTTGATGCTGTAGCGAGTTCACGCGAGATCCAGCTTGGCCAATGCTCGATTGCTATTCCATGATTCCTGACGCGCTCAAATAAAGTCTGCAAGGGAAAGAAAGAGATTGGGTAGTTGTCCAATGGAGAAACAACTGTAGACAGTAGCAGTGGGATCAAGCTTGCAATACTGAAGAAATAGAAAACGCACGCACGTCCTGTGTGCAGCACGTGGGGATTGGCAGAACACGAGAGAAGTGTCACAAGAAGCACGACGCGTAGTGATAAAAGAGAAAACGTGCGCGCGTGCTGTGTGCAGTTATAGAGCACGTGGGGATTGGCAGAACACGAGAGAAGTGTTACAAGAAGCACGACGCGTAGCGGAGTCCTTCCAAACAATTCTCGAGTGTTTTATAACTTCACACAGCAAACAAGTTTTTTATTTCTTTTATACAATACAAATGTGCGCGCGTGCTGTGTGTGCTCATAATGCACGCGCCACCAATTGAACAATGAAACATAACATTCCAGAAATAGGCTATAGTTCAAATATAACTATCAGAGTTTCTCAATATGAGGACGGCAATGCTGTGGTAGAATTCTACCACTGTTGAAGAAGCACCTATCTACATAATTCGTAAGATGTTATTATTGGCATGACTGGAAAGAGATTTTAAGCAATACGTTGTAAATGGTAGGTATCTCACCATTGGGTTAAGTTGATTGATGTTTAAAATCTCACTGCCTCGTATCGCCATGTTGAGCTTGACTCCGATAACCAACGAGTAAAAATATTTCTATGAAAAAACACAAGAGATCAGCTTTAAACTCTGAACATGTCAAATATGCAATAACGTACTGTACACTCTACCAATATGTACAGTATTTCTTTCACACTTCACTGACATAGTTACCTCTTCTGTTGCTATTGCATATCGTTGGTTGTCAGCTAAAGTTCTTCGAATTTCGTTCATATAATCGTCTTTTTTCTAAAATGTAAAAAAAATGTTAAAGGATATAGTATTTGTTAGCCTTGCAGAGATGGACTTGAAGAAACTTTGCATGGAGCAATTGCGCTTTCTATCCGAACCTTCAATTTTCATATTCTTTATTTTCATTGTAAGAGACAATGTAAGATTACGTTAATCTTAAATTTGACGAATTAACTAGGGGCAGATCAAGGGGAGGGGTGCAAGTGGAGGGCAACTACACTGAGCCAACTTTGTGCCCCTACTTTGTGGGGGCTTGGCATTTGTGGGTGCCCTTGGAACTTGACATCCTTTCCTGAAGAAAATCTTGGATCTGCCCCTGAAACCATGCAATCTTACCATGAATGCTGCACGATATTCAAGTCGGAGTTGCTCCAGTTGTGATCGAAGTTCACTGACTTCTTTAGTTCTTTCCTGTAAATGAATCACATAAAAAAAAGTTCAATCTATGAGGATAACAGTTGAACATTTCGGGTAAAAATTCTATGACATTTGGTCTTGCCCATTCCACAAGAGTCTAAAGGAATCGGGTATTTTTTAGTATTCATTTTCTCATCATAATTTAGCCAACTGGCCTCATATAGCTTTTCAGTTAATCCAGTTGGCTCGCACCTTTATGTAAGGATATTTTGTAATTCAATTGTGTATTTTTAAAGTGCAAATAAAATCATTGTCATAGTTGTCATCATTTCTTCCCACATGGCATATGGTTTGCCTTGGGGCACGTCAGTATTGCAATTTTTCTGCTACATTATATTAATGTAACCTTGCATATATGATTCTACCTGAGTTTGAAATGCCTCTCGTTGAAGGTCAGCCTTTAGATCTTCAGCTTCCTGTCTGTACATCTGAAAAACAATTAATGACCAAGATGTCATTCCCTTCCAATGGCTTCAAGGTTGAGTCATAAATGTGTTGCTGCAAAAAGTCATGACCACAGAGACCATACATAACATAGTAGTTGGTTTTTAAGGAGGGAGAAAGACCCTTGAAGCACAGGAGAGAACCAATAAGCAGCTCTACTCACATATGACACCAACCCAGGTGGGACGCGAACCCCGGTCACATTGGTGATCATGAGAAGCAAAACATTAGCAGCACACACTATCCATGCTCACTATCCATGCTCACTATTCAGGCCCCTTTTAGGTCACCCCATTTTCTTGCCCCACCCAACCCATCAATTAATGGTCCTTAAAAATGCAACAGAGGCTTTGCTTCATCACGTGTTGGCAGCCATGACATGAGGCACAACAATAGTATTTTTCCCTTGGGAAACTGAAATCTTTATCATGGAAATCAGATTAGACTAGATTCAATTGTTCCTGCCTCCTGTCATGGCAGCCTGTACAGCTGAAACTGTAATTTTTCTTCATCTTTTCATCGGAAAAAAAGGGGATTTGATCTGCTTGGACTGGGATATAGAACTGATTGGGAAATCATCAGCATAAACAAGCTTTCTAAATAGCAGATGATGTGAGTATGACTATCACTGTACTTACTTCTAAAGCATTTCTGTGTATATTTTGGATTTCCTGTCTTGAATCTTCAATGGCCTAAAACAAACAGGTATGGTAACACATCAGAGGCAAGACATATTTAGTGCTGACAAATGTCCTGATAATTTGACCCAAAATCCATCCCAAAGGGTCAGTGGTTGCTACTTTGTAAGATGACATGATAGCCTAGTGATTATGGTGATTCTGATGCTAGGTGATTGGGTTGATATTTGCCTCACTCAATCCAAGCATATAAGTGGGTACTAGCATAGACAACCTTTTCCCACATGTAGAACTAGAGAAACCAGTGAACTGGGACAAAACTCCTTGAGGTCACTGAGGGAACCTACATCAAATAAAAATCTTAAGATCCATCTACCTTTTTTAGAGCTAAGACCTGTTTTGAGATATCATCATCTACCTTCACCTCTGCAATGAGAAAATATGGTAATCAACCACAGGAAGCCCACGGGTGGATAACACCTCAAGATTTCACCATATCAACATACCATAGGTTTTGCCTCCTGTTTCTATTTTTACTGGAGGTAAATGGCTAGCAGCATTAGCTAGTTCATTAATGGTGCCATCCACTCGTTGCTGTGTTTGGTGGAATGTCACCATGTCATTCCGTAGTCTCAATTCTCTCTCTTTCTTGTCAATGTGTCTTGCCGCCTGCACTGATGCCTTTTCTGCTTTTATTTCTTCTCTGAGCTGTTGTAGCTCATCCTTTGCTTTCATCTCATTTTCCTGAGCTATGTAAAGCTCCTCTCTGAGTGCCTGAACCAAACATATTAAAATGAAATTAATTACTGCAATAAAACAGAAGAAATAGGAAATGGCCCATCCAGCAACAGAACAACTATTGAGGTTAAAAGACGTTTTCCAATAACACATAATCATCTCAGCCATAAATCTAATTGATAAATTTGTATACTAACCTTAGTAGCATCGTCTACCATATTGCGATATCTTTGGTCTTTCTCATTCATGGGTCCATCATTAATATTTTTTTGGTATTTAGTTCTGGCTATTTCAGTCTTTAGAGCAGTCACTTCAGCATTTTGATCTCTTATTCTATGTCTTAGACTGGCTAGAGAGACCTCTAATGATTGTGCATATGACTGGGAGAAGAGGAAATATAAATTTTAAAAAATTTGCATTTGTTCCCTTCCTCTGTCTCAACCCCCTCTCTATGTCGGTCAGCGGTCAGTGGTCAGCAGTCAGCGTCCAATATGGTTTGTTTTGTCCCTCTATATCCTTCCTTTTTTTAATATTTAGCTACTTCTTCTGAACACACAATGTCTTAATAATCTACTACCAGTTGGTTATCTGACTCATTTAATAAAAGATATTTCAGATAACCTGTACCAATTTTTTGTTATACATACACTGCGCAATTATATGTATATTTAGTTTAATACTATATTTATTATTACTGGGTCAAGATTGCGTAAGACAAAGGATTACACTTGAGATATTGTTGAAAGTGTTTGCATGCATGTTGGAATTTATCTATTGGATGGGGTTGCTATTCAATTCATGTCTCCATGATAGTGTCACCACAGTTCTGTTCAGTCATGCAATCGCCAATCACTGATCACCCCTTCAACTTTTTTTGAAATAGCTGTAATAATACTTAGAAAGGTACTTACATAGCATGCTTCTAAACATTCATTTGGTTGTGGTGGCTTATCAAGCCTGAAGAACCTTTGAACATCAGCACTAAAAACCCAATACAATCCATACATAATGAATGAAGAATACTAAGCACTGTATACAAAATATCTTATAATGAAAGGGTTACAATGAAAACGGCCTAAGTGACTTTTTCATATTTCTAGGGAGATTTTGAGAATTCGCTCAAATTGTTTCACAATTACACCAAACAACTTCTTTTTGTTTAGATATCATTGTTTGGTATCCATTTTCCATGATTTCATCAGGAAAAGAATGCAATCCCTCCATAGTTACGTACCGTCTTTGCTTGACAACAGACCACTCTTCTTGAGACATATTTATAATAAACTTTTTAGTATTTAAACTGAACTTTCAAGAGAAGAGCGGAACAATTTTAACGTCTATTATGATCATGAGCACACAAGTTTTTAACTAAAACTTATAATGCCTATAACTTATTACAATTTTGAGCTGCCCATATGGCCCGTTAATGTTATATTGGTGGCTATTTGGGAGAAAACATATTCCGTTTTGGCAGTAGTTGTGAAATTTTGAAACTCTACTAATGTTTTTGATGTACACGTTAGTCCTTTATCTGAGTAAAAAAGTTCCTGAATTGTTATCAATGCAATAAAAACAACAAATATACCAAAAATAAATATGATCTATAATAACATACCACTGCACAAGATCTCTGTGGCTCAAGACATTCCTCATAAAATCTTCAAGCCCTTGCTGCCGTTTATCAATAAATTCTAATAAAAATTAATTAATTATTAATACTTTAGAGATATCTTGCATTATGCTCCACAAGGACCTATGGGACTGTACATTTTTAATGAGGAGGGTGGGCTGGAGATTTTCTTCTTCAGAAAAAAACATAAGAAAATAGAAGTAGAAGACGCCCAGATATGTTTGCATGACACAATATTGATGAAATCTGCATTGGGTAGTTCCAAAAAATATCCATACCCATTTTGGAAATCCAAAGGAGAGATCAGGAATTCTGAAGGAGAGGGGGGCAGTATCTTGGTCTTGAATTTCCAAAGGATCGATAGACCTAATCAACTAACGTGTTGCTATGTAGGTTTCCACCCAATCCAAATCCTCTGGGAATAAGATTCTTTGTCTGTCGTATTTCGATATCACATGGAAATTTTTTGAAACAAAAGTTCTTATAATTCCAAGAGGTTTTGAATTGAGTGGAAACGTACATAGCAACGCAATTAGGTCTATAGGGGTAGAATTGATTCAAGCAGTCTTTCAATCTCTTCATTCCTCATAACTAAAAAATTATTGGACAATCAACGTCATTATAGTTGCCAAACAAAAAGGGCTTCCCAACTAGGGAAGGCTTGCAAACTTATCTGAAATGCTTTCTTAAATGACTGAATTGAGTTTATTTTTAAAATATTTTGAATGAATAATTTATGCATACCTTGAAGAGTGTTATCTGCCCCAGCCTATGGTTTCGGTAGACAACACTCTTCTCGTTATGCATAATTTTTCATATCATACTCAAGCTCAGCCTAGCTCATCCAATAATTGCTAAATATATTTTCACAGTTACCAAAGACTTTTTAGGCAGTAGGAAAGGAAAAGTATCATAATAAATATAGATCCTGGGTAAAGTCCATGAAAAAAAGTTAATATTGGTTTTGAAAGGGCCAAATTACTTGCTTCTGATTGGCTGAAAAGTAAAACTGATGCTTAACTTGCCACAGGGGGACCCACAGGGGTCATCATGATCAACTGAGTACAAGCAGATTCCTATTTAAAATACAATTTTTTTCTTCAAAATTCCTACATAAGATTATGTTATCTTATAATATCTTTCCCAAGATTTTCAAAATTACATACTAATTTAAAAGAAAGGGAAAAAATGTTTAGGATATCTTTTATATATTTTCTTGCATGCTTGGTTTGTCTCATCTTATATATTTGACATAAAACTACTTGAAATCAGTAGTCAACCCTTCAGTTCATTTTCTTCCTTTAAAATATATCTTTCTCTAAAGTTCATAAGAAGGACTATTGTTTTTTGATTTAAAAAGTCAGGGCAAATAGATCAGTACTTGAGAAAAAACCAAAACAGTAAGCTAAGGTGTAAGCTTATTTCAAGAATTTTATCATATTAATTGTACGATAATTTTTTTCCATTGTTTGTCCAAGGTTTTCCTAAAATCCCAGGGTTGTAACTCAGTCATTTAAGAAGGTATTTATCTACTTTTTATAATGTTTTTATTATCAAAACGTAGGAATTTTCATACCTTTGTTGAAGTTGTCTCTGAAGATGCGCTTTCCAGGAAGAGTTAGCCGGAAGTGAGGAAAAGCTTTCCTCAGCTATAAAGTTGGTTCATAACTGTTAGATCTCTATACTCTTAAAATCATTGAGATTATTAAACATAAAAGAAAAGGAAAGAATCATCCGTATTAAAAGAGAGCTCTGTTCTTTTGTATTTTGAAGATTAAAGGTACAGACTTGTACAATATATTATATTTTAATGTTGAGTCTAGTCGTGGATGATCACAGATGACGACGTTTTTTGACGAAAACATCTTAAGTTTTGATTAAGATTTACTCCTTATTACCTTCTTGTTCAAGAGCATAAAGTCGCCATATCTTCTGTATATCACCCAGTTCGTGTCTCCATTGTTTACATCGACTTTGTAGAGCTGTGCAAACAATTAAAATAGAAGGACTTAGTTGTTGTTGTGTTCGCGTGGAAAGAAAACGTGTGGGAAACTCGTTTTTCCTGGACAAAATTACACAGAAATAAATGATCAAAGACTACCGTGAACTTGTCCCGATGCTCTAGAGTCACAGTCTCTAGGATCGACGAATCAACCTGTGGTAGTTGGGAGAATATTGAAGATGCAGAGCGAGCATGGCGAAGGGGTCTTTTTCCACTTGTAGTACTGCGAACACTTGAATTGAAAGATCTCTCCAAAGAGTCTTCATCATCGCTCTTTGGGGCACTTGCAGCCATTTTTAGACCTTGCTTAAGGTTCTGTGACTGTTGGAGCTTTCAGAGCCATTAATTTAGAGTGATCGGGTCAAGGGATGGATGTATAATTGGAAAAACAAAGCTGTTTGTCTGGATGCCATGATCCAACTGCATATCCCGTGATCAATACTCTCACAGCAGGGATCAAGCAGTTCATCACGAGGGAGGGGTGGGTACGGAGTGACACGTAGGAAAATGTAAAGGAAAAGAAAACTGCATAAAAAGAAAGAAATAAGAAAAAAATGGGACAGTATAACAGTTTGGTATGAAAATCACACGAATATTTAATAGATTCTTTTATAAAGAAACAACTCGCACTTTTGCACTTTTCGTACTTGAATCTACTAAATCCTCTACTACTATAGGATCACTATGAATATCAATCTAAATATACAAAAATATTATTAGAAATATTTTCCTTTTCAAAAAGAATTAGCAATATGTAAATGTAGCTGACTATTCCTATGTGTCCAGAACTGCAGCATAGTAAGTCTTTCTAGCAGCTTTGTATCAATCAACTATGGTCAACCCATCAACTGACAAACCATGGTTTGCTATCAGACGGCCATCATCGACTGCCCTCAATCATGATCAATCAATTGCTTAAAGTGCACCTTATATATAATTACCCCTGATACAATACTTTCAGTATTGATTCTACATGAAGTGAATATTTGAATGGTGAAATATTTCTTCATTTGAGTATCATAGCAGGCTTTTGAGTGTAGTACTAAACACTGGCCATTATGAGACAACAAATTTGAAGTAAATTGTGTGGAAACCACGAGTATAATAATGATGCATCTTAAATACTGTTTGTGTGAACCTGTTAAAGTTTATATATCTAATGAAGCCTGCAATGACATCACGGTCATTAACATATTTGAAGTAAAAAACCTTCATAACAAAGTTGCAACATTTAAATGAAGAAATATTTCACCATTTAACTATTCACTTCATGTGGAATCAATGCTGAAAGTATCGTATTAATAGTGAGGTGCAGTTTAACCATTCAACCAGTGTTCAGCTGCTAGCATGGAGTAACCTCCAATTATACAGTAAAAAAAACTCAATTCAGCTGAGTCGCCGAGATATTGTTTCTGGTTACCACCCTTACATCTACTAAATTCTAAGTATTAATTCAACTAAAATGAAAGGCAAACACTGTTCATGATAATCGTCATCTAAACAGCTTCTACTCATGATTAATTCTCATTCAGCTTTCATTTATTGAATACTCCAGTTTCGAATTCCCTGTTGCTCGATTGTGCATAAAATATTCAGCTCTGAAAGCAAAATCCGTGGAATCGCAAAGTAATTGTATTGTTCATTTGTATATATTCCTCATCTCATTATCATGGACTGTTTGAAAACTAAAGAATATATTACATGCTGTTGAGTCTAACACTGAGCAATAGAGAACTCGAAACTGGAGTATTGGTCTCCAATCTCCCTTTTTCAGTAAATCTAAGTCTTATACCCCATTCACACCAAAACCTGTTTAGTTAAACTGAGTTTTTATTAAACAAAATGTTTAGAGACTAGAAAGCTTCAATGAAAATATTTGATCTCTAATCTGTTCAGTACAATATGAAGGATAGTTTATATGTATTATTTCATCAGAGAGTTAACAATGTTTGTAAATAATTTTCTAAACATGTTTAGTTAAACTACTTTAAAACATGTTTAAGCTATAGTGTGAATGGGGTATAAGATTCTTATATGTACAAAGAATACAACTTTTAAAAACATGATAAAATTAAGATCTCAGCTCACTATCAATATGGAAGTGTTGTGGTACTGTATTGACTATTCAATACTCTTTATAATTATGAAGTCTACTTAAAGCAAACATCTACAAAACTATCATTTTCACTTGGAAGGTTGAGGAGATTCCACGATAATACCACTATCTCTTTTGCTGCTGTGTTCAGTAGGAGTTTTACTCTCAAATGTATCATTTCCTGTTACTTCTTTATCATCACTAACATCACGTTGATGATTTGCAGTTGAAGCATTGTTATCCTTTGTTACATCTTGCTCTGCATCCTTGCTATTAATATTATCCAAGGCTGTTTTATCAAATCCACTGGCTTGTTCACTACTTCCCTCACCAGATATATTATCATCTTTAAATGAATCAAGACTAGAGTCCTTGGTCGGCGTTGATGTTAGTGGTTGTGTCGCCACTGGTGTTCGTCTTGGAATAGGTTTTATTTTATCAACCCCTTTAGAATGTGCAGCTATTTGTAAATCAGCTGCCCAGGAGTTTTTAGTTCCTAAACTCTCAGTTTCTTTAATATTATCAGACTTTCTGGAATCAGAGCTTCCTTTCCTACTCAAAATCCTGTGGCCATCCATGATTGGTTTAAAAGACTCTTTACTGGTTTCCTGAGTCAGACTTTTTCTGTATGAGTTGGTAGCACGTTCTTCTTTCAAAGCACTAACCAAAGCTTCTTGTTGTACTCTGGCTTGAGCAAGCTGGGATTTAGTTGCACTCAGTTCAGAAGCTGTTTCTTGAAACTTTTCCTTCAGGTCTTCAATCTCATCCTCTAGCTGCTGACAATATGCCTGAAAAAATTAATGGATTAACATTAATAAATCAAGTGTAAACTGCAAATCTCTCCTCGCATATTAACAATTTTTTCATATTTTTTTCCAGATTGTTTATTTAATATTCATCATGCTGTCTTCTCTTTTCTTAAACACTTGCTATCATGAAAAAAATCATTGCATGCACATGATCATCCATCCCGTAGTCTACAGCAACAGATCAGTTTTTATACTGGTTATCGAACTTCAAATGTACCGTAATATATTCATATGTAAATAATGTACACACAGAAGAAAATATTGTGGTGACCTTTCCCTTATTTAATTCACATATCGCATATCAGGGAAGCACTGGTGGCGTAGCGGTGAGAGCGCTTGCCTCTCACCAAGGAGACCCGAGTTCGAGCCCCGCTGAGCTCGGTGTCGTATGTGAGTAGAGTTGTTTGTTGGTTCTCTCCTGTGCTTCAAGGGTTTTTCCTGGCTCTCCGGTTTTCCCTCCCTCCTCAAAAATCAACTTCTAAATTCCAATTGGAATGCAGTGGAGGAATAGCCACTCTGTGGATTCCACTGTTAATCGCATTTTTTTATTAAGCAATATACACCTGTATAGCACATTTTGGCTTGGTATGTAACATGCAACAAAACCTTCACCAACCTTTTTGAAATAGCTGTATTAGTTACTCACTAACTTACCCTGCTTTCTTCTAGACTGTCATAAGGACCTGGAGGGTCATCTAGACACAGGAACTGTTTGACAATATCACTGCAATATGAAACAAAAGACTTTTTAACCTAATGGAAAACAACTAATTTTCAAAAGCAGGACTCCTGTTTAATTCTGTTAATATTTTTTTTTTTAATTCTTAGTCCATCCTTACCCTCAATTATTTTCTTAAGTCCTCGATCATTGTGTGTGTATATACATGTGAGGGGAGGTGAGACAGTTGCAGCCAGTGTGTGTGTTGAAGGGGTTTTGAGTGGAAGGGAAGGATCAGAATAGAAGGTATATGTAATAATGATATGCAATAATTGGTTGGTCTTACAACGTTTTCTAAATTGCACTTGTAAATCGCCATTGCATCAAAATACTATAAGGCTTTGGTGGACTACAATTAAAGTGTTTCCATGACGTTGTTGGAAAACACAACATTTTCAAGGCACGTGCCATGTGGAATGTTCTTGAAGCCCCTTCATTGATGTCAACCAAAACCAACTTAATTGCGACAGCAAATTGCATGATTTTGTGGGTGTGATTGAGAAGCGCTGTAACAATTTACTGCAATATCAGAAGAAAAAAAAGATCTTACCTTTTACTTATCATTTTATGATGCATGACATTATTGAGAAAAAATTGAAGACCATGAGCTCTTTCTTCTATAAATTCTGGTTGAAATAAAACAGAATACATTCATGAAATCAAGGGTAGCCCATTGGTAGTGTACTCACTTCTCACCTCTGCGTTCGATTCCCAGACTTGCCATCACATGTGAGTATAGAGTTTGTTAGGTCTCTGGTTTTCTCCAGATTTTTCAGTTTTCATCCCTCTGCAAAATCTACTACCTAAATTTCAATTTGATGAGTCCCAGGGTTGTTTCAGTGTTCAATCTGAGGGTTACCTCTGCCCTGGCTTTGATCAGGCCATAGGTTGGTTTTGGGTAGCAATATTATATGAAGGAGCTAGGATGTGGAGCATTGTGTAAACCACTTTTATCCATATCATACCTGAGTCAAAGTTATTTTTCAACCACCTCTTGCTTGGAAGTTTAAAATGGAATCCTCTGAATGCATTCTCTAACTACAGGAAGATATTTGGAAAAGTAAAAAAACAAATAATTAATCTATTTGCTTGGGATGTTTAGAATTCACAAATGCCACCTAGCTTCCTCAAACAGTCTATTTCTTTCACTCTCAAGTTGTTTGGGTAGCATTGGTTGCATACCCTGCTAACGTGTTGCCTTACATCACTGTGGTTCCAAAAGCTCAGGTCACTGGTTTGAGCCATGCGGACACCTGTTTCCTCCCTCCATAAAAATCATCATGTGATTGAGCATTGTGTATGTAGGATACTACATGTAAATGCACTGGTAGTGTGTTGCGAGTAAATGGTGTCCCCAATTAGTGCAAAAGCGCTAGAACAACTAGTCACTCAAATAATTTATCATTATTTTATAATTTATTTGTAAAAACTGAGTTTCTTTGTTTTCCATGTTTTCCCCCTTCCTTTATTTTAATAGAATGTTTTTCACTGGATAAATAACACTTCAGAAAGGGTTACCATCTGATATCTGTCCTGTGAAGATTTTCACAAGATCCCTTTCAGGGATATATCCAGGATTTTTCAAAGGGGGATACACAAATCTGAGAAGATGCCATTTTGTGTGTCCCTGCCAAGTTGCCAAACCAAAGAAAGGACATTTTTCGCAGGCACCAAGTTAGATATTACTAGTTGGACTGTTCAGGAGATGTCACTCAACATTATAATATCAAATCCTATAAATTTATCACTACAGCCAGATTGCTTTATTTTTAACCACTCCTTTTCTACAAGGGGGGGGGGGGAATCATGGGCACCCTAGGACCCCCAGATACGCCCATGTTCTTTGAACCAATGAAAATTTAATGTTGACCTATAAATGGTATTAGCAGTTACACCACTAGTTTCAACAAAATGGTAGATCATGTGATATAGTGAGGGGAATTTTAGACCTGAATCACAGACCACACTTATGAAGCCATTCTGTGCCCTCTTTTCAGCAATAATAAAATCATTTGTACTGCGAGTTTTTCTTTACTGATATAATTAGCCTACTGGATACGCTTTTGATAACAATTTTTTTAAATAACTATTTATAACTATAGAATGCCCAAACACCACTGGAATGGTGTACTTTGGAAGAAATGCATAGGCTAAACCTATGTGAGATGGCAATAAAGAGGAGAGGAGATGGAAGTGAATCTACTGTAACAGGAAAACATCTAGGATGAGAATGTGGTTTTTCTGTTCCATCTAAAAATACAAATAAACCAAATATCTGGTTGTAGTTCAGTGAATTTAGCCGTAATTTTGTTTAACTGAGATATCTAACTTACTTTGTCATTCAGACGAACAAAGTCAGTATATCTTCTGAAAACAAACCAACTCTTCTCTCCATCCTTTACGTGAATCTTGTAGACCTGTCAATCAGATGTTAAAAAAATAAATATCAAAATAACATAACCTTAAAGGGCAAATTCTGTAGTATCCAAGACTATTTTGGTTTATCAAACGTAAAAATTTCAACTTTCTTCTTTCAGTATTCTATTTTTTTAATGCATTAAAAATTTTCAAACAAAAAATTTTAGAAATTGAATAAGATCGGGATCGAAGTGCGTTATTGACTAAAACTGTCAGTGATTAAAAGAAAGACGAAAGATACTTTTAAAACTATCCAGATATGGATAAAATCAGTGGATATAGTAAAGAGTTTTGATTTATTTTCCTGATTAAAAAATGCGCGCGACTGCATGATATCGGATAACAAGTCACGATGTGTTAACAATAACACGCCTCCAACAGAAGTAGATTCGTAATATCCCTAATTTCATAGAATACCACATGTTTTCAACACTTAAGAGTTTCTTTAAGCAGCACTTAGTTTAATTTGGCTTTAATGTGTCCACAAAGAGGCCAAAACCACAAGAAAATCAAGTACAGAGGTTTGAAACGCAATCTCTTCTGTCACAACTCCTTCGACTTACCGTAAATTTCTCTCTTCTTTCAACGACTTCATAACCAACGATCGGAGCACGGATCCCAGTAATGGTTTCCTCTTCGCCCTCGTCGCTCATTTTGAGTTTTTGTCCAATATTATTTCTCCTTCTTCTTGATTTTAGAGAAAAATCCAAAGAGGAAGGGACAATAAACACCCGACCAGCATCCACTGCGGCCATGACCAATATTACCACCCTCTAGGGTGAGGTGAGGTAACATTGACTTCTCTATTCTGTGTCACAGGGGTCGGGTAGGACTGTAGTAAAAGTTGCATTTCAAATCATATCCTTTTTTTCTTAACCGTCGTTTTCCTTTTGAATCAAGAAATTTTTACCGAGTAATTTTAGTAAAGACATTTGACTTCTAGACTCAAATCACTTGGACTTTATCCACTTTCTGTTTCAGGAGAAAAACTTTTTGGGGAATTTCTTGGGATCGAAACAGTTTAATCAGGGGAATTTTTTATTATTATTTACTGCTATTTTCATAAACTTGTGAACTCTGTAGTAGCAAGTTTCCCGTTGGAATTTGGTTTTTCACTGCCGCCAGTCAAAAATATGAAAAGTACCGACTGATTAGTTTTGACTGGCGGCAGTGAAAAACCAAATTTCAGCATGCAGCTTGCAGCTACCGAGTTCGCATGTTTATGAAAATAGCAGTAAACATAGAAAAAAAATTCCCGAGCAAAATTTCAGGGGAATTTGATATTGTATCGTAACATAAGTGTCATAGTCGTAAACAAAACCTAATCTAAAAATAAATGCTTTCTTTTTTTCTCAAATTTTATACTTTTTTAAGTGATTTTGTGAGAAGTAAAACAAACTTCATTTTTAACAGTTTAAAGACCCATATCAGACCATGAGGGTTTATGCAAAATCTTTTATTACAAGATTTAGATTTTTGGTAATACCCCCATTTGGTAAAAATCCCATTCCTAAGTTGTCAACTCTATTTCCCATTCCCAGTAGCCTGCGTAGCGGCGCATTTTGGTTTTTTTGGGGGGAAGGAGACTGGGGAGGAGGGAAAGTACCCAGTCTCCTTCTCTCGCTCCCCACCCCCTACCCCAAAAACCCCAAAAATGCGCAGTCTCCTTCTCTCGCTCCCCACCCCCTCCCCCAAAAACCCCAAAAATGTGCCACTACGCAGGCTACATTCCCAGTGACTTTCATCCAAGTCCAAGTGCATCAAAACCCAGTTTTTCTGTCATCAAGTATGCAAAACTGAGCTCCATCTTTCCATTCCTGGGCTATTTTTAATGTGACAGTAATGATTGTGTATACGGTAGATGATTTTTTGATTTTAATTAGTACCCCTCTTTGGATTTCCTGCAACCATATTAGAGAAATTTGTAACAATTTGTGACTGGAAAGCAAGAAAATGGAGGGAGAGAGGAGCTAGTGCAGATCAATGGCTTCTTGGGCAATGCACAGTGAAAAGTACATTTTAATGGCATCCCAGAACTTAGAACACATGGCAGTTAAATGGTTTCCCCAGAAAACCTTGAATAATAAAAACAATGCTCCAAATTTGAACTAGAAAACTTTATTAAAAATAATCTTTCCAACAAAATCTCAAAATATAATAATATAAAAATTTCAAAAAAATCTAATACACAACATTTGTGAAGTCAGTTTTTCACAACAGACCAGCTGCTTCAACAATATTCAACAGTCACACGTACAGCATTCACTGTTAAGGAGCGAAAGAATGTCTGTTTCCTCAGGCTACTTTTTCGTGAATGTTCAAATTATGTGCAGCAAATACAAATAAATATCAATCTTCAAAGAATCTTCAAAGTTAATGGGTGGAAATAATATTTCTTGTACGTGCATGTGTGTATGTCTGTTCATTCTCGTTGAAAAACAAGACGTTAGTCAATTAAACGAGTGGGTAACTGGCCTTGGTAGCAATACCACACTGGTTGTTCTTGTTCCTAGACATCATGATGTAACCTTCCATTCCCCAACTTGATCCCCAGGAGTTCTTGACCAGCCAGTAATCTTTTCCTTGGTATGTTCCATAGCCGGCAACAAGTACTCCATGATCGAGTTGAGTGCTGCTGCAACTCCTGATGAATAATATAAGAATTAGGTTAATTACTTTATAAAAAACTGTGAAATTTATAGTGTTATTGCAGGTTTGTAAGGGTGTGTACACACAATGTAATTTTTGGGACATGGTATGTACCATCACACGGGTAGACACAAATTGCATCGGCACCTTAGGTTTTCAGCCTGGTTGCAAAGTAATACTTACGGGTTGTTGTAGACACCCCTGTGGTAGAACTGGAATGACGTGTGTCCAGCATCAATGGCAACAGAGATGGGTCCTACTGTCCCTGCAGCAGTTTTGAGGCTGTTTTCATCTCCTTGAGGAACATCGACAAATCCTAAAAAAATATTTGAAAAACCTGAGCTACTTGCTATGAAGTACAATTAGCAAAATATTCAAACTTCCTTCCCCAAACAAGATTCCTGAAATGACCTAAATCTTGCTGACCCGTAATCAATAAGAATGGGATGGGAAAAATGATTCAAATGCTGGTACATTCATTAACTGTCATTCGTACCTGTATCAGTAGCACCAACATCACTGCTCTTAAAGCGGCACCTCTCATTCTCTGCCTGATATGGATAGCTGGCTTCAGTATCAATTCCACCGTTAGCTTTAATGTATTTGAATGCATTGTCCATCAGACCTCCTTGACATCCATGGTTACCATATGATGTAGAACAATCAACAAGGTTCTGTTCACTCAGAGAGACTAACTTGCCTGTCTTCTTGAAATTTTGTCCTTCCAGAGAACCAGTGGTACTGAAGGCCCAGCATGAACCACATTGTCCTGTAGAGAATATTCCAAAAAATATACCAATTAATTTACTTCCAAATAGCTGATAAAAATCTTGTCAGCCTATAGCACCACCCAAACCTCCCTTTCCAAAGTTCACCTTCAGCCTTTGTCATTCATGTGCATACCAGAGATGGATATTTGGCTGATAAAACAAGGCAACTTGTGAAGAGCTTTTGCAAAAAATGGTTGGCATATATTAACATCACAAATTATGCTATTGTTAGTAAACATGAAGTATTGTTACCAGTATATACATGCCAAACTACTCAACTATCTTACCTTGGTTCTTAACTGGAGTTACATATCCTTCTTTTCTCCAATCTACTTCATCAGGAAGTTTAATATTACTTGGGGCAAGGAAAGCAGAGCCAGTTCTTTGGGTGTAGTTGCTGTAGTGAGACTTCATTCCAGTGTAGAAATATCTGAATTCATCTTGAGTCAGATCACCAAGATGGTTCATAGCGAGGGTATAGCTGTGTCCTTCAGAATTGTGCTGCATGATTTTCTAACAAGGAAAATGAATTGTTTTAAAAAAATGTTGCAATGGTGTTGGAATCGCAAGGTCAGATTATGGAGGGTAGAAGGTAGATTGGGTGGCTCATAATTTGGAGTTTTTAAAATAAGAATAAAGTGTAATGTAATATCTCAAGAAAAAGCTATACAATGGCTTTCTAGTTGTCAGATACTCCAGCATTCGTGAAGTAATTTAACCCTGCAACCTCGCGCACGTGGCAGAGATACATTGACATTCTTTTTCAAAAAGAAATTTTTCTTTTTAACATTTCCATTTTTTAGTTATTTCATCAAAAGTTTTCGAGGGACAAAATTTGTGGGGAAAATGACGCAGCATTTATGTCCAAAATCTCCAGCCGAGTCTTTGTTACATAACACTATACAACTAGTAAAAATAACTTGTAGAAACTAACGAAGTACCTTTAATACAGTCAAAAGGTAATGGAGAATATAGTTGAAAACAACACGTAATTATCAATACACTTTTTAGATATAAAAAGATTTCAATACTAGTACTTACTCTCATGTTATTTCTCCAGATTGCTTTCCTCGAGACTTCATCTAAATCTGTTGTGTACTTCTTTCCGTGAAAATTTTTCCACGCCTGCCACTGAGGCTCGTCTTGTTCAAACTTCAAAACCATGCCATGGGCTACAGCAACCAGAAGAACACAAACTAGGAGTAAAAGCTTCATGCTGGAAAATAACTAAAGAAACTACGGCGAAGGAATCTAGAAGATATACCCGACGATCTGTCCCAAGATGAATGGATAATGAATGCACGCCGTTGTTTATATACAGTCCATTGATGCGAAAGTCATATGACTATCTCATGGTTGTATTTCAATAGACTAATTAAGTCAATAAACCCGTGATTTGCATACAGTAACTCGTGATTACGCACAGGATCCCCATTATCACATGATTATAGAATTTACAAACGCGAAAAAGACTTCAAAAACATAAAAAGAAACAAATTTAAGATATAAATATTATTTCTACATGTTTTTAACATTCGTTTTTCTTAATAAAGGTTTGTAAGAATTCTTTTAATGTTGGCAAAGGCGTTGGTTTTGAGAACAGATGTAGCTTGTCAGTCATGAATGATTGACGAGTGCATGTCACGGGACAACTTGTTATGCAAACACAATGACTATGCGTTTCCAGGCATCAGCCATCTTTCCTCAGCTAAAAATATAATCTTGTGTGAGCGAGTTTCCTATACATAATTTTTCAATCCCCCTCCCCTGATGGTGACAAAAATCGGAGTGTCTGTAAAATCTAGAATACATTTTCAGCCATTTTAAAACTTTCCTCTTCGCGCCACGATGAATATAAAGACCGCAGCTTTCTACCGAGCTATAACGAAAACAAAATAACGCCAGAGCACAGTCTTTTCATTTATTCTTACACCATTAGTAATTCACTATATGTGGTTCCACAATTGTTACGAAACCATTTTTTGCATAATCGTTTACCGAGTCACAAGACTAATCATGCGCTCGCTGCTTGCAATCGCAGTCCAGCCCGGTAGCTACGTAGCTGGAATGAAATCACTAAACCCGCGAAAAAGATATTAGACTAATTCTTAGTATTAATCCTGATTCCATGGATTGTTTTCTTTTGTGGCATTTCGTAATTATATTTCAAGGGTATAGTGACTGCACTCTGTCCTATCTAGAGGCTCTTGCCGAAGGATCGAGATGGTTCTCCTCTTTTTTCTATATCCCCGTTTCCAAGCCCTCTACCTTCCCCCCACCCCACCCCCACCCCAACCCAGCCCAACCCACCCCTACGAGCGCAGTTTGACAGTCTTACCGCAAAAGGGTACCGTATTTATTCACACTTATTCTAGTAATAGATACGGTATACTATTCGCGCATATTATCCCTTCCTTTCCATCCTCTTCATCGATCACTGCTTCGCTAGCTAGTACTTGAGAGAGCGGAGCATGACGCAGGCTAAGGAACCCAAATGGCGAAATGTTGAGATGACGGGGGATCGTTACGTTGGTTGTTACCGGAGCCGAGCGCACTCTATCACCAGAGTTCCTTCGCCGCACGCGCTCCGACACTTACCAGACAGACGGACAGACAGACAAAAATAGGTGTGCACAAATAGGTATGCACGAAATAGCCCTTTCGGTATTTCGTTGCCTCCAATGCCACCCTAGTTCCCCCCGCAGCCGTTTTTTACGGTCGTCACGCTACACTCTCTCCCCACTAATCGTAGAACCGCTTTATAGTTCGTCTATTGCCGTTTTGAATATTTCTCTGAAATAAGAGATACACTGTGATTGGTCAGGTCAAAAGGCCGCGAACAGTTCTCTGAATATATAACCCGATTTGTGATTGGCTAAACCGGGAGAAAGGAATGTAGTTCGAATGAGAGCAGCCGCTAGTGGGGAGAGAGCGTTGCGTGACGACACTAAACGACCTAGCGGGGAGACGACCCTAGCGGGGGAGACTAATGCCACCCTATAGCGCTCCTCACACCCTTCGTTCCATACACAGTTTATCCCAGCAAGACTGTTAAATAGTATATGATACTCAAAAAGCAAATCGTTTTTCATTGGTCAGTTCGGTTTATTCTCTGATGGTCTGCTTGTGGTTAATGAGCTGATAAAGAATCCCAACCCTGGAAATTTAAAGACCAAAAACTGAAGTTTCCTCTAACTCCGACGAAGGACTAACGTGTACGTAACGTCAGTACAGTTACAGACGTTTTCAGTACACGGTGTTTAAGTTTCCTTCTTATTCCTTGTTAACTATATTCAACACACCAACAAAGTCCCAATCATATAGGTAGAGAGGTATTTTCTGCGTTATTCAAATCTGTAGATGCAGATACTGACATTGTATGACAATATAGGGATAATATATGACTCACAAAAGTGCAAGAATACCAACAAAATGAGTAGAGTATTTTAAAGTCTTCAAAGATTTCTTTAATATACACAATGGATATCAAAAATCATATTTTATTTTTGTGTATGATACATAACTATACACCATGAAAAACAAGACAACGTTAGTCTATCAAACAAGTGGGTAACTGGCCTGGGTAGCAATACCACACTGGTTGTTCTTGTTCCTGGACATCATGATGTAACCATCCATTCCCCAACTGGATGCCCAGGAGTTCTTGACCAGCCAGTAATCTTTTCCTTGGTATGTTCCATAGCCAACAGCGAGTACACCATGATCGAGTTGAGTGCTGCTGCAGTTACTGTGGAATAATTAAAAGAGACCAATGATGACCTTCAAAGTCTGGGCTGATCAAAGTCAGGACAGGTTACTCACAGATCGAATTGGAATTTAACATGTCAAGGAAGAGACCTAACAAACTCTTCTCAAATCTGATGCCAATCGAACCCGAGAATCTAAAGGTGAGTGCGATATCACTACAACACCCTTGCATGATTTCCTAATGATTGGGTAGCCATTTGACAAGACACAAGTCACGATGAATAGTAAAAATGTATTGAGTATAAGTTGACTTACGGTTCGTCATAGACACCACTGTGGTACATCTGGAACGATGAGTGACCAGCATCAATGGCAACAGAGATGGGGCCTACTGTAGCAACAGCCTGCTGGAGTGCCTCTTCACTACCCGACTGAACATCCGTGAATCCTGCATGGATAAAATGAGTTAGAAAACAGAGAAACAAGAAAAATTAGCCCCACCACATGTACACTACACAACAACACAACCGCACCGCACCGCACCGCACCGCACCGCACCGCACCGCACCGCACCGCACCGCACCGCACCGCACCGCACCGCACCGCACCGCACCGCACCGCACCGCACCGCACCGCACCGCACCGCACCGCACCGCACCAACGCATCCATATTTGATGGTCACCGGCTTTGAGTATCATGTTCTGTTGATGTGTATCCAGTAGCATCTAAGGATGAAAGTCGTCTTGTGCGCTGCGATTAAGATTTATTCAAAGGTTGATTGGTCAATTTGTTATTGGTTTGTCATCATTCATACCTGTATCAGTAGCACCAACTTCACTGCTCTTGAAGCGGCACCTCTCATTTCTTGCCTCGTATGGATAGCTGGCCTCAGTATCAATTCCACCGTTAGCTTTAATGTATCTGAATGCATTGTCCATCAGACCTCCTTGGCATCCATGGTTACCATATGATGTAGAACAATCAACAAGGTTCTGTTCACTCAGAGAGACTAGCTTGCCTGTCTTCTTGAAATGTTGTCCTTCCAGAGAACCAGTGGCACTGAAGGCCCAGCATGAACCACATTGTTCTGTAATGTCAAGTAAAAGAAGAATGAATGGAGTGACTTGCATCGCATGATATGGTATGGTGTGACGTGATGTGATGTGACGTGACGTGATGTGATGTGATCAGGTCATGTTTTGTGAAGTAGTTTGGGATGGGAGGTCTTTAATCATAGGAGAATAACCCATGTTTTTTCCTACTTACTCTGGTTCTTTACAGGTGTAACATAGCCCTTGGTCCTCCAGTCAACAGTGGCAGGAAGAACAACATTGCTTGGTGGCATAAAGGTGGATCCCCTGGTGCTGTTGCCTGCTCTGTATCCAAGAAACAGATACTTAAACTCAGTGGCGGTCAGATCTCCAAACTGGTTCATTGCCATTGTATAGGAATGTTTCCCTGCATTGTGTGCTTTGATGATCTGTAATATCAAACAACATATGTTTAAATGAGTGACGTAACGATGATAACTGCGTCAAGGAGGTCAACTGAGGTGGACATGAGGTGATCACGGGATATGACTTACAACAACACACCAAGCAAAAAGGGAGGAATTTGACGTAATTGGAAAGCGCGCCTGTTTGCACTACGATCATTGTAAGAAAAATTTGACTAGCGAGCATTGCAAAACGCAACCCTTTTTGTGCCGTTCTCGCGGCAATGGTATTATCCAGAATAATATCAAAGTCAGTTCAAGGGACGTGTTGCCTGATTGCATGCTATAATTTACAATGGTAAAGCCAAGGGCGAAGTAACGAAAGTACTGATTTGTTATCAGCCAATGAGAATATGGAGAAACCTTGCCGTGAGCATCAAACCAGATACGAAACTCTTTTATTGTTCTTAACTCTTACAGCAACAGTTTTTTTCTCTTCAACGACTAACAGGAACTACTGTACTGTTTTAGCGTTGTCTGTAACATCAAAAATGTTCCTTCATGTAGTAGTTATTCATATCCTGGCTTTTAGCCTGGTTTTCACTACGACGCAAGCACAAGCACAAACACAAGCGGAAGGATAAAAAATTGATATACTTTCCAATTAATCTCGACATGTCCCACAACTTGTAAGACATTATAAACGTTGCCCAGACGAGTGCGCGGTTGAGTCCTACTAGAACTTGTCACGACTGGCTGTAACTGATTAATGCAGTTCAGAAGCGTATAAAACTACTAGACCTTTCGGCTAGCCTAATTATTCACTTCGGAAATGAGAATTAATTTAGGACACCGGAAAAACATAGACTTCCTGTACTAGTATATTTAGAGTTTGTAAAACTGTAGTCTACAATGCGGGAACGAACGGAATTTTGATGAATGACAGTGAGTTTTACATGTTACGTCTGCGACAAATTTGCCGGCGATTGTTACTGCGCAAATCGAAAAATCGAGGGAATCCTAGCCATCAACACAAATAACGTCTGCAATAGAGGCCAATAGAGGCTATGGGCACCAGAAATATTTCAGAAATCGTGTATCGCTCGTTGAACAATCTAAAGCAACTCTCTAACTGCAAGGAATTCGACTGATTTGAAGTCAGATAA
Source organism: Anthopleura sola (assembly GCA_023349425.1). NCBI lineage: Eukaryota > Metazoa > Cnidaria > Anthozoa > Actiniaria > Actiniidae > Anthopleura > Anthopleura sola. The sequence goes on from JALHLI010000001.1 coordinate 11,779,990, forward strand.
ACTTCTTGTAGTTGGAGAGTAGTTTCATATTGTTCAACAATTCGCAATTTCAATGTAATTTTCAGTTTCGTAGATGTAGTGTTACTAGACGAGCTGGAACAAGTCTGATGGAGAAGATCCTTCAGGTCGAAATGAATAGAGGAAAAAGTACAGCAATTTTACTGAGAGCACTCGGTATACTAACTTTGTTAAAAAAATCAATCTATAATCAGATGAGCGTGTTTGCTTAATTTCATTTGTGAGCTGTAACGCTTGTAATGTACATAAAGATGTACATAAGTTACATAATGAATATAATAGCGATATTTTCAACACGTAAAACAATTAACTCAAAAACCTAACCTCAAGGTTGTTTCGCCAGATTGCACGGCGTTGTCCCTCTTCGCTCTCAGTCGTATACTTCTTGGCATGAAAGGATTTCCAAGCCTTCCACTGCAAATCTTCTTCACCGAAAGGCGAGCTTTGAGCAACAGCTACAAGAACGACCAAAAATAAAACTGACAGCATTTTGAGATACCGAGTTCGAGTCTAATGTACTTGTTTCTTGGGAGCTAGTTCCAGAAGTACTAAAAGAATTCGAGTAGTTACTGATTCTTTTAAGGATGGATTTGGTACGGTACCGTCTCGTTCCAGTCACGAATAGGACGCGCTTAGACGAAACGTGATAGTATCATGACGTAAGTAGGGACTACAGAGGAATGCTAACACTTGATCCGAGAGTCACAAGGACCACTCGTGATATCGGTGGCACACGGTGCCTGTACCAAGCAAGTCTCACGCACTACTTCGCACGGTGCAGCGTGTTAGCGCAGAAGGAACATAAATATTGTATATAGTTTTCAAATATAAATAGAGAACTTGCACTAACGGGTCAAGTGGCCCTATGCCCCTTCAGACGAGCAGCTGTATCAAAATGAATGTTTCAAGATATTCGGTTTTGTTTAAGCCATTTCTCCTATAGTCAACATTATGAGCCGAAACTTCGTCCTCTTACTAATGTCAAAGTGTTCTTTTCATTTCTGTTGTTCGTTTTGACACAGCTGCTCGTCTTAAGGGGGTAGGGTCACGTGACCTGTTTGTGCGAGTTACCTTGAATATTGATTCGCTTGGATGATCACGAAACAATGGTTACAAGACGAGACTGAACTTGATTCTTGTATTACCAAGACCATCCTTGACTTGAAACCATTGTCTCGTGATCATCCAAGCAAATTCAGGAAAGTTCTATTCTCGGATTACTCTGCATCCAATATTTTCTTCCCTTTATTCTTTTCTTTTCTTTTTTTCAAATGACTTTCAATTGCCCACAACCTCCCCAACCCCATCCCCATTGCTCACCTTCTCTTTTCACTGCGAAGCCCCAATATCTTCTAAGTTTTTATTAAAATCTTGAGAGAGATTTATTATATTTCAGCATTAAAACTATTACAGAAATACATCATGCACCTATATAATTATTATTGCAGGAAAGTTGTCATAATGAAAATACAAAAATAAACAAATAGGAATTAATTATTTTTTGTAAAACAGACTTAATTATTTCACTGTTTTGAAGGTATAGACTGATATTTTCGAGATAATCTTGTTGATTTATTACTAAACATGTGTTCTCATCAATCAAGGGGGCTTTAGAATCAAAAAGTAATAATATTTCTAATTAATTCCTATTTGTTATTTTCATATGACAAACTTCTTGCAATAAGGTTTATATGATATACGAGGTACTAGATTAAAAAGTGCTTAGAGTACATGCCATAAATAGGTGAAAACAATTACTAACTATTTAGAGTAATAAATAGTATTTAGTTATCAACTATTTAGTTTTAACTAAGTATTCACTCGGGCACGAACTAAACAAACTTTATGACACAGAGGTGTTTGCTTGTTGTTGTTCTTGTTGTTGTTGTTATTACTATTACACACATGCTGTAGAATACTGGCCAGTATTATATGGAAAGTTGCATTTCACTGGATAAGATTGGACTTGCAAAAATTCAGTGAATGTATGAACACATCAAGTCCAACCTCGACTTGAAACCATTGTTCATAATCATGACTCAAGCTCATTTAGGAAATGTCTATTGCCGTCAATATGCAAATCGCGGTCACTTTATGAAGGTTATGATTGTTGCATGCAACGTTGCAGAAGCAGATTTCGATTCTATATTTGCAATGTTGCTCGCAATACTTGCAGAATTGGATGCACAGTGCAATTTGGCAGTTGCGTGCAGTTTGTATCCAAAATTAATTATATTGATTCATTTTGATGCATTAAGCATATGCATATGTCGCTCATTTTTAGATCATGATCACTGAACAAAAAAAAATCCTGAAATTTCATGGGTACCAAACAGTATCACCTGTATGACTATACCAGTTTACAAGTATGACACATGCATACAGTTTAAACTCGCGCTAAAACCTATTAGTAAATAGTACTAGTATAACTGAAAGTTTGTATTAAATAATTATATGATCATTTTGGGTACTGCTTTGTGTCAGCCTCAGACCATTGATCAGTGGGAAGGAATATTGCAACAGACATAAATAATTATAGATGAAAATAAGATTGATGTAGTACAAATCTTAGGTATCAAAAAGAGCTTTGTATATGCATTCTTTATTCTTGATCTTAATTCTTCTTGGCTGGAAAAAATCAAAAATTTAATACAATTAATAAAAATTAATGAATTATTATTATGAGAAGATCAATCATAATTTTTGATTAGTCTAAAGTCTGTCAACTGGTTAAAAAGTGAACTCTTAAAATGGTGGTTGCCATACCCAGTAGACCTCTTTAGCTTGGGCATAATGCCTCCCATGTCATTCCCTTGAGTATCATTTCTTTGTTTAATGGTTGTGCACGAGAAGATACATGAATATGGACAAAGAATCTTATTCTCAAGGGAATGATACATTTAATAAGGTCTATTATTTCAATAGATATTCTTTGTTGTTTGGCACTAGTTAGACTTTGAACAACTGGGTTCAGGAGATCAAAGAAACATGAAAATAGCACTAGCTAATGCAAAGATGGTCCTCACCTCCCCAGAAAGCTAACAGCTGGTCAAGAGTTTCTCCCTCCTGGAAAAGAAAATGTAAAATAAATTATTAATAAAAGAAAGAATGAATGAATAAATGAAAGGGAGGAAGAAACAAAGGAAAAAATAACAAAGACAGAAATACAAACATAGAGAAAGAAAAAGAAAGGAAGGAAAGGAGGAACGAAAAAAGGAAGAATGATCTAAGAAAAGAAATAAGTAACGAAGGAAAGAAATAATGAAGGAATGAAGGAACAAAGTAAAGGAAAAAACAAAGGCAGGAATATATGCCTTATACACGTAAAATAGTGAGAATAAATAAATAAAAATCAATTTTTGATCAAAAAAGAACTTTCACAATAAAGTAGAACAAATACCTTGAGGACTTCAAATTCAACTTGCTTGTTCTTCATGCGATATCCTATAATTTGAATCAAAATATAATGGCTGTCAGCTTAGTTTCATCCGTCATCAAGAGGGGAAAATGTTTGGGTAGATTCAATCAGATGATCTGCATCATTGTTAATAATAACAATAACAATGCGACTTGGATTCAAGTCCCAACAGGCTCAATGTTATATGTGAGTAGAATTTGTTTGTTCCCTCCTGTGCTTCAAGGATTTTTCTCTGGGTTCTCTAGTTTTCCTCCCTCTCATAAATAGGGTGTTTGTGTAATGGCGTCATTTGACTACCAGTACCAGAATGTTTTGCGAATTTTCTTTCATATTCAAATTTGTATTTCCTGATGAGAATAGCAAGACAATTGGTGCTAATTAACCGAACAAAAGAATGTGTACACAGGATTCTGGTAGAAGTTAATGACACCATAATGAAAATGTCCTATTGGATCATGGACAAGGGCTACAAGTTCATTAGTGTTTAACACTATGATGTGATAACCTTGTTATGCCTTTTCAGAAGACGATCCATTCACCCTGAGTATTATTTCTTTGTTTTTTGGTAAGGGTTGAGAAGGAATATTGATATCATAAAACTCAGGTAAGATTATCCATGAGAAAGTTTGTACTTACCAATCACAGATGGTACAAATCGGCTGCAATGCCTGGAGAATGTAGCGATGGAATTTGCACCACAGTCGTGTAAGATAACAAAATCACCTTTTTCAATCTGCATAAAATTTATTGAACTCTTAGAATGGATTACAATTAAACAATATTCAGTACATTCTAGCATGGTAGCAAGCTAAGGGCTTTCAAGAAAAAGCAATTGAAACATAACTAAATCTTGGCACTGTTGTCATTGCTACACCCTGATTGAGAAAACAGTCATGACAAGGAAATTGTTCAATACGCTGGCACCAATCAGAGTATGTAGAGGGTATTGCCTGATTTCACTGTCAGTGACAGTCATGACTTCTGTCTCAATTAGTGTGTAACAATTACAGACTTTATTCTTGTACCACTACCTGTTACTATTTTATCCTGGTATCTCAAAGCCCCAGGTTTTTTTCAAAACTTTTCCATAGTTCCCAGTAGGTTTGATGTAAGGAGACTCCATTCACATCACCTTCAAAAAAGCCTAACGTTTTGTAAGTAGTTATATATACAAACCTGAGGTAGCATGACTTCTTTACTGACAACATCTCCAGCAAAACACAATGGACCAGCAATATTATGAAGTTTGGGCTATATAAAAGAAACAAAAGCAAGCAAATTGATGAATATACTTGATCTCTAAAGTTGGTTAAAACCCTTGGGGGAACTCTTCTCTGGCAGTTAAAAATAAATATCTTTGGAAGCAGGTAACATGTACTGCACTGTGAATGCATCACCTCTCCATCATCACTGTTGTGGTTGTGGGTTCAAAACTTCAAATTTTATCAATTCCCTGAAACAACCTCTGAGCTGATTACAGTCAGGACATGGCCAACATACAGATCAAATTGGAATTAGGTTTGCAAAGGGAGGAAGGCCTGTGAAAAACCCTACAATCAAGGGATGTGATAGCAAGTCCAAGAATCAAATGCAAGACAACAGAGGTGAGAGACAAATGTACTGCAGCTACGCCACCTTTGATTCCTTTGGGTTCAATCCTTAGACTCAATATCCTATACAAATGGGGTTGTGTTTCAAGACTTTGTTGATAAGAATTTGTTGTTTTTTCTTCATTGTTATGTTATCATGCTTTTATTACCTCTCCAGTTTTCTTGATTCCTTTTGAATCAAATACTTCAACCCTTCTCTACAAAAAGTAAAGAAAAAAGCTTACATTAATTTTCTAGGATACTGTTTTTTGAGTAGGCAAAAAGAAAAACCTCTGCATTTGCTGGTCATCTGATGGAAAAGATAGGAAAACAAATTCATTTTGTGCTATAATACTGTAAAAAAATGTGCAAAGTTAAATTTATACTTCTGGGCACACTGGACTGAACAGCATGTGACCAGTCAATGTGACTGGACAAGAGGACCAGCCTACAGGGGTTTAGCTGGAGAAGAGGACAGGCCTACAGTGGTTTGGCTGGACAAGTGCCAGTTTTGGTCAGAGATTGACCATTGACTGGCCATCACTTTTCATCTAATGTTTTAAACTTCCAGTATGTGTTGTTTGAGAATTAATCAGAACTTACTTGGTATTTCTTAACATTAGGGTTATAACATGTCCTCATGCACATATCCTGCATAAATAAATAAATGCATGGATGAATGGACTAATCGAGGGACATAAAGACTGACTGATGATAAATGAATATTTTGTTGAACAAAATGAAAAAGTGAATGAATAAATCTACTCAAAGAATAAAAACAAAAGAGGGCTGAGAAAATAAATATTAAGCAACCATGAATCAGGAGCAAATTCTAAACACTTTGCTACAGGGCAACAAGTAGTCTCAGTAGTAGAGTATGGTTTCAATGGAACTTTTTCTTTTACTCTCATGAATTATTTTAATTAACTGATAGCTAGCTAGCAGTCTACTGCTGATTAATGTGAACAAAATGTGACTTGATCAGCTCATACAGGGGCAGATCCGAGGGGGTGTCCATCGTTACACCAGACACCCCCCAAAATACATGTACAGTAAGTACAAAATAAGCCAGATCAGGATTATTGATGATATCACAATATTCATTTCAGACATCCCCCTTGCTAATTTTCTGAACTACCCCTGACATACATTTATAACTTTTACAATATCAACATAACCTCTCAATGAACAACAATAAAGTATAAAATATTTGATACGTACTGCACCAACATGAATCAAAGCTATTGTGTGTTTCTCATCAGGTACTTCCTTGGTGTATTCTACCTTACTAGCTATCCATCCAGCCTAAGACAGGACAAAATCACATACATAAGACAGAATCCTCCGAGTCAACTAAGGTTAAAGGTATAAAAGCTGATATCAAATGTTGATAACATCACCCATCATTGCTTTGATTTTCGGAAATGACCTATGGACTTCTGATAAAACCTTTTATCTTAAGCAAAATGTTTTATATTTTAAATCACATACCATTCCCTAGAGTATTATGTCTTTTATGTCTTTGTTTAACAGTTGTGCATAAGAAGACACATGAATATAAATAGAAGTAAAAGTGTAGAATAGCACCCCCCACCCCCCCCCCCCCCCATTGACTGACAACCAGTTATTTGTTGGCCATTTAAAGGTATCTTGTCAGCAATTTGTGGTTTTAACCTGTCACCTGTTTGTCAGTTAGGTGTCGATGGATTGTCAGCTGAATAATGCATCAGTTGGATATGATAGGTCAATGGGGGTGAACAGGTTAATAACTCTACAGCTTACCTTTGCATTAAGTGATTGGCCAAATTCTGTGACAAGTTTCTTGAATACTCCTCTTTCTGGGAATATGTCAGGAACAGCTTTCTGTGGATTATGATTTAAGAATAATTTAGTATAAAAAAAATATTTTCAATGAAAAAGTCAATCTGCCTTATACCATATATTTACTGACTGACTGACTGATGACTTACTGGTAGACCGACCAATGTCGTGATCAATTAATAACTAAATCATTCACTCCCTGGATCTCTGACTGACTGAATCTCATACTCTTTCCATCACTCCCTCCCTCATTCCCTCATACACTCTCTCAACCACTCAATCAATTATAGACCCCTTGCACGTGAGGTCAAAGCAGATCAATTTGGGGGACAAAACAAAATAATTTCAATGTCCTGAGAATTAGAAATTGTTGTCCTCCAAATTGAGCTGCATTCCAAAGTGCGTCAAGGGGTCTATTTATTGATTATAATCACCAACATAATCATTCACTAACTTGATAACCCATCTATCACTTTTAAGGTATTAAAATCATTAACTCATTTACTCAATCATATATTTCCTCAATCACTCCAATATACTCATTACAATACACCTTTTTACCTAGAGCACAATGTTTTCCCATTTACATGTCATTCCCTAGAGTATCATTTCTTTGTTTAACGGTTGCACATGACAAGACACATGAATACAGATACAACTCAAATAAAGAACACATTCTCAAGAGAATGGTCTGAAATGGGAAAGCTTTACGTCCAAGGTGAAAGAATTATTTTTAATTGTAAGAATTATTTTTTTGTTCAGCTAACCTTTAGGGAGTTTGCATAATCTTGGTAAGAAGGTGAAATAGTGTCATCAACTCTGTTGACCTGAAAAAAAATATTAACGTTAAATTTGATATTGACAAAAATAAGCAATATACAAAATTCTTTATTGTCTGTAAAAGGAAGAACAAAGGCAGGGCCAAACTAGAGGAAAACTAAATAATGAATTCAACTTACTCCCATTCCTCCTCCAATGTCAATGGTATGAATCTGACTGAAACCAACTCTCTTGTTAATTTCCTAACCACAACAAAAAGGATATGATAATTGTCAGCATAATTTATAAAGAAAATCTATTTTGAGAGGGCAACAGGCAACAATCTACAAATTTGGAGTGGCTAATCCTCATTCATTGCAGCTGAATACTGCCACTGCATGCACGAACCGACTAATCACAGCACACTTCAATGCTTAGCCAAGCAGCCCTAGCTCCAAGTCTCTTCCCAATACAAAACTATGGTTTCCAAGAATTTAGAATTTAGAATTTAGAATTTAGAATTTAGAATGTTGAATTATACATGATTTATAAAAAATATAGCAAATCTTTGCCATCCATCTCCTCAAATTCCACAAGATATGACTTTAAAGACTTGGGCCAGGTCTGCTCAAATTACAACAACAATTCTTTTCGCACTTAGTTTTTCGTACAGCTGGTGGTATGCATGCCCTATACAGGATATAATCTATTCTGTGTATTGTAGTTTATACCTTAGCAAAATCAACTGCCCGCTTGGCTCCTTCACTTAGTCCATCGACACCATAGCTCTAAAACAAGAATAAATATACTATGATATATATTTAATGCCCTGAGTAACCCTTCATCTCTTAATTAATTTTTTCAAAAAAACACCCACCCCCCCCCCCCCCGAGGTATTTTTGCAATATTTATAAATAAACACTACTTTAATATTTACAATAAAAGTTTCCAATACTTGCTCTTGAAGAACTATTCTATATTGAGGTTGGGGTTAACTTATTCATAGCACTTCATCTACTTTATATTTAATTCTTAAAATACCCAAGCTCAAACAAAGGTTGTTATTTTACTGCTTCATGCATAAAACAGATTTCTTTTGAGTTTGAAAAGTCACTGCACAGTTACAGTGTGGCACAGATACAGCACAGAATTTCAAATGTTTTCATACATGGCAAAGCACTGAAACAGACATGGCAAGCTGTGACCCATGCCATAAGTTTTTTATAGTCATACAAAAACTGCTCTATAATACAGGTCCACCAGGGTTAGGTCACTAATCTATGTGCATGGGAAAATGGAAGTTCAAGTAAATTTGTGTCATCAAGGTATTTATTCAGTTAATTATAATACTACTACCAACCTGGGAACCGATATGAACATGTACACATGTCATCCATGGTCTTTCAACAAACCAACCAATTACTTCCTCTCTAGTAGACTCTGTGATCTGTCAAGATTAAGAATTTATGCATTAATAATGACCAATTATTTTACAAAAACACATTAAAATGAGTGCATTAATTTGTATTTCTCCAATCAGACTGAACAAGGGATATCAATAGTCCCTTTCACAGCTCCCTACACCATCTTGAAAGGTAGCTGTGCCTTTGCATTGAAGCGAGACATGAGGTGACGTTGCATTAAGATAGAGACATGTGAATAATTGTCCAAGATGTTAAAAAAACATTTCTCTATCATTGCAAGCTCACAGTTCGTCTTGCTTTGATCCAAAGGCACAGCTACCTTTCAAGATGGTATAGGTGACTGTGAAATCCCACAAGCAAAAAAGGAAATCAACTTACTGGTACTGCAAACTTTGAGTCTGCCATTGAAACACTGGGGGAAAATAAGAGAAAAAAAGATATTCACTACAAAATACTAAGAAGCTAAACTATTATACATGCTACTAAATAATATGTCACCACAATCCATTACAGTAACTGTTTGGTAACTAATATAATGAAACAGTAAAACATATATATTCTATGTTTATCCAGGGACCGCGGAGCAGCGGGGGGCTGGGGGGCTATATCCCCTCCAATAATGGGAGCATGCCCCCAAACCCCCTAGGTCTTCCAGTATTTAATGGTCGTTAGCCCCCCAAATCAAAATTACGCTCCGCAGTCCCTGTTATCTTCAGTTATATGGCATGTGATATATGGTAAAATGCATGATCAGCACCCTAGATGCCCTGTCAACCAATATCCGACATCAGCTCTGGTTGGCAGACATCCCACTGTTTTCTCCAACAGCCTACCTTCACCTGGCCATCATGATGTAAGAAAAGATACTATGTAATGGTCGATTAACCATTTCTCATTGTCTTCCAATGAGAAATCCCATCACAACACTTAGTATTAAATAGTTACCAAGCAGCTGACAAACAGCCATAAAATGGCAAACAGTTAATCAACAATGCATCTGGGACCCTGATCTTGGTTTTAACTATGACATACCTCAAAGCTTTGATATCACCGGCAGCCATGACTGGGTTTATTCTTAATCCAATGGTTCCTTTGGCCTCACTAACATCAAATCATTAATCAATAACAATCAATAAAAATCTATTTTTTATGAAATGTTTTTGTGGGGATTTAATATTTTCTAATGGCTACATTGGGGAGGCATGAATCTTTTCTGGAAACACACACACATACACATATAATACAATAGTGATTGGTGGACACAAATGTAAATTTAACCAAAAATGAATAATAAATATTTATTGGTCTTGTGATACTTACCTTTTACCTTTCATCAATTCAGTTATGATCTCCAGTTCTTGGAAGTTATCAACATTCAAGTGAATTCCCTTCTCCAAGACAAATTCTAAAACAAGTACAAGTACATTAATAATAATTATTTAGTAATAGGGACCTTTTGGGATGCTAAAACACAGGGCTCAAAATATAGGCCAGTCATACCCTGGTCAAGATGTCCAACCTATGATTTTCAAATATGACCAGTCAACATGTCCATTCAAATAGTAAGACAATTGGTGCTTAAATTAACTGAACAAAAGAAAGTGTGCAAGGGATTCTGGTAGTCATAGTAAATGAGGCCAGAATGCAAAAGGCCTATTTGTTGATGCACCTAAAACATTGTTTTTTTGTTTCAACCAAAATGCTAGAGTATAGCTTTCTGATTGTATCAAATTACAGCCATACTATATGTTTTCCACAGTCATATGAAATTTAGATTCATTTACTCACTTAATTCACATTCAGTCTTGACAGGTGAGTCATAGACTATGTTCTCTGGCTGCATTCCTGCTTCCAAGGCATTTAAAACTTCACCAATTGATGCACACTCAGCACCACACCCCTAAATAAAATGAAAATCTATTTACTATTGTCCTCAATAACATCCTGAAAAACATACCCTTTGCCATAATGATGAAGTAGGTTTTTAGTTGGCATCATGTTATTGCCAAGTATAAGGGACCGTTCATTATTTATGGGAGAGGGGGGGTGGGTGATTAAATGGGGGGTCTCGAAATTTTTTTAAGCCTGAAAAGGGGGGTCTTGAAAATCTTTTTGAGCTATTAGGGGGGGACTTGAAATAAAAATAGTAATGAAATAAATAAGCAAAATAGTATATGGCACATTTTGAGAATTTTTTTTTTGTTTTTTTTTTTTGGGGGGGGGGGGGCTCCGAAATATTTGTATTTGAAATAAGGGGGTCATTGAAAAAAAATATGTTTATTGTGGGGGGGGGCTCTGAAAAAAAAGGTGCCTTTGCTAATTAATCACCCACCCCCCTCCCCCCCATAAATAATGAACGGTCCCTAAACACAAAGTTTTCAAGGGTACATGTGTCTATGAAATGGTTAGGGGTGGGGGAAGGGGGAGGCTCTGATATGAAAGGGGCAGGGATGCTCGTTGTATCTTTTAGGGATTAATTTTCGTTATTTGGTACCTTTTAGGGTGTCCAAAGGAAAAACTATTTAAATGCCATCAGAGTAGAAAATTTGGAAATTTTACCCAACTTGACATTGATATATGCTGATCAAGACAAAATATGTGACATGTTAATCAGCAATAGACGACTATTAATCAAATAATTTTTTTAGGGTCAGTTCCCATGTACCTTGCTACAAGATGAGGAGGCAGGTTTCTTCTCCATGTACCTTTACGTTACACTTGAACGATTTATTTAATTTGATAGTCTTATGCTGATTAACCTTTCGCAACTTCTGTCTCAAGTAGCACATGTTAATGAAAATAGATTATTACCTTTTCAACCAGAATTTTGATCATATCATGGATTGGATTAGCTTTGATAGCCATTGCATGTAAAGCACCTAAGAAGAAAAATGATATTAATGGATAGTAAAAAATGAGAATACACCAAAATGACCTTTAGCCTTGCATAAACGAATGTCTAGTAAAAGTCTAGTAATTTAGTTCTTTTGGGTTTTTCATTAAAATCACAGCATATGAGACCAATAGATAGAAAAACTTGATTTATACTCGATATGAACAATAAAACAGAGACTCGTAATAAACATGTACATTTTTTGTACTCGTCTTAGACAAAATTTTCAAGAGCAAGACAAATAAGAAAATTAATTTTGACTATATTTCTCTATACTTTCCAAATCTTTTGACTAGTATTTGTAAAACAATGTAACACAGCATAAAGGGGACCCGAAACGGGAGTATTAAGGATGAAATACATTCAAATTGTAATATTCGATACACTCGGTTGTGTCAGACGGCTGAAAAACCACCGGCATTAGCTTAAACTAGGAACACACCTTTGCCAAATGCATCCCTCACTCTATCCAGGTTAGCTTCAAATTCATCCAGGTCGTAGAACAGTGCTGCTGGCTTGGGTTTTCCAGCTTCGTAGCAGATAGATGTTGGAGTTCCTAGAATACCTTTAAGGATAGCAGTCTCCAAGGCAAATGGTGCTGTTTTTCCAGACATTTTATCGTGTTTCTAAGAAAAAGAAAACTGGTTTCTTAATGCTACGTATCTTGTCTTACGACTGACTGACCCACTTTTATGTACCTACTGTGCTGTGTATTGGGAAATTCAAGCCTATAAACCCATACGATACGCACGTGCCCAGTAATATTACGGATCGAAAGTAATCACGTAATCATGTAGATGCGCCCGCGGTTCTTCCGCTGTCTGTTTGGTAGACTCTAGCTTCCAGTCCCCCGTCCCGCTAACGTCCCGCTCGGCCGCTGCACAAAAATCGTTAAAGTGTTGCGCAAAATATATGTCGCGAAAATTAAGTGACCCTCAATTCTAAATAACGGATTTAATGACCATTGAATAAAAGGGATAAAAGACAAGCAATAGACCGCGAGTAGTCTTGCAGTCCCTCTATACTATTTCCCAGATAGTTTTGCCGAAGGGGTTTGGTTGCGAGTCAAATATCCCCAGGGAGGGGGGCTCGGTCGCCGAACAAGCAACCGTGTGAAGGGCTTTCGTGGATACGATGATTACAAGGTCAATTTCTTTTAATTTTTACAGTAATTTACAGTGAGGACACTCGGACCGTGAACACTTTGAGGTTTTTTCATACTTTTTCTCCTTTGTCCCTTGTGTGAATCGATTGGTGGAAATGATGATTTATTTTGAACAATAAGATTATTTGAGTTCACTGCTTCATTTTCAGAAGGTTTGAAGCAGTAGAAAGTTCTTAAAATATAAAATATCAAGTGTTCATGGTTCGAGTGTAAAATCAATCTTCCGCGAGCAGAGTTTTAGTGCGCTTGTGGGACATAGCAACGGTAACTAAGGGGTGTCGGCACCATGAATTATTTAGTAAACATGAAGTATCGCTATACTAGATCAACAATGAATGATAGAAAAGAAAGAATCAAGACGTTAATAGGAACGCCATCCACTTTTATTGAAGATATGCATATGCCCAAAACTTAGAGCACTGACCAAAACATACTTCAGGTTACCTGTGTTTATGACTCCTAAAATTTTCCTAAGACCTCGGATCCGACAGATGTTTTTTTTTTCATTTGGTTCATTCTTTCCGGTCATTGCGTCCTTCAACACCTTGAACGGCCCTGAACTTCTCAAGTAACCATTTTTCAGTTCGCGTTTGAAGTGTATTGCACTATGAGTATTGATTCTATAAAGTATCCCGCAGTGTCGAATCCCGGTTCAGTAGGGATTTCCGGATTCCTTAATAGTAGGATAAATGCGCCGTATCAACTACCTGTCTTTACGACACCGTTAATTATTTATCATTCGTGGGAATGGGTATTAAGAAAAGAAAATTCTTGCCATTCCCTATTAGAATGGAAATAACTACTTTAATGGATGGAGGGCAGTTTTTTTCTAATATTTTTTTCATACTGAAATTTTCTCAAAATTTCCCCATCGCAAATGGGAGGGCTTGACAAAGAATCGAAAACCTCTTACCCGGCCCCTTCTTGGAAAGACGGGATCACAAAAAAAATTGCGAAAGGAACAGTTCGACTTCCTTTAGTTATCGTTGCTACAAGCTCAACAAATATTATTTCAAAATTTAAAACTTTGAGCGTGGAAAATTGATTATATTATGTAGAAATAAAGGAACATTGCCTCGTAATCCTTGTAGCACTTTTTGGATACTGTGTAGTTTTTTGTGGGACAAAATTTTAATTCCACTGCATGGGAAAACTGCTGCAACGGTGATTAGTTCGCTATCGTCCGAGTCGATACCAGGAATCATGGAAAATCAAGTTTACTATTTAACTTACTAATAGTGCAATATACTAGATCGATGTTTATGTTTCTAAATAAACTGGTTTATGTAGAGGTCATAGTTATAACATTCATTTACATATATACCAGCTGTCATAGTAAATGACATTTATGAAACTGGATGCCTTAGTATGATAATATATCGGTGAGATCGAACTGGTAGGGGCCGGATTTTACTTAGGTAGTAGTATGAACTAGAAGTACCCCCTCCCCTCCCATTATTCCCATCAATTACAACTCCTTGAAATGCGCGCCTACTGAGTGTTCGTACTGACTACTTCGATTCAAAATACATCGCATGGCATACCCTGAAACAAATGTACGTATCGTACATACATTGCTGCGATTGCCTTTACATAATATATTTGAAGACCAGATTACAAAATTCAGAATGATTTTCGGAGATAGTGGGTACGGGTTACCGCTAACCCTCCTGTCTAAATCGGGTCCAGTTAGATAACAACTGATTTGACCTCAACTTGTCTTTGAGCGCCGTTCAAAACGCGATCAACAATCAATTAATCACCGCTAAAATTGGATTTGTCCAAACAACTGCCCTTTTGCCCTTGTTTCCAAACGTTTGCCAGCCGAAAAATATCTCATCGAAAGAAACCTCGTAAAACTTATGATACGAAGAACAATCGATAAGATAGAAATGACAGATAAAAACTTCGTCAAGAAGTATGACGGTGTTTTTGGTGACGTGTCAACTTTGATTATGTGTTGCGTTACCTTTGGTAGCCATGTGCTTGCTGGGCGCAATGACACGGCAAATTTACGAAAAGATCGAATATACAAATACTGGAACTGAAGAGGCTATATCGCTTAAAAATAAAAGGTTTTTCGAAATTTGGATTTATTCGAAGTGGATTTGGAGATTACATTTCAGGTTGATGTAATGATAGGAATTTTTAAGAAAAAAAATACGTTTTCAATAAATGCAAATCAGCCTCAAGATTACATCATGGCTTGCGCCATTGTGGTGCAAAGTTTCTCATTTTTGGCAAAAATCTCTCACAAAGCACTTCATTGAGAAGATTAAGGCCTCTAGTTTAAAAGCATAGAAAAAACCCAATCGAAAAATTATGAAAATTTAGAGTTTTCATAAAAGATTTCTTCTATAAAGCGTGATTCGTATTTAGGGGAATCCCCGAATCGTTAGCGTTCGCTCAAGGCGGCCCGCGAATGCGCCAGCTGATTGGCTATCTCCAGGAGTTTGCTGCTATTAATAGTCAGTACGTCAGTATATAAAACAACTCATGGTGCAATACCGGCTATATTTGCATGAGAAACCTTATGTGACAGTCAGTTTTCGTCTGACAACAACCCGAGAAGGTTATAATTCAATCGCTCCGAGAAAAGTGAATAATTCCGAGCAAACTTCGTATTATTAGAATTGATATTTAGAAGAAATGGCCGAAATGAAGACAAACGAAGAACTTCTAAAATCGTTGGCAGAATGTGGCGAGAATTATTTTCTTGACAGCAATTGGATTCCGCCAATGGATGACTATACAGATTACAACTTTGAAGGTTTACAAAGTGTGCCCGATCTCGCCGCAACTCCATTCTTAAATCAGCTAAACCACCCGACGATTGGCGCTGCACCTGTATGGATGTCTGAAAACTTACAAAACGGTGGAAACTTCAAATTAACTGAAGATAGTGGAGATGCGCAGCTCCATGGTCAAGGGGAGATCCCAGAATACAGCCCTGCACCTTCTACCGCCAGCTCTTTTTTTACCTATAGTGAATCAGAAGAAAGAGCTGAACCAAGAGATGAGGCATACAAAAAGATAATGTCATCTCTTAAAATTACAGAAGAAAGGCTTCAGGAATATAGTGTGAAGGAACTTAACCGATTTTTAAAATCAAATGGGTTAACAAAGGAGCAGCAACAGTGTGTTAAGAACCGCAGAAGGACATTAAAAAATCGCGGTTATGCACAGAATTGTAGAGTCAAAAGGATCAAACAAAAAAAATCTTTGGAGGTTCAAAACGAAGAACTATTTCAAGAGTTAGAGCAGCTGAGGACTGAGTTGGAAAAGGCCAAGAAAGAGAGAAATTACTTCAAATCAAAACTGGTGGAACTCGCCAAGTATGTCAAGCAGCAACAAAAGCAAGAAAAGGTGGCATAAAGTAGAAAATCTTGTAATCAAGTCGTAAGTACTGTAGTACAAAACGTACACTAAACTGAACGCTCTGGTGACAGCGCATACTGTCAGACAGTGATTCAACACAACGTCAGGAAAAACCGTTCAACTGTTGGCCTGCTTATTATCCCAAGTTACCATATAATATATTTGCACTGTGAACAGCTTTACCGAACGATTTTTAATCTTCTAGTTAAATAAGTTCATGTTTGTAAATATAAGATTGATAGTCTGAACGTAATCACAACGTTGATACTAGAGGTGTTGTGTGACACGACACGCTCGAACATGCCCATGAAAAACAAAGGCTTTAAAATATGCATTAGATCATCTCAACCTGTTGGCCCAAACTTGTCATCGGTGATGGTCGCACGCTTACGCATACCATCAACCAACAGAAAATTTGTGCTCTTTTTAAAAAAAGATTATAACTCAAAGGCCTTATAAATACAAAATACTAATATCCTTCAAAAAAATGAGCCAGAAATATCCACAAAGTATATTGTTTATTTTGAAAATATTTGGCGCCCGTCGATGTGGCCTCAAAAAATGTATGCTTTCTTGTTTGCCAAGAAAAATACTGAACTGTAGATAGTTATTACAAAACACTTTGGAAAAAAAATGTTATATATTTTGTCGTGTATTTATAAGTTTTTAACTGTCAGAATAAAACGTTTTGAAAACCAGCTGTAAGTCTGTCTTGTTGTCCATCACTTGGTAACGTCAGGTTTAATTTTAGACCATGTGATCATGACTTAAACGTGTCTTGATTGAATCTTTATTTAATCGTACAAGACGATGTCTTTATTCCTACTTTGAAAGACCCTACAAAGACCCTATTAGATCGATTTTACCATGAGAAACAAAGTTGTATTTAAGAGTCAAAGTTAATCAAAACAAAAGAAAACAATGTTATTAGTGTCTGCAACCTTAAGTAAACCACTTTTTAAAGTGGTTTAAAACATAGTTAATCGAGGGGACTAGTCCCCTCGATTAACTATGTTTAAAATCAATTGAATTTGCTTTTAGAAAATCATAAAGTTGTGGAAAACAATAAAAATGATAGTGTACACTGAAACGTTTTCCATATAAAGTCATTATAACTCAGGTTGGAAATGGAATGCTATGAAATGGATCTAAAGAATTAGGGAATTTCCCCGCGCAAAACGAAAATGCATAGTCACTCCGATGTCTACGAAAAAGTTGTACGTTTGTTCAGAGAGAAGCGCGTGACTAGTGGTATGTGTCTCGAGCTCGGGGAAGTCCCTCGGACTCTTTTTGTGCTCAGTTGCATATTTAAAGTCTTTTCGATACTTAATACTGAGTGCAAACATCCAGTGACTCGAGCCAATAACACCTTGCTTTGACTGAATTGTCCAAAGGATTGGTCAGTTTGGCTGTTATGTTTGGACTACTGTCTGTCAATGAGTTGAATGGGTTTTTTCCCACGATTTCAAAAGTAAAAGTGTCTCAAAGAAAAAACATGAAACATGCATCAATCGCTGTAATCTTTTCTTAGAAAACTCTAAGACGAAGTTTTTGAAATGCATCACCAGCTAAGTCTGGAGCTCTTTTCTGAAAGTCAGTCTGAAAGTAAAAGTAAAAGCCCCGAAAATAGTTTTGTCAAGCTGATGTGATCTGCTTTTAGTAGAAAAATTTAAATCGAAGTCAGTTCAAATACACGACTCAGTAGGTTTTTTTCCAAGAGTCTCAGTAAAGTGAAAGTGGTCCACACTTTGTTTGTTTTTCTAGATCTCTATCCCCAGTAGCGTGGCGAGGGGGGCACCGGGGGGTCATAGACGCTGCCAGCAGGATGCACGTACGCTTAGAAGACGTCTTAACGCAGGCATCTTCAAATTGATAACAAATATGTATAATTCTTTTTTGTATGCAGAACCCGATCCTGAATGCGAGAGAAAGCTTGTCGTGCGTTCCTGACCCTCGGTTCACGATGCCAGTGGACGACGGGACGGACAGATGTCATTAGTTTTACTAAATTAAATAGGCCCTGCTCAAAAGAATTTTCACTTTATAGGCTTTTCAAAATCTTATTAGGTGGTGAAGAAAGAAGAGAACATGGAGGGAATGGTTACAGACTTCGTAACCCCGTTAAAAGGGCGAGTCGGGAGAAAAAGGTTACACCAATATTAACATGTGTGATATGGTAAATGTACCAAGAAATTTCATTAGTTTAGGTATGAGTACTGGGAGAAGAATATACGATTTTCATCTGGTATCTGCGCCTCCTTCTCCATGCAATTTTATGACCTTGTACCGCCTGCTAGTCGGTTGCCTCTTGAAACCTGAAGGGGTTGGGAGCGGCCGGAGGGAGACTGTGTAAGAGATTGATTCATTTTTTTATAGCTCAAATATGGAATGTAGAGACATTGCCATATAGTGTTACTACATAGATCTGCATAGTCAAAAACTATTTAAATTTCAAGTTATAAGAAGAACTCAGTTTACATGTACGTTAATGCATACAGTACTGATCGCATTCGCCTCCGCCATCTTGAATATCACGCCAGCGATCTAGTTCTGACGTCTGAAGTCTGAAGTCTGAAGGCCCTTCTCGTCTTTCGTATATTACAGCCTTGGGAAAATTTTTATCTTCCTTTTCTCACGGCTTCCACCTTTATTTGCAGACCACAGATCTCTAGTTCACGCCAAGTGTATCTAATCAGCAACCATGTCAAGTTATACAGAGACTTCAAGTCGTGAATCGTCGCGAAGAAGGACAACACAAGGGCAAAAGGATCTTCCTGAGGAATTGAATCTTGTTGAGGTATGAGGGCCACATAGATTTGAATAACAACATCAATGCTACGCAAACAAACTGGCCCTTAAATGATTTCAGAAAGTAATTCAAAGTTCACCGAGAAGATTAGGAACAAGTTATTTTTTGCATCACAATTCATGCACCTCTGCAAATTGAACGCAGACATGATTCCGTGACTTTTACATGTTTGTTTGTTCAACTCACTAAACGTGTAAATGTTTTAATAGCTTTGTATTACTTTATTTACAGACGGCTTATCTGACATGACAGCAAATGAAAGGTGTTCATTACTTTTTCAAAGATTTCAAGTTTATAACATTTCGTGATGCCTCTTAACAATTATAGGATTTGAAACAATGTTAGCAGGGCCTTCGTTTTAGCACTGAAAGGGGTTACCGTAGGTTAAACAAACAAGAGCTAATACCCAGATACCAAGACAAAGCCGGGCAAATATAGACCTACACTAAATACTAATTACATATTATGATAGAAAAGTATAGATCCCTTTCAAAGTAATCTTGAATGCAAGGCTACCAGAAAAATACAAAATGGCACAAATTCCAGCAAGAAAGAGTGTGATTTCTTTCCTATTTTCTGCTAGCCTCTCATCTAAGACAATTTTGAGAGGGGTCTATTGATGTGTTGCAAGCATTCACAAGAGAGTCATATGACAAAGACATGGCAGCCATGTTGGTGGTATTAACAATGGATGCTAATGATAAATCTTCTGTTAAAAATCAACAACATGGCAGCGATGACATAAAATACAATAAAATACCATCTAAAAAAAAGCTATTAAAAAATAGAATCATAAATGTTCCATTTTTCTTGTTCCTTCTTAGAGTGATGATGCATCACCCAGGAATTGGTTGACATTCATGTTTTCCTGGCCAATACAAAAGCACAGGTCATCAATAGAGGTGTTTACTCAATGGTCAGCCATACTATTGTACTTACCAATTGGAATTTTGTCCATCCTTGATACAAAAACTCCCTCAACAATATTTGGCCTTGAAAGTGGCAAATATAGTGATGGAATATCAAGAATATCAGGAATGCAAAGCATAGTTGTGGCATTTCTCTACACTATCTTCTCAAGAGCAAGTCCCTGCATCTCATCCAACTGTATCATCCTTGCGACATCATTCGAAAGAATAGTGCTTGTTGATGTTTTATTATTCTTAATATTTTGGCAGCAATTGATTCCAGTTCAATTTTTGTTGTCTATCGTGTTATTGGACACTGGCCTGTCAATCATCACTATTGTATTGTGGTTTTGTGAATCTGATGTAGCTTCCATTGGAAAGTATTTCAGTAATATATTCCAAGTAATGTCCTTCACTGAGCCTTCATCACATCATTCTTCTAGGGCTATTCAGATGCTAGGTCTTATACAATTGTTTCTTGGGTCTCTCATGGTTGCATTCCCAAATCTAAGCAATCAGTTATTACACCTCAATGCCAATGATTTAGATGGCCATTCTCAAGGTTTGTTGTCAGTTTGCTACATGACAACAGCTGCAGTTGGTTGTATTCACTTCTTTTCTGGTGGAGCTGACAGCAAGGCATATAATGCTGCTTGTGTATTTTATCGTATGGTTTTTAGCATCCCTTTCCTTGTTGTCTTAGGGATGTTGAATCAGATTCCATTTGCCTTAATGGGATTTTTTGTAAGTCTTGATGCTGTCAATCTTTTAGTTATTTTTCTTTCTCTGTGTATTGGTGAAAATTGAACATGTCAACTGAACAGTTACTTCATCACTTATTTGCTCTGCCTGCAACACATTGACATGTACTTGTGACGACTCTATTAAACCATGGAAAATCCCAAACCAGAGGGATTTCATTAAAACAACTGGCAAACTCTGTTGTCTACTTCCCATGCCTATGCTGCATAGTTTTACCATAACCATGTCCAAATGGTACAGCCTCTTCATTGATACAGCTGCCTATATCAAGTAAACCATCCACCTACTTCAAGTTTTAATGAAATCCCTGAAATCAAGGCTGGGCTTAATTCTTTCCAGAAGAAAAGATTATCATTGCATGGAGTCAATTTTGCATCACATTCTACAATCAAGACTTTTTAATTTACTAAATTTAGATCTATAAGAAGCACCCCACTACAAAAAAAAGGTGCTGAAATGATGAAACTTTTTTCCCAGAATGAAAAAAAGTTGAGTTGAATGCCTTCCCTGAAAGGAATTATGGGCCACTATTTTTGGTTAGCATTTTTCGAGGATTTTCCAAGTATACAATGTAGATTTTTCTTGTTGATTGAAATATAATTCCACCATGAGTTTGACTAGCATTTAGTAATGGGAAATGATAATCAAAATATGATGTCAAATCCTCAATTCTGATTGGTTGACCTTGAGTTTGTTCTGAAGGTCAACTCAGCTGGTTACTATGTATGTTAATGTTGTTATCCATAAAATAGAAACTGCAAAACTTTTAGTGTGATATTGAAATTAGTGGTAAAGTATTGAAATATTCCATGCTAAGCATAAAAACAATTTCAGAAATTGTAGTTCTTATATGACAGCAATTTAAATGGTACTGTCTTCAAGATTTTAATCTATTTTGAATTGAATGTATTCTGAGAATAATCTAAGGTAAAGTAAGAAATGCTAATAAAAGTTTGTCTAACTATGTTGAGCTTCTGCTACCACAGACATGGATCATAAGATCTAGTTTACACTAGTGATGGAAGTATAAGCATAATGACATACACAAATGCACATAATACTTTCCATGTTTTCGATGTTGAGGACCTCACTTGTACTTGTGACCCCCCCCCCCCCCCCCCCTATAGAAAAGGAGTGATAAATAATAAATCAATCTGGCTGTAGGCTATTTTTAATGCCCCTTTAATGCCAGCCATTTTTGTACCTTTCATGACGGCTGTAGCAATTAGCTCTATTACTGCTAAAAAAAACTTTGAAAATCTTGACAGTTTTCTGGAAAAGACTGTGAGCTGGTCTGGATCCATGCCTGAATGGGTAATTGAATAAGTGTTCAAGATTATCTGCACTTGCATGTGTTATTATGATTGTGTTGTATTACTAGTGAAAATCAAGCCTAATAAGAAACTTTTTCACAAAAGGATGATAACTTGTGGAATCACTAGCTAAATGCTGTAAATATCTCAAATTTGCTTGTCATTAACATTATCATTTACATCTTCCATATAAAATGTGGCCAAGGTGTAGAAAAGATTCCAGGGGAAATATAAATGTACATCAAATATCTACATTGTACAACTGAAGATAACCAAATGTCGGATATTCCGTTGATCCCGAAGTCCTCGATTCCTGTTCAAATTTCCGCGCGCTGAATCCAAACATTATAGGTGATTGACACGTTATTGTTGCGAGCAATACGTCCACCATTTCTCGCTGCACAAGACACGAGATCGTCACGATCCATCCAGCAAAATGAACTTACACGATGATCCAGTTATGGATGATTTATTGATAAGGGGAGAGCAAGCAAGACGGAAAAGATCGCACAAAAGACGACGATTAAAGCCTGATGAAGTGACTGATAATACTAATCTTCGGTTGGAAACACAACTCCAACCACAACAGGTATGTTTTGAATTTCGTTTTCATGTACACCGATTTATCGAAATCGACACTTGTACGATAGGTCTAATGTCCCGGAAAAAAATAATTTACTTTCAAAAACTTTGGATTTTTCCTTCCATTTTCCAAACCCCTTTTTTGGAATTTTCTGAATAAGAAATGAACTATCTACGGAATCTACTAGCTTGTGCTATAGTTCCTGTTGGTATCGAGCGCGACAACACTTTTGCAAGGCTTCTGCGGTTTCCGATTTTACACAATTTCTTGTAATTTGTTCCCAAAACATCCTTTGACAGTTAACTGGTGATCTGCCCGATTTTCATAATATTTGGAGGGCTTTACATTAACGACCTATGAAACGAAAGACTGAAAATTCAAAACATGAAAAAACTGTTAAGCACATGTTATCGTTAGGGTAGATTTCTATGAGTTAGACCGAAAATATAATCACGACTTTGCGTTACAAATGTTCAGGGTCGATGGTTTTTAACGCGGTAATAAAACTCAATTAAAAAATAGATACGCTCTTTACAAACCAAGCGGTAAAAGACATTTCGTAAAAGGAATTCTGGGCGGTATATCAAATACCTGATTTCTAAGTGAATTTGAATTAAGGGTGAAACGGAATTACGAAGTTTCGAATTATTCAATAGAATATTATTGCCACAAAAATGTACTTTCCTAAAAATTGTCTAAAATCCTCAAAAAAGATTTCCATGCGTTCGTTCACACTTCATTGGAAGTGAATTTTGAGAAAGAGGAATTAGGGATTTTTAAATTATTTGTACTGATTTTCATTAATATTTTAAAAAATATCTTTTCAAAACATTTTTTTTTAGTTTTCACTTTTAAAGGAGTTAAAATGATATTAGCGGACTGTAAAACGTCTGCTTACAAGCCCATCATATTTCAGCTGTTTACACATATAGTCTTTCATATTTCCTACCAACGTTCCAAGTGGAATAGAATTAAATGTGGTTGCTTGGTAACCAATTTCATTTTAATGTTCTTCATCTGGAATGTTCTATATTTTTCCCTTGTGCAAGTGTTAATGACTTTATGTTTCTGGTGCTAGAGCTAGATGAGAGGAAATAAATAGGAAATAAAAGCAGGCATTGGAGAGATAGAATAAACACTTTTTTAGTCTACCTTTTTCTTTTCCTCTCTCTTCCTTTTCTCTTCTCTCCTCTTCTGTTCTCTTCTCTTTTCTCTGTCCTGTTTGCTTTCATCTCTTCTCTTCCTTTGTTTATTTCTTTATTACTTCTTTCATAATTATCTGTCTCTTTAATTTGCTTGGTATTCATCGTATTCCTTTCATAATTTTTAATCTGTCCAGCCTGTTCCAAACCAAGAATTTGCTTGGTTCAATAAAATCTTCCCAGATATTTTAAGTGCCGTAATAGTTAGCAGTTATTTTGTGCACTTCAAATAAACCTTCCATCTACATCTACTTTATTTTTCTTCTCTTCTCTTATCTTCCCTTCTGTTTTCTTCTTTTTTCTTTGTTCTGTTCTGGTCTCTCTTCTCTTCCTTTGTCTCTTTCTTTACAATTTCTTTCACAATTATATATCTCTTTTTTTTTCATTGGCTTGGTTTTCATTTTATTCTTTTCAATCTGTTTAGCCTGTTATGAACCAACAATCAGAAAGTATTTTATCTTGTTTGGTTTCATAAATTTTCCCAGATATTTGTAGTATAATTTTCCTCATATTAATTACTGGTTTGTCATGTTTATACTTCAGAATAAATCTTCCAGTAACTGGTTCAAGGAGATGATATCATACCCCTGCACCAAGAGGCTATCACTGATGGAATCCTTTACACTTTGGTCAGCAATTCTTTTATATCTCCCAATTGGCTTGTTTGTACTGATAAACCCTGAACACAGTTCCATTCCAGTCATGAAAGAAAGCAACATCTACACAAGAGGCTACCAAAGGATTTGTGGAACCCACACCATCGTTGTTGCATTTCTCTTCATCATTTTCTCCAGAGCGACAGGCAGTAATTCCATCAAAGGTGTCATCTTAGGCACAATATTAATAAGAACAGTCTATGCAAGTGCAAGCTTATATTTGTTATATATAAGACAGTATATTCCCATCCAAATGGTGTATACCACTTTAGCAATAGATGCTGGCCTTTCATCCATTACCTTTATATTATGGTTCTATAAGAATCCAGAGGCATCTTTCAAACAGTATTTCAAATCCACCTGGCAGCTTATCAATCCCTCAAGCTGTCCATCACATTCCTCTTCAAATGTGGTTCAAATCCTTGGGTTTTTCCAATGTATTTTGGGAATGTTTTTCTTTATTTTCCCCAACCTAGCACTTCAAGTATTTCAGATCAACCCTAAAAACATCCACGGATACTCAAAAGGATGGTTGTCCATTGGGTTTATGTCTTCAGCAGCAATAGGTATTATCCATGCTCTTTCTGGTGGTTTTGATAGTAGGTCATATAATTTTGCTGTGGTTTTCTATAGAATCATATACAGCATCCCTGTAGTGATATGCTTAGGTTTGTTGGGCCACATACCATGTGCTCTAGGGGTTTACTATGTTTCTCTTGATGGATTTTGTGCTTTTGTAACTTTTATAGTACTTTATAATGAGTCTGTAGCTACTGGTAAAAAATAGAACACTGAACCAGTGGACAAACTAGTGGACTTTTACAAATCCTGAAGTCTTTTTTTCAAATTCATAAAAAAATGCTGTGTTTATTGACTACAGATTCATTCATGTAGGGTTAGCCTCATTTCAATGTCAAAACATTTACGAATACCAACAGTAAGAATAAGGAATGCAACACTTCAACAATACAAACACTTTGAAATTCCCCTGGACCTTCACACTGGAAACATGAATATTCTACAATGGAGGCCTACCCGTGTAAATATAGACATTAGTATTTTACAAATTCAAAAAAAGAACTATTCTGTCAGATATTTACCTGAGCCGCAATAAAGATACATTAGATATACCTAGTAAGTATTAAAGAAAATAAAGCAAACGCTAGTATTTTTATCACTATAATTTTGCAAAATATAAGGTTTTAGTGAAATTTCTAACATTTCAGCAATTGCTATTTATACTAAAACAAAGTGACACTTTGCACTCTTAAATTGCTATGGCTACAGGTCTTAGTGTCATAATTTTATAAGATAAATTCTAATATAATAGGAAATGCTTTAATATCTAAAAAAGAACTGTACATGCTTTACAAAAATATATATAGAAAGACCTTTAAAAGATTATAAGGAAAATTTATATTGATAATATTAATATTTTTAAAAGTTGAGAATGTTATTTGTATTTCTGAGTAAGCTTATATTTTGTAGTTTTCGAGTATTTATAAGATACTGCAATTTTATTAAACTGTTGAAATGTAAAGTTTGTCTTAACTATTTATTTACCAGCTATGATTATCCTCCTTTTTCCCATTTACTCACTAACTGAGGGCTTTCAATTATCAGGACACTAAGGAGGAGGGGAGTCAGCAAAATAAGTTATTGGTGTTTGTTTAAAATATTATCTAAACCCTACTATAAAGCCCCTCTATATTTTTCCGAACCTCTGATGATATATAAAATCACCTATGGACTGCGGAGCACCCTAAAAATTGGGGGGGGGGGGCTAAGATTGGAAAATATAAGAAACTAGTATGGAAAAAGGGCAAAAGTGGGTGGCTATAGCCACTACCCCCCCCCCCCCCCCCCCCAACCAGCTCCCCTGTCTCCATAGTCTTTGTTACCCAGTTATAAAAAACTTACCAGAACAAAGCAGAACAAAGTATCCTCCTCCCAAAAAGATTTCACCACTCCCCCCAGCCACCACCCCCACCATCATGCCTTAAGCGAGTTAAAACTGGAAGGCTTCTTACAAAATAATACAACATAACATATCAAGTAAAGCTAGTGCTTCTAGGCTATACTCCTTCAAAAACAAAACAATGAATTTCAGTTCTTAGAAGGTTGACTGTATTGTTTCTCCTCCAAACGAGTTTTGTTCAACTGGGAATTCCCTTATTTCAAGGGTCTATTGAAATCACAATTTGTAAGCTAAAACATCGTAAGATTCGTCATTTAAGATTGGAAATTAATCTTACCTATTCGACAGTTTTCATTCTTCTAGCTTGATCCATGAAAATATCCCAAATAATGAATATTCCTGTGACATTCTTCCTGGCCTTCTATATGTCAAGTTCAGCGAGACTTTTCCTTGGTTTTAAGAGGTTTCTTTCCTTGGAATTTCTTCTACTTACAATTCAACATTTGTGCTAGCTAATGCTATTTATATTTCTTCTTAAAAGTGAGTAAAAATGGCGTAAACGAAGGAAAAATATCCCTTCCAGTAACAAAATGGCTGCCACTGATTCAACACCAACTGCTACGAGAATACAAAGGTGTTGGTCAGTGGCGGGAAAATTGTGATGCGTAGCACGCGCGTGCCAGCGATGCCCGAATATTGGCGGGAAAACTTTCTGGAGGCATGACGGGAGTTTACGAGGTTCTTTTCCTCACATCCAACTTTTAAAAAGTATGAAGATAGTCGTAACTAGAAGATTATTTACAATGACACAAAATATCAACGTTTCGCTTAAAAGACAAGTTATTTGTCTTTAAAACATCGACGTTCACATGTGCCGAATATAATGCAAATGAACTCAAACAATAGGTTTTGCTCATTTGCATTAGATTCGGCACATGTGAACTTCGACGTCGTATCGAAACCTAGGCTCAGATTACCAGCCGTCGGGGTTTCGTGCGCCCGCGATACTCTCCCCGCGGGCGCACGAAACCCCGACGGCTGGTAATCTGAGCCTAATCGAAACCGGGCCTTAAAGAATAATAAAACAAACTATTCTAGCCGATGTTCCCCGTCTTGGCGCGGCGGTACCAAGAACAAGCGACCTTTTTTCATTTTGATTTATTCATTTAGCCACTTCATAGAAGAGAATTATTTCAAAAAAGCATTCGTATATTATGTACTATTCATATAATCACTTACTAGTTATACAGTGTTTTCAAGTGGCATACCGTGGAATATCCAACGAGTCACTTGTTGTTTCCATTATACACACGAGCCTTTAGGCGATATCAACGGTATCCACGGTATGCCACAAAAAACCATTGTATAACCATCTTATCCCACACCATAGAAAATACAAATGCGTAGATTCGACGCGCAGTGCATGATGGGAAGGAAGAGTGAAATACTGACGAATATACAACAGCTTTCCTGCTTTCCGATTGGCTGTATTTTCTATGGTGTGGGATAAAATGGTTATACAATGTTTTTCTAAAACCATGGATTTTTTAAAAGTATCTCCGGCATTCTAAGCTTCCATTTGAGTCAGTTTCGCTGGACATACATAGCTTAGAATGCAGTGTTTAAGCTTTCCGCGTTTTTGGCCTCTTTTTTGTCATCTTTTTCGTCCGAATCCTGAATAATATTTTGCTTTTTGTCTTCTTCGTTGACATAACCCAGATTGGTTTTCTTCTCCTCTTGTTCTGCTTCTTCTTTCTTTGCTTCATAGCTGGGTTTGTTCAGTTCCTCCATACCAACTAAATTTCCAAAAAAAAGTTATGACTTTATTTTTAATGTCTTCAAATTATTTTCACTTGCTTTGCTGCAAGATAAAAAGCTGGATATTTTTTTATTTTTTTTAATTTTTATTTGCATTATTAATAAAGGCTGGTCCTCACTATCGCATATATAACCACAAGCATAAGCACAAGGATTAAAACGCTCCGTTCTTCTTCTGTTTGTGCTTATGCATATGTCGCTAGTGAGGACCAGGCTTTGCTAGTGATGATCTTGAATTTACCTGTTGGAGGGTGAACTTTATCGTCCCCAATCACTTCCAAGGTTGGTTTTCCTTTTGTCTCTGGTAAAAACCAGCAGGCAAATGCTGCCAAAAAGGTCAGGCCACCCATGAGACCGAAAGGTAGTATGGGATTGATTCGGCTCAATTGAACCACAAATGGTGCTGCTGCAGCACCAACACGGCTGACTACAGACAACAGACCCATGCCACTGTTCCTGAAAAAGTATGATTCATTCAGAAAAGGTTACGACAGTGATCACTGAAACGGCTGAGGAAGGGGTCCAACTTTTACTCAGTGGTATATCTACTATATTTTTAAGTTTCCCTGGGCCAACATGGTTGCGGGAAAGGGGAGAGGCTAAAAAGCTGTAACGACAAGATTTGCTGCAGTAATTTTAAAATCCAGTGTAATATAAGTCCCCTCTGCCTGCTTCCTCCGTGTCATTAATTTGCTGGTAAGCCCTTTCCATTTTTATTGCATAATGATAAAAAAAGAAAAAACAATTACAAAAAAACCCAGCTGGAAATAACTGAAGGTAAGCTAGGAAAGATTTAGTACCTGACCATGGTTGGAAAAAGTTCAGCTGAGAACACATAGATCGCGTTGAAGGACGTTGTGATGCACATCTTCCCCAGCATGCCACCAGTTACACGACCAACGGTGAAATCTGGAATCAAAAAATATTCCTGGCCTTTTATAAATATTGCATAATTTACTTTAGTGGTTCAGACTTGTGCCAAGCAGACGCACTTGCTAACTCGACAAGGATATAGCCATGGCTAGTCTATCATTGTGCATACCCAAATTCACAGTCTTATGAGCGATAGTCCGAGATTTCTACACTCTGATTGGACCTTTGAAAACCATAGCAACGAGAGGCAACCTTTACGCCAATTACCCATGTCACCCGATTACTCATGAAAATTGAAAAATTTTAATTGAACAAACTTACAAATATTATCGGTGCCGCTAGGGATGAAAGAAACAGCCACACAGGCAATGGCACCAGCCACAAGATAAGCAATAACAGTTTTCTTTCGACCAAACCTTTGAACATAAAAACGAATAAAATTTATGGGTATAAATATAACAAGCTTAAGATTTCACTTAGGAATCAATTTGCTATGGTTTTCTACATAAAATATGTTGTCTTGACTCCATATTTCACTGTCTCGGGTAATCTGATGCCATAATCTCATCATTCAAATTGGTTCGGCTTCGATGATCAACTAGACATCGCCTTACATGGTGCGTGTGACCCTCCTGCCTTCCCATTGAGTCAGTCCATTGCAGGAGCGGATGCAGGATTTTGTTCAGGGAGGGGTGCAGGGCAACCAAAGAAAGAAAACATTAATTCGTATAGGTATCTTCAAAATATGGGTACAAAGTTTCTCCGAGGGGGGTGCACCCCTCCCCTGGATCCACCCCTTCATTGAGTACAAAAGTGCATGTGTTTTTGTATTTGGGATGTTTTGGTGAGATTAGTTTGTTAAGACAACTTACAGACGTGCACGTACCACCCTAAAAAAGTTCTGGCAACGGTCCAGCTAGTATGCCATGCAATAAAATATGGATACATTCATGCAGTTTGTCACCTGTTACAGTTGTGAATGACCAACACATTTCCTGGAATCTCTACCAAACTGGTGAGTACAAAGTTAAGGTACATACTGCCACCCAACTCGCTAGCGCTCATCGATACTCCATAATACACCATCCCGTTCACGAACCTGTAGATAACATTTAACGGAGAAATAAGAGATAGTTTTTCCTATGCATAAAATAAGCTCGGCTAGCGAAAACCAATTTCCTTTGGCATGTAGCTATACTACATGGTTGTGGATAACCATAACACAATGCAACTGTAAAAATTACTGCAAAGCTGAGAAGTTCCATTAGAGAGAACGCTTTACCTTTTTCTTGGGTTCTGTTGTTCCTTTGTAACAATCATGCAATATTATCACCATACCCATCATCACCATCACCAGAAGCATCCTCACCACCATCACCATAATCATAAACAACAATATCATCATCATCATCGCGTATCATTATCATCATCATGGATGGCATGGGTGGCGTAGTGGTTTAATGTTCGCCTCTCACCGCTGTGGTCCGAGTTCGAGCCCCAGCTCGGGTCAGATCATATGCGGTGAATTGAGTATGTTTGATGTGTTGTTCTCTCCTGTGCCACGAGGGTTTTCTCCGGGTACTCTGGTTTCCTCCTCCGTAAAAATCAACATGTAAGTTGAGTTGTATGCATAGAATATATAATGTAGTGGTAGTGTGCGTGAGTGACAGTGGGCCAAATTGCAAACCAGTATTCAGTAAATGAATTTGAATCCCACTATAAAAAAAGTGATTTATTTATCATCATCATCATCATCATCATCATCATCATCAACAACAACAACAACAACAACAACATCACCCAATCCATCATCATCGTTATCATGGCATGGGTTTTTTCCAGATAAAGTGTATTTCATACAGTCCGCACTAATATGTGGAGGACGATTTACAGGCTGCATATTTATCTATCTAATCAATGGCACCATCGCAGCTTACCACGCGTAACACTGTAGCAGCGTCATCAGAGCAAGTCTAGGCGTCCTGAATAGCTCAAAGAATCCTTTGTTTGGAGGCACGACAGGCACACGTAGGTCTTCTGATGGCATCTGGTGTTTGTTTACTCGAGCGACGTGTTCCAGGGTTTGTTTTGCCTGTTCTTTGCGTCCAACGATAAGAAGCCAGCGAACAGACTCTGGAACAAACCTGAAAAAAATCACAAAGACACTCAATTTCTAGACACTTTTGGCGCTATATATATAACGATATTGTCCTCATGCTTCTTTTCCACGACACCTATTAAAAAAAAGCACTGCGCATGTTCAGAAAACCATCGGGAAAATTACGAAGGAGTACACAAACACTTAAATGCGTAAGAACACGTGTGAATTCACCACTTTCCATACATCGGTTCACTGGTCAAACACAGTATTCAACCGAGGCTGCATGGTTCAAATTTTGATAATGCATTGAAACTACCTTGCAGCCTCGATTTAATGCTTCGTGTTTGACCAGTGAACCGATGTATGGAAGATTGAGAATATTATGAAGTTAGTCAACCCTTTCGCATTACGTTCCGCCTGTAGTAATTTTCGTCTACTGGCTAAATCATACAAGAGAAATTTTGGGAATGTTTAGAAAACGCCGAAGGGTGTTCAAAAGTGACAAGCTCCGTTGCTTTTCCGAGCATGCAAAATATACAGCTATTTAAAAAAAAAAAGGTTGGTGAAGGTTTTGTTGCATGTTGCATACCAAGCTTGAAATGCACTTTGGCCGATGTGAATGCAATCAGCGAAAGATCACAACGATATGGATTTTTTCTAAACTTTGTACATGTACATTTTTCCTTCATATTTTCTTCTGTGCTGATACTATTTACATGTGAATATAATACATTTCAAACATGCAGTATGCAGTATGCAGTATGCAGTATGCAGTATGCAGTATGCAGTATGCAGTATGCAGTATGCAGTATGCAGCATAAAACAAAACCTTCACCAACATTATCTAAAATTGCCGTATTTCCCGTCATTGAGTTCATTATGATATGAAATGTTTTTCTATTCTCCTATAGTTGTCATGACATGGTTGTGCCATGCTTTTATATATATTAAAAAGATGTTAAAAACTTACTTCCAAAAAACAACTACAAAGACAAATGGTACGACGGAGATAATGGTCAACCATCTCCAGTCTCGGATAAAGTAGGCTTTCAACCCAATGGCCATCAGGGCAAAGGTAAAATAAAACCACACCAATGTACCAGACAAAGCTCTCTTCGCAGGCCCGACCAGCTCTGTCGCCAACACAAACATTGTGAGTATACTTCCTCCTTCAAAGATACCAACAGCAACTCTCAGTAGAAGAACAAGCCAAACAGCCTTGACAAATGACATGACAAATGTCAGAACCATCACCATGATTACAGAGGGGAAAAGAACGCTACGACGACCATATTTGTCGGCTATGGCTCCAAGAATGATGGCACCCAACGCCCAGCCAAAGAACAGCACAGAACTGGCCAACCATGCGTAGATACTTTTGTCACAGACGAGATCAAACTAACGAGAAAAAAGAGGGATTTGTTTAAAGAAAGGAAAATGAGCGGCTTGTAAATTTGTTTGTTTTAAAATGCGCGGACAGCGAGGGGTCAGAAGGTCGATAGCTTGGGCTGGCTGTGTTAATTAACTAGACAACCGAAAACCTGTTTTACTGGTTTTCCACTGTTTTGACGATGATCAAACTACCCCCTCCCCCACAATCTACAGTGATGCTATCTTTTCGTGGCGACACTTATCAAAGGTCTTAAATTTTGTAACTTCATGTCATGTCTTCAAATCATAAACAAACATTTAAAGTTGAATTTCGAGGACAAAAAAATGACAAAGCCTTCAACAGCAAATTATGCAATCTTTGACCTTCTTATTTTCGTAAAGAAACTACATAGTAAGGTCAAAAGTTATACACAAAACATATTAAAAACGCCAATATTTTCACAAATCATTGTTTATGAACATGCATAAGTCCCGTTTTAGTTCGCGATTAATTCAGTTTTTGAGTGAGTAATGTGATCGTCCGGGTGAGTGTAGTCTTGAGAAAGACTGTTGTTGGTAGAGACTGACGTTTCGACAACCTGAGCAGAAGTCATCTTCAGAGTACAGTAATGAATGAAAGAAAGTAGATGGTATTTATAGCTCTGGTTCTGCGGTCGTAATCGTAAACAGTAATTAGTCGGTATTGCGTATAGTCGCGTCGGTATAGTCGCAAGTAGTGGTCTACTGTTGGGTAACGTAGGTGTTGTCAGTTAATTCTGTTTTCAAGGATCAGAATTGACGGCATGTCAAGATGTCCACCGTAATTCAAAAAGTCCACTGAAAAAACAAGTTTTAAACTGATTCTACTTGACTTTTACGAAAGTATATCTTTCTGTAAAAACACGCGACGTTCACAATTCAATATTCACGGACAAAACTCTCGAATTTTGACAGCTCAAGCGATCCGGCACAGATTGTACAGATTGTTAGGGGGACATTGACAAACACTGGCCACTGACAGTTGTTTGCATATAATAATTGAGTAAGAGCGAGAGCGTTTCGGTTGTACATATACATTAAAGGATTCTCATGCGTATTGCACGGCGAGAAGGACGTTTAAAGCTCGTGGATTTCCAAGTTTAAATGAAAAACAATACCACATAATTGGAACATAAGACTAGTGCGCAATTTGAGACACCTTGCGAAATTTGCGATACCTAAAAAGGGTCACCGCAGTTGTTATTACCGATGGAAGTATTTTCTTAATTGTGTAATTATTTCTTACCATTAAACACGCACAACAAGATCTAGACTAAACTAAGCATGAAAGCACGCTTGGCAAGATAAATGCAAACCATGATGCTATATAAGGAATCCGCTCAACTCTGTTAATGATAACAGCAAGACGTTGATCTAAATTTGCACACCTACCTCCGTGACAATAGTTCTATGTGGTCCTTCGTACAAATCATAATCTGCAAACTTCCAGTCGGATCTGTTCAGGGAGCATCTTCTCTCGTACAGTGCTATAGGTTTGGTGCTGGTGCTAAAGACTTCTCTCCCAGTAGCGTTGGCTTGTAGGCACGCTGTACTGTTGGTTGTACACATCCATGGCGGTTCATAAGCCACGAATACCATGATTAGGGTTTGGTAAGTAATCGGGAAGAAAATGAACAAGAACATGGCAAGGACACGCTTCTGGAACGGCCCAAATTGACCGATCCGCTCAAGCACTTGATCTACGTCCATTTTAAGTTCGCAATAAATTGAGGCTTTGTTTGTTTGAGACGACTTCGGAAAGTTCGACAAATCCCCCGCAGTAAGCGATGTTAAGGGTTGTGACATTCATCTTAGCAGTTTTAATATCCATTGTTTAGAGGTCAAGAGGTCTTAATACACTACATCCACTGTCATATCAAAGACACTTGAGCCATCCTAAACTAGCCTGCGTAGCACGCCCTCGCGAGGGGAGGAGTGTTACGCAGGCTCCCGGGGGGGGGGGGGGGACACCCTATAATGGACTATACGAGGATGCTCCGCCCGAAAGGGGTACTTTTTTCAGGCCGCACGTTTAGAAAAGTGGCGGAAATTTGTGAGTTTTGGTATTACAAGGGGTAGATTTTCTTCAAAGGTATATACAGGCAAAAAAGGTATAAAAAGGGGTACCTTTTCGCTGAAATTTGGTATAGAAATGGGTAAGGGGTCGAGAGTTCGGGCGGAGCATCCCCGTATGAAACGACCCGAAGTACCCCCCCTCCCCCCGCAGGCTATCCTAATCAAGCAAATAAGACGATATTGCGTGCTACAGTTAATAGACAATCGGCTCGATCACATTCAATTTGTGTTTATTTTCGTTTAGTTTTTGATGACTTGCCGAGGAACTAAAGAAGCCAGGTTGAATTCAACGTTACGTTCCGAGATCTAATTATTTGCAGATGTCATGATTAGATTTCGTAGATATGACACGCACGAACCTTTCCGATGACATTGCGCACCACATCACAGGTAGGTAACAGGGTTTGTAGAGGGGAAAGGAACACACATTTCTCCCTCCTCCCTCATTTTCCCCTAATCAATAGTGCGCCGCTACGCAGGCTACCTAATATCAAGGACAGAGGCCTCTGTATCAAGGACGTGTTTTTAGCTTTTTTTATGTAATACGATAGTGTAATTCGAGTTATTGTTAATATAAAATAACGTGTGTAATTGTATATGGACCGGAAGTGATTTCATACAATTACACACGTTATTTCAACAGTAACTCGAAAGACAAGCTAAAATAGTGTGCTTGATTAGGAAAGAAATTTAAATGCGGGAGGAGGGAGAAACGGCAAAAAATTAAAATTAAAAAAATAGGGAGGTGGGAGAAAAACGACATTAAAAATAGGGAGGAATGATATTTGAATGTGTGTTCCTCTCCCCTCCATACAAATCCTGCTTAGGTATTCGATTTCCAGTCATATTTATTGAAATGTCATTAAATTTCTCCTGTGTCAAGTCACTTGATAGTATTATGATCTGAAACCACGCGCGGGAGTCTCCTCCACGTTTGAAGTAAAACTAACTCTTTATACAGGGACCGCGTGGGGGGAGGGGCTGGTAGTGCTATAGCCCTACTAAGTTTTCCTAGATCCCTTTTCCCATACTAGTCTCTTATATAGCCCCACCACTTATTAGGGTGCTCAGCGGTCCATGTTATTTTGTTTTCAACGGTCTAAGAAAGCTGCTTTGGTACGAGTGACACACGATCGGTTCTTAATATAAAACAGACTAACATCACGAGATTGAAATCAGAGTTAGATGTTCATTGGATGACTAGTAAAGGTCAGTCGTACCAAAGCAGCTTTCTTTATATAATAGACCGTTGAAAACAAAATAAAGCGTTAGTTTTACTCCACGTGGAGGCGACTCTGGCGTCCATGCTGAAACGGCTTCACAGGGACGGGATACCAATCAGGACCCCCTGCAATGCAGGACTTTGGACGTTCTTGACTCCTTTTACAAAAAGTGGGCTTCCTGTGGAAAACATTTCGAGCCAACATGGCGGACGAAGTGAAGAGTTGAGTTCCTAATACATCTTAAGGGCTCGCGTACTTTAAAAAGCATAATTTCATGATTCTTCTACGTAGGACATAATAACTAGTATATCCATTGATGGACGGCTTGGCTCTGTGCTACAAGAAGCTTCGAAAAGTTTATACGGCTCTGGAAGAAGTGAAAACGAGAGTCGAAAAAGTTCATTCCGATAGTTGTGTTCAGGTTAACTCGTTAGCCAACTTACTAGAGCAGTTGGCTGCTTGTGATAAGGTGTCTTTTGATAAAGAACCACTGGTTGAAATGGTCGATCTCAAGCCAAAACTAAGATACAAGCTTGTCAAGGCTATAGAATCTTTGTTGGTCAAACTAAGGAACGATTTGTAAGTATCCCAAGTATGTATTATGGTGATGAAACCCAGATGCCCTCCCCCAGGGGATTACCCGAGGTATTTATGTCAG
Source organism: Anthopleura sola (assembly GCA_023349425.1). Lineage (NCBI taxonomy): Eukaryota > Metazoa > Cnidaria > Anthozoa > Actiniaria > Actiniidae > Anthopleura > Anthopleura sola. The sequence continues at coordinate 11,816,765 of JALHLI010000001.1, forward strand.
ATGTCAACGAAGGCATTAGTCAATTCTCAATAGAGAGAGGGTATATTGAGATGCATTATTGTCCCATTCATTCATTCATCCATCCATTCAGTCAGTCAGTCAGTATCTGGACCCTCTTTGACCTTGTGTTACATTACAGTACTTAGGAGCTGCACCAGTGTTTTCAAATGACTGATGCATAGTTAACAACCTGTTTTAAAATATGTAATACTATTCTTACTTCTTTATAGATCAACTCTTAAAGATATATCAAGGAAAATATCAGAGCAGAGGAAGACTTCTTTTGATGTTTACACACAACATGCTACCCAAGGTACCTAAAATGTTATCTCTAAATAAACAATGTCTGGTGGTAGGTCTATGATGATTCAGGTTAGGATCAAGGAGAAACCATTAACAGAAGACTCTGATTATCTAGATGACTTTAAATCAATTACTGTGATTCTCAATATTCTGCAAACTCGGTAGCTGCTAGTTGCCAGTTGGAATTTCGATTTTCACTGCTGCCAGTCAAAAATATAAAAGGTACCGACTGATTAGTTTTGGCTGATGTCAGGGAAAAACAACCTTCACAACAAGCTGTTGAAATGTCCGAGTTCACAGAATATTGAAAATCACAGTTAAGTATTATAAGAACCATAAGAGTCATTTCAAAAATAAATTTCATAGTTTGATGAAAAGTATTAGCATTGATTGTGTGTAAAATATTCAGCACAGAGAATGAAACCTGTGAAATCCTAAAGCAATAATTGCTTATTGTATTTGTTCATTTGTACACATTCCTCACCTCATTACCATGGGCTGTTAGTAATAAATAAATAAATATATTACATGATATTGGGGCTAACACTGAGCAATAGGCCTTTTGCAGCAACAGGTCACGTGACCCTACCCCCTTAATTCGAGCAGCTGTGTCAAAATGAATATCATAAAATGAATAAAAAGAGCACCTATAGAGAACTCAAAACTAGAGTATTATTCTAGTATGAGTCATACCTGTTATATAGATACATGTACATTCTTGTTTGTAACTGGCTTTCCACCTTGGTGATCCTTCTGACCTTGAGTGTCTGTTCTGCATTAGGGACTTTAACACTTGAGGAAACATTACAAGGAAGCCCAATATGTCCATCAGTTGCTGATCTGTTAGAATGGTTAACAGAAATTGACAGCTCCTATGCTCAACTGTATCCTAACTTTCCTGTAAAGTATTTAAAATATCACATTGTTTATAATCTATATACACCTGACTATGTAAAAAAAGGTTCTTGGGGGATCTTTGCATGAGACAGGGCTGCTATTTTGCTCCATTTTACAGCTGGGAAGTTGAACCTGCCAGGCTCTGTGGAGGTGAGGGACTTACATTTTGAGCCAAAAATGATTTTCTGTTATGAGTTGCCTAAAGCTTTGATATGACTTCGATGTAAAACCAGATCCCTGGAAATTGCATTTCCAAGAGCCTCAATTTCAAAATCTTCATAGAGGTGTGGGCATTTAACTGGACACCCCCAGATTAGCTCCCCGATTATGCTCTGTGGTCCCTGCCCACAACAAGCTGGTGCCCAACTGAGTTGGTAACCATTAGGTAGTTAAGGAAAAATAAATTGTGAATTACTATTCTTAATGTTTAAACAAGATATGAGGAAAAACTAGAGATTATTGAAAATATAAATTATGAAGAACCTACAAAATCCCAAGTAGCATTAAGAAGGTGGAAATCTCTTTCTACTTTATCAAGAAATAAGAGTGAGTACAAACAGTTTTTGGTTAATGATCCTTCATATTGACGAATTGACTGGAAACATTGGGGATAATAGAGCTCTTTAGCCAGCTAGGAGTATTTTTTCCCATTTCAGACTATTCATTCTCTAGAGTATCATTTCTTTGTTTAACAGTTGCACATGAGAAGACACATGAATATAGATACAATTTAAACAAATCTTTTTCTCAAGAGAATGACACATGGTCTGAAATTGGAAAAATTACGCCCAAGCTGAACAGGTCTAATGGGCTGCTTGTGGTATAGCAAGGGTGAAGTAACAATATAGCTTTTCACATATTTTTTTACATTTGGACTATTTTTTTGTTGCAGCTTTTGCAGATCAAATAACAGTGTTCCTGGCAACTAATGACAACAGCTGACAACATTCCCTTTATCTACATTATTACCAACATCACTACCTGTAATGTTGTAAAGCACCTTGGACATGCATGTGGATATTACTGAAATAACTTTATCAATGTGAATATCATAGTAAGGTTTTTATGGTTTTTCATGTGTATGTAAACAGCTTGGTTTGATGTTTTTACTATTATAGTGGCTGCCTGTATCACAATGATGGATGAAGAATAGCAAAGAGGCAGTAAAAATCTGTAAAAACCTTACAATGTTATGTCTATCACATGCAAAAGCATCAAAAGTACTAAATTTTGAGAGATGGGGTGAAATTCAGGGACCGCAGAGTGTAATTTTGATTGGGGGGCTAACGACCACCAAATACTAGAAGACCTAGAGGAGTTTGGGAGCATGCTCCCATTATTCAAAAGGCCATAACCCACTCAAATTCAACCAGAAAGACTTGAAACCTTCCCCAACAATGAAATAAAAGATAAAGAATAGTTAGGTATAATTCAAATGTGATTTATTACATTTCTAGTATTTTTTCAAAATACTTCATATATATCAGCTCAGCTTCTAAGCATTCTCATACATAGGTTGGGCTACCTATGGCATATCACAATCAGACCAAATTTGCTAAAAATATCTTCGATTTCTAACATTTGAGAAGGGGGAGCCTTTGTTTATTGTGGTCTTCACCTCGTTTATAAAGCGCATGCCTTATAATTTTATCCCCCCTCCCCCTCCCACTAAATACAATGCTCCAGCATTCCTTCTGTGGTACACAAAGATATGACTTGTACTATAATAAAAATATTATTTATTCTATATGATGGATTGAAATATATCATTTTTATTATTAAAAATATATGTCGTTCATAGTATTTTTCTATAGATTTTTGTTCCTTCTGATATACACCTTAGCCTCCTTTGCAGACGTTTTTAGGGTTGTCACGTCGTCATGCAACGTTTCTCTCCCAGAAGTATTGCGTGACGAGCCTAAAAGCATCTGCGTAGGAGGCTAATATATACTTATGAGCTACTGTCATTTAAGACCACTTTGCATTTCCTTAAATAACATTCCATTGTTACCAGTTATGCTTAGGAAAATACCTTTCTATCCATGGATGAGGGGAAAAAGAACATTAATGACCCAGCAGTAAATAGATCCATTCAGCATACTGTTTTCTCATTACAGATCATGTGTCATTCTCTTTAGTATTGTTCCTGCCTTTTACCAGATGTTTGGGGAATACATGCTCCTTTCCGTAGTTTCCCACAATCCCTTACGATTTTGGGCGTGAGGTCGAGGTCAGGGTAAAATTTGCATAAGGATAAACATTTTTCAATGCATTCATTTTAATCTTGTTACAGTTTTATGCAAATTTTACCCTGATGTTAGGGATTATGAGAAACTATAGAAAGGAGATTAATACTGATGGCAATTATCGAAAATCAACCATTTCAGGTTTAGCGAAGCAATTTTCTTTATTACAAATCACATGTCTGATAAACCCGTTGGGCAGGTACATTGATGAGCATGTTTCCCTCTCTCGCTCCCCACCCCCTCCCCCAAAAACCCAAAAAATGCGCCGCTACGCAGGCTAGTTCAAAGTTTAAGAATCGTTTTCAGTGCGCATGCAATTTTATCCCGAATTTCTCACCTTTTGTTTCAACCTTCTTTTGTTTTTAATTAAACAAAAGAAGGTGAGAAATTCGGGATAAAAACGCATGCGCACTGAAAATGATTCTTAGACTTTGAACTGGCTTATAGAGTGGTTTGGTTGTATATTCCTTGGCATATTATCTCCCAAAATACCGCCAGATGCACTTTGTATTTGTTGTCATGCATTGATATCGTCATTCACATAATGGTTTCAGAATTTAACAAGCGGACAAGGTTAGCCTGACTTGAAGCAAAGAGTTATCCAATAAGTCGTAAGGAATACAGGTAAGTAAGATCAGCGTTTTGCGCATTTGCTATTTTGGGGAAAACTATTCTAAGAATCGAAGAATGTTCTTCAATGTGTTCAATAGGATCATTAGCGACCTTACTAGTAAGATTCACAAAGTCTACGACGGCGACGCTTACCGGAAGTGTAAATGACTTCACTTTTGGGTTTCGCGCTTTTAAAGTCTGTCTTCCCTGTGGATAAGTTGACTTTACTGACAATGTGGACGTGGCCGTCGTAGATTTTGCAAATCTTTAAGGTCGCTATTAGCATAAGCAGGAACATGTGCAGACAAAATCGTGCATTGCTAGCTCCTTATGAGATCAATTGTCTTACCTCACATCTGTTGAGAAAAGGTGCATGGATTCTGCTTTAATTGTTACACCTGACGATTTGCTAGGCCTTTTTTTGTTTCACGCAAATAATGTTCATCAATATATGGCAGGGACTCATGAAAATAGACCCCTTGCACGTGACTTCAAACAGAACAAAAGAAAAGAATTTCAATCTCCTGAGAATTGGAACCTATTGTTTTGTCTTCCAAATTGAGCTGCATTTCGACGTGCTTCAAGGGGTGTATCGCCACCCGTATTTCACAATACACCCCTTACACCCCTCTGATTTCACGTGAAAGGGATCTATTATCACGGCTTTTGTGCGCTTTGTACTTTGGAAAGTGCGAAAAATCGTCCTTACGAATTGTCCCGTGCATGTAACAATACCTTTAGACTTGGGTTGCAAATGAAGGCCACTTTTTCACTTTTCCCATCCAGGCGCGGAATCGCTCAATTTGCCGTATTTGCTATAACGAACATTTTCGACATTTCGTGCTGTTGGAACAAAAGATGTGCGAATTCTTTTGTGATTTTGTTGTTTAGAAACAATAGTAGCATAAATGTGGCATTGCTCGTGTGAAACGCTGATTCAGTCTCATTATCATTACCAATATTACTATCATTTCTAAACAACAAAATCACAAAAGAATTCGAGATTTCAGCACGAGATTTCAAATATGTCGAAAATGTTCGTTATAGCAAAAACGCCTATTCCAACGTGATCAAAGTGATTCCTAGTCTCCCCCGCAGCCATTCTTAGGGTCGTCACGCAACGCGCTCTAGTGGGGAGAGAGACGTTGCGTGACGACCCTAAAAACGGCTGCGGGGGAGACTAAGTGATTCCATGACATTGTTAGTAAACATAAAGTCCTAAAGGGCACGCCGGTGCTTATGGAATGTCACGGAAACACCTTGACTGACGTCTGCCAAAACCTACTAGCCGTACCGTGAGGGGACTTTTAACATCAACGACGAAGCACACGACGCCACAACGAAATCGAAAAATAAGGACGTCACGCGCGGTTAAAAAATCACACACTAAACGTACCCAAGTGTAGTCTATATAATCAAGAGATTATTTCAATATTGGTATTTCAATAACAAGAATTATTCTAAAAAGAATAGATATAAAAAGAGAAAATAACGTGCGTACATGTAACGATCCGACTTCCGATCGTGTTGTCGTCATAGCGACGACGATTCCTAGCCGTGCTTTATGAGAACGACTGATTTTGAAAATGCAAAAGAAGTGATATCCATGTCCCCAACCTCTCGTCCCACGAAGCCTGGAGAAAAAAATGGTAAATGAAAAAACAATGCTTCAAACAAACTCATCTCACATTCACGAACAGGTACGACAACCTGAATTTGATTGGTTCTCAATAGATGGCATCTATTTGAACAAACAATTTTGATTAAAGATAAACAAGTGACAATCAGGAAATTAATGCAAATTCATAACTTTCATGTACATATTTTTTCATTATTAACTTAAGCTTATGAAGTGGAAAACATAGTTTTAATCAGTTTTTAGGTACTTTTGAAGCCAAGAGCATTTATTGTTTTCTCTCTTCTTTCAACTGAACCGGAAGTGTCCTCATTAGGCACCATTTAGTGGTCCTCTAAGAAGTCTCTATCTCAAAGTAGCCTGGTACACTTCGCACGCTTCGCATCGTTGATCATCACGTACTCGGCGCATTTCCGATTTTCTACCCTCAATCATGGACACTGATGACTTTCTCAAAAAGATCGGTCAATTTGGCCCGTTCCAGAAGCGTGTCCTTGCCATGTTCTTGTTCATTTTCTTCCCGATTACTTACCAAACCTTAATCATGGTATTCGTGGCTTATGAACCGCCATGGATGTGTACAACCAACAGTACAGCCTGCCTACAAGCCAACGCTACTGGGAGAGAAGTCTTCAGCACCAGCACCAAACCTATAGCACTGTACGAGAGAAGATGCTCGCTGAACAGATCCGACTGGAAGTTTGCAGATTATGATTTGTACGAAGGACCACATAGAACTATTGTTACAGAGGTTAGTAAAGAAGACATTGTACGCATCACTTGCGCATCGTTCAAAAGCACAGCACAAAAGCACACCATTATTGGAAATTAGTAATCTCGTCAGTAAGTCGGTACTAAAAATGAGTTCTTTTTTAATGATTTTTCAAGGTTCTTAGCACAAAGCGATTTCGCTTTATCGTTCATGACCCAGCAAATAACTTCATAAAATTAGGATTCGTAAAGGTTTTGAATATCTAAAATGGTAATTAGAGTTCCATTCAGAAATGTTTATGAAAAGGCTTTCAGTTTAGATCGGAAAACTACGACTTAGAACTGCATGAATTGGTTATCGTAAACATGTTAGTCTCGAGCGATTTTAGTAGACATTATGAGCTCTTGATCTATAAACGGAGCAAATGCTATTGCTTACGACCCCTATTCCATGGTCGGTATCCCCTGCTATCGTTGTCTATCGTTATCATTACTACAATGTAATAATATTTGTAGCTTTGGGGACACTTTTTCTCTAAGCAACGTTTCTTTTTCGACCCTCTCAAAAAATCTCATCTTTTTGAGAGGAGGGTTTTCTTTTGCGTTGTGACCTCCTTACTGGGTAGTTCCTTTGATGCATATAATGTTTCAGTAAAATAATCTGGGATGATTCTAAACTCAAGTCGTTTTTAACCTACTCTTCGTATTCCTCTCGTTCTGATGATTATTATTGTCATTTTCTCATGTGTTTATTAAAACTTCGTCCAGAAAAAACGTTCTTCAAAACAAACCACGTCTTACAAAAACAATGTTACTAGCTTTTTTAGAAAGCAGCTATAATTTTCCTACAAAAAATGTACGTTTATGAGAAGCCTGCATGGAGTCTTCTCTTGCCATCCGATTGGTTCAGCAGAAGCGAAAGCCATTTAAAAACCGTCAGGGCACGCTTCGTGTTGACTTTGAACCCAACTGAGAACCTCCAACGAAAGCGGATCAGTAGTGAAAACATGTTAATTATCAGAAGTACAGAGAAGCGAAAACTCGTGACAATTTTCTATAGAAAAGAAAAGAAAGAAAGAAAGAAAGAAAGAAAGAAAGGAAGGAAGGAAGGAAGGAAGGAAGGAAGGAAGGAAGGAAGGAAGGAAGGAAGGAAGGAAGGAAGGAAGAAAGAACTGAAAGAGAAAATAAATTGAGCTGTGCTACACTAAGCAGTGTGAAGTAGAAAAAAAGCTTACATAAAACGATTTTTTTGGGCAGCGTTAGCCCTTCATCACGGTTAAATCGTGACTTTACGTTGAAAGAAAGACAGAGCATATAGGTTCTATCTGCAATATTATCCAAGAGAATGAAAGATAGTAATAGCGGTCACATTCGTTGATAAAACAGAAGAGAGTCGATCTTCAATTACTAATGTTCTAAACATAGGTACCATGAAATCCCACAACATATCGAGAAAATAACCCAAAACATAGATTTTCAGAATTTGTAGTACGGCACTTTCCTCTTTAAATTTCACAGGAACATCATGAAGATAAATGGAAAAAAACTCAACGCAATCATCGAGTCGTTGATACCACGCTTTCTAATGCACTTAATGTATTGTTCTTTTTCATTAGAAAATCTATTATTCATTGCTGACTGGTTGTGACTTCCAGAATAATACGAGGATTAACACCCTAGTGATTAATGCAAATTCGAGTTTTGACAGGGTAGATTTTGGCTTAACTATGAACTCAACTATGACTTAACTTTGAAGTACAATTACGGTTAGGACACTTGAACATGGACACTTGATATTTCTATATTTTTTATTTTATGAATGTTGTACTGCTTCAAACCTTCTGAAATGAAGCACTGAACTCAAATAATCTAAGGGATAAGGGAGAAAAAGTATGAAAAAACCTCAAAGTGTTCACGGTTCGAGTGTCCTTACTGTAAAACATGTTATAATATTAATATTAATTACATGTCCGAGAAATGTTTTCAGGGACCGCGGAGACACTTTTCCCCTTTTTCCATACCAGTCTCTTCAAGAGACCATGAAGGAGTCCCTCATGGTCTCTTGTCTCTTATATTTTCCAATCTTTGGCCCAACTTTTTCCCATACTAGTCTCTTATATTTTCCAATCTTTGGCCCAACGTTTTCCCATACATATAGCACTCCACTTTTTAGGGTGCTCCGCGGTCCCTGTTTTAATAGGGACTTTCAGCCACTCGAAATCTAGAACGGGAACGTCAGTATCTGAACGAGAAAAGACGATATCGTTCTCGCCAGAATGCGATATTCAGCAATTGCACGTCGTTCACGTCTTGAGATCAAGGAGTAACACCTATTTCCAGATCTTCCTCTATCATTAAAAAGCAGACCTGAAACCTCGGTTCTCGCGTCCCCGTCAGTCCTAGATTTCGAGTTGCTTAAGGTCCCCTATTCACTAGTAAGTGATAGTTAACTAGTGTTCAAATGAAGGTTTTCATGCGCAACTAGTAAATGGTCCTCAATAAAGAACAAATTATTCTGTTATAAGTATCCTCTTCAATATTATAAGGCAATGATGATTTTATTATCTGTTAGATTAATTACCACATGTTGGGTCCCCTATATGGGTGTTTTGAAATACCTTGTAGGGGACCTCGTGTAATAAAAATAAATAAACAAATATTCGATATTTGTGCACATGCAGATGTGAGTACATGTTGAATGGAGGGAGCACACCCTTGTACAAACACAGAAGGGAAGAACAGGTTATCAATACATGTACGAACGATTCAACGAATTTCTGCTGCAATTTGTTCAAATGAAAACTCCTTTTTCTATCTCTATCAAAGTCCTATATATTCCTTTTTTGATCATATACAAGAATCTTGGTTGGGATGCCTGTGGCGCGAGGAACAAAAAGGCGTAGCAAACAAATGAATCTGAACTAATTTTTCGTATGCGCAGCATGGCTTGGCATTCTAGAAGATCTACATGGTAACCATGCCAGTATGAGTAGCTCAGTGACTCGTTTAATTCTTATCGTCGTCCGTCTTATAAGTGAATATAGTTTTGAGCTTATTCGTGAGCTAGCTTTTTAAAAAATGCCCTTACAAAGGAAGTGATTTAGAGAAGGGATATATAAGCCAGTGCACATGCGATTCTGTCCCGAATTTCTCACCTTTTGTTTAAACTTTTTTTTGTTTTTAATTAAACATTAAATATGATTATACATGCCCACTAAAAACGGTCCTTAAACTTTGAACTGGCTTATTGAACCTACTCTCGACCAGGCTTGCAGATTGGAACTATTGCTGAATTTTGTCCTTTACGATGAATTTTACCCTGCGTACACGACAGCGGTGTTGAATGACGACAGCTGTATTCATTGCTTGTGTTACTTGCTTGTTGCGCTGTGCGTAGTCATAGAGCAGATATTGTATGACTGTTCAAAGCTCACGGCAAGAACGCGGTCGCAACAAAAAGTTAGCCAATAAAAATTTAGACAACATCACGGTCGGTCGCGGCAAGGCACGTTTTCTTCATCCAATCAAACTTACGAAGCACGGCACGGTCACGGCACTGACTAAGTAGGGTTGCCAGACCAATCACATTGCGCAAGAAAAAAATCAGCCAATCAAAATCATAGTCAACATCATAGTCGCGGCAAGGCAGGCACACCGGCGGTATTGAACTTTTCACAGTCATACGAAATCTACTCTAATTCACGTGGGGATTGGCAGAACACGAGAGAAGTGTTGACCGAGAAGCATTCTGATGCGCGTCGTGCTTCTTCTAACACTTATCTCGTGTTCTGCCAACCCTTGTGTGCTTTATAACTGCAGGCAGCACACGCGCGCGTATCTTCTATTTCTTTATTACTAGTTCGCGCACACGCATTAACATTTTCCCTCTGAGTTGTGTTTAGATTAGAACGTAGTTCTCATGTCATCGACAATTATTGAACAAATAGAAGATGGGCATGTGTGCTGTGTGCAGTTATAAAGCACGCGGGGTATGGCAAAACACTCGAGAAGTGTTAGGACAAGCAGGACGTGTAGCGGATCGAGGCTTCTCAACACTTCTCGAGTGTTCTAACAACCCCCGCGTGCTTTACAACTGCACACAGCATAGCAAGCAAGTTTTCTATTCCTTTTATAAAATACAAATGACAAAAATCATTATTTTGGATACGAATAACGCCATAGAAAGTGCGTGTGCTATGTGCTCTGATAATGCACGCGCCATCAACCAATCAGAACGTTAGAATAATTAATAACACATATCTTATAAATAGGCATGGAAAATATTCACGTGTCCGTCCACATAAACCTGATAAATCACCTAACTATGTTTAATACTTCCTTCCTTTCTTCCCCAGTTCGACCTGGTATGTGGTCGGAGTATCTACGGATGGCTGGCCAACTCTATTATCTTCTTCGGCTGGGCGGTCGGAGCCCTAATCCTTGGCGCCATATCTGACAAATATGGCCGACGCAGTGTTCTTTTCCCTTCCATTACCCTTGTTATCGTCCTGACATTCTGTCTATCATTCGCTAAAGACATCTCTCTTGTCATTGCTCTGAGGTTTTTCGTTGGTGTCTTCGAAGGTGGTAGTGTTCTAACCATGTTTGTGTTGGCCGCAGAGCTTGTGGGTCCTTCAAAACGAGCCTTGGCTAGTACGTTGGTGTGGTTCTATTTTGCATTGGCCCTGATGATTTTAGGGCTTAAAGCGTTCTTCATTCGAGATTGGAGACTGTTGTGTATTATATCATCAGTGCCTTTCTTGTTTGTGCTTATCTTTTGGAAGTAAGTAGAATACCTTGGTGAGACAGCTGTGGTGGGTCGACTGAGACTACCCATAGGGGACTGAGAGCGAACTCTAGTCGCGCGAGGGGACTATTGACTTCAAAATGAGGAGAGAGAGAGAGAGAGAGAGAGAGAGAGAGAGAGAGAGAGAGAGAGAGAGAGAGAGAGAGAGAGAGAGAGAGAGAGAAAAGATAGGAATAGAGGGAGGGAGAGAGGGAGGGAAGAACAATGGGAGGAAGAGAATGATAAGGAGTGTGTGTGAGACTAGGAAGGGCAAGGAGGGATGGAATGAGGGAGGCATGGACGGAGGAAGCCTGAAAGGAGGCTTGGGGCATGAGATCGTTTTCAAGTGTGGTGCGCATGCTCCCAAAACCCTTTCCCATAGCATTCGCCCAGCATAAGCACGTGCGCAATAGCAATTTCATTTCGTTCCCCCAACAAGTGATTGCAAACGAAGCCATATCTTTGGTGACCCGAGTTGCTATATCCCTGCTAGTGGCGAAACGAGAGTCTGAGAGGTGTTGGGAGGAAGTGCGAGATATGGTTCTCTAATAATCAATGGACACATGAGCTTTAGGACTGCATGGCATGCAAAAGGGTTTTTCTAAGGTAGACCTTAATAGTTATTTGACGTATTCACAGGGACGTACTCGATCTTCACATAGATATAAAATTTGGAAGCCTTTTGCAAGAACTAATATCCTTAAGTTTTCCTTCTGGCATAGATACATAGACAGTTGGAACTCACTCCCAGAATCAGTAGTTTGTGCTGACACTATTAAGAAATTTAAAGAGAGCCTTAAAGGCTATTTATCGCATTAGAATTATTCCATTAGATCTTTGATTCTTTATTATAATTTTCTTTAATTTTCTTTAATTTTCATATTGATGGATATTTTTTCTTTCTTTCTTATCATAATATTATATCTTATCTGCCTTTCTTATCGTCCAAAACCAGAGGAATTCTGTAACGACATCCTTTCTCTCTTGTTGAGAGCAAGGGGTATATACGAGCTTCTGTTACAGAATTTTTGTGGGATTGATGTATTTTTTATATTCGTTCGTATAGTAATATATCTTAGCTACCATATTTTATACATTTTACAAATTGTTAAATTTCCTTAATTATTAGCATGACTTAATAGGGGGTTGTCTTTATATGGGGATTTAGTTCCTCTCTGTCAACACCCTTTTTGCGTTTTCTTTGTCATCAGTATGCGAATAAAGTTGTTATAAATAAATAAAAAACAGCAACATCAAAAACAAAAGAAATCACACTTTTTCTCGATGAAATTCGTGGCATTTCTTTTGTGCTTCAATGTTAGTCTCACATTCAAGATAATTTTGAGAAGAGCCTATTGAGTTTTTTTCCTTTGTCGCGAGGGTTTTTTTTTTGGTTTCCTCCCTCCATAAAAATCAAACATTGTGTGCATAAGTGGTAGTAAGTGTGAGGGACCGGGAGCGCATCAGTTCATCAGCGAAAACTGACAAAAGAATCAGCCTGCACATCTTCCCTTTGTCTATTCTATTACCACAATTCCCTCCTCTACTTAATCCTAGCTGTTTTGTTTGTTCCCAGGTTTGTACCAGAATCTGTACGTTGGCTTTTAGTGTCTGGACACAAAGATAAAGCTGTTGAAATTCTAAAGAAAGTAGCAGAAGTAAACAAGCGAGAATATCCCAAGGAAGACATAAATGTTCCCTACTCTCCTCCAAATAAAGGATGTTTTGAGTTGTTTTCTAGCAAGAAACTAGTTGTCTTGACCCTAATACAGTGCTACGGATGGTAAGTGAGGATACTTTGTAAAAGACATCTTGTTGTTACAGGGCTGCGGCCATGCACTACTCAAGTGGTCCGGCTGGTTAAGTCAGACCCTTGGAAACAAATGTCATTCTCTTGAGAATAAGATTCTTTGTTTGAGTTGTATCCATATTTATGTGTCTTCTCATGTGCAACCGTTATAAAGTAATGGTACTCTAATGGGTTTTGCTCCCCCCTCCCCTCCTAAGGCAAAATCCTGGTTACGCCCCTGTCGTCGTCTAAGGAACACTAATGAAAAGAGCACTAAACTGACACAAACACCCTTCAACAGGTTCGTGAACGGGATGGTGTACTATGGAGTATCGATGAGTTCTGGTGAATTGGGAGGCAGTATCTACCTTAACTTTGTACTCACCAGTCTGGTAGAGATTCCAGGAAATATTTTGGTCGTTGACAACTGTAACAGGTAGGACCCAAGTTGAACAAAGAGGAGGGGAGGGGGGAGGGGCAAGAGAGGCCACACAGCAACCGCAGACCGACAAGTAACACAGACAAAGACAAAGATTCCAAGAGAAACCTATAAACTGTAACTTTTAAGAAGATGTTTTATACGACGACCCCGTATGAAGTGTCTGGTTTCTTTGTTCAATGTTTTCGTACATTTATCTCACCCAACATGGCGGATAACCATCACGTGACGCTTCCTAACCACTAACCTACTTCCATGCTTTTTTCTTCTCAGGTTTGGTCGCAAGAAGACAGTAGTTTGGCATTTTGTAGCTGGAGCCATCGCCTGTGTAGCTGTGTCATTCATACCAGCAGGAACCGATAATATTGGTATATACGAGTTTATTTGATTTCAACCCTTCATCTTGCATGGGTGCAATTGTTTTCAAAAACAAAACTCAAAACTCTTTGGAATAAGTTTCGTTCATAGTTTGGTTTTGATAGTTCGTCTCTGAATGGTTGTTTTATAGACTTTTTTAGGTTGGGCGTAATGTTTCCCCATTTCAGACCACTTGTCATTCTCTTGAGAATAAGAACCTTTGTTTGAGAGGGAAAACATTGCAGCTTTTTTTGGATTCAGTTGAGAGAAAGTAACTATGCAAAGCCACTAGTTCATTCTCTCTTGTCCACCTTTAATTGTCTAATTCTTTTGCGTAGGATTCATCGCTGGGCGAGTCACAGGAGGGATGCTGGGTAAACTCTTCATCACGGTGTCTTTCAATAGTATCTATGTCTTCTCGGCTGAACTCTTCCCTACCGTCGTTAGGTAAGTGAACATTTGACATCAATATGATAATCAGATTAGAGTATGAAAGTAAGAATTGGAAGTGCAAAAAAACCTTTTGAATCTGAAGTGAGTTTTGCAGCATTTTAGTGGCTTCAACGTCACTCAAATTAAAGAGATAATTAATTCATCCCATATGAATGGCTCGGATACAAAAGACTCAAAACTTCATTTATCGTTTAAGTAATCCAAAATGCTGTAGTCCAATGTACAAAAAAAAAAACAACAAAAAAACAATGGTCAACAAAGTTTAGTGCGAACTCAAGAATTTTAAGGACAAAAAAATATATTTATCTGAAGTGAATTTTGCAGCATTTTAGTGGCTTCCACGTCACTCAAAGAGATAATTTATTCATCTCACATGAATGAGCCCCGACACGAAAGATTCAAGTACTAGTTCATATATCTTTGGAGCTCTTAATAAATAAACTGGAAAATTAGTACCAGGTACATAAACAGTTATCAAATTTTATTAAAGAAATTTGTTTATGTGAAGTGAGTTTTGCAACATGTCAGTAGCTTTAACGTCACTCATAGAAATTATTTATTCTTCCAATTTAGAACCAAGAGCCTCAAAAATAAGTTCCTTTTTCGTTAACGTATTACAAAAGCTTCGAGTTATAAGAGGGCTTACTTAATTATATATTTTTTCGGCATGAACAGGAACAGTGGCATGGGGTTAATGGTGATTACCAGCCGTATTGGCGCAGCCGCAGCACCTTTTATTGTACAGTTAACTCGCGTTAATACTGTTCTTCCTTTCGCGGTGATGGGCGTCGCTACGATCCTCGCTGCTATTGGCTGTTGGTTTTTACCCGAGACCAAAGGAAAACCCACCCGGGAGGTGTTAGGAGATGGGGAAGAGGAAGACGAAAGAAATGCAAATTTAGGTAACCATTAAAAATATCTCTCAATATACAAATTGATTCCTAAAATAATGGTTTACTTCGACGATACGGCGGCCATCTTGGTAGGTGACAGATATACAAAATTCAACTAGAGACAATTTTACAAGAAATAAATTCCGCTGTATCGTCAAAGTATTTCATTAAAATTATTTAAACAGTTGACAAGCGTGGACTACAGATAAGTGTGGCTTGTTTTGCTAAAAGTGTTATGATATGTGTTATAAAATCGTGCGAAACATTGTTGGGTCACAAGTTGTAGAGCCAATGCAACTCGTATTTTACTACTACGCGTGCAAAACTTTTTTCTATCTCGCATAAAGTAGAAACTAGCTCTACTCTTAGCAACGGTAACCAAATTGTTGCACGCGGAGAGAATTTGTTTTGCAGCTTGCGACGCAAGAATTCTGCTCAAGAAGTTATATTCATGACTTTCTACTGAGCCTATTCGCTTTTTTGTCATAATCATCTTACATTTTGTGCGTCACCCCGCAAAGGGAATTTTCATTTGTTT
The DNA here is from genome assembly GCA_023349425.1 of Anthopleura sola. NCBI lineage: Eukaryota > Metazoa > Cnidaria > Anthozoa > Actiniaria > Actiniidae > Anthopleura > Anthopleura sola. The sequence continues at coordinate 11,832,425 of JALHLI010000001.1, forward strand.
TTCACATCGAAGAGCAATATAACAGCATGAGTAACATATTCATTGTGTGGCTTGGTTTTCTAATTTTTTTTTTTTTTTTTTTTTTAAATCAGTTTTGCTGAAAGAGAAATCAATAGTAGAGGAAAACGACGAGACAAAGCAAGACACTCCGAAAGAAAAGGAAGAAAAGAATGAAGACGACGAAGGAAAAGAGACAGAAAAATTGATGGAACCTTGAATCTAGTTGATGTCATATGACAAAGCGTTGGGAACAAGATGTACCGTCGCGCGCATTACACGACATAGCACGGCCACCGTACCTACATTTCTGTAACTTCGCGCACATATCTTTGCACAAAACAAACAAACAAACAAACATATTTCAAATAATATATTGCTCTTTATTGCTATCTTATAAATTTTCTATATTTTTAATGGTATTGCATTGACATAATCCAAGGCTTTCTCAGTCTTGTCAAATTTTATTATTCATATCGTATTGCATTAAAGGGTTCATTGAATATTTTTTCGTAGATACATTTTAGAGAAAAGACATATTATTAGGGATTATAAAATAACTTTGATATTAAGCGCGCTCTGATTGGTCAAAAAACCATGTTTTATGAAAGCATAATACACGCTCGCGTCATTTTTTTCTCTCTCGAAAGGTTAGTTCTTTTATAAAAGCAATAAAAAACAGTTTTCCGTGTATTATACTCTGATAAAGACACTTGGGATGTGGAGAGAACACTTGAGAAACTGTAAACCACTCCGCTACGCGTCGTGGTTTCCTACGCTTCTCTCGTGTTCTCTCCACATCCCGCGTGTCTTTATCAGAGTATAATACACGGAAAACTGTTTTTTATTCCTTAACAATAGTTTTTATCCTCGTAACCTCGCATTGATGCGTACGCGTGACACAGGTAGCCCACTATCAGGAAAACACAGGAGAGAAAACCAGATATTCATTGTAAGGAAGCTACTCCCGAGGGTTATGAACACTTTAACCTTTCCTTTCTTTTTTCCCTTTTTTCCTCAGTCCAACGCGATCGTAGAAAGGACACGATATACCAGGATTTGGGGAGAGGGGTGGGTGGGGAGACACCCAGAATAAAACAGTGGCAATTAATTTCAAAACACCTAAGTGTGCACATGTTCCCAATGCCGTCCTCCCCATGAAGATGCTCCTATGAGAGTAAATAGTTTGAACCCAGGTGTAGTAGTTGAGTTAGTAATGTAGATGCTCCTACTAGCTAACTGAGTATATCCGCTTCCCATTCTCGTCCTCCCCCACTTCGAGGGAGGGGTACTTTAGCTAAACATAGGCTGTTTCCTAGTTTGCTCCCTCTACGAATACAGTACAAAGTACCAAACTTGGCATGTGTTTTCCGCATCGTATGAGCACTCTCACTCACTCTTACACGTTCTTAATCTTCGTTAAGGAAGCCAAGTAATGCGAAGTTCCTCTTCCGGAACCATTCCGTTTTTAATAACGTCTGTCATCACGTCGTAAGAATTGAAATTTTGTATTTATCCAAAATGAATATAAAAAAAGAAATCCTTTCTCTCTCTCTCCTTAATCCATTTTATTTTCCCTTTATTTCATCATATATCAAAATAATAATGACGATAAATACCCTAAAACGAAAATGTATTTCTAATTATGAATTAAATATAGTCTTTATTGTCCTTAACCATTAATTAACTTCCTCTCTACAATTAATTTATATTCAATTAATTTTGTCACCAACCGAAAAAAATAGTAGAAGAAACTGATAGGAGTGATAGATATTATGGGTACGTCAAAAATGTGAACGATGTTTTTTCTACTGAGCATGACAATCAAAAGTCCGTGATTTTTTGTTATCAAAATAATATTTTTTCTACGGAACTCCCGTTGGAACGCTAAAGACTGGATTTAGCATGACTACTTGCGTAACAGGAAGAGCTCGATTATTAAACGATGACCAAAGAAAAAAAGTACAGCACGAGAATAATCCAGCAACAAGCAGCAAAACAAATATTCTTTCGAAACTGTGATAACAAATTTATTAATAACTATGATTTTTATTGTTGTATGCCTCGTTCTTCAAAGAGTTCCGACTACTGAATACGATTGGCGGGGTATACTTCTGTAGTTGCTCCATGGAAAGTTTAAGGAAAGGTTTTCATCTATCAAATGAACTTCAAAGGCCTCTACATGTCTAAGTACTGCCAGCTTAGGGTACTTCCGGTCAATAGAACAAGTCGAAAAAGAACACAGGCTTAAATACATGAACTTAATCTCAAAGTAACTCACACTTCCAGGTGGGATTTAGAGCTTTATCAGGAGTATGCGAATAATTACCCAAGTGTCTCTAACCAAAACAGGCAAAATTCTGAACATAAAAGTCATCGGAAGTGGTGGGAGATAGAGGCGTAATTTAGTCAAGAGCCAAGGTGCGGTACTTATGATTACGTCACGCTTGTCTATTGTTTAACAGTCATATACTCATACTCATTACCATATCATACCAATACAGAGTAACTCGATAGATTGAAAAATTTCTTCTCGGACTTTTTGGACGATCAGAAACCTTTACTATGGAGATATCTTCATGGATGAGTGATATAAGAAGTTGGGGTTAAAGACGAGGTGATTTGGAAAACAGTTTCGTAATTATGATGCAGGTAAGTGCCGACTTAGTTGACTGCTCTCTTTTATGTCAGGTCGTTTGAGCGTAGCAGCTGAATTAATGGGGCTCCTTTTGTTGCTTTTTGTTGATCTAAGCATGTTAAATGGGACAATTACTGTCGCTTATACGGACGCTGAAGCATTGCCAAGTGTACATTTGAAGTTTACAGCCGATTTTTGGCGCTTTTTCATATCAAATAGTGCGTTGCTCTCGACTGTAGTGGAATGTGGCTTCTCCAAGCTAGTTGATTATTAATTCACAACATCAAAGAATTTGAAAAACGCAAAGCTTTTTCGATGAAGGGAGACTTTGGCATGTCCGTACCGGTAAGAATACTCGTTTCTACGATATTCTAAGCTCAATAACACTTAAAAACAAGCGATGGCATCGTTGGATAATACAGTATTGTCTTGTGTTTTATAACGGGGCAAAAGTTCTATCAATGATGTTGTCGTTTGGAAGGTGAACAAGGTTATGAAAACTTGCTAAAGCCATACGAATGTTTGAAGTTTAGGAAGTGTTGAAAAGAGAGTAAACACGCAATAGTCTAAGTTTTATATCGTCTCTAAACTTAGACTCAAACATTTTGATGAAATTCTAAAACGTTGAGAACAAAGACCACCAAGGTAATTTAGATCTTCCTGATAACGACTCCAAAGGTCCTTCACAAACATTTTAGAATTTTTTCGTTTTTGTTCGCCAACCGAGAATATTTTTCTAGTGATATGTGATATTAAAGCTATCAAGCATGACAGCATACCACCCATAATGCTTAATGGAGTTCTTAGCGTTGTACAATCGCTTAACTAAAGTACAAATGACTTATAGGTTTACTTACTAACAAAGCTTGAGTATTCAATAATTTTGGTATTAAATTTTCTTTCTCAACCACATGCCGACAAAATAACGTGTAAACAGTCTTTATCACATGTGCAGTAACTTAATCTCTACTTATTATATTGTTTTATAAGCATTTATTTGGACTTTATATCTTCCTCGCTCTTTCATGTCTTCCCCATATTAGTAGCTTGTACATCAAATGTCCTCAAAATAATTTTTTTCCATCGCAAAGAAGTGTTTTCATCAAATGTCTATTCCCAGAGGAAAAGTGTTGATCACCAACGTGGTCAAGGTGTCATATCCAGTCAAAACAACCGTATATTTTAAGACCTATTGTTCCTGTATTTCTAAAACTTGTCCATCAAAATGTTCAATGCATTTCTGTACCTTTTGATAATAATTTCGAAATAATGCTGCATTGCATGTTAACAAATTTTTATGATTTTTTCATAATTTCGATTGAATTCAACCTTGACAAAAGAAGGATTTGTTAGTATTTTACTTACGCATGGTGGTGATCGGTGTGAAACTTTTAAGTACCTGTAGACATTAATTACTTTGCAATATACCAACTTCAGATATTCACAAATGAATAGTACTAATATATAACCCCAATCAATAGGTTTATGAACAGTTTCGTGGATATTGATAATTGGATTAACAAAGAATGCTTCAAAATATGATCTGATCTTCAAAAAATATATCTAAACAACAATTAATTTTACACTTAGAACTTAACAAATACTCTTGGAATTATTTAAGACTTTTTCCCAACCATTTTTTTCCTTACCTATTGCAACATATAATTACTATTTATAGTTCATCTAGCCATAACATTGCATTGATATGGCACGGCTTCTTATCATGATAGAGAAAACTTATGACCAGTTGAAATTTTTGCCCAAAGTAAGCCACCATACATTTGTTAAATCACTCATCAAGAATCTTATATTGATTAACTGTGAACTCCTTCTCTATCAAATAGTTGTCTAGTGAATGTTTCATAAATATCTTATTAATTAATTCCATATGTGAAAAATCCATTTATTATTTATATGATAGGAATTTTTCTTTGCCACGGCAAATACGTCTGAGGTCAAGATTGCTCTTTATCAGCTATCTCAGCCATGCGACAGAAAAAAATTATTCTTTTCTCATTGGATATCATCAAATACGTTCATTGCTTAGTCAAATATATACTCAGTGTGCTCAAATATATGAGTTGAAAATTATATAAATTGATTTATTAATGCAGATGTTTTGAAGGTATTAATTCATCATGTGAATTCCTTTTTAACTGGTTTTATAAAATGTCAAAGTTCCTTAAATTTCTCTCGGTTTTACAATAATTAAAAGTAACCTCTGATTTTCTTAAATATCAAGAATTTAATTAAATATGTCTAGGTCAGTTTATATTTTGTTTATTGAGTCTACTAAATAGGTTATTGGATTAAACTAGCTGGTCTTTAATATCTTAAGTATACATTCAACCCAGTGCTTATGTAGGATAGTTGCTCGCAGATAATAAGATTTACTAGTGTTTAATAATAATAGTTTTCATCTGTTTTACTAGGAGGGAGATTAAGTCTAGCTAGGTCAGGGATCAAACTCATTGTCTTTGAGTCTGTTCAAAGTTAATCAACAATGAGAATAAATAAAATAAAACTGCTCATTCCAATACACTGGTCGGCAATGTAGACTACAGTTCTATTAGTTTGTTACCTTTTTGTGCTCTAGGGTGGGAGTATTATACCTAGAATTTATTGAAGTTATTCATAATTAATATGTTTTTGGTGGAACATTTGTTTTTTAGTTGTCTGTTTGAGTATGATGTTCCTTGTGTTTGTGATGAAGGTTATTGAAATCTTTCACCATATGTGATCCTTTAACTGTTTACTATTGTATTTAGGGTTTAAGTAAATAAAGAATTAAGAGTTTGGTCCATAAAGAAAAAGCTACTGGAACATTTCATTAAATATATAATGAACACTTCTATTCTTAAGTTAATAAACTGGCCTTGCATTTTCAACAAGGTCTGGGTTAAGGAGCAACTCGATGACCCAGATAGAAACTTAAATTGATAACCATTTCATCAAATTCTCAACACGTACTGGTTGTATAAATTACACGAAAGGTTTAAAATGTCTTTACAATGATCCATGGAACTGCAGTCTTTAATCATGATGGATTACCTAGCCAATCATGATTATCATTCAACAGTTTCTTTAGATAATCTGTTCTAAATCTACACCTGTTCGAGATCATTTTATTATAGTACTTGATTCTTGGAATTATTACACAAACCGCAATTACATACAAGTCCTAATTTAGTGCTAAATGGTTTTATTGGTCAAGGTCTGCATACAAGTTAGTAAAATTGTCCTGATTCTATCATTTTGAATGTTATCTTTGTCAAAGAAACAAGTGTCCTTTGTTGCTATCTTTGTAGTTATTTCTGTGTGGTTTTAAACCTTCTAAGGTATTTAAAATAAGAATAGAAACAGCAGGGGATAGCAATTTGCTTTGACTTATGATTTTGGAAGCAAACAGTTGTGAAAAACAAAAGATAGAGTGAAAATACTTCATGCTATATCATCTAAACAGTTGTCTCTTTGAGTCTGGCATAATTGACAGTCAGTCTGTACAAGAATTCATTGTAATTTTGTACTATTCATCTTTCAAACAGAGAACAGCAAAATATTTGTGTTGATTGTTAAGGAAATGAATCTGAATGTTATTCAGAAAATTCTGATTCCTATTGCTAGCAGAAGGACACTTCTTTTAAATATAACCCATGCTAGGAGAAAAAGGTTCATAAATATGCCAAAGTCTTGTTATGTTATGATATAATGTTTTCCATTAAACTTGTTTGGTGTTTCTGAGATTTTACATTATAAGTTGATAGAAGCACAGTGTTAATTAAGTTCCTTAGTAAGCTAAATTAATTAGGATATTATTATTCAATAATAGATGTAGAATAAAAAGGTTTATATAGTGTTCTTTACAATGATTGTGTATTGATATATTCAAAGGTGCTTTAGCTATACTGTTAGTAGAATGAAAAATATTATTAGTTGTGGAAATCATTATGGACTCATTTCTTTATACTGTCAGTGTTATACTATGATTTATCCCACACCATAGAAAATACAGCCAATCAGAAAGTAGGAAAGCCATTGTATATTTGTCGGTATTTCACTCTTCCTTCCCATCATGCACTGCGTGTTGAATCTATGCATTTGTATTTTTTATAGTGTGGGATAAAATGGTTATACAATGGTTTCTCGCAGCATACCATGGATATCCCACTCATCACTTTTATTTTCTTTGTATACAAACTCACCTACAAGGCTCACGTGTGTATACTAGAAACTACAAGTGATGCATGGGATATTCCACGGTATGCCACTCCAAACCACTGTATAACTAGTATGTATAACAACAAGAACAATTTTATTTTTGTACCCAGAATTGTAACTATGCGATAAGTATTTACAAATAACTTAAAAGCTAAAGATCAGTTAGGTCCAGGTAACAGGTATTGATTTAGGAAGAGCAGATGGGGCTTTTACAATTATTTTCTAGGACAAATTCAGCTACAATACAGTAATAGAAAATGTCTTGATGCTATAGTGTTGTGAGTGGTGTTGTGATGTTCATAAAATACTGTTTTATTTTGGAATTTGATCTCAGCTCAGCGACCTGTTTGCTAAGTAGTTAATCAGAATTATTATACGTGATGTACTCTACCTCATAAGAGGCCCATTAACTTTGATGCTATTGACCTTGCACACTCCAGAAAGCACTCAAATCATACCTGCATCATATTACGTTCAAAAATAGAACTTTATTAGTCAGTTATACTATTTGTAATGTTTTTATTGCATTTATTTACATTTCAGACTGTCCTTGCCAAAGCATTATATGACAACATTGCCGACAATGCAGATGAACTAACATTCCGTAAAGGTGATGTCATAACTGTCCTAGAAAAAGACATTGATGGTCTGTATGGCTGGTGGCTATGTTCATTGCATGGTCGGCAAGGTATTGCACCTGGTAATCGTCTGTCAGAGATAACAAAGGAATCAGAGCCAGTTGCAACATCACCTACATTAGAGTATGCGGATTACGCAGTGCCAAGGCCGTATGAGGAGAATGGAGAGGACTATGATGTACCACGCTCGGTCTTCAGCCCTCAAGATTATGATTTTCCAAAAGCAGATTCCAATAGATTTGAATATCCTGCAGAGCCTTTTAAAGATGGGCTAAAAATATCAGTAGATGACGATACAGATAACATCTATCAGGAGATCTATGATGTTCCTATCACTTCACCAGATAAAAAAAGAAATCCTGACTTGATACAGGTGCCAGAGAAAGCTGTGCCACCAAAGCGACCCCCATCACCTAAAAGAGGACCACCGTCACCAACCAAACCAGCCCCACCCAAAACACTCACTAAACCACCTCGCAAAATAAATGTCGAGAAAAATGGGAAAGCAAGTCAGCCTCCACCCAGACCCCCAAAGCCTGTCTCCCCAAGATCTCCTAAGCCGGTTATTTCAGAAGATATCTACGATGTACCTGCTGTAATGAATGTATATGAACTGCCTCATAGCAAGAAAAATAATAATACTGCAAATACAATAGAAGAGGATAAAAATTCTGGCTTGAAAAATGGTGTTACAAATGACACAAAGCTTTCTGTGAATAGAGAAAAACGTTCTTCTTCTGGCTCTCAGTCAAGTGACAGGTCTTCGACAACTGTAACTTCTCCAAAACAGTCTGAGGACCTTACTGAAAATATCTATGATGTGCCGCCAGTGGAATCAACTGCTGATGATATCTATGATGTCCCTTCTGCTGTTGCAAGAGGGATTCAGAATGATGTCCAAGACCTTGGCGGTGAAATCTATGACACCCCAACAAGATTAGCTATGGCAGCTGCTAATGAAAGTTTCAAAGCTGATGCCACAAAGCTACAGCCCCAGGGGAATCAACTTACAGAAGAAAATGGCAAGCGAAGTTCTAGTGGAAGTGAAAGTGGTAGGATAAAACAAGGGTCAAGTGGGAGTGTAGGGAAGCGAGAATCCAGTAGTAGCACTGGAAGTGGTGGTAAAGTCAGCTCTGAAGATGATGACTATGTGGATTATCAGGAGATTTATGGCTTTGGAAGAACAAAACCTGTCAATGTTTATGATGTTCCTGTACAAGTAAGTCACTGTAGAGTTTATCTACCGTCACTATGACAACATTCTGACCTGTACCACATTAGACCTTTTTCCAGCTCGTAAAATACTGCTGCGTTCCTTGATGAAACTCATTTAATGTCAAAACATTCACAAATACCAATGGTAAAGTAAGGAATACACAACTTCCACAATACAAACACTTTGAAATTCTTCAGACCTTCACTGGACACATGAATATTCTACACAAAATTGAGGCCAACCCTGCGTAAATGAATCTGTGGGTCAAGGAACACAGTCATATTTTACGAATAAAGGTCTATTGTTACTAAGGCAACCAATCATAATGTAGATGGCATAGCATTCTGACTTGACACGAGTCTAGTGCATCCTCTTGGATTCATTAAAGTTTTGGAAGTGCATTTTTCAAACCAATTTTGTCTATAAAATGCATGATTTCTGCATTAATATAATTCCTTTTGGCCAAGATCAAAATATAATGCTTTTTGCTTGGTTAACTTGAGCATATATAAAGAGATGATAACTAGAGGTAAGCTAGTGTGGGCTGCGTTGGTGTTTCTAATGAAACAGTTGTGATAAAAAGGTAAATTTTACACTGTAAAAAATAAGAAAAATCACTTACTAATGAGTATATGTAGTCCCTGTTAGGGTGTCTGGACAGTAATGCAAGTCTGAGGTTCTATAATTAGCAATAGGTCAATAGGTTAATAATAAGCAATAGGGTAATAGGTCTATAATATACAATTTAGGAATAGGTCATTCAAATGAATGTGTTCTTATAGCCCACACAGGTTCAAGGAGAAAGCACTACTCCACAAGTCAAACAAACCAAGATCAGCATCCTCCAGCGAATCAACATGTCTGCTGTCAAAGGAATCAAGCTGGACCCTCCTGCTGCTCTTCAAAGGTTGACCAAACTTGAACAAGCTGTTGATGTTACAGTCAATAAACTTCTAAGCTTTGTTACTACTACCTGGCGTGATGCCATACTCCTAAAAACAAAAGTCGCTGATATACGAGATGTTACAGGAAAGGCTAAAGTAGTGCTGCGATTGCTCACAGAATTTGGATTAAGCACTCTTGTTAATGCCCAGAAAACTGGAAATCCTGAATTGATGGGGAAGTTGAGTAGAGGAATAGAACCATTATTAGAGACTTATTACTCCTTGAAACTAACTCTGCAAAGGCTGGATGATAGTGATTGGAGAGCACCACTTGAACGCATGGGCAATAAAGAAGATGATCTTGATTTGATCATGGTTTATATTCGTAGTGTCCCTGAAGACTCAAAGAAACTTGCCAGTGTAATAAGAATGGCTGCTACTACACTCTACAAACTGCCAAAAGATCCATTGCTGCCCCCAGGTGAAACAAAAGACGAGGCTCCAGTTCATTTGCCGAGAACTGATTCCTTGGAGGACACAGAAAAGAAAAACAATGACAAAACTGCTGAAGAAGTTGTTGCAAAGATAGAAAAGTTTAAACCAGTTGCCATGGAAGCAGAAAGTACGGATGTCAATTCAACGACCATGATGGTAGGGTTGATAAAGGCATGTGTTGATGCCAATATTAAGCCTTCAGATAAGCCCAAATTTAGTCCAGAAACTGTGCGAAGGTTGTGCGGCATTGACAACCAAGGGACAGCATTGAATGAGTCAAATGGTACAAAACAAGAGAGTCAAAAGGATGAGGAAGTCACCCCAAAACTTCCACCAAGGAAACCTAGCAATGGTCAGGCTCCAAAACCACCTGTCAGACAAGACAGCACTGAAAGAATAAGATATGTTCGTCAGAAGAGTATTGAACGGTTTGCACCTGAAGGAGAGGCCAAACCTAAAGAGAAGGTTCCTCCAAACCCTCCACCGAAACCCAAGCTGGACAGAAAACCTACAATGAGAAAAAGCTACAAAACTAAAGTTAAGGAAGAAAATGAGGGAAAAGTTCCAAATCCAGTGAAATTTCGTGAGCACAAATTGTTTCAGATTGGTGCAGAATCTCCTAAAGGGAAGAGAAAATGTAACTCAGATCCTACAGAACTGGAAAGAAATACAGAGTCCGAAAATCATAACGCTAATAATGACACACAAAAAGTTAATCGAGTGTCAGACAGTATAGAGACGACAATTCCTGGCAGTCCTGTTGGTTCTAAATCCCCTCTTGCAGCATCTAGATCTGATTCGGCACTACCCAGCTCAGCAAGTGGTCAAACTTCTGTTTCACCATTATCATCAAGGGTAAAAGAGTATAGTCAACATTTAAAACCTGACTCGCAAATACAGCGATCTCAGTCATTCTCACGGACTAAACCACCTCCACCTAAGGCTCCCTTTGGGGAAAACGGAATGAACCAATTCATTCTTTCTTTCAGTGACCAAGAACTTCTTGAATTTTATAAATATGAAATAGATGCGCAACTCTTTGTTCTTAATGAAGCAATGAAAACACTCTTTTCATCGATTGAGGACAACAAACCACCAAAGATATTTGTTTCAAACAGCAAGTTTGTGGTTCTGAGTGCGCACAAATTTATATACATTGGGGAAACTCTTCAGAGTAAAATTTCTCACGACAAGCTCGGCAGTGACGTTACAAGAGTTACGACAAAGCTAGCGGAGTGTGTTAAATCTCTTGTACATTCCACAAAAGTGGCAGCTTTGCAGTATTCAGCTATTAGTCCAATGAGAGAGATGGCAACTGCAGCTGCTACTGTTTCAGAGGCTGCGATTGAGCTTCATAAAGTTGTTAAATATAAAGTGGCAAGCAAACAGGAAGCATAGGTATTTGTTACAAAACAGATATTGTATGACTGAAAAGCAAAGAAATTATGGCAGTCACAGAACCATTGAAAATTGTTCTAACCAACTCAGAAAATACCTGTGCTCTGACTGTTGGATTGAATCTTAAGCCTTTAATATTCAGTCATACATCTTCTGCCTTATACTGGATTAAGCTAGGGCAAATATGTCATTCTGGCTCATGAGCACTATTAAATTATATGAAAAAATAGGGTAATGCTTTCACTTTTAAGACTGTCATTCCCTTGAGTATTATTTCTTTGTTTAACGGTTGTATATGAGAAGACACATATATATACAATTCAAAAAAAGAATCTTATTCTCAAGAGAATGACATAAATATACACTCATTATAACTTTTTCTGTATTTATGCACCCATACAACACTAGAATTATAGGTAATACTCAAGATTGGCACCCCAGATCCCTTGTCGGCCGACTGTCGGGTATTAGAAAATATTTTTTCTTCAGAAACTGTCGGCCGTACAACAGCAAGGTGAGGGTAGAGTAACGGTGGGTTGTCGACCGTCAAACGGCCGTCAGACAGCCGTCAATCGGCCGACAAGGGATCTGGGGTGCCAATCTTGAGTATTGGTTCTTGAAGAGGGATAAAAACCAGAGACAGAGAGGTTTTACAGAGGGAGGGAGATGACCAACAGTGACCACACACCACCATCACCAGTCAATCACCTGTCATGGACATTATTTATCAAAAGCTAAGTGCTAGAATGACCTATTAAGCCATATGTATGTCATGTCAAGGAACTTAATAATAGTAAGTGGTTGTCTTGTGTGATAGTTGTAGAAGTCATAGGTATTTAGTCCATTTGTGTGTGTGTGTGTGTATGTGTGTGTTGTGCTAAAATGTGCAGTAGTGTGTTGAAGCGAGGCATGTGTAGCATGATATTTTATGATTTAGTTTTCAATTGGGTAAAAGTATGCAGCTATTTCAAAAAAGGTTGGTGAAAGATTTGATGCATGTTGCTTGTTGCATGCTGCATGTTGGTTACCAAGCTTGAAATGTATTATATTCATATGTAAATAATGTCAGCACAGAAGAAAATATGCTGGGAAAACCTGCAGACAGTCTGTGAAAATTCAATATTGTTGTGACCCTTCATTGTTTGCCATTGCCCATAATATTATTGGTTTTCCAACTTGGTATACAACATGCAAAAAACCTTCACCAACATTTTTGAAATAGCTGTATTTTGTAGACGTGTACTAGTAACCAACTGTTGGTTGTTAACTAGTGGCCATTAGGAGCTTTCATTTGTTTGTGCTGGGGGAATTGGTAACATTTGTGGAGTTACATTGTTTTGAAAAACTGACTTTTGGGAAAATATATGAGGTGTTTCCAAACTACTGGGTGACGAAAGGAGGACGAAGGTGGAAGCTAGTATGTCGGTGATGGGGTCAGGGGATTTTAGTAATTTTGTCCACCCTTCATCCTCATAAATGAAAGCTCCTTAAAGGACTGATGCTTTATGACTGTCAACAAGTAAAATTTTACCTTAGAATTTTAGATAATGCTAGCATGCAGTTTATAGTCTTCATAGCTCTTGCAAGTTATTACCCTATCGTCCTTGGGATATATTAAGCTTAGCTCAGCAACCAGGAATTTTGAGCGGCCTATGAATCACATGTTATATGTGCCCAAAGATCGATCTTCCTTTGAATACCCATTATTTATTTATTCCCATAGGCAACACTTCTTGATATTTTGTTGTTTCATGGATACCTAAAAATACGTTTTTAACATTTTACCATAGGTGTTAATGTAATCACTTTATCATGGTTTTCACTAGCGACTCAAGTATAAGCATAGCATGACATACTCAAATGCAGATAGTACTTGAAGGTTGAGTGAATGTTTCGTTCTACCCAAATATAAAGGTGTTATCTACTTTGAAAGACTATCTACACTTGCTTATTTTCTTAAGCTTATAATTATGTTGCTTTTGGAAACTTTAGTTTATGGAATGGAAAATAAGTTTTTAAGTAATAGCGATCAGTATCTACTTTTATATATGTCTTTCTCTTTTCTAAACTTTCTTGTCTACTTCAATGATTTTTGCCCTGGCTACTCAAAAGTTTAGAAAGAATTTCATGAATTTTGTCCTCTCTCTAGTACTGTAAGTAAAGTGCTAGGCCTGTCGAATGACCTGTCAAACGGCCTGTCGAACAGCCTGTCGCACAGCATGTCGCCAAGGGTGGTTTGAAGGTGTGAACAAAACCCCCCTCTCCCTCAATCTTCTCCATGTTCAATCATAAGATTGATGCTGGGCACTTACTCCTTTCCTTAACTTTTGGAAATCAGAGGGGAGGGGTTGAGAGAACACCCCAGGCTTAAAATATTATACAACTTGTTGAAATTATTCAGCTTTTGTGTTGGTGGTTCCTCTTTGTATTTTAAGAATTAGTGTGTAGATATTTCCTGCTAGATTTTATTAGCACAAATTTAAAACCTTTTGAAATCTAGATAATTATTAGTGTTTCTATGAGCTTTTCATAAAAGGTTAGATTTGTACACTTTAATGTTAGTGTATATTAACTGAAATAAAATAGAAAATTATTCATTTTTAATTTGTAGTTAACTGTATTTTAAAAGGTTACTGTGCAGGGCCCGGTTGTAAGAAGAGTGAATAGCACTATCTGACAGATAAATCTTGTCCAGTGGATAAATTTATTGGATAACAGCATCGACTTATCCATTGGATAAGGATTTATCCATTGAATAGTGCTATTCAGGCTTCATAGAACCAGCTCCAGGCCTAAAAGCATTGTTCATCATTAATTTTAAACCTTCACATTTTATTGATACCCTGAAACAACCTCAGGGCTGATTATAAAGTCAGGGCATGGCTAACTCACAGATCAAATTTGAATTTAGTGTTAGGATAAATTCGCAGAGGGAGGAATACTGGTGAAAAACCCTAGAATCAAAGGCCAAGAGACCTAACAAACTCTACTGGTGTGATGCTGATCAGAGCTCAGGAATCGAACCAGAGACCCCAGAGGTGAGAGAATTAATACTGCTATGTGTCTACACTGTGCATATCCTTGGGACTAAAAAGGTTCTAAAACCTTTCTGGGTTTCAAGTCCCCTGCACCATCTTGAAAGGTAGGCATTGAAGCAAGCAATGAGATGACCTTGCAAATTATGGTAGAGACCTTTCTTAACACCTTTGACAATTATTCACTATCATTGCAAGGTCACCTCATGTCTTGCTTTGATGCATACACATGGCTATTGTTCATGATACTGGGTAGAGAACTGTGAAGGGGACTTAGAGGGCCAGGGAAGCACCTACTGCATACTGATTCTATTACCTATTCATCATGGGATAGGCACCTATATTCAAGGATGCCACTGTGGTGCCCAAAATTGTTTCAGGATTCAAAGTTTCAGGATTCATTAAAATTAGAAGGATTTGAAGGTAATGTTGGGGAGGGATGTGGATTCAAACACCTCTTGGCTCATTCCTCTGCAGCAGTCCCTGATATTCCTTTAGGAGAAAATATTAATGTAGACTCAACTTGTATCAAGCATCTATTGCAATTTACTTTGTTTCACACAACAACTACTATACCCAACATTTACACATTATCTGCTTCTAATATCAAAATGGATGAAACTGATACAGTGTCATACAAACTACGAGTTCTCTGGAACCAGGATTTCTGGTACAACTGTTTTCCTCTAGTTTCAGTCTCTTTAAGTTGCCACCAATTTGCAATTCCAATTAATATTTTATCACAAATATAGATACATTATACCAAACCTATATACATAAATATAAATTATAAAAAGAAATAAAAGCTGAGGTTTTTTACAGCAGCCATCTCAGATGGCAAAACAATAGAAATAGAAATGTCCTTTGAGAAATATATTCTCTTGTCATGCAAAAAGAATTGCATTGTTCCTGCCCTCAAACATGGCTGCCATGAAAATCTCTATTCTATGACTCCATAACTGACAGCTAGTTGGAGAGTTGGCTAGCTTCCATTGATCTAAATTTCAGCTCTGGAAAATTGATGGATGGAAACTGAAACAGGATGAAAAAATCAAGGCTAAAAATAACAGCTGATCATCAGTCAATGTTTGATCAAAATTAATTGACACTTGTCTGGCCAAATGCCTCCTAGCTAGGCTGATCATCTTAACCATGTGATCTCATGTTGAATTGATCAGTCTGAGGTGGCATCTGCATTGACATTATTTTTTAGCTCTGAAAAGTGATCAAAATTTAAACTATAAAGGAGACATAGGAACAGATTCTATATTAAAAAAGAAAAAAAATGATATCGCATAACAGTTTTTAGGATAGAAAATTATTAAAAGGTTCATTCCAAAAGTACATTTCATGTAGTTATATGAAATTATAAGTACAATATTGTATACTAATTAATGTAATTAAAACTAGCTGTTGTACATACAATTCAAAAAATAAAACTATTGCTATGATGTATTGCAACAGAGGCATACCCAGGATTTTGTCTTGGGGGGGGGGGGGGGGGGCAAAACTCATTTTCAGAACACCAACCAAAAAACGGTCAACCACAGTCAAACACAAAGGCAAAACATGATTGAGTAGGGAGCATGGCTACCCCTGGCTACACCCCTGTGCAATGTATTTGAAAACTAATTTGTCAGGTAATTATAAGATTTTGTTAGCTTGACACTAAATGACAATACTTTGTATAAATGCTGTGAGGTAGATAGAAGGAAAGAGTTTGCGAATGAATTGAAAAAAGATGTTAGGATAGGTGCATCTGTATATACTAACTGTTCTCTGACAAATATAGAATATTCTCTGTATCTAGAGATATACAGAGCAGAGCAACTTCCTGGAAGCTGTTCAACACAAAAGCACGGGCAATATGAAAAGTTCATGAAATTATATATTAGATGTGTTGAAGAATTTAGTAGAGTTCAGCTGATGGTCTATATAAGGGATAGAGTTCAGTGCAGATGGATCAAGATGGACTGTACCCATCAGTGTTTGTAGTAAGCTAGATTGGAGAATCCATAAAAACTGTGATAGTAAAAGTACCCATAGCCTTGAAGTGCCAGTAGATTCTACAGGTACAGAGTTCAACTGAAGTTGTAAGATTTCAGTGCAGCAGTATGTAGCAAGGGATGTGATTAAAAAGGCTACAGATATAATTTTTACATCAATCTGTTTCTTGTCTTTGACGGATCCTTGATGATCGCCGAAGAGGTGTTTCTGGTTGGTAACTTTTTCTTTTGCTTTTCTTATTGTTATTTCCATTGCTACCATAAGCAAGCTCTCTGATAAATGAGAATCGGATGAGAAACATCTTCCATACGACAAACCAACCTAAAAAATATGAAATTACATCATTTAAAAACATATATGGTCACAGTATTTCTACAGGTTCTCCCTTCACAAAACCTAACATTCAAATTCCAATTACATCTGTGAGTTAGCCATGCCCTGATTTGATCAACCCAGACTCAAGGTGCTTTGCAATAGTTGGAACTGGTCAGCTAGACCAGTCCATTCATAACAGTTATGACAGTTCTCTTTAATAATAGTTACTATTATTAAACAGAACTGCCCAGCCAGATCAAGCAATTCATAAATTGTATCCACTTTTCTGATGTACATAACAAATTAGGGAAATCTTTCGATAAAACTGATAGGTCTGTTCCAATAATTGGAATTATTAATGGAAAGCATTCTCAGGATGTTTTAGGATATTGATAAAAATTAAAGGTTTTTTCAAAGATAATAATACTAATAAGCATAAAATTCCTAGATAATAATAATAACATTAACAATTATCAATCATTATTGGAAAATACAAATGGAATAATTTAAGGGAGACCAAAGTTTAGTGGAGGGGTAAAGAGTTCCATCGGAGGGGTGGGTAGGTAGGTTAGTCGTGCTTTGCATGACCACCAAAAGTTAATAAAACGAAGTTAAAAAACAAAAAGTATGGTGTGTGTTTTGTTCTACCACGTTAACCAGCTGGTCAAGCATTTACACCGCGATTGTTACCTCACATGGACAGCATTACAGGTACTTATAGAACACCTACAATACTTTCGTTATAAAGTTTCCAAAATTGGCCTAGATTCAGCAGCTTGTCTAGCTACATAAACTTGTATCTTTGATGTTAAAAGTCAACTGCCAAAAAGTCGCATAACTAACACTTTTTACGTCACTTTCGGATTTAAATAGATTAAAATATAACCTTCTTTTTGAGCCAAGATTTTCTGAGTCGTGTAAACAAAAAATCAAGTCTTTGTGAGTGTTGAAAGAACTTTTCTTCCAAGCACAAAAACGGTTCTAAAAAAAACACCTTAAGTTGTTTAAAAGACCATAAAAGTAATAGAATAATTACATAGTGCTTTGGAATTTGTTTAAACTTATTCCACATGAATGCGTTAGGGTCCTAAACAACTTGCACCTCTTAGCCAAGCTTGTTTACTATTCCCTGATCGTAACAAAATATCACAATGGCTTACCTACTAATACCATGAGTATTACTGCACCGATCGCTAACAGAACCGATAAGACGGTAGGAAGGGCTTGTTCCATCATCGTGTGCCAGGTTTTTTTTCGTTTTTACAGCGTAAAACAAGAGGTTTGATCACCTGTTCGATTTTAGTCGGCGTCCAAGAATATAAAGAAGCCCGTTACAGGGGACGCCGAAACACCTGCCATATATGGAGATAAGCATTGGACAGACGCATAAATTATCTCATGAATAAGCATGCTGGGTAATAACACAGGGAACCCAAATATTTGACAAACATTTCTGCCGGTAATTTTTACTAAACTTAAAAAGTCATAATCACTTCTATTAGTTAAGAACATAGCGGTTCATGGAAGTTTTATTTTCAAAAAATTAATTCAAGCATAATAACAGTAACAGAAAGTTCGGGATTTTAATTTAAAAAAAATATTTTTCCATTTATTCTTCTAGGAATTTGGAGAATTCTGATGGCTTAAAACTGAAAAAGATTGCTGAAAATGTTTAAGAAGTTTTTCTAAACAACAGGAGAAAGTAATAAGAATGCGCCAAAATCATTTTAGTTTGGGGTTCCTGTGTTAAAGGTGAGTCTGGGAAGTCACGTGAGTGTGTTATAGGAGGGTAGGAAATAGAACCAGTACAAGGACGTACAAGTGACTGGATTTAACATGAGATTTCGGTTCTGTGGAGATCTTGATTGCCCTGATTGGGTGCTAGCCGAGATAAGCACTCTTTCGAGGATATCGTCTATAAAAATGAGACTTCTATGTGCTCAAGTTATCAAGAATTTGCTTGGGGAAAACATTGATTATGCCAAAGTCGAGAAACTTACCTCGGATGCCAAGTACGAACTGGGAGACGTCAAAGCTACTATAGCTGCTCTTTCTTTCATTCTTTCTAGTGCAGCTAGGTATACTGTAGATGGAGATTCGTTATCGAATGAACTACAACAGCTAGGGTTACCAAAGGAACACAGTGGTTCGTTGTGTAAGCTTTATGGTGAAAGTCTTTCGAAGTTACAAGAAACTTTCCTGGAAAAAACACTCAAGTTAGATGGAATTTCTAACCTGGAATGGAGGGTTGATTATGTGCTTGGCTCAAGTGAACTTGAGAAAATTCGAGAGCCCGAAGTTCAGCTTAAATTCAACAAGACAAGTGGGGATAATCAGGAAGGGGAGCCGGTTGCATTTACAGTGACATCTGAGAAGTTTAGGGTGTTACTAGCTGAATTGAAGCAAGCTTACACTTTGATGGAAGGAATGTCATGATCTATACATTATAGTGCTGATAATATACAAAGGATTATAGACAATTTTTCTCTAATTATGGAAGAGATGGATGGAGAAGTTTTAGTTATTAGGTGAAACACTTCCATTACTCACTTCTGGCATGTTTTCCCATTTCAGACAACATCATTATCTTGAGCTTTGAGCAGATTTCATGAGTGTGAAAAACTCATAGTATGGGCATACTGTTCCATTATCATGACAGTATCTTGTCCAAGCATTTTGACTGAATAAGATACTGTATTGTGTGTGGTCCAAAGGATGTTACAGCACTTTTCATATTTGTGCAACCTACAGAATCCAGACATCTGGTGGTTGCTTTCCATCTATCAAATTTGTGAAGGGCCAAGTTCATTCTGAACAAGCGATAAAAAAGTTCCTGTGAAAAAATGGCTGTCCAGTCACTGGAATTTCCTTATCACTTGATTGGATTGAACACTGAAGCCAAAATGCCAGATGTATTGAGTCTGTTAGGTCACAGAAATATGAAAAGCGATATATGAATTTCAGTATTGTGACAGTGCACTGTGCCATATTATTTTACAGTATTACAAAAGTGACTCTATTTCTTTCTTTCCAATAACACTTTGATTGAAAGGATTGTAGTGTGTAAAAGGTTTGAAATTGATAAACATGCTCCAAAAATCTTTAGGTTATAAGTAGTTGATTTCCGCTGTTTGCTTTTGATCAGCTAAATTAAACTCATTGTCACAGTACAAATTATTACTGGCAAACACTGCCATCATATGCTCAATGATTCAAGTAGTTTTCTATGGGTTGTGTTTTCGATCAGCTGATTGAATATTATTAAAGGGGGACTAGTACGAAAATCGCTCAAAATCTAATTCGGCTGAAACTTTCCTAGAATAATCTCTAAGGGTCTAATAAACATTGTTTAAAGTTTTTTCTTGATATTCCGAAGGGAAGTATTATATTTTTACGAATCTTTAACGGAGTCTGTGACGTCATTTACTCAACACTAAACACCGCTCCATACATTTCTTTGTAAATAACTTCTTGATTTATTTTATTTCTATGAAACCCAAAGGTCGACTAATGGACTTTACTGACATTTGTTGTGATTACAATTGATTTTTAAGTCTCTTTTTTTCAGTATTGAGTATGAAACGAGCGAATATTTTGATCACAAAATAAAGGGAAATGTATGGAGCGATGTATGGTGTTGAGTAAATGATGTCACAGACTCCGTTAAAGATTCGTAAAAATATAATACTTCCCTTCGGAATATCAAGAAAAAACTTTAACCAGTGTTTATTAGACCCTTAGAGATTATTCTAGGAAAGTTTCAGCCGAATTAAATTTTGAACGATTTTCGTACTAGTCCCCCTTTAACAAAATGCAATTGGTAGACAAATTATGCTTTTCCCTCAGCCATTGAATCAGTATACACCTGTTTCAAAAAAGGTCGTGGCAGCTGAAAGCAACAAGCATCAACACAGGACCGCAAAGAACATCTGTATTTTAATCCTTATTCAACAATTAGATGCAATTATTTTAGTCGTTTTGTAATGGTAGGCTGCAACTGTTTTGTTTCTTTAAGTGTTGTGCCGAATCTTCAGCTAATAATTAAAGCATTGTTTGCACTGAGGTGGTCTTGACTTGTTGCTTGTCGCTTTCAGCTCCATCAACCTTTATTGTACTGTTTATCCAACAAAAACACTGATGCTAGCGCATTGGATAAGCAAGAATTTGTAACTCAATCAAAGCCATCATCAAGTGTCTCAAGTCTAATGGTATATTTAGATGACTGATATTTTTTTATTATACAACAAAGAAGGAAGTGAATAAAGAAACTGAATATCACCCAGAAATACA
This sequence comes from Anthopleura sola, assembly GCA_023349425.1. NCBI lineage: Eukaryota > Metazoa > Cnidaria > Anthozoa > Actiniaria > Actiniidae > Anthopleura > Anthopleura sola. The sequence goes on from JALHLI010000001.1 coordinate 11,853,556, forward strand.
ATATACTATACATTTCTTAACAGGATGTTTAGGTATTTTTAATGTTGATTTATTTTGGGTGAAGTGTTTGCTTGAACTTGTATGTTATGTTGAGAATGAAATATCTTTCTGTTATCTATTTGTGTTTTATCCCATCCTCAAAACAATATATTTTTTCTTGAAACTTCCAATCCACAAGCTTCTTTTAGGTTGTGATTTTGAAAACGAATTTCAAACCCTGTTAACACAATAAGGACATGAGATAAATGAACTATTCCAGTGATTATTTCCTCATCAAGTTCCTGGCCTCTTTCTCTCTCTCAAATAATCTATGATCTGTTCTTTGAAGGAAGTCTTGCTTCTCAAGATACCTTAAAATCAAGAAAGAATTAATTAATCGTTTGTATATGTTTTCCACTATTGAGTGCATTTTGTCACACTCTTGAATAGTTTGATAAATTTACCTAATTTAGATAACTATTTTAGTGAAGTCACCTAAAATAGTAAATGTGTGCCAAAGTAACCGTCATGTTACAGCAGATTCAGATTGAGCCTTTAACAGCACTGTTTGTTGTGATTGTTGCAGTCGTTAAATTTGCACATTTCTATGCAGAATGTATGATGTTTCTAGGCAGATGGGAGCACATTCAGCTGATAAGATCGATCTTGTCAGCAGAATGTGCTCCCAGCTGCCTAGAAACATCGCGCACTCTGCATAGAAACATGCAAATTTAATGGTCTCGACAGCACTGTTTTAACATTCAATCTGAATCTGAGAATCAGAGAATGCACTAAGAGACAGTCAATTACATCATCGTTTTTCCCTTATTTCAGTATCCCTTTACTTAGAGATTCAATATTATATTAGTCAGCCTAAAATGCTTCATAACTTATCTAATTTAGGTAATGTCAACTATTCAACAGTTTGACTAAACACATTTTATATGATCATGAATTTGAAGCCTACCCATTCTTGTTGTGATTCCTCAATTCATCAGAAATTCCAGTTTCGGACTTGAATGTTTCCCAGTCATATTTTGACTTATCCTAAAGAAAATATATTAGTTTTCTTAGTAAAAAACGGTTTGAAAGTTGCCTTTCTCAAGTTCTAATGAAGACATGTAACAACCTCATGGTGTCCCAAAACCCTTTATAAAATAGTTCAGATATAACCTGCGCTCTGATTGGCTGATAGCCATGTTTACATGAGGCTATGTAAACACGGCAAGTTTCAATATTTTATAAGACATAGAGAAAATGTTTTCCCGACATAAACACTCGGGAAAGTTTGGGAGAAGTCTTGTACTCTGTGTAAACTGCGACTCGGCTTTACACAACAGCTCTTGACTTCTCCCAAACTTCCCTCGTGTTTATATCAGGCTATGTAAACACGGGAAAACGTTTTCTATTCGTTAAATATCAATGGACATTCCTTTATCAGCTGGCAGAATGGTACTAAGTTTTTAACAGAAGTGTCCCTGGATAATGGAGGAGGAGGGCAGGCAGTGTTTTTGACCTTCAATGAAGGTTGCTCATAAAATTATTGAGATTCATTCAGCTGATTAATACTAAGTAATGCACCATCAGGCCATAAGCAGTTTCTCTTGAAAACCATAACAATACATACAAATTTGTGTTACAGTCATACCTCTGCTTAATAAAGGGTGTCCATTATGAATTGAGGTTTGTTTTACAGTAAATATTGGAAAAAAATTTGGGACTGTGCAACTTACTTTTCAAGTAATGATGTGTACTTAATAAGGGTTCTACTTAATAGAGGTATCACATAGGTAATATTTAATAGACTGTACTTTTAGCCAACTCACCAGGGTACTTATTTTTGGTTTCTTGCCAAGCTGTCCCAAAATGCTTCCAAGTCCACCTGGTCTCTTGGTTCTACAAAAGGTGTAACGAATTGTAAGGAAGGACAACACTAGTGATAAATTCAAGGTGAGAGGGATACAAATTATCAAATTATATATTATGTAATGTTTTCCCATGTTCCCTTGAGTATCATTTCTTTGTTCAATAGTTGTGCATGAGAAGACACATGAATATGGATACAAGTCAAACAAAGAATCTTATTCTCAAGAGAATGACATGTTGTCTGAGATGGGTAAATATTATGGCCAAGGTAAAGAGGTCCATAATGGAAGTACAATTAAGTGAGAAACACTTTATGAATTTGAGGGCATCTGACAGGTGTTCTTCTAGGCACGACTTCTGTATCAAGTGCAACCTACCCTCTGAAGTTCCCACTAAGTGATGAACTTGTTGGTTTTTGTTGTAGTTTTTCTGGTTGCTGTTGTTGCTTTTCTTTAGCTGATTCCTTAGCTTCTGCTGAATCAGCATCAACTGTCTTTGTAACCCTGAACAGAAAGGCAAAAGCACTATTATAAATTTTTTTACCAGTCATCAGTTGGCTCTAAGAAAAAACCCTTCAAATTCATTGATACCCTGGTAAAACCTTTTGGTTGATCAAAGTCAGGGCACAGCTAACTCACAGATTGAATTGGAATTTAGCTTGTTAGGTTTTTTGTGGAGGATCAAGGAATTTAATGTGGTATCAAAGAAACAAACTACTACCACTGAAAATGTTTGCATCAGTTACTAACAGCTTTAAAGAAACTATACTTGTATTTAGTTAATTTTCAGGGTTCTTTTTATTATTTTCTTGGCAAATGTTTTTCAGTGTTTTTATGAATGAGATGAAATTAATAATGCTCAACTTACGTTACAGCCTCTCCAGCAAAATCATAAGTCTTTGTGACAGTAACCTTAGCAGTTGATGGACTCTTCCCTAAGGTACTGGAGGGATTTGTCTCTCTCTTTGAATCCTAGAAATGTTTCGTTATAAGTATTTGCTCAAAAACACAACCAATGCATAACAGTATATTTGTAGTTTCAGAACATCATGTCTATTACTTACAGAAACACTAGGATTTGTGTTGGCAGCTTTTGATGAAGCAGCCTGAAAAAAGACAACTTTATTAGCTAGCACACAAGGCATTACTGTAAATAGGTTTTAGTATCATTACCCAGGTGATTATAGAAAATTGTGCATTGATTGGTCGAGAACTTTATAGGATTGTGCGTGCTTCGTTAATTTGTTGATACATGCCTTTATTTAAAAATATAAAAAATATTTGCATTTTGAAATAAATCGATGTTTTTGATGTAAAAATAAATAGATGTTTATTCACCTCAGGCTTAGTGATTATCAGTGAATATTTACCTAGACTACATCTCACTAAATATATTTCACAGATAATCACCTTGCCTTCAGTGAATAATAATTGTTTAATATTGCTTACTATCAATAGATGTCACTTCCGGTACGTAATATCTATATTTTGACTGGTATGGAGAATGTGGGAGGTTGTCTGTGTATCTTGTTTTCTGGTTTCATGTTGTACAAATAGTCAGATAGAATACTTTGAGTTATTTTGACATTATTTGAATAAACAGTTACTAGTATTCACCTATTCCACCACTGCTTGCCCCTCAGTCAACTCCAAAAAAGTCATGTGATTGATGGTAATTAATTCATGATAGACATGTACACCATGATGGTTTTACATTGTAATGCAGATTAGGCACATGGTTGCTGTGGGGGGGGGGGAACACTTCAAATCAGAAGATTAATTTCTGTTTGCATTCTATATGAGAGATCATACAGTACAATGTACCTTAGTACTTGCTGGTGTGTTTGAAGGTTTTGCTCTGACTTTAGCTGTGTCACTTTTGAATGAAGCCCAAAGATCTTCCATCCGAGACTTTTTAGCTTTTTCTTCTTCTTCTTGTTTTCGTCTTGCTTTTTCCTCAGCTTCAAATTGATCTTCCTGGTCACTTTGATCTTCATCGTTCTCATCCTCCTCCTCATCTACTTCTTCATCTTCTAGCTTTATTCCACCCTTTCTCTTTCTATAGTTCAAAAAGAAAATTAGGAAATGAATCTTCCCTCCAAGAGGGAATGAATTGTCTCCTAGGATACAGTTTGTCCAATTGAGTAATTTCATTTTTTTCTGTCAATACAGTCCTGGGCATCAATCTTTCTCATGTACCTTCTCACAGTTCCCATGTACCTTTACGCACTCTACATTTAATTTGATTGATGGCTATCTATTGCCTATTAATCTGTAGTTAGAGTTTGTCTAGATGATCAACTGGAGTGGCCATATTGTTTGAAACAATAGGTTTTGAATCCCTTGAGTCACCTTACCCTTGATTTGAGGTGTTTCAAGACATTCTAAACAAAGATGTTTGCCTTCATGGAAATAAACATGGCTGCCATGTGATTAAAGCCCACAAACACATTGACCAGTAAACTCTGCGGACTGTGGAGATGGTATTCCCACTTTCCATAATATATGGTAAATTGCCAAATTTCAGCTATCATGCACTCCTATGATAATAATCATCTTTATTGAGGATACCAACATTACAATCAGTGGTTTACAGAATTGTCATCTTTGCTCCTTAACTTGATCCTTGAGCTTACTGTGGCCTACATGTGTCTAGTATCATTACCTCTTTGTAGCTTGCTTTTTCTTCGACGCCTTGCCTTTAGGAGCAGTTGCTCCTTCTTGCCCTTCAAGATTGTCTTCTTCGCTATCACTTTCTGCCTCTATCAATGACAAGGACGAGAAAAATGAACAAAAACTTTAACAAAGTAATGAAATTATGTCAAAAAGACCAAACTTTCCCTCTCTTTCTCGTTCTTCTTTGTCTGTTTGAACAGAGATAGCATGAATTTATTAGTTACCTGGTACATAATCTTCATCGTCTTCGCTACTGTACTCGGAATCAGACATGTTCTTTTTGTAGAAAAGGAAATAAAGGTTGTTTTTCAAGCAAAATAAGACGAAAAACTTTGTTTCTCGTGTCAAAATTATTTTGAAAAGATATTCCGCTGACCCAAAGTACCCATCATGCATTGCAGGCAGGGCTGGATCAAAATTCGCAAAAATATTTACAAACATCACAAAAATGATTACTTGGTTTCATTTCTTCGTTAAAAGATGAAAAATGAAGTGAATTTCTTTATATTTTGTATGTGGTTTTTGTTATCAAAAAATATTAATGCTTTGCGCGCTAATTCGAACATTAACAAAAAATCACAAAAAATATTACTTGGTTTAATATGAAATATTTCTCAAGTACTTATTCATTTGAATTTACTATTTCTTTAATTAACCGAAAAAAAGCCAATTTTTAACTTTTTTCGTTTTCAATCTCATACCCAGATCCTGCTCATTAGCCAAAGTGTTAGAAAGCTGAGCAATCTCGAGCCCAGAGTCTTCCGGCTTTTTGGTCAGCAGGCTGGAAAGCTGATCAGAAGAATGAATTAATTTATGGTGTAATAGTAGTACCAATGCCTTCTCGGTCAAATCATCAGCCATTCCGTTCAAAAGAAGATAAGAAGAAATGGAAAGTGAAGAAAAGACGATGAGAGACACTTTTGTAATCATCGGTGGAGGTATAGCAGGCGTTACATGTGCAGAACACTTAAATCTCTTGTGTCCTGATAAGAAAGTAACGTTAATAACGGCCACAGATTTAGTCAAATCGGTCGTGAATTTGAACCAATATGGTCGATATCTTGAAGAATTTGATGTTGAAGAGAAGCCAATTGTTTCATTTTCTAGTGGATTGAGTAATCTTACTGTGGTTAAGGGGAAAGTCAAAGATTTTAATCCAAAAGGTAGGGTACATTTTGCTTTAAAAACAAAAATATTTTATATTGTATGTTGGAATGCTACACTTGCTACACTAGTTCACGAAGTTGCATCATCCAGAAAATGTATAGCTTGAATTCTAGGGGAAACCCATACGGAAAAGACAAGGATTTGATTTTCAAGTAGAAGACGAGACCTGGAATTGTAAATATATCGGTGAAATAGAGCCAATGAGTTTTAATTTGTATTTGGGGAGGGGGGACACATGTGAGTAGAGATTGTTAGGTCTCGCGATCTCCTTCAATTTGAGGGTTTTCCCTGGGTTCTCTGGTTTTCCTCTGCAAAACCTAACGCACTAAATTAATAATAATAATAATAATAATAATAATAATAATAATAATAATAATAATAATAATAATAACAATAATAATAATTTATTTAAAGTCGATAACGTGGGAAGTGGTCACCCAATCTCCCAAGCAGCGAGGCTCATGTTAAAAACGCTGGACAAAATAACTAATAAAAAGAGTACAAAAACAATATAATAATATTAAAAGTATATCAATCTTAAGATTAACCTAGCTAAGTTATGTTATAGCGGAAATTCCAATTTTATCTGTGTATCAGCCATGCTCTGACTTTGATCAACACAGAGGCTATTTCATAAATATTTCATAGAATTAAAGGTTAAATTTACAATGCTGTGACTTGTGTTTCAGATCACTATGTTACTACAACTGATGGCCAAGCATATAAATACGAAAAGCTATTGATCTCTACTGGAGGAACTCCAAGGCTAATAGATAATAGTAATCCACATGTGATTGGGATCAGAGACACACACAGTGTGCAGTATTTCAAGGAAAAATTAGCTGACGCTAGGAGAGTAGCTGTCATTGGAAATGGAGGAATAGCACTGGAATTAGTGTAAGTTAGATATTTCTTAATGAAAAGCATTTTGGATATTGTTTTATCTTAGTTTATGGTCAAAAACTGCCACAGTATAGAACTTATGTATTTTCATGAAAATAAAAATAGCCTTTGTTTAATCCGGTGTAACCTCAAGTGCTTGAATTGAAGGCTATGTGGAGGAAAATCTATCGTTCCAGCCAACATGGCTGCTGCGAGGAGAAAGCTCCATGCTTACTCTTGAGTCACTGGTGATTGATGTCATCAGAATTAATGAATAAACAGGGAGTGTAGCACATGGTTTTGAGTGGTGGTGGGCTAATCCAGGGGATCTGGGCAAAAATTTTAAAATTGAGTCTCTCGGAATTCAAATTCAATTCAATTAAAAAAATCAATTTCCAGAGTTTTTAAGGGCAATTACGACATATTTATTGCTTTAAACTTATGTCGAAGCATTAGGCAATCATAACAGAAAATCCTTTTCAAATGGCTAAAAATGTGTGTGTGTGGGAGGGGGAGGGGGAGGGGGAGGGGGAGGGGGAGGGGGAGGGGGTTGGGTATAGGCACCCCAAAGCTCCCCTGCCTCTGCAGTCCCTGATAATTAAAGAAGAACAGGTACTGAATGAGAATATCTTATTTCAGGTTTGAGTTAACAGGTCGTGAAGTACTTTGGGCAATAAAACATGATTCTATTGGAAACCATTACTTTGACAAAGGAGCAGCAACCTTTCTATTGTCTCACTTGGAATCAACCAACACACCCAGTGCAAAAGAACCAGTAACTAAAAGAATGAAATATGGAATAGTAGAAAAAGAATTATCACAAATTTCCCTGAAAGGTATTTTGAAAAAAATTCTGAGCAGTGTGAAATATTTGTAATTGATAGCCTTGTCGTGTGCCTATTCAATTTATTTTTACGTGGGGAGGGGGTACTCCTAAACATTTTGTATAAGGATGCTCTGCCTAGGTTCTCAATCCCTTACCCTTTTATATACCAAATTTTTGAAAAAAGGTGCCACTTTTGTATGCCTTTTTGCCTGAAAAGGTACCCCTTTTATCTACATTAATTTTGAAGAAGCAGGCCAGATATGAATATTGATCATCACCACTGGTGAAATGATGTGATATAATTCAGCTTCATTTCCTTGAATAGTAATTTTAGCTTCCCCCTCCTTTTCTACACCTGAACTTGCAGATTTCTGACCCTTTTCTATACCTCTGGTTTGAAAAAGGAACCCCTTTTGGGCAGAACACCCCAGTATAGTCCAATATAGGGAGTAACCCCTGGGTTTTATTGATACCCTGAAACTGGGCTTCTAAACGTCAGGGCATGGATAACTCACGGATAGAACCCTGAAACAACCTCTAGGCTGATCAAAGTCAGGGCATGGATAACTCACAGATAGAACCCAGAAACAACCTCTAGGCTGATCAAAGTCAGGGCATGGATAACTCACAGATAGAACCCAGAAACAACCTCTAGGCTGATCAAAGTCAGGGCATGGATAACTCACAGATAGAACCCAGAAACAACCTCTAGGCTGATCAAAGTCAGAGCATGGATAACTCATATAAGTTAATCAAATTGCTTTGTGGAGGGAAGAAAACTAAACTGGAAAACCCAGAGAAAAACCATCAAAAAATCAAAGCATAGACCTAAAAGACTCTACTCACATATGACACAGAGTCCAGGAATTTAAATGGAGAACCCCAAAGTTAGAGGCAATTAAAAAAACATCAAAAAACATAATTGTCATTGGAGTTTTAGAAGGGAAAGATTACTGCTATTTTCATAAACATGCGAACTCGGTAGCTGTGAGCTGCATGCTGAAATTTGGTTTTTGGCTTCCATCAATCAAAACTAATCAGTCAGTTTCTTTTATATTTTTGACTGGCGGCAGTGAAAAACCAAATTCCAACAGGAAACTTGCAACTACTGAGTTCGCATGTTTTTGAAAATAGCAGTAAGAATATTTGTTTAATATTATGCGAAACATCCTTTTTAAGTTCTTTAATTTTTTGTTCTCTCAACAGATACATCACCATCAGAGGGTGGAGTCGTTGGAGGTGCACTGGGCCCAGACTGGAGCCAAGGCCTCTCTCTTCATTCTGACTCCACAACAGATACCTATAGGAATATCCACATAGAATACAAATGTGAGGTTGAAAAGATTCTAACACCAAAAAATTTTCTGGACCAAAACTTAAAAGAAACTCCCTTCCCAAAGACTAAATGCCTGGATGACACACCTGTGGACTGGCCGGTATATGTAAAACTAAGCAATGGTAGGATCTATGGTTGTGACGTTGTTGTATCAGCAACTGGTGTTACTACCAACACAGCTCCTTTTATCTCTAATGCCAATTTTGTTATAGCCACTGATGGTGGTATCAAAGTAGATGATAACATGAGGACAAGTATCCCGGATGTTTACGCTGCAGGCGATGTCTGCAGTGCATCTTGGGAACCTTCAAAATTCTGGTTCCAAATGCGACTTTGGACTCAAGCTCGACCAATGGGAGCGTTCGCTGCTCGTTGCATGAGCGATAACTTAAAAGGCCAACAAGTACCCCTAGATTTCTGTTTCGAACTTTTTACCCATGTGACTAAGTTTTTTGGTTTCAAAGTAGTGTTACTTGGTAAATACAATGCACAGGGTCTGGGAAATGATTATCAATTGCTTATACGTTGTACTAAAGGAGAGGAATTCGTGAAGGTGGTGATGAAGGATGGAAGGATGTTTGGTGCTGTTTTGATTGGAGAAACTGGTCTGGAAGAGACGTTTGAAAATTTGATCCTGAACGAGTTGGACCTAAGTGGATTTGAGGATAGTATACTGGACCCTAGGGTGGACATAGAGGATTTTTTTGACTGAGTAGTTTCAGAAATTTAAGAACAATACAATACAATACAATACAATACAATACAATACAATACAATACAATACAATACAATACAATACAATACAATACAATACAATACAATACAATACAATACAATACAATACAATACAATACAATACAATACAATACAATACAATACAATACAATACAATACAATACAATACAATACAATACAATACAATACAATACAATACAATACAATACAATACAATACAATACAATACAATACAATACAATACAATACAATACAATACAATACAATACAATACAATACAATACAATACAATACAATACAATACAATACAATACAATACAATACAATACAATACAATACAATACAATACAATACAATACAATACAATACAATACAATACAATACAATACAATACAATACAATACAATACAATACAATACAATACAATACAATACAATACAATACAATACAATACAATACAATACAATACAATACAATACAATACAATACAATGCAATGCAATGCAATGCAATACAATACAATACAATACAATACAATACAATGCAATACAATGCAATGCAATGCAATGCGATACGATACAGTACAATACTTTTTATTCACATTTCTAAGTAGTAAGTTTATTAGTTTAGTAGATATTTACATGTTTCCACATTTTGCTTATATCTATATTTTTCGCTCTACTAATTTTGTTTTTGTTTTTTTTAAGATCATGTGATAAGAAATGTTTTTTGTGTGAATAATGAATACAACATAGTCTCCTTTGCATCCGTGCCGACACTAAGAACGGCTACAAAGGAGACTAAATACAACATTGTTATCGAGTTTCTTAGGTCTCTCCCTTGATTTTCTCCAGGGCTTCCGGTTTTCATCCCTCCGCAAAACCTAACACGCTAAATTCCTATTGATCTGTAAGTTCGCCGTGTCCTTACTTGCACCAGCCCAGAGGTTGTTTCAGGGTATTGATAAACTGAAATTTGAAGGTTTGAAACTCATAGTGCTAAAGTCTCTTTTTAAGAGATCCTCGAACCTGCAGGGTTAAACTAAGAGATCAGTTGCAAACTGTAACCAGTACATCTCTTTTTCGGTATGAATACAGAGTACTTTTTTCATTTTGTCTTACAATAGACATGATAACTACATCTCTGCGGTAGCGCAACTATAGGGAAACAGGAGGGGAGAGGAAGGGAAGAGAAAAAAAGTGCTGCAAGAAAAGCAGCTTAAAACAGAGTTTTTTTTAGCTCATAATAATGTAGAATGAAGAAGACTCGTAACAGTTTGAGTCTGAGTAAACCTGTCAGGTTCTCAGACTTGTTCAATCAGTACCAATTCCAGGTTTTCGCCAGGCAGGACGCGACCATGTCGTCTTAGAATATCATTAATCATACTCTTATCGTTACTGTCATTTCTCGGTGGGCTATTCCGTTTGTAGATCTTCTTCGTCAACGCGTAGTGAATTTTTGGGGTCATTGCCCTGAATAGCCACCGGTATGGCCAGGACAGGAACAGTACTGTAGCCAGCCAGAAGTACCGAGGGCGGATCCACCAAGATTTGACAGCTAGATCACCATAAGCAGAGAATCGCTTATCCAATCCTGGTATTTCCTTCTTTATTGACATCGATATGTTCTCGTCTCTATATTTGTTGATTGCGACTAATCTTTCTTGCTGTTCTGCAAAGTCTTTTCTCGTCTGGCTATCCCCGAGTAAAATATGTGGGTCAACCTTGATACGCGTGAGCCGTCCCTGCTCTAAAGGCGGGAGTTCCTGCTCCGATGCGTCGACACAACAGCCGTAAGTAAAGGGATAGTCCTGCTCAAAAGTTACAACCAGTTTCCTTTCCGTTTTCGAAGAAGATCTACCTTCTGAAAGGGATCTATCTGCTGCCTTAGTTTCAAAGTGGTAGCACTCTATCGTAATCGTTATCTCTGGAACCATTGTGTGCATGTCCTGAATGAAGGCCCAGGCTGACTGATCCTCTAGGATGTTGAAGATGTAATCCAGCTCATGTGAGAACGCGCTTTCAATGAGAACAATTATGGTTGTGATGCCCAACATGACGAACCCAAAGACACGCAGATAGCTCCATGATAGTCCATACTTGGAACATTGTGATATTTCACAGCCAATAATGGCTGCAACCCACACGTAGAACGAGACGTATGCAACTAAAGATATTAATCGTAATAACGTGACATTTCGATAGAAACCTTTTCGACGCTTAATTTTTAATGCCTCGTCTCGTCGCTCCACTGCTTGATAGTAGTGTTCAACACACTTTGCCAGCTCCTCATCGCTCTTGGACCTTGCAGCGGTTTCTGTCTCCGAAAAACATTTATCTATTTCGCTTTCTAATTCTCTTCTTCTTCTTCGCTGTTGTTTTGCCTCAATACATGTTGTACATGTTTTCATGCAGAAGAAACAACAGTATAAAAGAAATGGTAAAGAAAACTGGATTAAAATCGCCACCAGCAAAACTCCTACGGCAGTCATTGTATCTCCATCGAAGTGTGACGTTTCTTCAGTCATCCTTTTAAGTGAAAATTACTTTGTGATCGCTCGCTTAGAAAAGTCAACTGACTTAACTTTTGTCTTTCGTAGAAGGGTATTGACTTTATAATGTGGATTGTAGCTCTTTCTATGAGGTATTAGGTAAGATAGTACGTGTTCCAGTGGAACAGTTTACACGAGATCATTCAGCTCATTCGTCAGTTCCGGAAGAAGGTTGCGCAAGTGAATGATGTGAGGTCATTATCATGAAAGATTTCCGGGTGCAAAATGAAAATTAACAAATTTCTCCAAATGTTTTCTTTCTTTTGGTATTCTTCATTATAGGGTTGTTGGAAGTTGAGGATTCTTAATTTGAAGTATTTTCATCTAGTGTACTGCTCTTCACTTGCCTGTTATGAAATATGTCAGCTATGTCACGCAAAACAAGCCTCCTTGAGCAACGCTTCATCCTATCTCGGAGCTGTGTCACGCAAAGCAGGCCTCGTTGAGCAACACTTGCTTCATCCTATCTCAGAGCTGTGTCACGCAAAACAAGCCTCGTTGAGCAACACTTGCTTCATCCTATCTCGGAGCTGTGTCACGCAAAACAAGCCTCCTTGAGCAACGCTTCATCCTATCTCGGAGCTGTGTCACGCAAAGCAGGCCTCCTTGTGTAACGTTTAGAATCCGACGAAAACTTATTTTATAGGCTTTACTCTACCTCGGAGATATGTCACGCAAACAATTAACAAAGTTCAGAATCAGACGATATTTATTCACGCAAACCAAGCCTCTTTGCGCAACGAAAACATGCACTTATCCATCGGCTTTCCCGGGGTTTGACCCCCCAGGACACCCCCGGGGATTTGATTTCTTGAGGAAGCAAAAAGCTACTAAAACTCTTGGGTATGAGGCATGGAATGCATGAGAAGTGCCCCTCCCCCAGGGCCAAGATGACATATTGTGAATTATTATGAGACACGTTGAGCTGAACTCCAGTCGCTTTCTTGCCCTTCACTCTGCGATTAGTGCAAGTTTGGACGGCAAATTTAACTCACACACATTTCTGCCTACATGTGAGCTCACTTTATACGCATACCAACTCATACCTTCGATCCTGTACTTTTTATCGCTACCCCGGCTCCCCCTTCATGCACAGCTGCTTGTACCTGGTACCGTTCCCCCTCCCCATCAGATCCCTATTGCTTGTTTCATTATACTTTTGTTTACCTACCCTTTTTCTTTCCCACTCTTGCTGGCTTTCCATCATTTCCTTTTTATTTTTACCAAGTATAATTTCCGTTGTTTTAAGTAGTTATCTTACATCCATCCTTTGCCACTATACCTGATACCAGAAGTCCATAACTAGATAGTTATGGACTTCAGCTGGTACCTCGAACATTTACATTTTCCCCCACCCATTTCCCTCAGCTCCCCTTCCTCGCTTGAGTCCGAATACCTGAGCTTCTTGGGTTTTTACTTCATCCTAGCTACCCGGGAATAAGTTTCTTAAGTCTTTCCTTTGATTCAAGGATTTTCTCCCTGGTTTTCCTCCCTCCGCAAAACCTATAACATGCTAAATTCCAATTCGGACTGTGAGATAGCCGTGCCCTGACTTAGATATGACCAGAGATTATGTCATAGCCGGTATCGATACAATTTGAAGTTTTGAAAACATCTCCCCCCTAGAACAATGACATTGATATGAGGCTAAGTACTTAGGTTAACACATTCTTTATTTGTTCAACAAGCACTTGACTACAGCAACATTCCAAGATAAAAATATAAATCTTACATCCATGTATTCTCAAACTAATTTCTTACCGTTCCTTATCCGGATAAGAATCTTGAACAATTTTGTAACAACCACCGAAAAAATTCTTAAGAAAATGTTACAACTACTACTTGTATTAAAACAATGTTTGAATGGTCTACGATTCGACAGTCCATGAGGCCGAAGGTCGAATTGGCTATTGACTCGTAGACCATTTGTCCGAAGACCTCTAGGGCGAGAGGCCCGGGGGGGGGGGGGGGGTACTCCCCTATATTTGCTATACGGGTATGTGCCGCCCGATAGGGTATGGTTTTTTGGCTTTTAGGTCTGGGGTAGGGTATCATTTTTTTACAATTTGTCTGGGGAAGGGTAAGGTTTTTGTCTGGGATAGGGTATCTTTTTGACATTTTTTCTGGGATAGGGTTATGTTTCAGTTGTTTTGGCCTGGTAGGCTACGTTTTCTGCCGGCACAAGAAAAAACGATCTAAATTCAATTAAACAATTGCCAAATAGTTATTGAAATCTATTGAATAACCGTTTTTTGCATGTCAACAAAATGTAGGTTTAGTCTGGGGTAGGGTATATGAAATCAAAATTCTAGGTCTGGGATAGGGTCAGGGTTTTGAGGACCTGGCGGCACACCCCCACCCAAGTTGGGGTGGTAGTACCCCCCCCCCCCCCCGGGGCGAGAGGTCTAATTGTTTTAGTATAAACCTACTAATCGGTCAAATAGATGGTTGTTTTTGCTATTAAATAATTGTTTTTGCCATTGTTCTGGCTTTCAAAGCCGGCCTTTTTCGCTACTAGTGCTCTATCTCTATATATAATAGGCTACTAGTAGCTCAGCCAATCAGAGCAAAGGATTTGTGATAGACCATTATTAGGTATATCAGTACTAATAACTATTTCACGGATTATATAATAACCTCTTTACTAAAAATGATTTAATATCTAAAATTTTTAAAATCTTATTCGATTTTTTTTTACTAATTTCAGTTAATACCTGCGCCCATGAAAAACATTTTGGACCCAATCTTGAAAATCCTATAAAAATAGTTCCTATTGATCATTAAATACTGTTTACAGCTTCTTTATATTTTTCCAGTTTAACTTGTAGTTCGTATTAAAAGTGAGAAAAAAACTGGAGGCGGAAATGAAATGACTTTAAAGTTAATTCAGGTTTCCGGGTCCGGTTTTCTTCGCGAAAAATAAATCAGTTTGTTTTTCTAGTGAATACATTCTTATTTAAGATGGCACGATTTGCTAACTGCTCTACACTCAACAGAGACTTCGCACCAACGCGTGATGGCAGCCATGATAGAAGGCACAACAAGATTATTTCTTTCTCATGTACTAGTGAAATGAAATGCGTTCGGTGTGTGAATAATAGAATAAAGAATTAAGAGATATTTTTCTCTTAATTCTTTCTTCTTTCTCATGTAAATCATATTAGACCAGATTCAATTGTTCCTGCCTCCTGTCATGGCTGCCATCACGTACCATATTTTACTTGGTAACTCTTCTATCTCGACCATCGATGTCAACCGACCGCTACACCGACCATTGTATGAAGCAGTGAACGAAGGTATAAACTCATTTCTAAAAAGGTTGTCGGAGTGAAAAGAGATGGTACGTAGGTCATCCCAAGATCCAAGAATAACTGGAATATGACTGTTTCTTATTATTATTCTCATCGAGAACACGAAGGTTTTAGTGTTGTCACATCCCGTGTTGCTTGGAGTCGACGAAGCCATTTTAGTTGTATGCCTATATTTTGTGTTTTTTTTGGGGGGGGGGGGGGGGATTGGAATGACCTCAGCTATCGCCTTTTTCCTATCTCCTTTGGCTCTGACAATGAACGTGCTTATGAAATAGCTGTATCTAAAGCGGTCAATGTGATATACATAGATAAATGTCCCTACAAGATTTGGTTTACCTGTATCTGCACTTTGATACGTTCAAAGTGACATCATTTCCTTTCGATCAGCATGATGGAGGTGGGTGGGTATTTGGATTATTTTGATTGACAGCTGCGTCATAGCTAGGAGGAGGAGCACAGGGTACTGCTTGCTGCACGACTGGAGATGGGAAAGCCTGCCCCATGCCTTGGTTTGGTGGGTACGGAACGTAGGGTGGCGCGGAGGCAGAGTACACAGGAGCTGGTGGACTGCCTAGACCGGTGGGTGGGTATGGAGGGACTACTGTGCCACCTGGTGCTACGGCTGAATAAGGAGGCGGTTGAGCCTGAGCAGAAGACACCTCTGACATTGAAAACGAAGGATTGACATGATCTTGAAGTAGAATAGGCACTTGGTTTTGCTGGAGAATTGCAATAGGATCCATCAAGTCCACTTCTGGCGGAGGAGTCGTAGTCTTGTAGATCTTTTTCTTCATGTCATAATAATTCTTTGCCGTCCTTGCTCTGAACAACCATCGGTATGGCCAGGTCATGAACAGTAACGTCGCCAGCCAGAAGTACCGAGGGCGGATCCACCACGGCTTGAGTCTCAGATCGACATAAGCAGAGATACGCTTTTCCAAACCGGGGACTTGTTCACTACAAGAGTAATCCATGTGGTCATCCCGGTGTTCGTTCCTCTCCAACATGGCGGCTTTCTGTCGATTGTATTCTTCAGTAGTTTCTTCGTCACCAAACAAAATATGCAGATCAATCTTGAGTCGCGTCAAAGCAACAGTACTGAGGGCTGGCATCTCTCTTTTAGACACATCCACCCACGAACCGTAACTAAAAGTATCAACATCAACAAACGTGACCACGCGTTCTTGGTACGTCTCTGTGCGCGACTGGGTATTTCCGTTAGCATCTGTATAGTATACCACCCGCGTTCTTGTTTCCCAGTGGTAACATTCTACCTTCATGGTTATCACTGGAGCAACCTGTTGCATTCTCTGGATGTAGCTCCATGCGGTCTCATCTTCCATGATATTCTTGATGTAGTCCAATTCGTGTGAGAAAATACTTTCAATAAGAACGACAATAGGAGCGATGATTAACATGATGATTGCTATGATATACAAAGCAAAGAAGATCACTCCTTTATAAGCAGTTGATTCATAGATGAGCAGATAGATAAGCCAAAGATAGAAAGAAAAGAACATATGCATTGAAGTCAGCCTCCAATAACTGGCATTACGATAAAGTCCTTTCTTCCGCTTGATTTCCGTTTGTTCCGTCTCTCTCTGATACTGCTCGACTGTTTCTCTGTAGTTTTGAATGCCTTGGTCTAGTTCGTCTTGGCTTTCAGCTCTCGTAACCATTTCTAATCTTCCTTCTAATGCCTCGTTCAATTGCTGCCGTCTCCTTTCATCTTCCTCTTCTTCGTCACTTTCCTTCCAACTCTTTATGCAGAAAGCACAACAACAGAGAAAAAGAGGCAGAAAAATCTGAAGCAAGATAGCAGAAACCAAAATACCAGGAGTTAGACCAGGAATATCGTCGAAGTTGATTGCCTTTGCTTCTGTTGTATATACTCGTCTAGGGTATGTATGAATGGGTCTATCTGTATAAATGGGTCTATCTGTTGCTAGTCTCGACGTGCATGATGACCCTGTCCTGGCCCAATTTAAACCAAAGATTGAATCTTCGCAAACGGCAAATCTTTTAGACGGGTAGGAACCTTTACAAAACGTCAAAGCTAAATCCCCTGGACGATTTGCTACGAGATTAAAAGCATTTTCTGTAGTCGAGCATTTCTTGTAGGTATCACATTGTACTCCAGTGTACCCCGAAGCGCAGATACACAGTGTTTCGTTACCGGAAGTGAAGACACACGTCGATCCTCTTCTACAAGGTGATGTGGGACACTTGTTTGTCATGGAACTGACACCTCGACATTTGACTTTTAGCAAGTTATTGTCTCGCCAGCCATTATAATGAACGGACCATATTTTAGTGATGTACTCTGGACGCAAAGCAACATCATTCACTCGCATATATGCACCATAATCAGTATAACTAGTTGGGTATCTTGTCTTAGTGACTAGCCAATATCGTTCAATATACTGCAGATACAATAACTGTTTATTGTGTTTATAAACGGGTCGTAAATAACGGAACTCTCCTGAAATTCGACTGAAGTAATCCGTAGAAGCATTGGTCAGGATGTTGCCTGCTCCGTCATGAAAGGTGACGTTCAAATAAACCCTATCAGAGTTACATTCTCTGAAATCTTCATCAACACAAATGGCTTTAATAGTTGGAGGAGTTGAAGCTCGGTAGTTTTTCATGTCACGATCATCCCAGTAATACCAATAGTATATCAATCCACTGAACACGTCGTTTCTATCTAAACTAGCTGAAGAAGCCAGCCATACTGAAGGGGTCACATAGCTCGAGACCTTAGCAGCCACACCGATATAGTTATTCAAATTGGATCCAAAAGTCAAAGAACTTCCAGCACTTGCTCCATTTAAGTAGAAGAACAAGTTGGCACCCTCACGTTTGTAAACAGGAAAACTGTTTTTAGTATAGACTTGTTTGACGAAGACTCCCTCGATGACTTTATACGGCATCTTCTCTTCGTCGATGTTTTGAAAGAAGATCCTCGAACACAAGGTTCTTGAGGTAGTTAGGGTCATGAAGGTACAAAACCAAAAATAAAGAAGAAAACATCCAAACTTCTCCATATTTATCCAAAGCTTGAGTTGTCACCGCAGCGAGTTTGAACGAAATGATGCAGAACTTTTTTAGTTTCGTATATCATTACGCGTTGCGCAAACTCAACGCAACCTTGTGATTTAGGTACGATGTAATAAGACGCGCTGAGACTGGGGTCCTGTAACCGGAAGTTTCAATCAAAAGCCTAATCAGTTTGAGCAATACTGGTAGTAAACACTGAGGCATCTAAGTAATTTGTTTTACAAATATGAAAAGTAACCTCATGCATCGGCAGATCTCAAATCTAGGATTTTGCTCCATTGAACTTAGTCGGGACAGAAAAGACTTCTACAAGCAGGGTAGGATTTTGACTGCTAAGAAATAAAAACATGTCATCCTTCTTGAACACAACTTTGTATTATTAAACTATTTACAGTTCACTGTACACGTTCTTGGATTCAAGGGGAAGGGTGTTTTGCATCGGTGGTTTCGAAACCAAGTTCAAATGGATCAAAGCCAGCCACTGAAGAGACCATACATGACCATAGTCTCTCTTGTTCAAAACCAATTGATATTCTAATGAAGAATGCAAACTAGTTATGCATCAGTTATCGCCTTCGGAAGGTCAACTTCCAGAGCTTGTCAGTTGAATATCACGCCGGCGTTTGCGGTTTTGACGGGAAGTGTAACGTATAATGGGATATGTGATGGCGTGACTTTGGGCATTCAATCTTGAACAGAAATGGTTTCAGGTCCTTCAGCAAATAATATTCCATCAAGAAAACTTCATATCGCGAAGTAAGGGTTTGACATCAGCCGACACAAAGAAAGACTGCAAAGGAGGCTAGTTTGACATGGGCAGATCTGGGATCGGTTGAGTAGGATCGGAGGGTTCACAAAAAGAAAATGCACCTAGTAATGTACCAACCAAGCTAGAAAACCTCTTCCGTCACTGCTTGAAAATGGGTTTAAAATTTCTCGCCGAAAAGGAAAGGAAATTAGTGACAAGTTGTCTCTTTTAAAAACAAGACAAAAGTACATGTTTCGCCCCTATTAATGTAAGAACCATGGTAGCTCCCTTCCAAGTGGTCCTCAAAGTTACTGAAGTCGTAAAACGGAAAATTTTTAAAACGTCATTATTTTTTCAAACGGGAAAAATAGAAACTTCCTGTACAGGATACCTGACAACCTGCATTTGTTTTAAGCTTTTTCCGGCTGCAAAACGCCACGAAGTCACTGGGGCTAATGATTTTCTTAGCCAAGTTCCTGTAGTTCGTACCTCCCTCTTCGCTGACCCCGCATAAGCCAACATGGTAGATAACTGGGGTGTTCTGTCATATTCATTCATATCTTTGTTACTGATAGGCTTAAAAAGGCAAAGTACCTATATTTAACGTCGGTAGATCCTTCAGTTGAAATAATCATCTGGGCTGCTATCAATGGAAGCCGACAGTGCGCCTTTTACCCCCTCAAACCCGGCATCAGTGCTCCTTATTTCGGGTATTTCAGTAAAGCTAAAGCTACACAGAACAGAGAGAAGTCAAACAGACGTGGAGATCCTGAGGATCGAACCGCGGACCTCTAGCTCCGAAAGCCGCGCACTAACCAACTGAGTTACTACGCCTGCTCCTTAGACTCGAGTAAAATTCCTGCTCACCAGTTTGGCCAGTCATCATTTTCTCGCTCAGTAGAATTTTGGAAGAGGGACGAGACAGAGAAGCTCT
This sequence comes from Anthopleura sola, assembly GCA_023349425.1. Lineage (NCBI taxonomy): Eukaryota > Metazoa > Cnidaria > Anthozoa > Actiniaria > Actiniidae > Anthopleura > Anthopleura sola. Next base: position 11,873,625 of record JALHLI010000001.1, read on the forward strand.
GGGTACGAGACTGGATCAGACCAGTCCTTCTCTGGGCCGGTCTGTCTGGGAGGTGTCTGTCTGGGAGGTGTCTGTCTGGGAGCTTGTCTGTTTGTCTGTCTGTCACTCAGTATTGCTTACCATTTCCTCAGTGGCGGATCCAGAAGGGGTTCCATGGGTTCCACGGAACCCCCTTTGAGCATCAGACCCTTTGAAAAGGGGTATATGAAATAATGAGAATGCGTCCTGCAATGAAGTCTTACGTATCAGTTGTTGAAAGAGTGAAGACGAAATGGAACCCTCCTTTGTGAAATTCTGGATCCGCCACTGTTCCTTCTCTGCTCATCTACTCCATGCGACTTTAGCTTTAGATAGTAATTAGTGAAATGGAGCAATGATGAAGAGAGTGGAAAAAGTCCTCCATAATTATCATCGTTTTTCTTGTTCTTCTGTATATCTGGATGATGCTTAGTTTGGATTGAGATCGAGATCCCTGATGACAACGATTAGTTTTTCACTGTAGAAATTCCCTAGCACTCTTTTCTTTAGTTTTCATCCTTCCACACACTAAATTCTTACCTATTTCCTTGTTCTTCTAAATCTGAATGATGATGATGATGATGATGATGATGATCTGATCTGAATAAGACTTGAGACTTGAAGATGATGACGACAATGACAGTGATAGGGTGATAATCATGATAATTTTGATGATTTTTCGTTGACTGAATTCAAATTCAAATTTTTCCTTATTCTCATATATTTTCATCATTCCATGTATTCTTATCTTCTAACTCTGAATAATGCTTTAAAATGATAATATGAACGATAATAATAGTAATAACGATCTGAATAACGATGATGGTGATGATAACGATCATGGATCATGGATATATGCGCCATCATTTCCAGGCCAGTGTCCATCATTCTCCGTCATGCGCACTAGTACCGTCCGCCATCTTGGTTTTCTTGACAAGATTTTGTACAAAGATCCAAAAACTCGGGCAATTTTTCCTTAAATTATTATGAACCAAATCCTCCTGAACTCGTTTTCCTAGAGCATGGCAAATACTACAGGGATGGCAACAAAATATTTATTAGATATGTTGAAAATTGGTGGAAAAAGTGAGAATAATGTTGGTGAGTACGAATGTAGGACACGTGAATTTCTGACATAATTTGAAAAAATAAGATTATTTAAGGTTCTAAAATATTTAAAATAAATATTTTAACTGCATTAGAGACAGTATCAACACACGTTTGCGAATTAAAAATGTTATTTTTCTGCCGACATTAATTTCAAAATTAATGCTCGATGACGAAGCTCGTCTCTACTTTCATTTTCGATATCAAATTTTTGCATTCAAAGCAAAAAGTTAAAAAAGAAACTTTATATTTATTCGCCAACACTTGGACTATTTCAAACTAGAATCGATTCTAGCGCACTACATTTAGCTAGGGAATCTAGTTTTTTGTGTGGTGTTTTTGTTTGTTATTTCAATATAAGAAACTTCTAGATAAACTTTCAAAGGGTAACTTGTAAATTGCTGGAATTCTTACCGGAAGTCGACTTTAAGCGAAAATATTTAAGTCTATTATCGGTTTATCAAGTTACTTATTTTCAATTGATAGTAGAATCAACAACAACTTATCTCTGTAATTCTCCAGAAGTACAGATACATAAATTCAAAATATCAAGGAAGGATTTAAAGAAGGGTATAACAGTTCCTTCATTGTTAGCATTATTCTTGGAGTCTGCTTAGCCGCCATGTTGGTTGATGAAAAAGCATTCTTCATGAGCTTGTTTTGTTAGATCAACCAACATGGTGGCTGTTTCATTTTTATTCATATCTCAAGGGATTTTGGAACTTTGAATCTGCAAGCCTGGCCAAAATAAGAGTCCCATGTGTTTTTGGGGTCCCAATATTTTAACACTACTTTTCAATTCCATAATCAAGCGAGGGATGCATAAGAATTTGGAAATAGTGGTTGCACCCAAAGGATACAAGGATCTTGAATGTGCATGGTTCAATTGGGATCCCATGGATCTTTTGGGTCCCAGTGTTTTAACACTACTTTTCAACTCAACAATCAAGCAGATGGATGGATGAAAATTTGGAAACATTGTATAACATTCTTGATTCTGTGTTAACAGGATCCCTACTAGATTGTCCAACATATATTGCAGTTATCTAAATTCATACATAATTTATTACCATTTTTTAGAATGATGAATCACATTCTCTAGTTTTTTATCTATCAGAATATGTAATTTTTATATTTTATTCATTCTTTTATTGTAATGATTCCTGGATCTGGTATCGCCTAAGAGCCTTGGGGAGGGGGGTACTTCGGGTCATTTCATACGATTATCCTTCGCCCAGACTCCCAACCCCTTAAAGTTGAGCATGATTAACTGAATTTAAATTATATACAAATCTAAAGGTCATGTATTAAGAATATGTTATTGTCTGTTTAGGATCAAATGACAATCCAGAAAACAAAGCAGCTGAAAAAGTTGAAGAAGATGAAACAATTAGGTGGGTTAAGACATGGATTATGAAATAAAAGAGAGAAAATATACTATGCAGGATTGGAATATCATATTATATCACTCATCTCCAAACCATGATCACATGCCTAGGTATCAGTACTCCAGTTTTAAGTTCTCTATTCCACTGTTAGAAGTTGCCACATATATACAACATTGCCTGGCTGCGTAACTAGCGTGGTTGGTCCTTGTAGTGTAGTGGTTAACACGTCGGATTAGTATACCGAAACCATGGGTTCGAGTCCTGCCAAGGGCATATGATATTTTTCTCTTAATTCTTTATTCCACTGTTATATTTTTTCCTGGGTTCTGTTTTTCTTAAATGAGAAAAATGACTCTGGGTATTCTAACTATATGATTTCAATCTTCAGAGATTCGGCATCAGTGACAAGCTCTGCTGCTATAGCGTCTCCAGTGAGTCAGGTCAGTGGTTTCTTTTGGTAAAAGAGTATCATATGACCTAGTGTGTTTTGATGTTTAATCCTTTCATTACTGGAGGCCCATAAGGTACAAGTCCCTGTGTTCAAAATAAGGATAATTTATGTGTATTTGATTGATTTTGATGGGTTGATATATCTACAGTCACAGGTCTCTCAGTGTTGTATTTTGGTATGTCCTTAATTCCTTAGGGAGGGGAGGGTGCTAAGAAGCAATGTATATTTTTGGCCGCTTTTGGCTGCTCCAGAAAAATGCCACATTTCTAGATGGTATCTTTGAATAGCTATTACTGTTTTGTTTGTGACTTTTACTATAATGGCCGTGCCACTGTTTTGAAACAGCAGTTTGGAAAGTTTTGGAAATTAATAATGGATTTTTCCAGGACCTTGAAAGTTTTGGGAAATTGATCTATGGTCCACTAGGCTATGGAAAAGTTATGGATTTTTTTGTAACTTGTCTGCAATATTGTTTTGCATTGGTAAATGTATGTTGACTGTTTCAGATCCATGAATTTGGCTATGTTTTTTACATTATGTGTGGTTTTGGAAATTTGAGTCAAAGGGCTTTGAAAAGTTTTGGAAAAGATTTGGATTGGATTGGATTGGAAACTTCCTAGCCCTTCCCTCTCTGACAGGTTACATTCAGTTTGCGCTGTCATCATAATTATACTCTAGTAGATAAGCTGCAAAGTTTTGAGAATAATTATTAAAATATTGATTTTTTCTGTTTTCAGAGTAAGACTATGTCAGACATGTCACTGTCAGAGGGAGAGATTCCAGGTTTTCTGGATGGATCTACTCCTAGAATCTCTCTTCATCCTGTTAACCAAACAATGTAAGTATTATAAAAGCTGATGAAAGGTCAAAAGACAACTGTGACATTTGCCAATAAAGGTGGTCCCATATTAGGCAGTGTTTAGCTTAGGCGTAATGTTTCCAAATTTCAGAGCACATCATTCCCTTAAGTATCATTTCTTTGTTTATGGTTGCACATGAGAAGACACATGAACATGGATACAACTCAAACAAATACTCTTATTCCCAAGTGAATGACGTGTTGACTGAAGTGGGTACTAAATATTATGGCCAAGGTAAAGAGGTCCATAATGGAAGTACAATTAAGTAAAACACTTTTAAATTTGAGACCATCTGACAGGCGTTCTTCTAGGTACAACTTCTGTATCATGTGCAACCTACCCTTGCAATCCTATTCTCATGAGAATATGATGCATGGTCCAAATGTGAAAACATTACGCCCAAGCTAAAAAGGTCTATTGGTGAATTCACTGTTTTCTGATACTTTGTTTCTTGGTTTAATAGTCAGTTAAAAGGTGATGGTTCAGAAGGGAGTATGAGTGTTTATGGCAATCAAGTTGAGATTGTCAGCAGTCAGAATTCAAACTCTAATGACACAGCAAGCAATAAGGTATTGTTAATAACTACATGAGAAAAGAGGGGCTGATTTTAACACTTCACGTTTATTTATAAAGGGGGGAGGGAATAGGTCTACGAGATTGGTGGATTTTGTAAATAATTTAATCTGGTTTATGTATTCAGAGTAAAATTTTAACAGATTGATGGACCCTACAATTGTAGTGGATTGTGGACTTTTTTGTTTTGTTTTTGACAATTTTTCCTTCCACATTTTCTATTGAAATGAAAGTATTTCAACAGGCAAAAATAACAGATTAATTATTTTTATATGTCCTTTGACATGTTCCATTTTTGGAGGACTCATTTTCCCAGAGTGCTTTGTGAGCTTTGATGTACATTGTCTATTGAAGTTTGAAGATTATTGTTTTGATAAGCCAAATCCCTGACCTTTTAGCTGCCTAACTTTCTAGCTATTTTATGTAGCTGTGCTCTTTTTTTGCAATTTTTATATATTATTATTTTAATGTAATCTTAATTTTCTTTAGAGTGCAAATAAATTGTTGTTGTTTTTGTTGTTGTTGTTATTGTTGTTGTTGTTGTTGTTGTTGTTGTTGATGAATGGTGTTGTTTATTAGATCAAGATCAATCAAATGGTGAAGTATGACTGGGATCTGAAGTACTACAGAGGGAGCCTGATAGCAATGGGGAGTCAGTTTATTGCATATACATTAAAAGGTAGGTCACATATTGAAGCCCCTAGAAATCCATACCAATAAAGTAGAGTCCCAATATCTTGAACCCAGAATATCTTGAACCCAGAATATCTTGAACCCAGAATATCTTGAACCCAGAATAACTTGAACCCAGAATATCTTGAACCCAGAATATCTTGAACCCAGAATATCTTGAACCCAGAATATCTTGAACCCAGAATATCTTGAACCCAGAATATCTTGAACTCTCCATCATCTTGAACTTGAGGCCAAGTGTCATGGACTTCCGATGGTCTGATTGGTTGCTTAAGAGTTCAATAAAAAATGTTACTTTTTGTGTCAAGTATCCTAAAAATTATATGTTCCAATTGGCTGTTGGAGCGTGCAGTATTTTCTATCTCTGACTGCGGTCTAGTATCCTGGGATAATGCATTGCTAAACAACAAAACAAAAAAATAGGAAAATAAGTGGAAAAGGAAAAGAAAAAAATATCAGTAAGTTAACTGCTGTTGTAATGCAAGTCTGGATAGGGGAAAAGTGTGCCACCAGCCTTGAAAATGGACCTCTGCCTCACTGCCTCAGTCTGTATATTCAAGACCACAGGCACATGTTTTCCTTATCAAGACCTCCTGGTCTGTAAATAACATCTATAAAAATAATGCAGTTCATTTTCCTTATTTTTTATTTCCATTTCCAGGTCGCAATGGTTATGTTGTTCGGCTTCTCAACCCTCAAACAGCAAGTCGTGCGCTCATCAAAGGCTTTACTGGTCTTGTAACAGACCTGGCCTTTGCACACAGGAAATCCAATACACTGGCATGTGTTGATGAAGGAGGGAACGTATTTGTGTGGAATGTCAGAGAACAGGGTGATAAAATAGAGTATCCTTACTTGAACCAAATTCTATTTCTAAAAGTTTCTTAGGCTGTTCATAGGTGGCCGGCATGAGGCTGGTAGCATTTGGTGCATTTTAGATTTAGAGTTAACATTTAGTTAAATATAGCATCATAATATAGCAAATATGTCTGTACAGGGTTCATGGTTCTCCCTAAACACTAAAGTGAATTCAGGAAAGGCTCACATGACCACGTAAAATGGTGGTCCCGTCTCTCCACACTACCTAACCCTGCATCGGAGGGATGTAAAAGAACCATTGAGGACGTAAAGATACCCTGGCAGTGACCACCCTCAGTTGGGAATTGGTGCAATGTACCTCGAAAGGGGACCCCGTGTTCTTTTGTACAGCACCAGCCTGCGGGCAAATCTCATAAAGAAAATAAAAAAAGACTGTTAATCACCAGTAATTAGTGATACACATTGTCCAAAATTCTTTTAAATCACACATTCATTGGTTATTCCAGAAGTCCATTATGTATCATGGACCTTGCATATTAAAGTGTTCATCATAACAAAATGTTGGGGATTAGAAGATATATCACAGAAGTTTGCACACATCCTTAACAGTGTTGTTCCCAGATATAAAATCAAACTACAAGTGAAGCGATCACCAACTCCTGTCTCAGAGTATCACAGAATATTCTGGTGTCCTTATCTACCTGATGATGAAGATGATGATGAGGAAGACCAGGATGATGTTGATGACAGGTCTTTAGCCATCACCCATGATAACCAGGTAATTTAATATGCCATGGAGTTTTGCATCATCATCATCATCATCATCTGCATTATCACCAACATCATCATCATCAGCAGCAGCAGCAGCAGCAGCAGCAGCATCATCACCACTATCACCACCATCATTACCATCACCACCACCACCACCACCACCACCTTCACCACCACCTTCACCACCACCACCACAACCACTGTTATCATTATCACTATCATTGAAATTACCATGACTTTTATTATAATCATTACCATAATTCATAGGCCGAAGTCATTGATGTTGCCATGGTTGTAGCAAGATGCGACTGTAATGAAATTACAGTGGACATGCTGGAACAAGGCGAGGGATACGTTTCCATCATTGATGGCCATATCAAGGTAAGTTTACATTACTGATAACAGAGTAGATTTCACATGACAATGCAAAGTCGCAGCATTATGTTCAGCCATGGTATGGAGGCTTTGGCTGCAGTTTTTACTGCCATGTGAAATCTATGTGAAAATTTCTGTATCAGATTTGAGTATTGTTGCTGTTGTTTAGTAGGTATTGACGTGATGTCAATATGGTAATGTCACTACAAAAGGCAATAGGTTGGTATGCTGTTGGCTGATACCCAGCAGACACCAAATTGGGGGAGTAACATTCATTAATATTATGCTTGGTTTCATTGTATTACAACAATTTCCAATGTTATGCGAAATCAATGTCATCGCAAATTGCCCTCTGGAATTTGGCTTTTCAATGTCGCCAGTCAAAAATGTAAAAGTTACCGACTCATTATATTTGATTGACAGAACCTGGAACATAGTTTGCACATTGACATTGTACTTTGGTGTCCACGTAATTATTATGAAAATCACAGTAACATGTCAACTAACTAAATGAGCAGTTCTTCGTTACGGACGTTACATTTCAGACAATATTTTGAAACTTAATTCATGGATTATTCCTTAAAAAAAAAAAGATGTAACGTCTGTAACGCTACTTTCTACAGTACTTCTTTAAAAATACAGTTTCAAAGAGTCAAAGGATACTGATTATACCAGAGATTAAGCTCTGACTACTCTGATATTATAAATATTTAAGGCAGCAAAATTGCTTTTTTTAGAAATAATCCAGGAATTAAGTCTCAAAATATTGTCTGAAATGTAACGTCCGTAACAAAGAACTGCTCAAATATAGAGCAATCATTGAGAGATTTAGTTATGTCTTTATTAATTCCAGCCAATCACAGATGGGTCATTGTCTCCTGACAACGCTGTACTTGCCACGGCAAGTGAGGATGGCTATGTGAAGTTCTGGCAGGTGGCAGACATGATGCCTGAGTCAGATCATAAATGCTTACATGCATTCCAACCTCATGATGGAGCGCCATTATCATCAATAGCATTCTGTGATAATCACATTGAGCATGAGAAAGAGTGAGTATTTGAATGTCATAACTCAAGCAGTAGAGAGGATAATGATGTGTAAGGCTTTTTCTCCAACTGATCTGAAATAGTGACAAAGAAATGACGTCACTGCAAAACTGAGGTGTTGTGAAGGTTGTGAAAATTGACTTATAAAAGTTTATATTTGAGATAAATCTAGAGTTTGAGAATTTTTTGAGATTTTGTATATTACATCTATTATGATATTCATGAGTGGGAAATAAAGTAAAGGAAGAACTGTTTCCCGAGTGACCAGGCTACTAAGGATGACAACTCAGCTTTGCTAATTTTCTTGATTCTGATTGGTTAATATGTTTTCTCAGATCAGCTGGCTGTGCATAGTGTTTAATTTTCAACCATTCAAGCTTTCGGCATAGTGGCCATCTTTAGGGATGTGAATGTACACATATAGAATCTATATATGTCATTTATCTTCTTCCATAGTGTTCCAATGTGGAGGTTCATGATCACTGGTGCAGAGTATAACAGAGAAATTAAGATCTGGTGTACTGTTGAATGGACTTGTCTGCAGACTCTGAGGTATAGTTAGGACCCTCTTGCCCCCAATTCCATGACCCCCAACCTTTTGGGCCAATATGTAGGCTAATGTATCATTATGTAAGAGTTAATTATGTTCAACTTTATTCGTATTTAGAGTTTTGTTTTCCCTTGGGAGTGTAGTCTTAGCATGGGAGTGTAGTTTTCACCCTACTGCCTTCCTGTAACCACTTGCTCTACTTATTTATCTATTTTCATTTGTAATTTGTAAAAAGTGATTAAAGATTAAAGATTAAATGCCCTCGTTTGGATTGCAAAACAGTCCCTCTTTTTGCAAAAGTCCAAATAATATAACGTGTCCCTGAAAAGGGATTGAGGATAATATGCATCAGCAAAGGATCTGACAAGAAGGAGTATTGCTTGGCTTGTTTTCAGGGGTTATCTTCACATACACATAAATGTCATAGTACACATGTATGGTTTATTTATCTCTGCTTTCTTTCTTCTGTTTCAGATTTACCAGCCCTACAGCTGATATTTCCAGGTGAGAAACACATTCAAATATCTTTCAGTGACTATTGTCTGCAGTTTAGCAGGGATTAAATCAGTTTGAATCCCATATTCAACTGTCTTATTCATTAGTATGCATTAAACATTGGGGATAACTATGGATGATATCTAGTTATCGCCATTGTTTAATGCATACTAATGATGTTTGGTACCTTGAAATGCTGAAATACCTGACTAACTTTAGTGACATAATTTATTTCTGGCATTAAGCAAGGCTTCACCCTCATGGCCTTTCAGCTTCACTCATGATGAATCCTTTATTGCACTCGTGACTATCCTATAATACCAGAAATATATTTTTTGCAAGAAAACCCCCCCCATTTCCCAATTCAAAAAACGTTTTTTTCACACCACAGCATGGCTGGCATGAAACTCTTTTATTATTCCTTATAATATTTATTATTTGCTTCACAGTGTTCTAGGTGATTCATACTTCAAACTTCAGCTTGATGCCACAGCAAGATACTTGGTGTTATCAGACATTGGAAGACGGGTATGCAACTTAATCCCAAACTTTTACGTTTTTTTAAATAAGGAAGAGTTTCTTCTCTTAACCCATTGGTTAATGTTCCATCTCATCCAACCACTTTTCCCATTCTCACACACTCTTTTCCATTCACTTCCTATATTTTTTAATTCATAAGTTTTGTATGTACTCCTTGTTCATCAAGACAGAAATGAAGGAAGAGTTCACATCTCTTCCATAACAGATTTGCAGCTCACCCAACCACTTTTTCCCACTTTCATTCATTTCTCATATTTTCATGTACAGGTTTTGTACGTACTCCTTGTTCATCAAGACAGGAACGAAGGAAGAGCTCACATCTCTTCTGTAACAGACTTCCAGCTCACTCAACCCCTTCTCAGTTTTGTGATCACAAAAGCAAGGCTTTTTAAGCTCAAGGGAACTGACCAGCTAGTGCAAGAGAATGGCAATGATGCTGATGGCAATGACAACATGGATGATGCAGATAACCTTGATGAATTGGATGAAAGTGAGCTGGATTCTCTGGAGAAGAGGAAGAATCTTATGGTACAACTCAGGCTCTATTCCATTCACACCAAGTAAGTAAACAACCAAGAAATTTATACTGTTAAGAAAGACCCAAAGTCCAGCTATCCTAAGGGCAAGGTCTAAACAATGGTGCAAAATAGACTGGTGTGGATCCAGGATTTTGGGGGGTCACAAGATTAATAACCAACTAACAACAGTTACTATACTAACCAACTAATTGCAAGCTAGAAGGGGCAGGCCCGTAACCAGGGGGGAGCACAGGTTACACGTGCACCCCCCATCAGACCAAAAGGTCCGCTTTTTATCAACATTTGTTTGTTAAAGTTAATAAAGTTCATTATTATTATTATTGCTTGAAAATAAAAAATATATAGAGATTTAATGTAAATCAAAAAATTAAACCACTATCATTTCCCAGTTTTCTCCATTTGTTTCTTTTTTCCAATAATGTGTTGGGTTACCTGTGGTACACTACACTTAGGTCCATTTTTACTTGATGTGCACCCCCCGGTAAATGTTCTGGTTATGGCCTGGGGGGGGGGGGGGGTCATGGGCACCCTGTGACCACCCCTTGGATCTGCCACAGATAGGGACCCAATTTTTATATATTTAGGTGTTGGGTACCACAAATATACCTGCTACCTCAAAAACCTGTTAAAATTCTTAATACTAGGTGTCCATATTACCTCTATTTTTTTATTTGTTTTGCAGATCTTTGCAGGAGCTTCTTGTTCACCTGCAGCCAGAACCATCAGTAGCTCCACCAACACCTACCATTATTTCTTCATTGAACACAAGTATTGGTCAAGGTAAATCCACTAAGTACACTACAGCAGAATAGATACAGTTAGTTACACAGTCCTGAATCACCCCCATATTTATTGTATAACATACTTTTATTCAGTGTAACCCTTCATTAAAACAGACAGCTATTTGTACAGCCCTGAAGGTGTCTGCTTAATAGAGGTATCACTATATCTCTGGACCAGCGCCTTTGTACTAATAGTTTGACTTATTGATCCAATTATTATTGGTCTATAGGGGCCAGAGATGCACTGTCAGACCTGAGTGTAGAGACAGGAACAGGAACAGAACCCAGTGTAGACCTTGATGAATCTGACGCTGCATCAGACACCTCTGCATCAACAAAACCTAAACTTATTGCACCTGATGCCTTCACCCACACAACCAAAGATCCGTCACGCCCAGACAGTAATGCCAGTAGTGGTACTCTAGTCTCTGCGCTTGAGGCCTCACAGAACTCTGTAGACGATTCTATCATGTCTTCCGTCACATCAAGACTCTCTGATAGCACAAGGTCTAGCACACAAGAGACAGTTCCCCAGAATTTCTATGTACAGCCAAGTGGTGTACTGACCCCTACATCTCTACCTCTGCCGGCTACTCCTCCTTTCTCTATCGCTCCAGACGCCACTGCTGTTCCTATACCTACATTCAAGTCATCACCAATACCACCCAAGAATACTGAGACTCTGTTCCAACCAAGCCCTAGAGGAGCATTAGGTCTAGATACTGAGGCAAAGGAAGGAAAAGCAGAAGATTCGGATGGTGAAGAACGTTCCTTGACTCCTGTAGCGGATGTGACAGTGGAAGGGAGTGAGCAGACTGAGGAGCAGTCCCCAGCCTCTGTGGGGAAAGATCCTATTGCTGTTACTAAAGTCACCAAGTCGGAATCCACTGAAAGTGATGGTAAGTGTTGGCTCATAACTTCTTTTTCTAAGAGTAGAACCGGAAAAATGATGAATAATAGTCCCCTTCACAGGAGTTAAAAAAAGGTCTCTATCATTACTAGTTCACCGTTCGTCTCGCTTCGAAGTAAAGACACGACTATCTTTCAAGATGGCGCAGGGAACTGTGAAGGGGACTATTTTGAATTTTTTCTTATTGCTTTTTCCAAACCATTTTTCTCGGCCTGTTAATATAAGAAATTCCACCAGCGTTGAAATGTGCGCTGTTTTGCTTGAGACAAAGGATACGCCTTGAAGCGCACGTTAAAACGTATATGCCCACCCACCTATAGCTGGGTTTCAATCAGATGATAAAAGTCTTTGAATCTCATTATCTGCTCCAAATGGTGGTCAAACACTGACCACCATGTGCTGTAAACCAGAAAGAATTCTATTGAAAACTTGTGATTCAGCTGATGAACATTCTGCACGAGACAGGAAATGACGTCAAGTGAAACCCAGCTATAGGTACTAGTAGTATTCTATTTTCTTTAGAACCTTCTAGCGAAGATGTGGTATCTGAGGAAAACACCCCAATACAAGACAAATCTACTATGGACAGTTCATGGATGACTGCCAGTGACAGACATTCACCTCGTGATCTCACACCCCATGTTAATGCGATCAAGACTAAAAAGATGGCCCTTGGACCTGGGTAGGTTATCTAGATCCATTCCAGCTTGAGTTGACCTTCAGAACAAATTCAAGGCCAACCATTCAGAATTGAGGATTTAACATTTCCCATTATTATGCAAAGAGAATTTACGAAATACGAGTTCTTCCTTCTTTAAATAAATCGTAAACGCTAGTCGAACTCATGACGGAATTTTATTTCAATCAACAAGAAAAGTCTACATTGTATACTCGGAAAATCCTCGAAAAATGCTAACCAAAAATAGTGGCCCATAACTCCTTTCGGGGAAGGGCGATCAACTCAGCTGGCCTTGATTCTACTTCTTGATTGGTGATTAGAAGGCACCGGTGGTGTGCGCTGCTGATGGATGTACCACCTCATCTTACAGCGGAGCGTAATTTGGATTGGGGGGGGGGGGGGGAGCTAACGACCACCAAATACTGGAAGACCTAGGGGGTTTGGGGGCATGCTCCCATCATTGGGGGGGGGGGGGGGGGCTATAATACCCCCCCCCCCCAGCCCCACCTGCTCCGCTGCCCCTGGAGTCTGACCCCTGGACCCATCAATGTATGCAAATCAAGGGTGGCGTAGCGGTAGTGCATTCGTCTCTATTGATCACTTCTGGGATCTCGGGTTCGATTCCTGGACTTGGAATCACGTGGGAGTAGAGTTTGTTAGGTCTCTCCCTTGATTTAAGAGTTTTTCTCCAAACCTTTATTGCGCGGACACCTTTATTAAGGGGACACCAGGTAAGGTCTCGAAGTTGTCTGCTGAATACAGGGACCACTGCAAATACTCATGATTATATTTTTGTCCAGCTTAAGTATTTGTGTTTTGTTTTTCAGTCTTGTCTCATCTCCTGTATCTAAGGTTGACATTCCTCCCGAATCTCCAAGAGAAAATAACCAGGTTTGTTTTGTTACTGTAGACTTCTATTTCTCTTCTTTTTCAAATACTAGTCTAGTCTATACAGTCTTACTAGACAAGTCTAATACCAACTATTACAAAGTGGTACTATGTATTACGCTTACTTATTTTTACGGGCCAATTAGCTAAAATCATGGGTTCTCACCTAGTTGGAGCTTGCTCTGTTGTGATTGTCCCTCGCTGAGATTTTTTCCCCGTTATTATTCTCGTTTCTTAATTAGTTTTTTGTTGTTGTTAATTTTCAATTGTTTTGTACGTTTTTATTTACTCAGTGGAAGTTTAATAATTAAACACATAAATAAATCACTTTGTAATACTCCAAATAACTAAAATCACTACAGACTAATGTACTGTCTTCTCACCTCTGGAACCTTGTGTTCCATTCCTGGACTCACATGTGAGTAGAGTTCGTTAGGTCTCTCCCTTCATTTTTCAGTTTCTGGGATCTCCGCGGTTTTCCTCCCTGGTCCTAAAACCTAACATTCTGGATTCCAGTTCGGTTCGTAAGTTAGTCATGCCCTGACTTTAATCGGCCCAGAGGTTGTTTCAGGGTATCAATAAAATTTGAAGGATTTGAAGACTTTAGAAAACATTTATTTTTGTTCTCTTGTCCAGGACTTGTCCTCTACCCTCAGTGAGCTGCTGCAACTCGTCAAATCCCAGCAGACACAGATTTTGTCTCTCAGGCAGGAGGTCAACGCATACCAAACACACAACCGCCAGACCATTAGCGACCTAGTGAGAGGAGAAGTGGAGAAACTGGAAGACACTATTCTAGAGAGGGTCAATGGTGGACTAGCAGAGCACAGCGTGGAAGAAAGTATCCTTGATGCATTTATCAGTTGTTATTTTTTTGCGCACGTTTTTGAAGATGGGGTAGGATGATAAGTGGCATGGGTGGCGTGCGCTGTTATGGCGCTGTCTTTCGCAACTGTGTGCAGTTCATGCCTGGGGTCACAGGTTCGATTCCCGACTGAGTTGAGTTTGTTTGAAATGTTTTTCTCTCCCTTGCCGCGAGGGTTTTTCTGCCTTCGTAAAAATCAATATGTGAGTTGAGTGTTGAAATGGTGAATGTAGTGGTAGTGCGTGTAAAGCGAACCTCAGAGAAGAGCCTCTTACGAGCAGTAAAATGGTTGTATAATACTCTTATGGAAGGGCGGTAGCGCCCACAGTGGCGGAGGGGGCCTTTCCCCCCAGTTTTCCCCAGATAAGTAAAGCAACTATGGAATTAAATTTTCATTTTTCGTGATCACTTGTTGCAAAGTGACTTAGTGCCTCCCCCCAGTTTTTCAAGGCCAGTTACATCCCTGTATGGATACTAGGTTCAATGCAGAAATGTGAAATTAGGGTGGGGCATTTTAATGCTAATTTTGGAATAGGTTTATGTGTATTATTTTGAAAGTCAAGTTGTTTGGATATCTTTCAATCATTATCCTTACATCAAGTAACCCAGATCAACGGCTCGAGAAAGCGCTTCGTGAACGACAAACCGCCGACAAAAAGAAACAAGAACACCTAACGAGTACTCTATCCCAGGCTGTCACCAACTCGATAACAGGAAAACTAGATAAGACGCTGAAAAATGAAATGAAGAATAGCGTCCTACCAGCTGTACAGAAAGTTGTGACTCCTGTACAGGAACAGCTTATTACAACCATGACGCAGGTATTGTCAGATCTACAGTAAAAATCGAAATGTGTTGATGCTCTTTCTAGTGCTGGTATTGGTTTTTCACTCAGTTTAATTTTAAGGCATTCAAATTTGCGGCCGCCCTTTTTGGCAAAAGGTCTATTAGTTTGTCCAACTGCATTTCTATATAGGACTGCATAAATAAGGCACAGTTGAACCAGTATTAAGTTACTGAATTGAAATCCCACTACAAAAAAAAGTGTTTTTTTAAATTTATTTTAATATTTTATTTCCGGGGTTTTTAGTTTTAAACTTTTATATCTAAATTGGGCTTCCTGTGGGCTTAACATACATCACTTTCTGTCGTTAGAAACTGACTGCTGCTGATGCCGTATTAAAGGACAGTATCAGTAAGATGGTCAAGAATAAGGTAACAAAGGAATGCATTTACTTTATTATTATATGCAAAGATATTTCCGCTGTAGCAAACAAAAATGAAGGGCACAGTTGGTTAGTGCGTGACCTTTAGTGCAAGAAGTCCGAGTTCTATTTCCAGTGACCTTGTTTCCACTTCTTTCCTTTCGGTGTAGCTTTATTAGACCTCATCGGCTTGGGTGTAATGTTGTCCCATTTCAGACCACGTGTCATTCCCCAGAGTATCATTTCATTGTTTAACGGTTGTGCATGAGAAGATACATGAATATGGATACAACTCAAACAAAGAATCTTATTCTCAAGATAATGACACGTGGTCTGAAATGGGACAGCATTACACCCAAGCCGATGAGGTCTGTTAGATTTAAACACCCGTAGAACGGAGCACTGATGGAGGAAGGGGGGGGGGGGGTTAAAATGAACGCACCGTCGGCTTCAAGTTTATAAGTCAATGACTGTTACGAGCTACCAACGTAAATTAAGGACGGTGTACTTAACTGACGCCTTTTCGGATCTTAGTCCGTCATTGTACTGAAGGACTGGCGAAGGACAAAAAGTAGCAAAGACGATGTTACAAGAAACGATTTGCAACGACGATTTTTCGCGCAACGCTGCAAAATTCGTCGTTTTGAGTAGTGACATTTTGACTTCAGATCAAAAACTCGCAACGTGTTGCCGAAGTCGCAATTACGCTAAGAATCGTTCCGTCTAGCATATTGCGGCATCAACTTTTCACGCAATAGCGTTGCGCGAAATATCACCTTAACGGAGGACAACCGTCTGAAACGTCAGTTAAGCTTCTTATTACACGGTGCTCAAGTACTAATATCCTTCCCATCCTTATGCATCATACACCGACGCAATCAAAACTAATTTACTTTTTAATTTTCTATTGTAGTCTAATTATTTTTTGTTGTTCTAGGGAGTAATCGAGGCTATTGGTAACTCGGCAGCCAGTGCCCTTCAGGGACCTGTCCAAGATTCCTACAGAGAAGCATTCCAGAATACCGTCTTGCCAGCATTTGAAAGAGCTTGTCAGGCAATGTTCCATCAAATAAATGACGCGTTCCAAAAGGGAACTCATCAGTGTAAGTAAGGAATTCTATTAAATTTTAGGTGGGGAAACTGTAAAATAATTAACACATCCTCACGAAAACCAAGATTAGAGGACCCAGGAAAGATGCTATGGAATTCCACAGTGATCCACGAAAAGCTGTAAAATTGTTATCATTTCTTTGTGAAAACCATTAAAGAAGTTATTGGACCCAAAATAGAGCTCTGTGGAATCCCACAGCTTATGGTAAACTGTAAAACATCATCCGGCATTTGTTTGCGAAAACCGTTAAAGAATATTAGGGGACCCATAAGAGATCTCTGTGGAATCCCACAGCCGACAAGAAAGCTGTAAATATCATGTTTTCTTTGCAAAAAAGTTAAAGATTCTTTTTGGTAACTTAAAAGCTGCCAAAGATTTATCTCTGTGGAACCCAGCCGATTGATTAGTGATTATTATTCTTTCTCAAAGAACTGATTTTATCAATATGAATAAAACCATATACCTAAGATAGTAATTGACGTCTATTGAAAGCAACCTTTTCTTGTTACTTTCCAGACTTGGATAAGGTAACCATGACTATGGAATCACAGAAGCGAGAGGTGAGAGAATCACTTGACCCAGCCATTGAACAGCTACAGTCCAAAGTGCAGCTGTTACGATCTGAGTCACAGAGGAATAGTACTAACCTGATTCAGGAGGTGGAGTCCGTAATCCAGAAACAACTGGCTAGTGCTTTACACAGGTGAGGCTCGTGTGTTTTATTTAAAACTATTCATGATAGATAATAAAAGGCACCTAACCCCTGATACGATACTTTCTGCATCAATTCTACATAAAGTGAATAGTTGAATGGTCAAATATTTCTTCATTTGAGCAGGTTGATTTGAGTGTTGCGTCTTTAAGTCTTTAAGATATGAAGGTTTATATACTTTAATATGTTAATGACCGTGACATCACAGCGTGGGACAATCACACAGAACACTAAGTCCATACTAGGTGAAAGCCCAAAGATCGAATTAGAATTTAGAAGTTTATTTTTGCGGACGGAGGAAAACCATAGAACCCGGAGAAAAACCCGGGAAGCACAGGAGAGAACCAACAAGCAACTCTACTCACATACGACACCGAGCCTGGCAGGCTCGAACCCCGGTCGCATTGGCGAGAGGCGAGCGATCAAACCGCTACACCACCCGTGCTCCCCGTGTATGAAGCAGGGAGCACGGGTGGGGTGCGCTGCTTATTCATCGCCTCTCACCACTGTAGTCATGTGTTCGATCCCCGAACTCACCATCATATGTGAGTAGAGTTGCTTGTTGGTTCTCTCCTGTGCTTCGAGGGT
Source organism: Anthopleura sola (assembly GCA_023349425.1). Lineage (NCBI taxonomy): Eukaryota > Metazoa > Cnidaria > Anthozoa > Actiniaria > Actiniidae > Anthopleura > Anthopleura sola. Next base: position 11,891,591 of record JALHLI010000001.1, read on the forward strand.
TTTTCTCCGGGTCCTCCGGTTTTCCTCCCTCCACAAAAATCAACTTCTAAATTCCAGTTCGATCACGGAGTGAGTGCCTCAGGTTTGGATAAGTGCTACCCTCGTAAATATAAAAACAAGTACAAGTTCTAACTACAGCAACAAAGCAACAACAGCAGCACCAATACTATCAACAACAGATCATAGAATAAAGTCAGGGTGCGAAATTGGGAAATTGAACTCGCATTTTCCAGCCTGTTCTCTTTTAAGAAAATAATGATAATGCAAAGAAAAATAATGTGTTTGTGTTCAATCCATTTATCTTGTAGCTGCTCAATGCACAAGATAAGTTTATCTTGTCACTAAAAAATTGAAATTCTAACATTGATATCCGTAAAACTTTATTATAATGTTTGTTTTTCTTTAGTTTACGCGAAGAAATGGTTTCAAGATTTGAGTCGCAAGTCAAGGCATCTGTACAAGAAACTGTGAAGGCAGAGGTTCACCAGGCACTACAAGAGGTGCGTCAGACATACACCACAGCTGTTGCACAAGAAACGGCAACAGTACAACAACAAGTCAGTGTGGATCACAAGGTAACTATACTTAGTGTCATGATAATATCATTCAGTAGCTGGATCTGTGTTCATCATCATCATGGTTGCCAGGACGAATGGAGAACCCGGAGAAAAACCCTTGAAGCACAGGAGAAAACCAACAAACAACTCTACTCGTGTACAACATCGAGTCCGGCGGGACTCGAACTCGGGTCGCCTTGTCGAGAGGCGAGCGCTCTCACCGCTACCCCACCCGTGCTTCCCGTGCCACTCAAAACCATTGTATAACTATTACTGATAAATTATATTCTATTTGCCACCAGAAACGCATTGTTGATCTTCTCCAGGCGGGACATATTCCTCAAGCTTTCCAAGAAGTAAGTCTTTTTGGTAACGTGTACTTAAAAATCCCTAAAACTTAATATTGTTTTAGAGAAGGGACGGTAAAATTCTGACTGTTGTGCCTCTTGAACATCATTTGAACGTTGAACACTGAATATTCCTCTTCCACTTTTATATCAATTATCATATTTGTGCAAGTTTTTCCAAACGCCCTCACTGGCTCACTCTCCCAAGGGTATAAATGGGTAATAAGTACCGGCAACTTTGGACAGGGGGAGGTGTATCTGGGCAAAATACTATGAGGGTGCTGACATGCGATGGACTATCATTCCATCGGGGGGAGGGGGGGAATAGTCATATAAGCAAAAATAAGCACCGGTTCTGTGGACTCTCGTACTCTCCCCCATCTCCCCCCCCCCCCCCCGCCCCAAAAATTTCTGGGAACAATCACCTAGTTTTTTCGGTCGTGCAGTTATCAAAAATACTTATTGATTGGGTCTGTTATCTGTCTGTAGGCGTTGACAGCAGCTGACCTGAGTCTCGTGGTGCTCGTGTGCGAGTCCGTGGACAGTAATGAACTGTTCTCCCAGACTGAGAATCAGTTGTCCCAGCCGGTGTTGCTTTCCTTGATTCAGCAGCTTTCTGTCGATTTGCTCTCCAACACCGAACTCAAGCACAGGTAATGATAGACCCTTTTACCTTGGCCGTAATGTTTTCTCATTTCAGATCACGTGTCATTCCCTAGAGTATCATTTCTTTGCTTAATGGTTGCGCATGAGAAGACACATGAATATGGATACAACTCAAACAAAAAATCTTATTCTCAAGGAAATGACACGTGGTCTGAAATAGGAAGACATTACATTCAAGCCAGAAGGGTTTCTTAGGGTTATTCTTTTATTTTACTCAGCTTATTTAACGCTGTTTATGCGCGCGAAAGGAAGTATTATTTTGGTTAGTGACGTGCGGGTATGGTGCATGGGAGTGATTATTCAACCGTGCTGACTAATCTGGCCAACACAAGCACAGACTATTGGAAAAAAGGTTGTTTATCTATCAATCAATAGTTTATTTAGACACTTGTCGCCCAAGAGCTTAAAGAGCTCGTTCAAAATACGAACGTGTACTGCAATATAACGCGTTGGAAAGCCGTCTTTAAGATACGGAAACACAGTGCAACATTGCGTGCAATGATGCAGGGAATCGATGTTGCGAGCCATGTCGCATGACGCATGTGTCGCGTCATTAGGAATAATATTGCGTGTTAACAAAGTTTCGAAGTTTCTTCGCGGTTTCGAAGTAAAATATTGGCTTTACCATACCTGCATTGTACACACTTTACAGCGCTTCTCAATCACGCGAAAAAATGGTTCAATTTTCTGTCGAGACAAAATAAGGTTTTGGTGGATGTCAATCAGAATGTTTCCAAGACGTTTTCGGAAATCACTCAAAGCTTCCAGGGGCACGTGTCTATGGAATGCCATGGAAATAAATTGATTGACGTCTTCCAAAACCTACTTTTCGGGCAGATAAATTGTACGATTTGGCGCCTTTGATTGGGAGGCGCTGTAAGTCAGGGGATCAAACAAATATTTCTGACAGGAATTGCACGCGCCATGAATCCATGGTAGTATGTAGTGAACGTCCCTATATTTCAAGCAGTAGAATCAATGGTAAGTCCGCGGCAAGTCGGGTCACGCAATAGGCAAATAGGCATGCATCAAAGCTCACAAAGCACTCTGGGAAAGTGAGTTCTTTAAAAATGTAACAGGGAAATCAAAGGAACTATCAGAAAAAAAAATACTCTGTTATTTTCGTCTGCTGAAATACTTACATTTCCATAGAAAATTTCGAAGGAAAAATTGTCAGATGAATTTTTAGAGGAACAAAAAATATCGTAAGAACTCACTTTCCCATCATGCTTTGTGCTATGATTTCGTGCTCATGCACATTGGCTATACTAAGTACATCTTGTATTTCTATCATTAGGTATCTTACTGAAGCCCTCATGCTGCTTGATGCTAATAACGAAGTGACAAGAGAACACCTTCCAGGAGTCCTTCAAGGTCTTTGCCAACAGTTGAATTATGCGATTAGTCATTGCACAGGGTCCACTCAAAGAAACCTGAGAATGTTGCTCATGGCAGCCAAGTCTCTTCTTAAGTAATCTGATCGATTATGCTGTCTTCTCGTCAGGGCTGCTGAAAATTTTGGTAATAGGTCTTTTTTTGATAGAAAGAGTAGCAAAATTATATGCACAGATATTTGTATGAAGTTGTTGTTGTTTCTGTTTGTCTTATACTGTTATCTTGTTCCTTACACGCAATCAATAAACTGCTTTATATACCCTTGTCTCTGGTCAAAATCTATGAGGAATGAGTTGAAAATTAGCAAGGGACGAAGGGAGGGATTCTAGACTACTAAAACAAGATCGTGCAGATCAAGCAACACTGTTGCCGCAACAATTGTGACTCTTACACGAGCGTAATGGAAGTGAAAAAAGGAAACGACCTTCAAAGTCCAGCAGAAAGTTACAGCGCGTGATCCTGGTTGAGCTGCCTGTGCTGATGGCTTGGGAAAGAGTTTGTCGCAGTCTCAGATCAGAGAGGTGGTCTTGCAGCAAGTCTACGTCACGTCGAGCGCGCAACAAATGAAATTAATTAATATATAATAATAGTAAATAATGATAATAATGTGATGATGATGATATGATGATGATGATGCGATGATGCATCATGATGATTATGATGATGATAAATGATGATACATTGATAATGTTGTTGATGTTGATGGTGATAACTTGAGCAACAATGTTCGAAGACTGACCGCACGATCTATGCGCGTACACCTAACTGAAAGCTTTAACGGACGGACGAACGGATTGCTCTGCCTTGGAACAGCCTTACATTCAAAAGATTAGTCCAGTCCCAGAATTTCAATGTGAACTCCAAAATAAAAAAAAAGAATTCGCGGGATCGTGGATGGAACAGGTAAATGAATAGGATGGATTTGTACCTAGTTTGTTACGGTGCGACTACTCGAACCAAAGCCACCCTAACAAATTTTTAATCAAATTCATAAATCACGTTTTGGACTCTTATTAACAGGATGGTAACGACTTCTGGAGTCAGTAAACTGTTTCTTGTTCACTTCTGATCAAAATTACACAAGTATGAAGTAAAATATGTGTTTTTAAAGGGAAAAATGTGAAAATTTGCGACGATTCTATCGTTTAAATACTCAATCTTGATTGGCTAATTTGTATGAAAATTTGCTTGTGTGGCTTTGGTTGGAGTGGTCGCACTGTAATTAGGTCCCCTTGCTTGCTTCGAAGGTTTTCCGGTTTTTTAAATCTGTGAGTTATCTGTACAGCCCAGAGCTAGGGTTTTACTGCGATTATCAATATTCTGCGAAATCGGTAGTTGCGAGTTTCCCGTTGGAATTTGGTTTTTCACTGCCGCCAGTCAAAAATATAAAAGGTACCGACTGATTAATTTTGCTTGACGGCAGCGAAAAACCAATTTCACAACAAGCCGTTGAGTTCGCAGAATATTGAGAATCGCAGTAATACAATTTGAAGGATCAAGAGTTGATTGACATGCAACACTGAACTATAGCGTGACGTTATCTTAACGGGAAAATATTTTCAGTTTCTATTTGTCTTCACACAGCGTGATCTTCCCTTTCTTTCGAATACAGGGAAGTTGGTTGTGGTTGTGTAGTATAGCCGTTCCGTACGACACTAGACCAAGATATATATAAATTTTATGAATCGATACTTGCGTATCATGCATATTCATTATGTAGCACAGCCTACAGCTTGGAATCAGTTTAGCTATCACTTCATTTTCACTTCTCTGCTAGCAGATCGGTCTCCCGTGTAGACGAATCCTGGCTCGTCTACACGGGAGACTCTACTAACAGGGAACATTTTCACATAAAGGAAGTTTGAAAACATATTGTTGCATAATTGAGGAGATAAAGCCCCCCTAGTTCCCTCCCCCTTGATGTCCCCCCCCCCCCCTTTGCTGGCCCCCTGTCTTCTAAGTGTATTTAATTTAGTAATCTCCGGGTGGTATCAGTTAGAAGTGCTTTGATTAAGCTGATTATCGACTTCATTTACTTTCCGTTTCTTTTGTCGAGAACGTTATAAATATTCAGTTGAGTTGACACTGAAATGAGTCCACCTAAGGATCTAAGGAACTGGTAGCTCTGATCTGATAGAAAAGGAAAATGAAATACTCATTGGGGAGCGTTTAAGATTTACGGGTCGGGGTGGGGGTGGGGGTGGGGAAGGCTAAGCTAAGCCTGTGCAAATGAGTCTGTGGTCTTCAAATACAGCGGTTTACATCGAATGCCAAACTGGATTATTTGAAGGACAAAACTACAGGTTTCCTATTCTCAGAAGATTGAGTTTCTTTCTTTTTGTCCTCGAAATGAGCTTCTTTGACGTCACGTGAAAGAGGTCAATACGTTTTAATTTTTGCAAAATCCCCTGGGGGTAGGTATGGGGCTATCAAAAAGAATTTGTAATAATAATAATAATAATCCAGTAAAGGAGAGGCGATTGTAAGGGCATATTTAGGATAAAAAAAGATGATATAAGCATATATACCCACCAATCCTACAAGTAAAGCATGTGAAAATGAAAGGCGAAGAATTTTCTATTAACAAGGAAAAAAGGAAAAAAAATGATATTTCTTAATAATTGTAAAACGTAGCTCTTCTCGTAAAATCATTTTAGCTTCTTAGAGCATGATTTTATGAGTTCTTTTTAGGAAGAAAAGAATTGAAGTTGGAAAGTTTACCTGATCAAACAAGGAAGTAATCGTGAACTGTCCAAAACTAATCCATGTAGGATGGACTGGGCAGTATTTGTACCATGACGTCATTTGATCACGTGCTTTGCGCAGTCGAGACGGTCACAGTAGAAATATAAAGTCGATTCTTTGCTCAACTGTTTGGGGTTTCGCAAGGAAAAAAGCGTATTTTCCATCTAATATCTGGCCCAAAAGACACTCTAGATTATTCCAAACATCTCTAGGATACAAGAGCTCTTGAAAGTAAGTTAATTTAGCAGTTTGGGTATCATTTTTTTGGAGATTTAAGCATTCAAAGTTGGACCTTCAAACAGGCGAGTTGACCCTTCGTCCTTGTTTCCGCAATTCGAGTTTGATGGCTGTGAGATTATAAATGAATGTTTCGTAACTTGTTTGTACTTAAACATCACGAATTGAACAGCTTTAGAGTTTCTAAGATCTAAACAGCTTGTTATTTACTTGATTAATCATTGGAGAACCGAAATATTTCCGTAATTTTAGCCCATAGGAACAAGAGTTTTTACCGAAAGGTGAAAGTCTTCGACATCGCTTCGAGTCTTTGACACGAAAGAACAAATCGAAGTCACCAAAAATCCCAGAAAAACATGGATATTATCAGTCTAAGCTCGCAGGTTTATACTTATGTTGTCTAATAATGCGTTTTTTTGCTTCCTAGGGGCGAAGCAATGGTTTTATGATGTAGCTTAGTTACGTAAAGCAATACTTGGTAAATACAATTCTTCGTTCCACGTCGCCAGCATTTGCAAGTTTGCAAAATCGTTTGTCTGAATTCTTAGCAATATAGATCTTCAAACACGACCTGGTAAGTTTATAAAACTATTATTATTATTTCTTTCCTTTAGACTCTAACAGCGAACGCAAAAATATTATTTGAGTCGCCCTATTATCACACGAACATATTGAATTCCCTTGAAGACAGTTGAACTTAAAATAATCCTCAATATTCGATCAAAAATGATGTCATTCTTGTACACAAGGATTTAAATTGTATCCCTATTCTAAAACTGGCCGAATAATTCATCACAAACTTCTCAAAGTTCTTGATGAAATCCTTCCAGACGGCAGTTGAGGCGCTGAGATGAAGCACCATATTTTTATGTGTCTTATAAATTTTGACACAATTCTTCCTTCCATTTAGCAGAATAGCAATATTTTTTATTTAAAACAAAGAATTGTATTGTATTGATGTGCGTTCTTAAACATGTCTGGGCAAATTTTAGGCAAAAATTCATTATCAAAGGCATCAGATGAACTATTTCTAAATGTGTCGAATACGGCTTTACATGATCAAACATTAGTTTATTCTTGACTTCAAAACTGTTCAGATTTCTTGATTTGTTATTGCTCACTCAATTCTAATAATACATCTGTATAGAATCTAAGATACTGCTTTTTACAACATATCCTTGTTGTCATGAAACTTTTGCTTTGTTCCAAAACAACAAGGCAATAGAAAATTGAGCTTAAACGAAATATTAAATAAATAACATATGTTAGCTTGAGCAAGGACTATAGTGTTATCTGTGTTGAGATTAATTCCAATTGACCAAGCTGGGCTGTGTTTGACCATAACAATAACACACCCCAACACCTGTTGGTAAGCAATTGCTGCTCAAACTGCTTCAAACAGTTATAGAACACATATGGGACAAACTTGTATTGGTGGGTACAACATGGGATCCCTGTTGAAAGACCTGAATATTTATAGATACAGATCTGAGATCATATCTTGGACTATGAAAATATCGACTATACTGATGGAAATTAGTCTGTAATACTATTAAAGTGCAAATCGAAAAACTGTGGGCACCCAGAAATATTTCAGAAAACCTATATCGTTCATTTAGGAATCTGAAATAACTCATTAACTTCAAGAACTTTGAATGATTTGTAGCCAGATAAACTTCTCGTCGTTGGAGAGTCTTTTATGATTGTTTAACGAACAATAAGTGATTTCTGAACTATTTCTGGGTGCTGACCGTTTTTTGATTCACACTGTAAAATCTGATTATTAATAAATTATTGTACTTTGATGTACTAAGTGGTACGGTTTGGCCTTCTTTTTTGTTTCTCAGTGTTTTTACTTGCTAAATATTTTACATCTTGTGAATGACAACATTTCATGACATCCATTAAGTGTTTGTCATAAATTGTTTTTTCCTAATGGATGGCTTATCATTCTGCATGAATAAATGTTGTGTGTTTAGTTTCTTTGCTATTTAAATCACAATCCAAATTGAGCCACCATATCAACTAAGATCTTATGATCTTTCATAGTTATCTCATGTTTACTGGTTCTGGTGGTGTGAAATACAAACACTGATTGATCCTAAAATTCTTTTGTTTCCTATTGTTTGTCATTGAACAAATTCCAAGCCATCAACAAAGCTAGGAATTTGGGTTTTTAAAGAATTCAGTGAGTTTAAGTAAGATTGCACAAATATTGATCTTGAAAATATGAGCTGAGTTGAATATCTTGGAGTAGATACTTTTGTCAGTACTAGAATCTTCTAGCTAGTAATTAATTTAATTGAATAAGAAGAATCTTAAGGTGCCGTGTAAAAACCCCTTCCAATAAGTTTGTTTTTGAGTTAAATTTTTATACACAAGTTTGTTTGATTCAACACAGATTCAGCACCTATTATTTTTACCTTTTGTTATCACCAGTTTTTTCCCAGTAAATACATGTTTCCATCATCAATCTACAGTAGTTTGGAATATACGTGCCCTATACATGTTTGGCACTGATGTAGCCCTTGATAAATCCTATGGTTATTAATCATTATCCATTGATAAGCACACAAAATTTAACCTTGCACAAGCTCTTACAAATTACTTTTTCCTCTTACGGTTCAATGATTCCTCAATTGAAATGCTGAAATAGCTATTACATAATAAAAATATTACGTATGCTCTGCATTTTGTTATGAATTGTTTTTAAAGTGTAAGGCAATTTTGTAGATATTTATTCTGAGATGAAATACTGCAATGTGCAACAACAGGAATCAAATTCCAGAAATATTTCTTAAAATGTTTTTCAAAGCTTAACCAGTCTTTCCTTACAAGTAACAGATATAATTTATAGTTTGTAGTGTCCAAGAATAATTCTATTAAGTACCAGTTTGTAATACCTTCTCGCAGAGGATGATTCTAGCTGCATTTCTGGTTAACACCATTAAGTATTTGAGTGTTTCATAGAAGGATCTCTTTTGTAAAATTAATAAAAAGCTTATTATTGTATGTTGAATTACTGAGGAATGACTTAATTAACATATGTTCATGACTAGAACAATTTCCTTTCTAACTTATGTAATGTTTAGGATTTTTTGGTATAGCTCTTTATACATATACTAGTTAGAGTTATTAAAACAGTTGTAATGTTTGCACTGTATAATGATATAGAAGTATCTAGAGTGCTTGTACTTTATCTGTCAAAAAAGTACTAAATTTGTTTTGTACTAAGAATGGTTAAAATTAGTGTAATACTGTATATTGTTTTCCATTGTTTTATCAGTACTCTTTAGAATTAATTAGTTCTAGTTATGTAGACTGGTTTTACTTAATCTGTGAAATAATTAGTAGACTAATAGAAGTTTAATAGTAGATCTTATTCCCATTGTTTTCTTTTAAGTAAAATTACTCTAGTACTGTTTCATGAATTAAGTATATCATTCTATGATTTTTTTCCAAAACAACTGATATTAATGATAATGAATACTAAATAATTATAAATTGGATTTATCACTGGGGTGTTTGAAGACAGCATCCCCACAAACCATATATTCTCTCTTATTTTTACGATCTGTTCAAAGCCTGTTAATCAGTCAGTATTTGCCCAAACATTCTAAAACTCGAGAAACTTAATTATTTTAGTGTGGTCTTTCACGTAATGGGTTTGTTTTTCAATTAGATTAATACTTCTACACTCTCACAGTTCCTTTCTCAATTCCAGAAAGGCGAATTGGAATTTAGAAGTTAATTTTTGTGGAGGGAGGAAAACCAGAGAACCTGGAGGAAAAACCCTCTAAGCACAGGAGAGAACCAACAAGCAACTTTACTTATATATGACACAGAGCCTGGCAGGACTCAAACCTGGGTCCAAGTGCTCTCAACTCTATGCTGTCCATGCTTCCCCAAAATTAAAGTTACAATTTATAGAATTTATTAATACTAATGAAAGAGACTTGTCATTATATTGTTGTAAGCTTTTCCAATTCATAACCTTTTGAATGAGCTCTAAGACAGTATAATACTAATCCTAACCCTTCTAATATTACTAATCACATAACCCCTAATAAACGTCACTCAACAGATTCCTCTTCGCAGGAAACTGTGGAACAGGTTATTGACGGATTTGTCATGGTAGATGCCCCCAGTACAGGACCAGCAAGGTAAGCACTTGTATATTATATACACATGTACATGGACAAGTGGGGTAAATAATGTTTAACGATCCATGGTAGATAGTAAGATTGGTTAGTAGTAAGCAAAGTTACAGCACTTTTCATATTTCTCCAACCTACTGATTCCAGTCAGGTGTTCTCGCTTTCATCTATTAAATATACAACAGACAGAGTTCATTCTAATAAGCCTATTCACAGTTTAAGAATCGTTATCAGTGCGCATGCAATTTTATCCCCAATTTCTCACCTTCTTTTGTTTAAACCTTCTTTTGTTTTTAATTAAACAAAAGAAGGTGAGAAATTCGGGATAAAATCACATGCGCACTGATAACAATTCTTACACTGTGAATTGGCTTATTGTTAGCGATAAAGAAATTCTTGTGTGAAAATGGCTGTCTAGTTATGGGAATTTCCTTATCACTCAATCGAAATGAACTCAGCCTATTTTCCAAGCAGTACTGCTAAGGCCATTGCTGCAAATGCACCCTGTAACACACAGCAGCTCAGTTGCATGGTAATTGCTCTGACACTTAATTAGCCATTAAAGTTTTTAATGTGGAAGAATTATGGCTGCTACCCTACATAGCCAATGTCAAAGTTAATATGGTATGATAGAACCCCTTATCTTAGGTATAATGTTTTCCCATTTCAGACCATATGTTTATTTATTTTTTATTTATTTAGCTTCGCCATTAAAAAAAAAAAAAACAAAACAAAACAAAACCCATGCACACACACACTCACGCTCACACACAATATTTACAAAAATATATACATAATGGCTGGGAATGCACTACTGTTATTCCCTTGAGTATCATTTCTTTGTTTGGACACAAATGAAACAAAAAATCTTATTGTCAAAGGAATGACATGTAGGCTGAAATGGGCAGATCAAATGTCCAAGCTAAAGAGGTCTATTGTCTACAATAATGAATATAATAGGCATACCAACCAATAATCTACTATATTGTCTGGTCATGTCTGGTATGTACCTTTTTAGCTGTGATGGTTCAAAAACATTTCAGATCACGTGTTATTCCCTAGAGTATCATTTCTTTGTTAAACTATTGCACATGAGAAGACGCATGAATATGGATACAACTCAAACAAAGAATCTTGTTCCAAAGAGAATGACATGGTCTGAAATGGGAAAGCAAACCACCCAAGCTAAAGAGATCTATTAGTAATAACAGAGAGGGTAGCTATACTTTTACTAATTTCATTACTGATCTTTTTCTTTGTTTGTTTTTTTCCTCAGTCAATTTTCTCAGTTGAAAGTCACAGGTAAATGCTTACTTTATTTATTATCATTTTCAAACAATTAATATATTTGAAATGGAATTTTATACCTATTTCTCCCTAGCCACTCTTGGTTGGGGTGTAAAGGAGGGATTTGAACATTTTTAGCAGGTTTTTCCATCATTTAATATTTTATATTAATATTTAATGTTTTCCTTCCTCCACAAAACCAAAAAAGCTAGAAATAATAGCTGGTCAGTTGCTGGTCTTGATAATCAGCCAAATTAGTTTGAGCTCAGTCATACCTCGTTTCTGGGAGGCCAAATTTTTTTTCATACAATTTACATATTCATACCTGCATTAGGAAAAATCTTTCTTACAGTTTCTTGTGTATGATTTTAAATTTCAGTTTCAAGAGCAAAGCTTAAGGAACAAAATGGTTGGTTCTCTAAAGGTGATCCTTATGTCAAGCTCATTGTTGATGCTAAAACACCAAAGAAAACAGAAGCAATCAGGAAAACATGGGAGCCAGTTTGGGATGAAATTTTTACCATGTAAGTTCAAACAATTATGCTTATATGACCAAAGAAATTTCTGCAATTCGATTGGCTGAGAGCAAAAGTATTTTAGCATAAGTTAAATTATCTACACATGTGAACATTACATTTCTGTGGTGAGAAAAACTAGGAGACCTGTAGGGTTTGGAAAATAGTTGAACAATTTCCATTGATAAGCTAAATATTTGAATCTACTAACAAATAATTAACATTATGTTAAAACACCAACAAAGTTATTTGAAAGACAGAATGATTTTAAGGTTGGCTTCTAAAGAAATGTGTTAAAAAGAAAGCATATTTTTCTTAGAAAAGAAAAAGTATAAATGTGTGAGTGTGTGTGCATGAAAGTAGGCTAAATTGGAGACCAGGTTTTCTGGTTTTCTTTCCCCCACAAAACCTAACAAACTAAATTCCATTGTTCGATTTGAGTTGCCATAGCCATGTTGTTGATCAGCTCAGATGTTGTTTCAGGGTATTGATAAAATTAGAAAGTTTTTGTTGAAAAATGAAAGCATTTTCCTGCAAGCAATGTGGTACTAGGTGTTGTGAAAGTTGTCTAAATTGGAAACCAGTATATAAAGATTATTTAATTATCTTGCTTCTGTGTTGATAGTCTGGTGATGCCATACAGTGTGCTAGATTTTGAAATCAACAATAGATTCTCCCTCAAAAGTGACGTCCCACTTGGAAGTGCAAAAGTTGACTTGAATGACATTCTACACAAAAACAATGGAAAATGTATGTAATATATAGACAAATGAAGACATATGGGACTTGGCAGAACACGAGAGAAGTGTTAGGAGAAGCACAGTGCCTAGCAGCATGGTTCTCAACACTTTTTGAGATTCTCCCAAACTCCATGCTCTCAAGAGGTGTTTAGAAGCATTCCACTATTCATCATGCTTCATACTCTGTTATGCCTTGTAGACTATATTATCGCTAGTCTTCAGCAGCAATGCATTCTTGGACTCTTAATTCAATCAAATAACAGTCCAAACAAAAAATGTTACGGTTTGTTGTTCTTCTGTATGGTGTTCTTTGAAAGAGATAACAGCCCAGAATGCATTGCTGTAAAATATTGGGTAAAATGAATGCACTGTCGGCCTCAAGTATTATTAGTCACAAACTATTATACATTACCAACATCAAATAAGGACTCTTTTACCTTCACCTTCTCATGTTTTATTGATTTTTCTATTCAACAGTAAATACATGCAGCTTAAAACTACCAATAATATTAAACAAGAATGGCACTAAAGTACAGACAGGAGACTTGGAAGTAATCCTGGATGGCTTAAATATAAATATACGACATTTTCCAAGGCGTCGTGGGAATGCCTCTTCAAATGGACCAGCTGTTGACGGTGCTGGGACTTCGAGAGTGGCGTAAGTTGTCTACAACACTATGATAATTCTTCATGCAACATGCTTTCAACATGCTTTTAATAATTCAAGAATATTTTAGTATTGAAAAAGCTTGTTTTCTATGACTAGACAAAACATTTTAGCACTGTACTTTTGTAGGACTAAGATACGTTTTCCCAAAATAATGTTAAAAAATTGGTCTTTTTAGCATCCTTGCAAGAATTTTGGCTTTGAATTATTTCCCACTGCCGTTGCATTGCACTTTTTATCTAATTTTTTAATTATTTTTTTAATTAATTTATTGGGTATATTTTTTCTACAGTGTTAATAATGGTGATGTTTGTCGGCGGGATAATCGATCTAGCCATGACCAGAGACAGCGACCAGTTAGTACCAGTGCACTGTCTGGACCAACATCTGTCGGTCAACCCTCATCAGGAAGTAATGCAAGAAGTAGTCTTTCTCTGGCCACTACTGCTGGTACAGCAGGCACTACGACAACACCATGTAAGATTTACAATCTATATTAGTAGGAAAGGACAGTTTTAAAAAGATTCCCTTACTGCTATTTTCATAAAGATGTGAACTCGGTTGGCTTGAGCTGCATGCTGAAATTTGGTTTTTCGCTTCAGTCAATCAAAAATAATCAGTCAGTACCTTGTCACCACCTTGTACCACTGACTGGACTACCCTGTGGTTTATTTCATTTTATGTGAAGGTTTATATCTATATTTTTGACTGGCAGCAGTGAAAAACCAAATTCCAATGGATAACTTACAACTACAGAGTTTGCATGTTAATGAAAATAGTTGTAATTTCCAGGATTTTATTGTCTATTTTTATTCCTATTTTAGTATTAAATTACATGACCCAGACAACTAGCTATTCTTTAATATGTCTGGGTTTTGTCTTCTGTCAAGTTAGTATTGTTTGATTAATGGTAACTAAATACTCAAACATCTTGGGCTGTGTTGGTTGCATGATTATAAAAATAGATGCTATGCTTCCATACATAACATAAGATGGCTATTTACATGTTTATTCAATAAGCCATCCAAAATGAAAGGGATAAGCACAAGAAAAACTTTAGGCAGCGACCTTAACCCTTCACATTTCCAACTAGTCTCTTACCCTTGATGCTTACCTTTGATTGATAGAGTACAAACAATATATTGGTCAAACATTAGCTATACTAAATAGTACAATTTTGTGCAAATTGTATTGTTTTCTATTGTTGAATTAGCACTATTTTGTACTATTTAGTAATTTGTGTTTCATGGATATATTTGCTTTCACTCTACACTTTGTTTACTTCATTCCTTTCACTCCAGGGATTTCTCTAGGTTCTTAACTAGTACTGGGGATGGGGGTATTTGAAAAAACTATTTCAAACGGCCCAGTCTTCGCACACTATATTTTTACATCTTTTTTTACAACTAGTTATAGCATAGTTCTTTCATGCCAATGGCTTTTAACAGGGGTGGTTTGGGGGGGGGGGGGGGGGGGGTCTTGGCACGGTTCATAAAAATTAAAAAAGGACATCAGTGCTCACAAAAATTATCAAACGTTCAAATTCTAGAAAATTCATGATTCATGACATTTAGAACATGCTCAACACAGATCACAAAAATAAGAAAAAACCATTCACAATTTCACTTGAAAACCCCTTACTGCCCCATTTTAACTGTTGTACAAAGATGTTCTATGCAGATGGCAGTGAGGTAGTGATGAACAGTTGGTTGAAATGGTTTTGATTGATGTGTTTTTTTACAGCCAACAGTGATATACTTGCACCACCCAGTCGACCCCCTCCACCTCAACGAGCACAAACAGGTCCAGAAGAGCCACTACCAGCAGGGTAAGAATACACCATTATCAAAATACATGAAAACAAAGTCATTGAAAAGGCTCACACAAAAACTCCTTGAACAGACCCCTCAAAGTACTTTGGAATGCTGCTCAATTTGGAGGACAAAACAATTTTCAGGAAATTGAAATTCTTTTGTTTGTCCTCCAAATAGAGCTGCTTTGACGTCACACGTAAGGGGTCTATAGACAGTCTAGGTTCCTGAGTTCACTTGAGTGACCATGAAACAAAGGCTTCAAGCCTTCCATTGTTTTTTGGTCACTATAAATTAAGTGAATCCAGGAAAGGTCTATTTGACATCTGTTTTTATGAGTAATTTTAATAGCCCTTCTTTTGATGTGGGAACCCTGTGGTTTTTTCTACTCGTGGGATATTTTGTTTAATACATTTTTCTCTTGTTGCAGATGGGAGCAAAGAGTTGATCCTCATGGTAGAATTTACTATGTTGATCATAATACCAGGACGACTGCATGGGAACGACCTCAGCCACTTCCTCAAGGGTTGGTATTTTTTCATTCATCTGTACTTTTTTAGTTGGCTGTAACAAGAACTGGGCTGTCAAAGCAGCTCAATTTGGAGGGTAAAACAAAGAATTTCAATCTCCTGAGAATTGGAAACCTATTGGTTTGTCCTCCAAATTGAGCTGCATTTTGATGTGCTGCAAGGGGATGTCTATATCTGAAAAATATATCGCAGACAAATCCAGAGATAATGCAACATTTTATGAACCATATCAGGTGGGAGAGAAGAACAGATTCCAGAGGAAGAACATACTATGTTGATCATAACACACGAACGACTACATGGCAACGACCTACGGTAGAGTCCATCAGGAACTATGAACACTGGCAGACACAAAATAGAGCTATGTTGAACACTGAGAGACAACACTTCCAACAGAGATTTCTTCTTCCTGTAAGTTGTAATTACTATCTCCTGATATCATGCTTCATTGTGTTACTGTATTGTTTTGTTTGTTTGTTTGTTTTGTTATGAATTGAATAAATGTGAAAATGAGCTTAGGAATAGGTGGCCAACTGCGATTTAGTGGCCAGTTATCACAGTCGTATTAAGTGTTTTTTGCACTGAAATCATCTCTATTACGTATCCAACCTGTGTTTAGCAGCTGCTTGACAATAGCTAAGCCCACAGATACTTTTAATAGGGAAAAACTCAGACAAACAAACAAACTAAATCTGCTATAGTGTATGGATTATTTTGTAACTGGTTTTCTTTACTTGGTTACAGACTGGGACTCCTGCTGCTGCGCCTGCTGAAACGGACCAACTTGGGCCACTTCCACCAGGATGGGGTAAGATGAAAGTCTTGTGCAGTGCAATATTATTGAATGTGATGCAGTAAGAGATTTTGAATTTGAAAAACAGACCAGCATTACTATGAACAATCAACACTGTGTTTGAGTTTGATAATTTCATCATTATATAGGACTCTTGTCCTGTTGACGATGCCGTCAGCCAGGTCTGACTTTTGTTTCCTTTTTTATTTGTGATTTTCTTATTTCAATATTTCATGTTCATTCATGTTCTTTTATATTTTAGTATTTTTATGTTTGTGAAGATAATAAATAATTGGCATAAGACTAACTGTCAATCAAATAAATCATGAGAGTATAGTTCCCATGTACCTTTACTTTAAATATAAACCTGGCATGACATGTGTTTCGATCCCTGTTCATCCATGGGAGAACCTCCGTACACTGATTCTGAACATGACAAACACATGGTTTTCCTGGATCAAGGAGGCAAAAACATGGCTAGTCAGTCATTTGTGATCTGTAGAAAGCTGGCTTTTCCCTTAGGCATCATTAAACAATTCTTAATGGATGTAAATTCCAGTAACAAAGATAAAGCTTGAACAGTGAATAAACATTACTGATCACAGGCAACTGACTAGCCTCATTTTTGCCTCCTCGATTCAGGCTGTCCATTTGTGTCTGCCATGCTCAGAATCGGTGTATAGCACTCAGTTGATGTAATGGTGTATAGCACTCAGTTGATGTAATGGTGTATAGCACTCAGTTGATGTAATGGTGTATAGCACTCAGTTGATGTAATGGTGTATAGCACTCAGTTGATGTAATGGTGTATAGCACTCAGTTGATGTAATGGTGTATAGCACTCAGTTGATGTAATGATGTATAGCACTCACTTGATGTAATGGTGTATAGCACTCAGTTGATGTAATGGTGTATAGCACTCAGTTGATGTAATGGTGTATAGCACTCAGTTGATGTAATGATGTATAGCACTCAGTTGATGTAATGGTGTATAGCACTCAGTTGATGTAATGGTGTATAGCACTCAGTTGATGTAATGGTGTATAGCACTCAGTTGATGTAATGATGTATAGCACTCAGTTGATGTAATGGTGTATAGCACTCAGTTGATGTAATGATGTATAGCACTCAGTTGATGTAATGGTGTATAGCACTCAGTTGATGTAATGATGTATAGCACTCAGTTGATGTAATGATGTATAGCACTCAGTTGATGTAATGGTGTATAGCACTCAGTTGATGTAATGATGTATAGCACTCAGTTGATGTAATGGTGTATAGCACTCAGTTGATGTAATGATGTATAGCACTCAGTTGATGTAATGGTGTATAGCACTCAGTTGATGTAATGATGTATAGCACTCAGTTGATGTAATGGTGTATAGCACTCAGTTGATGTAATGATGTATAGCACTCAGTTGATGTAATGATGTATAGCACTCAGTTGATGTAATGGTGTATAGCACTCAGTTGATGTAATGATGTATAGCACTCAGTTGATGTAATGGTGTATAGCACTCAGTTGATGTAATGATGTATAGCACTCAGTTGATGTAATGGTGTATAGCACTCAGTTGATGTAATGATGTATAGCACTCAGTTGATGTAATGGTGTATAGCACTCAGTTGATGTAATGGTGTATAGCACTCAGTTGATGTAATGATGTATAGCACTCAGTTGATGTAATGGTGTATAGCACTCAGTTGATGTAATGATGTATAGCACTCAGTTGATGTAATGGTGTATAGCACTCAGTTGATGTAATGGTGTATAGCACTCAGTTGATGTAATGATGTATAGCACTCAGTTGATGTAATGGTGTATAGCACTCAGTTGATGTAATGATGTATAGCACTCAGTTGATGTAATGGTGTATAGCACTCAGTTGATGTAATGGTGTATAGCACTCAGTTGATGTAATGATGTATAGCACTCAGTTGATGTAATGGTGTATAGCACTCAGTTGATGTAATGATGTATAGCACTCAGTTGATGTAATGGTGTATAGCACTCAGTTGATGTAATGATGTATAGCACTCAGTTGATGTAATGATGTATAGCACTCAGTTGATGTAATGGTGTATAGCACTCAGTTGATGTAATGATGTATAGCACTCAGTTGATGTAATGGTGTATAGCACTCAGTTGATGTAATGATGTATAGCACTCAGTTGATGTAATGGTGTATAGCACTCAGTTGATGTAATGATGTATAGCACTCAGTTGATGTAATGGTGTATAGCACTCAGTTGATGTAATGGTGTATAGCACTCAGTTGATGTAATGATGTATAGCACTCAGTTGATGTAATGGTGTATAGCACTCAGTTGATGTAATGATGTATAGCACTCAGTTGATGTAATGGTGTATAGCACTCAGTTGATGTAATGGTGTATAGCACTCAGTTGATGTAATGATGTATAGCACTCAGTTGATGTAATGGTGTATAGCACTCAGTTGATGTAATGATGTATAGCACTCAGTTGATGTAATGGTGTATAGCACTCAGTTGATGTAATGGTGTATAGCACTCAGTTGATGTAATGATGTATAGCACTCAGTTGATGTAATGGTGTATAGCACTCAGTTGATGTAATGATGTATAGCACTCAGTTGATGTAATGGTGTATAGCACTCAGTTGATGTAATGATGTATAGCACTCAGTTGATGTAATGGTGTATAGCACTCAGTTGATGTAATGATGTATAGCACTCAGTTGATGTAATGATGTATAGCACTCAATTGATGTAATGGTGTATAGCACTCAGTTGATGTAATGATGTATAGCACTCAGTTGATGTAATGATGTATTGTAATGTATTCATAATCTATCGTATTCTACTGGACATGCGTGAAAAACGTCTGCGCATGCTCTAAGTCCGTATGCAAATTAGTCGAAAGCGTCTTCGTGCTATTGTAAAAATATTCAAATTTGACTTTCACACTTGCCTGAAGAATAGTCTTTACAAAATGCCAAAACTTAAGATCAGTTCTTGAAACTTAAGGCTAATTCTTTCATATTGTCTTTATTATTAACACATTATCTTGGTCTCACAGAAGTATACCAGCGAAATTTTTTGTATACTCGGAGAAAACAAGCATTTATTTTCTCACTAAAGCTCTATAAATTCTTGTAAAGCGTGCTGAAACGTTTTTCTCTAGTGTCATTCTACTGTTCTATTTTTATGAATACATTACGTCAACTGCTTCTAATGTAGGCTCTCCCGTTCATACATAGATTATAATATTTTACTTAACTGTTTATTGAATTTGCTTGACAGAGAAAAGAGTGGAATCTAATGGCAGAGTCTATTTTGTAAATCACAATACTCGTACTACTCACTGGGAAGATCCAAGAACTCAAGCGTAAGTGCTGATTATTTGACCATTCATCACTTTCCATACATCGGTTCACTGGTCAAACACAAAGCATTCAGTTGAGGCTGCAAGGTCTAAATTTGAATAATCCTTCGAAACTAGTCCTTGAAGCCTAGACTGAATGCTTTTTCTGTGATCAGTTAGTCAATGTATGCAAAATGGCAAATTTGTCACTAGACCAACACTCTTGCTTCAGAAAAGACCCTTACAGATCATTTGGAGAAACTCCACATTTTTCATATGAACTGACCAATCACAGTGCTTCAATGCTTGGCAGAGGGGCCTCGCTCCCACTCTCTTTCCAATACAAGAACACATGTTTCCACTAAGAATTTGGAGAGAAAAACTTGAAGTACTTGATGAATAAAAAAAAAAATTTTTTTTTTAAAGCAATTTGATTCAATTTGAATTTTAAAAAAAAATTCAATTTGAAACAACTGGCCAATTTAAGGGGTAGGATCATGTGTGTGGTTAATCCAAATTCTCTATTATAAGTGCATCCAAGAAACAGTATTGTTTACAACCTTCATGACTTGCAATTATGATTGTTAATTGCAGGGCCATCAATGATAAACCTCTACCACAAGGATGGGAGATGAGATACACCAATGAAGGCATTCCATACTTTGTAGATCACACCACAAGGACCACATCATTCCAGGATCCCAGGATATCACCACATGCTATTGTAGGAGGTCCTACTTATGAACGAAGCTTTAGATGGAAGGTTGGGCAGTTCAGACATCTGTGTCAGGTAATGCACACTTTCAGAACCCTCAAATCCTTCAAACCTTCAAATTTTAAGGAAACTGAAACAACCTCTGAGCTATCTTTACTTTGGAATAAGAACTTTTGTTCAAAACTTTCCACGTGATATTGAAATATAACAGACAAAGAATCTTTTTCTCAAAAGATTCAAAATGTATGGAAACATACAGTGCATTAGTTGATTAGGTCAATCCAAACCAACCTCATCCAATCATTTTTTATTCTATTTTTTTATACTCCTAGGCCAATGCCCTTCCAAGTCACGTCAAAATCACTGTCAACAGAAACAACCTGTTTGAAGATTCCTTCAGCCAGGTGATGCGTTATCAACCGCATGATCTCAGAAGACGACTGTACATTATATTCAAAGGAGAGGAGGGGCTGGATTATGGTGGTGTTGCTAGGTAAGGGCTCTCATTCACCTCTCCGACATTCAAAAGATGACTGATGCAACAACTGGCACATAGGACTGTGAGAGAAAATTTGGATATGAGATCAGTTGTAGACCTTTTAATAGCTTGTAACAGACCTTTTCAGAATTATATATTTTCTTTGTTTAACTGTCGTGCATGAAAAGACACATGAATATTGATACAACTTAAACAAAGAATCTTATTCTCAAGGGGATGACACATGATCTAAAATGGGAAAACATTGAATATTTTTATTCTTAGGGAGTGGTTCTTTTTACTTTCTCATGAAGTCCTTAACCCAATGTACTGCTTGTTTGAATATGCCAACAAAAACAACTACAGTTTACAAATTAATGCAGGTAAGATTCTACATCAAGATTTTTTTTCTTCCTTAGAAACACACTCTGAACTTATAGACCTTTTCTGAATTCATTTGCATCATCATGAAACAATGGTTTCAAATCAAGGTTGGCCTTGATACATAAAATAAGCAAGTTCAGTCTCGACTTGGAACTATTATTTGGTGATCATGCAAGTGAATTTGTGGAAAGGTCTATTGATAGTTATTTGTTATGATTTGACTAATACAGTAAAAACCCACATAAGAACCTAGTGATTAAGAACCTGTTAGGCTAAGAATTTCCATCATAATTTTATACAAACAGTAGATTTATCAGAAACAAGCATCTTTTCTTCCTAATGAAAAAAAGGTCCTTTCTATGATCCAACATGTCTTGATTTCCCAGTAAACACCAATAATTATATAAGAACCTTTCTAGGCTAACTTGGAAAAATGCAGGTTCTTATATGCAGGTTTTTACCGTATGGATTCTTATGTCTGTACAGTATATTTAGATTTATACATTTGTAATATAATTAGATTAGATTAGCATGTGCACGTTCTAACAAGTTTTATTGTAAGCTCCTTTGTGTCTATGAAAAAAATATACTTACTTAAACTTACTTACTTACATGCAAAAGAAGAGACTGATCTCATTAATAACTTTGTTTGTGTTTTAGCTTCATCTGTCAACCCTGACCATCTTATGTACTTTCGCTTTATTGGTCGTTTGATTGCTATGGTGAGTTCTGTTCAGTTTCATTGTATATACTTATTTCAATAAAGTTAGTCACCTAAAAACCTGAAAATTCCAATGTAATTTGTGAGTTAACCATGTCCTGACTGACATCAAACCCAGACATTGTTTCAGCGTATTGATAAAATTGATGTTTGACACTTGTTGGTTGCTTCTCTCAGCCTGAGTGAGCTAAGGTAACTTATGGAACTTTCTATTTTTCTATAGGCTCTTTATCATGGCAAGTTCATTGATAGAGGCTTCACTCTGCCATTTTACAAGAGAATGCTAAATAAGAAGCTTAGTATGAAAGACTTGGAATCTATTGATCCAGAATTCTTCAACTCACTTGTATGGGTCAAGTAAGTTACACCTTATCCAACTTGATTTAGTCCTTAATTCAGAGTACTGAAGGAAGAGGGAGAGGTACACACTGTGAAACTGTTATTTCCTCCCCTAGTAGTATTATATTAGCATGATTTGTTTCCCTGCCCAGTGGTTCGACTTAGTCTAATGACCCGTAGATTAAAGTCGTTGATAGAGGGCAAAGAAAAAACTTTGGATTTCTGCGGTAAACATGCTGCTAGCTCTAGCCTGTGTGTGTTTACCAGCTAATGTCCAAGTACAATCTAAATGTCTATTATTTCATACCAAGCTACAATACTAGGGGGAACAGCATTTAGTGGCACTTATAGGTTGAGTGCTTTCTCTTTTTTGTGTTTTTCAGGGACAATAATATAGAAGAGTGTGGTTTAGAAATGTTCTTTGCTGTTGACATGGAGTTGTTAGGAAAAGTCACTTCACATGATCTGAAACCTGGAGGCTCTGATATTCAAGTAACAGAAGAAAACAAGGAAGAATATATATTGTAAGTGAGATAAGATAACATATACAGCTATTTAAAAAAGGTTTGTGAAGGCTTTGTTACATTTTGCATACAAAGCCCAAAATGCACTATGGGTGATGTGAATCCAATAAGCGAAAGGTGTATATAATATGGAATTTTCACCAACTTTATCTGTACATCTTTCTGTTATGTTTTCTTCTATGCAGACATTATTTACATATAGATGTAATACCTTTGAACCTTGGTAAGCAGCATGCAGCATGCAACAAAACCTTCACAAACCTTTTTTGAAATAACTGTCAGGAATGGGTAAGAAAGATGGTATTCCTGTGTATTACTTCCCTGCCCAGTGGTTCGACTTAGTCTAATGTTCCATAGATTAAAGTCGTTGATAGAGGGCAAAGAAAACTTTTTGGATTTCTGCGGTAAACATACTGCTAACTCTGGCCTGTGTATGTTTACCAGCTAATGTCCAAGTACATACAACAGCATACAATTAACAGCAAAAGATCATGCTCTAGAAGTGATGTTATAAATGAAATTCTTCAATAATGAAAGTTCTCTAACATTAACCTCATTCGACTCCCCAGACTAATGACAGAATGGCGGCTCAACCGTGGTATTGAGGAACAAACCAAGGCATTCTTGGAAGGACTTAATGAAGTGGTGCCTTTGTACTGGATTCAGTACTTTGATGAAAAAGAAATGGAGGTGAGAAATATTGATTCAAATAGATAAAAACATGGGGTTAAAAAATTTCCTGGATATTTTACTCACCCTATTTTGTCTCCATAGTCACTGGAAAAAAAAGCAAAAATATGAAGCTTTTTTTTTACAACTTTTCTTGTATGCTTTATTTCTTATGCAACAAATGAGAAATAAATATTATATTTATTTTACTTTAGTTTCTCTAGAAACGTCCAGTCTGTAATATTGTAGTGTGCACTCTTATACTGACCTACATATCTGTATCTGTTTTTTGACAGTTGTGATGTTTTGTTGTTTTAGTTGATGTTGTGTGGAATGCAAGAGATTGATATTGAAGACTGGCAACAGAACACTGTGTACCGACACTACACCAGGAACAGTAAACAAGTGATGTGGTTCTGGCAGGTCAGTTGTCGCTTTTATAATGATCATTACACAATTTGCTATAATTATATGGGGTGACAGATATCCTACGTTCGGTATGTCTTTTGTGAAATAGACAAACAAGTAGCATTCTGGTATAGCTTGGGTACAAACAACACTATATAAGGCGTAATGAACAAAAGATGTTTGTACCCAAGCTATACCACAATGCACCATGTTTGCTATCTCAGAAAAGGTCTATGCTACCAATATTTCAACAAAGAGACCATAGCGGCCCCTTGTTTCAACCCATGCCCATACATGTTGCTACCGCAGTTGCTATGGATGGTATTTTGTCTGGGTGCCTGGGATCTTGGGTGATGGAACAGGAAAAGTGAACTTAAAAATGGAAAAGCTTATATTCAATGAATACCAATTGATGATTGTTCTATTTCAGGCTTTGAAAGCTTTTGATAACGAGAAGAGAACCAGGTTATTACAATTCGTCACTGGTACATGTCGACTGCCTGTTGGTGGGTTTGCCGAACTCATGGGTAAGTGAACGAGATACTTTTATTGGTGTTCCTACTTTACGTCGAGGTTATTTGTCAGTGTAAGGACATCTGCTTTTATCAACGAGTTTGTTAGGCAAGATTCAAAGGAAGACAGGAAGCAAGGAACGATTTGTATACAGAACTAGTGTTGATCAAAGTTCTTTGATTTACGTTTTTACAGGAAGTAACGGGCCTCAGAAGTTTTGCATAGAAAAGGTTGGCAAGGAGACATGGCTGCCTCGAAGTCACACGTGGTAAGTAGTTCATTGGGACCATTAAGCCTTTTCTGAGATAGCGAACATGGTGCATTGTGGTCTACCTTGGGTACAAATAATTTTTGTTCAACATCCCATATATGGTGTTGTTTGTACCCAAGCTAGACCACAATGCATCATGTTTATAGAAATCAGAAAAGGCCTATGGAGCAGGGGTTTCCAATGAGAATGGCATAGAAATTAGATGACACAAAATCTAGACGGAAAAAAACAATCAAACAAAAATCCGTGCAAATTTTTGACGTTGTTTCCCAAATTATAAACATGTAAAAAGTCGTCCTTCCCCTTTAGTACTTGTGTTACCCATTCTAATAAATGGTCTTTCATTTTTGTCTAGTTTTAACCGTTTGGATCTACCACCCTACAAGAGTTACGAACAACTAATGGACAAATTAACATTTGCCGTCGAAGAAACAGAAGGATTTGCGCAGGAGTAATGATACGGTACTTTGATAAAAGACTTGATAAAAAAATGCTAAATAGAGAACTGGGAATTTACCTTATAAGATAACACAGCTAGAGAGTTTAGCTATCACTAGTGAAGGATCTCAAGGACTGCGACTACTGACTGTTTGATATTCAGGACTAGCTCTACTCAATCATATTCTCCCTCATGACCCAGAAGCAGGAACTTTATGGAACTTGACTTGAGGCTCTTCTGGAAAGAGTCAATATTTACTCTTTATGTATACTGGATTTACTGATTGGAACAAGATGAAATTCAATAGAAGGAACTTAGTGCACATTTATGGCATTAAATGATTAGGAGAAATTTGATAGAACATCACGAATTGGTTTATGCTGTTGTGGCTGCCTGAGATAACGAAGATAATGGCATGGATTGCGACATGGACCTTTGCGATCCGATCGCCCGCTGCTTGGACGTTGACTTGATGGTAGGACAAACAACATGAACCTATGCAATCTGATTGCCCGCTGCTTGGACGTTGACTTGATGGTAGGACAAACAACATGAACCTATGCAATCTGATCGCCCAATGCTTGGACGTTGACTTGATGGGAGGACAAACAACATGAACCTATGCAATCTGATCGCCCGATGCTTGGACGTTGACTTGATGGGAGGACAAACAACATGAACCTATGCAATCTGATCGCCCGATGCTTGGACGTTGACTTGATGGGAGGACAAACAACATGAACCTATGCAATCTGATCGCCCGATGCTTGGGAGTAGAGTTGTACAGTTATCTGCACTATGATGGAGGAAGGATAACAACACACTTGGACAAAACTATACTGCAAATTAGTACCAGTGGGATGAATGTCCTGACTTTGGGTTGCATCACGTGACTGGATCCTTTCATGTGACTGTACGTATCACGTGACTTTGGGTTACATCACGTGACTGCATCCCTTCATGTGACTGTACGTATCACGTGACTGGATCCCTTCATGTGACTGTACGTATCACATGACTTTGGGTTACATCACGTGACTGGGTCTTATCACGTGACTCGTAGCCACACCCAATGGCTTAATGAACTGAATGAGAGTAACGTTGCAGTGAAAAACAAGTTGATGGTAATATTGAGGCATTCTTGTTTGAATGACCAAAGGCATTGAGGTTTCTTCGGTTGATAATTATTTTTGAAAGGTATCATTTGTGTTTTTGTTGTGGTTCCTGCCCTTTGTACAAAGCCGTCAGAGTAATGTTTATCAGACACGTAATTTATGTACGATACACCTCACAATAAGCACTTTAATGACATACCTAATAGATAAAATTGTACTAAATAACTGATTTACGTATGTCAGTCTTTGAAAAAGTTCTTAACAAAATGACAATCAAGCAAGCATTTCCCTCTATTTTTAATACAGAAATTGCCAGCATAAATGTAATTTACTAAACTAATCTCAGTAATAGTTTCTAATCAGTGAACTTTCTAATCCAAAAACAAACTCGTCTATTGAGCGGGAAGCCCTTGATAGAAAGACACTTAAATGGCTTCCGTATTGAAGACTCCTGATTGGCTGGGGTTCTGAATTATGGTTTTTGATTAGTTTAGCGAAAAAAATATTTTAGAGTCGATGTAAAACTGGTTTCTTATAACGAATCTGCAAGAATGGGTTGTGAGAAGTTTCTTTCGTAGATTATCTTTGCCAAGGTAATAGACAGCGAGTGTAAAAACGTGAAAGCATTATCTGATGTGGTGTGATTATCGATACAGATGACAGCTATTGCCAGTGAGGATGTTTTGAGTGGCAATTTTTTAATGTGACAAAGAAATTTGCGAAAGGGAGCTAATCTTACGAGGATGATACTTCATGTCAGACAACTCCTAATGTGTTGGTTTATAAGACCAAACACATTTATACACCTAATCACCGATCTATTATAAGAGGTCTGACATGATGTAGTAACCTATCATGACACACTTAATAGATAGACGTTGTTTAGATTGACCTATTTTTGGTAACTAAGGGTTCTAAGATTCCAAGTAAAAGGCTTTTATAATTTAGTTAGCTTTGATAGGTTTTATTCAACAAAAATATCCAACCACTTCGCGTTATCTGCACCACACGCGAGTGCGCGTAATCCACCATCCAATGTTGGCATGGTAACTGTGTGATAATTCCAGGTAACCTAGCAACGATTTTCTTACACAGCAATAGACAATAGCTCATTAGTATCTCCCCATCGTTTTTCGCTTTTTCATTGATACTGATCTAGGTGGGGAGCAGCGAGTTGCTGTAGTTAGGAACAATTCTAGGAGCAAGATCATTAATATTAATATACAAATCGGCTTTGTGTAAATGTGAAATAGAATCAATAAAGCAATAGGTTTTAATTTAACTGAATCGTTTTTTTTTTTGCTACTTGGATTTGTTTTGTTGTGCGCTAGGCTAGTTTCAGCTCCAATGGTTTCGCAGTAAGTAGATTTCGTATTACCCTGCTTGCAGAGGTCTTTTTCTGCCCTCTGTTTTGGCTTTAGGTCGATAAGCCTGCCGCTTAGCCCTATGGAGGGGAAGAAAAATAACCCGCTCTGCTCGCAGGGTAATTTCGTCTGTGAAAACCTCACGGTATAGATTGTCGTGCCGGTACCGTATCCGAGCACTCTGATTTGACGAGCTTATCAGTAACACGGTACAGATTGCCGTGCCGTAAGCGTGCCGGTATCCGAGCACTCTGATTGGATCAGCAGATACCTCGCGCGCAATGCTTGATTCAATGGATGTAGTCATTTTCGTACCGTGTAGTGCCGCGTGCATGCATATACAGCCATGTCAAGAGAGGTTAGTGAAGGTTTTGTTGCATGTTGCTTGTTGTATACCAAAGCCTGAAATAAAATATTCAAGCAGCGAAAGGTCACTACATTATTCAATACCTAGAGCAAGTATCGCAGGTTATGATTCCCAAAACGACTTCAAAGACATTCAATAATCTAATACACTCATTCAGACCATTCATCCCTTGATTATTGTTTTTTCCAGTGACTCTTGAAATGATATATAAACTTCATCGTGTAGACTTATTCACAAGGAAATGGGTTAATATTTGCGCACGCCCCAAAACCCCAAAACTTGATTAAATTGACATATAATTCTTGTTATTGACTTGACTTGCAAACTCAATAAGTGGCTTGTTCTCTGATATACCGGAAGAACTTGCCGCACCTGTTTGACAACTCTCACCATTCTGACTGACTTGTTCAAAACCAGTTTGACCGGTCGAGTCATCAGGCTTAAAGAAAACCGTCTTACTCAACACATAATCTTGGAATCCTGTTTTATGGTCCAAATATGCTCTATAGACCCAAGACAACTGACATAGCGTCGCAAACCAGAAGTATTTCTCACTTATCCACCATGGTACAGACCTGACATCAGAACCGACTAACACATAGGGTGTGAAGTTGGGTACATGATCTTGACGAGACGTATCATAATCGGTATTCAAATGCCTGCTCTTCTCAATGAGTCTCTCTTTCTGAGCCTTAAAAGCGTTTTCAGTTACCTCATCAGCTAGTTTGATATCCATCACAAGGTCAAGTCTAGCCCATCGCCGCGATAAAGTAATTTCCGTCCTTGACTCATCTTTCCATGTGGTATAGACAAATGGTTCCCGAACTGTCTTCTGGTTCGACTTTTTCTTTCTAGTCCCAACATAATGTCTATAGCCAGACGAATCGGTTTCGTACTGCTTAATGTATCTCAACTTGTATCTCTTGATAATGATTTCAATTACAGGAGCAGCAGCTTGCAGACTGAGGATGTAGTCCCAAGTGACAATATTCCTCAAGGCAACTCTTTGCGGACAGAGGTACCCTTCAGCAGCAACGAACAGAGCGCAAAACCCACACATTCCCATAGCGCAGTACATAAGGATACTGTGATTATCCTTAAAGTCACTAAAGGCGCACACAAAAACAAACACGAACCAAGGCCAAAACATAAGGTTGAAGAAAGCGGAGTAAATACGCAAGAGGACCCAGTATCTCTGCCCAGCTATCTTCGCTATAGCCGCGATGCGTTCACTTGATCCTGCTGCAGTACTTGTCGAGGCCCTGATAATTCGACCAATAAAAACTCCAAGCCAAATAAATGTAGGGACGACCAGGTGAAATGCTAAAGATGGGCCAAAGAACATCAAGAAATCTAGAGATGGATCCCAGGGCATGGCAGTTGTAGGGATTTGTCGGGGTTGAAAGGTTAAAGGTGGTCGTGTTGGTGGTTGTGATGGAGGTGGTGCTTGACAGCTTGCTTTTGATCCAAGTATCCAGCCTTTTCCTGCCTCGCAGACGTAAAATTCCATTGGCTGAAAACGATAGCCTCTACCACAGAACGAAGTAGTGATTTCTCCGGGGCTTCGGTCTGCCCAGACAACACTAACAGACGACGAAGGTTCTCCAGGATAGGCACAAATGCTAGTCTCCTCGCAGTGCACGCCATAACTTCCCTTCTTGCAAACACAGACTGTTTCATTCCCTTTTGTATAAACACAAGTACCTGAATTCTTACACGGTAGAGAATTTAATGGGCAGTCATTTTTGCCATTTGAAATACCTCGACATAACATCGTTAGTCCAAAAGCCGCAGTCCACTTCGTTCCAGTCCAAACATTCCACATCCCTGTCACGTATTCCGGTTTCAAAGCGTGATCCGTCACGCGAATTACTTCGGTCGATCCACTAAAATAACTGGTTCCAATTCTCCAGTAATCGTCTTTATAATACAGATACCAATTTTGTCGGCTATGTTTATAAACTGGTCGCATTGATGTATAGATATCAGTGAGTTTCTTAAAATAATCTAATTTTGGATCATTTAGAATCACTGAACCGGAAGTCATAGTGTCATTGAGGTAAAGCTTACCCGAGTCACACTGAATTGACTCATCTTCTACGCAAACTGCTTTGATTTTCTTCGCACTGTATACCTTTTTGAAGGTTTCATCAAGTGGAAAATAGTAGAACCAGTCTTTGGTTATCTCGCCAAAGACGTCATTCTTGTTCACATTCCCAGAGGCAAGCCAAACTTTGGGATCAAAGTTGGTCGATACTGAAGCTACAAGTCCAAAAACGGTTCCACCAACTTCTTGACCAAAGGCGAGCATCTTGGTTCTTTTAGCTGGATCGTAGCTGTAATAAAAATAAAGTCCAGATTTTTCACTTTTGTAGACGGGAAAATCATCGTGAATTGTAGAAATCCGGGTTGTGTAAACTCCTTCTATCTGGACCCATGGCATGTTATACTCGCCTCCTGACTCGCCTACATTCTTGAACAATATTGTAGAACATATTTGTTTCTTACTCGCGGAGAGTGAAAAGATGGCTACAAGAATTAGAATAAAACAGTAAGATTGACTACCCATCGTGATTATTACTAGTATAAGAGTAAAGCAGTGATGCAGACTTTCATAACTTGTCGAGCATCGTTGATTTGCGCAATCCTGTTTGGTAAACCGGAAGTTCAGGTTTTCATGAAGTATATTGACGTTTCAGTGCCGAAGGAGGTCGTTTCAGCATGCGTTTTTCTTTTAAGGACGAATCACTAGAAATACACGATGAGGGAATAGGAGGGGAAGGGCAATGGAAGATAAAAGGGCTGGAAATATCGCGCTCAAGGAACATCGCAAAAGAAAAAAAAAAGCCGTAGGTCGTAGTTTCATACTCTCCACCCTTAGCAAACTGAAATAACAAAAAATATAATCTAAAATCTTCTCCCTCCCCTCCCTAAGATTTTTCAAGTGGCACATGACGTAACCAACGAAATAGGTGAATCAAAATTTGGAGGACTTGTATCATGAAGATGTGCTGGCTGTTTTTGATTGATAGCCTCCAAGACTCCACTTTAGTAACGTTTCAACAAAATGAAAGAGAAAGTGACCATTGTTAAGTATACAAATCTAAGAAAATTTCAATTAAAAGTATCAAAAAATTATCAGCAGTCTGAATTTAAAATTGATGTAAAGCTTATTGCAAAGGAGGACTTGATCATGACAAATCCTATATTATGAAATAATTCCATAACTGGTAAATCCCTACCCTCCAGTCCCCTATAAATTACATTGAACAAACCATCCCTGCCCCCCTCCCCGTGCATTTTGATAATTTTCGTTATATGACGCGCGAAAGCGAAAAACAAGATGGCGGACAGAGGAGCAAATGAGGTTATAATTTCCTCTTCGTTTAGCGCAAAACTGATAAAATGGCGAGTCAGCGAGGGACAGATAGTAAAAGAAAGAAGTGTCCTTGCATTGTATGAAAAATTAGGTCAATCTGAGGAGCAGAAAGGGTTCATAACTCAACCAAAGTTGAAGAGTACTGTCAACGGCCGTGTGGGAAAGCTGCTTGTTGCTGAGGGCGATGTGGTTCTCCCAGGGTAAGTAACACCTTTTTTCAGGCAGAAATATTCAAAAATAAGAACTAAGAAACCTGCCCAACTAATAAATTATGACTTTCTAGAGTATTTCGTTTGTGATTTGTAATTTTAAAGTGTGTGGAGTTCGTATTTGGCGCCAAACTCATGGCCGCTGTTGTTTTGATGAGGGTGTTTTGATCAATCGTCCTGCGAAAATCAAGACTGTTTTCGAGGCTAAAGTTTCTTATTCTAATTCAAAACTCTATCATAAAGTCCTCAAATTCTTCATTTTGCTCTTCAAATCGCAATCGTTTGATTAAAAACTTGTTGTTTTAAGCGTGTTTTTGCCAGGAACTAAAAGTCAAAAGTGTTTGACTTGCAATTTTTCATTCTAGTGACCAAAATCTCGTAAATTTTCTAATTACTTATTAATTTATTTGCTACAAAATGTGGACACACTAAACTCTTCGATTCTTAAACCACTGAGTTAGATATTTGAACGATCTTGATCTACCAGGATAAAACATCAGGAACCATTTCTCCTGCTTGTTTCTCATGTCGATTTTTGCAGTCGACTAATGATCTGACTGCGTTTTAGTTTGATCTAAGGAAATCCCAACAGGGGTCGCGTGAGGTCAATAATCTTATCCCATTAGGGAGGGGAGGGTCCGTAGTTTTGTTAAAAGATCCTTATAAATAAATTATTGATGAATAGATTTAATAACTTTTTAGAGCATTAAAATTAACAGGATTTGTCTGCGACAAAAATGTAATTTTGATTTATTTTTTTGAATGAAATTGAACAAAATAAAATTGAAATGATAAAAAACCTTGGACAAAATTAGGAGAAAGAATGCTTCCTGTAGATTCTTTCTGATGCTTTCTGTTTGATATAACAAAAATATAGACAAGAAAATTTCAAAGTATTTTTGATTTTTTACAGGAATGAAGTTCTAAATTTGCCAAAAAAGTTCCTCCTAAAGGCATGGTGACACAATGGGACAATACCTGCAACATTGCTTGTGACATCACAAAAACTAGATAGCACTGTGTGATCACCCATTTGATGTTGTATGTGACATTGGGATTTGTTGCAGGCAATGTCGTAAAAGTAGAACTCGTTTCTATTTCTATGATGTTGCTAGCAACGTCGTATGCCTGTTGCACAGGTGGATACATGGTGCAATCGCTCTGTTGCAAACAAAGTTGCAGGCAACATCACATCCTATGTCTTGGACTTAATTTTCTGAGACAAATGTTGGAACTTCCCCAATGAATTTTTGAATCCACTAGTTATTATTAATATAGCATGCAGTGTAAAGGTTATTCTTACCAAATAATTTTTCTCCCTGATAGGAAACCTGTTATACAAATAGAGCAGACAGTTGCCTGTGAACACCAAACTGTCATGAAAGATTTGTGCTGTGACTGTGGCATGGATCTCAGAAAGTGAGTAACCTTTTATAATGTACAGTGGAATACTGTCATCCCAAACCCCTTGTGGACCAGGGAAAAGGTTAAAAATATAGAGATATCCATGGTAAAATTATAGAGCAGTTTTCATATGACTATGAAAAACTCATGACCATGACTGTTTCAGTGCTGTGATTAAAAGTAGGGGGATTGGGAGAGCAATTAAGAGGAGGAAGCCCCTATCTTTACAATGCCTAATAAAGGCTCGTCTACAGATATAGGAAGTCTTCCTATCATTGTAAATGCTGTATATCTGTGCCATCTGTCCCAGTGCATGTGTTACACACACCGATTCTGAACATGGCAGACACAAACGGACGGCCTGGATTGAGGGGGCGAAAATGAGGCTAGTCAGTAATTTATTATCTCTGTGCAAGCTTCATCTTTGTTACTGGTGTTTACATGGTGTTTACATCCATTAAGAATCGTTTTTAGTGATGTCTAAGGGAAAAGCCAGCTTTCCACAGATAACGGACGACTGACTAGCCTCGTTTTCGCCTCTTCGATCCAGGAAAACCGCGCATGTCTGCCATGTTTGGAATCGGTGTATTGTTTGAACATTGCTGTCATATTCTTGATATCAGTTTGATACTTTATTTGACAGGCTTCAGACTGATCCAGATGAGCCGTCATCACCAACATCAGCTACAGTGGCTATGATTCACAATATTCCTGAGTTAAAAGTCTCCCAAAATGTTAGTATATATATACTTCACATATTTCATGACTTCCCCCCCTCCCCCTTAGGTTCACTCGACATGCCCTACTATTACGTTCTATATTGTGTGTTTTATGTAGTGTTTAAAACACTCAACTCTCAACTGTCATGTTGATTTTGAAACAGGAGAACCTACAGATTAACCCTTGTGGCAATTAAGTGAGAGAACAATATTTTTAAAACTATTTTAACAATATTTTATTAGGAAGCTGAAGCTGTGGGCAAGAAGGATGAAGAAAGACTTCTCGGCTCACGCAAGCTTGCTCTGGTTGTAGACCTGGATCAAACTATGATCCACACTACCATTGAGTTGGTGCCTCCAGACATGAAGGTGAGCTGGAGCAAAAATAATGTTTGCTGGGTCAATAGGACAAAGAAGTGTAGACTACAGTTGTTCACAATAACCAATGATGTACTGGACAAGAGTTATGCCAAACACCAATTTTATCATACCCTGAAACAACCCTGGACTGATCTAAGTTAGGGCATGACTCACATGGAATTTAAATTTAGCATGCTTGGAATTGTGGTAGTAGGAAAACCAAAGAAACAAGCCCAAAAAACCCTTAAATCAAGTGAGAGACCCAACTAACACCACACAAGTCATGTGATGCCGAGTCCAGGAATCGAACCAGTGACCCCAGAGGTGACATGTGACTGCACTATGTCACCCTTATAGCCTAATGTAATAACAGCTTAGTTTCATAATAGCCAAGACAGTGTTATAGTGTTGTTTCAGGAGTGGATGCAGGATTTTTGGAAGGGTGGTTCAAAATTTTGGTGAGGGGGGTTTGACTGGCAAACCAATAAAAGATGAATGGGATCAAACCCCTGAACCAGGAACAAAATATATGTATATTTTTTACATTGGATATTTTCTAATAAGTGGGTTCATCATCCTCATGTAGGGGGTTTGATTGCAGCTTAGGGGCTCAGATGAACCACCTGAACCACCCCTAGATCCACAGTGATTGGTCGGAAAGACTACTAGATGACTCTGATTGAAGTGCCATTGTAAAAATCACATGTATGTAATGATCAATCTTCTTCTTACCTTGCAGGATGTATACCATTTCAACCTTCAGGGATACCCAGTTTGGTACCACACCAAGTTCCGCCCATTCGCTCATGACTTTCTTGTCAATTTATCCAAGTTGTATGAGCTGCATATTTTCACGATGGGTTCACGTCTGTATGCTCATACCATTGCACGCATGCTTGATCCCGATGAATCCCTCTTTGCACATCGCATCAGATCAAGAGATGATTGCTTCAATGGGTTTTCAAAGTCCAATGATCTTAGGTAAGAAGACTAGTGGAAAATCAGGGTTTAAAATAGCAGGCTGCAGATGGCCAAAATGAAGCCAACATATTACTATTGGTGGATGGAGAATAACATGGCAAGGGAAATATATTGTACTGTGTTGCTGATTACTGATTTCTACTTATTCCCCTTTTTGTAAATGTCTACCTATGTTGATTTTATACTTTGAGCCCTGGAAATCCATTCTCATAATCATGTGATCATTACCTCTGGCTGGGATTTTTTTTTGCAGGAAGCCAAAAACCCACCAGCCATCCCAGCCATCTTGATACTAGCTATGTAGTTGTCTGGGTTTCAGGCCTGCAATAGACCTTCTCTGAGATAGCGAATTGGTACTTTGTGGTCTAGCTTTGTTACAGATATCTTTTTTTTCATCATGCCATATATGGTGTTTGTACCCAAGTTAGACCACAATGCATCATGTTTTTTAAATTTAAGAAAAGGCCCATGGAACCTCTTGGGTGGATCTTAAGTTACCTCATGAATCCTAAAAAAATTTTGGGTTAAGACTCCAAGATCACTACATCGTTATTTTCCATCACATCCTAGCAATGTAGTTTCACCTATTTTCTCAAATCTTGACAAAAATTGCTCACAGTTTTTCTGTTTTTTTGTTCCACTAGGTCATTATTTCCACGAGGCGATTCCATGGTTTGTATCATTGATGACAGAAATGATGTATGGAATAACGCGCCTAACCTCATCAAAGTGAAACCTTACCAGTTCTTTAAAGGAGTCGGTGACATTAATGCTCCAGTGGACAAGCAGAACGAGACAGAAACATCTGAAAATAATGATGTCCAAGCTGAAAATAAAATGGAAGATGACAATGTAGAAGTAAAGGAAGACGAGGATGAGGACGGGGCTGACAGCAAGGATAACGAAACAAAGATGGAGTTGGAGAAGGATGATGTTGATCCTTTGAAAAATGGAGGTGCTGAAGTAGAGAGGAGTTCAAAAGAAACTTCTGTTGTGAAGGAAGACGAGAATAAAAACTGCAGCAGTGGAAGTGAGAAAGTTGACTGTCTTGGTGATTGTAAAGTTAGTGCAGATGCCTTAAAGGATGTGAAGTGTGGGGATGGTGACACAGAAGGCGCGAAAAGTGAAGTTGAGGAAATGAAAACCGACGAGGACGCCTCGCAGGATTGCACAGGTAGTTCCTGCACTTCGGAGAAGCAAAATGGGGAGGAGATTATTGGTAATAGTGAAGAGAACTCAAAAGAAAATAAAACAGAAGTGAATGAAGAAGAGAAAAGCCAAGTCAACGAGGAAATGTCTCAAGGAAAGGGAGACAAACCCAGCAATGAAGATGAAGCTGTTGAAGACAAGAAAACTGAACAAGAGAATTCTAAGGAAATTGAAATGAAAGAAAACAACCAAAACAGCAATGAAGATGAAGCTGTTGAAGAAAACAAAATGGAACAAGAGGTTTCTAAGGAAATTGAAATGAAAGAAAACAACCAAAACAGCAATGAAGATGAAGCTGTCGAAGACAAGAAATCTGAACAAGAGATTTCTAAAGAAAATGAAATAAAAGAAAAAGAGAAAAAAGATAACAATAGTCAAGTTGCCAAAAATGGAGCCCAAGAAAAAGAAGAATCGAGTACTGATAAAAAAGGTAACTCCCTCATAACACTCAACATTGTCCTTATTCATTCCATGTTGCATTTATACTTATATATTTTTTGGTGTGTGTTGCCAAGAAAATGTCTCGTCACAGTGGAAGGATGTGAAGGTTGAACTCACAACCTCTCAGTACAAAATGACCTGGCGAAGGTTTTGCTGTCACTTATAGCATAGATCCTATCTTGTAAAGGCGCAGACACACGGTGCAACATTCCACGCAATATTGCAGGCAATGTTGCTGAAGTAGGATCGTTTTCTAATTCAACAACATTGCGTGCAACAAATTGCGTCGTGGGACATGGCTCACAACATGCCTGTAACATTGCGCGCAATCAGTTGCACCGTGTGTCCGTAAGATAAGAGGTAAGTAGTGGGTTTTCCCGTCCATTTATTTGTAACTTTTTGATTTTTCCCCCAGATGCGACGACTGTGAAAGAGAATGAAAAGTGTGTCCAAAACGATGACGATGACTATCTTGTTCATCTCGAGGAGATCTTGCAACGAATCCACCAGAAATTTTACAATGTTGTCGATCAAATCAAGGAGTTAAAAACCAAAAACCTCCAAGAAGCTTCCAGTATAACTCGATTCTGCAGCCCAGGCACTTTGACTCCATGCACAAAGCAGATCATTAAAGAACTACGTTCAGATGTACTAAGAGGAGCCAATGTGGCTTTTACTGGAGTCATACCAACCAATATTCAACCCGAGAAAAGCGAGATCTGGAAACGTGCTGAAGAACTTGGCGCCAAACCACAGCGTCACGTGGTTTGCCCCAAAGACACAACCGACCCAGCTGACGTCACTACGCACGTGATTGCTGCGCGTCTTGGTACAGAAAAGACGTATCGCGCCATTAAGACACCTGGTATCAAACTGGTTAAGTTGGATTGGTTGTGGAGTTGTGCGGAGAGATGGGAGTGGGTTGACGAGAGGTTATTTCCCATTGATGGGATAGAGAAGTATAAGAAAGATGTTCGGAATCAGCGTACGCCCCAGGGAACGCCACAAAGCTGGAAGAAACCCGTGAAAGACGATAATAAGATTGATAACAAACCTGAAACTTCTTCACTTGAAGATGAAGGTGGAATGAACTCTAACGAGAGCACGAGAGAAAGAACTATTTCATCAAGCAGCGCAGACCTTTTAATGGCTTCTATACATCCTTTACTATCTTTCTCCTCGACTGAAATGGAAGCTATGGACAAGGAAGTAGAGGATTTGATGAATTCAAGTGCAGACGAGAGTGATGTCATCGGTAGTATTTCTGGATCGAGTAGTTCGTCGAGCAGTTCGTCTAGTTCGAGTTCCAGTAGCTCAAGCTCGTCTTCTGATGAATCTGACGAGAACGACGACAATGATAACGCAGAGGAACCCTCTAATAAACGAAAATTAAGTGAAAGTGAAAGTGATGATATTCTAACAAAGAAACGTAAAAAAGACATTGATTTAGGATCAGAAGAACTGCAGGAACGGATGACTCCAAGTGATGATGATGGTGATGCTGATGATGACGATGACGATAATGATGATGATGATGATAACAATAGCGATATGGCAGCTTTACTAGAAGCAGAACTATCACACTACTAATTTGAGTTTCATTTTCCATACATTTTTAGAATATCATTTGCCTGTAGTACGTTTTTGGTCTTTCATAAACTTTGCGCAAGTGAACGGAAAAACTTGTCGGAGAAGAAGGGAAGAGAGAAGGTAAGAACAACAACCTCTTCCCTGAATCTTCTTGCAGATTCTTTCTCTATCTTCCTGCAACACAGATGTATTAGTTACTTTAGTTCACAGTTGTGTAGTTCATTCTCGCGAGGAATTAAGATCACTTTATTTGTTCCAGCAACAATCTTCTCTCTAAAAGAGACGAATGCTGTTGTGGAACATTTGAATATTCGGAATTTGTTACTTCTGGTATTTTACATTGTCATAATTACGTTACATTTTCAACTTGTCATGTAACATAGTCGTCATTTTGGTTGAAGTAGCAAACGTTTCATCTTGGTTACATTTGCTCTATCCACCAACATGGCGTCCATGTCTTGTGGTCTTTCATTCTCTTGGGAATGAATGAGTACAGCCCAAGAATTATAGACCCCTTGCACTTGACATCAAAGCAGCTCAATTTGGAGGAAAAACAAAAGAATTTCAATCTTTTGAGAATTGCTTACAATCAATAGACGTCACTTCCGGTAGAATCTCCGTTTTCACTGGCTTGGAGAATGTTGAAGGTTGTCTTTATATCTTGTTTTCTGGTTTCATGTTGTACGAATAGTCAGCCGATAGAATACTTTGAGGAGTTATTTTGACATGATTTGATTTAAGAATCACTACTTGCCCCCCAGTCAACCATTGGTTGCCCCCCCTTCAACCATTGGTTGCCCCCCCGTCAAATCCAGAAAATTTACCTGATTGATAGTAAGCAATTAAAACTTTTGTTTTGTCCTCCAAATTGAGCTACATTCCGACGTGCTGCAAGAGGTCTATTGTCAGTTCATTAACATATATCTCCAGCAGATAGCCTTTTAGGCGGTGCCGGAGAATTGTCTTACTCTCCCTCATGTTAACTAATATGACATTTAGAGCGAGAGAAATGTTGAAATCGAAGGTACGAGGCCTGTGTGCACATAGACTAACGGTATTGTAAATAGAGATGATATATTGACCCATACGTCTTTTTTTTTTTTACTCAAACCTCTCGAAATGTATAAACCATGTACTTAGTACCTATAGATATCATATTTGTACGAAAAATCGCGAATAAATTCGTATGTTAAATATAATTGGGTTTTTGAGAAGTAGTTTTGAAGTAAGGGTGGAATATACCACTAGTTTCATGGTTCATCCAAACTGCGCTGCTCCCAACCTCCTTCATATGACCCCTCACAGGGGGATAAGCAAGCACGGTTCTGGAGTGGTTGATAAAACACATGACTCATGGAACAAACGAGGCGGATCCAAGGTCGATCAGAAGACTGTGTCAATTCCCTCCTGTACATCCAGTCAAAATCAATCTGCTATGTATAGAAACAATTTCCAGAATTTCGAATTAGTGACAGTTCTAGACTTCATCTTCAAACAACCCGGCCCTGTATAAGCCGATAGCTTCATTTAGATTATGACGCTTTAAAGTACTCATAATAAAGGATATAATGAAGGGCTAAGACAGTGTGTTCCTACGGCGAATGCACGCTGTCTAAATCGCCAATGTGCGTCAGTCAGCAACGTGAAGCATCTTCGAGAACCGTTCTTGTCTCAAAACAAGCGAAAGCTATTTCTAGATGCGGCTCACAATGAGAGAAGTGGATATGATCGATGCAATGAAAATGGGACTTTGAGTAACTAGCCTGAATGGGAAATACAATTGACCTAGAAATCGGATTGGACTAACTTTCCTTGGCAAAAAAGTAAAGATGAAAACGTGATAACTTAATTAAAGCTCTGCAGAATACCGTTAACATTTTAGCCTTTGCTTTTTAGGCTGTTAACTAATTCACGTAAGCGCGTTCGCGGCGAGACAGACTGAGTCTAAGGGAAAAGTGATGAATGTACCATGAAAGAGATTCATTAGATATGACTAGATAACTAGATAGTTAGCAACCAAATGCTTTGTGATCCACGAGCGTAAACAACCTAGTTAAAAGGGTCGAAGCCGGATTGTCTTTGAAACATATAATCACGGATCTTGGTAAATATAACACTGCATGATCGATGATCAGAATCGAAACCAATGGATCGACGACTTGGATCAATTTACTTACCACGCACACTTGAGATCAAACATTTGCGAAATATTTTCCCAATGAGGGCTATCAATTGAAACTATAATTTCTTGGCGGGGTTTGAGGGTGCATGGGGGGGGGGGGGGGGGGGGCTGTTCTATGCGACCTTTGTTTTAGTTTGCGCAGGTTAAGCAGATACTGCAGATAATATGAAATGAAAGAGCTTCCTCTTGATTTGTCACTGCTGTCTTCTCAAATGGAATCGGTCTCTCAGCCTACGTTCGTGGTTGTCGCATAGCGACGTTGATTGATCCCCCTAGGTATCCCATCCTTTTCTCCAGAACATGCTCAGACCCCACTCGGGAAGTCATGTGAAATATACGCAATCTTAAAAATAGTAACACCTGCAGATCTTCCTGTTTGATTTTGTCGATCAGTTTATTTCCCTTACTATGTCTTGACTTTTCAAAGAACTTGAACGCCACTGGCTATTTCACTGAATATCGTTATATTTAAAACTGAATGCTTTCTGATTACATATTCATGTCGGAAGAGATATCTAATAATTCATATCGAAAAGATTTCATAAATCTCTCTTCTAAATCTCTCTCTCCGGCAGTAAGTTTTTGTTTTCTCATCAGTTTTGACAGTGATAGACTGCCGGCACGAGACGAATTAAAGCTGTCATATCATAATATACTGAACTGAAATAAATCCGAGTCAACATCACACTATATACCCCCTCCCCCGTTCTAAAAAGAATGCGTCGTTATTGAAAAACTAGATTGTCAGGGCTGAAATTTCATGACGTTCGTTGATAAAGTGGAATCAACTTTCTAAGGAAGTACTGTCTTTAGTTCCAGCCCATTTTACAGCTGAGAATCACACGAATTGGCGAAAGTGAGTGAACAAAAAGTAAACAATACCCCCTTCCTTGGTCACTAGGTTATTTTTAGTCTACTACTTGTATTTTTTATCTAAAAAAATCATACAAAAAGCGTAGTGGGTGAGGTTGACTTTCGATGTTCATTGGCGAGATTTCTCTAGCATCCGGTGCCATTTTTGTTGTCTTTTTTGCCAAAATAAATGGAAGGAAAATTGAAGAGAACGAGATAACTGGGTTATTTTCCCTTAAATTCCAAGGAGATCAAAGGGTTGGCTTGGAAACATAAAACAAACTGTTTTGAAAATTCCGGGAAAAAGTCATGTTTAAATTAGCAAAACGTTTTGTTTTCCTAATGAAAAAGATGAAACGAAACCTTTCAGGCTTATTTAACGATGATATAGCTAAACTATTTTTATTTCTTGTGGTCAGTGATCTTGAAACAAGTATGGGGAGATTTTCAGAAGACAATACCGGAAATGAAAGTCTGGAATAAACGGAAGTGGATATCGAAAGCTCTGTTTTTGAGGGTTACACCGCTGGTTCATCGCGGGCGTAAGGTATTATAATGGCTTGTGATTGGTTAATTGGGTTTGACGCATGCGTAGTGTTAACAATCAAGTTGGTTGTCGAAGAACGAGCCTCAAACTGAACAAGTTCTGAACCTTCACTCGTCGTTTATTTTCTCTTTTCTGGACAAGAAAATACGCTTTTCTGGAAGAATTTCAATTAGTACATGCTTTGTTCAATGACCATGGACCCCAAAACTGGTTGGTCGCAACCTGAACAGCATGGTCCGGCAAACAAAGTTTGGGAAAAAATTATGACGACTAATAGCAGTTTGCCGACTACTAATACCGAACTGGTTAAAACGAGGTCTTCTGACTTTATTCCTTTGATCTCAAGGAACGGGATTGACAGTACTTATGTTAAGAATATCATAAACAATGATAAGACTTATGGAGGAAAGAGGAAAAGATCTGAAAATATCGCAAGTACTAGCAACATGGATGTTTCATTGCTATCGGAGGAGACGGTTCCATGGAAGCCCAAGGGAAAAGACTATGCAAATGGGGCAGTTGGGTAGGTTAAAAAGCACAAAATTCTCCTCTTCTTCAAAATGACAACTCCTGGTTTGATATCTTATGTGTTTATCTGTTCTTATTTCAAGTCTTCATCAAGAAATTTTGGACTTTTACGAGTTCATGAAGCCGAGAAAAGCCGAGCAAAACATGCGAAGAGACGTCGCTAGTCGAGTAAAAGAAGTTATCATAAGATTATGGCCAACAGCTAAGGTACGTAGAAATTATTTTTAAATCCTTTAATCCTAACTTTATTAGCTGTACAAAAGACTTTAACGTTTGAATATGATGTTTAGGTTGAAGTCTATGGGAGCTTCAAAACTAACCTCTATTTACCAACAAGGTAAGACTTTATCCATCCATTTTTATCTTACTTGTTGCTTCCTTTGTGTGAACTAGTAATTAAGACTCAAGAACTTCCCTGGGATTTTTTTATATTTTCACGGCACTTGTACGATTTTTAGCCATTCCTTATGGCTCGATATTTCTGGTATTGCTTGAAGGGGTCGGCAAATCCCTGGCTGAAAAACAGGTTCGCGAAAAAGAAGTACATTATTTGAACAGTTTTCATATTTGTATGCTCAATCAAAACTGCACTCCTTTTTTGCCGAAAAGAGTGGACAATTACCAGGGAAAACACCATGGATAACGCTGTTTTTTTCTTAATTTAGTGACATAGATTTGGTAGTGTTCGGTAAATGGGAACGACTGCCATTGTGGACACTAGAACAAGCTCTCCAAGCCAACAACATTGCTGAGCCTTCTTCGATCAAGGTTCTAGACAAAGCATCGGTAAGGGGTTTCCAATCATTCAGTCTGCTTCCTATCCTCTCTATATACATGACTCTAGTTACGGATTATTGTTTATTGGGTGATCATTGAGTTTACACTAAAAAGTTTTAATGATCTCAGGTGTTTATTTCCTCAAGGAATTGAGAGTAGAATTAAGGGTCGTTTTATAGAATCTGCGAACCCTTTATATCTCAAGATATCCATTACACAGCCTCTGATCTCAATTACCAACCAGCTTTTTACTACGATTTTAATCCTAATTCTTTGTTTTAGTTTATAAACAGAGGTCTAACGTATTTTAGATAGGATCGGGATATTTGAAATGTTCCTTACGATTTTCCCCTTGTGTACATAAATAACTTACCTATATATGGTAAGGTGATATTGTAAACAATAGTGGATTGTCTGTCAGGCTATACCCACCATTGCATTGGATAACTGGAGAATATATATATGTTGCATGTTTAAGTTTATTTATAGTAGGACAGCAGCTTTAGATGATATTTAACAATTCAGGGCCAGATTGGAAAAAAGACTGTCTTTATCTGTTTAACAACCCTAATAAAGATTTATTATTATTATTATTATGAATTATTGGAGCCCAACTTCTTTTATACGTGTGGTAAAAAAGAACTTGGTTACTATTAAATTGCATTTTTCTCTGTTACGAAACAGTCTCATTAACCCTCTTATCTGCAAAAGGTTTTCAAAATTGGTTTTTAAAATACCTTTTGCAGTAGAAGTATTTTCTGGACTACAGAATACAATAGGCTTTCTAAATTCTTCAGACATGATATTGAAGGTTGACCTTTAAT
Source organism: Anthopleura sola (assembly GCA_023349425.1). Taxonomy (NCBI): domain Eukaryota; kingdom Metazoa; phylum Cnidaria; class Anthozoa; order Actiniaria; family Actiniidae; genus Anthopleura; species Anthopleura sola. Next base: position 11,935,691 of record JALHLI010000001.1, read on the forward strand.
CTTCTTGATGTTATGTTGTATACTTAGATGTTCGTTCTTTTGTTCTGTTTTAAAAGTTGTTTTATCTTGCATGTTTCAAAAGACGGCTCATAAAGATAAGATTTATTATCATAAAAATGTGTAACTAAGTGTGCCAGACATACCTTGATTAACATTTATTTAACTCTTCAAGAAATTGCCTAGTTTTGTTGACAGTTCTTGTGAGCGAAATAACGTAGATACTGTTCTTTATCAACCTTTTACTGAGGCAAAACTTAACGACCAAAGAAGAAAACTTAAACACCATGTAAAAAAGTCATAACTGTACTGACTTTTTGGACGTTAGTCCTTTGTCATAGTCTGTATTACTAGTTTGTGTAGCCATTATCTTCTACTTTCATTTTCTTCTTAGATTTACCTAACTAGCTAGGAAAGATAAGGCCTGCAACCTTGAAAATATAATTACTAAACAAAGTTCTAAGTTGAACCCCTTTTATCAAAGGAATAGGATAGTTTACTTCTACAGTACATGTATATCCAAATTCAAAATTTCTTAAGCTACCTTCTACTTTTATATCACCAATATTCAATAAGCTACCCTTCATATCTGGTTTGCCCATTATTATGTTTCTAGGTATTTTTGTAAGAGTATATTTTATTATTAAGAAACCATTGTCTTTCCAGAAACTTGATTGAAATGATAAGATTCTTTTTGCTGTTTGGTTTGAAGATGGCTAGCTTCATAGACTATTTTGTCAGTGTTTGGCATCTCTCAAGTAGCAGAACTCCCCTTTTTTATTGCTTTTTTGAAAAACAAATTGCTTAACACTTAACACCCTTCATAATGAAGTTTCAACCATATCCTACATGCTTATACTAAAATCCTGTGTCTTTGAAGCTGGTCATCTTATAGATAAGGACTTTATCCACTTGGCTCTTGGTGTCAAGATTTCCTTTTCTAACCCTTACCAGCTAAGTTGAATTTGAGTTGAAATTTGCACATATCAAAGGTAGACTCCATACGGAAAATGCTACCAGAAAATGTCAGATGTCTAGAATTCTTCTTTTTCTTTATTTGAAGGTTCCTATTATCAAGTTAACAGACAAGAAGACTGAAGTGAAAATTGATATTAGCTTCAACGTCCGTGCAGGAGTCAATGCAGCAGATTTTGTGAAGGTACACTATGTCAGCTGCAAATTATTTAATTTAAGTAAAATTAACAGTGGAGTCCTGTTACAGTACATCGAACCTTGGGTATCTCAGACTTCCAGTTATCTCGAACTTGAAGCTGGGTCCTGTGGACTTGTGTCACTACAATCTTACCCTGGATTTTTTGAAACCCCTTAATTGTCCCTGGCAAGGCTTGAAATAATGGCCAGTCATCTTAGGTGCAGTTCAGGTATATGAAGAAGTATATAAACCAAATTTACCACATAGTCTCCTGGCGCTAAGCATAAGAGCTGATGTCTCGTATAGATGTTCTCAGCATTTTCTTAGCTGCTGTCCTCAAAGGCAATTAGATTCGACACAACAAAAGTTCAATGTCTGACTACAGAATTACGATGACTGGCTAGGATAGGAAATTGTGTGGACCAATCTTTGCCTTGCTGGTCATTTGAAACAGTAACATTGAGCAAGAAACGACCAGCCATTATTCCAAACCCTGCCTGGTCTCTAGGAGGTTTGAGATAACAGGAATCCACTGTATTTTAGTGATCAATATAGTCATTAGGATCACCCAATTCTTTCTTGCAAGATACTGCAATCAGGTGATCCTGTTGCTATGGCAACTCTCTGCATGTCATATAACATAGCTGGCATTTGAAGGCTTGAAATGGCAGCTAGTTATGTGTCAGTCACAATGTACATTTCCAATTTTGGGATGGTCAAAAATGATTAATAATTAATCAATGGTAATTTTCATTAATTAATCATTTTCACTTTGGAAAGGTTCACAAATGCTTGCATTTGATGGCATCAATGTTTAAGCTTATTACATTTCACTAAAATCAATATTAATCACAATTTTTGGGGACCAAAACTTTACTGCTGATTTTCATGAAAAGGTATTACTGATTAGCAGACATGTGTCTGGTCATCATGTCTGTTCAAACCCGTATTTGACTGGCCGAGTACCAAATTTGACTGGTTGAAGTTGACCCTTGACCAGTCATTATTTCAAGCCTTGTATTTGGAGTCCTCTGAGAGGGAAGATGTATTAGCTGATTGTGAACCCCTTATCAATGTTGATATCTTTTCTGGAAACCTGGTTTGTAGGCATCTACCAACATACATGTGCTGTAACACTGAACCATGTTTTTTGTTATTTCATTCTCTTCAGAATGCAAATATTTGTAACTAATTTTAACATTTAAATTCTTCAATTCATCAGGAAAACATGAAAATCTACCCCTGTATACCTCCACTTGTTCTTGTATTGAAGCATTTTTTACTCCAACGCGACCTGAATGAGGTCTTTACTGGCGGTATAAGTTCTTACAGCCTCATTTTAATGGTTATAAGCTTCCTGCAGGTGGGTACGACATTTAGATTGTTATGAAACAAAGTATAACTTTTCACTCTATCTACAAAAATGTTTATGTATTTCTTTGGCTTTGGAATTATTGCTTTGGCTTTTAAGGAGGTTTGCTGTCTGTGGTACTTTGGCCTTAATTGAACATTTCAAAATTCTTCGTGGCTGTCTGGTTCTGTGGATTATGTGGTCGTATGGCCACTGCTAAAAACATGTCATAGTCAATCACTGGTCATGATGACAATCCAAATTAGTTTTAGCTTGGCCATACCTCCTGGCTCAAAGCTGCTGGTCAAAGTTGCTGGCAAAGAAAAGATTATTATGACCAGACATGTGCTATAATGCAAATTCATTTTCATTCCCCTCCCATTGTACTGTGTCCTAGCAATAAATCCTAGCAACATCTCATTTAAACCTGGTATACACTAGCGACGCAGGCATAATCATAATGACATATGCAAGTGCAGATAGTACAGTACATCTTTCATGGAACAAACATTCAGTCATCCTTGAAGTACTATCTGCACTTGCGTATGTCGTTAAGCTTATGCTTGCATCGCAAGTGTGAACCAGGCTTTAAGGTGTATTAAACTTAAAGTTTATTTCATTTGGTTTCAGCACCATGTGCGAAGAGATGGCAAGAGCTTAGACGACAATCTTGGTGTACTTCTAATTGAGTTCTTTGAATTGTATGGTAATAATTTCAACTACTTCAACACAGGGATAAGTGTGAGAGATGGTGGTTCTTATTTCAGCAAGCAAGAGGTAACAATAAAATAGTTAACACATATTCATTTTACTGCAATTGATATAGAATAGAGATCTTAGCATTGCTGCAAGTGGAGCACATCAGGTATGATAATAAGGGATGCAGCATAGTGGCATTAAGTCAGGTGTGGCAGGGGACAAATGCCCCCAAACGCAGGTCTCAATATGACATTTTAATTTTACTGGTCAAATGCATAAATGTGGGAATCTCATTGAGTGCCAACTGGCTAAAAATGGGTATTTTTAAAGTCACATGTATTAGCACGGCAAAGGGTTTCTGCATAATAATTATTAGCTGTGTGATTTATATTCATATTCCCAAATAAGTTGCATGATGTGTGATCACATTGTGACGTTATATGTGATACAATCTATTCAGTATTTTAGATTTCAGTTTTTACGCTAAAAATGATATTTTCCAAAACTCGAAATCTCCTCTTTCAGTGAAAGCCAAAGTTTAAATTATATTTTTGCAAAGATAATGAACACAATTTATTTCTTGTTTAAAGTAATTTAAATTCTCACTCCATTTTCAATTTCACTTCAAAAATTTATTTGCTGAGCAGGTGTAATGTTCCTTCGAATTTAAACATTTGTTAAAGTTGAGGACATTCTTTACTTTCTTGATGGTACACTGTAACTTTAAAATATTTCACACTGGAGTAGGCCGATCCCTGCATACATTTAGCCATGTCAAAGACCAAGCAGAAGGCATTGTTACAAAGGCATTGTTCTCATTTTTTAAGTACTTGAAGCATTCTATTGATTGGTCAAAAAACATTTACATATAAATGACAGTTCTATTCCTTGACAGCTGAACAAATAATCTTTTTTATTCTTGGGCTACATTATTTTGAAATTACTTTTAGCCAAAACAAAAATGCCATATTTTTTATCTTGCTTCAAAATTTTTTATATTTTTATTTGTATCGATAATGGTTAGTTCCTTCTTCTCAATTCTGTACAATAGTGCATCATACATGTATGATACTAAATTATGAATATAGCCAATGTGTGGATCCTAAAACAGGAAGTGGTTATGTATTATGCCACAGACCCATACAGCATACTGAATTATTTGAATTACAAATAATTTTTATTTTACTACTTTTTTCATGGGACACTTCTTCAGTTCTTTCAATTCTTTACATATGTTTTACGAGATGAGTCCTTGAAAGAAGAAACAAGGATGAGACTGGGTTTTTACTCGTTTAAAAAATAATATTCTTCAAAATCCTAATAAATTGATCTCATAATTTTTGTTCTACAGCCTGCATTTTTTCCTTTTCCTTTTGTTAAATTGTGGTAATAGTTTTGAGGTTGTAAAAGGTTTTAGTAATTTTGTAAAACTGGAAGTAATTTTGAAATAACAAGCAGTAGTTATCTCAAATTTACAAACAAAATGTACAAACCACACATGTATTGTTTGTCTTTGAAAGAGAAATGTTCAAACAATTTCCTGTACAAACAGTTGGTTGACTGGATGACCAATCAAACTGCAGCCATTTCTAAGGTGTTAATTAAGCTGTAAAAGTCTCTTTAAGAAGCTAATGCTTATTTTTATCATTCTATTGACTGTGTGGTTAGTTTTTTCTTTTTCATTTTCTTTTTATTCAAATTTCATTAACACTAGCATCATCTTTTAAAATATTTTTTTGAAAAGTCAACCTTGCACCCATTTATTTGTATTTCTTTCCCATCCTTACCTGAAATTAAGAATGTTATGTTATGAGACAGGTATTCACTTATCCTTCTTTCTGTCCACCCATGCATTATTCATTCATCCATCCATTCACTCTTTTGACCATTCATTTCGGAATGCCATTTAATAACACATATAGTAATACAGATCTTTTGAGTGCGTTGTATGGGAAACAAACTTCTGCTTCAAAAAGAAAAACAGTTCAATAAAACTTTTTTTCTTCATGTCAACATTTGTTGTCCAAAGTTCTAATTGCTTCAGGTGGAGATTAAACCATTGAAAACACTTTTCACCTTACTCTTGTGGTTTTTATGCGCAGCTGGACCCAGGAATACATCAAAACTCGAAAGCTCTGAGCATAATAAAGTTTTGACAATCAAATTCGAATAAACTCTTATATTCTATCATTCAAGAGCTTTCAGAAGATATCTACGTTACTGCTCTACTGCAAATTCTGACAAAATAAGAAAGCTTTTCCGAAATGACACTAAACGAGTACCTTAATAAAATATATGTTTTTTAGGTATTGAATGACATGGATGAAGGGTATAATACTTCTTTACTCTGCATTGAGGACCCATACACTCCAGGTACTATAATAATTAATAATCACTAATAATTATTAGTTATCAAAACATTTTGAAATGGCTATGGTGGGAGGGGAAAGTACTCTTTTATTAGGCCCAATAATAACCTGTAATGTTGATCAATATTCCTAGAAATATCAAAAAATAGTGTGCTGTTCACCCATTTAATCATAAAGACTAAGAGGAATTAATGACCACAAAACTCCCAGCTTTCAAGAAACCAACTTCACACTTCTCCACTCTACTTCACTCTACTTTACTCCACTCCACTCCATATTACTCCAATCCACTCCACTTCACCTTAAAGCACTTCTCCAATCTACTTCACTTAACTCCACTCCACTCTTCTCTACCCCAACCTACCCCACTCTTCTCTACCCCAACCTACTCCACTCTTCTCTACCCCAACCTACCCCAACCTACCCCACTCTTCTCTACCCCAACCTACCCCACTCTTCTCTACCCCAACCTACTCCACTCTTCTCTACCCCAACCTACTCCACTCTTCTCTACCCCAACCTACTCCACTCTTCTCTACCCCAACCTACTCCACTCTTCTCTACCCCAACCTACCCCACTCTTCTCTACCCCAACCTACCCCACTCTTCTCTACCCCAACCTACCCCACTCTTCTCTACCTCAACCTACCCCACTCTTCTCTACCCTAACCTACCCCACTCTTCTCTACCCCAACCTACCCCACTCTTCTCTACCCCAACCTACCCCACTCTTCTCTACCCCAACCTACCCCACTCTTCTCTACCCCAACCTACCCCACTCTTCTCTACCCCAACCTACCCCACTCTTCTCTACCCCAACATACTCCACTCTTCTCTACCCCAACCTACTCCACTCTTCTCTACCCCAACCTATTCCACTCTGTCCTACTCTAACTTTCTTTCTTCTTTTCCATAGTATTCAATTATTCAATTATTATTAATATTATTATTATTAATATAATGATTATTTGCCCCCTTTCTAACTGTAATCTGAATAACTACCCAACAGCCTTAGTAACCCAAATTAAATCTGTTCATTTCCAAAACAAAAAAGAAAATTCATTAGAAAAGATTGACCCAACCCTACCATCCAGTAGTACCTGGTTTTGATATTTTTTTCTTTATATCTTTTCTGATAACCTTTAAGATTCATCTTTTTAAATTTACAGGTAATTACATTGGAAAAAGTTCATACAATTTCATGCAAGTCAAACAGGCTTTCATATATGCATACAATGTTGTCAGTAAAGCTGAGCGTCGCCCTAATCCTACCAGTGAAGGGAACAGGACTCACAGGTTAGTCTATTATATAATGTTGACAAGGAAATTTTTAGATTTATAAGCCTTTCCAGAGTTGCAGAATGCATTGCATCATGGGGCTGTTTGGGAGGAGTTTTAATAGTTATATGGCATCTTTTTTGCCTGCTGATAGTGAAAAATGATAGGGAAATGATATTTTTTACACCATCAAAGAGGGGATTCAGTTTTTTAGATTTTTTATAGAGCACTGTCACATGATGTCAAAGCAGCTCAATTTGGAGGACAAAAAAAAAAAAAAGAATTTCAATCTCCTGAGAATTGGAACCTATTGGTTGTGTCCTCCAAATTGAGCTGAATTCTGACATGCTGCAAGGGGTCTATTGCCTTGTTGCCTCATGCTGAACCAGCCTCCCCCCTCATCAACACCATAAAAATGTTATCACTACTGATTTTTACTTTTGTCTATTATTATTTTAAGAAATGACTACAACCGTCCTCTTGATATGATTTCTGTAAACAACAGATTGTGAGTCCTAATTTCTGTCTTTTTTTTTCCAGTCTTTTAAGCCGAATAGTTCGGGTAACAAAAGATGTGGTGGAATACAGAGAATGGGTGGAATGTAATTGGGGGGAGCCTGCTGTAGTCTCCTTTATACCACAACCTCTGCCTGACCTCCCTAAAACACAACCAACCTATGCAAGTATTGCCAATAGATTCAATCAAAACCAAACCATGGACAATCCTGCTCAAAATGGGAGGAAATATTTTATTGATGTGTCCAAGATGCGAATGCGGCCACTATCGAGATCTCAATCCAATGTAGAATCGTTAGTCACTCAATATTCTGGAATGGATGATGGTACAGATCCTTTTGCACCAAGACCAAGCAGTTCAGACTCACTTGTTGCTCTCAGCAGTGGTCTCACTCTGGACTTAAATTCAGGTTTCAGCCTTTCAAATTACAAAGGATCAGTGTCTGCAAACAGTCCTACTGCAGCACCACCAAAGAAAAGCAAAGAAAATTCCACCTCGCCAGACTTATCAGAAGTAGTAAGAGCCTCTTCAACACAAGTTTTTAACTCTCCTACATATAAAGTGTCATACTCAGGAGTCATTAAATCGGCTCCTTCGGCAAACACAAACTCTTCGCTCCTAAAATCAGAACCAGTATCTAAGAATTCAAATGCAGAAAAAAATATGGATCACAAAGGACATTTTTTTAACTCGGCTAATGGTAATCAACAAGATGAAGTGAACAACAAGGCTGTTTCAATGGTAAGTGTAATGTGATTATATGAAGGATAGGGTGGGGAGAGTGCTTTTGTGTGTCACAAAGGATTATTCACAGGATGAAGGGTTGGTGGTGTGTCAGTAGGTTGTTGGTAGGTTGTTGGTAGGGTATAAGTAGGTTGTTGGTAGGGCGTCAGTAGGTTGTCAGTAGGGTGTCAGTAGGTTGTTGGTAGGGTATCAGTAGGTTGTTGGTAGGGTATCAGTAGGTTGTCAGTAGGGTGTCAGTAGGTTATTGGTAGGGTATCAGTAGGTTGTAGGTAGGGTATCAGTAGGTTGTTGGTAGGGTGTCAGTAGGTTGTTGGTAGGGTGTCAGTAGGTTGTTGGTAGGGCATCAGTAGGTTGTTGTTAAGGTGTTAGTAGAGAGCAGTGGACATTCAATTTATTATTGCAAATTCTATCTTTTGAATACCTTTGTACTTTATTTCAGGAAATAGACCACCAAACAGGGAAGAGACAGTCAAATAATAATGATGTTAAGCAAAAACCTGACAAACAAAAGACCTCTTCCAGTAGTATAGCACAAATTATCAACACTCCATCTCCTAGCAACAACACCAGTCACCATAACAACAATAACAATAATGCCACAACAGAAAACACAAACTCAGTCAAAGGGCCTGGAAGCCCAACAAAAAGGAAGAGCAGGAAAAAGAGATCAGCAAAAAAGTGAGCCTAAAGGTGAATGTTTCTAGATATGTTCAATTGTAATCCATTCTGTATTAGAATTTTCACCTTCTCATGGTCGTGGTTGAAGAATCCTTTCAGTATTCATCACTCTTGATGAATGTATGATATCTGTGTTCCAATTGATCTGATGTTATCATGAGCATTTGTGATATGAAACTGTCAGTTATGAAGATAAAGCATTGCCATCATGGTAACAACATCTCAGGTCTTCGTATGATGTACAACTAGCTGATGCCCGGGTGAAGTTAGTGCATTCATAACAGTATCACATGCTGCTACACAGTAGTGTACAACTTGACTTCACATGCCATGCCTCATGTCATATCTCTCAATATACTGCAAAGCCCATCACTATAACAGCATCGCACTAGTACTTATGCTTCACTGGTGGCCATTAGACTCCACATGCCATAACCATATCGCCATCCTGTGATGAAGAAAAGTTGTCACACTAACATCACAAAGTACCATGCTTTGATAAGAAGTGAAGATACTGCATTGCCATCACCATAACAACATTCCATTGTTGCTGCCACATGTGATAACCATATTGCCATGCCGTAATGAAGGAATAAAAGTGTTGCACCGAATAATATCACTATCATGCTCTGGTAAGAAGTGAAGATCCCTCATTGCCATCATGATATCAACATTCCACTTGTCGCTGGCACATGTCATAACTATATCACCATGCCATAAGGAAGGAAAGTGTTGCACTGAATAATATCACTAACTATCATGCTCTGGTAAGAAGTGAAGATCCCTCATTGCCATCATGATATCAACATTCCACTTTTTGCTGGCACATGTCATAACTATATCACCATGCCGTAATGAAGGAAAGTGTTGCACTGAATAATATCACTAACTATCATGCTCTGGTAAGAAGTGAAGATCCCTCATTGCTGTCATGATAACAGAATCACCTCCATTGCACTGGCCTCTAGACATGTTGAAACCTTCTTAGTACTGTAATAGTTGGAACATTGTGCATTATTTCATAAATTAAGAAATTAGAAATTAGCTTATTTTAATATAATTTCTTAGAACATAAGAATATTGTTGAGAAATTCCAAAAAATACTATTTTAAGAGTGACTGGTTCTAAAATATCTCTAACGCATTCAAAGGCAACCTAAGCCATAGTTAAGTTCTGATTGAGACTCAAATCAAATATTAAATTAAAACTAAAATTGCAGAGGGCAGTTTTTCAATTATTCCCAAAAACCTATTTTCTTATGAACAGAAAAGAAATAGAGCAATAAATTGTTGAAGATTCCAAAATGTTAATAATATAATGAACTGACTTGCAAAAATTGAGAAACATTTTTAATAACTTTTAAAGGGCAAGTTCATATAGAAATGAGTATTTTATAATTGTGGTGGTTGAATCAAGTTATCTGTCAGTATACAGACTGTTAGGAACCAAATTTTATATGACTTTTGAAAGGTACAATTGTGCCACATCTTGCTGTAATGATGAAAGTGCCATTTTCAAGCATTTTGATTGGATAAACACTAACCTTTGTGCAATATGATTGGTTCAATGAATGTTATCTCTGCCACTGACCATACCGTAGGCATTTGACAGTTGTATGAAATCAGCTCTAATGGATTACTAAACAATCACATATTTGTGGTATTTCAAAGCAATTCACTACTTTTCATACATCAGTTCACTGGTCACAGACAAAGCATTCAATCGAGGCTTCAAGGTAGTTTCAAAGGATTATTCAAATTTGAACCTTGCAGCAGCCTCAATGGAATGCTTTGTGTTTGACCAGTGAACCGATGTATGGAAAGTGGCGAATGAAGATTGATTGGAAGACTATGAACCACATGACACAAGTCATCTACAGATGAACTAAAATGTCACCCAAAAGTGACCGTATAGCTGAATATATAGAGAGGAAAAAAATTTAGACTATCTTCAACTAAACCATGTTCTCAGCCACGGAATTAATGCATTCACAATAACTTAAAGAAATATAGATTTATGAGAAAAAAATTACATATGACTGGTCAAAATTAGTGCAATTCCTCTCACTGAAGTTTATAATTTGACATCAGAATTCAAAATATTTTCCCAAAAAAATGAATATTCTCTTTGATAATAAATATATTTTCTTTAACTTTAAATTTATATTGCTAGATACTACGGATCCCATCAAACTGTGGCAGCGCATCCATAATTCATGATGCTACCACACCTACATTTGTCTGCTGACACACCAACTTTGTTTTCACTATCTAGGAATTTTCGACTAGCTTATTGTTTGATTCGTTGTTGGATGAAGCATTGCTGACAGAATTGCGGTCATGCAAAGATACATATTCAAAGTCAAATGCCAAGACTGTTTTTGTTTATCTAAGAGGTCAAAAGCCTAAACAACTTAGGGTCTTTGCTTGATAGAATCTCTAACTTTGTGATTCTTTGTGTGGAATTTAAAAAGGCAGCATAAAATATCTTGATAACTATCGATGAAACTTACAAAATTAATATGGGCATGTTAGCAGACGAATGTGGGCGTGGTAGTGACACAAATTTTTTATGCGCTGCGACAGTTTGGTGGGATCCGTAGTAATCAAATGCTTGAATGAATATAAAAGTAAAAATGGAAAAAATTAATCTAGAGGGGTTTGAAACTTCTCATCAAAACGTTATTCAAGTTAAAATGTTCTTGATTACCGTAAATTGTTTTGTGACATCAATTTTTCTGAATTAACTCACACTACAACTATTTATGCCAAAAATCATAAACTATTATAAATTATCACCATGTAATTGTCGAAATTGAGTTATATTATTCAATCTATACTTTAGACTTTGATTTGCAAAAAATTATTGATGAGGCTGTTATAGTTATGATATTAAATTATATAATTGAATTATAATGACAAAAAATTACAAATTCTATTATATATTTTCATTAAAACGTCAGTCTGAAATTTCAGTTGAAAAAATATCTGCTTGTTCTCTCTCTGTCACTTTCTTTTTTTTAAATGAAAGTGAAAGAGAAAGAGAAAGAAAACAGCCATATAGATTAAATCTTAAAAGATTTTTCTCTGCTGAAACCACCAATGTTTTTTTTCTTTTTTATACTAGTGTTTTTTACATGCGAATGGCTGTGTTTATTATACATAATAATTACAAATTCCATAAAAACTGAAATGAATAATTACAGTAAAATTAAACAAATTTATTCTCTTTGATCAAGTTTTGGATTTTTTCCAGAGAAAATTCTTAACCAAGATTAATTTTGAATTAATCATTATTGCTAATGAGAATTAATTCTAAGAGAACTCCTAATGTCCTGGCTGACAGTTCATAATTTATTTTAATGAATACTTGATTAGTAGAAAAATATTATTGCAATGATGCATTTCTTTAAAAAAAATTACCAGACTTAGAATCCCATTTTAAGAGACAGATCATCGTCATCTGATAAGTTAGACCTCTTTGTAGGCCCTCAATGAAAAACTTTAGATATTTTAAAGGCTATGAGTATTGAGCACCTTTCATGTTTCTGCGACTAATGAATGTCTTTGCAACCTTTGAGCTGATCAAATTCAGGGCATGGCTACTTCAGATCAAATTTGAATTCAGCTTGTTAACAGAGAAAGGAAAACTGGAGAACTAAAAGAAGAACCCTTGAATCAAAGAAAAGACCTGACAAACTCTGCTCACCTGCCACTTTTTCATATTTTGGTTTCTGTTCATCAAATCTATAATGGCACGAGTTAAGTTCTTGGTTGTACAGAAACATGTGAAGTGCTCAAGCTGAAGTTCTGAAATTTTCCCAGTATGGTTATTTTTTTAAAGTATGAAACACAAAACACATTTTTCTAGCATAAATATATTATTTTTTCTTGTCTCACTCATATCAAGATATTCACCACATACAATTTTTAGTTCACATTTCCAATTTTGACTCCATATTTCAAGGAGATTGAGAATATGGTAAAATGTTTCAGGGGTTGAAGCAATTTATTGTGTAACTCCAGAATATATCTGTACCTTCCTCAAAAGAGGAGGAATTATTGGCTTTACATTATCCTACTAGACAAGATTACAATTGCTTCCAAAACCTTTTTTTTTCCTCTCTCATTTTTCCATCCCTTTGCTTGAGAATATAAGATATATGGATGGTTTCTAGAACTTGACATTTATATTATTATGAAACATATAAAAAAAACTTATTATATTCCAAAGATATTAAATAATATTTACCATGTGCTGGATACAAAAAATATTGATATTATTATAAACATTATCATCCAATATTATTATTATTATTGTTATTGTTAATACAGTATACAGCTTACATTATCACATAGTTTCGTATATTTTTATGTTGTCTTTATTTTATAAGCTTACATGCAAATGTCTCTGTAAAGTTTTGTGAAGCTTCATTGTTTGCAAGGTTCTTCGTAATAAAGAAGAATAGATTTCTTTATGAATGGAAAAAAATCTTAGCTCAAAATGCTGCTTTTTACCATGAACCTCTTTAGATAGGGTCGAGTGAATTTTGATTCCATCAACTTTGTTACTGAGCTAAATGATGTGGTTTTTCACAATCATAATGAAATCTGTTCTGCAGGAGGGTGCTTTTAAAAAAGCTGGAAACTAGATTGTATTCCACTCAATCTGGACCAGAATGAATACCTTTGGTACATCACCAAAAACTCTCTTGCATCCTCTTGAATTGTTTACTAAGAATCTCGCTAGAACAGTAAATTTTCTTGCTATGGTTTTCACTGACGTCAACCATTTGCTTGTTACGTTACATCGTCATTCTGTGCCAAGAGAGGCTTGACTTCAGATTTTACTTTTCATTCATTCTTGTACATCAAGTTGTATCTTGTTTGTCATTGTTGAATTTATTTTACCTAATGGACAGAACTTTTCCTGGGGTTTTGCACACCCATATGAATCTAAGTAATACCCAAGTACCTTAGACTTGGTGAGAATCTCCTGGCCAAACAGGTTTTGATAATTTTCCTTAAATTAGCATGTGAAAATTTTGGATGGGTGCACAATCTTGAAAAAATGCTCGTTTTTATCATGTTGAGATTATGACATACCACATTGTGGTCAAGATAGCCTCAAACAACTTTCTCATCTGTCAGTCAAACTTACAACAATCAAGCTGATTGGCTGATTGATGTGAATTGCCTGAATTTTTCTTGGTCTTATAATCATAATGAAATGGTTGATTACAGCTACAAGAATGTTTTGCAAACTTTCGTTCATTTAATTATTGTCTCATGAGAATAATAAGACAATTGGTGCTAACAAAGAAAAGTTTGCAAGGGATTCTGGTAGTTGTAGTACATGATATTTGATGCTGTTCATATAGTTGTTATTGTCCTTACAGTAACATAAATTGTTGTCTTCTAAAATAGATGTAAATAGTGTAAATTGCAAAACAGTTTTTATATAAAGTTTGCTTCACACTCGATGTAAAGAAAAAGAAAAAAGGAAAAAAATAAAATAGCTGAAACCAAACTTTTTCCCATTGACCACGTGTCATTCTCTTGAGAATAAGATTCTTTGTTTGAGTTGTATCCATATTCATGTGTCTTCTCATGCACAACAATTTAACGAAGAAATGATACTCTAGGGAATGAATGACCTGTGTTTGAAATGGGAAAACAGCATACCCTCACTGAAAAGGTCTTATCAGAGACATTGGAGCCGTGGGGCTTGGGAGGGGGAGGGGGAGGGGGAAGCACACTTTTTTCATTTTAGGATACTAGTCATATTTTCAAATCTTAGCTCCCCACTTTTTCCCTCTAATTTGCATACTAGCACCCCCTCCCCTACCCCACTTAAAAATGTGCTCTGCCATCCTTGCTATTATATTTATATGAGAGGGCAAATTAACAGTTATTTCTTTTACATATTTTGATTCCCACCAACCATTCCTTCTTTATTAGCTTGTATCATTGGTATTCTCCCTCTCGCTTTATCAGGACTCTTACGTATTCAAGGTCTAAATGCTAAGAACCTCCTTTGGCTAGGGATATACTGGAAAGTGGGTGAAAATGTATAGCAGCATGAAAGCAAAATTGGGTTTCCTGTGGTAAACACCCTTCTAGTTCCAGTCCTATTAGAGCTCGTCCACCACACCACAGGAAGCCCAACACCAATGCTAAGTGAAGAGATCTCTAAAGTCTAATGAGGTTTCTTTTTTATCTTATCGCTTATCGTGACGTTATGAGCGGAACAATTAACGCTCCCAGCCAGATGTCTCGTATGGCAATCTAAAACGATAGATAACCGTTTATTTACGAGGAAACTTGATCTAGCTGGTTCTTTCTTTATCAAAAAGTAATAAAATGATGATGATGATGATGATAGAGTGGGAGGTGGTGGTTGATATCCTTTCAATAGTTAACAATAGACTTAAGGTTCAATTTAATTTTGTATGTGGTTAATAACTCCCATGCAGTAGATACACTTGTTGACTTATTATACACTTAAAAAAATGAGCAAAATTTTTAATTTTCGAGAAAAATGAAAAAAAAAAATTTTTTTTCACAACATCCTAAGCGTCTAGATGCGAGAATTAGGAAAAAGCCGTTAAAAATAGCACAATAATTTTCGTAATTAACCTAGAATTTTAAAATGAACTTTTCCGGCGGACATATTTTGAAAATCATTCATTCAGGAATCATTTGGACTTCTAATTTAATTTGTTTTTCAAAAGGCTTTTAGGCAATCTTTGGATTAATTCGGAGGAAATGTTTTGAACTTGATTGAACGAGAAACGTGATTGTTTTATTCATGGTTATGATAATAACAAAGCCTTGGAACAAGTTTTAACAGCAATTAATTATGGCAAGATCAATATTCAAGTGCTTACAGGAAATAGCTGAAAACGTATGACAACTTCTTTGCACGAACGGACCAACCTTCGAGAATGGATCAAAGGTCTGGGGCTGGCGATTCTAGGTCTACTGGAGCCGAAGTGCATTATTTGGCATCTTGTAAACTAATGGACCTTTTAGGCTAAAATTGAACGCAACCATGTCTTCCTACTTTGAACCATGTTTTACTCGTTTGAGTGTTATTTTTTTGCTTACTTTTTTAAACAGAGTTAAAGTCGGGATGAACACCGGCTCATTTGATATATTGAAAACGGATTTTTAGTGTTTAATAATAAAAGCAGTTTGTAAACTTCGTGAATAAGATCCAAAAACAACGACAAACAAAGACAAGAAAGGATTTTATCTCTTAATTTATTCTTAGATGCGTTTTCCTTAAGAGAAAACATTTTTGATAAATTGTCTCTTGTTTCCTTGGTAACCGTTTGTCACTTGTTGCTTTCTCGGCTTCGCTGTAGAATTGAAATTTTAATTTTAAATGAATAGATTCTTAAACTATTTATGTGTTTAACTGGTCTTTCTTATTATATTAACAAAGGAGTAACAAGAAAACAGGTTATTCAGATTTATATTTAGTTCTTGCTTGTGACTCTGTAATTTTCGTGATAAAAGTTGGAATATTTTCCTTTCGTAAGCGTGATTTAGATAAAATAGTTTTAAATTTATTACTGTCAAGAAGTCTTTTTCTTTACTGATGCTGGCGAGAGAAAGGTAGCATTGAGTGAAGTTTTGCTTTTTTTATATTTTATTTTTTCCCCCGGCATGAAATAATGGCTTCGCTTGATTGATATAACGATGCTACAATATTTGTTGTAACGTCAATCACCTCAAAAAGCAAACCCAAGCTGTTGTTCAAATCTCTGTTTATTCATCTGTCCGCACCACGTCATTAGTCACAATAGCAAAACAAATATGAATGGATAGCTTGGATTACCATGACAACCAAAACATTGCTTTAATTTCTTTTTCGTCAACCAGGAAAACTGAGATAAGAATATAAAATAAACTCATCACCATGACAACGGCATCTGCAACAAGCTGTCGTTAGCGGTAATTTCAGGGCATTTTTAACGCTGTGACAAGTTTTTTTGATCTTTTTGTACTAATCCTAAGAGCCAAATAGACATTTTCACATTTTCATCAAAAAAACTTGGATATTATTTACATTGCAAGTTTTTTTCGTGTAAATCCTCTTCAACGAGATTAAAGTCTTTTCTCTCTGAGCGTATATGGACATTGATATTATTTTTGTGATTCTTCTGAACACGCGTGCCCATACTGTGCTACAAAGCTTTTCGGGGACTGAATCACTTAGTGCTACGGAAAAACCTTCAAATAATCAAAAACCCGTCAACAGAATGTCAACATAAAAAGTAACAGTTTCCTGCAAAAAAAGATAGAAGTAAACCCTCAGGATCTAGGTCAAGGGTCGAAAATAACTGTCAGGAAAATGTTCCCTCATTACTGAGAATTGCAAATTTTTTTTTTCCAAAAAGTTTTCTGATTAAATTAGGTTTATAAATGGTCTCCCATAGACACACTAGCTTCACATCAATCGGCGTTCTCATGCGATATTATCTAACGCATTTGAAACACTGAGCTCCGGATTAGTATTTGGATTGATTTTCTCTCTCATGAAGGAAGTTGAACCATTGATTAAAGCATATCAGTGACAAAGACTATCTAAGGATTTTCCTCTTTTTATCGCCTTTTTTTCATCATGCAGATCCTGAGAACAAGACTGGAAATTAAATCGTATAATTTGTTTACTGTACGATGTAATTTTTTTCACACTCCCAAAAGAGGAAATTCCTTTTTTATCTCATTAACTTTATTGACGAATTTCATCCAATGAAACGTCGTACAAAAAATTCTACATGCTTCGTCTATTGTTTTGAAAACAGTATCTCCGAAATAAAAACACAAAAGAATTGTACCAATTCAAATCTAGAACACACAATGTAATTTTAGGACGGCATCAAGTGGAGAAACATCCATCTCTGTTTCATTAGTGTTAGTGTAAATATCAAGATTACTTCTTGCCTTTGTGATGTTTAGAAACTCTGAAATACTAAGTAGTTTGAGAATTTCTTTCGCTGATTCCCACAAAAATGATTTTTCCCCCAACCTATCAAAAGCCAGCGATTTACATCCTCGTAATTAAGGAATCACTCAAAAAATGCCTTTGTATAATTATCACCGATTTCCTTCATTATTCATTTATCTACGTTTTCTGTCAAAAATTTACGGGATGTTTTCAAAATCAAACCACCAGAAAGTCCCTTACAATCGCGACGGAAAATAAGATTTTTTTATATTGTGTAAATATACTGAATATGAAACCAGAGGGGATTATTGGCGCTTCCGTTGCTAGCCTTAGTTTTATCTGGAAAAAGAATTTATTCATATTGAAAACAGTAAACAGTATATCTTAGAGTCTAATTGACCTAGAAAAAATATTAATCCTCCGTGATATGTATTTCAAGGCAATTCAGGATTTGCAAATGTGTATTTCTACAATATCGTTTTACGTTTTAACCAAGTTTTTTTGCAAATTTTGTTTTATTTTTTTTTCGATAGCTTTCTAGATCTATCCAAAGTTATTGATCCGCCAGGATATTTAGAAATTCCTTTTCAATTTTCATTGTTTTTATCGAAGAATAAGTGCTGGTTATTTGAGATCGAGTCAAATCGTCTTAATAGAGCTGTATTGAATCTGCCACATTTGAAAAACTGTTTGTTCAGCTCTCACCAATCACACGAGAGATCCTTCCCAATTCTATTTTTTTCAGCCAATCAGAATCGCGTTCAATTGAATCTTGTTCAAGCGAACGTAAATAAGGCATTTGGTGTCAGAAGCTTGGTGATCTTGTCCAATGGCGTTCGTAGTTATTTTGGCGCCTTTTCTCCCGTGGCCGATCTCTACATGAGAGACCAATGAATATTTATCAGGTATTGAGAATATGCATTTTAATGCGCTTGCTAGCAAAACTCTGTAATTAATTATTAGTGATTTTGTGTGTGAAGATAAGTGTCTTGGCAACAGGTGGACATGAGTTCTCGGCAACCACCGACTCGCGAAGGTATATATTTTTACTTTTCCCAAACAAACTCCGCCTTCGAGAACACCCCGCAAAACAAACGAGCCCCGGTAGACTCGTATTGCAAGCTCTAGAGTAGTGTTGAGGCAGTCGAGTTTCTTGCTTTCTTTGGTTATCGGAAATGACTGGGAGAAGTGTCGTTCGTGCAAAATCCTGCTTCAACCACTAAAAACTGAGCTAGCAGATCCAAGCGACATTCGTGTGGGAGTGAATTTGCATGGAAATTTGAAATTCGTGGCTTAGTTTCCGGTAAATTTTCGAAAAAATCTGAGAGCGATGGGGGCTGTTTGACATTATTATAAAGCTGTGTTGACGAAAGGAGAAAAGACGGGAATTGCCAAGGAAGAATATGGACCATCCTTGTAGATCTACAACTCAACTACAACACTCGCCGCTTAAAACGAACTAGCTGTGAGATGTGTCGAGAAGAAGGACCGATATTATTGCCAAGAAATGCCGAAATCGTTCCTGATCAAAAAAAAGTCCAAGGAATATGCAAATTTTTCTCCGGTTGTCGCAACAGTTCGTAACAAGGAAAAAACACGAAAGCACGGTAAGTTGAAGAGATTTTTCGCTTATTCCTATATTTTTATTGGGGTTTTGGTATTCTGGAAATAATTTTGTGGGTTTTTTCTGGCAAGCCGATCGCCTCTAGAATTTGTTGATAGTATGTCGAAGCCAGAACACCTGTTGTACTTATTCTCTTTTATTTCTCCCGCTGTTCAGCCTCAAGGGAGGGGGACTCGACTTCGACGCTAGAAAACTCGCAGTCGAGCAACCAAGTTCAACCTAAAGTCCAACCTACAGATGAATACGAAGAAAATAATTACGAAGAAAGCAAAAGCGAGAGCAGCAGCAACGAGGAGTTGGATGAAAATGGGAATAAAATTGACACTTTGAAACCGGTTTGTGTCGATGGTCGTACCAAGAGTAATGGCTACAGCGAGAACAAGAGTAGATATGTTTGTGCCGAATGTGGGAAATCCTACGCGACGTCTTCGAACCTTTCTCGTCATAAACAAACTCATCGGAGTCTGGATGGCAAGCTTGCTAGAAGATGCCACCATTGCGGGAAAGCTTACGTTTCTATGCCTGCTCTAGCGATGCATGTACTAACGCATAAACTGCTCCACAAGTGTAATGTGTGCGGGAAGTCTTTTAGTAGACCATGGCTACTTCAAGGACATATGCGCTCCCATACCGGAGAAAGACCTTACGTTTGCCAAGAGTGCAATAAGGCTTTTGCCGACCGCTCGAACCTACGAGCACATCTTCAGACTCATTCTCCGCTCAAACAGTTCAAATGCAACCGATGCGACCGCACGTTTGCGCTCAAGTCGTATTTAAACAAGCATCTGGAATCAGCGTGTTCCAGAGAGGAAAAAAATGGAACTACACCCTGAATCAGGGCCCGATTGTATATAATGAAATCATTACTTCACTATGTGACAACCAGAGAAAATTATTCTCAACGAATCAAATGATAGACTAGTACAAATATTCTGTATAATACGATGGTTGGTACGAGCCAACGTCTTCCGAGAATCACAGAAATGAATGATTTTCGGTGCAGTTCTGACGTTGATTGTGTATCATATACGAAAAGATGGTCATATTCTTTACCTAGCTCGCTGAGCGAGCGAAAGCCCAGAACTATTCAGCTTTAAAAATCTACTCGATGGTGGAAGAGTTTTAGTATACAATGGTACTGTATCAATACGACTTAGTAACCTATAATCGATCCTGGTAAATCTTTCTAAGAAAGAATGGAATACTGCGGAAAAAGGCCTAGAATTATTTATATTCATTCAAGCAACAAGTTAAAGCTTGAGAATGTATAATATTGTATATTAGGGGTAAAAATTTGGCGCGGTCAGTTTTTTCATTAGGGGCCAAAAAATGCTTGGATTTTTAGGGTATAAATTTGCAATTTCAACCCTGCTGGTCGGCTTTGCTTTTCGCACGATATTTTACATCATTTCTTGATTAATTCTGTACAAGAAGAATTTCTTGTTTTTGGTAAAATTCTCCAACGTCAAATATTTTTTGTTATTATGCTTCTACACTCGCTTTCTAAACACACAAACATCTAGATCTAAAAACAGAATCTGTTTTGATTTTAGTTCACCTAGATCTACTTTTCCAGGTTTTTATAACGATATATATGATCTCCGATATTCTGAGCAGAGCTCGTTTGTTGAATGTATATTTTTATGGCGTTATTTCATATATATATATGTATCTATGCTTGTCAGCTATCTCTAGCATCTGGAGGCACATTTTGCTAATGAATTTCATTCCCTTATAATGCAGATATTTTGGCTGCAGTTTCCTGCTTTTAAGATGTTAAATATTTTTTCAAATCTGTAAAGAGCTTTTTAGTTTACATACATGACCGTCGGAACCGTATTAGGTCGCCTAGTTACGTACAATTTAGTGTACAGAATCCTAGCCAGTAATATTCGCTCAAAATAAATGAGAACGCGGTTGATGTTTAGACACTCCTTAATAGACAGATCGGTAAACATTTTTTTAAATAGATGTAGTTATAAAGCTTGACAGTGCTGCTGTCGCAGAAACACATTGCTACTTCCTCATAAATATAGTGCATAAACACACCATGGCCAACGGTGTGAGTGTGGACGTAATATAATTCAGTCGGAGGTAGCAGTTGCTAATGGATTTGCTTCAACTGATGGTTTACCAGGATCCTTGGACTAAAGATTTTATCTGTGAACAAAAGTAATGTTTTCGACGAATATCTACTTAATTTTGATCCCCAAAATCAACGAGGTTTGACTTAAAACTATAGAATATTCCATCCTTAACTTAGACTTTATTAAAGCCCAATATTTTGAAAAATGATATGTAATTATTTTAGCAAATGTATAGGACCGAATGTCACAACTGTAATAGTTCATTTTTCGCCATGTATAAAGAGTGTATAACCACTTGTAAACAAGGTAAAATATATATGCATAAAAATATTGAAAACCGCTGGGTAATAATGTTAAAATACTAAGAGAAGGGATCACCATTGCATGGCATATTCCACAATAGCAGCTATAGCAACACAATATAATTTAACAAAAATTGCTTTCATTTGCTCATGAGACGTAATAAGAAGGTACTTCAGAAATTCTCAAGGCTTGGGTCAAATAAAAATCTAATATGTAAACGAAAGCTTTTTCCTGTTTATTCTGCTCTGCTCGCATAGATGGTCAGTCAGACAGTCTTCAATCTTATTCCGCTCCTCACATCTTACTTAGTGCTCTTTCAAATGCCAAAATTGAATTTCTTGTAAATGAGACGATTGTACAAGCCCTTGAGTTCTAAAACACTCAAACTAACTGATCATTATAAGGCCCTCTAAAAAGCTATTTGCAGAAAAAATGGCCTAAACGAAATGAATTTTCCTCTTGTTAATACCTTAAGTTGAAACATCAAAACACCTGGGATGGATGAAAATAGTCACTGGCAAGTCATTCTCGTCTTAATTTTTCCTTTTGAAAAAATAATCTTTGGAGAAATTGAGGCGGATTGTAGAAGCATTTTATTGGTAAATACACCTCCCTTTCAGGCGGTTTGCATTAGCTTGAAGAGAGTGTTGAGCACCATTTTGCTCTCGCTTTAGGCAGGTTATATGTTTTCTCGGTCATCAGGCTCTTAATGACGTCATCACTTCCTTATAAGGACGAACTTTAGGACCGACCACTGAGGCCGCCATTATGGACAGTAAAGAAAATACAATTAGATCTATTTGTAGAATAGATAGCCGTCATTTACACCAAGTCTAAGGGAATGATCTTAGACGTCAGTCGTGGTTTGACTAGACATTTGAAAATGATTTCGTGAAGTTTTCTCATTGCTCAACTTCCCACAGCATCTCGTCTTTGATCTAAAAACGTACTGTCACCAAGGCGCGCGGATATCCTCTCTACCCTACCGAGCAATCACATCCGTTGTAATTAAACACCACACGACTCTGGGGCTATGGTATAGCTGTCATTCATCTTGTGGCTCAGAATTTTTCACAGCCGCAGCTATGTTTGAGGGCAGGAACAATGCAAATTTTGTTTGCATGACAAGAGAATATATTTCCCAAAGGAGGACATTTCTATTATTTTTCCCTCTAACATAACTGCCGTGAAAATCCTCTATTTATCTTTGGTTGTCAAAATCTTCAAAATTTGACAGCAACTGTCAATATATATATCGGGCATCTTCGGGAAGTTATCGGACAATAGTTACTACCAGTGAAGTTGTTCGAAGTCTTTTCACTGTTTCTTTTCTGTCATAATTTTCTTTAACCGACTGATTCTTAGACCGAATTTTTTTTGTCGCGTAAGAAGCTTTTGTGAAGTATTATCTTTATTCACTTGTTTAAAAAAGCTTTAATGGAATATTTTTTAATTTGCTTGTTTTAGAAAGAGAATTTCTTAAGTGTGAAGCATAATCGTGAATTTCAATGATGTTTTATCATGCACGGCAACCATGGCAACCACGGTCGTTGATACACCACGGGTAAATATTTCTAATTGAAGTGAGTTCATTAAGTTGGGAGCATTTAATGAAGTCGCATAATCTTTGAGGCTCGTTAGCCTAAGAACATTTTGAATATTTTGAACGGATGTCGTTGCCATGGATTTTTTGGAGGTATTCTTGGGATACATGTGACGTCACAGCCGCCATCTTGGATTTATTGAGAATAAACTTTAATTTTTTGGGCAGAATTCATTCTATATAAATACTATTTATAAACCCCTTGGATGTGACGTCAATCTGAGGGTTAAAACAATGAAAAATGATTACTCTCCGGATCGAGAAAACTAATTGTTTGACCCCCAGATAGCGAAATATTGTTTTGAACAGCATCGTATTCAGGAAACGAGGAAACAGCAGACCTGGGGCGAGAAACACTACTTAGGAGTCGAGTTAAAACTAAAGGATGGATGCTTGGATATATATGGTGAGTAAATTTAATTACTTTTAAAAGAAATTGTGGCTGAATTGGGAAACGCCACACAGCGCAACCGCAGACCGCCAAGCAACGCGGGCTACATAGTGGAGTGTTTATTATGAGACCCACAATTCCATTCGAGAACAGTTCAGTACCATTCTATAGATTTAGGAAACGTGGACATTTATTACGAATAATAGTGTTAGTAAAAAGGCTTCAAATATATTTGAAAAATCATCGAGAATTGTTTATAAATCCGTATAGAGAAAAGAATAAATATTCTGGTTTCGGATTTTTTCCACTGAGATAATGTTGTAAAGAAATGGAAGTACAATGTGACGAGTTCATAATGGCATAATTTTACGCTCGTTACGAACAACTTAGAAAGACGTAAACTGATTATAACTTTCAGGCGTGGAAAGCCTCAGTACGGCTAAAGTTACTGTCCTTCTACTCTAACCGCGGTCACCCAGAGTTCGTTGAGCAATCAGATTACGACTGAATACAAAAACAAGAAAAATATAATTCAAGTTCATACTTCTGTGCAAGGTTGTTTTACATTAAACGACAATTTCTATGGCTGGATTTACGAAATAAGGATTGTGTAAAAACTCGTAATCGTATTGGTCAACGAACTCTGGATGACCGCGGTTAGAGTAGAAGGACAGTAATAACAGCTGGCCTACCGAAAATAGTTGACAAGCGTGGTGAATTCTGGCGTTTTTTTTTTTTTTAATAGGCAAACTGATTTTCTTTACCATAATTCTGTTGATATTGTAGAGCAGAATACTCAATAACTCAGGACCGTAGCGCCCACAGAGGCCGGGGGGGCTTTTCCCCAGAAGAGTAAAGCAACTATGGAAGTGAATTTTCATTTTTTGTGATTACATGTTGCAGTGACTTGTGCCCTCCAAATGCTTGCCACAATCCTTTAACAATCATGCACGTCAACAAAATGAAATCTATTTTGTTTTTGCATGGTCGTGAAGTCTATCCAGGACAGCCGTTGTAGCCTATAGCCTCTCATGTTGGTTTGCAATCATTCATAAGAGAATCGAAATAACAAAAGACCTGGTCGCCATATTGTTTGATATAACAATAAATGTCATCTTTTGTGAGGATAGCGGCTATATGAAAACCAACATTTTTTCTATGAAGTATAAGTTTATTATTAACTCCAAAATGGTAAGTATGAAAGCTATATTTATAAAACAAGAGTACAGCTGCATGAAGGGGAAACAATCTTTTAGCTTGGGCGTAATGTTTCCCCTCGGACCACGTGTCATTTCCTGGAGTATCACTGCTTTGTTTAACAGTTGCGCATGACAAGACATGAATATGGATACGACTCAAACAAAGAATCTTAATCTGACAGGTGGTCTGAAATGGGAAAACTTTACGTTGAAGCTGAGGTTTTATTCCTTTCTTTCTGGATAAATTATATACTGAACTGTATTATAATTCCACTGACTGCATTGCAAGTCTAATAGACGACCGGTCTTTTAGTTGATTGCCTAGCTTACGCCTTCTATATTGATGCTTATTTACGTTAAACAATTTAAAACCTATCTACAAGAGAGAGTAGGCGTTTCTTTTCCATTTCCCGACTTTCTTTGCTCCTGGCGTCTCCCACACTTGCAGCATACTCTGTGGAAGGTTAATAAGGCACATTTAACAACAGAATAATTAGGCTTTTTATACAATTTGGAAACATAATATTCAAGCTTATGGTACATCTTCCGGACATCGAATTAACAATTAGAAGACGAACTCGAGATTTCTATCGGCTGATAGTTGACGAGGGGCTCCGGCCCCGAGTCAACTATCAAAGCCGATAGAAATCGAGAGTGAGTCTTCTAATTGTTTTAGTAAAAATCTCAACTAAACTATACTATACTAAACTAAACTAAACTTCACAAAAGCGCGAAGGAAAAGCCGCCATTTTTTTCAAAACAAGTCCGGCTTTCTCTACCCACTATCTATCGGCTGATAGATAGTGAGTACGTTAGCCAATCAGAATGCAGGATTTGCATTAGTATAGTAGTAGAATTTTACTAATAAGTATTAGTAAAATTCTACTACTATACTATTGCAAATCCTGCATTCTGATTGGCTAACGTACTCACTATCTATCAGCCGATAGATAGTGGGTAGAGAAAGCCGGCTTTGTTTTGAAAAAAATGGCGGCTTTCCCTTCGCGATTTTTGTGTTTGCAATTGTATAGTTTCGTTGAGAATTTTACTAAAACAATTAGAAGACTCACTCTCGATTTCTATCGGCTTTGATAGTTGACTCGGGGCCGGAGCCCCTCGTCAACTATCAGCCGATAGAAATCTCGAGTTCGTCTTCTAATTGTTAATTAGATGAATCAAGCAAACAGTTAGAAAGAAGATAAAGCAAGCTTGTGCAAACGTGTTCAGCGAACAGGTCAAACAGGTTGTTTTTGGCGGGAAAATGTTTGATGAAGGTGAATCAACGAGATGGAAAGAAATTTTTTTTTTCACGTTTCACTCAAATAATTTAAATAAATGAATAACAATTGGGAAAAAAGTATATATGATTCAGAAATCGCAAGGAACTAACAGCCAATAAAAAATACTGAATGGCAAAAACGGTGAAAATGGAAATGTCCTGAAAATCTGCTGGAAGTCACCTCTTCCAACACTGATTTTCCCTGAGTTGAGCATGCACGATTTTTCCAGTGGTCGATAAAAAAAGTAGGTGGGATTTTGGTTCTTTATCGTGTTTAACCGCACCACGCTACTGTGGCGGTAACCTAAAAGCTACACGAACTTAATCAGAAACATCTTTATTGAGCATCAAGATGGTCACCTCTAAAGCCTCAATTTACACGCGAAGGTGGGCTGGAATTTGCTCCTGAGGAGACGACAACTCTTTCCAATATGCAATTTATCTTAATCTTGTTTTAACTTCATGTTCGAGAGGGGAAAAGAGAAATAAATTAGCCCATTTTATCGTGAGTTTAATGGAAAGTGGGCATTTATTTTCCGCTGTTTGGACCAGAGAAATTAAATAACAATTGCTTGCATTCTTAGTTTGAAATTAACCCCGTACAATGAACCTTTTTTCCTGTGTGGGAGCACACTCATTATAAAGATATATTGCCATTCGTTTGCCTCCTCAATGGACTCTTTAGGGTTTTTGATCAATATAAAATCATAGAAGAAAAACAGGATGTCTCGAGCATTGCACACGATAGCGCATGCGTATTACACTCAAAGACCAGACGCGTTTGCGGGTTTCCCGCCTAAATGTCAGTAAAAACTTAGAAATGACAGGAGTAAAGATTGAATGCTACTTTTTTTTCTTTTATCAGCATTCTTTTGAGTTCTTTATGTCAAAAGAGCTCTTTTGATAAAGTTATAGACACATTTTGACAGCGGTTAGTCTTACCTCTCATAACAGCTTTGATGTCTTTCATTGAACCTCCATGTTGGTTCAGTAGAGCAAGAACACGTTGTTTTATCTGAGAAAAGTCAGTACAAAATAAAATGTCAAAATCATAAGCGCTACTGTAACACAGGAAGCTCAAGCACAGTATTTCTGATCACTCTTTGTCTTCAAACGAATGCTTGAAGCACAACGATAAAACAATATACAGTCGGTGGTCCCTTTATTAAGCGGGCAGCTTTGCGAGTTTGAATTTGCATGGTGTCCACTTTATAGAGGTGTCTGTTGTATAGAGGTTCGTTTTACAGTAAATAGGTAAAGAAAATATTGGTCATTGTCCAAGGCTGTCCGCTTAATAAGGGGTCAACTTAATAGAGGTACTTTGCTGCCATGTTAGATAATATCGCTTAGGAAATCCAACATGGCGGCCATGACGGGACATGCGCACTAAGAATAAATAAGTGGTGTTTTTGTATTTAGGGATTTGTATTTATTTACCGATGGTACACCCGAGCAACAAGCTTCCAACATGACACAGTCAATCAGCTGTAGTGTAAAGAGACCAGCGTCCAGCCTCTTCAGGTAAAACATGTCTTCTGTCTCGTCATCTATTTCTTCACCCTCCTCAGCAAGTTTCTTCAAAATGAGAAAGAAAGAAAAAACACATATAGAACAGATTTTGTAAAGGTGAGTCGCCAATGTATTTTCAAGGAACTGATATCTCAAAAAACCGTGGCAGCCATGTTGGATGATAAAACAAAAGAGACCAAGATCTTAAGTGAAATTCAGTCAACATGGTGGCTATGAAACCAGCAACGCCACAAACAGTACGGACGCGCTGTACCGTGCCGTGACAGGAGCAATTTGCATGTGAACATGTCCGCCCGTGAACATGTTTCGTATCGAATTTCTCATAGTCCTTTTCTCTATCTCGCGACTCCGTCGCTCGCTTCTTAAGACTTCATCGCTCACACATTCGAATCGCTTGCATATCCGAAAATTATAAACTTATAGTGTGGTCGACTTGTAGCAAGGAAGGGACTTTGCAAAATCTACGACGGCGGGGTTTCGCGCCTTCAAAGTCTGTCTTCCCTGTTGATGAGTTGACTTTATTAACAATGTTTTGAACGAAATCCCCAATAAACATAACCCCAAAATAAAATTATTTACACTTTTTGATTTTGCAAATCTTAAGGTTCCTAGAATCTATGTTTTGTAGGTCGTGTTCACACCATGAAACTTTTTGCGCGTAACGCTGCAAATTTATCTAGCCTTCTTCTTAAACGTTGTGCGCTACTGTCGAGAAAGGCTGTTAAGTGAAGTATTTCCGGGTCCAACTGCTCACAAAAACCGCTAAAATAAAGCGAAAATGTTCTCAGTGAATTAACCTGAAACAGTTAGAATTTTGGACAACAAATTCGGTCATGAAGATAAAGTAAGAAAATTCTTAATAAAACTGGTTTTCGTTTTGGACCCGGAACTTGTTTTCCCATACGAGTGACGTCACACTTAACGGCTTTATAAAGACTTCATTATAATTGATTTTTACCTCTTTTTCCCTTTCTATCTTCTCGTCACAGTCATGTACTTTTTTATAATACTTGAAATGAAGTTCCATCAGTCTGTCTACCTTGATGTGGTCGCCCTCTACAAACTTCTGTACCACACGAGTTTTTAAATTCCCTGTAAGATTCCTGAACAGGGATGCTAGAATAGATAAGCTGTGTTCTGGAAATAAATAAATAAAATTGATGAGTCACTTCTCTTTGTCCTGGTTCCCTTTATTTTCCTTTCCTTTCCTTTTCTGTTTTTCTTTCTTTTCCCTTTTCTCTTCTTTAGTGACTTCATCTTCTTTCCTTACTTGTAATGCTCCAATTCCTTCCTTCTTTCCTTGCATCCTTATTTCTTCCTTTCCTTTCTTTCTTTCTCTCTTTCATTCATTCTCTTTCTTTAAGTCTTTCTTTCCTGCCTTTCTTCACTATTTTCCTTGCTGATAATGCTTCCTTCTTTAACTTTAAGCTCCATTTTCACTTCTATGATACTCAGACCTGGCCAAACTCTCAAACCTCACCTTCAAAATGCTCTTCTGATATTCCTGTCTTTTTGTTGGCTTTGGGAGCCTAAAAAAAGACGTATATTTACATGAAAACATAGTTTTGGTCTTCTAACCCAAATATCTCTTCTCAAGGGTATAAACAAGGGACAGGGCCAACATTAAAACCAGAAAGATCTTTGATTTTGAATTAATTTACCACCCTATAACTGTAACTCGTAGTTGTTTTACGAATTGTCCTTGTTAGTTGGTGGTATAAACCCCTTGCAGCAATTCGGAAGGCAGCTCAATTTGGAGGACAACACATTATGTTCCAGTTCTCAGGAGATTGAAATTCTTTTATTTTCTCATCCAAATTGAGCTGCTTTGACATCATGGGGTCTATAGTTACTAATAATTTTTTACCTTCATAAAGAGAGGGAACAGACATCTGAGTCCCAAGAACTCAATAAACTTCTGACAGTTCTCTATTCCTTCTAGGCCCTGCATTGCATAATCCAGAACTTTTAAAGCACTTCTCCTAGACATCTTTTTCTCTCTAAAAATGCAAGTCAACACCAGGTGAGTGGCATTTAGACTATGATGACAATAGCTTTAACTAGTGTAGCCCTATACTCAGAGATGGCAGAGCTAGGGGGATACTTGATCCCCCCCCACACTTGGCAGCCCAAGAATTTTGTTCAGGGAGGGGTGTAGCATTGAAGGGGCACCTGCCCACACAATATTGGCCTGGCCCAGGGAGAGGTGTAACCCTCAAAATCAAAGAAAAAAACATTATTTTGTATTAGATAACTTCAAAATAGGGGCACAAAATCAAGCCAAGGTAGGGTGCGCCCCCTGTACCCCTCCCCTGGATCTGCCCATGAATAGCAAAGCTTATAGTTATATCAAAAAACCCTGCCAGCATTGCTATTAATACCAGTAATAATCTAATCTAATCTAAAACATATTCAACGATTTTTATTGTAGAATACCTTAGCATGAGTATCATCAGCTGCAGCCCTTCTCCCTTCAAGAACAGGTCTTTATTTGGGTTATACATTAATGCCGAACACAAGCAGTTGAAGAGGTTTTCCATATACTCTATCTCATCAGAGGCAGTTGGGTCATAACGTTTGTACAACTGGAACATAGAGAAGAGATCAAATTTCATTATTTTAAAGTGCTTCTAGATGTCATTTTGCAAATACTGTACATGGGAGATGCAATAAATAATCTTTACTGTTGAATGTAAAGAAATGTTCATATTTTTGGAAATTTAATCCAGAATCAATAAAGTTAAGCTAAAGATAACTCACTGATAGACTCTGTAGCAAAGTATCAATTCCATTTGATTCTCCCAATAGCTGTCTATTTTCTGTTAATAAGAAAAAAACACACAAAAAAAAAAACAACAACGAAGAAATGAGTGAGAGAGAGGGTCCAAGAGAGAGAAGGGGGAGGAGGTGAGAGAAACATAGTCAAACCTCCACTGAGGGCCACCTCCCTACAACAGCCACCTCTACCCAGCAGCCAGGAAATTGTCGCGGTTATCAATGAGCTCATACATATAATGTAACTGAGACCTCTCCACAAGGGTAACCTTTTACTACAATGCTACTGGTCACTGTGTAGAGGTGTGACTGTAGTTAAGAAATAAAACAGTTTTTTTTCTGTGCTCCATTCCATAATATACAATAGCATTCAGGAAATTGTGAAAGTCCAAAAGTTATGCAGTGTGAAGAGAAACATGAGTCATAGGCAAGAGCTTTTCATACTTCTGGGCAATGAGTGCTTTTGGCACCTCCAAAGTCACTTACATGGCACTCTCTATCTACAGTACAAACCTTCTGTGTTTTGTATTAATATAGATAATATCTCGCTGCTGTACAACTTGTTTGCATTAAATGCTGGCTTTTGCTGTTGACCAAAAAGGAAATGATATTGTTCCTAGAATTACTGTCATAAAGTGCATAAAAATGAGATAGGACTAAAATATGAGTCAGAGTAAAAGAAGGGGAGTGAAAAATATATACCTTGAGCCTTCTTATGAGCCATCCTATGAGCCCTTGTTCACCAGCAGTCTGACATATTGAATCTCGCAGTTCTGTCATATTTTCAATTATACCTGGAGGGGTCAAGTAATACTACAGATAAGAATAATTGAGGGTAAAGACAAATGGTATTATTAACCCCCTGATAATAGTAACACTAAATGATAGGATTTACCATCTCTAGAGAGTAGCTTTTTATCTGCTGCAATCTAATTGGAAATTAGAAGTTGATTCTCGTGGAGGGAGGAAACCAGAGAACTTGAAGAAAAACCCTCAAAGCACAGGATAGAACCAACAAGGAGCTCTAATCACATGTCAATGGGTTTGGGGATTGAATTTGGTTAGCATTGGTGAAAGCTGAGCTCTCTCTGTACTATGCCACCCATGCTTCATAATAACACTGATATAACACTTTGGTAAATGGGTTATAGTGATTATTAATATATATATACCTGATTGCAAGAATGTTGTCATATAAAACAAATAACAAATAGGAATTAATTATAAAATTTGTTCTTTATTTTGATTCTAAAGCCATTTCAATCAATGAAAATAACTGTTTAGTAATATACCAACAAAAGTATCTCAAAAATATCAGTCTATACCTTCAAAACAGTGAAATGATAAATTAATTTCTATTTGCTATTTTTTAAATTTTTTTTATATGACAACCTTCTTGCAATTTATTAGGTGTATTACAGCAACATACTTAATGAGTTGTGAACTCCATCACTCTCTTCTTTGACTGTTTCATCAAGTCTTTCTAGAATCTGGACCAACAAGGCTATCACTTGCCCTTCAAGCTTTGAAAGAGAATTAAAAAAAAGGTGTTATTAATGTTTCCTCACCTGATAGACCTTTTCTGAAATAGTGAAAAAGATGTATTATGGTCTAGCTTGGGTACAAACATCTTTTGTTCATTATGCCTTATATGGGGTTGTCTGTACCTAAGCTAGACTACAATGCATCTTGTTTATCAAACTCAGGAAAGGTCTATAACATTTCAAACAAAATATGTGATGTATGCATCTCCTTCATGTACAGGACACAGTCTTCATAATTCAATACAGACAACAAAAGACTTCATGTTAAACAACAGAATGAAGCTAATGTGTTTGCTTTACCTTTCCATATTTTTTGTGACTAAATCTTTAAGCCATTTAATGTCACATTTATTATCTAGTCAACAGTTATCTGTTTATACAATCTTGTACATGGACATTTTAATAACATATGTTTTTAGAATTTTATATTAATGAATACGTGTTCCTGTCCATAGTTATATTAGGAAAACAGTTTTATATGGGAATTCAGTTTCCCCCTTCTGTTGTCCTCCCTATTATTGTTAGTATGTATATTTTATGTAGGTCCTTATTTTTGGGAAAGTTATTAAATAAAATAAAATAAATAAAACAAAGAATATAATAGGTTACCAGTACACGGCTGTGGAGCCCGGATGTAAGCAGTTCTTACCAGTGCCTCAATTAACGCTGTTGCTCCTTCTTCACTTTCATTTAATGTATCAACATCTGTCATTTCTTGCAGAAGATCAATAATATTAACTGCTATGTCTGAATGCATCATTAAATTGGTGAAGGATAATAACATGTGACAGATGAGAAAAAGGTGAAGAAAGGGCATGAATCTGGGTTATAGATTTTTTATTTACATTTAAACAGCACTGATAACCTCATGAACTCCATCTTTCATCATCATTGAGTGGCCACCACACAATGGGTAGTTTTCCCAATGGAATACAGAATGTCCAACAAACAAACTCAAATTTAAAAGGATTTTTAGTAATTATCAATTTTTTCTTACAGCCATTCTCAGACACACGCGCACTGTTGTGATTTCTTCTGTCGTGACAAAGTAGGGTTTGGTGGACATCAACCAAAGGGTTTCCATGACATTCTATACGCACATGCTTTTGTAGCTTTGTGCTATGGCAACAATTTTGATTGACGTCCACCAAAAACCAACTTGTCGCAACAGAAAAATTCCCAAGAGTATGCATGTGTCTGAGAATGGCTGTAATGTACCTTAAGAATGCATTTATTCTAAGACAGACATTTATAATTTTCAGCAATCAACAATTCAGATCTATGATAGAATGTTCTGACTCATGATTAGTATTACTGTTCAACAGGTTCAACATGTTACATCCTTACACACAAGATATATGATGTATATATGATGTATAATGCAAGTTATCAAAGGATACCAGTATTTTCATGACTCAGTAGACCCAGGAAAGTATTGACTGCATTCAGGTCTACTATGTGGTGATATAATTCAGGGGCTGTCGCTATAATATGAAGCTTTTGAATCTCATCATTTAAATCCAGTTCTGACTCCATAAATCTGTAAGTCAAAAATTTAATAGAACAAATAAAGATTCTGATATACAACTTCTTCAAACCTGGGCAATGGACCTTCATCACACAGTACCATGTTTAATCCCATGAGAATAGAAACCTCTATTTAGCCCCACGTAACCTCCAGGACTCGACACTAACATACATTTACAATACTAGTCTCAGACTAGTGAAGGTTTGCTGTGGACTACTGAGAAAAAGTACTTGGGACTAGTGATTATCCACAGTGACTAGCCCAAGGACTAGTACTTAAAAAAAGTTAGTTTTGAGCCCTGGATCTCATCCCAAAGCACTTGAGTATAAGACTATCTGTTGTTGCTCCAGTCAACGTGGCTCAGTCACATGAAATAATGGCAATCATAAACATTTCTGTGAATGAGGTAGTGATGTATTACACAATCATTGGTAAAGTTATGTGATCTTACTTTTCAGGTAGGTCTGGATATTTTATTCTCATTTCTTGGTTTTTGGTGACTCTCTTTTCAAATGACAACAACATTCTTTTTAATGAACTTACATCTAAAGTTTCAACCTGGAAATAAAAACAAAAAATATATATATAAAACATTAATGTATATTTTCATTCTGATACCATTTATATCATTACTCTTTAAACAATTGACTTCATCCATACTTACCTCAGGCTCATTATCAACCATTTCTAGAATCTTTTCCCTCTCCTCATCTGTCAGTCCTGTTCCCTTTGCTGAAAACTGTTCTTCCAATTCAGATATCTTCTTTTGTTTTCTGGATATTGGAACATCTTCATTCCCTTTCTTTCTTTTTTTCCCTTTATCAGGCTATAAATAGATTGGCAAATTATTACAAAGTAATTTGAATAAATAAATAATAGCTCAAGTGTTCAAAGTCTCACTAATTCAAAGGTGGACAGATACATGTAGACACAAAGACAGAAAGTAAGCTTTATTATATTTTTTCAATTGTACGTTATGTCATTGTGGCCATGTCGGTGGTTAGTTAACAAAAGATTTCTTGTTATCATCTACAGTATTGTTAATACCACCAACATGGCTGCCATGTCTTTAACATCATTTGTCTCTCCTGCTTGCAACTTATCAATAACATGACTATAATGAGCAGCATATGAAACATGTTGGCGTTTCAAATGTGTCAGCCATCAAGACTCTATTTGTGGGTTCGATCCCTTAATTCACTGTCAGAGCTGCTTGTTGGATACCTGGATCTCTTGTACTTCCGAGGGTTTCCCCTGCTTCTTTGTTTTTTTTATATATCTTAAAAACTAACCCTCTTAAATCTCATTCTTCTATACTCCAGCCTTCCCTTTCATCATGAGATGATAGTCGGTCACAGGTTTGTAATATGCTGATCTACTCAGTGCTTTATACCCTCGAAAAACCAGGGTTAAGCCTCGCTTATAACAAGAACATGTGAGCAAGACTCGTCTGACAGGTGAACATTTACACGTCCATAAAATAACTCCC
The DNA here is from genome assembly GCA_023349425.1 of Anthopleura sola. Taxonomy (NCBI): domain Eukaryota; kingdom Metazoa; phylum Cnidaria; class Anthozoa; order Actiniaria; family Actiniidae; genus Anthopleura; species Anthopleura sola. The sequence goes on from JALHLI010000001.1 coordinate 11,970,787, forward strand.
TTGCTTCCGATCACTGAACAACATGTTCAGTCTACTTACCTGAAAAGATATCAACTCTTCTACATCCATTTTACCTTAATTATACTACCATAAGTTGAAGATAAACCACAAATATTTCCAACCTTTTCTCCACAAACTTCAACTTTTATTTTCCTTTACTAGTTACCAACCCACCTCGGTCTATTGCGCAGATTAGATCCCGCGCGTATTTTATTGCGAATATCTGCTGACTATTTCGTGCAGGCTCATCAGGGAAAAATTTCAAATGGGACAAAAAGTTGGAAAAGTGACGGATTTTTGTCAAGATGTCAGCCATTTCTAAGACTCCCAGCTTTCACAGGCCTCATATTCCACATGGTCATGTCCTCGTCAACGAGAAATGGCACGGAAGTGACTTTGTTAGATCGATTCAAGGTTTGTATTTTGACTTGGAAGTTTTCGCGCCAAAATTTGAACGCATATGAAAGTTGGAAGAAACACGAACAAAGTGGAAACTCGATTTCTTTTAATTCTTAACGTGAGAGTAGCTTGTAAAAACTTCTTTTTTTGATACAGCATTCAAGATTAGCTGTTTTTCTTTAAGTAGGAATGATTTTCGAAATCTAAAATGACCCACAGCGCAGGAAGCCCAAGGAATATTTTGGCTACTCGTTTTTTTATGGCATAAAAATACTATATGATAAAAGCATTGATATAGACCCCTTTCACGTGACGTTAAAGCAGCTCAATTTGGAGGGTAAAACAAAAGAATTTCAATCTCCTGAGAATTGGAACCTATTGTTTTGTCTGTCTTCCAAATTGAGCTGCATTCTGACGTGCTGCAAGGGGTCAATAGTGGATTTAGATACACCTATACACCATAATTATGTATTATAATAAGCTTATTATCCATTCCGAGGCTGATCAAACAACTGGGTTGTTTTAGGGGGTGGAATAGATGGGATGCCATCTTTGAAACATGTACCCTCAAGCACTCCCATAATGCACTGCAATGCCATCTCTACTGTCCCTTGACCCAGAACGGCTAGAGATCAAGGTCAAAGCATTGACAATATACTACCACAGGAAGCCCATCTGGTATTATTGTTTTGTGTTTCAGAACAACATGTCAAAGTGTTGTATGATGATAGTATGGGTATGACAGACTTCTATGCATCTAATGATGTAGCCATTATCTACCTGACTGAAGCAGATTTGATCGGTGGACTAGATTATAAAGGAAAAATCCTCAAGATCTCAAAGGTATTGGTTTTGTTTTTACACAGTAAATGTGGTTTTGAAAATCCTTGTGCTGTCCTTCTTTGATTGATCATTACTGGTAAAATGAACATGCTGTAAGTATGTATAACTAGGTGGACAATGGGGGGTCTTGAACATCGCAACACCACAAGAAAAAAATCCTAAATCACTGCATTATCTCACGAAAAATCAACAAGACACTGCAAAGATCAAAAAGTCCAAATACTTTGACATTTATCTTGAACAGGGCACCGCAACACCACAATGCGTGAGATCGTTTCAGTGGACACAGCACATTTAATAACGTAAACACTGTATATCGCAAGGTTTGAGATCACTGCATCATCACAATAGAAATCCAAAAACAATGCATCATGGCATGAAAAAAAAGCTAACACTGCAACCCCCAATGTCCCCCTGTGTAAGTGCATGCTATAAGGATGATTATGTGCTAACCAGTCATTTTGGATTTTATATGTAGACAGCACCAAAGGTTCTTGTTATATCAGAGAGAACTCCTCTGAGTGAGCAATACTTTACTGGTCTTCAAAAATTTGTGGTGATTGAAAGGTCTCTTGTTCTTCTTCCAATGACAAGTAATGTAGAAGCAGCAAAGATTATTGCACAGATGGTAGGTGAGAAAATGTCTTTAAAATATTGCATTATGATTGGTTTCATAGGGGTGCATGCTTTTATGAGAGCCTATACCACACAAGTAGTGCACAATTTCTATTTCCTCATTCCTGTGCAAAAAAATGACCCCCCCTCTTTGAAAACCCTTGCTCTGTCCTTCTTTGATTCTCTCTAAATTACAAGGGTACAACTATGAAGCAGACACCTTTGGGACTTTGCTGGCTGGTATTTGCACAGAACCATTTTTCCAATGCCTTCAATATTGATTCTAGTGACATGAAGTAAATAGTTGAATGGTAAAATATTTCTTGATTTAAGTGATGTGTCTTTAAGATATGAATGTTTATACTTGCAATATGTTAATGACTGTGATGTCTACTAAGGTATTTTAGAGTATTTGTCTGGCCATTTTAAGAAAACAAAATTAATTTAAAATATCTTTTATGTAAACCATGAGAAAAATAAGGATGCTTTTTAAATACTGTTTGTGTGAACCAGATCAATTTTGTATATTTAATGAAACCTAAATAGTAGACGTCACAGTCATTAACATATTGGAAGCATAAACCTTCTTTCCTACTTAAAGATGCATCACTCAAATCAAGAAATATTCTACCATTTAATAAAAAGGTGTCTGATGAATAGAGGTTTGTTTTACAGTAAATATTGGAGAACATTTTGCGACTGTAGAACTAGCTGTCCATTTGATGAAGGGTGTCCACTTTTTACATGGTCTGGAAGGGGGGTCCAGATCCTGCAATATTTTTCCCCAAAATCCCGCATCCCAGACATTGAATTCAGCAATTTCAGAGTCATGGCTGATGCCAATATCCCAAATGCCATAAGATTTTTTTCTAGTTTTCCAGATCCTGGGCTATAATTTAACCGTTTCCCAGATGCCGCGATTACCATTCCAGAACCTGTTATTAAGGGGTCTGATTAGTAGAGGTACCACAAAATCCCACTCCAAGGACCATTTACACTAGGACTCTCATATTAGAATGAACAGAGTTATAGTACATGAATCATTCATTTTTTTCCCAAGGTTAAACTTGAATACAAGCCTCAAGACAATCCATATCGTATCAAAATGAAGCCACAGCCAGTTGACAAAGCATTGTTAAACACAGTACAAGCAATACCTGGCCTAGGGGAGAAGAAAGCACTGGAGCTTCTCAAAAGATTTAAAAGTAATTTCCATTGAATGTGTCTATTGAGTTTAATTTCTATTTATAGTAGTTTTCTAACATTTTTATTGATTTTTTAGGTATTGAGGCCCTGAGTGAAGCAAGAATTGAGGTATGTCCATTGCATTGGCTTCTCTTAACTCATGCTTGGGGTGTCAATGTGTATACTATATGCAACCAATCAAAAAAATACCAACAACCTACTGATACCCTACCAACACCCTACAACCTACTGATACCCTACCAACACCATACAACCTACTGATACCCTACCAACACCCTACAACCTACTGATACCCTACCACCTACTGATACCCTACCAACCTCCTACAACCTACTGATACCCTACCAACACCCTACAACCTACTGATACCCTACCAACACCCTACAACCTACTGATACCCTACCAACACCCTACAACCTACTGATACCCTACCACCTACTGATACCCTACCAACCTCCTACAACCTACTGATACCCTACCAACACCCTACAACCTACTGATACCCTACCACCTACTGATACCCTACCAACACCCTACAACCTACTGATACCCTACCAACACCCTACAACCTACTGATACTCTACCAACACCCTACAACCTACTGATACCCTACCACCTACTGATACCCTACCAACACCCTACAATCTACTGATACCCTACCAACACCATACAACCTACTGATACCCTACCAACACCATACAACCTACTGATACCCTACCAACACCCTACAACCTACTGATACCCTACCAATACCATACAACCTACTGTTGAAAGAAGGTTTGCAAAATTGCATTAATTCTGTAACAAGTTTTTGCACAAAATGGCAAATGACAGTCAATGAGAAAAAATCAAAAGTTATGATTTTCTCTAAGAAAACTCTCAAAAAGTCTAAACAACACTCTTTCACGTTACAAAACAATCCACTCGGGACCGTCAAGGAATACACTTACTTAGGAGTTAAGTTAACTTCAACGGGTAACTTTGACGCTCATTTACTTCAGTCGAGAGAAAAAGCTTTACATGCTTTCTTTAGGATCAATCGCACAGTTGATTTTACAAAACTTAAAGCACAACAGGCCAATAAACTTTTTGATTGTATGGTATCTCCAATCCTTACGTATGCTAGTGAAGTATGGGGAGTTTATCGAAAACATGATTTTGAGAAGTGGGAGAAAAGTCATACAGAAAAAGTAAATTTACGTTTTTGTAAATATTATTTAGGAGTTAATAGTAAAGCTTCGAACATAGCCTGTCGAGCTGAATTAGGTAGATTTCCTTTAAAAATATTTATCGACAGATTGATACTTAAATATTTTAATCATCTAATTAGCTTGCCCGATTCTTCATTCGCTAAACAAGCGTTTTTAATGTCAAAATCTTTACACGAGAAACATAAACCTTGTTATCATACGCATCTACTTTCAATGTTAAGATCGTACAACATAGACGTTTCAAACAGACTGACTAATCCCATTACTAACGTCACTCTTCAACAATATAACGAATTAATGAAAAAACATTATATTAAGGCATGGAAATCTAATTTAGAAAAATCAAGAAAATTAGAAGTATATAATTCAATAAAGAAAACCTATGAAACAGAAGATTACTTAAATACTATACAAAACTTTGATCAGCGAAGATATTTCACAAAATTAAGAATTAGTAATCATAAATTAGCTATAGAGACAGGAAGATATGGAAAACAAAGGGTGGAAGTCGAACAGAGACTTTGCATCTTTTGTAATCATAATCAAATCGAAACAGAAGAACATATGCTATTAAAATGTTCTCTGTATTCAAATTTACGATCAAATCTATGCAACAAGTTGACTGACCTAATAGATATAAATAATTTAGATATTTCAACTTTACTAAGTTCTAAAAATCAAGCTCTTTATTATGTATCTAAATTCATTTTGAAAGCTTTTGAACTTAGAAATAGCAAAACGCAAAATGATGTTAAAAAATAATATAATTTAATCAGAATTTATTCATGGTAAATATGATTAGTTCGAAGTTCAAAAGCAAAATCATATTGATATATTTTAGTCAATTATTGTAATTCAATCAATTTGTAATTATCTATAGAGTTTATGTTATATCACAATACTTTAGCAATACCTGTAAATTCATAGGTCATGCCAATAAAGTTATCTATCTACTGATACCCTACCAACACCATACAGCCTACTGATACCCTACCAACACCATACAACCTACTGATACCCTACCAACACCATACAACCTACTGATACCCTACCAACACCCTACCACCTACTGATACCCTACCAACATCCTACAACCTACTGATACCCTACCAACACCCTACAACCTACTGATACCCTACCAACACCATACAACCTACTGATACCCTACCAACACCCTACCACCTACTGATACCCTACCAACATCCTACAACCTACTGATACCCTACCAACACCCTACCACCTACTGATACCCTACCAACACCCTACAACCTACTGATACCCTACCAACACCATACAACCTACTGATACCCTACCAACACCATACAACCTACTGATACCCTACCAACACCATACAGCCTACTGATACCCTACCAACATCCTACAACCTACTGATACCCTACCAACACCCTACAACCTACTGATACCCTACCAACACCCTACAACCTACTGATACCCTACCAACACCATACAGCCTACTGATACCCTACCAACACCCTACAACCTACTGATACCCTACCAACACCCTACAACCTACTGATACCCTACCAATACCATACAACTTACTGATACCCTACCAACACCCTACAACCTACTGATACCCTACCAACACCATACAACCTACTGATACCCTACCAACACCATACAACCTACAGATACCCTACCAACACCATACAACCTACTGATACCCTACCAACACCTTACCTACCTAAATTTGAAATCTTGATACAAGAGGGATTCTTATTCAATGCTGTCACTAAATCACTTGTATGTCATCAAATATCTGATACTCTTTACTGATTGTTACTCCTTACAGGAAATGTCTACTATTATTGGCAAATCTTGTGCTGTACAAGTCAGGAATTTTTTCCATCAGTCATTTCATAACAGTAAAAATGTGTCTTAAGGTAAAAATAGTAACAAATAATTAGAATTAAAACAATCATGTATAAAATATAAAATACTTTTTTGTAAATTCATAGGAAATTATAACATGTAAATACAAACTTTAAAGGTGATGTTACATAAGATGATTTGCAATGACAATTTTTTGCATGATGCTACTCATTTTGAGTTGCAAGGTTTTGACTTCAGATCAAAAACTCAGCATGTGGATATTGCCGAAGTCGAAATTACACTAAGTATTGCAATTCTCCTATGAATTTGATTGGGAGAGAGCCGCCAAATGAATATGAACTGTCGTATGTATTGTCGGCTCAAAATTACCACGTGGTAGGAGAATCAGGAAACAAACCTTATTGCGATTTTGAGTTGCTGATATGGTTTATATTGATGGCAATGGAAGAAAATATATTCCACAATTATACTATGTTTTCTTCCAACTAGATGCCAAATTTTGATGGCTCAAAATTGCAATAAGTTACAAAAATCGTTCCTTCTGGCATGTTATGCACAATAGTCCAGGTGTTGTGCAAGAAATTGTTTTTGCAAATGGTTTCATGTAACATCAAATTATTATTATATCAAAAAATTATATTATTTTTACATAAGATGGTTGTGTGAGTTTGAAAAATTCTTTAGACATACAATAGTATAATGAGAGCAGATTCTGTATGAGTGTAAAAAGTCATGGCACAGTTATGGTGCGGCGCGGACATGGCATGGAATTTCGAATGTTTTCATACATAACATGACACTGACCAGGTCATGCTAAGGTGCAGTCTGTGCTGTAAGTTTTTCATAAACATACAAAAACTGTTTTAAGATCTAAGCTCAGAATTACATTTTAAATGGGAATGTTGTTTTTTCATTTTTCATTTTTCATTACCTTAGAAATAGGAAATTTTTGTTTGAATAGCATTCATAATGATTATTTTTCACAAACAGCTCTCATGTAGTATGAAATAGGAAAATATTACTCCTATGCAAGCTGAATGGGTCTATTATTATGTATGTAATGTCTCAGTAATGTTTAGACAGGGGGTGACAATCACTCCTCTCCAGTTTGGCACCTCCTACCATTTTAGATTAGACTTAACTGCAAAGGTTGATTTTACAAATAGGAAGATTATATGTTATAATGCTTGAAAGGCATTGCAACTGGTTGTGTAATAAGCCTAGTATCTGGGGGGGACCTGATATATGGAAGGGCGGAGATGCTCCTTAGAAATTTTGAAAATCACCCCTAAAAGGTACCAAAATCTCTTTCTCATAATCATAAGAATTTGCAAGTTTCATCCCTAAATGGTACCACATGACGCTAATTTTATTGCACTTTAGTTTTTTCCTTTGAACACCCTAAGATGTATCAAGTATCGAAAATTAACCCCTAAATGATATGAAGAGCATCCCCGCCCCTTTCATATTGGAGTCCCTTCCGGCCCCAGTATAGACCCCTTTCACATGATGTCAGAGCAGCTCAATTTGGAGGGCAAAACAAAAGAATTTCACTCCCTTGAGAATTTTAATCTATTGTTTTGTCCTCCAAATTGAGATGCAATCTGACATGCTGTAAGGTGTCTATATCTGTTAGACAGGTATTATTGAGTAGCAGGTGGTTCATACATTGAAGGGTGCTAGAGACGACAGAATACACAGAACTTTTACTGCAATTCTGACACTGTAAATATGCAAAAAAATAGAACATTTATAGACTTACTATTGCTTTATGCTTTACCAATAGAGAAAAATTATACAGACTTACAGTCAGTATGTACTGCAGGTTAGTAAAATAAGTTTAGTAAAAAATGTAAAGGTTAGTAAAATATTAGCTGCTTTTGTGGGAAGTTACACTAGGGCAGATTTTAAAAAAAGTTTATAATTTCAAATAAATCCAGGGGGAGCCTGCCACAAGACCCCAAAGATGGCTCCCTCGCTTTACCCAGTGTCTTGTGCCTATATTAAAATGAGACCCTGGCCATGCTGCTCCTCCCATAAATCAAGCACCAAATGAACTTCGGAAATGAAAGGAGCATCTCAATATTAGAATTAGAAAGAAGGTGAAGTTTGTGAATTCAGCAAGTATGCAAAATAGTATGAATTATAAAATCTGGTGTTTTCTAGCTGAATTTCTGTGGAAAAAACTTGCCATCCACTTTCCACACCCCCCCCCCCCCCCCCCACCTCTCCCAAGGAAACAAGTGGTTTCAAAAGTAAAGGAAAGAACAATGATGCGAGTTGCACACTGTTCTACTGTATTTTCTACTGTTTTCTTTTTAATTTATGTCCAAGATTGGGGGTAGCTCCAGTTCCAAATTTATTCCGTTGCGTCACTCAAGAAAACGAGATTTTTTTGTTTTTGAATGTACAAAAAAAATTGTTTGATTAGATATTGAGAACAATCAAAATTCAAATGCTTTACAAATCGTTTCATTACAGCGCGGAATACTTTTTAGTAGCAATGAATTATTAACATGTTTTGACTACAGCGTCTGCGATAGAAACATTAGCGTGATAGCGTGACATAAAATATTTGGAGATAATTTTTTCAGTAACCTTATGTTAACAGTCTTGATGAATAAGACTATTATTCCCTTTATGGTATACACTCAACTATATGTGATAGTTTATTGGTTTTCCAAGACGAATTCCAAATTGTACAGGGTCTTTGATGAATAAAGAGTTGAGTTGTGGGCCTGGGTCTGCCACCGCACAGAGTGTTCTGTGGTTTATGGGACTCGAGGAAGTAGCTTGTTATCACGCTAGACACATACATTTCTTTGAAAAAAATCCATAAAAATTCTTAGTTTAGAAAATTCACCAGCTTAAACGCAATTTGTATGAAACTTTGCGATGTTACTAATACCGATATAACAAATTTGATAATAAATTCCTTTTCCCGATAAATTAAATATTTTACGATGTCACGCTCGCGTGATGTGTGTCTATAAGGTGATGTCAGCATGATCAGCGTTATTGGTGCTTGGAATCCAAACAGGAAAACCCTAACATGTATTGAATACTGAAGCAGATTATAGTCTTGTTGCTCGCCTGGTTATCATCTGGAAAAAAACTACGAAAGAACGTAAAATCGATCCTTAAGTGCTGAATCTAACCGAGAGTTCCTCTGGTTATCGACAAATGTTGGCATTTAAGTAACGTACATCAGACAATGCAATACGCTACATTGACTACGAGTTGTTTTCCATGACTAAGCGACGACGAAAACTGACTTGAAAATCTCTAAACCTTCGCTTAATCGCTTAATAGCGCTTACAACGTAGTTTTTAGAGTTTCACTTTTTCAGTTATGGAACAAGCAAGGTCAACAACCGAGGAACTACAAGATGAAGTATGGAGAAACGGCGCTCTACATACAGTTATACAATTCATCTTGAATCCGAGAGAAACAGAACATAATTACAAATTGTACCTCAATTCTTTAAAACGGTACAAAACGTTTGAGGAACAACTAAAAAGCGAAAGTGGAAGATATGTTGAGCTTTTAATGTCTGGAAGTATGGCAGAATGTTTATTTGCGAATCACTGGGTTTATGAGGACGGAAGAAGGGAAGCAAGAAATGATATCGATATTATGCTTGTGGACTTTTCGATGACAGTCGTGGAAAGGAAACCAGTTGAGAGTTCAGTTTGCTTTGATGACGGTTTTGCAGGAGTCCAAGATAATAATTACTTAAAAGAATTGGCTCATCGTATGAACGAAAAGTGCTGCGATGGAAAACATGTCCCGCTCTTCAACACGGAAATGTCTACTAATGGATTGTTACGAAATACGTCTGGAAGCGAGAGCAACTGCGGAGATTTAGTCGGTTCAGACGAAAAAGGCAAGTCAAAGGAATGCACACAAAAGGATCTTTTTCTTGAGCCAACCATTCATCCGGGATACGTCCAGCTCTATGAGCTTCAAGTGGATGGAAATCCAGCATTCTTGTCAACAGAGAATTTCAAAGAGTTTTGGCGTGAGATTGTTAACAGAACTGCTCTATTTTCTCTGGTGACCAACTACCCAACTGGTGTTAGTGGTGGTGGTGGTGTTGATGGTAGTGGTAGTGGTGGTGGCGGTGATGTTAGTGGTGGTAGTGGTGGTAGTGATGGTGTTAGTGGTAGTGGTAGTGACGATGTTAGTGGTGGTGGTGGTGGTAGTGATGATGTCAGTGGTGGTGGTGGTGGTAGTGATGATGTCATTGGTGGTGATGGTAGTGATGTTGTTAATGGTGGTGGTAGTGATGATGTCAGTGGTGGTGGTAGTGATGATGTAAATGGTGGTAGTGGTAGTGATGATGTAAATGGTGGTAATGGTAGTGGTGGTGGTGATGTTAGTGGTGGTGGTAGGGATGATGTTAGTGGTGGTGGTAGTGATGATGTTAGTGGTGGTGGGGGTGATGATGGTGATGAATATGGAGATGGTGATAGTTGTGGTGTTGGTGGTGGTGATGGAGGATGTGGTGTTGGTGATGATGACATTGGCAGCGACAATGGCAGTGACAGTAACAATGGCAGTGAAAATAACAATGACATTGGCAGTGGTAGTGACAGTGGACGTGACAATAACAGTGATATTAACAGTAACAATGGCAGTGAAAATAACAATGACATTGGCAGTGGTAGTGACAGTGGAAGTGACAATAACAGTGACATTGGCAGTGACAGCGACAGTGACAACGATAGTAACAGCGATATTGACAGTAACATTAACAGTAACAATGTTGTTGCTAATGGACCTGCACTGAAAAGACGAGATCGCCCTAGCGCTAGAAACAACTATGCCCATGACTATGTTCCATGTTTGCATTGCCCTAAATGGCCATCAACAGCAAACAAGTGGTCTGAAAGGAGCAGGGCAGTGGATTGGCCTAGTAAAGACTTGATCTCAGATATCTTAAGCCAGGGCTGTCACGTTGTAGCCGTATCTCATCGTGATAATAATACATACAATACCGAGTGGCGGCTTTCTTTTTCTTTGGCCGAGAGAATGCTTGTGCATTCTCTTTCAAGAGAACAACGTCAAAGTTACATCATCGCAAAGTTGATCATGAAACAGGTCATTGAGGAAATAAAGGACAACCGTCTTCTCGAGAATACACCTTCTTCCTATCACTTGAAAACCATTCTGTTGTGGAAATGCGAAGAAAAAAATCTCGAAGAGTGGAACAACATCCTTAATTCAGCAGTTGAATTGTTAGAAAGCTTTGTGGATCATTTGTCAAGAGGTAACATCCCAAACTACTTCATTCCAGAGAACAACATGGTGAGTCACATTGCACATCAAGATCTCGTTTCTGTGGCGAATGGAATTGCAGCATCTCTTGATAACCTTCCTGCAACATTGCACAAAGTTTTCCAAGCTGCCTATGAAACTTTATTGGACTCTGATGATAATTATGGCTCAGTTTTAAGACTTGTTGATCGTCAATTAAGTATTTTGTGCCAGACTGGTACAGCAGAAAACAAACTGTATCTTTGTTACATCTTGAATTCTTTGGTTGATTCACTATCTGCTGCTATTACTGGTACTTCTAATGAGCTGCATCATCTTGAAGACCACAAGCACGTTCTAAACATCTATTGTACACATCACCTTGCTGCGGGGAAGCCTCTGACACTGCCAACGCCTCCAGTCCTGGGAGCAGCAGAGCAAACCACAACAGTGATGCTCCTCTTCCAGTACCTGTGCACTTTACTACAAGACGACCACGTTCTGACCCATCTTCAGAATAACATCTTTGCAATTTTGTCAAGAATATTCTCCAGAACTCTAGCTGTTATTTCTTTGAATCTAAGCGAGCAAATGTCTCGCGAGTGCTTTGAAGCAAGCCTGAGATTGTATCAGAATGTGTGTACAAAACTTGAAATAGAGCAAACTTCAGATCTCTCGTGTCGTGAGGAATTAAGCACGCTGCTTGGACTTGATTTTATTTTCTTTAAGTACAACGAGCTCACTGAAATGGAGGCCTTCAAGTTTGCTACCAAGCGATTTCAAAAATTCAAAAACAATGGACAGCTAAAAAAGTTGAAATCCTTGGAATGGTAAGAAGAAAACTTTTGAAACTGTAGCTTTTAACCAGGAGATTAAATAACTTTCTTTTAAAGTTAAAAAAGGTCTAAAGTGTAAGTTCTTTCTAAGGACGCGACGTTTGGTGATATGTTCTCCCACAGGGGCGGATCCACAGGTGGTGAAGGGAGTGGCCAGCCACCCCCTCTGCTTTGCACAAGTGAAATAGAAATGTGCTCATAAGTGAAAACATTTATCCGTTTCATTGAAGCTCTCAAAAAATAATTTCCGTCAATTCAAGACCCCATTTTTTAACCATTTTCCCGCCTTTTATGGGTTTCCTTTGGAATTGGCGCGTAGTAAGCTGTAACAGCCCTCCCCGCTTTAAAAAATCCTGGATCCGCCCCTGACCCAAGATCTAAGTTTTACACCCGTAGACTTTTAAAGTACTGTACTTACTCATAACATATTTTTAGTAATATACATGTTACAAGAAGAGTTTCAAAGCAGTGCAGTCCAGTTTGACAGGGCGGGAAAACGTTTTTTATGGCCTCTCATAATAGGGACACCATAAGTTTAATAACGAGCCCCTTTGGGCTCAAAGAACAAAACGTCAAAAGTATCGGCGCCAAAATTTGGTGCATTCATCTCAGAGATATGATGCCCTCAACATTCATCAAAAGACTACTTATTACATGATTTCGGGGCTGGGAAGAAACTTTCTAACTTCTGATGTCCACAATTGACGTAAGGACTTGTTTATGGCCGGCGTTCACACGGGCGTTTTTTGCGGCGATTTGACTGAGGGGCGCCGGACTTTTACGGCGACGGGAAATCGCGCGTGTGAACGACCAGCGATTTCACTGCTGTTTTGGAAATTCACGTCGCCGCGATATCGCAGGTATCTTGAACGTGCTCAAATTGAACTGCGGTTTAGCTGCGATTTTCTGTCGCCGTAAAATCGCACCTTAAAATCGGCCGCCCGTGTTAACGGGCCTTTTAGGAAGTAAGAGATGAGGGCAATTTCTGTATGAAGCCCTCATATTATTAATTCAAAAACTTATTAATAATTCATATGGTGACGTGCATGGACCTTTATACCTGATTAAGCACCTATTTCAGAAAAGGTTGTCGCAGCTGAAAGGCAACAAGCAACAACTCAAGATGGAAAACAACATCTGTATTTTATTCATTATTCATTATCTAGACGCGATTATTTTAGTCGTTTTGTAATGGTAGGCTGCAACTGTTTGCAGGTGGTCTTGTTGCTTGTTGCTTGTTGCTTTCAGCTGCGACAACCTTTATTGAAATAGATGTAAAAAATACTGACAAAGATCTTGATTAGCCAATTCAAATGTACTAATGAAGATAAAAGTTTATAGAAAATTTCACCTTCATTATTATTATTTCTGAGAATCAAAATCAGTTGCAAGGATAAAGTCTTACTCAATGTTATATGAAGGCTTAGGACAGTCTCACAATCGACCGTGTTGTCGAGTAAGCTAGGGCTCTTTCTATTGACAAATACAACGCCTGTTTCAAATGTGGGTGCGTGATGCGCATGATCAGAATGTCCTAAGTAGTTCTAAAATAATAATAAAAAATATATAAAATTTATGTCGATAAAATATTTGTCGACATTTGACTTGTTTGAAAATTTGACTTAAAATTGATGGATACAGCCTCGTGCTTTTAAAATTGATGAAACGCTCTTGCTCATTTATCAAACAGTATTTTTATAAAAAGCACTTGAATTGATTATGACCTGGAATATACGCGATATAAAACCCTACAAATACAGAGAAAACCGACTCAATCATTAAAAAAGTAACTAATTTCAGTTTTTAAGTGACGTAATTTTACGTCACTTACGTCACTATTTCAGATCAGCTGGTTGTTGTTAGAATGAACACATACTACTACATGCGTTGCAACCCTTGCAATATTTTTCAGTGTCTTTCTTTAATTTGTATCTTATACAGAGTTAAAATTGTCTGCTGTGTGCTGTCATGAAAGTGATCTTAAAAAACTGTTGAAAGCAATTATCTCAGTCTGGGTTTTTTCTTTGGCTTTTCTCTCATGTTGTGTTCATATCTTCTCGGCTATTCACAATGAATTGATCAGTTCCCTGTCGATTTCAGTGGAACTGCGTGTACTCGGGGTTCGGGTATGTGGAGAAGCGCGGTTTACGGCGCTTTCCAATCAGATGCGCGAAATTTGTAAAAATTTGTCTTCGCAATCAAAGTTTTCAACAGTCTCGTACCCAGAGCTCCTCGGTCTCGTCCCTCTTCTCTCCTCTTCGAACAACTGAACAACTAAAGTATGAGCATGCGCATTTTGACTGGAAGTGCCGTTTGTGGACCACAATCCACCAAAAAAAAAAAAACCAAGCCATCTCCAGGCCCTGGCCATCTCATAACTCGGGCGTTCCACAGGAATCCCGAGTAAATAGGCCAAATTTAAACAAGTTCCAAAAATGTGATTTCTCCCCACCCTGCGGTCAGAATAGATTTTTTCGTACGTGGTCCAAGTCAACATGTCCGTATATATAGTGACAGAAAGTTTTTGGCTACTTTCACTATGGAGTAGCCGAAACAAATACTGGGAATTTTGGTACGAACAAATCCTGGGGAAATATTGAAAAGCAGCTGAAAAATGGGTTGTGGTTATTTCCGGCTACACTAAATAGCACCTTCACCTGAAATATCTAGACTATCAAAGTTTGTGCTTTGGTCTTCCATATATCATAAGAAATATGAATATCTAATTATCATAGTAGTATAAAACAGAGGGGCGTTATAGCGCTCTCTGGATCAGGACTCCCGAGCCTTGGCGACGGGGTCGTAAGTCATGCTGCGCTAGGACCCCCCTGTATTATACTGCTCATCATTGAATTCATGGACATTGCATCCGTACTTGTTATACGTCTGATATTGTCTGCCTTGCGTTCGATATAGACTTAATATTCTTATTGTTTTGACCTCCTGGTTGGGAATTAGTGCAAGGTTTTCATAAGTTACATAAAATTCACTCACTGATTACTTTATTCATTGTAAAAACTCGTTTTCACTAGCAATTTTTTCGCAAGAATTGAGCGGCGATTTCAACGGGGATTTTACTGCAACCTCAAATCGGGCTATTCTTATGATATATATATATATAAAATAGGGAAATCTCTCAAGAAAAAGGCCTTCTCCTATTTAAATTGACTGGTCTAGCCGGTCAGTCCCGACTAGTGGAAAGCGTCCTAAGACAATAGCCTTCCGAAAAATCAAATTTCGGAAAATTAGTTATAAAGCCAATCAAATAACCTCGCAATGATATGGGATAAAAAGAGTAGATGAGTAACACTTTAACTCAATTTTCCCCCATTAAATTTTTATCTTTCACTTTTACCTGAATTGGGCTCCCTGTGATAAAGGGATATCGGAAACGCCCCGTTGAAGATTTTTTTGATTGACAGTTGTCTATTATTGCTCATTAACTTGTCGCGACTTTGTCTCGATCGGCGCGTGGCAACGAAAAGGTGGTGGGTGAGCTTTACTTTCATAGAATTATGAAAGGCATTCGATGTTTTAAACTTTTTCTTCCTGTCAATTATTTTTAGGAATAAGGGTTCTGCATCAGGACATATTCAGGACTCGTCAAACATTGAACAGGTAAATGATTATGAGGAATATCTGTCTTTCATAACTTTTGCAACGGTTTCCAGACGCCATCTTGTTTGTATAGTTTTTCGCGAATTGTACAATTTCGTTGAGCCATTTTATCCATCTGTGGAGTGCTAGAGGGCATCATGAAGCCCTAAGACAGCTTCAATCAGCATTACCTCGAAGAACTGAGAGTGGGCAAGGGATTTTACCGTCAAAATGTCGTAAAGCATGTACCAACTACAACTAAGATATTTTGGCGATATTATCACATGAGCTCCTAAACAGATGATCTCAAGGTCTTATTATGGCATTTTCATGAGCTTTCCCCACCTAGACAATGCCCTAAGTCTGATATTTTGTCAGTAAGACCAAGTGGCTCTACACTTATAAAAATTATCCAATATACAAAAAACGACATAGTCCCTGTCCCTTTTTCCTTACATGGAATTTTTCGATGACCCCGGGGTGGGCAAAAATCTCAATTTTTCAACTTGCTAAACTTTGGTCTCTTTATCACAGAAATAAATAGCTAATCCTTCAGATAGAAGTCACTGACCAGAAGGGACCCTCTCGGTTAGTATTTGGCTCAAAAATCATTTTGGCCAAAATGGTGGAAAAATGGAATTTTTCGATGACCCCGGGGTGGGCAAAAATCTCAATTTTTCAACTTGCTAAACTTTGGTCTCTTTTTCACAGAAATCAATAGCTAATCCTTCAGATAGAAGTCACTGACCAGAAGGGACCCTCTCGGTTAGTATTTGGCTCAAAAATCATTTTGGCCAAAATGGTGGAAAAATGGAATTTTTCGATGACCCCGGGGTGGGCAAAAATCTCAATTTTTCAACTTGCTAAACTTTGGTCTCTTTATCACAGAAATCAATAGCTAATCCTTCAGATAGAAGTCACTGACCAGAAAGGACCCTCTCGGTAAGTATTTGGCTCAAAAATCATTTTGGCCAAAATGGTGGAAAAATGGAATTTTTCCATGACCCCGGGGTGGGCAAAAATCTCAATTTTTCAACTTGCTAAACTTTGGTCTCTTTTTCACAGAAATCAATAGCTAATCCTTCAGATAGAAGTCACTGACCACAAGGGACCCTCTCGGTAAGTATTTGGCTCAAAAATCATTTTGGCCAAAATGGTGGAAAAATGGAATTTTTCCATGACCCCGGGGTGGGCAAAAATCTCAATTTTTCAACTTGCTAAACTTTGGTCTCTTTTTCACAGAAATCAATAGCTAATCCTTCAGATAGAAGTCACTGACCAGAAGGGACCCTCTCGGTAAGTATTTGGCTCAAAAATCATTTTGGCCAAAATGGTGGAAAAATGGAATTTTTCGATGACCCCGGGGTGGGCAAAAATCTCAATTTTTCAACTTGCTAAACTTTGGTCTCTTTTTCACAGAAATCAATAGCTAATCCTTCAGATAGAAGTCACTGACCAGAAGGGACCCTCTCAGTAAGTATTTGGCTCAAAAATCATTTTGGCCAAAATGGTGGAAAAATGGAATTTTTCAATGACCCCGGGGTGGGCAAAAATTTCAATTTTTCAGCTTGCTAAACTTTGGTCTCTTTATCACAGAAATCAATAGCTAATCCGTCAGATAGAAGTCACTGACCAGAAGGGACCCTCTCGGTAAGTATTTGGCTCAAAAATCATTTTGGCCAAAATGGTGGAAAAATGGAATTTTTCAATGACCCCGGGGTGGGCAAAAATCGCAATTTTTCAACTTGCTAAACTTTGGTCTCTTTATCACAGAAATCAATAGCTAATCCTTCAGATAGAAGTCACTGACCAGAAGGGACCCTCTCAGTTAGTATTTGGCTCAAAAATCATTTTGGCCAAAATGGTGGAAAAATGGAATTTTTCGATGACCCCGGGGTGGGCAAAAATCTCAATTTTTCAACTTGCTAAACTTTGGTCTCTTTTTCACAGAAATCAATAGCTAATCCTTCAGATAGAAGTCACTGACCAGAAGGGACCCTCTCGGTAAGTATTTGGCTCAAAAATCATTTTGGCCAAAATGGTGGAAAAATGGAATTTTTCGATGACCCCGGGGTGGGCAAAAATCTCAATTTTTCAACTTGCTAAACTTTGGTCTCTTTATCACAGAAATCAATAGCTAATCCTTCAGATAGAAGTCACTGACCAGAAGGGACCCTCTCGGTTAGTATTTGGCTCAAAAATCATTTTGGCCAAAATGGTCGAACAATGGAATTTTTCAATGACCCCGGGGTGGGCAAAAATCTCAATTTTTCAACTTGCTAAACTTTGGTCTCTTTATCACAGAAATCAACAGCTAATTCTTCAGATAGAAGTCACTGACCAGAAGGGACCCTCTCGGTAAGTATTTGGCTCAAAAATCATTTTGGCCGAAATGGTGGAAAAATGGAATTTTTCGATGACCCCGGGGTGGGCAAAAATCTCAATTTTTCAACTTGCTAAACTTTGGTCTCTTTTTCACAGAAATCAATAGCTAATCCTTCAGATAGAAGTCACTGACCAGAAGGGACCCTCTCGGTAAGTATTTGGCTCAAAAATCATTTTGGCCAAAATGGTGGAAAAATGGAATTTTTCAATGACCCCGGGGTGGGCAAAAATCTCAATTTTTCAACTTGCTAAACTTTGGTCTCTTTATCACAGAAATCAATAGCTAATCCTTCAGATAGAAGTCACTGACCAGAAGGGACCCTCTCGGTTAGTATTTGGCTCAAAAATCATTTTGGCCAAAATGGTCGAACAATGGAATTTTTCAATGACCCCGGGGTGGGCAAAAATCTCAATTTTTCAACTTGCTAAACTTTGGTCTCTTTTTCACAGAAATCAATAGCTAATCCTTCAGATAGAAGTCACTGACCAGAAGGGACCCTCTCGGTAAGTATTTGGCTCAAAAATCATTTTGGCCGAAATGGTGGAAAAATGGAATTTTTCGATGACCCCGGGGTGGGCAAAAATCTCAATTTTTCAACTTGCTAAACTTTGGTCTCTTTTTCACAGAAATCAATAGCTAATCCTTCAGATAGAAGTCACTGACCAGAAGGGACCCTCTCGGTAAGTATTTGGCTCAAAAATCATTTTGGCCAAAATGGTCGAACAATGGAATTTTTCAATGACCCCGGGGTGGGCAAAAATCTCAATTTTTCAACTTGCTAAACTTTGTTCTCTTTATCACAGAAATCAATAGCTAATCCTTCAGATAGAAGTCACTGACCAGAAGGGACCCTCTCAGTTAGTATTTGGCTCAAAAATCATTTTGGCCAAAATGGTGGAAAAATGGAATTTTTCGATGACCCCGGGGTGGGCAAAAATCTCAATTTTTCAACTTGCTAAACTTTGGTCTCTTTTTCACAGAAATCAATAGCTAATCCTTCAGATAGAAGTCACTGACCAGAAGGGACCCTCTCGGTAAGTATTTGGCTCAAAAATCATTTTGGCCAAAATGGTGGAAAAATGGAATTTTTCGATGACCCCGGGGTGGGCAAAAATCTCAATTTTTCAACTTGCTAAACTTTGGTCTCTTTATCACAGAAATCAATAGCTAATCCTTCAGATAGAAGTCACTGACCAGAAGGGACCCTCTCGGTTAGTATTTGGCTCAAAAATCATTTTGGCCAAAATGGTCGAACAATGGAATTTTTCAATGACCCCGGGGTGGGCAAAAATCTCAATTTTTCAACTTGCTAAACTTTGGTCTCTTTATCACAGAAATCAACAGCTAATTCTTCAGATAGAAGTCACTGACCAGAAGGGACCCTCTCGGTAAGTATTTGGCTCAAAAATCATTTTGGCCGAAATGGTGGAAAAATGGAATTTTTCGATGACCCCGGGGTGGGCAAAAATCTCAATTTTTCAACTTGCTAAACTTTGGTCTCTTTTTCACAGAAATCAATAGCTAATCCTTCAGATAGAAGTCACTGACCAGAAGGGACCCTCTCGGTAAGTATTTGGCTCAAAAATCATTTTGGCCAAAATGGTGGAAAAATGGAATTTTTCGATGACCCCGGGGTGGGGAAAAATCTCAATTTTTCAACTTGCTAAACTTTGGTCTCTTTATCACAGAAATCAATAGCTAATCCTTCAGATAGAAGTCACTGACCAGAAGGGACCCTCTCGGTTAGTATTTGGCTCAAAAATCATTTTGGCCAAAGTGGTCGAACAATGGAATTTTTCAATGACCCCGGGGTGGGCAAAAATCTCAATTTTTCAACTTGCTAAACTTTGGTCTCTTTATCACAGAAATCAACAGCTAATTCTTCAGATAGAAGTCACTGACCAGAAGGGACCCTCTCGGTAAGTATTTGGCTCAAAAATCATTTTGGCCGAAATGGTGGAAAAATGGAATTTTTCGATGACCCCGGGGTGGGCAAAAATCTCAATTTTTCAACTTGCTAAACTTTGGTCTCTTTTTCACAGAAATCAATAGCTAATCCTTCAGATAGAAGTCACTGACCAGAAGGGACCCTCTCGGTAAGTATTTGGCTCAAAAATCATTTTGGCCAAAATGGTGGAAAAATGGAATTTTTCAATGACCCCGGGGTGGGCAAAAATCGCAATTTTTCAACTTGCTAAACTTTGGTCTCTTTATCACAGAAATCAATAGCTAATCCTTCAGATAGAAGTCACTGACCAGAAGGGACCCTCTCGGTTAGTATTTGGCTCAAAAATCATTTTGGCCAAAATGGTGGAAAAATGGAATTTTTCAATGACCCCGGGGTGGGCAAAAATCTCAATTTTTCAACTTGCTAAACTTTGGTCTCTTTATCACAGAAATCAATAGCTAATCCTTCAGATAGAAGTCACTGACCAGAAGGGACCCTCTCGGTAAGTATTTGGCTCAAAAATCATTTTGGCAGAAATGGTGGAAAAATGGAATTTTTCGATGACCCCGGGGTGGGCAAAAATCTCAATTTTTCAACTTGCTAAACTTTGGTCTCTTTTTCACAGAAATCAATAGCTAATCCTTCAGATAGAAGTCACTGACCAGAAGGGACCCTCTCGGTAAGTATTTGGCTCAAAAATCATTTTGGTCAAAATGGTCGAACAATGGAATTTTTCAATGACCCCGGGGTGGGCAAAAATCTCAATTTTTCAACTTGCTAAACTTTGTTCTCTTTATCACAGAAATCAATAGCTAATCCTTCAGATAGAAGTCACTGACCAGAAGGGACCCTCTCAGTTAGTATTTGGCTCAAAAATCATTTTGGCCAAAATGGTGGAAAAATGGAATTTTTCGATGACCCCGGGGTGGGCAAAAATCTCAATTTTTCAACTTGCTAAACTTTGGTCTCTTTTTCACAGAAATCAATAGCTAATCCTTCAGATAGAAGTCACTGACCAGAAGGGACCCTCTCGGTAAGTATTTGGCTCAAAAATCATTTTGGCCAAAATGGTGGAAAAATGGAATTTTTCGATGACCCCGGGGTGGGCAAAAATCTCAATTTTTCAACTTGCTAAACTTTGGTCTCTTTATCACAGAAATCAATAGCTAATCCTTCAGATAGAAGTCACTGACCAGAAGGGACCCTCTCGGTTAGTATTTGGCTCAAAAATCATTTTGGCCAAAATGGTCGAACAATGGAATTTTTCAATGACCCCGGGGTGGGCAAAAATCTCAATTTTTCAACTTGCTAAACTTTGGTCTCTTTATCACAGAAATCAACAGCTAATTCTTCAGATAGAAGTCACTGACCAGAAGGGACCCTCTCGGTAAGTATTTGGCTCAAAAATCATTTTGGCCGAAATGGTGGAAAAATGGAATTTTTCGATGACCCCGGGGTGGGCAAAAATCTCAATTTTTCAACTTGCTAAACTTTGGTCTCTTTATCACAGAAATCAATAGCTAATCCTTCAGATAGAAGTCACTGACCAGAAGGGACCCTCTCGGTTAGTATTTGGCTCAAAAATCATTTTGGCCAAAATGGTGGAAAAATGGAATTTTTCAATGACCCCGGGGTGGGCAAAAATCTCAATTTTTCAACTTGCTAAACTTTGGTCTCTTTATCACAGAAATCAATAGCTAATCCTTCAGATAGAAGTCACTGACCAGAAGGGACCCTCTCGGTAAGTATTTGGCTCAAAAATCATTTTGGCCGAAATGGTGGAAAAATGGAATTTTTCGATGACCCCGGGGTGGGCAAAAATCTCAATTTTTCAACTTGCTAAACTTTGGTCTCTTTTTCACAGAAATCAATAGCTAATCCTTCAGATAGAAGTCACTGACCAGAAGGGACCCTCTCGGTAAGTATTTGGCTCAAAAATCATTTTGGCCAAAATGGTCGAACAATGGAATTTTTCAATGACCCCGGGGTGGGCAAAAATCTCAATTTTTCAACTTGCTAAACTTTGGTCTCTTTATCACAGAAATCAATAGCTAATCCTTCAGATAGAAGTCACTGACCAGAAGGGACCCTCTCAGTTAGTATTTGGCTCAAAAATCATTTTGGCCAAAATGGTGGAAAAATGGAATTTTTCGATGACCCCGGGGTGGGCAAAAATCTCAATTTTTCAACTTGCTAAACTTTGGTCTCTTTTTCACAGAAATCAATAGCTAATCCTTCAGATAGAAGTCACTGACCAGAAGGGACCCTCTCGGTAAGTATTTGGCTCAAAAATCATTTTGGCCAAAATGGTGGAAAAATGGAATTTTTCGATGACCCCGGGGTGGGCAAAAATCTCAATTTTTCAACTTGCTAAACTTTGGTCTCTTTATCACAGAAATCAATAGCTAATCCTTCAGATAGAAGTCACTGACCAGAAGGGACCCTCTCGGTTAGTATTTGGCTCAAAAATCATTTTGGCCAAAATGGTCGAACAATGGAATTTTTCAATGACCCCGGGGTGGGCAAAAATCTCAATTTTTCAACTTGCTAAACTTTGGTCTCTTTATCACAGAAATCAACAGCTAATTCTTCAGATAGAAGTCACTGACCAGAAGGGACCCTCTCGGTAAGTATTTGGCTCAAAAATCATTTTGGCCGAAATGGTGGAAAAATGGAATTTTTCGATGACCCCGGGGTGGGCAAAAATCTCAATTTTTCAACTTGCTAAACTTTGGTCTCTTTTTCACAGAAATCAATAGCTAATCCTTCAGATAGAAGTCACTGACCAGAAGGGACCCTCTCGGTAAGTATTTGGCTCAAAAATCATTTTGGCCAAAATGGTCGAAAAATGGAATTTTTCAATGACCCCGGGGTGGGCAAAAATCGCAATTTTTCAACTTGCTAAACTTTGGTCTCTTTTTCACAGAAATCAATAGCTAATCCTTCAGATAGAAGTCACTGACCAGAAGGGACCCTCTCGGTTAGTATTTGGCTCAAAAATCATTTTGGCCAAAATGGTCGAAAAATGGAATTTTTCAATGACCCCGGGGTGGGCAAAAATCTCAATTTTTCAACTTGCTAAACTTTGGTCTCTTTTTCACAGAAATCAATAGCTAATCCTTCAGATAGAAGTCACTGACCAGAAGGGACCCTCTCGGTAAGTATTTGGCTCAAAAATCATTTTGGCCAAAATGGTGGAAAAATGGAATTTTTCGATGACCCCGGGATGGGCAAAAATCGCAATTTTTCAACTTGCTAAACTTTGGTCTCTTTATCACAGAAATCAATAGCTAATCCTTCAGATAGAAGTCACTGACCAGAAGGGACCCTCTCGGTTAGTATTTGGCTCAAAAATCATTTTGGCCAAAATGGTGGAAAAATGGAATTTTTCGATGACCCCGGGGTGGGCAAAAATCTCAATTTTTCAACTTGCTAAACTTTGGTCTCTTTTTCACAGAAATCAATAGCTAATCCTTCAGATAGAAGTCACTGACCAGAAGGGACCCTCTCGGTTAGTATTTGGCTCAAAAATCATTTTGGACAAAATGGTCGAACAATGGAATTTTTCAATGACCCCGGGGTGGGCAAAAATCTCAATTTTTCAACTTGCTAAACTTTGGTCTCTTTATCACAGAAATCAACAGCTAATCCTTCAGATAGAAGTCACTGACCAGAAGGGACCCTCTCGGTAAGTATTTGGCTCAAAAATCATTTTGGCCGAAATGGTGGAAAAATGGAATTTTTCGATGACCCCGGGGTGGGCAAAAATCTCAATTTTTCAACTTGCTAAACTTTGGTCTCTTTTTCACAGAAATCAATAGCTAATCCTTCAGATAGAAGTCACTGACCAGAAGGGACCCTCTCGGTAAGTCTTTGGCTCAAAAATCATTTTGGCCAAATTGGTCGAAAAATGGAATTTTTCAATGACCCCGGGATGGGCAAAAATCGCAATTTTTCAACTTGCTAAACTTTGGTCTCTTTATCACAGAAATCAATAGCTAATCCTTCAGATAGAAGTCACTGACCAGAAGGGACCCTCTCGGTTAGTATTTGGCTCAAAAATCATTTTGGCCAAAATGGTGGAAAAATGGAATTTTTCGATGACCCCGGGGTGGGCAAAAATCTCAATTTTTCAACTTGCTAAACTTTGGTCTCTTTATCACAGAAATCAATAGCTAATCCTTCAGATAGAAGTCACTGACCAGAAGGGACCCTCTCGGTAAGTATTTGGCTCAAAAATCATTTTTGCCAAAATGGTGGAAAAATGGAATTTTTCGATGACCCCGGGGTGGGCAAAAATCTCAATTTTTCAACTTGCTAAACTTTGGTCTCTTTTTCACAGAAATCAATAGCTAATCCTTCAGATAGAAGTCACTGACCAGAAGGGACCCTCTCGGTAAGTATTTGGCTCAAAAATCATTTTGGCCAAAATGGTCGAACAATGGAATTTTTCAAAGACCCCGGGGTGGGCAAAAATCTCAATTTTTCAACTTGCTAAACTTTGGTCTCTTTTTCACAGAAATCAATAGCTAATCCTTCAGATAGAAGTCACTGACCAGAAGGGACCCTCTCGGTTAGTATTTGGCTCAAAAATCATTTTGGCCAAAATGGTCGAACAATGAAATTTTTCAATGACCCCGGGGTGGGCAAAAATCTCAATTTTTCAACTTGCTAAACTTTGGTCTCTTTATCACAGAAATCAACAGCTAATCCTTCAGATAGAAGTCACTGACCAGAAGGGACCCTCTCGGTAAGTATTTGGCTCAAAAATCATTTTGGCCGAAATGGTGGAAAAATGGAATTTTTCGATGACCCCGGGGTGGGCAAAAATCTCAATTTTTCAACTTGCTAAACTTTGGTCTCTTTATCACAGAAATCAATAGCTAATCCTTCAGATAGAAGTCACTGACCAGAAGGGACCCTCTCGGTAAGTATTTGGCTCAAAAATCATTTTTGCCAAAATGGTGGAAAAATGGAATTTTTCGATGACCCCGGGGTGGGCAAAAATCTCAATTTTTCAACTTGCTAAACTTTGGTCTCTTTTTCACAGAAATCAATAGCTAATCCTTCAGATAGAAGTCACTGACCAGAAGGGACCCTCTCGGTAAGTATTTGGCTCAAAAATCATTTTGGCCAAAATGGTCGAACAATGGAATTTTTCAAAGACCCCGGGGTGGGCAAAAATCTCAATTTTTCAACTTGCTAAACTTTGGTCTCTTTATCACAGAAATCAATAGCTAATCCTTAAGATAGAAGTCACTGACCAGAAGGGACCCTCTCGGTAAGTATTTGGCTCAAAAATCATTTTGGCCAAAATGGTGGAAAAATGGAATTTTTCGATGACCCCGGGATGGGCAAAAAATCTCAATTTTTCAACTTGCTAAACTTTGGTCTCTTTATCACAGAAATCAATAGCTAATCCTTCAGATAGAAGTCACTGACCAGAAAGGGACCCTCTCGGTTAGTATTTGGCTCAAAAATCATTTTGGCCAAAATGGTGGAAAAATGGAATTTTTCGATGACCCCGGGGTGGGCAAAAATCTCAATTTTTCAACTTGCTAAACTTTGGTCTCTTTATCACAGAAATCAATAGCTAATCCTTCAGATAGAAGTCACTGACCAGAAGGGACCCTCTCGGTTAGTATTTGGCTCAAAAATCATTTTGGCCAAAATGGTCGAACAATGGAATTTTTCAATGACCCCGGGATGGGCAAAAATCACAATTTTTCAACTTGCTAAACTTTGGTCTCTTTATCACAGAAATCAATAGCTAATCCTTCAGATAGAAGTCACTGACCAGAAGGGACCCTCTCGGTTAGTATTTGGCTCAAAAATCATTTTGGCCAAAATGGTGGAAAAATGGAATTTTTCGATGACCCCGGGGTGGGCAAAAATCTCAATTTTTCAACTTGCTAAACTTTGGTCTCTTTTTCACAGAAATCAATAGCTAATCCTTCAGATAGAAGTCACTGACCAGAAGGGACCCTCTCGGTTAGTATTTGGCTCAAAAATCATTTTGGCCAAAATGGTGGAAAAATGGAATTTTTTGATGACCCCGGGGTGGGCAAAAATCTCAATTTTTCAACTTGCTAAACTTTGGTCTCTTTATCACAGAAATCAACAGCTAATTCTTCAGATAGAAGTCACTGACCAGAAGGGACCCTCTCGGTAAGTATTTGGCTCAAAAATCATTTTGGCCGAAATGGTGGAAAAATGGAATTTTTCGATGACCCCGGGGTGGGCAAAAATCTCAATTTTTCAACTTGCTAAACTTTGGTCTCTTTTTCACAGAAATCAATAGCTAATCCTTCAGATAGAAGTCACTGACCAGAAGGGACCCTCTCGGTAAGTATTTGGCTCAAAAATCATTTTGGCCAAAATGGTCGAACAATGGAATTTTTCAATGACCCCGGGATGGGCAAAAATCACAATTTTTCAACTTGCTAAACTTTGGTCTCTTTATCACAGAAATCAATAGCTAATCCTTCAGATAGAAGTCACTGACCAGAAGGGACCCTCTCGGTTAGTATTTGGCTCAAAAATCATTTTGGCCAAAATGGTGGAAAAATGGAATTTTTCGATGACCCCGGGGTGGGCAAAAATCTCAATTTTTCAACTTGCTAAACTTTGGTCTCTTTTTCACAGAAATCAATAGCTAATCCTTCAGATAGAAGTCACTGACCAGAAGGGACCCTCTCGGTTAGTATTTGGCTCAAAAATCATTTTGGCCAAAATGGTGGAAAAATGGAATTTTTCGATGACCCCGGGGTGGGCAAAAATCTCAATTTTTCAACTTGCTAAACTTTGGTCTCTTTTTCACAGAAATCAATAGCTAATCCTTCAGATAGAAGTCACTGACCAGAAGGGACCCTCTCGGTTAGTATTTGGCTCAAAAATCATTTTGGCCAAAATGGTCGAACAATGGAATTTTTCAATGACCCCGGGGTTGGCAAAAATCTCTATTTTTCAACTTGCTAAACTTTGGTCTCTTTATCACAGAAATCAACAGCTAATTCTTCAGATAGAAGTCACTGACCAGAAGGGACCCTCTCGGTAAGTATTTGGCTCAAAAATCATTTTGGCCGAAATGGTGGAAAAATGGAATTTTTCGATGACCCCGGGGTGGGCAAAAATCTCAATTTTTCAACTTGCTAAACTTTGGTCTCTTTTTCACAGAAATTAATAGCTAATCCTTCAGATAGAAGTCACTGACCAGAAGGGACCCTCTCGGTAAGTATTTGGCTCAAAAATCATTTTGGCCAAAATGGTGGAAAAATGGAATTTTTCAATGACCCCGGGATGGGCAAAAATCGCAATTTTTCAACTTGCTAAACTTTGGTCTCTTTATCACAGAAATCAATAGCTAATCCTTCAGATAGAAGTCACTGACCAGAAGGGACCCTCTCGGTTAGTATTTGGCTCAAAAATCATTTTGGCCAAAATGGTGGAAAAATGGAATTTTTCGATGACCCCGGGGTGGGCAAAAATCTCAATTTTTCAACTTGCTAAACTTTGGTCTCTTTTTCACAGAAATCAATAGCTAATCCTTCAGATAGAAGTCACTGACCAGAAGGGACCCTCTCGGTTAGTATTTGGCTCAAAAATCATTTTGGCCAAAATGGTCGAACAATGGAATTTTTCAATGACCCCAGGGTGGGCAAAAATCTCAATTTTTCAACTTGCTAAACTTTGGTCTCTTTATCACAGAAATCAACAGCTAATCCTTCAGATAGAAGTCACTGACCAGAAGGGACCCTCTCGGTAAGTATTTGGCTCAAAAATCATTTTGGCCAAAATGGTCGAACAATGGAATTTTTCAAAGACCCCGGGGTGGGCAAAAATCTCAATTTTTCAACTTGCTAAACTTTGGTCTCTTTATCACAGAAATCAATAGCTAATCCTTCAGATAGAAGTCACTGACCAGAAGGGACCCTCTCGGTAAGTATTTTGCTCAAAAATCATTTTGGCCAAAATGGTGGAAAAATGGAATTTTTCGATGACCCCGGGATGGGCAAAAAATCTCAATTTTTCAACTTGCTAAACTTTGGTCTCTTTATCACAGAAATCAATAGCTAATCCTTCAGATAGAAGTCACTGACCAGAAGGGACCCTCTCGGTTAGTATTTGGCTCAAAAATCATTTTGGCCAAAATGGTGGAAAAATGGAATTTTTCGATGACCCCGGGGTGGGC
The DNA here is from genome assembly GCA_023349425.1 of Anthopleura sola. Classification (NCBI taxonomy): domain Eukaryota; kingdom Metazoa; phylum Cnidaria; class Anthozoa; order Actiniaria; family Actiniidae; genus Anthopleura; species Anthopleura sola. The sequence goes on from JALHLI010000001.1 coordinate 11,999,132, forward strand.
AAAAATCTCAATTTTTCAACTTGCTAAACTTTGGTCTCTTTTTCACAGAAATCAATAGCTAATCCTTCAGATAGAAGTCAGTGACCAGAAGGGACCCTCTCGGTAAGTATTTGGCTCAAAAATCATTTTGGCCAAAATGGTGGAAAAATGGAATTTTTCAATGACCCCGGGGTGGGCAAAAATCTCAATTTTTCAACTTGCTAAACTTTGGTCTCTTTATCACAGAAATCAATAGCTAATCCTTAAGATAGAAGTCACTGACCAGAAGGGACCCTCTCGGTAAGTATTTGGCTCAAAAATCATTTTGGCCAAAATGGTGGAAAAATGGAATTTTTCGATGACCCCGGGATGGGCAAAAAATCTCAATTTTTCAACTTGCTAAACTTTGGTCTCTTTATCACAGAAATCAATAGCTAATCCTTCAGATAGAAGTCACTGACCAGAAAGGGACCCTCTCGGTTAGTATTTGGCTCAAAAATCATTTTGGCCAAAATGGTGGAAAAATGGAATTTTTCGATGACCCCGGGGTGGGCAAAAATCTCAATTTTTCAACTTGCTAAACTTTGGTCTCTTTATCACAGAAATCAATAGCTAATCCTTCAGATAGAAGTCACTGACCAGAAGGGACCCTCTCGGTTAGTATTTGGCTCAAAAATCATTTTGGCCAAAATGGTCGAACAATGGAATTTTTCAATGACCCCGGGGTGGGCAAAAATCTCAATTTTTCAACTTGCTAAACTTTGGTCTCTTTATCACAGAAATCAACAGCTAATTCTTCAGATAGAAGTCACTGACCAGAAGGGACCCTCTCGGTAAGTATTTGGCTCAAAAATCATTTTGGCCGAAATGGTGGAAAAATGGAATTTTTCGATGACCCCGGGGTGGGCAAAAATCTCAATTTTTCAACTTGCTAAACTTTGGTCTCTTTTTCACAGAAATCAATAGCTAATCCTTCAGATAGAAGTCACTGACCAGAAGGGACCCTCTCGGTAAGTATTTGGCTCAAAAATCATTTTGGCCAAAATGGTCGAACAATGGAATTTTTCAATGACCCCGGGATGGGCAAAAATCACAATTTTTCAACTTGCTAAACTTTGGTCTCTTTATCACAGAAATCAATAGCTAATCCTTCAGATAGAAGTCACTGACCAGAAGGGACCCTCTCGGTTAGTATTTGGCTCAAAAATCATTTTGGCCAAAATGGTGGAAAAATGGAATTTTTCGATGACCCCGGGGTGGGCAAAAATCTCAATTTTTCAACTTGCTAAACTTTGGTCTCTTTTTCACAGAAATCAATAGCTAATCCTTCAGATAGAAGTCACTGACCAGAAGGGACCCTCTCGGTTAGTATTTGGCTCAAAAATCATTTTGGCCAAAATGGTGGAAAAATGGAATTTTTCGATGACCCCGGGGTGGGCAAAAATCTCAATTTTTCAACTTGCTAAACTTTGGTCTCTTTTTCACAGAAATCAATAGCTAATCCTTCAGATAGAAGTCACTGACCAGAAGGGACCCTCTCGGTTAGTATTTGGCTCAAAAATCATTTTGGCCAAAATGGTCGAACAATGGAATTTTTCAATGACCCCGGGGTTGGCAAAAATCTCAATTTTTCAACTTGCTAAACTTTGGTCTCTTTATCACAGAAATCAACAGCTAATTCTTCAGATAGAAGTCACTGACCAGAAGGGACCCTCTCGGTAAGTATTTGGCTCAAAAATCATTTTGGCCGAAATGGTGGAAAAATGGAATTTTTCGATGACCCCGGGGTGGGCAAAAATCTCAATTTTTCAACTTGCTAAACTTTGGTCTCTTTTTCACAGAAATCAATAGCTAATCCTTCAGATAGAAGTCACTGACCAGAAGGGACCCTCTCGGTAAGTATTTGGCTCAAAAATCATTTTGGCCAAAATGGTCGAAAAATGGAATTTTTCAATGACCCCGGGATGGGCAAAAATCGCAATTTTTCAACTTGCTAAACTTTGGTCTCTTTATCACAGAAATCAATAGCTAATCCTTCAGATAGAAGTCACTGACCAGAAGGGACCCTCTCGGTTAGTATTTGGCTCAAAAATCATTTTGGCCAAAATGGTGGAAAAATGGAATTTTTCGATGACCCCGGGGTGGGCAAAAATCTCAATTTTTCAACTTGCTAAACTTTGGTCTCTTTTTCACAGAAATCAATAGCTAATCCTTCAGATAGAAGTCACTGACCAGAAGGGACCCTCTCGGTTAGTATTTGGCTCAAAAATCATTTTGGCCAAAATGGTCGAACAATGGAATTTTTCAATGACCCCAGGGTGGGCAAAAATCTCAATTTTTCAACTTGCTAAACTTTGGTCTCTTTATCACAGAAATCAACAGCTAATCCTTCAGATAGAAGTCACTGACCAGAAGGGACCCTCTCGGTAAGTATTTGGCTCAAAAATCATTTTGGCCAAAATGGTCGAACAATGGAATTTTTCAAAGACCCCGGGGTGGGCAAAAATCTCAATTTTTCAACTTGCTAAACTTTGGTCTCTTTATCACAGAAATCAATAGCTAATCCTTCAGATAGAAGTCACTGACCAGAAGGGACCCTCTCGGTAAGTATTTTGCTCAAAAATCATTTTGGCCAAAATGGTGGAAAAATGGAATTTTTCGATGACCCCGGGATGGGCAAAAAATCTCAATTTTTCAACTTGCTAAACTTTGGTCTCTTTATCACAGAAATCAATAGCTAATCCTTCAGATAGAAGTCACTGACCAGAAGGGACCCTCTCGGTTAGTATTTGGCTCAAAAATCATTTTGGCCAAAATGGTGGAAAAATGGAATTTTTCGATGACCCCGGGGTGGGCAAAAATCTCAATTTTTCAACTTGCTAAACTTTGGTCTCTTTTTCACAGAAATCAATAGCTAATCCTTCAGATAGAAGTCAGTGACCAGAAGGGACCCTCTCGGTAAGTATTTGGCTCAAAAATCATTTTGGCCAAAATGGTGGAAAAATGGAATTTTTCAATGACCCCGGGGTGGGCAAAAATCTCAATTTTTCAACTTGCTAAACTTTGGTCTCTTTTTCACAGAAATCAATAGCTAATCCTTCAGATAGAAGTCACTGACCAGAAGGGACCCTCTCGGTTAGTATTTGGCTCAAAAATCATTTTGGCCAAAATGGTCGAACAATGGAATTTTTCAATGACCCCAGGGTGGGCAAAAATCTCAATTTTTCAACTTGCTAAACTTTGGTCTCTTTATCACAGAAATCAACAGCTAATCCTTCAGATAGAAGTCACTGACCAGAAGGGACCCTCTCGGTAAGTATTTGGCTCAAAAATCATTTTGGCCAAAATGGTCGAACAATGGAATTTTTCAAAGACCCCGGGGTGGGCAAAAATCTCAATTTTTCAACTTGCTAAACTTTGGTCTCTTTATCACAGAAATCAATAGCTAATCCTTCAGATAGAAGTCACTGACCAGAAGGGACCCTCTCGGTAAGTATTTGGCTCAAAAATCATTTTGGCCAAAATGGTGGAAAAATGGAATTTTTCGATGACCCCGGGATGGGCAAAAAATCTCAATTTTTCAACTTGCTAAACTTTGGTCTCTTTATCACAGAAATCAATAGCTAATCCTTCAGATAGAAGTCACTGACCAGAAGGGACCCTCTCGGTTAGTATTTGGCTCAAAAATCATTTTGGCCAAAATGGTGGAAAAATGGAATTTTTCGATGACCCCGGGGTGGGCAAAAATCTCAATTTTTCAACTTGCTAAACTTTGGTCTCTTTTTCACAGAAATCAATAGCTAATCCTTCAGATAGAAGTCAGTGACCAGAAGGGACCCTCTCGGTAAGTATTTGGCTCAAAAATCATTTTGGCCAAAATGGTGGAAAAATGGAATTTTTCAATGACCCAGGGGTGGGCAAAAATCTCAATTTTTCAACTTGCTAAACTTTGGTCTCTTTTTCACAGAAATCAATAGCTAATCCTTCAGATAGAAGTCACTGACCAGAAGGGACCCTCTCGGTAAGTATTTGGCTCAAAAATCATTTTGGCCAAAATGGTGGAAAAATGGAATTTTTCGATGACCCCGGGGTGGGCAAAAATCTCAATTTTTCAACTTGCTAAACTTTGGTCTCTTTATCACAGAAATCAACAGCTAATCCTTCAGATAGAAGTCACTGACCAGAAGGGACCCTCTCGGTAAGTATTTGGCTCAAAAATCATTTTGGCCAAAATGGTGGAAAAATGGAATTTTTCGATGACCCCGGGATGGGGAAAAATCTCAATTTTTCAACTTGCTAAACTTTGGTCTCTTTATCACAGAAATCAATAGCTAATCCTTCAGATAGAAGTCACTGACCAGAAGGGACCCTCTCGGTTAGTATTTGGCTCAAAAATCATTTTGGCCGAAATGGTGGAAAAATGGAATTTTTCGATGACCCCAGGGTGGGCAAAAATCTCAATTTTTCAACTTGCTAAACTTTGGTCTCTTTTTCACAGAAATCAATAGCTAATCCTTCAGATAGAAGTCACTGACCAGAAGGGACCCTCTCGGTAAGTATTTGGCTCAAAAATCATTTTGGCCAAAATGGTCGAAAAATGGAATTTTTCAATGACCCCGGGATGGGCAAAAATCGCAATTTTTCAACTTGCTAAACTTTGGTCTCTTTATCACAGAAATCAATAGCTAATCCTTCAGATAGAAGTCACTGACCAGAAGGGACCCTCTCGGTTAGTATTTGGCTCAAAAATCATTTTGGCCAAAATGGTGGAAAAATGGAATTTTTCGATGACCCCGGGGTGGGCAAAAATCTCAATTTTTCAACTTGCTAAACTTTGGTCTCTTTTTCACAGAAATCAATAGCTTATCCGTCAGATAGAAGTCACTGACCAGAAGGGACCCTCTCGGTAAGTATTTGGCTCAAAAATCATTTTGGCCAAAATGGTGGAAAAATGGAATTTTTCGATGACCCCGGGGTGGGCAAAAATCTCAATTTTTCAACTTGCTAAACTTTGGTCTCTTTTTCACAGAAATCAATAGCTAATCCTTCAGATAGAAGTCACTGACCAGAAGGGACCCTCTCGGTAAGTATTTGGCTCAAAAATCATTTTGGCCAAAATGGTCGAACAATGGAATTTTTCAATGACCCCGGGGTGGGCAAAAATCTCAATTTTTCAACTTGCTAAACTTTGGTCTCTTTTTCACAGAAATCAATAGCTAATCCTTCAGATAGAAGTCACTGACCAGAAGGGACCCTCTCGGTTAGTATTTGGCTCAAAAATCATTTTGGCCAAAATGGTGGAAAAATGGAATTTTTCAATGACCCCGGGGTGGGCAAAAATCTCAATTTTTCAACTTGCTAAACTTTGGTCTCTTTATCACAGAAATCAATAGCTAATCCTTCAGATAGAAGTCACTGACCAGAAGGGACCCTCTCGGTAAGTATTTGGCTCAAAAATCATTTTGGCCAAAATGGTCGAACAATGGAATTTTTCAATGACCCCGGGGTAGGCAAAAATCTCAATTTTTCAACTTGCTAAACTTTGGTCTCTTTTTCACAGAAATCAATAGCTAATCCTTCAGATAGAAGTCACTGACCAGAAGGGACCCTCTCGGTTAGTATTTGGCTCAAAAATCATTTTGGCCAAAATGGTGGAAAAATGGAATTTTTCCATGACCCCGGGGTGGGCAAAAATCTCAATTTTTCAACTTGCTAAACTTTGGTCTCTTTTTCACAGAAATCAATAGCTTATCCGTCAGATAGAAGTCACTGACCAGAAGGGACCCTCTCGGTTAGTATTTGGCTCAAAAATCATTTTGGCCAAAATGGTGGAAAAATGGAATTTTTCCATGACCCCGGGGTGGGCAAAAATCTCAATTTTTCAACTTGCTAAACTTTGGTCTCTTTTTCACAGAAATCAATAGCTTATCCGTCAGATAGAAGTCACTGACCAGAAGGGACCCTCTCGGTAAGTATTTGGCTCAAAAATCATTTTGGCCAAAATGGTGGAAAACTGGAATTTTTCGATGACCCCGGGGTGGGCAAAAATCTCAATTTTTCAACTTGCTAAACTTTGGTCTCTTTTTCACAGAAATCAATAGCTAATCCTTCAGATAGAAGTCACTGACCAGAAGGGACCCTCTCGGTAAGTATTTGGCTCAAAAATCATTTTGGCCAAAATGGTCGAACAATGGAATTTTTCAAAGACCCCGGGGTGGGCAAAAATCTCAATTTTTCAACTTTCTCAACTTTGGTCTCTTTATCGCAGAAATCAATAGCTAATCCTTCAGATAGAAGTCACTGACCAGAAGGGACCCTCTCGGTAAGTATTTGGCTCAAAAATCATTTTGGCCAAAATGGTGGAAAAATGGAATTTTTCGATGACCCCGGGATGGGCAAAAAATCTCAATTTTTCAACTTGCTAAACTTTGGTCTCTTTATCACAGAAATCAATAGCTAATCCTTCAGATAGAAGTCACTGACCAGAAGGGACCCTCTCGGTTAGTATTTGGCTCAAAAATCATTTTGGCCAAAATGGTGGAAAAATGGAATTTTTCGATGACCCCGGGGTGGGCAAAAATCTCAATTTTTCAACTTGCTAAACTTTGGTCTCTTTTTCACAGAAATCAATAGCTAATCCTTCAGATAGAAGTCAGTGACCAGAAGGGACCCTCTCGGTAAGTATTTGGCTCAAAAATCATTTTGGCCAAAATGGTGGAAAAATGGAATTTTTCAATGACCCCGGGGTGGGCAAAAATCTCAATTTTTCAACTTGCTAAACTTTGGTCTCTTTTTCACAGAAATCAATAGCTAATCCTTCAGATAGAAGTCACTGACCAGAAGGGACCCTCTCGGTAAGTATTTGGCTCAAAAATCATTTTGGCCAAAATGGTGGAAAAATGGAATTTTTCGATGACCCCGGGGTGGGCAAAAATCTCAATTTTTCAACTTGCTAAACTTTGGTCTCTTTATCACAGAAATCAATAGCTAATCCTTCAGATAGAAGTCACTGACCAGAAGGGACCCTCTCGGTTAGTATTTGGCTCAAAAATCATTTTGGCCGAAATGGTGGAAAAATGGAATTTTTCGATGACCCCGGGGTGGGCAAAAATCTCAATTTTTCAACTTGCTAAACTTTGGTCTCTTTTTCACAGAAATCAATAGCTAATCCTTCAGATAGAAGTCACTGACCAGAAGGGACCCTCTCGGTTAGTATTTGGCTCAAAAATCATTTTGGCCAAAATGGTGGAAAAATGGAATTTTTCAATGACCCCGGGGTGGGCAAAAATCTCAATTTTTCAACTTGCTAAACTTTGGTCTCTTTTTCACAGAAATCAATAGCTTATCTGTCAGATAGAAGTCACTGACCATAAGGGACCCTCTCGGTAAGTATTTGGCTCAAAAATCATTTTGGCCAAAATGGTGGAAAAATGGAATTTTTCGATGACCCCGGGGTGGGCAAAAATCTCAATTTTTCAACTTGCTAAACTTTGGTCTCTTTTTCACAGAAATCAATAGCTAATCCTTCAGATAGAAGTCACTGACCAGAAGGGACCCTCTCGGTTAGTATTTGGCTCAAAAATCATTTTGGCCAAAATGGTCGAACAATGGAATTTTTCAATGACCCCGGGGTGGGCAAAAATCTCAATTTTTCAACTTGCTAAACTTTGGTCTCTTTATCACAGAAATCAACAGCTAATCCTTCAGATAGAAGTCACTGACCAGAAGGGACCCTCTCGGTTAGTATTTGGCTCAAAAATCATTTTGGCCAAAATGGTGGAAAAATGGAATTTTTCGATGACCCCGGGGTGGGCAAAAATCTCAATTTTTCAACTTGCTAAACTTTGGTCTCTTTTTCACAGAAATCAATAGCTAATCCTTCAGATAGAAGTCACTGACCAGAAGGGACCCTCTCGGTAAGTATTTGGCTCAAAAATCATTTTGGCCAAAATGGTCGAACAATGGAATTTTTCAATGACCCCGGGGTGGGCAAAAATCTCAATTTTTCAACTTGCTAAACTTTGGTCTCTTTTTCACAGAAATCAATAGCTAATCCTTCAGATAGAAGTCACTGACCAGAAGGGACCCTCTCGGTTAGTATTTGGCTCAAAAATCATTTTGGCCAAAATGGTGGAAAAATGGAATTTTTCAATGACCCCGGGGTGGGCAAAAATCTCAATTTTTCAACTTGCTAAACTTTGGTCTCTTTTTCACAGAAATCAATAGCTTATCCGTCAGATAGAAGTCACTGACCATAAGGGACCCTCTCGGTAAGTATTTGGCTCAAAAATCATTTTGGCCAAAATGGTGGAAAAATGGAATTTTTCGATGACCCCGGGGTGGGCAAAAATCTCAATTTTTCAACTTGCTAAACTTTGGTCTCTTTATCACAGAAATCAATAGCTAATCCTTCAGATAGAAGTCACTGACCAGAAGGGACCCTCTCGGTTAGTATTTGGCTCAAAAATCATTTTGGCCAAAATGGTCGAACAATGGAATTTTTCAATGACCCCGGGGTGGGCAAAAATCTCAATTTTTCAACTTGCTAAACTTTGGTCTCTTTATCACAGAAATCAACAGCTAATCCCTCAGATAGAAGTCACTGACCAGAAGGGACCCTCTCGGTAAGTATTTGGCTCAAAAATCATTTTGGCCGAAATGGTGGAAAAATGGAATTTTTCGATGACCCCGGGGTGGGCAAAAATCTCAATTTTTCAACTTGCTAAACTTTGGTCTCTTTTTCACAGAAATCAATAGCTAATCCTTCAGATAGAAGTCACTGACCAGAAGGGACCCTCTCGGTAAGTATTTGGCTCAAAAATCATTTTGGCCAAAATGGTGGAAAAATGGAATTTTTCGATGACCCCGGGGTGGGCAAAAATCTCAATTTTTCAACTTGCTAAACTTTGGTCTCTTTATCACAGAAATCAACAGCTAATCCTTCAGATAGAAGTCACTGACCAGAAGGGACCCTCTCGGTAAGTATTTGGCTCAAAAATCATTTTGGCCAAAATGGTGGAAAAATGGAATTTTTCGATGACCCCGGGGTGGGCAAAAATCTCAATTTTTCAACTTGCTAAACTTTGGTCTCTTTATCACAGAAATTAATAGCTAATCCTTCAGATAGAAGTCACTGACCAGAAGGGACCCTCTCGGTTAGTATTTGGCTCAAAAATCATTTTGGCCAAAATGGTGGAAAAATGGAATTTTTCAATGACCCCGGGGTGGGCAAAAATCTCAATTTTTCAACTTGCTAAACTTTGGTCTCTTTATCACAGAAATCAATAGCTAATCCTTCAGATAGAAGTCACTGACCAGAAGGGACCCTCTCGGTAAGTATTTGGCTCAAAAATCATTTTGGCCGAAATGGTGGAAAAATGGAATTTTTCGATGACCCCGGGGTGGGTAAAAATCTCAATTTTTCAACTTGCTAAACTTTGGTCTCTTTATCACAGAAATCAATAGCTAATCCTTCAGATAGAAGTCACTGACCAGAAGGGACCCTCTCGGTAAGTATTTGGCTCAAAAATCATTTTGGCCAAAATGGTGGAAAAATGGAATTTTTCAATGACCCCGGGGTGGGGAAAAATCTCAATTTTTCAACTTGCTAAACTTTGGTCTCTCTTTCACAGAAATCAATAGCTAATCCTTCAGATAGAAGTCACTGACCAGAAGGGACCCTCTCGGTAAGTATTTGGCTCAAAAATCATTTTGGCCAAAATGGTGCAAAAATGGAATTTTTCGATGACCCCGGGATGGGCAAAAATCTCAATTTTTCAACTTGCTAAACTTTGGTCTCTTTATCACAGAAATCAATAGCTAATCCTTCAGATAGAAGTCACTGACCAGAAGGGACCCTCTCGGTTAATATTTGGCTCAAAAATCATTTTGGCCAAAATGGTGGAAAAATGGAATTTTTCGATGACCCCGGGGTGGGCAAAAATCTCAATTTTTCAACTTGCTAAACTTTGGTCTCTTTTTCACAGAAATCAATAGCTAATCCTTCAGATAGAAGTCACTGACCAGAAGGGACCCTCTCGGTTAGTATTTGGCTCAAAAATCATTTTGGCCGAAATGGTGGAAAAATGGAATTTTTCGATGACCCCGGGGTGGGCAAAAATCTCAATTTTTCAACTTGCTAAACTTTGGTCTCTTTTTCACAGAAATCAATAGCTAATCCTTCAGATAGAAGTCACTGACCAGAAGGGACCCTCTCAGTAAGTATTTGGCTCAAAAATCATTTTGGCCAAAATGGTGGAAAAATGGAATTTTTCAATGACCCCGGGGTGGGCAAAAATCTCAATTTTTCAACTTGCTAAACTTTAGTCTCTTTATCACAGAAATCAATAGCTAATCCTTCAGATAGAAGTCACTGACCAGAAGGGACCCTCTCGGTAAGTATTTGGCTCAAAAATCATTTTGGCCGAAATGGTGGAAAAATGGAATTTTTCGATGACCCCAGGGTGGGCAAAAATCTCAATTTTTCAACTTGCTAAACTTTGGTCTCTTTATCACAGAAATCAATAGCTAATCCTTCAGATAGAAGTCACTGACCAGAAGGGACCCTCTCGGTAAGTATTTGGCTCAAAAATCATTTTGGCCAAAATGGTCGAAAAATGGAATTTTTCAATGACCCCGGGGTGGGGAAAAATCTCAATTTTTCGACTTGCTAAACTTTGGTCTCTCTTTCACAGAAATCAATAGCTAATCCTTCAGATAGAAGTCACTGACCAGAAGGGACCCTCTCGGTAAGTATTTGGCTCAAAAATCATTTTGGCCAAAATGGTGGAAAAATGGAATTTTTCAATGACCCCGGGGTGGGCAAAAATCTCAGTTTTTCAACTTCCTAAACTTTGGTCTCTTTTTCACAGAAATCAATAGCTAATCCTTCAGATAGAAGTCACTGACCAGAAGGGACCCTCTCGGTAAGTATTTGGCTCAAAAATCATTTTGGCCAAAATGGTGGAAAAATGGAATTTTTCGATGACCCCGGGGTGGGCAAAAATCTCAATTTTTCAACTTGCTAAACTTTGGTCTCTTTATCACAGAAATCAACAGCTAATCCTTCAGATAGAAGTCACTGACCAGAAGGGACCCTCTCGGTAAGTATTTGGCTCAAAAATCATTTTGGCCAAAATGGTGGAAAAATGGAATTTTTCGATGACCCCGGGGTGGGCAAAAATCTCAATTTTTCAACTTGCTAAACTTTGGTCTCTCTTTCACAGAAATCAATAGCTAATCCTTCAGATAGAAGTCACTGACCAGAAGGGACCCTCTCGGTAAGTATTTGGCTCAAAAATCATTTTGGCCAAAATGGTGGAAAAATGGAATTTTTCGATGACCCCGGGGTGGGCAAAAATCTCAATTTTTCAACTTGCTAAACTTTGGTCTCTTTATCACAGAAATCAACAGCTAATCCTTCAGATAGAAGTCACTGACCAGAAGGGACCCTCTCGGTAAGTATTTGGCTCAAAAATCATTTTGGCCAAAATGGTGGAAAAATGGAATTTTTCGATGACCCCGGGGTGGGCAAAAATCTCAATTTTTCAACTTGCTAAACTTTGGTCCCTTTATCACAGAAATCAATAGCTAATCCTTCAGATAGAAGTCACTGACCAGAAGGGACCCTCTCGGTAAGTATTTGGCTCAAAAATCATTTTGGACAAAATGTTGGAAAAATGGAATTTTTCAATGACCCCGGGGTGGGCAAAAATCTCAATTTTTCAACTTGCTAAACTTTGGTCTCTTTTTAAAAGAAATCAATAGCTAATCCTTCAGATAGAAGTCACTGACCAGAAGGGACCCTCTCGGTAAGTATTTGGCTCAAAAATCATTTTGGCCAAATTGGTGGAGAAATGGAATTTTTCAATGACCCCGGGGTGGGCAAAAATCTCAATTTTTCAACTTGCTAAACTTTGGTCTCTCTTTCACAGAAATCAATAGCTAATCCTTCAGATAGAAGTCACTGACCAGAAGGGACCCTCTCGGTAAGTATTTGGCTCAAAAATCATTTTGGCCAAAATGGTGGAAAAATGGAATTTTTCGATGACCCCGGGGTGGGCAAAAATCTCAATTTTTCAACTTGCTAAACTTTGGTCTCTTTATCACAGAAATCAATAGCTAATCCTTCAGATAGAAGTCATTGACCAGAAAGGACCCTCTCGGTAAGTATTTGGCTCAAAAATCATTTTGGCCAAAATGGTGGAAAAATGGAATTTTTCGATGACCCCGGGGTGGGGAAAAATCTCAATTTTTCAACTTGCTAAACTTTGGTCTCTCTTTCACAGAAATCAATAGCTAATCCTTCAGATAGAAGTCACTGACCAGAAGGGACCCTCTCAGTAAGTATTTGGCTAAAAAATCATTTTGGCCAAAATGGTGGAAAAATGGAATTTTTCAATGACCCCGGGGTGGGCAAAAATCTCAATTTTTCAACTTGCTAAACTTTGGTCTCTTTTTCACAGAAATCAATAGCTAATCCTTCAGATAGAAGTCACTGACCAGAAGGGACCCTCTCGGTAAGTATTTGGCTCAAAAATCATTTTGGCCAAATTGGTGGAGAAATGGAATTTTTCAATGACCCCGGGGTGGGCAAAAATCTCAATTTTTCAACTTGCTAAACTTTGGTCTCTCTTTCACAGAAATCAATAGCTAATCCTTCAGATAGAAGTCACTGACCAGAAGGGACCCTCTCGGTAAGTTTTTGGCTCAAAAATCATTTTGGCCAAAATGGTGCAAAAATGGAATTTTTCAATGACCCTGGGGTGGGCAAAAATCTCAATTTTTCAACTTGCTAAACTTTGGTCTCTTTTTCACAGAAATCAATAGCTAATCCTTCAGATAGAAGTCACTGACCAGAAGGGACCCTCTCGATAAGTATTTGGCTCAAAAATCATTTTGGCCAAAATGGTGGAAAAATGGAATTTTTTGATGACCCCGGGGTGGGCAAAAATCTCAATTTTTCAACTTGCTAAACTTTGGTCTCTTTATCACAGAAATCAATAGCTAATCCTTCAGATAGAAGTCATTGACCAGAAAGGACCCTCTCGGTAAGTATTTGGCTCAAAAATCATTTTGGCCAAAATGGTGGAAAAATGGAATTTTTCGATGACCCCGGGGTGGGCAAAAAATCTCAATTTTTCAACTTGCTAAACTTTGGTCTCTTTTTCACAGAAATCAATAGCTAATCCTTCAGATAGAAGTCACTGACCAGAAGGGACCCTCTCGGTAAGTATTTGGCTCAAAAATCATTTTGGCCAAATTGGTGGAGAAATGGAATTTTTCAATGACCCCGGGGTGGGCAAAAATCTCAATTTTTCAACTTGCTAAACTTTGGTCTCTCTTTCACAGAAATCAATAGCTAATCCTTCAGATAGAAGTCACTGACCAGAAGGGACCCTCTCGGTAAGTATTTGGCTCAAAAATCATTTTGGCCAAAATGGTGGAAAAATGGAATTTTTCAATGACCCTGGGGTGGGCAAAAATCTCAATTTTTCAACTTCCTAAACTTTGGTCTCTTTTTCACAGAAATCAATAGCTAATCCTTCAGATAGAAGTCACTGACCAGAAGGGACCCTCTCGGTAAGTATTTGGCTCAAAAATGATTTTGGCCAAAATGGTGGAAAATTGGAATTTTTTGATGACCCCGGGGTGGGCAAAAATCTCAATTTTTCAATTTGCTAAACTTTGGTCTCTTTTTCACAGAAATCAATAGCTAATCCTTCAGATAGAAGTCACTGACCAGAAGGGACCCTCTCGGTAAGTATTTGGCTCAAAAATCATTTTGGCCAAAATGGTGGAAAAATGGAATTTTTCGATGACCCCGGGGTGGGCAAAAATCTCAATTTTTCAACTTGCTAAACTTTGGTCTCTTTATCACAGACATCAATAGCTAATCCTTCAGATAGAAGTCACTGACCAGAAGGGACCCTCTCAGTAAGTATTTGGCTCAAAAATCATTTTGGCCAAAATGGTGGAAAAATGGAATTTTTCAATGACCCCGGGGTGGGCAAAAATCTCAATTTTTCAACTTGCTAAACTTTGGTCTCTTTTTCACAGAAATCAATAGCTAATCCTTCAGATAGAAGTCACTGACCAGAAGGGACCCTCTCGGTAAGTATTTGGCTCAAAAATCATTTTGGCCAAAATGGTGGAAAAATGGAATTTTTTGATGACCCCGGGGTGGGCAAAAATCTCAATTTTTCAACTTGCTAAACTTTGGTCTCTCTTTCACAGAAATCAATAGCTAATCCTTCAGATAGAAGTCACTGACCAGAAGGGACCCTCTCGGTAAGTATTTGGCTCAAAAATCATTTTGGCCAAAATGGTGGAAAAATGGAATTTTTCGATGACCCTGGGGTGGGCAAAAATCTCAATTTTTCAACTTGCTAAACTTTGGTCTCTCTTTCACAGAAATCAATAGCTAATCCTTCAGATAGAAGTCACTGACCAGAAGGGACCCTCTCGGTAAGTTTTTGGCTCAAAAATCATTTTGGCCAAAATGGTGCAAAAATGGAATTTTTCAATGACCCTGGGGTGGGCAAAAATCTCAATTTTTCAACTTGCTAAACTTTGGTCTCTTTTTCACAGAAATCAATAGCTAATCCTTCAGATAGAAGTCACTGACCAGAAGGGACCCTCTCGGTAAGTATTTGGCTCAAAAATCATTTTGGCCAAAATGGTGGAAAAATGGAATTTTTTGATGACCCCGGGGTGGGCAAAAATCTCAATTTTTCAACTTGCTAAACTTTGGTCTCTCTTTCACAGAAATCAATAGCTAATCCTTCAGATAGAAGTCACTGACCAGAAGGGACCCTCTCGGTAAGTATTTGGCTCAAAAATCATTTTGGCCAAAATGGTGGAAAAATGGAATTTTTCGATGACCCCGGGATGGGCAAAAATCTCAATTTTTCAACTTGCTAAACTTTGGTCCCTTTATCACAGAAATCAATAGCTAATCCTTCAGATAGAAGTCACCGACCAGAAGGGACCCTCTCGGTAAGTATTTGGCTCAAAAATCATTTTGGCCGAAATGGTGGAAAAATGGAATTTTTCGATGACCCCGGGGTGGGCAAAAATCTCAATTTTTCAACTTGCTAAACTTTGGTCTCTTTTTCACAGAAATCAATAGCTAATCCTTTAGATAGAAGTCACTGACCAGAAGGGACCCTCTCGGTAAGTATTTGGCTCAAAAATCATTTTGGCCAAAATGGTGGAAAAATGGAATTTTTCAATGACCCCGGGGTTGGGAAAAATCTCAATTTTTCAACTTGCTAAACTTTGGTCTCTTTTTCACAGAAATCAATAGCTAATCCTTCAGATAGAAGTCACTGAGCAGAAAGGACCCTCTCGGTAAGTATTTGGCTCAAAAATCATTTTGGCCAAAATGGTGGAAAAATGGAATTTTTCGATGACCCCGGGGTGGGCAAAAATCTCAATTTTTCAACTTGCTAAACTTTGGTCTCTTTATCACAGAAATCAATAGCTAATCCTTCAGATAGAAGTCACTGACCAGAAGGGACCCTCTCGGTAAGTATTTGGCTCAAAAATCATTTTGGCCAAAATGGTGGAAAAATGGAATTTTTCGATGACCCTGGGGTGGGCAAAAATCTGAATTTTTCAACTTGCTAAACTTTGGTCTCTTTTTCACAGAAATCAATAGCTAATCCTTCAGATAGAAGTCACTGACCAGAAGGGACCCTCTCGGTAAGTATTTGGCTCAAAAATCATTTTGGCCAAAATGGTGGAAAAATGGAATTTTTCGATGACCCCGGGGTGGGCAAAAATCTCAATTTTTCAACTTGCTAAACTTTGGTCTCTCTTTCACAGAAATCAATAGCTAATCCTTCAGATAGAAGTCACTGACCAGAAGGGACCCTCTCAGTAAGTATTTGGCTCAAAAATCATTTTGGCCAAAATGGTGGAAAAATGGAATTTTTCAATGACCCCGGGATGGGCAAAAATCTCAATTTTTCAACTTGCTAAACTTTGGTCCCTTTATCACAGAAATCAATAGCTAATCCTTCAGATAGAAGTCACCGACCAGAAGGGACCCTCTCGGTAAGTATTTGGCTCAAAAATCATTTTGGCCGAAATGGTGGAAAAATGGAATTTTTCGATGACCCCGGGGTGGGCAAAAATCTCAATTTTTCAACTTGCTAAACTTTGGTCTCTTTTTCACAGAAATCAATAGCTAATCCTTTAGATAGAAGTCACTGACCAGAAGGGACCCTCTCGGTAAGTATTTGGCTCAAAAATCATTTTGGCCAAAATGGTGGAAAAATGGAATTTTTCAATGACCCCGGGGTTGGGAAAAATCTCAATTTTTCAACTTGCTAAACTTTGGTCTCTTTTTCACAGAAATCAATAGCTAATCCTTCAGATAGAAGTCACTGACCAGAAAGGACCCTCTCGGTAAGTATTTGGCTCAAAAATCATTTTGGCCAAAATGGTGGAAAAATGGAATTTTTCGATGACCCCGGGGTGGGCAAAAATCTCAATTTTTCAACTTGCTAAACTTTGGTCTCTTTATCACAGAAATCAATAGCTAATCCTTCAGATAGAAGTCACCGACCAGAAGGGACCCTCTCGGTAAGTATTTGGCTCAAAAATCATTTTGGCCGAAATGGTGGAAAAATGGAATTTTTCGATGACCCCGGGGTGGGCAAAAATCTCAATTTTTCAACTTGCTAAACTTTGGTCTCTTTTTCACAGAAATCAATAGCTAATCCTTTAGATAGAAGTCACTGACCAGAAGGGACCCTCTCGGTAAGTATTTGGCTCAAAAATCATTTTGGCCAAAATGGTGGAAAAATGGAATTTTTCAATGACCCCGGGGTTGGGAAAAATCTCAATTTTTCAACTTGCTAAACTTTGGTCTCTTTTTCACAGAAATCAATAGCTAATCCTTCAGATAGAAGTCACTGACCAGAAAGGACCCTCTCGGTAAGTATTTGGCTCAAAAATCATTTTGGCCAAAATGGTGGAAAAATGGAATTTTTCGATGACCCCGGGGTGGGCAAAAATCTCAATTTTTCAACTTGCTAAACTTTGGTCTCTTTATCACAGAAATCAATAGCTAATCCTTCAGATAGAAGTCACTGACCAGAAGGGACCCTCTCGGTAAGTATTTGGCTCAAAAATCATTTTGGCCAAAATGGTGGAAAAATGGAATTTTTCGATGACCCCGGGGTGATCAAAAATCTCAATTTTTCAACTTGCTAAACTTTGGTCTCTTTTTCACAGAAATCAATAGCTAATCCTTCAGATAGAAGTCACTGACCAGAAGGGACCCTCTCGGTAAGTATTTGGCTCAAAAATCATTTTGGCCAAAATGGTGGAAAAATGGAATTTTTCAATGACCCCGGGGTGGGCAAAAATCTCAATTTTTCAACTTGCTAAACTTTGGTCTCTTTTTCACAGAAATCAATAGCTAATCCTTCAGATAGAAGTCACTGACCAGAAGGGACCCTCTCGGTAAGTATTTGGCTCAAAAATCATTTTGGCCAAATTGGTGGAGAAATGGAATTTTTCAATGACCCCGGGGTGGGCAAAAATCTCAATTTTTCAACTTGCTAAACTTTGGTCTCTCTTTCACAGAAATCAATAGCTAATCCTTCAGATAGAAGTCACTGACCAGAAGGGACCCTCTCGGTAAGTTTTTGGCTCAAAAATCATTTTGGCCAAAATGGTGCAAAAATGGAATTTTTCAATGACCCTGGGGTGGGCAAAAATCTCAATTTTTCAACTTGCTAAACTTTGGTCTCTCTTTCACAGAAATCAATAGCTAATCCTTCAGATAGAAGTCACTGACCAGAAGGGACCCTCTCGGTAAGTTTTTGGCTCAAAAATCATTTTGGCCAAAATGGTGCAAAAATGGAATTTTTTCAATGACCCTGGGGTGGGCAAAAATCTCAATTTTTCAACTTGCTAAACTTTGGTCTCTTTATCACAGAAATCAATAGCTAATCCTTCAGATAGAAGTCATTGACCAGAAGGGACCCTCTCGGTAAGTATTTGGCTCAAAAATCATTTTGGCCAAAATGGTGGAAAAATGGAATTTTTTGATGACCCCGGGGTGGGCAAAAATCTCAATTTTTCAACTTGCTAAACTTTGGTCTCTCTTTCACAGAAATCAATAGCTAATCCTTCAGATAGAAGTCACTGACAAGAAGGGACCCTCTCGGTAAGTATTTGGCTCAAAAATCATTTTGGCCAAAATGGTGGAAAAATGGAATTTTTCGATGACCCCGGGATGGGCAAAAATCTCAATTTTTCAACTTGCTAAACTTTGGTCTCTTTTTCACAGAAATCAATAGCTAATCCTTCAGATAGAAGTCACTGACCAGAAGGGACCCTCTCGGTAAGTATTTGGCTCAAAAATCATTTTGGCCAAAATGGTGGAAAAATGGAATTTTTCAATGACCCCGGGGTTGGGAAAAATCTCAATTTTTCAACTTGCTAAACTTTGGTCTCTTTTTCACAGAAATCAATAGCTAATCCTTCAGATAGAAGTCACTGACCAGAAAGGACCCTCTCGATAAGTATTTGGCTCAAAAATCATTTTGGCCAAAATGGTGGAAAAATGGAATTTTTCGATGACCCCGGGGTGGGCAAAAATCTCAATTTTTCAACTTGCTAAACTTTGGTCTCTTTATCACAGAAATCAATAGCTAATCCTTCAGATAGAAGTCACTGACCAGAAGGGACCCTCTCGGTAAGTATTTGGCTCAAAAATCATTTTGGCCAAAATGGTGGAAAAATGGAATTTTTCGATGACCCCGGGGTGATCAAAAATCTCAATTTTTCAACTTGCTAAACTTTGGTCTCTTTTTCACAGAAATCAATAGCTAATCCTTCAGATAGAAGTCACTGACCAGAAGGGACCCTCTCGGTAAGTATTTGGCTCAAAAATCATTTTGGCCAAAATGGTGGAAAAATGGAATTTTTCAATGACCCCGGGGTGGGCAAAAATCTCAATTTTTCAACTTGCTAAACTTTGGTCTCTTTTTCACAGAAATCAATAGCTAATCCTTCAGATAGAAGTCACTGACCAGAAGGGACCCTCTCGGTAAGTATTTGGCTCAAAAATCATTTTGGCCAAATTGGTGGAGAAATGGAATTTTTCAATGACCCCGGGGTGGGCAAAAATCTCAATTTTTCAACTTGCTAAACTTTGGTCTCTCTTTCACAGAAATCAATAGCTAATCCTTCAGATAGAAGTCACTGACCAGAAGGGACCCTCTCGGTAAGTTTTTGGCTCAAAAATCATTTTGGCCAAAATGGTGCAAAAATGGAATTTTTCAATGACCCTGGGGTGGGCAAAAATCTCAATTTTTCAACTTGCTAAACTTTGGTCTCTTTTTCACAGAAATCAATAGCTAATCCTTCAGATAGAAGTCACTGACCAGAAGGGACCCTCTCGGTAAGTATTTGGCTCAAAAATCATTTTGGCCAAAATGGTGGAAAAATGGAATTTTTTGATGACCCCGGGGTGGGCAAAAATCTCAATTTTTCAACTTGCTAAACTTTGGTCTCTCTTTCACAGAAATCAATAGCTAATCCTTCAGATAGAAGTCACTGACCAGAAGGGACCCTCTCGGTAAGTATTTGGCTCAAAAATCATTTTGGCCAAAATGGTGGAAAAATGGAATTTTTCGATGACCCCGGGATGGGCAAAAATCTCAATTTTTCAACTTGCTAAACTTTGGTCCCTTTATCACAGAAATCAATAGCTAATCCTTCAGATAGAAGTCACCGACCAGAAGGGACCCTCTCGGTAAGTATTTGGCTCAAAAATCATTTTGGCCGAAATGGTGGAAAAATGGAATTTTTCGATGACCCCGGGGTGGGCAAAAATCTCAATTTTTCAACTTGCTAAACTTTGGTCTCTTTTTCACAGAAATCAATAGCTAATCCTTTAGATAGAAGTCACTGACCAGAAGGGACCCTCTCGGTAAGTATTTGGCTCAAAAATCATTTTGGCCAAAATGGTGGAAAAATGGAATTTTTCAATGACCCCGGGGTTGGGAAAAATCTCAATTTTTCAACTTGCTAAACTTTGGTCTCTTTTTCACAGAAATCAATAGCTAATCCTTCAGATAGAAGTCACTGAGCAGAAAGGACCCTCTCGGTAAGTATTTGGCTCAAAAATCATTTTGGCCAAAATGGTGGAAAAATGGAATTTTTCGATGACCCCGGGGTGGGCAAAAATCTCAATTTTTCAACTTGCTAAACTTTGGTCTCTTTATCACAGAAATCAATAGCTAATCCTTCAGATAGAAGTCACTGACCAGAAGGGACCCTCTCGGTAAGTATTTGGCTCAAAAATCATTTTGGCCAAAATGGTGGAAAAATGGAATTTTTCGATGACCCTGGGGTGGGCAAAAATCTGAATTTTTCAACTTGCTAAACTTTGGTCTCTTTTTCACAGAAATCAATAGCTAATCCTTCAGATAGAAGTCACTGACCAGAAGGGACCCTCTCGGTAAGTATTTGGCTCAAAAATCATTTTGGCCAAAATGGTGGAAAAATGGAATTTTTCGATGACCCCGGGGTGGGCAAAAATCTCAATTTTTCAACTTGCTAAACTTTGGTCTCTCTTTCACAGAAATCAATAGCTAATCCTTCAGATAGAAGTCACTGACCAGAAGGGACCCTCTCAGTAAGTATTTGGCTCAAAAATCATTTTGGCCAAAATGGTGGAGAAATGGAATTTTTCAATGACCCCGGGATGGGCAAAAATCTCAATTTTTCAACTTGCTAAACTTTGGTCCCTTTATCACAGAAATTAATAGCTAATCCTTCAGATAGAAGTCATTGACCAGAAAGGACCCTCTCGGTAAGTATTTGGCTCAAAAATCATTTTGGCCAAAATGGTGGAAAAATGGAATTTTTCGATGACCCCGGGGTGGGCAAAAATCTCAATTTTTCAACTTGCTAAACTTTGGTCTCTCTTTCACAGAAATCAATAGCTAATCCTTCAGATAGAAGTCACTGACCAGAAGGGACCCTCTCAGTAAGTATTTGGCTCAAAAATCATTTTGGCCAAAATGGTGGAAAAATGGAATTTTTCAATGACCCCGGGGTGGGCAAAAATCTCAATTTTTCAACTTGCTAAACTTTGGTCTCTTTTTCACAGAAATCAATAGCTAATCCTTCAGATAGAAGTCACTGACCAGAAGGGACCCTCTCGGTAAGTATTTGGCTCAAAAATGATTTTTGCCAAAATGGTGGAAAAATGGAATTTTTTGATGACCCCGGGGTGGGCAAAAATCTAAATTTTTCAATTTGCTAAACTTTGGTCTCTTTTTCACAGAAATCAATAGCTAATCCTTCAGATAGAAGTCACTGACCAGAAGGGACCCTCTCGGTAAGTATTTGGCTCAAAAATCATTTTGGCCGAAATGGTGGAAAAATGGAATTTTTCGATGACCCCGGGGTGGGCAAAAATCTCAATTTTTCAACTTGCTAAACTTTGGTCTCTTTTTCACAGAAATCAATAGCTAATCCTTTAGATAGAAGTCACTGACCAGAAGGGACCCTCTCGGTAAGTATTTGGCTCAAAAATCATTTTGGCCAAAATGGTGGAAAAATGGAATTTTTCAATGACCCCGGGGTTGGGAAAAATCTCAATTTTTCAACTTGCTAAACTTTGGTCTCTTTTTCACAGAAATCAATAGCTAATCCTTCAGATAGAAGTCACTGACCAGAAAGGACCCTCTCGGTAAGTATTTGGCTCAAAAATCATTTTGGCCAAAATGGTGGAAAAATGGAATTTTTCGATGACCCCGGGGTGGGCAAAAATCTCAATTTTTCAACTTGCTAAACTTTGGTCTCTTTATCACAGAAATCAATAGCTAATCCTTCAGATAGAAGTCACTGACCAGAAGGGACCCTCTCGGTAAGTATTTGGCTCAAAAATCATTTTGGCCAAAATGGTGGAAAAATGGAATTTTTCGATGACCCCGGGGTGATCAAAAATCTCAATTTTTCAACTTGCTAAACTTTGGTCTCTTTTTCACAGAAATCAATAGCTAATCCTTCAGATAGAAGTCACTGACCAGAAGGGACCCTCTCGGTAAGTATTTGGCTCAAAAATCATTTTGGCCAAAATGGTGGAAAAATGGAATTTTTCAATGACCCCGGGGTGGGCAAAAATCTCAATTTTTCAACTTGCTAAACTTTGGTCTCTTTTTCACAGAAATCAATAGCTAATCCTTCAGATAGAAGTCACTGACCAGAAGGGACCCTCTCGGTAAGTATTTGGCTCAAAAATCATTTTGGCCAAATTGGTGGAGAAATGGAATTTTTCAATGACCCCGGGGTGGGCAAAAATCTCAATTTTTCAACTTGCTAAACTTTGGTCTCTCTTTCACAGAAATCAATAGCTAATCCTTCAGATAGAAGTCACTGACCAGAAGGGACCCTCTCGGTAAGTTTTTGGCTCAAAAATCATTTTGGCCAAAATGGTGGAAAAATGGAATTTTTCGATGACCCCGGGGTGGGCAAAAATCTCAATTTTTCAACTTGCTAAACTTTGGTCTCTTTTTCACAGAAATCAATAGCTAATCCTTTAGATAGAAGTCACTGACCAGAAGGGACCCTCTCGGTAAGTATTTGGCTCAAAAATCATTTTGGCCAAAATGGTGGAAAAATGGAATTTTTCAATGACCCCGGGGTTGGGAAAAATCTCAATTTTTCAACTTGCTAAACTTTGGTCTCTTTTTCACAGAAATCAATAGCTAATCCTTCAGATAGAAGTCACTGACCAGAAAGGACCCTCTCGGTAAGTATTTGGCTCAAAAATCATTTTGGCCAAAATGGTGGAAAAATGGAATTTTTCGATGACCCCGGGGTGGGCAAAAATCTCAATTTTTCAACTTGCTAAACTTTGGTCTCTTTATCACAGAAATCAATAGCTAATCCTTCAGATAGAAGTCACTGACCAGAAGGGACCCTCTCGGTAAGTATTTGGCTCAAAAATCATTTTGGCCAAAATGGTGGAAAAATGGAATTTTTCGATGACCCCGGGGTGATCAAAAATCTCAATTTTTCAACTTGCTAAACTTTGGTCTCTTTTTCACAGAAATCAATAGCTAATCCTTCAGATAGAAGTCACTGACCAGAAGGGACCCTCTCGGTAAGTATTTGGCTCAAAAATCATTTTGGCCAAAATGGTGGAAAAATGGAATTTTTCAATGACCCCGGGGTGGGCAAAAATCTCAATTTTTCAACTTGCTAAACTTTGGTCTCTTTTTCACAGAAATCAATAGCTAATCCTTCAGATAGAAGTCACTGACCAGAAGGGACCCTCTCGGTAAGTATTTGGCTCAAAAATCATTTTGGCCAAATTGGTGGAGAAATGGAATTTTTCAATGACCCCGGGGTGGGCAAAAATCTCAATTTTTCAACTTGCTAAACTTTGGTCTCTCTTTCACAGAAATCAATAGCTAATCCTTCAGATAGAAGTCACTGACCAGAAGGGACCCTCTCGGTAAGTTTTTGGCTCAAAAATCATTTTGGCCAAAATGGTGCAAAAATGGAATTTTTCAATGACCCTGGGGTGGGCAAAAATCTCAATTTTTCAACTTGCTAAACTTTGGTCTCTTTTTCACAGAAATCAATAGCTAATCCTTCAGATAGAAGTCACTGACCAGAAGGGACCCTCTCGGTAAGTTTTTGGCTCAAAAATCATTTTGGCCAAAATGGTGCAAAAATGGAATTTTTCAATGACCCTGGGGTGGGCAAAAATCTCAATTTTTCAACTTGCTAAACTTTGGTCTCTTTTTCACAGAAATCAATAGCTAATCCTTCAGATAGAAGTCACTGACCAGAAGGGACCCTCTCGGTAAGTATTTGGCTCAAAAATCATTTTGGCCAAAATGGTGGAAAAATGGAATTTTTTGATGACCCCGGGGTGGGCAAAAATCTCAATTTTTCAACTTGCTAAACTTTGGTCTCTTTATCACAGAAATCAATAGCTAATCCTTCAGATAGAAGTCATTGACCAGAAAGGACCCTCTCGGTAAGTATTTGGCTCAAAAATCATTTTGGCCAAAATGGTGGAAAAATGGAATTTTTCGATGACCCCGGGGTGGGCAAAAATCTCAATTTTTCAACTTGCTAAACTTTGGTCTCTCTTTCACAGAAATCAATAGCTAATCCTTCAGATAGAAGTCACTGACCAGAAGGGACCCTCTCAGTAAGTATTTGGCTCAAAAATCATTTTGGCCAAAATGGTGGAAAAATGGAATTTTTCAATGACCCCGGGGTGGGCAAAAATCTCAATTTTTCAACTTGCTAAACTTTGGTCTCTTTTTCACAGAAATCAATAGCTAATCCTTCAGATAGAAGTCACTGACCAGAAGGGACCCTCTCGGTAAGTATTTGGCTCAAAAATCATTTTGGCCAAAATGGTGCAAAAATGGAATTTTTCAATGACCCTGGGGTGGGCAAAAATCTCAATTTTTCAACTTGCTAAACTTTGGTCTCTTTTTCACAGAAATCAATAGCTAATCCTTCAGATAGAAGTCACTGACCAGAAGGGACCCTCTCGATAAGTATTTGGCTCAAAAATCATTTTGGCCAAAATGGTGGAAAAATGGAATTTTTTGATGACCCCGGGGTGGGCAAAAATCTCAATTTTTCAACTTGCTAAACTTTGGTCTCTTTATCACAGAAATCAATAGCTAATCCTTCAGATAGAAGTCATTGACCAGAAAGGACCCTCTCGGTAAGTATTTGGCTCAAAAATCATTTTGGCCAAAATGGTGGAAAAATGGAATTTTTCGATGACCCCGGGGTGGGCAAAAATCTCAATTTTTCAACTTGCTAAACTTTGGTCTCTTTTTCACAGAAATCAATAGCTAATCCTTTAGATAGAAGTCACTGACCAGAAGGGACCCTCTCGGTAAGTATTTGGCTCAAAAATCATTTTGGCCAAAATGGTGGAAAAATGGAATTTTTCAATGACCCCGGGGTTGGGAAAAATCTCAATTTTTCAACTTGCTAAACTTTGGTCTCTTTTTCACAGAAATCAATAGCTAATCCTTCAGATAGAAGTCACTGACCAGAAAGGACCCTCTCGGTAAGTATTTGGCTCAAAAATCATTTTGGCCAAAATGGTGGAAAAATGGAATTTTTCGATGACCCCGGGGTGGGCAAAAATCTCAATTTTTCAACTTGCTAAACTTTGGTCTCTTTATCACAGAAATCAATAGCTAATCCTTCAGATAGAAGTCACTGACCAGAAGGGACCCTCTCGGTAAGTATTTGGCTCAAAAATCATTTTGGCCAAAATGGTGGAAAAATGGAATTTTTCGATGACCCCGGGGTGATCAAAAATCTCAATTTTTCAACTTGCTAAACTTTGGTCTCTTTTTCACAGAAATCAATAGCTAATCCTTCAGATAGAAGTCACTGACCAGAAGGGACCCTCTCGGTAAGTATTTGGCTCAAAAATCATTTTGGCCAAAATGGTGGAAAAATGGAATTTTTCAATGACCCCGGGGTGGGCAAAAATCTCAATTTTTCAACTTGCTAAACTTTGGTCTCTTTTTCACAGAAATCAATAGCTAATCCTTCAGATAGAAGTCACTGACCAGAAGGGACCCTCTCGGTAAGTATTTGGCTCAAAAATCATTTTGGCCAAATTGGTGGAGAAATGGAATTTTTCAATGACCCCGGGGTGGGCAAAAATCTCAATTTTTCAACTTGCTAAACTTTGGTCTCTCTTTCACAGAAATCAATAGCTAATCCTTCAGATAGAAGTCACTGACCAGAAGGGACCCTCTCGGTAAGTTTTTGGCTCAAAAATCATTTTGGCCAAAATGGTGCAAAAATGGAATTTTTCAATGACCCTGGGGTGGGCAAAAATCTCAATTTTTCAACTTGCTAAACTTTGGTCTCTTTTTCACAGAAATCAATAGCTAATCCTTCAGATAGAAGTCACTGACCAGAAGGGACCCTCTCGGTAAGTATTTGGCTCAAAAATCATTTTGGCCAAAATGGTGGAAAAATGGAATTTTTTGATGACCCCGGGGTGGGCAAAAATCTCAATTTTTCAACTTGCTAAACTTTGGTCTCTTTATCACAGAAATCAATAGCTAATCCTTCAGATAGAAGTCATTGACCAGAAAGGACCCTCTCGGTAAGTATTTGGCTCAAAAATCATTTTGGCCAAAATGGTGGAAAAATGGAATTTTTCGATGACCCCGGGGTGGGCAAAAATCTCAATTTTTCAACTTGCTAAACTTTGGTCTCTCTTTCACAGAAATCAATAGCTAATCCTTCAGATAGAAGTCACTGACCAGAAGGGACCCTCTCAGTAAGTATTTGGCTCAAAAATCATTTTGGCCAAAATGGTGGAAAAATGGAATTTTTCAATGACCCCGGGGTGGGCAAAAATCTCAATTTTTCAACTTGCTAAACTTTGGTCTCTTTTTCACAGAAATCAATAGCTAATCCTTCAGATAGAAGTCACTGACCAGAAGGGACCCTCTCGGTAAGTATTTGGCTCAAAAATCATTTTGGCCAAAATGGTGCAAAAATGGAATTTTTCAATGACCCTGGGGTGGGCAAAAATCTCAATTTTTCAACTTGCTAAACTTTGGTCTCTTTTTCACAGAAATCAATAGCTAATCCTTCAGATAGAAGTCACTGACCAGAAGGGACCCTCTCGATAAGTATTTGGCTCAAAAATCATTTTGGCCAAAATGGTGGAAAAATGGAATTTTTTGATGACCCCGGGTTGGGCAAAAATCTCAATTTTTCAACTTGCTAAACTTTGGTCTCTTTATCACAGAAATCAATAGCTAATCCTTCAGATAGAAGTCATTGACCAGAAAGGACCCTCTCGGTAAGTATTTGGCTCAAAAATCATTTTGGCCAAAATGGTGGAAAAATGGAATTTTTCGATGACCCCGGGGTGGGCAAAAATCTCAATTTTTCAACTTGCTAAACTTTGGTCTCTCTTTCACAGAAATCAATAGCTAATCCTTCAGATAGAAGTCACTGACCAGAAGGGACCCTCTCAGTAAGTATTTGGCTCAAAAATCATTTTGGCCAAAATGGTCGAAAAATGGAATTTTTCAATGACCCCGGGGTGGGCAAAAATCTCAATTTTTCAACTTGCTAAACTTTGGTCTCTTTTTCACAGAAATCAATAGCTAATCCTTCAGATAGAAGTCACTGACCAGAAGGGACCCTCTCGGTAAGTATTTGGCTCAAAAATCATTTTGGCCAAATTGGTGGAGAAATGGAATTTTTCAATGACCCCGGGGTGGGCAAAAATCTCAATTTTTCAACTTGCTAAACTTTGGTCTCTCTTTCACAGAAATCAATAGCTAATCCTTCAGATAGAAGTCACTGACCAGAAGGGACCCTCTCGGTAAGTTTTTGGCTCAAAAATCATTTTGGCCAAAATGGTGCAAAAATGGAATTTTTCAATGACCCTGGGGTGGGCAAAAATCTCAATTTTTCAACTTGCTAAACTTTGGTCTCTTTTTCACAGAAATCAATAGCTAATCCTTCAGATAGAAGTCACTGACCAGAAGGGACCCTCTCGATAAGTATTTGGCTCAAAAATCATTTTGGCCAAAATGGTGGAAAAATGGAATTTTTTGATGACCCCGGGGTGGGCAAAAATCTCAATTTTTCAACTTGCTAAACTTTGGTCTCTTTATCACAGAAATCAATAGCTAATCCTTCAGATAGAAGTCATTGACCAGAAAGGACCCTCTCGGTAAGTATTTGGCTCAAAAATCATTTTGGCCAAAATGGTGGAAAAATGGAATTTTTCGATGACCCCGGGGTGGGCAAAAATCTCAATTTTTCAACTTGCTAAACTTTGGTCTCTCTTTCACAGAAATCAATAGCTAATCCTTCAGATAGAAGTCACTGACCAGAAGGGACCCTCTCAGTAAGTATTTGGCTCAAAAATCATTTTGGCCAAAATGGTCGAAAAATGGAATTTTTCAATGACCCCGGGGTGGGCAAAAATCTCAATTTTTCAACTTGCTAAACTTTGGTCTCTTTTTCACAGAAATCAATAGCTAATCCTTCAGATAGAAGTCACTGACCAGAAGGGACCCTCTCGGTAAGTATTTGGCTCAAAAATCATTTTGGCCAAATTGGTGGAGAAATGGAATTTTTCAATGACCCCGGGGTGGGCAAAAATCTCAATTTTTCAACTTGCTAAACTTTGGTCTCTCTTTCACAGAAATCAATAGCTAATCCTTCAGATAGAAGTCACTGACCAGAAGGGACCCTCTCGGTAAGTATTTGGCTCAAAAATCATTTTGGCCAAAATGGTGGAAAAATGGAATTTTTCAATGACCCTGGGGTGGGCAAAATTCTCAATTTTTCAACTTGCTAAACTTTGGTCTCTTTTTCACAGAAATCAATAGCTAATCCTTCAGATAGAAGTCACTGACCAGAAGGGACCCTCTCGGTAAGTATTTGGCTCAAAAATGATTTTGGCCAAAATGGTGGAAAAATGGAATTTTTTGATGACCCCGGGGTGGGCAAAAATCTAAATTTTTCAATTTGCTAAACTTTGGTCTCTTTGTCACAGAAATCAATAGCTAATCCTTCAGATAGAAGTCACTGACCAGAAGGGACCCTCTCGGTAAGTATTTGGCTCAAAAATCATTTTGGCCAAAATGGTGGAAAAATGGAATTTTTCGATGACCCCGGGGTGGGCAAAAATCTCAATTTTTCAACTTGCTAAACTTTGGTCTCTTTATCACAGACATCAATAGCTAATCCTTCAGATAGAAGTCACTGACCAGAAGGGACCCTCTCAGTAAGTATTTGGCTCAAAAATCATTTTGGCCAAAATGGTGGAAAAATGGAATTTTTCAATGATCCCGGGGTGGGCAAAAATCTCAATTTTTCAACTTGCTAAACTTTGGTCTCTTTTTCACAGAAATCAATAGCTAATCCTTCAGATAGAAGTCACTGACCAGAAGGGACCCTCTCGGTAAGTATTTGGCTCAAAAATCATTTTGGCCAAAATGGTGGAAAAATGGAATTTTTCAATGACCCCGGGGTGGGCAAAAATCTCAATTTTTCAACTTGCTAAACTTTGGTCTGTGTATCACAGAAATCAATAGCTAATCCTTCAGATAGAAGTCACTGACCAGAAGGGACCCTCTCGGTAAGTATTTGGCTCAAAAATCATTTTGGCCAAATTGGTGGAGAAATGGAATTTTTCAATGACCCCGGGGTGGGCAAAAATCTCAATTTTTCAACTTGCTAAACTTTGGTCTCTCTTTCACAGAAATCAATAGCTAATCCTTCAGATAGAAGTCACTGACCAGAAGGGACCCTCTCGGTAAGTTTTTGGCTCAAAAATCATTTTGGCCAAAATGGTGCAAAAATGGAATTTTTCAATGACCCTGGGGTGGGCAAAAATCTCAATTTTTCAACTTGCTAAACTTTGGTCTATTTTTCACAGAAATCAATAGCTAATCCTTCAGATAGAAGTCACTGACCAGAAGGGACCCTCTCGGTAAGTATTTGGCTCAAAAATCATTTTGGCCAAAATGGTGGAAAAATGGAATTTTTTGATGACCCCGGGGTGGGCAAAAATCTCAATTTTTCAACTTGCTAAACTTTGGTCTGTGTATCACAGAAATCAATAGCTAATCCTTCAGATAGAAGTCATTGACCAGAAAGGACCCTCTCGGTAAGTATTTGGCTCAAAAATCATTTTGGCCAAAATGGTGGAAAAATGGAATTTTTCGATGACCCCGGGGTGGGGAAAAATCTCAATTTTTCAACTTGCTAAACTTTGGTCTCTCTTTCACAGAAATCAATAGCTAATCCTTCAGATAGAAGTCACTGACCAGAAGGGACCCTCTCAGTAAGTATTTGGCTCAAAAATCATTTTGGCCAAAATGGTGGAAAAATGGAATTTTTCAATGACCCCGGGGTGGGCAAAAATCTCAATTTTTCAACTTGCTAAACTTTGGTCTCTTTTTCACAGAAATCAATAGCTAATCCTTCAGATAGAAGTCACTGACCAGAAGGGACCCTCTCGGTAAGTATTTGGCTCAAAAATGATTTTTGCCAAAATGGTGGAAAAATGGAATTTTTTGATGACCCCGGGGTGGGCAAAAATCTAAATTTTTCAATTTGCTAAACTTTGGTCTCTTTTTCACAGAAATCAATAGCTAATCCTTCAGATAGAAGTCACTGACCAGAAGGGACCCTCTCGGTAAGTATTTGGCTCAAAAATCATTTTGGCCAAAATGGTGGAAAAATGGAATTTTTCGATGACCCCGGGGTGGGCAAAAATCTCAATTTTTCAACTTGCTAAACTTTGGTCTCTTTATCACAGAAATAAATAGCTAATCCTTCAGATAGAAGTCACTGACCAGAAGGGACCCTCTCGGTAAGTATTTGGCTCAAAAATCATTTTGGCCAAAATGGTGGAAAAATGGAATTTTTCAATGACCCCGGGGTGGGCAAAAATCTCAATTTTTCAACTTGCTAAACTTTGGTCTCTTTTTCACAGAAATCAATAGCTAATCCTTCAGATAGAAGTCACTGACCAGAAGGGACCCTCTCGGTAAGTATTTGGCTCAAAAATCATTTTGGCCAAATTGGTGGAGAAATGGAATTTTTCAATGACCCCGGGGTGGGCAAAAATCTCAATTTTTCAACTTGCTAAACTTTGGTCTCTCTTTCACAGAAATCAATAGCTAATCCTTCAGATAGAAGTCACTGACCAGAAGGGACCCTCTCGGTAAGTTTTTGGCTCAAAAATCATTTTGGCCAAAATGGTGCAAAAATGGAATTTTTCAATGACCCTGGGGTGGGCAAAAATCTCAATTTTTCAACTTGCTAAACTTTGGTCTCTTTTTCACAGAAATCAATAGCTAATCCTTCAGATAGAAGTCACTGACCAGAAGGGACCCTCTCGGTAAGTATTTGGCTCAAAAATCATTTTGGCCAAAATGGTGGAAAAATGGAATTTTTTGATGACCCCGGGGTGGGCAAAAATCTCAATTTTTCAACTTGCTAAACTTTGGTCTGTTTATCACAGAAATCAATAGCTAATCCTTCAGATAGAAGTCATTGACCAGAAGGGACCCTCTCGGTAAGTATTTGGCTCAAAAATCATTTTGGCCAAAATGGTGGAAAAATGGAATTTTTCGATGACCCCGGGGTGGGGAAAAATCTCAATTTTTCAACTTGCTAAACTTTGGTCTCTCTTTCACAGAAATCAATAGCTAATCCTTCAGATAGAAGTCACTGACCAGAAGGGACCCTCTCGGTAAGTATTTGGCTCAAAAATCATTTTGGCCAAAATGGTGGAAAAATGGAATTTTTCAATGACCCCGGGGTGGGCAAAAATCTCAATTTTTCAACTTGCTAAACTTTGGTCTCTTTATCACAGAAATCAATAGCTAATCCTTCAGATAGAAGTCACTGACCAGAAGGGACCCTCTCGGTAAGTATTTGGCTCAAAAATCATTTTGGCCAAATTGGTGGAGAAATGGAATTTTTCAATGACCCCGGGGTGGGCAAAAATCTCAATTTTTCAACTTGCTAAACTTTGGTCTCTCTTTCACAGAAATCAATAGCTAATCCTTCAGATAGAAGTCACTGACCAGAAGGGACCCTCTCGGTAAGTTTTTGGCTCAAAAATCATTTTGGCCAAAATGGTGGAAAAATGGAATTTTTCAATGACCCTGGGGTGGGCAAAAATCTCAATTTTTCAACTTGCTAAACTTTGGTCTCTTTTTCACAGAAATCAATAGCTAATCCTTCAGATAGAAGTCATTGACCAGAAGGGACCCTCTCGGTAAGTATTTGGCTCAAAAATCATTTTGGCCAAAATGGTGGAAAAATTGGAATTTTTTGATGACCCCGGGGTGGGCAAAAATCTCAATTTTTCAACTTGCTAAACTTTGGTCTCTTTATCACAGAAATCAATAGCTAATCCTTCAGATAGAAGTCATTGACCAGAAAGGACCCTCTCGGTAAGTATTTGGCTCAAAAATCATTTTGGCCAAAATGGTGGAAAAATGGAATTTTTCGATGACCCCGGGGTGGGCAAAAATCTCAATTTTTCAACTTGCTAAACTTTGGTCTCTCTTTCACAGAAATCAATAGCTAATCCTTCAGATAGAAGTCACTGACCAGAAGGGACCCTCTCAGTAAGTATTTGGCTCAAAAATCATTTTGGCCAAAATGGTGGAAAAATGGAATTTTTCAATGACCCCGGGGTGGGCAAAAATCTCAATTTTTCAACTTGCTAAACTTTGGTCTCTTTTTCACAGAAATCAATAGCTAATCCTTCAGATAGAAGTCACTGACCAGAAGGGACCCTCTCGGTAAGTATTTGGCTCAAAAATCATTTTGGCCAAATTGGTGGAGAAATGGAATTTTTCAATGACCCCGGGGTGGGCAAAAATCTCAATTTTTCAATTTGCTAAACTTTGGTCTCTCTTTCACAGAAATCAATAGCTAATCCTTCAGATAGAAGTCACTGACCAGAAGGGACCCTCTCGGTAAGTATTTGGCTCAAAAATCATTTTGGCCAAAATGGTGGAAAAATGGAATTTTTCAATGACCCTGGGGTGGGCAAAAATCTCAATTTTTCAACTTCCTAAACTTTGGTCTCTTTTTCACAGAAATCAATAGCTAATCCTTCAGATAGAAGTCACTGACCAGAAGGGACCCTCTCGGTAAGTATTTGGCTCAAAAATCATTTTGGCCAAAATGGTGGAAAAATGGAATTTTTCAATGACCCTGGGGTGGGCAAAAATCTCAATTTTTCAACTTGCTAAACTTTGGTCTCTTTTTCACAGAAATCAATAGCTAATCCTTCAGATAGAAGTCATTGACCAGAAGGGACCCTCTCGGTAAGTATTTGGCTCAAAAATCATTTTGGCCAAAATGGTGGAAAAGTTGGAATTTTTTGATGACCCCGGGGTGGGCAAAAATCTCAATTTTTCAACTTGCTAAACTTTGGTCTCTTTATCACAGAAATCAATAGCTAATCCTTCAGATAGAAGTCATTGACCAGAAAGGACCCTCTCGGTAAGTATTTGGCTCAAAAATCATTTTGGCCAAAATGGTGGAAAAATGGAATTTTTCGATGACCCCGGGGTGGGGAAAAATCTCAATTTTTCAACTTGCTAAACTTTGGTCTCTCTTTCACAGAAATCAATAGCTAATCCTTCAGATAGAAGTCACTGACCAGAAGGGACCCTCTCAGTAAGTATTTGGCTCAAAAATCATTTTGGCCAATATGGTGGAAAAATGGAATTTTTCAATGACCCCGGGGTGGGCAAAAATCTCAATTTTTCAACTTGCTAAACTTTGGTCTCTTTTTCACAGAAATCAATAGCTAATCCTTCAGATAGAAGTCACTGACCAGAAGGGACCCTCTCGGTAAGTATTTGGCTCAAAAATCATTTTGGCCAAATTGGTGGAGAAATGGAATTTTTCAATGACCCCGGGGTGGGCAAAAATCTCAATTTTTCAACTTGCTAAACTTTGGTCTCTCTTTCACAGAAATCAATAGCTAATCCTTCAGATAGAAGTCACTGACCAGAAGGGACCCTCTCGGTAAGTATTTGGCTCAAAAATCATTTTGGCCAAAATGGTGGAAAAATGGAATTTTTCAATGACCCTGGGGTGGGCAAAAATCTCAATTTTTCAACTTCCTAAACTTTGGTCTCTTTTTCACAGAAATCAATAGCTAATCCTTCAGATAGAAGTCACTGACCAGAAGGGACCCTCTCGGTAAGTATTTGGCTCAAAAATCATTTTGGCCAAAATGGTGGAAAAATGGAATTTGTCGATTACCCCGGGGTGGGCAAAAATCTCAATTTTTCAACTTGCTAAACTTTGGTCTCTTTTTCACAGAAATCAATAGCTAATCCTTCAGATAGAAGTCACTGACCAGAAGGGACCCTCTCGGTAAGTATTTGGCTCAAAAATCATTTTGGCCAAAATGGTGGAAAAATGGAATTTTTTGATGACCCCGGGGTGGGCAAAAATCTAAATTTTTCAATTTGCTAAACTTTGGTCTCTTTTTCACAGAAATCAATAGCTAATCCTTCAGATAGAAGTCACTGACCAGAAGGGACCCTCTCGGTAAGTATTTGGCTCAAAAATCATTTTGGCCAAAATGGTCGAAAAATGGAATTTTTCGATGACCCCGGGGTGGGCAAAAATCTCAATTTTTCAACTTGCTAAACTTTGGTCTCTCTTTCACAGACATCAATAGCTAATCCTTCAGATAGAAGTCACTGACCAGAAGGGACCCTCTCAGTAAGTATTTGGCTCAAAAATCATTTTGGCCAAAATGGTGGAAAAATGGAATTTTTCAATGACCCAGGGGTGGGCAAAAATCTCAATTTTTCAACTTGCTAAACTTTGGTCTCTTTTTCACAGAAATCAATAGCTAATCCTTCAGATAGAAGTCACTGACCAGAAGGGACCCTCTCGGTAAGTATTTGGCTCAAAAATCATTTTGGCCAAATTGGTGGAGAAATGGAATTTTTCAATGACCCCGGGGTGAGCAAAAATCTCAATTTTTCAACTTGCTAAACTTTGGTCTCTCTTTCACAGAAATCAATAGCTAATCCTTCAGATAGAAGTCACTGACCAGAAGGGACCCTCTCGGTAAGTATTTGGCTCAAAAATCATTTTGGCCAAAATGGTGGAAAAATGGAATTTTTCAATGACCCTGGGGTGGGCAAAAATCTCAATTTTTCAACTTGCTAAACTTTGGTCTCTTTTTCACAGAAATCAATAGCTAATCCTTCAGATAGAAGTCACTGACCAGAAGGGACCCTCTCGGTAAGTATTTGGCTCAAAAATCATTTTGGCCAAAATGGTGGAAAAATGGAATTTTTCAATGACCCCGGGGTGGGCAAAAATCTCAATTTTTCAACTTGCTAAACTTTGGTCTCTTTTTCACAGAAATCAATAGCTAATCCTTCAGATAGAAGTCACTGACCAGAAGGGACCCTCTCGGTAAGTATTTGGCTCAAAAATCATTTTGGCCGAAATGGTGGAAAAATGGAATTTTTCGATGACCCCGGGGTGGGCAAAAATCTCAATTTTTCAACTTGCTAAACTTTGGTCTCTTTTTCACAGAAATCAATAGCTAATCCTTTAGATAGAAGTCACTGACCAGAAGGGACCCTCTCGGTAAGTATTTGGCTCAAAAATCATTTTGGCCAAATTGGTGGAGAAATGGAATTTTTCAATGACCCCGGGGTGGGCAAAAATCTCAATTTTTCAACTTGCTAAACTTTGGTCTCTCTTTCACAGAAATCAATAGCTAATCCTTCAGATAGAAGTCACTGACCAGAAGGGACCCTCTCGGTAAGTATTTGGCTCAAAAATCATTTTGGCCAAAATGGTGGAAAAATGGAATTTTTCAATGACCCTGGGGTGGGCAAAAATCTCAATTTTTCAACTTGCTAAACTTTGGTCTCTTTTTCACAGAAATCAATAGCTAATCCTTCAGATAGAAGTCACTGACCAGAAGGGACCCTCTCGGTAAGTATTTGGCTCAAAAATCATTTTGGCCAAAATGGTGGAAAAATGGAATTTTTCGATGACCCCGGGGTGGGCAAAAATCTCAATTTTTCAACTTGCTAAACTTTGGTCTCTTTTTCACAGAAATCAATAGCTAATCCTTCAGATAGAAGTCACTGACCAGAAGGGACCCTCTCGGTAAGTATTTGGCTCAAAAATCATTTTGGCCGAAATGGTGGAAAAATGGAATTTTTCGATGACCCCGGGGTGGGCAAAAATCTCAATTTTTCAACTTCCTAAACTTTGGTCTCTTTTTCACAGAAATCAATAGCTAATCCTTTAGATAGAAGTCACTGACCAGAAGGGACCCTCTCGGTAAGTATTTGGCTCAAAAATCATTTTGGCCAAAATGGTGGAAAAATGGAATTTTTCAATGACCCCAGGGTGGGAAAAATCTCAATTTTTCAACTTGCTAAACTTTGGTCTCTTTATCACAGAAATCAATAGCTAATCCTTCAGATAGAAGTCACTGACCAGAAGGGACCCTCTCGGTAAGTATTTGGCTCAAAAATCATTTTGGCCAAAATGGTGGAAAAATGGAATTTTTCAATGACCCCGGGGTGGGGAAAAATCTCAATTTTTCAACTTGCTAAACTTTGGTCTCTCTTTCACAGAAATCAATAGCTAATCCTTCAGATAGAAGTCACTGACCAGAAGGGACCCTCTCGGTAAGTATTTGGCTCAAAAATCATTTTGGCCAAATTGGTGGAGAAATGGAATTTTTCAATGACCCCGGGGTGGGCAAAAATCTCAATTTTTCAACTTGCTAAACTTTGGTCTCTCTTTCACAGAAATCAATAGCTAATCCTTCAGATAGAAGTCACTGACCAGAAGGGACCCTCTCGGTAAGTATTTGGCTCAAAAATCATTTTGGCCAAAATGGTGGAAAAATGGAATTTTTCAATGACCCTGGGGTGGGCAAAAATCTCAATTTTTCAACTTGCTAAACTTTGGTCTCTTTTTCACAGAAATCAATAGCTAATCCTTCAGATAGAAGTCACTGACCAGAAGGGACCCTCTCGGTAAGTATTTGGCTCAAAAATCATTTTGGCCAAAATGGTGGAAAAATGGAATTTTTCAATGACCCCGGGGTGGGCAAAAATCTCAATTTTTCAACTTGCTAAACTTTGGTCTCTTTTTCACAGAAATCAATAGCTAATCCTTCAGATAGAAGTCACTGACCAGAAGGGACCCTCTCGGTAAGTATTTGGCTCAAAAATCATTTTGGCCGAAATGGTGGAAAAATGGAATTTTTCGATGACCCCGGGGTGGGCAAAAATCTCAATTTTTCAACTTGCTAAACTTTGGTCTCTTTTTCACAGAAATCAATAGCTAATCCTTTAGATAGAAGTCACTGACCAGAAGGGACCCTGTCGGTAAGTATTTGGCTCAAAAATCATTTTGGCCAAATTGGTGGAGAAATGGAATTTTTCAATGACCCCGGGGTGGGCAAAAATCTCAATTTTTCAACTTGCTAAACTTTGGTCTCTCTTTCACAGAAATCAATAGCTAATCCTTCAGATAGAAGTCACTGACCAGAAGGGACCCTCTCGGTAAGTATTTGGCTCAAAAATCATTTTGGCCAAAATGGTGGAAAAATGGAATTTTTCAATGACCCTGGGGTGGGCA
Source organism: Anthopleura sola (assembly GCA_023349425.1). Classification (NCBI taxonomy): domain Eukaryota; kingdom Metazoa; phylum Cnidaria; class Anthozoa; order Actiniaria; family Actiniidae; genus Anthopleura; species Anthopleura sola. The sequence goes on from JALHLI010000001.1 coordinate 12,036,311, forward strand.
AAAATCTCAATTTTTCAACTTGCTAAACTTTGGTCTCTTTTTCACAGAAATCAATAGCTAATCCTTCAGATAGAAGTCACTGACCAGAAGGGACCCTCTCGGTAAGTATTTGGCTCAAAAATCATTTTGGCCAAAATGGTGGAAAAATGGAATTTTTCGATGACCCCGGGGTGGGCAAAAATCTCAATTTTTCAACTTGCTAAACTTTGGTCTCTTTTTCACAGAAATCAATAGCTAATCCTTCAGATAGAAGTCACTGACCAGAAGGGACCCTCTCGGTAAGTATTTGGCTCAAAAATCATTTTGGCCGAAATGGTGGAAAAATGGAATTTTTCGATGACCCCGGGGTGGGCAAAAATCTCAATTTTTCAACTTCCTAAACTTTGGTCTCTTTTTCACAGAAATCAATAGCTAATCCTTTAGATAGAAGTCACTGACCAGAAGGGACCCTCTCGGTAAGTATTTGGCTCAAAAATCATTTTGGCCAAAATGGTGGAAAAATGGAATTTTTCAATGACCCCAGGGTGGGGAAAAATCTCAATTTTTCAACTTGCTAAACTTTGGTCTCTCTTTCACAGAAATCAATAGCTAATCCTTCAGATAGAAGTCACTGACCAGAAGGGACCCTCTCGGTAAGTATTTGGCTCAAAAATCATTTTGGCCAAATTGGTGGAGAAATGGAATTTTTCAATGACCCCGGGGTGGGCAAAAATCTCAATTTTTCAACTTGCTAAACTTTGGTCTCTCTTTCACAGAAATCAATAGCTAATCCTTCAGATAGAAGTCACTGACCAGAAGGGACCCTCTCGGTAAGTATTTGGCTCAAAAATCATTTTGGCCAAAATGGTGGAAAAATGGAATTTTTCAATGACCCTGGGGTGGGCAAAAATCTCAATTTTTCAACTTGCTAAACTTTGGACTCTTTTTCACAGAAATCAATAGCTAATCCTTCAGATAGAAGTCAATGACCAGAAGGGACCCTCTCGGTAAGTATTTGGCTCAAAAATCATTTTGGCCAAAATGGTGGAAAAATGGAATTTTTCAATGACCCCGGGGTGGGCAAAAATCTCAATTTTTCAACTTGCTAAACTTTGGTCTCTTTTTCACAGAAATCAATAGCTAATCCTTCAGATAGAAGTCACTGACCAGAAGGGACCCTCTCGGTAAGTATTTGGCTCAAAAATCATTTTGGCCGAAATGGTGGAAAAATGGAATTTTTCGATGACCCCGGGGTGGGCAAAAATCTCAATTTTTCAACTTGCTAAACTTTGGTCTCTTTTTCACAGAAATCAATAGCTAATCCTTTAGATAGAAGTCACTGACCAGAAGGGACCCTCTCGGTAAGTATTTGGCTCAAAAATCATTTTGGCCAAATTGGTGGAGAAATGGAATTTTTCAATGACCCCGGGGTGGGCAAAAATCTCAATTTTTCAACTTGCTAAACTTTGGTCTCTCTTTCACAGAAATCAATAGCTAATCCTTCAGATAGAAGTCACTGACCAGAAGGGACCCTCTCGGTAAGTATTTGGCTCAAAAATCATTTTGGCCAAAATGGTGGAAAAATGGAATTTTTCAATGACCCTGGGGTGGGCAAAAATCTCAATTTTTCAACTTGCTAAACTTTGGTCTCTTTTTCACAGAAATCAATAGCTAATCCTTCAGATAGAAGTCACTGACCAGAAGGGACCCTCTCGGTAAGTATTTGGCTCAAAAATCATTTTGGCCAAAATGGTGGAAAAATGGAATTTTTCGATGACCCCGGGGTGGGCAAAAATCTCAATTTTTCAACTTGCTAAACTTTGGTCTCTTTTTCACAGAAATCAATAGCTAATCCTTCAGATAGAAGTCACTGACCAGAAGGGACCCTCTCGGTAAGTATTTGGCTCAAAAATCATTTTGGCCGAAATGGTGGAAAAATGGAATTTTTCGATGACCCCGGGGTGGGCAAAAATCTCAATTTTTCAACTTGCTAAACTTTGGTCTCTTTTTCACAGAAATCAATAGCTAATCCTTTAGATAGAAGTCACTGACCAGAAGGGACCCTCTCGGTAAGTATTTGGCTCAAAAATCATTTTGGCCAAAATGGTGGAAAAATGGAATTTTTCAATGACCCCAGGGTGGGAAAAATCTCAATTTTTCAACTTGCTAAACTTTGGTCTCTTTATCACAGAAATCAATAGCTAATCCTTCAGATAGAAGTCACTGACCAGAAGGGACCCTCTCGGTAAGTATTTGGCTCAAAAATCATTTTGGCCAAAATGGTGGAAAAATGGAATTTTTCAATGACCCCAGGGTGGGGAAAAATCTCAATTTTTCAACTTGCTAAACTTTGGTCTCTCTTTCACAGAAATCAATAGCTAATCCTTCAGATAGAAGTCACTGACCAGAAGGGACCCTCTCAGTAAGTATTTGGCTCAAAAATCATTTTGGTCAAAATGGTGGAAAAATGGAATTTTTCGATGACCCCGGGGTGGGCAAAAATCTCAATTTTTCAACTTGCTAAACTTTGGTCTCTTTTTCACAGAAATCAATAGCTTATCCTTCAGATAGAAGTCACTGACCAGAAGGGACCCTCTCGGTAAGTATTTGGCTCAAAAATCATTTTGGCCAAATTGGTGGAGAAATGGAATTTTTCAATGACCCCGGGGTGGGCAAAAATCTCAATTTTTCAACTTGCTAAACTTTGGTCTCTCTTTCACAGAAATCAATAGCTAATCCTTCAGATAGAAGTCACTGACCAGAAGGGACCCTCTCGGTAAGTATTTGGCTCAAAAATCATTTTGGCCAAAATGGTGGAAAAATGGAATTTTTCAATGACCCTGGGGTGGGCAAAAATCTCAATTTTTCAACTTGCTAAACTTTGGTCTCTTTATCACAGAAATCAATAGCTAATCCTTCAGATAGAAGTCACTGACCAGAAGGGACCCTCTCGGTAAGTATTTGGCTCAAAAATCATTTTGGCCAAAATGGTGGAAAAATGGAATTTTTTGATGACCCCGGGGTGGGCAAAAATCTCAATTTTTCAACTTGCTAAACTTTGGTCTCTTTTTCACAGAAATCAATAGCTAATCCTTTAGATAGAAGTCACTGACCAGAAGGGACCCTCTCGGTAAGTATTTGGCTCAAAAATCATTTTGGCCAAAATGGTGGAAAAATGGAATTTTTCAATGACCCCAGGGTGGGCAAAAATCTCAATTTTTCAACTTGCTAAACTTTGGTCTCTTTATCACAGAAATCAATAGCTAATCCTTCAGATAGAAGTCACTGACCAGAAGGGACCCTCTCGGTAAGTATTTGGCTCAAAAATCATTTTGGCCAAATTGGTGGAGAAATGGAATTTTTCAATGACCCCGGGGTAGGCAAAAATCTCAATTTTTCAACTTGCTAAACTTTGGTCTCTCTTTCACAGAAATCAATAGCTAATCCTTCAGATAGAAGTCACTGACCAGAAGGGACCCTCTCGGTAAGTATTTGGCTCAAAAATCATTTTGGCCAAAATGGTGGAAAAATGGAATTTTTCGATGACCCCGGGGTGGGCAAAAATCTCAATTTTTCAACTTGCTAAACTTTGGTCTCTTTTTCACAGAAATCAATAGCTAATCCTTTAGATAGAAGTCACTGACCAGAAGGGACCCTCTCGGTAAGTATTTGGCTCAAAAATGATTTTGGCCAAAATGGTGGAAAAATGGAATTTTTCAATGACCCCAGGGTGGGCAAAAATCTCAATTTTTCAACTTGCTAAACTTTGGTCTCTTTATCACGGAAATCAATAGCTAATCCTTCAGATAGAAGTCACTGACCAGAAGGGACCCTCTCGGTAAGTATTTGGCTCAAAAATCATTTTGGCCAAATTGGTGGAGAAATGGAATTTTTCAATGACCCCGGGGTGGGCAAAAATCTCAATTTTTCAACTTGCTAAACTTTGGTCTCTTTTTCACAGAAATCAATAGCTAATCCTTCAGATAGAAGTCACTGACCAGAAGGGACCCTCTCGGTAAGTATTTGGCTCAAAAATCATTTTGGCCAAATTGGTGGAGAAATGGAATTTTTCAATGACCCCGGGGTGGGCAAAAATCTCAATTTTTCAACTTCCTAAACTTTGGTCTCTCTTTCACAGAAATCAATAGCTAATCCTTCAGATAGAAGTCACTGACCAGAAGGGACCCTCTCGGTAAGTTTTTGGCTCAAAAATCATTTTGGCCAAAATGGTGGAAAAATGGAATTTTTCAATGACCCTGGGGTGGGCAAAAATCTCAATTTTTCAACTTGCTAAACTTTGGTCTCTTTTTCACAGAAATCAATAGCTAATCCTTTAGATAGAAGTCACTGACCAGAAGGGACCCTCTCGGTAAGTATTTGGCTCAACAATCATTTTGGCCAAAATGGTGGAAAAATGGAATTTTTCAATGACCCCAGGGTGGGCAAAAATCTCAATTTTTCAACTTGCTAAACTTTGGTCTCTTTATCACAGAAATCAATAGCTAACCCTTCAGATAGAAGTCACTGACCAGAAGGGACCGTCTCGGTAAGTATTTGGCTCAAAAATCATTTTGGCCAAATTGGTGGAGAAATGGAATTTTTCAATGACCCCGGGGTGGGCAAAAATCTCAATTTTTCAACTTGCTAAACTTTGGTCTCTCTTTCACAGAAATCAATAGCTAATCCTTCAGATAGAAGTCACTGACCAGAAGGGACCCTCTCGGTAAGTATTTGGCTCAAAAATCATTTTGGCCAAAATGGTGGAAAAATGGAATTTTTCGATGACCCCGGGGTGGGCAAAAATCTCAATTTTTCAACTTGCTAAACTTTGGTCTCTTTTTCACAGAAATCAATAGCTAATCCTTTAGATAGAAGTCACTGACCAGAAGGGACCCTCTCGGTAAGTATTTGGCTCAAAAATCATTTTGGCCAAAATGGTGGAAAAATGGAATTTTTCAATGACCCCAGGGTGGGCAAAAATCTCAATTTTTCAACTTGCTAAACTTTGGTCTCTTTATCACAGAAATCAATAGCTAATCCTTTAGATAGAAGTCACTGACCAGAAGGGACCCTCTCGGTAAGTATTTGGCTCAAAAATCATTTTGGCCAAAATGGTGGAAAAATGGAATTTTTCAATGACCCCAGGGTGGGAAAAATCTCAATTTTTCAACTTGCTAAACTTTGGTCTCTTTATCACAGAAATCAATAGCTAATCCTTCAGATAGAAGTCACTGACCAGAAGGGACCCTCTCGGTAAGTATTTGGCTCAAAAATCATTTTGGCCAAAATGGTGGAAAAATGGAATTTTTCAATGACCCCAGGGTGGGGAAAAATCTCAATTTTTCAACTTGCTAAACTTTGGTCTCTCTTTCACAGAAATCAATAGCTAATCCTTCAGATAGAAGTCACTGACCAGAAGGGACCCTCTCAGTAAGTATTTGGCTCAAAAATCATTTTGGTCAAAATGGTGGAAAAATGGAATTTTTCGATGACCCCGGGGTGGGCAAAAATCTCAATTTTTCAACTTGCTAAACTTTGGTCTCTTTTTCACAGAAATCAATAGCTTATCCTTCAGATAGAAGTCACTGACCAGAAGGGACCCTCTCGGTAAGTATTTGGCTCAAAAATCATTTTGGCCAAATTGGTGGAGAAATGGAATTTTTCAATGACCCCGGGGTGGGCAAAAATCTCAATTTTTCAACTTGCTAAACTTTGGTCTCTCTTTCACAGAAATCAATAGCTAATCCTTCAGATAGAAGTCACTGACCAGAAGGGACCCTCTCGGTAAGTATTTGGCTCAAAAATCATTTTGGCCAAAATGGTGGAAAAATGGAATTTTTCAATGACCCTGGGGTGGGCAAAAATCTCAATTTTTCAACTTGCTAAACTTTGGTCTCTTTATCACAGAAATCAATAGCTAATCCTTCAGATAGAAGTCACTGACCAGAAGGGACCCTCTCGGTAAGTATTTGGCTCAAAAATCATTTTGGCCAAAATGGTGGAAAAATGGAATTTTTTGATGACCCCGGGGTGGGCAAAAATCTCAATTTTTCAACTTGCTAAACTTTGGTCTCTTTTTCACAGAAATCAATAGCTAATCCTTTAGATAGAAGTCACTGACCAGAAGGGACCCTCTCGGTAAGTATTTGGCTCAAAAATCATTTTGGCCAAAATGGTGGAAAAATGGAATTTTTCAATGACCCCAGGGTGGGCAAAAATCTCAATTTTTCAACTTGCTAAACTTTGGTCTCTTTATCACAGAAATCAATAGCTAATCCTTCAGATAGAAGTCACTGACCAGAAGGGACCCTCTCGGTAAGTATTTGGCTCAAAAATCATTTTGGCCAAATTGGTGGAGAAATGGAATTTTTCAATGACCCCGGGGTAGGCAAAAATCTCAATTTTTCAACTTGCTAAACTTTGGTCTCTCTTTCACAGAAATCAATAGCTAATCCTTCAGATAGAAGTCACTGACCAGAAGGGACCCTCTCGGTAAGTATTTGGCTCAAAAATCATTTTGGCCAAAATGGTGGAAAAATGGAATTTTTCGATGACCCCGGGGTGGGCAAAAATCTCAATTTTTCAACTTGCTAAACTTTGGTCTCTTTTTCACAGAAATCAATAGCTAATCCTTTAGATAGAAGTCACTGACCAGAAGGGACTCTCTCGGTAAGTATTTGGCTCAAAAATCATTTTGGCCAAAATGGTGGAAAAATGGAATTTGTCGATGACCCCGGGGTGGGCAAAAATCTCAATTTTTCAACTTCCTAAACTTTGGTCTCTTTATCACAGAAATCAATAGCTAATCCTTCAGATAGAAGTCACTGACCAGAAGGGACCCTCTCGGTAAGTATTTGGCTCAAAAATCATTTTGGCCAAAATGGTGGAAAAATGGAATTTTTCAATGACCCCAGGGTGGGGAAAAATCTCAATTTTTCAACTTGCTAAACTTTGGTCTCTCTTTCACAGAAATCAATAGCTAATCCTTCAGATAGAAGTCACTGACCAGAAGGGACCCTCTCAGTAAGTATTTGGCTCAAAAATCATTTTGGTCAAAATGGTGGAAAAATGGAATTTTTCAATGACCCCGGGGTGGGCAAAAATCTCAATTTTTCAACTTGCTAAACTTTGGTCTCTTTTTCACAGAAATCAATAGCTAATCCTTCAGATAGAAGTCACTGACCAGAAGGGACCCTCTCGGTAAGTATTTGGCTCAAAAATCATTTTGGCCAAATTGGTGGAGAAATGGAATTTTTCAATGACCCCGGGGTGGGCAAAAATCTCAATTTTTCAACTTCCTAAACTTTGGTCTCTCTTTCACAGAAATCAATAGCTAATCCTTCAGATAGAAGTCACTGACCAGAAGGGACCCTCTCGGTAAGTTTTTGGCTCAAAAATCATTTTGGCCAAAATGGTGGAAAAATGGAATTTTTCAATGACCCTGGGGTGGGCAAAAATCTCAATTTTTCAACTTGCTAAACTTTGGTCTCTTTTTCACAGAAATCAATAGCTAATCCTTTAGATAGAAGTCACTGACCAGAAGGGACCCTCTCGGTAAGTATTTGGCTCAACAATCATTTTGGCCAAAATGGTGGAAAAATGGAATTTTTCAATGACCCCAGGGTGGGCAAAAATCTCAATTTTTCAACTTGCTAAACTTTGGTCTCTTTTTCACAGAAATCAATAGCTAACCCTTCAGATAGAAGTCACTGACCAGAAGGGACCGTCTCGGTAAGTATTTGGCTCAAAAATCATTTTGGCCAAATTGGTGGAGAAATGGAATTTTTCAATGACCCCGGGGTGGGCAAAAATCTCAATTTTTCAACTTGCTAAACTTTGGTCTCTCTTTCACAGAAATCAATAGCTAATCCTTCAGATAGAAGTCACTGACCAGAAGGGACCCTCTCGGTAAGTATTTGGCTCAAAAATCATTTTGGCCAAAATGGTGGAAAAATGGAATTTTTCGATGACCCCGGGGTGGGCAAAAATCTCAATTTTTCAACTTGCTAAACTTTGGTCTCTTTTTCACAGAAATCAATAGCTAATCCTTTAGATAGAAGTCACTGACCAGAAGGGACCCTCTCGGTAAGTATTTGGCTCAAAAATCATTTTGGCCAAAATGGTGGAAAAATGGAATTTTTCAATGACCCCAGGGTGGGCAAAAATCTCAATTTTTCAACTTGCTAAACTTTGGTCTCTTTATCACAGAAATCAATAGCTAATCCTTCAGAGAGAAGTCACTGACCAGAAGGGACCCTCTCGGTTAGTATTTGGCTCAAAAATCATTTTGGCCAAATTGGTGGAGAAATGGAATTTTTCAATGACCCCGGGGTGGGCAAAAATCTCAATTTTTCAACTTGCTAAACTTTGGTCTCTCTTTCACAGAAATCAATAGCTAATCCTTCAGATAGAAGTCACTGACCAGAAGGGACCCTCTCGGTAAGTATTTGGCTCAAAAATCATTTTGGCCAAAATGGTGGAAAAATGGAATTTTTCAATGACCCTGGGGTGGGCAAAAATCTCAATTTTTCAACTTGCTAAACTTTGGTCTCTTTTTCACAGAAATCAATAGCTAATCCTTCAGATAGAAGTCACTGACCAGAAGGGACCCTCTCGGTAAGTATTTGGCTCAAAAATCATTTTGGCCAAAATGGTGGAAAAATGGAATTTTTCGATGACCCCGGGGTGGGCAAAAATCTCAATTTTTCAACTTGCTAAACTTTGGTCTCTTTTTCACAGAAATCAATAGCTAATCCTTCAGATAGAAGTCACTGACCAGAAGGGACCCTCTCGGTAAGTATTTGGCTCAAAAATCATTTTGGCCGAAATGGTGGAAAAATGGAATTTTTCGATGACCCCGGGGTGGGCAAAAATCTCAATTTTTCAACTTGCTAAACTTTGGTCTCTTTTTCACAGAAATCAATAGCTAATCCTTTAGATAGAAGTCACTGACCAGAAGGGACCCTCTCGGTAAGTATTTGGCTCAAAAATCATTTTGGCCAAAATGGTGGAAAAATGGAATTTTTCAATGACCCCAGGGTGGGAAAAATCTCAATTTTTCAACTTGCTAAACTTTGGTCTCTTTATCACAGAAATCAATAGCTAATCCTTCAGATAGAAGTCACTGACCAGAAGGGACCCTCTCGGTAAGTATTTGGCTCAAAAATCATTTTGGCCAAATTGGTGGAGAAATGGAATTTTTCAATGACCCCGGGGTGGGCAAAAATCTCAATTTTTCAACTTGCTAAACTTTGGTCTCTCTTTCACAGAAATCAATAGCTAATCCTTCAGATAGAAGTCACTGACCAGAAGGGACCCTCTCGGTAAGTATTTGGCTCAAAAATCATTTTGGCCAAAATGGTGGAAAAATGGAATTTTTCGATGACCCCGGGGTGGGCAAAAATCTCAATTTTTCAACTTGCTAAACTTTGGTCTCTTTTTCACAGAAATCAATAGCTAATCCTTTAGATAGAAGTCACTGACCAGAAGGGACCCTCTCGGTAAGTATTTGGCTCAAAAATCATTTTGGCCAAAATGGTGGAAAAATGGAATTTTTCAATGACCCCAGGGTGGGCAAAAATCTCAATTTTTCAACTTGCTAAACTTTGGTCTCTTTATCACAGAAATCAATAGCTAATCCTTCAGATAGAAGTCACTGACCAGAAGGGACCCTCTCGGTAAGTATTTGGCTCAAAAATCATTTTGGCCAAATTGGTGGAGAAATGGAATTTTTCAATGACCCCGGGGTGGGCAAAAATCTCAATTTTTCAACTTGCTAAACTTTGGTCTCTCTTTCACAGAAATCAATAGCTAATCCTTCAGATAGAAGTCACTGACCAGAAGGGACCCTCTCGGTAAGTATTTGGCTCAAAAATCATTTTGGCCAAAATGGTGGAAAAATGGAATTTTTCAATGACCCCGGGGTGGGCAAAAATCTCAATTTTTCAACTTGCTAAACTTTGGTCTCTCTTTCACAGAAATCAATAGCTAATCCTTCAGATAGAAGTCACTGACCAGAAGGGACCCTCTCGGTAAGTATTTGGCTCAAAAATCATTTTGGCCAAAATGGTGGAAAAATGGAATTTTTCAATGACCCCAGGGTGGGGAAAAATCTCAATTTTTCAACTTGCTAAACTTTGGTCTCTTTTTCACAGAAATCAATAGCTAATCCTTCAGATAGAAGTCACTGACCAGAAGGGACCCTCTCGGTAAGTATTTGGCTCAAAAATCATTTTGGTCAAAATGGTGGAAAAATGGAATTTTTCGATGACCCCGGGGTGGGCAAAAATCTCAATTTTTCAACTTGCTAAACTTTGGTCTCTTTTTCACAGAAATCAATACCTTATCCTTCAGATAGAAGTCACTGACCAGAAGGGACCCTCTCGGTAAGTATTTGGCTCAAAAATCATTTTGGCCAAATTTGTGGAGAAATGGAATTTTTCAATGACCCCGGGGTGGGCAAAAATCTCAATTTTTCAACTTGCTAAACTTTGGTCTCTCTTTCACAGAAATCAATAGCTAATCCTTCAGATAGAAGTCACTGACCAGAAGGGACCCTCTCGGTAAGTATTTGGCTCAAAAATCATTTTGGCCAAAATGGTGGAAAAATGGAATTTTTCAATGACCCTGGGGTGGGCAAAAATCTCAATTTTTCAACTTGCTAAACTTTGGTCTGTTTTTCACAGAAATCAATAGCTAATCCTTCAGATAGAAGTCACTGACCAGAAGGGACCCTCTCGGTAAGTATTTGGCTCAAAAATCATTTTGGCCAAAATGGTGGAAAAATGGAATTTTTCAATGACCCCAGGGTGGGCAAAAATCTCAATTTTTCAACTTGCTAAACTTTGGTCTCTTTATCACAGAAATCAATAGCTAATCCTTCAGATAGAAGTCACTGACCAGAAGGGACCCTCTCGGTAAGTATTTGGCTCAAAAATCATTTTGGCCAAATTGGTGGAGAAATGGAATTTTTCAATGACCCCGGGGTGGGCAAAAATCTCAATTTTTCAACTTGCTAAACTTTGGTCTCTCTTTCACAGAAATCAATAGCTAATCCTTCAGATAGAAGTCACTGACCAGAAGGGACCCTCTCGGTAAGTATTTGGCTCAAAAATCATTTTGGCCAAAATGGTGGAAAAATGGAATTTTTCAATGACCCCGGGGTGGGCAAAAATCTCAATTTTTCAACTTGCTAAACTTTGGTCTCTCTTTCACAGAAATCAATAGCTAATCCTTCAGATAGAAGTCACTGACCAGAAGGGACCCTCTCGGTAAGTATTTGGCTCAAAAATCATTTTGGCCAAAATGGTGGAAAAATGGAATTTTTCAATGACCCCAGGGTGGGGAAAAATCTCAATTTTTCAACTTGCTAAACTTTGGTCTCTTTTTCACAGAAATCAATAGCTAATCCTTTAGATAGAAGTCACTGACCAGAAGGGACCCTCTCGGTAAGTATTTGGCTCAAAAATCATTTTGGTCAAAATGGTGGAAAAATGGAATTTTTCGATGACCCCGGGGTGGGCAAAAATCTCAATTTTTCAACTTGCTAAACTTTGGTCTCTTTTTCACAGAAATCAATACCTTATCCTTCAGATAGAAGTCACTGACCAGAAGGGACCCTCTCGGTAAGTATTTGGCTCAAAAATCATTTTGGCCAAATTTGTGGAGAAATGGAATTTTTCAATGACCCCGGGGTGGGCAAAAATCTCAATTTTTCAACTTGCTAAACTTTGGTCTCTCTTTCACAGAAATCAATAGCTAATCCTTCAGATAGAAGTCACTGACCAGAAGGGACCCTCTCGGTAAGTATTTGGCTCAAAAATCATTTTGGCCAAAATGGTGGAAAAATGGAATTTTTCAATGACCCTGGGGTGGGCAAAAATCTCAATTTTTCAACTTGCTAAACTTTGGTCTGTTTTTCACAGAAATCAATAGCTAATCCTTCAGATAGAAGTCACTGACCAGAAGGGACCCTCTCGGTAAGTATTTGGCTCAAAAATCATTTTGGCCAAATTGGTGGAGAAATGGAATTTTTCAATGACCCCGGGGTGGGCAAAAATCTCAATTTTTCAACTTGCTAAACTTTGGTCTCTCTTTCACAGAAATCAATAGCTAATCCTTCAGATAGAAGTCACTGACCAGAAGGGACCCTCTCGGTAAGTATTTGGCTCAAAAATCATTTTGGCCAAAATGGTGGAAAAATGGAATTTTTCAATGACCCCGGGGTGGGCAAAAATCTCAATTTTTCAACTTGCTAAACTTTGGTCTCTCTTTCACAGAAATCAATAGCTAATCCTTCAGATAGAAGTCACTGACCAGAAGGGACCCTCTCGGTAAGTATTTGGCTCAAAAATCATTTTGGCCAAAATGGTGGAAAAATGGAATTTTTCAATGACCCCAGGGTGGGGAAAAATCTCAATTTTTCAACTTGCTAAACTTTGGTCTCTTTTTCACAGAAATCAATAGCTAATCCTTCAGATAGAAGTCACTGACCAGAAGGGACCCTCTCGGTAAGTATTTGGCTCAAAAATCATTTTGGTCAAAATGGTGGAAAAATGGAATTTTTCGATGACCCCGGGGTGGGCAAAAATCTCAATTTTTCAACTTGCTAAACTTTGGTCTCTTTTTCACAGAAATCAATACCTTATCCTTCAGATAGAAGTCACTGACCAGAAGGGACCCTCTCGGTAAGTATTTGGCTCAAAAATCATTTTGGCCAAATTTGTGGAGAAATGGAATTTTTCAATGACCCCGGGGTGGGCAAAAATCTCAATTTTTCAACTTGCTAAACTTTGGTCTCTCTTTCACAGAAATCAATAGCTAATCCTTCAGATAGAAGTCACTGACCAGAAGGGACCCTCTCGGTAAGTATTTGGCTCAAAAATCATTTTGGCCAAAATGGTGGAAAAATGGAATTTTTCAATGACCCTGGGGTGGGCAAAAATCTCAATTTTTCAACTTGCTAAACTTTGGTCTGTTTTTCACAGAAATCAATAGCTAATCCTTCAGATAGAAGTCACTGACCAGAAGGGACCCTCTCGGTAAGTATTTGGCTCAAAAATCATTTTGGCCAAATTGGTGGAGAAATGGAATTTTTCAATGACCCCGGGGTGGGCAAAAATCTCAATTTTTCAACTTGCTAAACTTTGGTCTCTCTTTCACAGAAATCAATAGCTAATCCTTCAGATAGAAGTCACTGACCAGAAGGGACCCTCTCGGTAAGTATTTGGCTCAAAAATCATTTTGGCCAAAATGGTGGAAAAATGGAATTTTTCGATGACCCCGGGGTGGGCAAAAATCTCAATTTTTCAACTTGCTAAACTTTGGTCTCTTTTTCACAGAAATCAATAGCTAATCCTTTAGATAGAAGTCACTGACCAGAAGGGACCCTCTCGGTAAGTATTTGGCTCAAAAATGATTTTGGCCAAAATGGTGGAAAAATGGAATTTTTCAATGACCCCAGGGTGGGCAAAAATCTCAATTTTTCAACTTGCTAAACTTTGGTCTCTTTATCACGGAAATCAATAGCTAATCCTTCAGATAGAAGTCACTGACCAGAAGGGACCCTCTCGGTAAGTATTTGGCTCAAAAATCATTTTGGCCAAATTGGTGGAGAAATGGAATTTTTCAATGACCCCGGGGTGGGCAAAAATCTCAATTTTTCAACTTGCTAAACTTTGGTCTCTTTTTCACAGAAATCAATAGCTAATCCTTCAGATAGAAGTCACTGACCAGAAGGGACCCTCTCGGTAAGTATTTGGCTCAAAAATCATTTTGGCCAAAATGGTGGAAAAATGGAATTTTTCAATGACCCCGGGGTGGGCAAAAATCTCAATTTTTCAACTTGCTAAACTTTGGTCTCTTTTTCACAGAAATCAATAGCTAATCCTTTAGATAGAAGTCACTGACCAGAAGGGACCCTCTCGGTAAGTATTTGGCTCAAAAATGATTTTGGCCAAAATGGTAGAAAAATGGAATTTTTCAATGACCCCAGGGTGGGCAAAAATCTCAATTTTTCAACTTGCTAAACTTTGGTCTCTTTATCACGGAAATCAATAGCTAATCCTTCAGATAGAAGTCACTGACCAGAAGGGACCCTCTCGGTAAGTATTTGGCTCAAAAATCATTTTGGCCAAATTGGTGGAGAAATGGAATTTTTCAATGACCCCGGGGTGGGCAAAAATCTCAATTTTTCAACTTGCTAAACTTTGGTCTCTTTTTCACAGAAATCAATAGCTAATCCTTCAGATAGAAGTCACTGACCAGAAGGGACCCTCTCGGTAAGTATTTGGCTCAAAAATCATTTTGGCCAAAATGGTGGAAAAATGGAATTTTTCAATGACCCCGGGGTGGGCAAAAATCTCAATTTTTCAACTTGCTAAACTTTGGTCTCTTTTTCACAGAAATCAATAGCTAATCCTTCAGATAGAAGTCACTGACCAGAAGGGACTCTCTCGGTAAGTATTTGGCTCAAAAATCATTTTGGCCAAAATGGTGGAAAAATGGAATTTGTCGATGACCCCGGGGTGGGCAAAAATCTCAATTTTTCAACTTCCTAAACTTTGGTCTCTTTATCACAGAAATCAATAGCTAATCCTTCAGATAGAAGTCACTGACCAGAAGGGACCCTCTCGGTAAGTATTTGGCTCAAAAATCATTTTGGCCAAAATGGTGGAAAAATGGAATTTTTCAATGACCCCAGGGTGGGGAAAAATCTCAATTTTTCAACTTGCTAAACTTTGGTCTCTCTTTCACAGAAATCAATAGCTAATCCTTCAGATAGAAGTCACTGACCAGAAGGGACCCTCTCAGTAAGTATTTGGCTCAAAAATCATTTTGGTCAAAATGGTGGAAAAATGGAATTTTTCAATGACCCCGGGGTGGGCAAAAATCTCAATTTTTCAACTTGCTAAACTTTGGTCTCTTTTTCACAGAAATCAATAGCTAATCCTTCAGATAGAAGTCACTGACCAGAAGGGACCCTCTCGGTAAGTATTTGGCTCAAAAATCATTTTGGCCAAATTGGTGGAGAAATGGAATTTTTCAATGACCCCGGGGTGGGCAAAAATCTCAATTTTTCAACTTCCTAAACTTTGGTCTCTCTTTCACAGAAATCAATAGCTAATCCTTCAGATAGAAGTCACTGACCAGAAGGGACCCTCTCGGTAAGTTTTTGGCTCAAAAATCATTTTGGCCAAAATGGTGGAAAAATGGAATTTTTCAATGACCCTGGGGTGGGCAAAAATCTCAATTTTTCAACTTGCTAAACTTTGGTCTCTTTTTCACAGAAATCAATAGCTAATCCTTTAGATAGAAGTCACTGACCAGAAGGGACCCTCTCGGTAAGTATTTGGCTCAACAATCATTTTGGCCAAAATGATGGAAAAATGGAATTTTTCAATGACCCCAGGGTGGGCAAAAATCTCAATTTTTCAACTTGCTAAACTTTGGTCTCTTTATCACAGAAATCAATAGCTAACCCTTCAGATAGAAGTCACTGACCAGAAGGGACCGTCTCGGTAAGTATTTGGCTCAAAAATCATTTTGGCCAAATTGGTGGAGAAATGGAATTTTTCAATGACCCCGGGGTGGGCAAAAATCTCAATTTTTCAACTTGCTAAACTTTGGTCTCTCTTTCACAGAAATCAATAGCTAATCCTTCAGATAGAAGTCACTGACCAGAAGGGACCCTCTCGGTAAGTATTTGGCTCAAAAATCATTTTGGCCAAAATGGTGGAAAAATGGAATTTTTCGATGACCCCGGGGTGGGCAAAAATCTCAATTTTTCAACTTGCTAAACTTTGGTCTCTTTTTCACAGAAATCAATAGCTAATCCTTTAGATAGAAGTCACTGACCAGAAGGGACCCTCTCGGTAAGTATTTGGCTCAAAAATCATTTTGGCCAAAATGGTGGAAAAATGGAATTTTTCAATGACCCCAGGGTGGGCAAAAATCTCAATTTTTCAACTTGCTAAACTTTGGTCTCTTTTTCACAGAAATCAATAGCTAATCCTTCAGAGAGAAGTCACTGACCAGAAGGGACCCTCTCGGTTAGTATTTGGCTCAAAAATCATTTTGGCCAAATTGGTGGAGAAATGGAATTTTTCAATGACCCCGGGGTGGGCAAAAATCTCAATTTTTCAACTTGCTAAACTTTGGTCTCTCTTTCACAGAAATCAATAGCTAATCCTTCAGATAGAAGTCACTGACCAGAAGGGACCCTCTCGGTAAGTATTTGGCTCAAAAATCATTTTGGCCAAAATGGTGGAAAAATGGAATTTTTCAATGACCCTGGGGTGGGCAAAAATCTCAATTTTTCAACTTGCTAAACTTTGGTCTCTTTTTCACAGAAATCAATAGCTAATCCTTCAGATAGAAGTCACTGACCAGAAGGGACCCTCTCGGTAAGTATTTGGCTCAAAAATCATTTTGGCCAAAATGGTGGAAAAATGGAATTTTTCGATGACCCCGGGGTGGGCAAAAATCTCAATTTTTCAACTTGCTAAACTTTGGTCTCTTTTTCACAGAAATCAATAGCTAATCCTTCAGATAGAAGTCACTGACCAGAAGGGACCCTCTCGGTAAGTATTTGGCTCAAAAATCATTTTGGCCGAAATGGTGGAAAAATGGAATTTTTCGATGACCCCGGGGTGGGCAAAAATCTCAATTTTTCAACTTGCTAAACTTTGGTCTCTTTTTCACAGAAATCAATAGCTAATCCTTTAGATAGAAGTCACTGACCAGAAGGGACCCTCTCGGTAAGTATTTGGCTCAAAAATCATTTTGGCCAAAATGGTGGAAAAATGGAATTTTTCAATGACCCCAGGGTGGGAAAAATCTCAATTTTTCAACTTGCTAAACTTTGGTCTCTTTATCACAGAAATCAATAGCTAATCCTTCAGATAGAAGTCACTGACCAGAAGGGACCCTCTCGGTAAGTATTTGGCTCAAAAATCATTTTGGCCAAATTGGTGGAGAAATGGAATTTTTCAATGACCCCGGGGTGGGCAAAAATCTCAATTTTTCAACTTGCTAAACTTTGGTCTCTCTTTCACAGAAATCAATAGCTAATCCTTCAGATAGAAGTCACTGACCAGAAGGGACCCTCTCGGTAAGTATTTGGCTCAAAAATCATTTTGGCCAAAATGGTGGAAAAATGGAATTTTTCGATGACCCCGGGGTGGGCAAAAATCTCAATTTTTCAACTTGCTAAACTTTGGTCTCTTTTTCACAGAAATCAATAGCTAATCCTTTAGATAGAAGTCACTGACCAGAAGGGACCCTCTCGGTAAGTATTTGGCTCAAAAATCATTTTGGCCAAAATGGTGGAAAAATGGAATTTTTCAATGACCCCAGGGTGGGCAAAAATCTCAATTTTTCAACTTGCTAAACTTTGGTCTCTTTATCACAGAAATCAATAGCTAATCCTTCAGATAGAAGTCACTGACCAGAAGGGACCCTCTCGGTAAGTATTTGGCTCAAAAATCATTTTGGCCAAATTGGTGGAGAAATGGAATTTTTCAATGACCCCGGGGTGGGCAAAAATCTCAATTTTTCAACTTGCTAAACTTTGGTCTCTCTTTCACAGAAATCAATAGCTAATCCTTCAGATAGAAGTCACTGACCAGAAGGGACCCTCTCGGTAAGTATTTGGCTCAAAAATCATTTTGGCCAAAATGGTGGAAAAATGGAATTTTTCAATGACCCCGGGGTGGGCAAAAATCTCAATTTTTCAACTTGCTAAACTTTGGTCTCTCTTTCACAGAAATCAATAGCTAATCCTTCAGATAGAAGTCACTGACCAGAAGGGACCCTCTCGGTAAGTATTTGGCTCAAAAATCATTTTGGCCAAAATGGTGGAAAAATGGAATTTTTCAATGACCCCAGGGTGGGCAAAAATCTCAATTTTTCAACTTGCTAAACTTTGGTCTCTTTTTCACAGAAATCAATAGCTAATCCTTCAGATAGAAGTCACTGACCAGAAGGGACCCTCTCGGTAAGTATTTGGCTCAAAAATCATTTTGGTCAAAATGGTGGAAAAATGGAATTTTTCGATGACCCCGGGGTGGGCAAAAATCTCAATTTTTCAACTTGCTAAACTTTGGTCTCTTTTTCACAGAAATCAATACCTTATCCTTCAGATAGAAGTCACTGACCAGAAGGGACCCTCTCGGTAAGTATTTGGCTCAAAAATCATTTTGGCCAAATTTGTGGAGAAATGGAATTTTTCAATGACCCCGGGGTGGGCAAAAATCTCAATTTTTCAACTTGCTAAACTTTGGTCTCTCTTTCACAGAAATCAATAGCTAATCCTTCAGATAGAAGTCACTGACCAGAAGGGACCCTCTCGGTAAGTATTTGGCTCAAAAATCATTTTGGCCAAAATGGTGGAAAAATGGAATTTTTCAATGACCCTGGGGTGGGCAAAAATCTCAATTTTTCAACTTGCTAAACTTTGGTCTGTTTTTCACAGAAATCAATAGCTAATCCTTCAGATAGAAGTCACTGACCAGAAGGGACCCTCTCGGTAAGTATTTGGCTCAAAAATGATTTTGGCCAAAATGGTGGAAAAATGGAATTTTTCAATGACCCCAGGGTGGGCAAAAATCTCAATTTTTCAACTTGCTAAACTTTGGTCTCTTTATCACAGAAATCAATAGCTAATCCTTCAGATAGAAGTCACTGACCAGAAGGGACCCTCTCGGTAAGTATTTGGCTCAAAAATCATTTTGGCCAAATTGGTGGAGAAATGGAATTTTTCAATGACCCCGGGGTGGGCAAAAATCTCAATTTTTCAACTTGCTAAACTTTGGTCTCTCTTTCACAGAAATCAATAGCTAATCCTTCAGATAGAAGTCACTGACCAGAAGGGACCCTCTCGGTAAGTATTTGGCTCAAAAATCATTTTGGCCAAAATGGTGGAAAAATGGAATTTTTCAATGACCCCGGGGTGGGCAAAAATCTCAATTTTTCAACTTGCTAAACTTTGGTCTCTCTTTCACAGAAATCAATAGCTAATCCTTCAGATAGAAGTCACTGACCAGAAGGGACCCTCTCGGTAAGTATTTGGCTCAAAAATCATTTTGGCCAAAATGGTGGAAAAATGGAATTTTTCAATGACCCCAGGGTGGGGAAAAATCTCAATTTTTCAACTTGCTAAACTTTGGTCTCTTTTTCACAGAAATCAATAGCTAATCCTTCAGATAGAAGTCACTGACCAGAAGGGACCCTCTCGGTAAGTATTTGGCTCAAAAATCATTTTGGTCAAAATGGTGGAAAAATGGAATTTTTCGATGACCCCGGGGTGGGCAAAAATCTCAATTTTTCAACTTGCTAAACTTTGGTCTCTTTTTCACAGAAATCAATACCTTATCCTTCAGATAGAAGTCACTGACCAGAAGGGACCCTCTCGGTAAGTATTTGGCTCAAAAATCATTTTGGCCAAATTTGTGGAGAAATGGAATTTTTCAATGACCCCGGGGTGGGCAAAAATCTCAATTTTTCAACTTGCTAAACTTTGGTCTCTCTTTCACAGAAATCAATAGCTAATCCTTCAGATAGAAGTCACTGACCAGAAGGGACCCTCTCGGTAAGTATTTGGCTCAAAAATCATTTTGGCCAAAATGGTGGAAAAATGGAATTTTTCAATGACCCTGGGGTGGGCAAAAATCTCAATTTTTCAACTTGCTAAACTTTGGTCTCTCTTTCACAGAAATCAATAGCTAATCCTTCAGATAGAAGTCACTGACCAGAAGGGACCCTCTCGGTAAGTATTTGGCTCAAAAATCATTTTGGCCAAAATGGTGGAAAAATGGAATTTTTCGATGACCCCGGGGTGGGCAAAAATCTCAATTTTTCAACTTGCTAAACTTTGGTCTCTTTTTCACAGAAATCAATAGCTAATCCTTTAGATAGAAGTCACTGACCAGAAGGGACCCTCTCGGTAAGTATTTGGCTCAAAAATGATTTTGGCCAAAATGGTGGAAAAATGGAATTTTTCAATGACCCCAGGGTGGGCAAAAATCTCAATTTTTCAACTTGCTAAACTTTGGTCTCTTTATCACGGAAATCAATAGCTAATCCTTCAGATAGAAGTCACTGACCAGAAGGGACCCTCTCGGTAAGTATTTGGCTCAAAAATCATTTTGGCCAAATTGGTGGAGAAATGGAATTTTTCAATGACCCCGGGGTGGGCAAAAATCTCAATTTTTCAACTTGCTAAACTTTGGTCTCTCTTTCACAGAAATCAATAGCTAATCCTTCAGATAGAAGTCACTGACCAGAAGGGACCCTCTCGGTAAGTATTTGGCTCAAAAATCATTTTGGCCAAAATGGTGGAAAAATGGAATTTTTCAATGACCCTGGGGTGGGCAAAAATCTCAATTTTTCAACTTGCTAAACTTTGGTCTGTTTTTCACAGAAATCAATAGCTAATCCTTCAGATAGAAGTCACTGACCAGAAGGGACCCTCTCGGTAAGTATTTGGCTCAAAAATCATTTTGGCCAAATTGGTGGAGAAATGGAATTTTTCAATGACCCCGGGGTGGGCAAAAATCTCAATTTTTCAACTTGCTAAACTTTGGTCTCTCTTTCACAGAAATCAATAGCTAATCCTTCAGATAGAAGTCACTGACCAGAAGGGACCCTCTCGGTAAGTATTTGGCTCAAAAATCATTTTGGCCAAAATGGTGGAAAAATGGAATTTTTCGATGACCCCGGGGTGGGCAAAAATCTCAATTTTTCAACTTGCTAAACTTTGGTCTCTTTTTCACAGAAATCAATAGCTAATCCTTTAGATAGAAGTCACTGACCAGAAGGGACCCTCTCGGTAAGTATTTGGCTCAAAAATGATTTTGGCCAAAATGGTGGAAAAATGGAATTTTTCAATGACCCCAGGGTGGGCAAAAATCTCAATTTTTCAACTTGCTAAACTTTGGTCTCTTTATCACGGAAATCAATAGCTAATCCTTCAGATAGAAGTCACTGACCAGAAGGGACCCTCTCGGTAAGTATTTGGCTCAAAAATCATTTTGGCCAAATTGGTGGAGAAATGGAATTTTTCAATGACCCCGGGGTGGGCAAAAATCTCAATTTTTCAACTTGCTAAACTTTGGTCTCTCTTTCACAGAAATCAATAGCTAATCCTTCAGATAGAAGTCACTGACCAGAAGGGACCCTCTCGGTAAGTATTTGGCTCAAAAATCATTTTGGCCAAAATGGTGGAAAAATGGAATTTTTCGATGACCCCGGGGTGGGCAAAAATCTCAATTTTTCAACTTGCTAAACTTTGGTCTCTTTTTCACAGAAATCAATAGCTAATCCTTTAGATAGAAGTCACTGACCAGAAGGGACCCTCTCGGTAAGTATTTGGCTCAAAAATGATTTTGGCCAAAATGGTGGAAAAATGGAATTTTTCAATGACCCCAGGGTGGGCAAAAATCTCAATTTTTCAACTTGCTAAACTTTGGTCTCTTTATCACGGAAATCAATAGCTAATCCTTCAGATAGAAGTCACTGACCAGAAGGGACCCTCTCGGTAAGTATTTGGCTCAAAAATCATTTTGGCCAAATTGGTGGAGAAATGGAATTTTTCAATGACCCCGGGGTGGGCAAAAATCTCAATTTTTCAACTTGCTAAACTTTGGTCTCTCTTTCACAGAAATCAATAGCTAATCCTTCAGATAGAAGTCACTGACCAGAAGGGACCCTCTCGGTAAGTATTTGGCTCAAAAATCATTTTGGCCAAAATGGTGGAAAAATGGAATTTTTCGATGACCCCGGGGTGGGCAAAAATCTCAATTTTTCAACTTGCTAAACTTTGGTCTCTTTTTCACAGAAATCAATAGCTAATCCTTTAGATAGAAGTCACTGACCAGAAGGGACCCTCTCGGTAAGTATTTGGCTCAAAAATGATTTTGGCCAAAATGGTGGAAAAATGGAATTTTTCAATGACCCCAGGGTGGGCAAAAATCTCAATTTTTCAACTTGCTAAACTTTGGTCTCTTTATCACGGAAATCAATAGCTAATCCTTCAGATAGAAGTCACTGACCAGAAGGGACCCTCTCGGTAAGTATTTGGCTCAAAAATCATTTTGGCCAAATTGGTGGAGAAATGGAATTTTTCAATGACCCCGGGGTGGGCAAAAATCTCAATTTTTCAACTTGCTAAACTTTGGTCTCTTTTTCACAGAAATCAATAGCTAATCCTTCAGATAGAAGTCACTGACCAGAAGGGACCCTCTCGGTTAGTATTTGGCTCAAAAATCATTTTGGCCAAATTGGTGGAGAAATGGAATTTTTCAATGACCCCGGGGTGGGCAAAAATCTCAATTTTTCAACTTGCTAAACTTTGGTCTCTCTTTCACAGAAATCAATAGCTAATCCTTCAGATAGAAGTCACTGACCAGAAGGGACCCTCTCGGTAAGTATTTGGCTCAAAAATCATTTTGGCCAAAATGGTGGAAAAATGGAATTTTTCAATGACCCTGGGGTGGGCAAAAATCTCAATTTTTCAACTTGCTAAACTTTGGTCTCTTTTTCACAGAAATCAATAGCTAATCCTTCAGATAGAAGTCACTGACCAGAAGGGACCCTCTCGGTAAGTATTTGGCTCAACAATCATTTTGGCCAAAATGGTGGAAAAATGGAATTTGTCGATGACCCCGGGGTGGGCAAAAATCCCAATTTTTCAACTTGCTAAACTTTGGTCTCTTTATCACAGAAATCAATAGCTAATCCTTCAGATAGAAGTCACTGACCAGAAGGGACCCTCTCGGTAAGTATTTGGCTCAAAAATCATTTTGGCCGAAATGGTGGAAAAATGGAATTTTTCGATGACCCCGGGGTGGGCAAAAATCTCAATTTTTCAACTTGCTAAACTTTGGTCTCTTTTTCACAGAAATCAATAGCTAATCCTTCAGATAGAAGTCACTGACCAGAAGGGACCCTCTCGGTAAGTATTTGGCTCAAAAATCATTTTGGCCGAAATGGTGGAAAAATGGAATTTTTCAATGACCCCGGGGTGGGCAAAAATCTCAATTTTTCAACTTGCTAAACTTTGGTCTCTTTTTCACAGAAATCAATAGCTAATCCTTCAGATAGAAGTCACTGACCAGAAGGGACCCTCTCGGTAAGTATTTGGCTCAAAAATCATTTTGGCCAAAATGGTGGAAAAATGGAATTTTTCGATGACCCCGGGGTGGGCAAAAATCTTAATTTTTCAACTTGCTAAACTTTGGTCTCTTTTTCACAGAAATCAATAGCTAATCCTTCAGATAGAAGTCACTGACCAGAAGGGACCCTCTCGGTAAGTATTTGGCTCAAAAATCATTTTGGCCAAAATGGTGGAAAAATGGAATTTTGCAATGACCCCGGGGTGGGGAAAAATCTCAATTTTTCAACTTGCTAAACTTTGGTCTCTCTTTCACAGAAATCGATAGCTAATCCTTCAGATAGAAGTCACTGACCAGAAGGGACCCTCTCAGTAAGTATTTGGCTCAAAAATCATTTTGGCCAAAATGGTGGAAAAATGGAATTTTTCAATGACCCTGGGGTGGGCAAAAATCTCAATTTTTCAATTTGCTAAACTTTGGTCTCTTTTTCACAGAAATCAATAGCTAATCCTTCAGATAGAAGTCACTGACCAGAAGGGACCCTCTCGGTAAGTATTTGGCTCAAAAATGATTTTGGCCAAAATGGTGGAAAAATGGAATTTTTTGATGACCCTGGGGTGGTCAAAAATCTCAATTTTTCAACTTGCTAAACTTTGGTCTCTTTTTCACAGAAATCAATAGCTAATCCTTCAGATAGAAGTCACTGACCAGAAGGGACCCTCTCGGTAAGTATTTGGCTCAAAAATGATTTTGGCCAAAATGGTGGAAAAATGGAATTTTTCGATGACCCCGGGGTGGGCAAAAATCTCAATTTTTCAACTTGCTAAACTTTGGTCTCTTTTTCACAGAAATCAATAGCTAATCCTTCAGATAGAAGTCACTGACCAGAAGGGACCCTCTCGGTAAGTATTTGGCTCAAAAATCATTTTGGCCAAAATGGTGGAAAAATGGAATTTTTCAATGACCCCAGGGTGGGCAAAAATCTCAATTTTTCAACTTGCTAAACTTTGGTCTCTTTTTCACAGAAATCAATAGCTAATCCTTCAGATAGAAGTCACTGACCAGAAGGGACCCTCTCGGTAAGTATTTGGCTCAAAAATCATTTTGGCCGAAATGGTGGAAAAATGGAATTTTTTGATGACCCCGGGGTGGGCAAAAATCTCAATTTTTCAACTTGCTAAACTTTGGTCTCTTTTTCACAGAAATCAATAGCTAATCCTTCAGATAGAAGTCACTGACCAGAAGGGACCCTCTCGGTAAGTATTTGGCTCAAAAATCCTTTTGGCCAAAATGGTGGAAAAATGGAATTTTTCGATGACCCCGGGGTGGGCAAAAATCTCAATTTTTCAACGTGCTAAACTTTGGTCTCTTTTTCACAGAAATCAATAGCTATTCCTTCAGATAGAGGTCACTGACCAGAAGGGACCCTCTCGGTAAGTATTTGGTTAAAAAATCATTTTGGCCAAAATGGTGGAAAAATGGAATTTGTCTATGACCCCGGGGTGGACAAAAATCTCAATTTTAGATGTTGTTAAATCAATTATTTTTTCTCTGAAACCAAAGGGAAACCTTTCAGAGGATCAGGAAGTAGCCTGGCGTTAGGTTTTTTGGTTTATGAAATTTTTGTTCGAAACCTATGGATGCATGGGATTTTTGAAAGATGCAAACCTGGAAGCAAATTCCTTTTGTGGTCTTGGGACTTGCAAATAACTGACTTTTTTCGCACAGAATCCAATTGAATCCAATATATTTTGGTTTGCCGATTTTTGGTCCATGTTCTAAAATGGATTTTGTTTCCACTTTTAGCTAGGTCCCTAGGTCTGTAGGGTAGGTAGGGTGACCCTTGTGGTGACAAGACAAATCTATTGCTTTCGTACCACAGGGAAGTAAAATCAAATTGTCCTTGCCAAACACCCCTAGCAGTGGGGACGCGTTACCTTTAGACAAACAGGGCATCAGAGATGCTGCCCTGGACGATGATTATAAAAATGCTGATGAACCATGTAATCGTAATAAAAAGAATTTTAATTCAAAAAATTAAAAATTAAAAATTAAATTTGTTTTGTTTTCTCTGTTAATTTTTGCAGTTGGTTGACATGATGAATGGTAGTATAAAGGACGAAAGAAGACAAGAAAAGAGAAGAAAATTGTGAAGAGAGCAGGAGAAAGGACAAAGAAACGATAGGGGAAAAAGTGAAGCAAAACGAAAGAGAACAAAGAAAACGATTAGTTTTTAAAATGAGAAAAAAGAACTGAATAATAGAGAATATAGGAAAAGGAAGAGGCAGAGTGAAAAGACAAGAGAGGTTGAATTCTATATAAATAACGATTGTAAAAATTCAAAATAAAGTGGGTTTTTGATTAAAAAATACAAAATGTCAGTCGTCACTATACGTCTTACCCTTTACCACGCCCACTCCCAAGTAGACCACTTTCAAAATTATCTTGATGGCGAGTCTTGCAGGATAAAACAAAAGAAATGCGAGACATTCCTGCGAGAAAAGCTGTGATTTCTTTTGTATTCCCCTGTTCTGTTCATTTTCAGGGTAATTGTGAAAGTGACCATACAATGGTGCGTCACCCACAAACAAAGAAGCAATACTCAAGGGATTGACATAACAAAGAAAACTGATGGAAAACACTAATAATTGAATAAAGGCATTGATTTGAAGTGCTAGATTGTTCGAGGCTTGCTTCTTTTTGTTTTATGACAAAGACTGCTGATTCTATGAAAGAAAGAAATGATGCTCGAGGGAACGATGTGACTAAAACACGGAGCACCGTCAAAAAATTACACTCACTCAAAAACTAAAACAATGTGCTAGATTCTTTGGGACTCGCAGCCCTTCTAATTCCTTTTCTCTTCGTGAAAGAAATAAAACTTGCACGGGTTTCGACCATGTTCACCCAAAGATGACGTCATGTATTGTTACTTTGGGCGCTGTTCATTTTAGTCACGTATTATTCCCTCGGGTAGTTGTTTTATTCTACGCTTGAAAACACTTATTCAAACTAAAATAAAGAAAAAAACAATTATGCGCATATTTTACTAGTATCAAACAGACGGAACGCGTACTGTTTTGCTCTAAGAAGTTA
This sequence comes from Anthopleura sola, assembly GCA_023349425.1. Classification (NCBI taxonomy): domain Eukaryota; kingdom Metazoa; phylum Cnidaria; class Anthozoa; order Actiniaria; family Actiniidae; genus Anthopleura; species Anthopleura sola. The sequence continues at coordinate 12,062,497 of JALHLI010000001.1, forward strand.
AGTCAAAACGGCCGCGCAAAGTGTCGAAAGAACAAGAGTTATAGTGATGGCACTTGATCCGTGAAATAGAAATTAGTCTAATACGAATAAGGCCCGTTTACTGGTGATTTTTGCTGCGATTTGAGATGCGATTTCTATGGCGATTTTGGTGATGAGAATGGTAACGGATGAACCTGTAAAGTTTTATTCCGGACAACCAAGATTACCTGGACAAATGTCTCTAGAAGCATAAGGCAAAATTTATTGCTTTCAAATATCGCCGGAAAAATCGCACCAAAAATCGACAGTGTAAACGGGCTTTTAGTAGTCTCTGATTCCATTGTTTTGTCTCGACTATCAGACATTGAGTCATTCATTAGATTTTGTTTCAAGGGTTAAGTGCCATCAATAATAAAGTTAATAGTTTAAAGTGTAATAAAAAAATGTTGGCGCTGCATGCGTCTTGAAATCATTGTTTGTTGATTGTTGTCTCTGGGTGTAGTTTATTCTTGGTCAGGTGTCTCGATATCAAAAGGGTATTTTCAGCTGTTATATTTTTCTAGTTTTCTTTTTTCGTGGGTGTCGAGCAATACAGGGGGAAAGAAAAGACATCAGACAATAAAAGTTTAACGTTCTTTTATTACAAACTGCTTTATTGAATAAATATCAAATACAATGAAATAAACTGAAATCCCGCAAAAAAATTTCGTCGGCAAAAATGTGAAAAAACCGACCTAAAAAATGCAAAATTGGAGGTCACGTGACGTGTCACGTGACTAATTAACATAATATGTTTTTTGGCCTAAATCGGCCGTTTTTCGGGGTTTTACCCTTCGTTGAGTGCTAAAATGCCTTTTTCTACTCATTCTTAATGGGTTGGGGGGAAAACATTGCTTAAAAACCGCTAAATTGTCGATATTTTCTCTCCAAAAAGTCCAGTTTTCCGCGGGTTGCCTGTGTAAAATGCTAGTATCCAGTCCTTGTGTATGTCACCTGCTCATTTTCTGCACGCTGTAGTTCGTGATGGACGTTTGTTCGACATGTGCAAATACATGACGGTTTTTTGGCTGAAATTGTACAAGAACAAAGATGGTTATTAGCTCGTGCTCGACCTAACAGAGAGATAAGTACACAAGAACTATGAAAGGTAAGAATTATTTCGTTTTCTCTGCGTTTTTCTTTCGTTTTCTATATTTTTGAGAAGTTTAAAAATTTCGAGTGTTCGTTTCACCGGCTTCGTCCGCCATAACACGTGTTAATTTTGAACCCTGGAAATTCTACTTTTTTCTTAAAAGAAACAACAAAATTTGTCATAAATAAACCAGTTTTGAACCAGTTTCTCTGCTTGACTTACGGTTTTATTCATTTTTTATATATTTCGAGAATTTTGTTTTCTACGTGACACGAAACTTGACATGAAATGTGACATGAAACTTACAAACCTCCTCTCCCTCGTTAAAACCATCAAAATCCTAAATATTAATGTCCTAATAACTTATCTCTCTTCGTATTGCAGTTAAAACTCTCCATAAACCTGTCCATTGAGCCTGTAACAAGATGGCTGTTGATACCTGACATCTGAGATTGATAGCCATACTGTATCTTGACTCTATTAACCAATATATGCACACCAAACTGCAAATCAATCATGGAATAGTTCAGTATCAATCTTGTAATGATGGATTTACTGCACTAAAACAAGAAGAAAAAAGACTTTGATAACAATATGGACTCACCTTGTTGCTGTATGAGTATTGACCTGATTATCAAGATGATAATAGATGTGGTGACCTGGTGATGACCCTATGACCTTCATAACAATATGGACTCACCTTGTTGCTGTATGAGTATTGACCTGATTATCAAGATGATAATAGATGTGGTAACCTGGTGATGACCCTGTGACCTTCATAACAATATGGACTCACCTTGTTGCTGTATGAGTATTGACCTGATTATTAAGGAGGTTTCTTTACCACATTTTAAGGAGTACTGATTATCAGAGGTATGTAGAAATGCATTATGTTGGAGTGTATATAATGCCTATTGCAAAATCATTGATGTGTTTAAAGCATCTTATGTAGAGACTGGGACTGAAATGGAACATGGGAAATATGTTAATTAGATGCATGTATTGATGATAGACATGGAATGTTCATACATGTGTTTTATTGTCTGTGTCTTAAATTGAATATATCAATTACATCAGAATATTATTAGGTCATTTCCTGGGATATGTTTCAGTCTTGGCTTCTATGTACAGTATTATGTTTTGATTGAGATAATGTTTTTGCAATTAGGTATATATATTGAAGGGTATAAAACTAATGTCACTAAGTATTGATTGCCATTTATCCCTACCCCACTACCTGTGACAAAAACATTTTTATTGTAATTTTGTTGTTGGTGGCCCAAGTCAATAAACCTCAAAAACATCTTGTTTAATCGTATTTGTTGTTTTCCCCATCAGCTTGTCAGCCACTTTAGTTGAGCTACATCTGAACGTATTGATGCTGTCAAGCTCTCACCAGTTTCTTTAGTTCCTCTACAACATTGCAAGGGGCAGCATATTGCTGATTATCAGGTATGTATTGGTGTATTATACTGGCGTTATATTCAAGGGTTTGAAAATGATCAGTCTTAAAACCACCCCACCGCTCCCCTAGAACAGAAATAAATCTGCAAGAACATCCATGCCAGTTATTTCATGCCCTTCAGTATATACTACTACACTGTATAGCATCTTTAGTGTTTGTGGTCTCCCCATTAGCAAAGCACCCTTAGCAAGTTAGAAGACTAAGATCTTAATAAAGTTGGTCATTATTATCACAGTATTAATATTACTTCTTAATTATTATTATCATTATTGTGACCCATGTAAATATATATCAAAATATTTTGCTTAATGGTATTAATTTCTTGTTTTCATCAGCTTGTCAGCCACTTTAGTCATTTGAATGTATTGATGCTGTCAACCTCTGACCAGTTCCTCTGGTTCCTTTACGACATTTCAAGGGCCAGCATACTGCTGATTATCAGGTATGTATTGGTGGGTGATATATTGGATGGTTTGAAACTGATGTAAATAAGTACTTGATTGGTTGTTTTAAACCCAACCCTGCCCCTGAGCCCTACTGTAAGTGTATTTAGTAGTACTATATTAGTTTTTGTTAATAATAATCCTAATTTGAATTAATACATCTTAAGACATGTTGTTTAATGATATTTGTTTTCTTCCTCAGCTTGTCAGCTTCTTTAGTCAAGCTACATTTGAATGTGTTGATGCTGTCAAGCTCTGGCCAGTTCATACATGACAGACATGTAAGTTGAGCTTAAGTTGAGCATGCTAGTTAAACAATGGTTTTGAGTGGTATACCATGGAATATTCCATGCGGCACTGGTATTTTATAACATACACACAAGCCTTCAGGTAAGTGTGTTTGCCAAGAAAATACAAGTGACAAGTGGGGTATTCCACAGCCTGGATAGAGGGGGCAAAAACAAGACGAGTCAGTCATTCATGATTTATTTAGATTTTTTTTGTGATGCCAAAGAAAAAAACGTTTCCACAGATCATGGATGACTGACAGGCCTCATTTTCGCCTGCCTGTTCAAGGAAAACTACTGGTCTCCCCCATGTTCTGAATCAGTGCATAAAAGTAACAGACAAGATATATATGTTTCCATTTCATTCCTGACGTCATAGCAAGTCATTTTTTGTAAAGGGAGGAAAACTGGAGAATCTGGATAACACCCCTGAAAGCACAGGAGAGAACCAACTAGAAACTCTACTCACATATAACACTGAACCCATAGGGACTCAAACCTGAGTCACATTTATGAGAGGCGAGCACTCTCCCCACTATGCCACCTGTGCTTCCCTAAGTTATTACAACCACAAATATTGCTCCTGAATAATATAAACTGCAAACAATCAGAGATTTATTGGTATACCATTGTGTCTTTTCAGATGTCACAGTTCTGTCATACTCACATCAACCAAGCTGTTGTGCTACAAAGCCTTGTCAGATGATGCAGCACCATCAAGATCCAGTCAATCGGTAGTGAAGATAAGAAGCTGTGATATGGAGACAACAAAAAATGAAACAGGAAATTAGAATATCAAGTATTATCTAGGGAGTATAAAAAAGTTAGGAACATCTAAAATTTTCAAAACAGTCAAATATTTTTCAAAAAGATATTTCAAAAAAAATTGGCATTATAAAGTAACCAAATTCTAGATTTATCTAGGAATTAAAAAAAAAAAAAAAGAAGATAGTAATATCTAGGAATATTCTAGGAAATTCCAACATGTAGCATTATCTGGAAATTTCAAAAGTTAAAAATGTTTTCCAAGAAATAATGAAGAACGAAAGCTTTCGATAAGAAATTTTAAAAATACATCATTAATCATTATATGTTGGAATTTCCAGAGAATTCAACAAAATTTCAATGAAAAGACTAGAATTTAAAAATAAAAAAAAAGTATTATCTAGAAATTAAAAAAAAAATTAAAAGGGATAGAGGACTGGCTACATTAGGCATTTGTATCAGTTACAATAAAGAAAAAAAATAATTACAAAACTTTTTTCAACATCAAAAAATCCTATATTTCTATTTGTAAAATTGAAGACAACAAAACAAAATTCAAATGGCCACAAATTATATATGCATATTGATATTGATGCCATAGTATGGTGAAACAAAAATAAGTAATAATGTTTAATGTTATCTATTAAACTTTTATTTTGGTGACCTATTTCATAATGACATCAACAACTAAAACAAACTACTGTACCAAAATTAACAACTTTTTCAGATTTAAAATGTTTTCAAACTGAAAATAGAATATAAGTGGTTGTTGAAAGTCTATAATTATTGAATGTGATGTCATCATGAAGTAGGTCAATTGCCAGTCCTCTAGCCACAGATATTAGATATAGGAGAGTGTTACACTAGGAGACTCAAATTCAATTGGACATTCAATTCAAAGATTAATATACAAAATCACTCAATTAACACATTTTACAGACTAGTCAAGAGTTCTCAGTAGAGTTACAAAATATAAGGAAATTCCTGGTTGATCAAATCAAAGGAATATTTTATTGTTCTGACACTGAAAGTTTTCATTCTAACTGGCTACTGATTTAATTTCTTTGCTTACAATTTTACTGAGAACTCTGCTAGTTAGAAGAAACACTCTCCTATATCTAATATTATTATTATTTATCATTTGTACACCAGAAAAATGAATTACACTTCATACCTCCCACGAGGTCCTACCAGCACCAAACAGAAGCTGCCCCACCAGGCCAGGAAACCAATAAAGGTGGTACAACATTGCTGCTCTTGGCAGAGTCTAACCTTGAGGTCATGATCAGATGACTGCTCTGGTGATGAAGGCTGTCGGTAAGGATACCAGGTGATGGCCCTCTGCAGATTTCATGGAAGTGCGCTGGTGGCATGAATGCTGGTCACTGTGCAGGTTAGTGCAAGTAGGAGCAGAGGTAATCATATCTCACTATTCATGGGTGTGTACAGCAGTGATAACTTTGGGGTGGTGTGCTCAATAGACTTGCATAAGACACCATTCAGACTTCCATACAAGTAGATAATCAACCTGGGAAGACTAGAAGTTGAATCATTTCTAGGTGACCTAATCTTGCATTCAATGATGTTTGGCTCGACTGATATACGAGGTTCTATCATAGGATTGTAATTTAATAAGTTTTTTCACCAGCAAAATAAGACCTCAGTTTCTTCTTAAACTAAATTATCACTAAATAAATTTAATACTGGCCCTTACTTAGAAATCAAATGAAATTTGAATGAATCATTACAATTGTGAAAATGCGGGGGGGGGGGGGAGAAATAAGAGAAGTCGGAAGAATGGAAAAAGAAAAGAAAAAGAATTAAACGAATAACTACGAATTAAGGATCAAAAAAATTCATCTTAGATTTGGTAATAACAAATACAGCTGGAATCCTGTCCTGTAGTATATTCTTATGCAGTATATTTAACAAACACAAAACTGATCAAAGTATACTTTCTAATCTTACCACTTTATAGAAACTGAGGTCTTACTTAATCTGTTATCATATGATATCAAAATCAAGTCAAAATCCAAAGTATAAAAGGAAAATCCAAATCCAAAATCCAAAGGAAAAAATCGAATTCATATTAATCCAAATGAATGAATCAATTGAAATATGAATTAAAGTGATACAAAATCACTTTCATCAAACAATGATGATATGAAAGCAACTACGACATATGTATCACTGTTACAACTGTGTATACTAGAAAAACTAAAATTGAAAATTCAGAAACAAACAAACATTTGGGTCAACCAAGGATTGAGCAAATATTTCTGGTACTACAATATCTAGTACAAATTCAGCTGTGCAGAATCATGAAATATAATATACCAAAAGTGCAAACAAATAAATCCCAGCCAAACAAGGCAAATGTGAAATGGAAAATGAATGAATAGAGGACAAGGTGAGCCATCAGAGAATGGCATTCAAAACACCATACCTCACAATCAAGAAACAGATTCACTAGAATGAAATGAAACTATTGTTACAAGTAAAACCAAGAGTTGTTTTACTATGAATTATGTCCAAAGCACTTGTATTATATTGCACAAGCTGTCCAAAGTTGAAAAAATTTGAAACCAAATATTTAATGAATTCAACATTTTGCAGAAAATGTAAAATGCTACCAACTTGGACATGAAAACTTAAGTGTAATCAAACTTAACACAGTTTACTTTGATACATGTAGTTGCTCAAAATTTACAAACCAAAAAACTTTGCAAATCATTTTGTCAACCATTTTTTGAGACTTACTTCTGATGGGAAGTTTTTTGCTGGTGAAAAAACTGAGTCTAGGGAAAATAACTTGATAAACTTAGGACACTTAAATCATATAAGTAATTCTAAAACATTCAACAACTAGGATAGGACTCCCCTTAATAACTGGTAAAGTTTACTGTGCAACCATGGCATCCAAGGTTATTCTACAACTGAGGGCAATCATCATAAAATGATCCAGTTGTTGAAAAACTAATTTGGTTTGTATTCCACATGCTCTTGGTTGTGATGGATGCACAGTAAGAGACTTAAACAAAACTACCTAATAATAGAGCAGTTTTCATATGAGTGGGAAACATACAGTACTGACTTACAGCACGTACATGGTATGACATGCTGCAACCTTCAAATGGCTTGCCAATGTTTTCCAGTAAATTATCAAATCAAAATGTGTAGTTGTGACTACGGTAAGATACTTTACGGGTAAAGTATGATTACAAATTTCTTGTATTGTTTCCCACTCATGTGAAAAACGCTCTGATGTTAATAATATGTCACATCCCTTAGAAGTCAATTAATAGAGTGGATTTTGCATCATTCTAAATTCAAATTGGATTCTGCATTGAGCCTCTGGCTTGGAAGTGTTTACATTTACTAAAAGAACTTTATTACTTACATCTATTGGCACAGCTTATTTGACCTCAAAACATACAGCTGAAGCACTTAGCTGGTTTTTACCTTGAATACAAAATCCACTCTAATATTTTTGACTTGTAACATCATACAAAACGGATAGAGTGAATTGTTGCTATGCAAGATAACGGCATAGATTAATTGACCCCCTTAGAATACCTTGTATAAATCAATACTTAGCCCCCAGTCCCTTAGTGAATAAATTAATATTTGATTGAATACATTCTAGACCCAGTCCCTTAGTGAATAAATTAATATTTGATTGAATACATTCTAGACCCAGTCCCTTAGTGAATATATTAATATTTGATTGAATACATTCTAGACCCAGTCCCTTAGTGAATATATTAATACTTAATTGAATACATTCTAGACCCAGTCCCTTAGTGAATATATTAATATTTGATTGAATACATTCTAGACCCAGTCCCTTAGTGAATATATTAATATTTGATTGAATACATTCTAGACCCAGTCCCTTAGTGAATAAATTAATATTTGATTGAATACATTCTAGACCCAGTCCCTTAGTGAATATATTAATATTTGATTGAATACATTCTAGACCCAGTCCCTTAGTGAATATATTAATATTTGATTGGATACATTCTAGACCCAGTCCCTTAGTGAATATATTAATATTTGATTGAATACATTCTAGACCCAGTCCCTTAGTGAATATATTAATATTTGATTGAATACATTCTAGACCCAGTCCCTTAGTGAATATATTAATATTTGATTGGATACATTCTAGACCCAGTCCCTTAGTGAATATATTAATATTTGATTGAATACATTCTAGACCCAGTCCCTTAGTGAATATATTAATATTTGATTGGATACATTCTAGACCCAGTCCCTTAGTGAATATATTAATATTTGATTGAATACATTCTAGACCCAGTCCCTTAGTGAATATATTAATATTTGATTGACTACATTTTAGACCCAGTCCCTTAGTGAATATATTAATATTTGATTGAATACATTCTAGACCCAGTCCCTTAGTGAATAAATTAATATTTGATTGAATACATTCTAGACCCAGTCCCTTAGTGAATATATTAATATTTGATTGAATACATTATAAGTCTTAGTCCTCTAGGGAAAATATTAATACTTAACTGAATACATTACAAGTCTTAGTCCTCTAAGGAAACATAAAATATTTTTCAAAGGTAAAGAGTCTAGGTTAGCTTTTCATATTAAATTACATGTTGGTAGTTTCCTTTTCGGGATTGACCAGCTCATTTTTCACAAGTTTAGTAGCCTAGAAACTTCGTTATTTTAGTCTTCGCAAACCAGGTTGATAATCACATAAACTTTATGGAAGTCTGAATACCGTCTGAATAAAGTCTATTAATCACACCACTCTGAGATATACATCACTGTTGTGCAGTAAAACCTATGGGTAGTGGGGTATGGTTATCTTGTAAGACTCCTACTTGCACCAACCCTCACAGTACAAAGGCTGGCTTTGCCATCGAGGTACTTTCATGAGTCTGTATGGGGTTTCAGAGTCTGATATCCCTATTGACGATCTTCAACATCAGAGCAGCCACCTGGTTATGGTTTCATAAGATGGCTCTTGTTGGGACAGTAAGTACTGCCTGGTCCTGGTCTACCGGGGTAGTGAGACTTGGTGCTGGTAGGACCTTGGGGAGGTATTTTTTTGTAAGTCCAAAATGGGAGTGGAGAGGGTAAAGATGGAATTAATTAAAAAAACAGGAAAACCACTAAGTCCAAAATCAAACTTTGTTTTTCCAAACACAACACACACTACATATGATTCAAGTGATAAATAATTCTAAGGCAAAAAAATTCTAAGGCAAAAAACTTCACCACACTCCTCAGTTTAAAAAATTCTAAGTCTAAAAGCAACAGGCAAATGAACAATTTCCAAGTCAAAAATCACTTACCTAAAAATCCTAAGTCCCTCAACACTGCCTAAAAAATGTAAGACACATAATATGTTATTCAGCAAAGCAACACAATTTGCCCTCCCTCCCCTGTAAAGTATACCTCCCAACCCCCCTTTCAAGTGTTCCCCTCCCCCCAATACAAGTAATCCCCCTCCCCCCGGTATGTCTTAAACCCCTCCCCCCAGTATAAGTCTTCAACCCCTCCCCCCATTTTGTGTTGATTCCCACCCCTCCCAATATGAATTAAAACCCAGTTGTAATTGACCATGAAATAATTTTAATTTTTACAAGTATAAAACTTGTTCTCAAAAGGTATTGGAATTTCACATCTTTAATGATAAATTTTGATTTCGAAATTGTAAATTTCAAAAGTGTTTGGTAATGTTTCAATAAGTAATCAAACTGGTCTTCAAATGCATTTGATTTCAAAGTTCAAAGTTTTTGGCAAAATTTCAATTGCAATAGGAGGGATTTTACTGGAGGTTTTAAATAACATATCTAGCTGTATGCTCTGAAATCTAGGAAAAATCATGTGTTGGTAAACTCCTGCACCAGTCAACAGAGAGTATAGACTAAGGATGGTCTTATTTTGAAGTAAAATCCCTCTATACTTTGGTCAATTACAACTGGGTTTAACTTTATCTCTTAAATAAAATCAAGGACAACAGACAATTCAAAGTGTGTGTGTGTGTGTGGTGTGTGTGATCATTCATTTGAGACATGCTGGCAAATCTTGGACATTAGAATAACCCAAAGTTTTCATTATTCAGTTTTAATAATCATCGCCAAGACATTACTGTTTTATCCATTTAATATACAATGTTCTTCCAAGTTGACCTCTTGTTGCACTTTATTTTTGCAAGTTTTCATTTCTTAAAAAAGATTTCACGTAATCCACAAGGCAACAATTCAATTTCTTGCAGTGAGTGTTTTCAGTTCATAAGACAGGATGAATGAGTGCAAGACAGTGCATATAAAGCACGTTTACATTGTATGACCCATAATGTCAACATAACAATTAACTTTTTTAATCTTATTGCTAGTGACCAAGTCATTTTGCAGCATGCCTCAAATGAATGTAATGATTGGTATGTGTAGTTCACCCCTCCCCCTTGTCTCAACATTTTTATTTCTCAATAGTCACAGGGAATATATTGTATGGATGGAGGTGGTGGAAGGGTTGACTGCCTTTTTTTACTCTATCATAATATTAATATAGTCACAGTAAAAATAAAACTACACAAGAAAAACCTGAACAGGAGAGATTATCTATTAAGAACATAGACCAATGAAATTGCACAAATCTATGAAAATGAATTGAAATATGGGATCATGTTCCTCTCCAAACTCAATCAAAGTACCTATGCAAATATGTATGGATTGTATTTACTTACTTACTGATTTTCAGAATTCGCTAAGAGGTATTCCAAACTTAGGTCATTATTGCATGGGTTGTACACTTTAAAGTACTCTAAACTTCTGGTATTTGGTCTAAACTTACCTGTTAATGTCTTTTTGCACTGATACACAGCCATTTATATGTAACATTTTTGACTATGACATGAGCTGATCAAGACAAATCGGGCAATATACTACCATCAATCAAATAAATTGCTAGAGTATTTAAAGGTACATGGGGACTGTGAGAATATCCATGAAAACTACTCTAAACACCAACACTATTAAAAAATGGGCAAAAAAACATTTTATCATTATGCAAAACATACATGTGTACAAATACAATTTTGCTTAAAGAAAAAAAAAGGATGAAAGGACTATTATATAATAGGCTGTATGGAAAGAAATAATCAAAAGGATTTGAGGAAAAAAAGACTTGATTCATTTTTAGCCTATACTGAAGACATCAGGTGCCCAGGTAGTCAAAATACTGCCATGTCAAGTGGGACAGCAGTTATTCATGGCAATAAATTACTGATTTGCTTTTTGTATGTTTGTTTTTAACAAAACAATGATGGCAAACAACATATAGTAGATACTTGGGAAGCATTTGCACATTTCTTGGTAAGTGTGAGGTAATTTCTTTGTATTATCACCAAAATCAATTTCCATTTCAGTATAACAATCAGTATTTACATAAATAATTTTTTTCCCTACCACTCCTTGTGTCAAAAGCATTCAATGCATTTTAAATAAAAGCCAAAACAAATATTTGAGAAAAATAAACAGAAAATCTCAAAACAATTTGTGAAGTGGTGGTTGGAAGATGAATGCTGATAGAAATAACCAAAAAATGCCTCAAACATTTTACCGTGAAATGTGCAATGGTTGCTTTGCAAATACAACAACAACAACAGTTTCCATATCAATCACACATGAGCCAAATTTAAATGGATCATGGGTAATTACAAAAGCAGTGAATAAGTTTGTGGTACAAGTTTTAGTAAGACAAATAATTGCATCTTAATCAAATACTACCATGAGAATGCATCACAAGAGGCTAACTTAATTTAGGCAAGGTTTTTCATTTTACACCATGAGTCATACCCCTGAGTTATTCATAATTTAGTTTCTTGAAAAATTAGCTGTAATGGCAGGGACAAAAAACACCATATATGATTGATTTCTTTTAGGGCACTATAAACAAACTGAATTAGAATATAGTATGGATAAGAAGTTAAATTTTACATTGTAAAAAATAAGAGAGATCACTCCGACGAAGGACTAGCGTCCGAAACGTCAGTAAATGATTTTTTACGGTGTAAAATTTAACTTCTTTACTGCAATTGAACCTGGGGGGGGGGGGGGGGGGGGGTAAGGGGTAAGGACACCACTGCTACAACACCCTTGATTTTGATGTTGTCTTCTAAAAATCTAAGGGTGATTTTAAGGTATTAGTTATTCAAGCTAAGTAATAGCTAACCTATCACCCAAGTGCCCTAACGAAATATATAAATGACCAAAACAAACAAAAACAAAACAAACTATCTTCATTGTCAGTGCATATCAATTCCTATATCAATGAAACTATAGAAGGTTACAGCACAATAGGTACCAGCTTTTGTGCAATCAACATCTACAAAAGAGGGCTGTTGCACGTGATAAACAGCTCTTATTCTGCAGCTTGACACCTGTCTCACTCAGCACCACACTCTACCTACACTGACATTTTATGCTTGTAACATTGCCTGCTGCAAATTTGGAGTCTTAGTCTCAACTTTTAATTCATCTATGGTTGGTATTGCACATAGCAGTTGCTCACATTATGGTCAGCTCTCGTATAGTAACACCTGTCTACAGTGAAATACTCACCTCTGGTGTACTTCTAGATTCAATCAATACAGGATACAGGTAAATGATAATGGGGTAGAAGGTGTGATAGCAAATCTTAACATAGATGATAAATAAAATATGTTTGACCCAAAACTTTCCTATATCATAAACCATGGAAATCTGAATACAACAAATATTCTGCATTATAGACACTTTTAATAAATCCTACAATGCTTATTTACCACGTCTGACATCAAATTTATTCTTTTGAAATTGGTTCTTTTGTAGGATTTATTAAAAGGGTCTATAAAGTATTGCAATGTAAGAACTCTGTAATTGAAAGTGAGTTCTTAAAATAGTTGGAAAATCCATTTTATGTAATAGTATATGATAATCATTCTTGATTTTATTAGAAAAATTATGGTATGTTTTAGTTTTAGGTTTCATTTTATATTGTACAAGGTGCTAATACATTATTATATTATTATTATTTAAAGAAAATCAAATCACTTTATGAAATATATTATTATGACAAGACCATTGAAAGCTTAATTATGATGCACCATGTTATTGGTGTCAATATATAAAAAACACTTTCTTGAATGTATTAAGCCGGTTATTTAAACCCAGATCAATATATCAAGCAATCAATATATAAAACTTAAAGAACTCACTCTTCACATCAGCAATCATCTTCTTGTGCCAAAGGACACATTAAGACATAACTTGTCCAATGTTTTTAGTTCACAGGCTGTATTACTGTCAGTGTATGACATGAGTGTGGCACACAAGTGCGTGATGAGTGTAAAAGAATCAGTGTCAATCAGTTTTGACAGATTGAACATGTAAGCCCTTGAGCTACAAAATTTTATAGTTAAGTTTACAGAATAAAGTCGACAGTTCAAAGCATAACAGAAGTGTAACATAAATCTTGGCAACCCTGCCAGGATGGTGACTAGGTCTGTTGAAGGAGGAAAATAGGAAAAAAACAAAACAGTCAAGTGGGAACGTATTCCCTTGAGATCAGCACATTGTTGGTATGGGTTGGCATGTACCATCTGTGGAATCCAGTACTGGTCAACCTCTGTGGAGTCCACTACAATAAATCCCAATCTTATGAAGAGAAGTTTATTCAATTGAGTAAAAGAACCAGTTCAGAGATGAGTGGCTACAAGCTGTGATCCTAGTGTGTGATGTGAGTATGTGATGGGGTAAAAGAATCAGTGTCAATCAGTTTTGAGAGATTGAACACATTAGCCCTTCAGCTACAAGATTGTAATAGTTAAGTTTACAGAATAAAGTCTACAGTTCAAAGTGTAACAGAAGCGTACCAATACCATCTGTCTTCAAGCTCTATGTTCTAGTTCTGAAAATATATTTTCAGCCAATCTATGTGACCCATTAGTTGCTACTAAAGTAATCAAGTTTAGAGACTTTAGTCACACATAAAATAACATATGGACACAAATGTTTTTAGATGATAAGAGAGTTAACAAGATGTTAGAATGACCATACTGAAGTGTACTGAAGTGTTAAATGCTGCCATTATTTATGGTTTTGTTGTTGTCAATTGCTTTTATTATTGGAAAACAAAAATTGTTGTTAAATAGCTTTTACTATGGCTTACACACCTCAAGCAAAGAGCTTATTAACACTTCATCATAACCTTGTGTTAATTTTCTCTGTCCAAGTCTTGGCTCTCATGGGGTGCTGACAATTACACAGTGTTTATATACCTTAAGATCAGGTCTAATATCCCAAGTGTTGGGAAAAAGCAAGAATTTCCCAGCAAATCACTGACATTCATCAAAATGGTACTACTGTTTTGGTCATCTTTGGCAATCTTTAGATCTTTCTGGTTGAATAAAAGGTAACTATATCTTTCATCATCTTCCATTTGAGATTATCCAGGAAATCCATAACTTGCCAACTAAAGTGGTAGTAATACAAGTTTTATCCTGGCTGTATTTAATGTAAAATCCAACAAATAATGCTGTCAGTGCCAGTAGCATCCCTTCAAATAGTTAATAGGGCACGCCCCAGGGGTTGGTTACCCTAGCTTGTGTTAATCCCTAAAAACCAAAGGTTGTTACTGGCACTGCTTTTCAGCTTCATCAAGTTTGAGCACTGATCTTTGATACAAGTCATACTTTCACACTTGTCTTGTTTGCACTGCTTTACAATGATGGGGTCAGTATTAATTTCTTCTGGAGTTTTGCCATCTCGTCTTGATGCTTTCCTTAAATGTTTTAATGTTTGTTTATTCCTGTCTTGTTCTGTGTCAAAAACTATTGCTATTCCACCTTATTGAACCAAGTATTGAAAGCTTAGAATGGCTGCAGGCAAGGAATCACAAACATGCTTTCTTTCAAGACATATTTGACACATTCCTTTCTTGTTCTGTATCTTGTACAATGTTCAATAGTGAGTTGCATCATGTCCATCATATTTGGAGGATGCTAATACACTTGACAGTGAGTTGTACCACATTTTGATGAGGTGCTCCACAATGTGATGGCTTTATATAACATTTCTGTGCCTTTTATAAAGACTTTTCAAATGCAAATTGCATTTTTATATTGCATGTCTCCTTTCAGTTATTCATACAAATCTTTTGCTTTAAAGCTTCAGTTTGAGTACACTAGTATGGTCATCTGGAGATATATTGAGGGAATTGTTTATTTAACAGCTAAACATTTAAAACTGTTTAAAATTTAAAGGTTAATTGCATTCAAAATTCGTAAAATACATTCAATGATTTTGCAGTAACAAGATTGACAGTGTGTACACTTGAACCTTGAACACTTTGAGAGTTTTTTTTAACCTTTTTTCATAACTATCCAATCAGTGCTCTCCTGAAAAACAAAGGAATCAAACATTTTTTAGGTGCCATCCAATCACAACAAACAACAGAAAATCTTAGTTTATTTCTAATTTTCTCATGTGAACTAAAATAATATTTGATCCCTTTTTCTATAGAGTGCTGATTGGATAGTTATGAAAAATGTTCGAAAAACCTTGAAGTGTTCATGGTTCAAGTGCCCGCACTGTAAAAAACTCATGAATAATTCATAAGCATTTGGTCCAATCGTAGGGCCCATACACATCACATTCATAGACCTTTATACTCAATAAAGTCCTCGTCATTAGTATTCAAGTGTCCTTTGTATAAAGACTTTATTTGAGATAAAGGTGAAGAATTAGTGCCTCTTCAAGATAAGGCTCTTATGATCACCGATGACCCACAAAATTATGTTGACTAGCGTCTGTCTTGACTTTGAAGTGCCATCTTTAACATGTGGGAGTCTCATTTGAACTGATTGCACATGAAACAGACTTTAAAACTCTATCCAAGCATAAAAGTTCATGTATGTGATGTGTATGGTCACTCTAGTTCGACCGTAGGTTTATATATTGTTCATGAGTTTTTTAAGTAGTTCAAGAAACTCGCAGATCATGTTTTATCAGGTCTAACATCACCCGGAAACACCTTGTGCTTGTACACCTGATAAAAAAATTCTACTTGTTTTCTAAACACTACATATAATATCATTATTTATACCATCATCAAATCTGGTGTTATTTCATTAATTGTTTTATCTTTTTCATCAAACTGCATAAAACCATGGTATTTTCCACTTTTTTTCACTATTATATTGCACAATCAGCTGCAAATATTAGGTAAGTGGGACAACAAAGGTCCAAAGAAAATAAGTACCCTTTCCATTTAATGAACTTCAGCCACCATGGCATGTGTTGGTCAACATGCTAGTGAAACCTGGTAGCCCCTCAAGCTGAAATGTACAGGTGTTAAACATAATGCTACTGACAGACATGGTAGACATTGCTCCCCAGCTTCTTGGATACTGGCTTCAGGAAATTATTCTTCTTGTAACTGGTGGCATGAAGTAAGGAATGTTTCTTTTGTTCTAGATTTTGCAAATAGAAATGTTGGTCTTTGACAATTTCTTTGCCAGTTACTGTATATGATTTTTCAGCAGCAGTGTTTCCAATTGCTCTTCCTGTTTCTGGAAATACCATACAAATAGTGGGGATAGATATGGCCATCACTGATCTCTTCATGTAGCTTTGTCAGTCACTTCATCTGATTCTCCAGAATTGGAGTGACGATGGTCTTAAGTCTGTCCCCATGGTCCAAGAGTCAATGTAATAGTAAGGAAGTGTCTAATAGTAAGGAAGTAATTAGAAGCATCCCGGAGTCCGACAGGGCAGACAACACAAAAGAAATAGATTTGGATCTTGATTTGCTTCCCATAGAGTGCACTCTAGGGGTCCAATGGGGCATTGAGTCCAATATTGTTTCCAGTTTAGAATCATTCTGTGGGACAAGTTGGCATCTGATGAGAAATTCTGTCAACTGTGAGCTCTATATTCAACCTTATTGGATTCATTGCTCCTCTCTTGTTGCAGGGAAGGTTGATTCTACAGGAACTGTGTGGCCTTGACATAGACTGGTATGATCCAATAGCTGACAATATCAAGGACAAATAGGAATGGTGAAAATCCAATCTGATGCAAGTAGAATGTGTTTCTATTCCAAGGTGCTACAAGCCTGAGGATTTTGGCCATGGAGAGCAGAGCTTTATCATTTCTCGGATGCAAGCATATAGGACTATGGCCAGTGAAGCTACTTGTAACTTTAAGACGAGCATCAGTTCCTTCATAATGGGAAAATTAAGAGTGACTCCATTGAAACCAGTCACCATTCCATGACTTTAGCTTACTGAAGCTGAGTGCTCTGTGAGAATAAGCCAACAGATACATCCAGAACTAGAATATAACATCAATCAAGACTATTTCTGGACAGACAGTAATGTGGTACTTGGCTATATCAGCAATGACAGCAGACGCTTTCATGTGTTTGTGTCCGACAGAGTACAAGAGATACGAGACAACACTGACAGCAGCCAATGGAGGTACGTTGAGTCCAAGGAGGATCATGCAGACAAGGCATCATGGGGAATGTACAAGTAGGCTCAAGAGCTTAAAGACTCTTGATGGATTCTTGGACTTGTGTTTCTATGGAATCCATAGACTTTTATCCCAAGTGCCATATTTTCAATTCATTTTTCTCTGTTCTGCCAAATCCAGACATTATTTTCTAAGGGTTTTATGGACTCTTACAGTATGAAATCTCTGTATTCCACTATGTTTTAAAATTGAAAAAAGACTAATTTTTAGATCTGATAAATAAATTAATATGTAATACTTTTATGATTTTTCACTAGTTTACACTAGCTTATTCTTGTTATTTAGTGATTATAACTATTGAAAAGGCAATTTACATTAGTCACTTACTACCACTACCAGAATCCCTTGCAAGCTTTCTTATGTTTAGTCATAATTAGCAATAATTTTCTGCTATTCTCAAAAATGATAAGAAATTAAAAATAAAAAAATCTGTGACTCATTCTGGTAGTAGTAGGAAAATGATGCCATAATACAAATGGCCTATTTAAATATTTGAATTTATCAGAGTTATTAAAGAGGAATTCCAAACTAAAAAATAATTTTGAACAAGGATACATGAAAAAAACAAGCAAGAAATAATACATATTTGCTATCACACCTTCTACCCCATTACCATTTACCTGTATCCTGTATTGATTGAATCTAGAAGTACACCAGAGGTAAGTATTTCACTGTAGACAGGTATTAGTATATGAGAGCCGACCATAATGTGAGCAATTACTATGTGGAATAACAACCATAGGTGGACAAAAAGTTGAGACTAAGACTCCCAATTTGCAGCAGGCAATGTTACAAGCACAAAATGCAGTGTAGGAAGAAAGTGTTGTACTCAGTGAGACAGGTGTCAAGCTGCAGAATAAGAGCTGTTTATAATATGTATTGTCACAGTACAACAGGTAGGGAGTTGTTGCAAGTAGAAAGTAGACTGTTGGTAGACTGGTGTAATATGTCAGTAGTGTGTTGATAGGGTATTGGTTGAATGTTAGCTTGGCACAGATAACTTTGAAGTCTTAGTCTAAACTTTTACACTCCCATTTCCAATAAAAGCATTTTGCATCATACACAGTGAGCAGTCCCTGTTAAGACATTTTTTTCTGCAACCTCATAGCTGTATCACACCATAGGACTAATAGAGGCTTTGCACCATCATGTACAAAGGAGGTATAACAATAGAGTCTTTTCCCCCTTGGAAACTGAATTCTTTCTCATGTCATGTAAGTCAGATTAGACCAGATTCAATTGTTCATGTGTCCTGTCATGCGTGCCAATTAATGTTGGTGCAAAGCCTTTATGCACTGACAACAAAGAAGGTTTACAATGGGATAATTTACTATTCGAATATTCCTAAAAGACCCTTGTGGATAAATACTGTTAGGTAAAACATTTTATAATGGTGCTGACTGGTGATGCATTCTTAGTGATAGTACCACAAATGCCAGTACAACTGTCAAAAATTTAGATAGAACTTGTACCACAATAACTACCAATAGGAAACTATTATCATTGTAGTAAGTTAGCAGATTTCATATGGCAGTGAAAAACATGGTGCTGGACCATTCCCATGATAGTAAGAGCTGTGCATGAGTATTCATGGAATGCACTTGGATTTCACAAGTCAGGTTTCTGGACATCCAAATACTTTGCTGTGGGGCCAAAATTTTCTTATGCCCAAGTACACATGTACATAGAGTGAGTCTTTGGATGCATCAAAAAATTTCAAATCCATTTTTAGTTTTTGTGTTTATGTGTGTAAGAATGTAAACCTCACAGTTAGCACTGCTATGATAGTGATAATGTATGTGCCATTATTTTTCACTCATATGAAATCTGCTCAATTTTAATTGCTTAATGCTCCCCAAGTACCTTTGAATGTTGTTCTCCACCATTGTTAAGCATTTTCTGAAAAGCAGAAGTTCAAATGAATAAGTATATACAAGTGCAAAGTTCTTAATGAAAAGTGATTCTTATTCTTTTAAGGCAATGGGCTCGCGCACTCGTGCGCATCTTTCTGCGCATTTTTATTATTATTTAGAATTGTATAATATATTGACCAAAATGTGAAACAATACACTGTACTTATATAACTTGACAATTAGTCGCATGCCAGTCATTTTGTGTATGTTCGATGACTCGAGGCATGCTCGACAAAACCCATAGATTGGGCTACCTGTGTGCTTTCCGTTTGTCGCTCTTCATTTTGCGTTGCTTTACGACTTATATCTTGTAAATGAATACGGTGACCTATACATTTTTTTCCTGAATTCGATGTCTTTTAACTAAAGCTAGTATATATCGGGAAAAAAAAAAATCTATCGGTTTGTTTTCGAGAAAATCGTGAAACATCATCTAAAAAAGACGACATTCGCACGTAATTTCGACTGTTTTTCAAGTTGGAAATGTCAAAACTTAGCATTTTTCCTGAACTTTGTGACATTAAACTGTTTTTCAAGGAAGTTTATTTACTTTAGTACCTCTGAAAGCCTCTGTTTTTCATATTGCAGCCACCAGAATTAAACTAGACGTAATACTTTGAGAAGCGTTGTTTTCGTTCTAGACTCGCTGGGGAGTGCCGTGTTCAAGCTAACATAGCGCAAAATCTATGTCGATGACCCCCGATTTTTGTTGTTGTTCTGTTTTGTCCATCTCAAAAACTATCTATATGCAAAATTATAGGAAAATCTATTGGTTAAATTTGCGCGAGCCCATTACCTTAAACAAAGCTTCTTAATAAATAGGTACTAGAAGAAAATCCCACCGCTTATGGAAAACACAATAGCTGTGAAACTGCCCTTATAAAGCTTACAGAACACTGGCAATTGGATTGTTGTCTACTGATATGAGCAAGGCATTTGATTCCCTTCTTCACAATTCTCTTTTGCTGGCTAAATTGAAAGCATACAGACTTAAGGAAAACAGGTTGCCGCTATTTCAATCTTACTTTATAGTAATTGTCTTAATTGTGTCAAGCTTAACTCAACTACAAGTTCCTGGATGAATGTCAACCGTGGTTGTCCCCAGGGATCTGCATTTAACCTGCTTCTCTGGAATATCTTCCAAAATGACTTGACATTTGATTTAGATAGTAATATATATGTATATGTATGCTGATGATCATTAGCTCTATGAAATAAGTGATGATGAAGTTAATGAAGTTAATGTCAAACTTAATGAAAATGCTCAGCAAGCATCCTTATGGTCCAATTTCCTTAAGGGTAATCTTAGTAAGTATCAAACTATCAAAATTAACTAATCTAGTATATGTGAGAACTTTGCAGTGAATAAGAAAATTGAAAAGACACTAGAATGTTATGATGTATCCTTATAATAAAACCTAAGTGCATCATGCTACCTCTTTTAACTTTATTATTGTCTCCAAACTTTTACATCAATTAAAAAAAATAGAAAATCTGAAAATGTTTGGCAAGATTCAGAAATATGGCCATCAAAAAAGCAAGTACCCTGATACAAAACTGGACTTTTACCCTTATTTGGCAAGTCCTTGTCATCATCCTTGTCTGGACTTACCTTTTATGACTTCCAGTGACAATTTCAATTTTCATCTCCAAAACATTCAACATTTCAAAAATATTCAAAAGCTCCAATAAATTTAGTATCCCAAACAATTTTTATTTCTATAATTTCTATGACTCACATGCAAAAATCTTATTTTCTCAAATTTGTAGCTTTCTAATATCCATTGTACCAACTGTCATGAATAACAACGAAGATATATTTTCGAGAAAGTTTAAATTTTGAGGATCCGACAAGATTGAGCAGAGTTATGGGAAGTCGAAGTAATACAGATTTCTATATATTTTGCTGGGTTTGCCCTGATTACAGATGGCAGAAGAAACCGTAAAATGGCTTATTGCAAATGCTTTGCACTCCTGTTCAAGTTGTCTCTCTGTTTCCCTTTTTACATCTCCCTTTTTACATCTTGATACCATTACATGTACTACCAGCATACTCTTTAAATTCTTTTTCGTATTCAAATGTTTTAATTCATTTGGGAGTCACCAGATAATGGAGTCAATTGGGATAACTAAAGGAATTGTACAAAGGACTCTGGTGGTAGTGGTATCAAACTGTAAAAAGGTAACCAGGAAATTCATCATACATTTCAGCTGCATTAGACAAAACACCTGTACTCAAACCTTAATGTTAAATAATTCAGATATTTTGAATGCTAGTGACAAACACTGTACATAAATTTGGATGGGAGATCAGCAAAATCATAAATTATTCCATGTCCTACTAAAAGGAAACTGTAACCTTTTCCCAGCTGTTTGATACAACTAAGAATCTAGATGTTTTTTGTCTGATGCAGCCCATAATCAAAAGCTTGTTGTTTCTTTTTCTCCACATTGCCACTACTAGTTTTTACTAGTTTCCTGTGACAAGATGGAAATGTCATAAATGACTCACTGGTTTCTCAATGTATTAGAGTTGTCATCAACTCTTCAGCTTCACTTTCCATAATGGCTGGCTCTGTGGGCAATTTTCTTTGGGTACTACTTTTCTGTATTAGCTGCTCTGAAGAGAAAAATAGGAATGTCAAGAGAAATAATACACTATTTATAAATATAAGATTTTTATCAATAAAAATAAAACAGAGTAACAATAAAGGTTTTGCACCATCATTCTTAGTCTGACAGGCAAATTGGCTTAATTTCTTAAACACAAGGAGACGTTCTCATGTTAAAACAACTACAAAATATGAAATGAAGAAAGCAGAAAAGAGCTTAAAACAAATAATTATAATAATGTATTAATCAATATTTTATGCAAAAAAATATCCTTGAGTTAATCTAGATATGCAAATTAGCTGTAATGTTAGTTGGAAGAACACGTTTTCCTTTAAAAAAGCTAAAAGAATATAAGAAAGAAACTAGAAAAAACCTTAAAACAAATAAGAACATGATATAATAAACGATATCATGCTTCGTAGTAGTGCTTGAAAGTCTAGAACGATGTTAGGCAAACTTTAATCGGGCACGTGCAAAGTTACATGAAGCCAGCCACGGCCAACACATGGACAGGCAAAATCCTTGTTTTTTCTATGATAATTTTAAAATACTTCAAAATAACTCTATAGAAGGTAAGATAAAGAATTTTCGATAGTATTGCTATATATACTTGTGTGTTTTAGAGTGTCTTACCGGGTCTACAGCGACATTTTGTCCTCATTTTCACACTGTTACTCATCCGCCATGTTGTTCTTGTTGATATGAAGACCGAAGAGCATCGTGGGTGCACGTGATCAGGAAAAACCGGAACGGCGAGAGAACATTTGAAATGTCGAACCAGAATAAGAAAATAATGGAGATTTCTTTTACGAACGACGGAAAACATTCCGAATTTTAAATAAAGGTTTTCTTAATTTGATAACAGATTAACAAAAATACTGCAAATGTGCGGCAAAACTCATTAAAATACGCATGAATAAATTATCTCTTTGAGTGACGTTGAAGCCACTAAAATGTTTCAAAACTTACTTCAGATTAATTAACTTTTACATCAATTAAAAAAAATAGAAAATCTGAAAATGTTTGGCAAGATTCAGAAATATGGCCATCAAAAAAGCAAGTACCCTGATACAAAACTGGACTTTTACCCTTATTTGGCAAGTCCTTGTCATCATCCTTGTCTGGACTTACCTTTTATGACTTCCAGTGACAATTTCAATTTTCATCTCCAAAACATTCAACATTTCAAAAATATTCAAAAGCTCCAATAAATTTAGTATCCCAAACAATTTTTATTTCTATAATTTCTATGACTCACATGCAAAAATCTTATTTTCTCAAATTTGTAGCTTTCTAATATCCATTGTACCAACTGTCATGAATAACAACGAAGATATATTTTCGAGAAAGTTTAAATTTTGAGGATCCGACAAGATTGAGCAGAGTTATGGGAAGTCGAAGTAATACAGATTTCTATATATTTTGCTGGGTTTGCCCTGATTACAGATGGCAGAAGAAACCGTAAAATGGCTTATTGCAAATGCTTTGCACTCCTGTTCAAGTTGTCTCTCTGTTTCCCTTTTTACATCTCCCTTTTTACATCTTGATACCATTACATGTACTACCAGCATACTCTTTAAATTCTTTTTCGTATTCAAATGTTTTAATTCATTTGGGAGTCACCAGATAATGGAGTCAATTGGGATAACTAAAGGAATTGTACAAAGGACTCTGGTGGTAGTGGTATCAAACTGTAAAAAGGTAACCAGGAAATTCATCATACATTTCAGCTGCATTAGACAAAACACCTGTACTCAAACCTTAATGTTAAATAATTCAGATATTTTGAATGCTAGTGACAAACACTGTACATAAATTTGGATGGGAGATCAGCAAAATCATAAATTATTCCATGTCCTACTAAAAGGAAACTGTAACCTTTTCCCAGCTGTTTGATACAACTAAGAATCTAGATGTTTTTTGTCTGATGCAGCCCATAATCAAAAGCTTGTTGTTTCTTTTTCTCCACATTGCCACTACTAGTTTTTACTAGTTTCCTGTGACAAGATGGAAATGTCATAAATGACTCACTGGTTTCTCAATGTATTAGAGTTGTCATCAACTCTTCAGCTTCACTTTCCATAATGGCTGGCTCTGTGGGCAATTTTCTTTGGGTACTACTTTTCTGTATTAGCTGCTCTGAAGAGAAAAATAGGAATGTCAAGAGAAATAATACACTATTTATAAATATAAGATTTTTATCAATAAAAATAAAACAGAGTAACAATAAAGGTTTTGCACCATCATTCTTAGTCTGACAGGCAAATTGGCTTAATTTCTTAAACACAAGGAGACGTTCTCATGTTAAAACAACTACAAAATATGAAATGAAGAAAGCAGAAAAGAGCTTAAAACAAATAATTATAATAATGTATTAATCAATATTTTATGCAAAAAAATATCCTTGAGTTAATCTAGATATGCAAATTAGCTGTAATGTTAGTTGGAAGAACACGTTTTCCTTTAAAAAAGCTAAAAGAATATAAGAAAGAAACTAGAAAAAACCTTAAAACAAATAAGAACATGATATAATAAACGATATCATGCTTCGTAGTAGTGCTTGAAAGTCTAGAACGATGTTAGGCAAACTTTAATCGGGCACGTGCAAAGTTACATGAAGCCAGCCACGGCCAACACATGGACAGGCAAAATCCTTGTTTTTTCTATGATAATTTTAAAATACTTCAAAATAACTCTATAGAAGGTAAGATAAAGAATTTTCGATAGTATTGCTATATATACTTGTGTGTTTTAGAGTGTCTTACCGGGTCTACAGCGACATTTTGTCCTCATTTTCACACTGTTACTCATCCGCCATGTTGTTCTTGTTGATATGAAGACCGAAGAGCATCGTGGGTGCACGTGATCAGGAAAAACCGGAACGGCGAGAGAACATTTGAAATGTCGAACCAGAATAAGAAAATAATGGAGATTTCTTTTACGAACGACGGAAAACATTCCGAATTTTAAATAAAGGTTTTCTTAATTTGATAACAGATTAACAAAAATACTGCAAATGTGCGGCAAAACTCATTAAAATACGCATGAATAAATTATCTCTTTGAGTGACGTTGAAGCCACTAAAATGTTTCAAAACTTACTTCAGATTAATAAATTTTTTTACACTTCAAATTCTTCATTTCATTCTAAAATTCGATTGACAATATGTTTCTAATACCTCTCACTATTTTTTCAAAGCAGTTTTAAATACGTTAACGACAAAGAAACAAGTTTTTGATGCTTTTGTGTGGAAGTCCATGAACTTTGCTCAAAATTCATGTGGTTTGAATAAATTATCTTTTTGAGTGACGTGGAAGCCACTAACATGCTGCAAAACTCACTTCAGATATAAAATAATTCTTTTTGCCTCTCTAATTCGAAACAAGATGCGAAACATGGACCAAAACAAGGAACGAAACAAGGTGCGAAACATGCATGACCAAAACAAAGTGCATGATCTGAAATAGTGACGTAATAATGCTGTTAGGGCAAAACTGAGGTGTCACGAAGCCTGCCGAAATTGAAAAGTTATATTTGAGATAAATTTAGATTTTCAGGAGAGGTTGTTCATATTTTGTATACATTTATTATAATCAGGGGATAATAATTTGTCCCCTGCTATAATATTATCTTTCTTGATTGGAAAAAATAAAATAAAGAAATAACCGTTTCCCGAGTCGCTGGACGTCAAAGGGTGATACCTTAGTTTTGAAAACAATATCCATTGGCTAACATGTTTTCTTAGATCAGCTGGAGAAAAGAACGAAACACATTTTTCAGTGACACCCCCTCCTCCCTTCCAAAAAAACAACCCTACAGACCTGAATCAGACACTTGTATCGAAAAATACCAGAAAGATTCAAAAAAGTTTTGTTACCGGAGAAAATAGCTTCCCCCTACCCCCCCCCCCCCCCCCTCCACCAAATTCCATAGCCTTTTTCCTTTATTAGGTACCAATCCACCTCGACTCAGTGACAGATTTTTGACATCAAAATGGCAGCTGACAAGCTTCACATGCACAGGCATCATATTCAACATGGTCGCGTCCTTGCTAACGCACTTTTTTACGGAAGTGACACTGTTAGATCGATTCAAGGTTTGTAACTCGACTTAGGAGTTCAGTTTCGTGCCAAAATTTGAATCAATATAAGCTTATATCAGATGAAAGATGAAAAAAACGGAAGTGAAATGGAAACACGAATTGAATTTTCTTTTTATTCTTAACGTGAAAATGGCTTGTAAAAATTATTACTTTTAGTACAGAATTACAAATTATCTATTTTTCTTCGAATCAAGTGGGAGAGATTATGCATTAAGCGACCCTACAGCATGGGAACCCAAGAGATATTTTAAAGAGCTCATTAACAGTAAAAAATACTGTATGGTGACAGCATGGATGTAAATGATTTAGATGCACCTAATACATGTAGTAAGGTTTTTCGACATATCAAGGTTTTTAGTCAAAGCGTTGACTAAAAACTAAGTCAACTACCAAAGACTGCTCACACGGGAAGCCCATCTGGTAGAGCTGGGCTTCAATCAGCTGTTAAAAGTCTTTGAATATCATTATCTGCTCCAAATGGTGGTCAAACACTGACCACCATGTGCTGTCAGCCAGAAAGAAATCTATTGAAAACTTAAGATTCAGTTGATGAACTTTCAGCACGAGACAGGAAATGACGTCAAGTGAAACCCAACTATTGTTGTTTTGTGTTTCAGAACATGTCAAAGTGTTGTATGATGATAGTATGGGTATGACAGACTTCTATGCATCTAATGAGGTAGGCATTATCTACCTGACTGAAGCAGATTTGATAGGTGGACTAGATTATAAAGCAAAATACCTCAAGATATTGAAGGTATTTTTTTTGTTGTTTTCCTATTAATTAAATGTAGTCCTAGAAAATATCCCTGCACTGGCCTTCTTGGGTTGACCATTACTGACAGAATTATCTGTGTTTGGAAAATCTCTGCTGTTTGCAGTTATAGCCATAAACCTACAGACAACCTACAGCTGTACTGATACTCTACCGGTAACCTACTGACAACCTACAGCTGTACTGATACCCTACCGGTAACCTACTGACAACCTACCGACAACCTACAGCTGTACTGATACCCTACCGGTAACCTACTGATTCCCTACTGACAACCTACTGACAACCTACTGATACCAAATACCTACTCAAATAAGGTAAAAATATTTAAATGAAAGAATTAATCAATTAATAGTTAATCAATTCAAGTTAAAATGATGTATAACATATTATTGTAATTTCATAGGAATATGTACATGTGGATACAAAGACTGAGTCCATATTAAAATAATATTTGTATATAAATCATTCAAGTGTCACTGGAAATGATTACAGTGCTGCCACTCGAACCATGAACACTTCAAGATTTTTTGATATTTCTTTAATCATCCAATCTGAAACCAAATTCATAACAATGCTCTGGCAATGTTTAGTTAGCTAACCTAAGCATAATGTCAGAACTTTGTTATTAATCTGGCTTCTGATTGTTCACGGTTCAAGTTCCCTCACTGTTAGTAATAGATTTTTCATTTTTGGGCAAGATATTTTTGTCTGTTTACATTCATAATAATGTATTTTCACAAGCATTAATGATAAAAAAGAAATGACTATCAAAGTAGTCTAAACTGGGAAAACATTATGCCAATGCAAGCTGAACGGGTCTTTTGATAATCCTTGACATATAGAACTATTTAGCTTTGTTGTTTGTTGTGCCCATTTCAGACCATAGACCTTTACTAAGATAGCAAACATGGTGCATTGTGGTCTAGCTTTGGGTAACAATATCTTTTGTCCATCATGCCTTATATGGTGTTGTTTGTACCCAAGCTAGACCACAATGCATCCTACTTATTGAACTCAGAAAAAGCCTGTGATGCCACTATTTGGAGTTTATTCTTTCATTTCTAAATATTCTAATAAAAGAACATTTCTCAAGGGAAAGTCATGTGGTCTGAAATGAGTAATTTGTATAAGAAGCTACAGTAAAGAGGTCTATTCAGTATTAGAAAAAACCTACTAATGGTCTATCACCAATCGAGCCCTGTGATTGGCTGAGCTACTAGGGGTCTATTAGTGATAGACCTCTAGTAGCGAAAAGCGCCGGTTTTGAAAACCCAAAAAAATGTATTTAAAGCAAAATCCAAAACTTTTTGCATCCTTTTATTGGACCGATTAGTAGGTTTTTACTAAAACAATTAGACCTCTCGCCCTCATGGCCTACGAGTCAATAGCCCATTCGACCTTCGGCCTCATGGGCTATTGACTCGTAGACCATTCGGACTCGAGGACTAATTGTTAATTATATCATCATTCAGTCAGTTTCTTTTGTTCACTGGCAGTCTTTATCCCTCATATTCACCCAATGGCGGCTTATCCAGGTTGATATCTAGTTATCAACCCTGTGCGTAAGAAACTTTCCCAATGATGATATAAAGTGTAACACCTACAGTACAATCCTTCCTGAATTGACAGGCACTGCTAGACCGCTCATGGCACTTTGACAGGGCCATTGGTCTTGCAGACCCCTGTTGTCACATCCCATAACTGGATATTTTTGTCCCATGATCCTGTAGCTAGTAGGTGTTCATTACTCGAAAAATAGCAAGATAAAATGACTTTATGTGTCCCCTGCAGAAAAATTAAAGACTGATTATGTTTGACATCAATACGTACCACGTAAACCAAGACAAACAAGGGTCCATTTATTATTTATTTGGGTGGATGGGTGAAAAAATGAGGGCCTTGAAAATGTTAGTCAATCTGAAAAAGGGGGTTCTTGAAATAGTTGATGGTGTGTACATGTATATAGGAGAGCTTTGCAGATGTTGGGAGAACAGGGTATCCTGAAAAAATTTTTTTTTTTCTGTTTTCGTACCCATTTCCCCCTCAGATAAAAAGTGAATGATCCCAAAATCACTGTATGTATTCCTGTTTATCAAATTATGTCAATCCTCATTATTTTAAAACTATAAAAGCATGATCTATTGATCTAAGGACTGTTGATAGCCTGAGTGCGAGCTTAGCTCGTGTGAAGTGAAGTTATTGATACTGGTCAAGAAGTTATTTAAACTAGTATTAAGTGAACTTACAAAAGCGTGTATACACAGACATAAATACTAGGGATATAGCCATCAATTGCGGATAAAAACTACAATACATATTTTTTTGTTTCCTTGTAAAATAAAAGTTTGACAGTTTTTCTTGCTCACCTGTGCAAGGGACTGATGATGGACCCAAGTCGCGCGGTTTGAATCGCTTGGATTGGCATTTTTAATCTTCTTATCTCTCAGACCCATTGCTATATCTGTAAATTTTAAGCTTTTCCTATTTTTTCATTTTTCTTGTTTAATCTAGGACGCTGAAAAGAGTGAAAAAGTTTGTTTACGAAGTCATCGTCACTCGTCCGCCATCTTGAAACACAGCACGAAAAGAACTATGGGTAATACCGTGGGGGACTGGTGTATGGAAAAATTGGAGTTGGAATTTTGGAACTCGATTTATGGAATGGACAAAAGGAGTACAGGATTGGAATATGGACCGGATGTGTCTAGCAGGATTAAAGGTAGAATAAATGTTACATATTTCTTGAGAATGTATTTAATACATTCTGTCATTTATGTTATAAAACAAAATTGTTATGTATTGTGTGAATGATAGATAACATGATAGTTCATAATATCTAGTTAAAATTTTCAGCTTTTGTTCGCACTGTTTCCTCATTTCATCAACTTCTACATCTGTTCTCATTCCGATTCGAAAGTATCGCCGGAAAATTCCTATTTATAAATTTTTAAATGAGAGAAAACATTAACAAAGTGAAGCTGTGCTTGACTGAGGTATTAACTAACTTATTGGGGGCATTTCAGTATCTTTCACTAGAGATTCCCTGGTGCAAAAGGTTAGTTTTCTTTCGCTCCGAAAACAGTGACTGCGGAGGCGGGAGGGGAGGGGCGGCGTTTTTAACCATAATGATTTCCTGTTATGAGCTGCCTAACGTTTAATGCAATGAATATATTGCAAATGCTGGGCTCCATGTGATTAACAAATGAAAACGTTGTCAGTGATCTATTTGATTTACTTGATTCAGACGCGGAGAAAATAATAAGATCAACACAAAAGTAATAACGACGCGAGGAGATAAATATGATAAAGGAAAGCTTAACATTGACATTGATGATTGATGTACAATAATGAGTAATACTGACACCTGGTTGCATCGTTTGATATCTGTCTTCTTACATCAAAGGCCTTCTAATACCCCTGTTTTTAGATTCCGAGTAACGACGGCAAACTTTAGCCAACCCTACCACAGGCAGGCTTATTTTACACCAAACCATTTGTAAATGTGATTCTGCATAAAGTCGGTCGGCAGTTATTCCAACACACAACACGGATTGCTCGAATCCTTAAATTTCACGATCAGTGATGAACGACGAAGTAAATGGGAAGCAAGATTTATTTACCAATGAAAACTGTTCATCCTCCGACAACGAATCCTTTCTAATAATGAGCAATTTTCACATATCCATGATTATCAACATCATACTTAACTCAATCCTAACAATAACAGCAACACTAGGCAATGGAATGATTATCGTTGCCATCTTGAGATCACAGAACCTACAAACGCCATCCTACTTACTGATAACAAGTTTAGCCTTCGCAGATCTTCTTGTTGGTTTGGTATTTCATCCTCTGCAATCCATTGTTTCCATCTTTTACCTCAAGAACAATATTCATGCAATCTGCGCAATGGCTAATTCATACAGATTCTTTTTGGTGTTGCTTACAGCGATGTCTCTGTTGATGGTGACATGTATCAGTATAGACAGATACTTGGCGCTTACTCTAAGACATCGATACACCATTATTGTCACCAAGAAACGAGTCCTTTTAGTCACCGTTTCTTTTTGGATTTTGGCGTTAATTTTAGCAACAGTGGCGACCATCGAAAGTGTATACAAAAACAATGCATTTATCGTCGGATGTTGCATATGCTCAGCTCTCCTTTCAACAACTTGTGTTTTCTACATCAAGTCTTTCAGAGCTCTTCATCTTTACACAGTCCAAGTTCACGCCCAACAACCAAACCCGTTGGCTGGTAACTTTGATGTAGTCAGATACAAGAAAATTCTAAAGACGATGCTTCTGGTACTAGTATGTCTTCTTCTGTGCTATGTACCATTCGTATGTATGCTTGTTGCACATATAGCTTTAGGATTTCTAAAAGAGGGAGCTTTCTTTTATAATTTATCGCTTACGCTGATGTACCTTAATTCCAGTATAAACCCAGTCATTTATTTGATAAGGTTTGCAGATATTCGCAACGCGTGTCATCAGTTGTTCAGGAATCTTGTACACTAGATAATGATAAAGACATATTCACGCAATAATATTCCTACTAAGAATAGTCCACAGATTAGATTGAACTGATCTTAAATATTTAACATTTAGCAGTGGTTTCATAGAGTGGGTCTTCTTCCACGGAATCCAATTGGAATTTTGAAAGTTGATATTTTCAGTTCTTGTGGATTATTAGCTATATCCGAATAAAATAGGAAACGAAGTAAATGTTTTCACTCATTTAAAATTTCCACTGATAATTTTAGAGTGATTCTAACTAACCAGGGTCAGTACTTCTTATTAATCCAATATAGACTATTAGATGCTAAAATTTTTGTATTTTTTTTTGTTGTTGTTCATTTGCATCTAATAAACACTAACACTGAGGTAACTGGCTCATTGGAATGACTCTACCATCCATATACTACGATCTCAGTACTATTCTCATATCAAGTAAGACAGGTGCGGGTTTGATGAATTAATCATTGTTCATGTCTTATTAAAACTTATATTTGTATACCTTTGGTCGAAAAACCACTTATTCCGATGGCATACTTATTATTGATAAGAACAATTCATTTCAATATATGAAGCCTGTGAAGAAAATCTTTGATCAAATTAGACAGATTTTTCGCAAGGAAAAAAAATTAATTATCATTGAAAATATTCTCTTAGGATTTAATTGAATTGATATTGATTGATGATTGATGGCCTATTGGCTTGTCGAACTGCCATCTGGTCGCAACGCAGTGAAGACTTCAAGTGTGCATGAATAGTAGTCAGGGTCACAGTTGATGTTTAGACATACAAAGGCTCCTTTCCTCGAATCTTCAGTTGCTCCTTTCATCACCTGCCGCCAAAGTTGTTTTGTGATTGAAGCTTGAGCTTACAACAAACCACTGTTTGTAAACGTGATAACAAAGTCCCGGGTTTCTTCCAAAGGAACGAGCTGCGAATATCTAGAACCGTAATAAACTGGTCCAGTGGACATCTCGATAAAGTAAGACAAGAAGGCTGAACGATAGTTGAGAAAGGTACAACTGAGAAAATGATATGAACATAAGTCAGGATTTGAAAAACTGTCCAGGTTTGGAAATAACAATTGCACGCGGTCTAAGCAGCAGAAAGTTTGTTGAAATCATCACTTTTGATGTTATTCTGAATGGCATTCTTACTCTTTCTGCATCTGTTGGAAATGGAATGATTATCGTTGCCATCTTGAGATCACAGAACCTACAAACGCCATCCTACTTACTGATAACAAGTTTAGCCTTCACAGATCTTCTGGTTGGTTTGGTATTTCATCCATTCCAGATTGTTTGGCGTTTCTACTACTTGCAGAAAAATTACAAGGGAATCTGTAGATTGGATAAATCGTACGTTTTCCTTTTGACTTATTTTTGCTTCGTTTCTCTGTTCATAGTAACATGTATCAGTATAGACAGATACTTGGCGCTTACTCTAAGACATCGATACACCATTATTGTCACCAAGAAGCGAATTGGTTCATTGATCGTAGGGCTACGGATCTTTGCTCTTTCGCTAGCATGTTTAACATTTCTAGACGATGAACATGTGGGGTATTTGATGATAGCCTTACCTGTTCTAGCCTCAGTCCTGTTATCAGTGATCTGTTACTGCTACATCAAGTCTTTCAGAGCTCTTCATCTTTACACAGTCCAAGTTCACGCCCAACAACCAAACCCGTTGGCTGGTAACTTTGATGTTGTCAGATACAAGAAAACTTTAAAAACGATGCTTGTGGTACTAGCATGTCTTCTTCTGTGTTATGTACCATTGATATGTACATTTGTAGTTAATACGGTCTTTGAAAATGAACCAGTTGCCTTCAAGTTATTTTATGCATCGATTACACTGATGTGTCTTAATTCCAGTATAAACCCAGTCATTTATTTGATAAGGTTTGCAGATATTCGCAACGCGTGTCATCAGTTGTTCAGGAATCTTGTACACTAGATAATGATAAAGACATATTCACGCAATAATATTAACAATACTAAGAATAGTCTTAACAATGAAAATTTAGCAGTGGCTTCATTGAATGGGTTTCCTTTTACGGATCTTTTCAATTGTGGAATCGTAGCCATATCCCAACAAAATAGGAAAAAGCTAGTGCTTCCATTTATTTCAAATTTGTCCCATAATTTTACCATCCTCCATTCACTCTTTACTCATATAACCTGACTTATGTGTTATGAAGTGAGACAGGTGACTTGACTTTATATTAATGTGTGTTTGTTCATATTTTCATTACCAATTCATTCTATGAAAGGACAATGTCAGTATTTTATATTTATATCTATGAAGTCTGTCAACAGCTTTATTGAAGTCTTTGAACAACTCCGAAATACTGTTTGGACTGTAAAACTAAATTTAATAATTTGTCGTTTCAGTTTCATAGTTGCTAATATTTCATATTTCCACTATTTATTTAACTTTTATCGGTGTATTCTTTATTTTGCTGCTTTTTTAATCGGAAATTAATTGAAATTTTGAGTCGGATCAAAAAGTAAAAGTAAAACAGATTCACTCGTTCTCGATAACATACAAGAAATCGTATTATTTGCCGTCGAGAAATATTATAGGCTTATGATAGATTGTGAAGAAGCTTCAAAAAGCCTGCGCAGTTGGTATATTTGTTGCTGAATAAGCAGTTTGAAGATCTTAAAATAGTTCTAAAAACATTGGTTCTTACGAAAAGTCCAAGAACTAGCTTTAAAAAAGCCGCCCTTAATGTTGAATGAATGTGATTTCTTTTAAGGAGCGCACGATTGATTACGATTACGATTGATTTTCTCAGTTCAGGACATCTAGTCGGTGCACATGCTGCATCGCTTATTAAGGAGGCTCCCTAGAGTTTACAGGTATTTGGAGCTATAAGAGAAATCCTTTTATAGCAAAAGCATATCTGCATATCGATGCCTGATAGACCAAC
The DNA here is from genome assembly GCA_023349425.1 of Anthopleura sola. Classification (NCBI taxonomy): domain Eukaryota; kingdom Metazoa; phylum Cnidaria; class Anthozoa; order Actiniaria; family Actiniidae; genus Anthopleura; species Anthopleura sola. The sequence goes on from JALHLI010000001.1 coordinate 12,096,995, forward strand.
CATATTAAAGATTATGAGTTTAGGATTTGTTTGTGGTAGTAATGATCACGTGCAATGTTACCATAGCAACGCTGCATCTGTCATAAAAAGGCCTATTTTTAACATTAAAAAAATAATAACTCGAATTTTCCACGGTCAATATTCTTCTAAATACATAATATAAAACCCCGTTGGGTTTTTTATAATATAGCTGCGGCTTAAAAAAATCTGATGTCAGGATTTCAGTAGCATTTTGTCAGTTGCCTTTTTACAACATTGTGAAAAAACTGTATACGTTTGGGAACATTTCACCATGTACTTTTGAGTTAATTTCATTTTGAAAATTAACGTACGCAGAATAAAAATTCTTCAAGTTTAGTAAATGCGCATGCGCAAGCATGCTCATTGAATTCTGAATAAATGAACTGTTTTGAACGTGCAAGTTTGTCAAAGTCGTATAAAAATCACTAAACACAAGGGTAGATTTCACGGAGCTTTATTTGCTGCTGCTTCTGTTGCTACTGGTTTGAAATGATTGATAATTCTGGACAAAATGCGAGTAGTTTTTGTGACTCTTAGTGCTTTGCCTCTGGACGTCGATAGAGGAAGAGTAAACTCTAGGGAGGCTCCTTAAGTTTTGGTTTCTAAGAAGTAAAACTTTAGTTTCTTTTGACTGAGAAAAGCTTGATCCAAGATCACTTGACTAGGACACTGCACCTGTTTTATCGCAAGTAGTTTCTGGAACTTTCCATTTCAGTGTGATAAAAAACAAAAGGTCAACACAAAGCAGGTACTGCCGGGGGAGGGGGGGAGAGGGGTGGGAACTCCGGGGGTAAAGTATCGGGTATGCTCGTCGGAAATTTCCAAAAATACCCCTAAAAGTTACCGGAAGTTTTTTTGAAAAGGGCGTGGCTTGGCAAATTTTAACCCTAAGAGATACCACAAAAATAATACTATTAAAAAATACATTAAATTACATTGAGTAATATTCTGAGTTTACGCAGGCATTCATATTGCGTTATAATGCGATGGGCTAGTTCCTTTTTCAACACCCTAAAAGATACTAGAAAGTGCTGATTTGCTAAACCTCAAATTTAAGACCCTAAAAGATACCAAATTGCTAATTTTTACCCCTAAGAGATACGACAAGCATACCCGATACTTTACCCCGGAGTCCCCTCCCCGGGAGGTACTGATTCAACATGAATGGTTCGCTTCAAAAGTGCCCTAAATTTTCAAAGATATTTTCTCAAATGTTGTCTTAGCAGTCACTGCAACATTAGGGAATGGAATGATTATTGTTGCCATCTTGAGATCACAGAACCTACAAACGCCATCCTACTTACTGATAACAAGTTTAGCCTTCAGATATCTTCTGGTTGGTTTTGTATTTCTCATTACTTTTTGCCAGGCAATACCCAGGTCGTATGTGTAGTGGCTTCATCATTCTTATTCTAGTCTTGGTCTACCTCATTACCATTACTCTCTTTATGGTGAAATGTATCAGTATAGACAAATACTTGGCGCTTACTCTAAGACATCGATACACCATTATTTTCACCAAGAAACGAGTTCCCTTCTTGATTGTAGCCGTTTGGGTTTTGTCTTTCCTGGAAGCATCCTTACATTTCTTTCAAGCTGCTTCATCTAATATTTTTCCAAGCGTCAATTGTTCCCTTTTTTTCATTCTCTTGTCAATAACCTGTGTTTTCTACATCAAGTGTTCCCGAGCTCTTTATCTTTACACAATCCAAGTTCACGCCCAACAACCAAATCCGTTGGCTGGTAACTTTGATGTTGTCAGATACAAGAAAAACTTTGAAGACGATGTTTGTACTGTGGTACTAGTATGTCTTCTTCTGTGCTACGTGCCTTTCGTCTCTAATGTTTTCTTGGGACATTTTCTAGGTACCCCCAGGAAATCTATTATCGTTTTTTTTTTATATCGCTTACTCTGATGTGTTATAATTCCAGTATAAACCCGATCATATATTTGGTAAGGTTTAGGGATATTCGTAACTCGTATCGACAGATGTTATGTTGACTAATCTTGTTCATTAGAATAGATGTTCTCAGTTTCCCAAGCATTTTTTATTATCCAAGGAAGCAAACTGACCATCTCCCTGATATCGACCCATATTGCCTACAGAAAAATGCTTTGAAAACAATTTCATTTTTAACATTCTCTGTCAAGCTTTCACTGCACTTATTTCCACAATAACTTCTTATACTCACCTGGTGGATGTCAATAACTTTTTAGTTAATGAAATTTATTAAATTAAATTTTATATGAACTTTTTTATCATTATTAACTGTTTGGATTCATGTTGGTGCATTATATTCTTGTTTACAAAGTCACCACGGGTTCGTTTTAATTAACACATTACTCTTGATTTTTTTAGAAAATTAATTAATTTGAAATGCGAATGAGAAGTTCAAGGGTTGGCACTGTTAGAGGCAGATTCGCTGTGCTTCGGGGATGATTCTTATTACCAGACCTTGATGTTGAGTTCTTGAGCAACAACGATAATCAATTCTTTGTACACTGTTGACATCCATCTTGTTATCTATGACTTCATGACAGGGCAAGAGATTTTTATCTTTAGCTAGTGCATGAACGAACCAGCCTTAGTATAAGTCCAGTGATAACTCTGTTTTCTCTGAAGAACCCTTAACTGACGTGTAGCTGGTTATCTCTCATGGACAAGGCTTACAAATGAACTTATCGACGAACATTTGCCCACGTGAGGCAGAAATATTCTACAACAGAGTAAGTGACGTTGACTGGTTTCAGTCAGGCGCCAAGACCAACATCTTTCTAAATGTGCTTCTATCGTTGGTTGCAACACTGGGCAATGGAATGATTATCGTTGCCATCTTGAGATCACAGAACCTACAAACGCCATCCTACTTACTGATAACAAGTTTAGCCTTCACAGATCTCCTGGTTGGTTTGGTGTTTCATCCTCTTCAGATTGTAGTTAGTACTTTCTACTTGCAAAAGAATCTCATCCAATTGTGCACAATAGCCAGAGCATTTTTATTTTTTTCCGCGTATTGTACTGGGATTTCGATAACCATGGTTACATGCATCAGTATAGACAGATACTTGGCCCTTATTCTAAGACATCGATACACCATTATTGTCACCAAGAAACGAGTTCGCTTCTTGATTGTCTTCGTCTGGATTTTTGCTCTCTTTATAGGATCTTTTGTGATGATTGATAAAATTTATAGGGGCTTTTTTCTCATCGGTTCCTGTCTCACCTTGATTCTACTGTCAACCACTTTTATTTTCTACGTCAAGTCTTTCCGAGCCCTTCATCTTTACACAGTCCAAGTTCACGCCCAACAACCAAACCCGTTGGCTGGTAACTTTGATGTTGTCAGATACAAGAAAACTTTAAAGACGATGCTTGTGGTACTAGTATGTCTTCTTCTGTGCTATGTACCTTTAGTGTGCGCACTTATTTCAAGGGCTGTTCTAGGACCCTCAGAGGAAACGATTTTTCTATACTTGGCATCTTTTACCTTCATTGGTCTTAACTCTAGCATTAATCCAGTTATTTATTGGGTGAGATTTGCAGATATTCGAAGTTCATGTACTGAAACTCTGAGAAACTGTATACGATGAAAAACATAGCATGGATTAGTTCTCCTTTTCTTTTCTCTAACATCAAATATTAAAATATAAAGCAACATTTTTTGAAGCGAAATGTCATTCAGTAATCAAAAGACTTTGGTTTCAAATATATGATGAGTTTATTGATATTTATTCTAGAGGTGTGTCAGCTATGTAGCATTTATAAGCATTGTCAGTGGTCCTCATCTTGCTGAAGGACTTAACCTCAACCAAGATGACCGGCTTTTGGAAGAGAGAAGAAGGAAAGAAAAATATGGAAACAAGAAAATGAAAAGAATAAAGGGAAATTCTCATCCAACATGACTTGTGTTTGAAAGGTGTTTAACATAACCAAAAAGGCAATAAGGAAAGTAAGAAAAGAAGAAAGAATTATAATAATTTTGCGTAATAGATGTTATCAACCAAGGAAATATTTACAACTATTCATCTTGAAAATCTGCTAATGTAAGCTGGTAAAACAAGAAGAAAACAGTCTATAAAAGATGATTTGTATTTTAAGAGAACTCTATCATTATTGTAAAACCTGTTCGTTTTTCTAGTCATAGTTTATCGGTCAACGTAATACAGGTGCATGTACATAGCCTAACCATAATAAATCATTGTAAAACCTGTTCGTTCTTCTAATCATAGTTTATCGGTAACGTAATACAGGTGCATGGACATAGCCTAACCATAATAAATCATTGTAAAACCTGTTCGTTCTTCTAGTCATAGTTTATCGGTAACGTAATACAGGTGCATGTACATAGCCTAACCATAATAAATCATTGTAAAACCTGTTCGTTCTTCTAGTCATAGTTTATCGGTAACGTAATACAGGTGCACATGGACATAGCCTAACCATAATGAATCATTGTAAAACCTGTTCGTTCTTCTAGTCATAGTTTATCGGTAACGTAATACAGGTGCATGGACATAGCCTAACCATAATGAATCATTGTAAAACCTGTTCGTTCTTCTAGTCATAGTTTATCGGTAACGTAATACAGGTGCATGGACATAGCCTAACCATAATAAATCATTTAAAAAGAAGTCTCTTGGCACTAAATATTATTTTTATTAACTTATTCTCGAATGTTCAAAATCGTCTTGCTTAATCCCTACTTACCATGCAAGCATTACTGGTTACCTAGGTAACACAACACTTATTCTTCTAATTAGTTGGCCCAATAAAACTAAAAGACTGAATGATTAAAGCCGATGTATTGGTTTTCATTTCAAAAGAGTTCTGCAAGTCATCGTCTTTTCTCTTTGATCTAGAAACCCCGTCAGTTGCCGGCTACTTTTAAGTGACATTAGAATGACTATGAAAGAATGAATGAACCAGGCGTTTAGGTTTTCCATTTATTTCAAAAAATGTACTAGTTTGATGATACGGCGGCCATCTTCAATGTGAATTAAAGAAAAGGTTCGCGTACGAATGAGTACCGGCGGTATACGTAGGATCTGATCAGGGAAGTTGTATGAAGAACAATATCCTGGCACTCTCCTGCCTCTATGATGTTGATTAATTGACAAGCACTTCATTTTTCTACATAGTATCAGGTTTACATCTTGAATCCAAGGCATTATGGGACGTTCGGGGGGGGGGGCAAAACAAAATAAAGATGGTGGATAATATATAGAGTTTAGTTTCATTTGTCTTTCTTTCTTGTCCATCTTCTTAATTTATCGCTTGTGAAATTGTGTTGTGGTGAACTGTTAATGTTAAAGGACGCCATTACTGTAACCAAGCGTTGTATATTTGCACCCTACCAATATGACCGCCGTATCGTCGAAATAGTCCATTTTCTGTGAGTCACCTTTTCTCGTTAATGTAACTGGTTGCAAACCAATCATCTCGAAAACTTGTCTCTTTTGACTTGATGAATGTTGGTGAAACAAAGCTAAAAGAATGAATGGAACAAACCCTTCAGGGTTTCCATTTCCAATAATAGTCAGCTTCATCACGTAACGTTTTTCTTTCCAACAAAGAAATATCCAAATGTAATCTCACGTAATGCCTACCATTTACCGTACTGCTCACCTTGACATCCCAACATTGGTTATTTAATTAGTTGGCGAAATAAAACTAAAAGACTAACTTACCGAGGCCAATATATTGGTTTTCTTTTTAAACAAAATTTGTTTAAGAAGAAAACCAATATATTGGCTTTGGTCATTTAGTCTTTTAGTTTTATTTCGCCAACTAATTAATAAAATTATAATGAGAAAGCTCAGGTTTCGATTAGTTCAGGATTCGCAAAAACAATTGTGGTTATTATAGAAAGAGACGCCTTTTAAAGAAAGCTATAATCATGAGCGAGGATATAAGACAGAACATCTGGCGAAAGAGTAATATAACAGTTCCTCTACTCGTTCAAATTGCAACTGAAATGGTCTCATAAAGTTCTGAAAATCCGGCATAGGGATTGTACAAATCTTAACAACTATTTCTGATTTCAAATCTTCTCATCTGTAAGCAGGATAAAAGTCAAGATACACTCATGGTTTATCCTTCAGTTGCTCCTTTCATCACCTGCCGCCAAAGTTGTTTTGTGATTGAAGCTTGAGCTTACAACAAACCACAGTTTGTAAACGTGATAACAAAGTCCCGGGTTTCTTCCAAAGGAACGAGCTGCGAATATCTAGAACCGTAATAAACTGGTCCAGTGGAGATCTCGACAAAGTAAGACAAGAAGGCTGAACGATAGTTTAGAAAGGTACGACTGAGAAAACAATATGAACATAAGTCAGGATTTGAAAAACTGTCCAAGTATGGAAACAATATTTGCACGCGGTCTAAGCAGCAGAAAGTTTGTTGAAATCATCACTTTTGATGTTATTCTGAATGGCATTCTTACTCTTTCTGCATCTGTTGGAAATGGAATGATTATCGTTGCCATCTTGAGATCACAGAACCTACAAACGCCATCCTACTTACTGATAACAAGTTTAGCCTTCATAGATCTTCTGGTTGGTTTGGTATTTCATCCATTCCAGATTGTTTGGCGTTTCTACTACTTGCAGAAAAATTACAAGGGAATCTGTAGAATGAACAGATCGTACGGTTCCCTTTTGATTTATTTTGGCTGCGTTTCTCTGTTCATAGTAACATGTATCAGTATAGACAGATACTTGGCGCTTACTCTAAGACATCGATACACCATTATTGTCACCAAGAAACGAGTTGGTTCATTAATCGTAGGGCTATGGATCGTATCTCTTTTGCTAACATTTTTAACATTTGTACACGATCAAGTGGGATATTTCATGATAGTAGCATCGGTTCTAGCCTCAGTCCTGTTATCAGTGATCTGTTACTGCTATATCAAGTCTTTCCGAGTACTTCATCTTTACACAGTCCAAGTTCACGCCCAACAACCAAACTCGTTGGCTGGTAACTTTGATGTTGTCAGATACAAGAAAACTTTAAAGACGATGCTTGTGGTACTAGTATGTCTTCTTCTGTGCTATGTACCATTGCTTTTATGTACATTTGTAGCTAAAACGGTCTTTCAAACAGAACCAGTTATCTTCAAGTTATTTTATGCATCGAGTACACTGATGTGCCTTAATTCCAGTATAAACCCAGTCATTTATTTGATAAGGTTTGCTGATATTCGCAACGCGTGTTATCAGTTGTTTAGGAATCTTGTACACTAGATAATGATAAAGACATATTCACGCAATAATATTAACAATACTAAGAATAGTCCACAGATTAGATTGAACTGATCTTAAACCATTGGTTTCATCAGTAGAGTAGTTCTTCCACGGAATCCAATTGGAATTATAGAAGGTGATTTTTTTCAGTTTTTGTGGAATGGTAGCCAGGAAATAACAAAAAAAGAAAAGGAAACGAAGCACGTCCTATCATTTATTTGAAATTTGTCCCATAATTTTACCATCCTCTTTTCACTCTTTACTCATATAACCTGACTGATCTGTTATGAAGTGAGACAGGTGGCTTGACATTAATGTATATTATTGTGTATGTATAACACCGTATCCACAGGGATACGAGGATTGTGAGCGCTCCTATTATGTCTGTTATATTAATATACAGCTATTACAAAAAAGGTTGGGGCATCTTACATGTTCCTTACCAAGCTTGGAATTTATTATGTTCATAAGTTTTTTTCAATCTGCTTGATCCGCTTTATCCAACATTTTTATATTGTCTTGTCAATAACCTGTGTTTTCTACATCAAGTCTTTCCGAGCTCTTCATCTTTACACAGTTCAAGTTCACGCCCAACAACCAAACCCGTTGGCTGGTAACTTTGATGTTGTCAGATACAAGAAAACTTTAAAGACGATGCTTGTGGTACTAGTATGTCTTCTTCTGTGCTATGTACCATTGCTTTTATGTACATTTGTAGCTAAAACGGTCTTTCAAACAGAACCAGTTATCTTCAAGTTATTTTATGCATCGAGTACACTGATGTGCCTTAATTCCAGTATAAACCCAGTCATTTATTTGATAAGGTTTGCTGATATTCGCAACGCGTGTTATCAGTTGTTTAGGAATCTTGTACACTAGATAATGATAAAGACATATTCACGCAATAATATTAACAATACTAAGAATAGTCCACAGATTAGATTGAACTGATCTTAAACCATTGGTTTCATCAGTAGAGTAGTTCTTCCACGGAATCCAATTGGAATTATAGAAGGTGATTTTTTTCAGTTTTTGTGGAATGGTAGCCAGGAAATAACAAAAAAAGAAAAGGAAACGAAGCACGTCCTATCATTTATTTGAAATTTGTCCCATAATTTTACCATCCTCTTTTCACTCTTTACTCATATAACCTGACTGATCTGTTATGAAGTGAGACAGGTGGCTTGACATTAATGTATATTATTGTGTATGTATAACACCGTATCCACAGGGATACGAGGATTGTGAGCGCTCCTATTATGTCTGTTATATTAATATACAGCTATTACAAAAAAGGTTGGGGCATCTTACATGTTCCTTACCAAGCTTGGAATTTATTATGTTCATAAGTTTTTTTCAATCTGCTTGATCCGCTTTATCCAACATTTTTATATTGTCTTGTCAATAACCTGTGTTTTCTACATCAAGTCTTTCCGAGCTCTTCATCTTTACACAGTTCAAGTTCACGCCCAACAACCAAACCCGTTGGCTGGTAACTTTGATGTTGTCAGATACAAGAAAACTCTAAAGACGATGCTTGTGGTACTAGTATGTCTTCTGTGTTATGTACCTTTAGTGTGTGCTCTTGCGTTGCGGAGTATCTCAGGCAGTATAGAAACTTAATTTCAACCTAGCTTAGGCCAGTAGCCCGCAAAGTTGTATGAAAAATGAAAAAAAGTTGTATGATAATAATAATAATAATAATAATAATAATAATAATAATAATAATAATAATAATAATAATGGGTTGCTGTTCGTAATATGCTTGCCAGCTGATCTGAAGAAAAGTGTTAACCAATCAGAATCGAGAAAATATGCAAAACTGAGGTTTCATCCTTAGTAATAATAATAATAATAACTTTATTATTTATATAGCGCTTTATATATGCAGTACTCGAAAGCGCTTAAACATGTATAAGAAAAATTAAATTAAAATGTAGGATTAAATAATATAAAAACATTTCTAAGCAAAACTATGAAAAATATCAAAAAAATAATGTATACATAATATCTACATTACTAAAATAAAGTCTTTATGATATTTCTTAAAGGTGCATGTTATAAATAAATATAAAGTGCCTGAAATGATTGTTTAAATAAAAAAGTCTTTAAATGTTTCTTAAAAATGTTAATGTTAGTTTCGGTTCTAAGATGATCTGGTAATTTGTTCCATAAATGTGGTGCTGTGTAGGTGAAGCTTCTGCCCCCTTAATTTCGTCGTTTTGACTTTTGGAATATGGAGAAAGTTTATATTATCTGCTACGGTTCTCTTGATTTTCTTGCTTCTGTATTAGGTCAGTCAGATATGTAGGTGCAATGCCATGGACACATTTGAAGGTTAAGAGCAGCATCTTGTATTCAATTTATTCTGCTCCTGATAGGCAACCAGTGAAGTTCATGAAGTACAGGGCTTATGTGTTCATACTTGTACTTGTTTGATACTAGCCTTGCAGCAGCCTTTTGGACTGGGACTAAACTTTCCAACGTAATGTCTGGTAGACCATTGAGAATATCATTGCAGTATAGTCTAGTTTCGATGTAATTAGAGAGTGAACCATAATCTTGGTTATGCACTTCCTGATTTTATACATGTTCTGTAGTTTAAAGAAGCAACATTTTTCAGTGTTGTGAACATGATTCTTCAGACACATGGTAGTGTCCACCTCCACACCTAGTAGAGTGGTAGAAGCTGAGTTAGGTAGTAGCCCGGCGACTTGGGAAACTGTTATTTCTTTATTTTATTTTTCCACTCAATGAAGAATATCATAGTAAATGTACACAAAACATGAAAAACCTCTCTTGGAAATCTAAATCCACCTCAAATATGAACTTTTATAAGTCAATTTTCACAACCTTCATGACACCTCAGTTTTGCAGTGATGTCATTTCTACGTGACTATTTCATATTAGCTGGTGAGCTGTAAGCTCGTCACTTACCGCTGTTCGTAATATTCAAATTAGTTATAGACAGATTAACTTTAAAATATCTTAATCATCTACATTCTTTACCAGAAAATGCAATAGCAAAGCAAGCCTTGATAATTTCGAAATCTTTATATACTCAACAAAAAACTTGCTATCACTCAAATTTACTACTTACACTGAACTTTTATAACATAAAAGACGCAAACATTTTTAAGAGACCAACTCCAAAACCAACTTTATCAGAATACTACAATAAGATGAAGCAGAATTATGCTATATTTTGGGAAACTCTTCTCAATAATTCGATAAAACTTTCTTTCTACAATTCATTTAAGAAAGACTATGAAATTGAAAAATACCTAGATGTGATTCGTGATTTTGATCAAAGAAGGCAGTTCACTAAATTAAGAATAAGTAACCACAAACTCGCTACAGCAGCAGGGCGTTATCATAAACTACTTTTTCCCACAGATCAACGTCTCTATACACTATGTAATAAAAACGAAATAGAAAATGAGTTACACATGATTTTAAACTGTCACCTTTATAATAACCTAAGAAATGATTTCTCTAATTTAATTAAAAATGAAATTTCCACAACTAACAAAATAAATCAAGAAAAAGAATATATTTGCTCGCTAATGACGTCGAAGAACAACAACGTTATATACTATTTTACCAAATATATCTTAAAATGTATGGAACTAAGACAATCGAAATGTTAATGATCAAAATTATCAAATTATTCAATATACCATAATTAACTTCAATAAAATACCTTGATTTGTAAATTATATGAATATATATATATATATACCCATATCTTATTGATTTGTAAAAGCCATTGTAAAATAATTTCATATTAAGTTACTGTTACATGCTTTAGCAATACCTGTAATCAGCAAGGTCATGCCAATAAAGTACATTCTAACCTAATATACTGAGCCGTTAACGATCAGTTGACAGCATATCGGTGTGTCTCATAAAAAAAACTTTTAAAAAGGCTTGTGGTTCTAAGTTTTATAGAATCGTAGACATATCCCAACAAAATAGGAAACAAAGTAACTGCTCTCATTCATTTGAAATCAGTTTGTACCTTTTTCTAAAAAAAAAAAAGAACAATGTATTTTGATGTTTATATTCCTGAAGCTTTTCAATGGGTTTATTGAAGCCTTTGATCAACTCCGACTCACTGTTTGCACTGGAAAACAGATTTTAATAACATGATCGAGAAGTTCAATATTTGGTAATCAGGCATGATAATAATTTATAACGAAAAGTGTTGCCTCTGTTTATTTAATTTATTTTGATGTTTCGGTCGTTAACTACGTGATACTGCGACATTCATCAGATCTGTTAGGCTATGTTAATCACAAGCTTTCAAGAGCAAACTTTGTACACTTGGGGGAAGTAAATCTGTTATTAAGTGTTAAAAAGCTATTAAATCATCGAGAAGACTTCCTGTAGTTTTGAATTGACACTTATTGACGACAGACGGCGTATCGTGCCTTTGTGTTAGATAAGACATGGAACGAAATAGTAGTGTTAATGTTTTTGATTTTGTCAACATATCTTTGACAGCCGTTGGAACAACCTCGATCTATCGATTAATGTTGATTAATATTGCAAGGTAAAAAAAAAACATGAACTGTTTAATTAAAAGCACAACTCATAGAGCCGAGAGGCTTGATATATATTTCTTTGTATCAGTTTAAGGCGAAGAACAAAAGGATTACCCTCCGGCATAGTGACACTTGAAGAAACTTTTACAAGCCTTAACAACCATTTCTTGAAGCGTTCAGTTTACCGTGGCAAAACTACATTGAACGGTATACATACTTATCACGCAGAGTCAAAGCCTTATTCAGTTATCTTTGGTTCATTTTCAGTGGTTGAACTGACGAGCACCTGCAGAGGTTTTCTCGCAAGTAGATTTTGGGAAATCTTCACGTTCAATCTTGCTGGTCGGTGATTCAAGGCTAAACATGAATGGGTCGTTTGAAAACTGCCCAAAATTTGCCCAGTTGTTCATCGAAAACGTTGTCAATAATAAGTCCGAGGTGGTAGATACTGGTAGCATTATTAATATCTTTCTGAATGTTATTTTAGCATTCACTGCAACACTGGGGAATGGAATGATAATCGTTGCCATCTTGAGATCACAGAACCTACAAACGCCATCCTACTTACTGATAACAAGTTTAGCCTTCGCGGATCTTCTGGTTGGTTTAGTACTTCATCCTTTACAAATCGTACTCTGTACTTTCTTCTTGCAAAGCAATATCTCAGGATTATGTGCAATTACTACTTTATATGTATTCTTTGTATTTTACCTTGGTTCTGTGTCCCTCATGACTGTGCTATGTATCAGTATAGACAGATACTTGGCGCTTACTCTAAGACATCGTTACGCCATTATTGTCACCAAGAAACGAGTTCGTGTCTTAATTGTAGTCGTTTGGTTTTTGTCTTTCCTTGTAGTATTTGCAATTATTTTTGAAAAGTACTACAAAATTTTCTCCCGTATGGTGCTCTTTTGGTACTTTGTCTTACTGTTCATTATCTGTGTTTTCTACATCAAGTCTTTCCGAGCTCTTCATCTTTACACAGCACAAGTTTACGCCCAACAAACAAACCCTTTGGCTGGTAACTTTGATGTTGTCAGATACAAGAAAACTTTAAAGACGATGCTTGTGGTACTATTATGTCTTCTTCTGTGCTACGTACCTTCAGTTTGTGTTTTTTGTTTGGGGAAAACGTTATATAAACTAAAGGTAGAGTTTGTCTCTTATTTTACGTCGATTACTCTTATGGCTTTGAATTCCAGTATAAACCCAGTCATTTATTGGTCTCGCTTCGCAGATATTCGTAACGCGTGTCAAGAAATGTGGAGGGGTATTGTTAATTGAGATAAATTCACCTAGTCGGGTTTTCAGAAATAAGCATAATTATCCCACATGTGGATTTTCTCAAATTCCCTTCTAGGCGCCCTCACATTGGTCTCTCTCCAACAATGAGTTAGCGAACATCTTCTAGTGAAAGTGCAACATAGTGCAATTGAGTTAAGGTTCTATATTCAAAGTGCCTATGACACATCTGACAATATTCTCAGTATAGATTCTACATGAGATGAGTTGTTCAATGACCAAAAAAAATTATATAGTTTGGGTGATGCGTCTTGAAATCATAAAGGGTTTTCCATGCCATATGATAATGACTGTGACGTCAGTGAAGCCATCAATTAATATACAAAACCTAACTGGTAAAGATAAATTAAATTTGGAAAGGATCACTGTTTTACCCATGGCTTTCATTAAGAAATTTGCTAATTTGCCTCCCTGACGTCATAGTCTTTAGCATATGACAAGAATAAACCTTCATAACTTAAAGATGCATCACTCCAACTATGTAATTTTTTTGGGCCAGTCAACAGCTCATTTCAAGTAGAATATATTCTGAGAATATTGTCAGATGTGTCATAGGCACTTTAACTCTGAAGAAAGGATTCGTCCCCAATTCAGCCTCTCTATCTTCGACCATGGAAACGTTTCGTTTTCAATCAAGCAACTGTTATCGGAAGCTAAAAAAAAAACATTTCTTTAGTTCATGTGCTGAATACTTCAGTGTTGAAAGATATTTTGGTGAGATTGCCAACAATATGAGCCGCCTTGATGAAATGCGGTTTTAAAATTTAATATTGCTGCAAAGGAAATTACGGTAGACTGAAACTATTCTGACAATATTCTGGTTGAACAACACCTTGTTTATTGAAGGTTCGCTCACGTGGTGAATGAAAACTACTGCTGGCCTTCAGTCATCAAAAGGAGGGAAAATTCACAATTGTAATAAGACTTTTCTCTTTTTGCTTCTGTATTATATGAACTCTATAACTCCCGTTACGATACACGAATGTCATTTCTGTGAGATAAATGGAAAAGAGAAATTAAAATAAGCCTACCAACCAATTTCTGGCTTTCAAACAGTAGTAAAAACCAGCTGCCAATGCTATTATAGAACTCCAACTGGCAGATACAAAAACACTTTAAAGACGATGCTTGTGATACTAGTATGTCTTGTACTATGCTATCCACCAGTGACATTCCTACTTATAACTATCGGTTTTCTTGATTTTTATCTTTACGAAACTTCAAGTGTTCCAGCATGACTTTAGCAGGTGATATAGAAAATTATCACTTTAGACGAATTCCAGTTGGAATCAATTGTAAATAATCAAAGATGAAAGTCATCAGTTGAATAAAAGACATTAGATGATCATGATGTGTATAAATAGTATAAATTGGAGTTATTAGTGGAGCTCCCGCGCGGAGCACCATACTTAGGAAAAAATGATATATATCGAGTTGATTTTTCATGGCTTGATTGTGTCATCACCTTGCCCATACGACGACGTCCCTGTACCACCACAGGGTTCCCGCGCGCTTTGCTTACTCGCAAATTCAGAGAAAACATCGCAATAATGTAGTCAAAGATGGATCAAGAAGTATATTTTCTTATTTTTGCAAAGTCAAAAGTACGTTTATTCGAAGTCGTGTCTGTCTTAAAGTGAACAAAAACAATTTTTCGACTTCAGCGACTTGCTAAAGAAGATTTAACGAGAGAAGATTTTAAAACTTTAGATGAAGTTTCGTGACTGAAACCTTAGAGAAAAAGTGGCCTGTAGACAAGAAAAACCTGATTACATTGCAAGAATAGTATTTCAGTTCCGTAGAAAACACTTATAGTAGGTAAATTCATTTATGTTAACTAATATTTCGTAAAAAAATTGACAAAAAAATGTGTAAACTGGGTGCAGAAACTCTCGACAAGCCAAGGATGTTGTTTCGGCAAACATTGTCAGAAAAACTTGTTTGTTTGATAGTTGTTTGTCGTTTTTACTGTATTTTAAATTTTTATCATCTTTTTCTTCATTACTTGTGAACCAGAAAAGCGATCAGTATTTGAAGCTCTGAATTTTTGTTTTTTGATTCCATTTCGAGAAATAAGGCTATAAGACTGAGTAAAAAGACTTAGTTCTTTATAAAAATATGATTGAGGGCTAGAGCGAGCCTGACGCGAGGAATTCTGACGTCAAAACAAGATTCCCATATTTCATGATCATTTTGATATTTTGACATTTTTATAAATAATTTATTCTAATGTTGAATGAAATATGAAAAAGGAATACATGAACACCAAATATTCGCTATTCATTTTGGTAAGATATTTCGCTGGATAATAAAGTTAAGAATAAATTCTGAAAAAAACTTTTCAAAGACCAATTACTAACAAAGAAAGTTATTATTGCATTGATGAATATGTCTCTTGTTGTATGTGAAGTTCAAGTGAATCAGTGTAAGCTTAAGTGTAGTTCACTCTCCACCTAAAAAAAATATTTTAACTTAACATTTGCTGAATAAAATCCTTCAGTTGTTCTATACATATGGCATATGTTCTATAATTTATAATTAATTTTCTTTGAATTGAATTAGTTTTCTAATGCTTTTGAAGGCTTAAAATAATGGTTTTTCTTTCAGTTTTTTTGAAGTAAAATTCGATTTTATTTCAGCAAGTTGTTATTCATTTGGAATTGGAAGATATAAGCTAGTTAAGAAAAATCAGTCGAATTTCGAAGCGCAGCTGAATCCCTCCGGCGCTTTGTGTAAACGGATTAGATTGTAACATTTATTTTGCACATGTTGATCTAACAAGACTGTCTCAGATTTGTCATTTAGCGCCTCATTATTTTTAATGGCTTTTGAAGTTAGAACATTTAGATAGTTTTTAAGCAGGTCCTTGTAGAAAAGTATCAACATCTTAGGAAACTGCTTCAAGACGTATTATAATATTATATTATACTATATAGCGTTTGAAATAGGACTTGGATGATCTTAAATAAATACTTATATAGAAGCAGCAGTAATATTTCCTCTGACGCAAGCAGGAAGCAAGACATTATTGTACAGTTCGATTATCAGTTGACGGCGACACCTTTGATCGACCATGGAAACTGAATTTGCTAAATATCTCCTAAACCAGAAAAAGTTATCAGTTTGTATTTATAAGTAACGGTAGATCTTCCTTTTAGCTATTGATATTTTGAGATTATTTTTTCAAAAATTTGAACATTTCCAGTTATTTTGTGTCAACTTAGCTGAAAAGATGTTCAGTGACAGGAACAAACCCACTCAGCTCCACAAGACAAGGGTCAGAGTCAATAAAGTGGTGTTAAATTCATGATAAGAGTACCCTTGAAATTAGCAAACGTATTACAAATTTCATACGATCAGCTTTGTGGTCATCTGGGAAATATTAATGCCGCCATACCACCTGGAGAGACAGTTTTTTTAATTCATTGTCCTTTTCATTATTGCTTTCTTTTCAAGAACGAAATTTATATCAAAAGTCACCTCACCATTTACCAAATATTCCTAGTCACCTAGGCAACCCGTTACTTGGCAAACAAACTAAAGTACTGGAGATTAAAGCCAATTTATTGTTTTTCAAGAAGCTTCAGTTTTAGTTTCTTCAAATTACCTCATAGAGAAATTATTGGCGTTATAAAAGACAGGATAAAAGACAGAACATCAGGCTTATCCTCTAATCTTCTGGTCGCCTAATGACACAAGGACAACTGTCTTCAAAGAATTGCTGGATTTAACTCAAAAGCGCCTGCACCTGTTTTAACGCAAGTAGATTCTGGGATATCTCCACGTTCAGTCTTGCGTGTCCTTAATTAAACACCAAACATGAATGGGTCGTTTGGAAAATGCCCAGCACTTGGCCAGTTATTCATCCAAAAAGTTATTACAAATAAGTCCGAGTTGGTGGATATCGGTAGCATTGTTAATCTTTTCCTGAATGCTATTTTTGCGGTCACTGCAACACTCGGCAATGGAATGATTATCGTTGCCATCTTGAGATCACAGAACCTACAAACGCCATCCTACTTACTGATAACAAGTTTAGCCTTCGCGGATCTTCTGGTTGGTTCAATACTTCATCCTTTACAAATCGTACTCGGTACTTTCTTCTTGCAAAGCAATATCTCAGGATTATGTGCAATTACTACTTTATATTTATTCTTTGTATTTTACCTTGTTTGTGTGTCCCTCATGACTGTGCTATGTATCAGTATAGACAGATACTTGGCGCTTACTCTAAGACATCGATACACCATTATTGTCACCAAGAAACGAGTTCGCTTCTTGATTGTAGTCGTTTGGGTTTTGTCTTTCCTTGTAGTATTTGCAATTATCTTTGAAAAGTACTACCTTTTTTGGGCGAATATGGTGTTTTTTTGTTACATAGCACTCTTGTCAACAACCTGTGTTTTCTACATCATGTCTTTCCGAACTCTTCATCTTTACACAGTGCAAGTTCACGCCCAACAACCAAACCCGTTGGCTGGTAACTTTGATGTTGTCAGATACAAGAAAACTTTAAAGACGATGCTTGTGGTACTAGCATGTCTTTTTCTGTGCAACGTACCTTCGATTTGTGTTTTTTCTTTGTGGGAAGTGTTATATAACCGAAAGGGTGAGTCTTTCGCTTACTTGATCTCGATTACTTTGATGTGTCTGAATTCAAGTATAAACCCACTCATTTATTATCTAAGATTTGGAGATATTCATAACTCTTGTTGGGAAATGAGGAGGAGTATTGTTAATTGAAATAAGTTATCTTATTAGGCTTCTACAAGAGAACATAAATATGCTCTCTTGGTTTCTATGAATGAAGATAAGAATCCCATATTTAGACTTTCTCAAAGTCCCTCTTTGTTACTCCTCTGTGTCAGTCCTCATTCGATTCTTTCCGACGCCCATTGAGTTAGCGACCATCTTCTGGTGAGTTAGAAAGTGCAACTCAGGGGGCCAGTGCAAGCCAAGGTTCTTCACCCCGACCCTGAAGAAAACATACTTCACCAACTCATCCTCACTCCCTTCGACCATGCTAATGACAGTCAAGTAACTATTACAAGAAGCTAATATAAGGAACAATTCTTTAGTTCAAATGACAATAAACCAAAGAGCATTACGGGAGTAGCATGTTGAAAGGATGAAGGAAAGAAAGCAAACTTTATTACTGCAATTGAAGTTCTAATAGATTGAAACTATTATTGGTTGAACTGACATTATATGACATTATTCTGATTGAACTACATGCTATTGAAATGTTGGAAGATTGAAAACCGCTGGGGTTTACCTCTACTATTGCTGAAATCTAAGTTGGGATTAACATATTGAAAGAAAGAAAGTAAGAAGGATTTAGAAAGAAAAAGTTGACCATCGTCATCATAAAAGACAAGATAAAAGACAGAATATCAAGCGTATCCTCTAATCCTCTGGTCGCCTATTGACACTGGGAGAACTGTCTCCTCAAGTCAGGTCATGTTAAGTCAAAGTTTATTCACACCATCAGTAACTACTTACAGTAAATAGTAGTAGTAGTAATAAAATAATGAAAAGGAAAGAAATGTTATAGCTAAAGTAATTACCTAATGATACATAAAGATGGCAATAAAAGTTGGTGTTCAAAGATTATGGTTCAAAGATTCATTCTCAATAAATGTCTTAATAGGAAAGATTTTCTCTTGTGAAATACTACATAGTGGGATTTCTCTACACTAAGGGATAGCTTGTTAGCTGAGAGCCATATTGTGATTTTTGCTAATTCATCATTCACAACTTTTTCTAGACGGGCTTAGACTCTTATGAGAAATAGGAGGTTGGTATCATCAGCAAAAAGATGAAATTGGAGTAAAAAAGAACAAGAAGTAAAATCATGAATATATAAGAAACAGTAAAGGGCCTAAAACAGAATTGTGGCACACCACAGCTTATGAAATTAATTCGAGAAGTATGATTACCAAGAGAGACACACTAATGAAATAAATTGCAAAATTTTACGACGCTCCAGGTCATCGAGAGAAATTAAAGACAGAGAAGCTAAGGGTTCTGCTGTAAAAGACAATCTGTTTTGTCGGAGTTTTGCGTTTAGTTGTACGCCACGGTGTTTGGGACTGCGGTGGCTAGATCATCATTACTTTAACCACATCGGGTTTGGTTTATAACAATATCTAATTTCATTTTATTTGTAGTTTCTTCATCAGAAAACTTAGCAGGATTCACCGAGAATTGGTTTTTCAGAACTTCACCTACCACTCAGCAAATTTTGTTTCTAAATATTGCAGGAATATATTGAATAGCTCCCTGATGGGAAAACAAACATTGAAACCTTGCGATTCATAGTCAAAGAAAACTAGAATAAATTAAAGAAACTAATTGAAATGAAAATATAAATAATGATTCGTCAAACTGGCACAGCTTAAGAACAGCTTGTTTCCAAAGGTTCTTATATTTTTTACATGAAGATATAAAATCCATAGAAATAGTAGAACAAATGATTGCCTGGTTTTAGATTCGACTTAGTAAACATTTTGTACAAAAACGGCTTACACTACTTTGCGGAAAGAAACGAAACGAAACGAAATGGAATGTTGGAGTCTACTTTGCGGAACGAAACGAAACGAAATATTTATAAATTAAATTCATAATAATATACCTTCAATATACAATAATACACCTTCAAGTGTAGCGTCTTTTTCTTCTCTTTCTCTGCAATAGTTTACGTTCGCTATACGTAAAATAGGGTTCTTCCTAGGTTCTTGTACAGACTGTACATTTAGCTTTCCAACGCACTTTCGAGGCCATTAAAACATGTTTTACAATAAATAGCCTTCTGTTTACCCACTCTTAGTGCTAACTTTGCGATTCTTTGGCCATATCTCTTGAATAAGCCGAATAACTTGACAAATAAAGCTTTTTCCCCGGGGGTAAAGTATCGGGTATGCTCGTCGTATCTCTTAGGGGTAAAAAACAGCGATTTGGTATCTTTTAGGGTCTTAAATTTGAGGTTTATCAAATCAGCACTTTCTGGTATATTTTAGGGTGTTGAAAAAGGAACTAGCCCGCCATCGCATAATAACGCAATACGTATGCCTGCGTAAACTCGGAATATTTCTCAAGGAAAAACATTTGAAAAGCCTTTATTTTTGAATAGTATTATTAAGCCTACAGAAACTAGTTTTTCGCGCTTTTCAGAAGCTGCTCAAATAGCGATTCATCAAAAGTCATCTTACGATTTACAGCCATTTTCGCGATCGAACTCGGAAAGACTTGATGTAGAAAACACAGGTTATTGACATGAGTTCCGGATCCAAGTAACAAAAGAATACTGTAGGAAATAAAATTTCGCGGACCTTTTCAAAGATATTTAAAATCGCTCGCAGGAATGCGAAAATCGACACAAAAACAATCAAGTTTTGAACTCGTTTCTTGGTGACAATAATGGTATATCGATGTCCTAGAGTAAGCGCCAAGTATCTGTCTATACTAATGTTACCACGAGGAGTGAGAAAGAACCAAGGCAAACTCCAAAGAATATGAATAAAGTAGATCCTTTGCATAATCCTGAGATATTGTCTTGCAAGTAGAAATTACTTGTTACGATTTGTAGAGGATGAAGTATTGAACCAACCAGAAGATCCGCGAAGGCTAAACTTGTTAAAAAATGCTCTGGCTATTGTGCACAATTGGATGAGATTCTTTTGCAAGTAGAAAGTACTAACTACAATCTGAAGAGGATGAAACACCAAACCAACCAGAAGATCTGTGAAGGCTAAACTTGTTATCAGTAAGTAGGGTGGCGTTTGTAGGTTCTGTGATTTCAAGATGGCAATTATAATCACTCCATTGCCCAGTGTTACTGTTATCGTTAGCACTGAGTGAAGAATAATGTTGAACAAAATGAAATTTGCTATACGTTTCTCGCCTTCGTATTAATGACCATAAAACTCGCTTACCTCAGGATGGCAGTTTTCAATTGTTTGTTACTCTTATTTAGCATTGAATTCTGATTTTCCTGGATATGTTAACTCTTTTCTCCACGGTTGCTACATCAATATGGGTTGTAAAGATTTCATAGCCACAATTCAATCATTTCTTTGTGATCTACTTTTCCTATTATGATTCTTTTGGACCAAGAATCAATTTCCTAATTTTGAGTACTGAAAACAATTATTTCAGCCTTTTGTCGCAGTAACTTTTTCATCGTTCCCATAGAAACATAACAGGAGCCACAGGAGCCAATTAATCACGAACGAATCCGATCCCCTCCCCTCCCTCCCTTCCTCCGATCTCTGAAAGCACGCTACAGGCCAGTATGGAGGGAGCAATTTCTTGAACAATACCCATACAAACATGTCCAATAGAGATATCTATCTGGTGAGGACGTAGAGATGGGAAAAGACAGGTGGCAATTTTCAGAGGCTTATTTCATTTTCGATCTTTTTTTGTGTGTAACTAGAAAGTTCTTTAAATAATAATTACAATCTAACGGAAATAACTTTCAGAGTTCGAATCTAATGAATATTAACGAGCATTTAATAGATGACATTTGTCAACATAGGGAAAGTAACGTTTGTGACTTGCCAAGAAGAACTTTTAATATCAGTTGAACTTTAACTGTACGGGATTCCGATGAGAACCTAATCAAAGTGCGCTTTCCATGAGTCGGAAATGGCCGGCCATACAGTTCGATTCATAAAGAGAATTCCCTTATTAATTAGGACTGTTCAGCAAGATCAAGCAATACCTCGATTGCATTCATTATTTTGATGGAATGTATATAAAAACAAATAGGGAAAACTCTCAAGAAAAAGGCCTTCTACAATATAAATTGACTGGTCTAGCCGGTCAGTCCCGACTAGTGGAAAGCGTCCTAAGGAGACTGATAATGTCTGGTGAAAAGTCCAACTTTAAAAGTTGGTTAAAAAGCCAATCATGCAAAAAACCTTGTTTTGGAATGGGAATAAAAGAACTAAAAGAGTAACTCCTTAAGTCAATTTTCCCCAGCTATAATTTTTACCTTTCACTCCTATGTGATTTGGGCTCCCTGTGATAAAGGAACACGCCCCGTTGAAGATTTCTTTGATTGACAGTTGTCTATTACTGCTCATTAACTTGTCGCGACTTTTGTCTCGATCAACGCGTGCCGGGTTTTGAAAAGGTGGTGAGCTTTACATTCATAGAATTATGAAAGGCATTCGATGTTTTAAACTTTTTCTTCCTGTAAATTATTAAATTATTTTTAGGAATAAGGGTTCTGCATCAGGACATATTCAGGACTCGTCAAACATAGAACAGGTAAATGATTATGAGGAATATCTGTCTTTTATAACTCTTGCAACGGTTTTCAGACGCCATCTTGTTTCTAAAGTTTGTACAATTGTACATTTTTTTTGAGCCATTTTATCCATCTGTGGAGTGCTGGAGGGCACCATGAAGCCCTAAGACAGCTTCAATCAGCATTACCTCGAAGAACTGAGAGTATGCAGGGGATTTTACCGTCAAAATGTCGTAAAGCATGTACCAAGTACGACTAAGATATTTTGGCGGGATTATCCCGTGAGCTCCTAAACAGATAGTCACACGGTCTTATGGTGGCATTTTCATGAGCTTTCCCTACCTAGACAATGCCCTAAATCTGATATTTTGTCAGTAAGACCCAGTGAATGAACACTTATAAAAATTATTCCATGTACAAAAAACCACATAATCCCTGTCTGTTTTTCATTAAATTTCCCATGATGCATTGCAAAATACCACAGAAATCAATAGCAAATCATCCAGATAGTAGTCCCTGGGAAGAAGAGAATCTCTCGGTAAGTATTTGGCCCAAAACTCATTTGGGCTAAAATAGTGCAAAAATGGAATTTTTCGAGGACCCCGGGGTGGGTGAAAATTTCAATTTTGGATCTTGCTGAAGTTTGGTCTGTTTTTCACAGAAATCAATAGCAAATCATCCATATAGTAGTGCCTGGGAAGAAGGGACTCTCTCGGTAAGTATTTGGCCCAAAACTCATTTGGGCTAAAATAGTGCAAAAATGGAATTTTTCGATGACCCCGGGGTGAGTGAAAATTTCAATTTTGGATCTTGCTGAAGTTTGGTCTGTTTTTCACAGAAATCAATAGCAAATCATCCAGATAGTAGTCCCTGGAAAGAAGGGACTCTCTCGGTAAGTATTTGGCCCAAAACTCATTTGGGCTAAAATAGTGCAAAAATGGAATTTTTCGATGACCCCGGGGTGGGTGAAAATTTCAATTTTGGATCTTGCTGAAGTTTGGTCTGTTTTTCACAGAAATCAATAGCAAATCATCCAGATAGTAGTCCCTGGGAACAAGGGACTCTCTCGGTAAGTATTTGGCCCAAAACTCATTTGGGCTAAAATAGTGCAAAAATGGAATTTTTCGATGACCCCGGGGTGGGTGAAAATTTCAATTTTGGATCTTGCTGAAGTTTGGTCTGTTTTTCACAGAAATCAATAGCAAATCATCCAGATAGTAGTCCCTGGGAAGAAGGGACTCTCTCGGTAAGTATTTGGCCCAAAACTCATTTGGTCTAAAATAGTGCAAAAATGGAATTTTTCGATGACCCCGGGGTGGGTGAAAATTTCAATTTTGGATCTTGCTGAAGTATGGTCTGTTTTTCACAGAAATCAATAGCAAATCATCCAGATAGTAGTCCCTGGGAAGAAGGGACTCTCTCGGTAGGTATTTGGCCCAAAACTCATTTGGGCTAAAATAGTGCAAAAATGGAATTTTTCGATGACCCCGGGGTGGGTGAAAATTTCTATTTTGGATCTTGCTGAAGTTTGGTCTGTTTTTCACAGAAATCAATAGCAAATCATCCACATAGTAGTCCCTGGGAAGAAGGGACTCTCTCGGTAAGTATTTGGCCCAAAACTCATTTGGGCTAAAATAGTGCAAAAATGGAATTTTTCGATGACCCCTGGGTGGGTGAAAATTTCAATTTTGGATCTTGCTGAAGTTTGGTCTGTTTTTCACAGAAATCAATAGCAAATCATCCAGATAGTAGTCCCTGGGAAGAAGGGACTCTCTCGGTAAGTATTTGGCCCAAAACTCATTTGGGCTAAAATAGTGGAAAAATGGAATTTTTCGATGACCCCGGGGTGGGTGAAAATTTCAATTTTGGATCTTGCTGAAGTTTGGTCTGTTTTTCACAGAAATCAATAGCAAATCATCCAGATAGTAGTCCCTGGGAAGAAGGGACTCTCTCGGTAGGTATTTGGCCCAAAACTCATTTGGGCTAAAATAGTGCAAAAATGGAATTTTTCGATGACCCCGGGGTGGGTGAAAATTTCTATTTTGGATCTTGCTGAAGTTTGGTCTGTTTTTCACAGAAATCAATAGCAAATCATCCAGATAGTAGTCCCTGGGAAGAAGGGACTCTCTCGGTAAGTATTTGGCCCAAAACTCATTTGGGCTAAAATAGTGCAAAAATGGAATTTTTCGATGACCCCTGGGTGGGTGAAAATTTCAATTTCGGATCTTGCTGGAGTTTGGTCTGTTTTTCAGAGAAATCAGTAGCAAATCATCCAGATAGTAGTCCCTGGGAAGAAGGGACTCTCTCGGTAAGTATTTGGCCTAAAACTCATTTGGGCTAAAATAGTGCAAAAATGGAATTTTTCGATGACCCCGGGGTGGGTGAAAATTTCAATTTTGGATGTTGCTGAAGTTTGGTCTGTTTTTCACAGAAATCAATAGCAAATCATCCAGATAGTAGTCCCTGGGAAGAAGGGACTCTCTCGGTAGGTATTTGGCCCAAAACTCATTTGGGCTAAAATAGTGCAAAAATGGAATTTTTCGATGACCCCGGGGTGGGTGAAAATTTCAATTTTGGATCTTGCTGAAGTTTGGTCTGTTTTTCACAGAAATCAATAGCAAATCATCCAGATAGTAGTCCCTGGGAAGAAGGGACTCTCTCGGTAAGTATTTGGCCCAAAACTCATTTGGGCTAAAATAGTGCAAAAATGGAATTTTTCGATGACCCCGGGGTGGGTGAAAATTTCAATTTTGGATCTTGCTGAAGTTTGGTCTGTTTTTCACAGAAATCAATAGGAAATCATCCAGATAGTAGTGCCTGGGAAGAAGGGACTCTCTCGGTAAGTATTTGGCCCAAAACTCATTTGGGCTAAAATAGTGCAAAAATGGAATTTTTCGATGACCCTGGGGTGGGTGAAAATTTCAATTTTGGATCTTGCTGAAGTTTGGTCTGTTTTTCACAGAAATCAATAGCAAATCATCCAGATAGTAGTGCCTGGGAACAAGGGACTCTCTCGGTAAGTATTTGGCCCAAAACTCATTTGGGCTAAAATAGTGCAAAAATGGAATTTTTCGATGACCCCGGGGTGGGTGAAAATTTCAATTTTGGATCTTGCTGAAGTTTGGTCTGTTTTTCACAGAAATCAATAGCAAATCATCCAGATAGTAGTCCCTGGGAAGAAGGGACTCTCTCGGTAAGTATTTGGCCCAAAACTCATTTGGGCTAAAATAGTGCAAAAATGGAATTTTTCGATGACCCCGGGGTGGGTGAAAATTTCAATTTTGGATCTTGCTGAAGTATGGTCTGTTTTTCACAGAAATCAATAGCAAATCATCCAGATAGTAGTCCCTGGGAAGAAGGGACTCTCTCGGTAAGTATTTGGCCCAAAACTCATTTGGGCTAAAATAGTGCAAAAATGGAATTTTTCGATGACCCCGGGGTGGGTGAAAATTTCAATTTCGGATCTTGCTGGAGTTTGGTCTGTTTTTCAGAGAAATCAATAGCAAATCATCCAGATAGTAGTCCCTGGGAAGAAGGGACTCTCTCGGTAAGTATTTGGCCCAAAACTCATTTGGGCTAAAATAGTGCAAAAATGGAATTTTTCGAGGACCCCGGGGTGGGTGAAAATTTCAATTTTGGATCTTGCTGAAGTTTGGTGTGTTTTTCACAGAAATCAATAGCAAATCATCCAGATAGTAGTGCCTGGGAAGAAGGGACTCTCTCGGTAAGTATTTGGCCCAAAACTCATTTGGGCTAAAATAGTGCAAAAATGGAATTTTTCGATGACCCCGGGGTGGGTGAAAATTTCAATTTTGGATCTTGCTGAAGTTTGGTCTGTTTTTCACAGAAATCAATAGCAAATCATCCAGATAGTAGTCCCTGGGAAGAAGGGACTCTCTCGGTAAGTATTTGGCCCAAAACTCATTTGGGCTAAAATAGTGCAAAAATGGAATTTTTCGATGACCCCGGGGTGGGTGAAAATTTCAATTTTGGATCTTGCTGAAGTATGGTCTGTTTTTCACAGAAATCAATAGCAAATCATCCAGATAGTAGTCCCTGGGAAGAAGGGACTCTCTCGGTAAGTATTTGGCCCAAAACTCATTTGGGCTAAAATAGTGCAAAAATGGAATTTTTCGATGACCCCGGGGTGGGTGAAAATTTCAATTTCGGATCTTGCTGGAGTTTGGTCTGTTTTTCAGAGAAATCAATAGCAAATCATCCAGATAGTAGTCCCTGGGAAGAAGGGACTCTCTCGGTAAGTATTTGGCCCAAAACTCATTTGGGCTAAAATAGTGCAAAAATGGAATTTTTCGAGGACCCCGGGGTGGGTGAAAATTTCAATTTTGGATCTTGCTGAAGTTTGGTGTGTTTTTCACAGAAATCAATAGCAAATCATCCAGATAGTAGTGCCTGGGAACAAGGGACTCTCTCGCTAAGTATTTGGCCCAAAACTCATTTGGGCTAAAATAGTGCAAAAATGGAATTTTTCGATGACCCCGGGGTGGGTGAAAATTTCAATTTTGGATCTTGCTGAAGTTTGGTCTGTTTTTCACAGAAATCAATAGCAAATCATCCAGATAGTAGTCCCTGGGAAGAAGGGACTCTCTCGGTAAGTATTTGGCCCAAAACTCATTTGGTCTAAAATAGTGCAAAAATGGAATTTTTCGATGACCCCGGGGTGGGTGAAAATTTCAATTTTGGATCTTGCTGAAGTATGGTCTGTTTTTCACAGAAATCAATAGCAAATCATCCAGATAGTAGTCCCTGGGAAGAAGGGACTCTCTCGGTAGGTATTTGGCCCAAAACTCATTTGGGCTAAAATAGTGCAAAAATGGAATTTTTCGATGACCCCGGGGTGGGTGAAAATTTCTATTTTGGATCTTGCTGAAGTTTGGTCTGTTTTTCACAGAAATCAATAGCAAATCATCCAGATAGTAGTCCCTGGGAAGAAGGGACTCTCTCGGTAAGTATTTGGCCCAAAACTCATTTGGGCTAAAATAGTGCAAAAATGGAATTTTTCGATGACCCCGGGGTGGGTGAAAATTTCAATTTTGGATCTTGCTGAAGTTTGGTCTGTTTTTCACAGAAATCAATAGCAAATCATCCAGATAGTAGTCCCTGGGAAGAAGGGACTCTCTCGGTAAGTATTTGGCCCAAAACTCATTTGGGCTAAAATAGTGCAAAAATGGAATTTTTCGATCACCCCGGGGTGGGTGAAAATTTCAATTTTGGATCTTGCTGAAGTTTGGTCTGTTTTTCACAGAAATCAATAGCAAATCATCCAGATAGTAGTCCCTGGGAAGAAGGGACTCTCTCGGTAGGTATTTGGCCCAAAACTCATTTGGGCTAAAATAGTGCAAAAATGGAATTTTTCGATGACCCCGGGGTGGGTGAAAATTTCTATTTTGGATCTTGCTGAAGTTTGGTCTGTTTTTCACAGAAATCAATAGCAAATCATCCAGATAGTAGTCCCTAGGAAGAAGGGACTCTCTCGGTAAGTATTTGGCCCAAAACTCATTTGGGCTAAAATAGTGCAAAAATGGAATTTTTCGATGACCCCGGGGTGGGTGAAAATTTCAATTTTGGATCTTGCTGGAGTTTGGTCTGTTTTTCACAGAAATCAATAGCAAATCATCCAGATAGTAGTCCCTGGGAAGAAGGGACTCTCTCGGTAGGTATTTGGCCCAAAACTCATTTGGGCTAAAATAGTGCAAAAATGGAATTTTTCGATGACCCCGGGGTGGGTGAAAATTTCTATTTTGGATCTTGCTGAAGTTTGGTTTGTTTTTCACAGAAATCAATAGCAAATCATCCAGATAGTAGTCCCTGGGAAGAAGGGACTCTCTCGGTAAGTATTTGGCCCAAAACTCATTTGGGCTAAAATAGTGCAAAAATGGAATTTTTCGATGACCCCTGGGTGGGTGAAAATTTCAATTTTGGATCTTGCTGAAGTTTGGTCTGTTTTTCACAGAAATCAATAGCAAATCATCCAGATAGTAGTCCCTGGGAAGAAGGGACTCTCTCGGTAAGTATTTGGCCCAAAACTCATTTGGTCTAAAATAGTGCAAAAATGGAATTTTTCGATGACCCCGGGGTGGGTGAAAATTTCAATTTTGGATCTTGCTGAAGTATGGTCTGTTTTTCACAGAAATCAATAGCAAATCATCCAGATAGTAGTCCCTGGGAAGAAGGGACTCTCTCGGTAGGTATTTGGCCCAAAACTCATTTGGGCTAAAATAGTGCAAAAATGGAATTTTTCGATGACCCCGGGGTGGGTGAAAATTTCTATTTTGGATCTTGCTGAAGTTTGGTCTGTTTTTCACAGAAATCAATAGCAAATCATCCAGATAGTAGTCCCTGGGAACAAGGGACTCTCTCGCTAAGTATTTGGCCCAAAACTCATTTGGGCTAAAATAGTGCAAAAATGGAATTTTTCGATGACCCCGGGGTGGGTGAAAATTTCAATTTTGGATCTTGCTGAAGTTTGGTCTGTTTTTCACAGAAATCAATAGCAAATCATCCAGATAGTAGTCCCTGGGAAGAAGGGACTCTCTCGGTAAGTATTTGGCCCAAAACTCATTTGGGCTAAAATAGTGCAAAAATGGAATTTTTCGATCACCCCGGGGTGGGTGAAAATTTCAATTTTGGATCTTGCTGAAGTTTGGTCTGTTTTTCACAGAAATCAATAGCAAATCATCCAGATAGTAGTCCCTGGGAAGAAGGGACTCTCTCGGTAGGTATTTGGCCCAAAACTCATTTGGGCTAAAATAGTGCAAAAATGGAATTTTTCGATGACCCCGGGGTGGGTGAAAATTTCTATTTTGGATCTTGCTGAAGTTTGGTCTGTTTTTCACAGAAATCAATAGCAAATCATCCAGATAGTAGTCCCTAGGAAGAAGGGACTCTCTCGGTAAGTATTTGGCCCAAAACTCATTTGGGCTAAAATAGTGCAAAAATGGAATTTTTCGATGACCCCGGGGTGGGTGAAAATTTCAATTTTGGATCTTGCTGGAGTTTGGTCTGTTTTTCACAGAAATCAATAGCAAATCATCCAGATAGTAGTCCCTGGGAAGAAGGGACTCTCTCGGTAGGTATTTGGCCCAAAACTCATTTGGGCTAAAATAGTGCAAAAATGGAATTTTTCGATGACCCCGGGGTGGGTGAAAATTTCTATTTTGGATCTTGCTGAAGTTTGGTCTGTTTTTCACAGAAATCAATAGCAAATCATCCAGATAGTAGTCCCTGGGAAGAAGGGACTCTCTCGGTAAGTATTTGGCCCAAAACTCATTTGGGCTAAAATAGTGCAAAAATGGAATTTTTCGATGACCCCTGGGTGGGTGAAAATTTCAATTTCGGATCTTGCTGGAGTTTGGTCTGTTTTTCAGAGAAATCAGTAGCAAATCATCCAGATAGTAGTCCCTGGGAAGAAGGGACTCTCTCGGTAAGTATTTGGCCCAAAACTCATTTGGGCTAAAATAGTGCAAAAATGGAATTTTTCGATGACCCCGGGGTGAGTGAAAATTTCAATTTTGGATCTTGCTGAAGTTTGGTCTGTTTCACACAGAAATCAATAGCAAATCATCCAGATAGTAGTCCCTGGGAAGAAGGGACTCTCTCGGTAAGTATTTGGCCCAAAACTCATTTGGGCTAAAATAGTGCAAAAATGGAATTTTTCGATGACCCCGGGGTGGGTGAAAATTTCAATTTTGGATCTTGCTGAAGTTTGGTCTGTTTTTCACAGAAATCAATAGCAAATCATCCAGATAGTAGTCCCTGGGAAGAAGGGACTCTCTCGGTAAGTATTTGGCCCAAAACTCATTTGGGCTAAAATAGTGCAAAAATGGAATTTTTCGATGACCCCGGGGTGGGTGAAAATTTCAATTTTGGATCTTGCTGAAGTTTGGTCTGTTTTTCACAGAAATCAATAGCAAATCATCCAGATAGTAGTCCCTGGGAAGAAGGGACTCTCTCGGTAAGTATTTGGCCCAAAACTCATTTGGGCTAAAATAGTGCAAAAATGGAATTTTTCGATGACCCCGGGGTGGGTGAAAATTTCAATTTTGGATCTTGCTGAAGTTTGGTCTGTTTTTCACAGAAATCAATAGCAAATCATCCAGATAGTAGTCCCTGGGAAGAAGGGACTCTCTCGGTAAGTATTTGGCCCAAAACTCATTTGGTCTAAAATAGTGCAAAAATGGAATTTTTCGATGACCCCGGGGTGGGTGAAAATTTCTATTTTGGATCTTGCTGAAGTTTGGTCTGTTTTTCACAGAAATCAATAGCAAATCATCCAGATAGTAGTCCCTGGGAAGAAGGGACTCTCTCGGTAAGTATTTGGCCCAAAACTCATTTGGGCTAAAATAGTGCAAAAATGGAATTTTTCGATGACCCCTGGGTGGGTGAAAATTTCAATTTTGGATCTTGCTGAAGTTTGGTCTGTTTTTCACAGAAATCAATAGCAAATCATCCAGATAGTAGTCCCTGGGAAGAAGGGACTCTCTCGGTAAGTATTTGGCCCAAAACTCATTTGGTCTAAAATAGTGCAAAAATGGAATTTTTCGATGACCCCGGGGTGGGTGAAAATTTCAATTTTGGATCTTGCTGAAGTATGGTCTGTTTTTCACAGAAATCAATAGCAAATCATCCAGATAGTAGTCCCTGGGAAGAAGGGACTCTCTCGGTAGGTATTTGGCCCAAAACTCATTTGGGCTAAAATAGTGCAAAAATGGAATTTTTCGATGACCCCGGGGTGGGTGAAAATTTCTATTTTGGATCTTGCTGAAGTTTGGTCTGTTTTTCACAGAAATCAATAGCAAATCATCCAGATAGTAGTCCCTGGGAAGAAGGGACTCTCTCGGTAAGTATTTGGCCCAAAACTCATTTGGGCTAAAATAGTGCAAAAATGGAATTTTTCGATGACCCCGGGGTGGGTGAAAATTTCAATTTTGGATCTTGCTGAAGTTTGGTCTGTTTTTCACAGAAATCAATAGCAAATCATCCAGATAGTAGTCCCTGGGAAGAAGGGACTCTCTCGGTAAGTATTTGGCCCAAAACTCATTTGGGCTAAAATAGTGCAAAAATGGAATTTTTCGATCACCCCGGGGTGGGTGAAAATTTCAATTTTGGATCTTGCTGAAGTTTGGTCTGTTTTTCACAGAAATCAATAGCAAATCATCCAGATAGTAGTCCCTGGGAAGAAGGGACTCTCTCGGTAGGTATTTGGCCCAAAACTCATTTGGGCTAAAATAGTGCAAAAATGGAATTTTTCGATGACCCCGGGTTGGGTGAAAATTTCTATTTTGGATCTTGCTGAAGTTTGGTCTGTTTTTCACAGAAATCAATAGCAAATCATCCAGATAGTAGTCCCTAGGAAGAAGGGACTCTCTCGGTAAGTATTTGGCCCAAAACTCATTTGGGCTAAAATAGTGCAAAAATGGAATTTTTCGATGACCCCGGGTTGGGTGAAAATTTCAATTTTGGATCTTGCTGAAGTTTGGTCTGTTTTTCACAGAAATCAATAGCAAATCATCCAGATAGTAGTCCCTAGGAAGAAGGGACTCTCTCGGTAAGTATTTTGCCCAAAACTCATTTGGGCTAAAATAGTGCAAAAATGGAATTTTTCGATGACCCCGGGTTGGGTGAAAATTTCAATTTTGGATCTTGCTGAAGTATGGTCTGTTTTTCACAGAAATCAATAGCAAATCATCCAGATAGTAGTCCCTGGGAAGAAGGGACTCTCTCGGTAGGTATTTGGCCCAAAACTCATTTGGGCTAAAATAGTGCAAAAATGGAATTTTTCGATGACCCTGGGGTGGGTGAAAATTTCTATTTTGGATCTTGCTGAAGTTTGGTCTGTTTTTCAGAGAAATCAATAGCAAATCATCCAGATAGTAGTCCCTGGGAAGAAGGGACTCTCTCGGTAAGTATTTGGCCCAAAACTCATTTGGGCTAAAATAGTGCAAAAATGGAATTTTTCGATGACCCCGGGGTGGGTGAAAATTTCAATTTTGGATCTTGCTGAAGTTTGGTCTGTTTTTCACAGAAATCAATAGCAAATCATCCAGATAGTAGTGCCTGGGAACAAGGGACTCTCTTGCTAAGTATTTGGCCCAAAACTCATTTTGGCTAAAATAGTGCAAAAATGGAATTTTTCGATGACCCCGGGGTGGGTGAAAATTTCAATTTTGGATCTTGCTGAAGTTTGGTCTGTTTTTCACATAAATCAATAGCAAATCATCCAGATAGTAGTCCCTGGGAAGAAGGGACTCTCTCGGTAAGTATTTGGCCCAAAACTCATTTGGTCTAAAATAGTGCAAAGATGGAATTTTTCGATGACCCCGGGGTGGGTGAAAATTTCAATTTTGGATCTTGCTGAAGTATGGTCTGTTTTTCACAGAAATCAATAGCAAATCATCCAGATAGTAGTCCCTGGGAAGAAGGGACTCTCTCGGTAAGTATTTGGCCCAAAACTCATTTGGGCTAAAATAGTGCAAAAATGGAATTTTTCGATGACCCCGGGGTGGGTGAAAATTTCAATTTTGGATCTTGCTGAAGTTTGGTCTGTTTTTCACAGAAATCAATAGCAAATCATCCAGATAGTAGTCCCTGGGAAGAAGGGACTCTCTCGGTAAGTATTTGGCCCAAAACTCATTTGGGCTAAAATAGTGCAAAAATGGAATTTTTCGATGACCCCGGGGTGGGTGAAAATTTCAATTTTGGATCTTGCTGAAGTTTGGTCTGTTTTTCACAGAAATCAATAGCAAATCATCCAGATAGTAGTCCCTGGGAAGAAGGGACTCTCTCGGTAAGTATTTGGCCCAAAACTCATTTGGGCTAAAATAGTGCAAAAATGGAATTTTTCGATGACCCCGGGGTGGGTGAAAATTTCTATTTTGGATCTTGCTGAAGTTTGGTCTGTTTTTCACAGAAATCAATAGCAAATCATCCAGATAGTAGTCCCTGGGAAGAAGGGACTCTCTCGGTAAGTATTTGGCCCAAAACTCATTTGGTCTAAAATAGTGCAAAAATGGAATTTTTCGATGACCCCGGGTTGGGTGAAAATTTCAATTTTGGATCTTTCTGAAGTATGGTCTGTTTTTCACAGAAATCAATAGCAAATCATCCAGATAGTAGTCCCTGGGAAGAAGGGACTCTCTCGGTAGGTATTTGGCCCAAAACTCATTTGGGCTAAAATAGTGCAAAAATGGAATTTTTCGATGACCCTGGGGTGGGTGAAAATTTCTATTTTGGATCTTGCTGAAGTTTGGTCTGTTTTTCAGAGAAATCAATAGCAAATCATCCAGATAGTAGTCCCTGGGAAGAAGGGACTCTCTCGGTAAGTATTTGGCCCAAAACTCATTTGGGCTAAAATAGTGCAAAAATGGAATTTTTCGATGACCCCGGGGTGGGTGAAAATTTCAATTTTGGATCTTGCTGAAGTTTGGTCTGTTTTTCACAGAAATCAATAGCAAATCATCCAGATAGTAGTGCCTGGGAACAAGGGACTCTCTTGCTAAGTATTTGGCCCAAAACTCATTTTGGCTAAAATAGTGCAAAAATGGAATTTTTCGATGACCCCGGGCTGGGTGAAAATTTCAATTTTGGATCTTGCTGAAGTTTGGTCTGTTTTTCACATAAATCAATAGCAAATCATCCAGATAGTAGTCCCTGGGAAGAAGGGACTCTCTCGGTAAGTATTTGGCCCAAAACTCATTTGGTCTAAAATAGTGCAAAGATGGAATTTTTCGATGACCCCGGGGTGGGTGAAAATTTCAATTTTGGATCTTGCTGAAGTATGGTCTGTTTTTCACAGAAATCAATAGCAAATCATCCAGATAGTAGTCCCTGGGAAGAAGGGACTCTCTCGGTAGGTATTTGGCCCAAAACTCATTTGGGCTAAAATAGTGCAAAAATGGAATTTTTCGATGACCCCGGGGTGGGTGAAAATTTCAATTTTGGATCTTGCTGAAGTTTGGTCTGTTTTTCACAGAAATCAATAGCAAATCATCCAGATAGTAGTCCCTGGGAAGAAGGGACTCTCTCGGTAAGTATTTGGCCCAAAACTCATTTGGGCTAAAATAGTGCAAAAATGGAATTTTTCGATGACCCCGGGGTGGGTGAAAATTTCAATTTCGGATCTTGCTGGAGTTTGGTCTGTTTTTCACAGAAATCAATAGCAAATCATCCAGATAGTAGTCCCTGGGAAGAAGGGACTCTCTCGGTAAGTATTTGGCCCAAAACTCATTTGGGCTAAAATAGTGCAAAAATGGAATTTTTCGATGACCCCGGGGTGGGTGAAAATTTCAATTTTGGATCTTGCTGAAGTTTGGTCTGTTTCACACAGAAATCAAAAGCAAATCATCCAGATAGTAGTCCCTGGGAAGAAGGGACTCTCTCGGTAAGTATTTGGCCCAAAACTCATTTGGGCTAAAATAGTGCAAAAATGGAATTTTTCGATGACCCCGGGGTGGGTGAAAATTTCAATTTTGGATGTTGCTGAAGTTTGGTCTGTTTTTCACAGAAATCAATAGCAAATCATCCAGATAGTAGTCCCTGGGAAGAAGGGACTCTCTCGGTAAGTATTTGGCCCAAAACTCATTTGGGCTAAAATAGTGCAAAAATGGAATTTTTCGATGACCCCGGGGTGGGTGAAAATTTCAATTTTGGATCTTGCTGAAGTTTGGTCTGTTTTTCACAGAAATCAATAGCAAATCATCCAGATAGTAGTGCCTGGGAACAAGGGACTCTCTCGGTAAGTATTTGGCCCTAAACTCATTTGGGCTAAAATAGTGCAAAAATGGAATTTTTCGATGACCCCGGGGTGGGTGAAAATTTCAATTTCGGATCTTGCTGGAGTTTGGTCTGTTTTTCAGAGAAATCAATAGCAAATCATCCAGATAGTAGTCCCTGGGAAGAAGTGACTTTCTCGGTAAGTATTTGGCCCAAAACTCATTTGGGCTAAAATAGTGCAAAAATGGAATTTTTCGATGACCCCAGGGTGGGTGAAAATTTCAATTTTGGATCTTGCTGAAGTTTGGTCTGTTTTTCACAGAAATCAATAGCAAATCATCCAGATAGTAGTGCCTGGGAACAAGGGACTCTCTCGCTAAGTATTTGGCCCAAAACTCATTTGGGCTAAAATAGTGCAAAAATGGAATTTTTCGATGACCCCGGGGTGGGTGAAAATTTCAATTTTGGATCTTGCTGAAGTTTGGTCTGTTTTTCAGAGAAATCAATAGCAAATCATCCAGATAGTAGTCCCTGGGAAGAAGGGACTCTCTCGGTAAGTATTTGGCCCAAAACTCATTTGGGCTAAAATAGTGCAAAAATGGAATTTTTCGATGACCCCGGGGTGGGTGAAAATTTCAATTTCGGATCTTGCTGGAGTTTGGTCTGTTTTTCAGAGAAATCAATAGCAAATCATCCAGATAGTAGTCTCTGGGAAGAAGGGACTCTCTCGGTAAGTATTTGGCCCAAAACTCATTTGGGCTAAAATAGTGCAAAAATGGAATTTTTCGATGACCCCGGGGTGGGTGAAAATTTCAATTTCGGATCTTGCTGGAGTTTGTTTTGTTTTTCAGAGAAATCAATAGCAAATCATCCCGATAGTAGTGCCTGGGAAGAAGGGACTCTCTCGGTAAGTATTTGGCCCAAAACTCATTTGGGCTAAAATAGTGCAAAAATGGAATTTTTCGATGACCCCGGGGTGGGTGAAAATTTCAATTTTGGATCTTTCTGAAGTTTGGTCTGTTTTTCACAGAAATCAAGAGCAAATCATCCAGATAGTACTCCCTGGAAAGAAGGGACTCTCTCGCTAAGTATTTGGCCCAAAACTCATTTGAGCTAAAATAGTGCAAAAATGGAATTTTTCGATGACCCCGGGGTGGGTGAAAATTTCAATTTTGGATCTTTCTGAAGTTTGGTCTGTTTTTCACAGAAATCAATAGCAAATCATCCAGATAGTAGTCCCTGGGAAGAAGGGACTCTCTCGGTAAGTATTTGGCCCAAAAATCATTTGGGCTAAAATAGTGCAAAAATGGAATTTTTCGATGACCCCGGGGTGGGTGAAAATTTCAATTTTGGATCTTGCTGAAGTTTGGTCTGTTTTTCACAGAAATCAATAGCAAATCATCCAGGTAGTAGTCCCTGGGAAGAAGGGACTCTCTCGGTAAGTATTTGGCCCAAAACTCATTTGGGCTAAAATAGTGCAAAAATGGAATTTTTCGATGACCCCGGGGTGGGTGAAAATTTCAATTTCGGATCTTGCTGGAGTTTGGTCTGTTTTTCAGAGAAATCAATAGCAAATCATCCAGATAGTAGTCCCTGGGAAGAAGGGACTCTCTCGGTAAGTATTTGGCCCAAAACTCATTTGGGCTAAAATAGTGCAAAAATGGAATTTTTCGATGATCCCGGGGTGGGTGAAAATTTCAATTTTGGATCTTGCTGAAGTTTGGTCTGTTTTTCACAGAAATCAATAGCAAATCATCCAGATATTAGTCGCTGGGAAGAAGGGACTCTCTCGGTAAGTATTTGGCCCAAAACTCATTTGGGCTAAAATAGTGCAAAAATGGAATTTTTCGATGACCCTGGGGTGGGTGAAAATTTCAATTTTGGATCTTGCTGAAGTTTGGTCTGTTTTTCACAGAAATCAATAGCAAATCATCCAGATAGTAGTCCCTGGGAAGAAGGGACTCTCTCGGTAAGTATTTGGCCCAAAACTCATTTGGGCTAAAATAGTGCAAAAATGGAATTTTTCGATGAACCCCGGAGTGGGTGAAAATTTCAATCTTGGATCTTGCTGAAGTTTGGTCTGTTTTTCACAGAAATCAATAGCAAATCATCCAGGTAGTAGTCCCTGGGAAGAAGGGACTCTCTCGGTAAGTATTTGGCCCAAAACTCATTTGGGCTAAAATAGTGGAAAAATGGAATTTTTCGATGACCCCGGGGTGGGTGAAAATTTCAATTTTGGATCTTGCTGAAGTTTGGTCTGTTTTTCACAGAAATCAATAGCAAATCATCCAGATAGTAGTCCCTGGGAAGAAGGGACTCTCTCGGTAGGTATTTGGCCCAAAACTCATTTGGGCTAAAATAGTGCAAAAATGGAATTTTTCGATGACCCCGGGGTGGGTGAAAATTTCTATTTTGGATCTTGCTGAAGTTTGGTCTGTTTTTCACAGAAATCAATAGCAAATCATCCAGATAGTAGTCCCTGGGAAGAAGGGACTCTCTCGGTAAGTATTTGGCCCAAAACTCATTTGGGCTAAAATAGTGCAAAAATGGAATTTTTCGATGACCCCTGGGTGGGTGAAAATTTCAATTTCGGATCTTGCTGAAGTTTGGTCTGTTTTTCAGAGAAATCAATAGCAAATCATCCAGATAGTAGTCCCTGGGAAGAAAGGACTCTCTCGGTAAGTATTTGGCCCAAAAATCATTTGGGCTAAAATAGTGCAAAAATGGAATTTTTCGATGACCCCGGGGTGGGTGAAAATTTCAATTTCGGATCTTGCTGAAGTTTGGTCTGTTTTTCACAGAAATCAATAGCAAATCATCCAGATAGTAGTCCCTGGGAAGAAGGGACTCTCTCGGTAAGTATTTGGCCCAAAACTCATTTGGGCTAAAATAGTGCAAAAATGGAATTTTTCGATGACCCCGGGGTGGGTGAAAATTTCAATTTCGGATCTTGCTGGAGTTTGGTCTGTTTTTCAGAGAAATCAATAGGAAATCATCCAGATAGTAGTGCCTGGGAAGAAGGGACTCTCTCGGTAAGTATTTGGCCCAAAACTCATTTGGGCTAAAATAGTGCAAAAATGGAATTTTTCGATGACCCCGGGGTGGGTGAAAATTTCAATTTTGGATCTTTCTGAAGTTTGGTCTGTTTCACACAGAAATCAAAAGCAAATCATCCAGATAGTAGTCCCTGGGAAGAAGGGACTCTCTCGGTAAGTATTTGGCCCAAAACTCATTTGGGCTAAAATAGTGCAAAAATGGAATTTTTCGATGACCCCGGGGTGGGTGAAAATTTCAATTTTGGATCTTGCTGAAGTTTGGTCTGTTTTTCACAGAAATCAATAGCAAATCATCCAGATAGTAGTCCCTGGGAAGAAGGGACTCTCTCGGTAAGTATTTGGCCCAAAACTCATTTGGGCTAAAATAGTGCAAAAATGGAATTTTTCGATGACCCTGGGGTGGGTGAAAATTTCAATTTTGGATCTTGCTGAAGTTTGGTCTGTTTTTCACAGAAATCAATAGCAAATCATCCAGATAGTAGTCCCTGGGAAGAAGGGACTCTCTCGGTAAGTATTTGGCCCAAAACTCATTTAGGCTAAAATAGTGCAAAAATGGAATTTTTCGATGACCCCGGGGTGGGTGAAAATTTCAATTTTGGATCTTGCTGAAGTTTGGTCTGTTTTTCACAGAAATCAATAGCAAATCATCCAGATAGTAGTGCCTGGGAACAAGGGACTCTCTCGGTAAGTATTTGGCCCTAAACTCATTTGGGCTAAAATAGTGCAAAAATGGAATTTTTCGATGACCCCGGGGTGGGTGAAAATTTCAATTTCGGATCTTGCTGGAGTTTGGTCTGTTTTTCAGAGAAATCAATAGCAAATCATCCAGATAGTAGTCCCTGGGAAGAAGTGACTTTCTCGGTAAGTATTTGGCCCAAAACTCATTTGGGCTAAAATAGTGCAAAAATGGAATTTTTCGATGACCCCGGGGTGGGTGAAAATTTCAATTTCGGATCTTGCTGGAGTTTGGTCTGTTTTTCAGAGAAATCAATAGCAAATCATCCAGATAGTAGTCCCTGGGAAGAAGTGACTTTCTCGGTAAGTATTTGGCCCAAAACTCATTTGGGCTAAAATAGTGCAAAAATGGAATTTTTCGATGACCCCGGGGTGGGTGAAAATTTCAATTTTGGATCTTGCTGAAGTTTGGTCTGTTTTTCACAGAAATCAATAGGAAATCATCCAGATAGTAGTGCCTGGGAACAAGGGACTCTCTCGCTAAGTATTTGGCCCAAAACTCATTTGGGCTAAAATAGTGCAAAAATGGAATTTTTCGATGACCCCGGGGTGGGTGAAAATTTCTATTTTGGATCTTGCTGAAGTTTGGTCTGTTTTTCACAGAAATCAATAGCAAATCATCCAGATAGTAGTCCCTGGGAAGAAGGGACTCTCTCGGTAAGTATTTGGCCCAAAACTCATTTGGGCTAAAATAGTGCAAAAATGGAATTTTTCGATGACCCCGGGGTGGGTGAAAATTTCAATTTTGGATGTTGCTGAAGTTTGGTCTGTTTTTCACAGAAATCAATAGCAAATCATCCAGATAGTACTCCCTGGGAAGAAGGGACTCTCTCGGTAAGTATTTGGCCCAAAACTCATTTGGGCTAAAATAGTGCAAAAATGGAATTTTTCGATGACCCCGGGGTGGGTGAAAATTTCAATTTTGGATCTTTCTGAAGTTTGGTCTGTTTTTCACAGAAATCAATAGCAAATCATCCAGATAGTAGTCCCTGGGAAGAAGGGACTCTCTCGGTAAGTATTTGGCCCAAAACTCATTTGGGCTAAAATAGTGCAAAAATGGAATTTTTCGATGACCCCGGGGTGGGTGAAAATTTCTATTTTGGATCTTTCTGAAGTTTGGTCTGTTTTTCACAGAAATCAATAGCAAATTATCCAGATAGTAGTCCCTGGGAAGAAGGGACTCTCTCGGTAAGTATTTGGCCCAAAACTCATTTGGGCTAAAATAGTGCAAAAATGGAATTTTTTGATGACCCCGGGGTGGGTGAAAATTTCAATTTCGGATCTTGCTGGAGTTTGGTCTGTTTTTCAGAGAAATCAATAGCAAATCATCCAGATAGTAGTCCCTGGGAAGAAGGGACTCTCTCGGTAAGTATTTGGCCCAAAACTCATTTGGGCTAGAATAGTGCAAAAATGGAATTTTTCGATGACCCCGGGGTGGGTGAAAATTTCAATTTTGGATCTTGCTGAAGTTTGGTCTGTTTTTCACAGAAATCAATAGCAAATCATCCAGATAGTAGTCCCTGGGAAGAAGGGACTCTCTCGGTAAGTATTTGGCCCAAAACTCATTTGGGCTAAAATAGTGCAAAAATGGAATTTTTCCATGACCCCGGGGTGGGTGAAAATTTCAATTTCGGATCTTGCTGGAGTTTGGTCTGTTTTTCAGAGAAATCAATAGCAAATCATCCAGATAGTAGTCCCTGGGAAGAAGTGACTTTCTCGGTAAGTATTTGGCCCAAAACTCATTTGGGCTAAAATAGTGCAAAAATGGAATTTTTCGATGACCCCGGGGTGGGTGAAAATTTCAATTTTGGATCTTGCTGAAGTTTGGTCTGTTTTTCACAGAAATCAATAGGAAATCATCCAGATAGTAGTGCCTGGGAACAAGGGACTCTCTCGCTAAGTATTTGGCCCAAAACTCATTTGGGCTAAAATAGTGCAAAAATGGAATTTTTCGATGACCCCGGGGTGGGTGAAAATTTCTATTTTGGATCTTGCTGAAGTTTGGTCTGTTTTT
The DNA here is from genome assembly GCA_023349425.1 of Anthopleura sola. Classification (NCBI taxonomy): domain Eukaryota; kingdom Metazoa; phylum Cnidaria; class Anthozoa; order Actiniaria; family Actiniidae; genus Anthopleura; species Anthopleura sola. The sequence continues at coordinate 12,137,904 of JALHLI010000001.1, forward strand.
CACAGAAATCAATAGCAAATCATCCAGATAGTAGTCCCTGGGAAGAAGGGACTCTCTCGGTAAGTATTTGGCCCAAAACTCATTTGGGCTAAAATAGTGCAAAAATGGAATTTTTCGATGACCCCGGGGTGGGTGAAAATTTCAATTTTGGATGTTGCTGAAGTTTGGTCTGTTTTTCACAGAAATCAATAGCAAATCATCCAGATAGTACTCCCTGGGAAGAAGGGACTCTCTCGGTAAGTATTTGGCCCAAAACTCATTTGGGCTAAAATAGTGCAAAAATGGAATTTTTCGATGACCCCGGGGTGGGTGAAAATTTCAATTTTGGATCTTTCTGAAGTTTGGTCTGTTTTTCACAGAAATCAATAGCAAATCATCCAGATAGTAGTCCCTGGGAAGAAGGGACTCTCTCGGTAAGTATTTGGCCCAAAACTCATTTGGGCTAAAATAGTGCAAAAATGGAATTTTTCGATGACCCCGGGGTGGGTGAAAATTTCTATTTTGGATCTTTCTGAAGTTTGGTCTGTTTTTCACAGAAATCAATAGCAAATTATCCAGATAGTAGTCCCTGGGAAGAAGGGACTCTCTCGGTAAGTATTTGGCCCAAAACTCATTTGGGCTAAAATAGTGCAAAAATGGAATTTTTTGATGACCCCGGGGTGGGTGAAAATTTCAATTTCGGATCTTGCGGGAGTTTGGTCTGTTTTTCAGAGAAATCAATAGCAAATCATCCAGATAGTAGTCCCTGGGAAGAAGGGACTCTCTCGGTAAGTATTTGGCCCAAAACTCATTTGGGCTAGAATAGTGCAAAAATGGAATTTTTCGATGACCCCGGGGTGGGTGAAAATTTCAATTTTGGATCTTGCTGAAGTTTGGTCTGTTTTTCACAGAAATCAATAGCAAATCATCCAGATAGTAGTCCCTGGGAAGAAGGGACTCTCTCGGTAAGTATTTGGCCCAAAACTCATTTGGGCTAAAATAGTGCAAAAATGGAATTTTTCGATGACCCCGGGGTGGGTGAAAATTTCAATTTTGGATCTTTCTGAAGTTTGGTCTGTTTTTCACAGAAATCAATAGCAAATCATCCAGGTAGTAGTCCCTGGGAAGAAGGGACTCTCTCGGTAAGTATTTGGCCCAAAACTCATTTGGGCTAAAATAGTGCAAAAATGGAATTTTTCGATGACCCCGGGGTGGGTGAAAATTTCTATTTTGGATCTTGCTGAAGTTTGGTCTGTTTTTCACAGAAATCAATAGAAAATCATCCAGGTAGTAGTCCCTGGGAAGAAGGGACTCTCTCGGTAAGTATTTGGCCCAAAACTCATTTGGGCTAAAATAGTGCAAAAATGGAATTTTTTGATGACCCCAGGGTGGGTGAAAATTTCAATTTCGGATCTTGCTGGAGTTTGGTCTGTTTTTCAGAGAAATCAATAGCAAATCATCCAGATAGTAGTCCCTGGGAAGAAGGGACTCTCTCGGTAAGTATTTGGCCCAAAACTCATTTGGGCTAGAATAGTGCAAAAATGGAATTTTTCGATGACCCCGGGGTGGGTGAAAATTTCAATTTTGGATCTTGCTGAAGTTTGGTCTGTTTTTCACAGAAATCAATAGCAAATCATCCAGATAGTAGTCCCTGGGAAGAAGGGACTCTCTCGGTAAGTATTTGGCCCAAAACTCATTTGGGCTAAAATAGTGCAAAAATGGAATTTTTCGATGACCCCGGGGTGGGTGAAAATTTCAATTTTGGATCTTTCTGAAGTTTGGTCTGTTTTTCACAGAAATCAATAGCAAATCATCCAGGTAGTAGTCCCTGGGAAGAAGGGACTCTCTCGGTAAGTATTTGGCCCAAAACTCATTTGGGCTAAAATAGTGCAAAAATGGAATTTTTCGATGACCCCGGGGTGGGTGAAAATTTCTATTTTGGATCTTGCTGAAGTTTGGTCTGTTTTTCACAGAAATCAATAGAAAATCATCCAGATAGTAGTCCCTGGGAAGAAGGGACTCTCTCGGTAAGTATTTGGCCCAAAACTCATTTGGGCTAAAATAGTGCAAAAATGGAATTTTTCGATGACCCCGGGGTGGGTGAAAATTTCAATTTTGGATCTTGCTGAAGTTTGGTCTGTTTTTCACAGAAATCAATAGCAAATCATCCAGATAGTAGTCCCTGGGAAGAAGGGACTCTCTCGGTAAGTATTTGGCCCAAAACTCATTTGGGCTAAAATAGTGCAAAAATGGAATTTTTCGATGACCCCGGGGTGGGTGAAAATTTCAATTTCGGATCTTGCTGGAGTTTGTTTTGTTTTTCAGAGAAATCAATAGCAAATCATCCAGATAGTAGTCCCTGGGAAGAAGGGACTCTCTCGGTAAGTATTTGCCCCAAAAATCATTTGGGCTAAAATAGTGCAAAAATGGAATTTTTCGATGACCCCGGGGTGGGTGAAAATTTCAATTTTGGATCTTGCTGAAGTTTGGTCTGTTTTTCACAGAAATCAATAGCAAATCATCCAGGTAGTAGTCCCTGGGAAGAAGGGACTCTCTCGGTAAGTATTTGGCCCAAAACTCATTTGGGCTAAAATAGTGCAAAAATGGAATTTTTCGATGACCCCGGGGTGGGTGAAAATGTCAATTTTGGATTTTTCTGAAGTTTGGTCTGTTTTTCACAGAAATCAATAGCAAATCATCCAGATAGTTGTCCCTGGGAAGAAAGGACTCTCTCGGTAAGTATTTGGCCCAAAAATCATTTGGGCTAGAATAGTGCAAAAATGGAATATTTCGATGACCCCGGGGTGGGTGAAAATTTCAATTTTGGATCTTGCTGAAGTTTGGTCTGTTTTTCACAGAAATCAATAGCAAATCATCCAGATAGTAGTCCCTGGGAAGAAGGGACTCTCTCGGTAAGTATTTGGCCCAAAACTCATTTGGGCTAAAATAGTGCAAAAATGGAATTTTTCGATGACCCCGGGGTGGGTGAAAATTTCAATTTCGGATCTTGCTGGAGTTTGGTCTGTTTTTCAGAGAAATCAATAGCAAATCATCCAGATAGTAGTGCCTGGGAAGAAAGGACTCTCTCGGTAAGTATTTGGCCCAAAACTCATTTGGGCTAAAATAGTGCAAAAATGGAATTTTTCGATGACCCCGGGGTGGGTGAAAATTTCAATTTTGGATCTTTCTGAAGTTTGGTCTGTTTTTCACAGAAATCAATAGCAAATCATCCAGATAGTAGTCCCTGGGAAGAAGGGACTCTCTTGCTAAGTATTTGGCCCAAAACTCATTTGGGCTAAAATAGTGCAAAAATGGAATTTTTCGATGACCCCGGGGTGGGTGAAAATTTCAATTTTGGATCTTTCTGAAGTTTGGTCTGTTTTTCACAGAAATCAATAGCAAATCATCCAGATAGTAGTCCCTGGGAAGAAGGGACTCTCTCGGTAAGTATTTGGCCCAAAACTCATTTGGGCTAAAATAGTGCAAAAATGGAATTTTTCGATGACCCCGGGGTGGGTGAAAATTTCAATTTTGGATCTTGCTGAAGTTTGGTCTGTTTTTCACAGAAATCAATAGCAAATCATCCAGGTAGTAGTCCCTGGGAAGAAGGGACTCTCTCGGTAAGTATTTGGCCCAAAACTCATTTGGGCTAAAATAGTGCAAAAATGGAATTTTTCGATGACCCCGGGGTGGGTGAAAATTTCAATTTCGGATCTTGCTGGAGTTTGGTCTGTTTTTCAGAGAAATCAATAGCAAATCATCCAGATAGTACTCCCTGGGAAGAAGGGACTCTCTCGGTAAGTATTTGGCCCAAAACTCATTTGGGCTAAAATAGTGCAAAAATGGAATTTTTCGATGACCCCGGGGTGGGTGAAAATTTCAATTTTGGATCTTGCTGAAGTTTGGTCTGTTTTTCACAGAAATCAATAGCAAATCATCCAGATAGTAGTCCCTGGGAAGAAGGGACTCTCTCGGTAAGTATTTGGCCCAAAACTCATTTGGGCTAAAACAGTGCAAAAATAAAATTTTTCGATGACCCCGGGGTGGGTGAAAATTTCAATTTTGGATCTTGCTGAAGTTTGGTCTGTTTTTCAGAGAAATCAATAGCAAATCATCCAGATAGTAGTCCCTGGGAAGAAGGGACTCTCTCGGTAAGTATTTGGCCCAAAACTCATTTGGGCTAGAATAGTGCAAAAATGGAATTTTTCGATGACCCCGGGGTGGGTGAAAATTTCAATTTTGGATCTTGCTGAAGTTTGGTCTGTTTTTCACAGAAATCAATAGCAAATCATCCAGATAGTAGTCCCTGGGAAGAAGGGACTCTCTCGGTAAGTATTTGGCCCAAAACTCATTTGGGCTAAAATAGTGCAAAAATGGAATTTTTCGATGACCCCGGGGTGGGTGAAAATTTCAATTTTGGATCTTTCTGAAGTTTGGTCTGTTTTTCACAGAAATCAATAGCAAATCATCCAGGTAGTAGTCCCTGGGAAGAAGGGACTCTCTCGGTAAGTATTTGGCCCAAAACTCATTTGGGCTAAAATAGTGCAAAAATGGAATTTTTCGATGACCCCGGGGTGGGTGAAAATTTCTATTTTGGATCTTGCTGAAGTTTGGTCTGTTTTTCACAGAAATCAATAGAAAATCATCCAGATAGTAGTCCCTGGGAAGAAGGGACTCTCTCGGTAAGTATTTGGCCCAAAACTCATTTGGGCTAAAATAGTGCAAAAATGGAATTTTTCGATGACCCCGGGGTGGGTGAAAATTTCAATTTTGGATCTTGCTGAAGTTTGGTCTGTTTTTCACAGAAATCAATAGCAAATCATCCAGATAGTAGTCCCTGGGAAGAAGGGACTCTCTCGGTAAGTATTTGGCCCAAAACTCATTTGGGCTAAAATAGTGCAAAAATGGAATTTTTCGATGACCCCGGGGTGGGTGAAAATTTCAATTTCGGATCTTGCTGGAGTTTGTTTTGTTTTTCAGAGAAATCAATAGCAAATCATCCCGATAGTAGTGCCTGGGAAGAAGGGACTCTCTCGGTAAGTATTTGGCCCAAAACTCATTTGGGCTAAAATAGTGCAAAAATGGAATTTTTCGATGACCCCGGGGTGGGTGAAAATTTCAATTTTGGATCTTTCTGAAGTTTGGTCTGTTTTTCACAGAAATCAATAGCAAATCATCCAGATAGTAGTCCCTGGAAAGAAGGGACTCTCTCGCTAAGTATTTGGCCCAAAACTCATTTGAGCTAAAATAGTGCAAAAATGGAATTTTTCGATGACCCCGGGGTGGGTGAAAATTTCAATTTTGGATCTTTCTGAAGTTTGGTCTGTTTTTCAGAGAAATCAATAGCAAATCATCCAGATAGTAGTCCCTGGGAAGAAGGGACTCTCTCGGTAAGTATTTGGCCCAAAAATCATTTGGGCTAAAATAGTGCAAAAATGGAATTTTTCGATGACCCCGGGGTGGGTGAAAATTTCAATTTTGGATCTTGCTGAAGTTTGGTCTGTTTTTCACAGAAATCAATAGCAAATCATCCAGGTAGTAGTCCCTGGGAAGAAGGGACTCTCTCGGTAAGTATTTGGCCCAAAACTCATTTGGGCTAAAATAGTGCAAAAATGGAATTTTTCGATGACCCCGGGGTGGGTGAAAATGTCAATTTTGGATTTTTCTGAAGTTTGGTCTGTTTTTCACAGAAATCAATAGCAAATCATCCAGATAGTTGTCCCTGGGAAGAAAGGACTCTCTCGGTAAGTATTTGGCCCAAAAATCATTTGGGCTAGAATAGTGCAAAAATGGAATATTTCGATGACCCCGGGGTGGGTGAAAATTTCAATTTTGGATCTTGCTGAAGTTTGGTCTGTTTTTCACAGAAATCAATAGCAAATCATCCAGATAGTAGTCCCTGGGAAGAAGGGACTCTCTCGGTAAGTATTTGGCCCAAAACTCATTTGGGCTAAAATAGTGCAAAAATGGAATTTTTCGATGACCCCGGGGTGGGTGAAAATTTCAATTTCGGATCTTGCTGGAGTTTGGTCTGTTTTTCAGAGAAATCAATAGCAAATCATCCAGATAGTAGTGCCTGGGAAGAAAGGACTCTCTCGGTAAGTATTTGGCCCAAAACTCATTTGGGCTAAAATAGTGCAAAAATGGAATTTTTCGATGACCCCGGGGTGGGTGAAAATTTCAATTTTGGATCTTTCTGAAGTTTGGTCTGTTTTTCACAGAAATCAATAGCAAATCATCCAGATAGTAGTCCCTGGGAAGAAGGGACTCTCTTGCTAAGTATTTGGCCCAAAACTCATTTGGGCTAAAATAGTGCAAAAATGGAATTTTTCGATGACCCCGGGGTGGGTGAAAATTTCAATTTTGGATCTTTCTGAAGTTTGGTCTGTTTTTCACAGAAATCAATAGCAAATCATCCAGATAGTAGTCCCTGGGAAGAAGGGACTCTCTCGGTAAGTATTTGGCCCAAAACTCATTTGGGCTAAAATAGTGCAAAAATGGAATTTTTCGATGACCCCGGGGTGGGTGAAAATTTCAATTTTGGATCTTGCTGAAGTTTGGTCTGTTTTTCACAGAAATCAATAGCAAATCATCCAGGTAGTAGTCCCTGGGAAGAAGGGACTCTCTCGGTAAGTATTTGGCCCAAAACTCATTTGGGCTAAAATAGTGCAAAAATGGAATTTTTCGATGACCCCGGGGTGGGTGAAAATTTCAATTTCGGATCTTGCTGGAGTTTGGTCTGTTTTTCAGAGAAATCAATAGCAAATCATCCAGATAGTACTCCCTGGGAAGAAGGGACTCTCTCGGTAAGTATTTGGCCCAAAACTCATTTGGGCTAAAATAGTGCAAAAATGGAATTTTTCGATGACCCCGGGGTGGGTGAAAATTTCAATTTTGGATCTTGCTGAAGTTTGGTCTGTTTTTCACAGAAATCAATAGCAAATCATCCAGATAGTAGTCCCTGGGAAGAAGGGACTCTCTCGGTAAGTATTTGGCCCAAAACTCATTTGGGCTAAAACAGTGCAAAAATGAAATTTTTCGATGACCCCGGGGTGGGTGAAAATTTCAATTTTGGATCTTGCTGAAGTTTGGTCTGTTTTTCACAGAAATCAATAGCAAATCATCCAGATAGTAGACCCTGGGAAGAAGGTACTCTCTCGGTAAGTATTTGGCCCAAAACTCATTTGGGCTAAAATAGTGCAAAAATGGAATTTTTCGATGACCCCGGGGTGGGTGAAAATTTCAATTTCGGATCTTGCTGGAGTTTGGTCTGTTTTTCAGAGAAATGAATAGCAAATCATCCAGATAGTAGTCCCTGGGAAGAAGGGACTCTCTCGGTAATTATTTGGCCCAAAACTCATTTGGGCTAGAATAGTGCAAAAATGGAATTTTTCGATGACCCCGGGGTGGGTGAAAATTTCAATTTTGGATCTTGCTGAAGTTTGGTCTGTTTTTCACTGAAATCAATAGCAAATCATCCAGATAGTAGTCCCTGGGAAGAAGGGACTCTCTCGGTAAGTATTTGGCCCAAAACTCATTTGGGCTAAAATAGTGCAAAAATGGAATTTTTCGATGACCCCGGGGTGGGTGAAAATTTCAATTTTGGATCTTTCTGAAGTCTGGTCTGTTTTTCACAGAAATCAATAGCAAATCATCCAGATAGTAGTCCCTGGGAAGAAGGGACTCTCTCGGTAAGTATTTGGCCCAAAACTCATTTGGGCTAAAATAGTGCAAAAATGGAATTTTTCGATGACCCCGCGGTGGGTGAAAATTTCAATTTTGGATCTTGCTGAAGTTTGGTCTGTTTTTCACAGAAATCAATAGCAAATCATCCAGATAGTAGTGCCTGGGAACAAGGGACTCTCTCGGTAAGTATTTGGCCCAAAACTCATTTTGGCTAAAATAGTGCAAAAATGGAATTTTTCGATGACCCCGGGGTGGGTGAAAATTTCAATTTTGGATCTTGCTGAAGTTTGGTCTGTTTTTCACAGAAATCAATAGCAAATCATCCAGATAGTAGTCCCTGGGAAGAAGGGAGTCTCTCGGTAAGTATTTGGCCCAAAACTCATTTGGGCTAAAATAGTGCAAAAATGGAATTTTTCGATGACCCCAGGGTGGGTGAAAATTTCAATTTTGGATCTTTCTGAAGTTTGGTCTGTTTTTCACAGAAATCAATAGACAATCATCCAGGTAGTAGTCCCTGGGAAGAAGGGACTCTCTCGGTAAGTATTTGGCCCAAAACTCATTTGGGCTAAAATAGTGCAAAAATGGAATTTTTCGATGACCCCGGGGTGGGTGAAAATTTCAATTTTGGATCTTTCTGAAGTTTGGTCTGTTTTTCACAGAAATCAATAGCAAATCATCCAGATAGTAGTCCCTGGGAAGAAGGGACTCTCTTGCTAAGTATTTGGCCCAAAACTCATTTGGGCTAAAATAGTGCAAAAATGGAATTTTTCGATGACCCCGGGGTGGGTGAAAATTTCAATTTTGGATCTTTCTGAAGTTTGGTCTGTTTTTCACAGAAATCAATAGCAAATCATCCAGATAGTAGTCCCTGGGAAGAAGGGACTCTCTCGGTAAGTATTTGGCCCAAAACTCATTTGGGCTAAAATAGTGCAAAAATGGAATTTTTCGATGACCCCGGGGTGGGTGAAAATTTCAATTTTGGATCTTGCTGAAGTTTGGTCTGTTTTTCACAGAAATCAATAGCAAATCATCCAGGTAGTAGTCCCTGGGAAGAAGGGACTCTCTCGGTAAGTATTTGGCCCAAAACTCATTTGGGCTAAAATAGTGCAAAAATGGAATTTTTCGATGACCCCGGGGTGGGTGAAAATTTCAATTTTGGATCTTGCTGAAGTTTGGTCTGTTTTTCACAGAAATCAATAGCAAATCATCCAGATAGTAGTCCCTGGGAAGAAGGGACTCTCTCGGTAAGTATTTGGCCCAAAACTCATTTGGGCTAAAACAGTGCAAAAATGAAATTTTTCGATGACCCCGGGGTGGGTGAAAATTTCAATTTTGGATCTTTCTGAAGTTTGGTCTGTTTTTCACAGAAATCAATAGCAAATCATCCAGATAGTAGACCCTGGGAAGAAGGTACTCTCTCGGTAAGTATTTGGCCCAAAACTCATTTGGGCTAAAATAGTGCAAAAATGCAATTTTTCGATGACCCCGGGGTGGGTGAAAATTTCAATTTCGGATCTTGCTGGAGTTTGGTCTGTTTTTCAGAGAAATGAATAGCAAATCATCCAGATAGTAGTCCCTGGGAAGAAGGGACTCTCTCGGTAATTATTTGGCCCAAAACTCATTTGGGCTAGAATACTGCAAAAATGGAATTTTTCGATGACCCCGGGGTGGGTGAAAATTTCAATTTTGGATCTTGCTGAAGTTTGGTCTGTTTTTCACAGAAATCAATAGCAAATCATCCAGATAGTAGTCCCTGGGAAGAAGGGACTCTCTCGCTAAGTATTTGGCCCAAAACTCATTTGGGCTAAAATAGTGCAAAAATGGAATTTTTCGATGACCCCGGGGTGGGTGAAAATTTCAATTTTGGATCTTTCTGAAGTTTGGTCTTTTTTTCACAGAAATCAATAGCAAATCATCCAGATAGTAGTCCCTGGGAAGAAGGGACTCTCTCGGTAAGTATTTGGCCCAAAACTCATTTGGCCCAAAACTCATTTGGGCTAAAATAGTGCAAAAATGGAATTTTTCGATGACCCCGGGGTGGGTGAAAATTTCAATTTCGGATCTTCCTGGAGATTGGTCTGTTTTTCACAGAAATCAATAGCAAATGATCCAGATAGTAGTCCCTGGGAAGAAGGGACTCTCTCGGTAAGTATTTGGCCCAAAACTCATTTGGGCTAAAATAGTGCAAAAATGGAATTTTTCGATGACCCCGGGGTGGGTGAAAATTTCAATTTTGGATCTTGCTGAAGTTTGGTCTGTTTCTCACAGAAATCAATAGCAAATCATCCAGATAGTAGTCCCTGGGAAGAAGGGACTCTCTCGGTAAGTATTTGGCCCAAAACTCATTTGGGCTAAAATAGTGCAAAAATGGAATTTTTCGATGACCCCGGGTTGGGTGAAAATTTCAATTTTGAATCTTGCTGAAGTTTGGTCTGTTTTTCACAGAAATCAATAGCAAATCATCCAGATAGTAGTCCCTGGGAAGAAGGGACTCTCTCGGTAAGTATTTGGCCCAAAACTCATTTGGGCTAAAATAGTGCAAAAATGGAATTTTTCGATGACCCCGGGGTGGGTGAAAATTTCAATTTCGGATCTTGCTGAAGTTTGGTCTGTTTTTCACAGAAATCAATAGCAAATCATCCAGATAGTAGTGCCTGGGAAGAAGGGACTCTCTCGGTAAGTATTTGGCCCAAAACTCATTTGGGCTAAAATAGTGCAAAAATGGAATTTTTCGATGACCCCGGGGTGGGTGAAAATTTCAATTTGGGATCTTGCTGAAGTTTGGTCTGTTTTTCACAGAAATCAATAGCAAATCATCCAGATAGTAGTCCCTGGAAAGAAGGGACTCTCTCGGTAAGTATTTGGCCCAAAACTCATTTGGGCTAAAATAGTGCAAAAATGGAATTTTTCGATGACCCCGGGGTAGGTGAAAATTTCAATTTTGGATCTTGCTGAAGTTTGGTCTGTTTTTCAGAGAAATCAATAGCAAATCATCCAGATAGTAGTCCCTGGGAAGAAGGGACTCTCTCGGTAAGTATTTGGCCCAAAACTCATTTGGGCTAAAATAGTGCAAAAATGGAATTTTTCGATGACCCCGGGGTGGGTGAAAATTTCAATTTTGGATCTTGCTGAAGTTTGGTCTGTTTTTCACAGAAATTAATAGCAAATCATCCAGATAGTAGTCCCTGGGAAGAAGGGACTCTCTCGGTAAGTATTTGGCCCAAAACTCATTTGGGCTAAAATAGTGCAAAAAGGGAAGTTTTCGATGACCCCGGGGTGGGTGAAAATTTCAATTTTGGATCTTGCTGAAGTTTGGTCTGTTTTTCACAGAAATCAATAGCAAATCATCCAGATAGTAGTCCCTGGGAAGAAGGGACTCTCTCGGTAAGTATTTGGCCCAAAACTCATTTGGGCTAAAATAGAGCAAAAATGGAATTTTTCGATGACCCCGGGGTGGGTGAAAATTTCAATTTTGGATCTTTCTGAAGTTTGGTCTGTTTTTCACAGAAATCAATAGCAAATCATCCAGATAGTAGTCCCTGGGAAGAAGGGACTCTCTCGGTAAGTATTTGGCCCAAAACTCATTTGGGCTAAAATAGTGCAAAAATGGAATTTTTCGATGACCCCGGGGTGGTGAAAATTTCAATTTTGGATCTTGCTGAAGTTTGGTCTGTTTTTCACAGAAATCAATAGCAAATCATCCAGATAGTAGTCACTGGGAAGAAGGGAGTCTCTCGGAAAGTATTTGGCCCAAAACTCATTTGGGCTAAAATAGTGCAAAAATGGAATTTTTCGATGACCCCGGGGTGGGTGAAAATTTCAATTTTGGATCTTGCTGAAGTTTGGTCTGTTTTTCACAGAAATCAATAGCAAATCATCCAGATAGTAGTCCCTGTGAAGAAGGGACTCTCTCGGTAAGTATTTGGCCCAAAACTCATTTGGGCTAAAGTAGTGGAAAAATTGAATTTTTCGATGACCCCGGGGTGGGTGAAAATTTCAATTTTGGATCTTGCTGAAGTTTGGTCTGTTTTTCACAGAAATCAATAGCAAATCATCCAGATAGTAGTCCCTGGGAAGAAGGGACTCTCTCGGTAAGTATTTGGCCCAAAACTCATTTGGGCTAAAGTAGTGCAAAAATGGAATTTTTCGATGACCCCGGGGTGGGTGAAAATTTCAATTTTGGATCTTTCTGAAGTTTGGTCTGTTTTTCACAGAAATCAATAGCAAATCATCCAGATAGTAGTCCCTGGGAAGAAGGGACTCTCTCGGTAAGTATTTGGCCCAAAACTCATTTGGGCTAAAATAGTGCAAAAATGGAATTTTTCGATGACCCCGGGGTGGGTGAAAATTTCAATTTTGGATCTTGCTGAAGTTTGGTCTGTTTTTCACAGAAATCAATAGCAAATCATCCAGATAGTAGTCCCTGGGAAGAAGGGACTCTCTCGGTAAGTATTTGGCCCAAAACTCATTTGGCCCAAAACTCATTTGGGCTAAAATAGTGCAAAAATGGAATTTTTCGATGACCCCGGGGTGGGTGAAAATTTCAATTTCGGATCTTGCTGGAGTTTGGTCTGTTTTTCAGAGAAATCAATAGCAAATCATCCAGATAGTAGTCCCTGGGAAGAAGGGACTCTCTCGGTAAGTATTTGGCCCAAAACTCATTTGGGCTAAAATAGAGCAAAAATGGAATTTTTCGATGACCCCGGGGTGGGTGAAAATTTCAATTTTGGATCTTTCTGAAGTTTGGTCTGTTTTTCACAGAAATCAATAGCAAATCATCCAGATAGTAGTCCCTGGGAAGAAGGGACTCTCTCGGTAAGTATTTGGCCCAAAACTCATTTGGGCTAAAATAGTGCAAAAATGGAATTTTTCGATGACCCCGGGGTGGTGAAAATTTCAATTTTGGATCTTGCTGAAGTTTGGTCTGTTTTTCACAGAAATCAATAGCAAATCATCCAGATAGTAGTCACTGGGAAGAAGGGAGTCTCTCGGAAAGTATTTGGCCCAAAACTCATTTGGGCTAAAATAGTGCAAAAATGGAATTTTTCGATGACCCCGGGGTGGGTGAAAATTTCAATTTTGGATCTTGCTGAAGTTTGGTCTGTTTTTCACAGAAATCAATAGCAAATCATCCAGATAGTAGTCCCTGTGAAGAAGGGACTCTCTCGGTAAGTATTTGGCCCAAAACTCATTTGGGCTAAAGTAGTGGAAAAATTGAATTTTTCGATGACCCCGGGGTGGGTGAAAATTTCAATTTTGGATCTTGCTGAAGTTTGGTCTGTTTTTCACAGAAATCAATAGCAAATCATCCAGATAGTAGTCCCTGGGAAGAAGGGACTCTCTCGGTAAGTATTTGGCCCAAAACTCATTTGGGCTAAAGTAGTGCAAAAATGGAATTTTTCGATGACCCCGGGGTGGGTGAAAATTTCAATTTTGGATCTTTCTGAAGTTTGGTCTGTTTTTCACAGAAATCAATAGCAAATCATCCAGATAGTAGTCCCTGGGAAGAAGGGACTCTCTCGGTAAGTATTTGGCCCAAAACTCATTTGGGCTAAAATAGTGCAAAAATGGAATTTTTCGATGACCCCGGGGTGGGTGAAAATTTCAATTTTGGATCTTGCTGAAGTTTGGTCTGTTTTTCACAGAAATCAATAGCAAATCATCCAGATAGTAGTCCCTGGGAAGAAGGGACTCTCTCGGTAAGTATTTGGCCCAAAACTCATTTGGCCCAAAACTCATTTGGGCTAAAATAGTGCAAAAATGGAATTTTTCGATGACCCCGGGGTGGGTGAAAATTTCAATTTCGGATCTTGCTGGAGTTTGGTCTGTTTTTCAGAGAAATCAATAGCAAATCATCCAGATAGTAGTCCCTGGGAAGAAGGGACTCTCTCGGTAAGTATTTGGCCCAAAACTCATTTGGGCTAAAATAGTGCAAAAATGGAATTTTTCGATGACCCCGGGGTGGGTGAAAATTTCAATTTTGGATCTTGCTGAAGTTTGGTCTGTTTCTCACAGAAATCAATAGCAAATCATCCAGATAGTAGTCCCTGGGAAGAAGGGACTCTCTCGGTAAGTATTTGGCCCAAAACTCATTTGGGCTAAAATAGTGCAAAAATGGAATTTTTCGATGACCCCGGGTTGGGTGAAAATTTCAATTTTGAATCTTGCTGAAGTTTGGTCTGTTTTTCACAGAAATCAATAGCAAATCATCCAGATAGTAGTGCCTGGGAAGAAGGGACTCTCTCGGTAAGTATTTGGCCCAAAACTCATTTGGGCTAAAATAGTGCAAAAATGGAATTTTTCGATGACCCCGGGGTGGGTGAAAATTTCAATTTTGGATCTTTCTGAAGTTTGGTCTGTTTTTCACAGAAATCAATAGCAAATCATCCAGATAGTAGTCCCTGGGAAGAAGGGACTCTCTCGGTAAGTATTTGGCCCAAAACTCATTTGGGCTAAAATAGTGCAAAAATGGAATTTTTCGATGACCCCGGGGTGGGTGAAAATTTCAATTTCGGATCTTGCTGAAGTTTGGTCTGTTTTTCAGAGAAATCAATAGCAAATCATCCAGATAGTAGTCCCTGGGAAGAAGGGACTCTCTCGGTAAGTATTTGGCCCAAAACTCATTTGGGCTAAAATAGTGCAAAAATGGAATTTTTCGATGACCCCGGGGTGGGTGAAAATTTCAATTTTGGATCTTGCTGAAGTTTGGTCTGTTTTTCACAGAAATCAATAGCAAATCATCCAGATAGTAGTCCCTGGGAAGAAGGGACTCTCTCGGTAAGTATTTGGCCCAAAACTCATTTGGGCTAAGATAGTGCAAAAAGGGAAGTTTTCGATGACCCCGGGGTGGGTGAAAATTTCAATTTTGGATCTTGCTGAAGTTTGGTCTGTTTTTCACAGAAATCAATAGCAAATCATCCAGATAGTAGTCCCTGGGAAGAAGGGACTCTCTCGGTAAGTATTTGGCCCAAAACTCATTTGGGCTAAAATAGTGCAAAAATGGAATTTTTCGATGACCCCGGGGTGGGTGAAAATTTCAATTTTGGATCTTTCTGAAGTTTGGTCTGTTTTTCACAGAAATCAATAGCAAATCATCCAGATAGTAGTCCCTGGGAAGAAGGGACTCTCTCGGTAAGTATTTGGCCCAAAACTCATTTGGGCTAAAGTAGTGCAAAAATGGAATTTTTCGATGACCCCGGGGTGGGTGAAAATTTCAATTTTGGATCTTGCTGAAGTTTGGTCTGTTTTTCACAGAAATCAATAGCAAATCATGCAGATAGTAGTCCCTGGGAAGAAGGGACTCTCTCGGTAAGTATTTGGCCCAAAACTCATTTGGGCTAAAATAGTGCAAAAATGGAATTTTTCGATGACCCCGGGGTGGGTGAAAATTTCAATTTTGGATCTTGCTGAAGTTTGGTCTGTTTTTCACAGAAATCAATAGCAAATCATCCAGATAGTAGTCCCTGGGAAGAAGGGACTCACTCGGTAAGTATTTGGCCCAAAACTCATTTGGGCTAAAATAGTGCAAAAATGGAATTTTTCGATGACCCCGGGGTGGGTGAAAATTTCAATTTTGGATCTTGCTGAAGTTTGGTCTGTTTTTCACAGAAATCAATAGCAAATCATCCAGATAGTAGTCCCTGGGAAGAAGGGACTCTCTCGGTAAGTATTTGGCCCAAAACTCATTTGGGCTAAGATAGTGCAGAAATGGAATTTTTCGATGACCCCGGGGTGGGTGAAAATTTCAATTTCGGATCTTGCTGAAGTTTGGTCTGTTTTTCACAGAAATCAATAGCAAATCATCCAGATAGTAGTCCCTGGGAAGAAGGGACTCTCTCGGTAAGTATTTGGCCCAAAACTCATTTGGGCTAAAATAGTGCAAAAATGGAATTTTTCGATGACCCCGGGGTGGGTGAAAATTTCAATTTTGGATCTTGCTGAAGTTTGGTCTGTTTTTCACAGAAATCAATAGCAAATCATCCAGATAGTAGTCCCTGGGAAGAAGGGACTCTCTCGGTAAGTATTTGACCCAAAACTCATTTGGGCTAAAATAGTGCAAAAAGGGAAGTTTTCGATGACCCCGGGGTGGGTGAAAATTTCAATTTTGGATCTTGCTGAAGTTTGGTCTGTTTTTCACAGAAATCAATAGCAAATCATCCAGATAGTAGTCCCTGGGAAGAAGGGACTCTCTCGGTAAGTATTTGGCCCAAAACTCATTTGGGCTAAAATAGTGCAAAAATGGAATTTTTCGATGACCCCGGGGTGGGTGAAAATTTCAATTTTGGATCTTTCTGAAGTTTGGTCTGTTTTTCACAGAAATCAATAGCAAATCATCCAGATAGTAGTCCCTGGGAAGAAGGGACTCTCTCGGTAAGTATTTGGCCCAAAACTCATTTGGGCTAAAGTAGTGCAAAAATGGAATTTTTCGATGACCCCGGGGTGGGTGAAAATTTCAATTTTGGATCTTGCTGAAGTTTGGTCTGTTTTTCACAGAAATCAATAGCAAATCATCCAGATAGTAGTCCCTGGGAAGAAGGGACTCTCTCGGTAAGTATTTGGCCCAAAACTCATTTGGGCTAAAATAGTGCAAAAATGGAATTTTTCGATGACCCCGGGGTGGGTGAAAATTTCAATTTTGGATCTTGCTGAAGTTTGGTCTGTTTTTCACAGAAATCAATAGCAAATCATCCAGATAGTAGTCCCTGGGAAGAAGGGACTCACTCGGTAAGTATTTGGCCCAAAACTCATTTGGGCTAAAATAGTGCAAAAATGGAATTTTTCGATGACCCCGGGGTGGGTGAAAATTTCAATTTTGGATCTTGCTGAAGTTTGGTCTGTTTTTCACAGAAATCAATAGCAAATCATCCAGATAGTAGTCCCTGGGAAGAAGGGACTCTCTCGGTAAGTATTTGGCCCAAAACTCATTTGGGCTAAGATAGTGCAGAAATGGAATTTTTCGATGACCCCGGGGTGGGTGAAAATTTCAATTTTGGATCTTGCTGAAGTTTGGTCTGTTTTTCACAGAAATCAATAGCAAATCATCCAGATAGTAGTCCCTGGGAAGAAGGGACTCTCTCGGTAAGTATTTGGCCCAAAACTCATTTGGGCTAAAATAGTGCAAAAATGGAATTTTTCGATGACCCCGGGGTGGGTGAAAATTTCAATTTTGGATCTTGCTGAAGTTTGGTCTGTTTTTCACAGAAATCAATAGCAAATCATCCAGATAGTAGTCCCTGGGAAGAAGGGACTCTCTCGGTAAGTATTTGGCCCAAAACTCATTTGGGCTAAAATAGTGCAAAAATGGAATTTTTCGATGACCCCGGGGTGGGTGAAAATTTCAATTTTGGATCTTGCTGAAGTTTGGTCTGTTTTTCACAGAAATCAATAGCAAATCATCCAGATAGTAGTCCCTGGGAAGAAGGGACTCACTCGGTAAGTATTTGGCCCAAAACTCATTTGGGCTAAAATAGTGCAAAAATGGAATTTTTCGATGACCCCGGGGTGGGTGAAAATTTCAATTTTGGATCTTGCTGAAGTTTGGTCTGTTTTTCACAGAAATCAATAGCAAATCATCCAGATAGTAGTCCCTGGGAAGAAGGGACTCTCTCGGTAAGTATTTGGCCCAAAACTCATTTGGGCTAAGATAGTGCAGAAATGGAATTTTTCGATGACCCCGGGGTGGGTGAAAATTTCAATTTTGGATCTTGCTGAAGTTTGGTCTTTTTTCACAGAAATAAATAGCAAATCATCCAGATAGTAGTCCCTGGGAAGAAGGGACTCTCTCGGTAAGTATTTGGCCCAAAACTCATTTGGGCTAAAATAGTGCAAAAATGGAATTTTTCGATGACCCCGGGGTGGGTGAAAATTTCAATTTTGGATCTTGCTGAAGTTTGGTCTGTTTTTCACAGAAATCAATAGCAAATTATCCAGATAGTAGTCCCTGGGAAGAAGGGACTCTCTCGGTAAGTATTTGGCCCAAAACTCATTTGGGCTAAAATAGTGCAAAAATGGAATTTTTCGATGACCACGGGGTGGGTGAAAATTTCAATTTTGGATCTTGCAGAAGTTTGGTCTGTTTTTCACAGAAATCAATAGCAAATCATCCAGATAGTAGTGGCTGGGAAGAAGGGACTCTCTCGGTAAGTA
This sequence comes from Anthopleura sola, assembly GCA_023349425.1. Classification (NCBI taxonomy): domain Eukaryota; kingdom Metazoa; phylum Cnidaria; class Anthozoa; order Actiniaria; family Actiniidae; genus Anthopleura; species Anthopleura sola. The sequence goes on from JALHLI010000001.1 coordinate 12,155,715, forward strand.
TTTGGCCCAAAACTCATTTGGGCTAAAATAGTGCAAAAATGGAATTTTTCGATGACCCCGGGGTGGGTGAAAATTTCAATTTTGGATCTTGCTGAAGTTTGGTCTGTTTTTCACAGAAATCAATAGCAAATCATCCAGATAGTAGTGGCTGGGAAGAAGGGACTCTCTCGGTAAGTATTTGGCCCAAAACTCATTTGGGCTAAAATAGTGCAAAAATGGAATTTTTCGATGACCCCGGGGTGGGTGAAAATTTCAATTTTGGATCTTGCTGAAGTTTGGTCTGTTTTTCACAGAAATCAATAGCAAATCATCCAGATAGTAGTCCCTGGGAAGAAGGGACTCTCTCGGTAAGTATTTGGCCCAAAACTCATTTGGGCTAAAATAGTGCAAAAATGGAATTTTTCGATGACCCCGGGGTGGGTGAAAATTTCAATTTCGGATCTTGCTGAAGTTTGGTCTGTTTTTCACAGAAATCAATAGCAAATCATCCAGATAGTAGTCCCTGGGAAGAAGGGACTCTCTCGGTAAGTATTTGGCCCAAAACTCATTTGGGCTAAAATAGTGCAAAAATGGAATTTTTCGATGACCCCGGGGTGGGTGAAAATTTCAATTTTGGATCTTGCTGAAGTTTGGTCTGTTTTTCACAGAAATCAATAGCAAATCATCCAGATAGTAGTGGCTGGGAAGAAGGGACTCTCTCGGTAAGTATTTGGCCCAAAACTCATTTGGGCTAAAATAGTGCAAAAATGGAATTTTTCGATGACCCCGGGGTGGGTGAAAATTTCAATTTTGGATCTTGCTGAAGTTTGGTCTGTTTTTCACAGAAATCAATAGCAAATCATCCAGATAGTAGTCCCTGGGAAGAAGGGACTCTCTCGGTAAGTATTTGGCCCAAAACTCATTTGGGCTAAAATAGTGCAAAAATGGAATTTTTCGATGACCCCGGGGTGGGTGAAAATTTCAATTTTGGATCTTGCTGAAGTTTGGTCTGTTTTTCACAGAAATCAATAGCAAATCATCCAGATAGTAGTCCCTGGGAAGAAGGGACTCTCTCGGTAAGTATTTGGCCCAAAACTCATTTGGGCTAAAATAGTGCAAAAATGGAATTTTTCGATGACCCCGGGGTAGGTGAAAATTTCAATTTTGGATCTTGCTGAAGTTTGGTCTGTTTTTCACAGAAATCAATAGCAAATCATCCAGATAGTAGTCCCTGGGAAGAAGGGACTCTCTCGGTAAGTATTTGGCCCAAAACTCATTTGGGCTAAAATAGTGCAAAAATGGAATTTTTCGATGACCCCGGGGTGGGTGAAAATTTCAATTTCGGATCTTGCTGAAGTTTGGTCTGTTTTTCACAGAAATCAATAGCAAATCATCCAGATAGTAGTCCCTGGGAAGAAGGGACTCTCTCGGTAAGTATTTGGCCCAAAACTCATTTGGGCTAAAATAGTGCAAAAATGGAATTTTTAGATGACCCCGGGGTGGGTGAAAATTTCAATTTTGGATCTTGCTGAAGTTTGGTCTGTTTTTCACAGAAATCAATAGCAAATCATCCAGATAGTAGTCCCTGGGAAGAAGGGACTCTCTCGGTAAGTATTTGGCCCAAAACTCATTTGGGCTAAAATAGTGCAAAAAGGGAAGTTTTCGATGACCCCGGGGTGGGTGAAAATTTCAATTTTGGATCTTGCTGAAGTTTGGTCTGTTTTTCACAGAAATCAATAGCAAATCATCCAGATAGTAGTCCCTGGGAAGAAGGGACTCTCTCGGTAAGTATTTGGCCCAAAACTCATTTGGGCTAAAATAGTGCAAAAATGGAATTTTTCGATGACCCCGGGGTGGGTGAAAATTTCAATTTTGGATCTTTCTGAAGTTTGGTCTGTTTTTCACAGAAATCAATAGCAAATCATCCAGATAGTAGTCCCTGGGAAGAAGGGACTCTCTCGGTAAGTATTTGGCCCAAAACTCATTTGGGCTAAAATAGTGCAAAAATGGAATTTTTCGATGACCCCGGGGTGGTGAAAATTTCAATTTTGGATCTTGCTGAAGTTTGGTCTGTTTGTCACAGAAATCAATAGCAAATCATCCAGATAGTAGTCACTGGGAAGAAGGGAGTCTCTCGGTAAGTATTTGGCCCAAAACTCATTTGGGCTAAAATAGTGCAAAAATGGAATTTTTCGATGACCCCGGGGTGGGTGAAAATTTCAATTTTGGATCTTGCTGAAGTTTGGTCTGTTTTTCACAGAAATCAATAGCAAATCATCCAGATAGTAGTCCCTGGGAAGAAGGGACTCTCTCGGTAAGTATTTGGCCCAAAACTCATTTGGGCTAAAGTAGTGGAAAAATGGAATTTTTCGATGACCCCGGGGTGGGTGAAAATTTCAATTTTGGATCTTGCTGAAGTTTGGTCTGTTTTTCACAGAAATCAATAGCAAATCATCCAGATAGTAGTCCCTGGGAAGAAGGGACTCTCTCGGTAAGTATTTGGCCCAAAACTCATTTGGGCTAAAGTAGTGCAAAAATGGAATTTTTCGATGACCCCGGGGTGGGTGAAAATTTCAATTTTGGATCTTGCTGAAGTTTGGTCTGTTTTTCACAGAAATCAATAGCAAATCATCCAGATAGTAGTCCCTGGGAAGAAGGGACTCTCTCGGTAAGTATTTGGCCCAAAACTCATTTGGGCTAAAATAGTGCAAAAATGGAATTTTTCGATGACCCCGGGGTGGGTGAAAATTTCAATTTTGGATCTTGCTGAAGTTTGGTCTGTTTTTCACAGAAATCAATAGCAAATCATCCAGATAGTAGTCCCTGGGAAGAAGGGACTCTCTCGGTAAGTATTTGGCCCAAAACTCATTTGGGCTAAAATAGTGCAAAAATGGAATTTTTCGATGACCCCGGGGTGGGTGAAAATTTCAATTTTGGATCTTGCTGAAGTTTGGTCTGTTTTTCACAGAAATCAATAGCAAATCATCCAGATAGTAGTCCCTGGGAAGAAGGGACTCTCTCGGTAAGTATTTGGCCCAAAACTCATTTGGGCTAAGATAGTGCAGAAATGGAATTTTTCGATGACCCCGGGGTGGGTGAAAATGTCAATTTTGGATCTTGCTGAAGTTTGGTCTGTTTTTCACAGAAATCAATAGCAAATCATCCAGATAGTAGTCCCTGGGAAGAAGGGACTCTCTCGGTAAGTATTTGGCCCAAAACTCATTTGGGCTAAAATAGTGCAAAAATGGAATTTTTCGATGACCCCGGGGTGGGTGAAAATTTCAATTTTGGATCTTGCTGAAGTTTGGTCTGTTTTTCACAGAAATCAATAGCAAATCATCCAGATAGTAGTCCCTGGGAAGAAGGGACTCTCTCGCTAAGTATTTGGCCCAAAACTCATTTGGGCTAAGATAGTGCAGAAATGGAATTTTTCGATGACCCCGGGGTGGGTGAAAATTTCAATTTTGGATCTTGCTGAAGTTTGGTCTGTTTTTCACAGAAATCAATAGCAAATCATCCAGATAGTAGTCCCTGGGAAGAAGGGACTCTCTCGGTAAGTATTTGGCCCAAAACTCATTTGGGCTAAAATAGTGCAAAAATGGAATTTTTCGATGACCCCGGGGTGGGTGAAAATTTCAATTTTGGATCTTGCTGAAGTTTGGTCTGTTTCTCACAGAAATCAATAGCAAATCATCCAGATAGTAGTCCCTGGGAAGAAGGGACTCTCTCGGTAAGTATTTGGCCCAAAACTCATTTGGGCTAAAATAGTGCAAAAATGGAATTTTTCGATGACCCCGGGTTGGGTGAAAATTTCAATTTTGGATCTTGCTGAAGTTTGGTCTGTTTTTCACAGAAATCAATAGCAAATCATCCAGATAGTAGTCCCTGGGAAGAAGGGACTCTCTCGGTAAGTATTTGGCCCAAAACTCATTTGGGCTAAAATAGTGCAAAAATGGAATTTTTCGATGACCCCGGGGTGGGTGAAAATTTCAATTTTGGATCTTGCTGAAGTTTGGTCTGTTTTTCACAGAAATCAATAGCAAATCATCCAGATAGTAGTGCCTGGGAAGAAGGGACTCTCTCGGTAAGTATTTGGCCCAAAACTCATTTGGGCTAAAATAGTGCAAAAATGGAATTTTTCGATGACCCCGGGGTGGGTGAAAATTTCAATTTTGGATCTTTCTGAAGTTTGGTCTGTTTTTCACAGAAATCAATAGCAAATCATCCAGATAGTAGTCCCTGGGAAGAAGGGACTCTCTCGGTAAGTATTTGGCCCAAAACTCATTTGGGCTAAAATAGTGCAAAAATGGAATTTTTCGATGACCCCGGGGTGGGTGAAAATTTCAATTTCGGATCTTGCTGAAGTTTGGTCTGTTTTTCACAGAAATCAATAGCAAATCATCCAGATAGTAGTCCCTGGGAAGAAGGGACTCTCTCGGTAAGTATTTGGCCCAAAACTCATTTGGGCTAAAATAGTGCAAAAATGGAATTTTTCGATGACCCCGGGGTGGGTGAAAATTTCAATTTTGGATCTTGCTGAAGTTTGGTCTGTTTTTCACAGAAATCAATAGCAAATCATCCAGATAGTAGTCCCTGGGAAGAAGGGACTCTCTCGGTAAGTATTTGGCCCAAAACTCATTTGGGCTAAAATAGTGCAAAAATGGAATTTTTCGATGACCCCGGGGTGGGTGAAAATTTCAATTTTGGATCTTGCTGAAGTTTGGTCTGTTTCTCACAGAAATCAATAGCAAATCATCCAGATAGTAGTCCCTGGGAAGAAGGGACTCTCTCGGTAAGTATTTGGCCCAAAACTCATTTGGGCTAAAATAGTGCAAAAATGGAATTTTTCGATGACCCCGGGTTGGGTGAAAATTTCAATTTTGAATCTTGCTGAAGTTTGGTCTGTTTTTCACAGAAATCAATAGCAAATCATCCAGATAGTAGTCCCTGGGAAGAAGGGACTCTCTCGGTAAGTATTTGGCCCAAAACTCATTTGGGCTAAAATAGTGCAAAAATGGAATTTTTCGATGACCCCGGGGTGGGTGAAAATTTCAATTTTGGATCTTGCTGAAGTTTGGTCTGTTTTTCACAGAAATCAATAGCAAATCATCCAGATAGTAGTGCCTGGGAAGAAGGGACTCTCTCGGTAAGTATTTGGCCCAAAACTCATTTGGGCTAAAATAGTGCAAAAATGGAATTTTTCGATGACCCCGGGGTGGGTGAAAATTTCAATTTTGGATCTTTCTGAAGTTTGGTCTGTTTTTCACAGAAATCAATAGCAAATCATCCAGATAGTAGTCCCTGGGAAGAAGGGACTCTCTCGGTAAGTATTTGGCCCAAAACTCATTTGGGCTAAAATAGTGCAAAAATGGAATTTTTCGATGACCCCGGGGTGGGTGAAAATTTCAATTTCGGATCTTGCTGAAGTTTGGTCTGTTTTTCACAGAAATCAATAGCAAATCATCCAGATAGTAGTCCCTGGGAAGAAGGGACTCTCTCGGTAAGTATTTGGCCCAAAACTCATTTGGGCTAAAATAGTGCAAAAATGGAATTTTTCGATGACCCCGGGGTGGGTGAAAATTTCAATTTTGGATCTTGCTGAAGTTTGGTCTGTTTTTCACAGAAATCAATAGCAAATCATCCAGATAGTAGTCCCTGGGAAGAAGGGACTCTCTCGGTAAGTATTTGGCCCAAAACTCATTTGGGCTAAAATAGTGCAAAAAGGGAAGTTTTCGATGACCCCGGGGTGGGTGAAAATTTCAATTTTGGATCTTGCTGAAGTTTGGTCTGTTTTTCACAGAAATCAATAGCAAATCATCCAGATAGTAGTCCCTGGGAAGAAGGGACTCTCTCGGTAAGTATTTGGCCCAAAACTCATTTGGGCTAAAATAGTGCAAAAATGGAATTTTTCGATGACCCCGGGGTGGGTGAAAATTTCAATTTTGGATCTTTCTGAAGTTTGGTCTGTTTTTCACAGAAATCAATAGCAAATCATCCAGATAGTAGTCCCTGGGAAGAAGGGACTCTCTCGGTAAGTATTTGGCCCAAAACTCATTTGGGCTAAAGTAGTGCAAAAATGGAATTTTTCGATGACCCCGGGGTGGGTGAAAATTTCAATTTTGGATCTTGCTGAAGTTTGGTCTGTTTTTCACAGAAATCAATAGCAAATCATCCAGATAGTAGTCCCTGGGAAGAAGGGACTCTCTCGGTAAGTATTTGGCCCAAAACTCATTTGGGCTAAAATAGTGCAAAAATGGAATTTTTCGATGACCCCGGGGTGGGTGAAAATTTCAATTTTGGATCTTGCTGAAGTTTGGTCTGTTTTTCACAGAAATCAATAGCAAATCATCCAGATAGTAGTCCCTGGGAAGAAGGGACTCACTCGGTAAGTATTTGGCCCAAAACTCATTTGGGCTAAAATAGTGCAAAAATGGAATTTTTCGATGACCCCGGGGTGGGTGAAAATTTCAATTTTGGATCTTGCTGAAGTTTGGTCTGTTTTTCACAGAAATCAATAGCAAATCATCCAGATAGTAGTCCCTGGGAAGAAGGGACTCTCTCGGTAAGTATTTGGCCCAAAACTCATTTGGGCTAAGATAGTGCAGAAATGGAATTTTTCGATGACCCCGGGGTGGGTGAAAATTTCAATTTTGGATCTTGCTGAAGTTTGGTCTGTTTTTCACAGAAATCAATAGCAAATCATCCAGATAGTAGTCCCTGGGAAGAAGGGACTCTCTCGGTAAGTATTTGGCCCAAAACTCATTTGGGCTAAAATAGTGCAAAAATGGAATTTTTCGATGACCCCGGGGTGGGTGAAAATTTCAATTTTGGATCTTTCTGAAGTTTGGTCTGTTTTTCACAGAAATCAATAGCAAATCATCCAGATAGTAGTCCCTGGGAAGAAGGGACTCTCTCGGTAAGTATTTGGCCCAAAACTCATTTGGGCTAAAATAGTGCAAAAATGGAATTTTTCGATGACCCCGGGGTGGGTGAAAATTTCAATTTCGGATCTTGCTGAAGTTTGGTCTGTTTTTCACAGAAATCAATAGCAAATCATCCAGATAGTAGTCCCTGGGAAGAAGGGACTCTCTCGGTAAGTATTTGGCCCAAAACTCATTTGGGCTAAAATAGTGCAAAAATGGAATTTTTCGATGACCCCGGGGTGGGTGAAAATTTCAATTTTGGATCTTGCTGAAGTTTGGTCTGTTTTTCACAGAAATCAATAGCAAATCATCCAGATAGTAGTCCCTGGGAAGAAGGGACTCTCTCGGTAAGTATTTGGCCCAAAACTCATTTGGGCTAAAATAGTGCAAAAATGGAATTTTTCGATGACCCCGGGGTGGGTGAAAATTTCAATTTTGGATCTTGCTGAAGTTTGGTCTGTTTCTCACAGAAATCAATAGCAAATCATCCAGATAGTAGTCCCTGGGAAGAAGGGACTCTCTCGGTAAGTATTTGGCCCAAAACTCATTTGGGCTAAAATAGTGCAAAAATGGAATTTTTCGATGACCCCGGGTTGGGTGAAAATTTCAATTTTGAATCTTGCTGAAGTTTGGTCTGTTTTTCACAGAAATCAATAGCAAATCATCCAGATAGTAGTCCCTGGGAAGAAGGGACTCTCTCGGTAAGTATTTGGCCCAAAACTCATTTGGGCTAAAATAGTGCAAAAATGGAATTTTTCGATGACCCCGGGGTGGGTGAAAATTTCAATTTTGGATCTTGCTGAAGTTTGGTCTGTTTTTCACAGAAATCAATAGCAAATCATCCAGATAGTAGTGCCTGGGAAGAAGGGACTCTCTCGGTAAGTATTTGGCCCAAAACTCATTTGGGCTAAAATAGTGCAAAAATGGAATTTTTCGATGACCCCGGGGTGGGTGAAAATTTCAATTTTGGATCTTTCTGAAGTTTGGTCTGTTTTTCACAGAAATCAATAGCAAATCATCCAGATAGTAGTCCCTGGGAAGAAGGGACTCTCTCGGTAAGTATTTGGCCCAAAACTCATTTGGGCTAAAATAGTGCAAAAATGGAATTTTTCGATGACCCCGGGGTGGGTGAAAATTTCAATTTCGGATCTTGCTGAAGTTTGGTCTGTTTTTCACAGAAATCAATAGCAAATCATCCAGATAGTAGTCCCTGGGAAGAAGGGACTCTCTCGGTAAGTATTTGGCCCAAAACTCATTTGGGCTAAAATAGTGCAAAAATGGAATTTTTCGATGACCCCGGGGTGGGTGAAAATTTCAATTTTGGATCTTGCTGAAGTTTGGTCTGTTTTTCACAGAAATCAATAGCAAATCATCCAGATAGTAGTCCCTGGGAAGAAGGGACTCTCTCGGTAAGTATTTGGCCCAAAACTCATTTGGGCTAAAATAGTGCAAAAAGGGAAGTTTTCGATGACCCCGGGGTGGGTGAAAATTTCAATTTTGGATCTTGCTGAAGTTTGGTCTGTTTTTCACAGAAATCAATAGCAAATCATCCAGATAGTAGTCCCTGGGAAGAAGGGACTCTCTCGGTAAGTATTTGGCCCAAAACTCATTTGGGCTAAAATAGTGCAAAAATGGAATTTTTCGATGACCCCGGGGTGGGTGAAAATTTCAATTTTGGATCTTTCTGAAGTTTGGTCTGTTTTTCACAGAAATCAATAGCAAATCATCCAGATAGTAGTCCCTGGGAAGAAGGGACTCTCTCGGTAAGTATTTGGCCCAAAACTCATTTGGGCTAAAGTAGTGCAAAAATGGAATTTTTCGATGACCCCGGGGTGGGTGAAAATTTCAATTTTGGATCTTGCTGAAGTTTGGTCTGTTTTTCACAGAAATCAATAGCAAATCATCCAGATAGTAGTCCCTGGGAAGAAGGGACTCTCTCGGTAAGTATTTGGCCCAAAACTCATTTGGGCTAAAATAGTGCAAAAATGGAATTTTTCGATGACCCCGGGGTGGGTGAAAATTTCAATTTTGGATCTTGCTGAAGTTTGGTCTGTTTTTCACAGAAATCAATAGCAAATCATCCAGATAGTAGTCCCTGGGAAGAAGGGACTCACTCGGTAAGTATTTGGCCCAAAACTCATTTGGGCTAAAATAGTGCAAAAATGGAATTTTTCGATGACCCCGGGGTGGGTGAAAATTTCAATTTTGGATCTTGCTGAAGTTTGGTCTGTTTTTCACAGAAATCAATAGCAAATCATCCAGATAGTAGTCCCTGGGAAGAAGGGACTCTCTCGGTAAGTATTTGGCCCAAAACTCATTTGGGCTAAGATAGTGCAGAAATGGAATTTTTCGATGACCCCGGGGTGGGTGAAAATTTCAATTTTGGATCTTGCTGAAGTTTGGTCTGTTTTTCACAGAAATCAATAGCAAATCATCCAGATAGTAGTCCCTGGGAAGAAGGGACTCTCTCGGTAAGTATTTGGCCCAAAACTCATTTGGGCTAAAATAGTGCAAAAATGGAATTTTTCGATGACCCCGGGGTGGGTGAAAATTTCAATTTTGGATCTTGCTGAAGTTTGGTCTGTTTTTCACAGAAATCAATAGCAAATCATCCAGATAGTAGTCCCTGGGAAGAAGGGACTCTCTCGGTAAGTATTTGGCCCAAAACTCATTTGGGCTAAAATAGTGCAAAAATGGAATTTTTCGATGACCCCGGGTTGGGTGAAAATTTCAATTTTGAATCTTGCTGAAGTTTGGTCTGTTTTTCACAGAAATCAATAGCAAATCATCCAGATAGTAGTCCCTGGGAAGAAGGGACTCTCTCGGTAAGTATTTGGCCCAAAACTCATTTGGGCTAAAATAGTGCAAAAATGGAATTTTTCGATGACCCCGGGGTGGGTGAAAATTTCAATTTTGGATCTTGCTGAAGTTTGGTCTGTTTTTCACAGAAATCAATAGCAAATCATCCAGATAGTAGTGCCTGGGAAGAAGGGACTCTCTCGGTAAGTATTTGGCCCAAAACTCATTTGGGCTAAAATAGTGCAAAAATGGAATTTTTCGATGACCCCGGGGTGGGTGAAAATTTCAATTTTGGATCTTTCTGAAGTTTGGTCTGTTTTTCACAGAAATCAATAGCAAATCATCCAGATAGTAGTCCCTGGGAAGAAGGGACTCTCTCGGTAAGTATTTGGCCCAAAACTCATTTGGGCTAAAATAGTGCAAAAATGGAATTTTTCGATGACCCCGGGGTGGGTGAAAATTTCAATTTCGGATCTTGCTGAAGTTTGGTCTGTTTTTCACAGAAATCAATAGCAAATCATCCAGATAGTAGTCCCTGGGAAGAAGGGACTCTCTCGGTAAGTATTTGGCCCAAAACTCATTTGGGCTAAAATAGTGCAAAAATGGAATTTTTCGATGACCCCGGGGTGGGTGAAAATTTCAATTTTGGATCTTGCTGAAGTTTGGTCTGTTTTTCACAGAAATCAATAGCAAATCATCCAGATAGTAGTCCCTGGGAAGAAGGGACTCTCTCGGTAAGTATTTGGCCCAAAACTCATTTGGGCTAAAATAGTGCAAAAAGGGAAGTTTTCGATGACCCCGGGGTGGGTGAAAATTTCAATTTTGGATCTTGCTGAAGTTTGGTCTGTTTTTCACAGAAATCAATAGCAAATCATCCAGATAGTAGTCCCTGGGAAGAAGGGACTCTCTCGGTAAGTATTTGGCCCAAAACTCATTTGGGCTAAAATAGTGCAAAAATGGAATTTTTCGATGACCCCGGGGTGGGTGAAAATTTCAATTTTGGATCTTTCTGAAGTTTGGTCTGTTTTTCACAGAAATCAATAGCAAATCATCCAGATAGTAGTCCCTGGGAAGAAGGGACTCTCTCGGTAAGTATTTGGCCCAAAACTCATTTGGGCTAAAGTAGTGCAAAAATGGAATTTTTCGATGACCCCGGGGTGGGTGAAAATTTCAATTTTGGATCTTGCTGAAGTTTGGTCTGTTTTTCACAGAAATCAATAGCAAATCATCCAGATAGTAGTCCCTGGGAAGAAGGGACTCTCTCGGTAAGTATTTGGCCCAAAACTCATTTGGGCTAAAATAGTGCAAAAATGGAATTTTTCGATGACCCCGGGGTGGGTGAAAATTTCAATTTTGGATCTTGCTGAAGTTTGGTCTGTTTTTCACAGAAATCAATAGCAAATCATCCAGATAGTAGTCCCTGGGAAGAAGGGACTCACTCGGTAAGTATTTGGCCCAAAACTCATTTGGGCTAAAATAGTGCAAAAATGGAATTTTTCGATGACCCCGGGGTGGGTGAAAATTTCAATTTTGGATCTTGCTGAAGTTTGGTCTGTTTTTCACAGAAATCAATAGCAAATCATCCAGATAGTAGTCCCTGGGAAGAAGGGACTCTCTCGGTAAGTATTTGGCCCAAAACTCATTTGGGCTAAGATAGTGCAGAAATGGAATTTTTCGATGACCCCGGGGTGGGTGAAAATTTCAATTTTGGATCTTGCTGAAGTTTGGTCTGTTTTTCACAGAAATCAATAGCAAATCATCCAGATAGTAGTCCCTGGGAAGAAGGGACTCTCTCGGTAAGTATTTGGCCCAAAACTCATTTGGGCTAAAATAGTGCAAAAATGGAATTTTTCGATGACCCCGGGGTGGGTGAAAATTTCAATTTTGGATCTTGCTGAAGTTTGGTCTGTTTTTCACAGAAATCAATAGCAAATCATCCAGATAGTAGTCCCTGGGAAGAAGGGACTCTCTCGGTAAGTATTTGGCCCAAAACTCATTTGGGCTAAAATAGTGCAAAAATGGAATTTTTCGATGACCCCGGGGTAGGTGAAAATTTCAATTTTGGATCTTGCTGAAGTTTGGTCTGTTTTTCACAGAAATCAATAGCAAATCATCCAGATAGTAGTCCCTGGGAAGAAGGGACTCTCTCGGTAAGTATTTGGCCCAAAACTCATTTGGGCTAAAATAGTGCAAAAATGGAATTTTTCGATGACCCCGGGGTGGGTGAAAATTTCAATTTCGGATCTTGCTGAAGTTTGGTCTGTTTTTCACAGAAATCAATAGCAAATCATCCAGATAGTAGTCCCTGGGAAGAAGGGACTCTCTCGGTAAGTATTTGGCCCAAAACTCATTTGGGCTAAAATAGTGCAAAAATGGAATTTTTCGATGACCCCGGGGTGGGTGAAAATTTCAATTTTGGATCTTGCTGAAGTTTGGTCTGTTTTTCACAGAAATCAATAGCAAATCATCCAGATAGTAGTCCCTGGGAAGAAGGGACTCTCTCGGTAAGTATTTGGCCCAAAACTCATTTGGGCTAAAATAGTGCAAAAAGGGAAGTTTTCGATGACCCCGGGGTGGGTGAAAATTTCAATTTTGGATCTTGCTGAAGTTTGGTCTGTTTTTCACAGAAATCAATAGCAAATCATCCAGATAGTAGTCCCTGGGAAGAAGGGACTCTCTCGGTAAGTATTTGGCCCAAAACTCATTTGGGCTAAAATAGTGCAAAAATGGAATTTTTCGATGACCCCGGGGTGGGTGAAAATTTCAATTTTGGATCTTTCTGAAGTTTGGTCTGTTTTTCACAGAAATCAATAGCAAATCATCCAGATAGTAGTCCCTGGGAAGAAGGGACTCTCTCGGTAAGTATTTGGCCCAAAACTCATTTGGGCTAAAATAGTGCAAAAATGGAATTCTTCAATGACCCAGGGGTGGTGAAAATTTCAATTTTGGATCTTGCTGAAGTTTGGTCTGTTTGTCACAGAAATCAATAGCAAATCATCCAGATAGTAGTCACTGGGAAGAAGGGACTTTCTCGGTAAGTATTTGGCCCAAAACTCATTTGGGCTAAAGTAGTGCAAAAATGGAATTTTTCGATGACCCCGGGGTGGGTGAAAATTTCAATTTTGGATCTTGCTGAAGTTTGGTCTGTTTTTCACAGAAATCAATAGCAAATCATCCAGATAGTAGTCCCTGGGAAGAAGGGACTCTCTCGGTAAGTATTTGGCCCAAAACTCATTTGGGCTAAAATAGTGCAAAAATGGAATTTTTCGATGACCCCGGGGTGGGTGAAAATTTCAATTTTGGATCTTGCTGAAGTTTGGTCTGTTTTTCACAGAAATCAATAGCAAATCATCCAGATAGTAGTCCCTGGGAAGAAGGGACTCTCTCGGTAAGTATTTGGCCCAAAACTCATTTGGGCTAAAATAGTGCAAAAATGGAATTTTTCGATGACCCCGGGGTGGGTGAAAATTTCAATTTTGGATCTTTCTGAAGTTTGGTCTGTTTTTCACAGAAATCAATAGCAAATCATCCAGATAGTAGTCCCTGGGAAGAAGGGACTCTCTCGGTAAGTATTTGGCCCAAAACTCATTTGGGCTAAAATAGTGCAAAAATGGAATTTTTCGATGACCCCGGGGTGGGTGAAAATTTCAATTTTGGATCTTGCTGAAGTTTGGTCTGTTTTTCACAGAAATCAATAGCAAATCATCCAGATAGTAGTCCCTGGGAAGAAGGGACTCTCTCGGTAAGTATTTGGCCCAAAACTCATTTGGGCTAAAATAGTGCAAAAATGGAATTTTTCGATGACCCCGGGGTGGGTGAAAATTTCAATTTTTGATCTTGCTGAAGTTTGGTCTGTTTTTCACAGAAATCAATAGCAAATCATCCAGATAGTAGTCCCTGGGAAGAAGGGACTCTCTCGGTAAGTATTTGGCCCAAAACTCATTTGGGCTAAAATAGTGCAAAAATGGAATTTTTCGATGACCCCGGGGTGGGTGAAAATTTCAATTTTGGATCTTGCTGAAGTTTGGTCTGTTTTTCACAGAAATCAATAGCAAATCATCCAGATAGTAGTCCCTGGGAAGAAGGGACTCTCTCGGTAAGTATTTGACCCAAAACTCATTTGAACTAAAATAGTGCAAAAATGGAATTTTTCGATGACCCCGGGGTGGGTGAAAATTTCAATTTTGGATCTTGCTGAAGTTTGGTCTGTTTTTCACAGAAATCAATAGCAAATCATCCAGATAGTAGTCCCTGGGAAGAAGGGACTCTCTCGGTAAGTATTTGACCCAAAACTCATTTGGACTAAAATAGTGTAAAAATGGAATTTTTCGATGACCCCGGGGTGGGTGAAAATTTCAATTCTGGATCTTGCTGAAGTTTGGTCTGTTTTTCACAGAAATCAATAGCAAATCATCCAGGTAGTAGTCCCTGGGAAGAAGGGACTCTCTCGGTAAGTATTTGGCCCAAAACTCATTTGGGCTAAGATAGTGCAGAAATGGAATTTTCCGATGACCCCGGGGTGGGTGAAAATTTCAATTTTGGATCTTGCTGAAGTTTGGTCTGTTTTTCACAGAAATCAATAGCAAATCATCCAGATAGTAGTCCCTGGGAAGAAGGGACTCTCTCGCTAAGTATTTGGCCCAAAACTCATTTGGGCTAAAATAGTGCAAAAATGGAATTTTTCGATGACCCCGGGGTGGGTGAAAATTTCAATTTTGGATCTTGCTGAAGTTTGGTCTGTTTTTCACAGAAATCAATAGCAAATCATCCAGATAGTAGTCCCTGGGAAGAAGGGACTCTCTCGGTAAGTATTTGGCCCAAAACTCATTTGGGCTAAAATAGTGCAAAAATGGAATTTTTCGATGACCCCGGGGTGGGTGAAAATTTCAATTTTGGATCTTGCTGAAGTTTGGTCTGTTTTTCACAGAAATCAATAGCAAATCATCCAGATAGTAGTCCCTGGGAAGAAGGGACTCTCTCGGTAAGTATTTGGCCCAAAACTCATTTGGGCTAAAATAGTGCAAAAATGGAATTTTTCGATGACCCCGGGGTGGGTGAAAATTTCAATTTTGGATCTTGCTGAAGTTTGGTCTGTTTTTCACAGAAATCAATAGCAAATCATCCAGATAGTAGTCCCTGGGAAGAAGGGACTCTCTCGGTAAGTATTTGGCCCAAAACTCATTTGGGCTAAAATAGTGCAAAAATGGAATTTTTCGATGACCCCGGGGTGGGTGAAAATTTCAATTTTGGATCTTGCTGAAGTTTGGTCTGTTTTTCACAGAAATCAATAGCAAATCATCCAGATAGTAGTCCCTGGGAAGAAGGGACTCTCTCGGTAAGTATTTGGCCCAAAACTCATTTGGGCTAAAATAGTGCAAAAATGGAATTTTTCGATGACCCTGGGGTGGGTGAAAATTTCAATTTTGGATCTTGCTGAAGTTTGGTCTGTTTTTCACAGAAATCAATAGCAAATCATCCAGATAGTAGTCCCTGGGAAGAAGGGACTCTCTCGGTAAGCATTTGGCCCAAAACTCATTTGGGCTAAAATAGTGCAAAAATGGAATTTTTCGATGACCCCAGGGTGGGTGAAAATTTCAATTTTGGATCTTGCTGAAGTTTGGTCTGTTTTTCACAGAAATCAATAGCAAATCATCCAGATAGTAGTCCCTGGGAAGAAGGGACTCTCTCGGTAAGTATTTGGCCCAAAACTCATTTGGGCTAAGATAGTGCAGAAATGGAATTTTTCGATGACCCCGGGGTGGGTGAAAATTTCAATTTTGGATCTTGCTGAAGTTTGGTCTGTTTTTCACAGAAATCAATAGCAAATCATCCAGATAGTAGTCCCTGGGAAGAAGGGACTCTCTCGGTAAGTATTTGGCCCAAAACTCATTTGGGCTAAAATAGTGCAAAAATGGAATTTTTCGATGACCCCGGGGTGGGTGAAAATTTCAATTTTGGATGTTTCTGAAGTTTGGTCTGTTTTTCACAGAAATCAATAGCAAATCATCCAGATAGTAGTCCCTGGGAAGAAGGGACTCTCTCCGTAAGTATTTGGCCCAAAACTCATTTGGGCTAAAATAGTGCAAAAATGGAATTTTTCGATGACCCCGGGGTGGGTGAAAATTTCAATTTTGGATCTTGCTGAAGTTTGGTCTGTTTTTCACAGAAATCAATAGCAAATCATCCAGATAGTAGTCCCTGGGAAGAAGGGACTCTCTCGGTAAGTATTTGGCCCAAAACTCATTTGGGCTAAAATAGTGCAAAAATGGAATTTTTCGATGACCCCAGGGTGGGTGAAAATTTCAATTTTGGATCTTGCTGAAGTTTGGTCTGTTTTTCACAGAAATCAATAGCAAATCATCCAGATAGTAGTCCCTGGGAAGAAGGGACTCTCTCGGTAAGTATTTGGCCCAAAACTCATTTGGGCTAAAATAGTGCAAAAATGGAATTTTTCGATGACCCTGGGGTGGGTGAAAATTTCAATTTTGGATCTTGCTGAAGTTTGGTCTGTTTTTCACAGAAATCAATAGCAAATCATCCAGATAGTAGTCCCTGGGAAGAAGGGACTCTCTCGGTAAGCATTTGGCCCAAAACTCATTTGGGCTAAAATAGTGCAAAAATGGAATTTTTCGATGACCCCAGGGTGGGTGAAAATTTCAATTTTGGATCTTGCTGAAGTTTGGTCTGTTTTTCACAGAAATCAATAGCAAATCATCCAGATAGTAGTCCCTGGGAAGAAGGGACTCTCTCGGTAAGTATTTGGCCCAAAACTCATTTGGGCTAAGATAGTGCAGAAATGGAATTTTTCGATGACCCCGGGGTGGGTGAAAATTTCAATTTTGGATCTTGCTGAAGTTTGGTCTGTTTTTCACAGAAATCAATAGCAAATCATCCAGATAGTAGTCCCTGGGAAGAAGGGACTCTCTCGGTAAGTATTTGGCCCAAAACTCATTTGGGCTAAAATAGTGCAAAAATGGAATTTTTCGATGACCCCGGGGTGGGTGAAAATTTCAATTTTGGATGTTTCTGAAGTTTGGTCTGTTTTTCACAGAAATCAATAGCAAATCATCCAGATAGTAGTCCCTGGGAAGAAGGGACTCTCTCGGTAAGTATTTGGCCCAAAACTCATTTGGGCTAAAATAGTGCAAAAATGGAATTTTTCGATAACCCCGGGGTGGGTGAAAATTTCAATTTTGGATCTTGCTGAAGTTTGGTCTGTTTTTCACAGAAATCAATAGCAAATCATCCAGATAGTAGTCCCTGGGAAGAAGGGACTCTCTCGGTAAGTATTTGGCCCAAAACTCATTTGGGCTAAAATAGTGCAAAAATGGAATTTTTCGATGACCCCGGGGTGGGTGAAAATTTCAATTTTGGATCTTGCTGAAGTTTGGTCTGTTTTTCACAGAAATCAATAGCAAATCATCCAGATAGTAGTCCCTGGGAAGAAGGGACTCTCTCGGTAAGTATTTGGCCCAAAACTCATTTGGGCTAAAATAGTGCAAAAATGGAATTTTTCGATGACCCCGGGGTGGGTGAAAATTTCAATTTTGGATCTTGCTGAAGTTTGGTCTGTTTTTCACAGAAATCAATAGCAAATCATCCAGATAGTAGTCCCTGGGAAGAAGGGACTCTCTCGGTAAGTATTTGGCCCAAAACTCATTTGGGCTAAAATAGTGCAAAAATGGAATTTTTCGATGACCCCGGGGTGGGTGAAAATTTCAATTTTGGATCTTGCTGAAGTTTGGTCTGTTTTTCACAGAAATCAATAGCAAATCATCCAGATAGTAGTCCCTGGGAAGAAGGGACTCTCTCGGTAAGTATTTGGCCCAAAACTCATTTGGGCTAAAATAGTGCAAAAATGGAATTTTTCGATGACCCCGGGGTGGGTGAAAATTTCAATTTTGGATCTTGCTGAAGTTTGGTCTGTTTTTCACAGAAATCAATAGCAAATCATCCAGATAGTAGTCCCTGGGAAGAAGGGACTCTCTCGGTAAGTATTTGGCCCAAAACTCATTTGGGCTAAAATAGTGCAAAAATGGAATTTTTCGATGACCCTGGGGTGGGTGAAAATTTCAATTTTGGATCTTGCTGAAGTTTGGTCTGTTTTTCACAGAAATCAATAGCAAATCATCCAGATAGTAGTCCCTGGGAAGAAGGGACTCTCTCGGTAAGCATTTGGCCCAAAACTCATTTGGGCTAAAATAGTGCAAAAATGGAATTTTTCGATGACCCCAGGGTGGGTGAAAATTTCAATTTTGGATCTTGCTGAAGTTTGGTCTGTTTTTCACAGAAATCAATAGAAAATCATCCAGATAGTAGTCCCTGGGAAGAAGGGACTCTCTCGGTAAGTATTTGGCCCAAAACTCATTTGGGCTAAGATAGTGCAGAAATGGAATTTTTCGATGACCCCGGGGTGGGTGAAAATTTCAATTTTGGATCTTGCTGAAGTTTGGTCTGTTTTTCACAGAAATCAATAGCAAATCATCCAGATAGTAGTCCCTGGGAAGAAGGGACTCTCTCGGTAAGTATTTGGCCCAAAACTCATTTGGGCTAAAATAGTGCAAAAATGGAATTTTTCGATGACCCCGGGGTGGGTGAAAATTTCAATTTTGGATGTTTCTGAAGTTTGGTCTGTTTTTCACAGAAATCAATAGCAAATCATCCAGATAGTAGTCCCTGGGAAGAAGGGACTCTCTCGGTAAGTATTTGGCCCAAAACTCATTTGGGCTAAAATAGTGCAAAAATGGAATTTTTCGATGACCCCGGGGTGGGTGAAAATTTCAATTTTGGATCTTGCTGAAGTTTGGTCTGTTTTTCACAGAAATCAATAGCAAATCATCCAGATAGTAGTCCCTGGGAAGAAGGGACTCTCTCGGTAAGTATTTGGCCCAAAACTCATTTGGGCTAAAATAGTGCAAAAATGGAATTTTTCGATGACCCCAGGGTGGGTGAAAATTTCAATTTTGGATCTTGCTGAAGTTTGGTCTGTTTTTCACAGAAATCAATAGCAAATCATCCAGATAGTAGTCCCTGGGAAGAAGGGACTCTCTCGGTAAGTATTTGGCCCAAAACTCATTTGGGCTAAAATAGTGCAAAAATGGAATTTTTCGATGACCCCGGGGTGGGTGAAAATTTCAATTTTGGATCTTGCTGAAGTTTGGTCTGTTTTTCACAGAAATCAATAGCAAATCATCCAGATAGTAGTCCCTGGGAAGAAGGGACTCTCTCGGTAAGTATTTGGCCCAAAACTCATTTGGGCTAAAATAGTGCAAAAATGGAATTTTTCGATGACCCTGGGGTGGGTGAAAATTTCAATTTTGGATCTTTCTGAAGTTTGGTCTGTTTTTCACAGAAATCAATAGCAAATCATCCAGATAGTAGTCCCTGGGAAGAAAGGACTCTCTCGGTAAGTATTTGGCCGAAAACTCATTTGGGTAAAGTAGTGCAAAAATGGAATTTTTCGATGACCCCGGGGTGGGTGAAAATTTCAATTTTGGATCTTGCTGAAGTTTGGTCTGTTTTTCACAGAAATCAATAGCAAATCATCCAGATAGTAGTCCCTGGGAAGAAGGGACTCTCTCGGTAAGTATTTGGCCCAAAACTCATTTGGGCTAAAATAGTGCAAAAATGGAATTTTTCGATGACCCCGGGGTGGGTGAAAATTTCAATTTTTGATCTTGCTGAAGTTTGGTCTGTTTTTCGCAGAAATCAATAGCAAATCATCCAGATAGTAGTCCCTGGGAAGAAGGGACTCTCTCGGTAAGTATTTGGCCCAAAACTCATTTGGGCTAAAATAGTACAAAAATGGAATTTTTCGATGACCCCGGGGTGGGTGAAAATTTCAATTTTGGATCTTGCTGAAGTTTGGTCTGTTTTTCACAGAAATCAATAGCAAATCATCCAGATAGTAGTCCCTGGGAAGAAGGGAATCTCTCGGTAAGTATTTGGACCAAAAATCATTTAGGCTAAGATAGTGCAAAAATGGAATTTTTCGATGACCCCGGGGTGGGTGAAAATTTCAATTTTGGATCTTGCTGAAGTTTGGTCTGTTTTTCACAGAAATCAATAGCAAATCATCCAGATAGTAGTCCCTGGGAAGAAGGGA
The DNA here is from genome assembly GCA_023349425.1 of Anthopleura sola. Classification (NCBI taxonomy): domain Eukaryota; kingdom Metazoa; phylum Cnidaria; class Anthozoa; order Actiniaria; family Actiniidae; genus Anthopleura; species Anthopleura sola. The sequence continues at coordinate 12,175,521 of JALHLI010000001.1, forward strand.
ATCTCTCGGTAAGTATTTGGACCAAAAATAATTTGGGCTAAGATAGTGCAAAAATGGAATTTTTCGATGACCCCGAGTTGGGCGAAAATCTTAATTTTGGAACTTGCTTAACTTTTGGTAGGGGAAAATTTCTTTTTGGAATGTTGTTAAATCTGTCAATTTGGACCCTGAAACTAAGGGGAAACATCTCAGACGACCAAGAAATAGCGTGTCGGTATGATTGGAGCTATATAAAATTTGTGTGCGAAACTATGAAAACATCGGATTTTCGAAAGTTGCAGACATGGAGGCAAATTCCTTGTGCTGGACTTCCTAAGAGGTAACCTTTTTTTCACTGAATCCGATTGAATCTAATTTGTATGTCTCGCCGATTTTTGGTTCATGTTCTGAATACGGGTTTTGCCCCGGAAATGATAGAATATGTTGATTTGTGTGGATCCAGTGATGAAGAACCCTACGGAGAACAACGACGAAACCCCTTGAAGGACATAAGAGAACCAATAAGCACTTACACTAACATGTCATGTTGTAGACGATTATCGAAGCTGCCACTATGAGGTAATGGTCTTAACAAAACGCAACCACCCATCCCCTTCCCCATCAATAATGAATATAAGGGAATGTCTACCTTGTTATGTGTCATTATCGTACATGTCACCTGACTAGGGGCAGAGGCGGCGGAATAGTTTGAGAAGTGGGAGTGCCTGATCACTACATTCTCGGATCTACCGGAAAACGTTCCTCTTCCTTCTAGTAAACACTGCACTCGTAATGTTTGTCTAAAGACCCAAACTAAACCTTTCTTTGGTCATTTTGTATCCACTTTTAGCTAGGTCCCGTTTGAAGGTAGGGTGACCCTTTGTGGTGACAAGACAAATCTATTGCTTTCCTTCCACGGGGAACCAAAATCAATGTGTCCTTGCCAAAACCCCCTAGCAGTATGGACGCGGTACCTTTAGACAAACAGGGCATCAGACATGCTGCCCTGGACGATGATTATAAAAATACTGATGAATCATGTAATTGTAATAAAAAGAATTAATTTTTTTGTTGCTCTGTTAATTTCTGCAGGTGGTTGACATGATGAATGGTAGTATAAAGGACGAAAGAAGTCAAGAAAAGAGAAGAAAATTGTAAAGAGAGCAGGAGAAAGGACAAAGAAACGATAGGGGAAAAAGTGAAGCAAAACGAAAGAGAACAAAGAAAACGATTAGTTTTTAAAATGAGAAAAAAGAACTGAAGAATAGAGAATATAGGAAGAGGCAGAGTGGAAAGACAAGAGAGGTTGAATTCTATATAAATAACGATTGTAAAAATTCAAAATAAAGTGGGTTTTGATAAAAAATACAAAATGTCAGTCGTCACTATATGTCTTACCCTTTACCACGCCCACACCCAAGTAGAACACTTTCAAAATTATCTTGAAGGCGAGTCTTGCAGGATAAAACAAAAGAAATGCGGGACATTCCTGCGAGAAAAGCTATGATTCCTTTTGTATTTCTCTGTTGCTCATTTTCAGGGTAATCGTGAAAGTGACCATACAATGGTCCATCAACCCCATGACCCGCGTCACCAACAAACAAACAAGCAATACTCAAGGGATTGACATAACAAAGAAAACTGATGAAAAACACTAATAATTAAATAAAGGCTTTTATTTGTAAAGTGCTAGATTGTTCGAGGCTTGCTTCTTTTTGTTTCATGACAAAGAATGCTGATTCTATGAAAGAAAGAAATGATGCTCGAGGGAACGATGTGACTAAAACACGTAGCACCGTCAAAAGATTACACTCAAAAACTAAAACTATATCTTTAAAGTGCTAAATTCTTTGGGGCTCGCGGCCATTCTAATGTATATTCTCTTCATGACAGAAATAAAACTTGCACGGGCTTCGACAATATTCACCCAAAAATGACGTCATGTATTGTTAGTTTGGGCGCTGTCCATTTTAGTCACGTGTTATTCCCTCGGGTAGTTGTTTTATTCGACGCTTGAAAACACTTATTCAAACTAAAATAAAGGAAAAAACAATTATGCGCATAATTTACTAGTATCAAACAGACGAAACGCGTACTGTTTTGCTCTAAGAAGTTACGTCAAAACGGCCGCGCAAAGTGTCGAAAGAACAAGAGTTATAGTGATGGCACTTGATCCGTGAAATAGAAATTAGTCTAATACAAATAAGGCCCGTTTACTGGTGATTTTTGCTGCGATTTGAGATGCGATTTCTACGGCGATTTTGGTGATGAGAATGGTAACGGATGAACTTGTAAAGTTTTATTCCGGACAACCAAGATTACCTGGACAAATGTCTCTAGAAGCATAAGGCAAATTTGATTGTTTTCAAATATCGCCGCAAAACTCGCATCAAAAATCGACAGTGTAAACGGGCCTTTAGTAGTCTCTGATTCCATTGTTTTGTTTCGACTATCAGACATTGAGTCATTCATTAGATTTTGTTTCAAGGGTTAAGTGCCATCAATAATAAAGTTAATAGTTTAAAGTGTAATAAAAAATGTTGGCGCTGCATGCGTCTTGAAATCATTGTTTGTTGATTGTTGTCTCTGGGTGTAGTTTATTCTTGGTCAGGTGTCTCGATATCAAAAGGGTATTTTCAGCTGTTGTTATATTTTTCTCAGTTTCTTTTTTTATGGGTGTCGAGCAATACAGGGAAAAGAAAAGACATCAGACAATAAAAGTTCAATGTTCTTTTATTACAAACTGCTTTATTGAATAAATATCAAATGCAATGAAATAAACTGAAATCCCAAAAAACATTTTCGTCGGCAAAAATGTGAAAAACTGACCTAAAAAATGCAAAATTGGAGGTCACGTGACGTGTCACGTGACTAATTAACATAATATAGTTTTTTGCCTAAAAAGGCCGTTTTTATGGGGTTTTATTCTTCGTTGAGTGCTAAAATGGCTTTTTCTACTCATTTTTAATGGTTTGGGACAAAAACATTGCTTAAAAACCGCTAAATTTTCGATATTTTACTCCAAAAAGTGCAGTTTTCCGCGGGTTGCCTGTGTAAAATGCTAGTATCCAGTCCTTGTGTATGTCACCTGCTCATTTTCTGCACGCTGTAGTTCGTGATGGACATTTGTTCGACATGTGCAAATACATGACGGTTTTTGGCTGAAATTGTACAAGAACAAAGATTGTTATTAGTTCGTGCTCGACCTAACAGAGAGATAAGTACACAAGAACTATGAAAGGTAAGAATTATTGCGGTTTTCTGCGTTTTTCTTCAGTTTTCTGTATTTTTGAGCAGTTTAAAAATTTCGAATGCTCGTTTCACCGGCTTCGTCCGCCATAACGCGTGTTAACTTTGAACCCTGGAAATTATACTTTTTCTGACGAGAAGCAACAAAATTTGTCATCAATAAACAATTTTAGGAACTTTTGAACCAGTTTCTCTGCTTGATATACGACTATTTCCTTTTTTGCATATTTTGAAAATTTGGTTCTCAGCGCGACATGAAAGTTGACATGAAATGTGACATGAAACTTACAAACCTCCTCTCCTTCGTTAAAACCATCAAAATCCTAAATATTGATGTCCTAATAACTTATCTCTCTTCGTATTGCAGTTAAAACTCTCCATAAACCTGTCCAGTGAACCTGTAACAAGATGGCTTTTGATACCTGACATCTGAGCCTGATAGCCATACTGTATCTTGACTCTATTAACCAATATATGCACACCAAACTGCAAGTCAATCATGGAATAGTTCAATATCAATCTTGTAATGATGGATTTACTGCACTAAAACAAGAAAAAAGACTGATAACAATATGGACTCACCTTGTTGCTGTATGAGTATTGACCTGATTATCAAGATGATAATAGATGTGGTAACCTGGTGATGACCCTGTGACCTTCATAACAATATGGACTCACCTTGTTGCTGTATGAGTATTGACCTGATTATCAAGATGATAATTGATGTGGTAACCTGGTGATGACCCTGTGACCTTCATAACAATATGGACTCACCTTGTTGCTGTATGAGTATTGACCTGATTATCAAGATGATAATTGATGTGGTAACCTGATAATGACCCTGTGACCTTCATAACAATATGGACCCACCTTGTTGCTGTATGACTATTGACCCGATTATTAAGGTTTCTTTACCACATTATAAGGAATACTGATTATCAGAGGTATGTAGAAATGCATTATGTTGGAGTGTATATAATACCTATTGCAAAATCATTGATGGGTTTAAAGCATTGTATGTAGAGACTGGGACTGAAATGGTACCTGGAAAATATGTTAATTAGATGCATGTATTGATGATAGACATGGAATGTTCATACATGTGTTTTATTGTCTGTGTCTTAAATTGAATATATCAATTACATCAGAATATTATTAGGTCATTTCCTGGGATATGTTTCAGTCTTGGCTTCTATGTACAGTATTATGTTTTGATTGAGATAATGTTTTTGCAATTAGGTATATATATTGAAGGGTTTAAAACTAATGTCACTAAGTATTGATTGCCATTTATCCCTACCCCACTACCTGTGACAAAAATATTTTTATTGTAATTTTGTTGTTGGTGGCCCAAGTCAATAAATCTCAAAAACATCTTGTTTAATTGTATTTGTTGTTTTTCCCCATCAGCTTGTCAGCCACTTTAAATGAGCTACATCTGAACGTATTGATGCTGTCAAGCTCTCGCCAGTTTCTTTAGTTCCTCTACGACATTGCAAGGGGCAGCATATTGCTGATTATCAGGTATGTATTGGTGTATTATACTGGCGTTATATTCAAGGGTTTGAAAATGATCAGTCTTAAAACCACCCCACCGCTCCCCTAGAACAGAAATAAATCTGCAAGTACATATTTCATGCCCTTCAGTATATACTACTACACTATATAGCATCTTTAGTGTTTGTGGTCTCCCCATTAGCAAAGCACTTGTTGCAAGTTAGAAGACTAAGATCTTAATAAAGTTTCTCATTATTATTATTACAGTATTAAAATTATTTATTATTATTATTATAACTTTATAGGGCATTGTGGCGCATTTTGCGGGCTAAAATACGAAAATCAGTGGGCTAAAATAGATTTTAGCCCGCTGCCATCAGCCAATAAGACGTTATGTCGTATTTTTCAAAATATGTAGTCGTTTATTCCTTTCGTAAATGCCCTAAAAAGTTACAATAATAGTAATAGAGGCGATGTTCTCTGGCATAAATATGTTTTTGGCCCTTCTCAGTGCTCATTTTAACCCTCGCTTCGCTCGGGCTAAAATGAGACTGAGTCAGGCCAAAAACACATTTATGCCCTCGAACATCGCCTCTATTGTTATATTATTATTATTGTGACCCATGTAAATATATATCAAAATATTTTGCTTAATGGTATTAATTTCTTGTTTTCATCAGCTTGTCAGCCACTTGTCAGCCACTAGTCATTTGAATGTACTGTTGCTGTCAACCTCTGGCCAGTTCTTCTGGTTCCTTTACGACATTTCAAGGGCCAGCATACTGCTGATTATCAGGTATGTATTGGTGGGTTATATATTGGAGGGTTTGAAACTGATGTCAATAAGTACTTGATTGGTTGTTTTAAACCCAACCCTGGCCCTGAGCCCTACTGTAAGTGTATTTAGTAGTACTATATTAGTTTTTGTTATTAATAATCCTAATTTCAACTAATACATCTTAAGACATGTTGTTTAATGATATTTGTTTCCTTCCTCAGCTTGTCAGCTACTTTAGTCAAGCTACATTTGAATGTATTGATGCTGTCAAGCTCTGGCCAGTCCATACATGACAGACATGTAAGTTGAGCTTAAGTTGAGCATGCTAGTTAAACAATGGTTTTGAGTGGCATACCATGGAATATTCCATGTGGCACTTGTATTTTCTTGGCAAACACACTTACCTGAAGGCTTGTGTGTATGTTATAAAATACAAGTGACAAGTGGGGTATTCCACGGCCTGGATAGAGGGGGCAAAAACAAGGCGAGTCAGTCATCCATGATCCTTGATTTTATTCACCATTCAAGCATCATCTTTGTTACTGGTGTTTACATCCATTAAGAATTAAAAAAATGTGATATGCCAAAGGGAAAAGCCCTTCCACAGATCATGGATGACTGAGAGCCCTCATTTTCGCCTGCCTGTTCAAGGAAAACCTCTGGTCTCCCCCATGTTCTGAATCGGACAAGATATATATGTTTCCATTTCATTCCTGACATCATAACAACCATGCTATGACTAACATCAGTGATGGTCAGGAGCAAAATGTCAGTGTTCTAGCATCAGTACCTAAAGTATTCAAAGTACAGAGCCAAGACATGACCAGCCACTTTCATGTTGTTTTTTTTTGGCAAAATTAAAAAAAATTAGAAGTCATTTTTTGTGGAGGGGGAAGAACTGGAGTATCTGGAGAAAACCCTTAAAGCACAAGAGAGAACCAACTAGAAACTCTTCTCACATATAACACTGAACCCATAGGGAATCAAACCTGAGTCACATTGATGAGAGGCGAGCACTCTCCCCACTATGTCACCTGTGCTTTCCTAAGATATTACAACCACAAATATTGCTCCTGAATAATATAAACTGCAAACAATCTTCAGAGATTTATTGGTATACCATTGTGTCTTTTCAGATGTCACAGTTCTGTCATACTCACATCAACCAAGCTGTTCTGCTGCAAAGCCTTGTCAGATGATGCAGCACCATCAAGATCCAGTCAATCTGTAGTGAAGATAAGAAGCTGTGATATGGAGACAACAAAAAATGAAACAGGAAATTAGAATATCAAGTATTATCTAGGGAGTAAAAAAAAAGTTAGGAACATCTAAAATTTTCAAAACAGTCAAATGTTTTTCAAAATAATATTTCAAAAAAATTGGCATTTAAAGTAATCAAATTATAGGTTTGTCTAAGAATTAAAAAAAACAGTATCTAGGAATATTCTAGGAAATTCCAACATGTAGCACTATATGGAAATTTAAAAGTTAAATTTTTTTGAAGAAATAATGAAGAATGAAAGCTTTCTATAAGAAAATTTTAAAATACATCATTGGCTATATGTTGGCATTTCCAGAGAATTTAAGCTCAAAATATTTCAAGACTAGAATTCAAAAAAATTAAGAATTATCTAGAAATTTAAAAAAATCAAATGGGCTAGAGGACTGGTTACATTAGGGCTTGTGTCAGTTACAATAAAGAAAAAAGAGAATTACAAAACTTTTTTCATCATCAAAAAATCCTATATTTATATTTATAAAATTGAAGACAACAAAACAAAATTCAAATGGCCACAAATGATATATGCTTATTGATATTGATGCCATAGTATGGTGAAACAAAAATAAGTAATAATGTTTAATGTTATCTATTAAACTTTTGCTTTAGTGACCTATTTCATAATGACATCAACAACCAAAACAAGCTACTGTACCAAAATCAACAACTCTTTCAGATTTAGAAATAATTTCAAAGCAAGAAAAAAATAAAAGTGGTTGTTGAAAGTCTATAATTATTGAATGTGATGTCATCATGAAGTAGGTCAATTGCCAGTCCTCTAGCCACAGATATTAGATATAGGAGAGTGTTACACTAGGACACTCAAATTCAATTGGACATTCAATTCAAAGATTAACATACAAAATCATTCAATTAACACATTTTTCAGACTAGTCAAGAGTTCTCAGTAGAGTTACAAAATATAAGGAAATTCCTGGTTGATCAAATCAAAGGAATATTTTATTGTTCTGACACTGAAAGTTTTCATTCTAACTGGCTACTGATTTAATTTCTTTGCTTACAATTTCACTGAGAACTCTGCTAGTTAGAAGAAACACTCTCCTATATCTAATATTATTATCATTTATTATTTGTACACCAGAAAAATGAAATACACTTCGTACCTCCCACGAGGTCCTATCAGCACCAAACAGAGAAGCTGCCCCACAAGGCCAGGAAACCAATAAAGGTGGTACAACATTGCTGCTCTCAGCAGAGTCTAACCTTGAGGTCATGATCAGATGACTGCTCTGGTGATGAATGCTGTCGGTAAGGATACCAGGTGATGGCCCTCTGCAGATTTCAAGGGAGTGCGCCGTTGGCATGAATGCCAGTCACTGTGCAGGTTAGTGCAAGTAGGAGCAGAGGTAATCTTATCTCACTATTCATGGGTGTGTACAGCAGTGATATCTTTGGGGTGGTGTGCTCAATAGACTTGCATAAGACACCATTCAGACTTCCATACAAGTAGATAATCAACCTAGGAAGACTAGAAGTTGAATCATTTCTAGGTGACCTAATCTTGCGTTAATGATGTTCGGCTAGACTGATATGCAAGGTTCTATCATAGGATTGTAATTTAATAAGTTTTTTCACCAGCAAAATAAGACCTCAGTTTCTTCTAAAACTAAATTACCACTAAATAAATTTAATACTGGCCCTTACTTAGAAACCAAATGAAATTTGATTCATTTTTGAAAATTAGAAGAAAATAAAGACAAGCAGAAAAAAAGGAAAAGAAAAGAAAAATAATTGAATGAATAACTATTAATTAAGGATAAAAAAATTCATTTAGATTTGGTAATACAAAATACAGCTGGAATCCTGTCCTGTAGTATATTCTTATGCAGTATATTTAACAAACACAAAACTGATCAAAGTATACTTTCTAATCTTAATCTTAATCTGTTATCATACGATATCAAAAAGCAATCTAATGAATCAAATATGAATTGAAATGACCCCAAATAACTATCATCAAACCAAGATGATATGAAAGCAACTACAATATATGTGTCACTGTTACAACTGTGGATATAAGAAAAACTTATTGCAAATTTGAATTCAAATTTTAAAAATTGAAAATTCAGAATCACAAACAAACATTTTGGTCAACCAAGGATTGAGCAAATATTTCTGATTGCTACAATATTTAGTACAAATTCAGCTGTGCAGAATCATGAAATATAATATACCAAAAGTGCAAACAAATAAATCCCAGCCAAACAAGGCAAATGTGAAATGAAAAATGAATGAATAGAGGACAAGGTGAGCCATCAAAGAACGGCATTCCAAACACCATACCTCACAATCAAGAAAAGATTACACTAGAATGAAATGAAACTATTATTACAAGTAAAACCAAGAGTTGTTTTACTGTGAATTATGTCCAAAGCACTTGTATTATATTGCACAAGCTGTTTGAAATTCAAAAGCAAATAATTAATAAATGAAGCATTGGCAGAGAATACCAACTTGGTCATGAAAAATTTGTTGTGAAATGAAATTAAACACAGTTTACTTTGATACATGTAGTTGCTCAAAATTTTATGGATGAAAAAACTTTGCAATCTTTTTGTCAATCATTACAACACTTTTACTTCTGATGAAGTTTTTTGCTGGTGAAAAAACTGAGTCTAGGGAAAATAACTTGATAAACTTAGAAACTATTCAAAAGTCATACGAGCTGAATACCATAGCAATGCTAAAACTCTAAAAACATTTAGGAATAGGACAACCCTTAAATATCTTTCTTGTAAAGTTTACTTTGCAACCATGTCATCCAAGGCTAATTTTAACAGATTATTACATGAATTATCCAAATTTGAAAATATATTTATTTGATATTTGGTCCTATAACTTGGATGGGATGGATGCAATTTAAATGACTAAAAGAAAACTGTCTCATAATAATCATAGGCCACGTCCCTTAGAAATAAATTAGTAGAGTGGATGTGTGACAATAAGAACTTGATTATTACTACATGATTCTATTGGCGCAGCTTATTCTAATTCAAAACATACAACTGAAGCAATTAGCTGGTTTTTACATTGAATACAAAATCCACTCTAATAATTTTGACCCTTAACATCATACAAAACAACCACAGATATCGAGTGAATTAGTCTCGACCATCTTAAGAAAGTCAATTAAGGAATTTGTTGATTTACGAGATGACAGCACAGTCACAAGATGATTAAAAGTCTACTTAGAATACCATAAATCAATACTTAGCCTCCAGTCCCTTAGTGAATATATTAATATTTGATTGAATACATTCTAGACCCAGTCCCTTAGTGAATATATTAATATTTGATTGAATACATTCTAGACCCAGTCCCTTAGTGAATATATTAATATTTGATTGAATACATTCTAGACCCAGTCCCTTAGTGAATATATTAATATTTGATTGAATACATTCTAGACCCAGTCCCTTAGTGAATATATTAATACTTAATTGAATACATTACAAGTCTTAGTCCTCTAGGGAAACATAAAATATTTTTCAAGGGTAAAGAGTCTAGGTTAGCTTTTCATATTAAATTACATGTTGGTAGTTTCCTTTTTGGGATAGACCAGCTCATTTTTCACAAGTTTAGTAGCCTAGAAACTTCGTTATTTTAGTCTTCGCAAACCAGGTTGATAATCACATTCACTTTATGGAAGTCTGAATGCCAATAAAGTCTATTAATCACACCACTCTGAGATATACATCACTGTTGTGCAGTAAAACCTATGGGTAGTGGGGTATGGTTATCTTGTAAGACTCCTACTTGCACTGACCCTCACAGTACAAAGGCTGGCTTTGCCATCGAGGTACTTTCATGAGTCTGTAGGGGGTTTCAGAGTCTGATATCCCTATTGACGGTGTTCACCATCAGAGCAGCCAACTGGTTGTGGTTTCATAAGATGGCTCTTGTTGGGACAGTAAGTACTGCTTGGTCCTGGTCTACCGGGGTAGTGAGACTTGGTGCTGGTAGGACCTCGGGGAGGTATATTTTTTGTAAGTCTTAAAAGGGCGTGGAGAGGGTAAAGATGGAATCTATTAAAAAACACTGGAAAACCATTAAGTCCAAAATCAAACTTTAATTTTTAAACACAAGACATACAACCAGAATGAAACAACTTACCAGGCAAAACAATTCTAAGTCTATTTAGCAACTTACCAAAAAACTTCTAAGTCAAAAACTGAGTCAACAACTTCTAAGTCCAAAAAACTTACCAAAGTGCCCTCGACCTCTTGGTACCTTGAAGATATTAATTAAATATATGTTATATAATATTAGCGTATGTAGGAAAAGTCAACCCTCCCCCATATAAGAACTAACCCCCTCCCCCCAATAGCATTTTTGCCCTCCCCCCTTTGAAGATATTCCCTCCCCCCAACATAAGTTTGATCCCCTCCCCCCAATATAGATTTGATCCCCTCCCCCCATGATGAGTAACCCCTCCCCACCCACACAAGTTAGACCAAGTTGTTATTGACCATGTTTGTTTTTTTTCAAATGTTCAAAAGCCTCTTTTTATGTTCTATGTGATTTGGATTGCACAATTATTGATTTCCTTGGGTCTGCAATCACAGGTCCATCATTTCTTGTGCAGCTGGTTCTGATTTCAAAGTTGAATTGAGTTTCAAAATCAAGTTCCAAAATTTTCAATGGTCAATATACCACACTATCCAGAGTGATTCCATATAGCATGTGAAATCTGAAGTCATAAATCCAAAATCTCAGGAGCCAAAATTTATACAAGTCAAAATTGGTGTTGATATTCCATGTAATTTCCATTTCTATTTACGGCTCAAAACTCAAGAGTGTATGTGGCCAGGAGTTGCTTGTTTTGTTATTCTTATGGTATTCCTTTTTTGTTTTCTGTTTCCAGAAGTTAGACTTAGCCGCATACACTAGAGTTTTATAAGTCAGAATTGAACAGTTCGAATGGAATCACTCGGGCCATCTGGTGAGGTCAATAACAACTGGGTCTAACGACTGAGCAGGAGCATGGTAAAGACAATAGACAACCATTGTGTAGTGTATGTATGTATCTGTGCATCAGTAGAGATTAATGCTATCAAACTATTCATGACAAAATATTGGTGCCAAACAAGTATTGGGTTTTTGATAGCTTCTGAAGCTAATAAGATTAAGAAACCTAGGACAATTTACTATCAACGGTGGGCCAGCTTGATCAACTTTTTGAATATCAACATGTATCATACCCATAGAGTCTATTCGTTTTTACCCAGGTATGGTTAATTAACACAGGGAATTTGAATGATTTCCAAACATCTTAATTCAAAAATTTGTAAATATAATTTGAAAGTATCTCTTTAAATGTGTAAGGCACCAAAAGAATGAATGTCCAAAATCCTAATAGAGAGAAGATATTTAACCTGTGAAACAACATCTAAAAGCCAATGTCATACACAGGAAAGCAATCAGTTAGTATCTATTATCAATTTGGCTAATATCTTTTTCACAAGTTAAATGAATTCACCCTAAAAAGTATTTTGCCATGAATAGTTTGATAGCAAAGCTGCAGTCATAGATGGTAAGAGAAATCTGTTTGAGGCACACTAGCAATATTTGTATGATGTATTTGAAGTATCTCAGTGCATAATATATAGACCTCTCCCTTTCTGGAAAAAAATTTTTGAATTCTTTCAACAGGTAATAAAGGTAATTTTGTGTGATCAGCTGTATTTTGAGTGCTTGACTTTTTTGTTTTGTAGTTTAATTTTGATGCAACAATAATTCCAATTATTGCCTTTAGCATTGTATTTTTCTTGATATGGAAACAAGTGTCCAGTATTCAACATCTGCAAATTGATGCATTATTGTCCTTTGAATAATTTTTTGGTCATATTGTGAGAAGTCATATATCAACTTCACTTATCAGTGTTGACTAGTTATATGCCAATGTATTGCAGCATGCCTCAAACAGATTTCACATCTACCAACAGCAGCAAGAATGCTTGTATGTTTGTGTGCAACCCTCCCCCCATTTCTTATCATTTATTTCATATCCATGTGTTGATTTTGACAAAAGAAGGCTGGAAGTTGTTTACCTATCTATCTATCATTAAAACAGTTGAAAATCTTATTTTTGAAAATGATGCCTGAACAGGAGAGTTAACATTTCTGAATCAGAATAAATTTCTTAGGAGGACTTGGGGAAAAAAAGGGTGCTTGCATTTCCCATTTACAGGGAGACCTGTTCACATTCCCATCCAAATACCTGACCTAAAATGCTGATGTGTTAAGTAATTTTTCTATATAAAATACAAGGTTTTAGTTCCTTATTTGGGAAGAAAATTGTTTCCAAAACAGAACAATAATGAGGAACACATTTCAAAGGAACCAAAAAGCTTCCAAAAAGGTACTGCAGTGTTAAAGAAAATATCCATGTCTCTCCATTGAAATTTCAAACAAAATTCTGGGAGGGTATGAAACACGTTTGTTGTATTTCCTTTTAACTGATGTTTATAAGGGTCCCCTTAGATACCAAACACTGTAATTCTTCATAATTGTATAATTTATACTTACCTTCAGGGATTTACATGGGTTAGTTGATTTGGGGGTCCACTGGACTCATATTCTTATATTTTAGGAAGAAAAACACAAGCAGAAACATATTTTCTGTGTCCTGTTGGATGCACTCTATTATATTTTTGAGTCCAACTTCAATTTATTTGCATATAGGATGCAGGATTGCACGTCTGGTGAATACCTGACTTACCTTGATGCGATAGAGTGGCAAGAGCCCATTGAAGACAACTGTATTATTACACAAAGTGGGAGAATATTAAAACTTTCTCAAAGATTTAAATTAAACAATTAAAGGACTTGTAAACTATATAAAAACAAAAATTCGAGGACTAAAATGCATCAATTGTATATATTAGTATTAATATTTTAGTCCAAATCACATCAAAATCTGAAGTTAAAATAGTCAGTCAAGTGAAGTCATCAAGAGTAGTCAAGAGATGTAAAATTTGTCAGAAATCCAAAATTGACTAATGCAATTCAAATTCACAGGTATTTGACCACACAAGGGTGAATGGAATCAAGATCTCATCACAATTTTTCTCTATTTTTCTCTATAGACCCCTTGCAGCATGTTGGAATGCAGCCCAATTTAGAGGACAAAGCAAAGGGTTCCAATTATCAGGAGATTGTAATTCTTTTGTTTTGTCCTCTAAACTGAGCTGTTTTGATATCACATGCAAGGGGACTATTTCAATAGACCAATTCACAGTTTTCGGCAGCCATTTAGAATTGGGGCAAACCCAGATACAATAACATTAAAATTTGGTTATAATGCACCAATTCAAGCTGAAAGTTCTAATGCGTTTTTTTTTTTTTTACAACAAACTACCCAAGTTAAAAAGGTCTATTATGGACTGATAGGCTATCCTGTCAACTGATGAACAGACAGACAGACAACTACTGAACCAAGATATGTATACTGGTATATCATCAATATAATGGACTGATAGACTACCCTGTTAACTGATGAACAGACAGACAGACAACTACTGAATCAAGACATGTATGCTGGTATATCATCAATATAATGGACTGATAGACTACCCTGTTAACTGATGAACAGACAGACAGACAGACAACTACTGAACCAAGACATGTATACTGGTATATCATCAATATAATGGACTGATAGACTACCCTGTTAACTGATGAACAGACAGACAGACAACTACTGAATCAAGACATGTATGCTGGTATATCATCAATATAATGGACTGATAGGCTACCCTGTTAACTGATGAACAGACAGACAGACAACTACTGAATCAAGACATGTATGCTGGTATATTATCAATATAATGGACTGATAGACTACCCTGTTAACTGATGAACAGACAGACAGACAACTACTGAATCAAGACATGTATGCTGGTATATTATCAATATAATGGACTGATAGGCTACCCTGTTAACTGATGAACAGACAGACAGACAACTACTGAACCAAGACATGTATACTGGTATATCATCAATATAATGGACTGATAGACTACCCTGTTAACTGATGAACAGACAGACAGACAACTACTGAATCAAGACATGTATGCTGGTATATCATCAATATAATGGACTGATAGACTACCCTGTTAACTGATGAACAGACAGACAGACAGACAACTACTGAATCAAGACATGTATGCTGGTATATCATCAATATAATGGACTGATAGACTACCCTGTTAACTGATGAACAGACAGACAGACAGACAACTACTGAACCAAGACATGTATACTGGTATATCATCAATATAACGGACGGATAGGCTAACCTGTTAACTGATGAACAGACAGACAGACAGACAACTACTGAATCAAGACATGTATGCTGGTATATCATCAATATAATGGACTGATAGGCTACCCTGTTAACTGATGAACAGACAGACAGACAACTACTGAACCAAAACATGTATACATACTGGTATATCATCAATATAATGGACTAGGTTGCCTTGTTAACTGATGAAAAGGCAGACAGATCATTCAGAGGTTCAGTCTCATCTCAGAGAAGGACAAAATACCATTGTAGAGAGTCAGTCTAAACTACAACAAGGATAAGACACAGACAGATCATTCAGAGGGTCAGTCTCATCTCAGAGAAGGACAAAACACCATTGTAGAGAGTCAGTCTAAACTACAACAAGGATAAGACACAGACAGATCATTCAGAGGGTCAGTCTCATCTCAGAGAAGGACAAAACACCATTGTAGAGAGTCAGTCTAAACTACAACAAGGATAAGACACAGACAGATCATTCAGAGGGTCAGGCTCATCTCAGAGAAGGACAAAACACCATTGTAGAGTGTCAGTCTAAACTACAACAAGGATAAGACACAGACATATCATTCAGAGGGTCAGTCTCATCTCCGAGAAGGACAAAACACCATTGTAGAGAGTCAGTCTAAACTACAACAAGGATAAGACACAGACAGATCATTCAGAGGGTCAGTCTAATCTCCGAGAACAACAAAACACCATTGTAGAGAGTCAGTCTAAACTACAACAAGGATAAGACACAGACAGATCATTCAGAGGGTCTGTCTAATCTCTGAGAACGACAAAACACCATTGTAGAGAGTCAGTCTAAACTACAACAAGGATAAGACACAAACCCAGGTTATTGCCCAAGGATGTGGCAATTGCTAAATAAGCTCCTATGTTTGGATTTTCAAGAGAAGAGGCAACAAGCCTCAAAAAAAAAATCTTGTCATGTTTTTGGTTTTTGGCTGTTTCTTGGAACACAAAGAATTTGAATGGATGGCTTTACTTAAAAAATATGTCCATAGGTTCATTGTTTATTTTCAGTAATTACCAAGTTATTCATATTTTTTTTAATCAAATGTTTTAGTAACCATGCTTGGACCTCAAGTACTGCTTTTACGTGCTACAACTAGGTGCAAGAGTAGTAAAATGAATAGTTTTTTAACTATGAGATATTAGCATAATAGTGTATTGTAGATATGAAATGTTTCATATTTTAGGACTTTTACAATTTTAGCTTTTAATTTACTGGTATATATTATTCTTATAAATTATGATAATACCTGTATTCTTTCATTTTTTCAATAAAGAGAGATTCATCATTATTATTATTTAATATATCAATTTCTTTAACCAGGAAACAATTAGCAGCTAGAAGAAATGAAAGAAAAGATGGCGATGATGAAAGAATTAGAATATTATCTTTCAAGCATTAAAACTTGGCTCCTACAGAACGTTTTGAATTGTTGTGGATATAGACATCTGGCTAAATACGAATCTAAACCAGAGAAATGGATATGGGCCACAATAGTTAGGAATATAGCACCAGAAACTTATCGCCGCTCATCGCATATGCCTAAGGTTAAACACACTGGCATACCTAAGATCCCTGGGGTATTTCCTCTGCCTTTTGCAAGAGCCAAGAGAAGAGTTCTCCAGTAAAACACAAAAGAGAGGCTCTTGAGGAGCATGAACAGGAGGCCACACTACATGACCAAGACAAATTGGAGGCAATGAATGAGATGAAATGATTATGATTTAATTTCAATTTCTTTGAAAAAGAAAAATATAGAAAAACAGAAGGCCTCTTAAAAACATCAGTAAAACCTGCTGTTCAAGGAAGTAATTTTATCATATTCAATTTCAATTTTTTGAAATATCTCAGCTGCTTTTACACACCAGCTTTATAATTCTCCCTTCACGGTTAAATCAGGCTATTTAAATGAAATGGTGCTCCAATCACGCTGCTTTTTAAGGATCAGAAATCATGCAACGTTGTGGGAAAACAGCTGTGTGGCCTCAGTGCCAAAGTTGGTGTAGAAATTGAGCCCATTTTCACAAGCAGAAAATTTAATGACATTCTTAGGACCAAAGAGAGGAAAAATGCTATTGTGAATCAACATAATGTGGTGTAATTATTTCAATGTGACATGTGAAAGGCAGGTTACATCAGATACATGTGCCAACACCTCCACCAATGAATTGAAGAATACAAGAGTAGTTCTATAGGAGTGCATTATGAATAGTGTCACAAGAACTTGAACCACTTACATGACAATTTCAGAGTCATTAAGCATTGTGTCACAACAAATTAGAATGTCTCATATGAGATACTATACATAAAAGAATTGAAACCATCGTTAAATAAACAGACTCGGTCACGTCAAAGGTATTCATCCTTTGAGAACTTTCATTGTATTCATTATTCCAAAGGATATATAAACAGTTCATAATCTTAATAATAAGCATCCTTGATAATGATGCCAGAGAGCATCAAAAAAGTCAGAGAAACTTGTCATCATGATTTCTTGTACTATAAAATCTTTCAAGACAAAATGTTAACACAAAGGAAAAGGTTTTCTCTTTGTTTTATAAAATGGCCAAGATAATGAAACAGGAAAAGAATTAGATATTAAACTCCAGATTCACTCTATGAGTACCTATGACAAACTTGACCAATCAAGTTCATCCATAGAAATAATCAGCACATTTGAAAACAAATGTCAAACATTTTGCGAGAAACAACATTGAAGCAGCAATCAAAACTTTTAGCAATAAAATTAAGAATGACATTATTGTCAAAGATATTTAATAAATTAAATAATATTATAAGGGGAGCAAAGGGGCTAGAATGACCATACTATGTTGTGTACTTTAAATTTGTGCATATTTTTCTTTTTCGTTATCCTATGCCAACCAACATGTATAAATAGTAGCATTCTGAGGACATCTTGAAGATTTCTTCATATTTATACATATATACACCACCATGTAATACCATAATCATGTTTTTTTTAAAGCATCAGCAGTAGTATCCATAACAACCCTGTTAAATGTTAATAGAGCACGCCCCAGGGGTTGGTTACCCTAGCTTGTGTTGATCCCTAAAAACCAAAGGTTGTTATTGACACCAATTTAGTATCCAGGATTATGATTGTCAACAACAGCCATTAAGCCATTGTGTACATGTACCTCCTTACTGCTGATGAGAAATTAGCAGTGGTGCATCTTGTATCTAGGTGGAATTACTTTCTTGCAGTAATTGAGCATCTTTAACCATCAATATTTACAGTAATCTATCCTCTTTCCTTTAGGTGGCATCCCTTCTTGCAAAGATCATCGTTGACCATGGATATTATTAGAGATGCATCTTCTATCTTTAGGGTAACATCTTTGTTACACAGATCAACATCTTTTACCAAGAATACTAGCAAAGGTGCATCTTCTTTCATTTAAGATACATTACTTTGTTGCACTGATCATCATCTTTGACCATGAATATTAGCTGTAGTGCATCTTCTATCTTATAGGTGGCATCACTTTGTTGCACTGGTCATCACTGTTAACCATGGATATTAGCTGTAGTGCATCTTCTCTCTTATAGGTGGCATCACTTTGTTGCACTGTTCATCATTGTTAACCATGGATATTAGCTGTAGTGCATCTTCTCTCTTATAGGTGGCATCACTTTGTTGCACTGGTCATCACTGTTAACCATGGATATTAGCTGTAGTGCATCTTCTCTCTTATAGGTGGCATCACTTTGTTGCACTGGTCATCACTGTTAACGATGGATATTAGCTGTAGTGCATCTTCTCTCTTTTAGGTGGCATCACTTTGTTGCACTGGTCATCACTGTTAACCATGGATATTAGCTGTAGTGCATCTTCTCTCTTATAGGTGGCATCACTTTGTTGCACTGGTCATCATCTTTGACCATAAATATTAGCTGTAGTGCATCTTCTCTCTTATAGGTGGCATCACTTTGTTGCACTGTTCATCATTGTTAACCATGGATATTAGCTGTAGTGCATCTTCTCTCTTATAGGTGGCATCACTTTGTTGCACTGGTCATCACTGTTAACCATGGATATTAGCTGTAGTGCATCTTCTCTCTTATAGGTGGCATCACTTTGTTGCACTGGTCATCACTGTTAACGATGGATATTAGCTGTAGTGCATCTTCTCTCTTTTAGGTGGCATCACTTTGTTGCACTGGTCATCACTGTTAACCATGGATATTAGCTGTAGTGCATCTTCTCTCTTATAGGTGGCATCACTTTGTTGCACTGGTCATCATCTTTGACCATAAATATTAGCTGTAGTGCATCTTCTCTCTTATTGGTGGCATCACTTTGTTGCACTGGTCATCATTGTTCACCATGGATATTAGCTATAGTGCATCTTCTATCTTTTAGGTAACATCTTTCTTGCACTGGCATCATCTTTGACCATGAATGTTAGCAGAGGTGCATCTTTTGTCTTTTAGGTACCATCTTTCTTGTACAGGTCATCATCATTGGCCATGGATGTAAACAGAGGTGCATCTTCTATCTTTTAGGTAACATCTTTCTTGCATTGGTCACCATCTTCGACCATGGGTGTTAGCAGAGGTGCACTTTCTATATTTTAGGTGGCATCCTTTCTTGCACAGGTCATCATCTTTGGCCATGGATGTAAACAGAGGTGCATCTTCTATATTTTAGGTAGCATCCTTTCTTGCACAGGTTATCATCTTTGGCCATGGATGTTAGCTGTGCTACATCTTCTCTCTTTTATGTAAAATCTTTCTTGCACTGATCATCATCTTTGGCCATGGATGTTAGCTGTGCTACATCTTCTATCTTTTAGGTAACATCTTTCTTGCACTGGCATCATCTTTGACCATGGATGTTAGCAGAGGTGCATCTTCTATCTTTTAGGCAACATCTTTCTTGCACTGGCATCATCTTTGGCCATGGATGGTAGCAGAGGTACATCTTCTATCTTTTAGGTAACATATTTATTGCACTGGCATCATCTTTGACCATGGATGGTAGCAGAGGTGCATCTTCTATCTTTTAGGTAACATCTTTTGTTGCACTGGCATCATCTTTGACCATGGATGTTAGCAGAGGTGCATCTTCTATCTTTTAGGTAACATATTTATTGCACTGGCACCATCTTTGACCATTGATGGTAGCAGAGGTGCAGCTTCTGTCTTTTAGGCATAATCTTTCTTGCACTGATCATCATTGTTAACCATGGATGTTAGCAGAGGTGCATCTTCGATCTTTTAGGTAACATCTTTCTTGCATTGGTCACCATCTTTGACCATGGATATTAGCTGTAGTGCATCTTCTCTCTTTTAGCTAACACCACTTTGTTGCACTGGTCATCATCTTTAGCCATGGATGTTAGCTGTGCTACATCTTCTCTCTTGTACATAACACCACTTTGTTGCACTAATCATCATATTTCACCATGGCTGTTAGCAGTGGTGTATATTTTCTCTTTCTTTTATTATGTTCAAAGCAAGATAAGTCTGCAAGGGTTTACATGGTCCATTTATGATTGATCATTCGTGATACTGATTGCACATTCATCAGTTAGTGTCAGTACATCATATTTTGCAATAAAAGTACACTAGTATGGTCATCTAGAAAAATATTATTGGGGAATAACCATTCAAATAAACTGCATTCAATATTTGGTACTTTTGAACTGCAACTAAAATGATTTTAATTTTTTTTTCACATCACACTGAATTACCATTTAGTTAATAGCAGATATACTCCATTGCCTTCAAACAATAATCCCCTTCACACTTCCTTGCACCATCTTGAAAGGTAGCTGTGCCTTTGCATTGAAGTGAGCTTGCAATGAGACCTTTTTTAACACCTTGGGAAACTATTTACATGTCTCTATCATTGCAAGCTCACCCTTGGTCTTGCTTCAATGCAAAGTCACAGCTACCTTTCAAGATGGTACAGGGAACATGAAGGGGACTATTCTTTCAAGTAGAGGCATTTGGGTCAATAATACAGTAATGTATATACTGACCCAAATGCCATGACTTAAAGCAATTGTTTGAAGGCAATGGAGTGGATTACTGAATTCAGTAAAACATGCCACAATTGATTTTCAAATGCTGCTTGTGTTATTTCAAATGTAATCACGTGATGCACTTCTTGGCACCTTGTGATCACTAGTTGACACATAGTCTGAGCACTGTGAGAGATAATTGCAACCGTTAAATTTGCCCATTTCTGAGAAGAATGCATAATGTTTCTAAGTGGCTGGGAGCACGTTTGGCTGATAAGATCAAAATGTTGTGCATTCTGCATAGCAACTTGCAAATTTAACATTTGGAATAACATGAGCAGCATTTCAAAATCGATTGTGTCAAGATTTACTGAATGTAGTAATAACTCTGATGTCTGCTATTCCAACTTTTAAATGTTAATGAGTAGAACATGTAAGAATCTCTTTTTAATATAAATTAATGTTTCTTATCTTTACCTCATTTTAATTCTCAATTCTCATTATTTACTACTTATTAACTGGGACCAAGGGAAACAGTGTTTTGTGTGGTCACAAGACAAAAATGTTTCCTGATGCAAAGCCAATAGAAACATCACTGCCAAGAGACCACAAAACATACTACTTTCTGAGGTTTCTGTCAATAAGTGTTTTGTTATATACCAAGTGTCTAAGAACACAAAACAATAATATATTTTTTTTTTATCATTTGATTTTTCAAATCTTAGAAAAACTTATGTTTCTAGTGAAATCACCAGTTTCGTTACACACCAGGGAATATAAATGTTATGTTGCCAAATCAGAACGGTTGCCTAGAAACAGTGAAATTCAATGAACATCCTTTGCCACCCTCTTGGCCAATGAGAAGAGGGAGACATTTTTTGACACTTTGTATATAACGATGTCTTGTTTTATGCAATTTATACAAGGATTTGGTTTCTTTTTTCCCTGTATTCAAGTACAATTTATTCTGGTGTTAGTGGTTTAGGTTCAACTTTATTTATCCAGAGTATATTTATTACCTTCGTTATTAGTCATCATTATATAATTTTATCAATATCAAGATCAGTGACAAGAGCTGGTAAACATTTACGTAAAAAAATATCTACAGATTTATTGATTGGCATTACCATAGAATATCAGAAGATAAGTCAAGTAAAAATGAAATCATAAATTTCTTGGACTAATTTCTATCAAGGACCTCTCTTAACAATTTTTCTTTCTTCTCTAATAGCTACAGGGTAAGCTTCAATATATAATAGTCTCTAGTTCAATAGATCTGTTGTCTCTTAGATCTGGTTCAATAGATACAGGGTAAGCTTCAATATATAATAGTCTCTAGTTCAATAGATCTGTTGTCTCTTCAATCTGGTTCAATAGTTACAGGCTAATCATCAATATATAACAGTCTCTAGTTCAATAGATCTGTTGTCTCTTAGATCTGGTTCAATAGCTACAGGGTAAGCTTCAATATATATTAGTCTCTAGTTCAATAGATCTGTTGTTTCTTCTGCAGTGTATTAGGAGACTGGCATGTGTTAGCTAGTCCACATGCAGGACAGTGTGTTCTGTCAAGGCAAGATGGCCTACATGTTTAGCTTATGCGCTAATAAAACACTGTTCAATCAAAACCATCCTGTTGTTGTTGGCCTCAAGGTGGTATTAGATTGGTGAAGAGGATTAATCCAGAATTATTGTAGATGACAGTAAAATTAGCTCAAAACAAAATTTGAACTAGCAAAGCTGGGGACTCAATGGAAAAGATGGCTCACTGCTTTTGAGCTGTATACAGATGGAAAGAGTCTGATAATACAAGCAAACAAAGATGGTAACAAACAGAGACAACAAGCACTTTTGCTACACATTGCAGGCCCTGATGTGCAGGATATATTCTCAATTCTATGTAATACAACAGCTAAAGCCTAATAGACCAAGAACTGGGACACCCTAAGATTACAACAAGACCGTGGAATCACTAAACAATTCTTACATCCCTAAAGTGAACACTGCTTACACATGTCATACATTTCAACAACTCATACAAAAACCCAGCAAAAACACACAACAGTTCATCACAAGATTGAAAAATGCATCAATAGACTGTGGGTATAGAATCAACACAAACAACCACATACTGTACAAGTTAAAATTCTCACCAAGTGTTCATCCAGTTATCTCAAAAGGAAGCTATTAGTTGAAGGTGAAACACTCACCCTTGCTCGAACACTAGAAATTGTTAGCCAATGCAAGAAAATTGAAGCACAGGTGATTGGACTGGGAGGAAAGGAAAGTGTAAATTACATATTCAATCTGGTTCAATACAGTTGTTACAGGCTAATCATCAATACATAACAGTCTCTAGTTCAATAGATCTGTTGTCTCTTCAATCTGGTTCAATAGTTACAGGCTAATCATCAATATATAACAGTCTCTAGTTCAATAGATCTGTTGTCTCTTCAATCTGGTTCAATAGTTACAGACTAATCATCAATATATAATAGTCTCTAGTTCAATAGATCTGTTGTCTCTTCAATCTGGTTCAATAGTTACAGGCTAATCATCAATATATAACAGTCTCTAGTTCAATAGATCTGTTGTCTCTTCAATCTGGTTCAATAGTTACAGGCTAATCATCAATATATAATAGTCTCTAGTTCAATAGATCTGTTGTCTCTTCAATCTGGTTCAATAGTTACAGGCTAATCATCAATATATAATAGTCTCTAGTTCAATAGATCTGTTGTCTCTTAGATCTGGTTCAATAGTTACAGGCTAATCTTCAATATGTAACAGTTCCTAACCCAATAGATCTGTTGTGGCTAATATTTCACTTATATTTCAATAACGTAATCGATAGCTTTATGATCTAAAGACAAAAGAATCCTAGTGTAGCAGGATGGTCCATTATTTTGCAGTAAAAACTGACAATTTGTGGTTTAAACCTGTTGGCAATTTGTTGGTTAGGTGTTGTTTGATTATGGATTGGCCATCAAACCATCAGCTGTCAACCCACAGGTCAGTGGGGGGCTATTCTACAATTACCTATTAATGTGTGTTTTTAATATAATTTTAATATTTTTTCCAAATCTGAAGTTATTGTTAAAGCAATAATACAGAATTAGTCTCAAAGCACTATCTATGTTTCTTAAACTGTAGTAAAATCTCCAACGATAATAGGAGTATGTCATGTGCATTAAGTTAATATGTCATGTGCACTGACACAAAATATATCCACTCACTTAATTTTTTTAAATCACAGAAAGAAAATTATTGGACAGGTAATATAGTTTTGCTTAAGTTTAGAGCCTACTAGCATGCAGTTTACATGGAACTGAAGATGGCAGTACGTACTGCAGAAATATGTCTTGTTTCAAAATTGTAGTCCTATTTCTTACAATATACATGTGTCTATGAAGTAGCTATAGATAAACTTGAAACAGTTAACTTCAAGATCCCAAACTTTTGTCTTTGGAAAAGGAGTGCTTACCTACAAACCTACAAGTCCATCTTGTATATGTTTGTCTGCTATTAAAAAAGCCAAGTACAGTACTTACCTGGGTATTCTTTTGGTATCAACAATGAATTCAATCACTACAAACACAATGGATTCTATATGTGCTATGTATTCGCCCTTCTTTCCCTACTCATCCCATTTTTAAAATCAGAAAGTAGCATGAGAATGTGGACAGGATTGCTTGTCTTATGAACTTCTTTTTTCACAGTCAAAATAATTAAAATTCATCGTTGGGTTATAATACCCTATATGGTAGGGTGTCATGGTATAATTCTCCAATAAATTGACCTTTTGCTCAGGTGTGCACACTCATCTATATCTTTCTTTCTTTTGAAACTAGCAGCCCAAAGTAATACAAAAAATTACTGGAATTAAATTACTGGAATTAAATTACTGGAATTAAAAAAGGATGACTGGATGCAGAAAAAAAAATTCAAAATATGCATTACTGTTTCCTGGATTATGCAGAAAAAATGTCAAATAATGCCGAACAAGATGTGGGGGTGATGTCATATGAGTGTTGTTTTTGTTTTCTTTTTCTTTTACAATATATGTAAATACTGCTGCATATAATAATAAAAGCACATGTACTTGACACTATGCAAATGACCTATTGGGTTTGACACTATGCAAATGACCTATTGGGTTTGACACTATGCAAATGACATATTGGGTTTGACACTATGCAAATGACGTATTGGGTTTGACACTATGCAAATGACCTATTGGGTTTGACACTATGCAAATGACCTATTGGGTTTGACACTATGCAAATGACATAATGGGTTTGACACTATGCAAATGACCTATTGGGTTTGACACTATGCAAATGACATATTGGGTTTGACACTATGCAAATGACATATTGGCTTTGACACTATGCAAATGACATATTGGGTTTGACACTCAAATCCGCTACAAATCCATGAGCAGTCAACCAATCATAAAGCAGGATTCATAATATAATTGTCTTCTTAGTTAACTCTTTATTTCAAGATTTTGTTAATTGCTTTCGCAGTAGAATCATTATCTTTGAATGTTTGTGTGCACACCATGAGAAAAAGGTCTATTGACTCGCCTGTTCAAGTTTAACAAAGAGAATGCAAATTGTTCTCCCTATGTATTCTAATGTACCAATGAACTTACTTTAAAGGGTTATTTGTATTGTCACTGTAATGTAGAGTACTGTAAACCAGTGGTATGCTGTAAATAAGTCCTTGGTATTCCATCTTTTCACTATTCTTTCCTACATGTCATGGTCATCATGCATGGTAACTCCTCCACATCACTGCATCTTGTAGTATTGGTTATCAGGACTAGAAAAGACATGCATAACATTAATTTACCATAATCTACAGTGCAGTCCAGAAACATAGGTACATTTGATTGCGGGCAGATCGCGGGCAGAGGTAAAAAACGCGATAAATGTACCTATGTTTCTGGACTGCACTGTACATGACAAAAACAACAGCAGACTAGACTAGGATGCTGAATATGGGGCTAGAGACCTTACGCATCGATGAGCCTTGAGGATGGCAAGGCTAGGACAATGACGTTGGGACATTTTCAAAGAAAAGTTTGTCATGTGCATAAGAATTAAAACAACCCTATTGAAAATGTGTTCACATTATTGTCCTAGCGTGGCTCTCCTGTTCTTCCTGTCCTGTCCCGTCCCTTCCCTGATATCATGTGCTGCTGACCCAAATGCCTTGACTTCAGGCGGTTGTTTGGGGGCGGTTGGGGTGTAGCTCCGATATCTGCTATTTATATATATATATATACATATCAATAGCTTTTAAAGTTAGCATAATATATTTAGTATTTAATTAATCCTAGTATCGTAAATAGTTTCTGAAAAACCCTGTAGGGAGAATAATATTAAAGTTTATTATTATTATGTGAACTCAAGGTCACAATGGAGATTGAAATATGTTTGTTATTTTTTTTCAAAAGCAGAATATGCCAGTTTCGAGTTCTCTATTGCTAAGTCTTAGCCTCAATAGTGTGTAAATTATTCAGCACCGAAAGCAAAACCTGTGGAATTCTAAAGCAATTGTATTGTTCATTTGTACACATTCCTCACCTCATTGCCACGGGCTGTTAGTAATAATAAAGAATATATTACAGTACATGCTATTGAGGCAAACACTGAGCAATCAAGTCCTCAAAACTGGAGTATTAAATCTTTTTTCTTAGTTTACAAGATGTATAATAAAACAAATTTTATTTGGTTTTCGCATGATATCATAAATTATCAAGACCTCGGCCATATGACCTGCCTCAGCCTACTGCTTCAGCAGATAACACAGCCATGGTCTTCATAATTTATGATATCATGCTCAACCTTGTCCAATAGAATTGTTTATTTTCTTCAGAAAAATTGGATGTTTTTTGATTGACAGTACACTGTGCGCAACTACTCTAAAAGGACCCTCTAAAAGGTGTAATATGTGCTGTCACATTTGCACTCAAAAACAAATTACAGCTGGTATTTGCACAAAACGCGCTTCCTTTTCGAGTTTTTATGAGATTTAAAAAAGCAAACAACAATAAAGTAACATGCAACGAAGGTCTATTTTCAGCAGAAAGTTAAGCAAATTTTTTTGCACAGCGAAGACACGTGCGCAACAAAATGCCTTCAAACTCAACGAAAAACCCAAGAACTCCATCAAAATATCATATAGAAAGTAAAATAAGAACGTTCTTTTCAAATTATGGTAGCTTATGAAGTTCCTGGAGATTGCTTACCGTGTCTAGAGGACCATTTTGTCGATAGTTCGCACCTTTGCTGGTCCGCCATGTTTTTCTTGTCGATATGAAGACCGCAAAGCATGTTGGGTTGCACATGCCCTGGAATATTTGGAACAATGGCAGAGTGAAAAACGGACTGCGGATCACCTCCAAGGGAACAGGGAACAGGGAACAAATTTTTTTCAAAAAAGTGTTTAAATATTTTTTCAAAAAAGTGTTTGAATTTTTTTCAAAAAAAGTGTTTATTTTTTGTACTGGATTAAATATTTTTGTTCTGGATTACATTTGTTTTGCATTTGAACAAATAGTTTTGTACTGGAATAAATATTTCTGTAATCTAACAAATATTTTTGTATTTGGACATATATTTTTGTATGGGATTTATTTATGTGTATTGCCGTTATGGGCCACCGTAGATTTTACCCAAAAAGTGTTTGAAAAAGGACGGCCCTTAACGGGCTTCGTAGATTGGTCAACCCTAATGCACCGATCAACGATTTTCGATCCGAAGGAATTTTTTCATGTCACCGTGTTTTCTCTTTTCTTTCTTCGAAAAATTAACCATTTAATCTTATGAAATACTCATATATTTCTGTGCTATTTGATTAAACACTTGTAAAATCAAAATGCAGCTCAAGTTTTTACCCCGAAAAGATATTCTTAACGATGCGAAAAACGAAAAAATCGGTATCGCTTTCGCGGAGTCTCCCACTTAAATTCGTTTCTTTTCCTTTGAGATTAAGGTGGCTTCCTATAGTATTTTAAAGACCATACCTTTCATTTTGATTAGGTTTATTCATGGTCTTATATACTTGATTTTTGGACCAGTTATAGAGCTAAGATGAAATTTTAAAATTATGTTAATTTTAGCTTGATTGACGTTACCTTGGCAACGATAAACAAATATTGTTGAAATTGGTTGCTACTGTTGATGATAGAGTGATGATCACTGCTGATGAATATGATGACTGATTACGACGAGACTCTTGCTGGTATTGTCCAATCACATTATAGGATCAGACAGTTGCTGTTGTCAATCATTATTACTGATATGATAATGATGTCGGAGATTTTCTCAACATCAAACAGCAAATTTCTGAACATACTCAGTCATCGTTACCCAGGGGCGTATTTTGCGGCCAGCCAAAGAAAACTGCAAAACAAAAACAAAAAAACAAACAAAAAAAAAACAAACAAAAAACAAAAAACGGCAAACACGATGGAGGAGTGGGAACAGGCCCCCTGCCCCCTTGCTAGGCCCTTGGTCACCGGCATGATCACCATCATCATTGACAGTAGCAATGATTGAAGTACAACAGTCTGATGACATACGAATTCTTTTTCTAATGACAAAATAATGATGGATGATGATGTCATTCATGATCAGGTTGCTGTTGATGATGAGAAAATATACGTTTTTAAAAATGTCTTAGATAATGTAATTCTAAATATTTTCTTCTATTTCTAGAGATATCGTTTTACTGCTTCTTCTTATCAAGAAAGAACAATTCTTTCAAAGGCAAGAAAAAAGACTGTACAAATACAAAGCTGCCATCGATCAGGTCACGCATGACAACCAAACCAAGCTTGTGTTACCTTGTGTTATGCAAAAATATCTATAACTAATACTTGCTTCAGTAGTGTTCAAGCACTACCTTATAAGCTCTTATCCAGCCGGCAGGTCTACATACAGCAAGAGAAAAATCTCTCTTCATTCAAGCCTTGTAAAAGTAAAATGAGCAAGAAAACCTTTACCTGGAAGGAATTGGGACAACACAACACACAACAAGATGCTTTTGTAGCCGTCCGTGGAAAGGTAAGAGCTTATGCTTACTGAACAATACGAAGAATATTTAAGCCATGCAGGGTCATATCATCTGACTCGATAATTCCTATACAATACTAGAGGTTACTGCAAGTCTGAACTGCCGCTCTGTTGAAATATTTATTATAAAAAAACTCATAATTTCGACAAAGACGAAACGTACAAAATGAGCCACAATATTAGAATAATGTTGTTGAATATTTCAATCTCATTATAATCGTATTTCTTGACGATTTTAAGGTTTATGATGTAAGTCAATTCATCGAGCGCCACCCTGGAGGAAGAGATGTGTTATTGATGGCAGCTGGAAAGGACATAACGATGGTTTTTGAGTCGTACCACGCTTTAAGTGAAAAAGCGCCGAGGTAAGTTATGTAATATTATGAATCAGTCACAAGTATTTTAATGACCACTTAAGCATAAGCAGTCCCTAATAAAAGACTGTGCGAAATAAACACAGATAGTACCACAAATTTCTACCAGGAAATACAAACAAATAAACAGAAACATAAACTGTTAAAATATCGTATGATTATATAACAAAACTATAAATAATTCAGACCGGAAACCGGTAAAAATGGTATGATCTGAAGGGTTAACCTTGACTGACCTTATGAATATTGAAAGTCTATCTAGGACGTTTTTAGAAAGAATTATTTAGAAATTTTTCGTTGCTCTTTTTCAGAGTCTTAGAGAAGTATTATGTTGGGGAATTGATATCCAGTCAGTATCCAACTTATCCTGAAGCAGGGTGAGTGGTTATTCATTATTTGTTTAGTGATATACTCAGTATACTCTATGTAGTAATTCACACTAGCCCATAGACCGAATGCCAATATGGCCGCTATTGACTTTTTGAAATAAAAACCTAATCTTAAAAAATAAGCACCACCATCAGATAGAGCAAGCAGAAATATGTATTTTTAGGAAAGTTTCATTGATATAAATTGAATTCAAGTGATGTCATTTGGAATCAAAATTACAGAGATTTGTATGTGTTCAGTGATCTGTTTCCTTGCTAGCCTCGTTGTGGTGTTTTTCACGTTTTTAAAATTAGCTAAAATTCTCATAACTTCTCAAGAATTTGATATTTTTGTCTCAAACTTTCTAACTTTGTTGATGTCATTCTAATCTATAATTTTAATGTAGCGGTCAACTAAAATATGAATTTTAAAAATTATGATAATGAAGTGGTGGGCCATACTGGCTTTCAGTCAATTGCCATGAAGTATTGCGAACAACACCACCGAAGAACAGCCAAAGGCATCTGATATTCAGTGGCAGTTGTCAAGCAAAAACCAAGAGAGAATAAATAAGAGAGGGAAACTTTTTAATAATGTGCGCGCCATGTGAATTTCAGGTCAGGCTATTTTTAGCCTTCGCATAAAGTCAATTTTCGCCTCACACTACTCCAGTGCATCAAAATTGTATGCTTCATCCAAACCTGGAAGTAGTGAAAGCGTGTAAAGATTTTTTGGAAAAACATAAATTTTGCATCTTTTTGAGTGTTCAACAGCCTCATTCGTGTTTTATCAGAGTACAGAACATAGCCAATCCTGGTCTTTTTGCTGTATCTAATAGATTTTGTTGAAAAATGTGAGAAAAATCGATGAAAAGTATGTTGCCATCAAAAGATTAAAAACTAAACAACTTTGGATGCTAAAAATAGCCCAACCAGGAATTCACATGGCGTGCATGTTATTAAGAAGTTTCCCTCTCTTATGCTCTCTTCTCATAAATATGAAAATGGTCATATATTTTTTCAATTTAAATTCTAAACATGAATCCCAAGAGCAAAAGCACTCATCAAGAGAGTATCATTTTGAGGATTTTTTTTACAAAATGAAATGACAATCAATAGTTCAAATTCTTGTAGGACTGGATTTCTATAGTTGTTATACACATTGGGTTTTTGTAGGAAATTCCTGTAGCTAGGGCTCTTTATTATACATTTTACTCACTATCTTGCTTCTGATTGGCCAAGCGCCCTCAGCCAATTCCTGATATCACATGAACTCGACATGATAAATGTATTATCTGTAGTTTTTACCTACTGATAATACATTTATCATGTTGAGTTCAAAGATCACAATTATGAAAACGGAAATATGTTTGTTATGTTATCGAAAGCAGAATTAAATCTTTATTCTTAGTTTACGAAATGTATGATAAAATAATTATTGAATTCGGTTTTCCCATGACATAGTAAATATCAAGACCTTGGCCGTTTTATCCGCCTCAGCCTATGGCTTCGGCAGATAACATGGCCTTGGTCTTGATAATTTGTGATATCATGCTCAACCTCATCCAATATTGTTAAATGTTTGTTTTGGAACTTTTTTCATAGCAGGTCAATTATTTACCAATTAGTCCTCGAGTCCGAATGGTCTACGAGTCAATAGCCACTGAGGCCGAAGGCCGAAGGCCGAATGGGCTATTGACTCGTAGGCCATGAAGGTGAGAGGTCTAATTGTTTTAGTAAAAACCTACTAATCGGTCTAATAAAAGGATGAAAAAAGTTTTGGATTTTGTTTTGAATTTTTTTTTTTTTTTTGGTATTCAAAACTGGTGCTTTTCACTACTAGAGGTCTATCACTAATAGACCCCTAGTAGCTCAGCCAATCACAGGGCTCAATTGGTGATAGACCATTAGTAGGTTTTTTCTAATGTGTATTAGTAATGCTGGCTTACCTTTACTGTATATACTTCAGACTTTTCTTCAAGACTGCAAAGGAAAGAGTACAGAAATACTTTAAAGACAACAAGAAGGTAAGTCAAGTAATGAACCAGTCAGGGAGAGGGTGGGAAAGGAGGAAAGGGATGGGAGCAAGAAACCAGAGGAAGGTGGGAGAAGTTAGGGGAAGAGGAAGGGACAGATTAGAAGGAAAGGAGGGAGGGAGGATGATGGTGGAATGGATAGAGGGAAGGGATGGTCAGGAGAGAAGGGATCAGAGGAATAGGTGGGAAAAGTTAGGGGAAGAGGAAGGCACAGATTGGAAGGAAAGGAGGGAGGGAGGATGAGAGTGGAATGGATAGAGCTAAGGGACCTGGAGAAGATAAAATAGCTGGAATATGTTAGAGGGAAGAAAGGAAAGATTGGGAGGGATGGAAGGACACATTAGGAGGAGGGATTTATATATTGGGAAGGTAGGGTGGATTAATGGTGGATAGATGGGATTGGAAAACAAACTACATTAATGGCACTGAGGGAATTATAAATTAGGGAAAAGGATGATGAGATAGGCTAGGAAATGAGGATCCAAAAATGTCTATGGAGGAAGAGGTTACAGTGGATAAATCGTGGTAGAAATGAAGTATTGTTTACTTATGCTGTGTGTATCAGGGTACTATTACCACAAGAGTCTTCCATCCCTCATTTCCCAGGATCAACACGAGTCAATTACCCTGTATGCTGCTGGCCATAATTTTTTGTCTTATCATTATTAGGATCCCAAGGATCCAGGTTGGCTTTGGTTAAGATTCATTCTTTTCCCAGCCATCTTCATTACCATATGGTATGCACAGGTAAATATGATTTATTGATGTGACCACATACGAACTCTACTGGTTAAAATACATTATTTCTTACCATTGCTAAATGATCAAGTAAAGGTGCGTTACTACGGGCGACAAATTCGTGCAACTTGTCGCGCAACATTGCTGCGTTGCAAGTTGTAGAGAGAATCTATAACTACTCCTTCAACAACACAATGTCACTGTTGCGCAAAGTAGAAGCTCTCTCTATTCTTTGCATCATTGAAAATTTGTTGCGCGTGAGGTGGTAATACGAGCAACATTCTCTCTGCATCTCACAACGCAGCAATGTTGCGCGACAAGTTGCACGAATTGCCTGTATGCATGGCATTTTTTGACCCAATAACACTGCGTGAGATCGTATGATTGAAACGGCATGGCACTGTCACAGTGCGGAATGGACGAATTTTCCAACCTATCATTGCGCGTGAGACCACTGCTTGTCCAATCAAAACGCTCGTACACTGCGCCGTTACGGTGTCGGCATCTCCATACCGTGTGCTTTCACAGTCATTCGAAATGTGGTCTAACCAAGCACCCTACACGCCGTGGGATTTTGTGAAACGTCTCGCCTCTACGATACTTATATTGAAGCTACTCATTGCTTTGAAACTCTAATGCTCTATGCCAGGCTTGAAATGTAGAAACATAGAAATGTAGGAGGTGAATCATACTGTCACTTATGTTATTCTGTTTGTCTTAGTTAACGTGGCTGGCTAACCACTTGCTATTGTCTTGCTTGTCTGCTATTTTCATGGGCTGGATTGGTGCACTTATTGCCATGAGTATCGTTCATGATTCTAGGTAAGGCCGACCTTCTGGGTAGTCTAACACCGTTTCTTTATTGCTTCAAGTCTTACGCATGTTA
Source organism: Anthopleura sola (assembly GCA_023349425.1). Lineage (NCBI taxonomy): Eukaryota > Metazoa > Cnidaria > Anthozoa > Actiniaria > Actiniidae > Anthopleura > Anthopleura sola. The sequence continues at coordinate 12,209,130 of JALHLI010000001.1, forward strand.
AATCCCACTCTTGAATTACATTCTCTTATACATGATCCTTGTAATCAAAGACCCTAGTCTTGCAATGAATTTGGTCTACCACAGCATTCCAATGCTCATGAAGCGGAATCTTCATGGCATAGAATTTACGCATGGGGGACCACGCTGGGTTTATTTTGCGCATGATTCTAGTTTCTATTTATCTGTGTCGCAATCCTGCCCGGAAATGCGGTGCTTATTGAACTCGAATCTTTACGGCATAGGATCTGTACCAGGCTGTTGTTTGCGCATGATTCTGTGTCGCAGCCTTGCACGAAATTCCGTTGTTTATTGAACTCGACCCTTCATGCAATAGAGCTTTGTGCATGGCTTCAATAATCACTGAACATATTAAATGCCACTTCCCTTGTTGATGATTCTTGTAATCAGTATATGCGTTCCAACCATGACAAGGATTCCGACAAACATTGAATTCGGGTCTTCAATAAATTGGGATTTTCACATGGTTTCAATAATCGTGGAATTTAGTCATTCATTGCTGCTTCCCTTGCTATTATCATCGCTTAGCAGCGTCCCTATCTTGGCGTGTTTTGTAATTCTACTCTTGAATCACTAGTAAATTTATTGACGTTACTAAGCATTAACACAAAGCTTTTTTGTGACTTTTTACAGTCATTTTGCTGTGACTCACTCGCCATGGGTATGGAAGATGCTCGGCATGGGAGCGCACAACATTTTACTTGGCTGCTCGTACTATGTCTGGATTTTGCAGGTAAATTAGAGCATCTTCTTCAAATTTAATGTGTGTCACTCTGCAAACGACGTCGAGCTTCAAGCTTACTAACCCTTCCATTGAATTGTTGGGTTTCAATCAGCTGATAAAAGTCTTTGAATCTCATTATCTGCTCCAAATGGTAGTCAAATACTGGCCACAATATGCTGACAGTCAGAAAGAGAATTATTGAATACTTGCGGTTCAGCTGATGAACATTCCGCACGAGACAGGAAATGACGTCAAGTGAAAACTCAAGGAATCCTGTTGGTAGAACTGTTTATGTTTGGGGGAAGAAGAAAAGCGAAGAATATGAAAAACATTCGAAGCTCAGAGAGAGAATCGACAAATAACTCTCTTCATATGCGGCAAACAAGTTCAGGAATTAAATCTGAGCCTCGTGATTCTGGTGTCAAAATCTTTTTCATGTCACATCTTTTTGTTGTCTTTGTAGCACACTTTTGGCCACCATCCATACACTAATGTTGATGGCGCGGATCCAGACATCGCAACTTCTGAAAAGGTATGAATTTGTTGCTAGTTCGTAAAGTCTCATGATCAACGAATTAACTCGTGTTCGTGTCTTGTGGTCTCACCTTGAAATCCTTCAAATTTTATCGATACCCTGAAACAACCTCTTGGCTGATCAAAGTCAGGGCACGGCTAACTCATAGATCGAATTGGAATTTAGCGCGTTAGGTTTTGCTCCATGCATTTCTTATCTAATAGATGAATCTTTTTTGATCTGTCTACAGCATGCAGATATTCGCCGAATCAAGGATACCCAGGGGTGGATCCCTCCGTATTTTTATCAACATATCTACGCCCCCCTGATCTACGGCGTGGTAAGCATGACTATCATTACTCAATATTCATCATATCAGCACGATACGAGGCTTTCATTTGTGAGAACAGGGGGTGTCAAAATTGTGGAGGGGCTGCGTTATCATTTTTGAGGGATGGAGGGGGTTGGAGGTGGAAAAGGATGAGGACGGTAGGGGAGGAGGAAAAGAAGTTGCAAGATTTAGATGTCATGTACGTACGGGAGGGGGAGTGGGGTTTGAAAGATGCCTCTACCATACGGATTTAACACCCTGCCCCTGAGGGATCCCCGTTACTCAGTATCCTAATCGATTCTCATCATTCGAGTTATCATCGTTGTCATCAGGGGGCGTATCCAGAAATTTGCAATGCGGTTTGTCCGAAATAAAAAAAGGACGATAAAGTGATGTCATCAATAATCCTGATCTGACTTATTTTGTACTTACCATTTAAATGGGGGGAGGTGTCCGGTGCACCGCAGGACACCCCCTGGATCCACTCCTGGTCATAACCATCATCGAGTAAAGCCATTCTATTTATTCTGTTAGCTTTCTTTAAAAACAAGATTGCAAGACATTGTCGTGGTATTCAAAAGGCACAACAGTAAGTAGCTTTAAAAACATTGAGTTGCACAGTATATTTATCCAAGAGTCCAGATAATGCCCAAAAGTAGTGGTGGGATTGTTGGAGGATTTATGAAGGAAGAAAAAATTAAAAAGGTGGAAGAAAGGGAGGAAGGAATAGAGAGAAGGAAAAAAGAAAGCAAGGAAAGAAGACAAAAAGGAAGAAAGGAAGAAGGGAGGGAGGGGGAGTAGAAAGGGAATGGAGGAAAGAAAGAACAAACGAACAAAGTGTTATAATACTAAGAAGTATTACCTTCATGAGCATTAGATTTAGAACTGAAAAAGCTTTTGGTGCGATCACCCTATGGATTATGAACACCACCAAACAGTGGTATCTGACATCTCTCACTAATGGATGAAGTGTAATGCCTTCACTTCGGAACCTGAGATAACAATGTAAATGTATTATTTTTTTCAGGTACAATGTCTATGAACAGGTTGCCTACGTCGACTCTGGTATTTTTCTACGCTGGAAAGCTAATCTTTGTGACGTACAAGTTCATCATTCCTTTATTCTTTTTACCATTAAAACAAGTGGTAAGGAAAGATTTTATAGCTATTTTTCTGGGTTTGTAGAGGGATGTCAGACATAGCAACCTTTCCTGTAACATTGCGCACCACATCACAGGTAGGTAACAGGGTTTGTAGAGGGATGTCACACGTAGCAACCTCTCCTGTAACATTGCGCACCACATCACAGGTAGGTAACAGGGTTTGTAGACGGATGTCACACGTAGCAACCTCTCCTGTAACATTGCGCACCACATCACAGGTAGGTAACAGGGTTTGTAGAGGGATGTCACACGTAGCAACCTCTCCTGTGACATTGCGCACCACATCACAGGTATACCTACAGGGTTTGTATCCCGATTATTTAGACATAGCTTTACACATGTTGCGCATTTTTTAACCTTCAAAAGAACTTGACCAATTAATCTTTTTGATGCAGATTCTACTTAACGTTCTAACTGATGCAATGGCAAGTTACTGGCTGGCGCTAATTTTCCAGATTTCTCATGTTGTTAGCGAGGTTAGTAAAAATATAAAAATTGACAATAATGCTTGATTGTGCGCTTTGTTCTTCATACATTCCCCTTGATAGACTACTTGCACGTGACTCCAAAGCAGCTCAATTTGGAGAACAAAACAAAAGAATTTCAGTATCCGGTGCTGCAAGTGTTCTTTACAAATAAAACTGACTGACTTCTTTAAAATAGTCCCCTTCACAGTTCCCCACACCATCTTCAAAGGTAGCCGGGCCTTTGCATCGAAGTGAGCTTGCAATGATAGAGACGTGAATAATTGTTCAAGTGATAAAAATGGTCTCTATCATTGCAAACTCGGCCCGGCTACCTTTCAAGATGGCGCAGGGGACTGTGAAGGGGACCATTACTTACCATCAATTACGATGTCTTGGATCAAAAATCCTTTTCCTTGTTTGATAGGTGGATTGGCCTCTGCCTGACAAAGACAATCGAATCAATCAAGACTGGTAAGGAATTATGTAGTTATAATAATACAAGTTCGTCTTTACCATCTCATTATTCTCTTGAGTATTATTTCTTTGCTAAAACCTGCAGGATACGAAAAAGTAGGTTATGTGGAGCACATAAAATAAAGGGTTTTTTTTGGAATGTTTATACCCGAGGTGTTTACTATTGAATTAGTAGAGGGAATATTGTAGTCATTGAGCCCTCATCTTTAAGGCTTGAAATTTTATCGATTCCCTGGAACAGCATCTGGGCTGATCAAAGTCAGGGTACAGCTAACGCACAGATCGAGCCCTGAAACAACCTGATCAAAGTCAGGGTACAGCTAACGCACAGATCGAGCCCTGAAACAACCTGATCAAAGTCAGGGTACAGCTAACGCACAGATCGAGCCCTGAAACAACCTGATCAAAGTCAGGGTACAGCTAACGCACAGATCGAGCCCTGAAACAACCTGATCAAAGTCAGGGTACGCTAACGCACAGATCGGATTGGAATTTAGCGCGTTAGGTTTTGCGGAGGAAGGAAAACCGGAGAATCAAGGAAGAGACCAAAAAAATGAACTATGCTCACATGTGATGCCGAGTCTAGGATTCTAACCCGAGACCTCAGAGGTGAGAGGCGAGTGCAGTAATGCTACACCACCCTTGATTCCCTCAAAAAAGCTTTGAAGAAGCAAGAAAATAAAACAAGACGCTCCACCTACATAAGACCTAGAATCTATACAAAGAAATACGCGCTAGAAATTTCCCAATTAATTGAAATATAAATCATTTGTGATTCCTCTTTTTCAGGGCAGAGCTCCAGATCCTTACGACACTCGATTATGCAACCGACAACTGGTTCTGGAACGTATTCACTGGTAAATCCCATTTAATCAATGTTTCCCACTCTTACGATAACCATTTTTATAGGAAGCCCTTTCAATGTTACGGCATGTCGTACCGTGTACATGTTGTAAGTCAGGGTACCTACACTCTTACGATAACCATTTTTATAGGAAGCCCTTTTCAATGTTATGGCATGTCGTACCGTGTACATGCTGTAAGTCAGTACCTTACACTCTTACGATAACCATTTCATAGGAAGCCCTTTCAATGTTACGGCATGCCGTACCGTGTACATGTTGTAAGTCAGTACCTTATGCTTCCCACTTATTGTTTTACTTACCAGGTGCTCTCAACCATCAAACCACCCATCATCTGTTCCCAAGCATCAGCCAGGTCCATTACCCTCAGATCACGCCTATAGTACGCAAAACCTGTGAAGAATTCAACCTTCGTTACAACTACATTCCTACATTCACCAAGGCTCTTGGCGCGCACATCGGTCACTTGAAGAGACTGGGTCAAAATGAAAAAAACTCGATGGCCGGTTAGGAGCGCAAGACAACTTGATGTAAGAATGAAGAATCACAGAAAAACTAGATAATTTGGTTCGATTTCCTTAGCGTATTTATTAAGTTTTCAATTTGTTAAAGTTGCACGTAATAAATAGTTAAATAGTAGGTTGTATTTTTAGTAAACCCTTCACATCCGGCGCGTAATTTTTCCCATATCGAAACTATTGTGAATAAGCTTCTTTGTTTGAGTTGCGTCATATTCTTCTACTGAGCTTGTTTAAAAGTGTTTAGCAGAAAGTAATAATACGTAATAGAATGGTATGTTGTTTAAAAAGGGAAGACACTACGCCTAATAAAAATAGGTCTCTTTTGAAGGTTGAGTGCGGTTAGCGAAACGTAAAGCACAATGAATAGACCCTTATCGAATATGACGCCGATGAAGTCAACGTCAAACGAGGATAGATCCTGGGATGTCCCGGATGTTGTGAGTGTAACCTTGTTGTTTTGACTCTTCCGAGTTCGTTTCGACTGACATATTTTTTCAGGGGTTTTTTTTTTCATGTGGAAAGCTGTTTTTAATTGATAAGAATTTTCTCCAACCATCGACTATGTAAGAAATAGATAACATAAGACGGCCAATCCTCGTTTGACGTCATCGGCGCCATATTCGGAAAGGATCTATAGGATTGACATAATTTGTTTCTATTCGAAATGCACCGGGCCATTTGAATCATACTTTATGATCATGGACTTTCTGTCACAGAAAGGTTAGACTGAGTTGTAATATATAGTTGTAATGCATAATTTATCACCATGTAAGATAAAACAAATAAACGTATAAAATATAAAAGATTTTGTATATCCTTAAATAAACTTACGAAGGATGAGTCGTGCTGTGACAGTACGATACCTTGTCCAATCACCATGTATCTTACGCACTTCCTGTAGATAAGTAGAAAGTGCAATGTGATTGGCTCATTGGAGTTTCTGTTTGTTTGTCCTTCGGTTCCCTTGTCTTCTCTTTTCTTCTCTTCTCCTTTTCTTTTCTCCTTCACTTCGTTTCTCTTCCCTTTCCTTCTCTTCTTTTCCTTTCTCAACTTCCCTTCCCCTCTTTTCAAAATAACAAAAGAAACCAGAAGGAATAACTTAAAATTGGAGGGAACCTTTTATATTTACTCGTTACTGCGATTCTCAATATTCTGCGAACTCAGACATTTCAATGGCTTTTTGTGAAATTGGTTTTTCGCTGCCGTCAATCAAAACTAATCAGTCGGTACCTTTTATGTTGTTGACTGGCGGCAGCGAAAAACCAAATTCCAACGGGAAATTCGCAACTCCCGAGTTCGTAGGATATTGAGAATCGCAGTAAGCGCCGCAAAATATCAGAGTCAGAAAGTCTGCCTCTGATATTTTGCGGCGCTTAACGAGTAAATACGGCAACTGTTTCCATAACAAAATGATTTTTTATAATTCTGCTTACCCTGTTTAATCGATGTTGGTGGTATTTGCCGGTTTTTGGCAAGGTTCCGGCTTTGTTATCTAACACTGAGACACACCGACAGGTCTTTACCAAAACACCGTGGAATTTAATGTCTGGCATTCATGAAACCAAGACCACCTTGACTGGAATTCCTTTGGTTGTGACCTTGACTCAAACAAAATGTAAGAGACAGTTCAGTTAACATTAAAAAGTATACAAAAAGTTTTGAGCGGGGCTAGCTTTTGCCGTGGGTGTTTTTATTCGTATCATTTTCTTTCATATCATTTTCTTCTGTTCTGTTCTGTTCTGTTCTGTTCTGTTCTGTTCTGTTCTGTTCTGTTCTGTTCTGTTCTGTTCTGTTCTGTTCTGTTCTGTTCTGTTCTGTTCTGTTCTGTTCTGTTCTGTTCTGTTCTGTTCTGTTCTGTTCTGTTCTGTTCTGTTCTGTTCTGTTCTGTTCTGTTCTGTTCTGTTCTGTTCTGTTCTGTTCTGTTCTGTTCTGTTCTGTTCTGTTCTGTTCTGTTCTGTTCTGTTCTGTTCTGTTCTGTTCTGTTCTGTTCTGTTCTGTTCTGTTCTGTTCTGTTCTGTTCTGTTCTGTTCTGTTCTGTTCTGTTCTGTTCTGTTCTGTTCTGTTCTGTTCTGTTCTGTTCTGTTCTGTTCTGTTCTGTTCTGTTCTGTTCTGTTCTGTTCTGTTCTGTTCTGTTCTGTTCTGTTCTGTTCTGTTCTGTTCTGTTCTGTTCTGTTCTGTTCTGTTCTGTTCTGTTCTGTTCTGTTCTGTTCTGTTCTGTTCTGTTCTGTTCTGTTCTGTTCTGTTCTGTTCTGTTCTGTTCTGTTCTGTTCTGTTTTGCTTTTTTCTTTCCATGTTTTTTTATTTTATTTTCATATTTATATCGATGTGATAATGATGGTATATAGACCTAAAAATGTTTCGGCTCAAAACTTATCGAAAGAAAATAACATTATTTTTTGTGAAACATCGAAAAACTATGCCCAAACTCGTAATTGTCTATTTTCAATTCTGACAAACAGCACTGCCCTTGACCTGTCTTAAATTTATTATTTAATCTAATTTAACCTATTCTTTAATTTCCTCTTCTGCAGAAGGTCGAATTTTCTGCTCACTCACATTCTTCATTTCCATAGTATTATTTCCCAGTGAAGACCGACTTTAAGATTTAACATTATTCTAATATCAAGCCATCAATACAGTATTGCGCTTATTATGCCTCAAATATTGACATGTCATCGCTCGTCAATAGCTCAGTGTTGCTGGTCTTTTGATGTGATGCTGTGGTCCCGCACGAGCCCCTTTGCGACTCATTCTCATATCATATCAATCGAATCGGCATCTATTAAAGAGATACTATCACACGACAAGATATCTAACTCTAAATTCATTTATAAGTAGTTCTCGTGATAGATATGTACAAGTAATTGTTGTGATAACGGACGCGACTCATTTCGCGTGACTTGCGCATCCTTGACATAAACTGAAATGGTGCCTCTTAAAAGCTATTACAAAATGATTAAAGTATTTCCGTCAATTTATTCCCAAACTTGGAGCCTGAATCTCTGCAAAACTACATCTGGATCGCATCTTCTTAGCCCTCTTTGACCCTTCGTCAGGCAGAAATGAAAGAATGAAGGGTGCCCTTAACCCAATTGATCGCTTAACCTTTTCTATCCTTGGAATTCCAACGCAGTCTCTCGTCAATTGATTGAGATAATTCCAAGTAGTTGGGTGGTTTTGCAATAGTGTATTGTACGAGGACGAAACAGCTCTGAAGAAGAGAGTCTAAAGATGAGCGCAATCTGTTTGACCGCGGTAGTTATGATGATGGTGTTTCTTGTGGAGTCTTCCTATGGACGAAGTGTGTCACCTCAACCATCCAACATGTCACAAAACGCATCAGGTAAGTGGTCGTTTCCTCCTGTTTAACGAAAAAACACATCTGAAAACACTTGAAATAAGCTAGAAGCCAGGACTAATGTTCATAAAGGCTTTGCGTCTGAAAAAATCACGTTGAATCTAATCCTAAAATGTGCCTATGAGCACAAACTAGAGACATTATAAACTAACACGAACTCTTGTTTCCTCATTAAAGTTTTTCAGTGTTGATTAATTTGGAAATCATTCTTTCAATGAATTTAAACCGCGGTTATTGCTTAATCAAGTTTCAGATTAACTTTTATCTTAAAAAAACTATCTTATTTGCAAATATGCCTGGCACATGTGTGTGGTGCGTTCTTAACTTTTATAGTAATAACTGTGAAATGCACGCACGATGATTTCCAATGGTCATAAGAATGAAGTCCTATATATGGTCCTCTGTCCTTTACAAAACTTCTCGCCATTATCTTTATTCTGCACTGCATTTTTTCTCCTAATAAGCAAGATTCAAGTATCCATGTCTTAAAGGAAGAATAAGAAATATTATAAAACTTGGAAGGGTTTAAAATTACTGGAAGTTTGGAGGTTGCTTTTTGTATTTTATGATATACATAAAATCCATGAGAAGTTGTCAGCAAATACTCAAGAACTTCTTCAACCAAGGTCGCTCGCGCGTAGGACAAGAAAGATCGCCACTCATAGTTTAGCAGCATTTACATGTACTATATTAGAAGTTTGGACTGACTTGAGAGCCCTATTCTTTTTGTTATATTTTGAGATGAGTGCATAGCATACAAACCCTACTATTTTGAACAGAAATTTGTCAGCATTGCTTAGGATCTCGTTCGATTACGGCCGTCCTAAAAAAATGTCCTTTAAATTTTTTACGAGGGTAGCACTTAATAGCTCTCGTTTCGTGTTGGAATTGGAATTTAGAAGTTGATTTTTGTGGAGGGAGTAAAACCGGAGGACCCGGAGATAAACCCTCCAAGCACAGGAGAGAACCAACTAGAAACTCTACTCAAATACAACACCGAGGCCTAAGGTTTGTGAATGCTCTCTCACCGCTACGCCACTCGTGCTTCCCAAGGACAAGGAAGAACAAGAAACCATGCAAAATGTAGAAGTCTTCAAAATTATTCGAGGGTTTGGATGACATTTTAGTTGTTATCTCTTGAGATAATATTGGCATAAACCCAATGTTATACTAATAATTCTTACAGAAAACTTGTCAGCATTGCTCAGAAACTTATTCATTCAAGATCGCTCGAGTAGGACAAGAAGCATAGGTCAAGATGATAGACAAATTGATGGCTCTTTGTCTGTGGAATTGTCTGCAATTGAGCCTGCTGTTTTTTCGATTATGAGCGATCAATTTGGAGATAAATGGAAGCTGCCTTGGGCTTAGACAGCTAAAATGACTCTAATTTCGCCTCGCCACTACATAATCTCCACCTAAGGATAGGATTGTCTGGAAATACCTTGAGCTTAAGACTTTTTTCCATGCTTGTAAGGTTTCAGTGACGCCGCTAAGGTCCAGCCCAGAGCTGGGAGAGAGCATTCACACCGCATAGAAATTTCCATCCCACATCTCCACGCGATGTCCATACATCAACAATAGAGAGAAATATTTAGCAGCATATGCAGAGCTCTTATATAATCCCCTGGCCAAATATTCCAAATTTTTTTTCCACTTTTCGTGTCGAAAATAAGAAACGAAATGGATTTTTAGGAGAGTTCATTTCCACCTTGTCTTCCCTTCACGTCTAATTTCCATAAGTTTAATGTCCGAGAAATGTTCTGGTATTGTTTTGTATGATTACTGTTATGGATTTCAAATCCATTGAATCAGTCCTTAGTTACAGCTTTACGAATCACAGGGCTTCAAGTGCCTCTATATTTCCTATATTTTATTTTCTAAGTTCTCCTTTATAGTTCGTAAATGTCCTATAATTCCTATAATTTTATTCAGAAAAGAAAAGGAAAAAATATTATCAAGCTCATCAACTTTGGTACCGGTGGAAGGGAAATAAAAATTAACTTAAAAAATATAGGAAATATAAAGACACTTGAAGCCCTGGAATCATCAGAATGCTACGTTTGCTTTGGGTCATCTCCACTTCCCCTCCGCCGGAAAAATGCACCATTTTTTGAGAGAATCCTGTCTTCTGTTTCTATTGGCAACGTGCGCGTCATGTGTCGGCTCACTGGTCAAATACAAATCATTCAATCGAGGCTACAAGGTACAAAGTTGAATACTGAATCCTTTGAAACTATTTTGGAGCCTCTAATGTATGTTTTGTGTTTGACCAGTGTACCGATGTATGGAAAGTGGTGAATAAGGCCCAGCTCAGACATCGAACTTTAGCCGCGTCGAATCGAATTGCCTTTGAGGTCGAGCGCGCGCTATCTTCAGTCCTGGAAAGTAGTAGAAGTTTGTTGACCAAACTTAAGAAATATAGGGCGCTTTCCATTCGATAAAAAATTCCGGAATTTTCGGTTTAAGATTGAATGGAACAAAAAAAAGAACCCGGAAATTTACGGATAAGTCTTGAGGTATTCCTCTTTCCCAGAAGTTCCGGAAATTTCGAGAAATGTGCGTTCCATTTATGGTTCACTTCCCATTTGATGAAATTTTTGGCTTAAATTTCAATGGAACTGGAAAAAAACTTAGAACTTCCGCAATTCTTTAACAGGATGCCTGTGGGAAAAAACCACATAACCTAACTGGTTCGTGAACTGTTCCACACGACCAAAGAAAAGCGCCCCATATAGTCTCCTTGCGCTAAGCAAGAGAGCTGGTGTCTTATATGGCAGTTCTCGACGTTTTCTTAGCCGCTGGCCTCAAAGGCAATCCGAATCGAGGCGGCAAAAGTTTGACATCTGAACGGGGCCTCACTTGACAGGCTTAGAAGAGGTCAAAGAGTTTTTGAGAGGGACACCCTTTATCTTATCGACACCCTGTCGGGAAGTCTTCTTCAAATCAATATTAATGACCACACTTTCGTTTGATTGAACCCAGCCATAAGAAATGCTATAATATAATCCAACCAAGCTATTTTTAGAAAGGGTATTTGACATGCGAAACTGTCTCAGAGAATCGTTTAAATCAATATCCTTCTTTCTTTGTTCAGGTCAGAATTTCACTAACACCTCATCTGGAAATCAAAACAAACCGAAAATTAAGAAGCAGCAAGAAGTAACAAGGTAAGAATCAGCATTTTTCTGTTGAGTTATAACTACAATCTTAATACTAACATCTGATCATAGAGGCAGCTGGTCTTCAGTACTTTACCAAGGATTTCACTTAGAAGCCGGCAACCTGCGAACTCCAGCGTCTACTTTCCGTATCCCAGCCGCCTATTTTTGGCATTCTATGTCCCAAGTGTACGGCCACTTCGGCATTGATACAGATAACTAATCAAGTCAACGATTCGCCTACTTGAAATTGTAATGAAATTCCTGTCTTTACTCTTCACCCAACGGATAGCCCTCGAAAAAGCTAGTGTCAACTTGTCAAACTTGGCAGGCAAAAATGAAAGATTGAATCTATCATCTTAGTGATTGAAAGGTTACAATCTTAATTATCGCAATGATAGGCCCAGAATACTCAAAGAATGCAGTAAATTTCCAACAAGTTGGTGTACTGATAACGAGATGTCGCCAATCATTTGGCGGGAATTATGGTTCAGTAACCACGTGACATACAAGGCAAGAAAAGGATCACGTGATCTACCAACACATTCATGTCACAGCAGTGCGAACTTTGAAAACAAAATTTTACTGATCATTTTACGGGAACTATAGTTGGCAATATCCACGTGACCTTAAAGGCAGCAATATAGCCACCACGTGACCTAGAAGGCAGCAATAGCCACGTGACCTAGAAGGCAGCAATAGCCACGTGACCTAGTAGTGTTTGTCCAAGTATTGCAATTTTTAATAGCTGTTATTATGGATGCATGCAAATGAGATATTCTTTTGTTTTAAGAATCATACAAATGAGGCTATCGGGCCCGGCGATAGACGCATCAAGAGTTCCGCGCTGCTGCTCAATGCGCATGCTCAGGGGATTAAAAAGTGGGATAATATTTTGTATGATATGCAATTTTTCGGTATATTTGATTCAGAATTCGCTTAACGGTACGTGATCTTAAAGATCTAGTGAAAATTGTACTTGACAAGAAAGATACAACTGAAATATAGCATATTTTACAAATTTTATCCCACTTTTTAATCCCCTGAGCATGCCGCATAGAGCAGTAGCGCGGAACTCTTGATCCGTGTATACAATGCTTGTTGTCTCATTTGCATCTCTTTGCATGCATCCGTAATAACAGCTATTACATTGATTATCTGTTTTAGGTGTTCTCCTGCATTTCAGCTGCCCAATACGACTTCGATATGTCATCGATATTTCAACCACAGCACCAGTCTATGTAACCCCTCCATACCAAGAGACACGCCCTTGCACGCCAACAAGGCGGAACAAAAGATCAGAGAGTACAAGCTTAAATCTGTTCGGATCAAGCCCGAGTTCTTTAAAAATTCTCTTCCAAACCCTGCAACTCTACTGCGGAAGCGCTGTTTTCAAATCATCCAGGATATGTACTGTCATTACTATTTCCCGCGCTGTGATGTGACGTCAAGTACTCCTCAGCCCCAGGCCATTTGCAGGTAGGTAGGAATAAGGAGGAGAATCTTATCCTGATTTGGTAGACAAATTCAAATAGTTGACATCTTACTTACATTTGACTGATAACAAACAACACCCTCGTGGTAATGGGGTGACTCAATCATAGTGTACGTATCCCATGACCAGAAATAGCGGACATCCAGGTGTCCGATGCACGCACGAACCGACCAATCACAGCGCGCTTCGATGCTTAGCCAAGAGGCCCTAGCTCCAAGTCTCTTTCTGATACGAAAACACGCGTTTCCAAAAATTTAGAGAGAAAAGTTGAAGAATATGTGACGCATAAAAAAGTAAAGCAAATCATTCCCGTCCATCTACTGAACTTCTGCGAGATATATGACTTTTAAGACTTGAGCTGTCTATCTCGGTTAACATTTCTGTTATTATAGACAGCCTGTACCTAACTTCCTGGTAAAAATGTTCACTGTATTGTATTGTGTATTTATGGGCCACTAGTTTATCAGTGACTTAGAGTTACTGTTATGTGTTTACCCAAATAAAGTCGTTATTATTATTATTGTAAAATATGTCATAAGAGGTACTAAATAACGCATATGTCTATGTCTATGGGCGAAAGGCCGCTCGAATTAAAACAACAATCCTTTTCGCGCTTAGTTTTTCGGATGACCTTTAAGCCTGCGATGCAAGGATAAGCATAACGATATACGCAAGCGCAGATAGTACTTTAAGTATAACTGAATGTTTTATTCTGTCCAAACTTAAAAGGGTTAACTTATCGTAAAAGGCTATCTTCGTGGCCTGTGTATTTCGTTATGCTTATGCTTGTGTCGTTAGTTTGAACCAGGGTAAACACTTGTTTCCATAGCCCAAACTGCCCTTCATCGAGAAAGGACTAGAATCGGTTCTAGGGTTGGTTAGGTTTAGGGTAAGGTTCAAGGTTAAATTCCAGTCCTCCAAGAGGCTCTCGATGAAGGGTAGTTTGGGCTATGGAAACAAGCGTTTATCGTGATTCAGGCTGTTCAAAAATACTGATGAATGTATGGGCTTCAAAACTAAATGTTCCATATCAATAATAAACAATGTCGTACGTATTATTGGTGCCAACCTCTTAATGAAAATTATAGTCCAGGTTTTATAAACAGTTGTGTGCCATTTTGTTTGTTAAATAGAGGCCGCACGAAGTATTCAAAAGTAGTATTCAAAGCAACAAGGAATAACTGCCATACTTATTCTGTAATTCAAACGTAGTACTTACTTGTGCTTAGCGTCTCGTGCTAGAGTTGAGTTGCATGGATCCTTCGCTGACAACCTCTCAAAAGTTTCCTTAGTTTACGATGTCTAATTCTGTTTTAAAAGACTTTCCAGGATGAATATAGCAAGGCCGCCAAGCATCAGTTAAATAAGCTGTATTCCTAGTTTTTAAATATTCATGTTTCGACCTATGAGTAATGATAAACGACTAGTGAAACTCCGAAAGAAGTCTTCATTATTTCCATCATTTCTACTAACGACCGCCATGTTTACTAAGCCTTTGTAGCCTTGCAATTATCATTGTTATACCACTGTGCAAAGAAACTGAAGGCCCATACGAAGCGTAATAAATTCTGTATCGACCCCTTGCAGCACGCCGGAATGCAACTCAATTTGGACGACAAAACAATGGGTTTCAATTCTTAGGAAATTGAAATTCTCTTGCCTTTTTTGTCCTCCTAATTGAGCTGCTTTGACGTTAGCCTGCGTATAGGGCCGCTACGCATGCTACTTTGACGTCACGTGAAATGGGTCGAAAGAAGTTGTGACGTATTTCCGGGTCCAACTGCTCATAAAAACCGCTAAAATAAAGCGAAATGATTTAACCTCCACCTGAAACAATTAGAACTTTGGACAACAAATCCTGTCATGAAGTGAAAAGAATGAAAAATCTTTATAAAACTGCTTTTCGTTTTGGACCCGGAAGTCGTTTCTTCCCTCACTTAAAAGCTCTATTGTGATCAGATATGTTGGTTGTTTTTTAGAGAAGCGTGCGAGATGTTGAACTTCATGTGTAAGCCTGCCTGGCTCCAACTAATGTATAAATACCCTGGGGTCACGTGGTACGCGCAGGATGAAATCGGTGAGAAGATGCACGAACACGAGACGTTTGAGAGCTACAAGCGGAAAAATATCCTTATGAAGTGCAGCGGACTTCCACGGATGGACGGACCGAACATACCTGAATGTTACATTCCAAAAGACCTCCTCTGTAAGCTATTATGTGCCTATTTTATTTTCTTGCCATTTCACTCTTTTCAATCATGAATGTCTTCTTCAGAGCAGTATTTTTATTACTATGAAAAACGTACGGCACTAACCGCGCCTTGCTGTGACCGTGTCAGTGCCGTGCCGTGTATGAAAACATTGGACATTCCGTGCAGTGTGTACGCCGCGCCGTAACCGTGCCGTGACTCATACGAAATCTGCTCAATAATAACCTATCATGATATGCAGTGGAGAATATATCTTGCCTATTATCCTCTAAGGAGAGATTATCGAACATCTAGGCTTGGATGAGTCCATGAATCTATAATTAGATCAGAGAGCTGGACCTTTTGAGATGATACGACATTTTTTAGAGTTTGATGTTTTAAAGTTGCAGTTTTTTTGAGTTAAAAACTTGAATGAAATACAATAAAAGGCCTCTGGGGGTAACAGCTATTCAACATGCAATAGCCAGATGGTCGAGTTTAAGTGAACTTAGACTTACTTTAGAGTATATTAAATCTGTCGAAATGATCAAGTTTTCTATTTTCTTTCAGATGACAAGACAATGATCGAAATAGGCAATGGTAAGTCGCTTAGTTCCTTCAAGCGTCAGGAGGGCTCTATTAGCCGTGCTGAGGTTTAGGGGAGAACTGGGCCGAGTTGGCATTACAGTGCATTATGGGACTGTTTTAGGGGATGAAATAGACGCCATCTTGGCAATATTTTCCTCTAAACAGTCGCACAATGCACTGCAATGCCAGCTCGACCCTGATATTTCTTCAACCTCGGAACAACTAATAGCAGATATTAGAGTCACATTCTATTGCCTTCAAACAATTGTTTCAAGTAGAGACATTTGGGTCAACAATACAGAAAAATATATGTATAAAAACTGACCCAAATGCCACGACTTGAAGCAATTGTTTGAAAGCCACATGACAGAGTGTAGCTTTGATATCTGCTCGATATTTATACCCCTATATTACTGTTCAATCACGTATTTTACCTAAACATATCTAGCCCCTTTCAATACATACCGTCTATATATTTAAAATCAACACTCTGCGTACTAGGAACTTCCCAGGATTGTTTCTATGGTAACGGTTTCGCCTATCGAGGAAACGTTTCTTACACCCAATCAGGCTACGAGTGTCAATCATGGTCAGAACAATGTCCTCATCGCCACTTCAGGACGCCAGCGAACTACAAAGAACTGATTGGAGCGGGCAATACATGTAGAAACCCTGGTCATCAGGCCCCTTTCGGTCCTTGGTGTTACACGACAAATCCTCTTGTACGGTGGGAATATTGTAATATCACACATTGTCCACAAGGTGAGTAGGCTTGAAAAGTGTCTTAATTGACTGTCACATGGCTTTTCGATCCAAGCAGTTTAATTGGCTAATTCCTATTTGCGTGATTTTTGATTGGAAGGAATACCCAACTTCGAATTTCTCTCTATACAACATGTAACATGCGCCCGCGAACCAAATCTACAGCGGTGTTACAAACTACTCATGCGCAAACTCTTGTGATTGAATCCTACAATTCAAATAAAGATCCAAGATTTAGATCTATTCTATAAAGGAATGATACTGATTTTTTTCCGGGTTTTTTTTTTTTTCATACGAAGCGCATCTGCAGAACGTTAGTCAAATGACTATTACAGCCATGGACAATAACCTAACCCCTAAAGGAAGGAATACCATGCAACACAGGATAAAACAGACGAACTCCGGGCCGCAATGATTAGAGATATATATGTATATAGTGAGCACTAGCTGTCGATAATTAATGAGCTCGGTTGGATAACTATAAAGGTAATACTGCTGAATAGACCCTTTTAGCTTGGGCTGTTGAGCATTAAAATGTTTTCTCATTTCAGACCACGCGTCATTTTCTATAGTCCAACTTCTTTCTTCACAGGTCGGCATTTCCTAGAGTATCATTTCTTTGTTTAACGGTTGTGCATGAGAGACAAATTGATATGGATACAACTCAAACAAAGAATCTTATCCTCAAGAGAATGACACGTGGTCTGAAATGGGAAAACATTACGCCCAATGAACAAGTACAACTGAGTGACTGGATTTGTAATGTAATGCATGTGTAACGTACAGCGAATATGTCGTTAGTTTTTCAGTAAAGCTGAGCTGAATCTCTTCCTTGCTATCCATTCACAAAAGTAAATGAATGCTATCTTGCCCCTCCAACCAGTTCTGATAAAAGAAAGAAATATCTTCATCCTAAACTCTTTTTCCTTCCGGTTATAAGCCCCCCCTCCAACGTCAAAAAGAAAACCCTTTGGCTGGTGGTTTTTTGGTTGTTGTTCTGAAAACAGGTTTTGGGCCCCCTGAGGCAAAACCCTGGCTACGCCCCTGCATATAAACTAATAGTAATAAAAAAAGTAAATAAAAACAACGTCAAAACAGTTTAAGTATGAAATGCTTGTTTTAACATAGCTTGGGTTTGGTGCTATCTAGTGGATACACAGTGTTTCTTGTTCAAATTCCTTGTCAAGTTTATTTGTCCTTGAGCGGAATCTAAAAAAAAGAAGATTGATAATATTAATGATGGTGATGATGTCCCAGTAATAGTGTTAATAATCATAAAGAGATGATAACTAGCGGTAAGCTAGTGTGGGCTGCGTCGGTGTTTCTAATGAAACAGTTGTGATAAAAAGATAAATTTTACACCGTAAAAAGGTAGTTACTTTTTACGGTGTAAGATTTATCTTTTTATCACAATGTTAATAATCATACTGACATAGATCATACAAATTAATATAGTATCTCGAAAATAACACCGGTTAGCTTGGCCAAGCACAGGACTCTCTTTTCTTCTTTTCTTCTTTTCTTCTTTTCTCTCGTATTTCTTTTTTATCTGTACAATAATAGACCTTTCCCCGATTCGCTTGACTGATCACAGACAATAGATTCAAGGCGAGGCTAGAGTAGACAAATGCAGTAAATGTATGCATTGAAAACTCCAGCCTGGACTTGAATCTTTTGTTCTGCGGTCAGTGGATTCGGGAGAGGTTTATTTCTTTAATTAATATTCGTTTCTTGAACCAAGTTATGCTTTTATGAAGTCAAAAACAGATGGCAACTTGTTGGCGAAGGGTAAACGTATTGGCCACCGTATTCATTATGTATTGTCTTACCATTTCTATGTTCAGCGGCGACCGTACGAGCGACGACGGTACGAGGTACGACGACGGTACGAGGTACGACGACGGTACGAGGTACGACGACGGTACGAGGTGCGACGACGGTACGAGGTACGACGACGGTACGAGGTACGACGACGGTACGAGGTACGACGACGATAAGAACGACGACGGCTACAGTTGTTGTTGTTATTGTTGTTGTTATTGTTGTTGTTATTGTTGTTGTTATTGTTGTAATTTGGGTCATTTTCTTCAAGTTCACGACGGCAGTTGTTATTGTTGTTGTTGTTGTTGTTGTTGTTGTTGTTTGCTGGTCGTCGTTTCTCTACTTCAGCTTTTCCAGCACTGTTTGATCATGAATATAAAAGAAAACCGTGTTTAACTCTCTTGGCGTTAATTCCCTGTCTCATGCGACATGGGCGGCGGAAGGACATAAAAAAACTCGTGGGGGAGGGGGGGGGGGGCTATTATCGCCAAAATTGCTGACACACACAAAAAAAAGAAAGAACGGCAAAATTGCCGAAGCACAAAATAAACGTTAAAAAAGGCCGATAGAGCCAGATAGAAGGTATAAAACGTATAACCATGCAGCCAAACCAAACAGAGAGTAGCGAGATTTGATTATTTACAAGTGCTTGGATAAGCAAATTGCAATTGGGGGGAGGGGGTTCGGAATGACCCTAAAAAAGTAGGGGTAACCCCCCCCAAAAATGATATTGTCTTGAACAGGGTCATCATGAAGAAAAAACATCATAAAAGTTCTTAAAATCTTTTCCAAAAATTCGGTATTTGAGGCATTCCAAGAAGTTGGATTTTTTGACGGAGTTTTTCTCACCTTACAAGACTTTTATCTTTTGCCAAGTTTTCATCCTTGGCAATTTCCATGGCAACGTCCTGTGGTTTCTCCTTCTCTTTCTCCTCTGGTATAGCCTCGAGGAGACACGCAGTCATCATAATGACAAAGATAAAAACGACAGCCTTCATGTTGCTTGCTACTCAGTAAACTAAAAACAAACAAGAAAAAAAATATGTAAACATCACGAACTTAGCATTTTAGAGAAAATTTAAATCGCAATAAAATTAAATGCAAGATCTGTGCCGTGAGTACTGAGATATATACGGTGAGATTGAAGAGAAGAGGAGCAATGGGTTTTCAATCGAAAAACCCATAGAAGTCGCCAAATTGTCGCCGGTATACAGCTATTTAAAAAATAGGTTGGTGAAGGTTTTGTTGCATGTTGCATATCAAGCACGAAATGCGATGTGAATTCAACCTGCGAAAGCTCACAACAATATGGATTTTTCCAAACTTTGTTTACTGCACGTTTTGTGATTTACTTTTTATCTGTTATTCATAATTTTGTAATTCTGTCTAATTCTTATTCATATGTGGAAGTAAAGATTAATTCATCATTAGCATATGAATATAATACATTTCGAACTTGCAACATGGAACATGCAGCATGCAATATGCAATATGCAACAAGCAACATGCAACTGGCAAAACATTCACCAATCTTTGATGAAATCTGCTGTATATGTAATTGTTTTATATGCAGTGAAAATGTGTAAAATTATGGGATTAGTTTTGTTTGCGGATTGTTTGCTTGACAAAAATTAAAATTACATTCCTTAGTTACTGACCATGGATTCTGCAAATCGGCGCTTTAAACACGCGATTTTTTTAATGGAAACTTCTCAAGCACGAAAGTCAGGAAATTCCTTTCATTTTAAGTTCGCAAACTCAAGAAATGTAATTTGTGACAATTTGTGTAAATTCACGAACTACGAAAATACGGTAATTGTATAAACTTGATACGAAGATTCAGGGAAGCTAATGCAAAATCACGAAATATCAAACACGAATCACGGCATTCAAAATAAGCAGATCACGCATCACGGGGGGATTGAAATTCACGAATCACAGACTTATTTAAAAGGCTGAATCACGGATCACTAAAAACCCCTTCACCTCCCTGACCAAAGTGTGGATGCTTTACCAAAAAACTTCAACAATTATTTCAACTAGGCTACTCAGCTATTTTGCACTCGGTTGCGTGGCTAAGTATCAAAACATTAGCAATGATCTTCCACCACAAGTGAATTAAGTAAGACGAACGTTTTTAAATACCTGGCAAGTATCTGCTTTAGTAGAAATATCCCGTCAAAACTGTGTTAACTTTGATAGGTTTGTCAAAGTAAGCTTAGTAGTGGACTACGATGGGTTTTTAAGACCTTGAAAATTATTTATACCACGTGACTGGCTGATGAGTGGGTGCCATGGACATTTGCATTATTTAAATTGTCTCACCATTCTCACAAGATATGCAATTGGTGCTGATTGATATTCTAACTCCCAAAACCGACGATTTCATGGTTTTCAAACTTGTGCTTTGTGTTTGTTTATGGGCCAGCATTTTGGAGGACAAAGCATGAGACTGAATTTAATACTCAGGGATAGAAACCTATTATTTTGTCCTCCAACTGAAAATGAGGTGTAATTCAAACGTAGTACTTACTTGTGCTTAGTGTCTCGTGCTAGAGTTGAGTTGCATGGATCCTTCGCTGACAACCTCTCAAAAGTTTCCTTAGTTTACGATGTCTAATTCTGTTTTAAAAGACTTTCCAGGAGGTATATAGCAAGGCCGCCAAGCATCAGTTAAAAAAGCTGTATTTCTAGTTTTTAAATATTCATGTTTCGACCTATTAGTAATGATAAACGACTAGTGAAACTCAGAAAGAAGTCTCCATTATTTCCATCATTTCTACTAACGACCGCCATGTTTACTAAGCCTTTGTAGCCTTGCAATTATCATTGTTATACCACTGTGCAAAGAAACTGAAGGCTCATACGAAGCATAATAAATTCTGTATCGACCCCTTGCAGCACGCCGGAATGCAACTCAATTTGGACGACAAAACAATGGGTTCCAATTGAGGTGCTTTGACGTTAGCCTGCGTATAGGGCCGCTACGCATGCTACTTTGACGTCACGTGAAATGGGTCGAAAGAACTGTTAAGTTGTGACGTATTTCCGGGTCCAACTGCTCATAAAAACCGCTAAAATAAAGCGAAAAATGATTTAACCTCCACCTGAAACAATTAGAACTTTGGACAACAAATCCTGTCATAAAAAAAGTAAGAAAAATCTTTATAAAACTGCTTTTCGTTTTGGACCCGGAAGTCGTTTTTCCCCTCAACTGAATGTTACATTCCAAAAGACTTCCTCTGTAAGCTATTATGTGCCTATTTTGTTTTCTTGCCATTTCACTCTTTTCAATCATGAATGTCTTCTTCAGAGCAGTATTTTTATTACTATGAAAAACGTACGGCACTAACCGCGCCTTGCCGTGACCGTGTCAGTGCCGTGCCGTGTATGAAAACATTGGACATTCCGTGAAGTGTGCACGCCGCGCCGTAACCGTGCCGTGATTTTTCACACTCATACGAAATCTGCTCTATAATAACCTATATATGCAGTGGAGAATATATCTTGCCTATTATCCTCTAAGGAGAGATTATCGAACATCTAGGCTTGGATGAGCCCATGAATCTATAATTAGATCAGAGAGCTGGACCTTTTGAGATGATACGACATTTTTTAGAGTTTGATGTTTTAGACTTGCAAGTTTTTCGAGTTAAAAACTTGAATGAAATAAAATAAAAGACCTCTGGGGGTAACAGCTATTCTACATGCAATAGCCAGATAGTCGAGTTTAAGCAAACTTAGACTTACTTTAGAGTATATTAAATCTGTCGAAATGATCAAGTTTTCTATTTTCTTTCAGATGACAAGACAATGATCGAAATAGGCAATGGTAAGTCGATTAGTTCCTTCAAGCGTGAGGAGGGCTCTATTAGCCGTGCTGAGGTTTAGGGGAGAACTGGGCCGAGTTGGCATTACAGTGCATTGTGGGACTGTTTTAGGGGATGAAATAGACGCCATCTTGGCAATATTTTCCTCTAAACAGTCGCACAATGCACTGCAATGCCAGCTGGACCCTGATATTTCTTCAACCTCGGAACGACTAATAGCAGATATTAGAGTCACACTCTATTGCCTTCAAACAATTGTTTCAAGTAGAGACATTTATATTATTATATTATTATCTATATGTTTAACGTCAACACTCTGCATACTAGGAACATCCCAGGATTATTTCTATGGTAACGGTTTCGCAAGACCCAGGGCCCTCCCATCCTATTGGTAGTTTTTTTTTAGTTGGCCGTTTTTTTGGTTGTTGTTCTGAAAACGGGTTTTGGGCCCCCTGAGGCAAAATCCTGGCTACGCCCCTGCATATGAACCAATAGTAATAAAAAAGTAAATAAAAACAACGTCATGTATGAAATGCTTGTTTTAACATAGCTTGGGTTTGGTGCTATCTAGTGGATACACAGTGTTTCTTGTTCAAATTCCTTGTCAAGTTTATTTGTCCTTGAGCGGAATCTAAAAAAAGAAGATTGATAATATTAATGATGGTGATGATGTCCCAGTAATAATGTTAATAATCATACTGACATAGATCGTACAAATTAATATAGTATCTCGAAAATAACACCGGTTGGCTTGACTTAGCACAGGACTCTCTTTTCTTCTTTTCTCTCGTATTTCTTTTTATCTGTACAATAATAGACCTTTCCCTGATTCGCTTGACTGATCACAGACAATAGATTCAAGGCGAGGCTAGAGTAGACAAATGCAGTAAATGTATGCATTGAAAACTCCCGAGCCTGGACTTGAATCTTTTGTTCTGCGGTCAGTGGATTCGGGAGAGGTTTATTTCTTTAATATTCGTTTCTTGAACCAAGTTATGCTTTTATGAAGTCAAAAACAGATGGCAACTTGTTGGCGAAGGGTAAACGTATTGGCCATCGTATTCATTATGTATTGTCTTACCATTTCTATGTTTAGCGGCGACCGTACGAGCGACGACGGTACGAGCTACGACGACGGTACGAGGTACGACGACGGTACGAGGTACGACGACGGTACGAGGTACGACGACGGTACGAGCTACGACGACGGTACGAGGTACGACGACGGAACGTGCTACGACGACGGAACGTGCTACGACGACGGGACGTGCTACGACGACGGAACGTGCTACGACGACGGGACGTGCTACGACGACGGAACGTGCTACGACGACGGGACGTGCTACGACGACGGAACGACGTACGACGACGATAAGAACGACGACGGCTACAGTTGTTGTTGTTATTGTTGTTGTTATTTGGGTCATTTTCTTCAAGTTCACGACGGCAGTTGTTATTGTTGTTGTTATTGTTGTTTGCTGGTCGTCGTTTCTCTACTTCAACTTTTCCAGCCCTGTTTGAATATAAAAAAAAACAACCCGTGTTTAACTCTCTTGGCGTTCAGTAATTCCCTGTCTCGTGCGACATAGGCGGTAGAAGGACATAAAAAAACTGTTTGGGGGGGGGGGGGGGGTGGGGGGGGGGGGGGGGTGGTGCTGTAATCGCGAAATTGCCAACGCAAAAAAAAAAAGAAAGAAAGAACGCCAGAATTGCCGAAGCACAAAAAAATAAACGTTAAAAAAGGCTGATAGAGCCAGATAGAAGGTATAAATCGTGTAACCATGCAGCCAAACCAAACAGAGAGTAGCAACATTTGATTATTTACAAGTGCTTGGATAAGCAAATTGCAATTGGAGGGAGGGGGTTCGGAATGACCCTAAAAAAGTAGGGGTAGCCCCCCCAAATCTCAAGTGGCGAGGCTCTAGCCCCCCGGCCCACCGTAGTCCGCCACCTATGTGTGAAATGGAGCGCGGGGGATAACCTATACGGGGATGTTCAGCTGGATATGGTAGATTTTTTCGGGATTTTGTTCTTAGACAGGGTATATACCGATACGATTTTCATGATATTGTCTTGAACAGGGTCATCATGAAGAAAAAACATCATAAAATTTCTTAAAATCTTTTCAAAAAAATTCAGTATTTGAGCCGTTCCAAGAAATTGGATTTTTTGCCGGAGTTTTTCTCACCTTACAAGACTTTCATCTTTTGCCAAGTTTTCATCCTTGGCAATTTCCATGGCAACGTCCTGTGGTTTCTCCTTCTCTTTCTCCTCTGGTATAGCCTCGAGGAGACACGCAGTCATCATAATGACAAAGATAAAAACGACAGCCTTCATGTTGCTTGCTACTCAGTAAACTAAAAACAAACAAGAAAAAAATATGTAAACATCACGAACTGCTTAGCATTTTAGGGAAAATTTAAATCGCAAAAAAATTAAATGCAAGATCTTTGCCGTGAGTACTGAGATATATACGGTGAGATTGAAGAGAAGAGGAGCAATGGGTTTTCAATCGAAAAACCCATAGAAGTCGCCAAATTGTCGCCGGTATACAGCTATTTAAAAAATAGATGATAACTAGCGGTGAGCTAGTGTGGGCTGCGTCGGTGTTTCTAATGAAACAGTTGTGATAAAAAGTTAAATTTTACACCGTAAAAAATAAGAGAAATCACTTACTGACGTTTCGGACGCTAGTCCTTCGTCGGAGTAATTCTCTCTTTTACTCCGACGAAGGACTAGCGTCCGAAACGTCAGTAAGTGATCTCTCTTATTTTTTACGGTGTAAAATTTAACTTTTTATCACAACTATTTAAAAAATAGGTTGGTGAAGGTTTTGTTGCATGCTGTCAAGCACGAAATGCGATGTGAATTCAACCTGCGAAAGTTCACAACAATATGAATTTTTCTAAACTTTGTCTACTGCACGTTTTGCCAGCATATTTTCTTCAATGTTGATTAGCTCCCAATTAGCTATTCTGAGAAGTGATTTACTTTTTATCTGTTATTCATCATTTTGTAATTCTGTCTAATTCTTATTCATATGTGGAAGTAAAGATTGATTCATCATTAGCATATGAATATAATACATTTCGAACTTAAGCAACAAGCAACATGCAACTGGCAAAACATTCACCAATCTTTGATGAAATCTGCTGTGTATATATATAATTGTTTTATATGCAGTGAAAATGTGTAAAATTATGGGATTAGTTTTGTTTGCGGATTGTTTGCTTGACAAAAATTAAAATTACATTCCTTAATACTCCAGTCTTACATTCGGTGGAAACCGCTGTTTTTGAAGAACACAGACTCATTTGCACAGGCTTAGCCTCGTTTATAAGTCATCTATTCAAATACACCATTAAAAGTCCGTGGGATTGGTATATGGTCGTGGTAAACGCTATCTATCTTCGAAGGTTATGTACACTGTGAAAGGAATCAGCACATTTCAACTTCTTCGAATTGTTCTGAGTGGTGATGTCCACCCTCAGCCTGGTCCTACTGCGAAAAGAAACATCAAATACCCCTGCAAGGAGTGCCACAAGAGTGTTCGATCTAACCAAGACGCAATATTGTGTGCTGAATGCAAAATCTGGTCACATGCGAAATGTCTTGGTCTTACAAAAGGTCATTTCAAGTATTATTTGGATAACCCGCAAGTTGACTGGATGTGTGGATGGTGTGCCCTTCCTTTTAGGGATGTGGACTATCATATGGAGGACGAAACGGAAAAGGAATATAATTTATTAGTTATAGCGGAAAATTCACGGATCAACGGGAGTGAAATTGAATATTCATATCAAGCCCCAGCAACTATAGATGATGAAGCTGTTGAAGAGGAAAGCCCTGTGGGAGATGAGCTTTCACAGTTAATCTCCTCGAGACAAAAGAACAGTAGAGGTCTACTAATGATGCACTTAAACATAAACAGTGTACAAAATAGATTCGAAGAGCTCCAGTTACTAGTACATCAGCTCAAAGCACAGGTTATCTTTCTGACCGAAACTAAAATCGACTCATCTTATCCGAACGATCAGTTTAAACTGGATGGATTCAATCTATACCGAAACGACAGAAAAAAGGGAGGTGGAGGAATCATGGCATATTTCTCCTCCAATTTAATATCAAGCAAGCTAAAACTTCCCAAAAAATATGGCACATTCGAGTCCCTTGTGATTAAATCACGGTTCGGAAGTAATGATGTAGTAGTTCTTGGATTGTACAGACCACCTAAATCAAATGGAAGCGACTACTATGTAAAGCTGGAAGATGAACTGAATGACATAGTTTCTTGGGCTGCTCTACAGACGAACTTCGTTGTTCTAACTGGGGATCTTAACCTCGATCGCCTCAAACCAGAACTTAGGGAAGGAAAAATCTTATGTGATCTTGAAGACGTGCATGACCTTACTTGTCTAATATCTAAGCCTACAAGAATAACAGAGAATAGTCAAACCTTACTAGATGTCATTCTTACAAATAAGCCTGAACTATTCAAAGAAGCTATTGTACATGATCCTGGATTAAGTGACCATGCAATGGTGGTTGGGGTGATGAATGGAAATGCAGTCTGCCATCCCAGGAAAGTTGTTACCTTTAGGAACCTGAAGAAAATAGATGAGGAAAGCTTTCGAGAGGATCTGAGATCAGCACCCTGGCATGTTGGAAATATCTTTGATTCTGTAGATGACCAATGCTATTATTGGGAATCACTGCTTAAGGACATTCTTAACGAACATGTACCGATTAAAAGAAAGAGGGTAAGAGAGACGGATGTGCCATACATGACAACGGAATGGAAGGATGCAATCAGGAAGAAGCGAAGATATGCTAAAAGGTTCTCGAAAAATCCAACACAAGAAAACTGTGAATTAAGAAATAGGTGGAGAAACATTGCCACTAAACTAAGACGTCAAGCAATCAAGGGATATTGGAAAAAGAAGACAGATGATTTCAGCAAAAAACCAAGCGAATTCTTCAAAACGTTCAAACCTTTTTTGAGTACCAATTCAAAGGTAAAGGACAAGCACATTACTTTAGAGAGAAATGGACATGTAATGAGGGATCAATTAGAAGTAGCCAACTATTTTGTAAGTCACTTTTCTTCTGTGGCCAAGAAGATTGGAAGCACTGAATTACTTGAACTTCCCGAACAACAATTAAGGGAACATGCAAGCATCCAAACAATAAACAGTAATAAGAGGGTAGTTAATGGGCCCCATTTTGAAATTGACAGACTACATTGTGATGAAGTTATGAAGGCTCTAGGCGAATTAAATGCGAGGAAAGGTATGGGCTACGATCAAGTACCCAATATGGTTCTCAAGATGGGATGTGAGGAGCTTGCGCCATCACTGACGTCTATTTACAACAAATGCATAGACGCTTGCTATTGGCCATGCGATTGGAAAAAAGGAGAATGGATACCTGTCTTCAAGAAGGACAGTATATATGATGTAAAGAATTACAGACCTGTTACGTTGCTATCTGCTTGTGACAAAGTGTTTGAAAAACTGTTAAGTAAACAAGTAACAGCATACATGGAACCTCGGTTGAGTAACAAGCTAACAGCCTACCGAAAGAAGCACAGCACAGAAACAACTCTCCTAAACATTGTCGAGCAATGGAAATATGCTATTGATGAGAAAAAAATGGTGGGGGTTCTCTCAACTGACATGTCGAAGGCATTTGATTCGTTACATCCTCCGCTATTGTTGAATAAGTTGAATGCCTATGGGTTCTCTCAACAATCCATTAATCTAATACGATCGTATTTTACCGAGAGGAAATACAGGGTGAGAATTGGCTGTGAAGTCACAAGTGAATGGAAGGAAGTAGCGAGGGGGTGCCCACAAGGATCGACGTTTGGCCCATTACTATGGAACATCTTCCAAAATGATCTCACATATGTTGCAAACAAGTGCAACTTATCAATGTACGCGGATGACCACCAATTGCACTCAACCGGTAATAAGATCAAGGATGTTCAGGATAACCTGAATAAGGAGGGGAAGATTATCTCAGAATGGTACGAGAGCAACCTACTACAGGGAAACTATGATAAGTATCAAGCCATGAGTATGGGACCAAAGAATAAGGACAAAGATATGCAGATAGTGATGTCCAATACAAATGTAAAGTTTGGCTCCGAAATGAAATTACTGGGACTGACGATTGATGAAAACTTGAATTTCAGTAGCCATATTGGGGAGGTCTGCAAAAGAGCTGCAAGGAAGGTGGGAGTTCTGACGAGATTGCGGAATATGTTATCAACCAAAGCAAAACTCATCATATACAAATCTGCTATACTACCCCAATTAACGTACTGCCATACTGTATGGCATTTTTGTCGATCATCTGACAGCAGGAAATTAGAACGTATCCAAGAAAGAGCTTTGAAAGCGATTTACGACAAAAAAACCTGTACGTATGGTGAACTACTCAAAATGGCAAGGTTACCAACATTAAAGAACAGAAGGCTACAGGATATTGCTACCCTTATGTACAAAGTGAAAAATGAACTATGTCCGGGTTATATCCAGGAAATTTTCAAGAAGAACAATAGTTGTTATAACTTAAGAAATTCTGACTTTATAATACCAAGGTTCAACACCGTCACTTATGGGAAACATAGTTTAAGATATCTTGGTCCCTTTATATGGTCAAAATTGGAAAAAACGTACTAGGAATTCTATTTCTTTAAAGGTTTTTAAGAATAGCATTAGAAGAATAGATCTTAAAAGTCTTATGCAAGATAAATGTCATGACTGTCCGTTATGTATTACCTGATATGCATTCTATGTATTGCCTTATTATTACTATTATTTATTTCGTCTATGATATCAATAGGAATCTTAGGCTCGATTGCATGGGTTGTTTTCTTGTGCCGAATCTAACGCAAATGGTTGATCCTTTGCGTTGGATTCGGTGCTTATTCTGGGCCAAAGGTTCCTTATTGCTTTTTTTTTTTTTTTTGGTATTTTACATTTGGACGGGTTGCGGGTTGGTTGGGGGTGGGGGGGGGGGGGTGGGGTTAATAGAATACTATATAATTAGTTCCGTATTTTAATGGGCCTCTCCTGAACTCGCTTTCGTGGTTGTGGGCGATTGACTTCTGGCGGAGACTGGTTGGGCACGCTTTTGTCCTCAGTCTTGGCCGGGGGTCATTGTCTCTTCGGCTCTAGACGTATATGCGGGTTCAGGGAAGGCCTATTACTTTCTCTTTTATACATTTTATTTAACTGGGTATGATATGGTTTTTTTTTTTTTTTTACTGGGTCTTAGATAGGTGTCCCCAATTAGCATACTATTTATATGTAAGCTAGATGATATTGACACATAAATAAAGTTTATTATTATTATTATTATTATTATTACTTAACTTGCACATTCTTTACATTACAGTTGGCTGTTGCTAATGATTTGCAAAAGTCAACCGTAATGTAAAGAATGTGTAAGTTGAACAATACCAATGTTTTGAAATCCCACGGACTTTTAATAACGTCGTTGAATAGCTGACTTATAAACGAGGCTAAGCCTGTGCAAATGAGTTTGTGGTCTTAAAAAACAGCGGTTTCCATCGAATGTGAAACTGGTGTATTACCAAAGTTACTGACCATGGATTCTGCAAATTGCTTTAAACACGCGATTTTTTTAATGGAAACTTCTCAAGCACAAAAGTCAGGAAATTCCTTTCATTTTAAGTTCGCAAACTCAAGAAATGTAATTTGTGACAATTTGTGTAAATTCACGAACTAGAGTGCTTACACTATGTCCATGAAATAAAATCTAAATAGTTACTACCTAATAGTTTTTATTTAGTGACTATGAGTCACTATCACTCAACTGGAACAACTTCAGAAACAATAAAGTATGCCTCTATTAAATAAAGTATTATCTTTCTTTTGTCTTGAGTATTTGATTTCCCTTGTGTATTGTTAATACAACTGTTCCAGTTGAGTGAT
The DNA here is from genome assembly GCA_023349425.1 of Anthopleura sola. NCBI lineage: Eukaryota > Metazoa > Cnidaria > Anthozoa > Actiniaria > Actiniidae > Anthopleura > Anthopleura sola. The sequence continues at coordinate 12,239,373 of JALHLI010000001.1, forward strand.
AGTGACTAATAGTCACTAAATAAAAACTATTAGGTAGTAACTATTTAGATTATATTTCATGGACATAGTGTAAGCACTCTACGAAAATACGGTAATTGAATAAACTTGATACGAAGATTCAGGGAAGCTAATGCAAAATCACTAAATATCAAACACGAATCACGGCATTCAAAATAAGCAGATCACGCATCACGGGGGGATTGAAATTCACGAATCACGGGCTTATTTAAAAGGCTGAATTACAGATCACTAAAAACCCCTTCACCTCCCTGACCAAAGTGTGGATGCTTTACCAAAAAACTTCAACAGTTATTTCAACTAGGCTACTCAGCTATTTTACACTCGGTTCCGTGGCTAAGTATCAAAACATTAGCAATGATCTTCCACCACAAGTGAATTAAGTAAGACGAACGTTTTTAAATACCTGGCAAGTATCTGCTTTAGTAGAAATATCCCGTCAAAACTGTGTTAACTTTGATAGGTTTGTCGAAGTAAGCTTAGTAGTGGACTACGATGGGTTTTTAAGACCTTGAAAATTATTTATACCACGTGACTGGCTTATGATTGGTTGCCATGGACATTTGCATTATTACATTACGGGCGCAAATGATGCTACTCGGGCCACAAATAAACAATATGCCCTCCAAAAGTCATGTTATTGTCCTAATCGTGCTCAGCGTAGGGTCGTGCTTGTTTGATGAAGAGAAGACAAGAATAGTAAACCCGAGGGAAAAACTAAGCTAAGGTAGAATGAATAGACACAGAAACTTCTGAAATACTCTAGGGACAAAGGATTAAACTTGAAAGGCAAAGAAAGAAAATACTATGGCTGCAATAACAGTTGTGAGAATGGTAAGACAATTGGTGCTGATTGACTGAACAAAATATTCTAGTATTTTCTTTCTTTGCTTTTCAAGTTTAATCCTTTGTCCCTAGAGTATTTCAGTAGTTTCTGTGTCTATTCACTCTACCTTAGCTTAGTTTTTCCCTCGGGTTTACTTATGCAAATTCTGTTAGTTTTATCAAGTTTCCTTCGAGTTTATTTTCACTTTTATTGCGAAAGCGTTTCTGCGAACAAGTTAGTCAAGAAAGTTGGTTGAACTCTGCGTATTCTACTATTTTTTTAGTTTTACGTTTAGGAATAAAACCTAACCAGTTTAAAATCACATCCGCAATCTCTAAGACTCAAGTCACAACACGACCTTTGTCAGCGGGCAGTATAGCAATGGTATCATCGTTCTTTACACGTTTTAGAGCTCAAAGTTCGTCTCTGTTCAAGTTACTAACTAATTATTACAAAGAATAACTAATTTCGGTGTTGACTGGATGGTGGATGCGATTCTACTACGGATATCATCTTTAGTATGATCATAATAACATTGCCTTGCATCATACCAAGACTGGCCATACAATTAACTGGGAATCTGGTAAAAGTCTTTCTTATTGCAACAATAGAAAGCAACGCCTTCTATTGGAAAGTTGGTTTACTAAGTTTGAGCAAAATCACTCAACTGCTCAATCAAATTACCGACACCGTACAATAGGCTTGTGAACAATAACAAAAAAGACGCCGAAGCAGCGAAGCGTACCAAATTAGGGTTTTCCGATTTAGCGGAATTCCGGCCGAATTGGAATTTATTGTTTAAAGTTAAGATTAAGTCAGTGAAAGAGAACAATGAAATTAATTATACTACAGCTAAAACTATTATTGAATTCCAATTAGCGGGGTTAGAATGCATTGAAATACTTGGAATTTGCACAAATTAGTGTAAATCAATATTTCTTGAGTTTGAGCGCAGTCCAAAACCCCGTAAAATAAAATAAACAAAATTGTGCTGTCTGTTTTCAAAATTTTTGCTGTCTCAACTTTTTCCCTTTTTTCATACTAGTCTCTTATATTTTCCAATCTTAAATACCCCCACTTTTTCCCATACTACCCTCCCCCCGGGGGGGGGGGGGGGGCTAAAACGGGGTCCTGAAGGGGTAAGATGGGAGCTAGGATTCGTTTTTTGGGGGAGTGGGAAAATGGGATTTCTTGGGATTTAGCCATTACAGGGACTGGGATTTTGCAAAATCTCTAACTCTAACTCTAACTCTATAACTCGGACTCAGATTTTGCATGACTGGGACTGGGATTTTCCAAAATTTTGGGCTGGGAAATGGGACTGATTACAACCCCCTTTCAGCTGGGCACTCGTTAAACACCTGCGATATGGATGAGTTTCCACCTCCACCACCAACATTCCTTACAATCTCAAGTTACTATCTTTTACTCGTGTTGCAATTATAACAACCATGTCCACAAACCACGAAAAAATGATTCCGCCACCATAGTTTCTTATTCCAGTTTATATCCTTACCATAATGTTCTTGGCAGTGTTTTCGGGTTTAATTATCAGTACTGTTGCTGAGGACACTTATCATATTGCACTGATCCTATTTATAAACTACCAGCATTATATTTCATGACACAGTTTAAGAAAATGGCAAACATTAATTTTCTGGGTAGGAAGATTGTGCGAAACCAACGACAACGAAACGCTTATAGGATTTTACAGTCTATAAGAGTAAAGATTTGTATTTTTTTTTAAATTATCGAAGCACTTCTACACTGAACATTTTGACACCAAAGGCCAGTTTTTCCGTTTGTCGTAGCTAAATGTGGATTTCTATATAACCGTAGAAAGCTTATTATCCAAAACATAAATAAATACAATAAATAAATGTTGCATGTATGATTGTCCGATTTATTATTGAGATCATATTGTTTAGATTTGTGTTTTATCGTCCCACCTAGCCCCATATCTTTCCTGGCCCAAGAGATTTGGCCCAAACTCCTTCAGCAATTATACTATATATATATATATATGGAACGATGGATTTTGGTACTTTTTATGAAAATCGATCGAATAAAAATCAAGATATTTTGAATGAATGAGAATGAAATGTTTGAAAATTGCGGTTTAGCTGGCCAAACAAGCGAATAAGATCCCATATTTGATTACAAAGCAGAATATTTGATATATATGAATGAGTGAAAATGCACAACTGTTTTAGTCACATTATTTTATATTTTCAAAAAAAAAAAAGAAAAAAAAGAAGAAAAAAAAAAAAAAACAGTGCTGACACAGGGAATTCGCGCTGCGTGAAATAGGTATCAACTTTAAATAGCGACTTCTTTCTTTGTATAGCTTCACTAGTCTAGTTGTTCAGCTCGCTAAAAGTGCGTGGTTCAAATCCTAGACAGGCCATGTAATGTACTATTGTCGTATTTTTTATGCAAATATTACTTTAACTGATATTATATCATATTAAACTTACATAAAGTGATAATCAATCCTTATCTATTAAAATTCGGAATTTTGGGTGAAAATTCCGCTAAATCGGAAAACCCTATTAGACCGACAACGTCAATTACGCAACACCAGGTAATTGTGCTATATATTGTGTAACGGCATGTTGTAAAACCGGACTGGACTGGACTGGACTGGACTGGACTGGACTGGACTGGACTGGACTGGACTGGACTGGACTGGACTGGACTGGACTGGACTGGACTGGACTGGACTGGACTGGACTGGACTGGACTGGACTGGACTGGACTGGACTGGACTGGACTGGACTGGACTGGACTGGACTGGACTGGACTGGACTGGACTGGACTGGACTGGACTGGACTGGACTGGACTGGACTGGACTGGACTGGACTGGACTGGACTGGACTGGACTGGACTGGACTGGACTGGACTGGACTGGACTGGACTGGACTGGACTGGACTGGACTGGACTGGACTGGACTGGACTGGACTGGACTGGACTGGACTGGACTGGACTGGACTGGACTGGACTGGACTGGACTGGACTGGACTGGACTGGACTGGACTGGACTGGACTGGACTGGACTGGACTGGACTGGACTGGACTGGACTGGACTGGACTGGACTGGACTGGACTGGACTGGACTGGACTGGACTGGACTGGACTGGACTGGACTGGACTGGACTGGACTGGACTGGACTGGACTGGACTGGACTGGACTGGACTGGACTGGACTGGACTGGACTGGACTGGACTGGACTGGACTGGACTGGACTGGACTGGACTGGACTGGACTGGACTGGACTGGACTGGACTGGACTGGACTGGACTGGACTGGACTGGACTGGACTGGACTGGACTGGACTGGACTGGACTGGACTGGACTGGACTGGACTGGACTGGACTGGACTGGACTGGACTGGACTGGACTGGACTGGACTGGACTGGACTGGACTGGACTGGACTGGACTGGACTGGACTGGACTGGACTGGACTGGACTGGACTGGACTGGACTGGACTGGACTGGACTGGACTGGACTGGACTGGACTGGACTGGACTGGACTGGACTGGACTGGACTGGACTGGACTGGACTGGACTGGACTGGACTGGACTGGACTGGACTGGACTGGACTGGACTGGACTGGACTGGACTGGACTGGACTGGACTGGACTGGACTGGACTGGACTGGACTGGACTGGACTGGACTGGACTGGACTGGACTGGACTGGACTGGACTGGACTGGACTGGACTGGACTGGACTGGACTGGACTGGACTGGACTGGACTGGACTGGACTGGACTGGACTGGACTGGACTGGACTGGACTGGACTGGACTGGACTGGACTGGACTGGACTGGACTGGACTGGACTGGACTGGACTGGACTGGACTGGACTGGACTGGACTGGACTGGACTGGACTGGACTGGACTGGACTGGACTGGACTGGACTGGACTGGACTGGACTGGACTGGACTGGACTGGACTGGACTGGACTGGACTGGACTGGACTGGACTGGACTGGACTGGACTGGACTGGACTGGACTGGACTGGACTGGACTGGACTGGACTGGACTGGACTGGACTGGACTGGACTGGACTGGACTGGACTGGACTGGACTGGACTGGACTGGACTGGACTGGACTGGACTGGACTGGACTGGACTGGACTGGACTGGACTGGACTGGACTGGACTGGACTGGACTGGACTGGACTGGACTGGACTGGACTGGACTGGACTGGACTGGACTGGACTGGACTGGACTGGACTGGACTGGACTGGACTGGACTGGACTGGACTGGACTGGACTGGACTGGACTGGACTGGACTGGACTGGACTGGACTGGACTGGACTGGACTGGACTGGACTGGACTGGACTGGACTGGACTGGACTGGACTGGACTGGACTGGACTGGACTGGACTGGACTGGACTGGACTGGACTGGACTGGACTGGACTGGACTGGACTGGACTGGACTGGACTGGACTGGACTGGACTGGACTGGACTGGACTGGACTGGACTGGACTGGACTGGACTGGACTGGACTGGACTGGACTGGACTGGACTGGACTGGACTGGACTGGACTGGACTGGACTGGACTGGACTGGACTGGACTGGACTGGACTGGACTGGACTGGACTGGACTGGACTGGACTGGACTGGACTGGACTGGACTGGACTGGACTGGACTGGACTGGACTGGACTGGACTGGACTGGACTGGACTGGACTGGACTGGACTGGACTGGACTGGACTGGACTGGACTGGACTGGACTGGACTGGACTGGACTGGACTGGACTGGACTGGACTGGACTGGACTGGACTGGACTGGACTGGACTGGACTGGACTGGACTGGACTGGACTGGACTGGACTGGACTGGACTGGACTGGACTGGACTGGACTGGACTGGACTGGACTGGACTGGACTGGACTGGACTGGACTGGACTGGACTGGACTGGACTGGACTGGACTGGACTGGACTGGACTGGACTGGACTGGACTGGACTGGACTGGACTGGACTGGACTGGACTGGACTGGACTGGACTGGACTGGACTGGACTGGACTGGACTGGACTGGACTGGACTGGACTGGACTGGACTGGACTGGACTGGACTGGACTGGACTGGACTGGACTGGACTGGACTGGACTGGACTGGACTGGACTGGACTGGACTGGACTGGACTGGACTGGACTGGACTGGACTGGACTGGACTGGACTGGACTGGACTGGACTGGACTGGACTGGACTGGACTGGACTGGACTGGACTGGACTGGACTGGACTGGACTGGACTGGACTGGACTGGACTGGACTGGACTGGACTGGACTGGACTGGACTGGACTGGACTGGACTGGACTGGACTGGACTGGACTGGACTGGACTGGACTGGACTGGACTGGACTGGACTGGACTGGACTGGACTGGACTGGACTGGACTGGACTGGACTGGACTGGACTGGACTGGACTGGACTGGACTGGACTGGACTGGACTGGACTGGACTGGACTGGACTGGACTGGACTGGACTGGACTGGACTGGACTGGACTGGACTGGACTGGACTGGACTGGACTGGACTGGACTGGACTGGACTGGACTGGACTGGACTGGACTGGACTGGACTGGACTGGACTGGACTGGACTGGACTGGACTGGACTGGACTGGACTGGACTGGACTGGACTGGACTGGACTGGACTGGACTGGACTGGACTGGACTGGACTGGACTGGACTGGACTGGACTGGACTGGACTGGACTGGACTGGACTGGACTGGACTGGACTGGACTGGACTGGACTGGACTGGACTGGACTGGACTGGACTGGACTGGACTGGACTGGACTGGACTGGACTGGACTGGACTGGACTGGACTGGACTGGACTGGACTGGACTGGACTGGACTGGACTGGACTGGACTGGACTGGACTGGACTGGACTGGACTGGACTGGACTGGACTGGACTGGACTGGACTGGACTGGACTGGACTGGACTGGACTGGACTGGACTGGACTGGACTGGACTGGACTGGACTGGACTGGACTGGACTGGACTGGACTGGACTGGACTGGACTGGACTGGACTGGACTGGACTGGACTGGACTGGACTGGACTGGACTGGACTGGACTGGACTGGACTGGACTGGACTGGACTGGACTGGACTGGACTGGACTGGACTGGACTGGACTGGACTGGACTGGACTGGACTGGACTGGACTGGACTGGACTGGACTGGACTGGACTGGACTGGACTGGACTGGACTGGACTGGACTGGACTGGACTGGACTGGACTGGACTGGACTGGACTGGACTGGACTGGACTGGACTGGACTGGACTGGACTGGACTGGACTGGACTGGACTGGACTGGACTGGACTGGACTGGACTGGACTGGACTGGACTGGACTGGACTGGACTGGACTGGACTGGACTGGACTGGACTGGACTGGACTGGACTGGACTGGACTGGACTGGACTGGACTGGACTGGACTGGACTGGACTGGACTGGACTGGACTGGACTGGACTGGACTGGACTGGACTGGACTGGACTGGACTGGACTGGACTGGACTGGAAAAGGAACTGGAAAAGGAACAAGAACAGGAAATATACACCTATTTCAAAATAAAATTTGTCGTAGCCTAAAGCAGCAAGCAACAACGCAAGGCGGCAAAGAACATCTGTATTTTACTCCTTATTCATCATTTAGACGCGATTATTTTAGTCACTTTGTAATGGTAAACTTTTTTGATTCTTTAAGTGTTGTCTAGAATCTTTAGCTAGTTAAAGCATTGTTTGCATGTGTTCTTGGCTTGTCGCTTATCGCTTGTTGCTTTCGGCTGCGTCAAAAAAAAAATGGGAAGAATTTGCTTAGTTAAACAGATAGATACTGGAACTGAAACTCTACGTTCACTGCTCAGTAATGTCTACAACAATGTCAGTCGTCGTAAGTATATCATCATCATCATCGGTTAAGCAACAGCTACAAAACAAGGATGAAACAAGAAAAATACAAACAAATCAACCCCTTCCTCCCCCCCCCCCCCCAAAAAAAAGAAAGCGTAACTGTTCGTCATCGAATCGTATTTATGCTGATGCTATAATAATAATAATAATAATAATAATAATAATAATAATAATAATAATAATAATAATAATAATAATAATGATAATAATAATAATAAAGAAAAGATAGAGTGGCTTCAGGTACGACGGAAGATTCATCACTTTCCATACATCGGTTCACAGGTCAAACACAAAGCATTCAGTCGAGGCTGCAAGGTTCAAATAATCCTTTTTTTTACCTTGAAGCCTCGCTTGAATGCTTTGTGTGTGACCAGTGAACCGATGTATGGAAAGTGGTGCCGGAACGTACGTTTCGTGATGTGGCAAAGATAAAATCACTACGAGTTTCATATGGATGATATATAAGTAACATGATTTCGTTATGTTATCAACTGTTCTTAGACTGTGTACGAGTCGCTTGAACATACGTTATTGGGGATGCTACTTCTCGCATTTCCGAAGCATTCTTGGATCGAAATATAACCTTAAGCACTGCGCGAAAAATGGAGATTAATGATTTAGGTGTAAAATCGAGGAAGAAATGAATGATGTAGGACATGACTAGTGAAGTGGTAAAGCACTCAACACGTATAACACACCCCTTACACACGCCCATCATGTGGACATGCAATACACTTGATTCGTGCTACTCTTGATGATGCAAGCTATACCAGAATCTATTTACATTGAAAGGTCAAGATGTTTTCTTTGTCTAATATGAGACTTGCCCTAATTGGACTATCACATTTTCAGTGTAAATCAAACTTAAATTAATGCAACCTCAACTACCAATGAAATCGTCCGTTCTTTAAAGGTTTACGTAAACTCTTACGGTATTTCTCTCTCTTCTCTCCGTCGTGGTTTACAATTGTGGTTAATAAATCCTTTAGATATCCTGGGAGGGGGGAGGGGTGAGGGGGGCTCAGGGGTGGTTCATTGATATGGACGATCCACTGGAATCCGAAGACCCTGACAAGAATTTCTTGATAGATATAATGATTCTATCATTCTGATTTCGATACACCGATGCATGCAGCTCTAACTAGTTTTCTCGCGAGTTATACTTTTAATTTTGATATCGATCTGATTATGGTATTTAAGGTGGCTCGTGAGTCACCTTAAGCTGATAACTTGTTTATTGTATTCTTTATAATACTTACAACTAAGGGCAGAGCACATAGCTGAAGTGCCTGCTTAAGTTTTCCCTCCTTCTTAAAGAATCTTGTCCTCTTAGACATTATACAGCAGACATGGTTGCCATTCATTCTGATGATGGAATAGATGACGTCACAAACATCCATGGTGACCTACCATCCTCTTTTCTTGAAAATTCTTTCCGCATAGTCTTAATTTCAGCCCAACCAGGTTATATTTGTTTTCTCCTTTCTTTCTTTCTTTCTTTCTTTCCTTCTGTCTTGCATTTGATCAACGAAGAATTCAGAGACACAAATTGGTTCAACGTATGGCATGTGGATTTTCTTTACGCGTTTTTTCGTTTTTTCTGTCATAATCGAGGGGCAAAATCATCAGTTGCGCAGGAGGCGAGAATGATTTTTTCAGTATTGTTCCTTTTTCCGTCAGCTTTTTCTTTCTTTCTTTCGAGTTTTCACTGAAACGAAATCAACGCACAGAAGACGTGAATATGAATAACAGTGCCTTTAAAAACACTCCTCGTTTCGATATTTTCCAATAATTTCTTTTCCTTTCTTTCTGATGAGTGAAAAAACCAGTGGAGGCGAGAGCGATATTTTTAAAATCTTGAGACTCGCGTCTGTCACCGTGATGAATGACTAAAAAACTAATCCGACAGCTGAAGCACAGTTCTGTCAAGAATCTTGACAGAAATGCAAAACCAGGGCTGGGTGAGGGAGGCACGTCGGACTCTCGCTGCGTGAGGGACGCGCCCCGTACTCAATGACTCGAGGAGGGGATATTTGAGATGGGCACAAATGTGAGCCATAATATGGGCAGTGCCAGACGAAACATCCAAACCAGTAAAGAGTGAGAAACGCCCAAACTATGGTCTCCCAGGAGCGAGATGTGATTGTAGACTTGGTGGGAAACGCGAGAGGATCTTAGTTTCGCTTCGAGGTGTACGGGAACAATGTTCGTGTGAGACGAAGAAACGGGAAATGAAGAATAAAAACTGCGCCATAGAGACTGGCAATTAATCTCAATAATATCATCATGTGCCGGGAGTTTTAATCTTGATGCAACCTATCTTTTGTGGAGAATTGATTCCTTCAAATATGGTATATCATTCCTTACTTAACATAGTTCTCACAAACTCAGCAACAAATTGAGGCCGATACGTGTATAAACGATTGATGCATCAATTAAGGCTTCGATCAAAAAAGGATGGAAAAACAAGCCCAAAAATTAGACCTCCACTCTTGAAAATAACCTTATTTTCTAGTGAGTGTTTTTCTTATAACAAAAATTCAGACAACGTTATTTCTGTCTGCACAATGTTGCAGATGAAGGGTATTAATGACAGGAAGTGACGGGGCTAAATGCGAGAGTCATGGCAGATACATGGCGGATTATCACCCGCAATTCAAGTGTATTTGTACCTAATACTAAATATAATATTGTAGCAATAAACTATTTCAAGAAATATTTGTTTTAAACGATTGAAGATGAGGTCCAATTTATTTTATTCATCCGTGAAATAACTGAAAAAGCAATCCGGCAAAGTATATGGGCGGCTGGGTCCGAAAAGAAAGAAAAAAAAGTGTGATTTTGTTCTTGCTTAATTTACAATGTTTTTAACGATTTTTATCTATCCTATGCCTTTGTGCTTTTCTATTCTTTTATTTGCAACAGAAGATCTTTTTCCTCTGTCAAGCCTTTTTGTAAAGCTCGGGAATTGTTGTCTCAAAGCAACAATCTCCACGGTAAAAACAACTTAAAGTCACATAAGTATTGTATTTACTCGTCAGTCAGGGCGGTTTTGCGATCTTGTTCGTTTCCTTAGCTAAAGAAAGCGTAAACATCCGTTATTACCTGAGCCGATGATTGGCTAAACCACACCCGTCCGCATGCCATGGAAAGAATATGCGCTTGTTGAAAAACGATTACATGTAATAAAAGAAAACTATTAAAAAACAGAAAGAAGTACAAATAAGTCAGGAAAAAAACACGCACTGGCAACAAACGTTTGAAAAGATCAGGAAAAGGTAGCCCAGTTATCTAGCTTTGCAATAGAAGCTGAATAACACTAGATTTACAATGGATGTATAGGAGAATCTTAACAGACTGCTTGTATTATCTATCAGATCTCAGTGCCGCGAGAAAGCCTTATTACAATCGGAAGAACAGTTTTGTACTTGCACCGCGGGGATTCAAGGTGCTCTACCCTAATTTGGACCAAATTTGTTAATTGGATATCGGGTGTATTTTTGGATCGCACACTCCCCGACAATTTTTCAATTACATCATCACTTAGTAACGATAGTCCCGGACCCTTGCCGAGCATATAACATCTTATGTTTCTCCTGTGGTTCTTATTTGATCATTATCGTACACTTGGGGTACACTTGCACGGGGATTACAGACCACTAAACAACATCTTTAATCCATTACACTAAATACAACACTAAAAATACCGCCCGGACACCGGTAAACAAGAAATGTAATGATTACCGTGTTTTTCCTCCGATAAACGAAAGTCGCAAGTCTAATTACGGAAATTCGGCCATTATTATTTGTGAGCGGGAGAGCTACCGCCAACACACCTCCTTCCTTACTCAGTATTTACTTGTACTAAATCCTCAGGTGAAGCTGGCTAAGCGTTATTAGGAGTACTTGGGACCACAACACTTAGGTCAGATTATTCATTCAATTTTAGAACTAGCATGGAAAAAACCTTTCAAATTCATTTGAGTACTGATCACGATATCCTGAATCAACTTCTTGGCTGATCAAAGTTAGTACACGGCTAACTCACACATCGAATTGGATTTCTGCTAGTTAGGTTTACGGCAGAGGGAGGAAAACTGGAGAATAACCCTCAAATCAAAGGAGAAACCTTACAAACTCTACTAGTAATAGCTACAGCATTTGAATCAAGAGATCTGTTGTAAACAAGTTGACATGCTAGAGGGAGGTAATCCTTTCACCCAATTTGTTTGTGCAGTTGATAACCTCCCGTGGTCCAGTAATCCCTCATTACTGACAAAAAGTCTCGCCTGTTGAGATTTCAAAACCGTCTTAGATTTCTAATCCACTTCCAACAAAATACACTGTTCATTATATGAACTCTTAAGTGTAAGAAGGAAAGAAAGCAGTTTTTTGAATTCCTTGTAGAAGAATATTCACCGCGTGACTAGGTGTTCGTTTTGTGTTTCTTCTTTTCGGCTGCCCTTTCACCTTCTATTTTCATTTCCGGTGAGATGTTGTACAAATTGAAGCAACAACTTTGATATGTCCGGTCGGAATACAAAAATAATTCACTTGTTTTGACTTCGTGTTGCTGACCTTTTGGCGAAGAAGATAAAAGGTCTTGAAGATGTTTTGTGTTGAATAAACATTTAAACGGAAAAACACGAAAGTACGACAAACCTCAGTTCAAAACTGAGGTTTTAGATGGTGTAGAGAAACAAGGTAAGTTGGAAAAGAAGCAGTAAGGACAGAGTGTTAGAAGAGTCTAAGATCAGTACATCATTTGAAGGGTTTAAAATTAGATGGAAAAAAAATGAAAGTAGAAAAGCAGCAGATCAACCAGAATAGTTCGACAGTATAAAAGTTTTTTTTTTTACGAATTTTCAGTTGATAATTTTAAATTCTAGAAATTGGGTAAAGAAATATGTGAGGAAAAATCAGCTTTTTTGTACAGGTTTAACAGTTTAGACCCGAGTCTTTTTGAAAACCAAAGAAAAAGAAAAGCGAAAATTTGAAAATCAAAAAAGATATTTGCGAGAGAATGCTCGAAGGAACTTCAAAAGTAGACTTTATAAAAATTTCGAATTTTCAAATTTATAATTTGAAGGTTAAAATTCAAAAATTTTAATTTTTTAAGAATTTTTCGAGGAATGTACAACAGTTAGAAATTCATTCATAACAATCTCACACTACATTTTTCTTTCTTTCCTGTTAATATATTCTGTAGTATCATATGTAGTATCTATTCTTCCATCCAACACCCACCCACTCACTTCCGGCCCGGTCCACTACCTCGAGTGTGCAGGCGGAAGGGCGGTGCTTAGTGTTATAGTTCGCGGCTTTCGTTCGCGTGTTCATCCGAGCCTATAAAAACACCGAATCAATTCAAACCGGCGTCAGCTCGAGGTCAACAATCCAACCTCTTAGTCTCTTGATTCTATTGAAGCCACATTCAATTCAAGGATATACAACCACAGAGAAGTCGTCGATTTAGACCGTGCGAGTTTTCGAAATCTCTCCTTTGTTCTTCATACATTGAATTCTACTAAGATTCGAAGATTTTTGGTTCACGTTGTTACAACTTGCCTGGGATTTGGGCCGCTTGTTCGTATCGTATAAAGGTGAGTGTGTATCACAAATCAACTCGAATATCAGTGATGAAAAAAAGCCTTGTTTTGTTTGAGTGGCAACAAGCTTTGCTCAAGGTTCAAAACGGCCTCGAAATTCCTGAAGGAGTTGGATGGAACTCAAGTATTTCGGGCCAATAATTCTTTCCCTAGTAAAATAATTCATCGCAAATTTATTTCTAAAACCATCGTAGCGAGTTGTTTACTATTTCATATGCTATGAGGATTCTATTATCATACCTAGACCTTTTTGCATTACTACATTTCTCAATACTAGTTGCTTTCTCTACAAGCTAAATCTGTAGGTCAACCTCGAGAAAAAATATTTAAAAATATGTCTAAGTTTTCGCCAAACTATCACGTAAAGACCTTCGCTTGCCTAATTTGTTTCATTTGTTTTTAACCGTAAGCCTTTAATTATCAAAGATAGAACTATCCGTTTTTTTTTTTTTGGACATTAAAGATTGCCATTAGATATTGTAAGAAGCTTTTTTTGCCCTAGAGTAGGATCATTGACCATGATATCATTACCTATAATTTCCAATCGTCGTCTGTGCTCTCTCGTTCAACAAGTCAACTGATACCTATTATTATCATGCCTCCAGGGCAACAAGTACTTGGTATAAGCCGATTTAGACCCCTAGTGGTGAGAATACTGTCAAATATTCCATAGATTAATCTAGGAGCGACAAGGACCGTTATCTACCTTCGCTTCCCTCTATTTCCAACCTTAATTTATACGAATTCTTTATGAAAGATTCATTCTTTATCAATTTTTTCTATGGATACATTTTTTCGTACCTACTTGCCAACTTTCGGAAGGAAATATTCTCCAATCATGTCGACCATAATTATACTCATAATTATAACGCGGAAAGTATTCTCACTAACCACAACATTCCACTACACTTGAAACTGAAACTGAAAACTTATGAAAAGAATATAAAGGGGAAAATGAGTCGCATACCTTTCTTTTGTCTTAATGTTAACCAAACTTTGAAACTTTCCAAACTTGCTTAGTTGGAAGAGCTTACATATCCATATTTGGCCGAGGAACTCAAGCATAAACAGTCTAAAATAGTTCGTATAAGTTTGTGGTTAGTTAGTTTGTTTTCTACACGCTGTGCTATGAGATATCAGCACTAACCGCACACGAATACAAAGATGTTTTGATCGCCAGCCCATGCGTTCTCTTCATTTCATATTTGCAGCCCAAAACAACCCTTTGATAAAGGCCAAACTTAAAACCGTCAATGGCAACAAAGCATTATCAGACTAAGCTAATAAATCTTATTCCTGCCTCTCACACTAACTATGTAGGCACCTTTTTGTGGGAGACTTGAAAAGAAACCTTCCAATAAAAAGAAGCTTAGCATAACTGAAAAATACGAGTAAAAATAACGTGTTAAAATTCCTAAAACTTGTTATTAATTCTTGAAGAAAATTTATATTGAGTAAAGCAATGTTTTTCGTTCATCTTTCCGCTTCTCGTTTCTCATCCTCAGCTACGGTATATCAGTCCTTTGATATATCTTTGGATTAGGCAGCAGTGCTATTTAATTATAGTCCAATTTGGGTTTTAGATAAACATCCAGGAGATCTTATGGCTATAATTATCAGGCCATCAGACAATTACTGTCAGACGGTAAAATGTCCCCTGGTAAGGAAAGGCGATACGTGATGTTTGGTACTGTTTTAGATAGTGGTTAACGAGAGAAAAACCACAATCCGTACAAATAAAATAATCCACGTTCCTTCTGTACTTACATTAATGAAACATTCCCAAGATTTCAATAGTTTTTATGCACCTTTATAGAGTTCAGCAAAGTTAGAATGATTTAGCTGGTAATAGACTATGGCAAGTTTGTTTTTCCAATTCTTTTACAAAAACATTTTGTTTCAAAAGATACTTGAGAATGCAATTGTTTGGTACTCTTATCTTACGTTTGAACAGTGTATCCTTTGTGGTGTTGTACACTGGGTCAAATTCGTTTTATCCAAAGATATATCAAAGGATTGATAATACCGTAGCTGAGGATGAGAAACGAGAAGTGGAAAGATGAACGAAAAACATTGCTTTACTCAATATAAATTTTCTTCAAGAATCAATAACAAGTTTTAGGAATTTTAACACGTTATTTTTACTCGTATTTTTCAGTTATGCTAAGCTATTCTTTTTTTTTTTGAAAGTTTCTTTTCAAGTCTCCCACAAAAAGGTGCCTACATAGTAAGTGTGAGAGGCAGGAATAAGATTTATTAGCTTAGTCTGATAATGAAGGAATAACTTCTAAACTTACTATCTAGAGTTTCAGCACGTTTTGGGCAAATTATTATCCGAGTAGCAAGTTTCTTCTCTAAACGTTTTTCTAAAAAGATAATTTGAAATATAACTTTCCATTTTCTCTTGCTTTTAAACGGTATTCAGTTTTACGACACTTTTATATTACTCTTTATTTTGTTGTCCATTGGTTCAAATTAATTTTGTGCTATTCAGGACTAGGAAAAACTGATATTCTATCTTAGCAAGCACTTTGCTGTAACAAATAACTTGACATTTAAATTAATACTCGCTCTGATCTTAAATTCTGTTGTCCACAGAGCTATTTATCTTAGAAATGTGCGACTCAGAAAATACTTTCGACTGAAAACTTCCCTCTTTTGAATAACACTTTTTCTTATAATTTTTATGCTTGAAAATTCAAACCCTAGTCGCTCTTATCTTACGTTAGACAAAGTATCCTTTGTGGATTTATTCCTGGGGTCAAATCGGCAAAACAGAAGAGGTACTAGTTCTTTATCTTTGGCTTTGTTCCATGACACCACCATTAAGTTTTGTATTTTTTAAGATAATCTTAAACGATTGCTGTCGATATCGATATATCGCGATGTGGTTGGGTTTTCAATTGGCTCTGACCCGTTAAAACCATTTTCTTGACCTTAAAATTATCTGTAGAGTCAATATCTTACACACTTAGTCATCTAACAACTATGCCTTTGAGGGAATCACCTGATGCTAGGAGTAATAACCTAGGCGAATTGCTTGCCAACTTTGTGAAGAGCTGATGACAGTGGCGTGCTTTCTCCTCGTGGCACTTTGGTTAGCCTGTGTACAGCCGCTTCCCATCCCTCCCCCCTCGATTTTCCCCCAGGGGGAGGAGTGGGAAGCGGCTGTACACAGGCTACCTGTGGTCAGTTGCCTAGAGATACACATTTCAGTTATCAGCAGTAAGACGTGTAATTTTCATAATGTCACAAAGAAAGGTTCTTTCAAACTTTCTATTTTCTGCTGAAAAACCTTAAGTTGCTGCTACAGTTGTGACATTTGATCTGATGCGTGCTGTAGGACCTTCAGTTCTTACTCGCGCTGCTACCCTGGGCTCCAGAGGTTCTATTTGGTTTCCCGTGGGTCATGACGAACGAGCACTTCCCGTCAAAACTACAAAAGCCGGAGCGAGAATAAATAACCTCTTGACCCCAGGGTATCGTGGTGCCACTAAGTGCGCCGACAAAATTGGCACATCCATTGTTTCCGGCAATCAGTACATATAAAGCAATAAGGATTTTTTTGTACATCATGAACAACAATGACCCATGTTTCACAAAATACAACTAAAGTGCTACCTATATAAGCCCCATATAAGACCCTTAGTTCTATGGAAAGCTAGTTACACGGTCCTGAGATTTGCGTGCCATATTTACACCCAGGCAAAGTCCCGAAGGTGACCGCTTGATATTAACAGGTGCCAGTGTAGTTTGATTGTGGTTAACTAGTGTCCATTCATATTCCTATGATGTTCCATAGCCATGCATACTACTGAACCATATGGTTTATGTATAGTACGATATCACGTGGCTCTCAGAAACAGTCGCGACCTATAACGATTAGGAGTTATTATCTCAATCACGATAAGATAGCCTTATAGCACGTACTTCAAACAAGATATATTACGTAAATTGACATTTCTGTCTTCGTTCTTATACCTATCGATTATCAAAAGCTGTGCCCTTCTGAACTGTCAGATCACATGAGAAAAGAGTTTTGTCGAGTTTTGTCGACCGAGCTGAAAAATAATTATTTTGATCGCCTGCAATGATAGATAAATATGTTGGCTATATTCTTCCTTTTTTCTTGTTATTCTTATTCTCTGTTGCTGGTGAAGAAACTCACTTTAAAATGCAGACACAAAAGGTTAGAAAACGTGTTCGCGAAAAGAGAAATTGGAAAGATTGAAGTCAGAAAAGCAAGAAGTAACCAAAGACATAGATTGTCTGAGTCATGCAGCAAAGGTAGTTGATGCAATCATCAGAGATATATGAGATAGGTAGAGTAAATATATCCCAACATTGACCCCTCGACAAGCCTGTGCACATCCCGACCTTTGCTTGCAAATCTTAACCTTGTCTCCGGTTTCTGAGGAGAGGTGGGGTTTGGCGAAAGTGCTTTACTTTGCATGAAGAGCACTCTGCTTGATGGTCCAGTGGTTGGTTGGTAGGAGCTGAGTCCAAAGCTCCCTTGACAACCCCCAGTGCTTGTTGGTCTAGAGTTTGTTTGCTTTAGTTTCTAAAGTTTGCTTGACGATCGATCGACAACACTTGATAGCCCAACCAACAGTGCTTGATGGTCCAGAATTTGGTTGCTATGGCTTTCACAGTTTATTTGGCAACCAACAATGCTTGACGGTCCAGAATTCGTTAGCTATGTATTTGACAGTTACCTTGGCAACTAACTTTGCTTGATGGTCTGTAATTTGTTTGCTCAGTATGGCTTCAACAGTTTCTTTGGAAACCAACTTTGCTTGATGGTCCAAAATTCGTTGGCTATGTATTCCACAGTTTCCTTGGCAACCAAATTTGCTGGATGGTTCAGATCTTCGTTGCTGTAGCGTTTGTTCCTCAAGTAAATAACATTGTTTGAAGGTCCGAGTGGTTAACATGGCTTTCAAAGTTTCCATGCCAACAATATGTGATCTTCCTGCACCCTTAAACCTGTGATATTCATGGAGGTCTGAGTACTTGAATCGCTCTGGGCTATTCTGTAATTTCATATAACAATTTACTTTGCCAAGAGACTAATTGCCGAGCACCATACCACGAAGAACCGTTTGATAACCCGATCTTTTGGACTAACAAACAAAACATCTTTGTATTGCTTCTGTTTTACTAGGGAGGGGAGGTTGGAAAATTGATCATGAAAACCTGTATGAGGCACCTCCCCTCCCCTGCTGCGTCGGTCTATTTTTACTTGACGAAATTTGATGATCTTCTAAGAGATGGATTAATTTTCAACAAGATTCATTTCCTGTTATGAAATCCTTTGCATCAACAAATTGCTCTAAATTCCTTAGAAGAAACGTAAATACTGGAGTCAATACTGAAGTCAATATCTTCAGCACTCAGTGGGAGGAAATAGTCAACCCAGGTACTTAGTTTGATTTGATGATTTGTAGTGTTTTTGGTTTCGTACTAGGTGCACTGCTGTGATCTATGTATTTTTTAGTACATGTCTTTTGCCATGATATGTCCAACGCACATCTTCGTCATGGAGATTTCAACATTTGCGCGTTCAAAATTGGCCTACTTCTTATCTAAGAAACTACGACTCGGGAAATGAAGCGAGGATAAAGCGACCTAAATAACATTTATTAGTAAATTGTCACAATTTCCTTCCCTTTTTAATTTTGTGTTTTACCTGATAAGGAAACGCGCAAGATGTTTTGTACCATAATATTGATCATCTAAATAATGTTCAATTCAAATAGAAATTCGTTTAAAACTGAATATCTGTCGCATAAAACGCTTAGAAAAAAATACTTAAAATGGCCCAAACAGCTGGTTTGAGTAAGCGAATACTAATTAAAAAACACAGCTAATTTTTTCACTAGGCACTCAATAAGAATGAGAATATTCTATAGAAATGAAAGAATCTTTCACAGTATTGTCTAGCGATGAAAAACTGTTCTCTGTTCAAATAACGTGTTTACCTAACAGATCAAATCCAATCAATAAGTCTTATCGGAAGAGTACACTCAGACAGGAATTACAGTCCACGTTTCATGAATATTAAAATACCATGAGGACATACCTTCAGTTTTCATTACTAAGAGCGCATCATGAAATATGAATCTATCATCTTAATTCTAACCGCAGTCTAAGTTACTTGTCTTTCTTTTGTAGTCGTTTTCTGATGGCTGGAAATTTGTAAAGTCGTTAGGTGTAAGGGTCGACAAAACTGAAATATTGTATTACAATTTCTGAAAAGATATTCATCGTGTAACCGCAATTATTTGCCTTATTTTTTTTTCTCATTTTAACTTGGAGAAATATAATTTTGATGGCAAAAGATTGTCCTTGTAATTGGCTTCAGTAACAACACAAAAGGAATATCGCGTCGTTACGTGTTGTGAAAGTGTTTTCCAATCAAGATAAGTTATTCCTCAAAGCCTTCCTGTGCGCTGGATTATCAAACAAAACTGAGCATTCATACAATACAACGAGATGACCCTTTAGCCCTTAGCGGTTGAGGAAATAACACAAAGGAATATTCAGCTTTTGTAAGACTTCATCCAACTGCTATTTCTAAACACACCATACGAGTCTGTTCACGGCCTATACTTCATGTAAGACTTAATATTGTTGTTCGCTACTTATATTCATAGAGTTCCGTGAGGAAATGATTATGTTTAGTTTTACATGAAGTTCTACTGCGCACATCTGGAATATCCTAGCGCATGCGCAACAGGGTATTCACGTGACGAAGCAAATTTTATCACAGATGATTATATTTATTAACATAGACATAACTAGGTAGAAAGCACGAAAAAGGCGCTTCCTTATTCAAATTGTTAGCACTTTTCTAAGGCTTCAGATTGTTCTGTACAAGCTATCTTCACTGGTCTTATCATGGTATCTGAGTCAATCAATGACTATCAGCCTTGATGCTTGGCTTTTTAGCCTTAACGTGACATGACATAGACTAGGTGAGGCTTATGTATATGTATATACACCCCCATTTATTATTCCTTTATGCTGTCTTACTCACACTATATTCTTTATAGGTTGGCTTAAACACCACCAAGCTACTTTAGTTTCTACCACCAAGATACAGACATGTTCCTATTCAACTTGTCTTCGCTAGAGATTGGTTTGTTGGCGGGTGGGGGAGCTGTGCTTTTGGCGGTCATCGTGGTCCTGATAGTTGTACTCTGCAGACAATGTGGTAAGTTTGACCATCATTCTAAGGCAAGAAAAAAACGCGCCCTTTGTCTCGTTTTAATTCAAATTCTTAACTCTCGCGCACCTCGGGTTTTCACGATCAACCGATATCTCGTTGACTCACTGAAGGATCCAGACGAATAATAAACGTGTTTTAAACACCAGACACGCTTGTGCAATAAATATACTTTGTCAGATAATTAAAGCAATACGACTTGCACATAAAAAAGACCGCTTTAAAACGAAAAAAAGCCTTCAGCAATTCAGACACAGGCCTGTTATTAATTTTTCCTCTCTAAAAAGTCCTCAATGGTCTCGATAATAATTGTTCTATAATTTTTTTAGAAAAATTTTATGTATTCATAGAATTTCAGACACAAACCAACTACTACTGTTCTTCCGTCTTTGATATATTCTAATTTTTGTTCTTCAAGCTTACCAGTGATATCAAAACCCTTAATATTTTGTCTCAACATTTTTCTGCCACACTCAGGAATATTTCATGTTTATAGAATTCACCCGAGCATAATATTGATCCGGCTTCCGTCTTTCGTTTCTAAATTTAGTAATGCTTCTCAGGAGCAAGTGCTTCATAATTACATTTGCAAGTTCTTTTATTTTGTCTGCGCTGAATTTAGTTAATAATAAAAACACTAGCCAGTAGAGTAGTTTCCTGTTAAGGCCATTAGAACATGTGTTAACCACATTTAGTGTCTTTTGTTCCGCTTCACATGGCTTCATTGACATGCACAGTCTTGAATATCTTGTGCTATTAGCAATCTCTGCTAAGAATGCTTCTAGAAGCTTCTCTATTTTCTTGGTCTCGCCATATTTCAATAGACCGTACTGATACGACCTCTATGCCCCAGCCTCCCCGGGTTCGAGTCATCAGTTTCGTTTACTAATCCTCACTCAGTCAAATTAAACGAAAGTGTACGAGCAGACAGGTGACAATGAAAAATAGAGGCACTCGTCGAGTAGGTGATTCACCGGCTTTTTTTCACGTTTAGGATTCAAAGTATGAAAAACGATTCTTGGATTCTTCCTTTTGGCAAAGGCCAACATTAGCAAAGGCCTTGGGAACAAAGAAAAATCTGCGGTTTTGAAATTTGAATTTTTCTTTGGATCAAAATAATGATCTTGAGTTGTGATGCCACTGAAGCTTGTGGCTTCCGTTTAAACCGCAGCTGTCTTACCGCCTAAAAGGGAAAGAATATAGAGGACTACGAATGATTCATAACTAAAATCACGTTAGCCTTACACGTTGCCTTATTTGGAGGAGTTAAAGTTGAACTCGTTTATGCTTGATTACCGCTGCGTTACATGGGCGCAGGCTCCTGTCACAAGAATTTTTCATAGTATTGGATTCAAAAATGGACGTCAAAATTGAATGTCAAAAAGGTATCGACAAAGAAGATTCGTTTTTCGGAGACACATAAAAACTAAATTACAGGACTACTTTTGATATCAGAAGCATATAGCCACTGACTAAAGGTGTCTATCTATCTAAATATCACAAAAATATTTCAAGGTATTTCAGCATTTTTGTGTATTCTAAAAGTCTATGCTACATGGCTTACATGGCTGGGCCCACTCAGATGTTTCGTACATTGTTATATTAAGAACAGCATATCTAAGATAACAGCAAGTTTACCTAGTTAATTACCAGCATTCGGTGCGGTAACCTGGATCGCGTTCAAACCACCAAACCCTGGGACTTAACCAGATAGTATGCAAGAAATGCGTACCTCTATATTATCAATACAATGCGCAAATTATGCCTAAGCAGGATGCTCCCTATGAGCAAATTATACATAAGCAGGATTCTTATATTTAACCTTCGCCCAGTTGGCTGCGCGTTGGTCAAGCACTGAGCGGTGAGGTGCGGCATGTAATAAATTCAATTCTGGATTAACCAACACCCATGGTCTTACTGTATTAGCTTATTGCGATTCTCAATATTCTACGAAGTCAGACATTGCAGCACCTTGTTGTGAAATTTTTTCACTGCCGTCAATCAAAGTTAATCAGTTGGTACCTTTTATATTTTTGACTGGTGGCAGGTAAAAAACAAATTCAAACGAGCAACTCGGAACCACCGAGTTTGCAGAACATTAATAATAATAATAATAATAATAATAATAATAATAATAATAATAATAATAATAATAAAGACGTTCTTAGAACGCATTATACAAGGTCTCAATGCGCATACAAAACTAAAATATACACTGTATGTGTCAGTATATATAAATAAACAAAAATGATTAAAATTAATTAAGTAAAAGTCATTAGTCCAGTTTTAAAAGTCTCATGTGTGTTAGCTTGTTCGAGCTCGAGTGGAAGACTGTTCCTTAGCCTATAATATTGAGAGTCGTGGTAAGTACCGTTAGAAACTAAAGCGTTGTAGTGTTGATAACTAACATAAGATTTTCTTTCAGGAAATAAAGACAAGAACATGCAAAAGAGCCCACGCGGTAAGCGGCGTCTATGTAAATCAGGCCACCATAAGCACTCAACCATCGACCTCCCACCACTTGTCTGTATGGAGGGTACTGGATGCAGCAAGTCTAACCTCATGGGAATGATTGATAACCCCTTAAAATCCGTTAGCAACGACGAAGAGAGCTTAGCAGAAGGTTACGCCGTCAGCACTCTTAACGGAACTGAATGGAAGACGTTTGATACTCTGGGGGTACCCAGAAGCCCTCGCGAGTTTATGTACTATATGCGCACACTGGAGCATTCACGTGCTAATAACAGCCCTGCCATGAAGAAAAAAGAAAATACAGCCGAGAAAGATTCTGGTGTTTATGACGTTAAGATCTTTTCATCGACTTACAGAGAGTCAAGCTCACGCAACGGAAAAGATCAAGCGAAGTCTTCCGAGAACCCCCAGCTGGGAAGGAATACTTCCGGTGCGTTGCGTCATCCGGCATACCGGGAATTGATGCAGGGGAATACATTCCACGTGGTATGCACCACGCCCTGTACTGATATGTCGGATAGTGATTCAGAGCCGGAGTTCAGCAGTCCAAAGGCTCGTTTAAAGTTTACTTCGATACTAGAGCAGCAATCTGGAAGCACTGCGAGTGCACTGAACGTTATTTGTAGAAATGAGTTGCATCCGACTTACCACGAGCTCAAACATGCTACAGGAAACATCGAACAAGTGTAGTAATTCAAATTAACTACACGATTCAACCTGGTGGTCACCCTGTGGTGGCGGCGGCACTACTTCGACCATGACATACACATGCCGAATGAAATACTACCATGACATTTTATATTCAATATTTCTGCGGGACGTTTCAAGAAATATATATTAAATCGACCGCGAGACTAGTACAATGATTATGATAGTTCTTTTTACGTCAGTTACAACTTGTTTTAAAGTTATACAAGAGAAAGAAGTTGGCTCCTTTGGAGTCAGAAAGACACTAACAATAAGCATGAAATCTGACGGCAGTGAGGAATACGGCACACGTTGTCATAGCAGTAATGAGCAAACGATTTCTCGTTATATGATGACATACCCCAGTAAGCATTATACAGTTTAGAGATAAAGTTAGACACAATGGTAATTGCGCGCACACGTTGTTATAGTAGTATCGAGTAAGTTAGACACAATGGCAAATGCGCGCGCAAGTTGAAATATCAATATTGCGCGAATAATTTTTCGCTGTGGTGAGGTGACATACCCCAGTAAGCATTACGCAGTTTACAGATAAAGTTAAACGCGATGGTAATTGCGCGCACAAGTTGTTACAACATTGATAAATGAAGTTGTTTATACGATGACATACGCAAGTACGCACTACGCTTTGTAGGTAAAGATAGACACGATGATAAATGTGCGCGGCGTTCTGACAACACTATAGAGTGAAAGTCTTTTGTTATACGATGACATACGTCTGTAAGCATTGCGCTTTATAGGTAAAGCTTGGCACGACAATAAATGTGTTAACGTTGTTACAGCACTGTATAGTGAAGGATTTCTTTTGTTACACTACGACATATGTCAGTAAGCCCTAAGCTAGATACGATTGTTTGCAACGTTTTTTTCTAGATGAAGTTTTTTAGTCAGCTAGTTTTATATTCAAACGAAATCAAGCTGCCATGACAACGAGAGATCACGTGATGGACAATATGTTATACAAGGATGGTGGATTTATTCGCAACAGAAAGATTATGTTTAATAAAATGTTTAAGTTTTATGGAGTATTGTTTATTGTTTCATGTAAAATGATAGCTAAGGTTTAAGATATTTAAATTTTTAAATACATCAATTATTTATAATTCGATAAAGGTATATTAGATGATTCTTAGTTTTCAGTAACCCTACTAGTTGCTATGACGACACCCCGTTTTTGTTACTATGACGTTACAAATTTTATCAAGAGAACGAGCGCATGCGTGAAAAATGTTTGCCAGGTCACGTAATTTATGAAAAGACCGGCTTCAGAAAACATTTGACATTGCTAATCAATGCTAATAAGTGGGAAATATAAATCTTCGAATGTCATTTAGTTTTTATGAACCAAGTTGGAGATCTAGAAGGGAAAATATTGACGCAGATTATTTGAATTAAAAAACAGATTGAAAGACAAAAGCCCAATCCCAAGCCAATAATGAAATCTTTGGCATAATTTGTTTGTGTTTAGTTAAAGCAACGGAAATCAGGAAGATTTATCCGATGGGATTATTTCAAAGGTTTGGGAAAAAAACACTAAAATTTTACCCGTCGATAAACAAAATTTTACCCTTCGATAAACATAAGTTAACTATAGTTAACTATATTATACCCAATATAAAATATATACATAAGCTAATAGGCTACGATAATATGGCAACATAATGATATCTAATATAATAATAATGATATATAACTATGAGATAAGATATAATTAAAAAATATATAAATTCTTTAAAAATCGAGCAGTCATGGCACGGCACGGAGAGCGCAGTTCTGTAATAGTAATATCTTCCATTTGATCCAACCAATCACAGGTCGTAGTTACGGTTACGGTAAAATAAAGTTACCGTTATAGTATGTTACCAGAAAAGAGGGGGAAAACGTTAGTGCGCGTGCGCAAATGCTCGGCACCAGCACCAACGTTTTATATGTACGAATTTCTTACGTTTTAAATATATGAACTCTATTCTACTCTATCACACCTTTTATACAAACTGCTCCCTTCGCTCTCTTGCGGGTTCCGGTGTCTTTCGTTCCGAGGCAGGAGTTCCCGGGGGTGAGTTACACTTCAGAATCGTCCGAAACTTTTCCTCCGTCATTTGTACGCCAGGCTTGACCCTCTGAGACGATCCAGGTTTCGGAGACCACGACGATTGCTTCAGTGCGCGGGATATTTTCCGCGTAATGAGTTGCGGACTCGAGGCTCTTTCGCTTACACTGTCAGTATCATGGAGATCGAGGTCTGTAGTGATACTAGCAATAGGAGCATCTAGGCATGGTTTTATCATCTCATTGTGATTGGTTAAGTTTTCGATGATGGTGATTGGCTCAGGACGATGGTTCGAGTCTGTTTTCCAGCACGACCGTAACAATTCAGCTCTAACAAAATTGAGTCAAAGTAAGGTCACACAGTCATCATGATAACGGGCACATTAATCATGCAGTGTTAGGATAAGATAGATCATGCAAGTCCTATACGGCTCGGAAGAAAATGAAATAGACCACTTTCGAGATGTGCGAGCGCTTTCGTAAATATCGCAGGCGCAGTCATGATCTTGAAGCATTTTCGGCGCGCGTGATCTTGCCGGAAAACGCCTCTTTTTCAAGTCTGCGCCTGCCATATTTTTGAAAGCTTTCGCGCATCTTGAAAATAGTCTATTGCATGTAAAGGCAACTGACTTTTAGCACACTTGACATATCAGCCCTTTTGATGTAGTTCGCTATGACAGGCAGGAATAGGTAGATAAGTAAGCAGGAGGGAGGGTAGGTAGGTAGCTGGGTAGGTAGGTTGGTAGGTAGTTGGTGAGGCAGGCAGGCAGGAATAGGCAGATAAGTAAGCAGGTGGGAGGGTAGGTAGGTAGTTGGGTAGGTAGGTTGGTAGGTAGTTAGTGAGGCAGGTAGGAATAGGCAGATAAGTAAGCAGGTGGGAGGGTAGGTAGGTAGGTAGTTATTTAGGCAGGTGGGCAGGTAGGAATAGGCAGATAAGTAAGCAGGTGGGAGGGTAGGTAGGTAGTTATTTAGGCAGCATCAGGTAGGAATAGGTAAGCAGCTGGGTAGGTAATGTTTATAGGTAAGTGTGTTGGGAGCGAGGAATAGGTAGAATGACGTTATTAGTGAAATCATTAATTATTGTTTAAGCTCTAACAAAGGCCATACTTACAACTGATTCGAGCACCCTTTAGGCATTTCCATGATATTCTCTTCCTTAACATATAAAACAACATCAGAGTTCGAGAGGCCCTGGTACGGGAAACTACCCATGGTGCATAGCTCCCACATGGTGACGCCCAGGCCCCAAACGTCTGACTTGGTAGTAAAAACCCCGTCTGCAAGGGATTCTGGCGCCATCCATCGTACTGGAAGCATACCTGTTTGAGATATGTGAAAATTGTTAATGAATAGGATGCTTCAGATCGTCTCGATAAAAAACACAGTTTTTCAGTACTTTACACTACCTTTACGTCCAAATCTGTAGTAATCAGATTCAAACATGGCTCTTGTCATGCCAAAGTCACCTAACTTAACCGTGTGACCAGATCCTACCATGCAGTTACGTAATGCAAGGTCCCTGAGAAATAAAAAAAAATAGGAAACAGTATTAAAGTACATATAAGGGTTCGTAAAGGTTTGTATTTAATATAAAAGTTCTGACCCTAAAAATCACATAGTCAATAATTTTTTTTAAATTCTGTTGCGATTTCATTATTTTTTTGTAACCGTAACCGTTTTAAAAAAAACTGCTACAAAAACCGCTACAAAAACCGCAACAAAAAACCGCTACTGAAACCGCTACAAAAACCGCAACAAAAAACCGCTACTGAAACCGCTACAAAAACCGCTACAAAAACCGCTAGCAAAACCGCAACAATAACCGCTACAAAAACCGCTAGCAAAACCGCTACAAAAACCACTACAAAAACCGCTACAAAAACCGCTAGCAAAACCGCTACAAAAACCGCTAGCAAAACCGCTACAAAAACCGCTAGCAAAACCGCTACAAAAACCGCAACAATAACCGCTACAAAAACCGCTAGCAAAACCGCTACAAAAACCGCAACAATAACCGCTACAAAAACCGCTACAAAAACCGCTACAAAAACCGCTACAAAAACCGCTACAAAAACCGCTACAAAAACCGCTACAAAAAAAAAAAACGATTTCCGATAATCGTCAATATCGTCATCATTGTATCATTATCAATACCATCATCATCATCACCATCATCATCATTACCATCATCTTCATCATCATCATCATCACATCATTAACGTCACCATCACTACCATCATCATCATCACCATCACCACCATCATCATCACCACCACCATTACCATCATCATTAATATCATCATCATCATCATCATCACCATCACCACCATCATCATCACCACCACCATTACCATCATCATTAATATCATCATCATCATCATCATCACCATCATCGCCATCATCATCACAAAAGGTCCACGTTGGTACAATTAACAAACAAATTCATCGTTAGCTTCTGTTATGTACACCAACATGGCTGGCACCTCAGTAACTGCATTCCCAGAACCAAGAAAGAATTGAGCCATAAAATAAATCATTACAAACCTGTGAACGAATTTCAACTCCGACAGATAAGCTAATCCAGTAACAATATCTAAAGCCATGCTGGTCAACTTGGATGGAGTTACATCATCAGCCTGAAGCACGAAAAAGAACAATTATAGCAAACCTTCTTTAATAGACCTTTTTAGCTTGGGTGGTTTGTTTTCCCATTTCCGACACTTCATAGTTCTCTTGGAAATATGTTTCTTTGTTTGAGGTGTATCCAAATTCATGTGCAACCATTTAACAAATGATACTCCAGGGAATGACATGTTGTCTGAAATGGGACAACAAACTGCCCAAGCTAAAAAGGGGTATTCCAGGCCATATATGTGGCCATCTCTGTGAGTCAAATGAAGGGTGAGACTGCTCACCTCTTTGCAATTCTGATTGACAAATTGTCTTCTCGCAAGTAAGAAGCTCTTCAGATCACCTGTAAAGATTAACCAGTTAAAGAAAGATGAGATAAGGTTACCCATACCCCCACTGCTCCGCGATAAAGAACATAGGAACTTTAACCAGAATCTTTTGCATATAACCACAACAAGAAAGATATTTACAAGTGATTGTAAAGAAGATCTGGTGGAAATGGCGTGCAGTGTTTGATGTCTTAAATAAGACGACTTGGGTACCATTCTTGTTCGTGGAGTAATAGTCCAGAACTTTTCTCATTAACTTATTAATTTATAATTACGCGAAAACAAAAGGAAAACAGCGCGCAGGCACGAAATACTCCTATCTTACGATTCTTACCAGTCTCATTCCACTACTCGGTTCTTTCTCGCCGCGCGCATCGATAAAAGCTCTGGACTAGTTGAGTAATGGCATTAATAATAATAATAATAATAATAATAATAATAATAATAATAATATCTTTATTTACGTGTCTATAATTATGTTAGTTTATACAACTAATTGGGGACACGAATGTGGTAAGGTGGTTAATCAGTACATTTTTCATTGTACCTTGTATCATGTCAAAAAAAGGTTTACATGTGGTCTTAAAAGGGCTTTACTGCTAGATATCTTACCATGTATCATTAGCTCCATGATAGCCAGTGCTGGTTCTCCTTTAGTGCATACTCCCAGCAGTCTGACAATATTGTGGTGATCAAATATTTTCATTGTTTCTGCTTCGCTGAGAAATTCAAGCTATGAAAACACAGATAAGATCTGATCAGATAAATTAAGTACTGCAACGGACTAATGTGAAAATAGAAAAAGCTCGTGTGCTGTGTGCAGTTATAAAGCACACAGGGGTTGTCAGAACACGAGAGAAATGTTAGGAGAAGCACGAAGAGTAGTGCAGTGTTTCTCAACACTTTTCGAGTGTTCTTCCAAGTGAACTCCACACAGCACAGCAAGCAAGTTTTTTTTTCTTTTATAAAATACAAATTACGCGATAACCATTATTTTGGATAGAAATGATGCAACTGAAAGGGTGTGCGCATGCTGTGTGCTCTCATAACGCACAAGATCCCGACCAATCAGAACGCTAGATTTATAAGTTATTTTATAGCATCCCATCAAGGGGGCTCTTCTCACAAACCGGAAAAAAGGGGGAGGGGTAGCCTATTTTCTTCACGCTACAGTCCACTATAGTGCACGTGACGCCGAAGTAGCTCAATTTGGAGGGGAAAAAAACAAAATAATTTCAATCCCCTGAGAATTGGAAACCTATTGTTTTGTCTTCCAAATTGAGGTACATTCCGACGTGCTGCAGGGAGTCTATACGTACTAGAAATATACATGGCATTGATGAGTACTCCCTCGTACGTATTTTTTTATTAGAGAGTTTCAGAATCCCGTTTAGGGCAGACGTGAAACGTCAGTTGACCAGTGAAAAGTTCTTTAAAATTAGTAAAAAGGAATCGCAAAAGTCTCAAAGTCGTAGATAAACAAAATAATATTTCTCTTTGTTAAGAAAGTTTGCAAAAGGTAAAGTGAAATACAGGAAAACGAAGAAAACTTGGTCACGTTTGCCGTTTGCCGGAGAAAAAAACGCGAATCTTAAGCTCTCTATTATAGCTACTTTACGTGAAGACAATAATAACAATAAAGGGTAAAGAAAGAAGCAACAAAAGGATAAAGAAGAAGTATGTACGCGAACCTTTTCTTCTGGTGTTGAGCCAGGTTTGAGTGTTTTAACTGCAACAGGTAACCAATCATTCTGTTCTCCAAATCCTTTTGCTTCTCCACCGAACACAGTTCCAAAGGCTCCTTCACCTAACTTACGATTAAGAATCACATCTTCTCTGGGGATCTCCCAGTCATCCAGCTGCATGATTGGTGATTGATACATCAGTCCCAGTTCTTCCATTCGTTTCTGGGTTATTTTGTATTTTTTATCATATCTGAATAAAAGTAAAACATTGATCAGGCTGTAATCAAAAAGAGCAGTTTTGTATGACCATGAAAAACGTACGGCACGAACCGCGCCTTGCCGTGACCGTGTCAGTGCCGTGCCGTGTATGAAAACATTTGACATTCGGTGCCGTGTACGCGTCGCGCCGCAACCGTGTCAGTGCCGTGCCGTGTATGAAAACATTTGACATTCGGTGCCTTGTACGCGTCGCGCCGTAACTGTGTCGTAATCTGCTCTAATAGGAGAGGCAAGAAGAAGATACCTCTTTACCTTAGATGTACTGTTTTCCCATTTCAGACCACATGTCATTCCCTAGAGTATCATTTATTTGTATGAGAAGACACATGAATATTGATACAACTCAAACACAGGATCTTATTCTCAAGAGAATGACAAGTAGTCCTCTGAAATGGGAAAACATTACGCCCGTAATAAAGAGGTCTATTGCGCATTTTTAAAAGTTTAAAAATATCACAACAATAAAATTTTGGGATGTTATTAAATCAAATTCTTCTACTCGAGTTAAAGGTATGGAGGAAAGGACTGCGCATTCAAAAAACCTAAGACAAAATTAAAACAATTTAGAAATGTGAAATGTAAAATGGATCTATCTTAATTTCACATTTATCTTAATACAGAATTTCCTGTTGAGACCAGATTCGTAAAGTACTGATCGAAAAATAAAATCTCATCAATGGAATTAGCTATATTTTTGAGGCATTTGTAAGGAGAACTTCACCTTCGTTTGATGCAGATCCAGATGAATGTAATGACGACGATAAGAAATAAACTGATGGCTATGATATTGATGACAGCTATGGACCAATCACAAGACAGACCAGTCAATCTACGAAACGATTCCACAGCACACACTTGTCTCTGTTTCTCTGCAAACAGTGAATCATAGAAAGAAATGAACATTAAAAGCATTCCACGCGAGGTGAGTCTTCCAACCCGCTGCGAAACGCTGGTACAGGTTTTCTTCCAATTTCCAAGAGAGCTCCACTTGCGCGCCTGCATCAATTTTCACTACGATCTTGTGTAATAACTGTATAATTAATGAGCGCAACTAAAGAGCACAGAAAAGGTACGTGTGTGTGTGTGAGAGAGAGAGGGGGGGGGGGCATACGACAGTCGCGAGGGAGACAAATCAATGTACAAAAGACAATGCGGCTCCAAGACGCAGGAAGAGCGCGAGCGCGACGCGTGTGCAAGTTGCAGGTAATCCATGTTGCGAGCCGTGTGACATGAAGCAATTTTGCTGAAGTAGAAAACTTTACTTGATTTTGGTCGTTTCATCGATGTCTAGAATACTAAATATCACTGACATAATTACCTACCTGGTCTACCATCGGTAGGTCTAATTCCTCCTGGCCATTGAATTAGAGTTTCATTCAGTTCAAGGCATCCTCCATAATATGCACATTTGGTCTCACCAGGTTTGACTGGTACAAACTGACCGACAGTCACAGGCCTTCCTTCGCCAATATACTGTAAGATGTTGACGGTGGGAAGATAGCGCTGTCCTTCCTTGAAGATGACTTGACCTGATACACCACTGAAGTTTGTTTCTTGTAAGAACGTTTTGAAACGGCTGTGGATGAAAGAATAATAATTGGTTGAGGTTACTTTTCATGCCAAACTCGTATTCTTCGCCAAATATGTGAAAGAGCGGTTTTCATGTGTGAGAAACGATTCGGTAAATTCGTAGATTGTAGCCGTACCGTATTTTACCGTAGACGTAAATACGCGCTGTGATTGGATGAATTACTGGAATACAATGAAAAGCCATTTCAATGTTACATCATGTCCTACCGTGTACGTACTGTTAGTCAGTACCGTGTGTTCACTCATACGATAACCATTCTTATGGGAAGCCATTTCAATGTTACGGCATACAGTACAGTCTGCGTTTTGTAAGTCAGTACCGTGTGTTCACTCATACGATAGCCATACTTATGGGAAGCCATTTCAATGTTATGGCATACAGTACAGTGTGCGTGCTGTAAGTCAGTACCGTGTGTTCACTCATACGATAACCATTCTTATGGGAAGCCATTTCAATGTTATGGCATACAGTACAGTGTGCGTGCTGTAAGTCAGTACCGTGTGTTCACTCATACGATAGCCATACTTATGGGAAGCCATTTCAATGTTACGGCATACCGTACAGTGTTCTGAACAAATTCTTAGAGCAGTTTTCGTTTGACTATGAAAAGCTTAAGGCACGGACACGGACCGCGCCTTTCCGTAACCGTGCCAGTACCGTGTCGTGTATGAAAGCATTCGACATTTGGTGTCGTGTCCGCGTCGCGCAGTAACCGTGCCGTGTGCTGTGACTTTTCAAATTCATGAGAAACCTGTTCTAAAACAACTTGTCCATGTTTATGGCATTTATACAGGGTAGCTTTAATTTGAACCATTGATGAGTGTTATATATCAGTACTTACTTGGTTGTAACGTTGGTCCTAATAGTGTCTAACGACGATGGGTAGCTCTTAAATAGTTTGTCCAAAGCATAAGCATACGACCAGATAGCATCGTATGCAAAACTAGCATAATCAGATGGAGGATAGCCCTTAAACAAACAGGAACATTTCTACAGTCAATTCATACCCTGTATTTCTTGCTAACATGGGGAAACAATGTAAAAAGGTATACATAAATTCTCTTTTAGGTGACGCAGTCCTACAATACGCCTTTATGGGTGTCCCGGCTATCAATATGGACTTGAGGATGCTTGTTGCCTTGTTAGACACGGGTTCGTAGCGGTGAGAGCCCTCGTGTCTCAACAATAGCGCGATAGCATTTTCGGGCAGCGTCAATAGCACGAGCGATCTTGCCCGAAAATGCCTCTTTTCCATGTCTGCGCCTGCGATATTTTTGAAAACGCTCGCGCATCTCGAAAAGGGTTGGGTCCCTGGACTCGGTGTCGTATGTGAACAGTTTTTTGGTGGTTCTCTCCTGTTCTTCGAGGTTTTTTCTCCTGGTTCTCCGGTTTTCCTACCTCCGCAAATACCAACTACTAAATCCCTATTAAACTTCAAATTAAATTCTCTTATGGAAAGAGGACCACTAGCTATGTTAAGTGCTCCTCTCTCAAAAACAAGGATTATGTTTATAAAAGAATTGTTCTATATTTTGCTTATTGACCCAATTATGCGAAATTTACAAATTCTTCTTACCTTCTGTTCGACTTTCTTCTTATACTCTTCTTTCCAGTCGTCAACAGTACGACCTCCAACCACTCTCTTATTATCATTGTCAAAGAATGAATTAGCCAGTGAGAAGTAACCTCCATTGATAAACTCTTTCATCTGGCTGTTTGTACAAGACATAAGAGAAGCATCAAATACTTCCCTGTGGTGGTTACTGGTTGAACTATTTCTCATCCACCACTCACTGTGTAACCATGATGGAAGGAACCAGACATACCCATCTTGGGGTCTCATGTCCTATGAACAAAGTATACAACAATAAGTGCTATTTCGTCAATAAAAGGAGATCCAGGAATCTACAAATTCTAAAGGCAAATGGGTTAACTCCAAGTTTTAGTATTCAAATCAAAGTACGGCACCCAAAACATTTACGGTGCGCAGTTGAAAACATCCTGATCCTTTAAACCAATCAAAGCACGAGTTTACTACTCAATCAAATAGAGCGTTTTTCGTGTGGGTCGGAAACGACACGGTAAATTCGTAGCCGTACCGGATCTTTTCTTAGCTGTAACTACGCGTTGTGATTGGATGAATTACTGGAAGACAATGGGAAGCCATTTCAATGTTAAGGCATGTCGCACCGCGTACGTGTTTAAGTCAGTTACGTATGTTTCACACTCATACGAAAACTGCTCTAAGGCACGGACACACGGTACAACATTGCAGGCAATGTTGCAGAAGTAGGACTGTTTTCTATTTCAACAATATTGCGTGCAACAAATTGCGTCGTGTGACACAGCTCGCAACACTGATTGCCTGCAGCATTGCGCGCAATATTAGTGGCAATGTTGCTGAAGTAGGATCATTTTCTACTTCAGCAGCATTGAGTGGAACAAATTGCGTCGTGTGACACAGCTCGCAACATCGATTGCCGCGCAATGTTGCACCGTGTTTCCGTAGCTTTAGAGTGCTGGAATACTTCACCGTCACGGCCCGTACGTTGGTATGGCGAGTTTATCACAATCAAACAAACATTTCTCTGACTAACCTGATTAATTGCCTCACACACCACCTCCCGTGCAACATCTTCAAAAAAGCTTCCAAAGATGATCCTGGCACGGCTTTTCTGTATGGACTTCAAGTAATTCTTGATATCCGCACTCTCTTGAAGAGCAATAAACCTCGAGTAAACAAGCTTAATCCCTTTATCTGTCATATATTCGTGAATAGCATTAACTGTAGCTGATGCATAATTAACATCTGTCAAAGCTGCATACTGTTTCCAGTCAAGAGCATCAAACAGAGCTGCATATGCCTTCTTGAATTCAAAATAACTAGGAGACGTCCTGAAAAACAGGGGATACTTCTTCCTGTTCGCTAGGTTGACTCCCTCTAGACTGTACCCCATAACAATTGTGTTGTAAAATGGTGACACCTCAGCAATGATTTCTGCCTGCACAGAACAAGCAGGTCCCAAGATCCCTACCAAGGAATAGTTACGGTTCTCGGATAGAAAATCGATGTAGCTGTTTAGAACCAAAGATGTTTGGCATTGAGTGTTTTTGACAATCAGTTCAAGACTGTAATTTTGTAGGATATTTTGATCTTCGTTAACTCTCTGGAGCGCCATTGTAGCACCTGGAAAGCAAACGATATACTTAAAAAAGGATTGTTCAGTCGGCTCCATGAGAGGATTTGCAAGCAACAAAATGTTATTTGCTCAAAGCTTAATTCGTGCTAATATTGGGTTAAATCTTCTAGGAATTATTCAGTTTCAGTAATCGGTCCTTTAGCAGTAATCAAAGTTTGAACAACTGGGGCCTGGCTTCCTTGTGCCAATCTCATTTATACTGCAGTGTTTTATACAGCCTGTCCCCTGTTTAGTTTCTCCATGCAAAAATGCACAAAGAACAACAAAATCTTTAAAAAAATATTTTATGAAAAAATACTTCACTTGTGATGGAAATTGGAGTCAGAGCCAGAGTCGGAAGCAGTTCAAATGTGAAAAATTCTGACGCACTTCCAACTCTGATCCTAACTCCAGTTTCTGGTTTTCACTTTGTCATATATAGCAAACTGTTTTAGACTTCCTTTTAGACTTCCTTCACATGTGAAAACCAGGCTTATAAGAAAGCACAAATTGCAAGAAGAACACTCACCCTCTAGGATTCCTGGTCTAACCCATAAAGCAGCCTCATTCTCATCCATGGGAAACATCCCACCAATATAGACAGGTACTTTACCAGTATGCAGACCACTAGGTAACCATGACAACCAAACATTCCTTGCCTGTCGTAGCCAATTACATGCAGTATCATAGCTGGACATTGTTCCACCAGCATCTTTATGGTTGTGGAGTAATGAAATGAGCTGTTTCTGTGTGAGGTACATTTTTTCTAACACATGATAAAATTCTGGTGCACCAGATTTTACTTCAAACCAAGCAAATTTTTTGAGGTGGTTAAATGGGAAGTCACAATCTATGGTGTTGTTCTTGTCCATGAAGGACTGATCTGGTCTGAAAATATACAAGAATATTATAGTAAGTTGTTATTCAGTGTTATAGAATGAATGAAATGAGACATAGAGATGGATGGGTGGGTGGGATTATGAAAAAACGTGTTTTTTACAACCATCACTCCCTGTACAGGGTTATTCTGTGAGGTTTGCTCCACACACACACACACACACACTACCATTACATTCTAAACTAATGGCTGGTTAGTGGATGGGATGGATGGGATGGGTAGATAGATGTGATGGAATAACTAAATGGTTGGATAGATGTGGATTGATAGATGCGCATGATGGCATAGCTGCATGATGGCATAGATGGAAGGATGGCCCAATGGATAGCCGACATGGTGAAATGGATGGGAAGGGATAGAATGATGAATAAATGGATGGATGGATGGATGGATGGATGGATGGATGGATGGATGGATGGATGGATGGATGCATGGATGGATGGATGGATGGATGGATGCATGGATGCATGGATGGATGGATGGATGGATGGATGGATGGATGGATGGATGGATGGATGGATGGATGGATGGATGGATGGATGGATGGATGGATGGATGGATGGATGGATGGATGGATGGATGGATGGATGGATGGATGGATGGATGGATGGATGGAATGATTAATGTATTGATGGGATGAATGGATAAATAAGTAAATTGGTGGATGGATACATGAAGTGTGAATTTGTTTTTATCAAAATCATAAATATATGGAAGAGATATAAAATGATGAAAATAATATAGTTATCCTGACCTGCAGCCAGGCAGGAACATTCTTCTCAGTTTTCCAGTGCTTGTTATCGTATTTGGCTCCCAGTTGAGCAAAAGAAAAGGGTTCATAGAGCTATTCAAATTGTCAACAATAACCTGTGGCAATTTGGAACCAAGCCAAAATAAAGAAATGTTTAATTTGAAATTCTTGATTTGCTGGATTGTAAAGTAATCCATGTGTCCTGTAAATAAAGAAAGAGAATGAATGAATGAATGATGAAAAGTGGGAAACAAGGAAAAAAGAAAGAAAATAGAAGGAAGAAAGGAAGGAAGAGAGGAAGGAAGAGAAAAAACAGTTCATCCTTGAGAAACATAATATATACAGTGTACAGTGGAACCTCGCTCTACAGCCACCTGCTTCATACATCCACCCAGTTATTACAGCCAGTTCGTAGGTCCCAACGAAACACATTTTGGCCTGTCCCTTTGGTGGTCATATTAGCTGGGTTCCACTGTACCAATAAATAGACAAATTGGAATGACAGGAAATATTATCATAAACTGTGTTTGTGAATGGATGTGCTAATGTGGCACATGCCATCTAGTCCAAGTCCCTAATAAAACACTACATAAAAAAGAAAATAGAATCATACCACTTTTAGCATTCAAGAACAACACAGGGTTTGAAAATGCGGTCAGTCATTGGACAATGTCTTTCCAAATTTGGAACTTGTTGGGTCAAATCTTTGCCTTGTCAGTCATTTTGATGGTTAACATTGACTCAGAAACAAGATATTACCAAGAGAAAACTAATTTGGCTGGTCATCATGACTGGTGACTGTCACTGACTATTATTTCAAGCCCTGCAACAACTACTATTTTTAGAGCAATCTAACCTGGAAAATCTGTCATCATCAGTGCATGGTGTAAGCGATTCCTTGATGATGATCCATTACATAGTCTGCTAATATCAGCAACGCAGTCCTGCTGCTCTTTACAATATACAATTAATTCTGTCAAGTTTTGTGTATTACATAAGAGTGTTCTGTTTTGCTTTATATGATTTAGAATACTGTTAATTGTTAATGACCTCCAACTATCAGCGATGAGCTTTTTATTTAACCATTGGGTTTGGACAAAGTTTGTTGGCATGTACCAGCCATACCTGTATGGAATATAAACAGGTTGTTAGTCTATATTAATAAGAGTTATTGTGTGGTACGTATTGGGTTAAGAATGACATCTATAAGTAATGCTTTGGTGGTGGTGGCAGCATTTAAGCAAGGTGAAGGTAGCAGTGTCAGTACCAGTGGGGAGAAGGGGAGAGGAGCACTGATAGTAGTGGAAGACAGCAGGGTGGGGTAGTAGGTGGGGAGGAGGGTAGAGGAATGTTGATTGTAGTGGAAGTCAGTGGGGTCAGGTAGAGTAGCATTGATGGTAGTGGAAGTTAGTGGGGTGGGGTAGACAAGCACTGTGAGGGTAGTGGAAGAAAGCAGGGTGGGGTAGCAGTAGTCAGTTGGGGGTAGATGAACATTGTGATGATAGTGGAACTGCCAGTGGGTGGGGTGGAGGTGACAGAAGTGGCAATATATAAAGTTCATGATGACTCCATATAGCATTGATTTATGTACAGCCATCAATGGAAAATAAGCAAGGGAAAGGTCTAAGATCCATATAATTGGCTTGGCTACTACCGTGTTGCATTGTTTACCTTCCATATTCTGCAATCTCCCCAGCATCTAACACAAGTTTCTTATCAATCCATTCCTTGTACAGGAAATCAGTAGGGACCCAGACTTCAGTGTCCACCATTAACAGTGGAACATTTTTTCTCATGGAAGAGAAGCATCTAAAAGAGAAATAGTAGTTGCCTTTAGTAGCTGCACCTTTAGTAGCTGAGGTTGGCAGCCAAAATCTGGCATGAGGGAATGGCAAAATTGCATGAAGATGATACCAAAAAATCTCCAAAATGTGATTGGAAAATCAAGCAGAGTGAGTTGCTTCACAGTATAATGCTACTGTATTTATGATAACTTAATTAAAGAGGAATGAGAAATGGTGGACCCAGAATTGTAAATAGGAGGATTCTAATAAGGCCACCAAATAGAAAAAGCTGGGGTAATCTGTTTTATGAAAGGGTGGTTCCAATTTCCTTCTACTGGGCTTAAAAAACACGATCTGCTTAACAAGATCTCCTGGGGGGGGGGGGGGGGGGGGAGGGGAGGAGGAGTGGAACCCATGGCACCACCCCTATGTCTGTCACCTTTCATCTATATAGGACACATCTCTATGAGAATATTACCTTGGACATCCAGACAGCTTTCTCAGAGTATCTTGAACATCAAGGTCTGCATAGTTCTTAACTATAATAACGTCCTCATATCCCAACACTTCTTCCGCAATAATCTTTAGTATATGTGTTGATATTTGTTGAGACACATGCTTATGATTGTAATGGAGTAGTAGAGGTAGTAACTGTGTGGCAGCAGTGTTACCAGTAAGTTTGAAATGCTTTTTAACTACATTTTCTAGGGGAAAAAAGAAAACAACACTTCAGTAAACAGGCCATAGGTCCAGTGTTCTTAATTATAACCAGATGGTATCATTGCGGCATTGCCATGCATTTTTCAAAAATGACGCAGTAGAAATAGCTGGATGCTTCCAGAGGGCGCAAAGATTTTTCTTATGCAAATAATATCTTCAATTGTGTTAAAATATTGTTCAGTCCTTTTCAATATCAAAAATAACCCTCTTTAGGATTCTCTATGGGCCCTGCAAACCCATATCCTGCTGAGAACACTGTAGGTCAAGGTCACAATTAAGGGAATGATAGGATTTTAATAAATAGAATTTTCTAAATGGCTATTTCAAATACTATTTTTAAATAATCAAAAAATTACCTATTGATATATTTTTTTAATATTATACTCATCTACATACTTTTTAATAAATGAATTAAGGAATAAAAAACAGTTTTCCGTGTATTATACTCTGATAAAGACATGCGGGATGTGGAGAGAACACGAGAGAAGCGTAGGAAACCACGACGCGTAGCTCTCTCTCTCTAAGCTAGCTGAACGAAGAAAGACACAGGAAACCCATTATAGAGTTAAACCATGCTTGCTAAAGAGTAGGTTAGAGTTGCCTGCTTGCCTTATAGTGAAGGAATTTTTTTTAAAAAAAGCATGTTGGCTTGAGTCAGTCTTACTGTCCCCTTACTGACCCCACCCCCTTTCACCAACAAAAAAGAAAAAGCACTTAAAGCCACCTGTATGGTTAACCATATAGAATATTGTGGTGATCCTTAATTACATGTAGAAGCTTTTTGGCACCTTCAGTAAGTAACCAACTTAATAAAAAACCATTTTCATATTTTTCCTTTGTGTGTATGTGGAAATGAAATATCATTTGTTAGAAAATCTGCACTCTCTTTACAATATACATTTTATAAAAGAATTAAATCAAACAATTCAGTTCACAAAAAGTTTTTCTGTGTGATTTGTAAGTTCAGCTAGTTTATATTTAGCAATCCCTCAAGAATAATTTCAAGTCTAGAGTAATTAAGCAGTAAAATTCATATTTTGATATTTGAATATTTTCAGATATAAAATATTAAAGAATTGATATTGAATATTGATATTTAAATTTGTTTTAATCATGACAACAACATGTCAACCAAGTAGAACTAGAGCTTAAGTATCATGACGTCACCATGCTCAAAAGTCACTCACAAAATTTTAAAGTATGTTATATGGCTTAATTTTATTGAATTAAATCATTGTGTTGATAATTTATATGTTTTAAAGCATTGAGTAACTCAAAGTACAGCAACCCCTCAGTTGCTGAGTTATCAAGCATTCAAGGGTCTATTCAAAGGAGCTTCCTTTATTGAAGGGTATTCAAGTGACCTTGCAGCTTTTGGATGACATATTACCAACTAGAATTTGAGTTTAACGTCAAAGAGAAAACAAGTTTTCTGGTTTGTCAATCAAAAGATCTAGATTTTATGCAAATATTTGGAAAACGAGCCTGCTCTTGGCCTGACATCCACATAGAAAAAGATCTTAGAGTACTATAAAGCAATTATGTCTCTTAATTTACATTGTGTGACAGAGAATGGCCATAAAATAGAAACAAAATAATGTTCTTGAAAGTATATATTTAACTCTGTTTAAGGTTTGTTGTCAGAATAAAATAAGAGTCTGTCATCAGACATTGTTCGGCCAGAATTGAAACTTGTCTCACTGGTCAAATATTTTCCTTAGTATGACTAAGTTAATACCAATTTGGCTGGTCATTATGACTGGCGAATGACCAGCTGTTATTTTTAGAACTGGTTGTCATGGTAACTCAATGCCAAAACAGAGAGAGGTTGTCTAGTCAATTTTTCATGAATGTACATAATTATATAGATATGATACCCAGTAACCTTGGATCACAAAATTAAACCCCATTTATGATTATATAAAATTAATATATACATATACACTTTAATAAGAAATGCTCCTATGCACATAATGCACACATTATTTTAAGATGACGAACTGAAGATGCATATTAAGCTTTTGACATTTTTACAATATTAATGTATTCAAGAAGAGACAAGTGATCCAGTTTTTTTACTGAGAGCAAAATACTTCTAAGATTTAAAAAATGGACCATGATGTGCACTCTGTGAGCAAACATTAAAGTTTTCCCATTTCATGAACAAATATTGTAAAAGCAACATGCAACCTTTCACCATTAAATACTTCACTTAAAAAAAAAAACGTTCTCATGCAATTAGCATAATTCTTATCACGTGTAGTCTAGCAATTATTGCTTTGCCCCCAGGATTGTCTTTATAAAATTATATGGCTTTTTACCACAATTACTTAGGCAAGAAATAAGTGCAGGATGCAAAAGATATATATCCATCATCTGATACTCTTAAAAATTAACTTTGTGTAATTTAGGAAAGAAAAACAACCTGTCATGTCTTTAAAAACTAAGAATTGTCATTAATAATACATAATAATAATAATCAGGGCTTAAAATAATGGCCATGCAATCATAGGCTGGTCAAGATGTCCTGCCAACTACATTTTTGAAAAAATGACCATTAAATTAATAATTCTCACTGTGGAAAGGTCTGCAAACTTGTTCTTTTGATATCCTCATTCACTAAAATCATTATTAATCAAGATTATTGGTGACCTAAACATTACTGCTGATTTTCATACACTTTACATGTCCACCAATTAACCTGCATAATAGCTAGAATTTTCAAATATGACCGGCCAACATGTCCCTCAAAAGCATATCTGACCGGTCAAGTACCAGATTTGGCCGGACAATGACCATTGACGGGCAGTTATTTTGAGTCCTGATAATACTTTATTTCATAATTTATTAAATCTCAATGCTTTTACAAAATACTTATAAGTATTAAGTATTAGGATGAAGCAGCAGTACAACGGTACAGCATCCAGCATCAAGTTGTAAAAAAACTTGAATTTGATATGAACTTTTTCATGATATATGGTGAGTAATACTGTACTTTTTAAGCAGTTTTTTAAATGTTTAATTAATAAAAATGGAGAAATCTCAATAGAAAAGTTGAATAAACGTTTTTATGGTTTTCATTTTATATATATATCTTTTCATTTATTTATGAGTGTACCTAACCCATTATAATTTTCCCGTCTTCATTTCTTTCTTCCCCTTGTCTGTCTTTTTCTCGTAAAATTGTTGAAAAGTAGTTCCAATAAAATATGTTTTAGAATTAGAGTCTCCCGAGGTGAGTAAGGAATTTTAAAGACAGTGTCAAAATGAATAAACATTGCAATTGAAATTTATAATATGAACTGCAGGTGTATTCTTTATTGAAAGGTAAAACAATATAAGGTCTGTATACAGCTCTCTTGGAGTTCAAATAAATAAAAAAATAGGAAAAAATCCATCATTTTTGACTGTGGGTCTTTCAAAAATAATAAGAAAAAGGAAGAAGAAGACAGTATTGATCCCGAATTAATAAAGAGTCGGAAATAAATCAATTATCCTAATGGTTTACAAACGCTCTTAGAAATAAAAACTTTGAAAATTGCGCAAATAAGAGTCTTTTAGCTGTAGAGCTTTGAGGCCCCCAGGCAAGAAACAAAACGGGCACAATGGTAATTTTACTTCAGAAAGGCTAGAAAATAATTTGATTACGCTACAAATAATACCGTGTATAAAATATAAACAGGAGCTCGACACAGCTTTTATTCCAAATAGACCTAACATCTGCCATCAAGCGTGTCCTTAGGGCCTTCAAGTTCCCCTAAATCTTAGATAACATACAATTATATATGAAAACTACGGCTCCGTTAGATTTAAACTGCGTAATTTTCTCTAATTTCTCTAGTATTTTTAAGCTGAGGATGGTTTTTGTAGCTGTTTAGGGGATTCGTTACACATAATAACAAAAGTTACTTATAATACTTTGCACGTGCCGAAGTTCGCAACAACCATGCACGAGAGCTCAAATATCAAAATGCTTTCTTTTTGAGCTTCACAATAACCTGTTTTTGGCACAGAACGTTGTTACGAAGCTTCCTTTATACGCTTAGTCTTTGACTAATAGAGTAAACAGTGGAACAAGTACTTTTGAGGCCTAAAAAGTGTTCACTGTTGATGGATGATTGAGTTACTTGTCGTTTTGAATCAAATCTTACCTGTTAGATCTTTGAGGCATTTCTCTGCATTGGTTTTCTCCAAAGGCAGGACAACTATGAGTATCAGAAACAAGAAGGTTTGCATTGTTTCTTAAGCTAAAACTATAATGATTATCCATAATGTTCAGTGATAAAAGGCGCAGGTAAAAAGACACTTCACCGCCATTACCAGTGAACCTAAACAAACCCAGGTCAACACTTCGAGTAAGGGTGCGTAGGGAATCACATGGGAGGGGAGGGAAGTGAAGACCAAATTTTCTAAATGTGACGTCATTCGTATTCGAAATGGAGAAAAAGATAATTTCACTGTAATTTTCTTCATTAGTAGGAGTTTGTGTTAAAAATTCTGCCTTTTTCAGGTGGAAGATAAATCATAGATCTTCTTTTTTGTTTAATTTTAGCGATTTTTTATGAGCATTTGGACCCGGAAATACGTCACCTATATCCTCGAGAAGGTACCTAAAGAGAGAAATTTAAATCTAAATTTACATTGAAAGAAATATTTGTCAAAATGTTAAAAGGAAATTTAACTATCCTTAATAATCTCTATTCAATATAATTCTACTAGTAATAAGCAATAAATGAATTATTTAAAGCCCTGTACCGAGTTTTTATGTTAGTCGGTGCCAATGGCGGGAAATTTTCCCGCCGTAAGCTCATATGATAGCAGCCGCGTCTCCGGTAGATATAATACCCATTCTTTTTAGTGTTTTATCAATCCTTTTTTGGCCTTTAAACATTCAGGTTAACTCTTGCATTATAACTGGCTTAATAACAAGGGAATAAGAGCACTTGTATTGTACCAATTTGTCTACTCGACCTTCTCCAGAATGTTAATATTATCGCCCAAAATCATTCATTTATGGTGTCTCATCATTCAAGAATC
Source organism: Anthopleura sola (assembly GCA_023349425.1). NCBI lineage: Eukaryota > Metazoa > Cnidaria > Anthozoa > Actiniaria > Actiniidae > Anthopleura > Anthopleura sola. Next base: position 12,284,126 of record JALHLI010000001.1, read on the forward strand.
TGAAGAAGTTCAAGTAGGGTTGGCATAAGAGCTTGGACTCTCAATATGGAGTGGCATGGAAATATGTTTGTAGAGTTTCCAAAAAACAGCTACAAGGACGTCATCCAACAAAGTTACCAAGCTCAAGAGCTGAGGTACGTAAAAGCATTTTAAAAAATGATCATAAATCCTTATATGATGTCCAAATTTGATTAATTTGAAGGTCGCGTACCGAAAAAAGCTTTTGGTGCTAATTAGAATTCTGCTAGCATACAGATGATAATTGATTTAATTTTGTCTCGGATCTTCTGAAACAAATAATGCTTTCTTTTTTATTCTCAAAACAATTGAAAATGTTGTGGTTTTAGCAAGTAATGTTGTGGTTTTAGTAACAAGAATGGTAACGAAACAGAACCCTCTGCCTCAAGAACTTCTCAAACCACTTCCTGTCGGATCTTACGTCACAATTCGTGGAAAAAGCAAAGCCATTCTTAGCTTTTTTTAAAGACAAAAGAAGAGCATAAAAGTTCTTTTTCTGAATATTCATAAAAACATCGGAGTTTCGGAATAAACGCCTGACCAGCTGATGGTGTTGCTATTTTTACATCAGGATGACGTTGGCATCACATCATTGCAAAAACTACATGGGACTGAGGAACTCCTTAGCTGTAATGGTTGATTTTAATTGTAGATCCAGTTAGTAATCACTGAGATCTGGATCTATCCCACAGATATAGTGTTTTCAAGTTATTGTCCAAAGTTTGGCTAATTTATCATATAGCAGGGACTCCTTCTTTGTCTCATGGATTTTAGCCCTTCCTTAAAGGGTCGCCATCACGTTTTCTGATGTTTCTTAGCAAAGGCAACATTCCTTGGGACATGTAAGCAATTAAGTTCAGTTTACATTAGCTAATTGCTGAGGAAATTCCAAACATGACCCTCTCACTCAAAGCTGACTTTGCGGGTTTAACCATTAGCACCGGATTTGCAATCATCATTATCCAAATATCTGGCTCCTAAAAGCATCTTTTAAACATCCTTATCATTCTGAGTTTTTATTAACAGGAAAGCCAGTCAAGAGCTTGTTAGCAAGCAACAGGAATCTTGGTTTGAGGGCCTGCCAGGGATGGCATATGGCCATCAATATAGGATGAATCTCTTTGATTTGAAAAGATATTGCCTGAGAACGTTTTAAGCAAGAGATTTCACAGCGCGCGTTTGGTTGTTATGTTTCAAGATTTTTTTTTTAAATCTTGTTTTGAGTTCTGTTCAGCCAGTGGCCTGGAAGAGTATGTGTCTGAGATTGACTGCTTCGTTGACCACCCAGTCGGTAATTCAGATATATAGACCTGACGTCATAAGCATCTCTCAGTGTGACAATTAAAAGGAATTTTATGGATGGATAGGGAATAATAGGCGTGACAAAATTAATAGAAATCACTTAGTCTAAACAACTCTATCGAATTGTGATGAAAGCATTTCATGTCATGGGCGGTTAAAGGCAAGACAACGGGGAACCGAGTAAAGATGTTGACGCCTCGGCACTAGAAACTACAGATAAACTTTGATAACCTATTAGTACTATGTGCAGTCGACCGGTTGATTATAAGAGGGAGCTCAACAGGAAGCCAGAATAATCGCGAAATCAGGACTAGCATCATGATAAAAATATTTGCAATCAAATTTTGAACTTTTACCGAAAAACACGAATATTCCTTCTTGTTATTCAAAATGATATTATTTTATTATCGTTACTTTAGGGTATTCGGGAAAATGTCTTGCGGTTTGTTACATTTTAGAGTAGTCAATATCAGAGTTATATATAAATTATTTCAAACGTTCAACTCGGCATCCTTTGTTTTGTCATACCAAAGCATCTTATCAGGGGTAACACCCAATAATAAAATGATAACATTGCTCTTACACCTCAAGTAAGTAAAGAAACAGGATCGGTCCGCTTTGATAGCACCAGACAGACAAAATAAATGTCAATCATTTTACAGTTTATACCTAAAAACTACACATTGAAGATCGGTATTTGGTGTTTTGTAAGGGGTCGCTAGAAACATGAAAAGGATAAATGAATAAACGCCATCAAAATCGGCCAGCCAACCACAAACAGTAATATCATTATAAACAAACCACTGACTTTAATCAAATGAACACAGTGGACTATCTGACTACAATGGCCAGTGCCGTGTCCTCTAGTCATGATTTCACAAAGCCTCTAAAGCCTCTAATCGATATGCACTTAGAAAATATCGTTACCTAATTTGAATACCTTAAACCTTTTTTATAAGAGCACAAAAAATCGATCGAGTTGGATAACTTGTGGTTTTTGGTACGTTCCCAAAAGCTGTTCATATAAGCCGGTGAAGATTAATATTAGCGTACCTGTTTAGAAACCTGCCTTGAAAGAACTTGCCTCAAAAAAATAAAAAAATAAAAAAAATTGAGTCTTGTCAGTAGGGGAATAATTTTTGGATTAAAAAATGTCTAAAATATCTGTTTTGGGAAACCAAGTTAGATCTCCTGTCACATCAAAGTCGGTGATTACTGCTTGACAGGGGGCGTGAGGCTGGTGACAGTTTTGAATATTTATCAACCGGGAATACAATACTACCAACGGTTGAAGCGACCGAAAAATTCAGTCATGTCTTTGTAATATACAATCGGAGCGTAGCAAGTCAAGTTTTGTTTACTTGGAGTTGAAAGCTTCTGTAGTTACCTATCGTGGGAAAGCAACTTCTCGACTTCTCGAAAATGTCACGCTGTGTTTTGATCTCGCTCAACTTTTTTTCTAGTTCCGTAGAGAATGAACTGTCGTCTTCTAAAACACGACATTTTGAAAAATACTTGTACTATCTTTCTTAAATCTGGGTTAACGACAGGGAATGTAATCGATCTGTTGTACATTTCAGCTACATGACAAGCACATCAAGATGTCCTATTGCCTTGTAATAAATGTTTCTTTCGCCGGGCCGACAGAAACCGACATGATCATAATCATTTCGTGACACAACCCATTGCGATGTAAATAAAGTGTATTTTTATCGAAGCCGTAAGATAATTCGGTATGAGACTCCGTGAGTCACCTTCCCCATAGATTACATGAATGAAAATTTATTTAAATAAGAAAAGATATGACATTCAAGTTAGAACAAAAGCATTCTTCCTCAATGACCGTGACAAAGCAGATGATTGGCAGACGGTTTTTCTAAGCCCCACCTTGATTGGTTGTTTTGTAATACACGCCGCATAATGCGAACACACAAATCGTTCAGACGGTGAACAACGTACGGTAAACTCCAGCTCAATTCGAGTCTCCTTCTCACGAACACTGAAGTGTCTTATGGTTAAAAATACCACAGAAAACCCTTCATGTGCTACCGGGTGATCCAGTCGAAGCGAATGTTGCGGTTTATTTAGAAAGTTGTTCTGGTCTCCTAGTATTGGGTTTAACTGCTCGACAGTTTCGTTCAACACGAAACACCAAGGTAAACAATTATGGTTAGCCGTCACAAAGTTCTGCTAGTAGCCATTACGATCATTTCTTTCTCGAGTTTCATATCAGTTTGCAAAGGACAGAGTAATATAGTAACCGCTGAAGTTACAGAGGATCAAGGAACTGATTCTACAGTTTATAGGTTTCCAAGGCCTCCAAGTGGCGAAGTCTATTCACTGTTTCGAGCCAGCGACAGTTTAACAACCAGTGCTCTAAAATTATTTAGAATATCAACATCAGGAGTTGTTACTACTACGAAACCTTTGATCTACACCGTTGGAAAATCGAATACATATGAATTGACAGTTCTTCGTAGAGCTCAGGGAGCTACTGAAGGCGGAATCGCGAAAACTCTGAGAGTAACAGTTAAGGATATCGATAATTTCCCACCAACATTTGGTGCGGCTCTTTATTACGGTAAGGTTCGAGAGCGTGCCCCCTCAGGTACAGTGGTGGATGGTTTGGAAAAGTGTTACGCTGAAGATCGAGATTCTTCAGGAATCGGCATTTACAAGATCGTTAGCGGCAATGAAAAACAGTACTTTTCTATTCAGACTGATACGATAGGAAACCGTAAATTTCTAACTTTGAAGACCACAAATAACCCTATTATTCGTGATCCTGATTCTCCCTACATAATATTAACGGTCCAAGCTCAGCAGTCGGGAACAACAAAGATCAGAGTTGAAATAGAAGATACCAACGACCATACTCCTGCATTTTCGAAAAATTCTTATTCTGCAAATGTGAAGGAGGATGCTGCAGTTCAGGCGATTGTATTAAGCGTGAGTGCTGAAGATAAAGACGTTGGAACAAATGGAGGGATTTACTATTACCTTGACCCACTGAGTGATTACTTCTCGGTAGACGCAATAACTGGTGCTATAAGAGTTGTTCAGCCACTCGACTACAGCCAGGGACAGGATTATGTTCTAACTGTTTATGCTAGGGATAGAGGTTCTCCTTCTAGATCAAGCTCTGCGAAAGTCAATATAAGAATTGAGGAAGATATAAGAAGCTACCCCCCACCCAATACTCCAAACCCTGGCCAGAACACTCGCCCTTTCTTTCCTGAAGGATCGTATGTTACCAGTGTACGGGAGGATTTTCCTGTCAACGGTGCTCTTTTGCTCATCAGAGCTGCTGACAACGACCCAGTGGGACCTAATAAAAAGCTGAGGTATTCACTGAGTGGAAGCGGAGCTCAAAACTTTCTTATTAATGCTGGAAGTGGACTTGTTACTTTGCAAAAGGCAGTGGATCATAGCATTAATGGCAACAACAAGTACTCTTTGACTGTCACTGCTACAGATGGAAGTGGCTTGGCTGCCACAAGCCGATTGATTATCGATGTTCAAGATGTCGATGAGAATCTTAACGCACCAAGATTTAGTCCCCAGCGCAAAGTAGTAAGCATTTCGGAGGATGCACCGGAAGGTACGACTTTAACTACAGTTGTTGCTACAGACTCGGACTCAGGAGATGATGGCAAAGTAGTGTTTTCCATTGCACAGGGTTCCGGTATGGGGATATTTAAAGTGGACCAGACTTCTGGTGTTGTGAGCACTGATGCTCCTCTAGACAGAGAGAAGCGCTCATTCTATGACCTCGTTATCAAAGCTGAAGATAAGGCGACTTTTCCAAAATCGTCCAATCTTTATCTGATGATCAACATCGAAGACGTAGACGACAACTTCCCTTACTTTCCCCAACCTATGTACATTGCAAAAGTCCCTGAAAAAAACCCTGAAAACACTTTCGTTACTGTGATGCGAGCTGCAGATCTCGATCAAGACCCGTCAATATCGTATGCAATTACAAGTTCACAGAGTGAATTTAAAATTGAATCTTCCACGGGGGTTGTACGGACTTCGCGCTCTCTCGACCCGACGCGCGGTAAAGCAGAATTTGAGCTGATAGTGGAGGCAACTTCCACTTCTTCCTCGAAGACAAGAAAATCAGAGTCACAACTTAACGTGACTGTCACAAGCAAAGCGGATTCACCACCAGTTTTTAAGAACACTCCGTACACTGTAGCTGTGCCAGAAAATCAAGGGGCTATTTCGAATTTACTTTGCATTGCTGCGGTGGAGGCCCATAATGATGTAGTCAAATACAGCATCGTCTCGGGAAGCTCAGACTTCGCTATTACAAGCTATTCAGGTAAGGATTTTAATAAGGAAACGAGCTCGATTTTAATGTTGTAAAAATAGAAAGATCTTTTAAGTGGTTTATCTTTATAATCTGGGCTGCTCTGTGCATATTATCAAGGTCAGCCATCCATAGTGATAATGTTCAGCTGACCAATTCTGATGTTTAAAAAGTAATCCTATTATGGGGTCATGCACTACATCCTGATAGATTTGTTAACGGTACCCAATTTGTGACCATCTGGTATCATTAGCACTGTAGCATCTTTGGTTGAGACTTCTTGTTCCTTTGACATGATTAAGGCAGGAAATATTCTAGGTATTTTATCACAGACACAGGGGGCTTCCACACAAACAAACAGGCTAATCATATAGCAAACAATTGTGAGATGACATGAATTATCAATGATATGCAACAGCTTTTTTCCCCTGGTATGGCAGTTTTAAGGTGCACCCTTCTCTTTTACAAGGTAGTTTATATCAAGTTACCTCACACTCAATTATCCAACACTTTTCAAGTCACTAACAATGAATAGAAGAATTAATAAGTACTTGAGTTTGATTGACAGTTATAACATGCTGTGATTTCTGGCAGGACATTTTCATTTTCTTATCCATTTTCCTTGAAACTAAAATATAAAATACTAAATTTCATTTTTTGTGTGTGATTCAAGGTGACATGAATATGAAATACTCATAATTATGTTTTTTAAGAGAAAAAACTCAAAGAAAGCAAGTAGCATGAAAAAATATTAATGGTTTTGTATTATTGTCATAACCATTATCTAAAATAAGAGCAAACACTGAAATGGCTTTTCTTAATACTCTGTTGCACTGAAATGGCTTCCCATGTTTCCATTTGGTATCTTGCCAACTTCGTATCATTCAAGAATTCTCTTGAAATTCCTTTTAAGGGAATACATCTAAGTTTTACATTGTTCTTTATGACCAGATTATGTTTTCTAACAACTTAGCTTTATATTTAAAATGGAAACTTTTAAAATACATGATATGAAGTAAACCTGAAGAAAAGCCAAGTAAAACTGCATTTCTCTTACACATATTTAAATTTTGTTTTTGTTACAAAATTGTTGAGAATTTATAGTCTTAATTTTTTCTACGATTTTAATGAACAGAAAAAGAAAGAGAAATTGAATGAATATGAGATTATTTTTGAACTTCAATACTTTAACTTTAATACATACAAAACTGCTTTGCTGTAACTTGTTACATAGTCATTAAGATTTTATGAATATAGTCTGTGTTTTAGTATAAAATATAGTAACTTTGAAATAATCTTAAAAATCATTAACAGTTTGCTTAAACATTCACAAATATATACAATAACATTTTAGACAAATATAAACTTGTTTATAAGATTCATAGTAAAGTTAAATATATTGGCTTCATGTTGAATGTTTTCCCATGACTCCCTGATATTGGTCTTGTATTTTCGTGTTGAATGTTTTCCCATGACTTGCCAACATTGGTCTGACTTGTTCATTGTATAATTTATTATTAGTAATATTTTCCCATGACTCCCTGATATTGGTCTTGTATTTTTATGTTGAATGTTTTCCCATGACTTTCTGACATTGGTCTGACTTGTATTTTGTACTCATTGTATAATGAGCAATATTTTCCCATGATTAGCTGATATTGATCTTGCATTTTTATTGCATAACAAGTAATGCATGAAATTAGTTATTAATGCACATTTCAACGTTTGAGAACTTGTTTCATATATCATATTCATTCATATTGCCCACATTATCACCATTTTTTAAGCAATTTTTTTTCTCGTTTGAAAAATAATTAGCTTGTTTATATTTTCCATACTTCAAGGACAAGGCATATTTCAATTATTATTACATACATGTCTAATTACTGACTGTCGTTTTCATATATAATTAGCTTATAACCTTATTATTCTTTGAAATATTCAAAATTCAAAACAAGCCCTCAGGCTATATGCCTTTCCAATAACCAGTGACATCTTGCAGTACATGTGCATTAGTTTCTTGATGGACCATCATTATGTATTAATCAATCCTTAAATAAGTCACAGTTATTCCTGAACTGAAATTTGATGTGTGAGTGTTCTGAAGGTTTTTACCAATACATGTACATGCATGTACATGCCCAGTAATGCATCAGTGCTTTGAAAGCCAAGGAATGAAAACAAAGATGTTATTTTGTTTTTTTATGTCTGAACCTTTATTTAATTAAGTTGATTATATTTTCAATTGTTTTTTTTTTCCTTAAAATTAATTATTTTAATCATTCGTCCATACAGTCAGCAAAATTTGCAATGAAACTTTTGAAAAAAATTTGAAATTATTTAGTGAAACATTTATGAATGCATGATTATAAACTCTAGCTAATTTAGGGATTTATAAGGATTAGTGATAAACACTCATTTGTGAAGAAGCTGCTTATCTAACTTAATCTCAAATGTAAGGAGAATTAGAGGGCTCCATTTGAATATTTCACCTTTTTTCAACGATGTTCAACAATTCATGTAACCTCTGGGTTCGACAGGGAGCCTAAATTTTGTATGCAATTGATAAGTTTCCAGTTGTTTATGGTTTAGCATCCTTATCTTAGAAACATTGAAGTCTTGAACCCTTTGCTGATGCAATTACAAAGGCTATGCTTTCTCCCTAGTCCTTTTAGGACCACAAGTGTTGGTATCTTTTGAGAAGTACACCCTTGACCTTCTGAACCACAGTCTGAAGTTTAGCCATCTTAGCCAGTACAATATGGCACAATAATGCTCCTCTTATGCTTTTCTATCAAAAACTGCATTATAAAAATTGAGATTTGTATTATAACTAATTAAAATTTTATTACCTTTTTATAATCTGTTTTTCAGGAAAATTTTCTGCCAAAAAATCCTTTGATTATGAAGTGAATGACAAGTATCAAGTTCGAGTTGAGGCTTTTAGTGGCTCCTCTCAGAAGACAGTATCGACTGATGTTACAATTACAATATCCGATGAGAAAGATCCACCTTCATTTTCCGAATCATCATACACAATCAGCCTCCAAGAGTCAACTCCAGCTTCAACAACTGTTTCTACAGGCATCCGAATTATTGATAAAGATACTAGTAGTGATAAATTTGAATGCTCAATGGAAAAGATCACAACATTAGAAACTATAGATTACCTCTCTGTCATTCAAAATGGAGAAGAATGCAAACTTGTTACCAAGAAACAAATCGATAGTTCTGTTACACCTCGTTTTAAATTTGAAATGCGTGCTACAGATAAAAACTTCCGAGATATGTTTGCAACTGCCAGTGTTGTCGTAAATGTTGCTGATGAAAACAATCATGACCCAGTGTTCTCTCAGACTTCTTATTGGGTGTCTGTATCCAGTGATGTCCCAAAAGGAACCAACATTTTGACGCTATCTACAATGGATAAAGATCTTGGTAGCTTTGGTGAAGTGACATATCAATTGGGTGTTCTTGGTTCATCTGGTGCTAGCAGGTATTATTTATGCATAGGATATCAAAGCTGCAAATAATATTTTTGATTGGCAGTTCATTTGTCAGGGCAGAGAAATATTTAGCCTTTCAAACCCAAATGTGGCTGGTCAAATGTCCAGAGAATGGGAATCATTTACCAGTCAAGTGGTCATTTTTACCAGACATTTGTCCAATGACCAGCATTTATTTGCAGCCTTGAGATATCACCAACAACCCTAGCATCTTTACATTAAATTTAGTATATACTGTTGAAAATACATGGTACTAACATGCTGCATTGTAAGTTTGTTAGTGTTTTGTCCCAGCATTTTGATTCAACAAGCAGGTAGTATTTTCTTGCACCGTGACTACTTTAAACAATGTCCTCACTTTCAATACAGTAATATAATGGTTGAGCATGTCTTTTATGACCAGCTGAAAAATGAAAAATGGACACTCATGATTGGCCAACAGTTGGCCAAATGTTGATCAACATGAGTTGGTTGATCATAAATTACACATCAGTTTATTCCCTCTATAATACCTAAGCTCTGACATATACTAGATGTCCAATGAATTTTTTCTCTCTATTATTCTTTTTTTTCATAATAGATTTAGCATTGATGACAATTCTGGTGTGATCTCAAGTTCTTCAAAGCTGATCAAAGACACAAGATATCAACTGCAAGCTACTGCTAGAGATGGAGGTGAGAAACTTGTGGGAGTATGTGATAACATCCTCATCACATTATTATATAGAGGATATTACATGGGCGCGCAGAGATACAAATTATATCTTTGAGTGTCGAAAAGATCTCTCATGAATGAGCGCAGCGAATTTTCAACACGCGAAGATGAAATTCGCATCGCCATGCACCCATGTAATATTCTGTTTATTATATGATTATGAATGAAAAAGAAAAGAAAACTTTTTCGAGCTTCTTTCTGCTATAAGAAGTAGGTAACCATAGTGACGATATTTTCAGATGTGAAAATAACATTTTATCTTCACATGTGAAAATATCAATTTTTTGAAACAGAGAAATAATCATATAATAAAATGTGTTATCATAATCAAATTCATTTTTTTACAGGGTCAGATCTAGGGAGGGGTGCCGGGGGTGCACCTAGTCGTAGCAACTTATCACACTTATCATCACCATATATTTATACTTATACTAATATATATTTTTCATCTTTTTAGGGTCACGGCAGACCACAGTGTCAGTATATGTTTCAGTCTATGATACTGTTGATACTCCTGTAAAATTCCAACAAGCCAGCTACTCTGCCTCTATCCTAGAGAATAAGCCCAAGAACACTGAAGTGGTCCAAGTCCAGGCCACAAAGTCAGGCTCGACCATTGGCATCTCTTATGAGCTTGTTGGTGGATACAAAGAAGGCAATGTTGATATATTTGTCATTGACAGTTCTTCTGGCAGAATAACCTTAAATTCTGACCTTGATCGTGAAAGGAAGTCTTCATATGAACTTATAATTCGTGCAAAGCATACAGGTGGCAGGGTTGAGCTGGCCACTAACGTCAAATGTACAGTGACTGTGGAAGATATCAATGACTTGTCACCTCGGTTTGTCTTTGACAGAGACCCCAAGATTTTCTCAGTAGATAATTATTCACCAGCTGATACTACCATAGCAACGGTAAGGTTCATATAATATGAGAGGGTATAAATGATACTTAAAAGGGCACTTGGATGAAAATCTATGAAAATTAGAAATGACTTGAAACTTGGTTAAACCAAGAGAGCATAAATAAGAGAGGGAAACTTCTTAACACCGCGCACGCCATGTGAATACCCGGTTGGGCTATTTTTAGCATCCGCGTATAAACAATTTTCGCCGTACCCTACTCCTATGCGTCAAACATTGCGTGCTTCATCCAAACCTTGAAGTAGAAAATGCATGTAAAGATTTTTGGGAAAAACATAAGTTTGGCGTCTTTTTGAGTGTTCAACAGCCTCAGTGGTGTTTTATCAGAGAACATAACATAGCCAATCCTGATCTTTTTGCTTTCACTCGTACGAACACACCCAACACTCTTTATAGGAAATCTATCGTCCATTCTGCTCTTGAGTATTTTTTCATTGAATTTTAATACCTGATTTCCTCATAGATATTGGCCATAGATTTGGATCAAGGTAATAATGGCAAAGTCACATACACCATAGCCTCAACGTCGTCTAGTTTGGCATTCAAGATAGATTCATCTAAAGGAACATTGATGACCAAACAAAAGCTAACGTAAGTGTTTTATGACCGAGTTCTATCGTTTTTGGTTATATCAGTTCAGTGGCGGATCCAGAGGGGGTTGCATGGGTTCCACGGAACCCCCCTTTGAGCATCAGACCCTTTGAAAAGGGGTATATGAAATAATGAGAATGCGTCCTGCAATGAAGTTTTACGTATCAGTTGTTGAAAGAGTGAAGACGAAATGGAACCCCCCTTTGTAAAATTCTGGATCCGCCAGTGCAGTTGGGTTTAGTCTTGTGCCAAGTCATACTCGCTCTACCTCACTGAGGAGCGTGAGAAAGTCTAAAAGGGACTTTGAGAAAGTCGTCTGGATTAACAATATATCTGGTTACTGATGATGATTTGTGATTGGTTCAAATAATGTCGTCAATTCCGTCTCGTTACGGTTGCCGTGTAGTTTGATAGTTACACGAAATCATGGGAAAGGGTGTGGCTCATATAACTCAGCAACCACTTTACTTTTGATCTTTGTTCATTCGCATTTAACAGTGACCCAGAACTAACACACGAGTATAATTTTATTATCTGGAGATTTCTAGTTTTGTTTTCCTCACGATGCTCTTTTTCTCGGTTGTAGCGTCGATTTCAGTAGTCAAGTAGCAAGCAGGCCCCTTTCAGTGGACATCGTAGCAACCGACGGAGATGGTAAAAGCACCACCACAAATATCGTCGTGGATGTAATGAACGTCAACGAGCCACCAAAATTTCCCAAGAAAAGTTACAACGGGCCAGTGCAAGAAAACGCCAGAGTCGGATCTCCAGTCGTGTCAGTAAAAGCTACTTACGCTGTTGCTAACGCCTTCTTGAAGTACAGTATTAAAAGTGGTAACAGAGACAATGCATTCTGTATAAACCGTAATGGGGAAATCACTGTGGCTCGTCCGCTGGACAGAGAAAAAGTGCCTGCTTATATGCTCTCTGTCGGTGTTGCCCTTGGTAACGAAGAGGACTCTACGACAGTTTACGTTAACCTTACAGATATCAACGACGATTCTCCACAATTTGAAAAAGAATCTTACATGTTTATCGTTAAAGAAAATGTCGGTAAGTCTATAGCGCCATGCTTTATTCATAGTTAATAAATTTAAATAAAAGTTATATCATCTTGATACCACTACAAGAAAGCTTTTCGTAGTTCCCGGCGTTTGTTTTTAATACAGACCATTATCTTGCTGCAAAAGAAAAATAATTCGAAAGATTTTTCTAGTAATAGTGGTATCAAAATAAGGGGAACGGAGAATAGTCCCCTTCACAGTTCCCTCCGCCATCTTGAAAGGTAGCCGTGCCTTCGGATCGAAGCGAGACAAACGGTGAGCTTGCAATGATAGAAACCTTTTATAACACCTTGGACAATTATTCACTATGTCTTCATCATATATATCGAAAGGTCACCTCATGTCTCGCTTCGATGCAAACGCATGTCTACCTTTCAAGATGGCGCAGGGAACTGTGAAAGGAACTATTGAGTGAGACGTAGATAAAAAGTAAATTAACTGTAGCAATGGCGTTACATCACTGATGTATATCACAATTTCACAATCACCTTTCATTTTATGTTCACAAATACCTTTTCGGATTTCGATAAACATGATGCATTGTGGTCTAGTTTGGGTACAAAGAAGACCATGTAATGTACAGAAGATATTTGTTTCGAAACAATACATTGTAGACCACAATACTTATGTTCGCTATCTCAGAAAAAGTCTGTTTTTGTTGGGCTTAGCTTTGTTTAAAGTTTTTGTACTTACAAACTAATCTTTTTGTGCCTTCCAGTCCCGGGAACTACTGTCGGACAGGTTGTTGCGAAGGATCGTGATAGTGGTTCACTTGGTCGGATATCCTACAAATTGCTATACGGTGTAGACGTGAAGTCACAAGAAAGGTTCCAAGTGGATGCAAACACTGGTGTCATCACCACTAAAGCATTCTCGCCCAACCCGAAAAACCTTCTTCCCCTGGACTACGAAGATATCATTCAACATGTTCTTTTTATTAAAGCTGAGGACAATGGCAACTCAAAGTTGAGCGGTAAGGAGATAAGAGATCCTTGACGTTTCCTGGTTACCTAAACGAAGCACGCTCGGGTCCAACAGAACTAAAAAATGAACACTGAAAACAAAGAGACTATGAAAGGACACGTCCTTCATGGTATCTTGGTTCTTAAAATATGTGCGAGCATTTTTTGAATTGAATTCTACAATTTCTGTCATACTTTATCTAGTTTAGAAAGGCTTTTTTAATGACTTCTTGTTTCTTTTTCTTGCAGCTATAACATCGGCTCACATCAGTGTAGAAGATGTCAACGACGAAAGTCCCACGTTTTCTGCTGCATCGTACCGAGCTAAAGTTTCGCTCGACGCTAAGGTGAACGATTATGTTGTCCAAGTTACGGCAACCGATCTGGACAGTGGATCCAATGGCCAAAAGGTATACTCCATTGTCAGTGGCAATGAAGAAGGAGCTTTTGTTATAAATCGTGAAAACGGACTCATCTCTGTGGGAAAATCCTTAACAACCGTAGCTGCAGACAAGTTTACTCTAAAAGTGAAAGCCGAAGACCGGGGAACGCCACCAAGAAGCAACCAAGTAGATGTTGAAATCAACGTATACCTGCCCGATGGTCCACCGAAGTTTGTAGTGTCTCCTGTCTATGTCAACGTCACTGAAGGACTTGCTGCAAATCAGCGTGTAGCAGTTGCTAAGGCTGCGACATCTGAGGCTCTCCAGTATGAAATCACATCTGGTAACACCAATGAAATGTTCAAGATCAACCCTTCAACGGGAGTCATTCTTACGACACGCACTTTAGACTACGAAGAAGAATCTAAGTATCGGTTGGAGATATTAGCAAGGGACACTCGAGATCGACGTGCTCAAGTTGTCGTAATTTTATCGATACTGAATATCAATGACAATGCCCCTCTGTTCCCCGGAGAGGTGCAAGGCCAGATAGACAGAAAGGTTGCTGGGCCTTTTGCGAAGGGCGTGGTGGTCACGCGACTCGTAGCCATAGACAAAGATAAAGGTGACTCAGTCATCTATGAACTGTCTCCAGCATCAGTCCTCGATAATTTTAAAATTGACAAAGACGGTCAACTGATTGCCAAAAATAACCTGGCGAACATTCCATCACCATATCGATTCAAGATTACAGCACGTGATAACGGAAGTCCAAAACAAGTACACGCGGTAGATGTTCGTATGGTATTCGTCAATTACCGACCAAAACAGCAACCCGTACGGGCGCTCGTGCCAGAAAACATTCCCGTGAATAGTGTCATCACACGAGTTCCAAAATACTTTCCAAGTGGGGAGTTTTCTATCGTGTTCCCAGAGAAAACAAACTTCACTATTGATAATTCAGGCTACGTGCGAATCACAAGCCCGTTAGACTTTGAAAAGCAGGCATTTCATCTAATAACCGTACGAGAGAAACAGACAGCAGGAAAGCTAACCAATGACTTGGATGTAGAAATTACAGTGCTAGACTTGAACGACAATGCACCTTACTTTACCATGAAATCTACTCTTGGGCGTGTTAACAAGAATGCACGAGCTGGAGCAAACGTGTTCCAACTTAGTGCTCGTGATCATGACAGTGCATCTAATGGTCTTATAGGATTCCAGCTTCTACCTGGCGGAACGCCTCTTACTATCAACCCATTTACCCGAAAAATTGAGGTTGGACGTGGCTTATCTGCTTCTAGGTTTTATCCCAGGATTATTCCTTTTGATTTTGGAACACCGCATTCAAACGGCAGTGCCGCCACAATCGATGTTGAAACATCTCAAACCCCTCCTATTTTTTCCAAGACTAGCTACAAATTCAGCGTCTTTGAAAGAGCGCCCATTGGGAAAAGTATCGGTAACATTGATGCCAGAAGTGTTTCTGGTGCAAGGCTCAAATACACAATTATACAAGGCAACACAGACGATCACTTCATTGTAAAAGACAATGGCGATGTGTTGGTAAATAGTAGGTTGGATTTCAAAAATCCCCCGAGCATGTTCAATCTCAAAGTACAAGCAACTGAACAAATTCCTGATGGGCTGTTCTCAGAGATTGGGGTACAAATAGATGTGACTAATGCTAATGATTTCCATCCGTACTTTGAGCAACTTGTCTATAAAGTTACCATAAGTGAATCGATAGGCTTGGGAAGCGTCATTAAAACTGTCAAAGTTCACGATTGTGATTGTCCGTCCGGATGTAAGTGCAAGCCTGGCTACATCAAGTTCTCATTAGAGCCCAAAGGCTCGTTTAGTATTGACGAAGACACTGGCCAAATTTTGTTAGCACGGACTCTTGACTATGAAACGAGTAAAAAGCATCTTCTTAAAGTGACGGCTGCTGACCGTGGCCAGGTAGTGTACAAAGCAGTTTCCTTTGTTGTAGTAACAGTAACTAACGCCAATGATAATGTACCTGTCTTCAAGAAGAACGACTATGAATTCAGTATTACCGAAAATGCTGAAACTGACAAACCTTTGGCTGCGGTTGTTGCTAAGGACGGCGATGGTGACAAGGTTTCATTTTCGCTTGTCAGCGGTATTAGTAATTTCGTTGTTGATATTAACAGCGGCGTCCTCAAACTCAGCTCTTCCCTGCCTTTGGGAAGCGATAAGACAGAATACACCATCACTATCCGAGCAAAAGATCCTGGTAACCAATACAGCGATGTGCGAGCTAGAATAAACATCGAGCACAAAAACACCCAAAGACCACGTTTTACGGTATGTCCTACTAATCCTATAACAGCGAAAGTTCAAGAAAATCTTCCAAAAGACCAGCCCATTATCAAAGTGGTTGCAGTTGATAGCGATAAGGGTAGACATGGAGATATCGAATATTCTCTGGTTCCAGTCGGAGGACAGAACTTCTTCTCTATCAACAACCGCACGGGTGAACTCTTCACTACCACAAGCCTCGATAGAGAAAAACAAAAGACCTACACGGTAATTATTCGAGCTGAAGATGGAGGTCATGGAAAAATCCCTGAAGAACGATTACTAACCTACTGTTTCTTGCCCGTGGAGATTGTCGATGTGAACGACAACTTTCCTAAATTCATCACCCGTACTTACCATGGCAGTATCCAGAATAATAAGCCAGTAGGAACATCTGTTTTAACGGTTAGCGCTACGGATGCTGATTCTGGTAGTAATGCCGAGGTGGTCTACTCCCTCAAGTCTTTCAGTGATAAGTTTACAATTGATTCCCAAACAGGCGAGATTAAGACAAGTGCGGATTTAAGCGGAATCGAAAGCAAAGAGTTTCTGACTGTAATCGCATCAAACAAACAGGCCGTTCAGGGAAGCCCGTCTGACGATCGCGATCGAGAGACGACAGTTGAGATATATATCTCGTCTAAGGCTCCTCCAGCATGTCAGAGTAACCCATTTAGAGCCAGTATTGACGAAGCTTTAAAAACAGGTTCCAGAGTTCTACAAGTGGTAGCTACCACTGGAAGTGGAGCAAACATTCGCTACAGTCCTGTCAAAGCAAACATCGACGTGGATGAAAAGTTCAGCGTAAGTCCAAGCGGTTTAGTAACTACAGCATCACAACTGGACTACGAAATCCTCCCGGAAAACGATAAGAATTTCAAACTTCAAGTTCGAGCTCAGGAAGATGGTACCAACCTTTTCTCCACCTGCGATGTAGTTATTGAACTCAAAGACGTGAATGATGATAAACCAACATTCGATCTTGGTAGCTATGATGCCAGAGTGTTAGAAAATGCTCCCACTGGAACAACGGTTATGAAATTGATAGCAAAAGATAGAGATCAAGGAGAGGCCGGCAAGGTATCTTACGACTTAAAACTGGATGATAATTCTCAGTTTTTCACGATTGAATCAACAACTGGGGTAATAAAGACCAAGGCTTCTTTCGATCGAGAGAGAAAAGACAAATATAGCATTGTCGTGATAGCGAGAGACAATGGAGTGCCCCGGCTGTCTGAAGAAGTAACAGTCAGAATACTCGTGGTAGACGAGAATGACCAGCCTCCCAAGTTCAATCAAACATTATACTTGGCCAGTGTGCCTGAGAATGCACCGCGTGGAACCATAATCTTGCAGCTAAATGCTGTTGATCTTGACGTCGGTGACAACGCCAAGTTAGAATTCTTTATCTCTGGTGGAGACAGCAGTGGTTTTTTTGCCATGGAGACGGTTACTTCCGGTGGCAAGAGGTACGGGATATTAGTAGTTGATGGGAAACTTGATTATGAAACCAAGATGGCATATTCCCTCCAAGTTTCTGCAACGGATGGAAGAACCAGTGATCAGGCCACAGTCAATATAAAGGTAGGTGTTTTAAATCAGCGTAGAAACCATATTATCGACCGTCGGTGCGCATCCAAAAAAGTCATTTCAATCGTATTAAACGGCCTTCCTTTGTGAATTGTTATTTGGCCGTTATATATAAATATAGGTTGACATTTTAGTTGAATAATCCTCTCAGTTGAGGCTTTGCCACTACATAGAGGTTGGCCACTTAATGAAGGTTGTACAGTAGTGTGCATTACAGGTGGGACGGGATGACAGGTTGGGATAGAGGAGAGGAGCAGGAAGGCATGTAATTTAGGTTAAAGAGGTTCCACTGTGGCTGTATGCTTCGTGAGTAATGAGAAACAGAATATAGGCAAATACTGTGCATGTGTATTTATTATTCCTACTTACTCTCTCTTACTCAACCCCATTTTGCATAAAACCCAAGCTCAGATTCATTTCAAAAAAAAAAAAGATTCTATATCTCAAAAAGTACAATATTTCCTTCTTATTGGTGGAAGCCATAAGTTTGAATCGCAAATCCCTTTGCCATTTTACAGTCCCGCTCAGTATTATAAAGCAATATTACTTAATCATACATCATTAAAATTCTTAGGTATTGGATGTGAACGATGTAGCCCCAACTTTCCAGGAACCGATGTATGAAAGGAGCATCGAAGAAGAGAGTCCAGCTGGGGTTACTATCATTAGGTTGACGGCCACTGATGTTGACAGCTCCTCCATATCTTATAGTCTGGGATCCCGAGCCAAAGACTATTTCACAGTTCGTACTGAATATGAGAGCGGTACAAAAAAGTACGTGGGAATCATACAAACGGGTAACAAGAAACTCGACCGAGAGGAATCGCCTATTAAAATGTTCACAGTCTATGCGAGTGACGGAACTCTTCGGGGGCAAACAGAAGTGAAAATAAACTTGACCGATGTCAACGATCGGAACCCAAGATTTCCCAGCGATCAGGTTTATATTGGTTATGTACAGGAAAACATGCCTTCAGATACTAGTGTGATGTATATACAGGCTGTAGACGATGATGATCCCTTCACTGGTGGGAACGCTAAGATCAAGTATGATCTCAAAAACAGTGCTGGCAATAAATTCAGTATTGATCCCGATAGTGGTCTAATAAAGACAAGAGTAAAGTTTAGTCGAGATAACCAACCTACCTCGTACGTTGTGACAGTACGAGCAACAGATCAAGGTAACAAGAACCAACTAACGTCTACAAAAGATGCTACAATATACATCGTAGATGGTAATGACAAAAAACCTGCATTCACGAAGACTATATTCAGGGGTACGGTACCCGAAAATGCACCCCCCGGATACAGGGTTACGGCTGTTAGTGCGACGGATGATGACACCGGTCCGAACGCTGAGCTAGAATTCGTAGTAACTAATGGTGACGAACCTCTCGCGTTTTACCTTAATCCTTTCAATGGAACTGTATATGTCACTGGGATTATTGATTATGAAGTTAAGAAATCCTACAATCTTACTGTTACTGTGGCAGACAGAGGAATGCCTCCTTTGAAGGCAGATAAACAGGCGTACGTGCTTATTACAGTCACCGACACGAATGACAATGCTCCAGTATTTGCTCCTGACCAGTATAACAAAACAATAAGCGAAGGCGTACCAGTAGGGACTGTGGTTCTCAAAGTGACGGCGACAGATAAGGATAGTGGGACTAACGCTAAAATGGACTTCACTATCACCAAGGGAAACGAAGATGACCTCTTTAAGGTCGAACCTGATCCAAAGGATCCCAATGTTGGCCTTGTGATTACTCGACTTCCATTAGACCGCGAAAAGATTCCTATTCATCACCTGGAAATCACGGCTACTGACAGTGGTGGGCTTAAAGATACAGCAGACGTATGGATGACTCTTGAGGATGTCAATGATAATGGACCATGGTTCAAGCCACCTTTCTTTGTTGGCAAAGTCAAGGAGAATTTAGATGCAGCACAATTTGTCACTCTGCTCAGCGCCTACGATCCTGATTCTGCAAGCAACGGCGGTCCGTTTACATATTCCATAGTAAATGGCACACTGAGCAACAACTTTAGACTTGTGGAGCCTGCGACTTACAAAAATGCAACATCCATCGTGAACTCCTATGGTATATTTGATCGAGAAGTTACACCTACTTGGAAGATTGGAGTAGCTGCAGAGGACAGTGGCAATCCCAAAAAGTCAAACTTCACCTACCTGTACGTAGATGTGATGGATGAAAACGATAACGAACCTTTTGATGGATCAATGCAGATCATAGTGAATGCATACAAAGGAGAATTCATCGGAGGTCCAATTGGCAAACCCTATTACAAAGATGCTGATTATGACGGTGATGTTAATACCTACACATTAAATAGCCAGTCCCCTGGTACTTACTTTCAAGTAGATCCAAATAGTGGCAACATCACTGCTGATCCAAAGATCCCTGTGGGTGAATACGATCTTGATATCAAGGTCACTGAGTCCTCAAGCGCCAGTAGTCCACGCAGGAACGCTGTCAACTTTCCTAAGACTGTAACCTCTTCAGTGAAGGTCTTGGTACGCAGAATCGACCCCGTTGCTGTCAACCATAGTGTCGCACTTCAGTTTACTGACATGAGAAAGGTTGGGTACTTCGTCGGTGATCATTATGACCCCGTAGTATCAGTTATTAGTGATACTTTAGAAGTTTCAAAAGATAAGGTTGAAGTGTTTAGTGTTCAGAAGGCACCGGACAGGCCACTTTCTGTGAATGCACAGTTTGCGGTCAAGGATGGAGATTCCTACATGAAACCAAAGGATGTCATCGATAAGCTTAATGCTAGGAAATCTAGATTTGAGACACTTGGTAAGTCCATGTTGTAGTCTCTTCCTTTTAATTCATTTTTGCTTTTTCTTTCCTCTGTTTCCATAATTGTTCCTACTTGCTGGCTTGCTTCTTTGTTCGTTTTTCCCTTCCTTCCTTCCTTCCTTCCTTCCCTCCCCTCCCTCCTCTTTCCTTTCTCCCTCTCTTCCTCCCTCCATTCCCTCTCTTTCTTCTTCCTACTTTTTTGTTTGTTCATTCGTTTATGTCTTTTCTATCATTGATTTATGAATTTACATTCTTAAATTTACATCATAAATTGCTTTTTCATTCCTAGGTTTAAATGTAGGAGCAATTGGTATAGATAAGTGCGCAGAGGAAAAGGAACATGTTGGAAAGTGCGTCAACGACGTAAAAACCTCCTCTGCTTATCATGTAGCAAGTGGAGACTATGGAAAAGTTCCTGCACCAGATTCAATCACAACCATCGTATCCATGGACGTGGTGCTTAAAGCAAAATATGAGTCAATCATTACACCACAGGGTAACTGTTCCTTCAACAATCCTTGTCTTAACGGTGGGACTTGCCACGATTCTGTCCCGTATGGCTACATTATCTGTGAGTGCCCGCGTGAATACCATGGGCCTCGGTGTCAACAGACAACAAGGACTTTCTATGGCAATTCGCATATCTGGTTACCAAAATTATCATCGTATGATATTGGTGAAATTAGCTTTGAGTTTATGACGGAGGAGAAAGATGGATTAATGCTCTACCAAGGACCATTAACAAAGGGTAAGTAGCTTTTTGGCCATCAGATTGGTTGTTTCTCTTAATGCAATAGAGAAGATTTCGTATAACTGTAACACCAAAAACCCACGATACCGACGTGCCTTGACCACGACGGTACCGTGTCCGAGCATTTTCACTCACTGAATAGTAATGTATCGTGACTTGTCTAAAGGGTGTCGTCCATTCTGTACCGTGACGGTGCCATGTGACCATGACGGTACCGTGTCCGAGCATTTTCACTCACTGAATATTAATGTATCGTGACTTGTCTAAAGGGTGTCGTCCATTCTGTACCGTGACGGTGCCATGTGACTCGTCTATGATTTCACAATCTGGCAAAATCTACTCTACATAAATAATATTGCCTACGGCTGGGCTCCTAAAGATGTCGTATTTCCGGTTCTATTCCGAAGTCTGAAAGTGGTAAAAAACATTTTTTTAAATTTGGATCAATATACAACAAAATTTAGTCTGCCCTCACCCTGCGGGATGGGTTATCTCAGACTTCTTTTGGACTCATAAAAAAGAGGATTTGATTTATATTGTCAATTTTTTGCTGCAGATGGAAATAACGGTATTAAAGATTTTATGGCTGTACTGCTGCGTAATGGTCGTGTCTTGGTAATGGTTTCTCTTGGCTCAGATGCTATCAAAATCAACATGACCAAAGGACCCCGACTGGATGATAAAGAATGGCACACCATTCAGATTAAACGGGATTTATTCGATAGAAAGGTGAGTGGAAAATATTTACATGACAGAATTTTGCCCTTGAGTCTTGCTGTTCGTTTATTCAATTTTATCACAAGTGGATTCCGTGGATTCAATGATGACCATCCACACCAAAGTTTATTGCTCAAACGCAAAGCATCCAGAAGAGGCTATGAGTATTATTAAAATGTTTACCTCGCAGCCTTGATTGAATGTTTTGTGATTGACCAATGGACCACTGGAAATAATTCAGTACTAAAACTTTGGGACTGGCAAAAATACTTTTCTTCAAATCTCAGAAAGACGTAGTTTTTTGTCAACCGACATGTACTTTAATTTACTGTCACAACGGCTGAGCTTGGGCTCTGTTGAAACGATGATAGATTCTGGGTTCAAATTCATGATTCGATTCTGTTGTTAACATGGCTTTGGTTTTTTACTTTGTCCCCCTAGATGGTTCGAGTTATCATCGACAAGTGCGAAAAGGCCTCAATCGTTGAGGAGAATGGACTAGTGATTGAGAAACGAGATACCTGTGAAGTGACTAAACGAGTGCTGGGAAGAAAAACGTACGTATAACATGAACATACAGACCAACATATGCAACATGTCCATATGGTCGCAAAAGGGGCAAGGAATAACGTTGCTACTTAACTTTACCAATGAACAAAGAAACAAGAACTTTTATCTTAGAGATAATATAGCTCATTTAAATTGCAAGTTCGTATCTTGGAAATGCGCCTATCCGATGGCTTATACTTAATGAGACATTGCAATTATTGCGCATTTAAATTGCAAGTTCGTTTCTTTGAAATTCTTTGAAATTTCGATGGCTTATACTTAATGAAATACCAATTCGGCTGACGTAGTTGAGTTTCGTTAAAGTTCCAATGATTTTCTTAGTTTCTACATGAAATTATCTCTGTCTTTCATACTTATGGCAATTGAATTCTTTAGGTATTTGGATGGATTTGGTCCACTTCAAATCGGAGGTGCATCCACAGACCTGTCATTCCTTGGCATAAACACACAAGGATTCGATGGATGCATTAGAAACATCATTGATATATACACCATGTACGACTTAAAGTATCCTCTCAGGGTGGTGAATGCTCCAGAAGGTTGCCAACCTGCACCCATATGTAGTGATAAGTGTAACGGGCATGGCTACTGTGAACCAGGGCTCAAAAAAAGTATTTGTGTTTGTGACATTGGATACAGTGGAGGGACTTGCGGTGAACGTAAGTAGGCCATTTTATTAAAATGCAACACCTTTTTCGTCTTGGTGGGATGTTTTCCTTTTTCCGACCATGTGTGGTTCTATAGAGTATTATTTCTTTGTTTAATGGTTGCGCATGAGAAGACACATGAATATGAATACAACTCAAACAAAGAATTTTATTTCCAAGAAAATGACGCGTGGTCGGAAACAAAAACAAATCATCAAACCAATAAGTGTATTGGTTATAAGCTTCTAGAGAAGGCAAAAAGGCACCTCAAGCTCAGGGTGTCAAGATATGATTCAGAATGTCTAAATTTTCTTTTTCGTTTGTTTGTATGCATGTAACAGGAAGCCCAACCAGTTACTACCTAGCAAACAGTTTCTCTCAGTTCCTGCTGAATACCATGCGTGCCAAACGTGACTTAATCCCTCCTCCAGAGTCACTAACCAACGAGTTTTACACAACCATTGCTTTGAAAGTCAGATTGGATCCTGATGCTAAAGACTGCGTGCTCTTCCTTTCGTCGAACTCCCTCGGTACGGAGTTTAACCGAGTCGATGTAAGTACTTGGGTTCTGGACAATTTTTAATGCCGGTTAATTGTCAATATTAGAGGCCGTTAGTGGACCTTGCTCGTTGAAGACCTCTAGTTATACGGCTTTTACGAGATTCAAAATACTATATGATGCACAACGTGAAATCTATTAGTGTCAAATTGTTTTACAGGGCATTCCTCCTTCCTGGTAGAATTTCACTTTAAAATAAAAATATTTTTTATAAAAATACAGTACGTTGGAGGAATATTTTGGAATATTTTTATTCTTGGAGTTTCTTTGCCAGCCTTTTTCGTTCTCTATCCTCCTTTTCTCTCTTTGTTACTTTCTAAATTAACATTGCAAATTCCTAATCTTTTCTCTTCAATGGCAGATCAAAAACCATGTCATTCGTTACATTTTCCGTCTGGGAGATCGCATGAAAATCCTCAGTATTCCTCAAATGAACGTCACCGATGGAAAATACCATGTCGTTGTTGTCAAACGTGAAGGTAACTACGCGTCTATGCAAATCGATTATGACGGATTTGTAGCTGGGAACACTGGTGGTGTCCACAAACTCCTCAACATGGGCGGTGGCAGCTTCTTCAGTGGAGGTCTCCCAAACATCACCGAAGTTCGAGTTATTGAAGCTATAGTCCAAAGCGGTGGCAATGCTATCCTTCGTACAGCCGATGGAAGGGTGTTGTCTAGCGGTATAGGTAGTAGTAGGAGTGGTACTTCATTTGGATCGGGAATGGCGTCCAGTCTGATCACCGTTTCGTCATCTGGCAAACTTGATGTGAATGACGTTGTTGATTCACAGGCTCTTTTTGCGAGTGGGACAGGCGTTCGTGGTGTTGCTATTGAGAGTTTTAAAGAAGGAAAGACTTCTATAAATGTGAGTGCATTGTCATTAGAAAATAGAGGTTATTTACCGCGGGCCAGGAGGTCCGAATAGGGAAAAACTGTGCCCAAGGCTTGAAAATTTGGATCAAGGACAAAGTTTTTCCCTATCCGGACCGACTTTAAGACGGTAAATAACTTATAAGTTTTTTTCACATTTACTTTTCCGCTTGTTTTGCAATTGCAATTCTATATTTCTAGATTAAACAAACTGCGTTTATGTCCAATGCTCTCTCAAATTTTGTGTATGCATGAAAAGTTATGTAACATGCTTGTCCTTATAAGCTGTTTTCTGCCTTCTCAGGTTCTGAATGGACGAACAAATGGCAAGTTCGGCACCGCTATAGGTGCACAGGGCGTGTCCATCAAAAACAAATACATCGACTCAGGACCTTACGACGGCGGTGTTCCCATATATGATATAAACGGTAAAGAGATATTTACATATGGCAGTGGTATCAAATGGGCAGTCCCTAGTGGTGGAATACAGACAGGAGCCGGAGCTGGAGGTTCATCGGGAGCTATTCACGTCATTGGAGACTTTGAGGGTTGTACCGCAACAAATCGTTTCAATGGTGTTGATCTCGAGAAAGACAAGTCTATTGATGTGCGCCGACAGAATGTTGTTGATGGGTGTCCATGTGAGCCTGGGTTCTGTCTGCATGGAGGCACGTGTGTGTTTGCTGATCCACAATATTGTATTTGTCCACCTGGGTGGGGTGGTGTTCGCTGTGAGACGATTGTTACTAAACCTAATCCAGGTAAGCCTTTTTCTAAGATCATGAATATATTTAATAAAATATATCAATCTTGCTTGTGCACTCGTCGTTACCATCGCAGTCGCAAGAGGCTTGCTATCGATCTAGTGGGAATCAAAACAGTGCAAATTCAAGATTTTAAATCTAGATATAGACCTTCTAATCTAGAGGTCTGATCTCTATATATATATATATATTTTACTAAACAGATATAACGCGCGCTCTGATTGGCTGCTAGCCGTGTTTACATGAGGATATGTAAACGCGGCAATTTCAGTATAAACACGGCGAACGTTTTCTATTTGTTAAATATTAACCTAATAACGTATTTATAGGTTTGTATCCGAGATACAATCCGATGATTAACAGAGAACCATGTTTGTTGCCGTGAATCCCACCTAGTTTTCGTCATTTTCTTCACCTTTTTTTTTTGTCCAATCTTCAAATATTTATTATTTTTTAAGCCAGTCATCCACCTGAAACATCTATAGATCTGTTAGCTTTCTTATCTATACTTGCCATGGCCATCATCACCCATTAGATAATGATTATTGATTTTGTGATTTTTTCCTTGCGATTCAAAAGGTCAAAGACCCGGCAGCAGATGGCAGAATCCTGCAGTTATTGCCATGGTCTTAGTGGTATTATTAGCCGTTATGATCATCATGTTAGCTGTCATACTTAAACGTCGGACACCACCACCTGTCGTTCCTGTTGCTCTAGAAGATGGTCACGTGCATGACAATATTCGTCCATACCATGATGAGGGTGCAGGTGAAGAAGACAACTTTGGGTACGACATTACTCAGTTAATGAAGTACACCTATGTAGAAGGGGGTGGAGGTTATGGTGCTGGTGGAGGTGGAGGTGCTAAAGGTGCTGGTGGAGGTGGAGGTATGGGATATGGTGCTGGTGGTGGCATGGGATATGGTGCAGGAGGTGGTAGAGGCAACGGTTTAGGAGAAGGAGAAGAGAACATAACAATAGCTGAAGAGAAGCCCTTGCTACAAGGTGCCTTCAATGGAAATGGGCAACAGTTTGGAGTCACTACCATCACAAGGAAACGTGTCATCAATCCAGATAGTATGGACGTTGGGAATTTTATCGAACAGCGAGTACACGATGCCAATGGAGAATACTTCATCGCTCATGACTCTCTCCACATGTATCGATACGAAGGTGATGACTCAGATGTCGATGACCTCAGTGAGATAGGTGACAGTGATAATGAAGACGAGGACGAGGATCAGCAAAGCTATCAGTTCCTTCACGAATGGGGTGGAAAGTTTGAATCTCTGAATCGCATATACAACCTAGATTAGATTATTAGGTCAAGTTTATCGTTCTTCATTTTTCATTCATGTTCTGGTATTTTCTGTGGGCTGAATATCGCGTCATATACCGTGTCGTTGAACTTTGGAACAAAAAAATGCAAAGGCATTCAAAGGCATATCCGGCTTTCGAGCCAATTTCGTATGGCTATGAATACCTTAGAACCCAACAAAATGTATCCTAGCATTCTCATTTGATGACACTATGAGCTCGCTTCGATGATTGGTTCAATAATCAGTTTCTTATTTGTGACGTAAGCATGACGTAAGTTTTCAGTTATACGAAATATTTCCCCAGTGCGCGCTACTAGAAGTTAATCCAAACGATGCCCAATCCACCAGCTATGTTTATAGATGAATATTTAAGATTTATTTAACATGACAAATTTGTCAGTCATAAAACGCTGATTGCAAAGGTGTATTTTACGATCAATTCAAAACGTCTAAGCGCGCTAGGGATGCTGGAGCTTTATTTTTTGACTTCCATCATACCTTGCGATCATGATTTGCAATAAGCTTTACTTAGCGCTACTAGAAAGCTTTACTTTTTTTTTTGTTAGACGCACGCCATTCTGTGCTTGTTTTACTTCAGTTTTGAAGAAAAAAAAACTGAAATCATAAAAAAGACAAGATAATATTTTTTCGTTGTTTGGCTTGAGCAGATTATCGCCATAATCTAAAAAGAATTGTAGAAAAAGGGTAATCCAAGAACGAACGCTTAAGATAAGTTTTATTCCTTTCTTGGATTTCCATTCCTGTATTTATTTATTATTTTTATAGTTTGAAAAAGATAAAAGATGAGATTTAAAGGTTTGACTCATTTTGCACGCACACTGATATTCGCATCCTGTCCAAGTACAAAACGTGGCAGTATTAGATTGAAATTAACTTCCTATCTTTCAAAGATACGCGGTACTTTGGTGTAATGTTTAAAGTAATATTTTCTGTAGACTTCTACATGAATCAAATGGTATGACAATTTAGATAGACGAAATATGTCTAGGATAGATTAGATCACGTGATAGCAAGCACGTGGGGTTATCGCGTCAGTTTTCAGAGCAGTAATTGTCTTCGAGAATAGAATGTTCTACAAAACCCGCAAAAACAACCCCAGGTGTTATTTATTAAGATTTCTAGATTATAATCCAAGAGTTATGTCAAAAGAACACTTGTAGTATCTCGGTCCTGTCAAGGTAGAGGACCAACTGTCTAGCAGTTGTACAATCAGTGACTCCAAGTAAGTTAAAAACAGTCCACAACGCACGCTACCTTGGACTAAATTGATGTAAAAATAGCCTTTATGGAGTATTTTGTATAGATTCTCGTGATTGTTATATATTAAACAGAATAGTTTTAGTAAAAAACGTTTTTTGATACCTATTGTTTTTTCTCTTTTCGTTGATGTGATTCTCCAAATCTTTCACAAGACAACACTTGGCATCTTATGCGACTAGATTTCGCCATTTATCCTGTGTTCCGGAGGGTAAATTTTTCGTGTTTCCGGTGTTTCTACCTCTATAAAATTGTTCAATTGGATGATATACGAAAACGAATGATGACCGAATCACGCGTCCCTCTTTAAAATCATTGCTAACCCCTCACACAAAAACACCAACCCACATAACAGATCTATCATTCTTGAGATATTCCAGTATCTAGCACAATTCATTTACAGTCAAAACGGCTCAAGCGTACCCCCTAGGCTCCATTATTGATTTTATTATTCGAATAATGACTTGATTATTCACTCAGAGGTTTCGTTAAAAAGTCTGAGCTCCAAACTTCACATTTATTTCACAGTTAGAATTCTAAGGGATGCCTTTCTGGGGAATGTTTTCGACCTTGACATGGCAATTGTTGAAGAATCCAATCAAAACTCAAGTATAGATAATTCATTTTCAAGTTTGAAGTCAGAGTGAACAATGAACTCAATCAGTTCGATTGATAAATTCATTAACGGATTCTAGTGGGGTACGTTTGAGCCGTTTTGACTGTAAGTCAAGAGCATAGTAAGACTACTTTTGTTTCTAAATACAAACATTCTGGGTTTTTTTTAAATTAAATTTCTTCGCTTCTGATTGGCTCGCACTGAAGCGAAGCCATTTACAGAACACTACCGTACAACTCGATCCCACAAAATCATGTTTCCATAGGAGTAAAACTTACCCCAATCTTATATTAGAACTAAAGGTTCTATTACTTTTCTACATTCATTTGCGGTCGACATTTGCCTTCCTTGATCCCAGCCTGAAAGATCTGACACATTCCAGTCATTGGTTGCGTCAACCGTACCGCGCGCAGCCGAGTTTCCGAAAGGGTGCCAAAAGGGTGTTGTAGAATCCCATCTTTCAAAAGATTATGAGGCGCAATAGGGTCCCTCCTATCAAAACATCTTAGATAGATATTGGATAGGCACCTTTGCAAACCATTGGGCGCCGACCCCCCACGAGTCTCTATTTTATTAAAACTATGCCGTCTTTTAAGGAACACACTTCTTTTTCTGAAAACTTCTCACAATTTGCTAGGGTTACTAGAGTTACACAGTAATTTTCATTGAAGCCCTTTTAGATCGAATAAGAATTTAGAAGCTGATTTTTGTGGAGGGAGGAAAACTGGACAATCTCAGCACAACAACCCTCGAAGTACAGGAAAGAACCAACAAACTCTACTGATATACGACACCGAGCCTGGCGGGACTCGAACAAAGGGCGCATTAGTGAGAGGCAAGCGCTCTCACCGCTGTGCCACTTTAGTTTGCTTCAAACGTTTATATTTTTGCCGCGCACGAGGTTTCATCCTATTAGAAATAATGTCCACCAGCGAGACTTATGGCTCGTATTTGGAATTCAATTAATGATTATTAAAGGCCTCGTGGTTTTATTATTCAACTCTCCGACGTATATCTTCCCGTTTGCTTCCTGGCCTTTTAGCGTGATCCCAAATCAGTAGTACTCTAGCATCCTTAGTCGCAATACGTTCCTCTCATTTTCGTTATCAACTTTGTCCGCCTTTGTCTGGCACTGTTCCTTGCGTTAAAACCTTTCTATATTTCGTACTGACAGCTTTTTAGCAGAGTCTTTCATTATACATTATTCCATTTTCATTTAACTTTAATCCCATTAGTCTTAGTTAACACAGGCTGCGTGGAGAATCTAACCATTTCAAGTCGCGTGAAAGCATGATTACCAATATTAATTTGGGCCAAATTAATATTGGTAACTGTCATGCTTTCACGCGACTTGAAATATACGACATGCGACTCAAAAATCAAAAGTTCAGAGGGAATGAATCACGAAACAAAATTTCACAGAAAGTTCCGTTTTTGAGACAGAATTCCCACAAAAACAGGGAGGAAACCAAAGAGGGTGCTGATCTACTTCCAGACTAATAGCCATGAGTCCCTATGTTCAAAATACGTTAATGGTCCTTTATCCCTCTTTCCATCAATGCACCATTTAGGGTTTCCAGGGAGCCATGTTGTAAGACTGGAACTCATTGTATTGTTC
Source organism: Anthopleura sola (assembly GCA_023349425.1). NCBI lineage: Eukaryota > Metazoa > Cnidaria > Anthozoa > Actiniaria > Actiniidae > Anthopleura > Anthopleura sola. Next base: position 12,314,367 of record JALHLI010000001.1, read on the forward strand.
TTTCTATTTGCTTACTTACACACTACGGGTCCAAGTTTGGCTTCCTCTGGCACGTCGGAATGCAGCTCAATTTGGAGGACAAAACAATAGGTTTCCAATTCTTGGGAGGTTCACATTCTTTTGTTGTCCAAATTGAACTGCTTTGACGTCACGTGAAAAGGGTCTATTCCGAGAGGCTTTTACTCGTCACAGTTTGCTTGGGAAGAGCATAACGCTCCATTCAGGAATTGTCTTACAAAAAGAGTTTTTAAATTGGTCAGTTTTTTTTTTTTAAATGAAGAAATTTCATAGTGTCTGATCTTGTCCTTTCATTTCCTGATGTCAGGCACATACTTTCCTGGATTACTACGCGGTGGTATAGAGGTCAACAGAGGTAAAAACCGATTGGTAAAAAAGCATTGCTTTTGCAGGGAAAAAGCTTTCATTTCCCAAAGGAGAACACATGTATTGTTTTGCCACACAATGCATGTAGGCTATTTCCATATATGAAGGTAATGAAATCTCTTGAGATAAGTCCAAAACATCAGTTGTAAAGGCGTGATGCAAATGAGCTATTTTGCTATACAAACGTCTTTCTAATTTCCGTTGAATTAAGCTTGACACAAGTAACGAGTTGACGACTTAATTGGACAACCCAGAGGCTCATCCGCTTCGAATCCGTATAAGGAAAGACTTAATTTCTCAAAAGATTGAAAGCAGGTTTCACTAGTGTGAAGGCAACTGACTGCTAAGGAATAAGCATAAGGAGAGAGTAAGTATTAGGGATTGTATTGCTTGATAAGTAGTTTTACCCCAAAAACCAATACACCAGGAAAAAAACGATATACTAACCACACAGATCATAGTAATATAAACGCCAAAACCAAGCTTGGGCTGCCTGTGGCGTAACATTATTGAACGAGGAATACTACTTGTGGAAGGCCTATAAATACATAGGGATTTAGTTTGCACATACAATTTATAGTCCATGAGCCAAGTCCCAGAAAATACATGTTTATAGTACCCCCCATTGGACATAGTGAACAGGTACCAAATTAAAGCTTAGGACCTGCTTGTTATCAAGGAATTTTTTCAATGCCATTCAGTGATGCTTGTCAAACGTCTCGAACGCGTAAGTACTGCTGGTTTCTCTGGTTTTGAAAATTCCACCACCTGACTTAGAACTGACAACTCAGAGATTCTGGTTTATTAATTCGGATCTAAAGATTTATATAATATTTATACTAAGTGCACGATGCGTGTCAGTCATTCAAGACCACAAACATTTACGGGTTTGTTTTTCACTTGATCACAAAATCACCAGCCAGAAATTGCATATTTTAATTCAGTTTTTCATCATCCCTTTTAGAGCCGTTTTTGTTAGATTACCGATGGATTTTTAAACGAAATCGGTGGTTTGCTCGCTTGTTCGTGTTTGTTCTAAGCCGTCCTGCAAATAACAGCTGGTGCGGTTTTTTTCATCAGCCGCCTTTTTTTGGTGCATGCATTTGTGTCTGCCGCTATTTGCAAGATTCCTGATGGGAAGTTAGTATTGTCATGGAGAGTGCAGAAAAATCACTTCATTTATGATTTATAAGAATAGATTTTTCAATACAACAAGTCGGTTATACAGTTATTTCAAAGATGTTTCGGTGTCTTGTTGATACTAAATACTGCATAGTGAATTGTAGCTCGAGTTAGCATGGCGAATTATTAAAACGAAAACCTCTTAAAGGCTAAAAGCCACCGTAAAAATAGCACTTTTTTAATAACATGAATTTTTTTTTTCGTTTTTTTTTTTTTTTTTTTTTCATCTATAAGTGCTGAATAATTTTCTGTGCTTTAGCCAGATAATTTCCAAGATGATTATACCCTCCTATTCTCTATTCTTTATGACATCCTTTTGAAATTAATGCATGTATGGATCATGGATGCTAGCCTGAAGCAAGCGAATGTTCTTCCAGGGACAAATGTCGCATGCCAGGGAGGGCAGAACTTCTGAAAAAGTAAATTATTTTTCCACGTTTCCTTTATCATTTTTAACATGAAATCTCATCATTTTAAAAAATAAACCCAGATTGATTATTAGAAAAGCTTTCTTTTCGTTTGAAAGTGCCTAAAAGGTGTCGCATGCTTTCCTAACTTTGTGACTCTCGCGGCCACTGTCGCCAACAGTCCTGGCCATGCATACACATGTTGTGTAAACTTCCAATAGAGATTTGAAATTATTTACTAGGTTTGTTGGTTCTTGTTTCATTTCCTATGCCTTCATCAAAGACTTTGGCTCAAAGTAACCTGTCATCCTGTCGCTAGACCTAATAAGAATTACTACTTCATTGTCCTTAATACAACATTGTAGACCCCACAAAAAGGCCGCTTCAACACCTTAGTTATTTTCGTTAATCCGGAAGATTGGACCACAAATAAAAAAGAATTAGAATAATTGATAAGACATGTTTGTGATGAAGCCTCGTTTGGTAAATTTATGCTTTTGTGATGTGTTTAGTTATAAGCCTTTGTATTAAAGCTGTACTAGTGTGCTGGGGAGTGTTTGTGTATGTCTTTGTTCGGTTGCTAAGCAGCCAAACAAAGAGATGTGCTTAAACCTAATTAATCGGGAACGCTTTCAAAACATCTCGCTTTCAAAAATATTGAAAAAGTCAACTAGAAAATCACTGAGTAAACTGAGTAAACTAAAGTGTTAGAACTACTTGAACTTGAAAGTTTAGCACGAAAAAAAAAAAGAAAAGAAAAGCACAAGAGAGGAAAGCAAAACAAAAGAAAAAAGAGGAAAATTTTTTTCAGACAAAATTATGAACGAGGGTGAACGAGGAAGCAAACAAGCAAGAAAAAAGGAAAAACAAAGAAAGGAAGAAAGAAAATATTGAAGAAAGAGGGAAAAAACTTAATTCTTGTTTTATCAAGTTCTGTCGACCAGCTAGACGAGACACCAGTCGCCACTGAGTGACTTCTTAAAGGCAACTCAGCCATGCCTTCCAGTGATGACACCTTTGCACTGCCCATGGTCAGACAGTCTAGCATGAATGGAAAAACATATCCAAGTTCTATACAATTTTTTTTTATCACTTGAGTGTAATATATATTGAAGCCTAGAGGTGATAACGCTCTACCATGTGCGCTAGAACGATTAATATTCTGTTTGCATGACAATTAAAGAAAGTTTAATGAGCTGAAGTTACCGTCTGAGTTACCCGACACTAATGAACAGATAAATGAGAAAAAAACATCTTATCGAAATAGCCTCTTCAAAAAAAGGTCAACAAAAAAGGCGACATTTTTCGAGCTGTAAACATTCATAACTTTACTTCTTCGTCCTTTCTTTCCACCTATAAATTCTCAACTCTGTTTGGATTTGAAAGAAAAAAGTTCTGAGCAAAATTATGTAGCATCTGTTTCAGAAACGATAAACTGAATAAGATGGTAAAAGATGTTGTGTGGTTGGAAAATAACACTTCTTAGAAAGGAAAAACGTAAGTTTCATCTTGATTCAACCTACTGCACTAAAATTCACCAAGACACTAGACTAACCTTACAAACTGTTTTTGGAATATCCATATTTGGGTAACAGCTGAAGTAGTAAACGCTATACAGAAATTATCCCTATATGTAGATTTTAGTAGAGGAAATCTCTTGGCTAAGCAGTTAGGAATGTACAACTGGTGGGTATAACAATTAGCCAAATAAAAGCCTTACATCAACTACTGAAAAACTCAGTTTTACTTAATGTTGATGCTAGAGTTCAGGCATGATTACTGTTTATTTTATTTCATTACATTTGTGGTAACCAAACTTTTCATAATATTTCAATGATATGACAGTTGTATAGAGAGTCTGCCACAAATAGAGGGCTGTGTTGGCAGGTGTTCGCCTATTAAAAGTCTGTTCAAGTGTTTGTGCGATTGTATTATGAGGGTTTAAGTCAGATATTTGCCATACTACTTCAGACTTCAATTTGCAAGCCTAATATTGGCACAATTCGAAATGAAGTCCATCATTCAGTGTTTGTATGTACGTTCTTTTTCATTCATTCTATACCGACTCGTCAATCACTGATCAGTGAATAAATACTTTAACTGATAAGAGAGTCTTAGCTTATGACTGCTGTTTACATTCAACAACGTACAATCATTCGTATATACATTATTACCCATAACAGACATTTATCATAAGTCTTCGTTCTATATTTATGATATAAAATTCGAACAGACCCCTTGCCTGAGCGGCCAGCGCCTCAAAGTCACCAAACCCATATTAAACTGAAACATTTATCATCTCACAGCACGCGTTATATAAATTATCCCCGCTACAATAATGATTTCTAATTCTCTCGTAGTTTTTCGACCAACTTTCTAATCCTCAGAGTAGTTGGGAGGCTTTGGTTGATATGGTTCACTTCAATGTGGTCAATCGTTTGTGGTGCTTATTATTTTAGATAATGAGGTCACTGTGCACCAATATCAACCTGTCATCAATACTTTGAGCTTGGGTAGACGCGTCTCTCAAAGCCCGCCAAAAAAAAGTCCAATGAAATCGCTGGAAATCTGACAAACATTCCAAACTACGCGATAACCTTTCATTGAACTATATTAGTGGTATGAACTCTGTTGAAAGCATTAGCAACCAGAGATTTCAGTTTGGTGGTATACATAGTAAAAAACATTACTTAACGAGGCGAGAAAATATTTCGTCATAATGAATATCCTTAAACATCCTATCTATTAATTTGGGTAATCAATTTCTGATTATTATTCGTTATCTTATCGCAAAAACCAGAGAAAATCCCCAACTGGTCCAAATTGCAAAGGAAACCTTGGTATCATTTTTTGTTTAGCGAGATTTTTATCTACGAATAAGAAAGCGAAGATTGAGTAACGAGATCTCTTCTTTTTCCAGGTGCTTCTACCATAATAACGCCTTCTCGACTACCAAACAGTTTGCTATTGGTCGAACCGACGTTACAAAAGTTGAGCTTATTCTCCCTTGAATTAGCAGTTCAATAACAGAACTCTGGATCTGTCAATTGCTCTAACACTACAATCCTTTATAGCACAGCTGCTTTTAAGTTATTCGGGCTCGAATATTCACCACTGCCACATAAGAGAGAGCAATTTCCTGAGAGATCTTGACAGATAGATCCTCACCGCTTCGATGATAATTACATGCCATCTGACCAGTCTACTGGTTTTACCAATTTAGTCACTCACTAGAATCTAAATTTATTCTTATTATCATAAATCGGTATTTATGCGGTAGTTCTTAGGAGCGGCTAGTCACTCTTACAACACTACAGGGATTGAAATCCTTGGTTTTGGAGTCTGGCAGCGAAAGCACCGGGAGAACCTCGAATGAATAATTATTTGAGAATGTGGAATAACACAATTTGTGAGTCGAGGCATCGACTGCTATAAACACTGGCTTCCATGGATATGAGGCAGCCTTGATTTCTCTGCTAAATCATATTAATTCAAGAAAATGGAAAGAGCAAAGAATTCGCTCCGAACGACACTGAGAATTCCCCGTATATTTTCTGCTCTTTTGTTGGTGATCATTTCATTTTTCACGACGGCCATTGATTCAAGCAACACTGTGAATAATATTCAGGTTTCGGAAGGAATTCATCCGGCGACAGTGCTATTGACTTTACCACACAAACGAGGATTCCGATATTTACTGCAAGATTCATCGAGGAATGGCGCAAGTTTGTTCCATGTCAGCCCTGAGGGAGTCTTAACAACCAAGGCAGCCTTAGATCGAGAGGATCCAAGAGGATATGTTTTTGATCTTGTTGTTGTTTGCCGAGAGAATAATCAGAGTGGAGGGGGGAATGCAGCAAATATTCGGGTAACTGTTCTGGACGAAAATGACAACACACCGAAATTCCCAAAGGATTTGTACACCGCTTCGGTATCGGAGAACAGTCCGCCTGGAAGCTACGTACATGGCCTTGAAGGCGTATTTGCAGAAGATCTTGACTCGGGTTTAAATTCTGTACTTTCCTATAGTATTTTGACAGAGGGAAATGAGGCGGGCATGTTTGCGGTAGAGATGAAAGAGCTAGCAGGTGTGAAATTTCTGAGACTCAAAACTACAGCAGAAATAGACCGAGAAAAGACAGCGTTTTTTGTCCTCACCGTTCAGGTGATAGACAACGGCACGAACCCTCTTTCTAGCACGACTCAAGTCAGAATTAATATTCTAGATCAAAATGATTGCTTTCCCTTATTCGACCCTCCAATTTACTCTCTGACTATAAATGAAAACACGGCGATTGGCACTTCCGTTCTCCAGGTCAAAGCAACAGACGATGATGAGGGTATCAATTCCGAAGTCTACTACTATTTTACCATAGACCATGATTTTTTAGCAATCAATGCTCACACTGGGGTCGTCCAAGTTGTTAGTCAACTAAACTTCGAGAAAGGGAATTACTTTGAATTGACAGTTGTGGCAGTTGACCGAGGTGGAATCGTGCGGCACAATTCTTCCACTTTAGTGAAAATTCGCCTAATAGATGTGTTAGGATATCCTCCCCGTGAAATCAAAACCCCGAATAAACCTCCGGTTTTTAATCCTCGGGGCTACTACGTTAAGATACGGGAAGATCTTCCACTACAAGCTGTAATAGCACACGTTAGAACGCAAGATGTTGACGAATACAGCAGATCGCGTTGGAAGTATGAGTTGTTTCCAACACATCTGCGGGATACCTTCCACATTAACGCTGAAAGCGGTATTATGACATTGTTGAGATCTCTAGATTACGAGACGAAAAGTTCTTATACTTTTAAAATTAGAGCCAAAGATTTACATAATAATAGTGTTTTAGCAGAAACCGAAGTTATAGTTCAGATAGCTGATGTAGACGAGAATTACCATCCCCCTGTCTTCCCTTCCAGTTTCATGGTTAAAACAATGCCATCAAATGCGGATAAGAACACAGTAATCGCGAAAATATCGGCCAGCGATAGCGATAAAGGGCAAAATGGAAAGCTTAAATATTCCGTGGTAAAAGGAAGTGGAGCTGGAAGATTTTTTCTGGACGAAAATAATGGTGTTTTGAAACCTTTCGAAAGTCAAAACAAGGAAGGTGCAAGGTATGATTTGCATATTGAAGTTCGAGATGGCGCGAAGTTCCCGCGCACGGCGCTACTGTATGTACTGATCTTACCACACGAACAAAATACGAAACGGCCTCATTTTCTCACTCCATCACAAACGGCTATGGTTCAAGAAAACAGTGCAAGTGGAACATTCGTGGCTGTAATAAGGGCAGAGTTTAGAGGAAAATTACCGAATGCAGAAAGCAAGATGTTTAAGTACAAAATTACTGGTGGAAACACAGGAGGAGAATTTGCTATTGGTGAAGAAACAGGTAAGAATATATTTATTTGCTCTTTGATCTTGCTTAGCCACACAGGGAGATATTCATTCTCGTGAAAACCGCTTATAAATTATCTATCCGAAGAAAACTCATCATAGCTTGAGTTAAGATCAAAAACTAAAATTTGTCACGAATTCTAGAGTAATATTTACATAGTATGACGCATTAATTTACTTTCAATTACTTAACCTATGGATTTAAAGCGATAAAAATATCCTTAAGTTTCCTTTTTGAGCCGATACTCTACGGCTAATGCCTGCAATGAAGCGAAAAGAATTTAAATATCATTTTATTGCCCGCGTCAGAAGAATTGGTGGCAGAATTAGGATTTGAAAACATTCCGCTTGTCTAAAGCAATCTCAAAACCAAATGAGCGTTCTGAAAACACTCACTTTATTCCAATAATATAAATTAATTTTTTTTCTGGAAGGTTCTACATTGAAATATATGAAACTACCTTTAAGCTCTCTTTTAATTAAGATGTTTACGAATTGACCACAATTCGTTCGCCAATCCAAAGCAAATACGGCGAATGTCCAGTTTATTTTGAAACGTTGGCAGAACCAAAGTAGATTAAAGAAAAAGCTTCATAAATAATCGAGCTTCAAGCAGCTGTTTTTGAGATCGCAAATGTGATAATGCGATGGAGATTAGAAATGAAAGACAAAGTTGTCAAGCTTCAAAAACAAAGATTTTCCTCTCAGCAGCAATTCTTCAACAATATTGCTTCCTATGTGAAACATAGTGTTATAAAAAGTAATTGGAATTATTGCTTTAGTTCTGAGACGTCTGTTCTTCCGATAGTACTAGAAAATAAGTTGTGTGTGTTTTGAAATAAGAATCCTTCTTTTCACGCAGATTACACCCTGTTTTTAATATCGTAGAAGTAGTTGCGGGGGTCGTTTAATAAGTACCACTCCCGAGGGCAAGAGCGATGATACTTGATGAAATGCTCCTATACTTTCTTTAATAAATGAATATCACTCCGGCTTCAGTTATTCAAAAGATATCAAGCTCCAAAAAAAAAAAAACAATTCCGGCATTCAATCTTTACTTTCTTTCAAAAATTTTACTTTAATTTCTTTACAAATGTATTCATATACTTAAAACTTTGTTTTCGCCAAAACATTAAGATTTCATTTTCACAGTCTTTCTCTTCTTAAATTAATATCACCTAAGATTTATAATCAATATAAAAAGATAACGAACTTCACAGAAATTCTATTTGCTGGATTATATTGCATTTCTCACACAATCTCTACATCTAAGCGTGAAAAGCCACAACTAGTGAACGATTTTCGACCCAACAAACTGCGCTGTGTTACCATTAATTACAGATTGTCATTATATTAATTTAACATTACGAACGGCGTTTTTCGGCTCCAAAAAAGGTGACAGCATTAATTTTGTCATCCACTTGGTGTGAAAAATGTTCGGCTTACATTTTGTAACCGCATTTGGAGTATTCATAGCTTGGGTGACAGGGTTCGATTTGTAGTTTGATGGAAAGGAGGTGCGAGACTTCTACCTTCTTCGTGTAGACGAATGAATAATTTCTTTAATAATGTATCATAATGCCTTGTGGTAAATATGCCTTTCATTCTTTTGATTTACTGTTCGACTCATTATTCACAAAACGTCTGAAGTATTCCCAAAACAAACGTCTTGAAAAATATCTTTTTACACTACTAATCGAGTCTCCATTTTTTCTGTCGCTCAAGAGAACGAATACCCTGAGAACTTCTCTAATGAATTTCGGCAAAAATCCCCCGAAATCATAATTTCATTAAAAATTGATTCCAAGAACTCATTGAAATCCTGTTATAAAACTTTAACTGCTACAAATACTAACATCAGGGTATTTTTAAAATTAGTTCATCGAAAGATGTAATGAAAATTTCCGTTCTTTGAAATCACGTGACAGATGTTACAGTACGCGAGGTACAGATGATGACCCAACCACCTTCCTTATTTTCAATAGCTGCAAGGGTTTCGGTCATTTTTTACGGTTATGAAGTGGATATAGATTAATATATTGACTAGTTCGAGTGTATAGGTGAAGTGTTGGCCCTGTGGCGTCATATCAGCAAGCTTCGAAGGGGTAGAATCATATTGGACGCATCATGCTTTAAATACCGAAATTGATGATACGCACCACTGAGACAAGAATATATTCAATGTTTCACAACAAAGCTGAGATATTATAGGATAAATACAATCAAACACTCTTAATAAGGGCATCCTATGAATTATGGACATTGTCTTTATTCACAGGGTGTCTTTATAAAACAAGGCCTTTTCACAAATTTGAAACACAACAGAAGAAATATGAATAAATAGAACCGATCCTCATTTTATGGAAATCGAATAAACTAGGAAAAGTGTCCTTATTTTTAACGAAGTTTCCTTTGATATTTTGTTTTGTAAGAAATATACGAATAAATTTGGTCGGACCCTCATAATAAAACCCCGAACAAAACAGGGAAAGTCTTCGTAACACAGAGAAGGTTCTTTGTATTGTATTCCGTATTTAATTGAAAGGTAGAAATATGGGAGGTGTCCGTAATGAGGGATTCGATTATACACGCGATTCAGCGCACGTTTGCCCGATGCATCTGCTCCACTCATCGTCTCAATCTAAATATATTAATGAGAATATGTTTTCGAACAATTTATTCTATCAGTACAATCACCTCTTTTGCCATCAATCATGTCTCAAAGTTCAATGTTAATCAATACCCATTAGTATATTCATATTAAGATCTTACTTCTTTATTCTATCAATAAAGAATTTTTTAGACAGACTAAGATTTAACTCGCAAATAATACGAGGTTTGAGCTTGCTTTCTGAGTGGTTAGAATTGATTATTTTATTTATTTTTAATTATTTTTCTGCTGCTAAAATGTTTTTAGCTCAATTTTCGTGTTACTTTGCATGATGGTGCTAGCCTCGACCCGCCTTAAGCTTTTAAGCGCTTTCTTAATTTATTTAAAGCGTTTATTATTTTTTTCCTTACGATTAAATCTATGAAGCAAAATCTTAAGGTTGATAATAAAGATTTAGCTTTGCGGGAATGGAATACCTACAAATTGAGACTGAAGATTACATCATTGCTTCTTTACGCACCGCAAGTGGGGAGGGGGGGGGGGGGATAGGGAGCAAATATTCTATACTTCCAAGTACCAGAATTCCGTGCGCAAGGACTGAAGAATAGCGTCACCAAATCTGAGCAGTCTGCAAACATATATACATACACTTTGTTTCTCTTGCCAGGTGTCATCTACACCACTACAAAGCTCGACCGTGAACATCAATCTCGATACTACTTGGATGTACAAGCCAGTATTAAGGAAGCTCCTGACTCAATGAGCTCGCCAGCTCAGCTTGTTGTTATAGTAACTGATGTCAATGACAACGATCCTAAGTTTATAAAGAAAAACTTCCAGGTATGAAGCTGTAGACTCTTCTGCCTAACTGCACCTATATATCATATCAGTCCTAAATAACGGCCAGTTTCTTATTTTCTAAAGAAATACTTACAGAAAATAAACAGCAACTCTTGGCAGTTTTGGTAGCCATCTTGAAATGTAACCAGGCCTTCATATGCAAGGCTTGGTCACTATTCAAGATGGCAGCAGATCGGAGAAGAGTAGCGACTACAGTATGAAAAAAAACTACTAAATATGGCGTAAATTCAAGTCGTAAATAGAATAATATTGGAAGGAATTCTTTCTTAGCCTAATATTGATCTCCTGACCAAAAATTATTTATTTTTCAGGTAAGGATCAAAGAAAATCAAGGACCAATAGACAATCTTCTCTGCCTGATCGCGACCGATGCAGACTCGGGACCCAACGCGAATCTCACGTATTCCATCGTGGATGGCAACACTCAAAACCTGTTCTCCATCCACCCATCTCTCGGTATCCTGTCCATTCGAGATTCTCTGGATTTTGAGAAGAAGAGTAAGCATATATTGACTGTTCGGGTGTCTGATGGAGGCAAACCCAGTCGGAGTTCTACTGTAAAAGTGAATGTCAATGTAGAAGATGCAAATGACCCTCCGATTTTTCTTCAAACTACATATGAAGGTAAAGATACAACACATATATGTCATATAGCAGAACGTTAAATCATGTTTAAAGTTAAGAAAAAGCATTTGTCGTTGCATGGGGGAGGGGGCAAGAAATATGGGGTTCAAGGTGAGGGGTTTTTTGAGGAAGTTTAGAGGGGATGCATGGGTGTGCGAGTGGCTGGGGGGTGGAGAGTGGGGTGGGATCAGGGACAAACATCCCTTGCACCCCCCTGATTCAAAGAGTAATTCATATCACTGTCATTGAAAACCATGTTGTTCCATTAGCACATGCAAAACTATACAAGATCATGTTTATAGTTAAAATGCACAAATCCTGTTTCAAGTAATATTCTTCGATGGTCGTTAATTAAAAATAAATATCTCAGAACAACAGTTCAAATCATTAATCAAACATTAATATTATCTTTGGGGAATTGTAAGTTTTTTGAAGCTGTTTGAGTACTACTTAGATAGATTACACTTCTAAATAGTAACTTTTATTATCAGAGGTAATTGTGTCATTAAAATAGCCAATGTGCACTTTGGATATCACAAAGCTTTCTGAAAGCTGCAGGAAAGTACTATTAGAGTCAATTACAAACTGGCTTAGTACAGTTCTTTATAACTGGTGCAGTGGCAGATCCAAAATTATTTCAAGGGGGTGGCCATTACCTAGAAAGGCACCCCCATTCCACCCCCTGGATCCACACTTGTAGTGGCAGTGGCAGATTCAGAATTATTTCAAAGGGGGGGGGGGGGGGTGGCTTTTACCTAGAAAGACATAGTCCTATTGAAATTTTGCCCTATTCTTTATTGTTGTTATGTTTGAAAGATTGGGTTGGCTAGCCACCCAATGTGTCCCCCCAGATCTGCCTCTGAGTTTAAAACAAAATAGCAAAGGGAAGGTAAGTTTAAAGCAGCCTGGAACTGGACTATGGGTAACAATAAACTGCTGCGAGGAGCTATGAACTTATCCTGTTTTGCAAACATACTCATTTGTGTGAACATGTTCATGCATTGTATTTTCCATAATATATGCATAAAACGGATGTGAGCTGGAGGGTTTTTTCTTAGCTTAATTGACCATAATCAGAATTTTTCTATTTTAGACCATTTGTCACAATAATATTAATGCATTTTTACAAACCTTACAAGCAGACAAAAGAAATAATACTCAAGGGAATGACACATACTCTGAAATTGAAAACAATGACTGGGTCTGTTGCCAAGAAGACACAGCTTCCAGTACAGCTTTGTGCTTGTTTAACAGTGCACATTGGCTATTAACATATTTTTTCATGTTTTCAATACATTATAATCCTGATAGTTAATTCACATGCTTATTCATTATTCGACATTGCCTGGCACTATATATCTACCAGATTAACCTAATGCATGAAATACCTCAGTAATAGCTATAATGATATCCTAATAATATCCTGCATTATAACATTATTATTATATTTCTGCATTTTCTGCTGATTTATTCAACTAACATGTTCTTCTATTGGTTGGTCTCATGTTTTGTTTAGTTGTTGTGTCCGACAGCACCAAAATTGGAACAAACATAGCTGTCCTCGATATAATGGATGAGGACAGCGGGCACATTTATGAAGGATTGAAGCCTGGTAACTTGCTATCTTCTTGTACTTATACTGTCTGTCTGTCTGTCTGTCTGTCTGTCTGTCTGTCTGTCTTATTCTAATAATGGTGTTGGGAACTATGGGGACTAATAAACTAACAAACTATAGTACTCCTAGCTACTTTACCCCTCTGTTCATATCAATGAAAAGAAAGTGCTGTTAAAAGCACATCAACTCTTTTCCAGGGGTTCTTGTTTTAGTAAATGGTGTTGGGACTCATAATGGGGACGAACTAAACACAGTTGAACTTTCTTCCTTTCCTTGTCTCGTCGCTATTCACACTGTTGATGGAAAAGGTTTTGTTATGAAAATTTAGATAGAAAATGGATTGACAATTTCAATTCTAGAATGCTTGCTGCATGCTGCAGTGGTACTTGAATGTACTGGAACGTTACATGCATGCTCTCCTGGCCTTGGGAGAAGGCAAGCATTTGCATGGAGAAATATTTGAAGGAGATTATTTCAGGCCATGTGTCTGGAGTATAAAGGACCAAAATGGATTCAACTGCATTAGTAAGCATTTGCAGCTGTCGTATGCATGGGAACTGTCAGGGGGAATAGCAATTTCTTCCTCAATGAAAATTCATATCATCTTAGATATGAATTGCACTGTCGTGCTTCTGTAAGCATTTGAACTGTGCTTAGTGATTCAATGGAAGGAATTTTCCTTCCAAAATATTCTTATTCCATGCTTGCATTGATATATGGGTATAACATATTTGAATAACGTACTGTACCCATTCACAATAGAATCCTCCATACAGAGCATGCTAGTTCTGTGTATTATACTATGATACACCACGATGAATGTCTTCCAGATTGTCATACATGGGAGTGCTGTTGAACCTAGTCTTCATCGACTTCAGTGTCTCGTATCTTTCGATGGTGATCATCAGCAAATGATTTCCGTTTTCTTTCTTTCTGTCTTTCTTTCATTTTGCATGTGCATGGACTTCGTATTTTTCTCTGCATGTGCTTTGAATGCTTTAAAAGTAAGTTTGCCATAACCGACTTTTAACTGCATGATTATTGTTAAACATTATGGATAAAATAAAACTGGGATGCCCTCGCCAGCTGTTACAATGAATACATACAATAACATAAAAATGTTATGTAAAGCAAGTTGTAAATGAATATGGAAACTAAACCTGGAAAAAAATGAATTTCGCAGTATTCAAAAACGGTGTTCCACGGTGGGGAGGATGAGGGGGAAGGGAGGGGAAGGGGGGGGATTGTATAACTATGTACCACTATGTACCACTGAAAAGGGTATTGTTCGCAATGTCCTTTTTTGGGGGCGTGGTTTTTGTGTATTTTTTAATAATATTTTGTGGAAAAGTCTCTCACTCAGTTGAATATACTTCCCTTGCAATGCACACCTTTAGCAATGATTTGAGGATACAAGACAGTTGATTTTCATGATTTTCATCGTATTTTTTCCTGCCTCATTCTCGATTGGAAGCCATTTTTCCTAAACGCAAGAAGGAACATTCTATAGGCTGACGTATTATTGACTATAGCTTTGCTTTTCGTATCCCAAAGGTGCGCTCATAGCTCATTGTTTTGTGTAATATAACCATTGGGTATATTGTTGATATTGAATTTGACCATAGATTCCATCACAATGCGTCCACCTTTTGGGTCGAAAAAAAATTACAAACTTTGCGTTCTTATAGTAATTTCGCCCCCTCTTCATTCCTTTCCTCCATTTCCTTTCTCTTCTTAGTGGCAGGGAAGAAGCTGAGAGTTGAATATTTCGTAGTCTGGAATATACTAAATTGAATAGTTGTTGACTGGAATTTGTTTTGGAAAAATATCTTTATAGTAATCATGATTTTGATCATTGCTCGTTTAAAAGTCTGCGAAAAATGTGACAGATATTGCTTCATAGCCTTAATTCTGAGATGGCGAACATTGCGCATTATGGTCTAGATTGGGTACAAACATTTTTTGTTCATCATTCCTTATATGGTATTGTTTATACAGAAGCTAGACCACAATGCATCTTGCTCTTAAACTCAGAAAAGGCCTTTTTACCCTTTTATCCTGTCTTATCAATTTGCAAACCACAACGATTTGGTATATGATAATACAACAGTGAAGCATTCTAAGTTAGTAGGGCTTAATTGAGATCTCTCACTGTTCTGATATCCGTAAATGAGATTTGCGCTAATGGCCGGAATTCCTACAAATATTAGATTTTCCTTTTTATCAAGTTTGATTATCTAAAGATCTTAAACAATTATTCAAATTACGGAAGTCATTCTCAATATTTGTCTCGTGCTTCAAGATGTCTTATCAAAATTATTAAGCTCCGGAAAAATAATCCCGATTATCTTTTACTTTTTCTTTCGCGTTTTAAGCTGATTATTTTAACCTAAATGTACAGCAAAAAACAGCAATTAAAAGTAATCCTAGACAACACCAGTCCATCTCTGACTTTATACGTCCTCGCCAATTTGGACCACAGGTATCCCAACTACATTTGTGTGAAAATCACGAGATTTCTGGCCGCTATGTTGGTTCATATGAGATTTAGATAAACAAATCTTTAGTTAAAATTAACCAAGATGGCGGCTAAACTTTCCTGGCCATTTAAACCACAGCTTCTTCAGCTTTTGTTTTGAAGTTACTTATTCCAAAAAAAAATATGAAACTGAGAAATCGAGTATTATTTTCGGCGTAATCCTTTCCCATTTCAGAACACGTATCTTTTCATGGGAATATTTGCTTGAGTTGTATCCATATTCATGTGTCTTCTCATGTGCAACCGATAAACAAGGAAATGATACTCTAGGAATGACATGTGGTCTGAATGGGAAAACATTACGCCAAAGCTGAAAAGGGCGTAACTTGGCGTTCGAACAAGACTAATTTGGTTAGTTTTTGTCTTGAGTATTCGCGTGTTCACCTAATATTCGTTTGACAATACACCCCTTGCAGCACGTCGGAATGCAGCTCAATTCGGAGGACAAAACAATAGGTACCAATTCTTAGGAGATTGAAATTCTTTTGTTTTGTCCTCCAAATTGAACTGCTTTGACGTCACGCGAAAGGGCTCTTTTGGAATGGTTAAAATTATATGTATTCGCACTACTAAATGGTGCGTATATTGCCAGGGGCGTACCTTCCTTTACGGAAATACGCACGTGCGTACTTGAGATTTGCTTTTTTCCCAGTAATAATTAATAAGTATTTCAATCGAAAATCCTATTTTGCCGGATTCACACACATATACTGACCACCCGTGCGTACTTGCCAAAATGTCCTAGTCACGTCCCTGATTCCTCTTCATTCATAGTCAGTGTAGAAGAAGGCGCGCAGCCCGGAAACACCCTGACATTCATCAACGTGACCGATGAAGACAGAGGAACGGCAGGACAGTTCAAATGTACGATAGAAGATGTGGATGCTGATGAGATGGACACGTTTAACTTTCGTACTGTGCGCCAGGGGTGTGCGTTGACGTTATCAAGCTACCTGGAATACTCACAGAGATCACACTACTCGTTTAAGGTATTTCTTTCGCCAATATATTAAATTTCGTATGACTGTGAAAACTCACGGTACGGACGTTCCGTGCCGTGCCGTAGTCATGACGGTACCGTTTGCGAGCATTTTGATTCGATAAGCAGTGATCACGCAAGCTGTTGTATGTCAATTCCATACCGTGACCATGACGGTAAAGTGAAGCATTTTGATTCGATAAGCAGTGATCACGCAAGCTGTTGTATGTCAATTCCATACCGTGACCATGACGGTAAAGTGAAGCATTTTGATTCGATAAGCAGTGATCACGCAAGCTGTTGTATGTCAATTCCATACCGTGACGGTAAGGTGGAGCATTTTGATTGGATAAGCAGTGATCACGCAAGCTGCGCGTCTTTGACTTTTTAAGATATGTATTTGTTAACTTGATAGGTTCAAGCTACCGATCAAGCTGACTCCCCACACAGACGCACCACAACAGCCAGCGTCATCGTCCGCGTGCGTGACGGTAATAACCACGATCCCATATTCCCTAAGTCATCTTACTGGATCCCGCTTCCCGAAGACACGGCTATGGGAACCACAATCATGAAAATCACCACCACAGACCTGGACTCTGGATCTAATGCTGAAACGACGTACACGTCTTCTAGCCAAATCTTCTCGATTCATCCTAGTGATGGCACAATCAAACTCGCTCAGCGTGTAGAACCAAACAGGAAATACACATTTGCAGTTACGGCTTATGACAACGGCAAACCTAGGAAATCCTCCGTGGTCGCAGTCTCTGTTTCCGTCCACAGCGTCTCTGATTCGGCCCCGAAGTTCCGTTACTCTGTCTACCGAAAAAATGTATCGGAGGATTTGAATGTCCAGGCAGATGTCTTGAAAGTCGAGGCCAAGAATAACGCGGGGTCAGGGATGAAACTGAGTTACTACCTGGTGGGTGGGGATCAAAAGAAACAGTTCAGGATTGACACTGATACTGGATGGTTGAGTCTGAAGCAATCATTGGATTATGAAAGACAGAAGGAGTACAAGTTGATAGTACGTGCGGTGCAGCAAGGATGGTCTGCCAGCATGCCTGAACTACCAGCTGAGGTACTAGAGTAGTCCCTTTCACAGTTCCCTGCGCCATCTTGAAAGGCACCTGTTCCTTTGCATCGCAGTGAGACGAACGGTGAGCTTTCAATGATAGACACGTGGATAATTGTCCAAGGTCATATAAAAGGTCTCTATCATTGCAAGGTCACCTCATGTCTCGCTTCGATGCAAAGGCACGGTTGCCTTTCAAGATGGAGGACGGAACTGTGAAGGGGACCATAACTATTTAAATAATTAAATAACTTTGCTTGCGTGACCACGAAACAATGGTTCGAAATCGAGGTAAAATACAGTAAGTGTATAAACACATCAAGTCCAACCTGGACTTGGAACCATTAATTGTTTTGTTGTCACTCAAGAGAATTTGGAGGACGCAGATAGAAAACGCATAACGTATGTCCAGAAACAGCAGATACGTTTTCATTCACGACCCCTTTCATTCTCGCAGCATATTTTAATCTAGCATGCGCAGTAAGAATGACTGGGATCTTACCTCGCGAGTCGCTAGAAAGCTGTCGACAAGTGCTGGTTGCTTAAGATCCTAACAGCCTCCGTTGCTTAGGAACGAGTGCTGACCTCGAGTAGCGTAGGCTCGTCCCTGCTTATCTTGCATGATTTTCCAAACATGCGCCAATTAAAAATACAAGATCATTTCGACTGAAATTGCGTGATTAAAAAATCCATTTTCGACCAAAGTAGCAAGTGATTATGGACAAGTGTTTTATTTAATTTTTCTAATTTTATATATTTTTCTTAGACTACAGTTATCATACATGTGACGGACATCAATGACAATGCTCCTCGTTTTGCCATCCCCCAAGATCCTCTGGTCATCTTCGTCGACCAGTTTCTCCCGGCGGGCACAATAGTCAAAAAACTAACTGCTTATGATAGAGACTCTGGCAGTAATGCGCTTATCAAGTATGCTATTGAAAATGCCGCTTCGTCGCCATTCGTTATCGACGTTAATACTGGCGTTATCACTACGACTAAAATACTCAAGTACGCAGTACAAGCATCGTATTCATTCCCAGTCACAGCAACCGACTCAACCTCTCCGTTCAACAAGGGAAGAGCGAATATCATTGTTAAAATCAGTGACGTCAAACCACCGGTTGAATTTCTCAAGACATCCTACACTATGGCGATCTCTGAAGAAAGCCCTGTAGGGATGTTTTTGTTAAAGATTGCGCAAAAATATAGTGGTCATGGCAACCTTAAATATACTTTCACCCATGGCAACCGCCATGATGCTTTTTGTATTGACGTCACTGGCGAGGTCCGTCTGCGGACGAGATTGGACCGCGAAAGTATTGCTAGCTATAAACTAAAGACTGCGGTGAAGGAAAACAAAGCCAAAATGGTCGGCCCTACGTTGAAGTTTACGATACAAGATGTGAACGATAACGCTCCAACTTTTGACAAACCTGTATATAAAATCACTGTAGAGGAAAATTTAAAAGGTGGTCACGTGATTGGAACTTTATCGGCAAGTGACCCAGACAGCGGAGAAAACGCGAGGCTCATTTATTCGATCATTAATTACGAAAACAAGAACTCCAATCGCCGATTCGCTATTGATTTAAACACAGGTGTTTTACGAATAACCACGACGCTGGACCGAGAGAATATCGATCAACATGTTTTAACTGTTAAAGCAGAAGATGCAGGTGCACCTAAGCTATCTGTATTAGCCCGAGTTGTCGTGGTTGTCCAGGATGTTAACGACCACTCTCCGAGTTTTTCGTCTCCGTCGTACAGCCTGAATATCCCAATGAACCATCGAGTTGGCACATCTGTGTTCCAAGTTGTGGCTCATGATTATGATAGGGACGCGAATGGAGCGATCAGATACAGAATTGTGTCAGGAAATGCAGGGAGATACTTCAGTGTTAGACCTAAAGATGGAAGGATAGTCTTGGATAAACCACTGTCAGAATTAGAGAAGGTCAACATGAAGGTACGTATATATATATATAATTGATATTTAGTGTCCTGTAGACAGGAGGAAGGGCCGATTTTTTCTAATTTGTTCATCATTGTTCTAGATTCAAGCACGTGACTCTGGTTCTCCCGCCAAATACTCTAGCGTAGATGTCAACTTTGCGGTCCACCCCTTGAGTGGTCCTCCCAGGTTCCTCTCGTCTCGTTTCATCGGTAGCATAACCGAGAATGTCCCAGGAGGAAGATCCATCCTACAGGTCCAAGCAGCAAGCCTTGATCCAGTAATGTACTCAGTCATATCCGGCAACGAGGATGACAAATTTGTTCTCCATCCGGGAACTGGCTGGCTGACAACAGCTAAGTCACTAGACCATGAAGAATGCTCTCAGTATACACTTGCTGTCGTGGCGACAGACTTGACAAACCGGATAAGCAGGGTTCAGGTTATTATTAATGTGATAAATGTCAACGATAATATTCCCAGATTTTCAAATATCGCGAAGAAGACAGGAATAATCGAAGGAAGTGCGCTCGTGTATGTGTCGATCGGGAGTCCTGTAATAACGATAGACGTGACCGACGCGGATAAAATGGACATATTGAGGTACAGTATAAGTGATCCAAGAGCTTCGAACTATTTTACAATAACATCTAAGGGTGAAATAAAGACTAAAAAGGTCTTGACGGATCTAGAGACACCGTTCCTTTTCAAGGTTAGTGTACGAGATAGTGAAAAACCGGTGAATACAGCATCTGCAATAGCAAGACTAGTGCTGTTGAAGTACCAGCTAAATCAAGGAAAGCACCAGGCTACTGTACTCGAGAGCGCTTCAATTGGCTCACAAGTAACGATACTTAATCCTGTTAATCCTATCAAAAATGCGCAATATTCTATCCAATCTCCTCTTGAAACATTCTTCCGAATCGACCCAAAGTCAGGAACTGTAACAGTTAAAAAATCTCTTGATTTCGAGACGAGCAAAGTTCATCACTTCATTGCGCAGGTGCAGAACTCCGAGAACAGAAAAGACTATACTAATATTGACGTTACTGTGCGTGTATTGGATGCTAACGATAACAAACCCGAGTTCACTATGAAGAAAACAAAAGGTCTCTACTACGCGCGTATAAACCTGAACGCAGTGCCAGATACATTCGTGTATCAGCTAAACGCTTCGGACAATGATACTGGATCCAATGGAGAAGTCCGATATCGCATGGACAAAGATCGAGAAAATTTTTTTCAAGTTGATCCTCGAACCGGATCCATCAAAACCAAAGGCCGAAACCTTTTAATGTTGCCGTGGTATAATTTGACTGTTGCAGCGTATGATTTGGGCCAACCTTCGCTTACTAGTCAAGTGACGGTTAATGTTCAAGTGGGTGGGTTCTCACCGATGTTCGACAAGAAGGAATATGTGTTTCACGTGAATGAGAATACTCGGCGAGGGATGGCTGTGGGGTCAGTAACAGCGAGAAGTTTTACAGGGGTTAAGTTGTGGTATTCCATTGTGCAAGGTACGTTTTTTTCTTTTTTCTTTCTTTCTTTCCTTTTGTTCTTTTTTTGCGCATTGTTAACTTTTCTTTTATATACAGTTATTTCAAGAAAAACTGGTGAAGATTTTGTTGCATGTTGCACGTTGCATGCTGCACGTTGAATGCTGCACGTTGCATGTTGTACGTTGCATGTTCGTTGCATGTTGTACGTTGCATGTTGCATGTTGTACGTCGCATGTTTCACGTTGCATGTTGCAAGTTGAATGTTAAAGGTTGCAGGCTGCACGTTGAATGTTGCATGTTGTACGTTGCATGTTGCACGTTGTATGTTGCACGTTGCATGTTGTCGTTGAATGTTGCACGTTGCATGATGTACGTTGCATATTGCATGCTGCATTTTCCTTGAATAGTATTATATTCATTTTCATAACAGAACAAAATATTCTGAAAAAACCTGCAAACAAAGATTGGAAATATCCCATATTGTTGTAACCTTTCGCTGCTTGAATTCACATCACCCATAATGCATTAGTATGTAACATGGAACAAAACTTTCACTAACCTTTTTTGAAATAGCTGTATACAGTTTCGCCTGTTTTCTTTCTTTCTTTCTTTGCTTATTGCTTCTTTTAATTGTCTATGTATACCCGTATTAACGGCTCTGCTCTGTTGCATCAACCTCCCTTGGTCGCTTCAATTATTCACTTAAAATCAGACCTGTACAACACGGACACCTCCCTAACACCAACACCTGCGTCCGGATTAGAGAGGTTTTGCTGTATTTTAAATTACCTCATTCTTTTTATCAGGCAATGATAATGGAAAGTTTGTATTGGACTCGAACACTGGACTCCTTACGCTTCCAAACCCCCTGGACTACGAGAAAGATTCTAATGTCTACTACATCAAAGTACGAGCCGAGGAAACACAGCTATCACAAAGACTATCTAGTGATATCAACATCAAAATTCTCCTCCGCGACCTTAACGATAACCCACCGGAGTTCGTAAAGCAGCGTTATGTTGATTCGTTACCGGAGAGCGCCCCGGTAGGTACGACAGTACTGGCTGTAACCGCCACAGACCGGGACTCCGGTATTAATGGACAGTTTAGATACTTTACGCAGAGTCGGTACTTTGCCGTAGACCCGTATACCGGTTGGATAATCTCGAAAGAACCCCTGGATTACGAAACTATGCCCCGTCATGCATTTCTCGTAGTGGCACAGGACTCCGGGTCTCCGGTTCTCAACGGGACAGCGCGAGTTGTTGTGCAGTTAACCAACGTGAATGATAACAAACCAATATTTTCTCAGAATCTGTACAACGTGTTTATTGCTGAGAATGCTGGTGCTGATCAAGTGGTTGCAACAGGTAAGCAATAGATTTAGGAAAGAAAGACACCAAATCAAGATGACCTTGTACGCAGCGTGGTTTCCAAGACTGGTGTCCTCATCAGGACTGAATATTATGTATTGCAATACTCATAAATGCAGAAATGAGTCCTGTTTTCATTATGATGTCATCCTTTTGCTGTTTCGAACTTTGGAGTTCAGGACTGAATATTGTGTATTTCAAAACTCACAAATGCAGAAATTACCTTATTACATGAAATTTTCGCAACACTTTGATTTCGCGATTTCGAAGTGTCGCGAAAATATGATGACGCGAAAATTAAGTAACCTTCCATTTTTGGGAAAGTAAAGAATTTAATGACCATTCAAAAGCATGGATAAAAGACGTTGTTACTGAGAAACAAGTACTAGCGCCTATTGATCCTGATCAACAATGAATGATTGGAACCAGTATTGAATATGCTAAAGTCAAAACCAAGGAACTAGTTGGTTTTCTTAAGGATTTTTTGTGTATTTAGAAACAAATTACGAATAATGTATTCAATGAAATCGCTAAATTAAGGTGATCAAGAATATCATTTTTTCTCAAAATCGCGAAATTAACGTGTCGCGAAAATTTCATGTAATAAGATAGTCGATTTTCTCGTTTTCATTTTGATGTTATCCTCTTAGTGTTGCTTATAAAAATACTAAGCGCGGATACGAGCGACAAAATCGTGCAACGTAAGCTTGTCGCGCGATAATGTTGTGCTGCTAGTTGCAGAGCGACTGCTGTTCGTATTACTACCCCTTGCAACAACAAAATTTTGTTGCGCGACTTTGTTGCAGAAGCAGAAACTCTTTCTACTCTCTGCAAGAAAGAAAATTTGTATGCGCGCCGAGTGGTAATACGAGCAACACTCGCCCTGCAATTTGCAACACAACAATGTTGCGCAACAAGTCGTATTTCCGCGCCTTAAAATATTTTTAAAAAGTGCGTCGTATAGCCCTTCGGCCTTTGCAGGGTGAATGTATGTGACTGATTATGCTAATCGACCGCTAATTTCTTTCATCACAGTTCACGCAACGGATAAAGATCTTGATGACGTCACATACAGCATAGTGTCAGGAGACAACACAACGAACTTCGTGATTGACAGCAAGACAGGCGTGATACGACTAATCAAGAATAGGAAGCCCGAACTAAGGGGTCCATTCTATGTCATGAATATCAGCGCTACTGATGGAATGCATGTCTCCCAGGTAAGGGATTGTACTGTGAAGTAACTTTTTCAAAGGTGTTCCAATATGAGAATAGTCGTAAGGAGAGCGGTGACTGTAAAGGATTCTGCGGTCATCAAAAATTGCACTAATTGAGAAAGAGAACGTAGAAGCCAATTATACAAGAACCGTTGATGACGCAGGAGAAAGGGACCACTCCTATGCGGAATGTATAGGAGCAGGCGTAGCTCAGTTGGTTAGTGCGCGGCCTTCGGAGCTAGAGGTCCACGGTTCGATCTTCAGGATCTCCTTGTCTGTTTCGACTTCTCTTACAACAGAGCACTGATGGAGAGGGGGGATAAAAGCGCGCACCCTCAGCTCCCTGAAAGACCAGCTACTAGCTGAAGGAACACTGTCGTTAAATAAGGCATTTACCTTTATTTCTAAGTATTTACTGTAATATATACATTGTTTCATAGTTCTATTTTGCTTTCTTTCAGGCCATGGTAGTCATTGCTATCGAGGATGTTAACAACCACAAGCCAGTCTTCACAGCCTGCAAGTCTTACAAACCAACCGTTCCAGAACATTCTCCACCTCGGAAGTTCGTCCTGAAAGTCGTGGCTGAAGACAAAGACACAGGAGTGAACGGTGAGATCGAGTATTCTATTGAGCGAGCGAGTAACTCGCCTCGGCATTTCGATATCGATAGCAAGACTGGAGAAGTGACAACGTTAGAGGAGTTTGATCGTGAGAAGAAGAGTCAGTATCAACTACATATCATTGGTCGTGATGGGGGCCCTGATAGAGAGGACGCCGAAAGACTAATGGGGTTTTGTCAGTTAGACGTGAGAATAACTGATAAGAACGACCATCCTCCTGTTTTCCAAAACAAACACTACGAAGCGACCATCGGAGAAGACTTTGATATCGGTCGGTCTGTTCTCCATGTGAGCGCAAGTGATAAGGACGCTGGTACCAACGCCTTGATCAGTTATTCTTTCGAAAAAACAAGTCAGTTTTTCGCCATCGATAACGCAACAGGAACAATAACCACCAAGGCGAAGCTAACTGGATCTACGAGGAAATTCCCCCTTCGCGTGATCGCGCAAGATAACGGAAAACCCCAGTTGGAATCCCACGTAGATGTAACGATCACGGTATTTGGAGACGGTAACGCCCCACCTAAGTTTACGAAAGCAGTTTACACTGCGCATGTGCGAGAGGACATTCCCACGAGTTTTAGCGTTATTAAAGTCACAGCTAAGGCCAACAATAACCAAAATATCTACTATAGCATCGTTCCTGGCAATTTACCATCTACAAATAATCCTAAGAGATTTCAAATCGGGACAATAACTGGTGAAGTACAGACGTCTCATCTGCTCGATTACGAAGTAACAGCGAACTTCACCCTGACGATACGAGCAGAGACAGGCTCCAATCCACCCGGGATAAATTTCGCGACGTTAAACATTCACATCGAAGACGTAAACGACTCGCCACCAGAGTTTCGTTTGCCAAGATACCAAGGTCACGTGGCTGAGAATGAACCTATAGGAACCTCTGTTATTCAAGTACAGGCAGTGGACTTAGATAAAGGAGAGAATGGGCGCGTTGCGTTTAAATTTGTGCAGGAGGACAGCAAGAAGTATTTCTCGGTGGATGAGCGCACTGGTGTCATTAAAACCAAACAAGTCTTTGATCGCGAGGAAAAAGGCCGTTATCCACTGGTGGTGATAGCTGAAGACCATGGAAAACCAAGAAAAAGGAGCACAACTATCGTAGAAGTGATAATAAAAGATGAAAATGATAACCCGCCTATATTCGAACAACAAGTGTATAACATCTCTATATCCGAAGATGCGTCAATCGGATCTAACGCCCTGAAGGTCTCTGCTTCTGATAAAGATCTTGGGATAAACGCACGAGTCAGTTATCAGATAACAGATGGGAATACAGACGCAGTGTTTGCAATTAACAGGGGCTTTGGAGAAATTACTGTAGCAAGGTCATTAGATAGAGAGACAAAAGACTTCTATAAACTTGAGATTACCGCAAGGGACGGGAAAAACTCCAGTCGCGCAACGGTCAATGTAAAAATAAAGGACGTCAATGATAATAACCCGAGGTTCGAAAACCAGACGTACCAAGCTGTGATATATGAAGAGGAGCCTGAAGGGACATCCGTCATGAGGCTGAGAGCCACCGATCCTGATGAAGGACCAGGGGGTAAATTCGTATTCTCAATCAGTGGGCAAGGTTTGGGGAGCTTCAAAATCAATCCGAAAACAGGAGTAATAACCACCAAAAGAAGGTTGGATAGAGAGAAAAAAGCCAGGTATGACTTCCTGGCTTTTGCTGTGGATGCGCCAGGCGAGTCATCACGAAGGACTGGATCGACTGACGTCACTGTCATTGTCCGTGACATCAACGACAACGCCCCTCAGTTCCCGAACTATCCTTACATTGGGCACGTGGAAGAGAACATGAAGGCAGGCGCCAGTGTTATGGTTATGTCAGCGGTTGATGCTGATGATCCTAATGAAAATGGCAACGCTGTTATGACGTATGAATTGATCTATAACGCAAATGGAGTGTTTTCAATCGATAGAAACTCGGGTTTGATTCGTACTAATCAGGTGCTCGACCGAGAAAGTAGGGATACTTATGTTGTTCAAGTAGGTGCTACAGACAAGGGTCATCCGCCGCAAGAGGGAATGGTGAGTGTCTTTGGATCCCTGTGTCCTGTGATGTAAACTAACTGATCCATTGTCCAATTCTTTCGTGCATTCCATCCCATCCGATCCGTCAGAGCTTTCCATCCTACTCATCTATGCATCCATCCTATCGTATCACATCCCATCGAATCTATCAATTCATTAATCCATTCCTCCACTTATCCATTTATCCGATTCATCTAATATTATCCCATCAGTCTTGAGCATCATCTCCGTCCTTGTTTTACTAGGGTAGCACTTAACAGCCAGTGGCTAACAGACCTGTGGCCCTTTCCATGATCAAATTAGAATTTTAGAAATTGATTGACTGTTGAAGTCCATTGATCCATTGATTCATCCCATTCATCCTATCCCATCTTAACTGTCCCACCATTACGTATACTGCTCAATAATAAGTAATAATGAGTAATCATTTTATAAAATAAATTACTATATTTTCTATAATTCCTCAGATCAATGTCACTATCAAAGTCGATGACACCAATGATCAAAAACCAAAGTTTGTTCAACGCAAATTCCAAGCGAATGTCTCCGAGTCTGCAGACTTGGGTTCTACGATCTTGACACTAAATGCCACAGATGAAGATATTGGTATCAATGCAAAACTGAGGTTTAGTATTGAAACGGGTAACGAGGACAGGCACTTCCGTATAGAAGAGGAGACTGGTAGACTACAAGTGGCAAAGAGTTTGGACTTTGAAAAGATAACATTTTACGACTTGGGAGTGAAGGTTTGTCTTCATTTTTCAATATATACTTTCAGTACTGATTCGACATGAAGTAAATAGTTGAATGGTGAAATATTTGAGTGTTGCGTCTTTAAGTTATTCAGGTTTATAATTCCAGTATGCTAATGACTGTGACGTCAGGTAAGACTTCATTTTAGATTTGTTTTCTTAAAATAGCCAGTCGGCGTTCAGTATTGCTAGTTACAACAAATACACTCAAATAACTTACCTGACATCACAGTGCATTGTGGGACTGTTTTCAGTAAGGGTTCGAAATATACTTCATCTTGAAAATATGTCCCCTAAAACAGTCAGTCCTACAATGCACTTTAATGAAAACTTGAACCTTTTCATCCAACCAGCTAATACTGATTGATCTGAACCCAACAGGTACGAGACTCAGGGATCCCATCGTACACTGACACAGCAGATGTCCACATTAATGTGCTGGACGACAACGACAACCCCCCGAGATTCAACCCACCGTTTTACAGCACGTCAGTCAAAGAGAACATTACAGTTGAGACAAAACTGCTTCAGGTCACAGCCACTGATCGAGACACGGGTGGGCACAAAGAATTCCTATTCTCCATAGCAGAGGGGGATCCACATGGACAGTTCAGAGTCGACTCCAAAACAGGAGAGTTGTTTGTTCAGAAACCCTTGGATAGAGAGGCGAAGGAAAGCCACACTTTGTTTATCAGGGCAACCAATATTGGTAAGGATCCAGTGTATCGGCTTTGCATGACAGCCATGACAGGAGGCAGGAACATTTGAATCTGGTCTACTCTGAATAACGTGAGAAAGAATTCAGTTTCCCAGGGGGAAAGACTCTAGTGTTGTGCCTCCTGTCATGGCTGCCATCACTTGATGTTGCAAAGCCTCCATATCGTGCCGTATCTTATAAGTATTTTAAAACATTAAGCAAGCTTAAATGGTTAGAATTGTACTCCCCTATTTCCGTCGCGCCAAGCATCTAAGTATTGGATACATGTAGTCTGTGCAGGCCCACCATGGGGCGCTAGAAGGAATTATCATTACTCGCTACGCTCGTGGTTCCACTTGAGTTTGGATCATATCTGACGTCATTTCTATGTTCGATAGGAGTACAGACCATGGAAAAGTCACTTCGATTTGTTAAATTATCATCACAATCATTATCATCAATATTATCATCACAATCATTAACATCAATATTATCATCACAATCATTATCAATATCATCATCATCAATATTACTATCATAACCATTACCATCATCAATATTATCATCACAATCATTATCATCAATATTATCATCACAATCATTATCATCAATATTATCATCACAATCATTATCATCAATATTATCATCACAATCATTATCATCAATATTATCATCACAATCATTATCAATATCATCATCAATATTACTATCATCATCATTACTATCATCATCAGTATCATCATCAGTATCATAATAATAGACCCATTTTCACAAAAAGGATTGCATTACGACTCGTACAAATAATTTAACAATTTCTTGTTATTTTTTCTTCTTTTCAGTGGAAAATAAACCGTTGTATGGCCAAGCGTCTGTCAGTATTATAGTCGAGGATGTCAATGATAATGGACCACACTTTGACCCAGCGATCCTGCACCCCATCATACCCGAAAACGAACCCCCGTCCTATCTTATCGTTAAAATATCGGCCACTGACCCTGATTTGAGCCCAAACAATGGAGGACCATTTACGTACGGCATTCACAGCGGAAACGAAGAGGATCTATTTGAGATAACAGATAAAGGGGAGTTGAGATCGAAGGTCACTTTTGACCGCGAAAAAAAGAGCGTCTACGAACTGAGGATCTGGGGAAACGACAGTGGTAGCCCTCCTATGGTGAATTATACTACTATATTTATCAACATCAAGGATCGTAATGATCACCAGCACGAGAAAGCTCACTTAGATATATCAGTGAACAGCTACGAAGGTCACTTCCTCGGTGGTCACGTGGGGTATGTTTACGTCAAAGACAAAGACACTGATGATTTACGATATTATGAACTCGTCGAGAGAAGTTCGGACATTTTCGAAGTCGATAGGTTGTCGGGTTCCATCGAGAGTAAGCCGAATCCTCCCGAAGGGGTTTTTAAGTTGGAAGTTAAAGTTTCCGATAGGGACAGCGATTTTAAGCCGGTGGTTTGTACAGTGACCGTACGAGTGAGACGAATAACAGAAGAGGCAATGCGCAAGAGCATTGCAATTCGAATAAGAGGTATTTCAAGTAAACAATTCCTGAAAGATTCGTTTTTAGCCTTCAAGCAATCCATCGCTGGGTCCCTCGGCACAACACGAGAAAATATCGATCTCTTCAGTATTCAGAAGGTGACTGACATCGTCAGACCGATGGCCATTGACATACGGTTTGCAGCGCATGGTAGTCCATACTATTCACCCGAAAAAATGATCGCTCTCATTAAATCCAAGAGGATAAACTTAAAATCCTTTGACTTGGCGTCCATCGGCGTGGATCCATGTCAACACGAGCCTTGCAAGTACGGCAGTTGTAGGGCTGAACTACGTGCTTCAGGGAGAATTGAAGTGGTTAGTTACCCTGGACAATCCTTTACATCAATCATTGCCAACAGTGTTGGCGTGTGTGACACCTGTGGCTCTGGCAAGAACATGGTTTCGTCATGTGCGGAGAACCCTTGTAAGAATGGAGGGACGTGCAGGAATGCTTCTATAGGTAAGGAAGGTATTCTAAAGCTGATCTCGCGTTGATATTGACCTTGACGTGCCGAAACATGACAATGCCGTGACCGTGACCGCTACTAGGGGTCTATTAGTGAAAACCAAAAAATATATATTTAAAGCAAAATCCAAAACTTTTTGCATCCTTTTATTGGACCGATTAGTAGGTTTTTACTAAAACAATTAGACCTCTCGCCCTCATGGCCTACGAGTCAATAGCCCATTCGGCCTTCGCTGTCTGGTAAGAACACCGTGACCGTGCCGAGACGTGACCGTGTCTTGACCGTGACAGACGTGTGTGACTATTCTGGTTGAATGTGCATTTTTTTTGGAGTAGTGCTCTCGCGCGCTTTGAAGGCTTTGTTGATTTTGTAAACTTTCTCCCATGACGGTTACTGTGATCTTTTCATTGGGCCGCACGGCACGTGACGTGGGCATTCTGATTAGACGCAGAATGCTCAGCCAACTAGGCTGTTAGGTTGTTATAAAGGATTCGTTTTGCACTTTACAATCTTGATTGAACGCTTTATGTCTGTTGTCCATTCACGATGGTTGGTCATAGCGCTGTCACAGCCACGGCACGGTGCGTCACAATCATCAATCCCATTATAGTATAGTTCAAACATGTTTTTTAGTCATTTACCATCATTCACTATCATTCCCTTCATTCACTATCGTCAACTATTAGTCATAACTATAGCTATCGACTATTTTAGGTCATTCCTGTACATGTCGTCAAGGATACACTGGAGACAACTGTGAACTAACCACTCGTAGCTTCGGTCCAGAAGAATGGATCTGGCTGCCTCCATTACGTCAATGCCGTATCAGCACTATGAGCCTAGAGTTCGCCACCAAAGATGCTAATGGATTACTATTTTACGCGGGTCCCACTTCACCCATCGAAGTGGGTCAGGATGATGTGTACGACTTTGTAGCCTTAGAGTTGCATAAAGGAAAGGTTTATGTGTCTGTATGTCTGGGGAACAGAGATGATGTGTTGAGGATTGGAGTGGAAAGCAGTGCTTCGTTGAATGATGGCAAGTGGCATCATGTCCAGGTTTACAGAAACGAAACGGTAAGAACTTTGCATTGTTTTTCTAACCATGTTTGTAGACCCCTTGCATTAACCTGGGGTTCAAAGCAATGAACCTTTTTATCGATGAAATGAACTGAAGGACGTACCACTACAATAAGAGTAGGCACTCGTTTTTACTATTCGTATTGGTATTTCTGTTTTCCAGTTTATCCGTTTGATGGTCGATCACTGCAAGGAATCAATCATAATTGAACCTGAATTCACCGAGAACAGAGAGATGTGTGAGGCCGAGGGACGAATGAAGACACAAACTAAAAAGTAAGATTGGTTCATTAAATTTGACCTCGAGTTATAACAACGAAAGAATGTAATTCTGATGTAATGATGGTGTTAGTGATAGTGATGCTGATGGCGCTGAGGTAGTGGATTGTGAAGATGGTGGTGGATGGTGATGGCAGTGATAGGTGTTGGTGAAGGTGGTAGTGATGATGGTGATAGTGGTGGTGATGGTGATGTTACTGAGGTAGTTGGTTGTTAAGATGGTGGTGGATGGTTATGGCAGTGATAAGTGTTGGCGAAGATGGTGTAGGTGGCAGTGATAATAATACTGATGGCAGTAATATTGATGGTACTGAAGTAGTGATTGTGATAATGATTGTGGATGGTGATGTCATTGATGTGGTGGCAGGAGATGGTGGTGGTGAAACTGATAATGATAGCGATAGTGGTGAAGATGATAAAAGTTGTGATGTGATGTGAAAATATTTTTGGATAAATGTGATGGTGGTCAAGGTGGTGAACGTGTTGTAATATGGTTTACCAATGGATTCCTCCTGTTTTATCTTACTTACAATATAATTGTTTTTACAGGTTCCTCAACATAAAAGATCCCCTTCAACTCGGAGGCATATCAACCAGAGATATGATGTACCCTGAGCTCCGCACTAAGGACTACACCGGTTGCATACGGAACGTTATCAACGAGGGTACACTATACGATCTCAAGAGTCCCTCCAAACAAAAAGGATCAAAAGAAGGCTGTCCTGTCATGGATTACCACTGCACATATTCCTCGTGTGACCCCAAGTCTACTTGTGTCGGCTCGTGGTCGGGATACTCGTGTGAATGTACCGCAGGTCGACGAGGAACCAAGTGTCGCGATAGTAAGTTTTTTATGTAGATTTTTCATAGATTCCAAATGCGCTTGAGCAAGGCATGTTAACGTTAACGTCGTGCATGAGATCCAATAGAATCAAGTGTTGCGAGTGTACGTTTGTGTGGCAGAAATACTGAATTCGCGGGAGTAAGTTTTCGTGGCAGAAATAATGAAATACATACGCGTTCAAAATACGCATGCGCAAGACATGGTCACGGTACGCGTACGGAAGAAAAGCGCGCGAGATTGATACAAGATGCCGCCATGGCAACTGTAGTAACATGGGTTAGGACACCGTTCCATAGGCTTCCTCAAAAGAAATTTATGGCTGGCAGTTACTCCAAAGAGGATGTGAGAATAGAAATGAAATGAAAGGGTAAAGAAAAGAAAAGGAATGGGAATTTGATCTTTATTTATTGTTTATTCGACAGCTACCGAGCCGTTTTTCTACGAGAATAAGAGCATAACTCAGTACTTGTTCAAACGCCGCTTCAAATACAAACCACGTGAGACTAAGATCAAGTTGCGAATACGAACACGGGATGAAGATGGTGGAGTCCTGTTACACAGCGAAGGGACTGAAACAGGGGAGCATAGCACATTAGCAGTGAGTAGAAGAGAGTGGAATATGGGCACGACGGACTATTGGGTAGTCTCGGGTTCGATTCTTGGGCTCAGCATTATATGTGACTAGAAGTTAGGTCTCTCCCGTGATTCGAGGATTTTTGTCCAGGTTCATAGTTTTTCCTCCCTCCGAAAAACAATTAATTCTGTGTGTTAGCCGTGCCCTGACCTTGAACAGCCCAGTGGTTGCTTCAGAGTTCGATAAAATTTGAAGGTATTTTGAAGGGGTAACTGACCCGGCAAGATGCTCTGATAGACTTGCTTCCTGTCCAATAAGAATGTAGATATATATTCCTAGTCCCTTATAACCACGATTGTACGTATGCTTATCCCATATAACTTAATTCCCATCTTGTTTCCAGCTTCTCCGTGAAAAGACCTCTTCCTCCAACGAGTCTCGTTTGATCGTGGTTTATTTGTTCAATGTTGGAGACGGTGATGCCATAGTCAAGGCGAATACTGTGGATGTGGGTGATGGAAAATGGTGTACGATAACAGTAGACAGATACAGAAATACCGCCAAGCTGACTGTTACGAAAGAAGGAGTTAATTACCGTTATTCTGGTGAGTACTCAAATAAGGTAGCCGTGTCTTTACATCGAAGCGAGACATGAGGTGACTTTGTAATGATAGAGGCATGTGAATAACTGTCCAAGGTGTTACAAAAGGCCTCTATCATCGTAAAGTCACCTCATGTCTCGCTTCGATGCAAAGGCACAGCTACCTTTCAAGACGGCGCAGGGAACTGCGGGGATTATTGCGCAATTCTGTTAAGCTATTTTGGTTCAAACGTTTTCAGTAAATTGGAGACGGTGCTACATGGCATTATCATAAACATGCATTCTTGTTTTTGCATTCTATATGGACGTATTTAGGTGGTCCCAGGGTGTATGTGGCTCCCTTTGACATTGACAGTTATTTTGTAACGCACACGTTCTTTGTGGTAGGGGAAGATTCCAATTCTCAGAAGATTAAAATTCTTTTGTTTTGCCCTCCAAATTGAGCTGCTCTGATGTCACGTGCACGGGGTCTATATGGTGAAGCTAGTGAAGAGTGCCTCCCTCGTGGGGAGTCCTGGATATGTCCTTGTTCCCTTACTAACAATGTTGCCGTCCAGTCAACCCGATACGATTTATTTGCATGTTTCTCTTAAAGATAGCCTATTTATTCTATCCTACTGGTTCACTGAAAATCTAAGAATTTGATTGATTGAATAGACCCCTTGCAGCACGTACGAATGCAGCTCAATTTGGAGGGCAAAATATTAGTTTGTCAGGAGATCAAAAATTTTTCGTATTGCCCTCCAAGTTAAGCTGCTCTGACGTCACGTGCAAGGGGTCTATAGATCCCTTAGCTTCGTATGCAAATTGCCCATTTTAGACCACATGACATTTCCATGAGAATCTTCTAAGTATTGCATCACGTGGTCCGAAATGGGCACAATAAACAAGGAAGCTAAATAGGTCTAATGTCATTGTTCGCATGTTAGGCTCAACACGTGGTAAACACACCTTACTCTTCCTGGATCCTATTCGTACATACCTCGGGGGGATCCCCATGAAACGTCCATCAAGGAAAAGACAGCGAAGAGACGTACCAGCAGAGCTGCAAAAGAACTTCACAGGGTGCGTTGATGATGTCCGTTTTCATGGTTACCAGCTGCATTACAATGGATCTAAAGACTTTGCCATTGCGCTTGCAACAGGTAAGAAAATAAATTATCGGTAAAGTTCAATACCCTGAAACAACCTCAGAGCTGATCGTAGTCAAGGCAAGACTAAATCGCATATCGATTTGGAATTTAGCCGTGTTAGGTTTTGCGGAGGAAGAAAACTGGAGAAAATTTAGAGGAAAGTACATATGCTTAGAAACCTGATAAAGCATTGAAAACCTGTTTTGGATGATTCCACAGGAGTAAAGAGGGGCTGTAACTCAGCTGCATGTGTCGCCAATCCTTGCCCAGCCACTGAATGGTGCCATGACGTATGGCGCAAACACGTATGCTACCCCAGGTTGTGCGCAAGCAGTCCATGCTTGAATGGAGGCACTTGTGTCGAGAGTGTAGACGAAAATGGCAAGAACATGTTTTACTGTAGATGTACACCTGAGTACCAGGGAACCCTGTGTGATCTTGGACGCGCTGTGGTGTCGATACGACCGGACATTGGGTACGAGAATGGACTCATCATTGGTAAGGACAAGTGAATAAGAAAGGAAACTTAAACACTGTGTAAAAAAATTTACAACTGCACTGACGTTACTTTACAGTCGGAATTAAAGAAAACTGAGGACGTACGAGGATAAAATGACATGGGTGATAAAAGCACTGCGCATGCTTGGAAGTTCGGCAGGAAATTCTTAGACGAGTCGTGTTTACTAGAAAACCATTGGAGATTTACATGTCTTGTATTATACGAATTTCTCTTGTATTATTTGACCAGGGAAAGAAAACAACTAAAGTGATGTGTCAGGAAAACATAAGCACTAACTTTCCACGAACGGCCTTAATTTTATAATTAGAGATTTACTAAACGCTGGTAGATCTGCAATGGTTTTCATTGTAAACACGACGAACTTCCGAGCATACGCAGTGCGTTTTTCACTCGTGACCAATCGAGGATAAAACCATATTTTTCATTTTACTGACGTTAAATGTTTTGTTTTCCAGGTCTTGCGTTGCTAGTAGTGATGTTAACCATTTCAGTCTGCATCATCTTCATGTACATCAGACGCTCTAGAAAGTACAGCTACAACGTGACAGTAGAAGAGGTATTCAAGCGTGATAACGTGGCTGACTACCACATTGATGGTGGAGTGGAAGAAGACGTTGATGACCGCTTCAGGGATTACATCCGTTCGTTCGAAGATGGCAGCAGCGATTACCTTCCTACTGCTAAAAACAAACTCTTAGAATGCGAGGATCCGAATAAAGATCGAGGTTACGGGGGAAGTAGCGACGCAAGTCCGACTTTTATCTTGCTTAGACCGGTGCGCAACACAAGGAAATCGCCCTCCCTGTCTAGGAAATCTGATGATGATGATTTCTACGATTGCGCAGACTATCACTACGGAAGGGCTGTTGCTGTTGATTTGAGTAACAGGAATCCCCCGAATCGTCGCTCAGATCCATCAGACTTGAAGAAAAAGAGCCCTGAACAGCGAAGGTCAGTTCCAAACAAACTAAACATCACTGTTAATCCTTTGCACAAGAAATCCAAACCTGAGAAAGGAAAAGAATGTCGCGAGATGTCGCCTGTGAAAGCAATGCGGGAGAGACAAGAGGAAAAGATCGACGAGGGAGTTGAAAGTGCTATGTCTTCTTCTGACGAGGGGTTCGCTTCACCGGAAGCTTGTTCGCCGCCTCAACCCTACCAGGAGTATGTTCCTTCTAACGTAGAACATCCCGTTCAGCTGGAAATCCCAGCTAAACGTCGGTCAAAATCACCCAAAGAGGAAGATGATATCCAGCCATGGATCAAGGCACCTGTGAAGGACAGCAAAGGTGTTAAAAAACCAGGTGCAAAACATGCGGACGTGGGGTCGGATCCTGATGAGGTCTCTAGTCCACCCGAGAAGGTACCAACTCCAGAAGAAATGATCGAAAAACAGCCTACGAAGAAACACGGGAGCCCCCCACCAAAGACCTCTGAGCACCCCCAAGAAAGGGAACCACGAGTTAAGGAAGACGCACCATTGACCAATGGAAGGATGCCATCTTCTGACGATGAGGAGGAGTCTGCACCAGACGATTTCCCGCCACCGTATGACCCTGACTTTTACGACATGCAAGATGACTTCCCACCACCACCAAAGGAGGCTCTTTACCCACCACCAAGTGGCGAAAAACTTGATCCCAACAGTCTGCCGCATCCTATGAATTTCCTACCCGTGGATACCGTAGAAGCTTTTGAATATGAAGGAGGTGGATCTCCTTCGGGATCGCTTAGTAGCCTGGGTAGTGATTCTGGCGACGAAATCGCGTGGGAAGATGTGAATGATTTTGGGGAGAGATTCAGGAAGCTTGCAGCGATTTATGGGATGCCTCCGTCGGTGTCTTTTAATCCTCACGAGGAAATAATCAAGTGATCACGTGATATCAAACATAACAATGGTAATATAATGAGATTGTAAAGACTTGAGTCTTGTCATCGCTCAGACAAGACGCTGTATATTGGAATTAAGGAAGACGCACCAAGCACATCGTGTATAGTGACTAAAGTTGACGCATCACTACTTCATGTGCGCAAACCTTGGTGCATAGGATCAATGAAAGTAGGGAATGCTTTACTATCAGTAATTGTATAATACATAATGTAATAATAATAGCGTATTAATCTTAATAAGGAGCGCGAGCGCTGAGTGTTGCACAATTCTAAGCAAAGCTTTGTAGACGATAATTGTCTTATCGTAGCAGAGGGCTCGTCATAGAGCAGTTTTCGTATGACAATGAAAAACTTAGGCACGGATCGCGCCTTGCTGTGACTGTGTCAGTGTCCGTCTTGCTTTTCATAAAGATGACTTGTCCCATTTGATTGCGGGCATCGAAATATTTCAACTGTGCCAAATCCTGCTTCGGCGCAACTGTTTTGAAACTAAACCTACTCATAAGTAAGCTCTTGTATATATGTCCCTTCGAGTATATTTAGTTGCTAGTTTATCAAAGTGCGGTAATATCGTAAATCGTGTAACATTTTAAAGCTGTATATTAAGTGTTGCTCGTACTGCCACCCCTAGCGCAAGAGATTTCTCATCAGTTGCACCAATTAGAAGCTCTCTATTCCTTGCACCCAAGAGAATGTTTTGCGCGCGGGGTGGTAATCCGAGCAATATTCGCTGCGCAACGCAATGTTACCCGACCAGCTCTATAACCTTGTTGTCCATATATTACCATACATTTTGACATCTTAAGAAATAGTCTATAAAATAATTTGAGAAAATTTTAGGAAAATTGCTATAGTTAGGTCTCCACTTCACTGATCGAGAAGGAATAGGGTTTTCTGTGTTTTTGCTTCACGAAATTCATCGCTTTTACGCTGGCATACAATACTTAACAATTTGTAGAAGCAATATCAAAAGTACAGTTGTCGTGAAAAAATGACATCAAAGAACTATTTATTTTCGTGCATTTTAAGTCTAGAATTGATAACAAAGTTTGCAGTGAAAAAAGGATGGAAGAAAATAAGAAAATGTTTTCAGTTATGTTTGGAGTCAGAGGAAAAGAAAAATAGATGAATAAATAAATAAATAAATTCAAAAATATAGTTGCATACTATTCTAATAATTTAAGGCACACATACGCTAAAAACTGATTTTTTCTAATGCTTACTTAACCAAATAAACTGCGCAAGCATCTAAGCAATAATATTAGATATATCAGTATTTCTGCTCATCTAATAATGTTAGGGGAGGGGAGGGTATGTAAGGGCTGGTTCCCATCCTGTACCAGGCTCCTCCCTGTAAACTCTAAGCACACCAAATCCCTGCTTGGGTTGCCTGTGTCTGTTGCTGAAACAACATGTTGCAAATAGAATAAGCAGCGCTAAAGATAGCGTAACTCAATCATTAGCCTTATTTTTCGATAGAATTTTTTATAGGTTTAAAATATTTAGTAATTATATTATTTATAGGATAATATTTGTGTGTGATAAAAAGTATTGTAAGAAATGACTGGAGAAGTCGAGTATAGTGTATACTTGTTTCCATAGCAACTACGGAACTGGAAAGTTGGAGATATTTAAAATAAGATGAAATTAAACTGAGTTGTATACTTGGTTAGAAATATAATAAAATGTCTTGTTATATTGGGGTGTCTTATTTGTGTGAATACCTGGGTGTGGCTGATCTAAGTGAGGTGTAATCAGAGGTACCCATACTTATTACTTATTGCGATTTTGAGCCCCCAATACGGGTTTATATTGGCGGCTAGTTGGGAGTAAATATAATCCGTATTGGCGGCTCAAAATCGCAATAAGTTGTATCGCGATTTTCCTATCGTGCGGCAATTCTGGCGGCTCTCTCCCGATCAAACTTATATAGGAGAGTCGCGATACATCCTGTTACTTCCTTACTAGGAATGCCCTCAGGGAAATGTCTCTAGGATCTTTGAATCATGGAGGAACATGGCCCTGACCGTGACCACCCTGGTACATGCAAGAGTTGTTACTGGGCGGGGTTAAGTCTCGACTGACAATCTTACTCCACCGCAATAAATAAAAAGTACATAGAACCCCTTTAGTTTCTACCAGCTGGCCTGAAATAGTGACCTAAAAATGTCACGGCAAAACTGATCATGAGGTGTCATGAATCATGCAAAAATTGACTTATAGAAACATATCTGAGATAAATCTAGATCTTTCAGGAGATGTTTTTATTTACATTTACAATTATTACAAAGAATGGTCTGAACCCAGGTGAATGGATATTTTTCCACTGGACTCTGAAGATGACTTCCGCACAGGTTGTCGAAACGTCAGTCACATCAAACAGTCCTTCTCAGGACTACATCCACCCGGATGATCATTATACAAATATTGTCTCTTCGAGAAACATTGTTACTTCAAAAATATTACATTTACAATTATATTCATTATTGAGATGCAGTTTACCTCATTCCAATTCCAGGTTCTACAGTGTTAAAATCAGGAACTTTTTAACTCAACCCACGTGATTATTAATAAGTTACTTTTTAATAACAATAGCCTAAAATATCGCTCCCAATCCCGAATCCCGCGGGAAACCCGACACCGCAATCCACGACCGGAAAGGCCTAGTTCCTAGTTTTCAGTCCCTCTTACCGCGCATTCAAGATGGCGGCCTTGTGGATCACAGTTTTTGTTTTTCTTCACTTTTCTTCTTTTTCTTGTGCCTCTAAGGATGAATACCACGAAGAACTCTTGATTAAACCTTTACCAACAGGACACGTTTATACGTACTTTCAGTTTACAACGCTATGGGACGTGGATATCAAGGATCATGAAGCTTGTAAGTACGGCTACTCTGCATGACATGTTAAACGATCACTGACTTTAAATGTTCGCACACAATGTTTAACCTTTTTAACCAGTTTTATCGATAGTTAACACCAATATTAAAGGATTTATGAGATTCATTCGCGATATCTGAACAATATCTAAAATCTGACATGATACTGTAATTATTGGATGAGGTTGAGCATGATATCGTAAATTATCAAGACCAAGGCCATGTTATCTACTGAAGCCGTAGTCTGAGCATGAGGCGGATAAAATGGCCGAGGTATTGATAATTGACGATATCATGCGAAAACTGAATTCAACAATTGTTTCAACTCTCGACATAACAAGGGAATTAAAAAACAATATAAATGGAAAACTTAATTTCTTGAACTTTTGTCATTTGATCTTCTAGATTTGTTTCCCATTTCAACTACGATATTCCATTATGTTATTGCAGTCTTATTCCTTATTCGTTATTCCCTACTTCCAGTTCCCAGTTCCTAATTCCCTGTTCCCTGTTCCCCATTCCTTGTTCCTTGTTCTCACCGCTCACCACCCATGCTTCCCTACTTGTTTACAAATATTTTTTCCTGATATTTAGCTTTCACTTTTTTAGTTTCCCATTTCAACCTGTTCCCAAGATCATTCGGTCAAATAGTAGACAAATATTCTGTAGAGGAACTGCATCTTAGTTTGACTCAAGGGCACTGGAAAAATGATCTGTGGGGGTACCCTGTCATATCAGCTCCACCAGGGGCAGAACTCTGGGTGTGGTTCCAGGACCACGTCAAAGACAGGTAGGTGTGATGTCAATTCTTGGAGTTAACTTTTGTAGATTTGTATAGAAAACAGTATATAATAAATCATCATTTTATACAGTGGCAAATCCAGGGGTTTCTTGGAAGCCCCACTTTGTGAAGCTGATTGTGGCCTTTACAGTCAGTAGAGGCCATTGAAAAGTGTGGAAATGCCAGCCTAGAGAAGCATAGGCTTTTGCTTCTCTTCACACTTCTTTCATGCTAACATCACTTCTTGTGTGCTTTATTACTAAACAGAGTGCAGAAAAAGCTGTTTCATTTGTTAAATATGTGTTTTGTATGGATTAATTTCATTATATCCATTCAACTCTAGGGTTGATGAAAATTGGTCTGGCCTGACTCAAGCTCTAGCAGGACAGTTTTGTGCCTCTCTCAACTTCATTGACAGTAAGACATCAACCTCTCCAAGAATGTCATTCAGGAGAGAGGGGATAGCTTCTTCAGGGAGCAAGAACTCTTCTTTACTGAGATATTCTACCCTTGGAAGAGAGATTGTTTGTACAGAGAATCTCACTCCATGGAAAAAGCTTCTACCATGTGATTCAAAGGTATTGTTATCCAGAAACTATAATTGTTGATTGTTGATTTAGAATTCTTTGTTAAACTAGTTTAAAAAAATAGTTCATTCATTTACCTTTCTACATGTACCTTCCCATGGACCCTTTACCCTTGACTGGGAGCTCTCCTGTGTGTAGGTAATGGAATTAATCAATCAATCAATCAATCTACTTACGATATCTGTCATATAATATGTGAAGAATATCATGACTTACATAGTTTACATTGTTTTTCTAGGCTGGTATTTCCACGCTTTTCTATGGTCTTCTAATGTATTCAGTCAACTATCACTCCATGGGTATTCATCTGCGACCAGTATGTAAGGTACAACAAAGCTCCATTATTTAATGTATAATTTCTATAATATCGTTGATTTCAGTGATACAAACTGGTCCAATTATTTTCTGATAGTGTCAGATT
Source organism: Anthopleura sola (assembly GCA_023349425.1). Classification (NCBI taxonomy): domain Eukaryota; kingdom Metazoa; phylum Cnidaria; class Anthozoa; order Actiniaria; family Actiniidae; genus Anthopleura; species Anthopleura sola. Next base: position 12,355,851 of record JALHLI010000001.1, read on the forward strand.
AAGGAGAAATAAAGTATATGTTTGTCTGGAAGTAACCTTACTAGCAAGAACTAAGAGGGTGTTCACTTGGTAGATTAGAAAATAGTAACTATCAACCCCAAACCATCTGTTGATCAACAACTGTTGATTGTTGAACATTGCCTGAAATATTGCACATAATGTTACGTTGTATGACCATACCTTAAAATAATGCACACTTCAACATTTCAGGATTCATCTTGTCAAAGCTTTACCTTGGAGTTGAAGCAGACTCTTTCAATTGTGTTTGACCCATTGCTGCGTAGCAAGCATCATGGTAAGTGTAAGTTACCCATTGAAGAAATTTGTTTTACCAGCGTTTCATAACTTTGAGTTGGAAATTGAACTCACAACCTCCATCACAACAGTCCAGTACTCAACCACCTGAGCTAACCACATATAGCACCTCCCTTTGGACTTGATAAAGCAATGAAAACTCCCAGTTTGATATTAGAATAGCCCACTTCCAAGGTATGCTTCGGCTGTGATGCACAAAGATTTCAGTAGGAGGCTCATTGCTAAATTATTTATTTTCCTTTTACAAATGGACTGATTTGGCTTATGTGTTTCAATGTATGTTTCCACTGGGAATAGGATTCTTTGTCTTTCATATTTTGATATCACAAAATTTTTGGGACAAAAGTTCTTATTTCAAAATGTGTAAGCTGCTAGGTCTATCACTGAGCATTTAGCATGAATCCTCGAACATTGAAACCTTTGTGTGTGATAACAGAAACATATCTCAGAAGTAAGCCATACATTTATTATGTCTCTTGATGTATTTACACCAGATTGGTCCTTGAGGAAGTTATTTGGTCGTATAATCAAAACTGAATGTCCGCTGTCTTCATCTAGCAGAGTGTTTGTGGATATCACAAGCAATAATGTAAGTGCACACTCCTGTATATTATTCTTGTGTTCTTGAACAATATTTATTGAATCTATTCAATTTGATTTTTTGCATGATATTGTAAATTATCAAGCCCTTTACATTATCTACCTCAGCCTAATGCTTCTTTGCCATATAGCCCAGTCTTGGTCTAGATAATTTACAATATTATGATACACAACTTCATTCATTAATTACCGGTAGTCCCCTTCACAGTTCTCTGTTGCCCTCTTGAAAGGTAGCCATGCCTTCGCCACAAGCCATGAAGGCTCTGTTACATGTTGAAACTTTTAGCTGAAACTTGTGTGCAACGTCGTTGTGAGACAAGTTTCATGGGGATGTTGCACAGCGCAATTTTGTCCTGAAACTTGTTTGCAACACAAGTTTTGGTTGCACGGGTAAAAAGCAGTTCTGAAACTCAAAGACACAGCCACCTTTAAAGTTGGTACAGGGAAATATGAAGGGGAATGTTGCCTAATTAATTTATGGATTTAGAAAAAATGTCTTAACATTTGTTACATTTATTTTGTAGACTGGATCTAAATTTGTTCTGAAGCCTGTATCTACTGACAGAATCAAGAGACAGTTAATAGACGGCAGATACCAAGAGTTGGCTGTCTACCAGCTCAAAGATTTAGGTATATTTACTTATTACCTATTCTTATGATGCATGTGATGTCATAGCCACCATGTTGGATGACTTTAATGAAAGTCTTGGCTTGGTTTCTATTGTTACATGTATAACTACAACATGGTGGCCATGACTTTTGTCCTTCTGCATATGACATCATAGCTGCCATGTTGGATGACTAATGAAAGACTTGATTCCTTTTGTTATTACAACCAACATGATAACTCTTATTGCCATGGGAAGGCTGTTTCACCTAGTCATAAATCATTGATTGATTGGTTTCCATTCAAGAAGGAAACTTTTGATGACAATAAAGGCTTTGCACCATCACATGACAGGTGCCAGGAACAGGTGTCAGGAACAATATTATTGAATCTGGTCTGATATGATTTACATGAGAAAGAATTTAGTTTCCCAGGGGAAAAAGATTATTTTTATGCCTCCTGTCATGGCTGCCATCATGTGATGGTGCAAAGTCTATACAATTTAGGAAATGTTCTGTTTCTTATTTTTCCTTTTGTTAAATTTAGTTCCTCCTGCTAAAACAGAAGGCAACATTGTTTTCAAATGGAAGGAAAAACCACAACAAGGTATATGTAATAATAATGTAATTACTGCATTTCATACTTTATTGAATTGAATTGTTACTACATTGAATAAACTATTTACATGGACTAATCTTGGGGGTCTAATCTGTAGGGTCCAAAGAAATGCCCCCACCCCCCCCCCCCCCCTAAAAGTTTGGAAATTGAGGCTCTTGGAAATGCAATTTCTAGTGTCACAGGTTTGGGGAGCAATTGCATAATATTTATTCCATTGAAATCTTAAATAATAGCTTTAGGCTATTAGGCTAAGCACCCAAAGCTTCCCCCACCCAAGTGCCTGAGGTACTGAGTCATATTCTGTAATAAAATGCCATATATTTTTTTGTTCAATAGTTTATCCACCTCAACTCCATGCTCATCAGTTTATTACAGGTAAATAATGTAAAACTACCTTTGATTATTCAACAATCATTGTACATGCACGTATTGCCTGAGACTAAGAATAATGGGCAATCAGTCCCAGCAATTATGACTGGCCAAATTGGTCTTAGTTCGATCATACACTGTTTCTGGTTCAATGTTACTGGTCAAAATGATCAGCAAGGTAAAGATTTGACAGGGCAAGTTCCAAGTTCCTTTATTGTTAGCCCTGATGTACCTGTATTCACGGGACAAGTAATATAGCTGGGTATGATAGGGCATAGGGTATGATAGGTTATAGGGTGTGATAGGGCAAAGGGTGTGATAGGGCATAGGGTATGATAGGGCGTAGGGTATGATAGGTCGTAGGGTATGATAGGGCGTAGGGTGTGATGGGGCATAGGGTGTGATAGGGCATAAGTAAGATAGGGCATAGGGTGTGATAGGTTATAGGGTGTGATAGGGCATAGGTGTGATAGGGTATGATAGGGTATAGAGTGTGATAAGGCATAGGGTGTGATAGAGTATGACAGGGCATATGGTATGATCGAGTATAGAGTGTGATAGGGTGTGATAGGGCATATGGTGTGATAGGTTATAGGGTGTGATAGGGAATAGGGTGTGATAGGTTATAGGGTGTGATAGGGCATAGGGTGTGATAGGGCATAGGTGTGATAGGGTGTGATAGGGCATAGGGTATGATAGGGCGTAGGGTATGATAGGGCGTAGGGTGTGATAAGGCATAGGGTGTGATAGAGTATGACAGGGCATATGGTATAATCAAGTATAGAGTGAGATAGGGTGTGATAGGGCATATGGTGTGATAGGTTATAGGGTGTGATAAGGAATAGGGTGTGATAGGGCATAGGGTGTGATAGGTTATAGGGTGTGATAGGGCATAGGGTGTGATAGGGCATAGGTGTGATAGGGAATAGGGTGTGATAGGGTATAGGGTGTGATAGGGCATAGGGTGTGATAGGGTATGATAGGGCATAGGGTGTGATAAGCCATAGGGTGTGATAGAGTATGACAGGCCATATGGTATAATCAAGTATAGAGTGAGATAGGGTGTGATAGGGCATATGGTGTGATAGGTTATAGGGTGTGATAAGGAATAGGGTGTGATAGGGCATAGGGTGTGATAGGTTATAGGGTGTGATAGGGCATAGGGTGTGATAGGGCATAGGTGTGATAGGGAATAGGGTGTGATAGGGTATAGGGTGTGATAGGGCATAGGGTGTGATAGGGTATGATAGGGCATAGGGTGTGATAAGCCATAGGGTGTGATAGAGTATGACAGGCCATATGGTATAATCAAGTATAGAGTGAGATAGGGTGTGATAGGGCATATGGTGTGATAGGTTATAGGGTGTGATAGGGCATAGGGTGTGATAGGTTATAGGGTGTGATAGGGCATAGGGTGTGATAGGGCATAGGTGTGATAGGGCATAGGGTATGATAGGGCGTAGGGTGTGATAGGGTATGATAGGGCGTAGGGTGTGATAGGGTATGATAGGGCATAGGGTGTGATAGGGCATAGGGTATAATAGGGCATAGGGTATGATAGGTTATTGAGTGTGATAGGTTATGATAGGGTATGATAGGGCATAGGGTGTGATAGGGTATAGAGTATGATAGGGCATAGGTTATGATGTGTGAGGTATAGGGTATAGGGTGTGATAGGGCATAGGGTGTGATAGGGCAGAGTGTGATTGGGTATAGGGTGTGATAGGGCAGAGTGTGATTGGGCATAGGGTGTGATAGGGCATAGGGTGTGATAGGGCAGAGTGTGATTGGGCATAGGGTGTAATAGGGTATGATAAGGCATAGGATATGATAAGGCATAGGGTGTGATAAGGCATAGGGTGTGATAGGGCATAGGGTGTGATAGGGTATAGAGTATGATAGGGCATAGGTTATGATGTGTGAGGTATAGGGTATAGGGTGTGATAGGGCATAGGGTGTGATAGGGCAGAGTGTGATTGGGTATAGGGTGTGATGGGGCAGAGTGTGATTGGGTATAGGGTGTGATAGGGCAGAGTGTGATTGGGCATAGGGTGTGATAGGGGAGAGTGTGATTGGGTATAGGGTGTGATAGGGCAGAGTGTGATTGGGCATAGGGTGTGATAGGGCAGAGTGTGATTGGGCATAGGGTGTAATAGGGTATGATAAGGCATAGGATATGATAAGGCATAGGGTGTGATAGGGCATAGGGTATGGTAGGGCGTAGGGTGTGATAGGGTATGATAGGGCGTAGGGTGTGATAGGGTATGATAGGGCATAGGGTGTGATAGGGCATGGGGTATAATAGGGCATAGGGTATGATAGGTTATTGAGTGTGATAGGTTATGATAGGGTATGATAGGGCATAGGGTGTGATAGGGTATAGAGTATGATAGGGCATAGGTTATGATGTGTGAGGTATAGGGTATAGGGTGTGATAGGGCATAGGGTGTGATAGGGCAGAGTGTGATTGGGTATAGGGTGTGATAGGGCAGAGTGTGATTGGGCATAGAGTGTGATAGGGCAGAGTGTGATTGGGCATAGGGTGTAATAGGGTATGATAAGGCATAGAATATGATAAGGCATAGGGTGTGATAGGGCATAGGGTGTGATAGGGCAGAGTGTGATTGGGTATAGGGTGTGATAGGGCAGAGTGTGATTGGGCATAGAGTGTGATAGGGCAGAGTGTGATTGGGCATAGGGTGTAATAGGGTATGATAAGGCATAGAATATGATAAGGCATAGGGTGTGATAGGGCATAGGGTGTGATAGGGTATAGAGTATGATAGGGCATAGGTTATGATGTGTGAGGTATAGGGTGTGATAGGGCATAGGGTGTGATAGGGCAGAGTGTGATTGGGTATAGGGTGTGATAGGGCAGAGTGTGATTGGGTATAGGGTGTGATAGGGCAGAGTGTGATTGGGCATAGGGTGTGATAGGGCAGAGTGTGATTGGGTATAGGGTGTGATAGGGCAGAGTGTGATTGGGCATAGAGTGTGATAGGGCAGAGTGTGATTGGGCATAGGGTGTAATAGGGTATGATAAGGCATAGAATATGATAAGGCATAGGGTGTGATAGGGCATAGGGTGTGATAGGGCAGAGTGTGATTGGGTATAGGGTGTGATAGGGCAGAGTGTGATTGGGCATAGAGTGTGATAGGGCAGAGTGTGATTGGGCATAGGGTGTAATAGGGTATGATAAGGCATAGAATATGATAAGGCATAGGGTGTGATAGGGCATAGGGTGTGATAGGGTATAGAGTATGATAGGGCATAGGTTATGATGTGTGAGGTATAGGGTGTGATAGGGCATAGGGTGTGATAGGGCAGAGTGTGATTGGGTATAGGGTGTGATAGGGCAGAGTGTGATTGGGTATAGGGTGTGATAGGGCAGAGTGTGATTGGGCATAGGGTGTGATAGGGGAGAGTGTGATTGGGTATAGGGTGTGATAGGGCAGAGTGTGATTGGGCATAGGGTGTGATAGGGCAGAGTGTGATTGGGCATAGGGTGTAATTGGGTATGATAAGGCATAGGATATGATAAGGCATAGGGTGTGATAGGGCATAGGGTATGGTAGGGCGTAGGGTATGATAGGGCGTAGGGTGTGATAGGGTATGATAGGGCATAGGGTGTGATAGGGCATGGGGTATAATAGGGCATAGGGTATGATAGGTTATTGAGTGTGATAGGTTATGATAGGGTATGATAGGGCATAGGATGTGATAGGGTATAGAGTATGATAGGGCATAGGTTATGATGTGTGAGGTATAGGGTATAGGGTGTGATAGGGCATAGGGTGTGATAGGGCAGAGTGTGATTGGGTATAGGGTGTGATAGGGCAGAGTGTGATTGGGTATAGGGTGTGATAGGGCAGAGTGTGATTGGGTATAGGGTGTGATAGGGCAGAGTGTGATTGGGTATAGGGTGTGATAGGGCAGAGTGTGATTGGGTATAGGGTGTGATAGGGCAGAGTGTGATTGGGTATAGGGTGTGATAGGGCAGAGTGTGATTGGGCATAGGGTGTGATAGGGCATAGGGTGTGAGGTATAGGGTATGATAGGGTATAGGATGTGATAGGGTATAGGGTGTGATAGGGCATAGGGTGTGAAGTATAGGGTATGATAGGGTATAGGGTGTGATAGGGTATAGGGTGTGATAGGGTATAGGGTGTGATAGGGTATAGGGTGTGATAGGGCAAAGTGTGATTGGGCATAGGGTATGATAGGGTATAGGGTGTAATAGGGTATAGGGTGTGATAGGGTATAGGGTGTGATAGGGTATAGGGTGTGATAGGGTATAGGGTGTGATAGGGCAGAGTGTGATTGGGCATAGGGTATGATAGGGTATAGGGTGTAATAGGGTATAGGGTGTGATAGGGTATAGGGTGTGATAGGGTATAGAGTGTGATAGGGCAGAGTGTGATTGGGCATAGGGTATGATAGGGTATATGATATGATAGGGTATGATAAGGCATAGGGTGTGATAAGCCATAGTGGACCAAATGCAGGCAAAAGTGTGCCATTTTACATTGTTGGCAGAAGGCCAAGCCAAAAAAATGCCACATAAGTGAGATGAACATGAAAGACACACCATTGAAACATTGTACCAATAGACAAGTATTAATTCTTTTAAAGGATATGGTGAAGAAAGAGGGGGAGTAAACTGCCTGATACACAATCACCATCCCACAAAGCCACTACCGATTGTCTACTTTGCTACCTTCCCTTGGTTTGTCAGGATATTTCTACACACTCTAAAGATTGAAACAAATGGCAAAATCATTAAACCAGGTAAGACTTCTTGCTTCAGTTCAGCTAACAACTTTACTGACAATAAATTGTAGTTCAATAAATCTGAGTGATAACTATGAGCTGCCAAGTAAAAAAAATGCTTGTTATTTCCGTGGGCTGACCAAACCTTATATTTTTGTTGTTTGAGGTTGTTTCAGATTTCTATCTGTGAGCTGTACCCTGACTAAATATCTTATTTTCAAAAATGTTCGTGTTTTAGATCAAGTCCACATTGTACCTGCAAAGGACAGAGAAAGGCCATACATGCTGGAGCTATTCTTCACAATGCCTGCTGCATCTGTGGCAAAATTGAGCATGCAGTTTGAACGAGGTTTTCTAAAATGGACAGAACATCCTCCAGATGCACATCATGGCTTCTACATCAGGTATCACATGATCAAGTGCTAAATGTTAATTCATCAATCCATTTAATTAAAAATTAATGCCAGAAGCTGTCAATCCTCAACAAAATTTGCCCAAAGCTGAATCCACAAATAATTTGACAGTTGCCTTGTATCCTATTTTATTTTAGCAATTTTGTAGATTAGACCTGCGATCCAAACTTTGTAATGATTTTTGATCCACTGCATTTGCAGATCTGTCAATCAAATTTTACTCTGAATCCATAATCAGGACTATTTGTCAAATAGATCCATTATGATAGACCTTTTCACCCCTCCCCCCCCCCCCTCATAATCAATACACCTCTTTTTTGTCATTCTCTTGAGAATAAGATTCTTTGTTTGACTTGTATTCATAATCATGTGTCTTCTCATGTGCAAGTTGTACAAGAAATAATACTCTAGGGAATGACACATGGTCTGAATTGGGAAAACATGACCCAGTTCATGTCTATAATAATTACAAATATCACGCCTCTAACTTGATATATCTTTTCTTTCTTTCAGCTCTGCAGTAATTTCAGCCAGGCTAAGCAGTTCAAGTAACATCACTGCTAACTCTCTTCATTCAACACTTTTGTTTCCTACTAGGTAAGGGCATCTTGGGCAAAATTAACAAAAACTTTTATAAAATTTATATTGATAATATAATGAATATATATGAATGGGATTATGCATAAATGAATGAGCAAGAGAATGAATAGAATTATGTGTTTGAAATGAAATTAGACTTTTCAAACAACCATACGTAAAGAAAGAAGTAAGAAAAAAAGCTGAGCTAAAATCTAAGGAAATAGTATAATGAATGAAGGAAATGATTGATGTAAATGAATAAATGGGATAAAGGAATGCAATCATAATTGTATGAATAAGTGAATTGTGTGGGAATTACGGCAGGAATGAATTCATGGAAATAATGAATGAATGATATCCAATTTTTTTCAGGTCACCTACAAACACAGAAGAGAGCAACACCTTTGTCCGTGTTCACACAGAGACCCTACTTCTCAATCTACCAACACCAGACTTCAGCATGCCATATAACGTTATCTGCTTGGCCTGTACCGTGGTGGCTATTGCTTTTGGTTCCTTCCATAATCTCTGTACCAGAAGGTTCGAAGATGTTGACTCAAAAATTGCCAATAAGAGCATTTTGAGCAAATTGAAGGAAAAAGCAAGAAGTGTGAAAGAGAAGATCTTTGGTGGAAAAAAACCTCCTGTATCTGAAGAAAAAACAAAAAGCTGAAATATGAACTATGGTTATCTACAAGTGAAAAATTTTGGGGAAAACTCCAAGATGAAGACCATAAAGTTCCATTGAAAGTGACAAATTTTTGTGCCATCTGAAAAGTTTGTCAGATTGAAGAAAAGGACCAGAGAAAACAAGTAAGAAAAAGTTGTGTTTTGAAGAAAGTGAAGAATTTTGGGTCATCGTGTTAAACAGACAGAAGAAAATATTATTGGAGGATAAATGAAGTGTTGTATAAAAATGAGGTTGGAATACAAATCACACAGTGAAGGAAATTCAAAGTTGCATTTGAAGAAAACTTTAAGGAAGAATTAAGTTCAACTGTGAAAATGCTCGTACAAGTATTCAGGACTGGGGTCAAGACAACAGTTCATAGAAATCATCTTTCACTAGGTGAAGCATGATTGTTGGTAAACTGGCCTTCTCACTTGGTTGCATCATTCAAGAACCTTCAAGATTTCCACATCTAGAACGTGTTAGCTTTTGGTGATCAATGGAGGTCAAGACCTGGATGAGCAAAATCTACTATACCAAACAAGTACAGTTGCATCTCAAGGGACCATAGTCTACATTGGCATAAATTATCGTACTGTAGCTCTTCTAGTTACTGAGGCAGCTGTCAACAAACACTGTCCAGCCAAAATAGCCCTGTTACAAATAATTATGGTATCTGTGATGTCAAATGAGGAGTCTGAGCATGTCCCGGATGTCATGAGTGATAATGATTGTGTTTTGAAGTCCAGGGTATTCCAGTCCTTGATGCTGCTAGTGGAAATCATTGGGTTTCGACATCTGGGACATTCTCATTCTCCTCGTTTGAGGTCATAGACACCACATTCGAAAAGGGTCTATTGATGCTTATTCAGCTGCCAAATGCCTCCTAGTTAGGCTCATCATCTTTACTTGTAACATTCACTGGTCACATGTGATGTGACCAGTCATCGTGTCCAGTCATTGAGCAGCCAATATTTCTAGCCCTGTGGAGTTCAGTTATCAAAAACTGAATAAATGGAGAATCCCATGTGAATCACCTGTAGTATTTTACATGCAACAAACCAGCAAGTGACAAGGCTTTTATTAGGTTTTGAATTTTTTAAATCTTATTACCTGTTTTTATTGGAACACGCTGATCAAGACAAGAGTCGCAACATGGAAATTTGGCAACACACTGCCATCAATCATTTATTAGATCTTATTTAATTGTGAAAAGTCATCAAACATAAGCCTTCTAAGAATTGGATAAACATGATTAATAGATGGGAGAACCTACACAGCACTCAGTTGATGTAATGTATTCATCAAATCTATTATATTCTATTGTTGTTCTATCTATTGTATTAGGTGTGATGTATTGTATTTTTTATCATTACATTACATCAACTGCTTGCTACGTAGGTTCTCCCATTCATAGACCTTCTCTGAGATGGTCTAGCTTGGGTACAAACAACACCTTATCAGGCAAGATGAACAAAAGATGTTTGTACCCAAGCTAGACCACAATGCATCATGGTCAGTATCTCAGAAAAGGTCTATGGCAGAGGCATGAACCATATTTATAAAAATAAACTGAATAATACAACACATGAGATAGAAAGATAATAAATGAATAACATCAGCTGAGGGCTGTTTGACAGTCATTACACCCATTCTTATAAATTACATGATCACAGACAACTAGCTTTAATTTGAGTCGTCTGGGTTTTTAGCTTCCGTCAATCATATTTTCAATGTTCTGAGCTAGTAGATTTTTGATTGATTGAAGCCAAAAACCAAGACATCTTGGGTGGTGTTGGTTGCGCAATTTATGAATTTGGGTGTAAATGTGTTTTGAACAACTACAGTACTAAATCAAATAGTTGTTTGTGGGTTGTGTTGATATTCATAATCTAATATAATTGATACTTCAACCCTAGTTTTTAAATGTTTTTTTTTTTTTTTTTCTTAACCAAGCTTTCGACCTTCAACTGTAACCCTGAAGATGACCGTGAAGGTCGAAAGCTTGGTTAAGAAAAAAAAACATTTAAAAACTAGGGTTGAAGTATCAATTATATTAGATTATGAACTACAGTACTGTTGTAATATGTGTTACTGACTTATCATCTAATAATAAAATAACCTTTTAGCCAGCATTTCCATACTGGTACATAGTTTTTAACTATCATAATAATGCGCTGTAATCAATGTCAGTTATTATTTACACTAATAAACTTTAAATTCCAATAATCCTATAATAATATTGTGGATTGATGATAATATTATAATGATCTTGTTGAACAAGTGATTTGGTCATGTGGTGTTTGTTGAATCAAGTGACATCAGTAATGCTGCTTGTAACATCTCATCTTCAGTCATGTCTAAAAAAATACAAAATCTATTCAGTATAAACTTGTAGGATGCAATACACTTCTCCTACATAACATCTACCTTAGTACCAACATTTACTGAAACCTTCCCTAGATCACTTATCAATACCTTCATATCACTTACCAAAAACTTATTGTACAGAGTACATTGATCACAAAAAGCTATTACAGCAGTTTTGGTATGACTTTGAAAAACTTCTAGCATGGACCGCACCTTGCCGTGACCATAGCAGTGCTGTGCTGAGTATGAAAAAAATTGCGGGTGCTGTGTCCACATTGTAACATATCCATGTTGTTACACTCACGCAAAATCTGCTCCATAGTAGGTAAGCGCTTACCTGACATTGCTTTGTCTGTTGAAGTACTGGGAGTTTCATTCTTTGTAGATTGGCTTGTGTCTTGGGTGGCTTCTTTACTGGTACTGGCACCTTCTTCCTGATCTACTTGCTGCCTGTATTTACCAGTCACGAAAACAGTTATTAAAGATTTGTCATTTTGAAGGAAAAAGGGTAAGGATAAGTATCATTTAAAAACACTCACTTTGCAAAATATTCTTCTCTTCTTCTTCTAACTTCATCAATGTCAACTGGCTTACCTCCTAAAAGAGAAATAAAACTTCTTCAATATTATTGAACAATGAAATGTTCTTCATTCACACTCACTGTAGTAGGGAAACATGGTGGTTTGTGATGCTAATATGACACCTCTCAACATTATTGGTAGTTGGATTCTCAGACTGAACATAATATGTGAGTAGAACTTCATGTTGGTTCTCCCTGTGCTTTGAGGGGTTTTCTCCAGATTCTCCAGTTTTCCTCCCACCAAATCAAGTTCCATTTTAATTGTGGAAAGGGTTTGTTAGCCACAGGTTTGTTAGGCACAGGTTTGTTAGCCACAGGTTTGTTAGCCACAGGTTTGTTAGCCACAGGTTTGTTAGCCACAGGTTTGTTAGCCACAGGTTTGTTAGCCACAGGTTTGTTAGCCACAGGTTTGTTAGCCACAGGTTTGTTAGCCACAGGTTTGTTAGCCACAGGTTTGTTAGCCACAGGTTTGTTAGGCACTGGCAAACAAGTAGGGCTTTCCTGGCCATGTGACAAAGCTTATAAATGAATGATCGAATGTAAGAATGGATGGGTGGATGGATGAATGGATGGATGCGTGGGTGGATGGATGGGTGGATGGATGGATAAATGAATGAATGGATAAAAATGGATGGATGGATGGATAAAGGAATGAATGAATGGATGGATGGATGGATGGATAAACAAATGAATGGATAGATGGATGGATGGATGGATGGATGGATGGATGGATGGATGGATGGATGGATGGAGGGAGGGAGGGAGGGATGGATGGATGGATGGATGGATGGATGGATGGAGGGATGGATGGAGGGAGGGAGGGAGGGAGGGAGGGAGGGAGGGAGGGATGGATGGATGGAGGGATGGAGGGATGGAGGGATGGAGGGATGGAGGGAGGGAGGGAGGGAGGGAGGGAGGGAGGGAGGGATGGAGGGAGGGAGGGATGGATAGACGGAGGGATGGATGAACGGACAGATGGACGGATGGAGGGATGAAAGAAAGAAAGAAAGAAAGAAAGAAAAAGAAATTAAATATATTATTTTAATATTTTGCGGTAAAATAAACTCTATTTTCTGCTCCCTGTAGATTTACCTGCACCTTGTACTTGATTCAGGGCTGACTGTAAATCTGATTTCTGAATGAGGCTGTAACCTGATTTGCTTGATTTTGGTGCTGTTTTCTTGGGTTTGGCAGGACACAGCTTCAGCAGCTGGTCAGCCTCACATGATATTAAATCACCTATAACTACAAAAATTGAATAACCTGGAAAAAAGGATAAGTATTTCAATTCATTTTGAATGATATTGAGAAAATGTATGACCTTCTTTACATCTTCTCCCACCCTACCCACTCCTCTCCTCCGATACCCCTAGAGCCCACCTTCTTTTCCCCTTCTCCCATCCCATTCCATCCTATCAATTCCTCCTCACTATCCCCAGATATATATCTATCCATCCATTGGACAACTATCCATCCATTCATCTCTCCATTAAACCATCTTTCCTCCTATCTATTTGCTCTCCTATGCAGCAACCAACCCATTAATCCATTCGTCTATCCTTCCTTCCACTCATTAAACCATCCATCCATCCTTCCTTTCACCTTTACATTTATCTACAGTGAAACCTCCACTAACCACCACCTCCCCACAATGGCCGCAAAATTTTGTCCTTGCATTGGCCATTGTGTGTAGATTTGATTGCATGTGTGTCCAAGTTTTACAGCTTATCCTAACAAGAAACTTACCTTCTGCTTGTAATTGAGTTAAATACAAAGATAGATATGTCTCTGAGATTAATTCTGGCTCTGTCTTGATTGAATTTATATTAAACCACTGAAAATTCATAAAATCAATTATAAAATTAATAAACACCAAAAAACAACATTTTGATCAAATTAATTTTTTTTTAACTAAATGCATAAAGCATGTTCTATATTGTGGACCATTTCAAAATGATCTTGAATGCAGACAACTAGCAGGAAAAACACAAATTTAAAAGATCTCAAATTCCAAGGAGAAAACAGGTGATTTCTATTGTCAGGGTGGTGAAGAGGTTTTCCATGAACTGTGATTCAGCCTTTTTTGGGCAGTGATTCATGAAATTGAAAAAAATAAGTCTGTGATTTGTGAATTTCAGTCCCCAGTGATTCGTAATCTGTTTGTTTGTTGAAGACCATGACTCATGATTTTGCATTATTTTTCCAGAATCTTTGTATCAAGGTTATTCATTTCTCGTATTTTCGTCATTCCTGAATTACAGTACCAAAAATATTGTCTGTGATTTGTGACTGATACCCCCCCTTCCTGCCCATCACCCTATAAATATATTTTCCTGCTGGCCTAGTAATTTTCAGAATCAAATTGATAGTGGTCTATGCATGCAATGTTCAATGTAAAATTGTTTGTTCAAACTGGGGCCAATCACCTGGTGTCCAAGTTTTCGTATAGTAAACCAATGCTGTTGTAAATTACAGATAAATGCCTTTTGATTGCTGATAGGCAAAGGAATAAATCATTATTATTATATGATAATTTCATTATTATTACACAGGGTTGGGGATATTCATTCTTTAAATTATACAGGTTTTTTTTTGTAATGCAATCATCTAGTTGATTCGTAATATGTAAATGTTATAAATTTGTGTACTATAAGTGGGTGGTCAGCTTATAACAACAGAGGCTTTGCACTAACACGTGATGGCAGCCATGACAGGAGGCATAACAATTGATCCTTTTTCCCCTGGGAAACTGAATTCTTTATCATGCAAATATGATTAGACCAGATTCAATTATTCCTGCCTTCTGTCATGGGTGCCATCATGTGATGGTGCAAAGCCTCTATATACCTATAATCACCTTCATATATAAATTGTCCCATGTGATGGTACATGTTTACATGATATTCCCTGAACAAATTGTTTCTTTGTCTTTCTAAAATTTATTTGTTCATATTCATGTGTATACAAAACATTTCAAAGAAACAATTCTCCAGAGAACATCATGTATTTACCAGGACAATTTACAAATAAGGGTGATCAAGTGTCTATTGCAAACAGGTACATGCAATTTGGTAGTACATGTGCCGGACAGTGTGAACCTCATGGACCAGAAGAGCTCCATACAATTAGCAATAGTTGTAAAATATAAGTATTCACCAATTTCCATACATCAGTTCACTGGTCACAAAGCATTCAGTTGAGGCTGCAAGGTTCAAATTTGAATAATCCTTTGAAACTATCACTTGAATGCTTTGTCTGTGACCAGTGAACCAATGTACTGAGAATGGTGAAAAAGGAAAACTCTGGTAACATAATGATACTTCTTCATTGTTAGTGGTAAACAAAGAAACAATACTCAAGGAAATAAGATGAGAAAACATTACAGGAGGGCCACTTATTAATCAGTTGACATACTGTCAGGTGTCTACCCTCGTTAAATAAAGTTGATTATTATTATTATTATTATTACACCCATCACAAGCTAAAATGGTTGTATATATATATACTTACTGTGGGTTTTCTCTAGCATCTTGAGAATCTGGATGAGAATAAGGTATCAATTCTAATCCCCAGACACTCAATGCCTGACATATAACCTGGTGATAAGATGGAAATAAAATGGAAATAAAACATAAGAATAAAACAGTTGCAATATAGTTTTAGTTATGACCATTTGCATCTGTCAGCTGTCTTGTTAGCCTATGGCTACAGTACTACAGCTGGCTATTACCAAGATTCTGTTACTTTTGTTTTGCAAGTATGGTACTAAATAAAGACTGATTGACTGATATGCAGCCTTGATCATTGCCTTCAAATCTTAGTGACACTCTCAAACAACCTCTGGGTTGAGGTTGTCCTTGTCAGGGCATCAACCACAAATCAAATTAGAATTTAGCGTGCTGGTTTTTGGGGAGAGAAAAAAAAAGAACCCAGAGGGAAAAAACATTCCTAATCAAGGTAAAAAAAGGTTACGAAGGTAATTTATTTTACTTCTATAATAGAGATTGGTTACCTAATTCTCCTGACACAGGGTCTCATGCACTAAGTGCCTGCTCTTTACCTCCTTATTACAGGTATTTAAAACTAAAGCCACACAGAATAGAAATAATAATAATAATAATACTTTATTTATACTGCGCACATTATCCTAAAGTTCTAAGGCGCCTTACAATAACAATAAAATATAATATAATATATACAAATTTATACTAATAAAAAAACGATATTTAAAAAAAAATAAACCTAAATTAAAAATATAAAAATTTATAAATATACGAATAAACAAAAAGAATTAAATGACTTAGAAAGCTTGTTTAAAAAGATACGCCTTAAGGTTAGATTTAAAAGAGCTGATAGTAGAGCAAAGTTTAATGTTAAGTGGAAGATTATTCCATAATTTAGGAGCACAATTGGAAAACGCCCTATCTCCGTATGTTTTAAGATTAGATGACGGAACTTCTAATAAAAATTGAGATGATGACCTTAATTGTCTAGCTGGAATATATTGAGAGAGCAAATCACTAATATATATAGGTGTCAAGCCATTAAGTGCCTTATAAGTTAATAACAAAATCTTAAAAATTATTCGCTGTGGCACGGGAAGCCAGTGCAGCTCAATAAGAATAGGTGTAATATGGTCATACTTAGATCTACGCATGACAACGCGAGCAGCACAGTTCTGAACTAATTGAAGTCTATGAATAAGATATCCTGAGAAAGAAGTTGAAACAGACATGGAGATCCTGAGGATTGAACCATGGACCTCTAGCTCCGAAGGCTGTATACTAACCGATTGAGCTATGCCTGCTGGTAACAAATTCTACACACATGTAATAATGAGTTTATTAGGGATCAAACCCAAGACCTTAAGGTGACATGCACTATTACCACTACACCACCCTTGATCCCCTATTCAATTCACCTAGTGTGCTATTATGAACTTGCAATCTAGCTAATGCTATGGATGACATCCCAGAATGTAGATAAAATACCTGTATCGAGAAAAACCCACTGTCATCCATATTTGAAGAGGGCTGCTGCAGAAATCTTTGGAATTCCTCAGAGCTGGTATCGCCTTCTGCCATTCTCTGCCTTTCTTCATCGTCAAGAGATTGAGCGATAGATGCAAGATCTACAGCAGTGAAATATGGGCCTATAACATAATAAGTTGTGAGTACCGGTAAATGATTTACAATACTAATAAATGCATACCAGCATTGCAGACAAACTGAAAATAAAAGTGAAAGTGAAAGTGCCTGCAGATACTTGATTTTTTAACACTGAAAGCCATTTTTGAGATTGCAGTCTCATGACCTTATCTTTAACATGTGTCTTACTCTTGAGGTGCAACAACATTATTCAAAATCCCTTGAGATATGAATAACAATGAAACAGCCACCATGTTGGTTGATATAACAAGAGAAGCTGAGGAATGCTTTGCTATTGTCAACTAACATGGCAGCTATGATACCACATGCACCCCAAGAATACCCATGATAGGACCCTTATGATGAATGACGCATTGTGAGAACAATGTCATTATGTTTATTAATGCAGAAGCTCTTCTAACTACATGTACATGCAAACCACTCTAAAACTTGATTCTCCTAGATTCTCTCAAAAATAGTAAAAAGTTCTTATTTTAGTCCCCAGATAAGATATTATACTCTGAAACACTTATGATCTCTTATCTGGGGACCTTAAAATAAGAACTTTTTACTACATTAGTTTTGAGAGAATCAAGTTTTAGAGTGCACCTGTGTAAAATTATGAGCTTATCAGACTTTCCTTAGATTTACGAACGCACCACGCATCTTGAATAGAGATATGAAACTTTTTTTTTCAAGTTTTATCCTTCTAATTATCTACATAATGAATACTAAAGAGAGCTGTTAATTAAATAAAAGAATTCATGATAACGCATAATTCTTCCTAAATCAAGTAAATGGGACATGTGACTGCAGAAATTGTCAAAATTCTAACCTTGTAGCAACGCGTTCAAACAGTGTTGTGCACACAAAGCACCTTCTTGCTGCAAAGAATGTATAATACATAAGAATTTAGAATAATAATCAGGAAGAAAAGGACACACTTTTAGGAGGAAAAAAGCAGATTTTCCAGTTCAACCGACCTTTTCGTGAAAGATTGCATCCATCTTGAAATTCCAAAACAACCCAATGCATTATGGGAGAAAATACACCCGCAAAGCCTCATGGGTACAGCTGAAAAAAACCCCGTTTTTGTAAAAATTTAAAAAAATTTTCTATTTAAAAATACATAGAAGCTTCACATTTTTTCCTTACGAGATATTAAACAGTTTAAAAATATTAATATCACTTTTTATTATGGATCTTATTTTGTCCTAATTTTTTCGGCCTTAGTAATGAAAAAATAAAATAATATTAATATGTAAAATGTTTAAATGAAGAAAGAGGTTAATTAAAGAGCAGTAAGTCAAATATAGAAAAAATATTTTTAAAGTCCTTTTTTACCATTTTTCCCTACGTATTTTGATGCATTGTGGGTGAAGCTATGCGCCACGCATTATGGGTAATTTGTCTTAAAGTACATGACGTCATGCACGGTTTGATAATAACAAAATGGAGGACGAAAGAGAGACTGAAGGTAGGCTTCCTGCTCTTATTCTCCTTTATTTCTCTTTATTTCAAACTAAAGCCTTTCATATGAATACTATAAGAGTTGATTTTCCATTTATGTTGGATTTTATTTCTTTTGAAGCAGAATTTTTAAGCGAATTCTCGCCGTTTTTCATACAAAGCAAAGGTCATTTTGTCTTCAGAGACGACATTTTTATCAGACGATTTATTGTTTTTTCTTTGCAGTGGACATTTGTAGAGTCTGTAGGACTGAAGGCACCCCAGATAAACAGTTATATCATCCGTGTATCTGTACGGGAAGTATTAAATTTATACACCAAGAATGGTAAGTTGTTTTTCTAACGACTATTGTGTGTCATACGTCTTTGGTTGTTATCTCACGACATACGACTTGCTGCATTTGCATTCCAAGCTTTCAGTCTATTTGTAAATCATGTATAATCAACGGTTTTAATTTTTCTTTCTTTCTTATTCTAATGTTAATTCTTTGTGTTTCAGTTTATTACAATGGTTAAAACATAGCAAGAAAGAGTAAGTAATTTTTACAGACATCTCGTGAAGTAGTTTTAAATGTCAGGGTCGAACGGCACGCATCGAGTATTACCAGCAAAAAACAACCTCGTAGTAGCTGGTATTTTCTACTTTCACTTTCGCTTCTTTTGAACAAACTTTCTATCATTGATACCACAGATATCTTGAAATATTTCAAACTCCTTTTGTAAATACTTCCAGGTTCATATAAGCTTACTATCATTTAAATTATGTGTACTTTTGACACGAAAATAATGTTGGTGTCATTCAGATAACGAAACAAAAGCAGGAAAAAACTCTCTTTAAGCAATGCAACGTGGCTTAGATCTTAGTCTGAGATGCTCTGCATTCATAACAACTTTGTAAACAGAGATGTTAACAAGGCTGACCATGACAATATCAAAACATCATGTGTTTCATTTACTATATTACTCATTATATTATTATACATTTTACTCACTATCTTGCTTCTGATTGGCCAAGAGCCCTCAGCCAATCCCTGATATCGTGTGAACTCGACATGATAAATGTATTATTTGTAGGTTTTACCTACAGATAATACATTTATCATGTTGAGTTCAAAGGTCACAATTATGGAAATGGAAATATGTTTGCTATTTTTTCGAAAGCAGAATTAAATCTTTATTCTTAGTTTACAAAATGTATAATAAAACAATTATTGAATTCGGTTTTCGCATGATATTGTAAATTTAAAGACCTCCATAATGCCACACTAAAGTGCTGTACATTTCACTTATGAAAACTGCTTTATCAGCACTTTGGTATTTCCTTGATATAACTGTGCCGCTTAATATACTATTTCAAACCAACTACTTTTATGAAAAGTGCATGCCTTAACGCTATAAGTTTTTTTGAATAAGATTTATTTATTGAATCTATCATTTTTTGTCAACCTGTAATGTTCTTCTTTCTAACAGATATTGTGAATTATGCAATCATCGATTTACCTTCAAACCAAGTAAGTTGAATTATTACAGTAAATTACAATATTTATGAATAAATGATGATTTAATAATGCCTTTTATCATATGACCGTATTTCACTGTACGCGTGATTCTAAGAAAAACCTTTGGGGAAAATGGCGTCAGCAAAAAACGTACGCTTTTCCGAAAAGTGTAATAATTTCCCGTTCGGACTCGCCGTTCGGACTCGCTGCCGATTTTGATTTGCATTTATTTAAAACGCTTTGAAATCGATTTTTTATATGTGGTCATATAATAAAATGCTTATTGACTGAGTTAAGGTCGGTCCGAACGGGAAAATATTTGGCTCTCGGTCCTTGGCACGGAACTCGCTGCGCTCGTTCCGTGCTTCAGGACCTCGAGCCAAATATTTTCCCGTTCGGACCTCCCACTCAGTCAATAAGTACATAGATCAATAAATCATCTGGAAGTATTATTCAAATCTTTAGTTTACTGGCTCAAAGAAATGCTTGACCATCACGGAAATTATTCCATTCTTTTACTTTTCAGTTTATTCTCCCGATATGCCCACACATCTTCCCATCCAGGATTTTATCAGTGGTTTGGCCAAGAGTATCCTAAGGGCAATAAGATATTGGCTTCATTACACCCTTGTTGCTATAGCTTGGTTGGGAGTTGTTCCTATTACTGCTTGTAAGTACAATACAATAAGCTTTATTAGGTTCCCAACATGGGGTCTTCATACCTAATTTACAAAAAATCTGTACTAATTACAATAACAGGTGTGTATCCAGACATAGGTCTAGGATGCCTGTGATCACTCCTCCTATTGGTAGTTCATTTGTAATGAGCATGTATTTTTGGGAAGGGGAGGAAGGGATGATTTGTTGAGATTAATAGGGAGCGACCCCAACATAGGAAATCCTAGATTTGCCCTTTTTTTCCTGTCTGGTATCCTAAATATCAGGCATTCTGATTACCTGATGGAGTGGGCCGTATTTTCTATGTCTACCAGTGGTCTGGTATCATGATATCAGCTAGACCCATGCATAATGGTCTCAGTCTGTATATTCATGGCCTTGGGGACTGTTGTTCACAATCTGGATAATAATAATGATATTCTACATTTATATAGCACCATGGCGCTTCACTAAATGCCAAAAATATAGTTAAGAAAAACTCTATCCTATACACCGGATCTCTTGGACAATAAATAACCTCTATGTATATTACTCACCCACTGTTTATGTGTATGGGAATCCATCTTACTTGTGTGGGGGCAGGCAATGTTCACAATCTGTCTTCCTCTTTCATTCAGACAATATGCAAGGTGATTTTAATCAGTAACCATCATTTTAATTACTTTTTGCCACAAATCTCACTGAAAAACTTTTTTCTTTCAGATCGAATTTATAGATGTCTTTTTACTGGCTCTGTCAGCTCACTCCTTACTTTACCGCTAGATATGCTCTCTACGTAAGTGTGATTTATTATTTTAATTTGTTCCTGTGGTTTTAATAAAGGAGTTCTTTGGTTTACTTGTGGTCACTTTCTTTTTCCTTGTTGGTTTTTTGATTCTGCTATAAAATATAATTACTTTAACATATAGTAACAGCCTTTTGAACTTCTCACTTACAGTATGATGATTGAACTTTAACAAGTCAAACAATGCATTACAATATACCACATTGCTGCAAATATTCTTTACATCTCATCTTAATTCAATAGACCATTTTTTATGTGATGTCAGAGCTAGCAGCCATATTAGTTTACCTAAACAATACGTTTTCTATCTTCTGGAAATTGAACTCTGTTTTCATGCAAAAAGCTGTTCTATTGTTTGGTACACCAATATGGCCACATTGTCAGATGATTGAAAATGATCTATATCTTTTGTATTTCAGGGAGAATGTTTTTATGGATTGTGTTCGTGGTTGTTTTGTTGTGGCTTGTACATTGTGTGCCTTTATAAGTCTTGTCTGGCTCAGAGAACAGATAGTATTAAATGGAGGACCAGAATGGCTTCAACAGAATATGGATCCCATAGCTCATTTACCTGCAAACCTCTTTGGAGGAGGAGGAGGAGGACATGGGGTAAGTTCGCCTAAAACCAGGATTAATGCATAATAATGATTAATGATTGCAATGCTTGTTCACTTATTCGGCATTTGTTTGGTCAAATTAGAGGTCCCTAAGGCTGGTCTTACACAGTACTGAACAAATTTTTGGCCATTCAAATATTTGACCAGTGCTTACCACTTACACAGAACTGTCTCTTGTGAATGAAACTGGACCCAAATTTGCATGACTAGACATTTGTCTGGATGTCTGGTACCCCCAGTTCTATGGAAATGGGATGCCTAAATGTATAACTTTTTAAATGGTTAAGAATTCATCTGTTACTGTGTAAGGCCAGCGTAATATAATTTTTACAGGTCTAATACTTTGACACTCCTATGAGCCATAAAAAAATTTTAGATATTTTTTGGGGGGAATTTTTTTGGTCTCACAGTCACAATGAAATATAGAGTAGATTTCGTTTGACTGTGAAAAACTCACAGCACACTGTGGTCACGACAATCAAATGCACTAAACACAGCAAGGACATGGTCAAGGCAAAGTCATGGCAAGGTCACGGCACTGACTTAGTGACCAGACCAATCACATTGCACAAGAGAAAAATCAGCGAATCAAAATTATAAAACATCATGGTCATGGGAAGGCACGCACATGCTACTGAACGTTTCACAGGCATACGAAATCTGCTCTATGTATACACACTTCTATGTGATTACGTTATCGTAATGTTTTTCTATCTTTATTAGGCTAATGCTCATCCAGCTGCAGAAGGTGGAGGAGGAAATAATAATCCAAATCAAGGTGGTGGTGGTGGTGTGAATGGTAATGAGGACCATGAAGACTTGCATGAGGAAGAGAATGATGCTCATATGCCTATAGACAATGCTGCTATCAACAATGTTGATGGTAAGGGAATATGCTACTAGTTAGTATGATAAATTGTGTTCACTTCGAATTGAATCCAATCCAATCCAAGCCAATCCGAACTGTATATGTTTGTCTCCATTTGGTATATGGTATACATGTAGCTGGTGTGATATACTGTAATAACATTTCCCCTTCACTCTTGATAGATGAAAACAACTGGAATCCAGTAGAATGGGAAAGAGGTGCTGAAGAACTCACCTGGGAAAGGGTAAGAACTAATAATTATGCGCTAAGTGTGAACACCAGACATCAAAGTCTCAAATTCTTTGTCAATATTGCTAACACGGGGATGGTAGTTGACTGAAAGTTCATTATAATGTATTTCCCTCGTCATGCATGCATACAAGGTTCTTTCTTTATGATAAGAAATGCCTTGAGTTTGACGCAAGTCAACATCTGTCCAAGTTCACCAAGTAAAAAGTAACAACCAAATGCCACCAAATCTGAGTGGCATTAATCCCATAAATTTATATATTTTCTCATATTATTCAAAATCTACTCAAGTATATTATTATAATATTATGCCCATTCAATATTCAGCAGTTGTATAAGGTATTCATTTTTCTTATATTCTTCATTCTTTCATAGATGCTTGGCCTTGATGGTTCACTGGTGTTTCTGGTAAGTATAATCTATTATACTGTATACTAAGTACATGTAATCAGGCCCACCCTTGTGCATGTCTCAGTGCTATTTTCCTTAACATTGTCACCTCAAAAAAACAAAGTACATTCATTTGTCTAAAATTGAGTCCAACTATTGTTTTCATTATAGGAACATGTTTTTTGGGTTGTCTCCCTCAATACTTCATTTATCTTAGTCTTTGGTAAGTTAGATTGCATTTTTTTCCCTATCTTGAGAGTCAGCTACATGCTCTTTTGTTAGAATCACAAATGAGAATAAACCTCTCTTTGAACATACAGCAATGAAGCAATAAAGTACATCTAAGTGTGCTTAAAGAATCAGTATGTTGTTTCGACCCTTGAGCTGCGCACAATTGAAGATAACAAGTTTGTTGTAATTTTGTTACTTTCAGCTTTTTGTCCCTTCCACATTGGACAGTTTGCTGTTATTCTATTTTCTATTGAAGAATCTGTGAGTATAGATTTTAGTACCTTGGCTGACAATTTTTCTACATTGTAAATGAATGTAAACTTTTCCAGCTGCTTTGGGTGGGGTTACCTATCCCGGGGGTACTCCCATATAATGAAGGGTGGGAATTATGGTCATATCTTTTGGGAGTTGAAAATAATTGTAAGTCACACCCTCTTTTAGGGGTAAAAAAGGAAAATTTGTTGATCTTTAGCAAGTAAAGTATCATTTAGGTACCATAAGTGATTGGTACCCCCAAACATTAGACTGGATGTCAGTTAAGGGTTTGATTCCCAGCTGGCAGAGAACATGGGAGAGTCTATCAGTCCAGGCAGTACCCCCCTCCCCAGTTACTTGTATCCCATTCTGATTGGGGAATCTAACCATATACTAATTACAGATAGGGGTATACAAAAGTTTCTACAGTCTGGTCCCTCTATTTTATTGTCTGTTCTTTGTTTCCAGTTGTGGCAACTAGTAAACAAGCTTTGCTTTATTTCTTCAGGTCCAGACAACCAAGTTTGAAGGAATTTTAACAACTGTTCTTGGATATGTTATTCTAGCTATGTGCCTTATTCTATGTCATGTATCCTTTATCCTCAGTATAAAGTACCTTATTTAACTTCCAAAACAACCATACAGTACATGCACCTTCTTGACAGAAGGATGTCCACCCATCTCTCCCTACCCCTAATTCCATGTTTCCCCTTCTCCCTACTAGCTTAGACTAGACTAGACATCTGACAATGACTACAGACTGAAAATTTCACCAAATAGAGTGGATGGAATTGTTCTGTGCATGCTCATGTTTATTTTCTTACTGCAAGGTAGTGTTGACAATGAATTTTTTTTACTATTCTACTGTACTACATGTAGATTATAGTCTGTAGTCATAGAATCTTAAAGTATCTCATATTGTTTTATTATCCTTGACCTATGCTTTTTGTTACAGTCTGTATCATCATTATTTTCTCTTAAAAGGTATGAATGACCAAAGGCTATGGTATGGGGTAGATGTTTGAACCTTGAATTAGCAATTTACCATGCTATTTTTTTTCATTTGTTTTGTTTATTGCTTACTGCGATTTTCAATATTCTGCGAACTTGGGCATACCAATGGCTTGTTGTGAAATTGGTTATTTGCTGCCGTCAATCAAAAATAATCAATCAGTGCCTTTTATATTTTTGACTGGTGGCAGTGAAATAACATATTCCAATGGGAAACTCGCAACTACCGAGTTTGCAGAATAATTGAGAATCACAGTAAAATGCTCAAACCTAATATCAGTCCTTTCTAATGAATGATAGTAAGATATACTGTAGTTATTATAATTGATTTAATACATAAACTTACTACTGACAGTGTAACTGAATAGTCTTCTGGTTTGTGATGTTTTAGGGCCAAAAGAATATTTGGATTGTGTTATGTTGTAGTCAAAGTAAGTCTTTCTTGATACATCTACATTGCATTACATGTATATTTTGCTAGTGATAATGGACTACTTGGATAATACAGCAGCCATCTTGGTGGGTTGGGGGGGGGGGGGTCAAATATACAAAGCTTTGTTACAGTAATGGGTTCAATTAACAATAACAATTCACCACAAGACAATTTGACAAGAGATGATTTAAGAAGATGGATATGAAAGAAAGACAAATAAATTGAATTATATATTATCCGCCATCTTTTTATTGTTTTGCTGGCCCCTGAACACCCCATAATGCCTTGCATTATTCAAGATGGCTGCCGTATGGTCAGAGTAGTCCATTCTAGACTCTTATTCATTATTATTTTCAAAATACCAGTAAGCCTTGATGCATGTTTTTATTCTTCAAATGATTGTCTAAGGTGGGTTAAATGATGTATTTTTATTTTTAAAATTCACTAGGTATCTCTTTTAATGGTTGTTGAGATTGGTCTGTTTCCACTGGTGTGTGGATGGTGGCTTGATATCTGTTCTCTGGTGAGTATTCATCCAAGGGTAGTGTATAGTGTGGTAATGCATGGGTGGTTTAGCAGTGAGAGTACTCACCTCTCACCAATGCGAACTGGATTTGAGCCCCTAGGCTCAGTGTCATATGTGAGTAGAGTTGTTTGTTAGTTTGTTCTCTCCTCTGCTTCAAGGGGTTTTCTCCCAGTTCTCTGGTTTTCCTCCCTCCTTAAAAATCATCTTCCAAATTCCAATTCAATCCGGGCTTCACAATAATTGGAGCTTAGCTTTTTTTGTATCACAGCATGGAACAATCACATCAGAGCTTGGCTCCAAAATACCTAGATTGAATTAGAATTTAGAAGCAATAAACCTACAAACCTTCATGGCTGACTCTACATTGAAAGAAAATACCAATGACCTTCCATTTTTGCCTCTTTAAAAATTTGACGATCTCCTTCCTTATTCCTACAACCCACACCCTTCTAAAAAAATGAGGTCTCCCTTAAAGAATAATGTTGACCTGTCCCCCTGAAGCCTTTCCCCCTGAAGCCTTTCCCTTGATCACCCATCACCATTCAATTTCCTCTATGATTATGTCTTGTAGGCATTGTTTGGTGCTACCTTAAAAGACAGAGTCCAAAGCATGACTGCTGCTCCAGGTACTGCCATGTTCCTTCACTGGCTTGTGGGTATGGTGTATGTGTTCTACTTTGCCTCTTTTGTCTTGCTACTAAGAGAAGTGCTAAGACCAGGAGTGCTTTGGTTCCTGAGAAACCTCAATGACCCTGACTTTCACCCTGTACAAGAGGTAAATGAATAAATTGTTATTAGCATTTAGCTTAACTGCTAATTTTAGGTATTACCTGAACTGGCTGTTTTAAACTGTTAGTTGAAATCTGACTCTTATATTTCTTAGTATATTTCTTATTAATAAATTCAATTTTGCTCTTAATCCTAATTCTAGATGATTCGACTACCTGTTTACAGACATGCTAGAAGATTCCTACTTTCCTTGGTAAATAATTAATTAAAATCTATTTACAAAAATTATAAAGCACTTGTGTATACACATAGTATCTTAAATATATAGCAGTTATTTACCATCCTAAATTTGGTCCAGATAGGGAAAAACTGTGCCCAAGGTTTGAATATACAGACCAAGACCTTAAGGCCAAGGTCCATTTTCAAGGCAGAGGGCATGGTTTTTCCCTTTCTGAACCAACTTTAGGATGGTAAATAACGTATTCATTTTTTCCCATTTACTTTTCCAATTGTTTTGCATTATTATTTGTCTTGTTGTTTTGCATAAGGCAAGCATCATGGTCATAAATAGAAATTACTGCCAATGCCAAAAGGCAATCAGAATGCATGATTTCTAGGATACCAAACTGGAAGGAAATAATACTTGTTATAATATGAACATACTGTTGCCAAGAAGTAAATCTTTGAAAAAATTGGCATCCATATTTTGGAAAACAAGGTTTGGCAATTTAGTAAAATCTGACCATTTTCTGTGAAACAGTGGACACCAGTCTGTATTTGTGCATGTACAGAGCTGCAGTGCTTTATTCCACTTGATGCACAGAATCTGTTCTGACTATGAGTGACTGTTGTTTTCTAGGTTGTGTTTGGAACAACTGTTCTTCTGATGATGTTTCTCCCTGTAAGCGTAATCAAGTGGTGCATCCCTAGCTTCCTTCCCTACAATGTTCAACTATCAAGGTACAAGTCTTATTCATTTGGGGGGAAAAAACCTTAATTTGATATTTACAATTCTTGGGGTGCAACCACATTGACTGAAAATCCCTTAACAATGACATGATACTCTGGACCCATGGTGTGAAATGGGAAAACATTACACCCAAGCCAAAAAAAGTCCATTTACAAACTTCCTCCTAACAGATGATCTTTACTGATGCATGTTTTCTTCATTGATGATTCATAACTTGAAAAATAAAATTCCTCTCATAGAAGTGATATCTCCTTTAACCCAAAGTCTTGATATTAATGGGTCTCTTTCTCTCTTTTCAGTGAAGCACCAGTAAGTGAGCTTTCCCTAGAACTACTCCTCCTACAAGTGGTCCTCCCAGCACTTCTTGAACAGGGCCACACAAGACAGTGGCTGAAGAGTGTCATCAGGGGCTGGGCTGTGACAGCTGCATATATTTTGTAAGTACATCCAGATGTAGCACTCACCTATCATCAATGCAACCCAGGTTCGAGTCCTGCCAGACTCAATGTCATATTTGAGTGCAGTGGCTTGTTGATTCTCATGTGTTTTGAGTGTTTTTTTTTTTTCCTAGCTTAATCATATAAATTGTATCACTCCAGGTGCACATACAATAACTATAATTTGTGGTTCATTTGCTCAACAGAGATCTCAGATCATATCTTCTTGGTGATGTTCCACTGGATGGCCAAGAAAACGTAAGTACAAGTAACTACAAGTATGAGTAGAACGACTATGAGATTATTTCTTTTAAAGTATGCTACTACAAACTCGTAGTTTTCCTTGCATTTGTTCAACTGTTGTTTAAGAGATATGTTGTGCCAAAAAGAAGACGACAACGAGTTTGTAGTGGAAGGGTCACAAAATTTCGTAGTCGTACTCAAACTCGTACTCGTCAAATCTAAGGCTTCCTATTATTGAACCCTGGAATACTCTCTGTTCGTTATTTTGCTAACACGGTCATTTCATACTTATCTTATCAATCCCCTGACTGTGTAAATTTCTTCCATTTTTCTCTAGGTCTTTGGTTATGGAACTGCTAATCGTGCTGCTCCTGTCAACAATGATAACCCCAACAATATCGACAATCCTCCTCCAGAACAGCAACAACAACCACCACCACAACCCCAACCTATCGTTCACAATCCTGATGGCACTGTGTTTGGATTCCAACCCTATATTCGACCCAATACCTTTTCTTTCAAGGTTGGTGTACAGAATAAACCATATCACGGTTGTCGTCGCTCAACCTCAGCCTCGATAGCGTTTTTTAGCGTGCATTGTTTTTTTTTTCTTTTTCTTTCTTTCACTTCCCATTACAGTCAAACCTCTATGCATCTGTTATTCATTAAATCACGAAAATTGCTCCACTCCGCATGTAAGATGTGGGCACACGTTGCGATTTTTCATGCGACGTCGCTAAAACTAGATCGCACCATGTGACCACCTGTGTGACGTTGTGTTCTTTTAGCGAGGTTGTCGTGCGCGACGCTGTATGAAATATCTTGTCTTGCAGAAGCGAATTGTATTATTCCAGCAGAGTTTTTTTTTGTTGTTGTTGTTTTGGTTTTCTCAAATTTTTCTCTCTTTTTCCCCAGATCGTAATGCTGGTGTTATTCATGTGTCTCTCCATGTCTTTTGCCAGTTTCATCACCTTAACTGTGCCAGGTATGTTATGTTATCTATATGTTATCTTTTTTGCGGTGAAATTCCTTGTATTGAGAAGCTTCGTTTTTCAAGCGCAGCTCAGTTGGTTAGTGCGCGATATCCTGACTGAACTAGAACTCCACGGATCGATACTCAGGATCTCCACGTCTGTTTCGACTTGACTCGGGATAAGGAGCACTAACAGTTTGATTGGGTAAACTGCGCACCTTCGAACGTTTTATACATGAGCCCCTGGCTCATAATCCCTGTAGTACTCATTAAAATAGTTACTATGGGGTTGTTTGTGGGACAAGATTTTAATCTTACGGGAAAAACTGCTGCACGATGATTGGTTTGCTGTTGTCTGAATCAGAACCACGAATTCCGTTGGTCACTAGCAACGTTACACGCAACAGTTACACCATGCATCACTCTTTTTGACTGACTGTCGTGTTTTTCCTTTACTATTCTAGTGGCTACTGGACGTGCAATAATGTCCTTATGGATGGGTAACCTACCAGTGCACGAGCTCTATACAGCTGCATGTGGTCTGTACTTTATCTGGCTTGTCTGTAGGTTGTGTGTGGTGGCCATGTCGTGGGTACCTTTAGGGATACGAGGGATGGCCGAGAAAGTTGGCAACTGGATCTTCCTGGTAAGAAAACACATGCACAAAAACTGAATTACTAATATCTTTGCTTCTCCACATGAATCACAGTCGTTGCTTCAAGAGTGTTTTCCCAGGTTTTCTCCCCACGTTTCCTCCCTCCGCAAAATTCAACTTCTGCTGAATTCCGATCTTATCTCTTGGAGACCCTTTCGGTTTGGTTGTAAAATCTGGGGCAAGACCTTTGCAACATACTGTAACTTATATAATATTGCTTAAATATGAATTGGCCCTAGTATTCCTAAAATATTGTACTGTATTTTGCAGGGTGTAAAGTGTGTGTTCATAGCCGCCATCCTGATTGGTCTTGTTCCGTTTCTTCTTGGTTTGTTATTTGAACTTATTGTGGTGATTCCTTTGCGCGTTCCGTACGATCAAACCCCGCTATACTTCCCTTGGCAGGTGAGTACAGTGCAGTGCTATTTGATTCTTCTTTCTATAGCAGAAAAGGTCTATTCAACTGACTTCGTAAGGGCTGGAAAACTTTAACCGATGGCCTAGTAGTTATAGGAAGTTATGAGTCTAAGTGACGAATAGAATAACAAGGCTTCTCTTCTTGTTTGTACTTATGGTTTGTTTTCTTGTTTTATCAGGACTGGGCGCTTGGTGTTCTTCATATGAAAATCATTTGTGCTGTGACAATGATGGGACCCAACTGGTGGCTCAAGAGAGTCCTAGAACAGGTTTGATCAATGTTCAGTTAAGAAAATAGCCATGGGTTTTTTCTACGACAGGAGTTTATGACTAATTGTTAATTAGTATAAACCTACTAATGGTCTATCACAAATCCTGCGCTCTGATTGTTTGGGCTACTAGTGGTCTTTTAGTGATAAAGGCCGGTTTTGACTGATCCAAAACAATCATGGAAAAATGACAAAAACAATCAGGGTCTACGAGTCAATAGCTATTTGACCGATTATTAGGTTTATACTAAAATAATTAGACCTCTCGCTCTCATGGTCTACGAGTATAGTCATTGACTCGTAGATCATTCGGGCTGCGGGTCTCCACACGAGGGGATCACGAGTGTTGTTGCAGTACTCAGCAAGGGTTTGTCCTCTCCCATTGTGAAATGTAACTTCATGTATCTAAACTTGTATCGTTAATGTTGTTGTTTTGTTTATCAGGTCTACCACGATGGTATTCGTAACATCAACACCTTACTCATCCTGCACAAACTTGCCTTACCTGTAGTACTAGTTCTACTGCTTGCCCTTACTGTACCTTACGTACTCGCAGTTGGGATTATACCGATATTTGGTAAGTCGTTTACGTATTGCAAAAGTATTAGTAATGTTATCTAACTATAAGTCTTAAGAGTAAGGTCACCGGCTCAAAGAGTTTGGGGTATACGCATACAGCCACTTTTAATTGACCCTTTTCGAATATGGCGTCTATGACGTCAAACGAAGAAAATGAGAATGTCCCGGATGTCCAAACCCAATGATTTTCACTAGCTGCATCCGGGACTGGAATGCCACGGATTTCAAAACACAATCATTATCAGTCCTAACTTCCGGGACATTCTCGGACTCCTCGTTTGACGTCATAGACGCCATTTCTAAAAGGGTCGATTAAAAGGGTCATAACATAAAAATCAACATTGTGTGAGCTGAAAGTTATAAGCACTTTGTATAGATCATCTCGTTGAAGATAGTAGTTGGTTTTATCACGGTTTTCATTGCTACGCGCTGATCGAGACAACCCGGCGTTGCGACAGGGGAATCGATCAATACACGGCCATCAATCAGAGTGTGTAAAAGGTAACGAACAATTTGTTTGATTGACAGTAGCCAGCTGAGTTGATCGCTTTCCCCGAAAGGAATTATGGGTCACTATTTTTGTTTAGCATTTTTCGAACTTTTTCCAAGTATACAATGTAGACTTTTCTTGTTGATTGAAATAAAATTCCGCCATGAGTTCGACTAGCGTTTACGATTAATTCTTAAGAAGGAAGAACTCGTATTTCATAAATTCTCTTGGCAGAATAATGGGAAAATGCTAATCAGAATACGGTGTCGAATTCTAAATTCTGATTGGTTGACCTTGAGTTTGTTCTGAAGGTCAACTCAACTGAAGTGTATTGCTCGATTTCCCTGTTGCGACGGTTGTCTCGATCAGGTAATCAGGCTCACTTGGTTACACATACAAGATACCTTGATGGTAACTGATAGAAATAGGACGTGTATCCTAAAGTAAGTGTCTGTTTTTCATTGTGCAGTCAAATCAGCAGATACACGACTTTACTGTCTGCGGCGTATTTACCCGCTCCTTCTTGCTGTTATCACGGTGATTCTCTGCTTGGCCTTCCAAGGAAGACAGTTTAAACGACTTTACGAGCGCATCAAAAACGACAAGTAAGTACGTTCTTTTCTGAGGGGAAGCCGATGTCGCCCAGCACTCCACGACATGTGATCACGTCACATACATAAAATAAACATTTAATTTTGAAACATTTAATGATAAAGTTTATAAAAAACAAGTAATCTAGTTGTCATAAACTTTATTTTAAAATATGTTTATTATTGT
Organism: Anthopleura sola; assembly: GCA_023349425.1. Taxonomy (NCBI): domain Eukaryota; kingdom Metazoa; phylum Cnidaria; class Anthozoa; order Actiniaria; family Actiniidae; genus Anthopleura; species Anthopleura sola. Next base: position 12,388,439 of record JALHLI010000001.1, read on the forward strand.
TATTCATTATTATTAGTATTATAATATTATTATCATCATCATCATCATCAAGGTAAACACACGCGCAACCTTGAGCAAAATATCTCCAAATTGACCTCACTCATTCTCGCTTCGATCCAGCGCTGGCTCCCTCTCCCCCAAAGACACCGATATTTTTTTATCTGCCTAAGCAATGTGATATATTTTTGTCATCTCTTTCCTCCAGATATCTCGTGGGTCAGCGACTCGTCAACTACGACCATCGTAGACACAAGCAGAACAAAACCACTTACAAAGCCAAGGACGATTAACACGAAATTACTCTATTATGAAACAAACAAATATATGATATATATATATACTGGAAAACCTCAACAAAACAGGGTATCATTAGCGAATCCTAATTAATTAGCAATCCCAATCAGTCTGTATAGTGCCTGTATCTCCAACCTTAAAATTACCATAGACTTGTGTTACAGTGCTAGACGAAACTACTTATCTGAAACATTGATAACTTCCATGCCTTTAAGCAGAATCTCTTCTCTTATTTGTCTATCTTTAGCTAAGCCTACATTGCCGGCGCCTCGATCAAGGGGGCAGACCAGAGAGGGAGTTGAAGGGGACTGGAAAGGCAGAGGTGCCCAGTCCCCTACCGCTCCTCCTTCCCTTAAGCACTGCTTCGGAAAAACAAAACTGGTTTAGACGTCGAATTTCAGATGTGCCGAATTCAGCTCGATAATTAAATGCATGTGAACTTCGACGTCTAAATCAATTAAATTCGGCAGACGAGAACTAGATACGAATACTGCGGAATCTTCGAATTGGCTAGTCGAATATCCGACAGTTGTGCTTAATGTAATGTATAGACCATACTGATTTAACTTAATTTATGTATCGAATATATCGGGGCTTTGTCATTGGTCCTTAGAGATAACAAAGCAAGAAACCGGAAGTTCATATAAATCTGCGACACCAGAAAAATTCACCACAAAAACCTTTAGGACTAGAAAATATAATACTCATACTCAAGATTATCCCCAAGAAATGATTCTCAGAGAGTAGATTAAGAATTCTTAGGCTTCGAAATTACATTCACCTCATGCCGTAACAGCTACTATTTTAAAATCGCTGTAGCTAGCTAAATTCTCTACAAACTGACTTCCTATCTCTCAAGACAATCGATTTTCTTTTTGTATCCTATTTTAATCTTCGTTCGATAATAGCAACCAATCAAATTGCACAGAACCAGAGCTCGTATTAAATTCGGCACAATAAATTCGACGTCTAAATCAAATGACAATTTACGTCGACTTGAATAGCTATAGTTTTCTCAAAATCGATAGTGTGCATGGAAGTCTAGCGCAGCGATGATTATGATCTCGTCTGAACCCCTCGCGATAAAAAATAGAATTGAATGTCTAACCAAAGATGAAATGGCCGAGACCAGCATTAATAGTTGCGGAATCATTGCTAACAGTGCAGTTTGAGTTCCCCAAATCCTACCAACGAAAAAACCAAGGCGATTTTTCACGTGTTATCGGATTAAAGTTGATATTCATATTCAATCGTTATATTCTAAAGGTAGCTTGTTTTCAAGCATATTTATCATGAGCCTGTGGCTCGGAAGACTGGGCAACCACTCCCTGTGTTATTGACGTTAAATAAATTATGTTATCTTAACTTATGTTCAGTTTAGACGTCGAATTTAACGTGCCGAATTCAATCGCTATTTAAGTCGACGTAAATTGCCATTTGATTTAGACGTCGAATTTAACGTGCCGAATTCAATTGCTATTCAAGTCGACGTAAATTGCCATTTGATTTAGACGTCGAATTCAATGTGCCGAATTCAATTGCTATTCAAGTCGACGTAAATTGCCATTTGATTTAGACGTCGAATTTAACGTGCCGAATTCAATTGCTATTTAAGTCGACGTAAATTGCCATTTGATTTAGACGTCGAATTTAACGTGCCGAATTCAATTGCTATTTAAGTCGACGTAAATTGCCATTTGATTCAGACGTCGAATTCAATGTGCCGAATTCAATTGCTATTCAAGTCGACGTAAATTGCCATTTGATTTAGTCGTCGAATTTAACGTGCCGAATTCAATTGCTATTTAAGTCGACGTAAATTGCCATTTGATTTAGACGTCGAATTCAATGTGCCGAATTCAATTCCTATCAATCAGTTTTAAATGTAAAATGAATGTTCCCTACATCTTTTCATTCTTCTGCTCCACATCTTGCTCAGTTCTTTTCAGGGAGCCATGGGAGTCACATCGAACACTATTCGTTCAAGTAGTGTGACAAGTAACGTAACTGTAGCTTTTGCATGGCTGTAGCCTTGATTGTTTTGCGATCTGTTTTGCCTGTACCAGTTTTGGGCAATTCTTTCATAAAGAGTAGATACTTAGGCTTCAATTCCAATCCAGTTTCACTCGGTGTCCATTGCTGAGTCATCCAATCCTCGAAGGCCTTTGAATCCGATTCCAAAGTGCTATTTTCTTTGGGGATGACACATGCGCACAACTCTTCGAACAACCGATCATCCGGGACACCAACTACTATGACGTCTTTAACATCCGGGTACTTGATTAATACTCGTTCAACCTCCGCAGAGAAAATCTTCACTGTTGCTCTTTTTATCATGTCAGCGCAGCGTCCACTGATAATTAGCTTACCTTCATCATCAATGAATCCCATATCGCTTGTATGGACCCAACCTGTTGGGGAAATGGTCTTTGCTGATGCCTCAGGATTTTCAAGATATCCGAGAAAGAATTTTGTAAACGGTGACCTGATGCATATTTCACCCACTTGACCAACTGGCACGAGATTCTCGTCTTTATTGACAATCTTCAGCTCAATTCCTGGCGTTAGTTCTAGCCCTTCGTAACAGGGATCTTCAACAACTTGATAAGCCACTAACGGAATTTCAGTCAGTCCATATGCCTTAAACATTGTGCACTGCTTTGGCAACCTGGACATCCGTTTTGTTATGACAGAGTGATGTACCGGCTGCCCACCAGTGATTACTGATTTCAAGCTACTGATGTCATACTTGTTTATATCTGGGTGATTGATGATGTCCATTATCATATATGCCATCAAAAGGGCGTGGTTACACCTCTCGTCTTGCAAGACTCTCAGGACAAAATCGATGTCGCATTCATTAACAGATTTCATGGCAGGAACAGCTACGAGAGTGCAACCTTTTAGGATCCCGAACATGATTCCTACGTCTTGCATCCCAATCCACGTAAAAGGTCTGTCATTAAAAACGCGGCACTCAGCATTGTGGTCTTTACTTGTCAGCGGTATTCCACAGCCATGAACTCCTCCAATGATTATCGCATCCACGATTAAGTGATTTGCGTGTTGAGTTCCTTTCGGTTGGCCGCTTCTACCGGAAGTGAACATCGCAATGCCGGATCCTTTCTTTTCATTGCAACTTCCCATTTCGTTTGTAATTCTTTATCCTTTGCGAATTCATAAAACGATAAATCCGACAGTTTGTCACTTCTGTTATTACATTCAGCTTCTAAGTAGCACTTATGGCCGATTTTCATCTTTTTTGAGGCAATTTTATCGAAAGGCATTGCTCTATTCTTCGGTACCTTCTTCCGCCATCTTGGTTTTAGGGCTAGTAAGCCTCGTTTCCATGTTACCCCGAATTTTATCTGAATCGGAGTATTCAACAACAATGTCCGAACTTTTTGGTGACCGTAACATGATGCACCACGTGAAAGCCTAGAGGTCAAACGGTGAATTATATTGAAACTTGTCAACAGAAACACATTTCATTTCCTTTCTGTTATTTCGAAGTTAACAAAATATGTTATATATTTACTTTGATTCAAAGATTCATTTCCATTTTCTTATGCTTAGGTCGAAACAATTAAAGTGTGAACCGGCACAACATAACGATTCTTATGCTTTAATATCAGTATGTCTATGCTTATGCTCGGAGCTCTAAATCCCAAAAAGCAGTCGCGTTTATTGTCTATACTATATGACAATATATAATTAAATTTTAAATAAGAGCTCAAAGAGAATAATTATTGAGTAGATCACTTTTCAGTTTCATTTTAAATTTATTTTTGCTTAACTTTTTAATGGCTTCATCAACTAAATTCCATATTATCTACTATCTAGCTACCCAACTTACAACTATACCCCACTGAGGGTCCAGAGGCCCTCTCGCTCCAGTGCTTCTCGTGGCAACAAAACCTGCGATCGAGAAGCACTGGAGTCTCTGGAACCCAGGGTTACTCCTATCGCTAAGTGTGTAAAACTTCTTCTAGAATCTAAATCCTTTGGTTGTATACGTAGTGATAGTGTATATTTTATAGAAGGGCGGGGAGGCGGTAGAATCTACATGAAATATCATAAAATAGAATAAAATAGAATAAAAAAAACAATCCACCCCGCCCATTGTTCTTTCAGTCTTTTTCAGTGGAAGTTTAGATTGAATGAAAATACCAACGACTTTTTGTTCTCATTCACTGATGGTGTCATAACAACAAGAATCAAAGGAATCCATTACTCTGGTTCACTGTGATCTTGGTTCTCTCTCATTTCTGATGGTGACATCATCACCAATAAGAAAGAAAGGTGCCCAGTACTTCTGTTCATCAAAGCCTTCTTCTCTCAGTACTTTCATGGCTTTCTGCAGGCTTTTACTTGCACTTTCTCCCATCTTCAGATACATGTAGAAATTTACCATGAAGGTCCGGGTAGCAATTTCATCGATGCCCCACAGCGACGCTACAACAGCACGAGCTCCTGCAGCAAGAAAGGCTCGACTCATACTGTTAACTTTCCCCATTTTTTTCTCTCCGCGACCACTACCACTAAAACTCAGTACAACCAGTTGAGCCCGAATGCGCATTTCTTGTACTTCCTCGATAGTCAACAGGTATTCATGCTCTTCTGAAATAACTTCTCTTGTTGAAGCAGATGGAGCCAAAAGGATGTCACCTTTTTGGTTTGCCACAGCAGCAATATGAATGACAGCAAGGCGCTCCTGAAGCCTTTTTAGTACTTCATTTTTAGTTGCTTGAGGTCCTACAAATGGACTTGCATTTAGTATGACACCTACAGTCATGGCCTCTCTTAGTACAAATTGGGAACGCAGAAAAGTACGATCTTCACCTTCAAACATTACCCTTCCAACATCAGGGTCACCAACAATTAGTGCTCCTGTGTTTCCATGATAATCCAGGGGACATTCTTTCCAAACCTTCATTGCTGTAAGGGACGGGGCATACCTGATGCTTTTTATGTCGGACAAAAATTGTCCTGTTTTTGGATTTCGAAGAGCTGCAAATGGTACCAATTGAAGAGGCCCATCAGCGATTATGACAACCTCATCTTGGGTGAGATTAGGTAGGACAGGAGCTATCAATAGTTCATACAGTCGTTCAAGTGATTCCTGATCAGAATATTCATAAGCTGCAGCAACTAGATTAGTGACATAAATATCCACTGTTTTCTGTTCTGACTCAAGAAAAAAATATGGTTTTTGACATTCTAAAGTCCACATGCTTATGGTTTGTCTGTCAGCAAAAATTAGGACAGAGAAAGTCTTATTTTCTAAAATGGAAGAGACATTTGCATATCTCATCGATTCACTTGAAATTTCTTTTTCATTCATTTGGAATTTTTTTTACCATGATATTAACCAAATCAGGATCTCGGGTACGGTCAGAGACGATGAGAGCTTCCTCTGTCTGCTGTGTAGCTATCAGCACTGTTGTCAGAAAGTTATAAGAAGTTATAAGCATGGAACGAATAACTACACTCTTGAATTCGTCATCGTCGCTTAGTTGAACATTCAACTTTTCCCAGGAATCTGCAGCTTCTCTGAAGCAGCTTTCTGCTTTCTTCATAGTATCTTCATAATTTTCTTTTTCATTTGTTTCTTTATATAAAGTACCTAATGCATAGTACGATACACCAGTTTGGGAGTAAGCATCACCCACCCTATTTTGGTCATTCGCCTCCACAGCAGTTTTAAGTATCTCTTCTCTATTCTCAATTTCCCTCTTTAATTTTTCAATGTTTTTTAGATTTAGCGCTATATTGTCTTTCTTTGATTTAGCGGTATCCTTAATGGCTTTAAGCACTTCTATCTCTTCCCTCGACTCTTCAACTTGCCCCTCTCTATATATTCTTCGTCTGGTCTCGTTCGCCAGTTTGTTTTCTGCTTCCTTCAAAGCTGTCCATTCTTGCCAAGATAACTGTGTTTTGTCACGCGTTGGTAAGAAATCTCGTTGACATGACAACGAGTGACGACGTGGTCTTTGGACACTCTTACTTGACTCTTGTTCTACTTCAGCTGAGAACCATATAAATACAAATATGTATGATGTATTCATAATTGGATAATAGAAGGCTAAAAGTTGGACGGGAATTAACATATTTGCGAATTTCGCAAATTATCTTAACAGTACTGTAAAAAAAAGTTCGCAATTTCGCTTATATCACAGGCTATTTGGCTAAATGCTGTATAAAACATAATTGAAAATTACATCATATACTCGTAAAAAGAGTTCGCAAATTTGTCATCTTTCCAAATCTGCGAGTTTTGATGCCGTCATATTTATACTGACTGATGAAGCTGTAGACGGCGAAAGCTTAGACACACACTTTTTTCTACGTAGTATTAGTCATTATTTTCACATCTTGAATCGCAATGCATTGTGGGGCGTCCAGGGGGCAAAAGAAAACAAAAATGTCGGATAAACTAGAAGGTTTCGTCTATTTGTCTTTGTTTCATGCCCATCTTCTTAATTTATCTCTTGTCAAGTTGTCTAGGCGTGAAACGTTAATTTAAATCGATGCCATAAGTGTAACAAAGATTTGTATATTTGCCCCCTACCAAAATGGCCGCCGCATCGTCTAAGTAATCCATTGAACAAATTTATCGGTGTGTTATGAATAAAAGTTGTATGATTGAAGATCGAGGATCAAAATTCTCACACACTGAGAAATGGACATGTTATGATAGGCTGGCATACCTTGTTCAATTTCTGCTAGCACCAGTACCCAGCATGCTTCACGATACTCCTCCTCATCAATCTCAACTGTCACATCAATCTCTGTTCCTTGGGTCAGTTTTCTTACTTCGTCAACCTCATTGATGACTTTCTTGACTTTTTTCTCCAAGAAACCCTCCTTGTAGCTTGTCCATAACTGTTTCAATGATGAGAGGCTGCTTGTTTCAAGCACAAAGTACAAGGAGCCCTTTTTAAGTCCAATCAAATTCATCGCATATGGTAACATGTCGCGAAACAAGGTTTGTAAAACTTCTGGATTGTCACGGAATAAATTAATAACTAGATCAGCTGTTCCAGTTATTACTGCTGTTTGTGCTGCAGTTATGAAAAGTGTCTTCAATATTATGACTGAAAATGGTAAAAGTAACAACTTTTACAATAGAGCTTTTAAGTCTGACGTCAATCGAATGAAAAAAACGACTTCCGGGTCCAAAACGAAAAGCAGTTTCATAAAGATTTTTCTTTTTTTACTTTTTCTTCGTGACAGGGTTTGTTGTCCAAAGTTCTAACTGTTTCAGGTGGAAGTTAATTTTAATCATTGAGAACATTTTTGCTTTATTTTAACGGTTTTTATGAGCAGTTGGACCCGGAAATACGTCACAACTTAACAGCTCTATTACAAATACATTACAACAAACTAGAAGAAAGATGAAATAGAATAGGATGGAATAGGTATAGAAATAAAATTGGACGGTATGAAACGGAATAGGATGAAATAACATATAAAATGCATTTAATTAAATAATCAAACATACCTACTTCCTTTGTTCCTCCTGCATAAAAATAACATTTAGGATTAGCGAAATCAATTAGGACATATTCATGAGAAGCTCATATTAAAGACAGGTAATCTCATAGGGCAGAGTAAAATTATAAGGTATTACCAGTAATTGCATAAGTCACAAATCTGGAAATCTGGAAATGGGGGGAGGGGGGAAGAAGGCAGTTTCAAGATTTTGAAAAATAAGTCGAATCAATCCTTGCTGATGTTTCAGTGTTGATTGGACACCATTATCAAGCAAGTGTTCATAAAGTCATTGTCAAAACATACTAAATGGAGATAAATTAGCATAATGCTAAATACTAAATAAAGAGTTTGGCCCATAGATAATGATAATGGTATCCAATCAACACTGAAATGTCGCACTGTACTCTTTAATTTTCATTACATTATGTACTTCTAAACCTTTACTTATAACCATGTGATTACATGTTTATAAGATAGAAGGTACAACTAATGTGTTGGTATGCACCACTGCAATATTCCATGTCTACTCCTAACCCACATTACCTGATTTAGACTTCTAGTAACATGATATAAGCCAATCAGGATTCAGTAATTGTGCCCTCTGTGTTACATAAGTAAAGTGTTAAATTCTCACCTTTGACAGCTTGCAACCATGTTTCTGGCAAAAAGAAAGAATATATATCATAATTATAACAAAATCTTTGAATGCATGCGGATCAATTTTACACCTTCCACATCAAAGAAAAATGTACTGGTAGTTTAAGATTGGCCAGAGGAAATTCAGAAAATATAAACATTTCCCCAGTCATCAGAATATTAGTAAAGCAAAATCGTAAGAATATCTCACCTAAAGCTTTTTTCTGTACCATACCTGGAACAAAATTCAAATAATTATAGTCAAGAAGCCATCATATATCTTGGTATAATTACACAACCTTGTGGTATGCTATGAACTATCCTAACTAATTAAAATTACAGCTAGTGTGTCTATTTTTGTAGTGTGATTATCATGTTAACATGTTAATAATGATTCATCCAGGGATGGCGGAGCACATTTTAAAGCATGTGTGTGTGTGTGTGTGTGTGTGTGTGTGTGTGTGTGTGTGTCAGTAACCTCAACATCAATGGTAATTGCTGTGAGCCAGCAGGCGAGCAGTGACACTAATAATGTCAATAGAGTCGATAAGCTTGTGTTTGTCTGTTTTCAAGGCCCCATGCAGCATGGTCAGTGGTGACAGCCAATATCGAACGTGGATATTTGGTCAGTTCTGGCATTCTAAAACCAGTGTTTACTTATTTATAAATCATGTCAAGCATTACTTTTAGCATTGCTGAAATTGAAGTATTCATCAGGTTGACTGAGGTTTTAGTGAAGAATCGCATGGACGGCAATATACATTCATGAGTTTAACAGCATTGTTATTTGCTCAGCGGGACTAATTTCCACTTTGGGCTACCAACACACTCGATGGTATTTTGTCCCTTGGAGACAGACTGTATCTCAATGATTTTGAATTTCAGCTTATTCCCAATTTAGAAATACTGTCGATTGATAATATACCAACTTTCATTTGTCAGTCTGCCTCAGAGGTCAATAAAAAATTTCTCTATTTGTATGTGTTTGTCTGGTGAGACTAACAGACATTACTTCAAATATTCAGATATTTGTTCCCCCACTGTGACTTATTGAATTAATATATATTTATATGGACTTAATAAACATGTTTTTGTACGTTTACATGCTATATCACTATATTGAAAACGTTAACGTTTTTAGTAAGTCTGGGATGTTTATTTCATTGCTTGATACCAGAGTAAAACTAGAGTAAAACCAGTGATAGTTTCATATACTTTCTACATCTCCATAACATTCTCAAACCAGTTTTTTGATTGACATTCATTACCCTGCACCCTTCTTTGCAAAGAGGAGGTTTGCAGCAATTCACTTGCAACTACAACAACTAGTAATAAAAATAAATAGCCCAGTCTTGTAGAGACAAACTAGCAGTAAAGCCAGAATTCGAGCCAGGATCCGAGCCAGGATTATTGGCAACAAGGCTATATTGTTTTAGCCTCCTACACAGATGCTCTTAGGGTCGTCACACAATGCTTCTCTAACATGGGTGACGACGTGACCATAAGAACGACTGCAAAGGAGGCTAATATTGCTCCAAAGCAATGATATTTCAGCCCATATGGGTTACTCAAGAGAACAGAACATATGCAAGAATTTCTAGTAGCCAGAAAAATGGTTTAAACATCAAACTTCAAAGTTCCTACCACCTTAGGGACTGTTCGTTTATTTCATCGCAGGGGGGGCTGGTGGTTTTTGTTTAATGTCAATATTTTTAAAACCTCTCAAAAGCTTTTGTATGATTTTTACCCCCCCCCCCCCTCTAAAACATAACATTTGAATTTTTACCCCCCCCCCCCTCCACAATATCAAATTTTACCCCCCCCTAAAAACGTTCTTTGAAAAGTTTACCCCCCCCCCCCCCCCCCCAAAAAAAAAAAACACCAACCCCCCCCCTATGATGTAATAAACGAACAGTCCCTTATTATAGTTACTGTGCTTAGGAAAGAAAAAGGCATCAAATAAAAATCTATAAATGCTCACGAAAAGCCCTTGATATTTGTCAACAAAGATAGAGTAGTAATGTGGTATTGAATTGAGTTGTTTTGCCGAATGCATTATTTGCAAAAGTTCGGACTGCCGGGCATAGTTGTGTCCATCAAATCAAACCATTGGTACCTGCGAACACACCACTTACTACCACTCAGGCTCCGATTTCCAGCCCTCAGAATATAATTTAGAATAATAATATTTTGTCCGGGTATTTTGTCAAATCATCCAAAACAATATACAATAGAAACTTCATAAAAGCACAAATCCTGGCTCGGATCCTGACTCGGATCCTGTCTTGAAAAATAGGTACCCTGAATCTTGTATTAGCTTTAGTTCTGTCAGTTGGAACTTACCGGAAGTCTTGTTTTTATATTCTTTGACTTGTTTTTCCAACTCTTTAGACTCAACAAATTCAGCAACACTCTCCAACACTCGCACTTCGTCCATATCGATAACTTTTTTCTTTACTAAAATGTCCCAAAGATCTTGGACTGTCTCGATACGTTTACGTTCTTCATCGCTAATGCCAGCAATCCCCTCAAGTATCTCCCTTACTTCCCTAATTAAGTTGTTGTTACTACCTTGTAAACTTTGAAGGATGCATTGAGTTCTTATCTTAAGGATATTAAACAAAACTATTCGATGGTTTTCCATCTTAAAAGTTTTGCTATGAACTGTATACAGTTCAGGGAAGGAAGGCAGAAGTCCTTAGATCATGGTCATAAGCATGTCAACTGTAACCCACAACACAGGAAGCCCAAGGCATAAAATCTTGCATAAAACCACAGGTAGCCCAACTTTCCTATCTCAGCCGATTAATCAAGGGAATAACAATTATAGATAAGTATGCTGGACCGGAGTGTATTTTAATGGACCTAAGAATCGCTACCATTTGCACTCTAGGTTTTGCTGGATTTCTCCTCTATAACGAAATATGTATTATATTGCCTTGCCACTTAACATTTGTTGAAGGGTATGTTAAAATCTTGATCCCCCATAGCAAAATTGATATTTATCGGGAGGGAAACTTAGTCTACATTAAGAGTTTAGACAACAAGTATTGTCCCGTCGATTTGTTAAGGCAATGGGCACGCGCAAAATTTAACCGATAGATTTTCCTATAATTTTGCATATAGATAGTTTTTGAGATGGACAAAACAGAACAACAACAAAAATCGGGGGTCATCGACATAGATTTTGCGCTATGTTAGCTTGAACACGGCACTCCCCAGCGAGTCTAGAACGAAAACAACGCTTCTCAAAGTATTACGTCTAGTTTAATTCTGGTGGCTGCAATATAAAAAACCGAGGCTTTCAGAGGTACTAAAGTAAATAAACTTCCTTGAAAAACAGTTTATTGTCACAAAGTTCAGGAAAAATGCTAAGTTTTGACATTTCCAACTTGAAAAACAGTCGAAATTACGTGCGAATGTCGTCTTTTTTAGATGATGTTTCACGATTTTCTCGAAAACAAACCGATAGATTTTTTGTTTTTTTCGATATGTACTAGCTTTAGTTAAAAGACATCGAATGCAGGAAAAAAATGTATAGGTCACCGTATTTATTTACAAGATATAAGTCGTAAAGCAACGCAAAATGAAGAGCGACAAACGGAAAGCACACAGGTAGCCCAATCCATGGGTTTTGTCGCGCATGCCTCGAGTCATCGAACATACACAAAATGACTGGCATGCGACTAATTGTCAAGTTATATAAGTAGAGTGTATTGTTTCACATTTTGGTCAATATATTATACAATTCTAAATAATAATAAAAATGCGCAGAAAGATGCGCACGAGTGCGCGAGCCCATTGCCTTAAGGCGATATATGACACTGGCAGGTAACAATCTCCAATCCAACCTTCCTTTATTTCGATCAGTCACTTATCACAAAGCTTCCGACAGTTATTCTCTAGGAAAGCAAGGTTTGTCCTAGTATAGATGTAGAGAAATATTTAAAGCTTGTCAGTCTTAAAGGTGTGGTCAAGATCCATCATCATTTGGTTTGCACAGTCTTGCTCAGTATTTTAGATAAATTGTTAAAACTTCACGCGGGTCGTTGGAAGACTGATGTTGCTAAATATATGCATGTATGTTCACGAAGATGTTAGAATCAGAAGAAAGAAGATTTTCAACTCACCTTTATTCAAGTAGAATATCAAAAAACCTTAATTTAGTACAGAACAATTTCCGGAAATCACCCACTTGCTTTGCATTTGAATACATCGCTTCAGGTAAACGCTTTTCTTCATAAAATAATCGGATAATATTGTTATTGTAAACTGATTTCTTTCATGCTGAAAAAAAGGAGTGAAACCATCCTCTCATGGCATCGTTTATTATTTGTAAATAAGCTTATTCTTTGGCCATTTGAGGCTCCTACAACCATGTTTTTGCGAGGAAAAACGGAGGTATTGCGTGCATCTTTGCTAGCGAGAGAGGTTCCCAGGGATGTCACACGTAGCAACATTTCTGGAAACAAATTCTAAAAAATGCTATCCAATTTTGGTCAGTGGTAAATAGAAAAGTCGCATTTCTTTGGCTGAGAACGACGACCGAGTCATTACCAGCAACGATGCAGACTTGTTCACAAAATATAAATTTGTCCCTTAAAAGTTGCACAACTGAGTTGATCTTGAGTTTACTTTCCAACGTTCCGCGTAACAATTGCAGCCGGTGGGCGCGTATACAAGCAAAGGCGCCCTAGCCTATGCCTATATCAATAGAGTTTACAGTAATTGGCTAACCGATTGTGTTTCCCAATCCTCTCACTGACTTTGCGACGTGAACTGAGCGATTAAAATATGGCGAACTCGTGGATAGTATTTATATTATTTGAAACAATATTACTAACTCGTAGAAGTAATTTTTATTGTGTATGGTAATCTGGTTAACACAAATATTGGGTGAAATTCTATTGACAACGATTTGATGTAATCTTCATACCGTGTCCAGCGTAAGCATCCTGCCTCAAATCGTACTGAAACTTCCCAGCTGGGCGAACAACCAATCGCGCAAAGCATTGTTGAACACAGCTCGCACCTCTTCACTCTTTGTTTAGATAGGCATTTCTCTCTAATTTCACTCTCATTAAGAATTTTGGGCTTTTCTGAGAATTAAAATTATCAATTATCAATAGTTATCAGATAGAAGAAAGTGCTTGAACACAGGGCCGGCCATAAAAAATCACAATAGTCTGTGATTGGTTAGAAAATTTAATGCCGGTCATTCGCCAGCCAGAAGACTTTGATTTTCATGTCTTCATCCCAACGGCTCTAATAGACCCATCAAGAGTTCCGCGCTGCTGCTCAATGCGCATGCTCAGGGGATTAAAAAGCGGAATGATATTTTGTATAATATGCGATCTTTCGGTATATTTGATTCAGAATTCGCTTAACGCCACGCGATCTTGAATATTTAGTGAAAATTGTACTTGACAAGAAAGATACAACTAAAAAAAAAGCATATTTTACAAATTTTATCCCACTTTTTAATCCCCTGAGTATGCGCTTAGAGCAGTAGCGCGGAACTCTTGATGCGTATATACATTCCTTTTTTATATCCATTTTGTGATCACTAGCAAATCCTGCAATCTGATTGGTTCCCTGCAGCACTGATTTCAGACCAAATAGACCCCTTCACGTGAAGTCAGAGCACATCAATTTGGAGGACAAAAAAGAATTTCAATCTCCTGAAAATTGGAACCTGTTGTTTTGTCTTTTAAATTGCGCTACATTCCAAAGTACGTGCTGCAAGGGGTTTATTATATTGCACCATTTTGAGGTTGTTTTTGTACGATTTTGCACATCATCTGATTTGAACCAATCACAAAAGAGACGTCATTTTCTAGGCAATTATATCAAGGAATCCATCCGAGTGTTGAGCTGCTCGCCGCTTCTTTAGCTTCTTGTCAAAACAGCGAGAAGAAAAGCCGCCATGTTACGAAAAACATTTTTTTTTGAAAAACAATTTAAGCCTTAAAGAAGATTTAAAAACACCAATTGAGCACTTGAAATTGTCAAAGTATCTTTTTAAAGTAACTACTCAAGTAAGTTCAAGATATTTCAGCGAGAAATAGTGAAAACAAAAAGATTCAAAAGGCATCTCTTCAACGTGACTTCTTGACAAATTGTTCGTGGATAGTGGTTTCCTGCTCATATTTTACAGTGATATACATAGGATATTATTAAAAGAGCTTTGTGACAAGAAGAAGATTTTTCCAGTGAGGTTCGTGTGCTATTTCTCGGCACAAGTGTGAACTTAACATGTTGAACAGAAAACGTAGAAGCAGTGAACGAGCATTGGTCATCAGTCAACTCTATTGGACAGGATTGTTTTGCTTTTAAATGTAAGTAAAGTATTCAAGCATTATTTTCAAAGTAGAAATTATTCTTACTATATCGATTCTTATTAGCTATAATGCCTTTTGGGTGCTAAAGTTTTAGTTTTGGAACAAAAGTTTTGGTTTTAAAAATAAGCCTTGCTCGATTAGCATATGCTAGTTGTCATGCATGACGGAATGTTTGAATCTGACGACCTTTTGTCGTTTGATTGTAAGTCATTTGTTTAGGGGGCTTTCATTTATTAGTGTATGGGGTGGGGGTCGGGGGTCGGCAAAATCATCATATTACATCTGCAGTGACTTGTCCTGGAAAATTCACTGTAACTTCATATTCAAAAAGGCTATGCGGCACTTATATGCCATTCGCATACTTAAGAAAAGTGGCGTTCCCCCTAGTGATATCATATTAGTATACTGCTCTATTATTAGACACGGTTCTAGAACATGCCTCCCCCAAGATGGTCCTCCCTTCCAAAATATCTCTCTGACTTAATTGAGTCTGTTCAGAAAAGATATTGAAAATAATATTCCCCTCAATGAGTTATTCTGATGCTCTTGATTGTGCACTCCTTCCTTCCCTTGTATCTAGCTAGACGGGAGGCAGCTTGCATTAAGTTTATTAGAAAGATGGGTTGTTCTTCTTCCCTCAACACCTTAATCTGCCCGCAAACATTGCACCGATCTTATTACCTTCGCTCGGGTCATAATGTAGCTAGGAGAATTATTATCAACACCAATATTTATAATAATAATAATAATATTTGATATTTATATTGCGCGTGTTTCACGGAAAGATGCTCACACGCGCATTACAACTAATAATAAACACTATAAATATACTCTAAAATCCAATATGTCTAAATGTTATACAAATCTAATCTAATATATATAATAATTGGACTCATTGCATCGATCCCAGGAAGCGCACTTGGAGGGCAAGCAACGAACCGGCAATAGTCGTGCTTTACCCACCAAAGGCAACCAGGGATCAATGCAAGGGGTCAGGGAATAATAGTATCTATAAGTACAATATATAATCTAAAATTTATCCTTAAAATACTTATTAAATAAATGCGTCTTAAGCAGTTTCTTAAAAGATTGCGCGTTGCTGGCATTGCGTACATTTGCTGGGAGGCCGTTCCAGAGCTTAGGCGCAGCGACTTCAAATGCGCGGTCGCCAAGAGTGGCTAAAGATCTTATTCTCGGTATCTCGAGCAACAGTTCTTTGGATGATCTTAAATTATATCGTGATTCTGCCTTACACTTAATGAGTTCAGTAATATATTCAGGTGATAGCCCATGGATGGCCTTGTAAGTTATAAGTAAAATCTTAAAGTCTATTCTGAATCTGATAGGCAGCCAATGTAATTTGTACAAGGCAGGAGTAATATGATCAAATTTACTGATATTACAGATAAGTCGCGCGGCACTGTTCTGTACTCGTTGAAGTTTACATAACTGATTGGCAGGCAAACCATAAAGGAGACTATTGCAGTAGTCTAGTCTACTGGTAACAAAAGCATTGACTAGAGTTTGTACAGTCTCATGGGTAAGGAATTTCCTGATTCGTCTGATATTAAATATGTGAAAGAATGCTGCTCTACAGCACTTGTTAATGTGCGAGTCCATTTTAAGCTGCGTGTCAAACCAACAGCCTAGGTTCTTTACTTCATCAGATGGTGCAATGATTTCATCTCCGACGCACAGCGACTCGACGTTTACTTTTGCCAGTTGTTGCCTTGTCCCGATTACGATGAATTCTGTTTTCGCTTTAATGATTTTTTTCACTGTGTGCTATCAGGATTATTTATCAATATAGCAAGTTATTAGTAAATATTAATATATGATTATCATTATTGATATTTAAATATTTATATATTCATACTTAAGGAAGATATTTATTTTTCCCTTTACTGTATTATGTATATATTTATGTTTTCTTTTTTCTTTTTGCTGGCCACCCTTGTAATTCAGTTTTTTACTGAAATATGGGTTCAAAAAACGATTATTATTCTTATTACTATTATTATTATTATTATTATTATTAATATTTTTTACCTTGGATTTATTATGAGCGAAGAACCTACAAGCCACTGTTAAGTTGTCTAGGTCGCGGCATGAAAACATGATTTAATCGTCTAATCCTCTGTTAGCAGTACTGTTTTGCAGTACTGATTGTCTATACTTCTTCGACTCTATATACGCGATAAAACTTCGTAACCTACATACCTTTGATATCGACACACGAAATATTTGTACTCGGTATGATACAAGAATCCAGTCAAAGAGTAATGCCAGAACGTAAATCGCTTTGTAGACTTTGCCTGTCTCAGTTCTCGTTGACCCAGACCCTTCTCAGTTTCACGTACAGAGCGTAGCCGTAACGCAAGCTAATGACAGGGTGAATGGGAAAACAAATTTGCTGGGGAGGGGAGAGGGGATTAATGTGCTGAAACTCCTACGGGGAAAAGAAAACAATGGAAAAAGAAACAGCAAAATAAAAGTAAATCGAAAATTAAGTAAAAGGAAACGATAAAAGAAATTAAAAGAAGAGGCAATACAAAAAGAAGAAAAAGAAACAGAACTGAATGAAAGACGTAAATAAAATGGAAAATAAAACTGAATTATGATACAAAACGAAAAAGAAAACAAAAAGAAGACAAAAGTAAGACAAAGTCGAATGACAAAAAAGGAATGAAAAAATCAAATGAACTTTCAGAACTTTAATCCCATATGAAACGTTAAAAAATCCTTGTATTGACTGAAATGTGCAGTACTGATTACATGGCTGGTAATGCTGGCTCTCGGACATTTTATCTTCTGTCAGACAATTTCAATTCTATTTTTCATCGTTAGGAGTTCAGAACAGAATCACAAATCTCGTTGCACTATACTTGTAGATTAAGGTAATGCGATCGCGCATTTTTTTTCCATGAATTTTTTTAAAATTTGGCACAAATATTCCTTTTGAGCTGTAGTGTGAAAATATGAAATAAAAAATGGGGGTACCCGAATCCGTTCGGAAGATATAATTTTTCAAAGACAATGCTTGCGGCCGTGTTTTCGGGGAAAATAAGACAAAGTAAACTAGAAGCTATCGTAGTCCATATCGCTTGAAGAAGTAGCATAAACGATTTCAAATGATACATACCTTAACACATTATGATTAAAACCCCAAAATTGTTCATTTTATTGTGTTCAGAAAGAGTTCTCGATGTTTAAATGTCCAAAACAGTACATTTTGACTGTACTTTACGATCCGAATTTCCGGACATTTTCGCGATTTACTCAAAACTTAGTCGAATTATCTACCTTCATTTTTGGATATATTGTAGCTTTAGTAAACTTGGACTCACAGTGAAAAAATCAGGGTAGGTCACCGAGCAAGATTTTTAGATATTTTACGTTGAACGTGGAGAAAGGTAAAAATGTCTTATCCGCCATAGTTGAAAGACCTTGGCCACAGGAAACCCAATCACGAAAAAGTACTTTGAAAATTAACACTTCGTGAAATTACTAAAAATTTAGTCAAATTATCTGCCTTCATTTTTTGATATATTGTAGCCTAAGTTGTTCTGGACTCACGGTAGAAAAATCAGGGTAGGTAACCGTGTAAAATGTTTAGATATTCAGGAAAGATGCGCACGAATGCACGATCGCATTACCTTAACGGATTTCGAGAGAACTATATATAGCTATCAATCAGTTTTGAATGTAAAATGAATGTTCCCTACACGTATTCATTCTTCTGCTCCACATCTTGTTCAGTTCTTTTCAGGCAGCCGTGGGACTGAGTCACATCGAACACTATTCGTTCAAGTAGTGTGACAAGTAACGTAACTGTAGCTTTTGCATGGCTGTAGCCTTGATTATTTTGCGATCTGTTTTGCCTGTACCGGTCTTGGAGAATTCTTTCATGAAGAGTAGATATTTAGGCTTGAATTCCAACCCAGTTTCACTAGGTGTCCATTGATGAGTCATCCAATCCTCGAAGGCCTTTGAATCCGATTCCAAAGTGCTATTTTCTTTGGGGATGACACATGCGCACAACTCTTCGAACAACCGATCATCCGGGACACCAACTACTATGACGTCTTTAACATCCGGGTACTTGATTAATACTCTTTCAACCTCCGCAGGGAAAATCTTTACTGTTGCTCTTTTTATCATGTCAGCGCAGCGTCCACTGATTATCAGCTTACCTTTATCATCAATGAATCCCATATCGCTTGTATTGACCCAGCCTGTTGGGGAAATGGTCTTCGCTGATGCCTCAGGATTTTCAAGATATCCGAGAAAGAATTTTGTAAACGGTGACCTGATGCATATTTCACCCACTTGACCAACTTGCACGAGATTCTCGTCTTTATTGACAATCTTCAGCTCATTTCCTGGCGTTAGTTCTAGCCCTTCGTAACAGGGATCTTCAACAACTTGATAAGCCACTAACGGAATTTCAGTCAGTCCATATACCTTAAACATTGTGCACTGCTTTGGCAACCTGGACATTAGTTTTGTTATGACAGAGTGATGTACCGGCTGCCCAGTAGTGTACACTGATTTTAAGCTACTGATGTCATACTTGTTTATATCTGGGTGATTGATAATGTCCATTATGATGTATGCCATCAAAAGGGCGTGGTTACACCTCTCGTCTTGCAAGACTCTCAGGACAAAATCGATGTCGCATTCATTAACAGATTTCATGGCAGGAACAGCTACGAGAGTGCAACCCTTTAGGATCACGGGCATGATTGCAAATGCTTGTGATGCAGACCACGTAAGGGGTCTGTCTATAAAAACGCGGCACTCGGCGTTGTGGTCTTTACTTGTCAGCGGTATTCCAAGAGCATGAACTCCTCCAATGATTGTCGCATCCACGATTAAATGATTTGCATATTGAGCTCCTTTCGGTCGGCCGGTGCTACCGGAAGTGAACATCACAATAGCAGGATCCTCCATTTGACCTTGGCTTTGTTCCTTGAAGACCTCGTTAAGGTCTATCTGCTGACCTGCTTCCAGGAGATCGTCGTAGTGGCTATACTCGCTCTCGGATATTCCAGCATTCTTCCTTCCTACCCACACGACCTTTTTGCTTTTAAAAAGCTTATCCAGACACTCAATAAGCTTTTTATTGAATGGCTCATCTGTAGATGCGTGAAGAACAATCCCCTGACTCTTTGAAGACTCCAGCAAGTAAGAAACATCCTCAATAGTGTTTCCCGAGGCAGGGGAAAGGATGGCGATGACACCTAGCCGAAGAAGAGCCATGTAACTTATCAGGAATTCAATACTATCAGGGATCATTATGATGACCCTCTGACCTCGTTTCCAGCCAAGTTTTAGGAAGGACGCAGCTAAAAACAAGGTTTTTTGTTGAATCTGCTTGAACGTGTAGTTAGATCGCTTGCCACTATTGTCATAGAGCACGAAAACTTCGCGTTCTGGATGGATGTCGGCATGGATATCAAAGAGCTGCATTGGTGTGCGGTACTCGAGTGGCTCAGCTGTTGGTACATGTAGATAACTCATTTTGGCTTTTACAATCACTTGTCCTAATAGTTCTCACTGGAAATGTGAAAATAATATTCAATTCACGTTTTCGGCGCTAGGCTTTCACGTGGTCTTCACGTGATGGATCGTGTTATGGTCACCAAAAAGTTCGGACATTGTTGTTGAATTGCCACACGATCGTACTAACTTTTATACAGTTAATTGACTTGATTTGTTTCTTCTGTTCTCAAATTTTTATCAAAACTTCTTTAGAAATAAATTATTTAGATAGTTTCACTAAGATTTTGAGAACAGAATTAACAACTGTATAAAAGTTAGTACGATCGTGTGGCAATTCAACAACAATGTCCGAACTTTTTGGTGACCGTAACACGATCCATCACGTGAAGACCACGTGAAAGCCTAGCGCCGAAAAGGTGAATTATTTAATGTCGTTTGGGCGTGGAACAACGGAGCTGTTGCGCGCATCTTTTCTAGCGAGAGAGATGTCGTGGGATGTCAGTCTTAGCAACATTTACAAGAAATGCTGTCCAGTTCTATTGAATTCTTTACAGTATTATATGGAAAAGTCACAGCACGTCATTCCCACTAACTATATGTAGACGTGTTAGCAAGATAAAATTTGTCAGCGAAAAAGCTGTTCAAGTAGATCCGAATTCGACTTGTGCAAGGTGGCGCTATCGTTGCAAGGTGACGCTAGCGCTATTGTTGCAAGGTGACGCTATCGTTAGGTTAGTGATGATTTCATATACAAAATTTTATACATGAAATTTTCGCGACACTTTAATTTCCCGACTTTGGTGAAATTACAGCGGTTTCGAGTGTGTCGCGAAAATATAATGACGTGAAAATTAAGTGACCTTCCATTTTTAAGAAAGTAAAATGACCCTAAGAGCGTCTGCGTAGGAAGCTAGGCTAAAAGACGTTGTTACTGAGAAGCAAGTAATAGCGCCTAATGATCCTGATGGACGATGAATGATTGGAATCAGCTTTCAATACACTATAGTCAAAACTATAGTTAAGTGGGTTAATTTTCAAAGGAGTTTGTTCGTATCTGAAAACAAATTATGAATGATTTATCAAATGAAATCGCGAAATTAAGGTGATCAAGAATGTGATTTTTTTCGCAAAATCGCGAAAAGTGTCGTGAAAATTTCATGTAATAAGGCAACAGCTTTCCTTCACCGAATGCATACGTGCTCTTTTTAGTTTTCATTTTTTTTTTTTTTATTTTACTTGGCTGAATTCATTAGACTGTTTACACACTAAAATCCTATGTAGATCTCTTGAAGAATAGTTTGCCCGCCCGCATGAAGGTCACTCTCATATGACATCTCGTATCACGTACCCATCTCTGTTATCATAAATATCAAGTAATATATAGCAAAATAAAAGCCATCCTTATGTTTGTGCTCCATGTTTTCAGGACCCTCATTTGACATTCATCCATTAAATTTACAACGGTTTTCGGTTTGACGGAAGCCAAAAATTAAAAAACTTCTAAGTCAGTGTTCAGATAAGTCGGATTATAAAAACGTTCTAATCCTTTTTCAAGTAGTACAGTATGTTTGTTGCCCAGTTTCGTGACAGTACCAGTTTTGTGACACTTACAAATTAAACTCGATTTTAGCGACGGCTATTTAATATTTTGGAAAACGAAGAGAACCGAAAGAAAGCCGAACATTCAACTTCGGAAGGCATGTTTTGGCGATCTTTTTAAAGAACGTGTTTGTCAAGGAGAAGCCATGTGAGTGGAGTTGTCTCGACGAAAATCTTTGATTTTCACTGCGCAGTGAATTGCCCTGCGCTCGAAAACTAGGCATTAAAGTTGCTTATTCTCAAAGAAACAACTTAAGATTAGTACTTCAAATTTCTCAACAAAATAAAGTTAAAGGTAAGAAAATATGTTTTTGATTTGTTTTATCGAATTTTGTTGTGATTTACTTTGAAAACAATGCATTTTTACAACGTGTCACGAAACTCGCCCAGCTGTCACGAAACTGGGCACTTGGCCGTCGAAATATTCCTTTTATTTTATCAAAATTAAAAAATTCGAAGAAAATATCTACATCATAATGTTACCTGATAAATTTGCCTTTATGTGACAAAATTGTATAGAATTATCTTCTTCCGTAGAGAAGATATAGTATTCACAACCTGAAGTGTCACGAAACTGGGCAACATACTGTATTGATTTCGAAATAGTCAAGTTACCCGACTCTATATACAATACAGAGCTGAAGCATCTCGTGACGTGAAACGTCAATTGACATGTGAAAAAGCTAGAATCGCAAACATTTCCAAGTACTAGAATTATAAAAGAATATTTGTCTTTAATGAAAAGGTTTGCAAAAAGATAGAGTAAGATGGAGGGAAGCCAGGACCTACCAGGGTTTGTTGCAAGAGAAAAAAGCGATGCTTAAGAGGGGTAGTCCGTAAATACCACCTGAGGGGTGCAGAATGAAAAAAATCGAAATCGCTCAAATTTTGTCAGAATGTAGGCCTTAGTGAATTATAACTGTTGTGTAAGTTTCACTGCGATCGGATAAATAGTTTAGGAGAACGGCACCGAAAACCGTTTTTTCTGATCACTTCCGGTTTTTTCACTCGATTTCACCACATCCCCAAAAACCCTAAAAATCACAAAATTCCTTTCGCATTCCTCGGCAAACAATTTAATTTCATGAATAAGGGATCCTAACCCTCATTTGGATGGATTTATCAAGCATTTTACTTAAAATGGGAATATTTTATCGATTTTTACATTATTTTAATTATTTTGAGCAATATTTTATACCCTATGTTGCAAGGCTTATATCTCCAATGGTACATCGATTCACATAAATTAACTACTACAGGGAGAAAGAGCAATGTTTTATCTTTACTTTCATCAAATAAAATTTTGGGGCACTTGAAAATTCGAATTTTGGCAAGACGAAATACAACTCCTATTGACCCCCAAAATAATGACAACTTGAGTCGTAAGCGGTCACGCTTTATGCGAAAGATAAATTATTTGGTCCATTAAACTGCTTCTAATAGACAAGAAATTCGATGGTATAGAAGATAAAACGTTTATTGACATTCTCAGAAAATATTAAAAGAATCCAAGTGAAATCTTCATTGTTTTAGGACAACCAAGTTGAGTCTTCTTGTTGTGTCACTCGATACTAACGATTTGCCCCTTCGATTTTCGATAATATTTGGTATACATTGTCTTTAAAAATCCTCAATCACAATATAACAACCTTACTAATACAGTATGAACAATTTGTACCTTATTACACTTGGATTTGTAGAAAATAAACTCGTTGAAGCCAGGCGCCATGCGAATAACTCAATAGTCCAACTGACTTTGCAGGATTACGTGACAAATATTACCACAGGTAGCCCGTCATCACTCCATCAGATTAACTCGTACATGGACGGCCTTGCCGTGGCATCAATTGTTTTTGGTTTCAGATGATCTTAGGCAATAAAAGTCTAAAAAAAAGTTAGCTGTAATCGTTTTATAGTCATGCTTTTATTTGTTGATCTCAGAATGGTCCTAGTGTTTTATGACTTTTTTAACATGAAAAATAATTTTTATAAGATTTTTGTTAACCGTTAGTGAAGACAAACCTAACCGTTAGCACTGGAAAAGTGCAAGACTGCACGAAGAAGCAAATGCAGTACAGTAACATGCATGCATAAAATGTTTTCAGGGCACTTCTGCAATATCATCACTACAAAAACACCTTACATACTGATAGAGACCATTGCGGAAAACATGCAACTGTGCTTCATAGTCGCAGAACGTAACCCATGTCCACACTCTTCATGTTTTTGTGAAAATATATTTATGCTTCATAAACATCATTTTTCATTTTAAAGGATCGTAACTGGAGGGTTTAGGGTGGGGCGAATGGGACCTTTTAGTTTGAATGTCGTATTTAATTTTTTATGACCCCTCTCCCTCTCCCCAAGCATCCTGTAGGAGACCAAGAAAACACAAGGCAGTAGTGCCAGAATTTACAAATAATTTTGTTTCATTTTCGGTTCCATGTTAAAAACAGATACCCAGCTCGCTTCTGTCAAGATATATATATCACAAACTCAGAGGCGGCGGAGAAGGGGGCTATAGCCCCACCCCCTTCAAGAATTTGGAGGGGCTCAGCCTTCCTACGTTTTAAAAGAAACTAGTTCCTTAAAAATTTTAAAAAGTTTGACTTAGTGCGTTAAAAGAGTTTTATGAAGGTTTAGAACCATTTGAAATGAAAGTTATACAATTGTTTCTAGTATACACACGATTCTTTAGGGCGAGTGTGTATACCAAAGAAAATACAAGTACACGGCCCGGGGGGGGGGGGGGGGGGGAGCACTTCGGGTGGTTTCATACGGGGATGCTCCGCCCGGACTCATGACCCCTAACCCTTTTCTATACCAAATTTCAGCAAAAAGGTACCCCTTTTTATACCTTTTTTTTGCCTGAAAAGGTACCCCTATTATATACCTTTGAAGAAAACCTAC
Source organism: Anthopleura sola (assembly GCA_023349425.1). NCBI lineage: Eukaryota > Metazoa > Cnidaria > Anthozoa > Actiniaria > Actiniidae > Anthopleura > Anthopleura sola. The sequence goes on from JALHLI010000001.1 coordinate 12,413,221, forward strand.
CCCTTTTTATACCAAAACTCACAAATTTCCACCCCTTTTCCAGTGCCCATCCTTGTTTCTGGATAGTTTTGCGGCTAACGATTAAAATTTTGGCTTATTTGAACGGCTAACGGTTAGGTTTGTCTTCACTAACGGTTAACAAAAAACTTATAAAAATTATTTTTCATGTTAAAAAAGTCATAAAACACTAGGACCATTCTGAGATCAACAAATAAAAGCATGACTATAAAACGATTACAGCTAACTTTTTTTAGACTTTTATTGCCTAAGATCATCTGAAACCAAAAACAATTGATGCCACGGCAAGGCCGTCCATGTACGAGTTAATCTGATGGAGTGATGACGGGCTACCTGTGGTAATATTTGTCACGTAATCCTGCAAAGTCAGTTGGACTATTGAGTTATTCGCATGGCGCCTGGCTTCAACGAGTTTATTTTCTACAAATCCAAGTGTAATAAGGTACAAATTGTTCATACTGTATTAGTAAGGTTGTTATATTGTGATTGAGGATTTTTAAAGACAATGTATACCAAATATTATCGAAAATCGAAGGGGCAAATCGTTAGTATCGAGTGACACAACAAGAAGACTCAACTTGGTTGTCCTAAAACAATGAAGATTTCACTTGGATTCTTTTAATATTTTCTGAGAATGTCAATAAACGTTTTATCTTCTATACCATCGAATTTCTTGTCTATTAGAAGCAGTTTAATGGACCAAATAATTTATCTTTCGCATAAAGCGTGACCGCTTACGACTCAAGTTGTCATTATTTTGGGGGTCAATAGGAGTTGTATTTCGTCTTGCCAAAATTCGAATTTTCAAGTGCCCCAAAATTTTATTTGATGAAAGTAAAGATAAAACATTGCTCTTTCTCCCTGTAGTAGTTAATTTATGTGAATCGATGTACCATTGGAGATATAAGCCTTGCAACATAGGGTATAAAATATTGCTCAAAATAATTAAAATAATGTAAAAATCGATAAAATATTCCCATTTTAAGTAAAATGCTTGATAAATCCATCCAAATGAGGGTTAGGATCCCTTATTCATGAAATTAAATTGTTTGCCGAGGAATGCGAAAGGAATTTTGTGATTTTTAGGGTTTTTGGGGATGTGGTGAAATCGAGTGAAAAAACCGGAAGTGATCAGAAAAAACGGTTTTCGGTGCCGTTCTCCTAAACTATTTATCCGATCGCAGTGAAACTTACACAACAGTTATAATTCACTAAGGCCTACATTCTGACAAAATTTGAGCGATTTCGATTTTTTTCATTCTGCACCCCTCAGGTGGTATTTACGGACTACCCCTCTTAATATGTCTAATAAAAGTTTGTAATCGACATACCTTATCGATATCGGTACACAAATTCAGCTGAACGTCAGAAAGCTATACACAGTATGATCCAAGAATCCAGTCGAAGAACTAAGCCGGAACGTTAAACCGAGAAGGAGCGCTTTGTAGACTTCTCGTTGACCCAGACCCTTCTCTGTTCATATGTCAGTAACACAATACGTAACACGAGCTAAACAAATTGGGTGAAGAGGAGAGATAAAGAGCTAGGGAGGGAGGGAGGGATGGAAGGGAGAATAAAGAATACTTTAAGTAGTACTATATTTATATTACTTATTATGAAGTTAGTAGTGCTGTTTCTCTGCCATTTCATCTTCTGTCAGACTTTCAATTCTATTTTTGATCGTGAAGGGTTCAGAACAACATCATCGTTGTACTACATTTACACACTAAACTATAACTATCAATCAGTTTTGAATGTAAAATGAATGTTCCCTACATGTATTCATTCTTCTGCTCCACATCTTGCTCAGTTCTTTTCAGGGAGCCATGGGAGTCACATCGAACACTATTCGTCCAAGTAGTGTGACAAGTAACGTAACTGTAGCTTTTGCATGGCTGTAGCCTTGATTGTTTTGCGATCTGTTTTGCCTGTGCCAGTTTTGGGAAATGTTTTCATAAAGAGTAGATATTTAGGCTTCAATTCCAACCCAGTTTCACTCGGTGTCCATTGGTGAGTCATCCAATCCTCGAAGGCCTTTGAATCCGATTCCAAAGTGCTATTTTCTTTGGGGATGACACATGCGCACAACTCTTCGAACAACCGATCATCCGGGACACCAACTACTATGACGTCTTTAACATCCGGGTACTTGATTAATACTCTTTCAACCTCCACGGGGAAGATCTTCACTGTTGCTCTTTTTATCATGTCAGCGCAGCGTCCACTGATTATCAGCTTACCTTTATCATCAATGAATCCCATATCGCTTGTATGGACCCAGCCTGTTTGGGAAATGGTCTTTGCTGATGCCTCAGGATTTTCAAGATATCCGAGAAAGAATTTTGTAAACGGTGACCTGATGCAAATTTCACCCACTTGACCAACTGGCACGAGATTCTCGTCTTTATTGACAATCTGCAGCTCAATTCCTGGCGTTAGTTCTAGCCCTTCGTAACAGGGATCTTCAACAACTTGATAAGCCACTAACGGAATTTCAGTCAGTCCATATGCCTTAAACATTGTGCACTGCTTTGGCAACCTGGACATCAGTTTTGTTATGACAGAGTGATGTACCGGCTGCCCACCAGTGTATACTGATTTCAAGCTACTGATGTCATACTTGTTTATATCTGGGTGATTGATGATGTCCATTATCATATATGCCATCAAAAGGGCGTGGTTACACCTCTCGTCCTGCAAGACTCTCAGGGCAAAATCGATGTCGCATTCATTAACAGATTTCATGGCAGGAACAGCTACGAGAGTGCAACCTTTTAGGATCCCGAACATGATTCCTACGTCTTGCATCCCAATCCACGTAAAAGGTCTGTCATTAAAAACGCGGCACTCAGCATTGTGGTCTTTACTTGTCAGCGGTATTCCACAGGCATGAACTCCTCCAATGATTATTGCATTCACGATCAAATGATTTGCGTGTTGAGCTCCTTTCGGTCGGCCGGTGCTACCGGAAGTGAACATCACAGTAGCCGGATCCTCCATTTGACTTTGGCTTTGTTCCTTGAAGACCTCGTTAAGGTCTAACTGTTGACCTGCTTTCAGGAGATCGTCGTAGTGGCAATACTCGCTCTCGGATATTCCAGCATTCTGCGCTTCTACCCACACGACCTTTTTACTTTCAAAAAGCTTATCCAGACATTCTATAAGCTTTTTATTGAATGGCTCATCTGTAGATGCGTGAAGAACAATCCCCTGACTCTTTGACGACTCCAGCAAGTAAGAAACATCCTCAATAGTGTTTCCCGATGCAGGGGAAAGGATGGCGATGACACCTAGCCGAAGAAGAGCCATGTAACTTATCAGGAATTCAATACTATCAGGGATCATTATGATGACCCTCTGACCTCGCCTCCAACCAAGTTTTTGGAAGGACGCAGCTAAAAACAAGGTTTTTTGTTGAACCTGCTTGAACGTGTAGCTAGATCGTTTGCCACTATTGTCATAGAGCACGAAAACTTCACGTTCTGGATGGGTGTCGGCATGGATATCAAAGAGCTGCATTGGTGTGCGGTACTCGAGTTGCTCATTTGATGGTACATGTAGATAACTCATTTTAACAATCACTTGTCTTCCTGGACACTCCTGAGTGGAAAAACAAGAATATACAGCAATTTAAGAAATGGTTGCCTTGTGACATGTGGATCAGTAACTATACATGGACAGGATGAAATGAGACGCGAAAAAACGGAGCTGTTGCGCGAGTCGGCGCTAGAGATAAATGTTTCGAGGGATGTCACAAGTAGGAACATTTTCTGCAGCAACTCTAAGAAATGCCACTCAATTCTCGTCAGTGGTAGATGGAAAAGTCGCATTTTTTGACTGAGAGCATGACATTATTTCCAGCATTGCCCTAGCCTATGCCTATACTCGATAGAAATGGTCCCCAGTAATTGGCTACTCGCTGTTGTGGTTGCAAATCAGTAAAATTTGCCGAACAAGACTGGACAAGATAGAACGACTGAAGCAAGCTTATTCTCAAGTTTGGTTTAATATTATTATTATTATTTTTATTATAAGTTTCAAAACAAATTATTCCGCGAAGCGTTTTCATCCCAACTCCCATACGTACATTCCCACCATACACATGCAGGAACCTTGTTTAGGCTACCTGTGACGTGGGTGAGTGAATTCAATACACATTTGCATATCCAGACTCTTCATAACAACTCTTTTTTACGCTTCACGCATTCACGAGTTATGATCTAAAATATTGCATTTCCATGAGGTCAGTGATTCATGTGATGGCCTGATTAATACATGATCATCTAAAAAAGATGTCTTGTAAGCTTATTAACGTTTGTAGCTAGCCTATAGTGCCTGGGTTTAGAATAAGGCCACAATTGTTATACTAATTACAGTCAAAACGGCTCAAGCGTACCCCCTAGTCTCCATTAATGATTTCATTATTCGAATATTGAGTTAATTATTCACTTTGAGGTTTCATAAGAAAATCGAAGACTCCAAACTTCACATTCATTTCACAGCTAAAATTCTGTCTGGGGAGTTTTTCTACCTTGGCATGGCAATTGTTGAAGAATCAAATCAAAACTCAAGTAGATAAATTATTTTCAAGTTTGGAGTATTATATTATTATTATATTCGAATAATAAATTCATTAATGCGTTCTAGGGGGTACGCTTGAGCCGTTTTGACTGTAAGCACTAAATACTGCCAGAATTCTTGAATTTCTTATATGCTCCGTATATACATGTTTGTCCGCTCATACGACGAACACTTTATGCTTGTCATGCGTAACAAAGCTATAGTAGCACTGCTCATGTTTTTGCGATCCAGACGCGACACGTTTTGTCGATCGTAATTGCTCATCCATCCACCAAATTTACAACGATCTATGTTAGTAATTTCTTGACTGACGGAAGCCGAAAAATGCCGACGTCTCCGGTCAGGTGTCGAGGTTGCATCAACATGGCATGCACTCTAAGCTATGATTAATCAGTATTGCTTTCGTGATTGTCTAGTTCTTCGACCCTATACACGATAAAAGTTTGTAACATACATACCTTTGATATCGACACACAAAATCAGCTGAACGTCAAACAGTAATATTCAGTATGATCCAAGAATCCAGTCAAACTACGCCAGAACGTAAACCGAGGAGTGCTTTGTAGACTTCGCCTGCCTCAGCTCTCGTTAACCTACTGACCGACTCTTCTCAATACTCCCGTTTCGAGTTCTCTTTTACGCTGTGTTAGCCTCAAAACCGTGTAATATATTCTTTTATTCAGTAACAGCCCGTGGAAATTCAAGAAATCTGTGTGTAAAGAAGACAATAAAAATACTTTGAAATTTCACGAGTTTTATCTAAATTTCTGCATAATTTACGCACAATTGAGGCTAACACAGCGTAGTAAAAGAGAACTCGAAACGGGAGTATTCCACGTAAAAAGCGTAACCCTGCCGGCACATCTTGGACTCAGTTTATATGTATATCCCAGAATGCACCGCGAGATCAAATTTTCAAGATGGCGACCAGTTTCGGTTGTTTGTTGATGCCAAAGGAAAAAAAAAAAGATAATTTCTCTACATTCAAGAACTTCATTACATTTTTTTTCAAATAACAACAAAATATATATAAGTTACTGAGTATCTGTGAAATTTAAGCCATTTTCTTAACTTTTTTTTATGAAATCCTAGATAACATCAATGAATGTACCTTAATATGTGTTGCTTTGAAACAACACTACTCATGTTTAAGCAAATTCGTAATGATTTTTCCCCCCAAAACATTCAGGATAAATTGGTCTGTAAAGTAGTGCTGGTTTATTTACATAACTTTATCCATGACATTTATCTAAAAATAATTAAAGTGGGACCTAAGTCAGTTAATATATCAATGAATATAAGTATAGCAATTATAGTTTTAGACAGATGAAAGAAAAAAATGAAAATTTAAAATTTAATTCTCAGCCATTTCATACTCTGTCAGACTTTAAATTCTATTTTTGATCATGAGTAGTTGAGAACAACATCATATATATCGTTGCACTACATTTACACACTAAACTATAGCTATCAATCAGTTTTGAATGTAAAATGAATGTTCCCTACATGTATTCATTCTTCTGCTCCACATCTTGCTCAGTTCTTTTCAGGCAGCCATTGGAGTCACATCGAACACTATTCGTTCAAGTAGTGTGACAAGTAACGTAACTGTAGCTTTTGCATGGCTGTAGCCTTGATTGTTTTGCGATCTGTTTTGCCTGTACCGGTTTTGGGGAATTTTTTCATAAAGAGTAGATATTTAGGCTTCAATTCCAACCCAGTTTCACTCGGTGTCCATTGCTGAGTCATCCAATCCTCGAAGGCCTTTGAATCCGATTCCAAAGTGCTATTTTCTTTGGGGATGACACATGCGCACAACTCTTCGAACAACCGATCATCCGGGACACCAACTACTATGACGTCTTTAACATCCGGGTACTTTATTAATACTCTTTCAACCTCAACAGGGAAAATTTTCTGTGCTACTCTTCTGATCATGTCAGCGCAGCGTCCACTGATAATTAGCTTACCTTTATCATCAATGAATCCCATATCGCTTGTATGGACCCAGCCTGTTGTGGAAATGGTCTTCGCTGATGCCTCAGGATTTTCAAGATATCCGAGAAAGGATTTTGTTAACGGTGACCTGATGCATATTTCACCCACTTGACCAACTGGCACGAGCTTCTTGTCTTCGTTGACAATCTTCAGCTCATTTCCTGGCATTAGATCTAGCCCTTCGTAACAGGGATCTTCAACAACTTGATAAGCCATCCTAAGGATTTCAGTCTGTCCATACAACTTAAACAATTTGCACTGCTTTGGCAACCTGGACATTAGTTTTGTTATGACAGAGTGATGTATCGGCTGCCCAACAGTGTATACTGATTTCAAGCTACTGATGTCATACTTGTTTATATCTGGGTGATTGATGATGTCCATTATGATGTATGCCATCAAAAGGGCGTGGTTACACCTCTCGTCTTGCAAGACTCTCAGGACAAAATCGATGTCACATTCTTTGATAGATTTCAAGGGAGGAACAGCTACGACAGTGCAACCTTTTAGGATCCCAAACATGATTGCTGAGCATTGTGACGCAGCCCACGTAAAAGGTCTGTCAATAAAAACGCGGCACTCAACGTTGTGGTCTTTACTTGTCAGCAGTATTCCACAGGCATGAACGCCTGCAATGATTGTTGCATTCACGATTAAATGGTTTGCGTGTTGAGGTCCTTTCGGTCGGCCGGTGCTACCGGAAGTGAACATAACAGTAGCCGGATCCTCCATTTGACCTTGGCTTTGTTCCTTGAAGACCTCGTTATGGTCTAACTGCTGACCTGCTTCCAGGAGAACGTCGTAGTGGCTATAGTCGCTCTCGGATATTCCAGCATTCTTCCTTTCTACCCACACGACCTTTTTGCTTTCAAAAAGCTTATCCAGACACTGAATAAGCTTTTTATTGAATGACTCATCTGTAGATGCGTGAAGAACAATCCCCTGACTCTTTGACGACTCCAGCAAGTAAGAAACATCATCAATAGTGTTTCCCGAGGCAGGGGAAAGGATGGCGATGACACCTAGCCGAAGAAGAGCCATGTAATTTATCAGGAATTCAATACTATTAGGGATCATTATGATGACCCTCTGACCTCGCTTCCAGCCAAGTTTTAGGAAGGACGCAGCTAAAAACAATGTTTTTTGTTGAATTTCCTTGAACGTGTAACTAGATCGCTTGCCACTATTGTCATAGAGCACGAAAACTTCGCGTTCTGGATGGATGTCGGCATGGATATCAAAGAGCTGCATTGGTGTGCGGTACTCGAATGGCTCAGCTGCTGGTACATGTAGATAACTCATTTTAACAATCACTTGTCTTCCTGGACACTCCTGAGTGGAAAAATAAAAATATACAGCAATTTAAGAAATTGTTGCCTTGTGACATGCGGATCAGTAACTATACATGGACAGGATGAAAAGAGTCGCGAAAAAACGGAGCTGTTGCGCGCGTCGGTGCTAGAGATAAACGTTTCGAGGGATGCCACAAGTAGGAATATTTGAAACTTTGAAACTTATAATGATAATATTAATTTAAAAAAAATAATGATATTATTAATAATATTATAAATATTATTACTTTTTTTTTATTATTATTATTATTTTAAAAAAAATTAATATTATCATTATAAGTTTCAAAGCAAATTATTCCGAGTAACCTTTTTATTTTATTTCCATCCCTTCATCCCAACTCCCATACGTACATTCCCACCATACACATGCAGGAACCTTGTTTAGGCTGCCTGTGACGTAGCCTCCTTTGCAGATTGCGTGACGACCCTAAGAGCGTCTGCGTAGGAGGTTACCTGTGACGTGAATTCAATAATATTTGCATATTCAGACTCTTCATGACAACTCTCTTCTACGCTTCACGTTTCCACCAGAAATATTGCATTTCCATGAGGTCAGTGATTCATGTGATGGCCTGATTAATACATGATCATCTAAAAAAGATGTCTTGTAAGCTTATTAACGTTTGTAGCTAGCCTATAGTGCCTGGTTTTAGAATAAGGCCACAATTCTTATACTAATTAAGCACTAAATATTGCTAGATTTCTTGAATTTCTTGTAAACATGTTTGGCGGCTCATACGACTAATGAACACTTTATGCTTATCATGCGTAACAAAGTTATAGTAGCACTGCTCATGTTCCTGCGATCCAGACACAACACGTTTTGTCGATCGACTTTGCTCATCCATCCACCAAATTTACGACGATCTATGTTAGTAATTTCTTGACTGACGAAGGCCGAAAATGCACTCGGCTAAACCCGGGTCTAAGCCATGACTCAGTATTGCTTTCGTGAGTGTCTATATATACGATAAAACTTCGTAACCTACATACCTTTATTATCGACACACAAAATCAGCTGAACGTCAAATCGTACTCGGTATGATACAAAAATCCAGTCAAAGAGTAATGCCAGAACGTAAATCGCTTTGTAGACTTTGCCTGTCTCAGCTCTCGTTGACCCAGACCCTTCTCAGTTTCACGTACAGAGCGTAGCCGTAACGCAAGCTAATGACAGGGTGAATGGGAAAACAAATTTGCTGGGGAGGGGAGAGGGGATTAATGTGCGAAACTCCTGCGGGGATAAGAAAACAATGGAAAAAGAAATAGCAAAAAAAAAAGTAAATCGTTAAATAAAAGGAAACGATAAAAGAAAATTAAAAGAAGAGGCAATACAAAAAGAAGAAAAAGAAATAGAACTGAAGGAAAGACGTAAATAAAATGGAAAATAAAACTGAATTATAATACAAAACGAAAAAGAAAACAAGACAAACACAAAAGTAAGACAAAGTCGAATGACAAAAAAGGAATGAAAAAATCAAATGAACTTTAAGAGCTTTAATCCCATATGAAACGTTAGAAAATCCTTGACTGAAATGCGCATTACTGATTACATGGCTGGTAGTGCTGGCTCTCGGACATTTTATCTTCTGTCAGACAATTTCAATTCTATTTTTCATCGTTACGAGTTCAGAACAGAATCATAAATCTCGTTGCACTATACCTATAGATTAAAGGATTTCGAGAGAACTATATATAGCTATCAATCAGTCTTTAATGTAAAATGAATGTTCCCTACATGTATTCATTCTTCTGCTCCACATCTTGCTCAGTTCTTTTCAGGCAGCCATGGGAGTCACATCGAACACTATTCGTCCAAGTAGTGTGACAAGTAACGTAACTGTAGCTTTTGCATGGCTGTAGCCTTGATTGTTTTGCGATCTGTTTTGCCTGTATCGGTCTTGTGGAATTTTTTCATAAAGAGTAGATATTTAGGCTTGAATTCCAACCCAATTTCACTCGGTGTCCATTGGTGAGTCATCCAATCCTCGAAGGCCTTTGAATCCGATTCCAAAGTGCTATTTTCTTTGGGGATGACACATGCGCACAACTCTTCGAACAACCGATCATCCGGAACACCAACTACTATGACGTCTTTAACATCCGGGTACTTGACTAATACTCTTTCAACCTCAACAGGGAAAATTTTCTGTGCTACTCTTCTGATCATGTCAGCGCAGCGCCCACTGATAATTAGCTTACCTTTATCATCAATGAATCCCATATCGCTTGTATGGACCCAACTTGTTGGGGAAATGGTCTTCGCTGACGCCTCAGGATTTTCAAGATATCCGAGAAAGGAATTGATAACTGGTGACCTGATGCATATTTCACCCACTTGACCAACTTGCACGAGCTTCTTGTCTTCGTTGACAATCTTCAGCGCAACTCCTGGCATTAGTTCTAGCCCTTCGTAACAGGGATCTTCAAAAACTTGGTAAGCCACAAACAGGATTTCAGTCTGTCCATATAACTTTAACAATTTGCACTGCTTTGGCAACCTGGACATTAGTTTTGTCATGACAGAGTGATGTATCGGCTGCCCACCAGTGTATACTGATTTCAAGCTACTGATGTCATACTTGTTTATATCTGGGTGATTGATGATGTCCATTATGATGTATGCCATCAAAAGGGCGTGGTTACACCTCTCGTCTTGCAAGACTCTCAGGACAAAATCGATGTCGCATTCTTTGATAGATTTCATGGCAGGAATAGCTACGACAGTGCAACCTTTTAGGATCCCAAACATGATTCCTCCGCCTTGCGTACCAACCCACGTAAAAGGTCTGTCATTAAAAACGCGGCACTCTGCATTGTGGTCTTTACTTGTCAGCGGTATTCCACAGCCATGAACTCCTCCAATGATTGTTGCATTCACGATAAAATGATTTGCGTGTTGAGCTCCTTTCGGTCGGCCGGTGCTACCGGAAGTGAACATCACAATAGCCGGATCCTCCATTTGACCTTGGCTTTGTTCCTTGAAGACCTCGTCTAGGTCTAACTGCTGACCTGCTTTCAGGAGATCGTCGTAGTGGCTATACTCGCTCTCGGATATTGCAGCATTCTGCGCTTCTACCAACACGACCTTTTTGCTTTCAAAAAGCTTATCCAGACACAGAATAAGCTTTTTATTGAATGACTCATCTGTAGATGCGTGAAGAACAATCCCCTGACTCTTTGACGACTCCAGCAAGTAAGAAACATCATCAATAGTGTTTCCCGAGGCAGGGGAAAGGATGGCAATGACACCTAGCCGAAGAAGAGCCATGTAACTTATCAGGAATTCAATACTATCAGGGATCATTATGATGACCCTCTGACCTCGCCTCCAGCCAAGTTTTAGGAAGGACGCAGCTAAGCACAAGGTTTTTTGTTGAATCTCCTTGAACGTGTAACTAGATCGCTTTCCACTCTTGTCATAGAGCACGAAAACTTCGCGTTCTGGATGGATGTCGGCATGGATATCAAAGAGCTGCATTGGTGTGCGGTACTCGAATGGATCAGTTGCTGGTACATGTAGATAACTCATTTTAACAATGACTTGTCTCTCTAGATACTCCTGAGTGGAAAAACAAAAATATGAAAACAAATGTAAGAAAGGTTGCTTTTCGAAATGATGAGTGAACTATTCATGCATGAACATGATGAAATTGGGCGAGGAGAAACGGAGGTATTGCGCGCATCTTTGCTAGTCACACGTAGCAACATTTCTGGAAACAAAAGGTCAATTTGGAGGACAAAAGAAAAGAATTTTAGACTGTTGACAGTCATTTTTTCCCCTCCTAACTCAGTGGTGTCGGGTTTTTTCCCTAACTTGGACGCGCGGGGAGTGGGGCCAAGTTCGAAGTCTTTCTCTCCCCGTGAACTCCCGGCGTGCCGTTTCAAACTCGCCCCCACTCCCTGCTTGTCCAAGTTAGGGGAAAAAAACGACTCGACTTGGGAGGGAAAAGAGGGACTGTTAACAGTCTAAAGAATTTCAATCTCCTGGGAATTGGAACCTATTGTTTTGTCCTTTAAATTGAGTTACATTCCGAAGTGCTGCAAGGGGTCTATCATATTGCACCATTTTGTGCTTGTTATTGCACAAATCACACATCTAATTTGAACCAATCACAGGAGAGACGTCATTTTTTAGCCAATCATATCAAGGAATCCATTCGAGTGTTGAGCTCGCCGCTTCTTTAGCTTCTTGTCAAAACAGCGAGAAAAAAAGCCGCCATGTTTTGAAAAACATTTTTTTGAAAAACAATTTAAGCGTTAACGAATATTTAAAAACACCAATTGAGCATTTGAAATTGTCAAAGTATCTTTTTAAAGCAACTGCTCAAGTAAGTTCAAGATATTTCAGCGAGAAATAGTGAAAACAAAAAGATTCAAAAGGCATCTCTTCAACGTGACTTCTTGACAAATTGTTCGTGGATAGTGGTTTCCTGCTCATATTTTACAGTGATATACATAGGATATTATTAAAAGAGCTTTGTGACAAGAAGAAGATTTTTCCAGTGAGGTTCGTGTGCTATTTCTCGGCACAAGTGTGAACTTAACATGTTGAACAGAAAACGTAGAAGCAGTGAACGAGCATTGGTCATCAGTCAACTCTTTTGGACAGGATTGTTTTGCTTTTAAATGTAAGTAAAGTATTCAAGCAAGTAGAAATTATTCTTACTATATCGATTCTTATTAGCTATAATGCCTTTTGGGTGCTAAAGTTTTAGTTTTGGAACAAAAGTTTTGGTTTTAAAAATAAGAATTGCTCGATTAGCATATGCTAGTTCTCATGCATGACGGAATGTTTGAATCTGACGACCTTTTGTCGTTTGATTGTAAGTCATTTGTTTAGGGGGCTTTCATTTATTAGTGTATGGGGTGGGGGTCGGGGGTCGGCAAAATCATCATATCACATCTGCAGTGTCTGGAACATTCACTGTAACTTCATATTCAAAAAGACTATGCGGCACTTATATGCCATTCACATACTTAAGAAAAGTGGCGTTCCCCCTAGTGATATCATATTAGTATACTGCTCTATTATTAGTCACTGTCCTAGAACATGCCTCCCCCAAGATGGTCCTCCCTTCCAAAATATCTCTCTGACTTAATTGAGTCTGTTCAGAAAAGATATTGAAAATAATATTCCCCTCAATGAGTTATTCTGATGCTCTTGATTGTGCACTCCTTCCTTCCCTTGTATCTAGCTAGACGGGAGGCAGCTTGCATTAAGTTTATTAGAAAGATGGGTTGTTCTTCTTCCCTCAACACCTTAATCTGCCCGCAAACATTGCACCGATCTTATTACCTTCGCTCGGGTCATAATGTAGCTAGGAGAATTATTATCAACACCAAGCGCTTTAATGATTTTTTTCACTGTGTGCTATCAGGATTATTTATCAATATAGCAAGTTATTAGTAAATATTAATATATGATTATTATTATTGATATTTAAATATTTATATATTCATACTTAAGGAAGATATTTATTTTTCCCTTTACTGTGTTATGTATATATTTTTGTTTGTTTGTTTTTTCTTTTTGCTGACCACCCTTGTAATTCAGCTTTTTACTAAAATATGGGTTCAAAAAAAGATTATTATTATTGTTATTACTACTATTATTATTATTATCATTATTATCATTATCTTTATTGTTATTGTTATTATTATTATCATTATCATTATTATTATTATTATTATTATTATTAGAATGTTTGGTGCCAGTTACACGACAACTGGCAAAGTTTAGTACCAGTCCTTCGACTGGCAATTGAAATTTAGTGCCACTTACGTGGAAATTTGCACTATTCATTGCGAGCAACAGAAAATGCCTAAGAGAATTTTTACCTTGGATTTATTATGAGCGAAGAACCTACAAGCCACTGTTAAGTTGTCTAGGTCGCGGCATGAAAACGTGATTTAATCGTCTAATCCTCAGTTAGCAGTACTATTTTCGTGATTGTCTATACTTCTTCGACTCTATATACGCGATAAAACTTCGTAACCTACATACCTTTGATATCGACACACGAAATCAGCTGAACGTAAATTTGTACTCGGTATGCATGATACAAGAATCCAGTCAGAGAATAATGCCAGAACGTAAACCGAGAAGGGGCGCTTTGTAGACTTTGCCTGTCTCAGTTCTCGTTGACCCAGACCCTTCTCAGTTTCACGTACAAAGCGTAGCCGAAACGCAAGCTAATGACATGGTGAAGAGGAGAACAAATTTGCTGGGGAGGGGAGAGGGGATTAATGTGCGGAACCTCCTACGGGGTAAAGAAAACAATGGAAAAAGAAATAGCAAAAGAAAAGTAAATCGAAAATTAAATAAAAGGAAACGATAAAAGAAAATTAAAAGAAGAGGCAATACAAAAAGAAGAAAAAGAAATAGAACTGAAGGAAAGACGTAAATAAAATGGAAAATAAAACTGAATTATAATACAAAACGAAAAAGAAAACAAGACGAAGACAAAAGTAAGACAAAGTCGAATGACAAAAAAGGAATGAAAAAATAAAATGAACTTTCAGAACTTTAATCCCATATGAAACGTTAGAAAATCCTTGTATTGACTGAAATGTGCAGTACTGATTACAAGGCTGGTAGTCCTGGCTCTCGGACATTTTATCTTCTGTCAGACAGTTTCAATTCTATTTTTCATCGTTACGAGTTCAGAACAGAATCATAAATCTCGTTGCACTATACTTATAGATTAAAGGATTTCGAGAGAACTATATATAGCTATCAATCAGTTTTGAATGTAAAATGAATGTTCCCTACATGTATTCATTCTTCTGCTCCACATCTTGCTCAGTTCTTTTCAGGCAGCCATGGGAGTCACATCGAACACTATTCGTCCAAGTAGTGTGACAAGTAACGTAACTGTAGCTTTTGCATGGCTGTAGCCTTGATTGTTTTGCGATCTGTTTTGCCTGTACCGGTTTTGGGGAATTTTTTCATAAAGAGTAGATATTTAGGCTTGAATTCCAACCCAGTTTCACTCGGTGTCCATTGATGAGTCATCCAATCCTCGAAGGCCTTTGAATCCGATTCCAAAGTGCTATTTTCTTTGGGGATGACACAAGCGCACAACTCTTCGAACAACCGATCATCCGGGACACCAACTACTATGACGTCTTTAACATCCGGGTACTTGATTAATACTCTTTCAACCTCCACGGGGAAAATTTTCTGTGCTACTCTTCTGATCATGTCAGCGCAGCGTCCACTGATAATTAGCTTACCTTTATCATCAATGAATCCCATATCGCTTGTATGGACCCAGCCTGTTGGGGAAATGGTCTTCGCTGATGCCTCAGGATTTTCAAGATATCCGAGAAAGGATTTTGTTAACGGTGACCTGATGCATATTTCACCCACTTGACCAACTGGCACGAGCTTCTTGTCTTCGTTGACAATCTTCAGCTCATTTCCTGGCATTAGATCTAGCCCTTCGTAACAGGGATCTTCAACAACTTGATAAGCCATCCTAAGGATTTCAGTCTGTCCATACAACTTAAACAATTTGCACTGCTTTGGCAACCTGGACATTAGTTTTGTTATGACAGAGTGATGTATCGGCTGCCCAACAGTGTATACTGATTTCAAGCTACTGATGTCATACTTGTTTATATCTGGGTGATTGATGATGTCCATTATGATGTATGCCATCAAAAGGGCGTGGTTACACCTCTCGTCTTGCAAGACTCTCAGGACAAAATCGATGTCACATTCTTTGATAGATTTCAAGGGAGGAACAGCTACGACAGTGCAACCTTTTAGGATCCCAAACATGATTGCTGAGCATTGTGACGCAGCCCACGTAAAAGGTCTGTCAATAAAAACGCGGCACTCAACGTTGTGGTCTTTACTTGTCAGCAGTATTCCACAGGCATGAACGCCTGCAATGATTGTTGCATTCACGATTAAATGGTTTGCGTGTTGAGGTCCTTTCGGTCGGCCGGTGCTACCGGAAGTGAACATAACAGTAGCCGGATCCTCCATTTGACCTTGGCTTTGTTCCTTGAAGACCTCGTTATGGTCTAACTGCTGACCTGCTTCCAGGAGAACGTCGTAGTGGCTATAGTCGCTCTCGGATATTCCAGCATTCTTCCTTTCTACCCACACGACCTTTTTGCTTTCAAAAAGCTTATCCAGACACTGAATAAGCTTTTTATTGAATGACTCATCTGTAGATGCGTGAAGAACAATCCCCTGACTCTTTGACGACTCCAGCAAGTAAGAAACATCATCAATAGTGTTTCCCGAGGCAGGGGAAAGGATGGCGATGACACCTAGCCGAAGAAGAGCCATGTAACTTATCAGGAATTCAATACTATTAGGGATCATTATGATGACCCTCTGACCTCGCTTCCAGCCAAGTTTTAGGAAGGACGCAGCTAAAAACAATGTTTTTTGTTGAATCTCCTTGAACGTGTAACTAGATCGCTTTCCACTCTTGTCATAGAGCACGAAAACTTCGCGTTCTGGATGGATGTCGGCATGGATATCAAAGAGCTGCATTGGTGTGCGGTACTCGAATGGCTCAGCTGCTGGTACATGTAGATAACTCATTTTAACAATCACTTGTCTTCCTGGACACTCCTGAGTGGAAAAATAAAAATATACAGCAATTTAAGAAATTGTTGCCTTGTGACATGCGGATCAGTAACTATACATGGACAGGATGAAAAGAGTCACGAAAAAAACGGAGCTGTTGCGCGCGTCGGTGCTAGAGATAAACGTTTCGAGGGATGCCACAAGTAGGAATATTTGAAACTTTGAAACTTATAATGATAATATTAATTTTAAAAAAATAATGATATTATTAATAATATTATTAATATTATTACTTTTTTATTTATTATTATCATTATTTTAAAAAAAGTTAATATTATCATTATAAGTTTCAAAGCAAATTATTCCGAGTAACCTTTTTATTTTATTTCCATCCCTTCATCCCAACTCCCATACGTACATTCCCACCATACACATGCAGGAACCTTGTTTAGGCTGCCTGTGACGTAGCCTCCTTTGCAGATTGCGTGACGACCCTAAGAGCGTCTGCGTAGGAGGTTACCTGTGACGTGAATTCAATAATATTTGCATATTCAGACTCTTCATAACAACTCTCTTCTACGCTTCACGTTTCCACTAGAAATATTGCATTTCCATGAGGTCAGTGATTCATGTGATGGCCTGATTAATACATGATCATCTACAAAAGATGTCTTGTAAGCTTATTGACGTTTGTAGCTAGCCTATAGTGCCTGGTTTTAGAATAAGGCCACAATTCTTATACTAATTAAGCACTAAATATTGCTAGATTTCTTGAATTTCTTGTAAACATGTTTGGCGGCTCATACGACTAATGAACACTTTATGCCTATCATGCGTAACGAAGTTATAGTAGCACTGCTCATGTTCCTGCGATCCAGACACAACACGTTTTGTCGATCGACTTTGCTCAGCCATTCACAAAATTTACGACGATCTATGTTAGTAATTTCTTGACTGACGAAAGCCGAAAATGTACTCGGCTAAACCCGGGTCTAAGCCATGACTCAGTATTGCTTTCGTGATTGTCTAAATATGCGATAAAACTTCGTAACCTACATACCTTTATTATCGACACACAAAATCAGCTGAACGTCAAATCGTACCCGGTATGATACAAGAATCTAGTCAAAGAGTAATGCCAGAACGTAAATCGCTTTGTAGACTTTGCCTGTCTCAGCTCTCGTTGACCCAGACCCTTCTCAGTTTCACGTACAGAGCGTAGCCGTAACGCAAGCTAATGACAGGGTGAATGGGAAAACAAATTTGCTGGGGAGGGGAGAGGGGATTAATGTGCGAAACTCCTGCGGAGATAAGGAAACAATGGAAAAAGAAATAGCAAAAAAAAAAAAAGTAAATCGTTAAATAAAAGGAAACGATAAAAGAAAATTAAAAGAATTAAGAGGCAATACAAAAAGAAGAAAAAGAAATAGAACTGAAGGAAAGACGTAAATAAAATGGAAAATAAAACTGAATTATGATACAAAACGAAAAAGAAAACAAGACGAAGACAAAGTCGAATGACAAAAAAGGAATGAAAAAATAAAATGGACTTTCAGAACTTTAATCCCATATGAAACGTTAGAAAATCCTTGTATTAACTGAAATGTGCAGTACTGATTACATGGCTGGTAATGCTGGCTCTCGGACATTTTATCTTCTGTCAGACAATTTCAATTCTATTTTTCATCGTTACGAGTTCAGAACAGAATCATCAATCTCGTTGCACTATATTTATAGATTAAAGGATTTCGAGAGAACTATATATAGCTATCAATCAGTTTTGAATGTAAAATGAATGTTCCCTACATGTATTCATTTTTCTGCTCCACATCTTGCTCAGTTCTTTTCAGGCAGCCATGGGAGTCACATCGAACACTATTCGTCCAAGTAGTGTGACAAGTAACGTAACTGTAGCTTTTGCATGGCTGTAGCCTTGATTGTTTTGCGATCTGTTTTGCCTGTACCGGTCTTGGGGAATTTTTTCATAAAGAGTAGATATTTAGGCTTCAATTCCAACCCAGTTTCACTCGTTGTCCATTGATGAGTCATCCAATCCTCAAAGGCCTTTGAATCCGATTATTTTCGTTAAATTTTTCCTTTCGTCGCGCGAAAGTTTCACAAAGCTGTAGTGCTACACGGTGAAATAGACCTTATACCAACACGGCAGCCATGCTAAATGTTCGGAGGCCAAGGGAGCAAACGTGGAAATATTTATAAAGCATAGAGTGGCGGATTACTTTCTCAAACAATTCTACGCTTTGGTGCTTCACATACTGCTCCAACTATCAGCAAATTCAATTGGTTTTTAGATGTGTTTCTCATTGGATAACGTTATAAATTATATAAAAAGACACCTTGACCGCTGTGCAGTCCATAAATTTTCCAATAATTTCCCCCTCGACATCCCATGATGTCTTACTTAAAACAATAAAATTAAAGATGGCCGCCCTATCGGTAAAAAGGTCTATTCGTTCTGAATACTTGTCTCGCAGCTTCGGTGCACACAAGTTTCAGCTAAAAGTTTCAACGTGTAACAGGGTCTTAAAAAGTTTCAACGTCAACAAATTAAGTAAAAAGGCCCCTAAATTGTCTCGGAAGGCAATTAAACTTCCATATATCGATAAGTTAGCATGAAAACTAATGTACTGAGAATTTTTATTTTTCAATTTCACGTGTTCTTTAAAAATACTTCTATTTAGGCCTCAAGGAGCTTCAAGTACGCTGCTTGGGCTGCCTGTGGCCCTTACGCATCAATGAGACCATCTCATGAACCACTAGCCTCCTACGCAGACGCTCTTAGGGTTGTCACAATATACTTCTCTCCCCAGAAACGTTGCGTGACGACGTGACGACCCTAAGAACGTCTGTTACCGGGATGCTAATGAACCACTGACGTCACGGCAAAGTCAATAAAATTCAACGTTTACAACTAAGGATCTCTTGCAAGGATGTTAACTCTTTTACCTAGCCTAGTGCCTAGTTTTTCTTATACTAATGAAGCAATAAATATTCCTAGATTTCTTGAATTTCATCTATGCTCCGTATACATGTTTGCCGGCTCAAACGACTAACCAAGGGCACTAGGATACCCGAAATAGTCATTTATATATAAGTTGTTCTTTGTTTATGATTCGATTGCACGTGATTTATATTCTTGTTCTCTGACTTCTATTAATTGTGCTTTAGAGGGATTCTAGGAGATGTCTGACGTCACTGATCATTTATTTGTAATCTACAAATTTACTAATTCACTAAAGTGCTAAAGTATATTTTTCAATTTTTCTATGTATATATAAATGACTATTTCGGGTGTCCTAGTGCCTTTGGACTAACGAACACTTTATGCTTATCATGCGTAACATGTTCCTGCGATCCAGACGCGACACGTTTTGTCGATCGACTTTGCTCATCCGTCCACCAAAATTACAATGATCTATGTCAGTAATTTCTTGACTGACGGAAGCCAGAAATTCCGACGTCTCTGCTCAGGAGTCGATCGAGGTCGTTTCAACATGGAAAGCACTTTAAGCCTGGGTCTAGGTCACAATCAAATTTCGTTACGTACATACCCTAATTATCGACACACAAAATCAGCTGCACGTCAGACAGTAAGATTCAGTATGATCCAAGAATCCAGTCAAGAGAAGGAACGCTCTGTAGAGTTTTGCAATACACCCTATGCATAAGGGCGTGGCCATGGAAATACCTTAGTTCATCAGTTATTGAAAAAAACATTGCTTTCATTGTAAAGAGTATATTGATTTTAGTAATCTCCAAAAATTTCAGCTTACTAACATTAAATGATAAAAAGCTACAGCTGTTTGAAATTAGAAAGATTTGTATGGAAACAACAACCAAGGCCTGACCAGCCTCGTTTTCATGTTTTTGGCACATTTCAAATGCTTATAACTCTGCAGTGATTTAATATATAACAACAGAACTCTACCAAATTACTAATTTAGACGTAATTTTTGAAATCATTGATGATTCATGGTGCTCGTTCCCAGTCTTTACTCTTTATGCATAGGGTGTATGCTCCCTCACTTTCCACTTTCCCTCCTCCCCAGTCTCCCTTCCCAAAAAACAAACAAAATGCGTCGCTACGCAAACTAGAGTTTGTTTGCCTTGATTGGCTTAAAATTCGGTCACGCCTTGTTCATCCCATCTTATGTAACGCAAGCTAAAGCAACAAGGTGAAGAAGGCATAAAAACGTTTCAAAGAAGTACTGAAGAGGATAGAGAGTGCTAGGGAGGAAAGGTTAAGAAGGGATTACCTTGCGGAGAATCAAACAGGAACCACTCTTAACGAAGTTTAAACGACCACAAATTCTGCTTTATCCTGCGAGAAAGCCATTCATTAGAGAGCAGAATCATGGAGTAGCATTTTGACCCAGACATTACAGTTAAAACGGCTCAAGCATACCCACTAGGCTCCATTAATGATTTTATTATTCGAATATTGAGTTGATTATTCACTCAGAGGTTTCATTAAAAAATCCGGAATCCAAACTTCACATTAATTTTACAAGTAAAATCCTATAAAGGAATGGCCTTACTGAGAAGTTTTTTTAACCTTGGCATGACAATTGTTGAAGAATCCAGTCAAAGCTCAAGTAGATAATTTATTATCAAGTTTGGAGTCAAGGTAAATCAGGAACTCAATATTCGAATGATAAATTCATTAACGGATTCTAGGAAGGTACGCTTGAGTCGTTTTGACTGTAAAATAAATAAACTAATAAATAACTAATAAATTGATTAAATAAGTCTTTGTTTTTCTTAATAAATAAATGAATGAATGAATAAATAAGAGAGAAAGGAGAGGAAAGGGAAAATAATATAAATAATATAAATAACAAAATAGTCAAAGAAAAGTCAAGAGAAATAAAGATAAAGGGAAACAATAAAAGAATGTGTAACCAAAGGCGACAAGGAAATAAGAAGAGAATGAAATTAAAAAAGGAAAGACGAAAAAAAACTGAAAAGTTAAAACGAAAAATACTTCGAAAAGGAAAAAGAAACTAAAACGAAAGAAATAAAATCGGGGAAAAACAACACTAGAAAAGCAGCCAACAATGAAGGAAAAACAGCAATTATTTCAAAGCTCTAGGTACTCGAGCCGGAAGACCCTAGCAAACATATCCACAGTCTGGTCTGGCGTAGTTTGAATGCGGTTCGTTGTAGAACATTTGCATAATAAACCGAAATGCAAAACACTATTTATAACGAATTATAAAATTGAGGAAAGAGGAGACGATTTATAGAAAATTTAAACATCAACAATTGAGATCTGTGCAAATTTGTTGAGTCACAAGATCGTCAGACATTATTTTGTCAATACCACTATAAAACACGTATACTATGTAAAACAGGAAATCTTTCGTGACACGTGCGCGACGCAACTATTACTCATCGTCGATCGCGGTATAAGAATTATACATTTATTATCAAAATTTAAAAAAGAAATATTTGTATTAAAAATATGGGAGTTTATATCGATTTGTAGTAAAATTCTGAGACAGTTTTTTACGTGAAATCCATTTTTTCTTTTGACTCTGTGCCATCACTTGAGTTTGAGTCCTCGTAAAAGGAGACTGGAGACAGTGGTGCGTCGTCATCTTCGTCTAATCTCGGAGCAACAAGGCCCCATTTTTCCATATATAAACGTGCTGTCTCTTCATATCCCTGTGCAGTCATTTCCTTGGCAAGAAAAACCAGCATATCGATATCAACCGCCAGTTCGATCGGAAATCTCCCTCTATTATCCATTGCTGTAATGTTGGCACAGGAATCGATTAAAAATTTCGCTATCTTCCTTGAGTTTGCCATGACTGCGACGTGGAGCGCAGTTTTTCCTTCATCGTTAGTTCTTTCTAGATCAGCCCCGTGATCCAACAGCTGGGTGATTATTTGTAAATGCCCATTTAAACAACTTTGTTGTAGCGGTGTCAAACCATTATTATTTTTGTCGTTTATGCCCAAGTTTTGTCCACAATATTTCAAAAGAAACTTCACCTTTGCCAGATCGCCATCGATTATTGCTTGATTGAAAACCAAATTCGAGTTGGAAGACCACCTTGAAAGACCAGGTTCTGACAGGAATTTTTTATTCATCGTTTACTTGCCTCATGAAATCCTATAAACGGTTCAAAATCCATCTTGATCGTGACGAAATCCGCGTGGAATCATTGATCTTGACCCCGCTGATCAAGCATTCCAAAGATCAATTTCCTTTCTTGGCGGAAAATTTACATATGGCTTGTGGGACCATGGTAATCTAGAGTGAATCCCCCGATCAAAAGATCGACATGACGTGCGCAAATAAAGGATCTGATCCACCAATCATATTCCAGTATGGGTTTTACGTTGTCAGTGTGATCTTAAAGATATTACTTTGATGTCAAAGTACAGCAATTAATCCGAGAATAAAAGGTCTTTGATAGCCAGGATCTTCGAAAAATCTATCATCATATCATTCATGAACCAAACTTCAGCCACATGTACAGACAGGTGTATATATAGTAACATGACAACATGAATATTGTACGACGGAAATCGACTGATGAGAGAAAAGTAATTGGTCGGTTAATCATCTTAAAAATATGTTAAAGGCTTTTCAAATTAATATCTTGCTTTGAGATATGATTTGCCAAAGGGAAAATTCCACTTTTTTGACTTAGTTTCCTTGGTGATTTGATGGGTAATGAAAAAATAAGGTTAAAAATGTTTTAGAAGAATCTCTATTTATGTCAATGTATGCAGCATAACATTTACTTTTAACTAAATGAATAAAAAATATATTTTCAGTCAATTTTCTCAATTGTTTTTCGGGAATTGGGTTCCCTGTTGTTTTTAAATTTTAACATTGGGTAGATATTTTAAATGACTCCATATTCGTGTCAACTTGTGCACTTTCACTTTATACATATAAGCGCATAATAGACGTATCTAAATGAAAAGAAGCTAAAAATTCGACAAAAAATATTCTTGAAATGGGATCCCTGTTGTTGGGAGGTGTGTGTATGAGGGGATACCGATTTGGCCAATCAAATCCTGTTTTCTGTTTGACCTTATTCCATATATGGTATGCTGTTTCGAAAGGCGGGCAGTGTTCAGAACTCGATCTCTTTTACACTCTACTGCCTATCGAGTAGCATAGCATTACGAAATCACTACAATTCTAGCCCTTTATTCCGTCTATTACTTCTCAACTCCAAAATGTCTCAAGCAGGAAAGTTGCCGTACAAAGTTGGTAAGCATTTATGGTTGAATTTTTTGTTCAAAGTGGAGATAAATTTGATGAAATGTTCTGTAGATTCCACGTGGATAATGATTTGATACGCTTCATGCATATCGCTTGTACATTTCTTGTAATGAAATTTACAAGTCCTTTACTCAGTTATACTGACCTATAATCTCTAGTTGACTTGTCCTAAATGCAAAATATCTGAGATGTTACTAAATCATGCTTAAATCATCTCCAACAAGTCTATAATTCTTAATTTAGCTGCCTTCGCGCTTTACTAGTAAGATAGCGTCTGTATGATCTAAGCACATAAAATCCTTGGACGTGGCAGCTTCTACAAATATTTTGTTTTTTAAATACGAATGAAGTTTTTATTTGAATATGTGTTTGAAAATATTTATTCTTGTCGACTAAAAAGATATGAATTCTTATGCAACCGATATTAATCTTTTCCATGCAGCTTTAAGCATATAATGATTAACTTTTAGAAGCTTTATCAAATAATTTTTTTCAAACAACTCGATAGAACGAGAATATATTTTCTCATAGACATCGCAGTTTAGTGGAAAAGTCTTGGAAACTAATGTTTGTTGAGCAGCAAAAATTAAGTTCGGTTAGAGGGATTAATCTAATGAAATTTGATTGCAAAATGCAAGTATAATTATGAGAATAGGGCTAAAGCTTCTCAGGGCATTGGCAATAAGACCTTAAACTGTACAATCTTCGTTTTTTAAATATGTGAAATGTTGATGATAGAATGTGTTAAAGTATTACATAATAGGTTATTCAACTTGTGCATAATGCTTTGTGCTTCACTTAAGGCTATTGTATCATATTCTTATGAATAAGTTTCTTTGTTTGAATCACATGGATATCTTCAATCATCTTCATGAAGAAATTATATCCAAAGAGATTCACATGGTGAAATGGAAAACATTATACTCAAGCTCAGTAGGTTGATTCCAGCTGGGAATTGAGTATGGCATAGTGATATTGCATTTGCCTGTCATCTCTGGGATCAAAGATTTGATTCTTGGGCTTGGGATCACATGTAAAGTAAAGTTTGTTGGGTCTCTTCCTTCATTTGAGTGTTTTTTTTCTGGTAACTTGGTTCACATGCTAAATCCAAATTAGCCATACCCTTACTTTAATCAGCCCAGAATTTGTTTCAGGGTATTATTAAAATATTAATGAAGGTTTGAAGCCTGGTATCCTAGAGATTGCTATAGTTTCATGCACACTTGGATGAAAGCACTAATTTGGGAAGTCGCATTTGGCATTAGTTAATTGAATAATCTTTTTTTTCTGTTTAGCTGATATAAGCCAAGCTGAATGGGGTCGTAAGGAGATTGAACTGGCAGAAAATGAGATGCCTGGACTCATGGCACTCCGTACAGAGTTTGGTGACTCCAAACCATTGAAAGGAGCTAAGATTGCAGGTTGTCTGCACATGACCATTCAGACTGCTGTGCTGATTGAGACTTTGACAGCACTTGGAGCTGAGGTAAGCATGGACTATACATGAAAAGTACAGGAAGCTAAGGTGGTGTGTGCTAATGCATTGTCTCTCACTAGTGTGAGCTGGGTTTGAGTCACACCAGGCTGAGTAGAGTTGTTTGTTGGTTCTCTCCTGTACTTGAGGGTTTTTGTTCGGGTTCTCTGGTTTTCCTCCCTCCTTAAAAATCAACTTTCAAATTCCAATTTGTAATAATTGAATAATTATTGTAGCTTACCTCTGTTGTGAATGTATCATACTGGGATACAACAGCAAAAACCAATAGATTTTTCTATGTGCTTCAATGGTTTTTGACTTCTTTGGTATCTTGGTTTTTTTTTCTTGCTTCTCGAAAATAAATTTTGAATTTTAAAATGTTCTGCCAACTCACATTAAAAGCTTTCTAAACACAAGTTATGGCTTGGGAAAGCTAAGTATTATAACTCATACTTGCTGTATGAAAATAATTTTTATGTGTTTGAGTAATATTGATTATGTTGTAGTGACCATAATTACTGTGAAAGAATAGTTAGACTATCAAACACTTCAAACTTTTTTATCGTCATAGTCATTAGTAGCCTGTGCTGGAATCTAAAAAAAATATTTATTTTTTCTCTCCCTGCTGTGGTTGTGGGTTCAGTCCTTGGACAGTTTACAATCATATGTGGGCTGAGTTGCTTGTTAGCTCTCTCCTGCTTTGAGGGTTTTCTCTGGAACCTTCTCTAGTTTTCCTGCCCCACAAAAACCAACTTCCAAACTCCAATTTGATTGTGGAACGAGGGTCACAGATTTGTTAACCAAAAAAATTGTTAACCATAAAGTGCTACCCTCATAAACACATGTGAAATGTGTTATTACATTTAAATATAAATTAAACCCTGAACACGAAAAACACGAATAACAATTGTGTTTCCTGTTCTTGATAGGTTCAATGGTCATCTTGCAACATCTTCTCCACACAAGATCATGCTGCTGCTGCTATTGCCAAGACTGGAGTCCCTGTGTATGCATGGAAGGGAGAGACTGATGAGGAGTACATCTGGTGTATTGAACAAACCCTTTTGTTTCCAGATGGCAAACCCTTGAACCTGATCTTGGATGATGGTGGTGATTTGACAAACATTGTCCATGAAAAGTACCCTCAATACTTAGAGAGTGAGTAGGATCATTTCCTCTTCTTTTGTATCTATTTGATTAACTACTCTAGACAGGGACAGATTTGAGGGAATGTAACAGCATTATGAGTTATGATTACTGAGATGGGCATAAGGGGAGTTTAAATACCACAAAACCACACAGAAAAAGTAAAAAACAGCAATGCAGCAACACTTGCCTCGGCCTTACATTTACTAAAACACAACATGTAGACTTTTTTCATGGATTACCGTGGCCTAAGATTTATAATAACCACAAACTGCATAGTCTTGTAAAACTGCAATACCGCAGGTTAAAATAAAAATTACCATAAAACTGCACCTAAAATAAGGCAACACTGAATCACCATGAACCTTAAATCTCCCTCTTTTCAAAACTATAACATTAAGATTGCTGTAACCAATATCATTTCTGCGATGCTATTTTGTCAAGACTGTTAGTTGCTAGTCTTCTTTGCAGCTGTTCCTAGTGTTGGTCTCAAAATCCCTTCCCACTAATGGCTGCTTACTGTAGCCAGACATTCCATTCAAATGGCTTAGCCAATCACCGTCAGCTCTAGTTCTAAAATTGAGAACTGAAGCACGCCAGATAAAAAAACAAAAGGAGTTTCATTAGTTAGAGAAAAGCCGTCAGCTCATTGTTTATTATATTTGGCGAGAAATCAACAGGACAGCCTGTCACGGGCCTGTCTCCTGATTGACTTATTTACAGACAATTGGAATGAAATGTCTGGCTGCAGTAAGCAGCTTTTAGTGGGGAGAGATTTTGAGACCGACACTGAGAAAGGCTGCAAAGGAGACTAGCCAGTTGCAAGCCCTTTCTAAAATTTTCTGGTTCTGTTGTATAGCACACTAGCTAGTAAGCATCGATTTTCTCATGAGCCAAAAGTAATGACATTAATGAAGTCTGCCTTATTATCCATTGTTTTCAATACATTTGGCTCTTGAGAAGATCAATGTTTGAACTGGGTCTTAGAGGATCAAGTAGATAAACCAACAGTGAACATGTGCAACTTAGTAATAGAATTGTGTCAACATATCACTGATTCAAATGTTTATATAACTATTTTTTTATTTCTTCTTCAAGGTGTTGTTGGTCTCTCAGAAGAAACAACCACTGGTGTTCATAACCTATACAAGATGAAAGAGAAGGGTACCTTGAAGGTCCCTGCTATTAACGTCAACGACTCTGTCACCAAGAGCAAGTTTGATAACTTGTATGGAATCAGGGAATCACTTGTTGATGGACTTAAGAGAGCAACTGACATTATGTTGGCTGGAAAGGTTGTTGTTGTAGCTGGTTATGGAGATGTTGGAAAAGGTTCTGTTCACTCTCTTACTGGATTTGGTGCAAGGATCATGGTCACTGAGATTGATCCTATTAATGCTCTTCAAGCAGCTATGGAAGGTGAGAAATAACCATGTTGGAATCCTCAGTCCTAGATAACTACTCCTCTTGGGAATTGTTTAAAGGGGCACTTGGATGAAAATCGATGAAAATTGGAAATGCCTTGAAACTTGGTTAAACTTATCTATATGGCCCCAATAGTAGCCAAGCAACATATTTTCTTCACAGTCAAAATTGGCAGATAAAAATTATATATTTTTTCAGCATTGAAATTGTGAGTAAATGATGTAACCCTATTGTTCTTTTAGTTTTTAAACTAAAATTTCTCAACTCCGAGTGGCTTCCAGGCTAACATTTTTGCCAATCTGGTTTTCATAATCATGATTTAGTAATATTGTTCTTAAATACTTGAACTATTCGGACTTTCAAAAAATGGGGCCTTTTCATCAAAGTGCCCCTTTAAGAAATTAAATCTCAGTTCTCTCTAACCCTCACTTAGTTTTTTGTCCAGAGAAGTCAAGATCATCATCAGGTGTTTTTTTGTTGTTTGGTTGATGTACTGTAGGAAGCTGAGCTCAGAAAGAAACAAATAACTTCCAATATCATCATCATTACTTTTCATGCCAGAAGTTGCATAAGGCTAAGAGGGAAGAAAACCTTCATTTGTCTTTCTTGATAAAATTTGATTAATGCTAAATTAGTATAGGAGATTCTCAAGGTTCAGGCATTCCGTACATTTGCCATACTGACAAATTACCTTGTAGGTGTTTTAGTGGATGTCCATCAAAGTGTTTTCATTACATTGCTGGAAAAAAAACCACAAAATTTTCATGTGCACATGTCTATGGAATGTCATGGAACACTTTGACTGACATCCACTAAAACCTACTTCACAACAGCAATTTGTACAATTTTGTGTGTGTATTGGGGGAGCACTGTAATGGAAAAAATACCTAAATGACTTGACTGTACTCACTCAGCATGGATTAATATTATGAATTATCGGTTTTATTGCATGGAATACTTAAATAATAATAATATAATATAATAATAATACTTAAATAAGAATATTAAACCTTAAATGTTATTATTTCCAGGATTTGAAGTAGTGACAATGGAAGAAGCTGCTTCAAAAGCCAACATTTTTGTAACAGCAACTGGCTGCAGTGGAATCATCACAGCAGACCACTTTAAGCAGATGAAAAATGATGCCATTGTTTGTAACGTTGGTCATTTTGACTGTGAAATAGATGTTGCTTGGTTAAATGAAAACTGCAAGAAGGAAGTCATCAAACCCCAGGTATGAAAGAAAGAAAGGCAATAACCTGACACTGGCATCAGTTTTGATAATTGACCTTTTTGACACTAGCTATCACTTGGTGTACTTGGTCACCAAAAAGTTTGGACATTGTTGTTGAATATTCCCCTTCACAGTTTCCTGTACCATCTTGAAAGGTAGAAAGGGAGACAAATAGTGAACTTGCAATGATAGAGACAGATGAATGATTATTGTCCAAGGTGTTAAAAAAAGGTCTCTATCATTGCAAGGTCACCTTGCCTCACTTCAATGCAATGAGTCTACCCTATATAGTACTCCTCAGAGCTATTGTCTTCAGGAGTCATCACAATTCACTCTTACAGTACAGTACATCTTAGATTATAGCCACAGATTATAGTTTGCTGGTTGTATTACTACATTACTAATGAGTGTATTGATCTTGTTTTCAGGTTGATAGGTACACATTACCCAATGGACGACATGTTATTCTGCTAGCTGAAGGTCGTCTTGTTAACTTAGGGTGTGCCATGGGACATCCCAGCTTCGTCATGAGTAACTCCTTCACAAACCAAGTCCTTGCTCAAATTGATCTATGGACCAAGAAGGACAAATATGCCATTGGAGTCTATATGTTGCCCAAGACAGTAAGTTTATTGCGCATCCACATATTACACTCCACTCCACATATTACACTGTGTCTCAAAAGTTTACAGTGAGGACACTCAAACCATGAACACTTGATATTTTTATATTTTTTTATTTTATGAACTTTTTACTGAAAATGAAGCACTGAACTCAAATAATCTTATTGTTCAAAATAAATCATATTTCCAATCGATTCACACAAGGGACAAAGGAGAAAAAAAAGTATGAAAAAACCTCTGTGTTCATGGTTCGAGTGTCCTCAATGTATCTATATAAATTATATATGGTATGTATTTTGCACAAATAATATTATTATTATTATTTAGCTTGAAGCTCACTGCTTAGCTTCATCTCAGTTCTGTTACTTGTTACTTGTCCTGTTGCATTTTTTTTTTTCGTTTTCCCAATTTTGGTGATATCTTTTGATATATATTTGAATATCTTATGGAGGACACAGGGACTGGATGCAAAACTGGGATAGTGTGGTGGTGGTGGCTAATATTTCAGAAATCACTACAAATTGCTGATACTGATTTTTTTAATAAAATAATGAATAAGCAAAAAAAAATTTATTGGGAAGGGGGGTCTATAGCATCTATCCCCCTTACCTCCGTTATTGCTTTGTTGTTCAAGCCTGGTGTCCACGCTACAATTCTTTACTGAACAGCATGTGTGAGAGTTTAAATGTGTTGTACTCTCCATTGCCATGAGGGGTTTTTACTGGGTTCAAGGGAGCTGAGTGTTGTTACCTATGTCCTGCATGCCTTGTGGCACATAAGACCTCAGCCAAGTGTTGTAATGGTAGCATAAGATTTTGTGTGAATTTTTTCAGCCAGCATTATTGTTTTTTAGAACTATACTTTAAAAGGACATCATAAAACTTTTACATAATTTCATCTTAATTTCTTTTCTTTCTTTAGCTCGATGAAAAAGTTGCATCTCTTCACCTTGACCATCTTGGAGTCAAGCTTACCAAACTAGATAAAAAGCAGGCAGGATACCTGGGAATCGACACAAATGGACCATTTAAACCTGAATATTACAGATATTAGGACTTCAAGCAAAATCAAACATTTCTTTGCAGTTTTGCATTTTTCCCAGCCGATTTTAATAGGAAAGCTATAGCAAGCAAGATAGATCATTCACTGAATAATGGACAGACTTTTAGGGGCTTAATTGTAATGGTTGATTGTTTATAAGAAATTATGAAACAATAATAAAATCATATTGACTGTGATAAATCTTTTGACTTTTATTTCTCTTGAAAAGTATGTACACTGCATTATCTCATGTTAAAGTGAAATCACTAAACCAGAGTTCAAAAGTAGAGTGATACACTTTAGTAGACCCTAATTCCATTGTTTCCTAATTCCAAATTATCAATTGTAGCCTCGTAGCCCCATCCTGGGCGAATCGTAGCCCCATAGCCCTGTAGCTCCGTAGCCCCTTCATAGCCTCGTAGCCTTGTAGCCCCACCCTTGTGGTTTGTCGGCCAACAAACCACTGTCAAACGACTGTTGATCCACCTACATGAGATCTGGGTACTGATCTTGCATATTACCCAGTTAAACATTTTCTTTTTAAATTTAATTTTCTGCCATATTACATAGATACATATATTACTAAAAGGGAAAATAATATATAATGCAAAAGAAAATAGTTTTAGTAGAAGAAACAAAGAGATAAATTCAAATGTTAAAAATAAAAGGGAATATAGCAAGGAGGCCTCTAGAAACCAAGGGGCTTATGTGGAAGAGGTCTCCTTGAGAAATAAAAGATTAATGAAAAGAGATTACTAGAGAAATGTATTGTAAAACGGGGTTGACATTTGAGCTACCTGTGTATATATTGGGCTCCCTGTGTTGCCCTGTTGCCGGGTTCGCTAATGAAAAAGAAAATGGCGGCTGTCAAGATGGCAGGTAAGTTAGACTTATAAGAAAACTGAGAGAAAAAACCCAAACCCATAGGTAAGAATGAGGCAAGTATAATGTGAAGATATTCAAAGTCAGTTCTTGGTCAACACAAAAAAGGTCGATGCTGTTTCTTTTGTTGCGTTTGGAGGTATAAAATGGAAGGAAATGTCAAATGCAACAAGTTTGTGTCATAAAATGGTCTTTTTATTTCTTTACAGATGATGATAAATGAAAAACACGAAAAACTCTCAGCAGAAAGGCAAAAATCATTGATTTCAATTTGCTAGCAACTTCTAAAGCATCGATACATGTTCAATTCTGTAATTTTCAAGCAAAAAGTCATGGCCAAAAATACGAAATGACGAAAGAGAATGATTGGCAGAAAGTTGAAGCTTCTTGCACTGTTCACTGCACTAGTATTTGTATTTTGTGAATGGATAGTATACTACGTAGTTATATACCAGTGCTCATGGCCTGAGCTCAGTCCAGAGGGAAAGAAATGGGGTGTGGATCCATTGAAAGCAATATTATTGACAGACACACACCTTCTTGGCTCTCAAGATGGTCACTGGTTCGACAAGCTCAGAAGAGAGTGGCAGATGGAGAGAGCTTTCCAAACAGCGATAACTATATTTGAACCAGATGTAGTGTTTGTGCTTGGAGATTTGTTTGATGAGGGAATGCAGTGCAGTGATGAGGTAAGATGGAGAATAGCAGGGACCACAACCTCTGCAGTCCCTGAATAGTCTTTCTACCTAGGGGAGGGGAAGGGTTAGGGTAAGAGGGAACTGTATCCCTACCTTCAATTTCTTTATTCAACCTCTTGGCTGCTATAAGTCAGGGCATGGCTAACTCACAGATTGAATTGGAATTTAGCTGGTTTGTTTATGGAGAGAGGAAAGCTGGAGAACCCTGGTGAAAACCCTCAAATCAATTGAGAGACCTAACAAACTATCCTCACATATACATATGCAGTAAAAATGTCATGTCCAGGAATCAAGCCTGTGACCCCAGAGGTGAGAGATAAGTGTACTACCACTATACAACCCCTGTTTCCTACACCTTAATAATGCACAACACCTACTTAGAGCCACCATATTGGTTGTTACTTGTACAATTCACCATCATTTTTTCATTCATTCTTTTAGGAATTTGAATATCATGTTAGTCGTTTCCATAAGATGTTCAGACACCCTAAAGATATGCAGTTCCATGTTGTCGTTGGCAACCATGATATTGGTTTTCATGATGTGTAAGTTGACACTGTTATCTGTATTAATGCAATGATAAAGTAGAAAACACACATTGTTGTCGGCTGTCTGCAGCTGCTGTATAAAGCAGGGATAGTCTGAACATGAGCAGGGCTCAAAATAAGGGCCAGCCATATGCTAGTCAACATGTCCAATGTATGATTTTTTTTCTTCCAAATATGAATGGTCAACATGTCTGTTCAAAACTGTATTATTTTGACCAGTCAAGCACCAAATTTGTTGTGACATTGATTGTTGACCAGCCCTTTTTTTGAGCCCTGTTGAGAGAAGTGTTTTTCAAATGAGAGAATTTCTATCATTTTCCCCAACAATATGGCTGATGTGAAACCACAATATAGACTAAAAGTGAGCTGAAAATATGTTTTAAAAGTATGCAAGGGGAGGGCAGAAGGAATCTAGGGAAGAAGGGTTATCAAGTTTTTCAAAGCTGAAAAGGGAGGCTCATCAATATTTTCATGCAATCCAAAGTTCTGTGACTGAAGAAGCCTAAAAAAAAAAACTATAGATATGGTCATGATGCTCCTACAGTATGTTTTGAGGGTTTTGTTTTTTCTATGATAGTCCATGTTGATTCTTCTGGCCTTCCCCCTCCCCAATGGATATACAGTATATGGATACTCCACTATACGAATTATTCCAGCTCCTTGGTTTTTATCAGTATTTCCTTTTGAGTGGATTTTCTAAAAATGATGATTTGATGATTTAGGATATATATAGCACTCTTCCTATATGTATATAACCAAAGGCACTTTACAATCATGAGAGGTGGTTAGTATGAAGAGTAGTTCACTTTCAGTTCACACAAACAATGCGGGGTTCATAACGAAGCACACTTTATCAATCATGTGCATGTCTATTATGTCATATGCTTGCATCTCATTAATATATCATTACAGTAGTCACTGAGGGTGGTCACTGCCAGGGTTTCTTTACATCCTCAGTAGTTCTTTAACATTCCTCCGATATTGGTTAGTGATGAAGTGTGGAGAGACAGGTGCCACTTAAAGTGGTCATCCAAGCCACTTGAAAGTCTAACCTTTTGTAGATTTAATTACAAAGGCAGCACTTTCTCCTCAGTTATTTTAAGACCGGGAGTGTTAAATCACGGCTTCCCACATGAAAGTTTGGTGCTCAACCAACAGAGCCAACCGGAAATAGCATGTATGAGCATAACTATGGTATGATATGCCCATATCTAGAGTATTTCTCTCTCCACCCATACAATTATTTAATCAATAATATTGAACTCATGGTATTCCTTTTACAGTGCTTCTGTAAAGAAAAATCATTTTGAAAGATTTTCAAGAGCTTTCAATGTTCCACCTGCAGAGTTACTTCAGATTAAAGGAAATGTGTAAGTCAGATGTCATGTTACATTGATGTATAGATCCCTTGCACTGATTCCCAACCTGGGGGTCAAGACAAAAGAACTGCTTTCTCTTGAGGATTGAAATCTTTTGTGATGTTAATATTTTCATTGTTTTAACCACCAGGTTGGGAATACATGTAGACCTTTTTCCAAAATGGTGGCCGCAAATTTGAATGAGTTAAAATTAAAATGAGTGGAAAACCAATACCAGCACTAGAAAGAGCACCTTTACTTTAGTAACCCTACGACGATTCATTATGTCAGGTGTTATATCCGCCGAGATAACTTTTTTTGAAAATCAACAAATTTACAGACTGTTAAATTGTTGATTTTCAAAAAGAGTTTTCTCAGCTGATATTACACCTGACATAATGAATCGTCGTAGGATTACTAAAGTAAAGGTGCTCTTTCTAGTGCTGGTATTGGTTTTCCACTCATTTTAATTTTAACTCATTTGAATTTTCGGCCACCATTTTGGAAAAAGTGGATGATGGCTAGTGAACACTAGCGTGGACTGCGTCAGTGTTTCTAATGAAACAGTTATCGTAGATTAATAAGTTTTACACCGTAGTGAAAATGGAAACTGACGTTTCGGACGTTAGTCCTTCGTCGGAGTCAAAGAAAAAGGTCTATTAGTGCAAGGGGTCTATAGTTATGAATTAAATTAAAACTAAACTAAACTGGCAAGCACCCTCTCCATAATGCCACCCCTGCTTCCCGTAACAAACAAACTTGGGATCATTTTTACAGTTGCACTGTGATTGGCTGAAAAACACTAGGCCCTGGTTAGAGTAATTTTTGTATGACTGTTAAAAGCTAGCAGCATGAATGCAACCATGACAAACTAAGCAAGGTACTGCTGCCAGACCAATCACATTGCATGAGAATTTACTCTCCATCCAAGTGCCTGAAACATGGCATGACACTGCTATGCTATCAGCTTCGCTTTTATCATGGCCATATTGGTTGAAAGAATAGGTTTTGAATTCCTTGGGTCCCCTTGCCCTTGCTTTGAGACATTTGAGAACATTCCAAACAAAGGTTTTTGCACTCATGGGAATAAACATGGCCACCGTGTGATTAAAGCCTATTATCATATGACCGTATTTCACTGTACGAGTGATTCTAAAAAAAACCTTTGGGGAAAATGTCGTCAGCAAAAAAAGTACGCTTTTCCGAAAAGTGTAGTAATTTCCCGTTCGGACTCGCCATTCGGACTCGCTGCTCATTTTGATTCGCATTTATTAAAAAGGCTTTGAACGCTGCGCTCGTTCCGTACTTCAGGACCTCGAGCCAAATATTTTCAGTCAGTCAATAAGTACATATTTCACAAGAAAAAAATCAGGCAATCAAAGTTTTCAAAAAGCATCAAGATTGCAGCAAGGCATGTACAACATGCTTTTCACAGTCATATGAAAACTGCTCTAAAATTGTTGCACTGTAACATATTAATAACAGATTTTGTTTTTGTATAGGTTTGTGGTAGTCAACTCTGTAGGTCTAGAGGGTGACAACTGTTCTCTGTGTAGGGGTGTCGTCAACAACATTAAACAAATAGCAAGCAAAATCTACTGCAATGAGCAAAGAGGAAATTCAAGAAGAAATATTTTACGAGAACTAGAAAGAGCACAAGAATGTGAAATTCCATTTGATGCACCCTCACCTATACTCATCCAGGTT
Organism: Anthopleura sola; assembly: GCA_023349425.1. Classification (NCBI taxonomy): domain Eukaryota; kingdom Metazoa; phylum Cnidaria; class Anthozoa; order Actiniaria; family Actiniidae; genus Anthopleura; species Anthopleura sola. The sequence goes on from JALHLI010000001.1 coordinate 12,449,124, forward strand.
AGTGGTAACAGCAAGAGTCATTCTTGGTGTCTGAGGGGTGTTGGTAGGGTAACAGTAGCAGTAGGGTGTTGGTAGGGTGTTGGCAGGTTAACAGTAGTGGTAGGGTGTTGGTAGGGTGTCAGTAGGGTGTTGGCAGGTTAACAGTAGCAGTAGGGTGTTGGCAGGGTGTTGGCAGGTTAACAGTAGTGGTAGGGTGTTGGTAGGGTGTCAGTAGGGTGTTGGCAGGTTAACAGTAGCAGTAGGGTGTTGGTAGGGTGTTGGCAGGTTAACAGTAGCAGTAGGGTGTTGGTAGGTTGTCAGTAGGGTGTTGGTAGGTTAACAGTAGCAGTAGGGTGTTGGTAGGGTGTTGGCAGGTTAACAGTAGCAGTAGGGTTTTGGTAGGGTGTTGGCAGGTTAACAGTAGTGGTAGGGTGTTGGTAGGTTAACAGTAGCAGTAGGGTGTTGGTAGGGTGTTGGCAGGTTAACAGTAGCAGTAGGGTTTTGGTAGGGTGTTGGCAGGTTAACAGTAGTGGTAGGGTGTTGGCAGGTTAACAGTAGTGGTAGGGTGTTGGTAGGGTGTTGGCAGGTTAACAGTAGCTGTAGGGTGTTGGTAGGGTGTTGGCAGGTTAACAGTAGCAGTAGGGTGTTGGTAGGTTGTCAGTAGGGTGTTGGTAGGTTGTCAGTAGGGTGTTGGTAGATTGTCAGTAGGGTGTTGGTATTTCAGCTGGTAATAATCAAGACAGCGTCAGTAGGTTTTTAGTGGAGTACAAGTGAGATAACAGAAGGTAACAATAGGCAGTCAAAAGACAACCTAGCAACAGCAAATGTATCTTTAATGCATATTAAATTATATTACATAATGTGGTTTATACAAACATTTTCATCATAATGCATAGGAATATTGTTGCCAAGTGAGACAACAATTCCTGCAAATGTCCTCTACATAGGCTGGACAGAAATTTGAATCAGCACCATTATAATTATATTAATAATAATAACTATTTCATTATTATCATCAGCATTATCCACTATATCGTGAAAATGAGAAAAAGTGTACTGGTGTAGATGCACCTCCACAAGATAAGTTAACTAAAGTCAACCGTCCAAAATGGGAGGTTGTATCAAAGGAGGCCACAGCTCTCCTGGTAGAGTCATTTGGACCACGCCTTGTTCTTAGTGGCCACACCCATCATGGTTGCTATTTGATCCATGATGACGGGACACCAGAGCTGACAATACCATCGTTTAGTTGGAGGAATAGAAATAACCCAAGTTTTGTGATGGTGAGTTTGTTGAATTTAAAAGGATGATGATATTGATGCCATAATATAGGGCATGGAATAGTCCCCTTCACAGTTCACCGCGCAATCTTGAAAGGTAGCCATGTCTTTACATCGAAGCAAGACCAACAGTGAGCCTGCAATGATAGAGTCCTTTTTTAACACCTTGGACAATTATTCACCATTGGTACATGGTCTTGCTTCAAAACAAAGCAGGGCTCAAAATAGGAAACAATTATAGCCTGCCAGTCCAGTCAATTTTGCCTGCCTTTTTATTATTTTTATTTTCGATTTGGCAGTTCACCGTTATTTTTGCCTGCCAAACCTTAAGTTTTGCCTGGCTTTTAGCCATTGGCAGGCCACTATTTTGAGCCCTGCAAAGGCGTGGCTACCTTTCAAGATGGTGTAGGGAACCGTGAAGAGGACTACTGTATTGGTGCAATTTCTGTATTTGAAATTACTTCATTGGTACATTTGCGATACAATTTCTACTTTTTATCTTTACCATCTTTACCAAGCTTTTATCCTAAAGCTTTGATGAAAGCTCAGGCTAGTGCAAAAATGGTTATTAAGGGCTAAAAGAATAGGGTTGCAGGTGTCACACATTACAATCATTTTGCAGCAAATGCATGCAGCATGATGCATCACTTACCCCTCAAAGCAACCATGGTGAGGGTGGTATGGTTGTGGTGATGAAAAAGATGAAGGTGACGTTGTTGATGCTGATGATGGTAATGACGATGGTTGTGGTGATGAGAAAGATGATGATGATGTTACTTGCGGTGTTCTGGGTCCTTTGCTCTTCTTACTTTATGTGAACGATCTTCCAGATGTCTCTAGCAATTCAACTGTTGTACTATTTGCTGACGACAGTAAATGCTTTCATATCATTGAATCATCTTCCGACCATGATCTCCTCCAGCTAGATCTGGATGCCATGTGTGACTGGTCGTTGTCCTGGCAACTGAAATTTAATACATCGAAGTCGTTCTTACTCAGGATTTCTCGCAAACGTATTCCTTCAACTCATTCTTACTATCTTAACAACCAGCTTGTCAAAAGTGTCTCAACGCATAACGATCTAGGCGTGATCATGACCTTAAGTGGTTCCCTCACATTGCCAAATGCACCGCCCAAGCAAACTGTATGCTGGGGTTTCTTCGTAGGAACTGCACGCTAATGACAGACACTCGCTGTCGTCGGCTGTTACACCTTGCCCTTGTACGGTCTCACTTATCTTACGGTAGTGAAATCTGGGCACCTGAGGGTTCGTCACGTGACCTATCACTCTTGGAAGGCGTACAACGACGTGCTACAAAGTTTATACTACGGGATTATGACTCTCCCTATGTTCTCCGCCTTAAAAAACTCAAACTGCTATCGATAAGCTTCTGCCTAGGCTCGGTGGTGATGATGGTATGATGGTAATGATGATGTTGGTAATGAGGAAGGTGATGATGAGGATGGTGGTGATGGAGTTGGTGTCAGTGTTGGCAGTGATGCTGATAATAATTGTACCCAAAGATAATGATAACAAGAGTAGGAAGGATGATAATAATAACATCCATGTCTTGTTCTAAACCAGGTCTTTACTTCCTCAATTACTGATCCACAGTACTTTTGTCCATTTTCCAGGCCGTAATAACTCCCAAGAATTTTGTATTATCAAAATGCTTCATACCTCAGGAAAGTACAGTGATAACTATTTACATCTTTGCTGCATTAGTACTGTCACTTGCTAGCTCTTCATGTTGGCTTCATCTCTTTAAATCTCTACCAAGAAAGGTATCTAGGAAATTATCTAAATCTCTAGACAAGAATTATTATAGAGTGCCTGTTGATAATTACTGGTGAATATTGAACAATAATTCACCTCTGCCGCATTGAATATCGGTAAATAGATATTCACCATATTCACGAAGCCTGAGGTGAATAATTATTTTAGTAATTTTTTAGACTTGAATATCAGAGAAAAGACAAAATTCAGGATAAGAAAAGCGTTTTAGTATTATTTCTGCTTTGTCAAACTTTGGTATACCTCATAATTACTGCTCAAGCAGTGAATCTTGTCTCATAATCACTGGTCGCTCTACCAATCACAGCACTCTATATTCAAGTCTAAAATTATACTAAAAATTTTAATTCCAGAGAACAGCCATACCTCATGGCATGAAGGGGATAAAATAAGCGCTTTGGACATTTAGTGGAATTAAGGCGCTATATAAATATAATAATAATTATTATTATTATTATTATTAAAATGGGAACTGGAATTATTTATGTTATTTACATGTACTGGAAAGGGATAGGGAAATAGAATCGACAAAATGGGATGTCCAAATGGGATGTCCAAATGGGATTATACAAAGTTTAGTTTGGATAAGGGGTGGCTTCCCTTTTCAGGATTCTAAAACAAATCCCTCGCCAAGTGTGTGTTGGGGGAAGGGAGATAATAAGTAACATTTAAATGGCTTCCCACTGCCGGTACGACAATACGTAACATTTAAATAGCTTCCCACTACCGGTACGACAATAAGTAACATTTAAATGGCTTCCCACTACCGGTATGACAATAAGTAACATTTAAATGGCTTCCCACTGCCGGTACGACAATAAGTAACATTCAAATGGCTTCCCACTGCCGGTACGACAATAAGTATCATTTAGATGGCTTCCCACTACCGGTACGACAATAAGTATCATTTAAATGGCTTCCCACTACCGGTACGACAATTTATTTAAAAATGGTTTCTCACTGTTATTCTCGTATGATTCACTCAATCAAAATGAAAAGTCACGCTTATAGTATAATATGTGACAAATTTGCTTCAAATTTTCGGAATTCCCGCTTTAGCCGAATTTCTTATATTTTTTCTTATATTTTCTTTCTACTTCGTCATTTTTCTTTCATGTTCAATCAAAAACCCATCCTCATTTACTTCTTTTCATTAAATTTTCTTTCAATTTAAATTCCAAGCTGAAATACAATGAACTTTATTAAATATTGTTTTCATTTTATAATAGTTTCTGGTTCACTTATTTGCTTTATTATATATTTCAGTCTATAGATTAAATTCCATTTTCATTCCATTTTTAGTAGCTCAAAATATTTCGAAAAAGCAGACAGTTCCTTGTGGAAATCTTTTGCATAATCCCTTCTTGGCTTATTCAACCGTCATTAGTCTGATTAGTCCATTAATGCGAGAAATAATATGGTCGGCTTCCAGGGGCAGCTCAGCTGTCAAGCAGTATTTTGTCAGTATCAACTAACTACCGTGTTACTGTTAGTTGTTAGTTTAGCGTTGGCTTCGTTAGTACAATGTTGATCATAATGATTACCATCATTCAAGTTTCTTGTATCATCAAGTACTGAGTTTGTACTCGTGTTAGGAGACAATGTTAGCTGGTTTCCATGGCAATGATGATTACCATCATTCAAGTTTCTTGTATCATCAAGTATTGAGTTTGTACTCGTGTTAGGAGACAATGTTAGCTGGTTTCCATGGCAATGATGATTACCATCGTTCAAGTTTCTTGTATCATCAAGTACTGAGTTTGTACTCGTGTTAGGAGACAATGTTAGCTGGTTTCCATGGCAATGATGATTACCATCATTCAAGTTTCTTGTATCATCAAGTATTGAGTTTGTACTCGTGTTAGGAGACAATGTTAGCTGGTTTCCATGGCAATGATGATTACCATCGTTCAAGTTTCTTGTATCATCAAGTACTGAGTTTGTACTCGTGTTAGGAGACAATGTTAGCTGGTTTCCATGGCAATGATGATTACCATCATTCAAGTTTCTTGTATCATCAAGTATTGAGTTTGTACTCGTGTTAGGAGACAATGTTAGCTGGTTTCCATGGCAATGATGATTACGGCCATCATTCAAGTTTCTTGTATCATCAAGTATTGAGTTTGTACTCGTGTTAGGAGACAATGTTAGCTGGTTTCCATGGCAATGATGATTACCATCATTCAAGTTTCTTGTATCATCAAGTATTGAGTTCGTACTCGTGTTAGGAGACAATGTTAGCTGGTTTCCATGGCAATGATGATTACCATCATTCAAAGTTCTTGTATCGTCAAGTACCGAGTTTGTACTCGTGCTAGGTGTCAATCTCAAGTTGTTTCCATGACAACGATGATTGCCATAGCTCAAGTCTCTTGTATTTTCAATTCCCGAGTTCACACTCGAATTGGATGTCAATCTCAACTTGTTTCCATGGTAGTGATAACTGCATTCGTTGTACGTATTACCATAATACGTCACTGTAACCTCCAGGTTATTATTCCTCCTCTTCCCTGTGCATGACCTACAAATTCCAGTGACAAATCGTACGAACTCTTTCCTGTATTTCTCATGGAACACAGTGTAGACAATAGGATCCGCCGCGCTGTTAGCAAACACACAAATATTAGCCACTACTAGCCAACTACTACAACCAATGAACCTGTTATCTTCAATGAAATCCATCATTAACCAGACAATGTGATTGGGCAACATGCAGATGGCAAAAAGAACCGTCACTGCGATAGATGTACGAAGGACTTTCCGTGTCTCCATTGCATGTTCATTGCGCGTGCATTGATTATACCGTGCAGAGCTTGCCGCCATCTCTAAATAGATCCTCACATAAGCCCAGAAGATGAGAACTAGGGGAATTAGGTATTGTACAATAAAGATGCTGACTGTGTATGTCCTGCGATAGAGGTACGCAGGTTGCGGCCAGTCTTCTTCACACTGGTAAGTCTCTGTATTCACACGGAGAACAAGTCCATAAGGAATCACAAACACAAGCGATGACGCCCATATAACACAAATAACAAGTCGTGTAGCTGGTAGGTTGAGTTGACGTTTCATTGGATGCACGACGGCGCGAAATCTACTCAAACTGATCGCCGCCAGAGTAAAAACCGATGCAAAGGCACACATGGTCTGAAGTGGGAATATGACCATACAAAGTGATTCGTGGAAAGGCCATTTGTAGCTGTTTTCTTGAACAGGAAGGTCAAAAGGGATGCAAATCACAGTGAACGCAAGATCAGCGGCGGCGAGATTCACGAGGAAGTAATTCATCACTGTCTTCATTCCAGCTTTTCTCCACACCACAACACAAACGAAGGAATTCCCAATAAAACTGATAACAAAAATGACGCCATAAAATGCGTATTTTGTCATCCTGAATTCAAAAGTCTCTCCAGAACAAGCAGCGTCTTCTTCAAGTGTTAAATTCAAAAAACTAGTATTTGAAGTGTCCTCCATGACCGACATTAGCGAAGAATTCTGCAACCGCTAGGCCACGGATGAACGTGATGGTCTGCTGTTTTCTTTAGTGTGTGTATATATTTTTTCTAACAGTTTTTTCCCTACTTGAATATGAAACAGGAACACTCCAGGCAACTGCTCTTAACTTTCCATTAAAGGTTTCTTGAGCCCTTTGTTGGCTAACTGTCCATTCCCGAAGGCCTGATGGTTATTTCCCACTCCGTCAGCGTTGGTCCAGATAGATCACCACAAGGAAGCTTTTAACATATCTACCAACCATCTGGATGTGAAGATTCTCTCACAGAAACTCAGCCTATAACGTCCCTAAGGTATCAATAGATTTCAATAACCCATCACTGTGATTACCTCTTTAGCCGTAAGTATCTCGGAGTTTTAGACGAACCTCATTCACCTGCAAGTGCAACGCTGCCAGAGGTCTTGTCGTCGTTTGTTTACACCTCGGTTCTACAGCATTAATACTCACTCATAGAGTTTTTAATAAATCCGATAAATGTTGTTATGTCTGTAGCAATTTCTCTCTCCTATCCAAAACAACGTTTCTTTTCAATAACCTCTCTCCCAACGGCTTTCTTATCTAATTGAAGATTCCAATTTTTGGATTCAATAACTTTTTGGTTGTTGATTTCCCAGGCGAAATGCTCTGACCTCACTCATTAACCGCTGGTTCTCATCGTTCCTAATGAATACACCAATATTAATCTTTAAACAAATCAAGCTTCTAAACTTCTTCTCCTTTGATATCTTGGTTCGCAGTCGCAGCTTCAATAATAGTGTGAAGTTTTCGGCTTTCTGTTCCGTCTAGATCCCAGTCTGAGTCATCTTGCTCGTGTCTTGGCAGTCCGTCTTGGTCAGAATATTATCGAGCCGCTTCCGACAATAATTTCGGCGACTGTTGTTTATATACCTTGGTTCATATTATCTTCATTAAATGAATTCAAAACATTCTCTTAGTCGTGAGGCAAGAATCGACTTACATCACTTAGCGCTTTGATTAGTGTACAGCGGTGATTACTTTCACGTTGAGACTCACCGCCTCGTGACGTCACGGAATGTTACAGCTAGCTAGCACCAAACCTAAAAATAATATCAATAAACGTATAAATTTGACTGATACAAAACGTTCAAACCACTTAAAATCTAAATCAAGAAACCTAAAATACTTCCGTTCAGCGACATGTTTATTCAATCCCATGTCAGGAGATTCTTTTGTCATAGATGTTGTTACGCATGCGCTGTTCACTTGTTACTCTATCGTAAGTGATTTATAATATGTACTAAATATTTGCTTGAAAATGAAACATGTTTTGTATGCTAGGAAATCCTAGTACGTGTTCATTAGTTGTTGCTGTTAAGCTGATTGAATTCTGAAATCAATATTTCAATATTATCTGGAGGCAATCCGTGCTAAATATAAATCAAAAATTGTCATTGGAAGGAACAGATTTTTTATAATATTTTGTTATTATTATCGTGGTTAGAAACCTGCAGAAAAACCTGCAATTTTGATCCCAGAACAAGAAAAACCTTAATCCCTTTTAAGTATAAAAGTGCTTCAAATAATTTGGTTCGTGACTTTTTTGAAAGGGTGATATAAGTATAGACAGAAATACTGAATAAAACAATCTAGTGCTACCCACGTTCGCATCCTGTCTCTTCGATTATCGATAGGATTATCTACATGACAAAAAAGAGCCTTACTCTGCTTTAGCTTTATTTAGTTTCTTTTTTTCAATATTTAGTTCGCTCGTTTGGTTCGTGGGACTTTATTTTCTTCGTTCGTTCCTTACTCCTTTCGTCATTTTTTTTTCTTTCGTCCTTTTTTTTCTTTCTGCTTTATAATCCGAAACTTGGCAACCTTGCCTCGCAGATTTGTTAGGGCTAGGAGCGTCAAATACATCGAGACTCGAATGGCTTCTGCATCCAAGTGTCCCGATCCTCCACTCTGATTGGTCCAACACGGAAGCCATTTAAGAGCTTCAATACCTCAGGTATCCAACTCCTACCATATCTACTCCTGTATCCAACCTCAAATGAGCAATTACTGTTTTACTTAAGTTTTATGGAAGCGTTTGATTATAATCAATATTTCCACATGATTAAAAGGTTATTTTCAAAACAAAGCAAATTGATCGCACCGACATATGATATTCCGTCAAACTTCATTACAATATTTCCATAAATTTAATGAAAATGACACAAAAATGTCAAACAAGATTGGCGAAAGGTTCTGGGGTAAACAGACGTATTTCTACATTTTAATTTCCTTTTTCAATAACTGGCATATTTTGATTTCTTCAAACAACCAAGATTTCTCTTAAATAATTTTCTTCGCAATTCTTCGAATATTTTTTCTTTTTCCAGTAAAAACGTTTTTTTTTTTTTTTTTCTGGTGAAAAATTGAAAATTTGTGACACAACAAACGAAACTTTCTCTTTTATGATTTAATTTTCATCTTAGTCATTTCCCGTCATTCTGCGAATAAATTTTATGCCACACATTTGGCGTTAGACTCCAATCGTCCTTTCAAACTGTATTTTTTCATCTTTTTATGAATTATTCCTTAATTACATGCTTTCAAAGTAACTCTTCTTTATCTACTTCCTCTTTTCTGACGTTCTAACCTTATATTTTATATCTTTTCCTCCTGTGTAGGAGTTTCATTACTACCCGCTTCCATCTTTGCTTGTCGTATAATATAACTCTCTCTCTCTGTCCCGTGTTTGGCGCCGTTAATGTTCGTCAAGATGAAAAATTTAGGTTTCGTGTTGCACAATACTTTTTCACCTAGAATATTCCTTATTTACAGTTTATTATGTTACTAGAATTCAGTACATGAATAAGAGGTAAACCCTTGAAAAGAAATACGAATTAGCACAGCAAATGTCGTCCTTGCTTTCACGTTGCAGCACGAAAAATAGTTGACGGGGCTGTTTATTACAAAGATTTTTGCTCCAAGCGTCTTTTACTTAAGATTTGCTTAAAGCGCTTATGAGAAACACGAAGAAAGGACTTAAGTTAAATAACACTAAGCTATATACTTAGAGGATGTGAAAATGTAACAAAAATGGATGCTTTTCTGTGCTTAAGAGAGAACTAGACGTGCATTAAACTAAGTAAAGTCAACCTTTGTTAAAAGCTATGACAACGAAGAGCAACTTAGTCTACCAGAGGATAGAGTCACTAAGCATACATACATACCATCACGTTTGCGGATCAGATATAAACAGTGATAACAAGCACGTTTATTTATTTAGAAAGGATTTTGCGCAGATTCTTCACACTCTCACGCGACCATGTGCTAGTTCTAATTATATGTCAGTGATTTGTGTGGGTTTTTTCTTTCCTTCCATCTCTGCTCCCTTAATTCTTTCTTTCCTACTTTCCTTCCTTCTTTCCTTTCTCAGTTCTTTCTTCCTTTTAATTCATTATTTTTCTTTCTTTCCTTTCTTCCTTTTTTCTCGATATCTTTCCTTTTCATGATCAATTGACTCGGCCAGTCCGTGTGGCTGCAACATATCCAAATACATCTATCATTCTATTGCAAACATCCTCCTTAAAAACAACAGACACTGAGTACTAACAAACTAGCAGATACTGCTCAAAACTGTACGAGATTCGTGAGAAACGTTTAGTCAAAACAGACGTGGAAGATTCCAGATGCTGAGTTCCTTAGATAAAACAATCTAAAAACGGCTCGAGTTGTTTGGCTGTCAGTGTGTTAGTGATCTAGACTGGACCGAAAGGCTATTTCCGTTCTATTCCGAAGTCTTTTGTTCTTGTTGCAAGCTATAAACGCACGGCAGACAGCTGAAAGTTTGGAGTCTAATATAGTATCTAAAAATCTAGTTCTAAACGCATCCAAATCAGTTGTAATCGAAAAGCACTGATTTTAAAAACCTCCATTGAGTATCGAATCCTGAAACAACTTCTGGGTTGTTCTAATAGGGCACTTTTAAATCACAGATCGGCCTGTAATTTACTTTTCTTGCGTTTCGTGGAGAGTGGAAAACCGGTGAACCTGGAGAAAAACCCTTGAATCAAGGGAGTCTGACCTAACAAACTCTACTCGCATGTCAGTGTGATGCCAAGTCCAGCTAGGAAACAAACCCGAGACCCCAGAGGTGAGAGACAAGTGGACTACTGCTACACCAATCTTGATTCTCAAAACACGTAAACTAAAACTCAATTTTCCCAATTTAATATAAACCAGGAGAAGCGGTTAAAATATTAGAAATTCGATGCTGTTTTTGTATTAGAATATAAGTGTAGATGTAACGATTTGATTAGCTAGTGACGTCAATGTTTTGAAAAGATCAAAAATAAATGAAAAATGTTTGGGTGTTTGTGCAAAACAAGAAATGCCGCAAAATACGCCTGTAATAATATCATATATCTTATTGCTTTGAACTAATTTTCATTTAAAGCACCGAGCACTGAATTATATACACTGAATATTTGGAGATCAAAGGTAGAGTCCGATACTTGCACTCACCAATTTTGGGTTTCAACAAGTTGGACGATACAAATTTCACTCCCACCCCCCCCCCCCCCCCCCCATTTTCGATCAAAACTCCGTGTTTTAAGGGCAACTCTAGTCTGACTCACTCAGATTCGAGAGATATAGACGCTTTTAATCTTCAGATGCGATAGGATAATCATTCCCATGTTTATCTGTAGTAAATCAGCTTTTTTTGCGATAGGACGTCTGGTTGGTTTGCAGCTCTTCTTATCAGCGATATTTGTGCACAGCGGATGCCGCTTGTGTGGATCTAATCGATCAAGAAATACCGACTTATCTTGTTAAATAGTTTCATGATTCATTACAGCAGGTTTATGACTCTTTGCTTCCGGTTTTTCTATTTACTCTGACTTTGACTGGAAAAAACGATTTGCACAATCTTCTTTGGTAGATACGCACAGCAACATAGCTTCCGGCTATAACCTACATATTTTCCCCCTCCGCAAAACGTAACATGCTGAATTCAAATTCGTTCTGCGATTTAGCTGAGTGCTGACTTTGATCAGCCCACAGGTTGTATTAGTGTGCCTATCTATCTGTGAGTTAGTGGTGCCCTGACTTAGATTAGCCGTGCCATTACTTAGATCAGGGCAGAGGTTGTTTCAGGGCTCGATCTGTAAGTTAGCCGTGCTCTGACTTTTATCAGCTCAGAGGTTCTATCAGGGTTCCATCTGTGAGTTAGTCATGCCCTGACTTAGATCAGCCCAGAGGTTGTTTCAGGGTTCCATCTGTGAGTTAGTCATGCCTTGACTTAGATCAGCCCAGTGGTTGTTTCATGGTTCCATCTGTGAGTTAGTCATGCCTTGACTTAGATCAACCCAGAGGTTGTTTCAGGGTTTCATCTGTGAGTTAGTCATGCCTTGACTTTGTTCAGCTCAATCTGTGAGATAGGCGTGCCCTCACTTAAATCACCCCCAGAAGTTGTTTCAGGGTTCTATAAAATCGGTTTTGGACTTGTTTTGTTTGGTACTTTAGCATAGTACGTTCAATATTTGGTTTCTCCTCATGGATTAGCTCATTGGCACGACAACTTCTTGGATCACCGACTCAATACAAAGGAAAGTGGAAGGTTTTTCATTCTCTCTTTCGTCCCAAGGAAAGAATGCCTCAAAAGAAAACCTTTCTTCCTAGTTTCCTTCATTAGGTTTAGATCGTTATTTTTTACATTCTCATTTTTTAAAATCCATAGTTTATAGCTTCCTCCAAAAGAACGTTTTCCGCGAATATGATTTTGAAAGCTTGAAGGTCCATTAATTGCACTAATGTCTTCTCCCATAGTATTTTTTTACGACGAAGGACTAGCGTCCGAAACGTCAGTAAGTGATCTTTCTTATTTTTTATGGTGTAAAATTTACCTTTTTATTACACCTGTAGTATTTGTTTAGTTTATTCTGCAGTAGGAGTACTTAATTTTGTTGCTCAGTATTTTGCCGTGCTGAATCTGTCTTTCTTTTTCCACGCGACTCTAAATAAACTATTAATTTAGACAAACTACAGATATTAATACCACTGAAACGACCGACCCCTGCTTCACCGTTTTATGACTTGGTCAATCGGGGTATTCTCACCACAGGCAGTCCAATTTAATTAGAAACTTAATTATAACATTTTAGAAATAATCACCCTTACTGTTAAAGAAAAATAATATTGTCATGAAATGACTGAGGCTGGATTTAATGAAAATTTCTGGGGTTGTTTGTTTTGTTGCGTAGGTAGGACACAGGTGTACGCCATCGAGAAACGTCTGCGCATGAGTATTTGTAGACGCGTCTGTTTTCCCGCCAAAACTGATTTCATCAGGTCAACGATTTTATTCGTTTTTCTCATCGACAAGAACAAATATTTACTTTTTTCAAACGATTAGTTTAACAACTTTTAAAAGTTAAACACGAAGTTATCGTAACTATTATCAGAATTTATTTATTTATCAGAATTTATCTATTAGAATTTATTTTATCACATGTAGACTTTTTCCCTCCAGCTTCTCGAGGAGGCTTTCAGACAAAGTAAAGATTGAGCCTTAACTAGGACAGATTTCATCTGAATGCCAAATGAATAGAAACATGAACATTTGGAAAACTGAAATATTTCTTTTAAGGGAATCATTTGTCTCAAGAGAAACGCCATTGAAAATGTATCTGATGAGATGTTGAATTTAGTAGATACTACCCTGTGATATTGAGATTTGGAGGACCCCTTGACTTTAGTAAAGGTAATTGACTGGGTTTTTTTGGGGGTTTTTTTTTTTTTTTTTTGGTCTTGCGAAGGACTACAGCTACGGACATACGGTGCAACATTGCGCGCAACTTTACTTGCAATCGATGTCGCGAGCCATGTTAGATGATGCGAATTGTTGCACGAAATGCAACAAAAAAATCGTGCATCTTATTGCGTTGCAAGTTGCAGAACGATATTGATCGTTTTACCACTCCGCAAGCAACTTGTCGCCAAGAAAAATCAATGTTGCAAGTTGTGGTTGCTTTAAGTGCTTCTACTTTTTGCAACAAATGTTTGCAGCTTGCAACATCGCTTTTTGTTTCGTGACATGGTTTAATTGAGAAAAATTGGTTAATTGGTTGTTTTGTCATTCCAAGCAACAAGGTCTACACGCAACAATTATATGTAAACACACCAAATACTACCAACGATAATAATTACTAATGATTCTCAGGACATGAAAGAAAGGGTGAGATTCCTTGTTAATGAACAAAAGGTTAACTTATTTTGACAAAAGAGATCGAAAAATAAACGATCATTTCAATAACAATGCATTTGAATCGGAATGGCCTGGTGGTGAGTTGTGTTGAATGGGTCATTATGTAAGGTAATTAAAAAGACCCCCCTCTAGGGCTAATGTTGATGTCGAATCACAATGACTCTCTTCGCTTGTTATGTGCAATATTTCTTTTAGAGGTTATTAGTGTAAATATGTTGTTCAACTGAAGTACTGTGCTGTGTATACAAGAAAAGTATTTGCTAAGCGAAAATTCGTGATTACCTTATCTTTGCTTTTAAAAATGCATTTGACGACTTTCTTGGATTGCGAGAGTCGGTAGATTATCTACAGGAAGAAGCACTATCCCTAGAGACTAGTCTACTATCCCGTATCCCGAGGGACTAGTCTACTATCCTGTATCCCGAGGGACTAGTCCACTATCCCATATCTCGAGGGACTAGTCTACTATCCCGTATCCCGAGGGACTAGTCTACTATCCCGTATCCCGAGGGACTAGTCCACTATCCCGTATCTCGAGGGACTAGTCTACTATCCCGTATCCCGAGGGAATAGTCTACTATCCCGTATCCCGAGGGACTAGTCCACTATCCCGTATCTCGAGGGACTAGTCTACTATCCCGTATCCCGAGGGAATAGTCTACTATCCCGTATCCCGAGGGACTAGTCTACTATCCCGTATCTCGAGGGAATAGTCTATCACTGGATTATCTTCATCCTCACCATCTTTATCAACTCAGTAAGGTATAAACTATAAAACAATAATTAATACATATATAATATATAATATGAAATAAAATTAAGATATGTACGATATCATAAATAAGGACATTATTAAATGTGGCACCTCCACATGGAAGATCCTATCAATGGACTCCCACCCTTGTCATTAATTCCATAGGATACGACAGTCAATAGCAACCACTAGTAATAGTTATGTTTTAACAAGCTTCAAAAGGGCGGTAACTTATTGCGTGACGTTGGTATCTTGGGTGGCAAAAGTCCTCAAGGAAATCCCATTTCTATTTCTATTCGTGTTTGTTATTACTGTGATGCAGATATTTCAAAAAGGTTGAAGGTTTTGTTGCTTGTTGCATGTTACATGTTGCTTACAAAGATTGAAATGTATTGTATTCCTATGCAAATAATGTCAGCACAGAAGAAAATATGTTGGAAAAACCTGCAGACAAAGTTTGGGAAAATTCTAACATAGGGATAGGGATTCTATTCCTTGAAAAAATCCTAATCCCAATTCAGTTGATCATGTGTTAGTTTTCCAACACAAGCGAAAAAAAACTATCAAGCAGATAGTCCTTTACTGATCCCTTCCCTTAAGAGCTATCTCGTGTTTTTACGAGGAAAAAAAGGACGGATGAAAGAACAATTGAAAAGAAAGAAAAAAGAGGAAAAGAGAAGGCGAGAGAAAGAGGAGGAAAGGGAAAAAAGCGTATTTTCTTGTTTGTATAAAGAAAAGAGAAAAAACGGAGGAAAGGAAAGAAAAAACGAAAGATATGAGTGACGAGAGAGAGAGAGAGAGAGAGAAAGAGAGAGAGAGAGAGAGAGAGAGAGAGAGAGAGAGAGAGAGAGAGGAAAAGAAAAGAAAAGAAAAGAAAAGAGAGAATGAAAGAGCTAGAAAGAATAAGACAACGATGTCGTGAGTAGGCTTTCGTGTATTCATTTACCATCCATCAAAACAAGCCTAATCTGTCATCAACACACCTTCAACTCATCCTTATTTAGCACTTAATCATTAATATAATAAAGAGTGTTATGAAAAAGGGTAAGTGTTACGATTACTAGTATGAAGTACACAACCTCAAGGGAGCAATCCAGACACTTCAATCAAACTGAAAACCAGCCTTGTTAAACTTATTTGATTTGACCATTAACTTTCTTCTACTTATCGCAAAATAGAAATTTGTTAGTTGAACTTGCTTCTCTCTTCTAGCAGTCTATTTAAGTATTATACCCTATTTTCTTCTCAAAAAAAGCGGTAAATTTCTGCAAAAAATGATTGTGATTTACTCTTTTACATCATACTTCAGTAATAATTTTTCCATTTCCAAACATTTTTTGTTTCATACATGTATACATTTCATACATTTCTTTTTCGAATCTTTTTTAAGTCATTTTTAGTATAATTATTTTCTGAAATTTTCGACAAAAATAGCAGTGTTTTGGATTGAGAGTGAGAAAGTTTTTGAAGAAAATGTTGAGCTGGGATATGTATATCGTGATGTTTACTATCTTCAGCTAAAATGTTCTTCGTGCTTAATAGACTTTATCGAGAAATTTATTGTTGCTCGCTCCAGGGGAGATGGAGGATGACACGTCTTCAAGACGCTTCTGTGATCACCTGATGTGAAAAAAGAAGTGGGGAAAAAATATTAATAGATGAAAACAACGGGGTAGAAATGAATAGGAAGAGGGTAATGAAATATTCAAAAAAAAAAAAAAAAAAAAAAAAAGAAAGGAAGGAAGGAAATATGGAATGCAAACAAAGGAATAAGCCTAGAATTCAATATTTTTCAAAAGGATAATGGATGGAAGGATAAATAACAGCTGGAAAAGCTAGAGAAAATTAGCAATGGAAGTGATTTACATAGAGGTAAGTGCATGAGTAGAACTGAGCTATCAGTTCTGCATCTTTAATTGTATTATTTGATATTATTTTCAAAAATTAAGATAAAACGATGCACTTCATTTTGTGTTGAAAGCACTTGAACCACACTTGATAGATTGATAACTGAAATAATAAACCGCGCTTAATGATGGAAGCCTGTTAACTGCAGTGAGACTGAGATGCCCGTGGAAATGCAGTTAAAGAAACCGCTGTTCTTATTAATGTAGAAATAGAAACCAAAACTGAACTGCAGCGCTTTGTAGGGTGAACGAAGCCCATAAACTGCATTTGACGTAACGAGGAAACCCATAAACTGCGCTTGATGCAGTGGTGAAAACCTATTGACTGACTTCAACTGATTGGGAGTGATAGAAACCTACAAACCGCACTTGCTGCAGTATATTGCACTTAATCCAGTGATGGAAGCCAGTAAACTGTATGTGCTTAATGCAGTGTGGAAAACCTATAAACTGCACTTGATGCAGTCAGATATAGAAAAGCCTTTAAACTGCACTTGATGCAGTCAGATATAGAAAACCCTTTAAACTACACTTGATGCAGTAAGATATAGAAAAGCCTTTAAACTGCACTTGATGCAGTCAGATATAGAAAAACCTTTAAACTGCACCTGATGAAGTGTTAATCCATAAACTGCACTCACTCCATGCATGCAGTCGGTCATAGAAACCTATAAACTGTTGATGCACTGATAGAAACCTATAAACAGCACTTATAAATGTAACAGGCTCATCGCATGAGCTTTGATTACTGCATTGAATTTGTTAGAGGTCTTCAATCGTAAACTGCAGTTGGTGCTTTGATAGGGAAACCCAAAACTGTAATACATACATTCATGACTGGAATTCCATGAACTGTGATTAGCGTATTCACAAAAAACTGCATGAAGTCTTCTCGATAAAGTGGTGGATCTTCATTTTATTGGTTAATGACAACCTAAACATTCCCATTGTTACAAAAGTGTATAATGAATTAATATTAGTACAGAACTCAGTGATAGTTTCCTCTGAGTTCAGCGCAGTGTGTTTTCGCTTATGCAGATAATGAAAATAGTGAAGTTTCCATTTATTCTTGAAGGCAAATAGAACACACAGAATGTCAAAAGAAAAACATGAACCTACGCTAACACTGAGCCTGTCGGTTCTATATAGATTAGTTGATAATAGTTTCACTTGTCAAATGTAAATTGTGGATGCTAAATCAGGGTCCATGTTGGAATCACTCTGACGCACTCAGTATCTCAGATTCATACTTTTTTGATTATATTGAAGAGGAATAGCCTGACTGAGAATGGGCCATTTGTATAGGAATGATGGATAGAATTGATGTAAACTAGCCCCCGCACTATCTAATCCATTTTGTTGTGCATTTTTTAAAGGCAACTTAGCCATATTGACCATGATGAACGCCCGTAATTCCTCAGTCTACGACTCTCCCAAGAAGCCGTGGCACCCCCCTCCCCCCCCTCTCTCTCTCTCCCTCTCTCCCTCCCTCCCTCTCTCTCTCTCTCTCTCTCTCTCTCTCTCTCTCTCTCTCTCTCTTACTCTTTCTCCATCAGTGCTCTGAAGGGTATTTCAAGCCAGAGATTCACGCTGGAATTAGAGAAAAGGGTTACTGAATGAACTAAGAATGAGACTGGATCTCTTGCCCTGCTACCAACGTACTTGCAACATTTATATTCCTGAATGTATAACGCTGAAGAAACTAATAATCAACGGCGCATTTATAGGAAAAATGAAGCAGTTACTTGTAATCAATGTATAATAATTTTTAGAGTAAGTTCGTGAGATTATATGATAATATTCCTAACTCGTATTTACATGTAAATGAGTCATCCTTCGGACGCTTGTTAGTTCAACTTCGTTGCTTGGAATCGAATTCCTTCCGCGAGGAGCTTGATGAGAAAACAACCGTTGGAGAGCAACTTTCAGTTCTTTGTTATGCATAGTCAAAAGAATTGGGTTTCCAGCCGAATTGATAAACATCAAACCAAGGAATATCCTCATGAGTATCGGAGGAACTCCTTCTGAAAGTAAGAACTTGTGAATTGTCAAAACTGTGAAGAAAGGAAGCCAGCAGAATAACCAAAACCCTATCAAAATAGTAACCATTCTTCCTGCTTTTTTTTCTTTATAAGTTGAAATTCTCACTTTGGGATTCATTGTTTTAGCGGCACCAGGGAGCGGGTTGTTTTCAGCTTCAGCCACGGCACATCGTTGGGACAGTTCCATTGCAGCAATTTGCCGGGCTTGGTTCTTTGCAATACGATAGATACGACAATACGCAATCAAAATGATCAAGGCTGGTATAACGAACCAGAATACCCATTCAGCTGCCATGTACGCGATTTCATTGACCAAATGTTCTTCTGATGGAGTTGTACTGAAGCATACAACATCTACTGGCCGCCATATTAGAGGCGGAAGTGCAAGACAAAACGCTGCCAGCCACAGAAGTAACAAAATCATAGCAGATCTCCTTGAAGTTACATACTGGCTGTAATGAAGTGGATAGCTGATAGCGATATAACGATTGATTGTCATCGCTGTTAAGTTAAAAACCGATGCTGATCCAAACAATACTCCACAAAGAAGAATGAAGTAACAAATAGAGAAATGTGGTGGTTTATAATTTGGGACGAGTTTTCCAATCCCTTGATAAAGGATGTCTGTACAAGCCATGCAGAAGTCGGATAACGAGAGACTAGCGATGAATAAGTTTCTCAAAGCACGCAGACTTCGATTTCGATAAATCACATAGAATATCAAGCTATTTCCAATAATAGCAATAACCGCTAGAACAACTATAAAAACTCCTTCTACAATATCTACGAGTCTACCGTCGTCTTTACTGTCTCCGTTAAACGATGAATTTGATGCATTTGTCATACTGACGACTGTCAACGAACATTCAGTATCTTGTCCTTGAATTCACATTTTTTCATTCTAATCTTTAGTTCTTGTGTCGTCTCTTTTATACAGCATGCGAGTCCCCCGATAAAAATATTTGAATTACAAATAGTTGAATATCAGAAAACAATCAAGAGGATGTTATATTCACTTTGCAGATGTTATTCAATAAACTCTGCAGGGAGGGATAAAATTTTTCGAAAAGAAAATATCACAATATACAGCTTCTTGTTGACTGTTGTCGCTGTGTGATGCTTATTGCTCGGAACATAGTAGGCTACAAGACAATTGGGTTGTTATCAAAACTGATGATGACGCCACAGCGAGTTTCTCATTAAAATTGAAATATGTATTAAAACTCAACGCATCTTGCAGTTCAACCAATCGCGACCGGAACCAAAATATACCACTTGAAATGATTCGTGAAGTATTAATTTTCACAGCTGCCAACTCTAGATTTGAATTCAAAAGGAAATTGACTTTGGGGAGAAAATATGAATATAAACATGTTATCCTTAGCAGTGCGAGTAGACGAAAATCTCTCAAAATAATCGAGCGATCAAAGATTTAAAAAATCGCTGGCGGGAACTGATCACGTGCTGGAGTTCAGAGCTCATTAGTTTTTGGCGAGTTTTTTTTTAATGAATTCAATAATTTGAATTATGAGCTTGAAATGACCAAGAATGAAAACAAATCAATATTGTTTTTTCATTTGTCCGGCATAAGATATTTAAAACTTGCAGGAGGAAATATTTATCAAAGGAGGACAAGATGCTGAAAGTTCATCTTCTTTCGTCCATTATCCATCAGTGACTGTAAAAGACTAAATGAGTAAAAAAATCTATTTAGTCGTAGATTAAGGAGTTTTGAATAGGCATATATGCCACAAAGTACGAGGCGAGAGTCGTAATATATATATATTAATGAGGTCACTGAAAACTCTGATTAAAAACTCTGGTTAAACAAAACTGAATAACGGAGTTGGTAGAAAAGAAGATGATGATTAGGAAGATGAAGAGATGATAGTGAAGAACTGAGAAGAAGAAAAAGAAGAAGAATAAAAGAAAAATATAGAAGGAGAAGAACAAAAAGAAGAAGAAAAATAAGAATAAGACGAATTTAGATGAGGAATAATAATAATAATGATAAGAAGAAAAAGATGATAAAAAAATGTAACAATGAAAATAATACTGATATGGTAGTGGTGATGAATGATGAAGAAGGAGACGAATTAGAAGAAGGAGAATTGAAAAAGAGAGAAGTAGCTAAAATAAATTTCACTCAAACTTCACAATGAAAATGTACCCTGCCTGGGCACGTTTACTAAAGAAATCAAAACAGAAAATCTAAAAATATCTACTGACAAACATATCAAAATACTATCAGTCGAACAAATAACTTGTTTAATCTTTAACATACTCGAATGGTTCTTTGAAGTCTCCAATTGCACAGGTTAATTACGAGGAGAGAAAAAAAAAAACACAATTCAAGGCTTAGGCTCAGGTCAAACGATGAACGTCACATGAGCCAAACGCATTGGAATCAATGGACAATAAGGCGGTCTTCTTTGATGTCATTAGGTTCGGCTCATGTGTTCATAAAGTTGCGGCGACGTTTGACCTTAGTCAGAAGTCTATAACATAGTTGTCATGGGACTTCTGCATGCTTTAGTCTTATCAACGGACTGTTATGCTTCAGATTTGATCCTATCCAGTAACCAGATGAGCGCTCTAATAATGATTAATCTTGTATTAAACAGCAATATTGAAAGAAATTTAGATTTAGGATTTCAGATTCCTCATTATTTATTTCAAACTTTAGAAATATATATTTAGTGGGGTGGGGTGGGGATTGGATTTTAGTAATTCTCAAACACCCCCTCCCACTCCCCCACAAATAGTTTTTTGTCACTTATGTGGTCGCCGGTACTAGCACAGGTATCCCAAGCTGCGTTTCTGTGGTATCATATCAGACTTATAAGGCAATGTATGGCGATCCTTAGAAAAAAAATAAAATTCAATAAATCCTACAAATAAATGTTCTAACTTATGTCTCGTGTTTTGCTTTGAGTCTCTGTGAAGTTTCAAGTCATTTACATCAATATTGAGAGAGAATCGTGGTGGAGTATCTCGTCAGTCTTATAGCCCAGTATTCCATTCCCCAATGCCAGTATTCCATTCTCTAATGCCAGTATTCCATTCTCTAATGCCAGTATTCCACGTGTATTCCAAAATCCGCTTTCCTTCAATTCACTTCCGGTCCTTCCCAGGTTCTTCCGGTGCACGTGAACCCATCATGCCTTACGGTCATCACATGTACAGGAACAACATGGTGGACGGGAAAAAGGTGTGAAAATGTGGGCAAAATGTCGCTGTTTGAACGGTAAGAACCTATCAAAAGTATTATATTACAAGGCAGTGAGTTAAAATAGATGTATTTGAATACCTTAGTGTAATTAGTTTTGTGTTTTTCGGTTATTTTTGGTTCAGTTGAGAAACTTGTTTTGCACGGTGTTTTGCGCCTTTGCACGTGTCCAAAACAAGACCTTTTTTCTATGTTTTATCGACCTCGACTGAGCTTTTTCATCTTTTTATCATTCTGAAACCTATATTTTCCATAGAAAGCAACTTATGTTGCCTTTCTCAATTGTTTCTGATACAAAAATTTTCCTGGGCGCAAACCCTGTCTTTGGCTCTCCTCTCCTCCCCTCCCCTCCCCTCCCCGATACTGTAGGAAAAATGATGGTGACTTTTTGGTGACTAACTTTATTGAAAGACGTATACTGTCTATGCACATATTCAAGAAGATGCAATAAAAAATGATATTTAATCAGCTGTATGCTTATTCATTTGATGTTCTTCTCTTCAGAAAATGCTTAACAATGGTGGAGAACAACATTGAAAGGTACTTGGGGAGCACTAAGCAATTAAAATTGAGCAGATTTCATATGAGTAAAAAATAATGGCACATACATTATCACTATCATAGAAGCGCTAACTGTGAGGTTTACAGCTAGTACAGAATTTATACGTTCTTACACACATAAATACAAAAACTGAAAATGGATTAAATTTTTTTTGATGCATCCAAAGACTCACTCTATGTGTACTTGGGTGTATGAAAACTTTGAAAATTTTGGCCCAACAGCAAAGTAATTGGACATCCAGAAACCTTGCTTGCAAAAATCCAAGTGCATTCCATGAATACTCATGCACAGCTCTTACTATCATGGGATAGTCCAGCACCATGTTTTTCACTGCCATATGAAATTTGCTATTAACAACAATGATAATAGTTTCCTATTGGTAGTAATTGTGGTACAAGTTCTATGTAACATTGTGACAATTGTATTTGTGGTACTATCACTAAGAATGCATCACAGGTCGGCACAATGCTGGTTTACATAACAGTATTTATTCATAAGTTTCCCAGAACCATACAACAGGGTCACTTGCATAGATTTTAATCCAGCCAAAAACCCTCAAAAACATTTGGAAAAAAGTTTGCAAGTTTGCTAGAATGATACAAGAGGTTTGTTTGCAACTACCATACAAGCAGATTGTTTGCATGAAAAAAAATTCAACAGGTTCCCATAAGGATACAAGACAGTGGATTGCAAAGATAGGGTTCACTCAGTCATGGAATACAGTAGTCAGTGACTTCAGAATTTTTTTTAGGGAATACACTGTAGTCAGGGAATTTTGATTTTGGTCAATGAATTTTCACAATTTACTTGAAAGTCAGTAAAAGACAGGGGATTTTGGTCTGCTTTCACTAAATTGTTTTAACTTTGGAGTTCTTATTTGGGCTTCCTTTGGATGAACTAACATATAAATCATAATTTTTTCATAAAATAAGTGCTAAGTGTGGTCAGGGAAAACGTTTTACTTTGGTCATGGAAAAGTCAGGGAATTTTATTTTTGCAGACGAGTGGGAACCCTGAATAATGTACTTGGATATTTTTTGAAAATGTCCCAGCGTCATCGTCCTAGCCTTGCCATCCTCAAGGCTCATCGATGCATAAGGTCTCTAGCTCCATATTCAGCATCCTGGTCTAGTCTGCTGTTGTTTTTGTCATGTAGATTATGGTAAATTAATGTTATGCATGTCTTTTCTAGTCATGATAACCAATGCTACATGTACAAGATGCAGTGATGTACGTGGAGGAGTTACCATGATGACCATGACATGTAGGAAAGAATAGTGAAAAGATGGAATACCAAGGACTTATTTACAGCATACCACTGGTTTACAGTACTCTACTTTACAGTGACAATACAAATAACCCTTTAAAGTAAGTTCATTGGTACATTAGAATAGATAGGAAGAACAATTTGCATTCTCTTTGTTAAACTTGAACAGGAGAGTCAATAGACCTTTTTCTCATGGTGTGCACACAAACATTCAAAGATAATGATTCTACCGAGAAAGCAATTAATAAAATCTTGAAATAAAGAGTTAAATAAGAAGACAATTGTATTATAAATCCTGCTTTATGATTGGTTGACTGCTCATGGATTTGTAGCCAATTTGAGTGTCAAACCCAATATGTCATTTGCATAGTGTCAAACCCAATATGTCATTTGCATAGTGTCAAGTACATGTGCTTTTATTATTATATGCAGCAGTATTTACATATATTGTAAAAGAAAAAGAAAAAGAAAACAAAAACAACACTCATATGGCATCACCCCCACATCTTGTTCGGCATTATTTGACATTTTTTCTGCATAATCCAGGAAACAGTAATGCATATTTTGAATTTTTTTTTCTGCATCCAGTCATCTTTTTTTAATTCCAGTAATTTAATTCCAGTAATTTAATTCCAGTAATTTTTTGTATTACTTTGGGCTGCTAGTTTCAAAAGAAAGAAAGATATAGATGAGTGTGCACACCTGAGCAAAAGGTCAATTTATTGGAGAATTATACCATGACACCCTACCATATAGGGTATTATAACCCAACGATGAATTTTAATTATTTTGACTGTGAAAAAAGAAGTTCATAAGACAAGCAATCCTGTCCACATTCTCATACTACTTTCTGATTTTAAAAATGGAATGAGTAGGGAAAGAAGGAGGGAATACATTGCATATATAGAATCCATTGTGTTTGTAGTGATTGAATTCATTGTTGATACCAAAAGAATACCCAGGTAAGTACTGTACTTGGCTTTTTTAATAGCAGACAAACATATACAAGATGGATTTATAGGTTTGTAGGTAAGCACTCCTTTTCCAAAGACAAAAGTTTGGGATCTTGAAGTTAACTGTTGCAAGTTTATCTATAGCTACTTCATAGACACGTATATTTTAAGAAATAAGACTACAATTTTGAAACAAGACGTGTTTCAGCAGCACGTACTGCCATCTTCAGTCCTATGTAAACTGCATGCCAGTAGGCTCTAAACTTAAGCAAAACTATATTACCTGTCCAGTAATTTTCTTTCTGTGATTTAAAAAAATGAAATGAGTGGATATATTTTGTGTCAGTGCACATGACATATTAACTTAATGCACATGACATACTTCTATTATCGTTGGAGATTCAATGTCAATTTTACTACAGTTTAAGAAACATAGATAGTGCTTTGAGACTAATTCTGTATTATTGCTTTAACAATAACTTCAGATTTGGGGAAAAAATATTAGAATTATATAAGAACATACATTATTAGGTAATATTGTAGAATAGCCCCCCACTGACCTGTCGGCTGACAGCTGATGGTTTGATGGCCAATCCATAATCAAACAACACCTAATCAACAAATTGCCAACAGGTTTAAACAACAAATTGTCAGTTTTTACTGCAAAATAATGGACCATCCTGCTACACTAGGATTCTTTTGTCTTTAGATCATAAAACTATTGATTACGTTATTGAAATATAAGTGAAACATTAGCCACAACAGATCTGTTGAACTAGAGACTGTTATATATTGAAGATTAGCCTGTAACTATTGAACCAGATTGAAGAGACAACAGATCTATTGAACTAGAGACTGTTATATATTGAAGATTAGCTTGCGACTATTGAACCAGATTGAAGAGACAACAGATATATTGAACGGTAGCCAGTTGTTTCGATACGTGTCAGTTTCGATACAACCAGTTTCGATACACATTAGTAGTGGTTTCGATACACATTAGTAGTGGTTTCGATACACATGGTATAGCTGATTCGGGACATATATTTTTTCAAGTCATATCATACTATATATATACTATATAAGTTATAAAGGTGTTTTGTGATAATTTAAGGAAAAATTCCGCGATGTATGAAGATAATCATCAAGTAAAACACCACTCTATTATTATCGTATCTAAACAACTCACGATCAACCCCGAGATCCGTTACGTTTTCAATGCATTTATTAACGAAAAATCTCTTAAATAAAACCTTGGAATTATATCAAAAACATTATATGGATGCATTTGAAGTTCTACAATGATGCTAAGAGAGTTTTGGTCGATCAAAATCTTTCACCGCTATGAGCTACCAACTTTCAACTTATCGCGTCACTCGAAAGATGCTAAGGAAACTCGTATCGAAACAACTCAAGCTAAAGATTTCTTTTTCAAGTGATTAAGGAATTGGCAAAAATGTCTTTTTTCCCCTTCAAATAAAGACTCCTTTACATGTAATACTTGTGTTTACGAACGATGTTTTGATTTTACGAACGGCAAGTTTTGAAATGAGCATGAAACTGGTTCGGATGCTAGGCAGTCAGTCAAGTAAAGTGACACCTCGTTGTAACGTCGCGTCAACACATCACGCTCGTATTTCAAGTTTACGGACTCAGTTCACGATTTATTTGAGAGGCAAATCGCAGAATAAAAAGAAACTTCCATCATATGAGAGCTTATATGATCTTTTGATTATGTATCCGAGATGTTTATTAACTGAAGAAACTGAAGAAAGCGAACACCAAAGTTGATCAGAGTCTTGTATCGCCGGAATTGTATCGAAATAACTCTACCCCGAGATCTACATTTTGAATGCATTTATTGTCACACAAAAACCTCGTAAACCATACTTTTGACTTCAAAGAACATTATTAGGATATATTTGAAGTTGTAGAATGACTCTAAAACGAGTTTCGATCAGTCAAAATGTCCACCTTTTAGTTACGCCCTATTCGTATCGAAACTACTCAATCCCGCGATTTACGTTTTGAATGCATTTATTAAAAAACCTCGTAAATAAAACCTTTGACTTCAAAGAACATGATTTGGATGCATTTGAAGTCGTAGAATGATGGTAAAAAAAGAGTTTTCGAGACGCGGTTTGTGTTTGGCGTCACCAAGCGAAGTGTCACTTTACTTGACTGACTGCCTAGCATCCGAACCAGTTTCATGCTCATTTCAAAACTTGCCGTTCGTAAAATCAAAACATCGTTCGTAAACACAAGTATTACATGTAAAGGAGTCTTTATTTGAAGGGGAAAAAAGACATTTTTGCCAACCCCTTAATCACTTGAAAAAGAAATCTTTAGCTTGAGTTGTTTCGATACGAGTTTCCTTAGCATCTTTCGAGTGACGCGATAAGTTGAAAGTTGGTAGCTCATAGCGGTGAAAGATTTTGATCGACCAAAACTCTCTTAGCATCATTGTAGAACTTCAAATGCATCCATATAATGTTTTTGATATAATTCCAAGGTTTTATTTAAGAGATTTTTCGTTAATAAATGCATTGAAAACGTAACGGATCTCGGGCGGGTTGATCGTGAGTTGTTTCGATACGATAATAATAGAGTGGTGTTTACTTGATGATTATCTTCATACATCGCGGAATTTTTCCTTAAATTATCACAAAACACCTTTATAACTTATGTAGTATATATATAGTATGATATGACTTGAAAAAATATATGTCCCGAATCAGCTATACCATGTGTATCGAAACCACTACTAATGTGTATCGAAACTGGCTAAATACTGTGTATCGAAACTGACACGTATCGAAACAACTGGTATTCTATTGAACTAGAGACTGTTATATATTTAACAATTAGTCCTCGAGGCTGAATGGTCTACGAGTCAATAGCCCATGAGGCCGAAGGCCGAATGGGCTATTGACTCGTAGGCCATGAGGGCTGGGGGTCTAATTGTTTTAGTACAAACCTACTAATCGGTCCAATAAAAGGATGCAAAAAGTTTTGGATTTTGCTTTAAATATATATTTTTTGGTTTTCAAAACCGGCGCTTTTCGCTACTAGAGGTCTATCACTAATAGACCCCTAGTAGCTCAGCCAATCACAGGGCTCGATTGATGATAGACCATTAGTAGGTTTTTTCTAATGAAGATTAGCCTGTAACTATTGAACCAGATCGAAGAGACAACAGATCTATTGAACTAGAGACTGTTATATATTGATGATTAGCCTGTAACTATTGAACCAGATTGAAGAGACAACAGATCTATTGAACTAGAGACTGTTATGTATTGAAGATTAGCCTGTAGCTATTGAACCAGATTGAAGAGACAACAGATCTATTGAACTAGGGACTGTTATATATTGATGATTAGCCTGTAACTATTGAACCAGATTGAAGAGACAACAGATCTATTGAACTAGGGACTGTTATGTATTGAAGATTAGCCTGTAACTATTGAACCAGATTGAAGAGACAACAGATCTATTGAACTAGAGACTGTTATATATTGAAGATTAGCCTGTAACTATTGAACCAGATTGAAGAGACAACAGATCTATTGAACTAGAGACTGTTATATATTGATGATTAGCCTGTAACTATTGAACCAGATCTAAGAGACAACAGATCTATTGAACTAGAGACTGTTATATATTGATGATTAGCCTGTAATGACTGTATTGAACCAGATTGAATATGTAATTTACACTTTCCTTTTCTCCCAGTCCAATCACCTGTGCTTCGATTTTCTTGCATTGGTTAACAATTTCTAGTGTTTGAGCAAGGGTGAGTGTTTCACCTTCCACTAGTAGCTTCCTTTTGAGATAACTGGATGAACACTTGGTGAGAATTTCATCTTGTACAGTATGTGGTTGTTTGTGTTGATGCTATACCCACAGTCTATTGATGCATTTTTCAATCTTGTGATGAATAATAATTATTGTTGTATGTTTTTGCTGGGTTTTTGTGCGAGTTGTTGAAACATATGACATACATAAGCAGTGTTCATTTTAGGGATGAAAGAATTGTTTAGTGCTTTCACAGTCTAGTTGTAATCTTTGGCTGTACCAGTTATTGGTCTATTAGGCTTTGGCCGTCGTATCACATAGGATTGAGAATATATCCTGAACATTGGCAGGGCCTGCAATGTGTAGCAAAAGTGCTTGTGGTCCCTGTTTGTTACCATCTTTGTTTGCTTGTATTATCAGACCCTTTCCATCTGTATACAGATCAAAAGCAATGATTTGATTGAACAGTGTTTTATTAGCACATAAGCGAAACATGTAGGCTATCTTGCCTTGACAGAACACACTCTCCTGCATGTGGACTAGCTAACATGCGCCAGTCTCCTAACTAATACACTACAGAAGAGACAACAGATCTATTGAACTAGAGACTGATATAAATTGAAGCTTACCCTGTAGCTATTAGAGAAGAAAGAAAAATTGTTGAGAGAGGTCCTTGATAGAAATTAGTCCAAGAAATTTATGATTTCATTTTTACTTGACATATCTTCTGATCTTCTATGGTAATGCTAACCAATGAATCTGTAGATATTTTTTTTCATAAATGTTTAACAGCTCTTGTCACTGATCTTGATATTGATAAAGTTATATAATGATGACTAATAACGAAGGTAATTAATAAACTCTGGATAAATAAAGTTGAACCTAAACCATATAAATTCTCTGTTCCCTGTATTGCTTGACACCACTAACACCAGAATAAATTGTATTTGAATACAGGGAAAAAAAGAAACTAAATCCTTGTATAAGTTGCATAAAACAAGACATCGTTATATACAAAGTGTCAAAAAAATGTCTCCCTCTTCTCATTGGCCAAGAGGGTGGCACAGGATGTTCATTGATTTCACTATTTCTAGGTAACCGTTCTGATTTGGCAACATAACATTTATATTCCCTGTTGTGTATCAAAACTGGTCATTTCACTAGAAACATAAGTTTTTCTAAGATTTGAAAAATCAAATGATAGAAAAATATATATTATTGTTTTGTGTTCTTAGACACTTGGTATATAACAAAACACTTATTTACAGGAACCTCGGGAAAGTAGTGTGTTTTGTGGTCTCTTGGCAGTGAAGTTTCTATTGGCTTTGCCTCAGGAAACATTTTTGTCTTGTGACCACACAAAACACTGTTTCCCTTGGTCCCAGTCAATAAGTAGTAAATAATGAGAATTGAGAATTAAAATGTGGTAAAGATAAGAAAAAATAATTCATATTAAAAAGAGATTCTTACATGTTCTACTCATTAACATTTAAAAGTTGGAATAGCAGACATCAGAGTTATTACTACATTCAGTAAATCTTGACACAATCGATTTTGAAATGCTGCTCGTGTTATTCCAAATGTGAAATTTGCAAGTTGCTATACAGAATGCACAACATTTTGATCTTATCAGCCAAATGTGCTCCCAGCCACTTAGAAACATTATGCATTCTTCTCAGAAATGGGCAAATTTAATGGTTGCAATTATCTCTCGCAGTGCTCAGACTATGTGTCGACTAGTGATCATGACATGCCAAGAAGTGCATCACGTGATTACATTGGAAATAACACAAGCAGCGTTTGAAAATCAATTGTGGCACGTCTTACTGAATTCAGTAATCCACTCCATTGCCTTCAAACAATTGCTTTAAGTCATAGCATTTGGGTCAGTATGTACATTTACTGTATTATTGACCCAAATGCCTCTACTTGAAAGAATAGTCCCTTTCACGTTCCCTGTACCATCTTGAAAGGTAGCTGTGACTTTGCATCGAAGCAAGACCAAGGGTGAGCTTGCAATGATAGAGACATGTAAATAGTTGCCCAAGGTGTTAAAAAAGGTCTCTATCATTGCAAGCTCACTTCCATGCAAAGGCACAGCTATCTTTCAAGATGGTGCAAGGAAGTGTGAAGGGGATTATTGTTTGAAGGCAATGGAGTATATCTGCTATTAACTAAATGGTAATTCAGTGTGATGTGAAAAAAAATTAAAATCATTTTAGTTGCAGTTCAAAAGTACCAAATATTGAATGCAGTTTATTTGAATGGTTATTCCCCAATAGTATTTCTCTAGATGACCATACTAGTGTACTTTTATTGCAAAATATGATGTACTGACACTAACTGATAAATGTGCAACCAGTATCGAGAATGATCAATCATAAATGGACCATGTAAACACTTGTAGACTTATCTTGCTTTGAACATAAGAAAAGAAAGAGAAAAGATACACCACTGCTAACAGCCATGGTGAAATATGATGATTAGTGCAACAAAGTGGTGTTATGTACAAGAGAGAAGATGTAGCACAGCTAACATCCATGGCTAAAGATGATGACCAGTGCAACAAAGTGGTGTTACCTACAAGAGAGAAGATGCACTACAGCTAATATCCATGGTCAAAGATGGTGACCAATGCAAGAAAGATGTTACCTAAAAGATCGAAGATGCACCTCTGCTAACATCCATGGTCAAAAATGGTGACCAATGCAAGAAAGATGTTACCTAAAAGATAGAAGATGCACCTCTGTTAACATCCAAGGCCAAAGATGATGCCAGTGCAATAAAGATGTAACCTAAAAGACAGAAGATGCACCTCTGCTAACATCCATGGTCAAAGATGATGCCAGTGCAACAAAAGATGTTACCTAAAAGATAGAAGATGCACCTCTGCTAACATCCATGGTCAAAGATGATGATCAGTGCAAGAAAGATTATACCTAAAAGAGAGAAGATGCACCTCTGCTACCATCCATGGCCAAAGATGATGCCAGTGCAAGAAATATGTTACCTAAAAGACAGAAGATGCACCTCTGCTAAC
This sequence comes from Anthopleura sola, assembly GCA_023349425.1. NCBI lineage: Eukaryota > Metazoa > Cnidaria > Anthozoa > Actiniaria > Actiniidae > Anthopleura > Anthopleura sola. Next base: position 12,480,460 of record JALHLI010000001.1, read on the forward strand.
ATCCATGGCCAAAGATGATCAGTGCAAGAAAGATTTTACCTAAAAGAGAGAAGATGTAGCACAGCTAACATCCATGGCCAAAGATGATGACCTGTGCAAGAAAGGATGCCACCTAAAATATAGAAGATGCACCTCTGCTAACATCCATGGCCAAAGATGATGACCTGTGCAAGAAAGGATGTCACCTAAAATATAGAAGATGCACCTCTACTAACAACCATGGTCAAAGATGGTGACCAATGCAAGAAAGATGTTACCTAAAAGATAGAAGATGCACCTCTGTTAACATCCATGGCCAATGATGATGACCTGTACAAGAAAGATGTTACCTAAAAGACAGAAGATGCACCTCTGCTAACATTCATGGTCAAAGATGATGCCAGTGCAAGAAAGATGTTACCTAAAAGATAGAAGATGCACCACTGCTAATATCCATGGTCAAAGATGATGATCAGTGCAAGAAAGATGTTACCTAAAAGATAGAAGATGCACTATAGCTAATATCCATGGTGAACAATGATGACCAGTGCAACAAAGTGATGCCACCAATAAGAGAGAAGATGCACTACAGCTAATATCCATGGTTAACAATGATGACCAGTGCAACAAAGTGATGCCACCTATAAGAGAGAAGATGCACTACAGCTAATATTCATGGTTAACAGTGATGACCAGTGCAACAAAGTGATGCCACCTATAAGAGAGAAGATGCACTACAGCTAATATCCATGGTTAACAATGATGACCAGTGCAACAAAGTGATGCCACCTATAAGAGAGAAGATGCACTACAGCTAATATTCATGGTCAAAGATGATGATCAGTGCAATAAAGTAATGTATCTTAAATGAAAGAAGATGCACCTTTGCTAATATGCTTGGTAAAAGATGTTGATCTGTGCAACAAAGATGTTACCCTAAAGATAGAAGATGCATCTCTAATAATATCCATGGTCAATGATGATCTTTGCAAGAAGGGATGCCACCTGAAGGAAAGAGGATAGATTACTGTAAATATTGATGGTTAAAGATGCTCAACTACTGCAAGAAAGTAATTCCACCTAGATACAAGATGCACCACTGCTAATTTCTCATCAGCAATAAGGAGGTACATGTACACAATGGCTTAATGGCTGTTGTTGACAATCATAATCCTGGATACTAAATTGGTGTCAATAACAACCTTTGGTTTTTAGGGATCAACACAAGCTAGGGTAACCAACCCCTGGGGCGTGCTCTATTAACATTTAAAAGGGCTGTTATGGATACTACTGCTGATGCTTAAAACAAACATGATTATGGTATTATATGGTGGTGTATATATGTATAAATATGAAGAAATCTTCAAGATGTCCTCAGAATGCTTCTATTTATACAAGTTGGTTGGCATAGGATAACAAAAAAGAAAAATATGCACAAATTTAAAGTACACAACATAGTATGGTCATTCTAGCCCCTTTGCTCCCCTTATAATATTATTTAATTTATTAAATATCTTTGACAATATTAACGTCATCCTTATTTTTATTGCTAAAAGTTTTGATTGCTGCTTCAATGTTGTTTCTTGCAAAAAGTTTGACATTTGTTTTCAAATGTGCTGATTATTTCTATTGATGGACTTGATTGGTCAAGTTTGTCATAGGTACTCATAGAGTGAATCTGGAGTTTCATATCTAATTCTTTTCCTGTTTCATTATCTTGGCCATTTTATAAAACAAAGAGAAAACCTTTTCCTTTGTGTTAACATTTTGTCTTGAAAGATTTTGATGCTCTCTGGTATCATTATCAAGGATGTTTATTATGAAGATAATGAACTGTTTATATATCCTTTGGAATAATGAATAGAATGAAAATTCTCAAAGGATGAATACCTTTGCCTTGACCAAGTCTGTTTGTCTATTTAACGATGGTTTCAATTATTTTATGTATAGTATCTCATATGAGACATTCTAATTTGTTTGACAATGCTTAATGACTCTGAAATTGTCATGCAAGTTGTTCAAGTTCTTGTGACACTATTCATAATGCACTCCTATAGAACTACTTGAGTTCTCCAATTCATTGGTGGAGGTGTTGGCACATGTATCTGATGTAACCTGCCTTTCACATGTCACATTGAAATAATTACACCAAATTCTGTTGATTCACAATAGCATTTTTCCTCTCTTTGGTCCTAAGAATGTCATTCAGTTTTCTGCTTGTGAAAATGGGCTCAATTTCTACACCAACTTTGACACTGAGGCCACACAGCTGTTTTCCCACAATGCTGCATGATTTCTGATCCTTAAAAGGCAGCGTGATTGGAGCACCATTTCATTTACATAGCCTGATGTAACCATGAAGGGAGAATTAGAAAGCTGGTGTGTAAAAGCAGCTGAGAGATTTCAAAAAATTGAAATTGAATCTGATAAAATTACTTCCTTGAACAGCAGGTTTTACTGATGTTTTAAGAGGCCTTCTGTTTTTCTATTTTTTTCTTTTTCAAAGAAATTTAAATTAAATCATAATCATTTCATCTCATTCATTGCCTCCAATTTGTCTTGGTCATGTAGTGTGGCCTCCTGTTCATGCTCCTCAAGAGCCTCTCTTTTGTGTTTTACTGAAGAACTCTTCTCTTGGCTCTTGCAAAAGGCAGAGGAAATACCCCAGGGATGTTAGGTATGCCAATGTGTTTAACCTTAGGCATATGCGATGAGCGGCGATAAGTTTCTGGTGCTATATTCCTAACTACTGTGGCCCATATCCATTTCTCTGGTTTAGATTCGTATTTAGCCAGATGTCTATATCTACAACAATTCAAAACGTTCTGTAGGAGCAGTTTTAATGCTTGAAAGATAATATTCTAATTCTTTCATCATCACCATCTTTTCTTTCATTTCTTCTACTAATTGTTTCCTGGTTAAAGAAATTGATATATTAAATAATAATAATGATGAATCTCTCTTTATTGAACAAATGAAAGAATACAGGTATTATCATAATTTATAAGAATAATATATACCAGTAAATTAAAAGATAAAATTGTAAAAGTCCTAAAATATGAAACATTTCATATCTACAATACACTATTATGCTAATATCTCATAGTTAAAAACTATTCATTTTACTTCTCATGCACCTAGTTGTAGCACTTGGTAAAAGCAGTACTTGAGGTCCAAGCATGGTTACTAAAACATTTGATTAAAAAAAAATATGAATAACTTGGTAATTACTGAAAATAAACAATGAACCTATGGACATATTTTTTAAGTAAAGCCATCCATTCAAATTCTTTGTGTTCCAAGAAACAGCCAAAAACCAAAAACATGACAAGATGTTTTTTTTTTTGAGGCTTGTTGCCTCTTCTCTTGAAAACCCAAACATAGGAGCTTATTTAGCAATTGCCACATCCTTGGGCAATAACCTGGGTTTGTGTCTTATCCTTGTTGTAGTTTAGACTGACTCTCTACAATGGTGTTTTGTCCTTGTTGGAGATTAGACTGACCCTCTGAATGATCTGTCTGTGTCTTATCCTTGTTGTAGTTTAGACTGACTCTCTACAATGGTGGTTTGTCCTTCTCGGAGATTAGACTGACCCTCTGAATGATCTGTCTGTGTCTTATCCTTGTTGTAGTTTAGACTGACTCTCTACAATGGTGTTTTGTCCTCAGAGATTAGACTGACCCTCTGAATGATCTGTCTGTGTCTTATCCTTGTTGTAGTTTAGACTGACTCTCTACAATGGTGTTTTGTCCTTCTCTGAGATGAGACTGACCCTCTGAATGATCTGTCTGTCTGTTCATCAGTTAACAAGGCAACCTAGTCCATTATATCGATGATATACCAGTATGTATACATGTTTTGGTTCAGCAGTTGTCTGTCTGTCTGTTCATCAGTTAACAGGGTAGCCCATCAGTCCATTATATTGATGATATACCAGTATACATGTCTTGGTTCAGTAGTTGTCTGTCTGTCTGTTCATCAGTTAACAGGGTAGCCCATCAGTCCATTATATTGATGATATACCAGTATACATGTCTTGGTTCAGTAGTTGTCTGTCTGTCTGTTCATCAGTTAACAGGGTAGTCTATCAGTCCATTATATTGATGATATACCAGTATACATGTCTTGGTTCAGTAGTTGTCTGTCTGTCTGTCTGTCTGTCTGTCTGTTCATCAGTTAACAGGGTAGTCTATCAGTCCATTATATTGATGATATACCAGTATACATGTCTTGGTTCAGTAGTTGTCTGTTTGTCTGTTCATCAGTTAACAGGGTAGCCTATCAGTCCATTATATTGATGATATACCAGTATACATGTCTTGGTTCAGTAGTTGTCTGTCTGTCTGTTCATCAGTTAACAGGGTAGCCTATCAGTCCATTATATTGATGATATACCAGTATACATGTCTTGGTTCAGTAGTTGTCTGTCTGTCTGTCTGTCTGTTCATCAGTTAACAGGGTAGTCTATCAGTCCATTATATTGATGATATACCAGCATACATGTCTTGGTTCAGTAGTTGTCTGTCTGTCTGCTCATCAGTTAACAGGGTAGCCTATCAGTCCATTATATTGATGATATACCAGTATACATGTCTTGGTTCAGTAGTTGTCTGTCTGTCTGCTCATCAGTTAACAGGGTAGCCTATCAGTCCATTATATTGATGATATACCAGTATACATGTCTTGGTTCAGTAGTTGTCTGTCTGTATGTCTGTCTGTTCATCAGTTAACAGGGTAGTCTATCAGTCCATTATATTGATGATATACCAGCATACATGTCTTGGTTCAGTAGTTGTCTGTCTGTCTGTCTGTCTGTTCATCAGTTAACAGGGTAGCCTATCAGTCCATTATATTGATGATATACCAGTATACATGTCTTGGTTCAGTAGTTGTCTGTCTGTCTGCTCATCAGTTAACAGGGTAGCCTATCAGTCCATTATATTGATGATATACCAGTATACATGTCTTGATTCAGTAGTTGTCTGTCTGTCTGTTCATCAGTTAACAGGGTAGTCTATCAGTCCATTATATTGATGATATACCAGCATACATGTCTTGGTTCAGTAGTTGTCTGTCTGTCTGTCTGTCTGTCTGTCTGTTCATCAGTTAACAGGGTAGTCTATCAGTCCATTATATTGATGATATACCAGTATACATGTCTTGGTTCAGTAGTTGTCTGTCTGTCTGTCTGTCTGTTCATCAGTTAACAGGGTAGTCTATCAGTCCATTATATTGATGATATATAAGTATACATGTCTTGGTTCAGTAGTTGTCTGTCTGTCTGTTCATCAGTTAACAGGGTAGTCTATCAGTCCATTATATTGATGATATACCAGTATACATGTCTTTAGTAGTTGTCTGTCTGTCTGTTCATGAGTTGACAGGATAGCCTATCAGTCCATAATAGACCTTTTTAGCTTGGGTAGTTTGTTGTAAAAAAAAAACACAGTAGAACTTTCAGCTTGAATTGGTGCATTTTAACCAAATTTTAATGTTATTGTATCTGGTTTTGCCTCAATTCTAAATGGCTGCCGAAAACTGTGAATTGGTCTATTGAAATAGACCCCTTGCATGTGACATCAAAACAGCTCAGTTTAGAGGAGAACACAAAAGAATTTCAAGCTCCTGATAATTGGAACCCTTTGCTTTTTCCTCTAAATTGGGCTGCATTCCAACATGCTGCAAGGGGTCTATAGAGAAAAATAGAGAAAAATTGTGATGAGATCTTGATTCCATTCACCCTTCTGTGGTCAAATACCTGTGAATTTGAATTGCATTAGTCAATTTTGGATTTCTGACAAATTTTACATCTCTTGATGACTTCACTTGACTGACTATTTTAACTTTTTGTTTTTATATAGTTTACAAGTCCTTTAATTGTTTCATTTAAATCTTTGAGAAAGTTTTAATATTCTCCCAGTTTGTGTAATAATATAATTGTCTTTAATGGGCTCATGATCATACAACTCTATCGCAGTAAGGTAAGTCAGGTATTCACCAGATGTGCAATCCTGCATCCTATATGCAAATAAATTGAAGTTGGACTCAAAAATATAATAGAGTGCATCCAACAGGACACAGAAAATATGTTTCTGCTTGTGGTTTTCTTCCTAAAACATAAGGATATGAGTCCAGTGGACCCCCAAATCAACTAACCCATGTAAATCCCTGAAGGTAAGTATAAATAATATTATACAATTATGAAGAATTACAGTGTTTGGTATCAAAGGGGACCCTTATAAATATCAGTTAAAAGGAAATACAAGAAACATGCCTCATACCCTCACAGAATTTTGTTTGAAATTTCAATGGAGAGACATGGATATTTTCTTTAACACTGCAGTACCTTTTTGGAAGCTTTTTGGTTCCTTTGAAATTTGTTCCTCATTATTGTTCTGTTTTGGAAACAATTTTCTTCCCAAATAAGGAACTAAAACTATGTATTTTATATAGAAAAATTACTTAACACATCAGCATTTTAGGTCGGGTATTTGGATGGGAATGTGGACAGGTCTCCCTGTAAATGGGAAATGCAAGCACCCTTTTTTTTCCAAGTCCTCCTAAGGAATTTATTCTGATTCAGAAATGTTTACTCTCCTGTTCAGGACGGTATCATTTTCAAAAATTAGATTTTCAACAGTTTTAATGATAGATAGATAGGTAAACAACTTCCAGCCTCCTTTTGTCAAAATCAACACATGGATATGAAATAAATGATAAGAAATGGGGGGAGGGTTGCACACAAACATACAAGCATTCTTGCTGCTGTTGGTAGATGTGAAATCTGTTTGAGGCATGCTGCAATACATTGGCATATAACTAGTCAACACTGATAAGTGAAGTTTTGATATATGACTTCTCACAATATGACCAAAAAATTATTCAAAGGATGATAATGCATCGATTTGCAGATGTTGAATCTGGACATTTGTTTCCATATGAAGAAAAATACAATTACAAGGCAATTGTTGCATCAAAACTAAACTACAAAACAAAAAAGTCAAGCACTCAAAATACAGCTGATCACACAAAATTACCTTTATTACCTGTTGAAAGAATTCAAAAAATTTTTTCCAGAAAGGGAGAGGTCTATATATTATGCGCTGAGATACTTCAAATACATCATACAAATATTGCTAGTGTGCCTCAAACAGATTTCTCTTACCATCTATGACTGCAGCTTTGCTATCAAACTATTCATGGCAAAATACTTTTTAGGGTGAATTCATTTAACTTGTGAAAAAGATATTAGCCAAATTGATAATAGACACTAATTGATTGCTTTCCTGTGTATGACATTGGCTGTTAGATGTTGTTTCACAGGTTAAATATCTTCTCTCTATTAGGATTTTGGACATTCATTCTTTCGGTGCCTTACACATTTAAAGAGATACTTACAAATTATATCTACAAATTTTTGAATTAAGATGTTTGGAAGTCATTCAAATTCCCCGTGTTAATTAACCATACCTGGGTAAAAACGAATAGACTCTATGGGTATGATACAGGTTGATATTCAAAAAGTTGATCAAACTGGCCCACCATTGATAGTAAATTGTCCTAGGTTTCTTAATCTTATTAGCTTCAGAAGCTATCAAAAACCCAATACTTGTTTGGCACCAATATTTTGTCATGAATAGTTTGATAGCATTAATCTCTACTGATGCACAGATACATACATACACTACACAATGGTTGTCTATTGTCTTTACCATGCTCATGCTCAGTCGTTAGACCCAGTTGTTATTGACCACACCAGATGGCCGGAGTGATTCCATTCAAACTGTTAAATTCTGACTTATAAAACTCTAGTGTATGTGGCTAAGTCTAACTTCTGGAAACGGAAAACAAAAAAGGAATACCATAAGAATAACAAAACAAGCAACTCCTGGCCACATACACTCTTGAGTTTTGAGCCGTAAATAGAAATGGAAATTACATGGAATATCAACACCAATTTTGACTTGTATAAATTTTGGCTCCTGAGATTTTGGATTCATGACTTCAGATTTCACATGCTATATGGAATCACTCTGGATAGACCAATGCGAAAGCAAATGGACATCTGGAAGTGTGGTATATTGACCATTGGAAAATTTAGAACTTGATTTTGAAACTCAATTCAACTTTGAAATCAGAACCAGATGCACAAGAAATGATGGACCTGTGATTGCAGACCCAAGGAAATCAATAATTGTGCAATCCAAATCACATAGAACATAAAAAGAGGCTTTTGAACATTTGGGAAAAAAAACATGGTCAATAACAACTGGGTCTAACTTGTGTGGGTGGGGAGGGGTTACTCATCATGGGGGGAGGGGATCAAATCTATATTGGGGGGAGGGGATCAAACTTATGTTGGGGGGAGGGGATCAAACTTATGTTGGGGGGAGGGGATCAAACTTATGTTGGGGGGAGGGAATATCTTCAAAGGGGGGAGGGCAAAAATGCTATTGGCGGGAGGGGGTTAGTTACCTCTTATATGGGGGAGGGTTGACTTTTCCTACATACATATATTTAATTAATATCTTCAAGGTACCAAGAAGTCGAGGGCACTTTGGCAAGTTGTTTTGGGACTTAGAAGTTGTTGACTCAGTTTTTGACTTAGAAGTTTTTTGGTAAGTTGCTAAATAGACTTAGAATTGTTTTGCCTGGTAAGTTGTTTCATTCTGGTTGTATGTCTTGTGTTTAAAAATTAAAGTTTGATTTTGGACTTTTGGTTTTCCTGTGTTTTTTAATAGATTCCATCTTTACCCTCTCCACGCCCTTTTAAGACTTACAAAAAAATATATACCTCCCCGAGGTCCTACCAGCACCAAGTCTCACTACCCCGGTAGACCAGGACCAGGCAGTACTTACTGTCCCAACAAGAGCCATCTTATGAAACCACAACCAGTTGGCTGCTCTGATGGTGAACACTGTCAATAGGGATATCAGACTCTGAAACCCCATACAGACTCATGAAAGTACCTCGATGGCAAAGCCAGGCTTTATACTGTGAGGGTTGGTGCAAGTAGCAGTCTTACAAGATAACCATACCCCACTACCCATAGGTTTTACTGCACAACAGTGATGTATATCTTGGAGTGGTGTGATTAATAGACTTTATTGGTATTCAGACTTCCATTAAGTGTATGTGATTATCAACCTGGTTTGCGAAGACTAAAATAACGAAGTTTCTAGGCTACTAAACTTGTGAAAAATGAGCTGGTCTATCCCGAAAAGGAAACTACCAACATGTAATTTAATATGAAAAGCTAACCTAGACTCTTTACCCTTGAAAAATATTTTATGTTTCCCTAGAGGACTAAGACTTGTAATGTATTCAATTAAGTATTAATATATTCACTAAGGGACTGGGTCTAGAACGTATTCAATCAAATATTAATATATTCACTAAGGGACTGGGTCTAGAATGTATTCAATCAAATATTAATATATTCACTAAGGGACTGGGTCTAGAATGTATTCAATCAAATATTAATATATTCACTAAGGGACTGGGTCTAGAATGTATTCAATCAAATATTAATATATTCACTAAGGGACTGGGTCTAGAATGTATTCAATCAAACATTAATATATTCACTAAGGGACTGGGTCTAGAATGTATTCAATCAAATATTAATATATTCACTAAGGGACTGGGTCTAGAATGTATTCAATTAAATATTTGTTTATTGAGTGTCTGCTAAGGGACTGGGCTCAATATTGATTTATTGAAGCTCTTCTAAGGAAATTTTTAATCATCTTGTGACTGTGCCGTCATCTCGTAAATCAACAAATCCCTTAATTGACTTTCTTAAGATGGTTGAGACTAATTCACTCAATATCTGTGGTTGTTTTGTATGATGTTAAGGGTCAAAATTATTAGAGTGGATTTTGTATTCAAGGTAAAAAACAGCTAAGTGCTTCAGTTGTATGTTTTGAATCAGAATAAGCTGCGCCAATAGAATCATGTAGTAATAATCAAGTTCTTGTTGTCACACATCCACTCTACTAATTTATTTCTAAGGGATGTGGCCTATGATTATTATTAGACAGTTTTCTTTTAGTCATTTAAATTGCATCCATCCCATCCAAGTTATAGGACCAAATATCAAATGAATATATTTTCAAATTTGGATAATATTTTTTTGTAATAATCTGTTAAAATTAGCCTTGGATGACATGGTTGCAAAGTAAACTTTACGAGAAAGATATTTAAGGGTTGTCCTATTCCTAATTGTTTTTAGAGTTCTAGCATTGCTATTCAGCTCATATGACTTTTGAATAGTCCCTAAGCTTATCAAGTTATTTTCCCTAGACTCAGTTTTTTCACCATCAAAAAACTTCCCATCAGAAGTAAAAGTGTTGTAATGATTGGCAAAAATATTGCAAAGTTTTTTAATCCGTAAAATTTTGAGCAACTACATGTATCAAAGTAAACTGTGTTTAATTTCATTTCACAACAAATTTTTCATGACCAAGTTGGTATTTTCTGTCAATGCTTCATTTATTAATTATTTGCTTTTGAATTTCAAACAGCTTGTGCAATATAATATAAGTGCTTTGGACATAATTCACAGTAAAACAACTCTTGGTTTTACTTGTAATAATAGTTTCATTTCATTCTAGTGTAATCCTTTCTTGATTGTGAGGTATGGTGTTTTGAATGCCATTCTTTGATGGCTCACCTTGTCCTCTATTCATTCATTTTCCATTTCACATTTGCCTTGTTTGGTTTGGATTTATTTGTTTGCACTTTTTCCCATCTGGGGCTCAGAATTTTTTCTGAGTCCATTCAGTATGGTACGATCACATATACATTTCATGCACTTTTGGTATATTATATTTCATGATTCTGCACAGCTCGGTTTGTACTAAATATTGTAGTAATCAGAAATATTTGCTCAATCCTTGGTTGACCCAAATGTTTGTTTGTGATTCTGAATTTTCAATTTTTAAAATTATATCCACAGTTGTAACAGTGATACATATATTGTAGTTGCTTTCATATCATCTTGGTTTGATGATAGTTATTTGGGGTCATTTCAATTCATATTTCATTCATTAGCTTGCTTTTTGATATCATATGATAACAGATTAAGTAAGACCTCAGTTTCTATAATGTGGTAAGATTAGAAATTATACTTTGATCAGTTTTGTGTTTGTTAAATATACTGCATAAGAATATACTACAGGACAGGATTCCAGCTGTATTTGTTATTACCAAATCTAAATGAATTTTATCCTTAATTAATAGTTATTCGTTCAATTATTTTTCTTTTCTTTTCCTTTTTTCTGCTTGTCTTTATTTTCTTCTAATTTTCAAAAATGAATCAAATTTCATTTGATTTCTAAGTAAGGGCCAGTATTAAATTTATTTAGTGGTAATTTAGTTTTAGAAGAAACTGAGGTCTTATTTTGCTGGTGAAAAAACTTATTAAATTACAATCCTATGATAGAACCTTGCATATCAGTCTAGCCAAACATCATTAACGCAAGATTAGGTCACCTAGAAATGATTCAACTTCTAGTCTTCCTAGGTTGATTATCTACTTGTATGGAAGTCTGAATGGTGTCTTATGCAAGTCTATTGAGCACACCACCCCAAAGATATCACTGCTGTACACACCTGTGAATAGTGAGATAAGATTACCTCTGCTCCTACTTGCACTAACCTGCACAGTGACCGGCATTCATGCCAACGGCGCACTCCCTTGAAATCTGCAGAGGGCCATCACCTGGTATCCTTACCGACAGCATTCATCACCAGAGCAGTCATCTGATCATGACCTCAAGGTTAGACTCTGCTGAGAGCAGCAATGTTGTACCACCTTTATTGGTTTCCTGGCCTGGTGGGGCAGCTTCTGTTTGGTGCTGATAGGACCTCGTGGGAGGTATGAAGTGTATTTCATTTTTCTGGTGTACAAATGATAAATGATAATAATATTAGATATAGGAGAGTGTTTCTTCTAACTAGCAGAGTTCTCAGTAAAATTGTAAGCAAAGAAATTAAATCAGTAGCCAGTTAGAATGAAAACTTTCAGTGTCAGAACAATAAAATATTCCTTTGATTTGATCAACCAGGAATTTCCTCATATTTTGTAACTCTACTGAGAACTCTTGACTAGTCTGTAAAATGTGTTAGTGTAAGGATTTCTTATTAATCTTTGAATTGAATGTCCAATTGAATTTGAGTCTCCTAGTGTAACACTCTCCTATATCTAATATCTGCGGCTAGAGGACTGGCAATTGACCTACTTCATGATGACATCAGATTCAATAATTATAGACTTTCAACAACCACTTATATTTTTTTCTTGCTTTGAAATTATTTCTAAATCTGAAAAATTTGTTGATCTTGGTACAGTAGTTTGTTTTGGTTGTGGATGTCATTATGAAATAGGTCACTAAAACAAAAGTTTTGTCTTTTTAAATAATAAATAACATTAAATCCTATTTTTGTTTCACCATACTATGGCATCAATATCAATATGCATATATAATTTGTGGCCATTTGAATTTTGTTTTGTTGTCTTCAATTTTACAAATAGAAATACAAGATTTTTTGTGTGCAGGATGTCATTTCTAAAATGATGAAAAAAGTTTTTTAATTCTTTTTTTTTCTTTATTGTAAATGATACAAAGCCCTAATGTAACCAGTCCTCTAGCCCATTTGATTTTTCTTAATTTCTAGATAATTCTTAATTTTTTTGAATTCTAGTCTTGAAATATTTTGAGCTTAAATTCTCTGGAAATGCCAACATATAGCCAATGATGTATTATAAAATTTTCTTATAGAAAGCTTTCATTCTTCATTATTTCTTCGAAAAAATTTTAACTTTGAAATTTCCAGATAATGCTAGATGTTGGAATTTCCTAGAATATTCCTAGATACTCTTTTTTTTTAATTCTTAGACAAACCTATAATTTGATTACTTTAAATGCCAATTTTTTTGAAATATTATTTTGAAAAACATTTGACTGTTTTGAAAATTTTAGATGTTCCTAACTTTTTTTTACTCCCTAGATAATACTTGATATTCTAATTTCCTGTTTCATTTTTTGTTGTCTCCATATCACAGCTTCTTATCTTCACTACAGATTGACTGGATCTTGATGGTGCTGCATTATCTGACAAAGCTTTGCAGCAGAACAGCTTGGTTGATGTGAGTATGACAGAACTGTGACATCTGAAAAGACACAATGGTATACCAATAAATCTCTGAAGATTGTTTGCAGTTTATATTATTCAAGAGCAATATTTGTGGTTGTAATATCTTAGGAAAGCACAGGTGACATAGTGGGGAGAGTGCTTGTCTCTCATCAATGTGACTCAGGTTAGGGAAGCACAGGTGACATAGTGGGGAGAGTGCTTGTCTCTCATCAATGTGACTCAGGTTTGATTCCCTATGGGTTCAGTGTTATATGTGAGAAGAGTTTCTAGTTGGTTCTCTCTTGTGCTTTAAGGGTTTTCTCCAGATACTCCAGTTCTTCCCCCTCCACAAAAAATGACTTCTAATTTTTTTTAATTTTGCCAAAAAAAAACAACATGAAAGTGGCTGGTCATGTCTTGGCCTCTGTACACTGAATACTTTAGGTACTGATGCTAGAACACTGACATTTTGCTCCTGACCATCACTGATGTTAGTCATAGCATGGTTGTTATGATGTCAGGAATGAAATGGAAACATATATATCTTGTCCGATTCAGAACATGGGGGAGACCAGAGGTTTTCCTTGAACAGGCAGGTGAAAATGAGGGCTCTCAGTCATCCATGATCTGTGGAAGGGCTTTTCCCTTTGGCATATCACATTTTTTTAATTCTTAATGGATGTAAACACCAGTAACAAAGATGATGCTTGAATGGTGAATAAAATCAAGGATCATGGATGACTGACTCGCCTTGTTTTTGCCCCCTCTATCCAGGCTGTGGAATACCCCACTTGTCACTTGTATTTTCTTGGCAAACACACTGCCACATGGAATATTCCATGGTATACCACTCAAAACCATTGTTTAACTAGCATGCTCAACTTAAGCTCAACTTACATGTCTGTCATGTATGGACTGGCCAGAGCTTGACAGCATCAATACATTCAAATGTAGCTTGACTAAAGTAGCTGACAAGCTGAGGAAGGAAACAAATATCATTAAACAACATGTCTTAAGATGTATTAGTTCAAATTAGGATTATTAATAAAAAAAACTAATATAGTACTACTAAATACACTTACAGTAGGGCTCAGGGGCAGGGTTGGGTTTAAAACAACCAATCAAGTACTTATTGACATCAGTTTCAAACCCTCCAATATAATGCACCAATACATACCTGATAATCAGCAGTATGCTGGCCCTTGAAATGTCGTAAAGGAACCAGAAGAACTGGCCAGAGGTTGACAGCATCAATACATTCAAATGACTAATGCGGCTGACAAGCTGATGAAAACAAGAAATTAATGCCATTAAGCAAAATGTATTGATGTATATTTACATGGGTCACAATAATAATAATGAAGAAATAATATTAATATTAGTGATAATAATAATGAGAAACTTTATTAATGTCTTAGTCTTCTAGCTTGGGATGAGTGCTTTGCTAATGTTTTTGAGATGTATTGATATGGGTCACAAACAGAAATGCCCCAAAAATATTTTAGTCACAGGTAGTGGGGTAGGGATAAATGGCAATCAATACTTAGTGACATTAGTTTTAAACCCTTCAATATATATACCTAATTGCAAAAACATTATCTCAATCAAAACATAATACTGTACATAGAAGCCAAGACTGAAACATATCCCAGGAAATGACCTAATAATATTCTGATGTAATTGATATATTCAATTTAAGACACAGACAATAAAACACATGTATGAACATTCCATGTCTATCATCAATACATGCATCTAATTAACATATTTCCCAGGTACCATTTCAGTCCCAGTCTCTACATAAGATGCTTTAAACCCATCAATGATTTTGCAATAGGTATTATATACACTCCAACATAATGCATTTCTACATACCTCTGATAATCAGTATTCCTTATAATGTGGTAAAGAAACCTCCTTAATAATGGGGTCAATAGTCATACAGCAACAAGGTGGGTCCATATTGTTATGAAGGTCACAGGGTCATCACCAGGTCACCACATCAATTATCATCTTGATAATCAGGTCAATACTCATACAGCAACAAGGTGAGTCCATATTGTTATCAGTCTTTTTTTCTCGTTTCAGTGCAGTAAATCCATCATTACAAGATTGATATTGAACTATTCCATGATTGACTTGCAGTTTGGTGTGCATATATTGGTTAATAGAGTCAAGATACAGAATGGCTATCAGGCTCAGATGTCAGGTATCAACAGCCATCTTGTTACAGGCTCACTGGACAGGTTTATGGAGAGTTTTAACTGCAATACGAAGAGAGATAAGTTATTAGGACATCAATATTTTGGAGTTTGATGGTTTTAACGAGGGAGAGGAGGTTTGTAAGTTTCATGTCACATTTCATGTCAACTTTCATGTCGCGCTGAGAACCAAATTTTAAAAATATGCAAAAAAGGAAATAGTCGTATATCAAGCAGAGAAACTGGTTCAAAAGTTCCTAAAATTGTTTATTGATGACAAATTTTGTTGTTTCTCGTCAGAAAAAGTATAATTTCCAGGGTTCAAAGTTAACACGTGTCCTGGCGGACGAAGCCGGTGAAACGAACATTCGAAATTTTTAAACTGCTCAAAAATACAGAAAACTGAAGAAAAACGCAGAAAACCGCAATAATTCTTACCTTTCATAGTTCTTGTGTACTTATCTCTCTGTTAGGTCGAGCACGAACTAATAACAATCTTTGTTCTTGTACAATTTCAGCCAAAAACCGTCATGTATTTGCACATGTCGAACAAATGTCCATCACGAACTACAGCGTGCAGAAAATGAGCAGGTGACATACACAAGGACTGGATACTAGCATTTTACACAGGCAACCCGCGGAAAACTGGACTTTTTTGAGAGAAAATATCGAAAATTTAGCGGTTTTTAAGCAATGTTTTTGTCCCAAACCATTAAAAATGAGTAGAAAAAGCCATTTTAGCACTCAACGAAGGGTAAAACCCCGTAAAAACGGCCGTTTTAGGCAAAAAACTATATTATGTTAATTAGTCACGTGACACGTCACGTGACCTCCAATTTTGCATATTTTAGGTCAGTTTTTCACATTTTTGCCGGCGAAAAATTTTTTTGCGGGATTTCAGTTTATTTCATTGTATTTGATATTTATTCAATAAACCAGTTTGTAATAAGAGAACGTTTAACTTTTATTGTCTGATGTCTTTTCTTTTCCCCTGTATTGCTCGACACCATAAAAAAAGAAAACGAGAAATATCACAACAGCTGAAAATACACTTTAGATATCGAGACACCTGGCCAAGAATAAACTACACCCAGAGACAACAATCAACAAACAATGATTTCCAGACGCATGCAGCGCCAACATTTTTTTATTACACTTTAAACTATTAACTTTATTATTGATGGCACTTAACCCTTGAAACAAAATCTAATAAATGACTCAATGTCTGATAGTCGAAACAAAACAATGGAATCAGAGACTACTAAAGGCCCGTTTACACTGTCGATTTTTGGTGCGATTTTTCCTGCGATCTTTGAAAGCAATAAATTTTGCCTTATGCTTCTAGAAACATTTGTCCAGGTAATCTTGGTGTCCGGAATAAGACTTTACAAGTTCATCCGTTACCATTCTCATCACCAAAATTGCTGTAGAAATCGCATCTCAAATCGCAGCAAAAATCACCAGTAAACGGGCCTTATTTGTATTAGACTAATTTCTATTTCACGGATCAAGTGCCATCACTATAACTCTTGTTCTTTCGACACTTTGCGCGGCCGTTTTGACGTAACTTCTTAGAGCAAAACAGTACGCGTTCCGTCTGTTTGATACTAGTAAAATATGCGCATAATTGTTTTTTCCTTTATTTTAGTTTGAATAAGTGTTTTCAAGCGTAGAATAAAACAACTACCCGAGGGAATAACACGTGACTAAAATGAACAGCGCCCAAAGTAACAATACATGACGTCATTTTTGGGTGAATATTGTCGAAGCTCGTGCAAGTTTTATTTCTTTCATGAAGTAAATGGGCCGCGAGTCCCAAAGAATTTAGCACTTTAATGATATAGTTTTAGTTTTTGAGTTAATCTTTTGACCGTGCTCCGTGTTTTAGTCACATCATTCCCTCGAGCATCATTTCTTTCTTTCATAGAATCAGCATTCTGTCAAGAAACAAAAAGAAGCAAGCCTCATAGAATCTAGCACTTCAAATCAATGCCTTTATTCAATTATTAGTGTTTTTCATCAGTTTTCTTTGTTATGTCAATCCCTTGAGTATTGCTTCTTTGTTTGTTGGTGACGCGGGTCATGGGGTTGATGGACCATTGTATGGTCACTTTCACAATTACCCTGAAAATGAGCAACAGAGAAATACAAAAGGAATCACAGCGTTTCTCGCAGGAATGTCTCGCATTTCTTTTGTTTTATCCTACAAGACTCGCCATCAAGATAATTTTGAAAGTGGTCTACTTGGGTGTGGGCGTGGTAAAGGGTAAGACGTATAGTGACGACTGACATTTTGTATTTTTTATCAAAACCCACTTTATTTTGAATTTTTACAATCGTTATTTATATAGAATTCCACCTCTCTTGTCTTTTCACTCTGCCTCTTGCTTTTCCTATATTCTCTATTATTCAGTTCTTTTGTCTCATTTTAAAAACTAATCGTTTTCTTTGTTCTCTTTCGTTTTTCTTCACTTTTTCCCCTATCGTTTCTCTGTCCTTTCTCCTGCTCTCTTTACAATTTCCTTCTCTTTTCTTGTCTTCTTTCGTCCTTTATACTACCAGTCATCATGGCAACCACCTGCAGAAATTAACAGAGCAACAAAAAAAATATTTTTTTTTATTACGATTACATGATTCATCAGTATTTTTATAATCATCGTCCAGGGCAGCATGTCTGATGCCCTGTTTGTCTAAAGGTACCGCGTCCATACTGCTAGGGGGTTTTGGCAAGGACACATTGATTTTGGTTCCCCGTGGAAGGAAAGCAATAGATTTGTCTTGTCACCACAAAGGGTCACCCTACCTTCAAACGGGACCTAGCTAAAAGTGGATACAAAATGACCAAAGAAGGGTTTAGTTTGGGTCTTTAGACAAACATTACAAGTGCAGTGTTTACTAGAAGGAAGAGGAACGTTTTCCGGTAGATCCGAGAATGTAGTGATCAGGCACTCCCACTTCTCAAACTATTCCGCCGCCTGTGCCCCTAGTCAGATGACATGTACGATAATGACACATAACAAGGTAGACATTCCCTTATATTCATTATTGATGGGGAAGGGGATGGGTGGTTGCGTTTTGTTAAGACCATTACCTCATAGTGGCAGCTTCGATAATCGTCTACAACATGACATGTTAGTGTAAGTGCTTATTGGTTCTCTTATGTCCTTCAAGGGGTTTCGTCGTTGTTCTCCGTAGGTTTCTTCATCACTGGATCCACACAAATCAACATATTCTATCATTTCCGCTGTAATCGGCCTGAGATGTAGTGGTGAACCTGACCTTCGAAAAAAAGAGAGCAGGGGGCGTAAAAACGATTTTGCCATGGGGGTGAAAGGGGGGGGGGCAAAACCCGTATTCAGAACAAGAACCAAAAATCGGCGAGACATACAAATTAGATTCAAACGGATTCAGTGAAAAAAAGGTTAGCTCTTAGGAAGTCCAACACAAGGAATTTGCCTCCATGTCTACAACTTTCGAAAATCCGATGTTTTCATAGTCTCGCACACAAATTTTATATAGCTCCAATCATACCGACACGCTATTTCTTGGTCGTCTGAGATGTTTCCCGTTAGTTTCAGAGACAAAATTGACAGATTCAACAACATTCCAAAAAGAAATTTTCCCCTACCAAAAGTTAAGCAAGTTCCAAAATTAAGATTTTTGCAAATAGTGCAAAAATGGAATTTTTCGATGACCCCGGTGTAGGTGAAAATTTCAATTTTGGATCTTGCTGAACTTTGGTCTGTTTTTCACAGAAATCAATAGCAAATCATCCAGATATTAGTCGCTGGGAAGAAGGGACTCTCTCGGTAAGTATTTGGCCCAAAAATCATTTGGGCTAAAATAGTGCAAAAATGGAATTTTTCGATGACCCCGGTGTGGGTGAAAATTTCAATTTTGGATCTTGCTGAAGTTTGGTCTGTTTTTCACAGAAATCAATAGCAAATCATCCAGATATTAGTCGCTGGGAAGAAGGGACTCTCTCGGTAAGTATTTGGCCCACGCCGGGGTCATCGAAAAATTCCATTTTTGCACTATTTTAGCCCAAATGATTTTTGGGCCAAATACTTACCGAGAGAGTCCCTTCTTCCCAGCGACTAATATCTGGATGATTTGCTATTGAGTTCTGTGAAAAACAGACCAAACTTCAGCAAGATCCAAAATTGAAATTTTCACCCACCCCGGGGTCATCGAAAAATTCCATTTTTGCACTATTTTAGCCCAAATGATTTTTGGGCCAAATACTTACCGAGAGAGTCCCTTCTTCCCAGCGACTAATATCTGGATGATTTGCTATTGAGTTCTGTGAAAAACAGACCAAACTTCAGCAAGATCCAAAATTGAAATTTTCACCCACCCCGGGGTCATCGAAAAATTCCATTTTTGCACTATTTTAGCCCAAATGATTTTTGGGCCAAATACTTACCGAGAGAGTCCCTTCTTCCCAGCGACTAATATCTGGATGATTTGCTATTGATTTCTGTGAAAAACAGACCAAACTTCAGCAAGATCCAAAATTGAAATTTTCACCCACCCCGGGGTCATCGAAAAATTCCATTTTTGCACTATTTTAGCCCAAATGATTTTTGGGCCAAATACTTACCGAGAGAGTCCCTTCTTCCCAGCGACTAATATCTGGATGATTTGCTATTGAGTTCTGTGAAAAACAGACCAAACTTCAGCAAGATCCAAAATTGAAATTTTCACCCACCCCGGGGTCATCGAAAAATTCCATTTTTGCACTATTTTAGCCCAAATGATTTTTGGGCCAAATACTTACCGAGAGAGTCCCTTCTTCCCAGCGACTAATATCTGGATGATTTGCTATTGAGTTCTGTGAAAAACAGACCAAACTTCAGCAAGATCCAAAATTGAAATTTTCACCCACCCCGGGGTCATCGAAAAATTCCATTTTTGCACTATTTTAGCCCAAATGATTTTTGGGCCAAATACTTACCGAGAGAGTCCCTTCTTCCCAGCGACTAATATCTGGATGATTTGCTATTGATTTCTGTGAAAAACAGACCAAACTTCAGCAAGATCCAAAATTGAAATTTTCACCCACCCCGGGGTCATCGAAAAATTCCATTTTTGCACTATTTTAGCCCAAATGATTTTTGGGCCAAATACTTACCGAGAGAGTCCCTTCTTCCCAGCGACTAATATCTGGATGATTTGCTATTGATTTCTGTGAAAAACAGACCAAACTTCAGCAAGATCCAAAATTGAAATTTTCACCCACCCCGGGGTCATCGAAAAATTCCATTTTTGCACTATTTTAGCCCAAATGATTTTTGGGCCAAATACTTACCGAGAGAGTCCCTTCTTCCCAGCGACTAATATCTGGATGATTTGCTATTGATTTCTGTGAAAAACAGACCAAACTTCAGCAAGATCCAAAATTGAAATTTTCACCCACCCCGGGGTCATCGAAAAATTCCATTTTCGCACTATTTTAGCCCAAATGATTTTTGGGCCAAATACTAACCGAGAGAGTCCCTTCTTCCCAGCGACTAATATCTGGATGATTTGCTATTGATTTCTGTGAAAAACAGACCAAACTTCAGCAAGATCCAAAATTGAAATTTTCACCCACCCCGGGGTCATCGAAAAATTCCATTTTTGCACTATTTTAGCCCAAATGATTTTTGGGCCAAATACTTACCGAGAGAGTCCCTTCTTCCCAGCGACTAATATCTGGATGATTTGCTATTGATTTCTGTGAAAAACAGACCAAACTTCAGCAAGATCCAAAATTGAAATTTTCACCCACCCCGGGGTCATCCAAAAATTCCATTTTTGCACTATTTTAGCCCAAATGATTTTTGGGCCAAATACTTACCGAGAGAGTCCCTTCTTCCCAGCGACTAATATCTGGATGATTTGCTATTGAGTTCTGTGAAAAACAGACCAAACTTCAGCAAGATCCAAAATTGAAATTTTCACCCACCCCGGGGTCATCGAAAAATTCCATTTTTGCACTATTTTAGCCCAAATGATTTTTGGGCCAAATACTTACCGAGAGAGTCCCTTCTTCCCAGCGACTAATATCTGGATGATTTGCTATTGATTTCTGTGAAAAACAGACCAAACTTCAGCAAGATCCAAAATTGAAATTTTCACCCACCCCGGGGTCATCGAAAAATTCCATTTTTGCACTATTTTAGCCCAAATGATTTTTGGGCCAAATACTAACCGAGAGAGTCCCTTCTTCCCAGCGACTAATATCTGGATGATTTGCTATTGATTTCTGTGAAAAACAGACCAAACTTCAGCAAGATCCAAAATTGAAATTTTCACCCACCCCGGGGTCATCGAAAAATTCCATTTTTGCACTATTTTAGCCCAAATGATTTTTGGGCCAAATACTTACCGAGAGAGTCCCTTCTTCCCAGCGACTAATATCTGGATGATTTGCTATTGATTTCTGTGAAAAACAGACCAAACTTCAGCAAGATCCAAAATTGAAATTTTCACCCACCCCGGGGTCATCGAAAAATTCCATTTTTGCACTATTTTAGCCCAAATGATTTTTGGGCCAAATACTTACCGAGAGAGTCCCTTCTTCCCAGCGACTAATATCTGGATGATTTGCTATTGAGTTCTGTGAAAAACAGACCAAACTTCAGCAAGATCCAAAATTGAAATTTTCACCCACCCCGGGGTCATCGAAAAATTCCATTTTTGCACTATTTTAGCCCAAATGATTTTTGGGCCAAATACTTACCGAGAGAGTCCCTTCTTCCCAGCGACTAATATCTGGATGATTTGCTATTGAGTTCTGTGAAAAACAGACCAAACTTCAGCAAGATCCAAAATTGAAATTTTCACCCACCCCGGGGTCATCGAAAAATTCCATTTTTGCACTATTTTAGCCCAAATGATTTTTGGGCCAAATACTTACCGAGAGAGTCCCTTCTTCCCAGCGACTAATATCTGGATGATTTGCTATTGATTTCTGTGAAAAACAGACCAAACTTCAGCAAGATCCAAAATTGAAATTTTCACCCACCCCGTGGTCATCGAAAAATTCCATTTTTGCACTATTTTAGCCCAAATGATTTTTGGGCCAAATACTTACCGAGAGAGTCCCTTCTTCCCAGCGACTAATATCTGGATGATTTGCTATTGATTTCTGTGAAAAACAGACCAAACTTCAGCAAGATCCAAAATTGAAATTTTCACCCACCCCGGGGTCATCGAAAAATTCCATTTTTGCACTATTTTAGCCCAAATGATTTTTGGGCCAAATACTTACCGAGAGAGTCCCTTCTTCCCAGCGACTAATATCTGGATGATTTGCTATTGATTTCTGTGAAAAACAGACCAAACTTCAGCAAGATCCAAAATTGAAATTTTCACCCACCCCGGGGTCATCGAAAAATTCCATTTTTGCACTATTTTAGCCCAAATGATTTTTGGGCCAAATACTAACCGAGAGAGTCCCTTCTTCCCAGCGACTAATATCTGGATGATTTGCTATTGATTTCTGTGAAAAACAGACCAAACTTCAGCAAGATCCAAAATTGAAATTTTCACCCACCCCGGGGTCATCGAAAAATTCCATTTTTGCACTATTTTAGCCCAAATGATTTTTGGGCCAAATACTTACCGAGAGAGTCCCTTCTTCCCAGCGACTAATATCTGGATGATTTGCTATTGAGTTCTGTGAAAAACAGACCAAACTTCAGCAAGATCCAAAATTGAAATTTTCACCCACCCCGGGGTCATCGAAAAATTCCATTTTTGCACTATTTTAGCCCAAATGATTTTTGGGCCAAATACTTACCGAGAGAGTCCCTTCTTCCCAGCGACTAATATCTGGATGATTTGCTATTGATTTCTGTGAAAAACAGACCAAACTTCAGCAAGATCCAAAATTGAAATTTTCACCCACCCCGGGGTCATCGAAAAATTCCATTTTTGCACTATTTTAGCCCAAATGATTTTTGGGCCAAATACTTACCGAGAGAGTCCCTTCTTCCCAGCGACTAATATCTGGATGATTTGCTATTGATTTCTGTGAAAAACAGACCAAACTTCAGCAAGATCCAAAATTGAAATTTTCACCCACCCCGGGGTCATCGAAAAATTCCATTTTTGCACTATTTTAGCCCAAATGATTTTTGGGCCAAATACTTACCGAGAGAGTCCCTTCTTCCCAGCGACTAATATCTGGATGATTTGCTATTGAGTTCTGTGAAAAACAGACCAAACTTCAGCAAGATCCAAAATTGAAATTTTCACCCACCCCGGGGTCATCGAAAAATTCCATTTTTGCACTATTTTAGCCCAAATGATTTTTGGGCCAAATACTTACCGAGAGAGTCCCTTCTTCCCAGCGACTAATATCTGGATGATTTGCTATTGAGTTCTGTGAAAAACAGACCAAACTTCAGCAAGATCCAAAATTGAAATTTTCACCCACCCCGGGGTCATCGAAAAATTCCATTTTTGCACTATTTTAGCCCAAATGATTTTTGGGCCAAATACTTACCGAGAGAGTCCCTTCTTCCCAGCGACTAATATCTGGATGATTTGCTATTGATTTCTGTGAAAAACAGACCAAACTTCAGCAAGATCCAAAATTGAAATTTTCACCCACCCCGGGGTCATCGAAAAATTCCATTTTTGCACTATTTTAGCCCAAATGATTTTTGGGCCAAATACTTACCGAGAGAGTCCCTTCTTCCCAGCGACTAATATCTGGATGATTTGCTATTGATTTCTGTGAAAAACAGACCAAACTTCAGCAAGATCCAAAATTGAAATTTTCACCCACCCCGGGGTCATCGAAAAATTCCATTTTTGCACTATTTTAGCCCAAATGATTTTTGGGCCAAATACTTACCGAGAGAGTCCCTTCTTCCCAGCGACTAATATCTGGATGATTTGCTATTGATTTCTGTGAAAAACAGACCAAACTTCAGCAAGATCCAAAATTGAAATTTTCACCCACCCCGGGGTCATCGAAAAATTCCATTTTTGCACTATTTTAGCCCAAATGATTTTTGGGCCAAATACTAACCGAGAGAGTCCCTTCTTCCCAGCGACTAATATCTGGATGATTTGCTATTGATTTCTGTGAAAAACAGACCAAACTTCAGCAAGATCCAAAATTGAAATTTTCACCCACCCCGGGGTCATCGAAAAATTCCATTTTTGCACTATTTTAGCCCAAATGATTTTTGGGCCAAATACTTACCGAGAGAGTCCCTTCTTCCCAGCGACTAATATCTGGATGATTTGCTATTGATTTCTGTGAAAAACAGACCAAACTTCAGCAAGATCCAAAATTGAAATTTTCACCCACCCCGGGGTCATCGAAAAATTCCATTTTTGCACTATTTTAGCCCAAATGATTTTTGGGCCAAATACTTACCGAGAGAGTCCCTTCTTCCCAGCGACTAATATCTGGATGATTTGCTATTGATTTCTGTGAAAAACAGACCAAACTTCAGCAAGATCCAAAATTGAAATTTTCACCCACCCCGGGGTCATCGAAAAATTCCATTTTTGCACTATTTTAGCCCAAATGATTTTTGGGCCAAATACTTACCGAGAGAGTCCCTTCTTCCCAGCGACTAATATCTGGATGATTTGCTATTGAGTTCTGTGAAAAACAGACCAAACTTCAGCAAGATCCAAAATTGAAATTTTCACCCACCCCGGGGTCATCGAAAAATTCCATTTTTGCACTATTTTAGCCCAAATGATTTTTGGGCCAAATACTTACCGAGAGAGTCCCTTCTTCCCAGCGACTAATATCTGGATGATTTGCTATTGAGTTCTGTGAAAAACAGACCAAACTTCAGCAAGATCCAAAATTGAAATTTTCACCCACCCCGGGGTCATCGAAAAATTCCATTTTTGCACTATTTTAGCCCAAATGATTTTTGGGCCAAATACTTACCGAGAGAGTCCCTTCTTCCCAGCGACTAATATCTGGATGATTTGCTATTGAGTTCTGTGAAAAACAGACCAAACTTCAGCAAGATCCAAAATTGAAATTTTCACCCACCCCGGGGTCATCGAAAAATTCCATTTTTGCACTATTTTAGCCCAAATGATTTTTGGGCCAAATACTTACCGAGAGAGTCCCTTCTTCCCAGCGACTAATATCTGGATGATTTGCTATTGAGTTCTGTGAAAAACAGACCAAACTTCAGCAAGATCCAAAATTGAAATTTTCACCCACCCCGGGGTCATCGAAAAATTCCATTTTTGCACTATTTTAGCCCAAATGATTTTTGGGCCAAATACTTACCGAGAGAGTCCCTTCTTCCCAGCGACTAATATCTGGATGATTTGCTATTGAGTTCTGTGAAAAACAGACCAAACTTCAGCAAGATCCAAAATTGAAATTTTCACCCACCCCGGGGTCATCGAAAAATTCCATTTTTGCACTATTTTAGCCCAAATGATTTTTGGGCCAAATACTTACCGAGAGAGTCCCTTCTTCCCAGCGACTAATATCTGGATGATTTGCTATTGATTTCTGTGAAAAACAGACCAAACTTCAGCAAGATCCAAAATTGAAATTTTCACCCACCCCGGGGTCATCGAAAAATTCCATTTTTGCACTATTTTAGCCCAAATGATTTTTGGGCCAAATACTTACCGAGAGAGTCCCTTCTTCCCAGCGACTAATATCTGGATGATTTGCTATTGAGTTCTGTGAAAAACAGACCAAACTTCAGCAAGATCCAAAATTGAAATTTTCACCCACCCCGGGGTCATCGAAAAATTCCATTTTTGCACTATTTTAGCCCAAATGATTTTTGGGCCAAATACTTACCGAGAGAGTCCCTTCTTCCCAGCGACTAATATCTGGATGATTTGCTATTGATTTCTGTGAAAAACAGACCAAACTTCAGCAAGATCCAAAATTGAAATTTTCACCCACCCCGGGGTCATCGAAAAATTCCATTTTTGCACTATTTTAGCCCAAATGATTTTTGGGCCAAATACTTACCGAGAGAGTCCCTTCTTCCCAGCGACTAATATCTGGATGATTTGCTATTGATTTCTGTGAAAAACAGACCAAACTTCAGCAAGATCCAAAATTGAAATTTTCACCCACCCCGGGGTCATCGAAAAATTCCATTTTTGCACTATTTTAGCCCAAATGATTTTTGGGCCAAATACTTACCGAGAGAGTCCCTTCTTCCCAGCGACTAATATCTGGATGATTTGCTATTGATTTCTGTGAAAAACAGACCAAACTTCAGCAAGATCCAAAATTGAAATTTTCACCCACCCCGGGGTCATCGAAAAATTCCATTTTTGCACTATTTTAGCCCAAATGATTTTTGGGCCAAATACTTACCGAGAGAGTCCCTTCTTCCCAGCGACTAATATCTGGATGATTTGCTATTGATTTCTGTGAAAAACAGACCAAACTTCAGCAAGATCCAAAATTGAAATTTTCACCCACCCCGGGGTCATCGAAAAATTCCATTTTTGCACTATTTTAGCCCAAATGATTTTTGGGCCAAATACTTACCGAGAGAGTCCCTTCTTCCCAGCGACTAATATCTGGATGATTTGCTATTGAGTTCTGTGAAAAACAGACCAAACTTCAGCAAGATCCAAAATTGAAATTTTCACCCACCCCGGGGTCATCGAAAAATTCCATTTTTGCACTATTTTAGCCCAAATGATTTTTGGGCCAAATACTTACCGAGAGAGTCCCTTCTTCCCAGCGACTAATATCTGGATGATTTGCTATTGATTTCTGTGAAAAACAGACCAAACTTCAGCAAGATCCAAAATTGAAATTTTCACCCACCCCGGGGTCATCGAAAAATTCCATTTTTGCACTATTTTAGCCCAAATGATTTTTGGGCCAAATACTTACCGAGAGAGTCCCTTCTTCCCAGCGACTAATATCTGGATGATTTGCTATTGAGTTCTGTGAAAAACAGACCAAACTTCAGCAAGATCCAAAATTGAAATTTTCACCCACCCCGGGGTCATCGAAAAATTCCATTTTTGCACTATTTTAGCCCAAATGATTTTTGGGCCAAATACTTACCGAGAGAGTCCCTTCTTCCCAGCGACTAATATCTGGATGATTTGCTATTGATTTCTGTGAAAAACAGACCAAACTTCAGCAAGATCCAAAATTGAAATTTTCACCCACCCCGGGGTCATCGAAAAATTCCATTTTTGCACTATTTTAGCCCAAATGATTTTTGGGCCAAATACTTACCGAGAGAGTCCCTTCTTCCCAGCGACTAATATCTGGATGATTTGCTATTGAGTTCTGTGAAAAACAGACCAAACTTCAGCAAGATCCAAAATTGAAATTTTCACCCACCCCGGGGTCATCGAAAAATTCCATTTTTGCACTATTTTAGCCCAAATGATTTTTGGGCCAAATACTTACCGAGAGAGTCCCTTCTTCCCAGCGACTAATATCTGGATGATTTGCTATTGAGTTCTGTGAAAAACAGACCAAACTTCAGCAAGATCCAAAATTGAAATTTTCACCCACCCCGGGGTCATCGAAAAATTCCATTTTTGCACTATTTTAGCCCAAATGATTTTTGGGCCAAATACTTACCGAGAGAGTCCCTTCTTCCCAGCGACTAATATCTGGATGATTTGCTATTGAGTTCTGTGAAAAACAGACCAAACTTCAGCAAGATCCAAAATTGAAATTTTCACCCACCCCGGGGTCATCGAAAAATTCCATTTTTGCACTATTTTAGCCCAAATGATTTTTGGGCCAAATACTTACCGAGAGAGTCCCTTCTTCCCAGCGACTAATATCTGGATGATTTGCTATTGAGTTCTGTGAAAAACAGACCAAACTTCAGCAAGATCCAAAATTGAAATTTTCACCCACCCCGGGGTCATCGAAAAATTCCATTTTTGCACTATTTTAGCCCAAATGATTTTTGGGCCAAATACTTACCGAGAGAGTCCCTTCTTCCCAGCGACTAATATCTGGATGATTTGCTATTGAGTTCTGTGAAAAACAGACCAAACTTCAGCAAGATCCAAAATTGAAATTTTCACCCACCCCGGGGTCATCGAAAAATTCCATTTTTGCACTATTTTAGCCCAAATGATTTTTGGGCCAAATACTAACCGAGAGAGTCCCTTCTTCCCAGCGACTAATATCTGGATGATTTGCTATTGATTTCTGTGAAAAACAGACCAAACTTCAGCAAGATCCAAAATTGAAATTTTCACCCACCCCGGGGTCATCGAAAAATTCCATTTTTGCACTATTTTAGCCCAAATGATTTTTGGGCCAAATACTTACCGAGAGAGTCCCTTCTTCCCAGCGACTAATATCTGGATGATTTGCTATTGATTTCTGTGAAAAACAGACCAAACTTCAGCAAGATCCAAAATTGAAATTTTCACCCACCCCGGGGTCATCGAAAAATTCCATTTTTGCACTATTTTAGCCCAAATGATTTTTGGGCCAAATACTTACCGAGAGAGTCCCTTCTTCCCAGCGACTAATATCTGGATGATTTGCTATTGATTTCTGTGAAAAACAGACCAAACTTCAGCAAGATCCAAAATTGAAATTTTCACCCACCCCGGGGTCATCGAAAAATTCCATTTTTGCACTATTTTAGCCCAAATGATTTTTGGGCCAAATACTAACCAAGAGAGTCCCTTCTTCCCAGCGACTAATATCTGGATGATTTGCTATTGATTTCTGTGAAAAACAGACCAAACTTCAGCAAGATCCAAAATTGAAATTTTCACCCACCCCGGGGTCATCGAAAAATTCCATTTTTGCACTATTTTAGCCCAAATGATTTTTGGGCCAAATACTTACCGAGAGAGTCCCTTCTTCCCAGCGACTAATATCTGGATGATTTGCTATTGATTTCTGTGAAAAACAGACCAAACTTCAGCAAGATCCAAAATTGAAATTTTCACCCACCCCGGGGTCATCGAAAAATTCCATTTTTGCACTATTTTAGCCCAAATGATTTTTGGGCCAAATACTTACCGAGAGAGTCCCTTCTTCCCAGCGACTAATATCTGGATGATTTGCTATTGATTTCTGTGAAAAACAGACCAAACTTCAGCAAGATCCAAAATTGAAATTTTCACCCACCCCGGGGTCATCGAAAAATTCCATTTTTGCACTATTTTAGCCCAAATGATTTTTGGGCCAAATACTAACCGAGAGAGTCCCTTCTTCCCAGCGACTAATATCTGGATGATTTGCTATTGATTTCTGTGAAAAACAGACCAAACTTCAGCAAGATCCAAAATTGAAATTTTCACCCACCCCGGGGTCATCGAAAAATTCCATTTTTGCACTATTTTAGCCCAAATGATTTTTGGGCCAAATACTTACCGAGAGAGTCCCTTCTTCCCAGCGACTAATATCTGGATGATTTGCTATTGATTTCTGTGAAAAACAGACCAAACTTCAGCAAGATCCAAAATTGAAATTTTCACCCACCCCGGGGTCATCGAAAAATTCCATTTTTGCACTATTTTAGCCCAAATGATTTTTGGGCCAAATACTTACCGAGAGAGTCCCTTCTTCCCAGCGACTAATATCTGGATGATTTGCTATTGATTTCTGTGAAAAACAGACCAAACTTCAGCAAGATCCAAAATTGAAATTTTCACCCACCCCGGGGTCATCGAAAAATTCCATTTTTGCACTATTTTAGCCCAAATGATTTTTGGGCCAAATACTTACCGAGAGAGTCCCTTCTTCCCAGCGACTAATATCTGGATGATTTGCTATTGATTTCTGTGAAAAACAGACCAAACTTCAGCAAGATCCAAAATTGAAATTTTCACCCACCCCGGGGTCATCGAAAAATTCCATTTTTGCACTATTTTAGCCCAAATGATTTTTGGGCCAAATACTTACCGAGAGAGTCCCTTCTTCCCAGCGACTAATATCTGGATGATTTGCTATTGATTTCTGTGAAAAACAGACCAAACTTCAGCAAGATCCAAAATTGAAATTTTCACCCACCCCGGGGTCATCGAAAAATTCCATTTTTGCACTATTTTAGCCCAAATGATTTTTGGGCCAAATACTTACCGAGAGAGTCCCTTCTTCCCAGCGACTAATATCTGGATGATTTGCTATTGATTTCTGTGAAAAACAGACCAAACTTCAGCAAGATCCAAAATTGAAATTTTCACCCACCCCGGGGTCATCGAAAAATTCCATTTTTGCACTATTTTAGCCCAAATGATTTTTGGGCCAAATACTTACCGAGAGAGTCCCTTCTTCCCAGCGACTAATATCTGGATGATTTGCTATTGATTTCTGTGAAAAACAGACCAAACTTCAGCAAGATCCAAAATTGAAATTTTCACCCACCCGGGGTCATCGAAAAATTCCATTTTTGCACTATTTTAGCCCAAATGATTTTTGGGCCAAATACTTACCGAGAGAGTCCCTTCTTCCCAGCGACTAATATCTGGATGATTTGCTATTGATTTCTGTGAAAAACAGACCAAACTTCAGCAAGATCCAAAATTGAAATTTTCACCCACCCCGGGGTCATCGAAAAATTCCATTTTTGCACTATTTTAGCCCAAATGATTTTTGGGCCAAATACTTACCGAGAGAGTCCCTTCTTCCCAGCGACTAATATCTGGATGATTTGCTATTGATTTCTGTGAAAAACAGACCAAACTTCAGCAAGATCCAAAATTGAAATTTTCACCCACCCCGGGGTCATCGAAAAATTCCATTTTTGCACTATTTTAGCCCAAATGATTTTTGGGCCAAATACTTACCGAGAGAGTCCCTTCTTCCCAGCGACTAATATCTGGATGATTTGCTATTGATTTCTGTGAAAAACAGACCAAACTTCAGCAAGATCCAAAATTGAAATTTTCACCCACCCCGGGGTCATCGAAAAATTCCATTTTTGCACTATTTTAGCCCAAATGATTTTTGGGCCAAATACTTACCGAGAGAGTCCCTTCTTCCCAGCGACTAATATCTGGATGATTTGCTATTGATTTCTGTGAAAAACAGACCAAACTTCAGCAAGATCCAAAATTGAAATTTTCACCCACCCCGGGGTCATCGAAAAATTCCATTTTTGCACTATTTTAGCCCAAATGATTTTTGGGCCAAATACTTACCGAGAGAGTCCCTTCTTCCCAGCGACTAATATCTGGATGATTTGCTATTGATTTCTGTGAAAAACAGACCAAACTTCAGCAAGATCCAAAATTGAAATTTTCACCCACCCCGGGGTCATCGAAAAATTCCATTTTTGCACTATTTTAGCCCAAATGATTTTTGGGCCAAATACTTACCGAGAGAGTCCCTTCTTCCCAGCGACTAATATCTGGATGATTTGCTATTGATTTCTGTGAAAAACAGACCAAACTTCAGCAAGATCCAAAATTGAAATTTTCACCCACCCCGGGGTCATCGAAAAATTCCATTTTTGCACTATTTTAGCCCAAATGATTTTTGGGCCAAATACTTACCGAGAGAGTCCCTTCTTCCCAGCGACTAATATCTGGATGATTTGCTATTGATTTCTGTGAAAAACAGACCAAACTTCAGCAAGATCCAAAATTGAAATTTTCACCCACCCCGGGGTCATCGAAAAATTCCATTTTTGCACTATTTTAGCCCAAATGATTTTTGGGCCAAATACTTACCGAGAGAGTCCCTTCTTCCCAGCGACTAATATCTGGATGATTTGCTATTGATTTCTGTGAAAAACAGACCAAACTTCAGCAAGATCCAAAATTGAAATTTTCACCCACCCCGGGGTCATCGAAAAATTCCATTTTTGCACTATTTTAGCCCAAATGATTTTTGGGCCAAATACTTACCGAGAGAGTCCCTTCTTCCCAGCGACTAATATCTGGATGATTTGCTATTGATTTCTGTGAAAAACAGACCAAACTTCAGCAAGATCCAAAATTGAAATTTTCACCCACCCCGGGGTCATCGAAAAATTCCATTTTTGCACTATTTTAGCCCAAATGATTTTTGGGCCAAATACTTACCGAGAGAGTCCCTTCTTCCCAGCGACTAATATCTGGATGATTTGCTATTGATTTCTGTGAAAAACAGACCAAACTTCAGCAAGATCCAAAATTGAAATTTTCACCCACCCCGGGGTCATCGAAAAATTCCATTTTTGCACTATTTTAGCCCAAATGATTTTTGGGCCAAATACTTACCGAGAGAGTCCCTTCTTCCCAGCGACTAATATCTGGATGATTTGCTATTGATTTCTGTGAAAAACAGACCAAACTTCAGCAAGATCCAAAATTGAAATTTTCACCCACCCCGGGGTCATCGAAAAATTCCATTTTTGCACTATTTTAGCCCAAATGATTTTTGGGCCAAATACTTACCGAGAGAGTCCCTTCTTCCCAGCGACTAATATCTGGATGATTTGCTATTGATTTCTGTGAAAAACAGACCAAACTTCAGCAAGATCCAAAATTGAAATTTTCACCCACCCCGGGGTCATCGAAAAATTCCATTTTTGCACTATTTTAGCCCAAATGATTTTTGGGCCAAATACTTACCGAGAGAGTCCCTTCTTCCCAGCGACTAATATCTGGATGATTTGCTATTGATTTCTGTGAAAAACAGACCAAACTTCAGCAAGATCCAAAATTGAAATTTTCACCCACCCCGGGGTCATCGAAAAATTCCATTTTTGCACTATTTTAGCCCAAATGATTTTTGGGCCAAATACTAACCGAGAGAGTCCCTTCTTCCCAGCGACTAATATCTGGATGATTTGCTATTGATTTCTGTGAAAAACAGACCAAACTTCAGCAAGATCCAAAATTGAAATTTTCACCCACCCCGGGGTCATCGAAAAATTCCATTTTTGCACTATTTTAGCCCAAATGATTTTTGGGCCAAATACTTACCGAGAGAGTCCCTTCTTCCCAGCGACTAATATCTGGATGATTTGCTATTGATTTCTGTGAAAAACAGACCAAACTTCAGCAAGATCCAAAATTGAAATTTTCACCCACCCCGGGGTCATCGAAAAATTCCATTTTTGCACTATTTTAGCCCAAATGATTTTTGGGCCAAATACTTACCGAGAGAGTCCCTTCTTCCCAGCGACTAATATCTGGATGATTTGCTATTGATTTCTGTGAAAAACAGACCAAACTTCAGCAAGATCCAAAATTGAAATTTTCACCCACCCCGGGGTCATCGAAAAATTCCATTTTTGCACTATTTTAGCCCAAATGATTTTTGGGCCAAATACTTACCGAGAGAGTCCCTTCTTCCCAGCGACTAATATCTGGATGATTTGCTATTGATTTCTGTGAAAAACAGACCAAACTTCAGCAAGATCCAAAATTGAAATTTTCACCCACCCCGGGGTCATCGAAAAATTCCATTTTTGCACTATTTTAGCCCAAATGATTTTTGGGCCAAATACTTACCGAGAGAGTCCCTTCTTCCCAGCGACTAATATCTGGATGATTTGCTATTGATTTCTGTGAAAAACAGACCAAACTTCAGCAAGATCCAAAATTGAAATTTTCACCCACCCCGGGGTCATCGAAAAATTCCATTTTTGCACTATTTTAGCCCAAATGATTTTTGGGCCAAATACTTACCGAGAGAGTCCCTTCTTCCCAGCGACTAATATCTGGATGATTTGCTATTGATTTCTGTGGAAAAGAGACCAAACTTCAGCAAGATCCAAAATTGAAATTTTCACCCACCCCGGGGTCATCGAAAAATTCCATTTTTGCACTATTTTAGCCCAAATGATTTTTGGGCCAAATACTTACCGAGAGAGTCCCTTCTTCCCAGCGACTAATATCTGGATGATTTGCTATTGATTTCTGTGGAAAACAGACCAAACTTCAGCAAGATCCAAAATTGAAATTTTCACCCACCCCGGGGTCATCGAAAAATTCCATTTTTGCACTATTTTAGCCCAAATGATTTTTGGGCCAAATACTTACCGAGAGAGTCCCTTCTTCCCAGCGACTAATATCTGGATGATTTGCTATTGATTTCTGTGGAAAACAGACCAAACTTCAGCAAGATCCAAAATTGAAATTTTCACCCACCCCGGGGTCATCGAAAAATTCCATTTTTGCACTATTTTAGCCCAAATGATTTTTGGGCCAAATACTTACCGAGAGAGTCCCTTCTTCCCAGCGACTAATATCTGGATGATTTGCTATTGATTTCTGTGGAAAACAGACCAAACTTCAGCAAGATCCAAAATTGAAATTTTCACCCACCCCGGGGTCATCGAAAAATTCCATTTTTGCACTATTTTAGCCCAAATGATTTTTGGGCCAAATACTTACCGAGAGAGTCCCTTCTTCCCAGCGACTAATATCTGGATGATTTGCTATTGATTTCTGTGGAAAACAGACCAAACTTCAGCAAGATCCAAAATTGAAATTTTCACCCACCCCGGGGTCATCGAAAAATTCCATTTTTGCACTATTTTAGCCCAAATGATTTTTGGGCCAAATACTTACCGAGAGAGTCCCTTCTTCCCAGCGACTAATATCTGGATGATTTGCTATTGATTTCTGTGGAAAACAGACCAAACTTCAGCAAGATCCAAAATTGAAATTTTCACCCACCCCGGGGTCATCGAAAAATTCCATTTTTGCACTATTTTAGCCCAAATGATTTTTGGGCCAAATACTTACCGAGAGAGTCCCTTCTTCCCAGCGACTAATATCTGGATGATTTGCTATTGATTTCTGTGGAAAACAGACCAAACTTCAGCAAGATCCAAAATTGAAATTTTCACCCACCCCGGGGTCATCGAAAAATTCCATTTTTGCACTATTTTAGCCCAAATGATTTTTGGGCCAAATACTTACCGAGAGAGTCCCTTCTTCCCAGCGACTAATATCTGGATGATTTGCTATTGATTTCTGTGGAAAACAGACCAAACTTCAGCAAGATCCAAAATTGAAATTTTCACCCACCCCGGGGTCATCGAAAAATTCCATTTTTGCACTATTTTAGCCCAAATGATTTTTGGGCCAAATACTTACCGAGAGAGTCCCTTCTTCCCAGCGACTAATATCTGGATGATTTGCTATTGATTTCTGTGGAAAACAGACCAAACTTCAGCAAGATCCAAAATTGAAATTTTCACCCACCCCGGGGTCATCGAAAAATTCCATTTTTGCACTATTTTAGCCCAAATGATTTTTGGGCCAAATACTTACCGAGAGAGTCCCTTCTTCCCAGCGACTAATATCTGGATGATTTGCTATTGATTTCTGTGAAAAACAGACCAAACTTCAGCAAGATCCAAAATTGAAATTTTCACCCACCCCGGGGTCATCGAAAAATTCCATTTTTGCACTATTTTAGCCCAAATGATTTTTGGGCCAAATACTTACCGAGAGAGTCCCTTCTTCCCAGCGACTAATATCTGGATGATTTGCTATTGATTTCTGTGAAAAACAGACCAAACTTCAGCAAGATCCAAAATTGAAATTTTCACCCACCCCGGGGTCATCGAAAAATTCCATTTTTGCACTATTTTAGCCCAAATGATTTTTGGGCCAAATACTTACCGAGAGAGTCCCTTCTTCCCAGCGACTAATATCTGGATGATTTGCTATTGATTTCTGTGAAAAACAGACCAAACTTCAGCAAGATCCAAAATTGAAATTTTCACCCACCCCGGGGTCATCGAAAAATTCCATTTTTGCACTATTTTAGCCCAAATGATTTTTGGGCCAAATACTTACCGAGAGAGTCCCTTCTTCCCAGCGACTAATATCTGGATGATTTGCTATTGATTTCTGTGAAAAACAGACCAAACTTCAGCAAGATCCAAAATTGAAATTTTCACCCACCCCGGGGTCATCGAAAAATTCCATTTTTGCACTATTTTAGCCCAAATGATTTTTGGGCCAAATACTTACCGAGAGAGTCCCTTCTTCCCAGCGACTAATATCTGGATGATTTGCTATTGATTTCTGTGAAAAACAGACCAAACTTCAGCAAGATCCAAAATTGAAATTTTCACCCACCCCGGGGTCATCGAAAAATTCCATTTTTGCACTATTTTAGCCCAAATGATTTTTGGGCCAAATACTTACCGAGAGAGTCCCTTCTTCCCAGCGACTAATATCTGGATGATTTGCTATTGATTTCTGTGAAAAACAGACCAAACTTCAGCAAGATCCAAAATTGAAATTTTCACCCACCCCGGGGTCATCGAA
The DNA here is from genome assembly GCA_023349425.1 of Anthopleura sola. Taxonomy (NCBI): domain Eukaryota; kingdom Metazoa; phylum Cnidaria; class Anthozoa; order Actiniaria; family Actiniidae; genus Anthopleura; species Anthopleura sola. The sequence continues at coordinate 12,516,968 of JALHLI010000001.1, forward strand.
AAATTCCATTTTTGCACTATTTTAGCCCAAATGATTTTTGGGCCAAATACTTACCGAGAGAGTCCCTTCTTCCCAGCGACTAATATCTGGATGATTTGCTATTGATTTCTGTGAAAAACAGACCAAACTTCAGCAAGATCCAAAATTGAAATTTTCACCCACCCCGGGGTCATCGAAAAATTCCATTTTTGCACTATTTTAGCCCAAATGATTTTTGGGCCAAATACTTACCGAGAGAGTCCCTTCTTCCCAGCGACTAATATCTGGATGATTTGCTATTGAGTTCTGTGAAAAACAGACCAAACTTCAGCAAGATCCAAAATTGAAATTTTCACCCACCCCGGGGTCATCGAAAAATTCCATTTTTGCACTATTTTAGCCCAAATGATTTTTGGGCCAAATACTTACCGAGAGAGTCCCTTCTTCCCAGCGACTAATATCTGGATGATTTGCTATTGATTTCTGTGAAAAACAGACCAAACTTCAGCAAGATCCAAAATTGAAATTTTCACCCACCCCGGGGTCATCGAAAAATTCCATTTTTGCACTATTTTAGCCCAAATGATTTTTGGGCCAAATACTTACCGAGAGAGTCCCTTCTTCCCAGCGACTAATATCTGGATGATTTGCTATTGATTTCTGTGAAAAACAGACCAAACTTCAGCAAGATCCAAAATTGAAATTTTCACCCACCCCGGGGTCATCGAAAAATTCCATTTTTGCACTATTTTAGCCCAAATGATTTTTGGGCCAAATACTTACCGAGAGAGTCCCTTCTTCCCAGCGACTAATATCTGGATGATTTGCTATTGAGTTCTGTGAAAAACAGACCAAACTTCAGCAAGATCCAAAATTGAAATTTTCACCCACCCCGGGGTCATCGAAAAATTCCATTTTTGCACTATTTTAGCCCAAATGATTTTTGGGCCAAATACTTACCGAGAGAGTCCCTTCTTCCCAGCGACTAATATCTGGATGATTTGCTATTGAGTTCTGTGAAAAACAGACCAAACTTCAGCAAGATCCAAAATTGAAATTTTCACCCACCCCGGGGTCATCGAAAAATTCCATTTTTGCACTATTTTAGCCCAAATGATTTTTGGGCCAAATACTTACCGAGAGAGTCCCTTCTTCCCAGCGACTAATATCTGGATGATTTGCTATTGATTTCTGTGAAAAACAGACCAAACTTCAGCAAGATCCAAAATTGAAATTTTCACCCACCCCGGGGTCATCGAAAAATTCCATTTTTGCACTATTTTAGCCCAAATGATTTTTGGGCCAAATACTTACCGAGAGAGTCCCTTCTTCCCAGCGACTAATATCTGGATGATTTGCTATTGATTTCTGTGAAAAACAGACCAAACTTCAGCAACATCCAAAATTGAAATTTTCACCCACCCCGGGGTCATCGAAAAATTCCATTTTTGCACTATTTTAGCCCAAATGATTTTTGGGCCAAATACTTACCGAGAGAGTCCCTTCTTCCCAGCGACTAATATCTGGATGATTTGCTATTGATTTCTGTGGAAAACAGACCAAACTTCAGCAAGATCCAAAATTGAAATTTTCACCCACCCCGGGGTCATCGAAAAATTCCATTTTTGCACTATTTTAGCCCAAATGATTTTTGGGCCAAATACTTACCGAGAGAGTCCCTTCTTCCCAGCGACTAATATCTGGATGATTTGCTATTGATTTCTGTGGAAAACAGACCAAACTTCAGCAAGATCCAAAATTGAAATTTTCACCCACCCCGGGGTCATCGAAAAATTCCATTTTTGCACTATTTTAGCCCAAATGATTTTTGGGCCAAATACTTACCGAGAGAGTCCCTTCTTCCCAGCGACTAATATCTGGATGATTTGCTATTGATTTCTGTGGAAAACAGACCAAACTTCAGCAACATCCAAAATTGAAATTTTCACCCACCCCGGGGTCATCGAAAAATTCCATTTTTGCACTATTTTAGCCCAAATGATTTTTGGGCCAAATACTTACCGAGAGAGTCCCTTCTTCCCAGCGACTAATATCTGGATGATTTGCTATTGATTTCTGTGGAAAACAGACCAAACTTCAGCAAGATCCAAAATTGAAATTTTCACCCACCCCGGGGTCATCGAAAAATTCCATTTTTGCACTATTTTAGCCCAAATGATTTTTGGGCCAAATACTTACCGAGAGAGTCCCTTCTTCCCAGCGACTAATATCTGGATGATTTGCTATTGAGTTCTGTGAAAAACAGACCAAACTTCAGCAAGATCCAAAATTGAAATTTTCACCCACCCCGGGGTCATCGAAAAATTCCATTTTTGCACTATTTTAGCCCAAATGATTTTTGGGCCAAATACTTACCGAGAGAGTCCCTTCTTCCCAGCGACTAATATCTGGATGATTTGCTATTGATTTCTGTGAAAAACAGACCAAACTTCAGCAAGATCCAAAATTGAAATTTTCACCCACCCCGGGGTCATCGAAAAATTCCATTTTTGCACTATTTTAGCCCAAATGATTTTTGGGCCAAATACTTACCGAGAGAGTCCCTTCTTCCCAGCGACTAATATCTGGATGATTTGCTATTGAGTTCTGTGAAAAACAGACCAAACTTCAGCAAGATCCAAAATTGAAATTTTCACCCACCCCGGGGTCATCGAAAAATTCCATTTTTGCACTATTTTAGCCCAAATGATTTTTGGGCCAAATACTTACCGAGAGAGTCCCTTCTTCCCAGCGACTAATATCTGGATGATTTGCTATTGATTTCTGTGAAAAACAGACCAAACTTCAGCAAGATCCAAAATTGAAATTTTCACCCACCCCGGGGTCATCGAAAAATTCCATTTTTGCACTATTTTAGCCCAAATGATTTTTGGGCCAAATACTTACCGAGAGAGTCCCTTCTTCCCAGCGACTAATATCTGGATGATTTGCTATTGATTTCTGTGAAAAACAGACCAAACTTCAGCAAGATCCAAAATTGAAATTTTCACCCACCCCGGGGTCATCGAAAAATTCCATTTTTGCACTATTTTAGCCCAAATGATTTTTGGGCCAAATACTTACCGAGAGAGTCCCTTCTTCCCAGCGACTAATATCTGGATGATTTGCTATTGATTTCTGTGAAAAACAGACCAAACTTCAGCAAGATCCAAAATTGAAATTTTCACCCACCCCGGGGTCATCGAAAAATTCCATTTTTGCACTATTTTAGCCCAAATGATTTTTGGGCCAAATACTTACCGAGAGAGTCCCTTCTTCCCAGCGACTAATATCTGGATGATTTGCTATTGATTTCTGTGAAAAACAGACCAAACTTCAGCAAGATCCAAAATTGAAATTTTCACCCACCCCGGGGTCATCGAAAAATTCCATTTTTGCACTATTTTAGCCCAAATGATTTTTGGGCCAAATACTTACCGAGAGAGTCCCTTCTTCCCAGCGACTAATATCTGGATGATTTGCTATTGAGTTCTGTGAAAAACAGACCAAACTTCAGCAAGATCCAAAATTGAAATTTTCACCCACCCCGGGGTCATCGAAAAATTCCATTTTTGCACTATTTTAGCCCAAATGATTTTTGGGCCAAATACTTACCGAGAGAGTCCCTTCTTCCCAGCGACTAATATCTGGATGATTTGCTATTGAGTTCTGTGAAAAACAGACCAAACTTCAGCAAGATCCAAAATTGAAATTTTCACCCACCCCGGGGTCATCGAAAAATTCCATTTTTGCACTATTTTAGCCCAAATGATTTTTGGGCCAAATACTTACCGAGAGAGTCCCTTCTTCCCAGCGACTAATATCTGGATGATTTGCTATTGAGTTCTGTGAAAAACAGACCAAACTTCAGCAAGATCCAAAATTGAAATTTTCACCCACCCCGGGGTCATCGAAAAATTCCATTTTTGCACTATTTTAGCCCAAATGATTTTTGGGCCAAATACTTACCGAGAGAGTCCCTTCTTCCCAGCGACTAATATCTGGATGATTTGCTATTGAGTTCTGTGAAAAACAGACCAAACTTCAGCAAGATCCAAAATTGAAATTTTCACCCACCCCGGGGTCATCGAAAAATTCCATTTTTGCACTATTTTAGCCCAAATGATTTTTGGGCCAAATACTTACCGAGAGAGTCCCTTCTTCCCAGCGACTAATATCTGGATGATTTGCTATTGAGTTCTGTGAAAAACAGACCAAACTTCAGCAAGATCCAAAATTGAAATTTTCACCCACCCCGGGGTCATCGAAAAATTCCATTTTTGCACTATTTTAGCCCAAATGATTTTTGGGCCAAATACTTACCGAGAGAGTCCCTTCTTCCCAGCGACTAATATCTGGATGATTTGCTATTGAGTTCTGTGAAAAACAGACCAAACTTCAGCAAGATCCAAAATTGAAATTTTCACCCACCCCGGGGTCATCGAAAAATTCCATTTTTGCACTATTTTAGCCCAAATGATTTTTGGGCCAAATACTTACCGAGAGAGTCCCTTCTTCCCAGCGACTAATATCTGGATGATTTGCTATTGAGTTCTGTGAAAAACAGACCAAACTTCAGCAAGATCCAAAATTGAAATTTTCACCCACCCCAGGGTCATCGAAAAATTCCATTTTTGCACTATTTTAGCCCAAATGATTTTTGGGCCAAATACTTACCGAGAGAGTCCCTTCTTCCCAGCGACTAATATCTGGATGATTTGCTATTGAGTTCTGTGAAAAACAGACCAAACTTCAGCAAGATCCAAAATTGAAATTTTCACCCACCCCGGGGTCATCGAAAAATTCCATTTTTGCACTATTTTAGCCCAAATGATTTTTGGGCCAAATACTTACCGAGAGAGTCCCTTCTTCCCAGCGACTAATATCTGGATGATTTGCTATTGAGTTCTGTGAAAAACAGACCAAACTTCAGCAAGATCCAAAATTGAAATTTTCACCCACCCCGGGGTCATCGAAAAATTCCATTTTTGCACTATTTTAGCCCAAATGATTTTTGGGCCAAATACTTACCGAGAGAGTCCCTTCTTCCCAGCGACTAATATCTGGATGATTTGCTATTGAGTTCTGTGAAAAACAGACCAAACTTCAGCAAGATCCAAAATTGAAATTTTCACCCACCCCGGGGTCATCGAAAAATTCCATTTTTGCACTATTTTAGCCCAAATGATTTTTGGGCCAAATACTTACCGAGAGAGTCCCTTCTTCCCAGCGACTAATATCTGGATGATTTGCTATTGAGTTCTGTGAAAAACAGACCAAACTTCAGCAAGATCCAAAATTGAAATTTTCACCCACCCCGGGGTCATCGAAAAATTCCATTTTTGCACTATTTTAGCCCAAATGATTTTTGGGCCAAATACTTACCGAGAGAGTCCCTTCTTCCCAGCGACTAATATCTGGATGATTTGCTATTGAGTTCTGTGAAAAACAGACCAAACTTCAGCAAGATCCAAAATTGAAATTTTCACCCACCCCGGGGTCATCGAAAAATTCCATTTTTGCACTATTTTAGCCCAAATGATTTTTGGGCCAAATACTTACCGAGAGAGTCCCTTCTTCCCAGCGACTAATATCTGGATGATTTGCTATTGATTTCTGTGAAAAACAGACCAAACTTCAGCAAGATCCAAAATTGAAATTTTCACCCACCCCGGGGTCATCGAAAAATTCCATTTTTGCACTATTTTAGCCCAAATGATTTTTGGGCCAAATACTTACCGAGAGAGTCCCTTCTTCCCAGCGACTAATATCTGGATGATTTGCTATTGATTTCTGTGAAAAACAGACCAAACTTCAGCAAGATCCAAAATTGAAATTTTCACCCACCCCGGGGTCATCGAAAAATTCCATTTTTGCACTATTTTAGCCCAAATGATTTTTGGGCCAAATACTTACCGAGAGAGTCCCTTCTTCCCAGCGACTAATATCTGGATGATTTGCTATTGATTTCTGTGAAAAACAGACCAAACTTCAGCAAGATCCAAAATTGAAATTTTCACCCACCCCGGGGTCATCGAAAAATTCCATTTTTGCACTATTTTAGCCCAAATGATTTTTGGGCCAAATACTTACCGAGAGAGTCCCTTCTTCCCAGCGACTAATATCTGGATGATTTGCTATTGAGTTCTGTGAAAAACAGACCAAACTTCAGCAAGATCCAAAATTGAAATTTTCACCCACCCCGGGGTCATCCAAAAATTCCATTTTTGCACTATTTTAGCCCAAATGATTTTTGGGCCAAATACTTACCGAGAGAGTCCCTTCTTCCCAGCGACTAATATCTGGATGATTTGCTATTGAGTTCTGTGAAAAACAGACCAAACTTCAGCAAGATCCAAAATTGAAATTTTCACCCACCCCGGGGTCATCGAAAAATTCCATTTTTGCACTATTTTAGCCCAAATGATTTTTGGGCCAAATACTTACCGAGAGAGTCCCTTCTTCCCAGCGACTAATATCTGGATGATTTGCTATTGATTTCTGTGAAAAACAGACCAAACTTCAGCAAGATCCAAAATTGAAATTTTCACCCACCCCGGGGTCATCGAAAAATTCCATTTTTGCACTATTTTAGCCCAAATGATTTTTGGGCCAAATACTTACCGAGAGAGTCCCTTCTTCCCAGCGACTAATATCTGGATGATTTGCTATTGAGTTCTGTGAAAAACAGACCAAACTTCAGCAAGATCCAAAATTGAAATTTTCACCCACCCCGGGGTCATCGAAAAATTCCATTTTTGCACTATTTTAGCCCAAATGATTTTTGGGCCAAATACTTACCGAGAGAGTCCCTTCTTCCCAGCGACTAATATCTGGATGATTTGCTATTGAGTTCTGTGAAAAACAGACCAAACTTCAGCAAGATCCAAAATTGAAATTTTCACCCACCCCGGGGTCATCGAAAAATTCCATTTTTGCACTATTTTAGCCCAAATGATTTTTGGGCCAAATACTTACCGAGAGAGTCCCTTCTTCCCAGCGACTAATATCTGGATGATTTGCTATTGAGTTCTGTGAAAAACAGACCAAACTTCAGCAAGATCCAAAATTGAAATTTTCACCCACCCCGGGGTCATCGAAAAATTCCATTTTTGCACTATTTTAGCCCAAATGATTTTTGGGCCAAATACTTACCGAGAGAGTCCCTTCTTCCCAGCGACTAATATCTGGATGATTTGCTATTGATTTCTGTGAAAAACAGACCAAACTTCAGCAAGATCCAAAATTGAAATTTTCACCCACCCCGGGGTCATCGAAAAATTCCATTTTTGCACTATTTTAGCCCAAATGATTTTTGGGCCAAATACTTACCGAGAGAGTCCCTTCTTCCCAGCGACTAATATCTGGATGATTTGCTATTGATTTCTGTGAAAAACAGACCAAACTTCAGCAAGATCCAAAATTGAAATTTTCACCCACCCCGGGGTCATCGAAAAATTCCATTTTTGCACTATTTTAGCCCAAATGATTTTTGGGCCAAATACTTACCGAGAGAGTCCCTTCTTCCCAGCGACTAATATCTGGATGATTTGCTATTGATTTCTGTGAAAAACAGACCAAACTTCAGCAAGATCCAAAATTGAAATTTTCACCCACCCCGGGGTCATCGAAAAATTCCATTTTTGCACTATTTTAGCCCAAATGATTTTTGGGCCAAATACTTACCGAGAGAGTCCCTTCTTCCCAGCGACTAATATCTGGATGATTTGCTATTGATTTCTGTGAAAAACAGACCAAACTTCAGCAAGATCCAAAATTGAAATTTTCACCCACCCCGGGGTCATCGAAAAATTCCATTTTTGCACTATTTTAGCCCAAATGATTTTTGGGCCAAATACTTACCGAGAGAGTCCCTTCTTCCCAGCGACTAATATCTGGATGATTTGCTATTGATTTCTGTGAAAAACAGACCAAACTTCAGCAAGATCCAAAATTGAAATTTTCACCCACCCCGGGGTCATCGAAAAATTCCATTTTTGCACTATTTTAGCCCAAATGATTTTTGGGCCAAATACTTACCGAGAGAGTCCCTTCTTCCCAGCGACTAATATCTGGATGATTTGCTATTGATTTCTGTGAAAAACAGACCAAACTTCAGCAAGATCCAAAATTGAAATTTTCACCCACCCCGGGGTCATCGAAAAATTCCATTTTTGCACTATTTTAGCCCAAATGATTTTTGGGCCAAATACTTACCGAGAGAGTCCCTTCTTCCCAGCGACTAATATCTGGATGATTTGCTATTGATTTCTGTGAAAAACAGACCAAACTTCAGCAAGATCCAAAATTGAAATTTTCACCCACCCCGGGGTCATCGAAAAATTCCATTTTTGCACTATTTTAGCCCAAATGATTTTTGGGCCAAATACTTACCGAGAGAGTCCCTTCTTCCCAGCGACTAATATCTGGATGATTTGCTATTGATTTCTGAGAAAAACAGACCAAACTTATGCAAGATCCAAAATTGAAATTTTCACCCACCCCGGGGTCATCGAAAAATTCCATTTTTGCACTATTTTAGCCCAAATGATTTTTGGGCCAAATACTTACCGAGAGAGTCCCTTCTTCCCAGCGACTAATATCTGGATGATTTGCTATTGATTTCTGTGAAAAACAGACCAAACTTCAGCAAGATCCAAAATTGAAATTTTCACCCACCCCGGGGTCATCGAAAAATTCCATTTTTGCACTATTTTAGCCCAAATGATTTTTGGGCCAAATACTTACCGAGAGAGTCCCTTCTTCCCAGCGACTAATATCTGGATGATTTGCTATTGATTTCTGTGAAAAACAGACCAAACTTCAGCAAGATCCAAAATTGAAATTTTCACCCACCCCGGGGTCATCGAAAAATTCCATTTTTGCACTATTTTAGCCCAAATGATTTTTGGGCCAAATACTTACCGAGAGAGTCCCTTCTTCCCAGCGACTAATATCTGGATGATTTGCTATTGATTTCTGTGAAAAACAGACCAAACTTCAGCAAGATCCAAAATTGAAATTTTCACCCACCCCGGGGTCATCGAAAAATTCCATTTTTGCACTATTTTAGCCCAAATGATTTTTGGGCCAAATACTTACCGAGAGAGTCCCTTCTTCCCAGCGACTAATATCTGGATGATTTGCTATTGATTTCTGTGAAAAACAGACCAAACTTCAGCAAGATCCAAAATTGAAATTTTCACCCACCCCGGGGTCATCGAAAAATTCCATTTTTGCACTATTTTAGCCCAAATGATTTTTGGGCCAAATACTTACCGAGAGAGTCCCTTCTTCCCAGCGACTAATATCTGGATGATTTGCTATTGAGTTCTGTGAAAAACAGACCAAACTTCAGCAAGATCCAAAATTGAAATTTTCACCCACCCCGGGGTCATCGAAAAATTCCATTTTTGCACTATTTTAGCCCAAATGATTTTTGGGCCAAATACTTACCGAGAGAGTCCCTTCTTCCCAGCGACTAATATCTGGATGATTTGCTATTGATTTCTGTGAAAAACAGACCAAACTTCAGCAAGATCCAAAATTGAAATTTTCACCCACCCCGGGGTCATCGAAAAATTCCATTTTTGCACTATTTTAGCCCAAATGATTTTTGGGCCAAATACTTACCGAGAGAGTCCCTTCTTCCCAGCGACTAATATCTGGATGATTTGCTATTGATTTCTGTGAAAAACAGACCAAACTTCAGCAAGATCCAAAATTGAAATTTTCACCCACCCCGGGGTCATCGAAAAATTCCATTTTTGCACTATTTTAGCCCAAATGATTTTTGGGCCAAATACTTACCGAGAGAGTCCCTTCTTCCCAGCGACTAATATCTGGATGATTTGCTATTGATTTCTGTGAAAAACAGACCAAACTTCAGCAAGATCCAAAATTGAAATTTTCACCCACCCCGGGGTCATCGAAAAATTCCATTTTTGCACTATTTTAGCCCAAATGATTTTTGGGCCAAATACTTACCGAGAGAGTCCCTTCTTCCCAGCGACTAATATCTGGATGATTTGCTATTGATTTCTGTGAAAAACAGACCAAACTTCAGCAAGATCCAAAATTGAAATTTTCACCCACCCCGGGGTCATCGAAAAATTCCATTTTTGCACTATTTTAGCCCAAATGATTTTTGGGCCAAATACTTACCGAGAGAGTCCCTTCTTCCCAGCGACTAATATCTGGATGATTTGCTATTGATTTCTGTGAAAAACAGACCAAACTTCAGCAAGATCCAAAATTGAAATTTTCACCCACCCCGGGGTCATCGAAAAATTCCATTTTTGCACTATTTTAGCCCAAATGATTTTTGGGCCAAATACTTACCGAGAGAGTCCCTTCTTCCCAGCGACTAATATCTGGATGATTTGCTATTGATTTCTGTGAAAAACAGACCAAACTTCAGCAAGATCCAAAATTGAAATTTTCACCCACCCCGGGGTCATCGAAAAATTCCATTTTTGCACTATTTTAGCCCAAATGATTTTTGGGCCAAATACTTACCGAGAGAGTCCCTTCTTCCCAGCGACTAATATCTGGATGATTTGCTATTGATTTCTGTGAAAAACAGACCAAACTTCAGCAAGATCCAAAATTGAAATTTTCACCCACCCCGGGGTCATCGAAAAATTCCATTTTTGCACTATTTTAGCCCAAATGATTTTTGGGCCAAATACTTACCGAGAGAGTCCCTTCTTCCCAGCGACTAATATCTGGATGATTTGCTATTGATTTCTGTGAAAAACAGACCAAACTTCAGCAAGATCCAAAATTGAAATTTTCACCCACCCCGGGGTCATCGAAAAATTCCATTTTTGCACTATTTTAGCCCAAATGATTTTTGGGCCAAATACTTACCGAGAGAGTCCCTTCTTCCCAGCGACTAATATCTGGATGATTTGCTATTGATTTCTGTGAAAAACAGACCAAACTTCAGCAAGATCCAAAATTGAAATTTTCACCCACCCCGGGGTCATCGAAAAATTCCATTTTTGCACTATTTTAGCCCAAATGATTTTTGGGCCAAATACTTACCGAGAGAGTCCCTTCTTCCCAGCGACTAATATCTGGATGATTTGCTATTGAGTTCTGTGAAAAACAGACCAAACTTCAGCAAGATCCAAAATTGAAATTTTCACCCACCCCGGGGTCATCCAAAAATTCCATTTTTGCACTATTTTAGCCCAAATGATTTTTGGGCCAAATACTTACCGAGAGAGTCCCTTCTTCCCAGCGACTAATATCTGGATGATTTGCTATTGATTTCTGTGAAAAACAGACCAAACTTCAGCAAGATCCAAAATTGAAATTTTCACCCACCCCGGGGTCATCGAAAAATTCCATTTTTGCACTATTTTAGCCCAAATGATTTTTGGGCCAAATACTTACCGAGAGAGTCCCTTCTTCCCAGCGACTAATATCTGGATGATTTGCTATTGATTTCTGTGAAAAACAGACCAAACTTCAGCAAGATCCAAAATTGAAATTTTCACCCACCCCGGGTTCATCGAAAAATTCCATTTTTGCACTATTTTAGCCCAAATGATTTTTGGGCCAAATACTTACCGAGAGAGTCCCTTCTTCCCAGCGACTAATATCTGGATGATTTGCTATTGAGTTCTGTGAAAATAGACCAAACTTCAGCAAGATCCAAAATTGAAATTTTCACCCACCCCGGGGTCATCGAAAAATTCCATTTTTGCACTATTTTAGCCCAAATGATTTTTGGGCCAAATACTTACCGAGAGAGTCCCTTCTTCCCAGCGACTAATATCTGGATGATTTGCTATTGAGTTCTGTGAAAAACAGACCAAACTTCAGCAAGATCCAAAATTGAAATTTTCACCCACCCCGGGGTCATCGAAAAATTCCATTTTTGCACTATTTTAGCCCAAATGATTTTTGGGCCAAATACTTACCGAGAGAGTCCCTTCTTCCCAGCGACTAATATCTGGATGATTTGCTATTGATTTCTGTGAAAAACAGACCAAACTTCAGCAAGATCCAAAATTGAAATTTTCACCCACCCCGGGGTCATCGAAAAATTCCATTTTTGCACTATTTTAGCCCAAATGATTTTTGGGCCAAATACTAACCGAGAGAGTCCCTTCTTCCCAGCGACTAATATCTGGATGATTTGCTATTGATTTCTGTGAAAAACAGACCAAACTTCAGCAAGATCCAAAATTGAAATTTTCACCCACCCCGGGGTCATCGAAAAATTCCATTTTTGCACTATTTTAGCCCAAATGATTTTTGGGCCAAATACTTACCGAGAGAGTCCCTTCTTCCCAGCGACTAATATCTGGATGATTTGCTATTGATTTCTGTGAAAAACAGACCAAACTTCAGCAAGATCCAAAATTGAAATTTTCACCCACCCCGGGGTCATCGAAAAATTCCATTTTTGCACTATTTTAGCCCAAATGATTTTTGGGCCAAATACTTACCGAGAGAGTCCCTTCTTCCCAGCGACTAATATCTGGATGATTTGCTATTGAGTTCTGTGAAAAACAGACCAAACTTCAGCAAGATCCAAAATTGAAATTTTCACCCACCCCGGGGTCATCGAAAAATTCCATTTTTGCACTATTTTAGCCCAAATGATTTTTGGGCCAAATACTTACCGAGAGAGTCCCTTCTTCCCAGCGACTAATATCTGGATGATTTGCTATTGAGTTCTGTGAAAAACAGACCAAACTTCAGCAAGATCCAAAATTGAAATTTTCACCCACCCCGGGGTCATCGAAAAATTCCATTTTTGCACTATTTTAGCCCAAATGATTTTTGGGCCAAATACTTACCGAGAGAGTCCCTTCTTCCCAGCGACTAATATCTGGATGATTTGCTATTGAGTTCTGTGAAAAACAGACCAAACTTCAGCAAGATCCAAAATTGAAATTTTCACCCACCCCGGGGTCATCGAAAAATTCCATTTTTGCACTATTTTAGCCCAAATGATTTTTGGGCCAAATACTTACCGAGAGAGTCCCTTCTTCCCAGCGACTAATATCTGGATGATTTGCTATTGATTTCTGTGAAAAACAGACCAAACTTCAGCAAGATCCAAAATTGAAATTTTCACCCACCCCGGGGTCATCGAAAAATTCCATTTTTGCACTATTTTAGCCCAAATGATTTTTGGGCCAAATACTTACCGAGAGAGTCCCTTCTTCCCAGCGACTAATATCTGGATGATTTGCTATTGATTTCTGTGAAAAACAGACCAAACTTCAGCAAGATCCAAAATTGAAATTTTCACCCACCCCGGGGTCATCGAAAAATTCCATTTTTGCACTATTTTAGCCCAAATGATTTTTGGGCCAAATACTTACCGAGAGAGTCCCTTCTTCCCAGCGACTAATATCTGGATGATTTGCTATTGATTTCTGTGAAAAACAGACCAAACTTCAGCAAGATCCAAAATTGAAATTTTCACCCACCCCGGGGTCATCGAAAAATTCCATTTTTGCACTATTTTAGCCCAAATGATTTTTGGGCCAAATACTTACCGAGAGAGTCCCTTCTTCCCAGCGACTAATATCTGGATGATTTGCTATTGATTTCTGTGAAAAACAGACCAAACTTCAGCAAGATCCAAAATTGAAATTTTCACCCACCCCGGGGTCATCGAAAAATTCCATTTTTGCACTATTTTAGCCCAAATGATTTTTGGGCCAAATACTTACCGAGAGAGTCCCTTCTTCCCAGCGACTAATATCTGGATGATTTGCTATTGATTTCTGTGAAAAACAGACCAAACTTCAGCAAGATCCAAAATTGAAATTTTCACCCACCCCGGGGTCATCGAAAAATTCCATTTTTGCACTATTTTAGCCCAAATGATTTTTGGGCCAAATACTTACCGAGAGAGTCCCTTCTTCCCAGCGACTAATATCTGGATGATTTGCTATTGATTTCTGTGAAAAACAGACCAAACTTCAGCAAGATCCAAAATTGAAATTTTCACCCACCCCGGGGTCATCGAAAAATTCCATTTTTGCACTATTTTAGCCCAAATGATTTTTGGGCCAAATACTTACCGAGAGAGTCCCTTCTTCCCAGCGACTAATATCTGGATGATTTGCTATTGATTTCTGTGAAAAACAGACCAAACTTCAGCAAGATCCAAAATTGAAATTTTCACCCACCCCGGGGTCATCGAAAAATTCCATTTTTGCACTATTTTAGCCCAAATGATTTTTGGGCCAAATACTTACCGAGAGAGTCCCTTCTTCCCAGCGACTAATATCTGGATGATTTGCTATTGATTTCTGTGAAAAACAGACCAAACTTCAGCAAGATCCAAAATTGAAATTTTCACCCACCCCGGGGTCATCGAAAAATTCCATTTTTGCACTATTTTAGCCCAAATGATTTTTGGGCCAAATACTTACCGAGAGAGTCCCTTCTTCCCAGCGACTAATATCTGGATGATTTGCTATTGATTTCTGTGAAAAACAGACCAAACTTCAGCAAGATCCAAAATTGAAATTTTCACCCACCCCGGGGTCATCGAAAAATTCCATTTTTGCACTATTTTAGCCCAAATGATTTTTGGGCCAAATACTTACCGAGAGAGTCCCTTCTTCCCAGCGACTAATATCTGGATGATTTGCTATTGATTTCTGTGAAAAACAGACCAAACTTCAGCAAGATCCAAAATTGAAATTTTCACCCACCCCGGGGTCATCGAAAAATTCCATTTTTGCACTATTTTAGCCCAAATGATTTTTGGGCCAAATACTTACCGAGAGAGTCCCTTCTTCCCAGCGACTAATATCTGGATGATTTGCTATTGATTTCTGTGAAAAACAGACCAAACTTCAGCAAGATCCAAAATTGAAATTTTCACCCACCCCGGGGTCATCGAAAAATTCCATTTTTGCACTATTTTAGCCCAAATGATTTTTGGGCCAAATACTTACCGAGAGAGTCCCTTCTTCCCAGCGACTAATATCTGGATGATTTGCTATTGATTTCTGTGAAAAACAGACCAAACTTCAGCAAGATCCAAAATTGAAATTTTCACCCACCCCGGGGTCATCGAAAAATTCCATTTTTGCACTATTTTAGCCCAAATGATTTTTGGGCCAAATACTTACCGAGAGAGTCCCTTCTTCCCAGCGACTAATATCTGGATGATTTGCTATTGATTTCTGTGAAAAACAGACCAAACTTCAGCAAGATCCAAAATTGAAATTTTCACCCACCCCGGGGTCATCGAAAAATTCCATTTTTGCACTATTTTAGCCCAAATGATTTTTGGGCCAAATACTTACCGAGAGAGTCCCTTCTTCCCAGCGACTAATATCTGGATGATTTGCTATTGATTTCTGTGAAAAACAGACCAAACTTCAGCAAGATCCAAAATTGAAATTTTCACCCACCCCGGGGTCATCGAAAAATTCCATTTTTGCACTATTTTAGCCCAAATGATTTTTGGGCCAAATACTTACCGAGAGAGTCCCTTCTTCCCAGCGACTAATATCTGGATGATTTGCTATTGATTTCTGTGAAAAACAGACCAAACTTCAGCAAGATCCAAAATTGAAATTTTCACCCACCCCGGGGTCATCGAAAAATTCCATTTTTGCACTATTTTAGCCCAAATGATTTTTGGGCCAAATACTTACCGAGAGAGTCCCTTCTTCCCAGCGACTAATATCTGGATGATTTGCTATTGATTTCTGTGAAAAACAGACCAAACTTCAGCAAGATCCAAAATTGAAATTTTCACCCACCCCGGGGTCATCGAAAAATTCCATTTTTGCACTATTTTAGCCCAAATGATTTTTGGGCCAAATACTTACCGAGAGAGTCCCTTCTTCCCAGCGACTAATATCTGGATGATTTGCTATTGATTTCTGTGAAAAACAGACCAAACTTCAGCAAGATCCAAAATTGAAATTTTCACCCACCCCGGGGTCATCGAAAAATTCCATTTTTGCACTATTTTAGCCCAAATGATTTTTGGGCCAAATACTTACCGAGAGAGTCCCTTCTTCCCAGCGACTAATATCTGGATGATTTGCTATTGATTTCTGTGAAAAACAGACCAAACTTCAGCAAGATCCAAAATTGAAATTTTCACCCACCCCGGGGTCATCGAAAAATTCCATTTTTGCACTATTTTAGCCCAAATGATTTTTGGGCCAAATACTTACCGAGAGAGTCCCTTCTTCCCAGCGACTAATATCTGGATGATTTGCTATTGATTTCTGTGAAAAACAGACCAAACTTCAGCAAGATCCAAAATTGAAATTTTCACCCACCCCGGGGTCATCGAAAAATTCCATTTTTGCACTATTTTAGCCCAAATGATTTTTGGGCCAAATACTTACCGAGAGAGTCCCTTCTTCCCAGCGACTAATATCTGGATGATTTGCTATTGATTTCTGTGAAAAACAGACCAAACTTCAGCAAGATCCAAAATTGAAATTTTCACCCACCCCGGGGTCATCGAAAAAATTCCTTTTTGCACTATTTTAGCCCAAATGATTTTTGGGCCAAATACTTACCGAGAGAGTCCCTTCTTCCCAGCGACTAATATCTGGATGATTTGCTATTGATTTCTGTGAAAAACAGACCAAACTTCAGCAAGATCCAAAATTGAAATTTTCACCCACCCCGGGGTCATCGAAAAATTCCATTTTTGCACTATTTTAGCCCAAATGATTTTTGGGCCAAATACTTACCGAGAGAGTCCCTTCTTCCCAGCGACTAATATCTGGATGATTTGCTATTGATTTCTGTGAAAAACAGACCAAACTTCAGCAAGATCCAAAATTGAAATTTTCACCCACCCCGGGGTCATCGAAAAATTCCATTTTTGCACTATTTTAGCCCAAATGATTTTTGGGCCAAATACTTACCGAGAGAGTCCCTTCTTCCCAGCGACTAATATCTGGATGATTTGCTATTGATTTCTGTGAAAAACAGACCAAACTTCAGCAAGATCCAAAATTGAAATTTTCACCCACCCCGGGGTCATCGAAAAATTCCATTTTTGCACTATTTTAGCCCAAATGATTTTTGGGCCAAATACTTACCGAGAGAGTCCCTTCTTCCCAGCGACTAATATCTGGATGATTTGCTATTGATTTCTGTGAAAAACAGACCAAACTTCAGCAAGATCCAAAATTGAAATTTTCACCCACCCCGGGGTCATCGAAAAATTCCATTTTTGCACTATTTTAGCCCAAATGATTTTTGGGCCAAATACTTACCGAGAGAGTCCCTTCTTCCCAGCGACTAATATCTGGATGATTTGCTATTGATTTCTGTGAAAAACAGACCAAACTTCAGCAAGATCCAAAATTGAAATTTTCACCCACCCCGGGGTCATCGAAAAATTCCATTTTTGCACTATTTTAGCCCAAATGATTTTTGGGCCAAATACTTACCGAGAGAGTCCCTTCTTCCCAGCGACTAATATCTGGATGATTTGCTATTGATTTCTGTGAAAAACAGACCAAACTTCAGCAAGATCCAAAATTGAAATTTTCACCCACCCCGGGGTCATCGAAAAATTCCATTTTTGCACTATTTTAGCCCAAATGATTTTTGGGCCAAATACTTACCGAGAGAGTCCCTTCTTCCCAGCGACTAATATCTGGATGATTTGCTATTGATTTCTGTGAAAAACAGACCAAACTTCAGCAAGATCCAAAATTGAAATTTTCACCCACCCCGGGGTCATCGAAAAATTCCATTTTTGCACTATTTTAGCCCAAATGATTTTTGGGCCAAATACTTACCGAGAGAGTCCCTTCTTCCCAGCGACTAATATCTGGATGATTTGCTATTGATTTCTGTGAAAAACAGACCAAACTTCAGCAAGATCCAAAATTGAAATTTTCACCCACCCCGGGGTCATCGAAAAATTCCATTTTTGCACTATTTTAGCCCAAATGATTTTTGGGCCAAATACTTACCGAGAGAGTCCCTTCTTCCCAGCGACTAATATCTGGATGATTTGCTATTGATTTCTGTGAAAAACAGACCAAACTTCAGCAAGATCCAAAATTGAAATTTTCACCCACCCCGGGGTCATCGAAAAATTCCATTTTTGCACTATTTTAGCCCAAATGATTTTTGGGCCAAATACTTACCGAGAGAGTCCCTTCTTCCCAGCGACTAATATCTGGATGATTTGCTATTGATTTCTGTGAAAAACAGACCAAACTTCAGCAAGATCCAAAATTGAAATTTTCACCCACCCCGGGGTCATCGAAAAATTCCATTTTTGCACTATTTTAGCCCAAATGATTTTTGGGCCAAATACTTACCGAGAGAGTCCCTTCTTCCCAGCGACTAATATCTGGATGATTTGCTATTGATTTCTGTGAAAAACAGACCAAACTTCAGCAAGATCCAAAATTGAAATTTTCACCCACCCCGGGGTCATCGAAAAATTCCATTTTTGCACTATTTTAGCCCAAATGATTTTTGGGCCAAATACTTACCGAGAGAGTCCCTTCTTCCCAGCGACTAATATCTGGATGATTTGCTATTGATTTCTGTGAAAAACAGACCAAACTTCAGCAAGATCCAAAATTGAAATTTTCACCCACCCCGGGGTCATCGAAAAATTCCATTTTTGCACTATTTTAGCCCAAATGATTTTTGGGCCAAATACTTACCGAGAGAGTCCCTTCTTCCCAGCGACTAATATCTGGATGATTTGCTATTGATTTCTGTGAAAAACAGACCAAACTTCAGCAAGATCCAAAATTGAAATTTTCACCCACCCCGGGGTCATCGAAAAATTCCATTTTTGCACTATTTTAGCCCAAATGATTTTTGGGCCAAATACTTACCGAGAGAGTCCCTTCTTCCCAGCGACTAATATCTGGATGATTTGCTATTGATTTCTGTGAAAAACAGACCAAACTTCAGCAAGATCCAAAATTGAAATTTTCACCCACCCCGGGGTCATCGAAAAATTCCATTTTTGCACTATTTTAGCCCAAATGATTTTTGGGCCAAATACTTACCGAGAGAGTCCCTTCTTCCCAGCGACTAATATCTGGATGATTTGCTATTGAGTTCTGTGAAAAACAGACCAAACTTCAGCAAGATCCAAAATTGAAATTTTCACCCACCCCGGGGTCATCGAAAAATTCCATTTTTGCACTATTTTAGCCCAAATGATTTTTGGGCCAAATACTTACCGAGAGAGTCCCTTCTTCCCAGCGACTAATATCTGGATGATTTGCTATTGATTTCTGTGAAAAACAGACCAAACTTCAGCAAGATCCAAAATTGAAATTTTCACCCACCCCGGGGTCATCGAAAAATTCCATTTTTGCACTATTTTAGCCCAAATGATTTTTGGGCCAAATACTTACCGAGAGAGTCCCTTCTTCCCAGCGACTAATATCTGGATGATTTGCTATTGATTTCTGTGAAAAACAGACCAAACTTCAGCAAGATCCAAAATTGAAATTTTCACCCACCCCGGGGTCATCGAAAAATTCCATTTTTGCACTATTTTAGCCCAAATGATTTTTGGGCCAAATACTTACCGAGAGAGTCCCTTCTTCCCAGCGACTAATATCTGGATGATTTGCTATTGATTTCTGTGAAAAACAGACCAAACTTCAGCAAGATCCAAAATTGAAATTTTCACCCACCCCGGGGTCATCGAAAAATTCCATTTTTGCACTATTTTAGCCCAAATGATTTTTGGGCCAAATACTTACCGAGAGAGTCCCTTCTTCCCAGCGACTAATATCTGGATGATTTGCTATTGAGTTCTGTGAAAAACAGACCAAACTTCAGCAAGATCCAAAATTGAAATTTTCACCCACCCCGGGGTCATCGAAAAATTCCATTTTTGCACTATTTTAGCCCAAATGATTTTTGGGCCAAATACTTACCGAGAGAGTCCCTTCTTCCCAGCGACTAATATCTGGATGATTTGCTATTGATTTCTGTGAAAAACAGACCAAACTTCAGCAAGATCCAAAATTGAAATTTTCACCCACCCCGGGGTCATCGAAAAATTCCATTTTTGCACTATTTTAGCCCAAATGATTTTTGGGCCAAATACTTACCGAGAGAGTCCCTTCTTCCCAGCGACTAATATCTGGATGATTTGCTATTGATTTCTGTGAAAAACAGACCAAACTTCAGCAAGATCCAAAATTGAAATTTTCACCCACCCCGGGGTCATCGAAAAATTCCATTTTTGCACTATTTTAGCCCAAATGATTTTTGGGCCAAATACTTACCGAGAGAGTCCCTTCTTCCCAGCGACTAATATCTGGATGATTTGCTATTGAGTTCTGTGAAAAACAGACCAAACTTCAGCAAGATCCAAAATTGAAATTTTCACCCACCCCGGGGTCATCGAAAAATTCCATTTTTGCACTATTTTAGCCCAAATGATTTTTGGGCCAAATACTTACCGAGAGAGTCCCTTCTTCCCAGCGACTAATATCTGGATGATTTGCTATTGAGTTCTGTGAAAAACAGACCAAACTTCAGCAAGATCCAAAATTGAAATTTTCACCCACCCCGGGGTCATCGAAAAATTCCATTTTTGCACTATTTTAGCCCAAATGATTTTTGGGCCAAATACTTACCGAGAGAGTCCCTTCTTCCCAGCGACTAATATCTGGATGATTTGCTATTGATTTCTGTGAAAAACAGACCAAACTTCAGCAAGATCCAAAATTGAAATTTTCACCCACCCCGGGGTCATCGAAAAATTCCATTTTTGCACTATTTTAGCCCAAATGATTTTTGGGCCAAATACTTACCGAGAGAGTCCCTTCTTCCCAGCGACTAATATCTGGATGATTTGCTATTGATTTCTGTGAAAAACAGACCAAACTTCAGCAAGATCCAAAATTGAAATTTTCACCCACCCCGGGGTCATCGAAAAATTCCATTTTTGCACTATTTTAGCCCAAATGATTTTTGGGCCAAATACTTACCGAGAGAGTCCCTTCTTCCCAGCGACTAATATCTGGATGATTTGCTATTGATTTCTGTGAAAAACAGACCAAACTTCAGCAAGATCCAAAATTGAAATTTTCACCCACCCCGGGGTCATCGAAAAATTCCATTTTTGCACTATTTTAGCCCAAATGATTTTTGGGCCAAATACTTACCGAGAGAGTCCCTTCTTCCCAGCGACTAATATCTGGATGATTTGCTATTGAGTTCTGTGAAAAACAGACCAAACTTCAGCAAGATCCAAAATTGAAATTTTCACCCACCCCGGGGTCATCGAAAAATTCCATTTTTGCACTATTTTAGCCCAAATGATTTTTGGGCCAAATACTTACCGAGAGAGTCCCTTCTTCCCAGCGACTAATATCTGGATGATTTGCTATTGATTTCTGTGAAAAACAGACCAAACTTCAGCAAGATCCAAAATTGAAATTTTCACCCACCCCGGGGTCATCGAAAAATTCCATTTTTGCACTATTTTAGCCCAAATGATTTTTGGGCCAAATACTTACCGAGAGAGTCCCTTCTTCCCAGCGACTAATATCTGGATGATTTGCTATTGAGTTCTGTGAAAAACAGACCAAACTTCAGCAAGATCCAAAATTGAAATTTTCACCCACCCCGGGGTCATCGAAAAATTCCATTTTTGCACTATTTTAGCCCAAATGATTTTTGGGCCAAATACTTACCGAGAGAGTCCCTTCTTCCCAGCGACTAATATCTGGATGATTTGCTATTGATTTCTGTGAAAAACAGACCAAACTTCAGCAAGATCCAAAATTGAAATTTTCACCCACCCCGGGGTCATCGAAAAATTCCATTTTTGCACTATTTTAGCCCAAATGATTTTTGGGCCAAATACTTACCGAGAGAGTCCCTTCTTCCCAGCGACTAATATCTGGATGATTTGCTATTGATTTCTGTGAAAAACAGACCAAACTTCAGCAAGATCCAAAATTGAAATTTTCACCCACCCCGGGGTCATCGAAAAATTCCATTTTTGCACTATTTTAGCCCAAATGATTTTTGGGCCAAATACTTACCGAGAGAGTCCCTTCTTCCCAGCGACTAATATCTGGATGATTTGCTATTGAGTTCTGTGAAAAACAGACCAAACTTCAGCAAGATCCAAAATTGAAATTTTCACCCACCCCGGGGTCATCGAAAAATTCCATTTTTGCACTATTTTAGCCCAAATGATTTTTGGGCCAAATACTTACCGAGAGAGTCCCTTCTTCCCAGCGACTAATATCTGGATGATTTGCTATTGAGTTCTGTGAAAAACAGACCAAACTTCAGCAAGATCCAAAATTGAAATTTTCACCCACCCCGGGGTCATCGAAAAATTCCATTTTTGCACTATTTTAGCCCAAATGATTTTTGGGCCAAATACTTACCGAGAGAGTCCCTTCTTCCCAGCGACTAATATCTGGATGATTTGCTATTGATTTCTGTGAAAAACAGACCAAACTTCAGCAAGATCCAAAATTGAAATTTTCACCCACCCCGGGGTCATCGAAAAATTCCATTTTTGCACTATTTTAGCCCAAATGATTTTTGGGCCAAATACTTACCGAGAGAGTCCCTTCTTCCCAGCGACTAATATCTGGATGATTTGCTATTGATTTCTGTGAAAAACAGACCAAACTTCAGCAAGATCCAAAATTGAAATTTTCACCCACCCCGGGGTCATCGAAAAATTCCATTTTTGCACTATTTTAGCCCAAATGATTTTTGGGCCAAATACTTACCGAGAGAGTCCCTTCTTCCCAGCGACTAATATCTGGATGATTTGCTATTGATTTCTGTGAAAAACAGACCAAACTTCAGCAAGATCCAAAATTGAAATTTTCACCCACCCCGGGGTCATCGAAAAATTCCATTTTTGCACTATTTTAGCCCAAATGATTTTTGGGCCAAATACTTACCGAGAGAGTCCCTTCTTCCCAGCGACTAATATCTGGATGATTTGCTATTGATTTCTGTGAAAAACAGACCAAACTTCAGCAAGATCCAAAATTGAAATTTTCACCCACCCCGGGGTCATCGAAAAATTCCATTTTTGCACTATTTTAGCCCAAATGATTTTTGGGCCAAATACTTACCGAGAGAGTCCCTTCTTCCCAGCGACTAATATCTGGATGATTTGCTATTGAGTTCTGTGAAAAACAGACCAAACTTCAGCAAGATCCAAAATTGAAATTTTCACCCACCCCGGGGTCATCGAAAAATTCCATTTTTGCACTATTTTAGCCCAAATGATTTTTGGGCCAAATACTTACCGAGAGAGTCCCTTCTTCCCAGCGACTAATATCTGGATGATTTGCTATTGAGTTCTGTGAAAAACAGACCAAACTTCAGCAAGATCCAAAATTGAAATTTTCACCCACCCCGGGGTCATCGAAAAATTCCATTTTTGCACTATTTTAGCCCAAATGATTTTTGGGCCAAATACTTACCGAGAGAGTCCCTTCTTCCCAGCGACTAATATCTGGATGATTTGCTATTGAGTTCTGTGAAAAACAGACCAAACTTCAGCAAGATCCAAAATTGAAATTTTCACCCACCCCGGGGTCATCGAAAAATTCCATTTTTGCACTATTTTAGCCCAAATGATTTTTGGGCCAAATACTTACCGAGAGAGTCCCTTCTTCCCAGCGACTAATATCTGGATGATTTGCTATTGAGTTCTGTGAAAAACAGACCAAACTTCAGCAAGATCCAAAATTGAAATTTTCACCCACCCCGGGGTCATCGAAAAATTCCATTTTTGCACTATTTTAGCCCAAATGATTTTTGGGCCAAATACTTACCGAGAGAGTCCCTTCTTCCCAGCGACTAATATCTGGATGATTTGCTATTGAGTTCTGTGAAAAACAGACCAAACTTCAGCAAGATCCAAAATTGAAATTTTCACCCACCCCGGGGTCATCGAAAAATTCCATTTTTGCACTATTTTAGCCCAAATGATTTTTGGGCCAAATACTTACCGAGAGAGTCCCTTCTTCCCAGCGACTAATATCTGGATGATTTGCTATTGAGTTCTGTGAAAAACAGACCAAACTTCAGCAAGATCCAAAATTGAAATTTTCACCCACCCCGGGGTCATCGAAAAATTCCATTTTTGCACTATTTTAGCCCAAATGATTTTTGGGCCAAATACTTACCGAGAGAGTCCCTTCTTCCCAGCGACTAATATCTGGATGATTTGCTATTGAGTTCTGTGAAAAACAGACCAAACTTCAGCAAGATCCAAAATTGAAATTTTCACCCACCCCGGGGTCATCGAAAAATTCCATTTTTGCACTATTTTAGCCCAAATGATTTTTGGGCCAAATACTTACCGAGAGAGTCCCTTCTTCCCAGCGACTAATATCTGGATGATTTGCTATTGATTTCTGTGAAAAACAGACCAAACTTCAGCAAGATCCAAAATTGAAATTTTCACCCACCCCGGGGTCATCGAAAAATTCCATTTTTGCACTATTTTAGCCCAAATGATTTTTGGGCCAAATACTTACCGAGAGAGTCCCTTCTTCCCAGCGACTAATATCTGGATGATTTGCTATTGAGTTCTGTGAAAAACAGACCAAACTTCAGCAAGATCCAAAATTGAAATTTTCACCCACCCCGGGGTCATCGAAAAATTCCATTTTTGCACTATTTTAGCCCAAATGATTTTTGGGCCAAATACTTACCGAGAGAGTCCCTTCTTCCCAGCGACTAATATCTGGATGATTTGCTATTGATTTCTGTGAAAAACAGACCAAACTTCAGCAAGATCCAAAATTGAAATTTTCACCCACCCCGGGGTCATCGAAAAATTCCATTTTTGCACTATTTTAGCCCAAATGATTTTTGGGCCAAATACTTACCGAGAGAGTCCCTTCTTCCCAGCGACTAATATCTGGATGATTTGCTATTGATTTCTGTGAAAAACAGACCAAACTTCAGCAAGATCCAAAATTGAAATTTTCACCCACCCCGGGGTCATCGAAAAATTCCATTTTTGCACTATTTTAGCCCAAATGATTTTTGGGCCAAATACTTACCGAGAGAGTCCCTTCTTCCCAGCGACTAATATCTGGATGATTTGCTATTGATTTCTGTGAAAAACAGACCAAACTTCAGCAAGATCCAAAATTGAAATTTTCACCCACCCCGGGGTCATCGAAAAATTCCATTTTTGCACTATTTTAGCCCAAATCATTTTTGGGCCAAATACTTACCGAGAGAGTCCCTTCTTCCCAGCGACTAATATCTGGATGATTTGCTATTGATTTCTGTGAAAAACAGACCAAACTTCAGCAAGATCCAAAATTGAAATTTTCACCCACCCCGGGGTCATCGAAAAATTCCATTTTTGCACTATTTTAGCCCAAATGATTTTTGGGCCAAATACTTACCGAGAGAGTCCCTTCTTCCCAGTGACTAATATCTGGATGATTTGCTATTGATTTCTGTGAAAAACAGACCAAACTTCAGCAAGATCCAAAATTGAAATTTTCACCCACCCCGGGGTCATCGAAAAATTCCATTTTTGCACTATTTTAGCCCAAATGATTTTTGGGCCAAATACTTACCGAGAGAGTCCCTTCTTCCCAGCGACTAATATCTGGATGATTTGCTATTGATTTCTGTGAAAAACAGACCAAACTTCAGCAAGATCCAAAATTGAAATTTTCACCCACCCCGGGGTCATCGAAAAATTCCATTTTTGCACTATTTTAGCCCAAATGATTTTTGGGCCAAATACTTACCGAGAGAGTCCCTTCTTCCCAGCGACTAATATCTGGATGATTTGCTATTGATTTCTGTGAAAAACAGACCAAACTTCAGCAAGATCCAAAATTGAAATTTTCACCCACCCCGGGGTCATCGAAAAATTCCATTTTTGCACTATTTTAGCCCAAATGATTTTTGGGCCAAATACTTACCGAGAGAGTCCCTTCTTCCCAGCGACTAATATCTGGATGATTTGCTATTGAGTTCTGTGAAAAACAGACCAAACTTCAGCAAGATCCAAAATTGAAATTTTCACCCACCCCGGGGTCATCGAAAAATTCCATTTTTGCACTATTTTAGCCCAAATGATTTTTGGGCCAAATACTTACCGAGAGAGTCCCTTCTTCCCAGCGACTAATATCTGGATGATTTGCTATTGAGTTCTGTGAAAAACAGACCAAACTTCAGCAAGATCCAAAATTGAAATTTTCACCCACCCCGGGGTCATCGAAAAATTCCATTTTTGCACTATTTTAGCCCAAATGATTTTTGGGCCAAATACTTACCGAGAGAGTCCCTTCTTCCCAGCGACTAATATCTGGATGATTTGCTATTGAGTTCTGTGAAAAACAGACCAAACTTCAGCAAGATCCAAAATTGAAATTTTCACCCACCCCGGGGTCATCGAAAAATTCCATTTTTGCACTATTTTAGCCCAAATGATTTTTGGGCCAAATACTTACCGAGAGAGTCCCTTCTTCCCAGCGACTAATATCTGGATGATTTGCTATTGAGTTCTGTGAAAAACAGACCAAACTTCAGCAAGATCCAAAATTGAAATTTTCACCCACCCCGGGGTCATCGAAAAATTCCATTTTTGCACTATTTTAGCCCAAATGATTTTTGGGCCAAATACTTACCGAGAGAGTCCCTTCTTCCCAGCGACTAATATCTGGATGATTTGCTATTGAGTTCTGTGAAAAACAGACCAAACTTCAGCAAGATCCAAAATTGAAATTTTCACCCACCCCGGGGTCATCGAAAAATTCCATTTTTGCACTATTTTAGCCCAAATGATTTTTGGGCCAAATACTTACCGAGAGAGTCCCTTCTTCCCAGCGACTAATATCTGGATGATTTGCTATTGAGTTCTGTGAAAAACAGACCAAACTTCAGCAAGATCCAAAATTGAAATTTTCACCCACCCCGGGGTCATCGAAAAATTCCATTTTTGCACTATTTTAGCCCAAATGATTTTTGGGCCAAATACTTACCGAGAGAGTCCCTTCTTCCCAGCGACTAATATCTGGATGATTTGCTATTGAGTTCTGTGAAAAACAGACCAAACTTCAGCAAGATCCAAAATTGAAATTTTCACCCACCCCGGGGTCATCGAAAAATTCCATTTTTGCACTATTTTAGCCCAAATGATTTTTGGGCCAAATACTTACCGAGAGAGTCCCTTCTTCCCAGCGACTAATATCTGGATGATTTGCTATTGATTTCTGTGAAAAACAGACCAAACTTCAGCAAGATCCAAAATTGAAATTTTCACCCACCCCGGGGTCATCGAAAAATTCCATTTTTGCACTATTTTAGCCCAAATGATTTTTGGGCCAAATACTTACCGAGAGAGTCCCTTCTTCCCAGCGACTAATATCTGGATGATTTGCTATTGATTTCTGTGAAAAACAGACCAAACTTCAGCAAGATCCAAAATTGAAATTTTCACCCACCCCGGGGTCATCGAAAAATTCCATTTTTGCACTATTTTAGCCCAAATGATTTTTGGGCCAAATACTTACCGAGAGAGTCCCTTCTTCCCAGCGACTAATATCTGGATGATTTGCTATTGAGTTCTGTGAAAAACAGACCAAACTTCAGCAAGATCCAAAATTGAAATTTTCACCCACCCCGGGGTCATCGAAAAATTCCATTTTTGCACTATTTTAGCCCAAATGATTTTTGGGCCAAATACTTACCGAGAGAGTCCCTTCTTCCCAGCGACTAATATCTGGATGATTTGCTATTGATTTCTGTGAAAAACAGACCAAACTTCAGCAAGATCCAAAATTGAAATTTTCACCCACCCCGGGGTCATCGAAAAATTCCATTTTTGCACTATTTTAGCCCAAATGATTTTTGGGCCAAATACTTACCGAGAGAGTCCCTTCTTCCCAGCGACTAATATCTGGATGATTTGCTATTGATTTCTGTGAAAAACAGACCAAACTTCAGCAAGATCCAAAATTGAAATTTTCACCCACCCCGGGGTCATCGAAAAATTCCATTTTTGCACTATTTTAGCCCAAATGATTTTTGGGCCAAATACTTACCGAGAGAGTCCCTTCTTCCCAGCGACTAATATCTGGATGATTTGCTATTGATTTCTGTGAAAAACAGACCAAACTTCAGCAAGATCCAAAATTGAAATTTTCACCCACCCCGGGGTCATCGAAAAATTCCATTTTTGCACTATTTTAGCCCAAATCATTTTTGGGCCAAATACTTACCGAGAGAGTCCCTTCTTCCCAGCGACTAATATCTGGATGATTTGCTATTGATTTCTGTGAAAAACAGACCAAACTTCAGCAAGATCCAAAATTGAAATTTTCACCCACCCCGGGGTCATCGAAAAATTCCATTTTTGCACTATTTTAGCCCAAATGATTTTTGGGCCAAATACTTACCGAGAGAGTCCCTTCTTCCCAGTGACTAATATCTGGATGATTTGCTATTGATTTCTGTGAAAAACAGACCAAACTTCAGCAAGATCCAAAATTGAAATTTTCACCCACCCCGGGGTCATCGAAAAATTCCATTTTTGCACTATTTTAGCCCAAATGATTTTTGGGCCAAATACTTACCGAGAGAGTCCCTTCTTCCCAGCGACTAATATCTGGATGATTTGCTATTGATTTCTGTGAAAAACAGACCAAACTTCAGCAAGATCCAAAATTGAAATTTTCACCCACCCCGGGGTCATCGAAAAATTCCATTTTTGCACTATTTTAGCCCAAATGATTTTTGGGCCAAATACTTACCGAGAGAGTCCCTTCTTCCCAGCGACTAATATCTGGATGATTTGCTATTGATTTCTGTGAAAAACAGACCAAACTTCAGCAAGATCCAAAATTGAAATTTTCACCCACCCCGGGGTCATCGAAAAATTCCATTTTTGCACTATTTTAGCCCAAATGATTTTTGGGCCAAATACTTACCGAGAGAGTCCCTTCTTCCCAGCGACTAATATCTGGATGATTTGCTATTGATTTCTGTGAAAAACAGACCAAACTTCAGCAAGATCCAAAATTGAAATTTTCACCCACCCCGGGGTCATCGAAAAATTCCATTTTTGCACTATTTTAGCCCAAATCATTTTTGGGCCAAATACTTACCGAGAGAGTCCCTTCTTCCCAGCGACTAATATCTGGATGATTTGCTATTGATTTCTGTGAAAAACAGACCAAACTTCAGCAAGATCCAAAATTGAAATTTTCACCCACCCCGGGGTCATCGAAAAATTCCATTTTTGCACTATTTTAGCCCAAATGATTTTTGGGCCAAATACTTACCGAGAGAGTCCCTTCTTCCCAGCGACTAATATCTGGATGATTTGCTATTGATTTCTGTGAAAAACAGACCAAACTTCAGCAAGATCCAAAATTGAAATTTTCACCCACCCCGGGGTCATCGAAAAATTCCATTTTTGCACTATTTTAGCCCAAATGATTTTTGGGCCAAATACTTACCGAGAGAGTCCCTTCTTCCCAGCGACTAATATCTGGATGATTTGCTATTGATTTCTGTGAAAAACAGACCAAACTTCAGCAAGATCCAAAATTGAAATTTTCACCCACCCCGGGGTCATCGAAAAATTCCATTTTTGCACTATTTTAGCCCAAATGATTTTTGGGCCAAATACTTACCGAGAGAGTCCCTTCTTCCCAGCGACTAATATCTGGATGATTTGCTATTGATTTCTGTGAAAAACAGACCAAACTTCAGCAAGATCCAAAATTGAAATTTTCACCCACCCCGGGGTCATCGAAAAATTCCATTTTTGCACTATTTTAGCCCAAATGATTTTTGGGCCAAATACTTACCGAGAGAGTCCCTTCTTCCCAGCGACTAATATCTGGATGATTTGCTATTGATTTCTGTGAAAAACAGACCAAACTTCAGCAAGATCCAAAATTGAAATTTTCACCCACCCCGGGGTCATCGAAAAATTCCATTTTTGCACTATTTTAGCCCAAATGATTTTTGGGCCAAATACTTACCGAGAGAGTCCCTTCTTCCCAGCGACTAATATCTGGATGATTTGCTATTGAGTTCTGTGAAAAACAGACCAAACTTCAGCAAGATCCAAAATTGAAATTTTCACCCACCCCGGGGTCATCGAAAAATTCCATTTTTGCACTATTTTAGCCCAAATGATTTTTGGGCCAAATACTTACCGAGAGAGTCCCTTCTTCCCAGCGACTAATATCTGGATGATTTGCTATTGAGTTCTGTGAAAAACAGACCAAACTTCAGCAAGATCCAAAATTGAAATTTTCACCCACCCCGGGGTCATCGAAAAATTCCATTTTTGCACTATTTTAGCCCAAATGATTTTTGGGCCAAATACTTACCGAGAGAGTCCCTTCTTCCCAGCGACTAATATCTGGATGATTTGCTATTGAGTTCTGTGAAAAACAGACCAAACTTCAGCAAGATCCAAAATTGAAATTTTCACCCACCCCGGGGTCATCGAAAAATTCCATTTTTGCACTATTTTAGCCCAAATGATTTTTGGGCCAAATACTTACCGAGAGAGTCCCTTCTTCCCAGCGACTAATATCTGGATGATTTGCTATTGAGTTCTGTGAAAAACAGACCAAACTTCAGCAAGATCCAAAATTGAAATTTTCACCCACCCCGGGGTCATCGAAAAATTCCATTTTTGCACTATTTTAGCCCAAATGATTTTTGGGCCAAATACTTACCGAGAGAGTCCCTTCTTCCCAGCGACTAATATCTGGATGATTTGCTATTGAGTTCTGTGAAAAACAGACCAAACTTCAGCAAGATCCAAAATTGAAATTTTCACCCACCCCGGGGTCATCGAAAAATTCCATTTTTGCACTATTTTAGCCCAAATGATTTTTGGGCCAAATACTTACCGAGAGAGTCCCTTCTTCCCAGCGACTAATATCTGGATGATTTGCTATTGATTTCTGTGAAAAACAGACCAAACTTCAGCAAGATCCAAAATTGAAATTTTCACCCACCCCGGGGTCATCGAAAAATTCCATTTTTGCACTATTTTAGCCCAAATGATTTTTGGGCCAAATACTTACCGAGAGAGTCCCTTCTTCCCAGCGACTAATATCTGGATGATTTGCTATTGATTTCTGTGAAAAACAGACCAAACTTCAGCAAGATCCAAAATTGAAATTTTCACCCACCCCGGGGTCATCGAAAAATTCCATTTTTGCACTATTTTAGCCCAAATGATTTTTGGGCCAAATACTTACCGAGAGAGTCCCTTCTTCCCAGCGACTAATATCTGGATGATTTGCTATTGAGTTCTGTGAAAAACAGACCAAACTTCAGCAAGATCCAAAATTGAAATTTTCACCCACCCCGGGGTCATCGAAAAATTCCATTTTTGCACTATTTTAGCCCAAATGATTTTTGGGCCAAATACTTACCGAGAGAGTCCCTTCTTCCCAGCGACTAATATCTGGATGATTTGCTATTGAGTTCTGTGAAAAACAGACCAAACTTCAGCAAGATCCAAAATTGAAATTTTCACCCACCCCGGGGTCATCGAAAAATTCCATTTTTGCACTATTTTAGCCCAAATGATTTTTGGGCCAAATACTTACCGAGAGAGTCCCTTCTTCCCAGCGACTAATATCTGGATGATTTGCTATTGAGTTCTGTGAAAAACAGACCAAACTTCAGCAAGATCCAAAATTGAAATTTTCACCCACCCCGGGGTCATCGAAAAATTCCATTTTTGCACTATTTTAGCCCAAATGATTTTTGGGCCAAATACTTACCGAGAGAGTCCCTTCTTCCCAGCGACTAATATCTGGATGATTTGCTATTGAGTTCTGTGAAAAACAGACCAAACTTCAGCAAGATCCAAAATTGAAATTTTCACCCACCCCGGGGTCATCGAAAAATTCCATTTTTGCACTATTTTAGCCCAAATGATTTTTGGGCCAAATACTTACCGAGAGAGTCCCTTCTTCCCAGCGACTAATATCTGGATGATTTGCTATTGAGTTCTGTGAAAAACAGACCAAACTTCAGCAAGATCCAAAATTGAAATTTTCACCCACCCCGGGGTCATCGAAAAATTCCATTTTTGCACTATTTTAGCCCAAATGATTTTTGGGCCAAATACTTACCGAGAGAGTCCCTTCTTCCCAGCGACTAATATCTGGATGATTTGCTATTGAGTTCTGTGAAAAACAGACCAAACTTCAGCAAGATCCAAAATTGAAATTTTCACCCACCCCGGGGTCATCGAAAAATTCCATTTTTGCACTATTTTAGCCCAAATGATTTTTGGGCCAAATACTTACCGAGAGAGTCCCTTCTTCCCAGCGACTAATATCTGGATGATTTGCTATTGAGTTCTGTGAAAAACAGACCAAACTTCAGCAAGATCCAAAATTGAAATTTTCACCCACCCCGGGGTCATCGAAAAATTCCATTTTTGCACTATTTTAGCCCAAATGATTTTTGGGCCAAATACTTACCGAGAGAGTCCCTTCTTCCCAGCGACTAATATCTGGATGATTTGCTATTGAGTTCTGTGAAAAACAGACCAAACTTCAGCAAGATCCAAAATTGAAATTTTCACCCACCCCGGGGTCATCGAAAAATTCCATTTTTGCACTATTTTAGCCCAAATGATTTTTGGGCCAAATACTTACCGAGAGAGTCCCTTCTTCCCAGCGACTAATATCTGGATGATTTGCTATTGAGTTCTGTGAAAAACAGACCAAACTTCAGCAAGATCCAAAATTGAAATTTTCACCCACCCCGGGGTCATCGAAAAATTCCATTTTTGCACTATTTTAGCCCAAATGATTTTTGGGCCAAATACTTACCGAGAGAGTCCCTTCTTCCCAGCGACTAATATCTGGATGATTTGCTATTGAGTTCTGTGAAAAACAGACCAAACTTCAGCAAGATCCAAAATTGAAATTTTCACCCACCCCGGGGTCATCGAAAAATTCCATTTTTGCACTATTTTAGCCCAAATGATTTTTGGGCCAAATACTTACCGAGAGAGTCCCTTCTTCCCAGCGACTAATATCTGGATGATTTGCTATTGAGTTCTGTGAAAAACAGACCAAACTTCAGCAAGATCCAAAATTGAAATTTTCACCCACCCCGGGGTCATCGAAAAATTCCATTTTTGCACTATTTTAGCCCAAATGATTTTTGGGCCAAATACTTACCGAGAGAGTCCCTTCTTCCCAGCGACTAATATCTGGATGATTTGCTATTGAGTTCTGTGAAAAACAGACCAAACTTCAGCAAGATCCAAAATTGAAATTTTCACCCACCCCGGGGTCATCGAAAAATTCCATTTTTGCACTATTTTAGCCCAAATGATTTTTGGGCCAAATACTTACCGAGAGAGTCCCTTCTTCCCAGCGACTAATATCTGGATGATTTGCTATTGATTTCTGTGAAAAACAGACCAAACTTCAGCAAGATCCAAAATTGAAATTTTCACCCACCCCGGGGTCATCGAAAAATTCCATTTTTGCACTATTTTAGCCCAAATGATTTTTGGGCCAAATACTTACCGAGAGAGTCCCTTCTTCCCAGCGACTAATATCTGGATGATTTGCTATTGAGTTCTGTGAAAAACAGACCAAACTTCAGCAAGATCCAAAATTGAAATTTTCACCCACCCCGGGGTCATCGAAAAATTCCATTTTTGCACTATTTTAGCCCAAATGATTTTTGGGCCAAATACTTACCGAGAGAGTCCCTTCTTCCCAGCGACTAATATCTGGATGATTTGCTATTGAGTTCTGTGAAAAACAGACCAAACTTCAGCAAGATCCAAAATTGAAATTTTCACCCACCCCGGGGTCATCGAAAAATTCCATTTTTGCACTATTTTAGCCCAAATGATTTTTGGGCCAAATACTTACCGAGAGAGTCCCTTCTTCCCAGCGACTAATATCTGGATGATTTGCTATTGAGTTCTGTGAAAAACAGACCAAACTTCAGCAAGATCCAAAATTGAAATTTTCACCCACCCCGGGGTCATCGAAAAATTCCATTTTTGCACTATTTTAGCCCAAATGATTTTTGGGCCAAATACTTACCGAGAGAGTCCCTTCTTCCCAGCGACTAATATCTGGATGATTTGCTATTGAGTTCTGTGAAAAACAGACCAAACTTCAGCAAGATCCAAAATTGAAATTTTCACCCACCCCGGGGTCATCGAAAAATTCCATTTTTGCACTATTTTAGCCCAAATGATTTTTGGGCCAAATACTTACCGAGAGAGTCCCTTCTTCCCAGCGACTAATATCTGGATGATTTGCTATTGATTTCTGTGAAAAACAGACCAAACTTCAGCAAGATCCAAAATTGAAATTTTCACCCACCCCGGGGTCATCGAAAAATTCCATTTTTGCACTATTTTAGCCCAAATGATTTTTGGGCCAAATACTTACCGAGAGAGTCCCTTCTTCCCAGCGACTAATATCTGGATGATTTGCTATTGATTTCTGTGAAAAACAGACCAAACTTCAGCAAGATCCAAAATTGAAATTTTCACCCACCCCGGGGTCATCGAAAAATTCCATTTTTGCACTATTTTAGCCCAAATGATTTTTGGGCCAAATACTTACCGAGAGAGTCCCTTCTTCCCAGCGACTAATATCTGGATGATTTGCTATTGATTTCTGTGAAAAACAGACCAAACTTCAGCAAGATCCAAAATTGAAATTTTCACCCACCCCGGGGTCATCGAAAAATTCCATTTTTGCACTATTTTAGCCCAAATGATTTTTGGGCCAAATACTTACCGAGAGAGTCCCTTCTTCCCAGCGACTAATATCTGGATGATTTGCTATTGATTTCTGTGAAAAACAGACCAAACTTCAGCAAGATCCAAAATTGAAATTTTCACCCACCCCGGGGTCATCGAAAAATTCCATTTTTGCACTATTTTAGCCCAAATGATTTTTGGGCCAAATACTTACCGAGAGAGTCCCTTCTTCCCAGCGACTAATATCTGGATGATTTGCTATTGAGTTCTGTGAAAAACAGACCAAACTTCAGCAAGATCCAAAATTGAAATTTTCACCCACCCCGGGGTCATCGAAAAATTCCATTTTTGCACTATTTTAGCCCAAATGATTTTTGGGCCAAATACTTACCGAGAGAGTCCCTTCTTCCCAGCGACTAATATCTGGATGATTTGCTATTGAGTTCTGTGAAAAACAGACCAAACTTCAGCAAGATCCAAAATTGAAATTTTCACCCACCCCGGGGTCATCGAAAAATTCCATTTTTGCACTATTTTAGCCCAAATGATTTTTGGGCCAAATACTTACCGAGAGAGTCCCTTCTTCCCAGCGACTAATATCTGGATGATTTGCTATTGAGTTCTGTGAAAAACAGACCAAACTTCAGCAAGATCCAAAATTGAAATTTTCACCCACCCCGGGGTCATCGAAAAATTCCATTTTTGCACTATTTTAGCCCAAATGATTTTTGGGCCAAATACTTACCGAGAGAGTCCCTTCTTCCCAGCGACTAATATCTGGATGATTTGCTATTGAGTTCTGTGAAAAACAGACCAAACTTCAGCAAGATCCAAAATTGAAATTTTCACCCACCCCGGGGTCATCGAAAAATTCCATTTTTGCACTATTTTAGCCCAAATGATTTTTGGGCCAAATACTTACCGAGAGAGTCCCTTCTTCCCAGCGACTAATATCTGGATGATTTGCTATTGAGTTCTGTGAAAAACAGACCAAACTTCAGCAAGATCCAAAATTGAAATTTTCACCCACCCCGGGGTCATCGAAAAATTCCATTTTTGCACTATTTTAGCCCAAATGATTTTTGGGCCAAATACTTACCGAGAGAGTCCCTTCTTCCCAGCGACTAATATCTGGATGATTTGCTATTGAGTTCTGTGAAAAACAGACCAAACTTCAGCAAGATCCAAAATTGAAATTTTCACCCACCCCGGGGTCATCGAAAAATTCCATTTTTGCACTATTTTAGCCCAAATGATTTTTGGGCCAAATACTTACCGAGAGAGTCCCTTCTTCCCAGCGAC
Source organism: Anthopleura sola (assembly GCA_023349425.1). Taxonomy (NCBI): domain Eukaryota; kingdom Metazoa; phylum Cnidaria; class Anthozoa; order Actiniaria; family Actiniidae; genus Anthopleura; species Anthopleura sola. The sequence goes on from JALHLI010000001.1 coordinate 12,552,978, forward strand.
TAATATCTGGATGATTTGCTATTGAGTTCTGTGAAAAACAGACCAAACTTCAGCAAGATCCAAAATTGAAATTTTCACCCACCCCGGGGTCATCGAAAAATTCCATTTTTGCACTATTTTAGCCCAAATGATTTTTGGGCCAAATACTTACCGAGAGAGTCCCTTCTTCCCAGCGACTAATATCTGGATGATTTGCTATTGAGTTCTGTGAAAAACAGACCAAACTTCAGCAAGATCCAAAATTGAAATTTTCACCCACCCCGGGGTCATCGAAAAATTCCATTTTTGCACTATTTTAGCCCAAATGATTTTTGGGCCAAATACTTACCGAGAGAGTCCCTTCTTCCCAGCGACTAATATCTGGATGATTTGCTATTGAGTTCTGTGAAAAACAGACCAAACTTCAGCAAGATCCAAAATTGAAATTTTCACCCACCCCGGGGTCATCGAAAAATTCCATTTTTGCACTATTTTAGCCCAAATGATTTTTGGGCCAAATACTTACCGAGAGAGTCCCTTCTTCCCAGCGACTAATATCTGGATGATTTGCTATTGAGTTCTGTGAAAAACAGACCAAACTTCAGCAAGATCCAAAATTGAAATTTTCACCCACCCCGGGGTCATCGAAAAATTCCATTTTTGCACTATTTTAGCCCAAATGATTTTTGGGCCAAATACTTACCGAGAGAGTCCCTTCTTCCCAGCGACTAATATCTGGATGATTTGCTATTGAGTTCTGTGAAAAACAGACCAAACTTCAGCAAGATCCAAAATTGAAATTTTCACCCACCCCGGGGTCATCGAAAAATTCCATTTTTGCACTATTTTAGCCCAAATGATTTTTGGGCCAAATACTTACCGAGAGAGTCCCTTCTTCCCAGCGACTAATATCTGGATGATTTGCTATTGATTTCTGTGAAAAACAGACCAAACTTCAGCAAGATCCAAAATTGAAATTTTCACCCACCCCGGGGTCATCGAAAAATTCCATTTTTGCACTATTTTAGCCCAAATGATTTTTGGGCCAAATACTTACCGAGAGAGTCCCTTCTTCCCAGCGACTAATATCTGGATGATTTGCTATTGAGTTCTGTGAAAAACAGACCAAACTTCAGCAAGATCCAAAATTGAAATTTTCACCCACCCCGGGGTCATCGAAAAATTCCATTTTTGCACTATTTTAGCCCAAATGATTTTTGGGCCAAATACTTACCGAGAGAGTCCCTTCTTCCCAGCGACTAATATCTGGATGATTTGCTATTGAGTTCTGTGAAAAACAGACCAAACTTCAGCAAGATCCAAAATTGAAATTTTCACCCACCCCGGGGTCATCGAAAAATTCCATTTTTGCACTATTTTAGCCCAAATGATTTTTGGGCCAAATACTTACCGAGAGAGTCCCTTCTTCCCAGCGACTAATATCTGGATGATTTGCTATTGAGTTCTGTGAAAAACAGACCAAACTTCAGCAAGATCCAAAATTGAAATTTTCACCCACCCCGGGGTCATCGAAAAATTCCATTTTTGCACTATTTTAGCCCAAATGATTTTTGGGCCAAATACTTACCGAGAGAGTCCCTTCTTCCCAGCGACTAATATCTGGATGATTTGCTATTGAGTTCTGTGAAAAACAGACCAAACTTCAGCAAGATCCAAAATTGAAATTTTCACCCACCCCGGGGTCATCGAAAAATTCCATTTTTGCACTATTTTAGCCCAAATGATTTTTGGGCCAAATACTTACCGAGAGAGTCCCTTCTTCCCAGCGACTAATATCTGGATGATTTGCTATTGAGTTCTGTGAAAAACAGACCAAACTTCAGCAAGATCCAAAATTGAAATTTTCACCCACCCCGGGGTCATCGAAAAATTCCATTTTTGCACTATTTTAGCCCAAATGATTTTTGGGCCAAATACTTACCGAGAGAGTCCCTTCTTCCCAGCGACTAATATCTGGATGATTTGCTATTGAGTTCTGTGAAAAACAGACCAAACTTCAGCAAGATCCAAAATTGAAATTTTCACCCACCCCGGGGTCATCGAAAAATTCCATTTTTGCACTATTTTAGCCCAAATGATTTTTGGGCCAAATACTTACCGAGAGAGTCCCTTCTTCCCAGCGACTAATATCTGGATGATTTGCTATTGATTTCTGTGAAAAACAGACCAAACTTCAGCAAGATCCAAAATTGAAATTTTCACCCACCCCGGGGTCATCGAAAAATTCCATTTTTGCACTATTTTAGCCCAAATGATTTTTGGGCCAAATACTTACCGAGAGAGTCCCTTCTTCCCAGCGACTAATATCTGGATGATTTGCTATTGATTTCTGTGAAAAACAGACCAAACTTCAGCAAGATCCAAAATTGAAATTTTCACCCACCCCGGGGTCATCGAAAAATTCCATTTTTGCACTATTTTAGCCCAAATGATTTTTGGGCCAAATACTTACCGAGAGAGTCCCTTCTTCCCAGCGACTAATATCTGGATGATTTGCTATTGAGTTCTGTGAAAAACAGACCAAACTTCAGCAAGATCCAAAATTGAAATTTTCACCCACCCCGGGGTCATCGAAAAATTCCATTTTTGCACTATTTTAGCCCAAATGATTTTTGGGCCAAATACTTACCGAGAGAGTCCCTTCTTCCCAGCGACTAATATCTGGATGATTTGCTATTGATTTCTGTGAAAAACAGACCAAACTTCAGCAAGATCCAAAATTGAAATTTTCACCCACCCCGGGGTCATCGAAAAATTCCATTTTTGCACTATTTTAGCCCAAATGATTTTTGGGCCAAATACTTACCGAGAGAGTCCCTTCTTCCCAGCGACTAATATCTGGATGATTTGCTATTGATTTCTGTGAAAAACAGACCAAACTTCAGCAAGATCCAAAATTGAAATTTTCACCCACCCCGGGGTCATCGAAAAATTCCATTTTTGCACTATTTTAGCCCAAATGATTTTTGGGCCAAATACTTACCGAGAGAGTCCCTTCTTCCCAGCGACTAATATCTGGATGATTTGCTATTGATTTCTGTGAAAAACAGACCAAACTTCAGCAAGATCCAAAATTGAAATTTTCACCCACCCCGGGGTCATCGAAAAATTCCATTTTTGCACTATTTTAGCCCAAATGATTTTTGGGCCAAATACTTACCGAGAGAGTCCCTTCTTCCCAGCGACTAATATCTGGATGATTTGCTATTGATTTCTGTGAAAAACAGACCAAACTTCAGCAAGATCCAAAATTGAAATTTTCACCCACCCCGGGGTCATCGAAAAATTCCATTTTTGCACTATTTTAGCCCAAATGATTTTTGGGCCAAATACTTACCGAGAGAGTCCCTTCTTCCCAGCGACTAATATCTGGATGATTTGCTATTGATTTCTGTGAAAAACAGACCAAACTTCAGCAAGATCCAAAATTGAAATTTTCACCCACCCCGGGGTCATCGAAAAATTCCATTTTTGCACTATTTTAGCCCAAATGATTTTTGGGCCAAATACTTACCGAGAGAGTCCCTTCTTCCCAGCGACTAATATCTGGATGATTTGCTATTGATTTCTGTGAAAAACAGACCAAACTTCAGCAAGATCCAAAATTGAAATTTTCACCCACCCCGGGGTCATCGAAAAATTCCATTTTTGCACTATTTTAGCCCAAATGATTTTTGGGCCAAATACTTACCGAGAGAGTCCCTTCTTCCCAGCGACTAATATCTGGATGATTTGCTATTGAGTTCTGTGAAAAACAGACCAAACTTCAGCAAGATCCAAAATTGAAATTTTCACCCACCCCGGGGTCATCGAAAAATTCCATTTTTGCACTATTTTAGCCCAAATGATTTTTGGGCCAAATACTTACCGAGAGAGTCCCTTCTTCCCAGCGACTAATATCTGGATGATTTGCTATTGAGTTCTGTGAAAAACAGACCAAACTTCAGCAAGATCCAAAATTGAAATTTTCACCCACCCCGGGGTCATCGAAAAATTCCATTTTTGCACTATTTTAGCCCAAATGATTTTTGGGCCAAATACTTACCGAGAGAGTCCCTTCTTCCCAGCGACTAATATCTGGATGATTTGCTATTGAGTTCTGTGAAAAACAGACCAAACTTCAGCAAGATCCAAAATTGAAATTTTCACCCACCCCGGGGTCATCGAAAAATTCCATTTTTGCACTATTTTAGCCCAAATGATTTTTGGGCCAAATACTTACCGAGAGAGTCCCTTCTTCCCAGCGACTAATATCTGGATGATTTGCTATTGAGTTCTGTGAAAAACAGACCAAACTTCAGCAAGATCCAAAATTGAAATTTTCACCCACCCCGGGGTCATCGAAAAATTCCATTTTTGCACTATTTTAGCCCAAATGATTTTTGGGCCAAATACTTACCGAGAGAGTCCTTTCTTCCCAGCGACTAATATCTGGATGATTTGCTATTGATTTCTGTGAAAAACAGACCAAACTTCAGCAAGATCCAAAATTGAAATTTTCACCCACCCCGGGGTCATCGAAAAATTCCATTTTTGCACTATTTTAGCCCAAATGATTTTTGGGCCAAATACTTACCGAGAGAGTCCCTTCTTCCCAGCGACTAATATCTGGATGATTTGCTATTGAGTTCTGTGAAAAACAGACCAAACTTCAGCAAGATCCAAAATTGAAATTTTCACCCACCCCGGGGTCATCGAAAAATTCCATTTTTGCACTATTTTAGCCCAAATGATTTTTGGGCCAAATACTTACCGAGAGAGTCCCTTCTTCCCAGCGACTAATATCTGGATGATTTGCTATTGATTTCTGTGAAAAACAGACCAAACTTCAGCAAGATCCAAAATTGAAATTTTCACCCACCCCGGGGTCATCGAAAAATTCCATTTTTGCACTATTTTAGCCCAAATGATTTTTGGGCCAAATACTTACCGAGAGAGTCCCTTCTTCCCAGCGACTAATATCTGGATGATTTGCTATTGATTTCTGTGAAAAACAGACCAAACTTCAGCAAGATCCAAAATTGAAATTTTCACCCACCCCGGGGTCATCGAAAAATTCCATTTTTGCACTATTTTAGCCCAAATGATTTTTGGGCCAAATACTTACCGAGAGAGTCCCTTCTTCCCAGCGACTAATATCTGGATGATTTGCTATTGATTTCTGTGAAAAACAGACCAAACTTCAGCAAGATCCAAAATTGAAATTTTCACCCACCCCGGGGTCATCGAAAAATTCCATTTTTGCACTATTTTAGCCCAAATGATTTTTGGGCCAAATACTTACCGAGAGAGTCCCTTCTTCCCAGCGACTAATATCTGGATGATTTGCTATTGATTTCTGTGAAAAACAGACCAAACTTCAGCAAGATCCAAAATTGAAATTTTCACCCACCCCGGGGTCATCGAAAAATTCCATTTTTGCACTATTTTAGCCCAAATGATTTTTGGGCCAAATACTTACCGAGAGAGTCCCTTCTTCCCAGCGACTAATATCTGGATGATTTGCTATTGATTTCTGTGAAAAACAGACCAAACTTCAGCAAGATCCAAAATTGAAATTTTCACCCACCCCGGGGTCATCGAAAAATTCCATTTTTGCACTATTTTAGCCCAAATGATTTTTGGGCCAAATACTTACCGAGAGAGTCCCTTCTTCCCAGCGACTAATATCTGGATGATTTGCTATTGAGTTCTGTGAAAAACAGACCAAACTTCAGCAAGATCCAAAATTGAAATTTTCACCCACCCCGGGGTCATCGAAAAATTCCATTTTTGCACTATTTTAGCCCAAATGATTTTTGGGCCAAATACTTACCGAGAGAGTCCTTTCTTCCCAGCGACTAATATCTGGATGATTTGCTATTGATTTCTGTGAAAAACAGACCAAACTTCAGCAAGATCCAAAATTGAAATTTTCACCCACCCCGGGGTCATCGAAAAATTCCATTTTTGCACTATTTTAGCCCAAATGATTTTTGGGCCAAATACTTACCGAGAGAGTCCCTTCTTCCCAGCGACTAATATCTGGATGATTTGCTATTGAGTTCTGTGAAAAACAGACCAAACTTCAGCAAGATCCAAAATTGAAATTTTCACCCACCCCGGGGTCATCGAAAAATTCCATTTTTGCACTATTTTAGCCCAAATGATTTTTGGGCCAAATACTTACCGAGAGAGTCCCTTCTTCCCAGCGACTAATATCTGGATGATTTGCTATTGAGTTCTGTGAAAAACAGACCAAACTTCAGCAAGATCCAAAATTGAAATTTTCACCCACCCCGGGGTCATCGAAAAATTCCATTTTTGCACTATTTTAGCCCAAATGATTTTTAGGCCAAATACTTACCGAGAGAGTCCCTTCTTCCCAGCGACTAATATCTGGATGATTTGCTATTGAGTTCTGTGAAAAACAGACCAAACTTCAGCAAGATCCAAAATTGAAATTTTCACCCACCCCGGGGTCATCGAAAAATTCCATTTTTGCACTATTTTAGCCCAAATGATTTTTGGGCCAAATACTTACCGAGAGAGTCCCTTCTTCCCAGCGACTAATATCTGGATGATTTGCTATTGAGTTCTGTGAAAAACAGACCAAACTTCAGCAAGATCCAAAATTGAAATTTTCACCCACCCCGGGGTCATCGAAAAATTCCATTTTTGCACTATTTTAGCCCAAATGATTTTTGGGCCAAATACTTACCGAGAGAGTCCCTTCTTCCCAGCGACTAATATCTGGATGATTTGCTATTGATTTCTGTGAAAAACAGACCAAACTTCAGCAAGATCCAAAATTGAAATTTTCACCCACCCCGGGGTCATCGAAAAATTCCATTTTTGCACTATTTTAGCCCAAATGATTTTTGGGCCAAATACTTACCGAGAGAGTCCCTTCTTCCCAGCGACTAATATCTGGATGATTTGCTATTGAGTTCTGTGAAAAACAGACCAAACTTCAGCAAGATCCAAAATTGAAATTTTCACCCACCCCGGGGTCATCGAAAAATTCCATTTTTGCACTATTTTAGCCCAAATGATTTTTGGGCCAAATACTTACCGAGAGAGTCCCTTCTTCCCAGCGACTAATATCTGGATGATTTGCTATTGAGTTCTGTGAAAAACAGACCAAACTTCAGCAAGATCCAAAATTGAAATTTTCACCCACCCCGGGGTCATCGAAAAATTCCATTTTTGCACTATTTTAGCCCAAATGATTTTTGGGCCAAATACTTACCGAGAGAGTCCCTTCTTCCCAGCGACTAATATCTGGATGATTTGCTATTGATTTCTGTGAAAAACAGACCAAACTTCAGCAAAATCCAAAATTGAAATTTTCACCCACCCCGGGGTCATCGAAAAATTCCATTTTTGCACTATTTTAGCCCAAATGATTTTTGGGCCAAATACTTACCGAGAGAGTCCCTTCTTCCCAGCGACTAATATCTGGATGATTTGCTATTGATTTCTGTGAAAAACAGACCAAACTTCAGCAAGATCCAAAATTGAAATTTTCACCCACCCCGGGGTCATCGAAAAATTCCATTTTTGCACTATTTTAGCCCAAATGATTTTTGGGCCAAATACTTACCGAGAGAGTCCCTTCTTCCCAGCGACTAATATCTGGATGATTTGCTATTGATTTCTGTGAAAAACAGACCAAACTTCAGCAAGATCCAAAATTGAAATTTTCACCCACCCCGGGGTCATCGAAAAATTCCATTTTTGCACTATTTTAGCCCAAATGATTTTTGGGCCAAATACTTACCGAGAGAGTCCCTTCTTCCCAGCGACTAATATCTGGATGATTTGCTATTGATTTCTGTGAAAAACAGACCAAACTTCAGCAAGATCCAAAATTGAAATTTTCACCCACCCCGGGGTCATCGAAAAATTCCATTTTTGCACTATTTTAGCCCAAATGATTTTTGGGCCAAATACTTACCGAGAGAGTCCCTTCTTCCCAGCGACTAATATCTGGATGATTTGCTATTGATTTCTGTGAAAAACAGACCAAACTTCAGCAAGATCCAAAATTGAAATTTTCACCCACCCCGGGGTCATCGAAAAATTCCATTTTTGCACTATTTTAGCCCAAATGATTTTTGGGCCAAATACTTACCGAGAGAGTCCCTTCTTCCCAGCGACTAATATCTGGATGATTTGCTATTGATTTCTGTGAAAAACAGACCAAACTTCAGCAAGATCCAAAATTGAAATTTTCACCCACCCCGGGGTCATCGAAAAATTCCATTTTTGCACTATTTTAGCCCAAATGATTTTTGGGCCAAATACTTACCGAGAGAGTCCCTTCTTCCCAGCGACTAATATCTGGATGATTTGCTATTGATTTCTGTGAAAAACAGACCAAACTTCAGCAAGATCCAAAATTGAAATTTTCACCCACCCCGGGGTCATCGAAAAATTCCATTTTTGCACTATTTTAGCCCAAATGATTTTTGGGCCAAATACTTACCGAGAGAGTCCCTTCTTCCCAGCGACTAATATCTGGATGATTTGCTATTGATTTCTGTGAAAAACAGACCAAACTTCAGCAAGATCCAAAATTGAAATTTTCACCCACCCCGGGGTCATCGAAAAATTCCATTTTTGCACTATTTTAGCCCAAATGATTTTTGGGCCAAATACTTACCGAGAGAGTCCCTTCTTCCCAGCGACTAATATCTGGATGATTTGCTATTGATTTCTGTGAAAAACAGACCAAACTTCAGCAAGATCCAAAATTGAAATTTTCACCCACCCCGGGGTCATCGAAAAATTCCATTTTTGCACTATTTTAGCCCAAATGATTTTTGGGCCAAATACTTACCGAGAGAGTCCCTTCTTCCCAGCGACTAATATCTGGATGATTTGCTATTGATTTCTGTGAAAAACAGACCAAACTTCAGCAAGATCCAAAATTGAAATTTTCACCCACCCCGGGGTCATCGAAAAATTCCATTTTTGCACTATTTTAGCCCAAATGATTTTTGGGCCAAATACTTACCGAGAGAGTCCCTTCTTCCCAGCGACTAATATCTGGATGATTTGCTATTGATTTCTGTGAAAAACAGACCAAACTTCAGCAAGATCCAAAATTGAAATTTTCACCCACCCCGGGGTCATCGAAAAATTCCATTTTTGCACTATTTTAGCCCAAATGATTTTTGGGCCAAATACTTACCGAGAGAGTCCCTTCTTCCCAGCGACTAATATCTGGATGATTTGCTATTGATTTCTGTGAAAAACAGACCAAACTTCAGCAAGATCCAAAATTGAAATTTTCACCCACCCCGGGGTCATCGAAAAATTCCATTTTTGCACTATTTTAGCCCAAATGATTTTTGGGCCAAATACTTACCGAGAGAGTCCCTTCTTCCCAGCGACTAATATCTGGATGATTTGCTATTGATTTCTGTGAAAAACAGACCAAACTTCAGCAAGATCCAAAATTGAAATTTTCACCCACCCCGGGGTCATCGAAAAATTCCATTTTTGCACTATTTTAGCCCAAATGATTTTTGGGCCAAATACTTACCGAGAGAGTCCCTTCTTCCCAGCGACTAATATCTGGATGATTTGCTATTGATTTCTGTGAAAAACAGACCAAACTTCAGCAAGATCCAAAATTGAAATTTTCACCCACCCCGGGGTCATCGAAAAATTCCATTTTTGCACTATTTTAGCCCAAATGATTTTTGGGCCAAATACTTACCGAGAGAGTCCCTTCTTCCCAGCGACTAATATCTGGATGATTTGCTATTGATTTCTGTGAAAAACAGACCAAACTTCAGCAAGATCCAAAATTGAAATTTTCACCCACCCCGGGGTCATCGAAAAATTCCATTTTTGCACTATTTTAGCCCAAATGATTTTTGGGCCAAATACTTACCGAGAGAGTCCCTTCTTCCCAGCGACTAATATCTGGATGATTTGCTATTGATTTCTGTGAAAAACAGACCAAACTTCAGCAAGATCCAAAATTGAAATTTTCACCCACCCCGGGGTCATCGAAAAATTCCATTTTTGCACTATTTTAGCCCAAATGATTTTTGGGCCAAATACTTACCGAGAGAGTCCCTTCTTCCCAGTGACTAATATCTGGATGATTTGCTATTGATTTCTGTGAAAAACAGACCAAACTTCAGCAAGATCCAAAATTGAAATTTTCACCCACCCCGGGGTCATCGAAAAATTCCATTTTTGCACTATTTTAGCCCAAATGATTTTTGGGCCAAATACTTACCGAGAGAGTCCCTTCTTCCCAGCGACTAATATCTGGATGATTTGCTATTGATTTCTGTGAAAAACAGACCAAACTTCAGCAAGATCCAAAATTGAAATTTTCACCCACCCCGGGGTCATCGAAAAATTCCATTTTTGCACTATTTTAGCCCAAATGATTTTTGGGCCAAATACTTACCGAGAGAGTCCCTTCTTCCCAGCGACTAATATCTGGATGATTTGCTATTGATTTCTGTGAAAAACAGACCAAACTTCAGCAAGATCCAAAATTGAAATTTTCACCCACCCCGGGGTCATCGAAAAATTCCATTTTTGCACTATTTTAGCCCAAATGATTTTTGGGCCAAATACTTACCGAGAGAGTCCCTTCTTCCCAGCGACTAATATCTGGATGATTTGCTATTGATTTCTGTGAAAAACAGACCAAACTTCAGCAAGATCCAAAATTGAAATTTTCACCCACCCCGGGGTCATCGAAAAATTCCATTTTTGCACTATTTTAGCCCAAATGATTTTTGGGCCAAATACTTACCGAGAGAGTCCCTTCTTCCCAGCGACTAATATCTGGATGATTTGCTATTGATTTCTGTGAAAAACAGACCAAACTTCAGCAAGATCCAAAATTGAAATTTTCACCCACCCCGGGGTCATCGAAAAATTCCATTTTTGCACTATTTTAGCCCAAATGATTTTTGGGCCAAATACTTACCGAGAGAGTCCCTTCTTCCCAGCGACTAATATCTGGATGATTTGCTATTGATTTCTGTGAAAAACAGACCAAACTTCAGCAAGATCCAAAATTGAAATTTTCACCCACCCCGGGGTCATCGAAAAATTCCATTTTTGCACTATTTTAGCCCAAATGATTTTTGGGCCAAATACTTACCGAGAGAGTCCCTTCTTCCCAGCGACTAATATCTGGATGATTTGCTATTGATTTCTGTGAAAAACAGACCAAACTTCAGCAAGATCCAAAATTGAAATTTTCACCCACCCCGGGGTCATCGAAAAATTCCATTTTTGCACTATTTTAGCCCAAATGATTTTTGGGCCAAATACTTACCGAGAGAGTCCCTTCTTCCCAGCGACTAATATCTGGATGATTTGCTATTGATTTCTGTGAAAAACAGACCAAACTTCAGCAAGATCCAAAATTGAAATTTTCACCCACCCCGGGGTCATCGAAAAATTCCATTTTTGCACTATTTTAGCCCAAATGATTTTTGGGCCAAATACTTACCGAGAGAGTCCCTTCTTCCCAGCGACTAATATCTGGATGATTTGCTATTGATTTCTGTGAAAAACAGACCAAACTTCAGCAAGATCCAAAATTGAAATTTTCACCCACCCCGGGGTCATCGAAAAATTCCATTTTTGCACTATTTTAGCCCAAATGATTTTTGGGCCAAATACTTACCGAGAGAGTCCCTTCTTCCCAGCGACTAATATCTGGATGATTTGCTATTGATTTCTGTGAAAAACAGACCAAACTTCAGCAAGATCCAAAATTGAAATTTTCACCCACCCCGGGGTCATCGAAAAATTCCATTTTTGCACTATTTTAGCCCAAATGATTTTTGGGCCAAATACTTACCGAGAGAGTCCCTTCTTCCCAGCGACTAATATCTGGATGATTTGCTATTGATTTCTGTGAAAAACAGACCAAACTTCAGCAAGATCCAAAATTGAAATTTTCACCCACCCCGGGGTCATCGAAAAATTCCATTTTTGCACTATTTTAGCCCAAATGATTTTTGGGCCAAATACTTACCGAGAGAGTCCCTTCTTCCCAGCGACTAATATCTGGATGATTTGCTATTGATTTCTGTGAAAAACAGACCAAACTTCAGCAAGATCCAAAATTGAAATTTTCACCCACCCCGGGGTCATCGAAAAATTCCATTTTTGCACTATTTTAGCCCAAATGATTTTTGGGCCAAATACTTACCGAGAGAGTCCCTTCTTCCCAGCGACTAATATCTGGATGATTTGCTATTGATTTCTGTGAAAAACAGACCAAACTTCAGCAAGATCCAAAATTGAAATTTTCACCCACCCCGGGGTCATCGAAAAATTCCATTTTTGCACTATTTTAGCCCAAATGATTTTTGGGCCAAATACTTACCGAGAGAGTCCCTTCTTCCCAGCGACTAATATCTGGATGATTTGCTATTGATTTCTGTGAAAAACAGACCAAACTTCAGCAAGATCCAAAATTGAAATTTTCACCCACCCCGGGGTCATCGAAAAATTCCATTTTTGCACTATTTTAGCCCAAATGATTTTTGGGCCAAATACTTACCGAGAGAGTCCCTTCTTCCCAGCGACTAATATCTGGATGATTTGCTATTGATTTCTGTGAAAAACAGACCAAACTTCAGCAAGATCCAAAATTGAAATTTTCGCCCACCCCGGGGTCATCGAAAAATTCCATTTTTGCACTATTTTAGCCCAAATGATTTTTGGGCCAAATACTTACCGAGAGAGTCCCTTCTTCCCAGCGACTAATATCTGGATGATTTGCTATTGATTTCTGTGAAAAACAGACCAAACTTCAGCAAGATCCAAAATTGAAATTTTCGCCCACCCCGGGGTCATCGAAAAATTCCATTTTTGCACTATTTTAGCCCAAATGATTTTTGGGCCAAATACTTACCGAGAGAGTCCCTTCTTCCCAGCGACTAATATCTGGATGATTTGCTATTGATTTCTGTGAAAAACAGACCAAACTTCAGCAAGATCCAAAATTGAAATTTTCGCCCACCCCGGGGTCATCGAAAAATTCCATTTTTGCACTATTTTAGCCCAAATGATTTTTGGGCCAAATACTTACCGAGAGAGTCCCTTCTTCCCAGCGACTAATATCTGGATGATTTGCTATTGATTTCTGTGAAAAACAGACCAAACTTCAGCAAGATCCAAAATTGAAATTTTCACCCACCCCGGGGTCATCGAAAAATTCCATTTTTGCACTATTTTAGCCCAAATGATTTTTGGGCCAAATACTTACCGAGAGAGTCCCTTCTTCCCAGCGACTAATATCTGGATGATTTGCTATTGATTTCTGTGAAAAACAGACCAAACTTCAGCAAGATCCAAAATTGAAATTTTCACCCACCCCGGGGTCATCGAAAAATTCCATTTTTGCACTATTTTAGCCCAAATGATTTTTGGGCCAAATACTTACCGAGAGAGTCCCTTCTTCCCAGCGACTAATATCTGGATGATTTGCTATTGATTTCTGTGAAAAACAGACCAAACTTCAGCAAGATCCAAAATTGAAATTTTCACCCACCCCGGGGTCATCGAAAAATTCCATTTTTGCACTATTTTAGCCCAAATGATTTTTGGGCCAAATACTTACCGAGAGAGTCCCTTCTTCCCAGCGACTAATATCTGGATGATTTGCTATTGATTTCTGTGAAAAACAGACCAAACTTCAGCAAGATCCAAAATTGAAATTTTCACCCACCCCGGGGTCATCGAAAAATTCCATTTTTGCACTATTTTAGCCCAAATGATTTTTGGGCCAAATACTTACCGAGAGAGTCCCTTCTTCCCAGCGACTAATATCTGGATGATTTGCTATTGATTTCTGTGAAAAACAGACCAAACTTCAGCAAGATCCAAAATTGAAATTTTCACCCACCCCGGGGTCATCGAAAAATTCCATTTTTGCACTATTTTAGCCCAAATGATTTTTGGGCCAAATACTTACCGAGAGAGTCCCTTCTTCCCAGCGACTAATATCTGGATGATTTGCTATTGATTTCTGTGAAAAACAGACCAAACTTCAGCAAGATCCAAAATTGAAATTTTCACCCACCCCGGGGTCATCGAAAAATTCCATTTTTGCACTATTTTAGCCCAAATGATTTTTGGGCCAAATACTTACCGAGAGAGTCCCTTCTTCCCAGCGACTAATATCTGGATGATTTGCTATTGATTTCTGTGAAAAACAGACCAAACTTCAGCAAGATCCAAAATTGAAATTTTCACCCACCCCGGGGTCATCGAAAAATTCCATTTTTGCACTATTTTAGCCCAAATGATTTTTGGGCCAAATACTTACCGAGAGAGTCCCTTCTTCCCAGCGACTAATATCTGGATGATTTGCTATTGATTTCTGTGAAAAACAGACCAAACTTCAGCAAGATCCAAAATTGAAATTTTCACCCACCCCGGGGTCATCGAAAAATTCCATTTTTGCACTATTTTAGCCCAAATGATTTTTGGGCCAAATACTTACCGAGAGAGTCCCTTCTTCCCAGCGACTAATATCTGGATGATTTGCTATTGATTTCTGTGAAAAACAGACCAAACTTCAGCAAGATCCAAAATTGAAATTTTCACCCACCCCGGGGTCATCGAAAAATTCCATTTTTGCACTATTTTAGCCCAAATGATTTTTGGGCCAAATACTTACCGAGAGAGTCCCTTCTTCCCAGCGACTAATATCTGGATGATTTGCTATTGATTTCTGTGAAAAACAGACCAAACTTCAGCAAGATCCAAAATTGAAATTTTCACCCACCCCGGGGTCATCGAAAAATTCCATTTTTGCACTATTTTAGCCCAAATGATTTTTGGGCCAAATACTTACCGAGAGAGTCCCTTCTTCCCAGCGACTAATATCTGGATGATTTGCTATTGATTTCTGTGAAAAACAGACCAAACTTCAGCAAGATCCAAAATTGAAATTTTCACCCACCCCGGGGTCATCGAAAAATTCCATTTTTGCACTATTTTAGCCCAAATGATTTTTGGGCCAAATACTTACCGAGAGAGTCCCTTCTTCCCAGCGACTAATATCTGGATGATTTGCTATTGATTTCTGTGAAAAACAGACCAAACTTCAGCAAGGTCCAAAATTGAAATTTTCACCCACCCCGGGGTCATCGAAAAATTCCATTTTTGCACTATTTTAGCCCAAATGATTTTTGGGCCAAATACTTACCGAGAGAGTCCCTCCTTCCCAGCGACTAATATCTGGATGATTTGCTATTGATTTCTGTGAAAAACAGACCAAACTTCAGCAAGGTCCAAAATTGAAATTTTCACCCACCCCGGGGTCATCGAAAAATTCCATTTTTGCACTATTTTAGCCCAAATGATTTTTGGGCCAAATACTTACCGAGAGAGTCCCTCCTTCCCAGCGACTAATATCTGGATGATTTGCTATTGATTTCTGTGAAAAACAGACCAAACTTCAGCAAGATCCAAAATTGAAATTTTCACCCACCCCGGGGTCATCGAAAAATTCCATTTTTGCACTATTTTAGCCCAAATGATTTTTGGGCCAAATACTTACCGAGAGAGTCCCTTCTTCCCAGCGACTAATATCTGGATGATTTGCTATTGATTTCTGTGAAAAACAGACCAAACTTCAGCAAGATCCAAAATTGAAATTTTCACCCACCCCGGGGTCATCGAAAAATTCCATTTTTGCACTATTTTAGCCCAAATGATTTTTGGGCCAAATACTTACCGAGAGAGTCCCTTCTTCCCAGCGACTAATATCTGGATGATTTGCTATTGATTTCTGTGAAAAACAGACCAAACTTCAGCAAGATCCAAAATTGAAATTTTCACCCACCCCGGGGTCATCGAAAAATTCCATTTTTGCACTATTTTAGCCCAAATGATTTTTGGGCCAAATACTTACCGAGAGAGTCCCTTCTTCCCAGCGACTAATATCTGGATGATTTGCTATTGATTTCTGTGAAAACAGACCAAACTTCAGCAAGATCCAAAATTGAAATTTTCACCCACCCCGGGGTCATCGAAAAATTCCATTTTTGCACTATTTTAGCCCAAATGATTTTTGGGCCAAATACTTACCGAGAGAGTCCCTTCTTCCCAGCGACTAATATCTGGATGATTTGCTATTGATTTCTGTGAAAAACAGACCAAACTTCAGCAAGATCCAAAATTGAAATTTTCACCCACCCCGGGGTCATCGAAAAATTCCATTTTTGCACTATTTTAGCCCAAATGATTTTTGGGCCAAATACTTACCGAGAGAGTCCCTTCTTCCCAGCGACTAATATCTGGATGATTTGCTATTGATTTCTGTGAAAAACAGACCAAACTTCAGCAAGATCCAAAATTGAAATTTTCACCCACCCCGGGGTCATCGAAAAATTCCATTTTTGCACTATTTTAGCCCAAATGATTTTTGGGCCAAATACTTACCGAGAGAGTCCCTTCTTCCCAGCGACTAATATCTGGATGATTTGCTATTGATTTCTGTGAAAAACAGACCAAACTTCAGCAAGATCCAAAATTGAAATTTTCACCCACCCCGGGGTCATCGAAAAATTCCATTTTTGCACTATTTTAGCCCAAATGATTTTTGGGCCAAATACTTACCGAGAGAGTCCCTTCTTCCCAGCGACTAATATCTGGATGATTTGCTATTGATTTCTGTGAAAAACAGACCAAACTTCAGCAAGATCCAAAATTGAAATTTTCACCCACCCCGGGGTCATCGAAAAATTCCATTTTTGCACTATTTTAGCCCAAATGATTTTTGGGCCAAATACTTACCGAGAGAGTCCCTTCTTCCCAGCGACTAATATCTGGATGATTTGCTATTGATTTCTGTGAAAAACAGACCAAACTTCAGCAAGATCCAAAATTGAAATTTTCACCCACCCCGGGGTCATCGAAAAATTCCATTTTTGCACTATTTTAGCCCAAATGATTTTTGGGCCAAATACTTACCGAGAGAGTCCCTTCTTCCCAGCGACTAATATCTGGATGATTTGCTATTGATTTCTGTGAAAAACAGACCAAACTTCAGCAAGATCCAAAATTGAAATTTTCACCCACCCCGGGGTCATCGAAAAATTCCATTTTTGCACTATTTTAGCCCAAATGATTTTTGGGCCAAATACTTACCGAGAGAGTCCCTTCTTCCCAGCGACTAATATCTGGATGATTTGCTATTGATTTCTGTGAAAAACAGACCAAACTTCAGCAAGATCCAAAATTGAAATTTTCACCCACCCCGGGGTCATCGAAAAATTCCATTTTTGCACTATTTTAGCCCAAATGATTTTTGGGCCAAATACTTACCGAGAGAGTCCCTTCTTCCCAGCGACTAATATCTGGATGATTTGCTATTGATTTCTGTGAAAAACAGACCAAACTTCAGCAAGATCCAAAATTGAAATTTTCACCCACCCCGGGGTCATCGAAAAATTCCATTTTTGCACTATTTTAGCCCAAATGATTTTTGGGCCAAATACTTACCGAGAGAGTCCCTTCTTCCCAGCGACTAATATCTGGATGATTTGCTATTGATTTCTGTGAAAAACAGACCAAACTTCAGCAAGATCCAAAATTGAAATTTTCACCCACCCCGGGGTCATCGAAAAATTCCATTTTTGCACTATTTTAGCCCAAATGATTTTTGGGCCAAATACTTACCGAGAGAGTCCCTTCTTCCCAGCGACTAATATCTGGATGATTTGCTATTGATTTCTGTGAAAAACAGACCAAACTTCAGCAAGATCCAAAATTGAAATTTTCACCCACCCCGGGGTCATCGAAAAATTCCATTTTTGCACTATTTTAGCCCAAATGATTTTTGGGCCAAATACTTACCGAGAGAGTCCCTTCTTCCCAGCGACTAATATCTGGATGATTTGCTATTGATTTCTGTGAAAAACAGACCAAACTTCAGCAAGATCCAAAATTGAAATTTTCACCCACCCCGGGGTCATCGAAAAATTCCATTTTTGCACTATTTTAGCCCAAATGATTTTTGGGCCAAATACTTACCGAGAGAGTCCCTTCTTCCCAGCGACTAATATCTGGATGATTTGCTATTGATTTCTGTGAAAAACAGACCAAACTTCAGCAAGATCCAAAATTGAAATTTTCACCCACCCCGGGGTCATCGAAAAATTCCATTTTTGCACTATTTTAGCCCAAATGATTTTTGGGCCAAATACTTACCGAGAGAGTCCCTTCTTCCCAGCGACTAATATCTGGATGATTTGCTATTGATTTCTGTGAAAAACAGACCAAACTTCAGCAAGATCCAAAATTGAAATTTTCACCCACCCCGGGGTCATCGAAAAATTCCATTTTTGCACTATTTTAGCCCAAATGATTTTTGGGCCAAATACTTACCGAGAGAGTCCCTTCTTCCCAGCGACTAATATCTGGATGATTTGCTATTGATTTCTGTGAAAAACAGACCAAACTTCAGCAAGATCCAAAATTGAAATTTTCACCCACCCCGGGGTCATCGAAAAATTCCATTTTTGCACTATTTTAGCCCAAATGATTTTTGGGCCAAATACTTACCGAGAGAGTCCCTTCTTCCCAGCGACTAATATCTGGATGATTTGCTATTGATTTCTGTGAAAAACAGACCAAACTTCAGCAAGATCCAAAATTGAAATTTTCACCCACCCCGGGGTCATCGAAAAATTCCATTTTTGCACTATTTTAGCCCAAATGATTTTTGGGCCAAATACTTACCGAGAGAGTCCCTTCTTCCCAGCGACTAATATCTGGATGATTTGCTATTGATTTCTGTGAAAAACAGACCAAACTTCAGCAAGATCCAAAATTGAAATTTTCACCCACCCCGGGGTCATCGAAAAATTCCATTTTTGCACTATTTTAGCCCAAATGATTTTTGGGCCAAATACTTACCGAGAGAGTCCCTTCTTCCCAGCGACTAATATCTGGATGATTTGCTATTGATTTCTGTGAAAAACAGACCAAACTTCAGCAAGATCCAAAATTGAAATTTTCACCCACCCCGGGGTCATCGAAAAATTCCATTTTTGCACTATTTTAGCCCAAATGATTTTTGGGCCAAATACTTACCGAGAGAGTCCCTTCTTCCCAGCGACTAATATCTGGATGATTTGCTATTGATTTCTGTGAAAAACAGACCAAACTTCAGCAAGATCCAAAATTGAAATTTTCACCCACCCCGGGGTCATCGAAAAATTCCATTTTTGCACTATTTTAGCCCAAATGATTTTTGGGCCAAATACTTACCGAGAGAGTCCCTTCTTCCCAGCGACTAATATCTGGATGATTTGCTATTGATTTCTGTGAAAAACAGACCAAACTTCAGCAAGATCCAAAATTGAAATTTTCACCCACCCCGGGGTCATCGAAAAATTCCATTTTTGCACTATTTTAGCCCAAATGATTTTTGGGCCAAATACTTACCGAGAGAGTCCCTTCTTCCCAGCGACTAATATCTGGATGATTTGCTATTGATTTCTGTGAAAAACAGACCAAACTTCAGCAAGATCCAAAATTGAAATTTTCACCCACCCCGGGGTCATCGAAAAATTCCATTTTTGCACTATTTTAGCCCAAATGATTTTTGGGCCAAATACTTACCGAGAGAGTCCCTTCTTCCCAGCGACTAATATCTGGATGATTTGCTATTGATTTCTGTGAAAAACAGACCAAACTTCAGCAAGATCCAAAATTGAAATTTTCACCCACCCCGGGGTCATCGAAAAATTCCATTTTTGCACTATTTTAGCCCAAATGATTTTTGGGCCAAATACTTACCGAGAGAGTCCCTTCTTCCCAGCGACTAATATCTGGATGATTTGCTATTGATTTCTGTGAAAAACAGACCAAACTTCAGCAAGATCCAAAATTGAAATTTTCACCCACCCCGGGGTCATCGAAAAATTCCATTTTTGCACTATTTTAGCCCAAATGATTTTTGGGCCAAATACTTACCGAGAGAGTCCCTTCTTCCCAGCGACTAATATCTGGATGATTTGCTATTGATTTCTGTGAAAAACAGACCAAACTTCAGCAAGATCCAAAATTGAAATTTTCACCCACCCCGGGGTCATCGAAAAATTCCATTTTTGCACTATTTTAGCCCAAATGATTTTTGGGCCAAATACTTACCGAGAGAGTCCCTTCTTCCCAGCGACTAATATCTGGATGATTTGCTATTGATTTCTGTGAAAAACAGACCAAACTTCAGCAAGATCCAAAATTGAAATTTTCACCCACCCCGGGGTCATCGAAAAATTCCATTTTTGCACTATTTTAGCCCAAATGATTTTTGGGCCAAATACTTACCGAGAGAGTCCCTTCTTCCCAGCGACTAATATCTGGATGATTTGCTATTGATTTCTGTGAAAAACAGACCAAACTTCAGCAAGATCCAAAATTGAAATTTTCACCCACCCCGGGGTCATCGAAAAATTCCATTTTTGCACTATTTTAGCCCAAATGATTTTTGGGCCAAATACTTACCGAGAGAGTCCCTTCTTCCCAGCGACTAATATCTGGATGATTTGCTATTGATTTCTGTGAAAAACAGACCAAACTTCAGCAAGATCCAAAATTGAAATTTTCACCCACCCCGGGGTCATCGAAAAATTCCATTTTTGCACTATTTTAGCCCAAATGATTTTTGGGCCAAATACTTACCGAGAGAGTCCCTTCTTCCCAGCGACTAATATCTGGATGATTTGCTATTGATTTCTGTGAAAAACAGACCAAACTTCAGCAAGATCCAAAATTGAAATTTTCACCCACCCCGGGGTCATCGAAAAATTCCATTTTTGCACTATTTTAGCCCAAATGATTTTTGGGCCAAATACTTACCGAGAGAGTCCCTTCTTCCCAGCGACTAATATCTGGATGATTTGCTATTGATTTCTGTGAAAAACAGACCAAACTTCAGCAAGATCCAAAATTGAAATTTTCACCCACCCCGGGGTCATCGAAAAATTCCATTTTTGCACTATTTTAGCCCAAATGATTTTTGGGCCAAATACTTACCGAGAGAGTCCCTTCTTCCCAGCGACTAATATCTGGATGATTTGCTATTGATTTCTGTGAAAAACAGACCAAACTTCAGCAAGATCCAAAATTGAAATTTTCACCCACCCCGGGGTCATCGAAAAATTCCATTTTTGCACTATTTTAGCCCAAATGATTTTTGGGCCAAATACTTACCGAGAGAGTCCCTTCTTCCCAGCGACTAATATCTGGATGATTTGCTATTGATTTCTGTGAAAAACAGACCAAACTTCAGCAAGATCCAAAATTGAAATTTTCACCCACCCCGGGGTCATCGAAAAATTCCATTTTTGCACTATTTTAGCCCAAATGATTTTTGGGCCAAATACTTACCGAGAGAGTCCCTTCTTCCCAGCGACTAATATCTGGATGATTTGCTATTGATTTCTGTGAAAAACAGACCAAACTTCAGCAAGATCCAAAATTGAAATTTTCACCCACCCCGGGGTCATCGAAAAATTCCATTTTTGCACTATTTTAGCCCAAATGATTTTTGGGCCAAATACTTACCGAGAGAGTCCCTTCTTCCCAGCGACTAATATCTGGATGATTTGCTATTGATTTCTGTGAAAAACAGACCAAACTTCAGCAAGATCCAAAATTGAAATTTTCACCCACCCCGGGGTCATCGAAAAATTCCATTTTTGCACTATTTTAGCCCAAATGATTTTTGGGCCAAATACTTACCGAGAGAGTCCCTTCTTCCCAGCGACTAATATCTGGATGATTTGCTATTGATTTCTGTGAAAAACAGACCAAACTTCAGCAAGATCCAAAATTGAAATTTTCACCCACCCCGGGGTCATCGAAAAATTCCATTTTTGCACTATTTTAGCCCAAATGATTTTTGGGCCAAATACTTACCGAGAGAGTCCCTTCTTCCCAGCGACTAATATCTGGATGATTTGCTATTGATTTCTGTGAAAAACAGACCAAACTTCAGCAAGATCCAAAATTGAAATTTTCACCCACCCCGGGGTCATCGAAAAATTCCATTTTTGCACTATTTTAGCCCAAATGATTTTTGGGCCAAATACTTACCGAGAGAGTCCCTTCTTCCCAGCGACTAATATCTGGATGATTTGCTATTGATTTCTGTGAAAAACAGACCAAACTTCAGCAAGATCCAAAATTGAAATTTTCACCCACCCCGGGGTCATCGAAAAATTCCATTTTTGCACTATTTTAGCCCAAATGATTTTTGGGCCAAATACTTACCGAGAGAGTCCCTTCTTCCCAGCGACTAATATCTGGATGATTTGCTATTGATTTCTGTGAAAAACAGACCAAACTTCAGCAAGATCCAAAATTGAAATTTTCACCCACCCCGGGGTCATCGAAAAATTCCATTTTTGCACTATTTTAGCCCAAATGATTTTTGGGCCAAATACTTACCGAGAGAGTCCCTTCTTCCCAGCGACTAATATCTGGATGATTTGCTATTGATTTCTGTGAAAAACAGACCAAACTTCAGCAAGATCCAAAATTGAAATTTTCACCCACCCCGGGGTCATCGAAAAATTCCATTTTTGCACTATTTTAGCCCAAATGATTTTTGGGCCAAATACTTACCGAGAGAGTCCCTTCTTCCCAGCGACTAATATCTGGATGATTTGCTATTGATTTCTGTGAAAAACAGACCAAACTTCAGCAAGATCCAAAATTGAAATTTTCACCCACCCCGGGGTCATCGAAAAATTCCATTTTTGCACTATTTTAGCCCAAATGATTTTTGGGCCAAATACTTACCGAGAGAGTCCCTTCTTCCCAGCGACTAATATCTGGATGATTTGCTATTGATTTCTGTGAAAAACAGACCAAACTTCAGCAAGATCCAAAATTGAAATTTTCACCCACCCCGGGGTCATCGAAAAATTCCATTTTTGCACTATTTTAGCCCAAATGATTTTTGGGCCAAATACTTACCGAGAGAGTCCCTTCTTCCCAGCGACTAATATCTGGATGATTTGCTATTGATTTCTGTGAAAAACAGACCAAACTTCAGCAAGATCCAAAATTGAAATTTTCACCCACCCCGGGGTCATCGAAAAATTCCATTTTTGCACTATTTTAGCCCAAATGATTTTTGGGCCAAATACTTACCGAGAGAGTCCCTTCTTCCCAGCGACTAATATCTGGATGATTTGCTATTGATTTCTGTGAAAAACAGACCAAACTTCAGCAAGATCCAAAATTGAAATTTTCACCCACCCCGGGGTCATCGAAAAATTCCATTTTTGCACTATTTTAGCCCAAATGATTTTTGGGCCAAATACTTACCGAGAGAGTCCCTTCTTCCCAGCGACTAATATCTGGATGATTTGCTATTGATTTCTGTGAAAAACAGACCAAACTTCAGCAAGATCCAAAATTGAAATTTTCACCCACCCCGGGGTCATCGAAAAATTCCATTTTTGCACTATTTTAGCCCAAATGATTTTTGGGCCAAATACTTACCGAGAGAGTCCCTTCTTCCCAGCGACTAATATCTGGATGATTTGCTATTGATTTCTGTGAAAAACAGACCAAACTTCAGCAAGATCCAAAATTGAAATTTTCACCCACCCCGGGGTCATCGAAAAATTCCATTTTTGCACTATTTTAGCCCAAATGATTTTTGGGCCAAATACTTACCGAGAGAGTCCCTTCTTCCCAGCGACTAATATCTGGATGATTTGCTATTGATTTCTGTGAAAAACAGACCAAACTTCAGCAAGATCCAAAATTGAAATTTTCACCCACCCCGGGGTCATCGAAAAATTCCATTTTTGCACTATTTTAGCCCAAATGATTTTTGGGCCAAATACTTACCGAGAGAGTCCCTTCTTCCCAGCGACTAATATCTGGATGATTTGCTATTGATTTCTGTGAAAAACAGACCAAACTTCAGCAAGATCCAAAATTGAAATTTTCACCCACCCCGGGGTCATCGAAAAATTCCATTTTTGCACTATTTTAGCCCAAATGATTTTTGGGCCAAATACTTACCGAGAGAGTCCCTTCTTCCCAGCGACTAATATCTGGATGATTTGCTATTGATTTCTGTGAAAAACAGACCAAACTTCAGCAAGATCCAAAATTGAAATTTTCACCCACCCCGGGGTCATCGAAAAATTCCATTTTTGCACTATTTTAGCCCAAATGATTTTTGGGCCAAATACTTACCGAGAGAGTCCCTTCTTCCCAGCGACTAATATCTGGATGATTTGCTATTGATTTCTGTGAAAAACAGACCAAACTTCAGCAAGATCCAAAATTGAAATTTTCACCCACCCCGGGGTCATCGAAAAATTCCATTTTTGCACTATTTTAGCCCAAATGATTTTTGGGCCAAATACTTACCGAGAGAGTCCCTTCTTCCCAGCGACTAATATCTGGATGATTTGCTATTGATTTCTGTGAAAAACAGACCAAACTTCAGCAAGATCCAAAATTGAAATTTTCACCCACCCCGGGGTCATCGAAAAATTCCATTTTTGCACTATTTTAGCCCAAATGATTTTTGGGCCAAATACTTACCGAGAGAGTCCCTTCTTCCCAGCGACTAATATCTGGATGATTTGCTATTGATTTCTGTGAAAAACAGACCAAACTTCAGCAAGATCCAAAATTGAAATTTTCACCCACCCCGGGGTCATCGAAAAATTCCATTTTTGCACTATTTTAGCCCAAATGATTTTTGGGCCAAATACTTACCGAGAGAGTCCCTTCTTCCCAGCGACTAATATCTGGATGATTTGCTATTGATTTCTGTGAAAAACAGACCAAACTTCAGCAAGATCCAAAATTGAAATTTTCACCCACCCCGGGGTCATCGAAAAATTCCATTTTTGCACTATTTTAGCCCAAATGATTTTTGGGCCAAATACTTACCGAGAGAGTCCCTTCTTCCCAGCGACTAATATCTGGATGATTTGCTATTGATTTCTGTGAAAAACAGACCAAACTTCAGCAAGATCCAAAATTGAAATTTTCACCCACCCCGGGGTCATCGAAAAATTCCATTTTTGCACTATTTTAGCCCAAATGATTTTTGGGCCAAATACTTACCGAGAGAGTCCCTTCTTCCCAGCGACTAATATCTGGATGATTTGCTATTGATTTCTGTGAAAAACAGACCAAACTTCAGCAAGATCCAAAATTGAAATTTTCACCCACCCCGGGGTCATCGAAAAATTCCATTTTTGCACTATTTTAGCCCAAATGATTTTTGGGCCAAATACTTACCGAGAGAGTCCCTTCTTCCCAGCGACTAATATCTGGATGATTTGCTATTGATTTCTGTGAAAAACAGACCAAACTTCAGCAAGATCCAAAATTGAAATTTTCACCCACCCCGGGGTCATCGAAAAATTCCATTTTTGCACTATTTTAGCCCAAATGATTTTTGGGCCAAATACTTACCGAGAGAGTCCCTTCTTCCCAGCGACTAATATCTGGATGATTTGCTATTGATTTCTGTGAAAAACAGACCAAACTTCAGCAAGATCCAAAATTGAAATTTTCACCCACCCCGGGGTCATCGAAAAATTCCATTTTTGCACTATTTTAGCCCAAATGATTTTTGGGCCAAATACTTACCGAGAGAGTCCCTTCTTCCCAGCGACTAATATCTGGATGATTTGCTATTGATTTCTGTGAAAAACAGACCAAACTTCAGCAAGATCCAAAATTGAAATTTTCACCCACCCCGGGGTCATCGAAAAATTCCATTTTTGCACTATTTTAGCCCAAATGATTTTTGGGCCAAATACTTACCGAGAGAGTCCCTTCTTCCCAGCGACTAATATCTGGATGATTTGCTATTGATTTCTGTGAAAAACAGACCAAACTTCAGCAAGATCCAAAATTGAAATTTTCACCCACCCCGGGGTCATCGAAAAATTCCATTTTTGCACTATTTTAGCCCAAATGATTTTTGGGCCAAATACTTACCGAGAGAGTCCCTTCTTCCCAGCGACTAATATCTGGATGATTTGCTATTGAGTTCTGTGAAAAACAGACCAAACTTCAGCAAGATCCAAAATTGAAATTTTCACCCACCCCGGGGTCATCGAAAAATTCCATTTTTGCACTATTTTAGCCCAAATGATTTTTGGGCCAAATACTTACCGAGAGAGTCCCTTCTTCCCAGCGACTAATATCTGGATGATTTGCTATTGAGTTCTGTGAAAAACAGACCAAACTTCAGCAAGATCCAAAATTGAAATTTTCACCCACCCCGGGGTCATCGAAAAATTCCATTTTTGCACTATTTTAGCCCAAATGATTTTTGGGCCAAATACTTACCGAGAGAGTCCCTTCTTCCCAGCGACTAATATCTGGATGATTTGCTATTGATTTCTGTGAAAAACAGACCAAACTTCAGCAAGATCCAAAATTGAAATTTTCACCCACCCCGGGGTCATCGAAAAATTCCATTTTTGCACTATTTTAGCCCAAATGATTTTTGGGCCAAATACTTACCGAGAGAGTCCCTTCTTCCCAGCGACTAATATCTGGATGATTTGCTATTGATTTCTGTGAAAAACAGACCAAACTTCAGCAAGATCCAAAATTGAAATTTTCACCCACCCCGGGGTCATCGAAAAATTCCATTTTTGCACTATTTTAGCCCAAATGATTTTTGGGCCAAATACTTACCGAGAGAGTCCCTTCTTCCCAGCGACTAATATCTGGATGATTTGCTATTGATTTCTGTGAAAAACAGACCAAACTTCAGCAAGATCCAAAATTGAAATTTTCACCCACCCCGGGGTCATCGAAAAATTCCATTTTTGCACTATTTTAGCCCAAATGATTTTTGGGCCAAATACTTACCGAGAGAGTCCCTTCTTCCCAGCGACTAATATCTGGATGATTTGCTATTGATTTCTGTGAAAAACAGACCAAACTTCAGCAAGATCCAAAATTGAAATTTTCACCCACCCCGGGGTCATCGAAAAATTCCATTTTTGCACTATTTTAGCCCAAATGATTTTTGGGCCAAATACTTACCGAGAGAGTCCCTTCTTCCCAGCGACTAATATCTGGATGATTTGCTATTGATTTCTGTGAAAAACAGACCAAACTTCAGCAAGATCCAAAATTGAAATTTTCACCCACCCCGGGGTCATCGAAAAATTCCATTTTTGCACTATTTTAGCCCAAATGATTTTTGGGCCAAATACTTACCGAGAGAGTCCCTTCTTCCCAGCGACTAATATCTGGATGATTTGCTATTGATTTCTGTGAAAAACAGACCAAACTTCAGCAAGATCCAAAATTGAAATTTTCACCCACCCCGGGGTCATCGAAAAATTCCATTTTTGCACTATTTTAGCCCAAATGATTTTTGGGCCAAATACTTACCGAGAGAGTCCCTTCTTCCCAGCGACTAATATCTGGATGATTTGCTATTGATTTCTGTGAAAAACAGACCAAACTTCAGCAAGATCCAAAATTGAAATTTTCACCCACCCCGGGGTCATCGAAAAATTCCATTTTTGCACTATTTTAGCCCAAATGATTTTTGGGCCAAATACTTACCGAGAGAGTCCCTTCTTCCCAGCGACTAATATCTGGATGATTTGCTATTGATTTCTGTGAAAAACAGACCAAACTTCAGCAAGATCCAAAATTGAAATTTTCACCCACCCCGGGGTCATCGAAAAATTCCATTTTTGCACTATTTTAGCCCAAATGATTTTTGGGCCAAATACTTACCGAGAGAGTCCCTTCTTCCCAGCGACTAATATCTGGATGATTTGCTATTGATTTCTGTGAAAAACAGACCAAACTTCAGCAAGATCCAAAATTGAAATTTTCACCCACCCCGGGGTCATCGAAAAATTCCATTTTTGCACTATTTTAGCCCAAATGATTTTTGGGCCAAATACTTACCGAGAGAGTCCCTTCTTCCCAGCGACTAATATCTGGATGATTTGCTATTGATTTCTGTGAAAAACAGACCAAACTTCAGCAAGATCCAAAATTGAAATTTTCACCCACCCCGGGGTCATCGAAAAATTCCATTTTTGCACTATTTTAGCCCAAATGATTTTTGGGCCAAATACTTACCGAGAGAGTCCCTTCTTCCCAGCGACTAATATCTGGATGATTTGCTATTGATTTCTGTGAAAAACAGACCAAACTTCAGCAAGATCCAAAATTGAAATTTTCACCCACCCCGGGGTCATCGAAAAATTCCATTTTTGCACTATTTTAGCCCAAATGATTTTTGGGCCAAATACTTACCGAGAGAGTCCCTTCTTCCCAGCGACTAATATCTGGATGATTTGCTATTGATTTCTGTGAAAAACAGACCAAACTTCAGCAAGATCCAAAATTGAAATTTTCACCCACCCCGGGGTCATCGAAAAATTCCATTTTTGCACTATTTTAGCCCAAATGATTTTTGGGCCAAATACTTACCGAGAGAGTCCCTTCTTCCCAGCGACTAATATCTGGATGATTTGCTATTGATTTCTGTGAAAAACAGACCAAACTTCAGCAAGATCCAAAATTGAAATTTTCACCCACCCCGGGGTCATCGAAAAATTCCATTTTTGCACTATTTTAGCCCAAATGATTTTTGGGCCAAATACTTACCGAGAGAGTCCCTTCTTCCCAGCGACTAATATCTGGATGATTTGCTATTGATTTCTGTGAAAAACAGACCAAACTTCAGCAAGATCCAAAATTGAAATTTTCACCCACCCCGGGGTCATCGAAAAATTCCATTTTTGCACTATTTTAGCCCAAATGATTTTTGGGCCAAATACTTACCGAGAGAGTCCCTTCTTCCCAGCGACTAATATCTGGATGATTTGCTATTGATTTCTGTGAAAAACAGACCAAACTTCAGCAAGATCCAAAATTGAAATTTTCACCCACCCCGGGGTCATCGAAAAATTCCATTTTTGCACTATTTTAGCCCAAATGATTTTTGGGCCAAATACTTACCGAGAGAGTCCCTTCTTCCCAGCGACTAATATCTGGATGATTTGCTATTGATTTCTGTGAAAAACAGACCAAACTTCAGCAAGATCCAAAATTGAAATTTTCACCCACCCCGGGGTCATCGAAAAATTCCATTTTTGCACTATTTTAGCCCAAATGATTTTTGGGCCAAATACTTACCGAGAGAGTCCCTTCTTCCCAGCGACTAATATCTGGATGATTTGCTATTGATTTCTGTGAAAAACAGACCAAACTTCAGCAAGATCCAAAATTGAAATTTTCACCCACCCCGGGGTCATCGAAAAATTCCATTTTTGCACTATTTTAGCCCAAATGATTTTTGGGCCAAATACTTACCGAGAGAGTCCCTTCTTCCCAGCGACTAATATCTGGATGATTTGCTATTGATTTCTGTGAAAAACAGACCAAACTTCAGCAAGATCCAAAATTGAAATTTTCACCCACCCCGGGGTCATCGAAAAATTCCATTTTTGCACTATTTTAGCCCAAATGATTTTTGGGCCAAATACTTACCGAGAGAGTCCCTTCTTCCCAGCGACTAATATCTGGATGATTTGCTATTGATTTCTGTGAAAAACAGACCAAACTTCAGCAAGATCCAAAATTGAAATTTTCACCCACCCCGGGGTCATCGAAAAATTCCATTTTTGCACTATTTTAGCCCAAATGATTTTTGGGCCAAATACTTACCGAGAGAGTCCCTTCTTCCCAGCGACTAATATCTGGATGATTTGCTATTGATTTCTGTGAAAAACAGACCAAACTTCAGCAAGATCCAAAATTGAAATTTTCACCCACCCCGGGGTCATCGAAAAATTCCATTTTTGCACTATTTTAGCCCAAATGATTTTTGGGCCAAATACTTACCGAGAGAGTCCCTTCTTCCCAGCGACTAATATCTGGATGATTTGCTATTGATTTCTGTGAAAAACAGACCAAACTTCAGCAAGATCCAAAATTGAAATTTTCACCCACCCCGGGGTCATCGAAAAATTCCATTTTTGCACTATTTTAGCCCAAATGATTTTTGGGCCAAATACTTACCGAGAGAGTCCCTTCTTCCCAGCGACTAATATCTGGATGATTTGCTATTGATTTCTGTGAAAAACAGACCAAACTTCAGCAAGATCCAAAATTGAAATTTTCACCCACCCCGGGGTCATCGAAAAATTCCATTTTTGCACTATTTTAGCCCAAATGATTTTTGGGCCAAATACTTACCGAGAGAGTCCCTTCTTCCCAGCGACTAATATCTGGATGATTTGCTATTGATTTCTGTGAAAAACAGACCAAACTTCAGCAAGATCCAAAATTGAAATTTTCACCCACCCCGGGGTCATCGAAAAATTCCATTTTTGCACTATTTTAGCCCAAATGATTTTTGGGCCAAATACTTACCGAGAGAGTCCCTTCTTCCCAGCGACTAATATCTGGATGATTTGCTATTGATTTCTGTGAAAAACAGACCAAACTTCAGCAAGATCCAAAATTGAAATTTTCACCCACCCCGGGGTCATCGAAAAATTCCATTTTTGCACTATTTTAGCCCAAATGATTTTTAGGCCAAATACTTACCGAGAGAGTCCCTTCTTCCCAGCGACTAATATCTGGATGATTTGCTATTGATTTCTGTGAAAAACAGACCAAACTTCAGCAAGATCCAAAATTGAAATTTTCACCCACCCCGGGGTCATCGAAAAATTCCATTTTTGCACTATTTTAGCCCAAATGATTTTTGGGCCAAATACTTACCGAGAGAGTCCCTTCTTCCCAGCGACTAATATCTGGATGATTTGCTATTGGTTTCTGTGAAAAACAGACCAAACTTCAGCAAGATCCAAAATTGAAATTTTCACCCACCCCGGGGTCATCGAAAAATTCCATTTTTGCACTATTTTAGCCCAAATGATTTTTGGGCCAAATACTTACCGAGAGAGTCCCTTCTTCCCAGCGACTAATATCTGGATGATTTGCTATTGGTTTCTGTGAAAAACAGACCAAACTTCAGCAAGATCCAAAATTGAAATTTTCACCCACCCCGGGGTCATCGAAAAATTCCATTTTTGCACTATTTTAGCCCAAATGATTTTTGGGCCAAATACTTACCGAGAGAGTCCCTTCTTCCCAGCGACTAATATCTGGATGATTTGCTATTGATTTCTGTGAAAAACAGACCAAACTTCAGCAAGATCCAAAATTGAAATTTTCACCCACCCCGGGGTCATCGAAAAATTCCATTTTTGCACTATTTTAGCCCAAATGATTTTTGGGCCAAATACTTACCGAGAGAGTCCCTTCTTCCCAGCGACTAATATCTGGATGATTTGCTATTGATTTCTGTGAAAAACAGACCAAACTTCAGCAAGATCCAAAATTGAAATTTTCACCCACCCCGGGGTCATCGAAAAATTCCATTTTTGCACTATTTTAGCCCAAATGATTTTTGGGCCAAATACTTACCGAGAGAGTCCCTTCTTCCCAGCGACTAATATCTGGATGATTTGCTATTGATTTCTGTGAAAAACAGACCAAACTTCAGCAAGATCCAAAATTGAAATTTTCACCCACCCCGGGGTCATCGAAAAATTCCATTTTTGCACTATTTTAGCCCAAATGATTTTTGGGCCAAATACTTACCGAGAGAGTCCCTTCTTCCCAGCGACTAATATCTGGATGATTTGCTATTGATTTCTGTGAAAAACAGACCAAACTTCAGCAAGATCCAAAATTGAAATTTTCACCCACCCCGGGGTCATCGAAAAATTCCATTTTTGCACTATTTTAGCCCAAATGATTTTTGGGCCAAATACTTACCGAGAGAGTCCCTTCTTCCCAGCGACTAATATCTGGATGATTTGCTATTGATTTCTGTGAAAAACAGACCAAACTTCAGCAAGATCCAAAATTGAAATTTTCACCCACCCCGGGGTCATCGAAAAATTCCATTTTTGCACTATTTTAGCCCAAATGATTTTTGGGCCAAATACTTACCGAGAGAGTCCCTTCTTCCCAGCGACTAATATCTGGATGATTTGCTATTGATTTCTGTGAAAAACAGACCAAACTTCAGCAAGATCCAAAATTGAAATTTTCACCCACCCCGGGGTCATCGAAAAATTCCATTTTTGCACTATTTTAGCCCAAATGATTTTTGGGCCAAATACTTACCGAGAGAGTCCCTTCTTCCCAGCGACTAATATCTGGATGATTTGCTATTGATTTCTGTGAAAAACAGACCAAACTTCAGCAAGATCCAAAATTGAAATTTTCACCCACCCCGGGGTCATCGAAAAATTCCATTTTTGCACTATTTTAGCCCAAATGATTTTTGGGCCAAATACTTACCGAGAGAGTCCCTTCTTCCCAGCGACTAATATCTGGATGATTTGCTATTGATTTCTGTGAAAAACAGACCAAACTTCAGCAAGATCCAAAATTGAAATTTTCACCCACCCCGGGGTCATCGAAAAATTCCATTTTTGCACTATTTTAGCCCAAATGATTTTTGGGCCAAATACTTACCGAGAGAGTCCCTTCTTCCCAGCGACTAATATCTGGATGATTTGCTATTGATTTCTGTGAAAAACAGACCAAACTTCAGCAAGATCCAAAATTGAAATTTTCACCCACCCCGGGGTCATCGAAAAATTCCATTTTTGCACTATTTTAGCCCAAATGATTTTTGGGCCAAATACTTACCGAGAGAGTCCCTTCTTCCCAGCGACTAATATCTGGATGATTTGCTATTGATTTCTGTGAAAAACAGACCAAACTTCAGCAAGATCCAAAATTGAAATTTTCACCCACCCCGGGGTCATCGAAAAATTCCATTTTTGCACTATTTTAGCCCAAATGATTTTTGGGCCAAATACTTACCGAGAGAGTCCCTTCTTCCCAGCGACTAATATCTGGATGATTTGCTATTGATTTCTGTGAAAAACAGACCAAACTTCAGCAAGATCCAAAATTGAAATTTTCACCCACCCCGGGGTCATCGAAAAATTCCATTTTTGCACTATTTTAGCCCAAATGATTTTTGGGCCAAATACTTACCGAGAGAGTCCCTTCTTCCCAGCGACTAATATCTGGATGATTTGCTATTGATTTCTGTGAAAAACAGACCAAACTTCAGCAAGATCCAAAATTGAAATTTTCACCCACCCCGGGGTCATCGAAAAATTCCATTTTTGCACTATTTTAGCCCAAATGATTTTTGGGCCAAATACTTACCGAGAGAGTCCCTTCTTCCCAGCGACTAATATCTGGATGATTTGCTATTGATTTCTGTGAAAAACAGACCAAACTTCAGCAAGATCCAAAATTGAAATTTTCACCCACCCCGGGGTCATCGAAAAATTCCATTTTTGCACTATTTTAGCCCAAATGATTTTTGGGCCAAATACTTACCGAGAGAGTCCCTTCTTCCCAGCGACTAATATCTGGATGATTTGCTATTGATTTCTGTGAAAAACAGACCAAACTTCAGCAAGATCCAAAATTGAAATTTTCACCCACCCCGGGGTCATCGAAAAATTCCATTTTTGCACTATTTTAGCCCAAATGATTTTTGGGCCAAATACTTACCGAGAGAGTCCCTTCTTCCCAGCGACTAATATCTGGATGATTTGCTATTGATTTCTGTGAAAAACAGACCAAACTTCAGCAAGATCCAAAATTGAAATTTTCACCCACCCCGGGGTCATCGAAAAATTCCATTTTTGCACTATTTTAGCCCAAATGATTTTTGGGCCAAATACTTACCGAGAGAGTCCCTTCTTCCCAGCGACTAATATCTGGATGATTTGCTATTGATTTCTGTGAAAAACAGACCAAACTTCAGCAAGATCCAAAATTGAAATTTTCACCCACCCCGGGGTCATCGAAAAATTCCATTTTTGCACTATTTTAGCCCAAATGATTTTTGGGCCAAATACTTACCGAGAGAGTCCCTTCTTCCCAGCGACTAATATCTGGATGATTTGCTATTGATTTCTGTGAAAAACAGACCAAACTTCAGCAAGATCCAAAATTGAAATTTTCACCCACCCCGGGGTCATCGAAAAATTCCATTTTTGCACTATTTTAGCCCAAATGATTTTTGGGCCAAATACTTACCGAGAGAGTCCCTTCTTCCCAGCGACTAATATCTGGATGATTTGCTATTGATTTCTGTGAAAAACAGACCAAACTTCAGCAAGATCCAAAATTGAAATTTTCACCCACCCCGGGGTCATCGAAAAATTCCATTTTTGCACTATTTTAGCCCAAATGATTTTTGGGCCAAATACTTACCGAGAGAGTCCCTTCTTCCCAGCGACTAATATCTGGATGATTTGCTATTGATTTCTGTGAAAAACAGACCAAACTTCAGCAAGATCCAAAATTGAAATTTTCACCCACCCCGGGGTCATCGAAAAATTCCATTTTTGCACTATTTTAGCCCAAATGATTTTTGGGCCAAATACTTACCGAGAGAGTCCCTTCTTCCCAGCGACTAATATCTGGATGATTTGCTATTGATTTCTGTGAAAAACAGACCAAACTTCAGCAAGATCCAAAATTGAAATTTTCACCCACCCCGGGGTCATCGAAAAATTCCATTTTTGCACTATTTTAGCCCAAATGATTTTTGGGCCAAATACTTACCGAGAGAGTCCCTTCTTCCCAGCGACTAATATCTGGATGATTTGCTATTGATTTCTGTGAAAAACAGACCAAACTTCAGCAAGATCCAAAATTGAAATTTTCACCCACCCCGGGGTCATCGAAAAATTCCATTTTTGCACTATTTTAGCCCAAATGATTTTTGGGCCAAATACTTACCGAGAGAGTCCCTTCTTCCCAGCGACTAATATCTGGATGATTTGCTATTGATTTCTGTGAAAAACAGACCAAACTTCAGCAAGATCCAAAATTGAAATTTTCACCCACCCCGGGGTCATCGAAAAATTCCATTTTTGCACTATTTTAGCCCAAATGATTTTTGGGCCAAATACTTACCGAGAGAGTCCCTTCTTCCCAGCGACTAATATCTGGATGATTTGCTATTGATTTCTGTGAAAAACAGACCAAACTTCAGCAAGATCCAAAATTGAAATTTTCACCCACCCCGGGGTCATCGAAAAATTCCATTTTTGCACTATTTTAGCCCAAATGATTTTTGGGCCAAATACTTACCGAGAGAGTCCCTTCTTCCCAGCGACTAATATCTGGATGATTTGCTATTGATTTCTGTGAAAAACAGACCAAACTTCAGCAAGATCCAAAATTGAAATTTTCACCCACCCCGGGGTCATCGAAAAATTCCATTTTTGCACTATTTTAGCCCAAATGATTTTTGGGCCAAATACTTACCGAGAGAGTCCCTTCTTCCCAGCGACTAATATCTGGATGATTTGCTATTGATTTCTGTGAAAAACAGACCAAACTTCAGCAAGATCCAAAATTGAAATTTTCACCCACCCCGGGGTCATCGAAAAATTCCATTTTTGCACTATTTTAGCCCAAATGATTTTTGGGCCAAATACTTACCGAGAGAGTCCCTTCTTCCCAGCGACTAATATCTGGATGATTTGCTATTGATTTCTGTGAAAAACAGACCAAACTTCAGCAAGATCCAAAATTGAAATTTTCACCCACCCCGGGGTCATCGAAAAATTCCATTTTTGCACTATTTTAGCCCAAATGATTTTTGGGCCAAATACTTACCGAGAGAGTCCCTTCTTCCCAGCGACTAATATCTGGATGATTTGCTATTGATTTCTGTGAAAAACAGACCAAACTTCAGCAAGATCCAAAATTGAAATTTTCACCCACCCCGGGGTCATCGAAAAATTCCATTTTTGCACTATTTTAGCCCAAATGATTTTTGGGCCAAATACTTACCGAGAGAGTCCCTTCTTCCCAGCGACTAATATCTGGATGATTTGCTATTGATTTCTGTGAAAAACAGACCAAACTTCAGCAAGATCCAAAATTGAAATTTTCACCCACCCCGGGGTCATCGAAAAATTCCATTTTTGCACTATTTTAGCCCAAATGATTTTTGGGCCAAATACTTACCGAGAGAGTCCCTTCTTCCCAGCGACTAATATCTGGATGATTTGCTATTGATTTCTGTGAAAAACAGACCAAACTTCAGCAAGATCCAAAATTGAAATTTTCACCCACCCCGGGGTCATCGAAAAATTCCATTTTTGCACTATTTTAGCCCAAATGATTTTTGGGCCAAATACTTACCGAGAGAGTCCCTTCTTCCCAGCGACTAATATCTGGATGATTTGCTATTGATTTCTGTGAAAAACAGACCAAACTTCAGCAAGATCCAAAATTGAAATTTTCACCCACCCCGGGGTCATCGAAAAATTCCATTTTTGCACTATTTTAGCCCAAATGATTTTTGGGCCAAATACTTACCGAGAGAGTCCCTTCTTCCCAGCGACTAATATCTGGATGATTTGCTATTGATTTCTGTGAAAAACAGACCAAACTTCAGCAAGATCCAAAATTGAAATTTTCACCCACCCCGGGGTCATCGAAAAATTCCATTTTTGCACTATTTTAGCCCAAATGATTTTTGGGCCAAATACTTACCGAGAGAGTCCCTTCTTCCCAGCGACTAATATCTGGATGATTTGCTATTGATTTCTGTGAAAAACAGACCAAACTTCAGCAAGATCCAAAATTGAAATTTTCACCCACCCCGGGGTCATCGAAAAATTCCATTTTTGCACTATTTTAGCCCAAATGATTTTTGGGCCAAATACTTACCGAGAGAGTCCCTTCTTCCCAGCGACTAATATCTGGATGATTTGCTATTGATTTCTGTGAAAAACAGACCAAACTTCAGCAAGATCCAAAATTGAAATTTTCACCCACCCCGGGGTCATCGAAAAATTCCATTTTTGCACTATTTTAGCCCAAATGATTTTTGGGCCAAATACTTACCGAGAGAGTCCCTTCTTCCCAGCGACTAATATCTGGATGATTTGCTATTGATTTCTGTGAAAAACAGACCAAACTTCAGCAAGATCCAAAATTGAAATTTTCACCCACCCCGGGGTCATCGAAAAATTCCATTTTTGCACTATTTTAGCCCAAATGATTTTTGGGCCAAATACTTACCGAGAGAGTCCCTTCTTCCCAGCGACTAATATCTGGATGATTTGCT
The DNA here is from genome assembly GCA_023349425.1 of Anthopleura sola. Lineage (NCBI taxonomy): Eukaryota > Metazoa > Cnidaria > Anthozoa > Actiniaria > Actiniidae > Anthopleura > Anthopleura sola. The sequence continues at coordinate 12,590,167 of JALHLI010000001.1, forward strand.
ATTGATTTCTGTGAAAAACAGACCAAACTTCAGCAAGATCCAAAATTGAAATTTTCACCCACCCCGGGGTCATCGAAAAATTCCATTTTTGCACTATTTTAGCCCAAATGATTTTTGGGCCAAATACTTACCGAGAGAGTCCCTTCTTCCCAGCGACTAATATCTGGATGATTTGCTATTGATTTCTGTGAAAAACAGACCAAACTTCAGCAAGATCCAAAATTGAAATTTTCACCCACCCCGGGGTCATCGAAAAATTCCATTTTTGCACTATTTTAGCCCAAATGATTTTTGGGCCAAATACTTACCGAGAGAGTCCCTTCTTCCCAGCGACTAATATCTGGATGATTTGCTATTGATTTCTGTGAAAAACAGACCAAACTTCAGCAAGATCCAAAATTGAAATTTTCACCCACCCCGGGGTCATCGAAAAATTCCATTTTTGCACTATTTTAGCCCAAATGATTTTTGGGCCAAATACTTACCGAGAGAGTCCCTTCTTCCCAGCGACTAATATCTGGATGATTTGCTATTGATTTCTGTGAAAAACAGACCAAACTTCAGCAAGATCCAAAATTGAAATTTTCACCCACCCCGGGGTCATCGAAAAATTCCATTTTTGCACTATTTTAGCCCAAATGATTTTTGGGCCAAATACTTACCGAGAGAGTCCCTTCTTCCCAGCGACTAATATCTGGATGATTTGCTATTGATTTCTGTGAAAAACAGACCAAACTTCAGCAAGATCCAAAATTGAAATTTTCACCCACCCCGGGGTCATCGAAAAATTCCATTTTTGCACTATTTTAGCCCAAATGATTTTTGGGCCAAATACTTACCGAGAGAGTCCCTTCTTCCCAGCGACTAATATCTGGATGATTTGCTATTGATTTCTGTGAAAAACAGACCAAACTTCAGCAAGATCCAAAATTGAAATTTTCACCCACCCCGGGGTCATCGAAAAATTCCATTTTTGCACTATTTTAGCCCAAATGATTTTTGGGCCAAATACTTACCGAGAGAGTCCCTTCTTCCCAGCGACTAATATCTGGATGATTTGCTATTGATTTCTGTGAAAAACAGACCAAACTTCAGCAAGATCCAAAATTGAAATTTTCACCCACCCCGGGGTCATCGAAAAATTCCATTTTTGCACTATTTTAGCCCAAATGATTTTTGGGCCAAATACTTACCGAGAGAGTCCCTTCTTCCCAGCGACTAATATCTGGATGATTTGCTATTGATTTCTGTGAAAAACAGACCAAACTTCAGCAAGATCCAAAATTGAAATTTTCACCCACCCCGGGGTCATCGAAAAATTCCATTTTTGCACTATTTTAGCCCAAATGATTTTTGGGCCAAATACTTACCGAGAGAGTCCCTTCTTCCCAGCGACTAATATCTGGATGATTTGCTATTGATTTCTGTGAAAAACAGACCAAACTTCAGCAAGATCCAAAATTGAAATTTTCACCCACCCCGGGGTCATCGAAAAATTCCATTTTTGCACTATTTTAGCCCAAATGATTTTTGGGCCAAATACTTACCGAGAGAGTCCCTTCTTCCCAGCGACTAATATCTGGATGATTTGCTATTGATTTCTGTGAAAAACAGACCAAACTTCAGCAAGATCCAAAATTGAAATTTTCACCCACCCCGGGGTCATCGAAAAATTCCATTTTTGCACTATTTTAGCCCAAATGATTTTTGGGCCAAATACTTACCGAGAGAGTCCCTTCTTCCCAGCGACTAATATCTGGATGATTTGCTATTGATTTCTGTGAAAAACAGACCAAACTTCAGCAAGATCCAAAATTGAAATTTTCACCCACCCCGGGGTCATCGAAAAATTCCATTTTTGCACTATTTTAGCCCAAATGATTTTTGGGCCAAATACTTACCGAGAGAGTCCCTTCTTCCCAGCGACTAATATCTGGATGATTTGCTATTGATTTCTGTGAAAAACAGACCAAACTTCAGCAAGATCCAAAATTGAAATTTTCACCCACCCCGGGGTCATCGAAAAATTCCATTTTTGCACTATTTTAGCCCAAATGATTTTTGGGCCAAATACTTACCGAGAGAGTCCCTTCTTCCCAGCGACTAATATCTGGATGATTTGCTATTGATTTCTGTGAAAAACAGACCAAACTTCAGCAAGATCAAAAATTGAAATTTTCACCCACCCCGGGGTCATCGAAAAATTCCATTTTTGCACTATTTTAGCCCAAATGATTTTTGGGCCAAATACTTACCGAGAGAGTCCCTTCTTCCCAGCGACTAATATCTGGATGATTTGCTATTGATTTCTGTGAAAAACAGACCAAACTTCAGCAAGATCCAAAATTGAAATTTTCACCCACCCCGGGGTCATCGAAAAATTCCATTTTTGCACTATTTTAGCCCAAATGATTTTTGGGCCAAATACTTACCGAGAGAGTCCCTTCTTCCCAGCGACTAATATCTGGATGATTTGCTATTGATTTCTGTGAAAAACAGACCAAACTTCAGCAAGATCCAAAATTGAAATTTTCACCCACCCCGGGGTCATCGAAAAATTCCATTTTTGCACTATTTTAGCCCAAATGATTTTTGGGCCAAATACTTACCGAGAGAGTCCCTTCTTCCCAGCGACTAATATCTGGATGATTTGCTATTGATTTCTGTGAAAAACAGACCAAACTTCAGCAAGATCCAAAATTGAAATTTTCACCCACCCCGGGGTCATCGAAAAATTCCATTTTTGCACTATTTTAGCCCAAATGATTTTTGGGCCAAATACTTACCGAGAGAGTCCCTTCTTCCCAGCGACTAATATCTGGATGATTTGCTATTGATTTCTGTGAAAAACAGACCAAACTTCAGCAAGATCCAAAATTGAAATTTTCACCCACCCCGGGGTCATCGAAAAATTCCATTTTTGCACTATTTTAGCCCAAATGATTTTTGGGCCAAATACTTACCGAGAGAGTCCCTTCTTCCCAGCGACTAATATCTGGATGATTTGCTATTGATTTCTGTGAAAAACAGACCAAACTTCAGCAAGATCCAAAATTGAAATTTTCACCCACCCCGGGGTCATCGAAAAATTCCATTTTTGCACTATTTTAGCCCAAATGATTTTTGGGCCAAATACTTACCGAGAGAGTCCCTTCTTCCCAGCGACTAATATCTGGATGATTTGCTATTGATTTCTGTGAAAAACAGACCAAACTTCAGCAAGATCCAAAATTGAAATTTTCACCCACCCCGGGGTCATCGAAAAATTCCATTTTTGCACTATTTTAGCCCAAATGATTTTTGGGCCAAATACTTACCGAGAGAGTCCCTTCTTCCCAGCGACTAATATCTGGATGATTTGCTATTGATTTCTGTGAAAAACAGACCAAACTTCAGCAAGATCCAAAATTGAAATTTTCACCCACCCCGGGGTCATCGAAAAATTCCATTTTTGCACTATTTTAGCCCAAATGATTTTTGGGCCAAATACTTACCGAGAGAGTCCCTTCTTCCCAGCGACTAATATCTGGATGATTTGCTATTGATTTCTGTGAAAAACAGACCAAACTTCAGCAAGATCCAAAATTGAAATTTTCACCCACCCCGGGGTCATCGAAAAATTCCATTTTTGCACTATTTTAGCCCAAATGATTTTTGGGCCAAATACTTACCGAGAGAGTCCCTTCTTCCCAGCGACTAATATCTGGATGATTTGCTATTGATTTCTGTGAAAAACAGACCAAACTTCAGCAAGATCCAAAATTGAAATTTTCACCCACCCCGGGGTCATCGAAAAATTCCATTTTTGCACTATTTTAGCCCAAATGATTTTTGGGCCAAATACTTACCGAGAGAGTCCCTTCTTCCCAGCGACTAATATCTGGATGATTTGCTATTGATTTCTGTGAAAAACAGACCAAACTTCAGCAAGATCCAAAATTGAAATTTTCACCCACCCCGGGGTCATCGAAAAATTCCATTTTTGCACTATTTTAGCCCAAATGATTTTTGGGCCAAATACTTACCGAGAGAGTCCCTTCTTCCCAGCGACTAATATCTGGATGATTTGCTATTGATTTCTGTGAAAAACAGACCAAACTTCAGCAAGATCCAAAATTGAAATTTTCACCCACCCCGGGGTCATCGAAAAATTCCATTTTTGCACTATTTTAGCCCAAATGATTTTTGGGCCAAATACTTACCGAGAGAGTCCCTTCTTCCCAGCGACTAATATCTGGATGATTTGCTATTGATTTCTGTGAAAAACAGACCAAACTTCAGCAAGATCCAAAATTGAAATTTTCACCCACCCCGGGGTCATCGAAAAATTCCATTTTTGCACTATTTTAGCCCAAATGATTTTTGGGCCAAATACTTACCGAGAGAGTCCCTTCTTCCCAGCGACTAATATCTGGATGATTTGCTATTGATTTCTGTGAAAAACAGACCAAACTTCAGCAAGATCCAAAATTGAAATTTTCACCCACCCCGGGGTCATCGAAAAATTCCATTTTTGCACTATTTTAGCCCAAATGATTTTTGGGCCAAATACTTACCGAGAGAGTCCCTTCTTCCCAGCGACTAATATCTGGATGATTTGCTATTGATTTCTGTGAAAAACAGACCAAACTTCAGCAAGATCCAAAATTGAAATTTTCACCCACCCCGGGGTCATCGAAAAATTCCATTTTTGCACTATTTTAGCCCAAATGATTTTTGGGCCAAATACTTACCGAGAGAGTCCCTTCTTCCCAGCGACTAATATCTGGATGATTTGCTATTGATTTCTGTGAAAAACAGACCAAACTTCAGCAAGATCCAAAATTGAAATTTTCACCCACCCCGGGGTCATCGAAAAATTCCATTTTTGCACTATTTTAGCCCAAATGATTTTTGGGCCAAATACTTACCGAGAGAGTCCCTTCTTCCCAGCGACTAATATCTGGATGATTTGCTATTGATTTCTGTGAAAAACAGACCAAACTTCAGCAAGATCCAAAATTGAAATTTTCACCCACCCCGGGGTCATCGAAAAATTCCATTTTTGCACTATTTTAGCCCAAATGATTTTTGGGCCAAATACTTACCGAGAGAGTCCCTTCTTCCCAGCGACTAATATCTGGATGATTTGCTATTGATTTCTGTGAAAAACAGACCAAACTTCAGCAAGATCCAAAATTGAAATTTTCACCCACCCCGGGGTCATCGAAAAATTCCATTTTTGCACTATTTTAGCCCAAATGATTTTTGGGCCAAATACTTACCGAGAGAGTCCCTTCTTCCCAGCGACTAATATCTGGATGATTTGCTATTGATTTCTGTGAAAAACAGACCAAACTTCAGCAAGATCCAAAATTGAAATTTTCACCCACCCCGGGGTCATCGAAAAATTCCATTTTTGCACTATTTTAGCCCGAATGATTTTTGGGCCAAATACTTACCGAGAGAGTCCCTTCTTCCCAGCGACTAATATCTGGATGATTTGCTATTGATTTCTGTGAAAAACAGACCAAACTTCAGCAAGATCCAAAATTGAAATTTTCACCCACCCCGGGGTCATCGAAAAATTCCATTTTTGCACTATTTTAGCCCGAATGATTTTTGGGCCAAATACTTACCGAGAGAGTCCCTTCTTCCCAGCGACTAATATCTGGATGATTTGCTATTGATTTCTGTGAAAAACAGACCAAACTTCAGCAAGATCCAAAATTGAAATTTTCACCCACCCCGGGGTCATCGAAAAATTCCATTTTTGCACTATTTTAGCCCGAATGATTTTTGGGCCAAATACTTACCGAGAGAGTCCCTTCTTCCCAGCGACTAATATCTGGATGATTTGCTATTGATTTCTGTGAAAAACAGACCAAACTTCAGCAAGATCCAAAATTGAAATTTTCACCCACCCCGGGGTCATCGAAAAATTCCATTTTTGCACTATTTTAGCCCGAATGATTTTTGGGCCAAATACTTACCGAGAGAGTCCCTTCTTCCCAGCGACTAATATCTGGATGATTTGCTATTGATTTCTGTGAAAAACAGACCAAACTTCAGCAAGATCCAAAATTGAAATTTTCACCCACCCCGGGGTCATCGAAAAATTCCATTTTTGCACTATTTTAGCCCGAATGATTTTTGGGCCAAATACTTACCGAGAGAGTCCCTTCTTCCCAGCGACTAATATCTGGATGATTTGCTATTGATTTCTGTGAAAAACAGACCAAACTTCAGCAAGATCCAAAATTGAAATTTTCACCCACCCCGGGGTCATCGAAAAATTCCATTTTTGCACTATTTTAGCCCAAATGATTTTTGGGCCAAATACTTACCGAGAGAGTCCCTTCTTCCCAGCGACTAATATCTGGATGATTTGCTATTGATTTCTGTGAAAAACAGACCAAACTTCAGCAAGATCCAAAATTGAAATTTTCACCCACCCCGGGGTCATCGAAAAATTCCATTTTTGCACTATTTTAGCCCAAATGATTTTTGGGCCAAATACTTACCGAGAGAGTCCCTTCTTCCCAGCGACTAATATCTGGATGATTTGCTATTGATTTCTGTGAAAAACAGACCAAACTTCAGCAAGATCCAAAATTGAAATTTTCACCCACCCCGGGGTCATCGAAAAATTCCATTTTTGCACTATTTTAGCCCAAATGATTTTTGGGCCAAATACTTACCGAGAGAGTCCCTTCTTCCCAGCGACTAATATCTGGATGATTTGCTATTGATTTCTGTGAAAAACAGACCAAACTTCAGCAAGATCCAAAATTGAAATTTTCACCCACCCCGGGGTCATCGAAAAATTCCATTTTTGCACTATTTTAGCCCGAATGATTTTTGGGCCAAATACTTACCGAGAGAGTCCCTTCTTCCCAGCGACTAATATCTGGATGATTTGCTATTGATTTCTGTGAAAAACAGACCAAACTTCAGCAAGATCCAAAATTGAAATTTTCACCCACCCCGGGGTCATCGAAAAATTCCATTTTTGCACTATTTTAGCCCGAATGATTTTTGGGCCAAATACTTACCGAGAGAGTCCCTTCTTCCCAGCGACTAATATCTGGATGATTTGCTATTGATTTCTGTGAAAAACAGACCAAACTTCAGCAAGATCCAAAATTGAAATTTTCACCCACCCCGGGGTCATCGAAAAATTCCATTTTTGCACTATTTTAGCCCGAATGATTTTTGGGCCAAATACTTACCGAGAGAGTCCCTTCTTCCCAGCGACTAATATCTGGATGATTTGCTATTGATTTCTGTGAAAAACAGACCAAACTTCAGCAAGATCCAAAATTGAAATTTTCACCCACCCCGGGGTCATCGAAAAATTCCATTTTTGCACTATTTTAGCCCGAATGATTTTTGGGCCAAATACTTACCGAGAGAGTCCCTTCTTCCCAGCGACTAATATCTGGATGATTTGCTATTGATTTCTGTGAAAAACAGACCAAACTTCAGCAAGATCCAAAATTGAAATTTTCACCCACCCCGGGGTCATCGAAAAATTCCATTTTTGCACTATTTTAGCCCGAATGATTTTTGGGCCAAATACTTACCGAGAGAGTCCCTTCTTCCCAGCGACTAATATCTGGATGATTTGCTATTGATTTCTGTGAAAAACAGACCAAACTTCAGCAAGATCCAAAATTGAAATTTTCACCCACCCCGGGGTCATCGAAAAATTCCATTTTTGCACTATTTTAGCCCGAATGATTTTTGGGCCAAATACTTACCGAGAGAGTCCCTTCTTCCCAGCGACTAATATCTGGATGATTTGCTATTGATTTCTGTGAAAAACAGACCAAACTTCAGCAAGATCCAAAATTGAAATTTTCACCCACCCCGGGGTCATCGAAAAATTCCATTTTTGCACTATTTTAGCCCGAATGATTTTTGGGCCAAATACTTACCGAGAGAGTCCCTTCTTCCCAGCGACTAATATCTGGATGATTTGCTATTGATTTCTGTGAAAAACAGACCAAACTTCAGCAAGATCCAAAATTGAAATTTTCACCCACCCCGGGGTCATCGAAAAATTCCATTTTTGCACTATTTTAGCCCAAATGATTTTTGGGCCAAATACTTACCGAGAGAGTCCCTTCTTCCCAGCGACTAATATCTGGATGATTTGCTATTGATTTCTGTGAAAAACAGACCAAACTTCAGCAAGATCCAAAATTGAAATTTTCACCCACCCCGGGGTCATCGAAAAATTCCATTTTTGCACTATTTTAGCCCAAATGATTTTTGGGCCAAATACTTACCGAGAGAGTCCCTTCTTCCCAGCGACTAATATCTGGATGATTTGCTATTGATTTCTGTGAAAAACAGACCAAACTTCAGCAAGATCCAAAATTGAAATTTTCACCCACCCCGGGGTCATCGAAAAATTCCATTTTTGCACTATTTTAGCCCAAATGATTTTTGGGCCAAATACTTACCGAGAGAGTCCCTTCTTCCCAGCGACTAATATCTGGATGATTTGCTATTGATTTCTGTGAAAAACAGACCAAACTTCAGCAAGATCCAAAATTGAAATTTTCACCCACCCCGGGGTCATCGAAAAATTCCATTTTTGCACTATTTTAGCCCAAATGATTTTTGGGCCAAATACTTACCGAGAGAGTCCCTTCTTCCCAGCGACTAATATCTGGATGATTTGCTATTGATTTCTGTGAAAAACAGACCAAACTTCAGCAAGATCCAAAATTGAAATTTTCACCCACCCCGGGGTCATCGAAAAATTCCATTTTTGCACTATTTTAGCCCAAATGATTTTTGGGCCAAATACTTACCGAGAGAGTCCCTTCTTCCCAGCGACTAATATCTGGATGATTTGCTATTGATTTCTGTGAAAAACAGACCAAACTTCAGCAAGATCCAAAATTGAAATTTTCACCCACCCCGGGGTCATCGAAAAATTCCATTTTTGCACTATTTTAGCCCAAATGATTTTTGGGCCAAATACTTACCGAGAGAGTCCCTTCTTCCCAGCGACTAATATCTGGATGATTTGCTATTGATTTCTGTGAAAAACAGACCAAACTTCAGCAAGATCCAAAATTGAAATTTTCACCCACCCCGGGGTCATCGAAAAATTCCATTTTTGCACTATTTTAGCCCAAATGATTTTTGGGCCAAATACTTACCGAGAGAGTCCCTTCTTCCCAGCGACTAATATCTGGATGATTTGCTATTGATTTCTGTGAAAAACAGACCAAACTTCAGCAAGATCCAAAATTGAAATTTTCACCCACCCCGGGGTCATCGAAAAATTCCATTTTTGCACTATTTTAGCCCAAATGATTTTTGGGCCAAATACTTACCGAGAGAGTCCCTTCTTCCCAGCGACTAATATCTGGATGATTTGCTATTGATTTCTGTGAAAAACAGACCAAACTTCAGCAAGATCCAAAATTGAAATTTTCACCCACCCCGGGGTCATCGAAAAATTCCATTTTTGCACTATTTTAGCCCAAATGATTTTTGGGCCAAATACTTACCGAGAGAGTCCCTTCTTCCCAGCGACTAATATCTGGATGATTTGCTATTGATTTCTGTGAAAAACAGACCAAACTTCAGCAAGATCCAAAATTGAAATTTTCACCCACCCCGGGGTCATCGAAAAATTCCATTTTTGCACTATTTTAGCCCAAATGATTTTTGGGCCAAATACTTACCGAGAGAGTCCCTTCTTCCCAGCGACTAATATCTGGATGATTTGCTATTGATTTCTGTGAAAAACAGACCAAACTTCAGCAAGATCCAAAATTGAAATTTTCACCCACCCCGGGGTCATCGAAAAATTCCATTTTTGCACTATTTTAGCCCAAATGATTTTTGGGCCAAATACTTACCGAGAGAGTCCCTTCTTCCCAGCGACTAATATCTGGATGATTTGCTATTGATTTCTGTGAAAAACAGACCAAACTTCAGCAAGATCCAAAATTGAAATTTTCACCCACCCCGGGGTCATCGAAAAATTCCATTTTTGCACTATTTTAGCCCAAATGATTTTTGGGCCAAATACTTACCGAGAGAGTCCCTTCTTCCCAGCGACTAATATCTGGATGATTTGCTATTGATTTCTGTGAAAAACAGACCAAACTTCAGCAAGATCCAAAATTGAAATTTTCACCCACCCCGGGGTCATCGAAAAATTCCATTTTTGCACTATTTTAGCCCAAATGATTTTTGGGCCAAATACTTACCGAGAGAGTCCCTTCTTCCCAGCGACTAATATCTGGATGATTTGCTATTGATTTCTGTGAAAAACAGACCAAACTTCAGCAAGATCCAAAATTGAAATTTTCACCCACCCCGGGGTCATCGAAAAATTCCATTTTTGCACTATTTTAGCCCGAATGATTTTTGGGCCAAATACTTACCGAGAGAGTCCCTTCTTCCCAGCGACTAATATCTGGATGATTTGCTATTGATTTCTGTGAAAAACAGACCAAACTTCAGCAAGATCCAAAATTGAAATTTTCACCCACCCCGGGGTCATCGAAAAATTCCATTTTTGCACTATTTTAGCCCGAATGATTTTTGGGCCAAATACTTACCGAGAGAGTCCCTTCTTCCCAGCGACTAATATCTGGATGATTTGCTATTGATTTCTGTGAAAAACAGACCAAACTTCAGCAAGATCCAAAATTGAAATTTTCACCCACCCCGGGGTCATCGAAAAATTCCATTTTTGCACTATTTTAGCCCAAATGATTTTTGGGCCAAATACTTACCGAGAGAGTCCCTTCTTCCCAGCGACTAATATCTGGATGATTTGCTATTGATTTCTGTGAAAAACAGACCAAACTTCAGCAAGATCCAAAATTGAAATTTTCACCCACCCCGGGGTCATCGAAAAATTCCATTTTTGCACTATTTTAGCCCAAATGATTTTTGGGCCAAATACTTACCGAGAGAGTCCCTTCTTCCCAGCGACTAATATCTGGATGATTTGCTATTGATTTCTGTGAAAAACAGACCAAACTTCAGCAAGATCCAAAATTGAAATTTTCACCCACCCCGGGGTCATCGAAAAATTCCATTTTTGCACTATTTTAGCCCAAATGATTTTTGGGCCAAATACTTACCGAGAGAGTCCCTTCTTCCCAGCGACTAATATCTGGATGATTTGCTATTGATTTCTGTGAAAAACAGACCAAACTTCAGCAAGATCCAAAATTGAAATTTTCACCCACCCCGGGGTCATCGAAAAATTCCATTTTTGCACTATTTTAGCCCAAATGATTTTTGGGCCAAATACTTACCGAGAGAGTCCCTTCTTCCCAGCGACTAATATCTGGATGATTTGCTATTGATTTCTGTGAAAAACAGACCAAACTTCAGCAAGATCCAAAATTGAAATTTTCACCCACCCCGGGGTCATCGAAAAATTCCATTTTTGCACTATTTTAGCCCGAATGATTTTTGGGCCAAATACTTACCGAGAGAGTCCCTTCTTCCCAGCGACTAATATCTGGATGATTTGCTATTGATTTCTGTGAAAAACAGACCAAACTTCAGCAAGATCCAAAATTGAAATTTTCACCCACCCCGGGGTCATCGAAAAATTCCATTTTTGCACTATTTTAGCCCGAATGATTTTTGGGCCAAATACTTACCGAGAGAGTCCCTTCTTCCCAGCGACTAATATCTGGATGATTTGCTATTGATTTCTGTGAAAAACAGACCAAACTTCAGCAAGATCCAAAATTGAAATTTTCACCCACCCCGGGGTCATCGAAAAATTCCATTTTTGCACTATTTTAGCCCAAATGATTTTTGGGCCAAATACTTACCGAGAGAGTCCCTTCTTCCCAGCGACTAATATCTGGATGATTTGCTATTGATTTCTGTGAAAAACAGACCAAACTTCAGCAAGATCCAAAATTGAAATTTTCACCCACCCCGGGGTCATCGAAAAATTCCATTTTTGCACTATTTTAGCCCAAATGATTTTTGGGCCAAATACTTACCGAGAGAGTCCCTTCTTCCCAGCGACTAATATCTGGATGATTTGCTATTGATTTCTGTGAAAAACAGACCAAACTTCAGCAAGATCCAAAATTGAAATTTTCACCCACCCCGGGGTCATCGAAAAATTCCATTTTTGCACTATTTTAGCCCAAATGATTTTTGGGCCAAATACTTACCGAGAGAGTCCCTTCTTCCCAGCGACTAATATCTGGATGATTTGCTATTGATTTCTGTGAAAAACAGACCAAACTTCAGCAAGATCCAAAATTGAAATTTTCACCCACCCCGGGGTCATCGAAAAATTCCATTTTTGCACTATTTTAGCCCGAATGATTTTTGGGCCAAATACTTACCGAGAGAGTCCCTTCTTCCCAGCGACTAATATCTGGATGATTTGCTATTGATTTCTGTGAAAAACAGACCAAACTTCAGCAAGATCCAAAATTGAAATTTTCACCCACCCCGGGGTCATCGAAAAATTCCATTTTTGCACTATTTTAGCCCAAATGATTTTTGGGCCAAATACTTACCGAGAGAGTCCCTTCTTCCCAGCGACTAATATCTGGATGATTTGCTATTGATTTCTGTGAAAAACAGACCAAACTTCAGCAAGATCCAAAATTGAAATTTTCACCCACCCCGGGGTCATCGAAAAATTCCATTTTTGCACTATTTTAGCCCGAATGATTTTTGGGCCAAATACTTACCGAGAGAGTCCCTTCTTCCCAGCGACTAATATCTGGATGATTTGCTATTGATTTCTGTGAAAAACAGACCAAACTTCAGCAAGATCCAAAATTGAAATTTTCACCCACCCCGGGGTCATCGAAAAATTCCATTTTTGCACTATTTTAGCCCGAATGATTTTTGGGCCAAATACTTACCGAGAGAGTCCCTTCTTCCCAGCGACTAATATCTGGATGATTTGCTATTGATTTCTGTGAAAAACAGACCAAACTTCAGCAAGATCCAAAATTGAAATTTTCACCCACCCCGGGGTCATCGAAAAATTCCATTTTTGCACTATTTTAGCCCGAATGATTTTTGGGCCAAATACTTACCGAGAGAGTCCCTTCTTCCCAGCGACTAATATCTGGATGATTTGCTATTGATTTCTGTGAAAAACAGACCAAACTTCAGCAAGATCCAAAATTGAAATTTTCACCCACCCCGGGGTCATCGAAAAATTCCATTTTTGCACTATTTTAGCCCGAATGATTTTTGGGCCAAATACTTACCGAGAGAGTCCCTTCTTCCCAGCGACTAATATCTGGATGATTTGCTATTGATTTCTGTGAAAAACAGACCAAACTTCAGCAAGATCCAAAATTGAAATTTTCACCCACCCCGGGGTCATCGAAAAATTCCATTTTTGCACTATTTTAGCCCAAATGATTTTTGGGCCAAATACTTACCGAGAGAGTCCCTTCTTCCCAGCGACTAATATCTGGATGATTTGCTATTGATTTCTGTGAAAAACAGACCAAACTTCAGCAAGATCCAAAATTGAAATTTTCACCCACCCCGGGGTCATCGAAAAATTCCATTTTTGCACTATTTTAGCCCAAATGATTTTTGGGCCAAATACTTACCGAGAGAGTCCCTTCTTCCCAGCGACTAATATCTGGATGATTTGCTATTGATTTCTGTGAAAAACAGACCAAACTTCAGCAAGATCCAAAATTGAAATTTTCACCCACCCCGGGGTCATCGAAAAATTCCATTTTTGCACTATTTTAGCCCAAATGATTTTTGGGCCAAATACTTACCGAGAGAGTCCCTTCTTCCCAGCGACTAATATCTGGATGATTTGCTATTGATTTCTGTGAAAAACAGACCAAACTTCAGCAAGATCCAAAATTGAAATTTTCACCCACCCCGGGGTCATCGAAAAATTCCATTTTTGCACTATTTTAGCCCGAATGATTTTTGGGCCAAATACTTACCGAGAGAGTCCCTTCTTCCCAGCGACTAATATCTGGATGATTTGCTATTGATTTCTGTGAAAAACAGACCAAACTTCAGCAAGATCCAAAATTGAAATTTTCACCCACCCCGGGGTCATCGAAAAATTCCATTTTTGCACTATTTTAGCCCGAATGATTTTTGGGCCAAATACTTACCGAGAGAGTCCCTTCTTCCCAGCGACTAATATCTGGATGATTTGCTATTGATTTCTGTGAAAAACAGACCAAACTTCAGCAAGATCCAAAATTGAAATTTTCACCCACCCCGGGGTCATCGAAAAATTCCATTTTTGCACTATTTTAGCCCGAATGATTTTTGGGCCAAATACTTACCGAGAGAGTCCCTTCTTCCCAGCGACTAATATCTGGATGATTTGCTATTGATTTCTGTGAAAAACAGACCAAACTTCAGCAAGATCCAAAATTGAAATTTTCACCCACCCCGGGGTCATCGAAAAATTCCATTTTTGCACTATTTTAGCCCAAATGATTTTTGGGCCAAATACTTACCGAGAGAGTCCCTTCTTCCCAGCGACTAATATCTGGATGATTTGCTATTGATTTCTGTGAAAAACAGACCAAACTTCAGCAAGATCCAAAATTGAAATTTTCACCCACCCCGGGGTCATCGAAAAATTCCATTTTTGCACTATTTTAGCCCGAATGATTTTTGGGCCAAATACTTACCGAGAGAGTCCCTTCTTCCCAGCGACTAATATCTGGATGATTTGCTATTGATTTCTGTGAAAAACAGACCAAACTTCAGCAAGATCCAAAATTGAAATTTTCACCCACCCCGGGGTCATCGAAAAATTCCATTTTTGCACTATTTTAGCCCAAATGATTTTTGGGCCAAATACTTACCGAGAGAGTCCCTTCTTCCCAGCGACTAATATCTGGATGATTTGCTATTGATTTCTGTGAAAAACAGACCAAACTTCAGCAAGATCCAAAATTGAAATTTTCACCCACCCCGGGGTCATCGAAAAATTCCATTTTTGCACTATTTTAGCCCAAATGATTTTTGGGCCAAATACTTACCGAGAGAGTCCCTTCTTCCCAGCGACTAATATCTGGATGATTTGCTATTGATTTCTGTGAAAAACAGACCAAACTTCAGCAAGATCCAAAATTGAAATTTTCACCCACCCCGGGGTCATCGAAAAATTCCATTTTTGCACTATTTTAGCCCAAATGATTTTTGGGCCAAATACTTACCGAGAGAGTCCCTTCTTCCCAGCGACTAATATCTGGATGATTTGCTATTGATTTCTGTGAAAAACAGACCAAACTTCAGCAAGATCCAAAATTGAAATTTTCACCCACCCCGGGGTCATCGAAAAATTCCATTTTTGCACTATTTTAGCCCAAATGATTTTTGGGCCAAATACTTACCGAGAGAGTCCCTTCTTCCCAGCGACTAATATCTGGATGATTTGCTATTGATTTCTGTGAAAAACAGACCAAACTTCAGCAAGATCCAAAATTGAAATTTTCACCCACCCCGGGGTCATCGAAAAATTCCATTTTTGCACTATTTTAGCCCAAATGATTTTTGGGCCAAATACTTACCGAGAGAGTCCCTTCTTCCCAGCGACTAATATCTGGATGATTTGCTATTGATTTCTGTGAAAAACAGACCAAACTTCAGCAAGATCCAAAATTGAAATTTTCACCCACCCCGGGGTCATCGAAAAATTCCATTTTTGCACTATTTTAGCCCAAATGATTTTTGGGCCAAATACTTACCGAGAGAGTCCCTTCTTCCCAGCGACTAATATCTGGATGATTTGCTATTGATTTCTGTGAAAAACAGACCAAACTTCAGCAAGATCCAAAATTGAAATTTTCACCCACCCCGGGGTCATCGAAAAATTCCATTTTTGCACTATTTTAGCCCGAATGATTTTTGGGCCAAATACTTACCGAGAGAGTCCCTTCTTCCCAGCGACTAATATCTGGATGATTTGCTATTGATTTCTGTGAAAAACAGACCAAACTTCAGCAAGATCCAAAATTGAAATTTTCACCCACCCCGGGGTCATCGAAAAATTCCATTTTTGCACTATTTTAGCCCAAATGATTTTTGGGCCAAATACTTACCGAGAGAGTCCCTTCTTCCCAGCGACTAATATCTGGATGATTTGCTATTGATTTCTGTGAAAAACAGACCAAACTTCAGCAAGATCCAAAATTGAAATTTTCACCCACCCCGGGGTCATCGAAAAATTCCATTTTTGCACTATTTTAGCCCAAATGATTTTTGGGCCAAATACTTACCGAGAGAGTCCCTTCTTCCCAGCGACTAATATCTGGATGATTTGCTATTGATTTCTGTGAAAAACAGACCAAACTTCAGCAAGATCCAAAATTGAAATTTTCACCCACCCCGGGGTCATCGAAAAATTCCATTTTTGCACTATTTTAGCCCAAATGATTTTTGGGCCAAATACTTACCGAGAGAGTCCCTTCTTCCCAGCGACTAATATCTGGATGATTTGCTATTGATTTCTGTGAAAAACAGACCAAACTTCAGCAAGATCCAAAATTGAAATTTTCACCCACCCCGGGGTCATCGAAAAATTCCATTTTTGCACTATTTTAGCCCAAATGATTTTTGGGCCAAATACTTACCGAGAGAGTCCCTTCTTCCCAGCGACTAATATCTGGATGATTTGCTATTGATTTCTGTGAAAAACAGACCAAACTTCAGCAAGATCCAAAATTGAAATTTTCACCCACCCCGGGGTCATCGAAAAATTCCATTTTTGCACTATTTTAGCCCGAATGATTTTTGGGCCAAATACTTACCGAGAGAGTCCCTTCTTCCCAGCGACTAATATCTGGATGATTTGCTATTGATTTCTGTGAAAAACAGACCAAACTTCAGCAAGATCCAAAATTGAAATTTTCACCCACCCCGGGGTCATCGAAAAATTCCATTTTTGCACTATTTTAGCCCAAATGATTTTTGGGCCAAATACTTACCGAGAGAGTCCCTTCTTCCCAGCGACTAATATCTGGATGATTTGCTATTGATTTCTGTGAAAAACAGACCAAACTTCAGCAAGATCCAAAATTGAAATTTTCACCCACCCCGGGGTCATCGAAAAATTCCATTTTTGCACTATTTTAGCCCAAATGATTTTTGGGCCAAATACTTACCGAGAGAGTCCCTTCTTCCCAGCGACTAATATCTGGATGATTTGCTATTGATTTCTGTGAAAAACAGACCAAACTTCAGCAAGATCCAAAATTGAAATTTTCACCCACCCCGGGGTCATCGAAAAATTCCATTTTTGCACTATTTTAGCCCAAATGATTTTTGGGCCAAATACTTACCGAGAGAGTCCCTTCTTCCCAGCGACTAATATCTGGATGATTTGCTATTGATTTCTGTGAAAAACAGACCAAACTTCAGCAAGATCCAAAATTGAAATTTTCACCCACCCCGGGGTCATCGAAAAATTCCATTTTTGCACTATTTTAGCCCAAATGATTTTTGGGCCAAATACTTACCGAGAGAGTCCCTTCTTCCCAGCGACTAATATCTGGATGATTTGCTATTGATTTCTGTGAAAAACAGACCAAACTTCAGCAAGATCCAAAATTGAAATTTTCACCCACCCCGGGGTCATCGAAAAATTCCATTTTTGCACTATTTTAGCCCAAATGATTTTTGGGCCAAATACTTACCGAGAGAGTCCCTTCTTCCCAGCGACTAATATCTGGATGATTTGCTATTGATTTCTGTGAAAAACAGACCAAACTTCAGCAAGATCCAAAATTGAAATTTTCACCCACCCCGGGGTCATCGAAAAATTCCATTTTTGCACTATTTTAGCCCAAATGATTTTTGGGCCAAATACTTACCGAGAGAGTCCCTTCTTCCCAGCGACTAATATCTGGATGATTTGCTATTGATTTCTGTGAAAAACAGACCAAACTTCAGCAAGATCCAAAATTGAAATTTTCACCCACCCCGGGGTCATCGAAAAATTCCATTTTTGCACTATTTTAGCCCAAATGATTTTTGGGCCAAATACTTACCGAGAGAGTCCCTTCTTCCCAGCGACTAATATCTGGATGATTTGCTATTGATTTCTGTGAAAAACAGACCAAACTTCAGCAAGATCCAAAATTGAAATTTTCACCCACCCCGGGGTCATCGAAAAATTCCATTTTTGCACTATTTTAGCCCAAATGATTTTTGGGCCAAATACTTACCGAGAGAGTCCCTTCTTCCCAGCGACTAATATCTGGATGATTTGCTATTGATTTCTGTGAAAAACAGACCAAACTTCAGCAAGATCCAAAATTGAAATTTTCACCCACCCCGGGGTCATCGAAAAATTCCATTTTTGCACTATTTTAGCCCAAATGATTTTTGGGCCAAATACTTACCGAGAGAGTCCCTTCTTCCCAGCGACTAATATCTGGATGATTTGCTATTGATTTCTGTGAAAAACAGACCAAACTTCAGCAAGATCCAAAATTGAAATTTTCACCCACCCCGGGGTCATCGAAAAATTCCATTTTTGCACTATTTTAGCCCGAATGATTTTTGGGCCAAATACTTACCGAGAGAGTCCCTTCTTCCCAGCGACTAATATCTGGATGATTTGCTATTGATTTCTGTGAAAAACAGACCAAACTTCAGCAAGATCCAAAATTGAAATTTTCACCCACCCCGGGGTCATCGAAAAATTCCATTTTTGCACTATTTTAGCCCAAATGATTTTTGGGCCAAATACTTACCGAGAGAGTCCCTTCTTCCCAGCGACTAATATCTGGATGATTTGCTATTGATTTCTGTGAAAAACAGACCAAACTTCAGCAAGATCCAAAATTGAAATTTTCACCCACCCCGGGGTCATCGAAAAATTCCATTTTTGCACTATTTTAGCCCGAATGATTTTTGGGCCAAATACTTACCGAGAGAGTCCCTTCTTCCCAGCGACTAATATCTGGATGATTTGCTATTGATTTCTGTGAAAAACAGACCAAACTTCAGCAAGATCCAAAATTGAAATTTTCACCCACCCCGGGGTCATCGAAAAATTCCATTTTTGCACTATTTTAGCCCGAATGATTTTTGGGCCAAATACTTACCGAGAGAGTCCCTTCTTCCCAGCGACTAATATCTGGATGATTTGCTATTGATTTCTGTGAAAAACAGACCAAACTTCAGCAAGATCCAAAATTGAAATTTTCACCCACCCCGGGGTCATCGAAAAATTCCATTTTTGCACTATTTTAGCCCGAATGATTTTTGGGCCAAATACTTACCGAGAGAGTCCCTTCTTCCCAGCGACTAATATCTGGATGATTTGCTATTGATTTCTGTGAAAAACAGACCAAACTTCAGCAAGATCCAAAATTGAAATTTTCACCCACCCCGGGGTCATCGAAAAATTCCATTTTTGCACTATTTTAGCCCGAATGATTTTTGGGCCAAATACTTACCGAGAGAGTCCCTTCTTCCCAGCGACTAATATCTGGATGATTTGCTATTGATTTCTGTGAAAAACAGACCAAACTTCAGCAAGATCCAAAATTGAAATTTTCACCCACCCCGGGGTCATCGAAAAATTCCATTTTTGCACTATTTTAGCCCAAATGATTTTTGGGCCAAATACTTACCGAGAGAGTCCCTTCTTCCCAGCGACTAATATCTGGATGATTTGCTATTGATTTCTGTGAAAAACAGACCAAACTTCAGCAAGATCCAAAATTGAAATTTTCACCCACCCCGGGGTCATCGAAAAATTCCATTTTTGCACTATTTTAGCCCAAATGATTTTTGGGCCAAATACTTACCGAGAGAGTCCCTTCTTCCCAGCGACTAATATCTGGATGATTTGCTATTGATTTCTGTGAAAAACAGACCAAACTTCAGCAAGATCCAAAATTGAAATTTTCACCCACCCCGGGGTCATCGAAAAATTCCATTTTTGCACTATTTTAGCCCAAATGATTTTTGGGCCAAATACTTACCGAGAGAGTCCCTTCTTCCCAGCGACTAATATCTGGATGATTTGCTATTGATTTCTGTGAAAAACAGACCAAACTTCAGCAAGATCCAAAATTGAAATTTTCACCCACCCCGGGGTCATCGAAAAATTCCATTTTTGCACTATTTTAGCCCGAATGATTTTTGGGCCAAATACTTACCGAGAGAGTCCCTTCTTCCCAGCGACTAATATCTGGATGATTTGCTATTGATTTCTGTGAAAAACAGACCAAACTTCAGCAAGATCCAAAATTGAAATTTTCACCCACCCCGGGGTCATCGAAAAATTCCATTTTTGCACTATTTTAGCCCGAATGATTTTTGGGCCAAATACTTACCGAGAGAGTCCCTTCTTCCCAGCGACTAATATCTGGATGATTTGCTATTGATTTCTGTGAAAAACAGACCAAACTTCAGCAAGATCCAAAATTGAAATTTTCACCCACCCCGGGGTCATCGAAAAATTCCATTTTTGCACTATTTTAGCCCGAATGATTTTTGGGCCAAATACTTACCGAGAGAGTCCCTTCTTCCCAGCGACTAATATCTGGATGATTTGCTATTGATTTCTGTGAAAAACAGACCAAACTTCAGCAAGATCCAAAATTGAAATTTTCACCCACCCCGGGGTCATCGAAAAATTCCATTTTTGCACTATTTTAGCCCGAATGATTTTTGGGCCAAATACTTACCGAGAGAGTCCCTTCTTCCCAGCGACTAATATCTGGATGATTTGCTATTGATTTCTGTGAAAAACAGACCAAACTTCAGCAAGATCCAAAATTGAAATTTTCACCCACCCCGGGGTCATCGAAAAATTCCATTTTTGCACTATTTTAGCCCGAATGATTTTTGGGCCAAATACTTACCGAGAGAGTCCCTTCTTCCCAGCGACTAATATCTGGATGATTTGCTATTGATTTCTGTGAAAAACAGACCAAACTTCAGCAAGATCCAAAATTGAAATTTTCACCCACCCCGGGGTCATCGAAAAATTCCATTTTTGCACTATTTTAGCCCAAATGATTTTTGGGCCAAATACTTACCGAGAGAGTCCCTTCTTCCCAGCGACTAATATCTGGATGATTTGCTATTGATTTCTGTGAAAAACAGACCAAACTTCAGCAAGATCCAAAATTGAAATTTTCACCCACCCCGGGGTCATCGAAAAATTCCATTTTTGCACTATTTTAGCCCAAATGATTTTTGGGCCAAATACTTACCGAGAGAGTCCCTTCTTCCCAGCGACTAATATCTGGATGATTTGCTATTGATTTCTGTGAAAAACAGACCAAACTTCAGCAAGATCCAAAATTGAAATTTTCACCCACCCCGGGGTCATCGAAAAATTCCATTTTTGCACTATTTTAGCCCAAATGATTTTTGGGCCAAATACTTACCGAGAGAGTCCCTTCTTCCCAGCGACTAATATCTGGATGATTTGCTATTGATTTCTGTGAAAAACAGACCAAACTTCAGCAAGATCCAAAATTGAAATTTTCACCCACCCCGGGGTCATCGAAAAATTCCATTTTTGCACTATTTTAGCCCAAATGATTTTTGGGCCAAATACTTACCGAGAGAGTCCCTTCTTCCCAGCGACTAATATCTGGATGATTTGCTATTGATTTCTGTGAAAAACAGACCAAACTTCAGCAAGATCCAAAATTGAAATTTTCACCCACCCCGGGGTCATCGAAAAATTCCATTTTTGCACTATTTTAGCCCAAATGATTTTTGGGCCAAATACTTACCGAGAGAGTCCCTTCTTCCCAGCGACTAATATCTGGATGATTTGCTATTGATTTCTGTGAAAAACAGACCAAACTTCAGCAAGATCCAAAATTGAAATTTTCACCCACCCCGGGGTCATCGAAAAATTCCATTTTTGCACTATTTTAGCCCGAATGATTTTTGGGCCAAATACTTACCGAGAGAGTCCCTTCTTCCCAGCGACTAATATCTGGATGATTTGCTATTGATTTCTGTGAAAAACAGACCAAACTTCAGCAAGATCCAAAATTGAAATTTTCACCCACCCCGGGGTCATCGAAAAATTCCATTTTTGCACTATTTTAGCCCAAATGATTTTTGGGCCAAATACTTACCGAGAGAGTCCCTTCTTCCCAGCGACTAATATCTGGATGATTTGCTATTGATTTCTGTGAAAAACAGACCAAACTTCAGCAAGATCCAAAATTGAAATTTTCACCCACCCCGGGGTCATCGAAAAATTCCATTTTTGCACTATTTTAGCCCAAATGATTTTTGGGCCAAATACTTACCGAGAGAGTCCCTTCTTCCCAGCGACTAATATCTGGATGATTTGCTATTGATTTCTGTGAAAAACAGACCAAACTTCAGCAAGATCCAAAATTGAAATTTTCACCCACCCCGGGGTCATCGAAAAATTCCATTTTTGCACTATTTTAGCCCAAATGATTTTTGGGCCAAATACTTACCGAGAGAGTCCCTTCTTCCCAGCGACTAATATCTGGATGATTTGCTATTGATTTCTGTGAAAAACAGACCAAACTTCAGCAAGATCCAAAATTGAAATTTTCACCCACCCCGGGGTCATCGAAAAATTCCATTTTTGCACTATTTTAGCCCAAATGATTTTTGGGCCAAATACTTACCGAGAGAGTCCCTTCTTCCCAGCGACTAATATCTGGATGATTTGCTATTGATTTCTGTGAAAAACAGACCAAACTTCAGCAAGATCCAAAATTGAAATTTTCACCCACCCCGGGGTCATCGAAAAATTCCATTTTTGCACTATTTTAGCCCAAATGATTTTTGGGCCAAATACTTACCGAGAGAGTCCCTTCTTCCCAGCGACTAATATCTGGATGATTTGCTATTGATTTCTGTGAAAAACAGACCAAACTTCAGCAAGATCCAAAATTGAAATTTTCACCCACCCCGGGGTCATCGAAAAATTCCATTTTTGCACTATTTTAGCCCGAATGATTTTTGGGCCAAATACTTACCGAGAGAGTCCCTTCTTCCCAGCGACTAATATCTGGATGATTTGCTATTGATTTCTGTGAAAAACAGACCAAACTTCAGCAAGATCCAAAATTGAAATTTTCACCCACCCCGGGGTCATCGAAAAATTCCATTTTTGCACTATTTTAGCCCAAATGATTTTTGGGCCAAATACTTACCGAGAGAGTCCCTTCTTCCCAGCGACTAATATCTGGATGATTTGCTATTGATTTCTGTGAAAAACAGACCAAACTTCAGCAAGATCCAAAATTGAAATTTTCACCCACCCCGGGGTCATCGAAAAATTCCATTTTTGCACTATTTTAGCCCAAATGATTTTTGGGCCAAATACTTACCGAGAGAGTCCCTTCTTCCCAGCGACTAATATCTGGATGATTTGCTATTGATTTCTGTGAAAAACAGACCAAACTTCAGCAAGATCCAAAATTGAAATTTTCACCCACCCCGGGGTCATCGAAAAATTCCATTTTTGCACTATTTTAGCCCAAATGATTTTTGGGCCAAATACTTACCGAGAGAGTCCCTTCTTCCCAGCGACTAATATCTGGATGATTTGCTATTGATTTCTGTGAAAAACAGACCAAACTTCAGCAAGATCCAAAATTGAAATTTTCACCCACCCCGGGGTCATCGAAAAATTCCATTTTTGCACTATTTTAGCCCAAATGATTTTTGGGCCAAATACTTACCGAGAGAGTCCCTTCTTCCCAGCGACTAATATCTGGATGATTTGCTATTGATTTCTGTGAAAAACAGACCAAACTTCAGCAAGATCCAAAATTGAAATTTTCACCCACCCCGGGGTCATCGAAAAATTCCATTTTTGCACTATTTTAGCCCGAATGATTTTTGGGCCAAATACTTACCGAGAGAGTCCCTTCTTCCCAGCGACTAATATCTGGATGATTTGCTATTGATTTCTGTGAAAAACAGACCAAACTTCAGCAAGATCCAAAATTGAAATTTTCACCCACCCCGGGGTCATCGAAAAATTCCATTTTTGCACTATTTTAGCCCAAATGATTTTTGGGCCAAATACTTACCGAGAGAGTCCCTTCTTCCCAGCGACTAATATCTGGATGATTTGCTATTGATTTCTGTGAAAAACAGACCAAACTTCAGCAAGATCCAAAATTGAAATTTTCACCCACCCCGGGGTCATCGAAAAATTCCATTTTTGCACTATTTTAGCCCAAATGATTTTTGGGCCAAATACTTACCGAGAGAGTCCCTTCTTCCCAGCGACTAATATCTGGATGATTTGCTATTGATTTCTGTGAAAAACAGACCAAACTTCAGCAAGATCCAAAATTGAAATTTTCACCCACCCCGGGGTCATCGAAAAATTCCATTTTTGCACTATTTTAGCCCAAATGATTTTTGGGCCAAATACTTACCGAGAGAGTCCCTTCTTCCCAGCGACTAATATCTGGATGATTTGCTATTGATTTCTGTGAAAAACAGACCAAACTTCAGCAAGATCCAAAATTGAAATTTTCACCCACCCCGGGGTCATCGAAAAATTCCATTTTTGCACTATTTTAGCCCAAATGATTTTTGGGCCAAATACTTACCGAGAGAGTCCCTTCTTCCCAGCGACTAATATCTGGATGATTTGCTATTGATTTCTGTGAAAAACAGACCAAACTTCAGCAAGATCCAAAATTGAAATTTTCACCCACCCCGGGGTCATCGAAAAATTCCATTTTTGCACTATTTTAGCCCAAATGATTTTTGGGCCAAATACTTACCGAGAGAGTCCCTTCTTCCCAGCGACTAATATCTGGATGATTTGCTATTGATTTCTGTGAAAAACAGACCAAACTTCAGCAAGATCCAAAATTGAAATTTTCACCCACCCCGGGGTCATCGAAAAATTCCATTTTTGCACTATTTTAGCCCGAATGATTTTTGGGCCAAATACTTACCGAGAGAGTCCCTTCTTCCCAGCGACTAATATCTGGATGATTTGCTATTGATTTCTGTGAAAAACAGACCAAACTTCAGCAAGATCCAAAATTGAAATTTTCACCCACCCCGGGGTCATCGAAAAATTCCATTTTTGCACTATTTTAGCCCAAATGATTTTTGGGCCAAATACTTACCGAGAGAGTCCCTTCTTCCCAGCGACTAATATCTGGATGATTTGCTATTGATTTCTGTGAAAAACAGACCAAACTTCAGCAAGATCCAAAATTGAAATTTTCACCCACCCCGGGGTCATCGAAAAATTCCATTTTTGCACTATTTTAGCCCAAATGATTTTTGGGCCAAATACTTACCGAGAGAGTCCCTTCTTCCCAGCGACTAATATCTGGATGATTTGCTATTGATTTCTGTGAAAAACAGACCAAACTTCAGCAAGATCCAAAATTGAAATTTTCACCCACCCCGGGGTCATCGAAAAATTCCATTTTTGCACTATTTTAGCCCAAATGATTTTTGGGCCAAATACTTACCGAGAGAGTCCCTTCTTCCCAGCGACTAATATCTGGATGATTTGCTATTGATTTCTGTGAAAAACAGACCAAACTTCAGCAAGATCCAAAATTGAAATTTTCACCCACCCCGGGGTCATCGAAAAATTCCATTTTTGCACTATTTTAGCCCGAATGATTTTTGGGCCAAATACTTACCGAGAGAGTCCCTTCTTCCCAGCGACTAATATCTGGATGATTTGCTATTGATTTCTGTGAAAAACAGACCAAACTTCAGCAAGATCCAAAATTGAAATTTTCACCCACCCCGGGGTCATCGAAAAATTCCATTTTTGCACTATTTTAGCCCAAATGATTTTTGGGCCAAATACTTACCGAGAGAGTCCCTTCTTCCCAGCGACTAATATCTGGATGATTTGCTATTGATTTCTGTGAAAAACAGACCAAACTTCAGCAAGATCCAAAATTGAAATTTTCACCCACCCCGGGGTCATCGAAAAATTCCATTTTTGCACTATTTTAGCCCGAATGATTTTTGGGCCAAATACTTACCGAGAGAGTCCCTTCTTCCCAGCGACTAATATCTGGATGATTTGCTATTGATTTCTGTGAAAAACAGACCAAACTTCAGCAAGATCCAAAATTGAAATTTTCACCCACCCCGGGGTCATCGAAAAATTCCATTTTTGCACTATTTTAGCCCGAATGATTTTTGGGCCAAATACTTACCGAGAGAGTCCCTTCTTCCCAGCGACTAATATCTGGATGATTTGCTATTGATTTCTGTGAAAAACAGACCAAACTTCAGCAAGATCCAAAATTGAAATTTTCACCCACCCCGGGGTCATCGAAAAATTCCATTTTTGCACTATTTTAGCCCGAATGATTTTTGGGCCAAATACTTACCGAGAGAGTCCCTTCTTCCCAGCGACTAATATCTGGATGATTTGCTATTGATTTCTGTGAAAAACAGACCAAACTTCAGCAAGATCCAAAATTGAAATTTTCACCCACCCCGGGGTCATCGAAAAATTCCATTTTTGCACTATTTTAGCCCGAATGATTTTTGGGCCAAATACTTACCGAGAGAGTCCCTTCTTCCCAGCGACTAATATCTGGATGATTTGCTATTGATTTCTGTGAAAAACAGACCAAACTTCAGCAAGATCCAAAATTGAAATTTTCACCCACCCCGGGGTCATCGAAAAATTCCATTTTTGCACTATTTTAGCCCGAATGATTTTTGGGCCAAATACTTACCGAGAGAGTCCCTTCTTCCCAGCGACTAATATCTGGATGATTTGCTATTGATTTCTGTGAAAAACAGACCAAACTTCAGCAAGATCCAAAATTGAAATTTTCACCCACCCCGGGGTCATCGAAAAATTCCATTTTTGCACTATTTTAGCCCAAATGATTTTTGGGCCAAATACTTACCGAGAGAGTCCCTTCTTCCCAGCGACTAATATCTGGATGATTTGCTATTGATTTCTGTGAAAAACAGACCAAACTTCAGCAAGATCCAAAATTGAAATTTTCACCCACCCCGGGGTCATCGAAAAATTCCATTTTTGCACTATTTTAGCCCAAATGATTTTTGGGCCAAATACTTACCGAGAGAGTCCCTTCTTCCCAGCGACTAATATCTGGATGATTTGCTATTGATTTCTGTGAAAAACAGACCAAACTTCAGCAAGATCCAAAATTGAAATTTTCACCCACCCCGGGGTCATCGAAAAATTCCATTTTTGCACTATTTTAGCCCGAATGATTTTTGGGCCAAATACTTACCGAGAGAGTCCCTTCTTCCCAGCGACTAATATCTGGATGATTTGCTATTGATTTCTGTGAAAAACAGACCAAACTTCAGCAAGATCCAAAATTGAAATTTTCACCCACCCCGGGGTCATCGAAAAATTCCATTTTTGCACTATTTTAGCCCAAATGATTTTTGGGCCAAATACTTACCGAGAGAGTCCCTTCTTCCCAGCGACTAATATCTGGATGATTTGCTATTGATTTCTGTGAAAAACAGACCAAACTTCAGCAAGATCCAAAATTGAAATTTTCACCCACCCCGGGGTCATCGAAAAATTCCATTTTTGCACTATTTTAGCCCGAATGATTTTTGGGCCAAATACTTACCGAGAGAGTCCCTTCTTCCCAGCGACTAATATCTGGATGATTTGCTATTGATTTCTGTGAAAAACAGACCAAACTTCAGCAAGATCCAAAATTGAAATTTTCACCCACCCCGGGGTCATCGAAAAATTCCATTTTTGCACTATTTTAGCCCGAATGATTTTTGGGCCAAATACTTACCGAGAGAGTCCCTTCTTCCCAGCGACTAATATCTGGATGATTTGCTATTGATTTCTGTGAAAAACAGACCAAACTTCAGCAAGATCCAAAATTGAAATTTTCACCCACCCCGGGGTCATCGAAAAATTCCATTTTTGCACTATTTTAGCCCAAATGATTTTTGGGCCAAATACTTACCGAGAGAGTCCCTTCTTCCCAGCGACTAATATCTGGATGATTTGCTATTGATTTCTGTGAAAAACAGACCAAACTTCAGCAAGATCCAAAATTGAAATTTTCACCCACCCCGGGGTCATCGAAAAATTCCATTTTTGCACTATTTTAGCCCAAATGATTTTTGGGCCAAATACTTACCGAGAGAGTCCCTTCTTCCCAGCGACTAATATCTGGATGATTTGCTATTGATTTCTGTGAAAAACAGACCAAACTTCAGCAAGATCCAAAATTGAAATTTTCACCCACCCCGGGGTCATCGAAAAATTCCATTTTTGCACTATTTTAGCCCAAATGATTTTTGGGCCAAATACTTACCGAGAGAGTCCCTTCTTCCCAGCGACTAATATCTGGATGATTTGCTATTGATTTCTGTGAAAAACAGACCAAACTTCAGCAAGATCCAAAATTGAAATTTTCACCCACCCCGGGGTCATCGAAAAATTCCATTTTTGCACTATTTTAGCCCAAATGATTTTTGGGCCAAATACTTACCGAGAGAGTCCCTTCTTCCCAGCGACTAATATCTGGATGATTTGCTATTGATTTCTGTGAAAAACAGACCAAACTTCAGCAAGATCCAAAATTGAAATTTTCACCCACCCCGGGGTCATCGAAAAATTCCATTTTTGCACTATTTTAGCCCAAATGATTTTTGGGCCAAATACTTACCGAGAGAGTCCCTTCTTCCCAGCGACTAATATCTGGATGATTTGCTATTGATTTCTGTGAAAAACAGACCAAACTTCAGCAAGATCCAAAATTGAAATTTTCACCCACCCCGGGGTCATCGAAAAATTCCATTTTTGCACTATTTTAGCCCAAATGATTTTTGGGCCAAATACTTACCGAGAGAGTCCCTTCTTCCCAGCGACTAATATCTGGATGATTTGCTATTGATTTCTGTGAAAAACAGACCAAACTTCAGCAAGATCCAAAATTGAAATTTTCACCCACCCCGGGGTCATCGAAAAATTCCATTTTTGCACTATTTTAGCCCAAATGATTTTTGGGCCAAATACTTACCGAGAGAGTCCCTTCTTCCCAGCGACTAATATCTGGATGATTTGCTATTGATTTCTGTGAAAAACAGACCAAACTTCAGCAAGATCCAAAATTGAAATTTTCACCCACCCCGGGGTCATCGAAAAATTCCATTTTTGCACTATTTTAGCCCAAATGATTTTTGGGCCAAATACTTACCGAGAGAGTCCCTTCTTCCCAGCGACTAATATCTGGATGATTTGCTATTGATTTCTGTGAAAAACAGACCAAACTTCAGCAAGATCCAAAATTGAAATTTTCACCCACCCCGGGGTCATCGAAAAATTCCATTTTTGCACTATTTTAGCCCAAATGATTTTTGGGCCAAATACTTACCGAGAGAGTCCCTTCTTCCCAGCGACTAATATCTGGATGATTTGCTATTGATTTCTGTGAAAAACAGACCAAACTTCAGCAAGATCCAAAATTGAAATTTTCACCCACCCCGGGGTCATCGAAAAATTCCATTTTTGCACTATTTTAGCCCGAATGATTTTTGGGCCAAATACTTACCGAGAGAGTCCCTTCTTCCCAGCGACTAATATCTGGATGATTTGCTATTGATTTCTGTGAAAAACAGACCAAACTTCAGCAAGATCCAAAATTGAAATTTTCACCCACCCCGGGGTCATCGAAAAATTCCATTTTTGCACTATTTTAGCCCGAATGATTTTTGGGCCAAATACTTACCGAGAGAGTCCCTTCTTCCCAGCGACTAATATCTGGATGATTTGCTATTGATTTCTGTGAAAAACAGACCAAACTTCAGCAAGATCCAAAATTGAAATTTTCACCCACCCCGGGGTCATCGAAAAATTCCATTTTTGCACTATTTTAGCCCGAATGATTTTTGGGCCAAATACTTACCGAGAGAGTCCCTTCTTCCCAGCGACTAATATCTGGATGATTTGCTATTGATTTCTGTGAAAAACAGACCAAACTTCAGCAAGATCCAAAATTGAAATTTTCACCCACCCCGGGGTCATCGAAAAATTCCATTTTTGCACTATTTTAGCCCAAATGATTTTTGGGCCAAATACTTACCGAGAGAGTCCCTTCTTCCCAGCGACTAATATCTGGATGATTTGCTATTGATTTCTGTGAAAAACAGACCAAACTTCAGCAAGATCCAAAATTGAAATTTTCACCCACCCCGGGGTCATCGAAAAATTCCATTTTTGCACTATTTTAGCCCAAATGATTTTTGGGCCAAATACTTACCGAGAGAGTCCCTTCTTCCCAGCGACTAATATCTGGATGATTTGCTATTGATTTCTGTGAAAAACAGACCAAACTTCAGCAAGATCCAAAATTGAAATTTTCACCCACCCCGGGGTCATCGAAAAATTCCATTTTTGCACTATTTTAGCCCAAATGATTTTTGGGCCAAATACTTACCGAGAGAGTCCCTTCTTCCCAGCGACTAATATCTGGATGATTTGCTATTGATTTCTGTGAAAAACAGACCAAACTTCAGCAAGATCCAAAATTGAAATTTTCACCCACCCCGGGGTCATCGAAAAATTCCATTTTTGCACTATTTTAGCCCAAATGATTTTTGGGCCAAATACTTACCGAGAGAGTCCCTTCTTCCCAGCGACTAATATCTGGATGATTTGCTATTGATTTCTGTGAAAAACAGACCAAACTTCAGCAAGATCCAAAATTGAAATTTTCACCCACCCCGGGGTCATCGAAAAATTCCATTTTTGCACTATTTTAGCCCGAATGATTTTTGGGCCAAATACTTACCGAGAGAGTCCCTTCTTCCCAGCGACTAATATCTGGATGATTTGCTATTGATTTCTGTGAAAAACAGACCAAACTTCAGCAAGATCCAAAATTGAAATTTTCACCCACCCCGGGGTCATCGAAAAATTCCATTTTTGCACTATTTTAGCCCAAATGATTTTTGGGCCAAATACTTACCGAGAGAGTCCCTTCTTCCCAGCGACTAATATCTGGATGATTTGCTATTGATTTCTGTGAAAAACAGACCAAACTTCAGCAAGATCCAAAATTGAAATTTTCACCCACCCCGGGGTCATCGAAAAATTCCATTTTTGCACTATTTTAGCCCAAATGATTTTTGGGCCAAATACTTACCGAGAGAGTCCCTTCTTCCCAGCGACTAATATCTGGATGATTTGCTATTGATTTCTGTGAAAAACAGACCAAACTTCAGCAAGATCCAAAATTGAAATTTTCACCCACCCCGGGGTCATCGAAAAATTCCATTTTTGCACTATTTTAGCCCGAATGATTTTTGGGCCAAATACTTACCGAGAGAGTCCCTTCTTCCCAGCGACTAATATCTGGATGATTTGCTATTGATTTCTGTGAAAAACAGACCAAACTTCAGCAAGATCCAAAATTGAAATTTTCACCCACCCCGGGGTCATCGAAAAATTCCATTTTTGCACTATTTTAGCCCGAATGATTTTTGGGCCAAATACTTACCGAGAGAGTCCCTTCTTCCCAGCGACTAATATCTGGATGATTTGCTATTGATTTCTGTGAAAAACAGACCAAACTTCAGCAAGATCCAAAATTGAAATTTTCACCCACCCCGGGGTCATCGAAAAATTCCATTTTTGCACTATTTTAGCCCAAATGATTTTTGGGCCAAATACTTACCGAGAGAGTCCCTTCTTCCCAGCGACTAATATCTGGATGATTTGCTATTGATTTCTGTGAAAAACAGACCAAACTTCAGCAAGATCCAAAATTGAAATTTTCACCCACCCCGGGGTCATCGAAAAATTCCATTTTTGCACTATTTTAGCCCGAATGATTTTTGGGCCAAATACTTACCGAGAGAGTCCCTTCTTCCCAGCGACTAATATCTGGATGATTTGCTATTGATTTCTGTGAAAAACAGACCAAACTTCAGCAAGATCCAAAATTGAAATTTTCACCCACCCCGGGGTCATCGAAAAATTCCATTTTTGCACTATTTTAGCCCGAATGATTTTTGGGCCAAATACTTACCGAGAGAGTCCCTTCTTCCCAGCGACTAATATCTGGATGATTTGCTATTGATTTCTGTGAAAAACAGACCAAACTTCAGCAAGATCCAAAATTGAAATTTTCACCCACCCCGGGGTCATCGAAAAATTCCATTTTTGCACTATTTTAGCCCGAATGATTTTTGGGCCAAATACTTACCGAGAGAGTCCCTTCTTCCCAGCGACTAATATCTGGATGATTTGCTATTGATTTCTGTGAAAAACAGACCAAACTTCAGCAAGATCCAAAATTGAAATTTTCACCCACCCCGGGGTCATCGAAAAATTCCATTTTTGCACTATTTTAGCCCGAATGATTTTTGGGCCAAATACTTACCGAGAGAGTCCCTTCTTCCCAGCGACTAATATCTGGATGATTTGCTATTGATTTCTGTGAAAAACAGACCAAACTTCAGCAAGATCCAAAATTGAAATTTTCACCCACCCCGGGGTCATCGAAAAATTCCATTTTTGCACTATTTTAGCCCAAATGATTTTTGGGCCAAATACTTACCGAGAGAGTCCCTTCTTCCCAGCGACTAATATCTGGATGATTTGCTATTGATTTCTGTGAAAAACAGACCAAACTTCAGCAAGATCCAAAATTGAAATTTTCACCCACCCCGGGGTCATCGAAAAATTCCATTTTTGCACTATTTTAGCCCAAATGATTTTTGGGCCAAATACTTACCGAGAGAGTCCCTTCTTCCCAGCGACTAATATCTGGATGATTTGCTATTGATTTCTGTGAAAAACAGACCAAACTTCAGCAAGATCCAAAATTGAAATTTTCACCCACCCCGGGGTCATCGAAAAATTCCATTTTTGCACTATTTTAGCCCAAATGATTTTTGGGCCAAATACTTACCGAGAGAGTCCCTTCTTCCCAGCGACTAATATCTGGATGATTTGCTATTGATTTCTGTGAAAAACAGACCAAACTTCAGCAAGATCCAAAATTGAAATTTTCACCCACCCCGGGGTCATCGAAAAATTCCATTTTTGCACTATTTTAGCCCGAATGATTTTTGGGCCAAATACTTACCGAGAGAGTCCCTTCTTCCCAGCGACTAATATCTGGATGATTTGCTATTGATTTCTGTGAAAAACAGACCAAACTTCAGCAAGATCCAAAATTGAAATTTTCACCCACCCCGGGGTCATCGAAAAATTCCATTTTTGCACTATTTTAGCCCGAATGATTTTTGGGCCAAATACTTACCGAGAGAGTCCCTTCTTCCCAGCGACTAATATCTGGATGATTTGCTATTGATTTCTGTGAAAAACAGACCAAACTTCAGCAAGATCCAAAATTGAAATTTTCACCCACCCCGGGGTCATCGAAAAATTCCATTTTTGCACTATTTTAGCCCGAATGATTTTTGGGCCAAATACTTACCGAGAGAGTCCCTTCTTCCCAGCGACTAATATCTGGATGATTTGCTATTGATTTCTGTGAAAAACAGACCAAACTTCAGCAAGATCCAAAATTGAAATTTTCACCCACCCCGGGGTCATCGAAAAATTCCATTTTTGCACTATTTTAGCCCAAATGATTTTTGGGCCAAATACTTACCGAGAGAGTCCCTTCTTCCCAGCGACTAATATCTGGATGATTTGCTATTGATTTCTGTGGTATTTTGCAATGCATCATGGGAAATTTAATGAACAACAGACAGGGATTATGTTGTTTTTTGTACATGGAATAATTTTTATAAGTGTTCATTCACTGGGTCTTACTGACAAAATATCAGATTTAGGGCATTGTCTAGGTAGGGAAAGCTCATGAAAATGCCACCATAAGACCGTGTGACTATCTGTTTAGGAGCTCACGGGATAATCCCGCCAAAATATCTTAGTCGTACTTGGTACATGCTTTACGACATTTTGACGGTAAAATCCCCTGCATACTCTCAGTTCTTCGAGGTAATGCTGATTGAAGCTGTCTTAGGGCTTCATGATGCCCTCCAGCACTCCACAGATGGATAAAATGGCTCAAAAAAATTGTACAATTGTACAAACTTTAGAAACAAGATGGCGTCTGAAAACCGTTGCAAGATTTATAAAAGACAGATATTCCTCATAATCATTTACCTGTTCTATGTTTGACGAGTCCTGAATATGTCCTGATGCAGAACCTTTATTCCTAAAAATAATTTACAGGAAGAAAAAGTTTAAAACATCGAATGCCTTTCATAATTCTATGAATGTAAAGCTCACCACCTTTTCAAAACCCGGCACGCGTTGATCGAGACAAAAGTCGCGACAAGTTAATGAGCAGTAATAGACAACTGTCAATCAAAGAAATCTTCAACGGGGCGTGTTCCTTTATCACAGGGAGCCCAAATCACATAGAAGTGAAAGGTAAAAATTATAGCGGGGGAAAATTGACTTAAGGAGTTACTCTTTTAGTTCTTTTATCCCCATTCCAAAACAAGGTTTTTTGCATGATTGGCTTTTTAACCAACTTTTAAAGTTGGACTTTTCACCAGACATTATCAGTCTCCTTAGGACGCTTTCCACTAGTCGGGACTGACCGGCTAGACCAGTCAATTTATATTGTAGAAGGCCTTTTTCTTGAGAGTTTTCCCTATTTTTTTTATATACATTCCATCAAAATAATGAATGCAATCGAGGTATTGCTTGATCTTGCTGAACAGTCCTAATTAATAAGGGAATTCTCTTTATGAATCGAACTGTATGGCCGGCCATTTCCGACTCATGGAAAGCGCACTTTGATTAGGTTCTCATCGGAATCCCGTACAGTTAAAGTTCAACTGATTTTAAAAGTTCTTCTTGGCAAGTCACAAACGTTACTTTCCCTATGTTGACAAATGTCATCTATTAAATGCTCGTTAATATTCATTAGATTCGAACCCTGAAAGTTATTTCCGTTAGATTGTAATTATTATTTAAAGAACTTTCTAGTTACACACAAAAAAAGATCGAAAATGAAATAAGCCTCTGAAAATTGCCACCTGTCTTTTCCCATCTCTACGTCCTCACCAGATAGATATCTCTATTGGACATGTTTGTATGGGTATTGTTCAAGAAATTGCTCCTTCCATACTGGCCTGTAGCGGGCTTTCAGAGATCGGAGGAAGGGAGGGAGGGGAGGGGATCGGATTCGTTCGTGATTAATTGGCTCCTGTGGCTCCTGTTATGTTTCTATGGGAACGATGAAGACGTTGTGCTTTTTGTTACTCGATGAAAAAGTTACTGCGACAAAAGGCTGAAATAATTGTTTTCAGTACTCAAAATTAGGAAATTGATTCTTGGTCCAAAAGAATCATAATAGGAAAAGTAGATCACAAAGAAATGATTGAATTGTGGCTATGAAATCTTTACAACCCATATTGATGTAGCAACCGTGGAGAAAAGAGTTAACATATCCAGGAAAATCAGAATTCAATGCTAAATAAGAGTAACAAACAATTGAAAACTGACATCCTGAGGTAAGCGAGTTTTATGGTCATTAATACGAAGGCGAGAAACGTATAGCAAATTTCATTTTGTTCAACATTATTCTTCACTCAGTGCTAACGATAACAGTAACACTGGGCAATGGAGTGATTATAATTGCCATCTTGAAATCACAGAACCTACAAACGCCATCCTACTTACTGATAACTAGTTTAGCCTTCACAGATCTTTTGGTTGGTTTGTTCGTTCATCCTCTGGATATTACGATTAGTGTGTTTCACTTGCAGAGCAACTTCCAAGGTGTATGTGATGCCATGAGAGTGTTCATTTTCATTATCACTTTCCTTTGAACACTTTCATTTCCCTGGTGACAAGTATCAGTATAGACAGATACTTGGCGCTTACTCTAAGACATCGATACACCATTATTGTCAACAAGAAACGAGTTCGCATCGTGATCAGGGGCGGATCCAGGAATTTTCAAAAGGGGGGGCCGGACAGGATCAAATTAGGGGCGTAGCGTGGCCATTTTGATAAGACACCTAAAAAATCGCCGAAGCAAAAAAAAAAAAAAACAACGTGGCGCACTACAATGTTGACACTGTTCCATAAATTATTACCAAGTTGTAACACATTAATTTTAAAAGGGGGGGCCGGATAGGATCAAATTAAAAAATAAAATAAACTTCCTTAATGCATGAGGCAGTAGAAAAGCAAAAAAAAAAAAAAAAACCGGCAGCTAAAGAGGGGGCCGCGGCCCCCCCGGCCCCCCCCTAAATCCGCCCCTGGTGATTGTTGCTTTATGTATCTTTTTGTTGCTCTTGTCATTCTTCACTCGATTGGAACATCTTATACGACATTTTGTACCCAATCTGGTTCTTGTCAACGTTTTTCCTCTTGTCAACGACCTGTGTTTTTTACATCAAGTCTTTCAAAGCTCTTCATCTTTACACAGTCCAAGTACACGCCCACTAGTCACGTCCAAAAAAAACACCGTTAACGTCTTACACAGACAAAACCTCTCAATCGTATACAATGTTGCTTAAGAACATTTCCTAATGTTTGTTTTTTTTGGAAAAAATATTAATTTTAAGCGAAATTTTTGGGTAAAAGCAGAACATTCCCGCATTCCTTCCATTATTACTCACCTTCAAAACTGTCAAACTAGGTTTGGCGCGAAAAAATGGACGCGCGTAGGTTTTTCGTAACGTATTCGGAATTCGTTCATGAAACGATTGTTCTTTTGCAAGGGAAGGGAGGGAAGGAAATTTGTGTATCAAAAAAGGGTTGTTGAGAAGTTGTTAAGTGCAATGAGAATCATTTAGACTGACACAACTATAGTTATGCATCTAATGCAATCACGTGACTATTTGCCGTTTCTTAAGCGTATTTGATAAATCGTGGGGGAGGGGTGGTGCAGATATTGTCAACGACCCCGTAAAAACGGTTGTCGACGTTACCTATGTAAATCAACAAACGATGTAGCATCCCATGGTGTCAGTTACATGTAACATCCGGTCACCTGATCATAACAATTGGTTTAAAGAGGGGGGTGGCTTTTGTCATTTCTGTATTCATATTTTGATATCACTTG
This sequence comes from Anthopleura sola, assembly GCA_023349425.1. NCBI lineage: Eukaryota > Metazoa > Cnidaria > Anthozoa > Actiniaria > Actiniidae > Anthopleura > Anthopleura sola. Next base: position 12,627,192 of record JALHLI010000001.1, read on the forward strand.
ATATCATTATAAATGTATACATATGACTAGTGTTTTCCGAATATGAGCTTACTAAAAATAGCCCAACCGGGAATTCACATGGTGCGCGCGGTATCATTTAAGAATTTTTCTTTCTCTTATTTATGCTTTCTTGGAAATACTTACATTCACGTGGACGTCTCGGACGTTTCTCGCAGTAACAGAGGACTAGGAGTGAAAAACCATATATTTTTATTTTTATCCCTTAAGTAAAGGCAAATAAATAGTAAAACCAATGAAAACGGTGACAAAACACCTACTGAAACTACACAATTTAACTGAAACCACTAGAAAACAAGCACGACTGAGAAAATTCGTAATGTCTCACTATCGCTGAGTTTCAGTCATCTGATAATAGTCTTTGAATCTCATTATCTGTTCCAAATGGTGGCCGAATACTTTCCACCATTTGCTGCCAGCCAGAAAGAATTTCTTGTTTGAAAACTTGCGATTCAGCTGATGAACATTCCGCACGAGACAGGAAATGATGTCAAGTGAAACCAGACAATGAAAAAATAGAAATACCACTTTCAGAATATCAGGTCTCACGTACAAACTAGTTCTTTTGCCCCTTCAAATGAACACATTTAGTATTAAACATGCATGAGTAAAATGAACAATACATTTTATTTCCATGGCTTTGTCCTTTCTTGCTACCGTTGCTATGTACCACAAGCACCAGATTCTATGGATGGAACATTCTACAATAGACCTCTTTATCTTGGATGCAATATCTACCTATTTCAGACCACGTATTTTTTCATAGGAATTTTTGTGTCCATATTCAAGTGTCTTCTCATTTGCAATCTCCAAACAAAGAAATGATACTCTAGGGAATGACACGTGGTCTGAAATGGGAAAACATTACGTCCAAGGGAGTTTATGTATTCATTTCATTTACAGACAATATTCCTATATAGTTGTTGTAATTGCTCAGATTAAAACATGTTAACTGTAACGATGCATTAGTTACAAATAAAAACAAAAAACTTTTTTGAAGAAAGCAATCAGTTGTCACCACTTTTGAGTTGTCAACACTTTTTCAAAATCTCTGATTGCAGGAATATAATGGTCAGGTGGTGTTTCTTGTTGTTCACATACTGAAAGTAAGCCATGGTAAGCCGTCCTTTGTCCTTCTCCCCAAACAAACAAATGTATTCCCTAACAAGATGATGTACACACTTATATGCTGTTGTGTTAGGCCGTTGTAGGGGCACCGAGGGAATAGTAGGTGGGTATCCATGCATCCATGCATGCATGCATGCATGCATCCATCCATGCATCCATGCATCCATCCATCCATCCATCCTTCCATCCATACTTCTATCCATCCATCCATCCATGCATCCATGCATCCATCCATCCTTCCATCCATACTTCTATCCATCCATCCATCCATCCATCCATCCATCCGTCCGTCCCTCCATACGACCATCTATCAGTCACAGTTGCGGACGGACACGAGAGATAAACGAACGACAAATCTTTCTCTCGTGTGTGGGAAAGGTGGTTGTAAATTAAGTAGTATGGTTGCTGGCATGAAACTGAAACTATCTGGACAGTGTACGTTTACTTCCAATATTAGTGGTTCTCATGTCCTGATGGTTAGTTCAGTCATAGACAATTACTAAAAACACTATGTGTCCAAGGAACCAATTAAGAACCCAACAAAAAGCAGCAAATGTTGACAATATTTCAATGAACAAGATTCCTCAACATATCTCGACAAGCTTTACGAATGTCTACAAACCTCACCAAATAAATAACAGGGTTTATACTAGAATTAAGATTCTTCAAGCAAACAGTCATAGTGAGTACAGACGACTTCACGCTGGAGAAGCTGACAAAACTCATTACTATGAATGGACAGATGGCTGGTAGGAAACACAGAAGAAGACATGTTAGTACCACAAGCATCGTCTTCAAAGTTTTCTTGTATCTGACAACATCAAAGTTACCAGCCAACGGGTTTGGTTGTTGGGCGTGAACTTGGACTGTGTAAAGATGAAGAGCTCGGAAAGACTTGATGTAGCAAAAACAGATTATCGCTAGGAGAAACAAGGCAGCGACAGATCCAAACATGAAAACAGGTAAAAATAGGTGATCCCAAGTTGTTAATAGCGAAAGGAAAGATGACGAAGTCCACGCCACACCGATCAAGTAACGAACTCTTTTCTTGGTGACAATAATGGTGTATCGATGTCTTCGAGTAAGCGCCAAGTATCTGTCTATACTGATACATGTTACCATGGCAAATGAAAGTCCAGTCAGAAAAAAGACAATAAATACAATACCGTTTCCTAAGGCACAAATACGAGCAAAGTTATTCTGTAACATGAAAGAATGCCACATTATGAAAAGAGGATGAAACACCAAACCCACCAGAAGATCTGTGAAGGCTAAACTTGTTATCAGTAAGTAGGATGGCGTTTGTAGGTTCTGTGATCTCAAGATGGCAACGATAATCATTCCATTGCCCAGGGTTGCTGTTATCGCTAGAATGACGTTGATCACAATCATCAAAATGGATAGATTGTCATTGCTTTGGTTATCAATTAATTGGATTGTCAGGAAACTGCTCACTGAGTGAGGACACTCTTCAATGTCTTCCATGCTTGTGCGCGAAGCAGTAAAAAGTCGTCGAACAGTTCTGCAAAACACAACCGGTGCCTCGTGTTCAGGTGAGACTGCGGTTGCTAGGATACTATGTAAACATCATTACTTTAATCACATCGGGTTTGGTTTATAACAATATCTAATTTCATTTTATTTGTAGTTTCTTCATCAAAAAACAGCAGGATTTTCGGGGAATTGTTTTTTTCAGAACTTCACCTACCAGCAGATATTGTTTCTAAATGTTGTAGGATTTTATTAAATGGCTCCCTGATGGGAAAACAAACATCTTAACCTGGCAATTCCTAGTCAAAGAAAAACTAATTAAAATGAAGAAAAAAATAGAATTTGTTGAACTAGGACGAAAAAATTCAAATTAGATATGATTCTAAAAAATTGGTTAAAGAAATTATATCTACTTAGTATCCTATCAACCACTGCTTTCGCCTTGAGAGAGGATAAAAGACAGAATGAGCACACTGAGTGAAGGCTTATGGTCCTCTTGCTCCACGGACAGTGAGAACTTGACACTCAGTGTTGGAGACTGACAGAAAAATGTATACAAAGTTTTATGAACATTCAGGTCATCGAGAGAAATTAAAGACAAAAAGGTACTCATCGAGTAAAGGAGTTTTAACATCAAAGGTCTTTTGTTTCAATTGTTCAACTCAGGAATCGTCTTCAAAGAAACATTACGGGATTGAACTGAAGATCACTTGCACCTGTTTTATCATAAGTAGATTCTGAGAAATCTCCACATTCAGTCTTGCTTGTTAGGTTCAAGGTCAAACATGAACGGGTCGTTTGGAAACTACCCAAAAATGAAACAGTTGATGCCCCAAATACATAATGCATATAAAAGTGAGCTAATAGAGAAGGGCTTTATCATTATTCTGAACGCTATTTTAGCAGTCACTGTATCACTCGGGAATGGAATGATTATCGTTGCCATCTTGAGATTACAGAACCTACAAACACCATCCTACTTACTGATAACAAGTTTAGCCTTCACAGATCTTCTGGTTGGTTTGGTGTTTCATCCTCTACAAATCGCAACAAGTAATTTCTACTTGCAAGACAATACCTCAGGATTATGCAAAGGATCTACTTAATTCATATTCTCTGCAGTTTGCCTTGGTTCTCTCTCACTCCTCATGGTAACATGTATCAGTATAGACAGATACTTGGCGCTTACTCTAGGACATCGATACACCATTATCGTCACCAAGAAACGAGTTCGCTTCTTGATTGTTTTTGTATGGATTTTCGCATTCCTGGGAGCGATTTTAAATATCTTTGAAAAGTTCCGCGAAATGTTATTCCCTACAGTATTCTTTTGTTACTTGGAACTCATGTCAATAACCTGTGTTTTCTACATCAAGTCTTTCCGAGTTCGATCGCGAAAATGATGACTTTTAATGAAACGCTATTTGAGCAGCTTCTGAAAAGCGTGAAAAACTAGTTTCTGTACAAAATGTTTACTAAGTCGAGTCTAATTCCAGGCAATCATCTGTTCTACTATTTCCATGGATTTTATATCTTCATGTAAAAAACATAAGAACCTTTGGAAACAAGCTGTTCTCAAGCCCCTTACACACGATTTCACTGTAAGTAAATATGTTTGATTCGGCGCATTTCATGATTCATAATTCAGGACTTTCACACAACGTTTTGACAACTCAAGATTATTATTATTATTATTATTATTATTATTATTATTATTATTATTATTATTAATATTGTTGTCGTTGTTTTTGTTATTATTAATATGATTACAAATAACATTATTGTTATTGTTGTTATTATTATTATAATTATTGTTGTTATTGTTATAATTACTATATTATTATTATTATTATTATTATTGTTATTATTACTATTATTATTATTACTACTATTATTATCATTATTACTATTATTATTATTGTTATTATTATTATTATTATTATTAACTGGAAATGTTCGAATTTTCGAAAAAATAATCTCAAAATATCAATAGCTAAAAGGAAGATCTACCGTTACTTATAAATACAAACTGATAACTTTTTCTGGTTTAGGAGATATTTAGCAAAATCTAGTTTCCATGGTCGATCAAAGGTGTCGCCGTCAACTGATAATCGAACTGTGCAATAATGTCTTGCTTCCTGCTTGCGTCAGAGGAAATATTACTGCTGTTTCTATATAAGTATTTATTTAAGATCATCCAAGTCCTATTTCAAACGCTATATAGTATGATATAATATTATAATACGCCTTGAAGCAGTTTCGTAAGATGTTGATACTTTTCTACAAGGACCTACTTGAAAGCTATCTATATGTTTTAACTTCAAAAACCATTAAAAATAATGAGGCGCTAAATGACAAATCGGAGAGAGTATTGTTAGATCAACATGTGCAAATTGAGTTACAATCTAATCCGTTTACACAAAGCGTCGGAGGGAATCGACTGATTTTTCTTAACTAGCTTATATAGTCCAATTCTAAATGAATAACAACTTAGTGAAATAAAATCGAACTTTACTTCAAAATCTTCAATTATTATACTTTCAAAATACTTCATTGCAAATCCTTTGAAAATCAAGGGTGTGACATATACTGATTTAAACAGCTGTTTCAAAAACATGACCTACTTGTGTCCCATGACACCTTACAGTGCTAATTTAGGCACTGCTCCCACAGAATATTGTCGGAATACTTCCAGTCTACTGTAATATCAATTGCAGCACTGAATATTAAAGTTTATTAAAGAACAGCATTTCATCAAGGCGAATCCATCACATTCAGTTGTTTGCAATCTCACCAAAATGTCTTTCAACACTGAAATATTCAGTAAATGAACTAAAGAAATGTTGTTTAGCTTCCAATAACAGTTGCTTGATTGAAAACGAAACGTTTGCATGGTCGAAGATAGAGAGGCTGAACTGGGATAAATATGGGATTATTATGCTTATTTCTGAAAACCCAACGATGTGAATCTATCTCAATTAACAATACCCCTCCACATTTCTCGACACGCGTTACGAATATCTGCAAAGCGTGACCAATAAATGACTGGGTTTATACTGGAATTCAAAGCCATAAGAGTAATCGACGTAAAATAAGGAACAAACTCTCCCTTTAGTTTATCTAACGTTTTCTCCAAAGAAAAAACGCAAACTGAAGTTACGTTGCAGAGAAGAAGACATACTAGAACCACAAGCATCGTCTTTAACGTTTTCTTGTATCTGACTACATCAAAGTTACCAGCCAACGGGTTTGGTTGTTGGGCGTGAACTTGGACTGTGTAAAGATGAAGAGCTCGGAAAGACATGATGTAGAAAACACAGATAATTAACAGTAGGACCAAGTAACAAACGAGCAGCATACGGGAGAAAATATCGTAGTAATTTTCAAAGATAATTGAAAATGTTCCCAAGAAAGCCAAAACCCAAATAAATACCATCAAGAAGCGAACTCGTTTCTTGGTGGCAATAATGGTGTATCGATGTCTTAGAGTAAGCGCCAAGTATCTGTCTATACTGATACATAGCACAGTCACGACCGAAAGAGAACCAAGATAATATACAAAGAATCCATATAAAGTAGTAATTGCACATAATCCTGAGATATTGCTTTGCAAGAAGAAAGTACCGAGTACGATTTGTAGAGGATGAAGTACTAAACCAACCAGAAGATCTGTGAAGGCTAAACTTGTTATCAGTAAGTAGGATGGCGTTTGTAGGTTCTGTGATCTCAAGATGGCAACGATGATCATTCCATTGCCTAGTGTTGCAGTGAATGCTAAAATAACATTCAGAAAGATATTAATAATGCTACCGATATCTACCACCTCGGACTTATTATTGATAACGTTTTTGATGAATAACGGGGCAAGTTTTGTGCATTTTCCAAACAATCCATTCATGTTTGGCCTTGAATCATGGGCAAGCAAGATTGAACGTGAAGATTTCCCAAAATCTACTTGCGAGAAAACCTCTGCAGGTGCTCGTCAGTTCAACCACTGAAAATGAACCAAAATATAACTGAATAAGGCCTTGACTCTGGCGTGATAAGTATGTATACCGCTCAATGTAGTTTTGTCATGGTAAACTGAACGCTTCAAGAAATGGTTGTTAAAGCTTGTAAAATTTTCTTCAAGTGTCACTATGCCGGAGGGTAATCCTTTTGTTCTTCGTCTCTCGGCTCTATGAGTTGTACTTTTAATTAAACAGTTCATGGGTTTCTTACCTTGCAATATCAATCATCGACAACATTAATCGATGGTTCGAGGCTGTTCCAACGGCTGTCAAAGATAAGTTGACAAGATCAAAAACATTAACACTATTATTTCGTTCCATGTCTTTTCTATAAACACAAAGGCATGATACGCCGTCTGTCGTCAATAAGTGTCAATTCAAAACCACAGGAAGTCTTCTCGATGATTTAATAGCTTTTTAACACTTAATAACAGATTTACTTCCCCCAAGTGTACAAAGTTTGCTCTCGAAACCTTGTCATAAACTAACAGATCTGATGAATGTCGCAGCATCACGTAGTTAACGACCGAAACATCAAAATGAATTAAATAAACAATGGCAACACTTTCCGTTATAAATTATTATCATACCTGATTAGCAAATATTGAAATACTCGATGATGTTATTAAAAACTGTTTTCCAGTGCAAACAGTGAGTCGGAGTTGATCAAAGGCTTCAATAAACCCATTGGAAAGCTTCAGGAATATAAACATCAAAATACATTGTTCTTTTATTTTTTTTCGAAAAAGGGTACAAACCCATTTCAAATGAATGAGAGCAGTTACTTTGTTTCCTATTTTGTTGGGATATGGCTACGATTCTATAAAACTCAATAAAACATAAGTTTTTTAAAAGTTTTTTTATGAGACACACCGATATGCTGTCAACTGATCGTTAACGGCTCAAGTGTATTACGAACAGCGGTAAGTGACGGGCTCACGGCTCACCAGCTGATATGAAATAATCACATAGAAATGACATCGCTGCAAAACTGAGGTGTCATGAAGGTTGTGAAAATTGACTTATAAAACTGTATATTTGAGGTGAATTTAGATTTCCAAGAGAGGTTTTTCATATTTTGTGTACATTTACTATGATATTCTTCATTGAGTGGAAAAATAGAATAAAGAAATAACAGTTTCCCAAGTCGCCGGGCTACTAACTAACTAACTCAGCTTCTACCACTCTACTAGGTGTGGAGGTGGACACTACCATGTGTCTGAAGAATGATGTTCACAACACTGCAAAATGTTGCTTCTTTAAACTACAGAACATGTATAAAATCAGGAAGTGCATAACCGAGGATATCTTAGAGTAAGTGCCAAGTGTCTTTCTATACTGATACATGTCACCACTGTAAAGAGAAATGGTACTGAGGTACACCAAGAACAAAATGTATGATGTATCCACTCTACAGAGTTTGCAAGACGAAAGTACCACCTACGATCTGTATCTGATGAAACACCAAACCAACCAGAAGATCTGTGAAGGTTCTGTGATCTTAAGATGGCAACGATAATCATTCCATGGCCCATCGTTGAGATGACTGCTTAAATAGCATTCAGGAAAGTGTTAATACAGGGGCGGATCCAGGGGGTGGATTGGGTGTCAGAGATATCGAGTTATTTTTACAAATAATAAATGTATATATATATAATTTTCTCGATGAAAACCTGGACATTTCTTGAGTAAAACTCAACCAATCCATTGATGTTTAGTCTCGTATCAACCAACACTGGACGTGTTTAGAATCATGTACCCGCGATAACAGGTCTCGATCCGTTAAAGAATATCGTGCAACGTCAGATAAATAAAGAATGATCTGCTACTGAACATGAATAAACAGCATGTGTCATTACTAGTCCTTTTAGATCTAAGTGCAGCATTTGATACTGTGGACCACGCTATCATGCTTCAGAGACTGTCATCAAAACTTGGGATGTGTAGTACTGCGCTCAGATGGTTCCATTCTTACTTATCCGGAAGGTCTCAGCGCGTCTCCGTCAATGGTTCTCTTTCAGATAGGTCCGACCTTGACTGCGGAGTTCCCCAGAGTTCTTGCTTAGGCCCACTATTGTTCACAATATACGCTGGCAAAGTATTTGGCATCATAGAAGGGCATTTACCAAACGTTCATTGTTATGCAGATGACACACAGCTGTATGTGTTATTCAGTCCAAGAGAAGAGGATGGGCAATCTGATGCTGTTAACGCTATGGAACGTTGTGTCGCGGACATAAGGAAATGGATGTCAGAAGATAAACTTCTCATGAATGATGAAAAAACTGAATTTCTTCTTATTGGGACAAAGCAACAGCTTTCTAAGATTAACATTAATAATATAAGAATCGGCGATAGAGACATTCATTCTGAATCGCCTGTAAAAAATCTAGGGATGTGGTTTGATAGCACATCATTTATGAATACTCATATTACTAAAACTAGTTCTGCAGCTTTTTACTTTTTATACAATATAAAACGCATTAGGAAATATCTTTCAAGGAAAAATACTGAGACTCTCATTCATGCATTTGTTTCCTGCCGCTTAGATTATTGCAACAGTCTCTTATATGGACTGCCTGCTTGTCAATCGGCTAAGCTGCAAAGAGTTCAGAATGCCGCGGCACGTTTAGTTTTTAACGAATCTAAGTTTTGCCATATTACTCCATTATTGTGTACATTACATTGGCTTCCCATAAAGTTTCGCATTCAATTTAAGATTCTTTTAATTACATATAAAGCTATTCATGGCCAGGCGCCAATTTACATTCAGAACATGCTTTCAATTAAACATTGTTCCAGTTATAGTTTAAGATCTAACGACAATATGTTACTTAGTACACCTAAATTTAGATCATATTCAACATTAGGTGATAGATCATTTACATGTGCTGCCCCTATGCTATGGAACACTTTACCAAAATCAATACGTTACAGCGCTTCCACCGATATTTCTAAGAGGTCTCTCAAGACATTTTTATTTCATAAAACCTTTTTGTAAGGGTGATTTATTTTTATTTTACTTTATTTATTTATTTATTTATTTATTTATTTTTGAAATATTTGTGCATTTTCATTTTTATTTTTTTTATTTACTTATTTATTTTTGTTTTCATTTTAACATTTTTAGACATATTTATTTTGTGTATACCGCGCTATGTTCATGACTGCGCGCGCTGTCGCCGCTTCGGGTCGCATTCCACATTTGGAGAATTGCCGGGTCTGCGGTGCGATTTGGGATGGTGCCGGCGCGTGGTCGTGAGCCTGGTGGTAGTATAATAAATTTCATAGATAATCATCTTTTACATTTATATTGTATTATATCTTATATACTGATTTTATATTGTAATAAAATTATTATTATTATTATTAATATTATTATTATTATTATTATTATTATTATTATTATCAGATACGGCAAAAAAATATCGAGCGAACATATCAATTCGATTTCAAGATTTTACTTCTTTTGAACCAAATGGAATATTCAACTTTTCAAGGAAGTCTAATGCCTCTCAAACTGCTGGAATTCGCAAGATGAGATGAGAACCACTTACAATGCTGATAAATGCTACATAGCCGACACACCTCTAGAATAAATATCAAAAAACTCATCATATATTTGGAAACAAATACCCCGTTCACACTATAGCTTAAACATGTTTTAAAGTAGTTTAACTAAACATGTTTCGAAAATTATTTACAAACATTGTTCACTCTTTGATGAAATAATACATATAAACTATCCTTCATATTGTACTGAACAGATTAGAGATAAAATAATTACATTGAAGCTTTCTAGTCTCTAAACATTTTGTTTAATATCAACTCAGTTTAACTAAACAGGTTTTGGTGTGAATGGGGTAAAAGTCTTTTGATTACTGAATGACATTTCGCTTCAAGAAATGTTGCTTTATATTTTAATATTTGATTTTAGAGAAAAGAAAAAGAGAACTAATCCATGCTATGTTTTTCATCGTATACAGTTTCTCAGAGTTTCAGTACATGAACTTCGAATATCTGCAAATCTCACCCAATAAATAACTGGATTAATGCTAGAGTTAAGACCAATGGAGGTAAAAGATGCGAAGTATAGAAAAATCGTTTCCTCTGAGGGTCCTAGAACAGCCCTTGAAATAAGTGCGAACACTAAAGGTACATAGCACACAAGAAGACATACTAGTACCACAAGCATCGTCTTTAAAGTTTTCTTGTATCTGACAACATCAAAGTTACCAGCCAATGGGTTTGGTTGTTGGGCGTGAACTTGGACTGTGTAAAGATGAAGAGCTCGGAAAGACTTGATGTAGAAAATACAAGTCGTTGACAGTAGAATCAAGGTGAGGCAAGAACAGATGAGCAACACATTGTCATAGAATTGAAAAATCATCAACAAAGATCCTAAAAAGAGAGCAAAAATCCAGACGAAGACAATCAAGAAGCGAACTCGTTTCTTGGTGACAATAATGGTGTATCGATGTCTTAGAGTAAGCGCCAAGTATCTGTCTATACTAATACATGTCACCATTGCAATTGAAATCCCAGTACAATACGCGGAAAAAAATATAAATGCTCTGGCTATTGTGCACAACTGGATGAGATTCTTTTGCAAGTAGAAAGTACTAACTACGATCTGAAGAGGATGAAACACCAAACCAACCAGAAGATCTGTGAAGGCTAAACTAGTTATCAGTAAGTAGGATGGCGTTTGTAGGTTCTGTGATCTCAAGATGGCAACGATAATCATTCCATTTCCCAGTGTTGCAACGAACGATAGAAGCACATTTAGAAAGATGTTGGTCTTGGCGCCTGACTGAAACAAGTCAAGGTCACTTACTTTGTCGTAGATTAACTCTGCTTCAGGTGGGCAGTTTTTCGTCGATAAGTTCATTCCTAAGCCTTGCCCGTAAGAGATGAGAAGCTACACGTCAGTTAAGGGTTCTTCAGAGAAAATAGAGTTATCACTTGATTTATCCTGAGGCTGGTTCATTCATGCATTATGTGATGATAAAGATCTTTTGCACTGTCATGAAGTTATACATAACAAGATTGATGTCAGCAGTGTACAAAGAATTGATTATAGCGAGCTGTTGCTCATCATCCTTAAACTTTTTACTAATAGCTTTCTCGATGAATAACTGCAATTCTGGAACACTTCTCAAACTACCCGTTCATGTTTGGTCTCCAACCTAAGTCCAGCAAGACTGAACGTGGAGATTTCAGTACCAGTGCCGAATCTTCTTGCGATAATGTACGCAGGTGTTGTTCCGTGGGCAATTCACTCAAAGTTTATCCTTGACTTTTATCCTGCTTACAGATGGGAAGATTAGAAATCAGAAATAGCTGTTCAAATTTGTACAATCCCTAGGCCGGATTTTCAGGACTTTATGAGACCATTTCAGTTGCAATTTTAACGAGATGAGGAACTGTTATATTACTCTTTCGCCAGATGTTCTGTCTTATATCCTCGCTCATGATTATAACTTTCTTTAAAAGGCGTCTCTTTCTATAATAACGACAATTTTCTTTACGAATCCTGAACTAATCGAAACCTGAGCTTTCTCATTATAATTTTATTTGTTTAAAAAGAAAAACCAATATATTGGCCTTGGTCATTTAGTCTTTTAGTTTTATTTCGCCAACTAATTAAATAACCAATGTTGGGATGTCAAGGTGAGCAGTACAGTAAATGGTAGGCATTACGTGAGATTACATTTGGATATTTCTTTGTTGGAAAGAAAAAGGTTACGTGATGAAGCTGAGTATTAAAGCATCTTACAAAGAGGAATGCTAAAATTTCTCACATCTTTTCAGGATGATTGTTTTGTAGATGATTGGTCATGAACCAGTCACATCAATGAGAGAAGCTGGTGGCTTCCCTGAAGCGCTTGTTCCATTCATTCTTTTAGCTTTGTTTAGCTTTTTTTCACCAACATTAATTAAGTGAAAAGAGACAGGTTTTCGAGATGATTGGTTTGCAACAAGTTACATTAACGAGAAAAGGTGACTCACAGAAAATGGACTACTTCGACAATACGGAGGTCATCTTGGTAGGGTGCAAATATACAACGCTTTGTTACAGAAATGACGCCATTAACATTAACAGTTCACCACAACACAATTTCACAAGCGATAAATCAAGAAGATGGACAAGAAAGAAAGACAAATGAAACTAAACTCTATATATTATCCACCATCTTTGTTTTGTTTTGCCCCCCGAACGTCCCATAATGCCTTGGATTCAAGATGTGAAACTGATACTATGTAGAAAAATGAAGTGCTTGTCACTTAATCAACATGATAGAGGCAGGAAAATGCCAGGATATTGTTCTTCATGCAACTTCCCTGATCAGATCCTACGTATACCGCCGGCAATCATTAGTACACCAACCTTTTCCTTAATTCACAGTGAAGATGGCCGCCGTATCATCAAACTAGTACATTTTTTGAAATAAATGGAAACCCTAAAACGCCTGGTTCATTCATTCTTTTCTAGTCATTCTAATGTCACTTAAAAGTAGCCGGCAACTGACGGGGTTTCTAGATCAAAGAGAAAAGTCGATGACTTGCAGAACTCTTTTGAAATAAAAACCAATACATCGGCTTTAATCATTCAGTCTTTTAGTTTTATTGGGCCAACTAATTAGAAGAATAAGTGTTGTGTTACCTAGGTAACCACTAATGCTTACATGGTAAGTAAGGATTAAGCAAGACGATTTTGAACATTCGAGAAAAAGGTAATGAAAACATCATTTAGTGCCAAGAGACTGCTTTTTAAATGATTTATTATGGTTAGGCTATGTCCATGCACCTGTATTACGTTACCGATAAACTATGACTAGAAGAACAAACAGGTTTTACAATGATTTATTATGGTTAGGCTATGTCCATGCACCTGTCTTACGTTACCGATAAACTATGACTAGAAGAACGAACAGGTTTTACAATGATTTATTATGGTTAGGCTATGTCCATGCACCTGTATTACGTTACCGATAAACTATGACTAGAAGAACGAACAGGTTTTACAATGATTTATTATGGTTAGGCTATGTCCATGGACCTGTATTACGTTACCGATAAACTATGACTAGAAGAACGAACAGGTTTTACAATGATTTATTATGGTTAGGCTATGTCCATGGACCTGTATTACGTTACCGATAAACTATGACTAGAAGAACGAACAGGTTTTACAATGATTTATTATGGTTAGGCTATGTCCATGCACCTGTATTACGTTACCGATAAACTATGACTAGAAGAATGAACAGGTTTTACAATGATTTATTATGGTTAGGCTATGTCCATGGACCTGTATTACGTTACCGATAAACTATGACTAGAAGAACGAACAGGTTTTACAATGATTTATTATGGTTAGGCTATGTCCATGGACCTGTATTACGTTACCGATAAACTATGACTAGAAGAACGAACAGGTTTTACAATGATTTATTATGGTTAGGCTATGTCCATGCACCTGTATTACGTTACTGATAAACTATGACTAGAAGAACGAACAGGATTTACAATGATTTATTATGGTTAGGCTATGTCCATGGACCTGTATTACGTTACCGATAAACTATGACTAGAAGAACGAACAGGTTTTACAATGATTTATTATGGTTAGGCTATGTCCATGCACCTGTCTTACGTTACCGATAAACTATGACTAGAAGAACGAACAGGTTTTACAATGATTTATTATGGTTAGGCTATGTCCATGCACCTGTATTACGTTACCGATAAACTATGACTATAAAAAAGAGCAGCATAATGATAGAGTTCTCTTGGAATACAAATCCTCTTTTATAAATAGGTTTTTCTTCTTGTTTTACCAGCTTACATTAGCAGATTTTCAAGATGAATAGTTGTAAATATTTCCTTGTTTGATAACATGTATTACGCAAAATTATTATAATTCTTTCTTCTTTTCTTTCTTTCCTTATTGTTTTGGTTATGTTAAACACCTTTCAAACACAAGTCATGTTGGATGAGAATTTCCCATTATTCTTTTCATTCTTTTGTTTCCATATTTTTCTTTCCTTCTTCTCTCACCATGTTGAACATCTTCCGAAAGCTGGTCATCTTGGTTGAGGTTAAGTCCTTCAGCAAGATTAAGACCACTGACAATGCTGATAAACGCTACATAGCCGACACACCTCTAGAATAAATATCAATAAACTCATCATATATTTGCAACCAAAGTCGTTTGATTACTGAATGACATTTCGCTTAAAAAAATGTTGCTTTATATTTTAATATTTGATTTTATAGAAAAGAAAAGGAAAACTAATCTATGCTCTGTTTTTCATCGTATACAGTTTCTCATAGTTTCAGAGCATGAACTTCGAATATCTGCAAATCTCACCCAATAAATAAGTCAAGGTCACTTACTCTGTTGTATAATAACTCTGCCACAAGTGGGCAGTTTTTCGTCGATAAGTTCATTCCTAAGCCTTGTCCGTGAGGGATGACAAGCTACACGTCAGTTAAGGGTTCTTCAGAGAATACAGAGTCATCACTGGACTTATACTAAGGTTGGTTCATTAATGCACTTGCTGATGATAAAGATCTCTTGCCCTGTCATGAAGTTATAGATAACAAGATGGATGTCGACAGTGTACAAAGAATTGATTATAGCGAGCTGTTGCTTATTTCCGGGGGGCACTAATATCCAAGATGAACGGACATGTGAGACCTTAAAATCATCATCCTCACACTTAATACGATAAACTTTCTTTTAGTTCAGTTAGAACTGCGCGTTATTTTCGTTCAAGATTTTTCTCGCTTCTTTGCTCAAGATCTAGAACGCAATTTTCTATCAATCGTTGTTGCTCAAGAGCTCAAAATAATAAGAATCATCCCCGAAGCACAGCGAGCCTCCCTCTAACAGGAACTGGAACTAAATTCTCATTCGCATTAAGAATTAATTGATTTTTTAAAAATCAAGAGTAATGTGTTAATTAAAATGAGCCCGTGGTGACTTTGTAAACAAGAATATAATGCACCAACATGAATCCAAACAGTTAATAATGATAAAAAAGTTCATATAAAATTTAATTTAGTAAATTTCATTCACTTAAAAGTTATTGACATCCACCAGGTGAGTATGAGAAGTTATTGTGAAAATAAGTGCGGTGAAAGCTTGACAGAGAATGTTAAAAATGAAATTGTTTTCAAAGCATTTGTCTGTAGTCAATGTGGGTCGACATCAGAGAGATGCTCAGTTTGCTGCCTTGGATAATAAAAAATGCTTGGGAAACTGAGAACATCTATTATATTTTAATGAACAAGATTAGTCAACATAACATCTGTCGAAACGCGTTACGGATATCCCTAAACCTTACCAAATATATGATCGGATTTATACTGGAATTATAACACATCAGAGTAAGCGATATAAAGAAAGCGATAATCGATTACTTGGGTACCTAGAAAATTTGTTATGTGTTATACATACACAATAACATTGGAGCACCTGTCTATTGACAATCATGCTCTTTCTCTGGCTCTCTCTCCAACAAAATATAGCCAGTCGATGGACGCTTTTAAGAATATCTTTCTCGTCGAATACACAGGTCTAGTTATACACGTTGCATTATTTAATTTAGTTTGATAAAGACGATTACAAAATGAAAGAAATTATTTAGTTATGAAATTAGAATAACATCTAAGTCTTTTATACTGATCAAATCCATGTTTCAAGACGCTTTCCAGTTTTTTCCGCCCAATTCCTGGAAGCGTGACACGATTTCCCGGCTGCATCTTTCTTCAGCTGAGCGGTGAACCCGGCGCGCAAAGAATGAGTGGACACAATTGCCGGCCCTGACGCAACTACTAATCAATGCTTTCAAAAATATTCATTAAGGTAATTCTATGGTAAAAACTGTTAAAAAAGTGTTTTTGCCCAGCTAATAGTAAAAGTTTTTATCTTTCAAAACAAAAGCAGCTGTCCAACCGCGCGAAAATCGGGTTATACGACGGCTGGCGGCAAAACAGCCAAACGTGTCGTGATTGGCTGAAACAAAATTCACCGCTCAGCTGGTTACGACTACAGCTGAAGAAACCGTTCGAAAAAAAGATCTTGACTAAGCAACTGTTTGGAGATTTTAGGTAAGACACAAAGCATAGGCTCTAGACATAAACAAACGAGGTGTACGCGCAGTGTGAGACTGGTGATTATGGATTCTCTGTGCAGAGCATGGCCAAAAGTTCCAAGAAAGACTTGTTCAGTGAATGGACCTTCGACAAAAGATTCAAGGAAGACGGGCTTGTACTTGATTCTGTTATTGCTCTTCCCTTGGCTGGAAAATTCTCTGTCGCTTGTGTCCCAGATGGTAAGAGAATGAAACATTTATGCTTGGGCAAAATGTTTTCCCACACGTTTCATTCCCTTGAGCATGTGTTCTTTTTTAATGAAATTGACATTGAAACCTTCGTTTGTGACAAGCGAAGCATATTCGGAAGTAGGCTATTATTGAGGCATTTTTGGATTTTGAGAGGGGTTTACAGCAAGAAAGGAGTTCTACAACAAATCATTACGACTGGGTATCCTGCTCGACGAATGGAAACTCGCAAACATTGACCCTGTTTTTAAAAAAGACAATAAAGAATATGTTGAGAACTATAGACCGATATCCCTATTATCTATTGTGTCTAAAGTAATGGTTTCATGGCGAGACGATCATTTGTTACTCAACTCCTGGAAGTCCACGATGAAATTGGGTCCCACCTGGACAGCGGCGGTCAAGTAGACACTCTTTACTTGGATATGTCAAAAGCGTTTGACAAGGTCAATCACAACACGCTTTTGCGTAAGCTTCAGTACCATGGATTTGGAGGGAAACTGCTTGAATGGCTCAAGTCATATATTTCCAACCGCTCCCAAAGAGTTACTGCATTACAAGCTACATCGCAATTACTTCCAGTGACGTCAGGTGTGCCACAGGGCTCAATATTGGGCCCTGTGCTGTTCCTACTGTATGTCAACTCACTACCTGACTCGATAATCACAAGCAAAACTGCCACCTTTGCAGACGACACAAAGATCTACAAGCCGATCAAGTCATTATGTGATTCTCACTTACTTCAAGATGACCTGTCTCGCCTAGTTTCCTGGTCTGACTCCGTGGGCTTAATCTTCAACAGTAGCAAATGCAAAGCGCAGCGCATCACACGAAAGTTAAAGCCAATTACCTATGACTACACTATGGATAGAACCACGCTTGAATTCACTGAATCTGAGAAAGACCTGGGAGTGATCGTAACTGCCGATCGTAACTTGTCAAAACAAGTTTGTAATCAGTGCTCTAAAGCGAATAAGATGCTTGGGTTCGTAAGACGTAACCTAAGGTTTGTGAAAAGCATTCCAGTTAGACGGTGCATGTACCTTGCTCTGGTGAGATCTCATGTCTGTTACGCTACACAAGTGTGGTCCCCGCAGTCGAAGGACCTTTTACGACAGCTGGAAAGAGTTCAGAGACGAGCAACAAAGTTTATTTTAGACTTGCCGTTTATCTGTAATTATACTTACAGAGACAGATTAATCAAATTGGACTTATTACCTATCACTTATTTTCATGAATACTTGGACATGACTTTTTTCTTTAAAGCTGTAACTAATCTAGTAAATGTTAATCCTCTTGTACTTCCTAAGGTCTTAGTTTTGGGTCGCACAACTAGGTCAACAAGCAACCCAAATATTATCCGTTTTTATTCAAGGAAGTGCAAAACTTTGACTTTTCAAAGATCGTTTTTTAATCGTACTGTTAGAATCTGGAACACTTTAATTGCAGATCTACACCTTTCAGTTAATATCAGTCTTGATAAATTTAAATCTATTCTTTACAACTATTAGAAATCCGCTTTATGTAAATATGACTCAGACGATCCCAGAACCTGGAAAACAATTTGTCCCTCATGTAATTCATCTCGTAACTTATGTCTTGATGTTAAGTGTTGTTTTTAATATTTGCTATTTAATATTGTAATTTTGTCGTCGTTTATATTTATATTAGTTTTATTCTTGGGCCCACAGTAATTGGCCGATGCTGTTGTGGTGTCCCTGCCTTTTGTCCTCAGTGCTTATTTATTCATTTATTTTGTATATTTATCGTAAAAATGTAAAATCTATTCAGGCGAAGCAAATAAAATAAAAAATAAATAAATAAATAAAGGAAATGTTATTTTATTCGTAATGGTAAATACAATTGTAAAAAGTAATTTAATTTAATCCACAAATGTAAGATAAATTGTAAAAAAATGGTTGAAGATATACAAGCAAATATCTAGTAGTAATGCTTCCATAACTGTATGCAAATTTTAAAAAAACCCAGACACGCGTTGGGAATATCTGAAAATCTTATCAAATATTTTTTTTGCAGTACAAACAGTATGTCAAAAAACTTCAATAAACCTGTCGACAGGCTTCATAGATCGAAATGAATTGTTCTTTTATAAGGAGATGAATTGCGGGTTTTCCAACAAAGGTACAAATAACGTTTTAATAAGATATGAATAAACATACATTAATATAAAGTGAAGGCACCTGTCTCACGTCATAACAGATCAGTCAGGTTATATGAGTAAAGAGTGAAAGGAGGATGGTAAAGTTATGGGACAAATTTTAAATAAATGATAGGACGTGCTTCGTTTCCTATTTTTTTCCCGGATATCGCTACGATTCCACAATTGAAAAGATTCGTAAAAGGAAACCCATTCATAAATTTGTTAAGGCTATTCTTAGTATTGTTTACTAACGTTTTATTAGGAAGCCATTTCATACAACTATGGTTTTCAATTGGGTCCTAAAATGTATTGTTGATATTATTGCGCGAATATGTCTTTATCGTTATCTAGTGAACAAGATCCCTGAACAACTGATGACACGCGTTACGAATATCTGCAAACCTTATCAAATAAATGACTGGGTTTATACTGGAATTAAGACACATCAGTGTAATCGATGCAAAAAAAAAACTTGGTGATAACTGGTTCTTTTTCAAAGATCGTTATAACTACAAATGTACATATCAATGGTATATAGCATAGTAGAAGACATGCTAGTACCAAAAGCATCGTCCTTAAAGTATTCTTATATCTGACAACATCAAAGTTACCAGCCAACGGGTTTGGTTGTTGGGCGTGAACTTGGACTGTGTAAAGATGGAGAGCTCTGAAAGACTTGATGTAGCAGTAACAGATCACTGATAAGAGGACTGAGGCTAGAACAGCTACCACTACGATCAAAGATTCAACAATATTTTCTACCATTGTTAAAAATGCCAGCAAAAAAGCAAAGATCCATAGCCCTACGATCAATGAACCAATTCGCTTCTTGGTGACAATAATGGTGTATCGATGTCTTAGAGTAAGCGCCAAGTATCTGTCTATACTGATACATGTTACTATGAACAGAGAAACGCAGCAAAAATAAGTCAAAAGGAAAGCGTACACCGGCGCTAATCTACAGATGTCCTGGTAATGTTTCTGCAAGTAATAGAAACGCAAAACAATTTGTAAAGGATGAAACACCAAACCAACCAGAAGATCTGTGAAGGCTAAACTTGTTATCAGTAAGTAAGATGGCGTTTGTAGGTTCTGTGATCTCAAGATGGCAACGTTAATCATTCCATTTCCAGCAGTTGCAAAAATAGCAAGAATGCCATTCAGAATAACATCAAAAGTGATGATTTCATCAATTGTTCTATTGCTTTGACTGCCAGCAGATGTTATTCCCATGCCTGAGCAGTATTGAAAATCCTGACTTATGTTCATATCGTTTTCTCAGTCGATCCTTTCTAAACTATCGTTCAGCCTTCTTGTCTTACTTTATCGAAATGTTCACTGGACCAGATTCTTGTGACCGGTCCCCATTAATACTCGTAGCTCAAGCGAAGCTCCTTTGAGAAACTCGGGACTTTGTTATCACATTTACAAACTTTGGTTTCTTCTAAGTTTAAACCTCACGGGAATCACAAAACAACTTTGGCGGCAGGTGATGAAAAGAGCAACTTACGACTCGAGTAAAAGAGCCTTCACTATATATGTCTAAACATCTCATCTGACTCACTGAAGCTCTTGAACAAGTCTTCACCGCGTTGTAACCAGATGTTAGTTCTATAAGTCACCACGATACACCACCAATCATCAATCAATATGAATCTACAACCTTAAGAAATCGTATCAATGATAATTAAATTGTGTTTTTAAGTGCGCAGAGTTCGTAGGAGTTGATCAAAGACTTCAATCAAACCTGTTGATAAGCTTTATCAGTTGATCAACATGATTTGTTCTTATAGAAGGATAAAGGGTTTTTCGACTAAAGGTATAAATCAAACTTTTAATCAACACATGAACAAACACCAGAAGTCCATAACTAGACTCGTTAAGCACTTCTGTAAACACACATTAATGTCAAGCCACCTGTCTCACTTCATAACAGATCAGTCAGGTTATATGAGTAAAGAGTGAAAGAAGGATGGTAAAATTATGGGACAAATTTGAAAAAAATGAGGACGAGCTTCGTTTCCTATTCTTATTTTGTTATTTCCTGGCTACCATTCCTTAAAAACTGAAAAAAATCAACTTCTATTATTCCAATTGGATTCCGTGGAAGAACTACTCTACTGATGAAACCAATGGTTTAAGATCAGTTCAATCTAATCTGTGAACTATTTTTAGTATTGTTAATATTATTGCGTGAATATGTCTTTATCATTATCTAGTGTACAAGATCCGCCTGAACAACTGATGACACGCGTTGCGAATATCTGCAAACCTTATCAAATAAATGACTGGGTTTATACTGGAATTAAGACACATCAGTGTAATCGATGCATAATATAACTTGAAGGTAACTGGTTCTGTTTTAAAGACCGTTTTAGCTACAAATGTACATAACAGCAATGGTACATAGGACAGAAGAAGACATACTAGTACCACAAGCATCGTCTTTAAAGTTTTCTTGTATCTGACAACATCAAAGTTACCAGCTAACGGGTTTGGTTGTTGGGCGTGAACTTGGACTGTGTAAAAATTAAGAGCTCAGAAAGACTTGATAAAACACAGGTTATTGATAAGACAATATAAAAATGTTGGATAAAGCGGTTTAAACAGATTGAAAAAAAACTTATGAACATAATAAATTCGAAGCTTGGTAAGGAACATGTAAGATGCACCAACCTTTTTTGTAATAGCTGTATATTAAAATAACAGACATAATAGGAGCGCTCACAATCCTGGTATCCCTGTGGATACGATGTTATACATACACAATAACATTGGAGCACCTGTCTATCGACAATCATGCTCTTTCTCTGGCTCTCTCTCCAACAAAATATAGCCAGTCGATGGACGGTTTTAAGAATATCTTTCTCGTCGAATACACAGGTCTAGTCACACACGTTGCATTATTTAATTTAGTTTGATAAAGACGATTACAAAATGAAAGAAATTATTTAGTTATAAAATTAGAATAACATCACTGTCTTTTCAACTGATCAAATCCATGTTTCAAGACGCTTTCCAGTTTTACCCCGCCCAATTCCTGGAAGCGTGACGCGATTTCCCGGCTGCATCTTTCTTCAGCTGAGCGGTGAACACGGCTCGCAAAGAATGAGTGGACACAATTGCCGGCCCTGACGCAACTACTAATCAATGCTTTCAAAAATATTCATTAAGGTAATTCTATGGTAAAAACTGTTAAAAAAGTGTTTTTGCCCAGCTAATAGTAAAAGTTTTTATCTTTCAAAACAAAAGCAGCTGTCCGACCGCGCGAAAATCGGGTTATAGGAGGGCTGGCGGCAAAACAGCCAAACGTGCCGTGATTTGCTGAAACAAAATTCACCGCCCAGCTGGTTACGACTACAGCTGAAGAAACCGTTCGAAAAAAAAGATCTTGACTAAGCAACTGTTTGGAGATTTTAGGTAAGAGACAAAGCATAGGCTCTAGACATAAACAAACGAGGTGTACGCGCAGTGTGAGACTGGTGACTATGGATTCTCTGTGCAGAGCATGGCCAAAAGCTCCAAGAAAGACTTGTTCAGTGAATGGACCTTCGACAAAAGATTCAAGGAAGACGGGCTTGTACTTGATTCTGTAATTGCTCTTCCCTTGGCTGGAAAATTCTCCGTCGCTTGTGTCCCAGATGGTAAGAGAATGAAACATTTATGCTTGGGCAAAATGTTTTCCCACACGTTTCATTCCCTTGAGCATGTGTTCTTTTTTAATGAAATTGACATTGAAACCTTCGTTTGTGACAAGCGAAGCATATTCGGAAGTAGGCTATTATTGAGGCATTTTTGGATTTTGAGAGGGGTTTACAGCAAGAAAGGAGTTCTACAACAAATCAATACGACTGGGTATCCTGCCCGACGAATGGAAACTCGCAAATATTGTCCCTGTTTTTAAAAAAGACAATAAAGAATATGTTGAGAACTATAGACCGATATCCCTATTATCTATTGTGTCTAAAGTAATGGAAAGGTGTGTATTTAACGCCATTAGTGATGTTGTACACAGCCCTATTAACTCCAACCAACATGGCAAGACGATCATTTGTTACTCAACTCCTGGAAGTCCACGATGAAATTGGGTCCCACCTGGACAGCGGCGGTCAAGTAGACACTCTTTACTTGGATATGTCAAAAGCGTTTGACAAAGTCAATCACAACACGCTTCTGCGTAAGCTTCAGCACCATGGATTTGGAGGGAAACTGCTTGAATGGTTCAAGTCATATATTTCCAATCGCTCCCAAAGAGTTACTGCATTACGAGCCACATCGCAATTACTTCCAGTGACGTCAGGTGTGCCACAGGGCTCAATATTGGGCCCTGTCCTGTTCCTACTGTATGTCAACTCACTACCTGACTCGATAATCACAAGCAAAACTGCCACCTTTGCAGACGACACAAAGATCTACAAGCCGATCAAGTCATGATGTGATTCTCACTTACTTCAAGATGACCTGTCTCGCCTAGTTTCCTGGTCTGACTCCGTGGGCTTAATCTTCAACAGTAGCAAATGTAAAGCGCAGCGCATCACACGAAAGTTAAGCCAATCACCTATGACTACACTATGGATACAACCACGCTGGAATTCAATGAATCTGAGAAAGACCTGGGAGTGATCGTAACTGCCGACTTAACCACCTGGTCAAAACAAGTTTGTAATCAGTGCTCTAAAGCGAATAAGATGCTTGGGTTCGTAAGACGTAACCTAAGGTTTGTGATAAGTCGAAGGACCTTTTACGACAGCTGGAAAGAGTTCAGAGACGAGCAACAAAGTTTATTTTAGACTTGCCGTTTATCTGTAATTATACTTACAGAGACAGATTAATCAAATTGGACTTATTACCTATCACTTATTTTCATGAATACTTGGACATGACTTTTTTCTTTAAATCTGTAACTAATCTAGTAAATGTTAATCCTCTTGTACTTCCTAAGGTCTTAGTTTCAGGTCAACAAGCAACCCAAATATTATCCGTTTTTATTCAAGGAAGTGCAAAACTTTGACTTTTCAAAGATCGTTTTTTAATCGTACTGTTAGAATCTGGAACACTTTAATTGCAGATCTACACCTTTCAGTTAACATCAGTCTTGATAAATTTAAATCTATTCTTTACAACTATTAGAAATCCACTTTATGTAAATATGACTCAGACGATCCCAGAACCTGGAAAACAATTTGTCCCTCCTGTAATTCATCTCGTAACTTATGTCTTGATGTTAAGTGTTGTTTTTAATATTTGCTATTTAATATTGTAATTTTGTCGTCGTTTATATTTATATTAGTTTTATTCTTGGGCCCATGCAGTAATTGGCCGATGCTGTTGTGGTGTCCCTGCCTTTTGTCCTCAGTGCTTATTTATTCATTTATTTTGTATATTTATCGTAAAAATGTAAAATTTATTCAGGCGAAGTAGATAAAATAAAAAAAATAAATAAAGGAAATGTTGTTTTTATTCGTAATGGTAAATACAATTGTAAAAAGTGATTTAATTTAATCCACAAATGTAAGATAAATTGTAAAAAAATGGTTGAAGATATGCGAGCAAATATCTAGTAGTAATGCTTCCATAACTGTATGCAAATTTTAAAAAAACCCAGACACGCGTTGGGAATATCTGAAAATCTTATCAAATATTTTTTTTGCAGTACAAACAGTATGTCAAAAAACTTCAATAAACCTGTCGACAGGCTTCATAGATCGAAATGAATTGTTCTTTTATAAGGAGATGAATTGCGGGTTTTCCAACAAAGGTACAAATAACGTTTTAATAAGATATGAATAAACATACATTAATATAAAGTGAAGCCACCTGTCTCACTTCATAACAGATCAGTCAGGTTATATGAGTAAAGAGTGAAAGGAGGATGGTAAAGTTATGGGACAAATTTTAAATAAATGATAGGACGTGCTTCGTTTCCTATTTTTTTCCCGGATATCGCTACGATTCCACAATTGAAAAGATTCGTAAAAGGAAACCCATTCATAAATTTGTTAAGGCTATTCTTAGTATTGTTTACTAACGTTTTATTAGGAAGCCATTTCATACAACTATGGTTTTCAATTGGGTCCTAAAATGTATTGTTGATATTATTGCGCGAATATGTCTTTATCGTTATCTAGTGAACAAGATCCCTGAACAACTGATGACACGCGTTACGAATATCTGCAAACCTTATCAAATAAATGACTGGGTTTATACTGGAATTAAGACACATCAGTGTAATCGATGCAAAAAAAAAACTTGGTGATAACTGGTTCTTTTTCAAAGATCGTTATAACTACAAATGTACATATCAATGGTATATAGCATAGTAGAAGACATGCTAGTACCAAAAGCATCGTCCTTAAAGTATTCTTATATCTGACAACATCAAAGTTACCAGCCAACGGGTTTGGTTGTTGGGCGTGAACTTGGACTGTGTAAAGATGGAGAGCTCTGAAAGACTTGATGTAGCAGTAACAGATCACTGATAAGAGGACTGAGGCTAGAACAGCTACCACTACGATCAAAGATTCAACAATATTTTCTACCATTGTTAAAAATGCCAGCAAAAAAGCAAAGATCCATAGCCCTACGATCAATGAACCAATTCGCTTCTTGGTGACAATAATGGTGTATCGATGTCTTAGAGTAAGCGCCAAGTATCTGTCTATACTGATACATGTTACTATGAACAGAGAAACGCAGCAAAAATAAGTCAAAAGGAAAGCGTACACCGGCGCTAATCTACAGATGTCCTGGTAATGTTTCTGCAAGTAATAGAAACGCAAAACAATTTGTAAAGGATGAAACACCAAACCAACCAGAAGATCTGTGAAGGCTAAACTTGTTATCAGTAAGTAAGATGGCGTTTGTAGGTTCTGTGATCTCAAGATGGCAACGTTAATCATTCCATTTCCAGCAGTTGCAAAAATAGCAAGAATGCCATTCAGAATAACATCAAAAGTGATGATTTCATCAATTGTTCTATTGCTTTGACTGCCAGCAGATGTTATTCCCATGCCTGAGCAGTATTGAAAATCCTGACTTATGTTCATATCGTTTTCTCAGTCGATCCTTTCTAAACTATCGTTCAGCCTTCTTGTCTTACTTTATCGAAATGTTCACTGGACCAGATTCTTGTGACCGGTCCCCATTAATACTCGTAGCTCAAGCGAAGCTCCTTTGAGAAACTCGGGACTTTGTTATCACATTTACAAACTTTGGTTTCTTCTAAGTTTAAACCTCACGGGAATCACAAAACAACTTTGGCGGCAGGTGATGAAAAGAGCAACTTACGACTCGAGTAAAAGAGCCTTCACTATATATGTCTAAACATCTCATCTGACTCACTGAAGCTCTTGAACAAGTCTTCACCGCGTTGTAACCAGATGTTAGTTCTATAAGTCACCACGATACACCACCAATCATCAATCAATATGAATCTACAACCTTAAGAAATCGTATCAATGATAATTAAATTGTGTTTTTAAGTGCGCAGAGTTCGTAGGAGTTGATCAAAGACTTCAATCAAACCTGTTGATAAGCTTTATCAGTTGATCAACATGATTTGTTCTTATAGAAGGATAAAGGGTTTTTCGACTAAAGGTATAAATCAAACTTTTAATCAACACATGAACAAACACCAGAAGTCCATAACTAGACTCGTTAAGCACTTCTGTAAACACACATTAATGTCAAGCCACCTGTCTCACTTCATAACAGATCAGTCAGGTTATATGAGTAAAGAGTGAAAGAAGGATGGTAAAATTATGGGACAAATTTGAAAAAAATGAGGACGAGCTTCGTTTCCTATTCTTATTTTGTTATTTCCTGGCTACCATTCCTTAAAAACTGAAAAAAATCAACTTCTATTATTCCAATTGGATTCCGTGGAAGAACTACTCTACTGATGAAACCAATGGTTTAAGATCAGTTCAATCTAATCTGTGAACTATTTTTAGTATTGTTAATATTATTGCGTGAATATGTCTTTATCATTATCTAGTGTACAAGATCCGCCTGAACAACTGATGACACGCGTTGCGAATATCTGCAAACCTTATCAAATAAATGACTGGGTTTATACTGGAATTAAGACACATCAGTGTAATCGATGCATAATATAACTTGAAGGTAACTGGTTCTGTTTTAAAGACCGTTTTAGCTACAAATGTACATAACAGCAATGGTACATAGGACAGAAGAAGACATACTAGTACCACAAGCATCGTCTTTAAAGTTTTCTTGTATCTGACAACATCAAAGTTACCAGCTAACGGGTTTGGTTGTTGGGCGTGAACTTGGACTGTGTAAAAATTAAGAGCTCAGAAAGACTTGATAAAACACAGGTTATTGATAAGACAATATAAAAATGTTGGATAAAGCGGTTTAAACAGATTGAAAAAAAACTTATGAACATAATAAATTCGAAGCTTGGTAAGGAACATGTAAGATGCACCAACCTTTTTTGTAATAGCTGTATATTAAAATAACAGACATAATAGGAGCGCTCACAATCCTGGTATCCCTGTGGATACGATGTTATACATACACAATAACATTGGAGCACCTGTCTATCGACAATCATGCTCTTTCTCTGGCTCTCTCTCCAACAAAATATAGCCAGTCGATGGACGGTTTTAAGAATATCTTTCTCGTCGAATACACAGGTCTAGTCACACACGTTGCATTATTTAATTTAGTTTGATAAAGACGATTACAAAATGAAAGAAATTATTTAGTTATAAAATTAGAATAACATCACTGTCTTTTCAACTGATCAAATCCATGTTTCAAGACGCTTTCCAGTTTTACCCCGCCCAATTCCTGGAAGCGTGACGCGATTTCCCGGCTGCATCTTTCTTCAGCTGAGCGGTGAACACGGCTCGCAAAGAATGAGTGGACACAATTGCCGGCCCTGACGCAACTACTAATCAATGCTTTCAAAAATATTCATTAAGGTAATTCTATGGTAAAAACTGTTAAAAAAGTGTTTTTGCCCAGCTAATAGTAAAAGTTTTTATCTTTCAAAACAAAAGCAGCTGTCCGACCGCGCGAAAATCGGGTTATAGGAGGGCTGGCGGCAAAACAGCCAAACGTGCCGTGATTTGCTGAAACAAAATTCACCGCCCAGCTGGTTACGACTACAGCTGAAGAAACCGTTCGAAAAAAAAGATCTTGACTAAGCAACTGTTTGGAGATTTTAGGTAAGAGACAAAGCATAGGCTCTAGACATAAACAAACGAGGTGTACGCGCAGTGTGAGACTGGTGACTATGGATTCTCTGTGCAGAGCATGGCCAAAAGCTCCAAGAAAGACTTGTTCAGTGAATGGACCTTCGACAAAAGATTCAAGGAAGACGGGCTTGTACTTGATTCTGTAATTGCTCTTCCCTTGGCTGGAAAATTCTCCGTCGCTTGTGTCCCAGATGGTAAGAGAATGAAACATTTATGCTTGGGCAAAATGTTTTCCCACACGTTTCATTCCCTTGAGCATGTGTTCTTTTTTAATGAAATTGACATTGAAACCTTCGTTTGTGACAAGCGAAGCATATTCGGAAGTAGGCTATTATTGAGGCATTTTTGGATTTTGAGAGGGGTTTACAGCAAGAAAGGAGTTCTACAACAAATCAATACGACTGGGTATCCTGCCCGACGAATGGAAACTCGCAAATATTGTCCCTGTTTTTAAAAAAGACAATAAAGAATATGTTGAGAACTATAGACCGATATCCCTATTATCTATTGTGTCTAAAGTAATGGAAAGGTGTGTATTTAACGCCATTAGTGATGTTGTACACAGCCCTATTAACTCCAACCAACATGGCAAGACGATCATTTGTTACTCAACTCCTGGAAGTCCACGATGAAATTGGGTCCCACCTGGACAGCGGCGGTCAAGTAGACACTCTTTACTTGGATATGTCAAAAGCGTTTGACAAAGTCAATCACAACACGCTTCTGCGTAAGCTTCAGCACCATGGATTTGGAGGGAAACTGCTTGAATGGTTCAAGTCATATATTTCCAATCGCTCCCAAAGAGTTACTGCATTACGAGCCACATCGCAATTACTTCCAGTGACGTCAGGTGTGCCACAGGGCTCAATATTGGGCCCTGTCCTGTTCCTACTGTATGTCAACTCACTACCTGACTCGATAATCACAAGCAAAACTGCCACCTTTGCAGACGACACAAAGATCTACAAGCCGATCAAGTCATGATGTGATTCTCACTTACTTCAAGATGACCTGTCTCGCCTAGTTTCCTGGTCTGACTCCGTGGGCTTAATCTTCAACAGTAGCAAATGTAAAGCGCAGCGCATCACACGAAAGTTAAGCCAATCACCTATGACTACACTATGGATACAACCACGCTGGAATTCAATGAATCTGAGAAAGACCTGGGAGTGATCGTAACTGCCGACTTAACCACCTGGTCAAAACAAGTTTGTAATCAGTGCTCTAAAGCGAATAAGATGCTTGGGTTCGTAAGACGTAACCTAAGGTTTGTGATAAGTCGAAGGACCTTTTACGACAGCTGGAAAGAGTTCAGAGACGAGCAACAAAGTTTATTTTAGACTTGCCGTTTATCTGTAATTATACTTACAGAGACAGATTAATCAAATTGGACTTATTACCTATCACTTATTTTCATGAATACTTGGACATGACTTTTTTCTTTAAATCTGTAACTAATCTAGTAAATGTTAATCCTCTTGTACTTCCTAAGGTCTTAGTTTCAGGTCAACAAGCAACCCAAATATTATCCGTTTTTATTCAAGGAAGTGCAAAACTTTGACTTTTCAAAGATCGTTTTTTAATCGTACTGTTAGAATCTGGAACACTTTAATTGCAGATCTACACCTTTCAGTTAACATCAGTCTTGATAAATTTAAATCTATTCTTTACAACTATTAGAAATCCACTTTATGTAAATATGACTCAGACGATCCCAGAACCTGGAAAACAATTTGTCCCTCCTGTAATTCATCTCGTAACTTATGTCTTGATGTTAAGTGTTGTTTTTAATATTTGCTATTTAATATTGTAATTTTGTCGTCGTTTATATTTATATTAGTTTTATTCTTGGGCCCATGCAGTAATTGGCCGATGCTGTTGTGGTGTCCCTGCCTTTTGTCCTCAGTGCTTATTTATTCATTTATTTTGTATATTTATCGTAAAAATGTAAAATTTATTCAGGCGAAGTAGATAAAATAAAAAAAATAAATAAAGGAAATGTTGTTTTTATTCGTAATGGTAAATACAATTGTAAAAAGTGATTTAATTTAATCCACAAATGTAAGATAAATTGTAAAAAAATGGTTGAAGATATGCGAGCAAATATCTAGTAGTAATGCTTCCATAACTGTATGCAAATTTTAAAAAAACCCAGACACGCGTTGGGAATATCTGAAAATCTTATCAAATATTTTTTTTGCAGTACAAACAGTATGTCAAAAAACTTCAATAAACCTGTCGACAGGCTTCATAGATCGAAATGAATTGTTCTTTTATAAGGAGATGAATTGCGGGTTTTCCAACAAAGGTACAAATAACGTTTTAATAAGATATGAATAAACATACATTAATATAAAGTGAAGCCACCTGTCTCACTTCATAACAGATCAGTCAGGTTATATGAGTAAAGAGTGAAAGGAGGATGGTAAAGTTATGGGACAAATTTTAAATAAATGATAGGACGTGCTTCGTTTCCTATTTTTTTCCCGGATATCGCTACGATTCCACAATTGAAAAGATTCGTAAAAGGAAACCCATTCATAAATTTGTTAAGGCTATTCTTAGTATTGTTTACTAACGTTTTATTAGGAAGCCATTTCATACAACTATGGTTTTCAATTGGGTCCTAAAATGTATTGTTGATATTATTGCGCGAATATGTCTTTATCGTTATCTAGTGAACAAGATCCCTGAACAACTGATGACACGCGTTACGAATATCTGCAAACCTTATCAAATAAATGACTGGGTTTATACTGGAATTAAGACACATCAGTGTAATCGATGCAAAAAAAAAACTTGGTGATAACTGGTTCTTTTTCAAAGATCGTTATAACTACAAATGTACATATCAATGGTATATAGCATAGTAGAAGACATGCTAGTACCAAAAGCATCGTCCTTAAAGTATTCTTATATCTGACAACATCAAAGTTACCAGCCAACGGGTTTGGTTGTTGGGCGTGAACTTGGACTGTGTAAAGATGGAGAGCTCTGAAAGACTTGATGTAGCAGTAACAGATCACTGATAAGAGGACTGAGGCTAGAACAGCTACCACTACGATCAAAGATTCAACAATATTTTCTACCATTGTTAAAAATGCCAGCAAAAAAGCAAAGATCCATAGCCCTACGATCAATGAACCAATTCGCTTCTTGGTGACAATAATGGTGTATCGATGTCTTAGAGTAAGCGCCAAGTATCTGTCTATACTGATACATGTTACTATGAACAGAGAAACGCAGCAAAAATAAGTCAAAAGGAAAGCGTACACCGGCGCTAATCTACAGATGTCCTGGTAATGTTTCTGCAAGTAATAGAAACGCAAAACAATTTGTAAAGGATGAAACACCAAACCAACCAGAAGATCTGTGAAGGCTAAACTTGTTATCAGTAAGTAAGATGGCGTTTGTAGGTTCTGTGATCTCAAGATGGCAACGTTAATCATTCCATTTCCAGCAGTTGCAAAAATAGCAAGAATGCCATTCAGAATAACATCAAAAGTGATGATTTCATCAATTGTTCTATTGCTTTGACTGCCAGCAGATGTTATTCCCATGCCTGAGCAGTATTGAAAATCCTGACTTATGTTCATATCGTTTTCTCAGTCGATCCTTTCTAAACTATCGTTCAGCCTTCTTGTCTTACTTTATCGAAATGTTCACTGGACCAGATTCTTGTGACCGGTCCCCATTAATACTCGTAGCTCAAGCGAAGCTCCTTTGAGAAACTCGGGACTTTGTTATCACATTTACAAACTTTGGTTTCTTCTAAGTTTAAACCTCACGGGAATCACAAAACAACTTTGGCGGCAGGTGATGAAAAGAGCAACTTACGACTCGAGTAAAAGAGCCTTCACTATATATGTCTAAACATCTCATCTGACTCACTGAAGCTCTTGAACAAGTCTTCACCGCGTTGTAACCAGATGTTAGTTCTATAAGTCACCACGATACACCACCAATCATCAATCAATATGAATCTACAACCTTAAGAAATCGTATCAATGATAATTAAATTGTGTTTTTAAGTGCGCAGAGTTCGTAGGAGTTGATCAAAGACTTCAATCAAACCTGTTGATAAGCTTTATCAGTTGATCAACATGATTTGTTCTTATAGAAGGATAAAGGGTTTTTCGACTAAAGGTATAAATCAAACTTTTAATCAACACATGAACAAACACCAGAAGTCCATAACTAGACTCGTTAAGCACTTCTGTAAACACACATTAATGTCAAGCCACCTGTCTCACTTCATAACAGATCAGTCAGGTTATATGAGTAAAGAGTGAAAGAAGGATGGTAAAATTATGGGACAAATTTGAAAAAAATGAGGACGAGCTTCGTTTCCTATTCTTATTTTGTTATTTCCTGGCTACCATTCCTTAAAAACTGAAAAAAATCAACTTCTATTATTCCAATTGGATTCCGTGGAAGAACTACTCTACTGATGAAACCAATGGTTTAAGATCAGTTCAATCTAATCTGTGAACTATTTTTAGTATTGTTAATATTATTGCGTGAATATGTCTTTATCATTATCTAGTGTACAAGATCCGCCTGAACAACTGATGACACGCGTTGCGAATATCTGCAAACCTTATCAAATAAATGACTGGGTTTATACTGGAATTAAGACACATCAGTGTAATCGATGCATAATATAACTTGAAGGTAACTGGTTCTGTTTTAAAGACCGTTTTAGCTACAAATGTACATAACAGCAATGGTACATAGGACAGAAGAAGACATACTAGTACCACAAGCATCGTCTTTAAAGTTTTCTTGTATCTGACAACATCAAAGTTACCAGCTAACGGGTTTGGTTGTTGGGCGTGAACTTGGACTGTGTAAAAATTAAGAGCTCAGAAAGACTTGATAAAACACAGGTTATTGATAAGACAATATAAAAATGTTGGATAAAGCGGTTTAAACAGATTGAAAAAAAACTTATGAACATAATAAATTCGAAGCTTGGTAAGGAACATGTAAGATGCACCAACCTTTTTTGTAATAGCTGTATATTAAAATAACAGACATAATAGGAGCGCTCACAATCCTGGTATCCCTGTGGATACGATGTTATACATACACAATAACATTGGAGCACCTGTCTATCGACAATCATGCTCTTTCTCTGGCTCTCTCTCCAACAAAATATAGCCAGTCGATGGACGGTTTTAAGAATATCTTTCTCGTCGAATACACAGGTCTAGTCACACACGTTGCATTATTTAATTTAGTTTGATAAAGACGATTACAAAATGAAAGAAATTATTTAGTTATAAAATTAGAATAACATCACTGTCTTTTCAACTGATCAAATCCATGTTTCAAGACGCTTTCCAGTTTTACCCCGCCCAATTCCTGGAAGCGTGACGCGATTTCCCGGCTGCATCTTTCTTCAGCTGAGCGGTGAACACGGCTCGCAAAGAATGAGTGGACACAATTGCCGGCCCTGACGCAACTACTAATCAATGCTTTCAAAAATATTCATTAAGGTAATTCTATGGTAAAAACTGTTAAAAAAGTGTTTTTGCCCAGCTAATAGTAAAAGTTTTTATCTTTCAAAACAAAAGCAGCTGTCCGACCGCGCGAAAATCGGGTTATAGGAGGGCTGGCGGCAAAACAGCCAAACGTGCCGTGATTTGCTGAAACAAAATTCACCGCCCAGCTGGTTACGACTACAGCTGAAGAAACCGTTCGAAAAAAAAGATCTTGACTAAGCAACTGTTTGGAGATTTTAGGTAAGAGACAAAGCATAGGCTCTAGACATAAACAAACGAGGTGTACGCGCAGTGTGAGACTGGTGACTATGGATTCTCTGTGCAGAGCATGGCCAAAAGCTCCAAGAAAGACTTGTTCAGTGAATGGACCTTCGACAAAAGATTCAAGGAAGACGGGCTTGTACTTGATTCTGTAATTGCTCTTCCCTTGGCTGGAAAATTCTCCGTCGCTTGTGTCCCAGATGGTAAGAGAATGAAACATTTATGCTTGGGCAAAATGTTTTCCCACACGTTTCATTCCCTTGAGCATGTGTTCTTTTTTAATGAAATTGACATTGAAACCTTCGTTTGTGACAAGCGAAGCATATTCGGAAGTAGGCTATTATTGAGGCATTTTTGGATTTTGAGAGGGGTTTACAGCAAGAAAGGAGTTCTACAACAAATCAATACGACTGGGTATCCTGCCCGACGAATGGAAACTCGCAAATATTGTCCCTGTTTTTAAAAAAGACAATAAAGAATATGTTGAGAACTATAGACCGATATCCCTATTATCTATTGTGTCTAAAGTAATGGAAAGGTGTGTATTTAACGCCATTAGTGATGTTGTACACAGCCCTATTAACTCCAACCAACATGGCAAGACGATCATTTGTTACTCAACTCCTGGAAGTCCACGATGAAATTGGGTCCCACCTGGACAGCGGCGGTCAAGTAGACACTCTTTACTTGGATATGTCAAAAGCGTTTGACAAAGTCAATCACAACACGCTTCTGCGTAAGCTTCAGCACCATGGATTTGGAGGGAAACTGCTTGAATGGTTCAAGTCATATATTTCCAATCGCTCCCAAAGAGTTACTGCATTACGAGCCACATCGCAATTACTTCCAGTGACGTCAGGTGTGCCACAGGGCTCAATATTGGGCCCTGTCCTGTTCCTACTGTATGTCAACTCACTACCTGACTCGATAATCACAAGCAAAACTGCCACCTTTGCAGACGACACAAAGATCTACAAGCCGATCAAGTCATGATGTGATTCTCACTTACTTCAAGATGACCTGTCTCGCCTAGTTTCCTGGTCTGACTCCGTGGGCTTAATCTTCAACAGTAGCAAATGTAAAGCGCAGCGCATCACACGAAAGTTAAGCCAATCACCTATGACTACACTATGGATACAACCACGCTGGAATTCAATGAATCTGAGAAAGACCTGGGAGTGATCGTAACTGCCGACTTAACCACCTGGTCAAAACAAGTTTGTAATCAGTGCTCTAAAGCGAATAAGATGCTTGGGTTCGTAAGACGTAACCTAAGGTTTGTGATAAGTCGAAGGACCTTTTACGACAGCTGGAAAGAGTTCAGAGACGAGCAACAAAGTTTATTTTAGACTTGCCGTTTATCTGTAATTATACTTACAGAGACAGATTAATCAAATTGGACTTATTACCTATCACTTATTTTCATGAATACTTGGACATGACTTTTTTCTTTAAATCTGTAACTAATCTAGTAAATGTTAATCCTCTTGTACTTCCTAAGGTCTTAGTTTCAGGTCAACAAGCAACCCAAATATTATCCGTTTTTATTCAAGGAAGTGCAAAACTTTGACTTTTCAAAGATCGTTTTTTAATCGTACTGTTAGAATCTGGAACACTTTAATTGCAGATCTACACCTTTCAGTTAACATCAGTCTTGATAAATTTAAATCTATTCTTTACAACTATTAGAAATCCACTTTATGTAAATATGACTCAGACGATCCCAGAACCTGGAAAACAATTTGTCCCTCCTGTAATTCATCTCGTAACTTATGTCTTGATGTTAAGTGTTGTTTTTAATATTTGCTATTTAATATTGTAATTTTGTCGTCGTTTATATTTATATTAGTTTTATTCTTGGGCCCATGCAGTAATTGGCCGATGCTGTTGTGGTGTCCCTGCCTTTTGTCCTCAGTGCTTATTTATTCATTTATTTTGTATATTTATCGTAAAAATGTAAAATTTATTCAGGCGAAGTAGATAAAATAAAAAAAATAAATAAAGGAAATGTTGTTTTTATTCGTAATGGTAAATACAATTGTAAAAAGTGATTTAATTTAATCCACAAATGTAAGATAAATTGTAAAAAAATGGTTGAAGATATGCGAGCAAATATCTAGTAGTAATGCTTCCATAACTGTATGCAAATTTTAAAAAAACCCAGACACGCGTTGGGAATATCTGAAAATCTTATCAAATATTTTTTTTGCAGTACAAACAGTATGTCAAAAAACTTCAATAAACCTGTCGACAGGCTTCATAGATCGAAATGAATTGTTCTTTTATAAGGAGATGAATTGCGGGTTTTCCAACAAAGGTACAAATAACGTTTTAATAAGATATGAATAAACATACATTAATATAAAGTGAAGCCACCTGTCTCACTTCATAACAGATCAGTCAGGTTATATGAGTAAAGAGTGAAAGGAGGATGGTAAAGTTATGGGACAAATTTTAAATAAATGATAGGACGTGCTTCGTTTCCTATTTTTTTCCCGGATATCGCTACGATTCCACAATTGAAAAGATTCGTAAAAGGAAACCCATTCATAAATTTGTTAAGGCTATTCTTAGTATTGTTTACTAACGTTTTATTAGGAAGCCATTTCATACAACTATGGTTTTCAATTGGGTCCTAAAATGTATTGTTGATATTATTGCGGGAATATGTCTTTATCGTTATCTAGTGAACAAGATCCCTGAACAACTGATGACACGCGTTACGAATATCTGCAAACCTTATCAAATAAATGACTGGGTTTATACTGGAATTAAGACACATCAGTGTAATCGATGCAAAAAAAAACTTGGTGATAACTGGTTCTTTTTCAAAGATCGTTATAACTACAAATGTACATATCAATGGTATATAGCATAGTAGAAGACATGCTAGTACCAAAAGCATCGTCTTTAAAGTATTCTTGTATCTGACAACATCAAAGTTACCAGCCAACGGGTTTGGTTGTTGGGCGTGAACTTGGACTGTGTAAAGATGGAGAGCTCTGAAAGACTTGATGTAGCAGTAACAGATCACTGATAAGAGGACTGAGGCTAGAACAGCTACCACTACGATCAAAGATTCAACAATATTTTCTACCATTGTTAAAAATGCCAGCAAAAAAGCAAAGATCCATAGCCCTACGATCAATGAACCAATTCGTTTCTTGGTGACAATAATGGTGTATCGATGTCTTAGAGTAAGCGCCAAGTATCTGTCTATACTGATACATGTTACTATGAACAGAGAAACGCAGCAAAAATAAGTCAAAAGGAAAGCGTACACCGGCGCTAATCTACAGATGTCCTGGTAATGTTTCTGCAAGTAATAGAAACGCAAAACAATTTGTAAAGGATGAAACACCAAACCAACCAGAAGATCTGTGAAGGCTAAACTTGTTATCAGTAAGTAAGATGGCGTTTGTAGGTTCTGTGATCTCAAGATGGCAACGTTAATCATTCCATTTCCAGCAGTTGCAAAAATAGCAAGAATGCCATTCAGAATAACATCAAAAGTGATGATTTCATCAATCGTTCTATTGCTTTGACTGCCAGCAGATGTTATTCCCATGCCTGAGCAGTATTGAAAATCCTGACTTATGTTCATATTGTTTTCTCAGTCGATCCTTTCTAAACTATCGTTCAGCCTTCTTGTCTTACTTTATCGAAATGTTCACTGGACCAGATTCTTGTGACCGGTTCCCAATAATACTCGTAGCTCAAGCGAAGCTCCTTTGAGAAACTCGGGACTTTGTTATCACATTTACAAACTTTGGTTTCTTCTAAGTTTAAACCTCACGGGAATCACAAAATAACTTTGGCGGCAGGTGATGAAAAGAGCAACTTACGACTCGAGTAAAAGAGCCTTCACTATATATGTCTAAACATCTCATCTGACTCACTGAAGCTCTTGAACAAGTCTTCATCGCGTTGTAACCAGATGTCAGTTCTATAAGTCACCACGATACACCACCAATCATCAATCAAAATGAATCTACAACCTTAAGAAATCGTATCAATGATAATTAAATTGTGTTTTTAAGTGCGCAGAGTTCGTAGGAGTTGATCAAAGACTTCAATCAAACCTGTTGATAAGCTTCATCAGTTGATCGACATGAATTGTTCTTATAGAAGGATAAAGGGTTTTTCGACTAAAGGTATAAATCAAACTTTTAATCAACACATGAACAAACACCAGAAGTCCATAACTAGACTCGTTAAGCACTTCTGTAAACACACATTAATGTCAAGCCACCTGTCTCCCTTCATAACAGATCAGCCAGGTTATATGAGTAAAGAGTGAAAGAAGGATGGTAAAATTATGGGACAAATTTGAAAAAAAAATGAGGACGAGCTTTGTTTCCTATTCTTTTTTTGTTATTTCCTGGCTACCATTCCTTAAAAACTGAAAAAAATCAACTTCTATTATTCCAATTGGATTCCGTGGAAGAACTACTCTACTGATGAAACCAATGGTTTAAGATCAGTTCAATCTAATCTGTGAACTGTTTTTAGTATTGTTAATATTATTGCGTGAATATGTCTTTATCATTATCTAGTGTACAAGATCCCTGAACAACTGATGACACGCGTTACGAATATCTGCAAACCTTATCAAATAAATGACTGGGTTTATACTGGAATTAAGACACATCAGTGTAATCGATGCATAATATAACTTGAAGGTAACTGGTTCTGTTTTAAAGACCGTTTTAGCTACAAATGTACATAACAGCAATGGTACATAGGACAGAAGAAGACATACTAGTACCACAAGCATCGTCTTTAAAGTTTTCTTGTATCTGACTACATCAAAGTTACCAGCCAACGGGTTTGGTTGTTGGGCGTGAACTTGGACTGTGTAAAGATGAAGAGCTCAGAAAGACTTGATAAAACACAGGTTATTGATAAGACAATATAAAAATGTTGGATAAAGCGGTTTAAACAGATTGAAAAAAAACTTATGAACATAATAAATTCGAAGCTTGGTAAGGAACATGTAAGATGCACCAACCTTTTTTGTAATAGCTGTATATTAAAATAACAGACATAATAGGAGCGCTCACAATCCTGGTATCCCTGTGGATACGGTGTTATACATACACAATAACATTGGAGCACCTGTCTATCGACAATCATGCTCTTTCTCTGGCTCTCTCTCCAACAAAATATAGCCAGTCGATGGACGCTTTTAAGAATATCTTTCTCGTCGAATACACAGGTCTAGTTATACACGTTGCATTATTTAATTTAGTTTGATAAAGACGATTACAAAATGAAAGAAATTATTTAGTTATAAAATTAGAATAACATCACTGTCTTTTCAACTGATCAAATCCATGTTTCAAGACGCTTTCCAGTTTTTCCCGCCCAATTCCTGGAAGCGTGACGCGTATTCCCGCCTGCATCTTTCTTCAGCTGAGCGGTGAACACGGCTCGCAAAGAATGAGTGGACACAATTGCCGGCCCTGACGCAACTACTAATCAATGCTTTCAAAAATATTCAATAAGGTAATTCTATGGTAAAAACTGTTAAAAAAGTGTTTTTGGGCAGCTAATAGTAAAAGTTTTTATCTTTCAAAACAAAAGCAGCTGTCCGACCGCGCGAAAATCGGGTTATAGGAGGGCTGGCGGCAAAACAGCCAAACGTGCCGTGATTTGCTGAACCAAAATTCACCGCCCAGCTGGTTACGACTACAGCTGAAGAAACCGTTCGAAAAAAAAGATCTTGACTAAGCAACTATTTGGAGATTTTAGGTAAGAGACAAAGCATAGGCTCTAGACATAAACAAACGAGGTGTACGCGCAGTGTGAGACTGGTGACTATGGATTCTCTGTGCAGAGCATGGCCAAAAGCTCCAAGAAAGACTTGTTCAGTGAATGGACCTTCGACAAAAGATTCAAGGAAGACGGGCTTGTACTTGATTCTGTTATTGCTCTTCCCTTGGCTGGAAAATTCTCCGTCGCTTGTGTCCCAGATGGTAAGAGAATGAAGCATTTATGCTTGGGCAAAATCTTTTCCCACACGTTTCATTCCCTTGAGCATGTGTTCTTTCTTTAATGAAATTGACATTGAAACCTTCGTTTGTGACAAGCGAAGCATATTCGGAAGTAGGCTATTATTGAGGCATTTTTGGATTTTGAGAGGGGTTTACAGCAAGAAAGGGGTTCTACAACAAATCATTACGACTGGGTATCCTGCCCGACGAATGGAAACTCGCAAACATTTTCCCTGTTTTTAAAAAAGACAATAAAGATTATTTTGAGAACTATAGACCGATATCCCTATTATCTATTGTGTCTAAAGTAATGGAAAGGTGTGTATTTAACGTCATTAGTGATGTTGTACACAGCCTTATTAACTCCAACCAACATGGTTTCATGGCGAGACGATCATGTGTTACTCATCTCCTGGTAGTCCACGATGAAATTGGGTCCCAACTGGACAGCGGCGGTCAAGTAGACACTCTTTACTTGGATATGTCAAAAGCGTTTGACAAAGTCAATCACAACACGCTTCTGCGTAAGCTTCAGCACCATGGATTTGGAGGGAAACTGCTTGAATGGTTCAAGTCATATATTTCCAATCGCTCCCAAAGAGTTACTGCATTACGAGCCACATCGCAATTACTTCCAGTGACGTCAGGTGTGCCACAGGGCTCAATATTGGGCCCTGTCCTGTTCCTACTGTATGTCAACTCACTACCTGACTCGATAATCACAAGCAAAACTGCCACCTTTGCAGACGACACAAAGATCTACAAGCCGATCAAGTCATTATGTGATTCTCACTTACTTCAAGATGACCTGTCTCGCCTAGTTTCCTGGTCTGACTCCGTGGGCTTAATCTTCAACAGTAGCAAATGTAAAGCGCAGCGCATCACACGAAAGTTAAGCCAATCACCTATGACTACACTATGGATACAACCACGCTGGAATTCACTGAATCTGA
Organism: Anthopleura sola; assembly: GCA_023349425.1. Taxonomy (NCBI): domain Eukaryota; kingdom Metazoa; phylum Cnidaria; class Anthozoa; order Actiniaria; family Actiniidae; genus Anthopleura; species Anthopleura sola. The sequence continues at coordinate 12,668,299 of JALHLI010000001.1, forward strand.
GAAAGACCTGGGAGTGATCGTAACTGCCGACTTAACCTGGTCAAAACAAGTTTGTAATCAGTGCTCTAAAGCGAATAAGATGCTTGGGTTCGTAAGACGTAACCTAAGGTTTGTGAAAAGTCGAAGGACCTTTTACGACAGCTGGAAAGAGTTCAGAGACGAGCAACAAAGTTTATTTTAGACTTGCCGTTTATCTGTAATTATACTTACAGAGACAGATTAATCAAATTGGACTTATTACCTATCACTTATTTTCATGAATACTTGGACATGACTTTTTTCTTTAAATCTGTAACTAATCTAGTAAATGTTAATCCTCTTGTACTTCCTAAGGTCTTAGTTTCAGGTCAACAAGCAACCCAAATATTATCCGTTTTTATTCAAGGAAGTGCAAAACTTTGACTTTTCAAAGATCGTTTTTTAATCGTACTGTTAGAATCTGGAACACTTTAATTGCAGATCTACACCTTTCAGTTAACATCAGTCTTGATAAATTTAAATGTATTCTTTACAACTATTAGAAATCCGCTTTATGTAAATATGACTCAGACGATCCCAGAACCTGGAAAACAATTTGTCCCTCCTGTAATTCATCTCGTAACTTATGTCTTGATGTTAAGTGTTGTTTTTAATATTTGCTATTTAATATTGTAATTTTGTCGTCGTTTATATTTATATTAGTTTATTCTTGGGCCCACAGTAATTGGCCGATGCTGTTGTGGTGTCCCTGCCTTTTGTCCTCAGTGCTTATTTATTCATTTATTTTGTATATTTATCGTAAAAATGTAAAATTTATTCAGGCGAAGTAAATAAAATAAAAAAAATAAATAAAGGAAATGTTGTTTTTATTCGTAATGGTAAATACAATTGTAAAAAGTGATTTAATTTAATCCACAAATGTAAGATAAATTATAAAAAACTGGTTGAAGAGATACAAGCAAATATCTAGTAGTAATGCTTCCATAACTGTATGCAAATTTTAAAAAAACCCAGACACGCGTTGGGAATATCTGAAAATCTTATCAAATATTTTTTTTGCAGTACAAACAGTATGTCAAAAAACTTCAATAAACCTGTCGACAGGCTTCATAGATCGAAATGAATTGTTCTTTTATAAGGAGATGAATTGCGGGTTTTCCAACAAAGGTACAAATAACGTTTTAATAAGATATGAATAAACATACATTAATATAAAGTGAAGGCACCTGTCTCACTTCATAACAGATCAGTCAGGTTATATGAGTAAAGAGTGAAAAGAGGATGGTAAAATTATGGGACAAATTTTAAATAAATGATAGGACGTGCTTCGTTTTCTATTTTTTTCCCGGATATCGCTACGATTCCACAATTGAAAAGATTCGTAAAAGGAAACCCATTCATAAGTTTGTTAAGACTATTCTTAGTATTGTTTACTAATGTTTTATTAGGAAGCCATTTCATACAATTATGGTTTTCAATTGGGTCCTAAAATGTATTGTTAATATTATTGCGCGAATGTCTTTATCATTATCTAATGAACAAGATCCCTGAACAACTGATGACACGCGTTGCGAATATCTGCAAACCTTATCAAATAAATGACTGGGTTTATACTGGAATTAAGACACATCAGTGTAATCGATGCAAAATATAACTTGAAGGTAACTGGTTCTGTTTTAAAGACAGTATTAACAACAAATGTACATAACAGCAATGGTACGTAGCACAGTAGAAGACATACTAGTACCACAAGCATCGTCTTTAAAGTTTTCTTGTATCTGACAACATCAAAGTTACCAGCCAACGGGTTTGGTTGTTGGACGTGAACTTGGACTGTGTAAAGATGAAGAGCTCGGAAAGACTTGATGTAGCAGTAACAGATCACTGATAATAGGACTGAGCCTAGAGCCAATGCTGCTATAATCAAAGATCCCACATGAACGTCTACAAATGTTAAAAATGCTAGCAAAAGAGCAAAGATCCATAGCCCTACGATTAATGAACCAACTCGTTTCTTGGTGACAATAATGGTGTATCGATGTCTTAGAGTAAGCGCCAAGTATCTGTCTATACTGATACATGTTACTATGAAAAGAGAAACGCAGCCAAAATAAGTCAAGAGGAAACCGTAAGATTTATTCATTCTACAGATTCCCTTGTAATTTTTCTGCAAGTAATAGAAACGCCAAACAATCTGGAATGGATGAAATACCAAACCAACTAGAAGATCTGTGAAGGCTAAACTTGTTATCAGTAAGTAGGATGGCGTTTGTAGGTTCTGTGATCTCAAGATGGCAGACTGGAAGCAATGAGGTGAAACGCATACCAAATTCGGCAATTTGTTCAAGCTAAATATTTTATTATTAGCAGCAACACGCTTCTAAAATACGATTTTTTCTATTGATGGTGAAGAAGGAGGATATGTTTTACTATAGGTAAAAGAATATAGTTAGATCTGTATAATTTCTATATTAAATGTTAATAAATAGAAATGAAGCGCAGTGCGAATTTGCATGTAACCCGTCACATTTATTAGCTAACATTAGCGCGTATTGTAAAATTGCACCTAAATAGCGATCTTTTACCACAAGATACGATTATCAGTAAGTATATATGCCACATAGCTATACAGTAGTCGAAGTAAATCAGTAAAGGAGATTCGAATACATTTGATTTTGATGATTTTCTTTCTCACGACTTTGTGTAACCATCTAGCGTATATTTCTAATACCACTTATATTTATTCAAAATAAGTTATGAAAACTGATCTATAAATCGTAAACTTTCCATAGAATATAAATTATACTTTATTCCAGTCATTTTGGTGTAGATTTGATGCTGATCGACCTTAATGATCGGGAACAGTGTACAATTGAAGTTTTATGTTTATAAATTCGACACGTACAAAACATACAATAAATTTTTGTCAACATTTCGTATTTAGGGTATTTCTTCTAGTTACAAAGCCTTGATTTCTATATTACTTTAGGATGCATTTGTCGTTTAATTGATTGATATAATGCTACCAAATCCACTAGTCTAGCTCTAAAAGTAAACGTATAATTGTAGTTGGAAGTTTGCTGACTTATTTTCGACAAACGAAATCTCATTTGCATATGTTATAGCTTTGTGCAAAAAAATGTAAGGGACTGTTAAGGCTATTTTTCAGAAGAGCAAAGAATATTTTACAAAACTGTAAGTCCACGATATCTTATCTATGGTAAACAAGTTCTTTGCTGCTTTTTTGAAAGAAATCGGGATGTTTTGTCTCTAGAAATCAAAGTTTTTTTTATCGGATGTGTGCTTACTCCTGTTTTTTTAATTCAAAAAGGTTACTTTAGATTTTTTGTTGCTGCTTCATAAGGGCTTGAAATTTTGTGAATATTGAATAGCAACTACATGACTCGATAACTTGTTAATAAGAAACAAGCATTAGGATAAGAATAGCGCGTGAAATATTTAGAAGGTATGGATTTAAAAAGTGATAATTTTTCTCGACAAATAACTAAGGTTACTACACCAAAGGAAATGTTCTCATATATGCTCTCAAGGCTTGAGTCCTTTCCAGCACACCAGTTTAGAGCCAACTGGCAGCGTTTACAGTATGACACCTTGAGAGAAAATTTACCACCTGGTCACATCATAGCCGTGCACGATTTCTCTGAAAACTATCGATGCGCCTTATTTGAGGAGCCTCAAGCAACGTATTTTGATCGAGAGGAAGTTACTATACACGTAACAATTATACACCGACACAGGACTGAGACAGAAGAAGCAGAGGAAGAAGCTTCTGATGAGGATCAACCTGGTTTTTTTGAGAAAGCTAACGCTAAGGGGCCCCAAGATGCTGCTGGCGGATTGGTAAAGAGAAAAGCGGATTCGGCAACTATGCTCTCACGTTCCATAGTCATCCAAAGTGCAAGAGATCTGTTCAATTTTACTGCAAGTAATCTGTCTAAACCATCAGCTAGGTCGCATTTCAAGAGAAGAGTGTTTAGATACATAGAGTCTGCTCCCAAACTTACGTCTCGACGATTTAGGCGAGTTATCGGTATTAGGAAAATACACCAGGTTCAGTAGGGCGAAACCCCAAAAAGTGTAAGTACCAGGGAACTCTCATGCTATTTGATTAAAGTAACGAGCTCTGGCTGCTACAAGGCCAGGAAGGATATAACTAATCCATGGAGCGGAATCATGTTTCCTCGTGGGAGTCAAGTCATTCGTGGATTCTACTACGACAGAATTGGTTGTGGATGCAGGCACACATTCCAACTTAACACCTCAAAGGCAACTGTTTGTCCCAGCAGCGCAATAATGTACTTGTTAGCAGTATCAGCGTCAAACCCACTCGAGCTGACTGACGAAGAGCATATCGAAATCCTTTCAAATTAGATTTTACATTGTGAACTAGATATATAACTATGTAAAGAGGCTAAAGCAATGACGTCAATATATTGTCTATAGCAGGCGCTACACGTTTTACTATAAGTCGATCACGATTTTACTGAGTAGTTTGTATGTTTGCTTATTACAGAAAGATTATGCGATCTGTGAACATATGAAATTCATTTGTGATAAATATCTTATAAGTATTTCATGTTTAAATAGTAAATTTCACCGTCTGAAAAGAATAGCACGCTGAGTAATTACCAGGCCCCACGCGGTTATTATTAATTATAGCTATTTATAATTCAAATTGCTTATCACATAAACAACAAAAGTTGTAATTATGTTGTTTCGTATCGATATCTATCATTTTATGACATAAATAGTACACATTTCATATTATCAAAAAAATCTTCCTTGTGACGCTATTGGGTGTCACCTCATTGCTTCCAGTCGGCAACGATAATCATTCCATTTCCAACAGATGCAGAAAGAGTAAGAATGCCGTTCAGAATAACATCAAAAGTGATGATTTCAACAAAATTTCTGCTGCTTAGACCGCGTGCAAATATTGTTTCCATACTAGGACAGTTTTGCAAATCCTGACTTATGTTCATATCGTTTTCTCAGTCGTACCTTTCTAAACTATCGTTCAGCCTTCTTGTCTTAGTTTGTCGAGATCTCTACTGGACCATTTTATTACGGTTCTAGATATTCGCAGCTCGCTCCTTTGGAAGAAACCCGGGACTTTGTTATCACGTTTACAAACTGTGGTTTGTTGTAAGCTCAAGCTTCAATCACAAAACAACTTTGGCGGCAGGTGATGAAAGGAGCAACTGAAGGATAAACTTTGAGTGTATCTTGACTTTTATCCTGCTTACAGATGAGAAGATTTGAAATCAGATATAGCTGTTAAGATTTGTACAATCCCTATGCCGGATTTACAGAACTTTATGAGACCATTTTAGCTGCCATTTGAACGAGTAGAGGAACTGTTATATTACTCTTTCGCCAGATGTTCTGTCTTATATCCTCGCTCATGATTATAACGTTCTTTAAAAGGCCTCTCTTTCTATAATAACCACAATTTTTCTTTGCGAATCCTGAACTAATCAAAACCTGAGCTTTCTCATTATAATATTATTTGTTTAAAAGAAAACCAATATATTGGCCTCGGTCATTTAGTCTTTTAGTTTTATTTCGCCAACTAATTAAATAACCAATGTTGGGATGTCAAGGTGAGCAGTACAGTAAATGCTAGGCATTACGTGAGATTACATTTGGATATTTCTTTGTTGGAAAGAAAAACGTTACGTGATGAAGCTGACTATCAATGCATCTTACAAAGAGGAATGCTAAAATTTCTCACATCTTTTCAGGATGATTGTTTTGTAGATGATTGGTTATGAACCAGTCACATCAATGAGAGAAATGGAAACCCTGAAGCGCTTGTTCCATTCATTATTTTAACTTTGTTTCACCAACATTCATCAAGTGAAAAGAGACAGGTTTTCGAGATGATTGGTTTGCAACCAGTTACATTAACGAGAAAAGTTGACTCGCAGAAAATGGACTACTTCGACGATACGGCGGTCATCTTGGTAGGGTGCAAATATACAACGCTTTGTTACAGAAATGGCGTCGATTAACCGTTAACAGTTCACCACAACACAATTTCTCAAGCGATAAATTAAGAAGATGGACAAGAAAGAAAGACAAATGAAACTAAACTCTATATATTATCCGCCATCTTTGTTTTGTTTTGCCCCCCCCGAACGTCCCATAATGCCTCGGATTCAAGATGTAAAACTGATACTATGTAGAAAAATGAAGTGCTTGTCACTTAATCAACATGATAGAGGCAGGAGAATGCCAGGATATTGTTCTTCATGCAACTTCCCTGATCAGATCCTACGTATACCGCCGGCAATCATTAGTACACGAACCTTTTCTTGAATTCACAGTGAAGACGGCCGCCGTATCATCAAACTAGTACATTTTTTGAAATAAATGGAAACCCTTAAACACCTGGTTCATTCATTCTTTTCTAGTCATTCTAATGTCACTTAAAAGTAGCCGGCAACTGACAGGTTTTCTAGATCAAAGAGAAAAGACGATGACTTGCAGAACTCTTTTGAAATAAAAACCAATACATCGGCTTTAATCATTCAGTCTTTTAGTTTTATTGGGCCAACTAATTAGAAGAATAAGTGTTGTGTTACCTAGGTAACCACTAATGCTTGCATGATAAGTAGGGATTAAGCAAGACGATTTTGAACATTCGAGAAAAAGGTAATGAAAACATCATTTAGTGCCAAGAGACTGCTTTTTAAATGATTTATTATGGTTAGGCTATGTCCATGCACCTGTATTACGTTACCGATAAACTATGACTAGAAGAACGAACAGGTTTTACAATGATTTATTATGGTTAGGCTATGTCCATGCATCTGTATTACGTTACCGATAAACTATGACTAGAAGAAGGAACAGGTTTTACAATGATTTATTATGGTTAGGCTATGTCCATGCACCTGTATTGCGTTACCGATAAACTATGACTAGAAGAACGAACAGGTTTTACAATGATTTATTATGGTTAGGCTATGTCCATGCACCTGTATTACGTTACCGATAAACTATGACTAGAAGAACGAACAGCATAATGATAGAGTTCTCTTGGAATACAAATCCTCTTTTATAAATAGGTTTTTCTTCTTGTTTTACCAGCTTACATTAGCAGATTTTCAAGATGAATAGTTGTAAATATTTCCTTGTTTGATAACATCTATTATGCAAGATTATTATAATTCTTTATTCTTTTCTTTCTTTCCTTATTGTTTTGGTTATGTTAAACACCTTTCAAACACAAGTCATGTTGGATGAGTATTTCCCATTATTCTTTTCATTTTCTTGTTTCCATATTTTTCTTTCCTTCTTCTCTCACCATGTTGAACATCTTCCAAAAGCTCGTCATCTTGGTTGAGGTTAAGTCCTTCAGCAAGATGAGGACCACTTACAATGCTGATAAATGCTACATAGCTGACACACCTCTAGAATAAATATCAATAAACTCATCATATATTTGGAACCAGAGTCTTTTGATTACTGAATGACATTTCGCTTCAAAAAATGTTGCTTTATATTTTAATATTTGATTTTAGAGAAAAGAAAAGGAGAACTAATCCATGCTATGTTTGTCATCGTATACAGTTTCTCAGAGTTTCAGAGCATGAACTTCGAATATCTGCAAATCTTCCCCAATAAATAACTGGATTAATGCTAGAGTTAAGACCAATGGAGGTAAAAGATGCGAAGTATAGAAAAATCGTTTCCTTTGAGGGCCCTAGAACAGCCCTTGAAATAAGTGCGCACACTAAAGGTACATAGCACAGAAGAAGACATACTAGTACCACAAGCATCGTCTTTAAAGTTTTCTTATATCTGACAACATCAAAGTTACCAGCCAATGGGTTTGGTTGTTGGGCGTGAACTTGGACTGTGTAGAGATGAAGAGCTCGGAAAGACTTGACGTAGAAAATAAAAGTCGTTGAAAGTAGAATCAAGGTGAGACAGGATCCGATGAGAAACAAAATGTTATATACTTTATCAATTATCACCAAAGATCCTAGAAGTAGACTAATAAAAATCCAGACGAAGGCAATGAAGAAGCGAATTCGTTTTTTTGTGACAATAATGGTGTATCGATGTCTTAGAGTAAGCGCCAAGTATCTGTCTATACTGATACATGTAACCATGGTAATTGAAATCCCAGTACAATACGCAGAAAAAAATAAAAATACTCTGGCTATTGAGCACAACTGGATGAGATTCTTTTGCAAGTAGAGAGTACTAACTACAATCTGAAGTGGATGAAACACCAAACCAACCAGAAGATCAGTGAAGGCTAAACTTGTTATCAGTAAGTAGGATGGCGTTTGTAGGTTCTGTGATCTCAAGATGGCAACGATAATCATTCCATTTCCCAGTGTTGCAACGAACGATAGAAGCACATTTAGAAAGATGTTGGTCTTGGCGCCTGATTGAAACAAGTCAAGGTCACTTACTCTGTTGTATAATAACTCTGCCACAAGTGGGCAGTTTTTCGTCGATAAGTTCATTCCTAAGCCTTGTCCGTGAGAGATGACCAGCTACACGTCAGTTAAGGGTTCTTCAGAGAATACAGAGTCATCACTGGACTTATACTAAGGTTGGTTCATTAATGCACTTGCTGATGATAAAGATCTCTTGCCCTGTCATGAAGTTATAGATAACAAGATGGATGTCCACAGTGTACAAAGAATTGATTATAGCGAGCTGTTGCTTATTTCCGGGGGGCACTAATATCCAAGATGAACGGACATGTGAGACCTTACAATCATCATCCTCACACTTAATAGGATAAACTTTCTTTTAGTTCAATTAGAACTGCGCGTTATTTTCGTTCAAGATTTTTCTCGTTTCTTTGCTTAAGGTTTAGACCGCTAATTCCTATCACTCGCTGTTGCTCAAGAGCTCAAAATCAAGGTCTGGTAATAAGAATCATCCCCGAAGAACAGCGAATCTCCCTCTAACAGTGCCAACCCTGGAACTTCTCATTCGCATTTCAAAGTAATTAATTTTCTAAAAATCAAGAGTAATGTGTTAATTAAAATAAACCCGTGGTGACTTTGTAAACAAGAATATAATGCACCAACATCAATCCAAACAGTTAATGATGATAAAACAGTTCATATAAAATTTAATTTAGTAAATTTCATTAACTAAAAAGTTATTGACATCCACCAGGTGAGTATAAGAAGTTGTTGTGAAAATAAGTGCGGTGAAAGCTTGACAGAGAATGTTAAAAATGAAATTGTTTTCAAAGTATTTTTCTTTTGGCAATATGGGTCGATATCAGAGAGATGGTCAGTTTGCTTCCTTGGATAATAAAAAATGGTTGGGAAACTGAGAACATTTATTCTAATGAACAAGATTAGTCAACATAACATCTGTCAACATGCGTTACGAATATCCCTAAACCTTACCAAATATATGATAGGATTTATAACACATCAGAGTAAGCGACATAAAAAAAGCGATAATCGATTTCTTGGGGGTACCTAGAAAATTTCCCAAGAAAACATTAGAGACGAAAAGTACGTAGCACAGAAGAAGACATACTAGTACCACAAGCATCGTCTTCAAAGTTTTCTTGTATCTGACAACATCAAAGTTACCAGCCAACGGGTTTGGTCGTTGGGCGCGAACTTGGACTGTGTAAAGATAAAGAGCTCGGAAAGACTTGATGTAGAAAACACAGGTTATTGACAAAACAATATAAAAATGTTGGATAAAGCGGATCAAGCAGATTGAAAAAAACTTATGAACATAATAAATTCGAAGCTTGGTAAGGAACATGTAAGATGCCCCAACCTTTTTTGTAATAGCTGTATATTAAAATAACAGACATAATAGGAGCGCTCACAATCCTCGTATCTCTGTGGATACGGTGTTATACATACACAATAACATTGGAGCACCTGTCTATCGACAATCATGCTCTTTCTCTGGCTCTCTCTCTCCAACAAAATATAGCCAGTCGATGGATGCTTTTAAGAATATCTTTCTCGTCGAATACACAGGTCTAGTTATACACGTTGCATTATTTAATTTAGTTACAAAATGAAAGAAATTATTTAGTTATGAAATTAGAATAACACCAAAGTCTTTTCAACTGATCAAATCCATGTTTCAAGACGCTTTCCAGTTTTCCCGATCAATTACTGGAAGCGTGACGCGATTTCCCGCCTGCATCTTTCTTTAGCTGAGCGGTGAGCCCGGCGCGCAAAGCATTAGTGGACACAATTGCCGGCCCTGACGCAGCTACCTGGTACTTATCAATGCTTTCAAAAATATTCAATAAGGTAATTCTATGGTAAAATCTTTTAAAAAAGTGTTTTTGCCCAGCTAATAGTAAAAGATTTTATCTTTCAAGACAAAAGCAGCTGTCCGACCGCGCGAAAATTGGGTTATACGAGGGCTGGCGGCAAAACAGCCAAACGTGCCGTGATTGGCTGAAACAAAAGTCAACGCTCAGCTGGTTACGACTACAGCTGAAGAAACCGTTAAAAAAAAAAATCTTGATTAAGCAACTGTTTGGAGAGTTTAGGTAAGAGACAAAGCATAGGCTCTAGGCTTAAACAAAAGGAAATGTTGTTTTTATTCGCAATGGTAAATACAATTGTAAAAAGTAATCTAATTCAATCCACAAATGTAAGATAAATTGTAAAAACAAAAGTTGAAGATATACAAGCAAATGTCTGGTAATGATGCTTCCATCACTGTATGCAATTTTTAAACAAACCCAGACACGCGTTGGGAATATCTGAAAACCTTGTCAAATGAATATATATTTTTTTGCAGTACACACAGTATGTCGTAGTTGATCAAAAAACTTCAATAAACCTGTCGACAGGCTTCATAGATCGAAATGAATTGTTCTTTTATAAGGAGATGAATTGCTGGTTTTCCAACAAATGTACAAATAACGTTATAATAAGATTTGAATAAACATACATTGATATAAAGTCAAGCCACCTGTCTCACTTCATAACAGATCAGTCAGGTTGTATGAGTAAAAAGTGAAAGGAGGACGGTGATGTCGAGGACGGTAAAATTTTGGGACAAATTTGAAATAAATGATAGGACGTGCTTCGTTTCCTACTTTATTCGGATATGCAAACGATTCCACAAATGAAAAGATCCGTAAAAGTAAAACCCATTCCATCAAACCACTGAAAAAAAGTGTTAAGACTATTCTTAGTAGGAATATTATTGCGTGAATATGTCTTTATCATTATCTAGTGTACAAGATCCCTGAACAAGTGATGACACGCGTTACGAATATCTGCAAACCTTATCAAATAAATAACTGGGTTTATACTGGAATTAAGGCACATCAGTGTAATCGATGCATAATATAACTTGAAGGTAACTGGTTCTGTTTTAAAGACCGTATTAACTACAAATGTACATAACAGCAATGGTACGTAGCACAGTAGAAGACATACTAGTACCACAAGGATCGTCTTTAAAGTTTTCTTGTATCTGACTACATCAAAGTTACCAGCCAACGGGTTTGGTTGTTGGGCGTGAACTTGGACTGTATAAAGTTGAAGAGCTCGGAAAGACTTGATGTAGCAGTAACAGATCATTGATAACAGGACAGAGCCTAGAACCGATGCTGCTATCATCAAAGATCCCACATGATCCTGTAGAAATCTTAAAAATGCTAGCAAAAGAGCACAGATCCATAGCCCTACGATCAATGAACCAACTCGTTTCTTGGTGACAATAATGGTGTATCGATGTCTTAGAGTAAGCGCCAAGTATCTGTCTATACTGATACATGTTACTATGAACAGAGAAACGCAGCCAAAATAAGTCAAAAGGAAATCGTACGATCTATTCATTCTACAGATTCCCTTGTAATTTTTCTGCAAGTAGTAGAAACGCCAAACAATCTGGAATGGATGAAATACCAAACCAACCAGAAGATCTGTGAAGGCTAAACTTGTTATCAGTAAGTAGGATGGCGTTTGCAGGTTCTGTGATCTCAACATGGCAACGATAATCATTCCATTTCCAACAGATGCAGAAAGAGTAAGAATGCCATTCAGAATAACATCAAAAGTGATGATTTCAACAAACTTTCTGCTGCTTAGACCGCGTGCAAATATTGTTTCAATACTTGGACAGTTTTGCAAATCCTGACTTATGTTCATATCGTTTTCTCAGTAGTTCCTTTCCAAGCTATCTTTCATTATTCTTGTCTTACTTTGTCGAGATCTCCACTGCACCAGATTCTTGTGACCGGTTCCCGATACTCGTAGCTCAAGCGAAGCTCCTTTAAAAACTCGGAACTTTGTTATCACATCACAAACTGTTGTTTTTACTATATATTCAAGCCTCAATCACAAAACAACCGGCTTTGGCGGCAGGTGATGAAAGAAGCAACTGAAGACTCGAGTAAAGGAGCCTTCACTATACACTGTCTAAACATCATCTCTGACCTTGACTACCACTCATGCGCACTTGAAGTCATCACTGCGTTGCGACCAGATGGCAGTTCGACAAGCCAATACGCCATCAATCATCAATCAATATCAATTCAAATGAAGCGTAAGAAAATGTTTTCAATGATGATTTTTTTTTCCTTGCAAAAAATCTGTCTAATTTGATCAAAGCTTTCTTCACAGGCTTCATATATTGAAGTGAATTGTTCTTATCAATAATAAGTATGCCATCGAAATAAGTGGTTTTTCGACCGAAGGTATACAAATATAAGTTTTAATAAGACATGAACCATGATTGATTCATCAAACCACCTGTCTTACTTCATATGAGAATAGTACTGAGATCAGAGTATATGGATAGTAGAGTCATTCCAATGAGCCAGTTACCTCAGTGTTAGTGTTTATTAGATGCAAATGAACAAAAAAAAAAGACAAAACTTTTAGCATCTAATAGTCTATATTTGATTAATAAGTAGTACTGGCCAGGTTAGTTGGAATCACTCTAAAATTATCAGGGGAAAATTTTAAATAAATGAAAACATTTACTTCGTTTCCTATTTTATTCGGATATAGCTAAAATTCCACAAGAACTGAAAATATCAACTTCCAAAATTCCAACTTGAATTCCGTGGCAGAAGACTCACTCTAAGAAACCACTGCTAAATGTTAACTACTGATTTAAGATCAGTTCAATCTAATGTGTGGACTATTCTTAGTATTGTTAATATTATTGCGTGAATATGTCTTTATCATTATCTAGTGTACAAGATTCCTGAACAACTGATGACACGCGTTGCGAATATCTGCAAACCTTATCAAATAAATGACAGGGTTTATACTGGAATTAAGGCACATCAGTGTAAGCGATAAATTATAAAAGAAAGCTACCTCTTTTAGAAATCCTAAAGCTATCTGTGCAACAAGTATACATATCAATGGTACGTAGCACAGGAAAAGACATGCTAGTACCACAAGCATCGTCTTTAGAATTTTCTTGTATCTGACTACATCAAAATTACCAGCCAACGGGTTTGGTTGTTGGGCGTGAACTTGGACTGCGTAAAGATGAAGAGCTCGGAAAGACTTGATGTAGAAAACACAAGTTGTTGAAAGGAGAGCTGAGCATATGCAACATCCGAAGATAAATACATTTTCGTATACACTTTCGATGGTCGCCACTGTTGCTAAAATTAACGCCAAAATCCAAAAAGAAACGGTGACTAAAAGGACTCGTTTCTTGGTGACAATAATGGTGTATCGATGTCTTAGAGTAAGCGCCAAGTATCTGTCTATACTGATACATGTCACCATCAACAGAGACATCGCTGTAAGCAACACGAAAAAGAATTTGTATGAATTAGCCATTGCGCAGATTGCATGAATGTTGTTCTTGAGGTAAAAGATGTAAACAATGGATTGCAGAGGATGAAATACCAAACCAACCAGAAGATCTGTGAAGGCTAAACTTGTTATCAGTAAGTAGGATGGCGTTTGTAGGTTCTGTGACCTCAAGATGGCAACGATAATCATTCCATTCCCTAGAGTTGCTGTTATCGTTAGGATTGAGTTAAGAATAATGTTGATAATCATGGATATATAAAAATTGCTCATTATTAAAAAGGATTCATTGTCGAAGGATGAACAGTTTTCATTGGTAAATAATTCTTGATTCTCATTTACTTCGTCGTTCATCACGAATCTTGAAATTTAATGATTCTAAAATTTAATGAAAACCGTTCACTGCACAACCTGCACAACCAGTTTGACGAATCTCGCCATAGCGGAGATCGCGAGAAGAGCAACCAGTGTTGTGTCTTGGAATAACTGCCGACCGACTTTATACAGAATCACATTTACAAATGGTTCGGTGTAAAATAAGCCTGCCTGTGGTAGGGTTGGCTAAAGTTTGCCGTCGTTACTCGGAATCTAAAAACAGGGGTATTAGAAGGCCTTTGATGTAAGAAGACAGAGATCAACCGATGCCACCAGGTGTCAGTATTACTCATTATTGTACATCAATCATCAATGTCAATATTAAGCTTTCCTTTATCATATTTATCCCCTCGCGTCGTTATTACTTTTGTGTTGATCTTATTATTTTCTCCGCGTCATAATCAAGTAAATCAAATAGATCACTGACAGCTTTTTCATTTGTTAATCACATGGAGCCCAGCATTTGCAATATATTCATTGCATTAAACGTTAGGCTGCTCATAACAGGAAAACATTTTGGTTAAAAACGCCGCCCCTCTCCTCCCGCCTCCGCAGTCACTGTTTTCGGAGGGAAAGAAAACTAACCTTTTGCACCAGGGGATCTCTAGTGAAAGATACTGAAATGCTCCCAATAAGTTAGTTAACACCTCAGTCAAGCACAGCTTCACTTTGTTAATGTTTTCTTTCATTTAAAAATTTATGAATAGGAATTTTCCGGCGATATTTTCGAATCGGAATGAGAACAGATGTAGAAGTTGATGAAATGAGGAAACAGTGCGACCACAATCTAAAAAATTTAACTTAAATTATTATCATAAACTATCATGTTATTTCACATAATACATTCATACACAATAAACTGTTTTGTTTCATAACATAAATGACAGCATAAGACATTCTCAAGAAATATGTAACATTTATTTTACCTTTAATCCTGCTAGACACATCCGGTCCATATTCCATACTCCTTTTGTCCAACTCCAATTTTTCCATACTCCAGTCCCCCACGGTATTACCCATAGCTCTTTTCGTGCTGTGTTTCAAGATGGCGGACGAGTGACGATGACTTTTGTAAACAAACTTTTTCACTCTTTTCAGCGTCCTAGATTAAACAAGAAAAATGAAAAAATAAGAAAAGCTTAAAATTTTCAGATATAGCAATGGGTCTGAGAGATAAGAAGATTAAAAATGCCAATCCAAGCGATTCTAAGGGCGCGACTTGGGTCCATCAGTCCCTTCACAGGTGAGCAAGAAAAACTGTCAAACTTTTATTTTACAAGGAAACAAAAAATAGTTTTTATCCGCAATTGATGGCTATATCCTAAGTATTTATGTATGTGTATATATACTTATGTAAGTTCACTTAATGCTAGTTTAAATAACTTGACCAGTATCAATAACTTCAATTTAAAACTTGGGTAAAAACTACGAGCTAAGCTCGCACTCAGGCTATCAACAGTCCTTAGATCCATAGATCATGCTTTTATAGTTTTAAAATAACCATGATTGACATAACTTGATAAACAGGAATACATACAGTGATTTTGGTATCATTCATTTTTTATCTGAGGGGGAGATTGGTACGAAAACCTGTGCTCAATTCACCTTTTCGGCGCTAGGCTTTCATGTGGTGGATCATGTTACGGTCACCAAAAAGTTCGGACATTGTTGTTGAATTGCCACACGATCGTACTAACTTTTATACAATTTATCTACTTAATTTGTTAATTCTGTTCTCAAAATCTTAGTGAAACTATCTAAATAATTTATTTCTAAAGAAGTTTTGATAAAAATTTCAGAACAGAAGAAACAAATCAAGTCAATAAATTGTATAAAAGTTAGTACGATCCTGTGGCAATTCAACAACAATGTCCGAACTTTTTGGTGACCGTAACACGATTCACCACGTGAAAGCCTAGCGCCGAAAAGGTGAATTGTTTCAGGATCCCCTGTTCTCCCAACATCTGAAAAGCTCTCCTATATACATGTACATCCGTATACACCATCAATTATTTCAAGAACCCCCTTTTTCAGGCTCACTAAAATTGTCAAGGCCCCCATTTTTTCACCCATCCACACAAATAAATAATAAATGGACCCTTGTTTGTTTTGGTTTACATTGCATGTATTGATGTCAAACATAATCAGTCTTTATTTTTCTGCAGGGGACACATAAAGTCATGTGATGAACACCTACTGGCTACAGGATCATGGGACAAAACCATCCAGTTATGGGACGTGGCAACAGGGGTCTACAGGACCAAAGCACCAATGACCCTGTCACAGGGCCATGAGGGGTCTACATGTATCAATGCCTGTCAATTCAGCAAGGATTGTACTGTAGGTGTTATACCAATATATCATCATTGGGAAAGTTTCTTAAGCACAGGGTTGATAACTACATATCAACCTCCTCAGGAGGTTGATAACTAGATATCAACCTGGATAAGCCGCCATTGGGTGAATATGAAGGCTGAAGACTGTCAGTGAACTAAAGAAACTGACTGAATGATGATATAATTAACAATTAGTCCTCGAGTCCGAATGATCTACGAGTCAATAGCCCATGAGGCCGAAAAACCTACTAATCGGTCCAATAAAAGGATGCAAAAAGTTTTGGATTTTGCTTTAAATATATTTTTTTTGGTTTTCAAAACTGGCGCTTTTCGCTACTAGAGGTCTATCACTAATGGACCCCTAGTAGTTAAGCCAATCACAAGGCTCGATTGGTGATAGACCATTAGTAGGTTTTTTCTAATACTGAATAGACCTCTTTACTGTAGCTTCTTATGCAAGTTACTCATTTCAGACCACATGACATTCCCTTGAGAAATGTTATTTTATTAGAATATTTACAAATAAAAGAATATACTCCAAAGAGTGGCATCACAGGCTTTTTCTGAGTTCAATAAGCAGAATGCATTGTGGTCTAGCTTGGGTACAAATAATACCATATAAGGTATGATGGACAAAAGATATTGTTACCCAAAGCTAGACCACAATGCACCATGTTTGCTATCCCAGTAAAGGTCTATGGTCTGAAATGGGCACAACAAACAACAAAGCTAAATAGTTCTATATGTCAAGGATTATCAAAAGACCCCTTCAACTTGCATTGGCATAATGTTTTCCCAGTTTAGACTACTTTGATAGTCATTTCTTTTTTATCATTAATGCTTGTGAAAATACATTATTATGAATGTAAACAGACAAAAATATCTTCTTGAATTGGTGAACATCATGCCCAAAAATGAAAAATCTATTACTAACAGTGAGGGAACAGTCCTGAACTGTGAATACTTCAAGTCTTTTTGACATTTTTTAAACGTCCTATCAGAAGCCAGATTAATAACAAAGTTCTGACATTATGCTTATTAGGTTAGCTAACTAAACATTGCTAGAGCCTAATGTTATGAATTTGGTTTCAGATTGGATGATTAAAAAAATATCAAAAAAACTTGAATTGTTCATGGTTTGAGTGGCAGCACTGTAATCATTTCCAGTGACACTTGAACGATTTATATGCAAATATTATTTTAACATGGACTCAGTCTTTGTATTTACATGTACATATTCCTATGAAGTTACAGTGGTGTGTTATACATTATCATTTTAACTTGAATTGATTAACCATTACAGCCAAAACCATTGTATCACGTGGACTGATTTCAAATTCTTCACTCAGATTGGGTTTTTCCTAGCCATCAATCATTATGCATATTAGAGGTTGAACAAGCCTGCTCGATTGCTTGCAAAGATTCCGCCATTAAAGAGTGTTTCAAATTCAAACTTTTCTAAGATGAATCGACAATATTTCAAGAACAAATATCTTCGTAAGATCGAGCCCATGAATATTCTTAGGAAATAAGCATTATATTTCTGCATGAGGCTGAAAAACCTTGATGAAAACTCCAACATTGAAACATCAAGAACATGTGTCTCTGGACCATACATAGAACTTGTACTAAACGGTGGAAATCAGATTGTAAATATATTAATTGAAATAACTCCACAATAATGATATTTAACCTTCTGTTATATTACTAATCTTCTCAAAGCCCTAGAATCTCCATAAATAGATGTCCATTGTGAACTTGTTACTTGGTTTGAAATGCAAAACAACAGCCCTTGCTCTTACAGCTGTCATATGGAAACCAGCTGAGGTTTGGTATTATTAGCTATACGAACCAGTTTCTGAATTGCAAAAATCTATCTTTCAAAAGAAATTTTTGAAGATTTTAAGCAAAATATTCTACCTTGTCTACTAGTGCACAGCTCGAGATTCTCACGGGAGACCATTACTAGTACAGCATTCCATTATCATGGC
Organism: Anthopleura sola; assembly: GCA_023349425.1. Lineage (NCBI taxonomy): Eukaryota > Metazoa > Cnidaria > Anthozoa > Actiniaria > Actiniidae > Anthopleura > Anthopleura sola. The sequence continues at coordinate 12,686,761 of JALHLI010000001.1, forward strand.
AATAGCTTGAATACTTGACAGGAAAAAAGGCTGAAAAACAATTCTCCCCTTGATTTAAAGCTTAGAACACTATCGATTATTTTTAAATGATCGAACAAGTTTGAATTTGAAGCACTTTGTAATAGCGGAATCTGTGCAAGCAATCCAGCAAGTTTGTTCAACCTCTAATTTGCATAATGATTGACGGCTAGGAAAAACCCAATCCGAGTGAAGAACTTTAAATCATTCCATGCGATACAACGGTTTTGGCTGTAATTGATTAATTCTTTCATTTAAATATTTTTACCTTATTTAAGACACATTTTTATGGTAATGAAATAACTGGTGGAAAAAGTTGCTGACTTGTACAGCACAAGATTTACCAATAATAGGAGTCATTTCCTGTAAATTATAAAAATGAGTAAAAGTATCAGACATTTATTGCCAGTTACAAGCAGAGTGTGATTTTCTTCTTAGTGACAGCCCTAACCCCACCAGAACCAACAAGGAATGCTCACAATGCAGGGTGTCAGTAGGTTGTCAGTAGATTGTTGGTACGTTTTCAGTAGGGTATCAGTAGGTTGTCAGTAGGGTATCAGTGGGGTGTTAGTAGGGTATCTGTGGGTTGTTGGTAGGGTATCAGTAGGTTGTCAGTAGGATATCTGTAGGTTGTTGGTAGGGTATCAGTAGGTTGTTGGTAGGATATCTGTAGGTTGTTGGTAGGGTGTCGGTATGTTGTTGGTAGGGTATCAGTAGGTTGTCAGTAGGGTATCAGTAGGTTGTCAGTAGGTTGTTGGTAGTGTATCAGTAGGTTGTCAGTAGGATATCTGTAGGTTGTTGGTAGGATATCAGTAGGTTGTTGGTAGGGTGTCAGTAGGTTGTTGGTAGGGTATCAGTAGGTTGTCAGTAGGATATCTGTAGGTTGTTGGTAGGGTATCAGTAGGTTGTTGGTAGGGTGTCAGTAGGTTGTTGGTAGGGTATCAGTAGGTTGTTGGTAGGGTATCAGTAGGGTATCAGTAGGTTGTCAGTAGGATATCTGTAGGTTGTTGGTAGGGTATCAGTAGGTTGTTGGTAGGGTGTCAGTAGGTTGTTGGTAGGGTATCAGTAGGTTGTTGGTAGGGTATCAGTAGGTTGTTGGTAGGGTATCAGTAGGGTATTGGTAGGGTATCAGTAGGTTGTTGGTAGGGTATCAGTAGTTTGTTGGTAAGGTATCAGTAGGTTGTTGGTAGGGTATCAGTAGGGTATTGGTAGGGTATCAGTAGGGTGTTGGTAGGGTATCAGTAGGGTGTTGGTAGGGTATCAGTAGGGTATCAGTAGGTTGTCAGTAGGATGTCAGTAGGGTATCTGTAGGTTGTCAGTAGGTTACCGGTAAGGTATCAGTACAGCTGTAGGTTGTCAGTAGGTTACCAGTAGGTTGTCAGTAGGGTATCAGTACAGCTGTAGGTTGTCTGTAGGTTTATGGTTATAACTGCAAACAGCAGAGATTTTCCAAACACAGATAATTCTGTAAGTAATGGTCAACCCGAGGAGGCCAGTGCCGGAATGTTTTCTAGAACTACATTTAATAGGAAAACAAAACATTTACCTTCAATATCTTGAGGTACTTTGCTTTATAATCTAGTCCACCTATCAAATGTGCTTCAGTCAGGTAGATATTGGCTACATCGTTAGATGCATAGAAGTCTGTCATACCCATACTATCATCATACAACACTTTGACATGTTGTTCTGAAACAAAAACCAACAATATCAGATGGGCTTCCTGTGGTAGTTAGGTAGATAATGGCTACATCATTAAATGCATAGAAGTGTGTCATACCCATACTATCATCATACAACACTTTGACATGTTGTTCTGAAACAAAAACCAACAATATCAGATGGGCTTCCTGTGGTAGTTTGGTAGATAATGGCTACATCATTAGATGCATACAAGTCTGCCATACTCATACTATCATCATGCAACACCATACTATCATACAAAACCTTGATATGTTGAAAAACCTTACTACATGTATTAGGTGCATATAAATCATTTACGTCCATGCTGTCATCATACAGTATTTTTTACTGGTAATGAGCTCTTTAAAATATCTCTTGGGTTCCCATGCTGTAGGGTCGCTTAATCATTCCCACTTGATTCGAAGAAAAATAGATAACTTGGAATTCTGTACTAAAAGTAATAATTTTTACAAGCCATTTTAATAAAAAGAAAATTCAATTCGTGTTTCCACTTCACTTCCGTTTTCTTCATATTTCATCTGATATAAGCTTATATTTATTCGAATTTCGCCACGAAACTGAACTCCTAAGTCGAGTTACAAACCTTGAATCGATCTAACAGTGTCAATTCCGTAAAAGTTTTGGTTAGCAAGGAGGCGACCATGTTGAATATGATGCCTGTGCATGTGAAGCTTGTCAGCTGCCATTTTGATGTCAAAAATCTATCACTGAGTCGAGGTGGATTGGTACCTAATGAAGGAAAAAGGCTATGGAATTTGGCGAGGGGGGGGGGGGGGGGGAGGGAAGGGTGGAGGGGAGGGAGTAGGGGCCAAGCTATTTTCTCCAGTAACAAAACCTTTTTGAATCTTTCTGGTATTTTCAATACAAGAGTCTGATTCAAGTCTGTACGTTTTTTTTTTTTTTGGAAGGGGGGAGGGGGTGTCACTGAAAAATATGTTTTGTTGTTTTCTCAAGCTGATCTTTAAAAAATGTTAGCCAATGGATAATTTTTTCAAAACTGCGGTATCACCCTTTGTCGCCCGGCGACTCGGGAAACGGTTATTTCTTTATTTTATTTTTCCCAATGAACTGAAAGATAATATTGTAGCACTAGGGGAAAAATTATTATCCCCTGATTATGATAAATGTATACGAAATATGAACAACCTCTCCAGGAAATCTAAATTCATCTGAAATATAACTTTTCAATTTCGGCAGGCTTCGTGACACCTCAGTTTTGCCCTAACAGCATTATTACGTCACTATTTCAGATCAGCTGGCTGCACTTTGTTTTGGTTATGCATGTTTCGCACCTTGTTTCGTTCCTTGTTTTGGACAATGTTTCGAAACTTGTTTCCTTCCTTTTTTAGTCCATGTTTCGCACCTTGTTTCGCTTATTGTTTTGGTCCATGTTTCGCAACATTTCAAGGATGTGCAAAGGAGAGCTTGAACTAACAGCTCACGTGACTTTACCCCCTTAAATGGAGCAGTTGTGTCAATTTTTTGTAACAGAAATAGCGTGGTATGCAGGCCTTCGGAGGGGAAGTGGGACTGGGGGAGGAAGGAGGACTTGCAGACAAATCCCGCATTTTTGGGAAACGTCCCTACCCATAATTAACTTATAGGTTGATGCAAAAATTCGGGGTTTGTCTGCAGGCCCTTCTTTCTTCTCTCCTCCCTCCAGTCCCCCTTTCCTCCCTAGGGCCTGCTATGCTACAACAGAAACAGATACGTCTCCAACTAACAACACAAAATTAGATCTCAATTCATACATAAAAACTATTTTCTTTGTCATTAACGTTTTCCACAATGGTTTTGAAGATTAGTAGTGAGAGGTATCAGATTTTAGCATGAATCGAAGAATTAGAGGGGCAAAAAGAATTATTTCATATCTGAAGTGAGTTTTGCAGCATGTTAGTGGCTTCCACGTCACTCAAAAGGATAATTTATTCAAACCACATTCATTCCACACAAAAGCCTTAAAAACTTGTTTCTTTGTCGTTAACGTATTTAAAAATGCTTTGAAAAATTAGTGAGAGGTATCAGAAACACAATGTCAATCGAATTTTAGAATGAAATGAAGAATTTGAAGTGTAAAAAAATTTATTAATCTGAAGTGAGTTTTGAAACATTTTAGTGGCTTCAACGTCACTCAAAGAGATAGTTTATTCATGCGCAATGAGTTTTGCCGCACATTTGCAGTATTTTTGTTAATCTGTAATCAAATTAAGAAAACCTTTATTTAGAATTAGGAATGTTTTCCATTCTTTGTAAAAGAAATCTCCATTATTTTTTTATTCTGGTTCGACATTTCAAGTGTTCTCTCGCCGTTCCGGTTTTTCCTGATCACGTGCTCCCACGATGCTCTTCGGCCTTCATATCAACAAGAACAACATGGCTGATGAGTAACGGTGTGAAAATGTGGACAAAATGTCGCTGTAAACCCGGTAAGATACTCTAAAACACACAATTATCTATAGCAACACTATCGAAAATTCTTTATCTTACCTTCTATAGAGTTATTTAGAAGTATTCTAAAAGTTTCATAGAAAAAAAACAAGGATTTTGTCTGTCCTTGTGTTGGCCATGGCTGGCTTCATGTAACTTTGCACGTGCCAGATTAAAGTTTGTCTAACATCGTTCTGGACGTTCAAGTACTACTACGAAGCATAATACTTTTTACTATATCATATTCTTATTTGTTTTAAGGCCTTTTCTACTTCGCTTCTTATATTTTGGAGCTTTTTTAAAGGAAAACCTTTCCTGACAACTAACATTACAGCTAATTTGCATATCTAAATAAGCTCAAGGATATTTTTTGCATAAAATATTGATTAATACATTATTATTATTTGTTTTAAGCTCTTTTCTGATTTCTTCATTTTATATGTTGTAGTTGTTTTATGATGAAAACGTCTCGTTGTGTTTAAGAAATTAAGCCAATTTGCCTGTCAGACTAAGAATTATTTTAACCTGCTGTAATGCAGTTTAAAAAGATTATGCAGTTTAAAAAGATTATGTAGTTTACAGTATAAATTTTAGGCAACTGTAATCAGTGAAAAAAGCAGTTGCAAATCTAGGGGGCATGGCAGGGAGCCCACAGCCACTGGTAGAATCAGTGATTAAAATAAAATGAGTAAATGCATCACATCATCCATTTTATGAACCCATTTTACTTCCACCTTCCTTTGCTCTGGGCACAGATATTAGCAGAAGTTCTGAAAGTTTCATCCCTTGTTACTACATTCTACACTAGAAATGTAAGCAGCTGATAATATATTCAGACTTGGACTTCAACCAATCCGGAAATGTTGTGCCATTTATGAATGGTATATCTTATTTTAATCACTGATTCTACCATCAGCTGTGGGCTCCCTGTTGGGGCATTCTTCTCAACCCCCTAACCCCCAATTGAAATTTATTGATAAAAATCTTATATTAATATATAGTGTATCATTTCTCCTTACATTATTGTTTTCTTTCTTCAGAGCAGCTAATACAGTAATAATCAAGTGGTGATGCCCACAGAAAAGTAATACCCAAAGAAAAATGCCCACAGAGCCGACCATTATCGAAAGTGAAGCTGAAGAATTGACAACAACTCTAAACCTATGAAAAATAAGTGAGTCATTTATGACATTTCCATCTTATCACAAAAAACTAGTAAGAACTAGTAGTTGCAATGTGAAGAAAAAGAAACAACATACTTTTGATTGTGGGCTGCATCAGACAAAAACATCTAGAAAAAGTTCTCAGTTGTATCAAACAGCTGGGAAAAGGTTACAGTGCCTTGAAATTTCCTTTTAATAGGACATGGAATAATTTATAATTTTGCTGATCTCCCATCCAAATTCAAGTGCAGTGCTTGTCACTAGCATTCAAAATATCTGAATTATTTAACATTAAGGTTTGAGTTCCTGGTTACCTTTATTACCATTTGATATCACTACCACCAGAGTCCTTTGCATAATTCCTTTAGTTACCCCAATTGACTCCATTATCTGGTGACTCCCAAATGAGTTAAAATATTTGAATATGAAAAAGAATTTAAAGAGTATGCTGGTAGTAACGGTATCAAGATGTAAAAAGGGAGATGTAAAAAGGGAAACAGATCTCGAGATAACTTGAACAGGAGTGAAAAGCATTTGCAATAAGCCATTTTCCGGTTTCTTCTGCCATCTTGAATCAGGGAAACCGAGCAAATTTTATAGAAATCTGAATCATTTTGAATTTTTTTACCCCTTAACTCTGATCAATTTTTTCAGATTTTCAATATTTCATTTTCAAGTTTACATTGGTTTTATTTTCAGTCCAACAGCTGCTGTACATGCTAGCTGATTATTGAATTCAATATTTTAAAATTGAATTTCTTTGCTAAAAGCTCCTCATAGTTGTTGAAAAATTCATGTTTCCTTTGAAAAAAATGTTTGGGATAACTAAGTTTGTTGGAGCTTTTGAATATTTTTGAAATGTTGAATGTTTTGGAGATGAAAATTGAAATTTTCACTGTGGAAGTCATGAAAGGTAAGTCCAGACAAGGACGATGACAAGGACTTAATGTTCCAAATAAGGTTAAAAATCCAGTTTTGTATCAGGGTACTTGGTTTTTTGATGGCCATATTTCTGAATCTTGCCAAACATTTTCAGATTTTCTATTCTAACATGCGAGTTGAGTTGTGTGCATAGAATTTATAACGTAGTGGTAGTGTGTGTGAGTGACAGTGGGCCAAATTGGAAACCAGTATTAAGTTACTGAATTTGTTTCCCACTATAAAAAAGTGATTTAAAAATTATCTTATTTGTTTATTTTAAAAAAGGTAGCATGATGCACTTTATTATAAGGATACAGCATAATATTCTAGTGTCTTTTCAATTTTCTTATTCACTGCACAGTTCTCAAATATACTAGTTTAGTTAATTTTGATAGTTTGATACTTAGTTAGATTACCCTTAAGGAAATTGGACTTATACCATAAGGATGCTTGCTGAGTGTTTTCATTAAGTTTGACATTAACTTCATTAATATTGTCACCTATTTCATAGGAACTTGTAGTTGACTTAAGCTTGACACAATTAGGATGATTACTAAAGTAAGATTGAAGTAGCTGCAAGCTGTTTTCCTTAAGTCTGTATGCTTTCCATTTAGCCAGCAAAAGAGGATGGTGAAGGGAATTAAATGTTTTGCTCATATCAGTACACAACAATCCAATTGCCAGTGTTCTGTAAGCTTTATAAGGGCAGTTTCACAGCTATTGTGTCTTCTATAAGCAGTGAGATTTTCATCTAGTACCTATTTATCTTTTTCTCAAGGCTGGTTTTTTTTTGAAAGAATAAGAATCACTTTTTATTAGGAACTTTGCACTTGTATATACTTATTCATTTGATCTTCTGCTTTTCAGAAAATGCTTAACAATGGCGGAGAACAACATTCAAAGGTACTTGGGGAGCACTAAGCAATTGAGCAGATTTCATATGAGTAAAAAATAATGGCACATACATTATCACTATCATAGCAGTGCTAACTGTGAGGTTTACTGCTAAGTACATAATTTATACGTTCCTACACACATAAACACTAAAACTGAAAAAGGATTTGAAATTTGTTTGATGCATCTGAAGACTCACTCTATGTGTACTTAGGTGTAAGAAAACTTTGAAAATATTGGCCAAACAAAGTAATAGGACATCTAGAAACCTTGCTTGCAAAAATCCAAGTGCATTCCATGAATACTCATGCACAGCTCTTACTATCAGCACCATGTTTTTCACTGCCATATGAAATTTGCTATTACCAACAATGATAATAGTTTCCTATTGGTAATAATTGTGGTACAAGTTCTATGTAAAATTGTGACAATTGTATTTGTGGTACTATCACTAAGAATGCATCACAGGTCAGCACCATGCAAAAATGGTTTACATAACAATATTCATTCACAAGGGTCTTTTAGGAATATGTTTGAATAGTAAATTATCACATTTTAAACCTTCTTTGTTGTCAGTGCATAGAGGCTTTGCACCATCACATGATGGCAGGCGTGACAGGAGGCAGGAACAATTGAATTTGGTCTAATCTGACTTACATGACATGAAAAGAACTCAGTTTCCCAGGGGGAAAGACTCTATTGTTGTGCATCCTTTGCACATGATGGTTCAAAGCCTCTATTAGTCCCATGGTGTGATAAAGCTATGGGAGGTTGCAGAAAAAATGTCTTAACAGGGACTGCTCACTGTTGATGATGCAACATGCTTTCATTGGAAATGGGAGTGTAAAAGTTTAGACTAAGACTTCAGAGTTATCTGCGCCAAGCTAACATTCCATCAATACCCTATCAACACACTACTGACACACTAAACCAGTCTACCAACAGTCTACAGCCCACTTGTAACAACTCCTTACCTGTTGCAATAAACCGCTCTTATTCTGCAACTTGACAACTGTCTCACTCAGCACAGCACTTTCTACCTACACTGACATTTTATGCTTGTAACATTGCCTGCTGTGAATTTGGAGTCTTAGTCTTAACTTTTAATTCACCTATGCTTGGTATTGCACATAGTGATTGCTCACATTATGGTCAGCTCTCATATACTAACACTTGTCTACAGTGAAATACTTACCTCTGGTGTAGTTCTAGATTCTATCAAAACAGGATACAGGTAAATGATAATGGGGTAAAAGGTGTGATAGCAAATATGTATTGTTTCTTGCTTACTTTCTTTCATACAGCCTTCAAAATTATTTTTGGAAAATAGATTTTTAATTCCTCTAAAAATGTAATTTCAAGAAATTTAATTTGTTTAGCAGTTTTCAAATTTGTTCTTTCTTAATTTTGGCATATCAATCTATTTTAGAATGAGATAGGATTTAAACATGGAAGTAGAATATTCCATGTTTAAATCTCATTCTAAAGTAGGATATTGATAAGGATGTCCTGCAATATATGACACATACATCTATTCATTAAGATAACATCCTTCATATATATCATACACCATGGATAACTCTAATAATTTAATAATTCGTTATTTATTTACAAAATAGATTTTTCATAAGAGTTTATAAACCCTTTAAAAATAATGTGTGAATTTATATTATGTACAATACTAAAAACCCTTAATATAGTATTTGGGGAAAAAAATTCTTTTGCTGCTCTTCCCTTTTTCCTCTCTTTCAACTGAAGTTGAACTTTGAACTTTGCTTCATAGTGTCATTTGGCTGTAGGCATGCCCCATATTCTCTTTTTTTAACTGATCAGGAGTTGCATTATATACTATAAAAAAGAGCAGCATTCCCACTTCATGCTTGAAGGCATCTGATGCACAGCATGAATTATTGTGTATTCTGTACACTTAAGGTTGCTGACTTCTAGCTTTCTCTCATAACTTGGCTGATTATTGTGAACATGGTCCTGGAGGCACTTGATATGAAGCAAGCTTTGTATGGAACCAATTTGAAAAGTACTGCACTCTCTCTTCTTACGTTGCCATCTTTGGTGACTACTTGTCTTATGGTTGCCATGGTAACAAATTTATTTACTTCTGGGTCACCCTCTTGGATTTTTTGATCAGTCTTCTTATCTTTGACAATTATCTGGCCACTCACTTTATGGCTTCCATAGAAACACAGGTCCAATAATCCATCAGGAATCTTTAAACTTTTGAGCCTACATGTACATTCCCCATGATGCCTCATCCACAGGATCCTCCTTGGACTCAACGTTCATGTACTGCCATTGGCTGCTGTCAGTGTTGTCTTGTATCTCTTGTACTCTATGCGACAGAAACACGTGAAGGATCTGCTGTCATTGCTGACATAGCCGAGTACCACTTTACTGTCTGTCCAGTAGTAGTCTTGGTCGATGGGATATTCTAGCTCCTGATGTATCTGTTGGCTTATTATTCCAGAGCACACAGCTTCAGTATGTTGGAGTCGTGGGATGTTGACTGGTTTCAATGGTGTCACTCTTGATTTTCCCATTATGAAGTAGCAGTAAACACTCTGATGTTAGTCTTCCAGTCACAAGTAGCTACACTGGCCGTAGCCCTGTACGCTTGCGTCCAAGAAATGATAAAGCTCTACTTTCTGTGGCCAAAATCCTTAGGTTTGTAGCACCTTGGAATAGAAACACATTCTAGATGCATCAGCTTGATTCTCCACCTTTCCCACTTGGCCTTGATATTGTCAGAAATTGGATCATCCCAGTCTGGTCAAGGCTTGGCCACCCAGTTCCAGTAGAATTGACTTTTCCTGCAACGAGAAGAATGATAAATCCAATAAGGTTGAATGTGGAGCTCACATAAGGTTGAATGTGGAGCTCACAGTGGACAGAATTCCATGTCAAGTGCACAACTTGTCCTGCAGAACTATTCTGAACTGGAAATAATCAGACTCAATGCACCTTTGGACCCCTAGATTGCGCTCTAAGGGAGGCAAATCAAGATCCAAATCCATTTCTTTCACCCTGTCTGCCCTGTCGTACTCCGGGATGCTTCTAATGACTTTCTAACTATTACATTGCCTCTTGGACCATGGGGACAGACTTACGACCGTGTCACTCCAATTCTGGAGGATCAGATGAAGTGACTGTCAAATCAATATTAAAAGATCAGTGAAGACCTTTTCTATTCCCACAAAAGAAGGAAGAGCAGCTGAGAACACCACTGTTGTATATCCTGATAACCTAACTGGCAAATCTACATCAAGAGATCAGTGAGGGCCATATCTATTCCCACTACTTGTATGGTATTTCCAGAAACAGGAAGAGCAATTGGAAACACTGCTGCTGAAAAATCTGATAAAGTAACTGGCAAAGAAATTGTCAAAGACCAACATTTCTATTTGCAAAATCTAGAACAAATGAAACATTTTTTACTTCATGCCACCAGTTACAAGAATCATTTCCTGTAGCCAGCATCCAAGACGCTGAGGAGCAATGTCAACCTTGTCTGTCAGTAGCATTATGCTTAACACACGTACATTTCAGCTTGAGGGGCTACCAGGTTTCACTAGCATGTTGGCCAACATATGCCATGGTCGCTGAAGTTCATTAAATGGAAAGGGTACTTATTTTCTTTGGACCTTTGTTGTCCCACTTGCCTAATATTTGCAGCTGATTGTGCAATATAATAGTGAAAAAAAGTGGAAAATACCATGGTCTTATGCTGTTTGATGAAAAAGATAAAACAATTAATGAAATAACACCAGATTTGATGATGGTATAAATAATTATATTATATGTAGTGTTTAAAAAACAAATAGGAGTGTTTTATCAGGTGTATCCGGGTGATGTTAGACCTGATAAAACATGACCTGTGAGTTTCTTGAACTACTTAAAAAACTCATGAACAATTTATAAACCTTTGGTTGAACTAGAGTGACCATACACATCACAAACATGGACTTTTATGCTTGGATAGAGTTTTAAAGTCTGTGTCATGTGCAATCAGTTCAAATGAGACTCCCACATCTTAACAGGGACGATAGTTCACATGATTTTGTGGGTCATTGGTGATCATAGATGTGAGACTGACCTTGAAGAGGCTATAAGTCATTTAAATATGGAGGCACCTTTATCTCAAATAAAGTCTAATAAATTTGAATGCTAATGAAGAAGATTTCATTGGGTATAAAGGTCTATGAACATGATGTGTATGGGCCTTACAATTGGACCAAAGGCTTATGAATTATTCATGAGTTTTTTACATTGCAGACACTTGAACCATCAACACTTCAAGGTTTTTTGGACATTTTTCATAGCTATCCAATCAGCACTCTCTATAGAAAAAGGTATCAAACATTATTTAGGCATCGTCCAATCACAACAAACTGCATAACCTAAGTTCACATGAGAAAATTAGAAATAAACTAAGATCTTCTGTTGTTGTTGTGATTGGATGGCACCTAAAAAATGTTTGCTTCCTTTGTTTTTCAGGAGAGCACTGATTGGATAGTTGTGAAAAAAATGTCAAAAAAAACTCTCAAAGTGTTCAAGGTTCAAGTGTATGCACTGTCACTCTTGTTACTGTAAAATCCTTGAATGTATTTTATGAATTTTGAATGCAATTTATATTTGAATTTAATTTAAAAGCAATTTTAATTTTTTATCTGTTAAATGAACAATTCCCACAATATATCTCCAGATGACCATACTAGTGTACTCAAACTGAAACTTTAAAGCAAACGATTTGTATAAATAACTGAAAGGAGACATGCAATATAAAACAAATTCAAGTATGATAATCTTGATGCAAATTGCAGTTGAAAAGTCTTGATAAAAGGCACAGAAATTCTATATACAGCCATCACGTTGGGGAGCACCTTATTGAAATGTGGTGCAACTCACTTAACATGTATGGTACAAGCTAAAGGTCATGACAGGAACGTGTCAAGTGTATTAGCATCCTCCAGACATGATGGACATGATGCAACTGACTTTTGAACATTGGACAAGATACAAAATAAGACAGGAATGTGTCAAGTATGTCTTGAGAAAAGGCACATTTGTGATTCCTCATCTGCAGCCATTCTCAGCTTTCAATACTTGGTTCAATAAGGTGAAATAGCAATAGCTTTTTGCACAAGGAGACACAAATAAACAAACATTAAAACATTTAAGGAAAGCATCAAGACGAGATGGCAAAACTTCAGAAGAAATTAGTACTGAACCCGTCATTCTAAAGCAGTGCAAAACAAGACAAGTGTGAAAGTATGACTTGTATCAAAGATCAGCACTCAAACTTGATGACGCCAAAAAGCAGTGCCAGTAACAACCTTTGGTTTTTAGGGATCAACACAAGCTAGGGTAACCAACCCCTGGGGCGTGCTCTATTAACTATTTGAAGGGATGCTACTGGCACTGTCAGCATGATTTATTGGATTTTACATTGAATACAGCTTGGATAAAACGTTTATTACTACCACTTTGGTTGGCAAGTTATGGATTTCCTAGATAATCTCAAATGGAAGATGATGAAAGATATAGTTACCTTTTATTCAACCAGAAAGATCTAAAGATTGCCAAAGATGACCAAAACAATAGTACCATTTTGATGGATGTCAGTGATTTGCTGGGAAATTCTTGTTTTTTCCCAGCACTTGGGATATTAGACCTGATGTTAAGGTATATAAACACTGTGTAATTGTCAGCACCCCATGAGAGCCAAGACTTGGACAGAGAAAATTAACACAAGGTTATGATGAAGTGTTAATAAGCTCTTTGCTTGAGGTGTGTAAACCATAGTAAAAGCTATTTAGCTACAATTTTTGTTTTCCAATAACCTTTAAAAAAGCAAATGAGAACAACAAAACCATAGATAATGGCAGTATTTAACACTTCAGTACACTTCAGTATGGTCATTCTAACATCTTGTTATAATTAACTCTCTTATCATCTAAAAACATTTGTGTCCATATGTTATATTATGTGTGACTAAAGTCTATAAACTTGATTACTTTAGTAGCAACTAATGAGTCATGGAATGGCTGAAAATATATTTTCAGAACTAGAACATAAAGCTTGAAGACAGTTGGTATTGATACGTTTCCGTTACGCTTTGAAATGTCGACTTTATTCTGTAAATTCAACTATTACAATCTTGTAGCTCAAGGGCTTGTGTGTCCAATCTGTCAAAACTGATTGACACTGATTCTTTTACTTTGTCACACACTCATGTCACACACTAGGATCACAGCTCATAGCCACTCACCACTTGCTGAACTGGTTCCTTTACTCCATATATACTTCTCTTCATAAGATTGAGATTTATTGTACTGGACTCCACAGAGTTTGACCAGTACTGGATTCCACAGAGGGTACAGGCCAACCCACGCCGGCAATGTGCTAATCTCAAGCGAATGTCTCCACTTGACTGTTTTTTTTTTCCAACAGGCGTAGTCACTGTCCTGGCAGGGTCGCCAAATTAATTTTATGCTACTGTCAAGTATTACAACCTTGTAGTTCAAGGGCTTACATGTTGTGTGAGAAAGACAAACCTTTGCTATTCTAAAGTAGTTTACAGTGCTTACAAGACCAATTTTTCTAGTCCAACAAAAATTAAAAACTAAGCATTAAAATTTCTTATAATTTTCTAGGACAAGGGTTACTTTTAATTTCAATCCATTGTTTACCAGATCAAGTTGGTTGTCCATTGACGTATGGACTAGGTCTTTATGCACCTGCAAGTGCACACTTTGTGTGTGTGTTTTTTTATAGCAACAGCTTTTCAGGTTGTATACCAACAGAATTGTTTTGTAATACTTCCTGTCATTTTTTTCTGGCTTTACATAACCTTAATCCATTTAAGAAGGTGTTTTTTTATATATTGATATACCAATATCATGGTGCATCATAATTAAGCCTTCAATGGTCTTGTCATTATAATAGATTTCGTAAAGTGATTTTATTTTCTTTAAATGATAATAATATAATGACTTATTAGCACCTTGTACAATGTAGAATGAAACCTAAAACTGTAAAGAAAAACATCACCTTAATTTTCTAATAAAATCAAGAATAATTATCATATACTAAGTTATGGATTTTCCAACTATCGAAAGAACTCTCTTTCAATTACATTTTTTCTTGCATTGCAATACTCTATAATACAGAACATTTGTTATATTTAGATTTCCATGGTTTATGATATATGAAAAATATTTGTTTGTCAATATATTTTGGGTCCAACATATTTTATTTATTATCTATGGTATGATTTGCTATTACACCTACCTTCCCCATTATCATTTACCTGTATCCTGTATTGATTGAATCTAGAAGTACACCAGAGGTAAGTATTTCACTGTAGACAGGTGTTAGTGTATGAGAGCTGGCCATAATGTGAGCAACTGCTATGTGCAATACCAACCATAGATGAATCAAAAGTTAAGTCTAAGACTACAAATTCACAGCAGGCAATGTTACAAGCATAAAATGTCAGTGTAGGTAAAGTGTGGTGCTGAGTGAGACAGGTGTCAAGCTGCAGAATAAGAGCTGTTTATCACGTGCAACAGCCTTTGTTTGTAGATTTTGATTGCACAAAAGCTGGTACCTATTGTGCTGCGACCTTCTATAGTTTCATTGATATAGGAATTGATATGCACTGACAATGAAGATAGTTTTTTTTTGTTTGTTTGTTTTGGTGGTTTATATATTTCTTTAGGGCACTTGGGTGATGGGTTAGCCATTACTTAGCTTGAATTCCTAATACCTTAAAATCACAGGTCTTTAGATTTTTAGAAGACAACATTGTAAATCAAGGGTGTTGAAGCAGTGGTTTCCGTATCCCTCACCCCCCACCCCCAGGTTCAATTGCAGTACACAGCATAACATGTAATTATTAGACATTGGTTTGGTCTCTCAATGTTTGGGTCTTCTCCAGATTTTCTAGTTTCATACATCTAAAAAACCCAACACACTATATTCCAATTCAGTTTGTTTATAGTGCCCTAAAAGAAATCAATCATATATGGTGTTTTTTGTCCCTGCCATTACAGCTAATTTTTCGAGAAACTAATTATGAATAACTCAGGGGTATGACTCATGGTGTAAAATGAAAAACCTTACCTAAATTAAGTTAGCCTCTTGTGATGCATTCTCATGGTAGTATTTGATTAAGATGCAATTATTTGTCTTACTAAAATGAAGTGCTCGTACCACAAACTTATTCACTGCTTTCGTAATTACCCATGATCCATCCAAATTTGACTCATGTGTGATTGATATGGAAACTGTTATTGTTGTTGTATTTGCATAGCAACCATTGCACATTTGATGGTAAAACGTTTGAGGCATTGTTTGGTTATTTTTATCAGCATTCATCTCCCAACCACCAAAACACATGAACACCATCACAACGTTTTTGAGATTTTCTGTTTATTTTTCTCAAATATTTGTTTTGGCTTTTATTTAAAATGCATTGAATGCTTATGTGTTAAAGAAAAAAATCATTTATGTAAATACTGATTGTTATACTGAAATGTAAATTGATTTTGGTGATAATACAAAGAAATTACCTCACACTTACCAAGAAATGTGCAAATGCTTCCCAAGTATCTACTATATGTTGTTTGCCATCATGAGTTTTGTTAAAAACAAACATACGAAAATCAAATTAGTAAGTTACTGCCATGAATAACTGCTGTCCCACTTGACATGACAGTATTTTGACTACCTGGGCACCTGATGTCTTCAATATAGGCTAAAAATGGAGTACTGGTAAGTTTAGACAAAATACCAGAAGTTTAGAGTACTTTGCAGTGTACAAACCATGCAATAATGACCTAAGTTTGGAATACCTTTTAGCAAATTGTGTAAAACAGTAAGTAAATTATTACACTCTGTACATATTTAGTATTGCTGTAATCCAAAGGCACTTTGATTGGAGCTAAAAATTGGACTGCATGTGTGAGTTTGGGAAGGGACACAATCCCATATTTCAATGGATTTTCATAGGATTCTGCAATTTTTTGATATATACATTCAACACAATACAAACTCGGATAATCTATCCTGTTCAGGTTGTTCTTGTGACATTCTTTTTTCCCACTTTGATCATATTAATATAATGTGTAGTAAAGGCATGTCAACCAGCCAGCACACCCTTCCACCACCTCCATCCATACAATATATTCCCTGTGACTATTGAGAAATAAAAATGTTGAGACAAGGGGGAGGGGTGAACTAGACATACCAATCATTACATTCATTTGAGGCATGCTGCAAAATGACTTGGTCACTAGCAATAAGATGAAAAAAGCTAATTGTTGAAGTTATGGGTCATACATGGTAAAGGTGCTTTATATGAATTGTCTTGCACTTATTCATCCTGTCCTAAGAAATGAAAACTAACTGCAAGAAATTGAATTGTTGCCTTGTGGATTATGTGAAATCTTTTTTAAGAAATGAAAACTTGCAGAAATAAGGTGCAACAAGAGGTCAATTTGGAAGGACAGTGTATATTAAATGGATAAAACAGTAATGTCTTGGCGATGATTATTAAAACTGAATAATGATATACTTTGGGTTATTCTAATGTCCAAGCTTTGCCAGCATGTCTCAAATGAATGATCACTCACACCGCACAATCACTTTGTTTTGTCTGTTGTCCTTGATTTTATTTCAGAGATAAAGTTAAACCCAGTTGTAATTGACCAAGGTATAGAGGGATTTTACTTTGAATTAAGACCCTCCTTAGTCTATACTCTCTGTTGACTGGTGCAGGAGATTACCAACACATGATTTTTCCTAGATTTCAGAGTATATTGCTAGATATGTTATTTAAAACCTCCAGTAAAATCCCTCCTATGGAAATTTGACCAAAAACTTTGAACTTTGAACTTTGAAATCAAATACATTTGAAGACCAGTTTGATTACTTATTGAAACATTACCGAGAACTTTTGAAATTTACAAGTTTGAAATCAAAATATATCATTAAAGATGTGAAATTCCAATACCTTTTGAGATCAAGTTTTTATACTTGAAAAAATTAAAATTATTTCATGGTCAATTACAACTGGGTTTTAATTCATATTGGGAGGGGTGGGGATAAACATATGATGGGGGGAGGGGTTAAGACTTATACTGGGGGGAGGGGTTAAGACATACTGGGGGGAGGGGGAGTACTTGTATTGGGGGGAGGGGAACACTTAAAAGGGGGGTTGGGAGGTATACTTTACAGGGGAGGGAGGGCAAATTGTGTTGCTTTGCTGAATAACATTATGTGTCTTATATTTTTTAGGCAGTGTCGAGGGACTTAGGATTTTTAGGTAAGTGATTTTGACTTGGAAATTGTTCATTTGCCTTTTGGTTTTAGACTTAGAATTTTTTAAAGTAAGGAGTGTGGTGAAATTTTTTGACTTAGAAATTTTTTGCCTCGTAATTGTTATTTATCACTTGTATCATATATATATTGTGTTGTGTTTGATAAAGTTGGATTTTGGACTTAGTGGTTTTCCTGTGTTTTTTAATGAATTCCATCTTTACCCTCTCCACGCCCCTTTTGGACTTACAAAAAAAATACCTCCCCAAGGTCCTACCAGCACCAAGTCTCACTACCCCGGTAGACCAGGACCAAGCAGTACTTACTGTCCCAACAAGAGCCATCTTATGAAACCACAACCAGTTGGCTGCTCTGATGGTGAACACTGTCAATAGGGATATCAGACTCTGAAACCCCCTACAGACTCATGAAAGTACCTCGATGGCAAAGCCAGCCTTTGTACTGTGAGGGTTGGTGCAAGTAGGAGTCTTACAAGATAACCATACCCCACTATCCATAGGTTTTACTGCACAACAGTGATGTATATCTCAGAGTGGTGTGATTAATAGACTTTATTGGTATTCAGACTTCCATAAAGTGTATGTGATTATCAACCTGGTTTGCGAAGACTAAAATAACGAAGTTTCTAGGCTACTAAATTTGTGAAAAATGAGCTGGTCAATCCCGAAAAGGAAACTACCAACATGTAATTTAATATGAAAAGCTAACCTAGACTCTTTACCATTGAAAAATATTTTATGTTTCCCTAGAGGACTAAGACTTATAATGTATTTAGTTAAGTATTAATATATTCACTAAGGGACTGGGTCTAGAATGTAGTCAATCAAATATTAATATATTCACTAAGGGACTGGGTCTAGAATGTATTCAATCAAATATTAATATATTCACTAAGGGACTGGGTCTAGAATGTATTCAATCAAATATTAATATATTCACTAAGGGACTGGGTCTAGAATGTATTCAATCAAATATTAATATATTCACTAAGGGACTGGGTCTAGAATGTATTCAATCAAATTTTAATATATTCACTAAGGGACTGGGTCTAGAATGTATTCAATCAAATATTAATATATTCACTAAGGGACTGGGTCTAGAATGTATTCAATCAAATATTAATTTATTCAGTATCTGCTAAGGGACTGGGAGCTAAGTATTGATTTATGCAAGGTATTCTAAGGGGGTCAATTAATCTATGCCGTTATCTTGCATAGCAACAATTCACTCTATCCGTTTTGTATGATGTTACAAGTCAAAAATATTAGAGTGGATTTTGTATTCAAGGTAAAAACCAGCTAAGTGCTTCATCTGTATGTTTTGAGGTCAAATAAGCTGTGCCAATAGATGTGAGTAATAAAGTTCTTCTTGTAAATGTAAACACTTCCAAGCCAGAGGCTTAATGTGGAATCCAATTTGAATTTAGAATGATGCAAAATCCACTCTATTAATTGACTTCTAAGGGATGCAACATATTATTAACATCAGAGCGTTTTTCACATGAGTGGGAAACAATACAGCAAATTCGTAGTCATACTTTACCCGTAAAGTATCTTACCGTAGCCACAACTACGCATTTTGATTTGATAATTTATCGGAAAACATTGGCAAGCCATTTGAAGGTTGCAGCATGTCGTACCGTGTGCATGCTGTAAGTCAATACTGTATGTTTCCCACTAATATGAAAACTGCTCTATTATTAGGTAGTTTTGTTTAAGTCTCTTAATGTGCATCCATCACAACCAAGAGCATGTGGAATACAAACCAAATTAGATTTTGAATTTTTTCAACAACTGGATCATTTTTATGATGATTGATCTGAGTTGTAGAATAACCTTGGATGGTATGGTTGCACAGTAAATTTTACAAGTTATTAAGGGGAGTCCTATCCTAGTTGTTTAATACTTATAATTACTTATATGATTTTTTAAAGTGTCCTAAGTTTATCAAGATATTTTCCCTACACTCAGTTTTTTCACCAGCAAAAAACTTCTCATCAGAAGTAAAAGTGTTAAAAATGGTTGACAAAATGAATTGCAAAGTTTTTCCTTAGTTCGTAAATTTTGAGCAACTGCATGTATCAAAGTAAACTGTGTTCAGTTTGATTTCACTAAAGTTTTCATGTCCAAGTCGGTATCATTTTACCAAATCTAAATTTTCTGCAAATGTTAAATTCATCAAATATTTGGTTTCAAATTTTTTCAATTTTGGTCAGCTTGTGCAATATAATATAAGTGCTTTGGACATAATTCACAGTTAAACAACTCTTGGTTTTACTTGTAATAATAGTTTCATTTCATTCTAGTGTAATCCTTTCTTGATTGTGAGGTATGGTGTTGGAATGCCATTCTTTGATGGCTCACTTTGTCCTCTATTCATTCATTTTCCATTTCACATTTGCCTTGTTTGGCTGGGATTTATTTGTTTGCACTTTTGGTATATTACATTTCATGATTCTGCACAGCTGAATTTGTACTAAATATTGTAGTAATCATAAATATTTGCTCAAACCTCAGTCAACCCAAGTGTTTGTTTGTTTCTGAATTTTCAATCTTAAAATTGAATTCAAATTTGAAATTAGTTTTTGTAATCTCCAGTAGTAACAGTGATACATATGTTGTAGTTGCTTCTGTATCATCATAGTTTGATGATAGTAATTTTGGATCCCTATAATTCATATTTCGATTCATTCATTCTTTTGTATTAATATGATTCAATCATTCAATTTTTTCCAATACACATTTTGTGTGAATTTTGCCAATGTAGAGCATAGCTTTGAATAATACTTTGGATTTTGATTACAAAAAATTTCTCTTGACTTATGCCAATAAGATATGTTTTTTGATATCATACGATAATAGATTAAGCAAGACCTCAGTTTCTGTAGAGCTATAAGATTAGAAAGTATACTTTCAGTTACTGACAGGATTCCAGTTGTATTTTATATTTCCAAATGTAAGATGAATTTCATTTGATCCTTAATTAATAGTTATTCGTTTAATTCTTTTTCTTTTCTTTTTCCTTTCTTCCCACTTCTCTTTTTTCTTTCCCCCCCCCCCCCCTATTTTCACAATTGTAATGATTCATTCGAATTTCATTTGGTTTCTAAGTAAGGGCCAGTATTAAATTTATTTAGTGATAATTTAGTTTTAGAAGAAACTGAGGTCTTATTTTGCTGGTGAAAAAACTTATTAAATTACAATCCTATGATAGAACCTTGTATATCAGTCTAGCCAAACATCATTGAACGCAAGATTAGGTCACCTAGAAATGATTCAACTTCTAGTCTTCCCAGGTTGATACTCTACTTGTATGGAAGTCTGAATGGTGTCTTATGCAAGTCTATTGAGCACACCACCCCAAAGTTATCACTGCTGTACACACCCATGAATAGTGAGATATGATTACCTCTGCTCCTACTTGCACTAACCTGCACAGTGACCGGCATTCATGCCACCAGCGCACTTCCATGAAATCTGCAGAGGGCCATCACCTGGTATCCTTACCGACAGCATTCATCACCAGAGCAGTCATCTGATCATGGCCTCAAGGTTAGACTCTGCTGAAAGCAGCAATGTTGTACCACCTTTATTGGTTTCCTGGCCTGGTGGGGCAGCTTCTCTGTTTGGTGCTGATAGGACCTCGTGGGAGGTATCAAGTGTATTTCATTTTTCTGGTGTACAAATAATAAATGATAATAATATTAGATATAGGAGAGTGTTTCTTCTAACTAGCAGAGTTCTCAGTGAAATTGTAAGCAAAGAAATTAAATCAGTAGCCAGTTAGAATGAAAACTTTCAGTGTCAGAACAATAAAATATTCCTTTGATTTGCTCAACCAGGAATTTTCTCATATTTTGTAACTCTACTGAGAACTCTTCACTAGTCTGTAAATGTGTTAGTGTAAGAATTTGTTATCAATTTTTGAATTGAATATCCAATTGAACTTGAGTCTCCTTGTGTAACACTCTCCTATATCTAATATCTGTGGCTAGAGGACTGGCAATTGACCTACTTCATGAGGACATCAGATTCAATAATTATAGACTTTCAACAACCACTTATATTTTATTTTCAGTTTGAAAAAAAAAATTAAATCTGAAAGTGTTGTTGATTTTGGTACAGTAGGTTGTTTTGGTTGTTGATGTCATTATGAAATAGGTCACTAAAACAAAAGTTTAATAGTTAACATTAAACATTATTACTTATTTTTGTTTCACCATACTATGGCATCAATATCAATATGCATATATAATTTGTGGCCATTTGAATCTTGTTTTGTTGTTTTCAATTTGACAAATAGAAATATAGGATTGTTTTTTTCAGAATGTCATTTCTAAAATGATGAAAAAAATTTTGAAATTGTTTTTTCTTTATTGTAACTAATACAAATCCCTAATGTAGCCAGTCCTCTAGCCCATTTGATTTTTTTTTAATTTCTAGAGAATCCTTAATTTAAAAAAAAATGCTATTCTTTTCATTGAAATTCTTTGAGCTTGAATTCTCTGGAAATTCCAACATGATGTATTTTAAAAATTTCTTATAGAAAGCTTTCATTCTTCGTTATTTCTTGAAAACATTTTTAGCTTTTGAAATTTCCAGATAATGCTACATGTTGGAATTTCCTAGAATATTTCTAGATACAACTATCTTTTTTTTTCAATTGCTAGATAAACCTAGAATTTGTTTACTTTAAATGCCAATTTTTTTTAAATATTTCTTAAAGAAACATTTGACTGTTTTGAAAATTTTAGATGTTCCTAACTTTTTCTAAATTTCTAGATAATACTTGATATTCTAATTTCCTGTTTCATTTTTTGTTGTCTCCATATCACAGCTTCTTATCTTCACTATGGATTGACTGGATCTTGATGGTGCTGACAGGGCTTTGCAGCACAACAGCTTGGTTGATGTGAGTATGACAGAACTGTGACATCTGAAAAGACACAATAGTATACCATTAAATATCTGAAAATTGTTTGCAGTTTATATTATTCAAGAGCAATATTTGTGTTATGTAATATGTATATATGTAATATCTTAGGAAAGCACAGGTGACATAGTGGGGAGAGTACTCGCCTCTCATCAATGTGACTCAGGTTTGAGTCCCTATGGGTTCAGTGTTATATGTGAGTAGAGTTTCTAGTTGGTTCTCTCCTGTGCTTTGAGGGATTTGCTCCAGATTCTCCAGTTTTCCTCCCTCTACAAAAAATGACTTCTAATTTTTTTAAATTTTGCCATAAAAAAACCATGAAGGTGGCTGGTCATGGCTGTCTTAGCTCTGTGCACTGAACATTTCAGGTACTGATGCTAGAACACTGACATTTTGCTCCTGACCATCACTAATGTTAGTCATAGCATGGTTGCTATGACGTCAGGAATGAAATGGAAACATATATATCTTGCCCGATTCAGAACATGGGGGAGACCAGTGGTTTTCCTTGAACAGGCAGGCGAAAATGAGGCCTATCAGTCATCTATGATCTGTGGAAAGGCTTTTTCCTTTGGCATCACAATTTTTTATTCTTAATGGATGTAAACACCAGTAATGAAGATGATGCTTGAATGGTGAATAAAATCAAGGATCATGGATGACTGACTCGCCTTGTTTTTCCCCCCTCTTTCCAGGCTGTGGAATACCCCACTTGTCACTTGTATTTTCTTGGCAAACACACTTACCTGAAGGCTTGTGTGTATGTTATAAAATACAAGTGCCACATGGAATATTCCATGGTATACCACTCAAAACCATTGTTTAACAGCATGCTCAACTTAAGCTTAACTTACATGTCTGTCATGTATGGACTGGCCAGAGCTTGACAGCATCAATACATTCAAATGTCGCTTGACTAAAGTAGCTGAAAAGCTGAGGAAGGAAACAAATATCATTAAACAACATGTCTTAAGATGTATTAGTTCAAATTAGGATTATTAATAACAAAAACTAATATAGTACTACTAAATACACTTACAGTAGGGCTCAGGGGCAGGGTTGGGTTTAAAACAACCAATCAAGTACTTATTGACATGAGTTCAAACCCTCATCATATTTACAGCTATTTTAAAAAATCTAGAGTACTAATACTGTATAGTGCATTCCAAGACAATAGGCATTGTGGGTCTCATTAATTTGAAATAACAAGTAAATATACAGGGATTCACTTTTTATGTGTAGGTAGTATATTGTTTTGGATAGAATGCACTAAGATAAGATAAATTATTATTACTTTTAACTTTAGACCATATTACATGACCCAAAATGCATTTCAGTCTTGGAATGCAGTATTCAGTATGTAGTATTCAATAATCAACGTTTGTTGAAATAGCTGTATACCCAATATAACCCACCAATACATACCTGATAATCAGCAGTATGCTGGCCCTTGAAATGTCATAAAGGAACCAGAAGAACTGGCCAGAGGTTGACAGCATCAATACATTCAAATGACTAATGCGGCTGACAAGCTGATGAAAACAAGAAATTAATACCATTAAGCAAAATGTGTTGATGTGTATTTACATGGGTCACAAACACTTAACATGCAGTACCTGGGGGGGGGGGGGAGGGGTTGTAAGCAGGCATTCATGTACTTGCATTTTTATTTCTCTTCTAGGGGAGGGGTGGGGTTTAAACTAACCAACGAAGTACTTAGTGACATCATTTTCAAACCCTTGAATATATACCCAGTATAATACATACCTGATAATCAGCAATATGCTGCCCCTTGGAATGCTGTAAAGGGACTAAAGAAACTGGCGAGAGCTTGACAGCATCAATACGTTCAGATGTAGTTCTACTAAAGTGGCTGACAAGCTGATGGGGAAAAACAACAAATACGATTAAACAAGATGTTTTTGAGATTTATTGACTTGGGTCACCAGCAACAAAGTTGCAATAAAAATAATTTTGTCAAAAATAGGGGGGATTAATTGCAATCAAGTGCTTAGTGACATTAGTTTCAAGCCCTTTAATATACCCAATATACCTTGAATTGGTAATATACTGCTAAGTAAAACACTACAGATTCATTTATGCAGGGTTAACCTCAGTTCAATGTCAAAGCATTCACAAATACCAAAAGTTAAGTAAAGAATACAACACTTCAACAATACAAACATTTTAAACTTCCATGGATGTTCACTGGAACACATGAATATTCTACACAAAATTGAGGCTAACCCTGTGTAAATGAGTCTGTAGTCAAGGAAGTGGTATTTTACAAATTTGAGAAATGTCTGCAAAAATATGTCATGATGAAAACATAGTATATAGAAGCTGAGACTGAAACATATTCCAGGAAATTAAATAATGTAAGATATATTCTGATGTATTCAATTTAAGATACACAGTTGATAAAAAATATACCAAATGCTTTTCCATGCTTTTTGCATCTACCGGTAATTAACATATTTCCCAGGTACCATTTCAGTCCCAGTCTCTACATACAATGTTTTAAACCCATCATCAAAGATATTGCAATAGGCCCCAATACATACCTTTCTCAAGCAGGTCAATAGTCATACAGCAACAAGGTGAGTCCATATTGTTATGAAGGTCACAGGGTCATCACCAGGTTACCACATCAATTATCATCTTGATAATCAGGTCTATACTCATACAGCAACAAGGTGAGTCCATATTGTTATGAAGGTCACAGGGTCATCACCAGGTTACCACATCAATTATCATCTTGATAATCAGGTCAATACTCATACAGCAACAAGGTGAGTCCATATTGTTATGAAGGTCACAGGGTCATCACCAGGTCACCACATCAATTATCATGATAATGAGGTCAATACTCATACAGCAACAAGGTGAGTCCATATTGTTATTAGTTTTTTTTCTTGTTTTAGTGCAGTAAATCCATCATTACAAGATTGATATTGAACTATTCCATGATTGACTTGCAGTTTGGTGTGCATATATTGGTTAATAGATTCAAGATACAGTATAGCTATCAGGCTCAGATGTCAGGTATCAAAAGCCATCTTGTTACAGGCTCACTGCGCAGTTTTATTGTGGAGTTTTAACTGCAATACGAAGAGAGATAAGTTATTAGGACATCAATATTTAGGATTTTAATGGTTTTAACGAGGGAGAGAAGGTTTGTAAGTTTCATATCGCATTTCATGTCAACTTTCATGTCACGCTAAAAACCAAATTTTCAAAATATATAGAAGAAAAAAATAACCGTAAGTCAGACAGAGAAACTGGTTTAAAACTTCCTAAATTGTATATTTTTGACAAATTTAATTGTTTCTTGTCAGAAAAAGTAGAATTTTCAGGGTTCAAAGTTAACACGTGTTATGGCGGACGAAGCCGGTGAAACGAACATTCGAAATTTTTAAACTGCTCAAAAATATAGAAAACGAAACAAAAACGTAGAAAATCGCAATAATTCTTACCTTTCATAGTTCTTGTGTACTTATCTCTCTGTTAGGTCGAGCACGAGCTAATAACAATCTTTGTTCTTGTACAATTTCAGCCAAAAACCGTCATGTATTTGCACATGTCGAACAAACGTCCATCACCAACTACAGCGTGCAGATATTGAGCAGGTGACATACACAGGGACTGGATACTAGCATTTTACACAGGCAACCCGCGGAAATCTGGACTTTTTTGAGAGAAAATATCGAAAATTTAGCGGTTTTTAATCAATATTTTTGGCCCAAACCATTAAAAATGAGTAGAAAAAGCCATTTTAGCACTCAACGAAGAATAAAACCCCGTAAAAACGGCCGTTTTAGGCAAAAAACTATATTATGTTAATTAGTCACGTGACACGTCACGTGACCTCCCATTTTGCATTTTTTAGGTCAGTTTTTCACATTTTTGCCGACGAAAAATTTTTTTGTGGGATTTCAGTTGATTTCATTGTATTTGATATTTATTCAATAAACCAGTTTGTAATAAAAGAACGTTAAACTTTTATTGTCTGGTGTCTTTTCTTTTCCCCTGCATTGCTCGACACCCATAAAAAAGAAAACGAGAAAAATATAACAACAGCTGAAAATACCCTTTTGATATCGAGACACCTGACCAAGAATAAACTACACCCAGAGACAACAATCAACAAACAATGATTTCAAGACGCATGCTGCGCCAACATTTTTTTTATTACACTTTAAACTATTAACTTTATTATTGATGGCACTTAACCCTTGAAACAAAATCTAATGAATGACTCAATGTCTGATAGTCAAAACAAAACAATGGAATCAGAGA
Organism: Anthopleura sola; assembly: GCA_023349425.1. Taxonomy (NCBI): domain Eukaryota; kingdom Metazoa; phylum Cnidaria; class Anthozoa; order Actiniaria; family Actiniidae; genus Anthopleura; species Anthopleura sola. The sequence continues at coordinate 12,713,475 of JALHLI010000001.1, forward strand.
CTACTAAAGGCCCGAATACACTGTCGATTTTTGGTGCGATTTTTCCGGCGATCTTTGAAAGCAACAAATTTTGCCTTATGCTTCTAGAAACATTTGTCCAGGTAATCTTGGTGTCCGCAATAAGACTTTAAAAGTTCATCCGTTACCATTCTCATCACCAAAATTGCCGTAGAAATCGCAGCAAAAATCACCAGTAAACGGGCCTTATTTGTATTACACCAATTTCTATTTCACGGATCAAGTGCCATCACTATAACTCTTGTTCTTTCGACACTTTGCGCGGCCGTTTTGACTTAACTTCTTAGAGCAAAACAGTACGCGTTCCGTCTGTTTGATACTAGTAAATTATGCGCATAATTGTTTTTTTCCTTTATTTGAGTTTGAATAAGTGTTTTCAAGCGTAGAATAAAACAACTACCTGAGGGAATAACACGTGACTAAAATGAACAGCGCCCAAAGTAACAATACATGACGTCATCTTTGGGTGAATATGGTCGAAACCCGTACAAGTTTTATTTCTTTCATGAAAAGAAAAGGAATTAGGAGGGCCGAGAGTCCCAAAGAATCTAGCACTTTAAAGAAAAATCCATTGTTTTAGTTTTTGTGTGTAATGTTTTGACGGTGCTACGTGTTTTAGTCACATCGTTCCCTCGAGCATCATTTCTTTCTTTTATAGAATCAGCATTCTGTCAAGAAACAAAAAGAAGCAAGCCTCAAGGAATCTAGCACTTCAAATCAATGCCTTTATTCAATTATTAGTGTTTTCATCAATTTTCTTTGTTATATCAATCCCTTGAGCATTGCTTCTTTGTTTCTTGGGGACGTGGGTCATGGGGTTGATGGACCATCGTATGATCACTTTCACAATTACCCTGAAAATGAACAGAACAGGGAAATACAAAAGAAATCACAGCTTTTCTCGAAGGAATGTTGTTTTATCCTGTAAGCCTCACCGTCAAAGTAATTTTGAAAGTGGTCTAGAGGCTCTAGGCACTTGGGTGTGGGCGTGGTAGGAGGGTAGGGCATATAGTAACGACTGACATTGTGTATTTTTTAAAAGTATTTTATTAAAATTTACTTTTTTGATCTTTTTTACAATCCGGCATTATTTCATATATTATATAAACTTAAACCTATTTTCTTCTCCCGCCTTTCACTCTTCCTCTTTTCCTTTAACTTTCTTTATTGTGTTCTATTTTTCACTTTTTTCATTTCTTTTTCTCTTTATTCCTTCTATTTCTTTACTTTTCCTTTCTACTTATTTCTCCTATTTTCTATTATTCAGTTCAGTTTTTTTTTCATTTTAAAAACCAATCGTTTCTTTGTTATTTCTCTTTCGTTTTTCTTCATTTTTGCCCTATCGTTTCTCCATCCTTCCTCCTATTCTACTCTTTTGACAATCTTCTTCTCTTGTCTTGATTTCTTTCGTCTTTTATAATACCAATCATCATGTCAACCACCTGCAGAATGAACAGAACAACAACAAAACTAATCAGAAATATGTGGTTAATATATTTTACAATCTTCGTCCAGGCTACATACTAGTTATACAATGGTTTCGAGTGGCATACCGTGGAATATCCAACGAGTCACTTGTAGTTTCTAGTATACACACGAGCCACGAGAAACCATTGTATAACCATAGGAAGGAAGAGTGGAATACCGACGGATATACAACGGCTTTCCTGCAATCTGATTGGCTGTATGTTCTATGGTGTGGGATAAATAAAGGTAAGGCGTCCCTACTGCTAGGGGTTTTGGCAAGGACTTGTTTTATCACCACCACGTTCACCCTACCCTTATGTAAGCGGGACTTAAAAGTGGATACAAAAAGACCAAAGAAGGGTCTAGTTTGGGTCTAGTCTATGACTAGCTATAGGGTCTAGTCTATGACTTGTGAACTAAAGTCTTGCGAAACGACTTGCACACAGCGACTTGCGGTTTTGACTTACGCTCTACAATAAGAAAAGCGGCGATTACAAGCAGTTAAACCAGATAAATACTCCAAGAGAAGACAAATCAATAAATATTATCGTTACAGGGCTATAAACTCAACTAAAGTTGCTACGATCACTTACCAAGCCGCCGTCCACAATACCACGAATAATACAACACGACCCGAAACGACGGCCAGACTCGTGACCATGGCACCTGTCAATCAGCGTTTGGACGCGAACAACATTCACGTACCCAGAACCTTCTCAACTTTCTAACGAACCTCATAGGCTCTGGGCAACCCTAAAAATATATCAAATTTCATTGGCTGTTAACAATAGTATAGCAACGAACTCTGATTGGATAAACAAACATACCATAGGAAACCAAGCAAGGAAAATCAACTAGAACGGCTATATATCTTCGAATCTTGAGTCAAATCTTATTTCCATTTGTCGAAGATATAAACTGTTGCAAACAGAAGTCGTAAACAAGCCGTTAGAAAGGTTGAGGCAGTATTTTATAGTTAGCGATCCTGGGATAGAGCATGCGCCCTGACGACCTGGTCGCAAGATTCTGGCTTCCGGTCAGTAGGGTTTCCCAGAGCCTACGATTTGGCTGATGAGTAGGGTCTGGGAACGAGAATAGCGCGAACAAGTGAAGAAGAACGTTTTTCAGTGGATCCGAGAATGTACTGATCAGGCACTCCCACTTTTCAAACTGCCCCACCGCCTATGCCCCTAGTCAGATAGCGTGTATTGTAATGACACACGACAAAAAGGGAGGGAATATGGATGTAAAGGACAGTTCATTTTGATTAGGGGAGGGGAGGGGTAGTTGTATCCTGTTAATACACTTACCTTTTCAGTGGCAGCTTCAATATTTAGTATAAATGCTTGTTGGTTCACTTCTGTGCTTCTAAGGGTTTCCTCGTTCTTCTCCGTAGGTTTCTTCATCACTGGATCCACAAGAATCAACATCTTGTCCACTGTAATTGGTCTGTGCTGTCGTTACGTGATCCTGACATTAAGAATCAAAGGAGAATATGAGGAATGTAAAAGCGAAAAAAGTATCGAAGAGAAATTAACAAACTTATAAGTGTATAATAAACTCTCCATCCATTTATCTATCCCTCCATCCGTCCATTCCAAATCAGTACAATCAAGGGATACCTACTATAGTACAATCCTACTCTATCCACCCATCCATTAAATTCATTTCAATCCATCCATCAATCCTGTTAGATTCAGTGAAAAAAGGGCCAGTTATGAGGAAGTCCCAAAAATGGAATTTTCACATTCCTCAAATTTGGACCAAAAATTATGTAATTATAAATTATGGATAGTTAAAATCTTACCGACAGACTCTCTCTTGGACCTCTGACTAATACCGCAGTGGTTTCCTGTTGGTTCCAGGGGATAAAGGGTCAGTTACAAGGAGGTCCCAAAAATGGAATTTGCCCCGATGCCGGCAACATTCAAAAATTCCATTTTACCCAAATTCCATCCCTCCCTCCCTCCCTCCCTCCCTCCCTCCCTTCGTTCATTCATCCACCCACCCGGATTGAGTCACAATTTGTGAGCTAAAACTTAGTAACACACTCTCTCACCACCAACTGACAAATGCTTGAGTGGTTTGCTGTTCGTTTCAGTGAAAAAAGGTCCACCTATAAGAGAGCTCCAAAAATAAAAATTCCCCACGCTGACAACATTCAAAATTCCCATTTTTGGTGGGAATTGGGCCAAAAACTTTTGGGAACTAAAAACTTACTGACAGATTCTCTCCCAATCGTCTAACTATTACCCTAGTGGTTTGCGGTTTGTTTCAGTAAAAAAAAGGTCCAGTTATATATTGTTTGCAAGGAAAAAAGGAATTTTCAAAAAATGAAATTTGCCCCCATGCCGGCACATCATTCAAAATGTTTTCTAGATTTGGACCAAAAATGTCTTATTGCTAAAAACTTACCCAAAGACTCTGACTCTGCCTGAGTGGTTTCCTGTTGGTTGCAAGGGAAAAAAGGGTCAGTTATAAGAGTTCCAACAATGAAATTGGCCAAAGTGCAAAATGATCCAAAATTCCCATTTTTCCCAAAAATGAAAAGTGATGAAATTATGGCAAGACCATTATGTTGGTAAGACAAACGTAATATATGAGCGCTACAAGTTCAATAATCGAGTACAGAAAGAGCACGGCAATGTTGAGCAATATGTAACAGCTCTTAGTTCGCTAGCATCGACATGTGAATTTGGCATTTTGAAAGACATGATACGCGAAAAGATCGTTTGCGGCATTAGAAGCGACAGTATCCGTACCAAATTAATTCAAGAAGTAAAACTCACTCTAGCAAGATGCATAAGCCTAGCTAGAAGCGCTGACATCATATGCAGAGCCAAATGTCATCATAAGCAGAGCCAAAAGCTTGGAAAACCGGCACAAAATGCCAAAAGCAAGTTGCAGTTGCAAGTCTTATGCCTTAAGCTCGAACAAAGGAAATGAAATATGCGACGAGAGCTCATCTGAGGAAGAGTTAACCCTGGTTTTCACTATGACGCAACCAAAAGCTAAAGGATAAAAATTTGTTGATACTTGTACTTGCGCTTGCGTCGTAGTGAAAACGATACTCCTGCTTGGGTTTTGTCCTTGGCACTGTGCTTGCGTTGCTAGTGAAAACCAGGCTTCACTCAAAGTAACGCTAGGTGAAACGGCCAGTGAAAACAATGTATATGAAGTGAATAATAATTCCGAGAAAAAATTGCTCCCCACTGTGCTAATTGAAGACAAACAAATAAGAATGGAAATCGATTCTGGCGCCTCTTGCAGCATTCTCCCCTAAAAGTTCGTACCTGCAAACGCTTTTATAACGGAAACGGACAAAGTACTGACGTTTTGCAAGAGCAAGAGCAAGAGCAAAAGCAAAACTATTGGTGTCTCAAAAGTCAGCTTTAGAAATGCTAAAAATAAGTATCGCGCTGATTTTGTAATCCTCGATGGTGAATACACTGCAATCATTGCTTGTGCAGCACAACAGATGCGCCTAATAGTAGTAAATAACGAGGATATTCTACAGGTGCTTTTCACACCAGACAACCAGGGCTTTCTTCATCACTATGGAGGATGTTTTTAAAAGTTTACCACACATGAATTTACATTACAACTTCATTGGTGGCCAATTAAGTATAGAGTAGAATATAAGATTGCGCTACTAGTTTTTAAGGCGTTGCATGGATTTGCCCAAGTGTATATTATGTAGTTGATTAATACTAAACCTGTTACCAGGTATAGTTTGAAATCTGATTTTGGAAATTTCTTGCAAGTTCCTTGTGCAAGGAGTAAGACCTTCGGCGAGCACGCATTTGTACAAGCAGACCCTGCTGTTTGGAATGCTCTGCCATTATCACTTAGAACAAGAGAATTCAGACATTCCAATAGCTAGTTGTGAAATTGTTGTGGATTTTTGGCTGCCAGTACCTTTTCTATTATTGAATGCCCCCCCCCCCCAGCCAAGAATTTCGAAAATGGCGGACGTGCCCCGCAAACAATTTTCAGCCTCCACCACTCCTGATGTATTATCAGTTCTCCTTTTCAACATTTAGTTATTTAGTATGTTTTAAAGTCTAGTTAGCTTTTATCTGTCATTGTTTTAATCATATTTATACTTTTGCGCATCATTTCTGAAAATTTCAGATGGGGAGGAGTGGGCAAAAACAAAAAAACGTCGAGCACAGTCTAAAAGGGAGAAAAAAATCATGCACAACGGAAGGGGCAAGAAAAAAATTCCTGCACGTCACAGCGTCACAACCATGAAGAGTAAAAAAATATTCGTGCACAAAACAAATTCCAAGCCCTTTCCCCCTCATACATGTAATGGTCCGCCCCCAAATAAAGTTAATTGATTAAATCCATCAATCGATTGACGGACTGATTCATTGCTTGCATGCTTAATTGGTAGTAGGTCTGCAGTACCTTCATAATCACAACACCGTGCATCGTGACCTGAAAACAGCAAACATCCTCGTGTCAAATCAGATGTATTGCGACATGGCAGACGAGGGTGATTTAAGAGAGGCGTGGAACAGGGAGCCGATCATTTGTAAATTAGTTGACTTTGGCGAGAGTAGGAGGGATTTAAACCAGACAGCAACAGTTTGCTCCACACAAACCACGAACATCGACAGGGGCACGCCCGTTTACATGGCTCCTGAATTGCTTTCAGCTAATGTTACTTCTTTGTCTCTGGATCAATTGAAGGCGTGCAATATCTGGTCTTATGGTATGGTCCTGTTCATGCTATTGATTCCTGACCTGCAGTTTCCTTATCAACTGGGAATTGATAAACTGAACCAGGACATATGAAATGTAGAAGAGGTGGTGAAGACTGGGAAACAAGCAGCTTCCGAGTTTCTCGGATAAATTTAGCCATTTTCAAGCTAAGAAGTGGGTGTCATTAGAGAAGGTATTTGACGTGCACAGAGTTTGATCCTACCAGAATGTTAAACGCCTCGTCTTTAGTCGAATTGGGAAGACATGACAGCGTTTACAGTGGTGTTCTGCGCTGTGGTGTGTGGACTATAAAAATGAAAGATGAGTTAAAATCTTGGTCAATGTACCATCTTATCATCAATTCAAAACAGAATAAAGTCACGCCTTATCTCGCATGGTTAATCTTCCATACCAAAGATCATAATGGCAAAATCGTTGGGGATGTCTGCCTCTTGCAGTATAACACCACAAATGAATCACAAAATGTCGAGGTAGATGTGGAGTATCATGGAAATAGCAGAAAGTTCAATCCTGCTCCATTCTACCCCATGAAAAGAAGTTCATTGTGAGACACCCAAGAGAAGGTTGGATAGCAAGCCGTCCAGAGGGGTGTATGAGAGTCTAAGGAAAAATGCAGGAGGAGTTTGCTGTGCAAATTCTGTGAGCGACTTACCGCTTGGAAAGCAATAGATTTACATTGCCAAATGGAAAGCCCAACAAGACGAGTGATGACGTTGGTGATATATTGAAGTATGCCCGTGATAAGGAAGATCTTGTACTTTACAAGAAGTTGAGAGGACTGGGCATTAGGAGAGTATCAGACCAAAAGGTCTTCTTGGATAAGACTTTTGGTGTAGAAGGGTAAGATGAAAGTATTAATTGATGCTACATACAGATGGAAAGGATCTGTGCAAGCATTTGAAGGCTACAAAAGAAGATTTGGAGAAACAAGAAATCCAGGTTTTTGGAAAAGACGAGAAATACTCACCTAAGTTCTGCTCTTATTTGAATAGTAACAGAAAAATGATAAAGAATCACATGGTCGATAAAGTCAGAAGAAAAGCAGGAATACTTAGATAGAAAGGAAGGAAAGCCACGAAGGTGTTACACAAACTTTTCAGAATCCATGAACAATGTGATGAAAGCAGCTAGAAAGAATTTTCTTAAGCAGAGTGGTACAACACATTTGAGCAAACTTGAATTTACACGGCACATGTTTGAAGCGGTACTCGACCATCAAAAGGAGGAAATGCAGACAGTAGTTGCTGGCGAAAGCAATGAATACGAGCTGGCTGACTGTAGCAAGTATTTCCAGATACCTGCTGACATCTGGTTTGAATGGTCACCTGAGACGAGGACCAATTATATAGACCAATTGCAGAAGCTTTCAATAGACAACATATTCCAGCATAAGGAGGTTCTTGAACCTGGAGTGACAGTGATGATGATGACCTTCTAGTCTCTGCTCTTCAGACTCAGTATGGATCAAGAAAGCTCCTCCAACTCACTTATAACAGGCAATGCTGGCAGAGCTTCCCTGGATGCCAATGTAAGCACTTCAGATACTAATATATCATGCAGTTCATTTCAAAGTAATGCCACTGCTATACCATCCAGTTCCTCCATACATCAATGCCCAACATGCTTTGTCCATTATAATCTGGAGGAAATTGAGGCACATGCTGATGCAACAGCATTGGTAGGATCTATTTCACCCATTTATAATATTGCAAGTGGGGATGAAGAAAATGAAAAGGATGATGAGTCAGAAGAGCAAGATGATGATATGGAACAAATACATGAAGCAGTTGATAAAATAAGGACAGTTATTGGGAGTGCATATACTAACAGAATTTCAGTTAGGCGTTCTTCTGCATCGCAAAGTTTCTTTTTAAAGTGATTTTTTTAAAAACAAATTTTAAAAGCAATCAATAGTTTTCAATTAATTCCAAAGCCATTTAACAGTTATTCAGGCTCATTGATTATCAGTAAATGTTTATCATTTTCTTATTTTGAAAGAGGAACATATCAAAAAAACAAAACACATGCAATCCAAAGTTCCCAACCAATGAGTGTGGGCAATTTTCTATAATCACCTGGGTAATGATACCAATAAACTTTAATGCTTTTCCATGTACAGACGTCTTGAACTACATGAAGAATACAATGTTTAATGAAGAGGGTATTCCATATTGAGACATGAGAGCACTTGCTAATGATGCATTTAAATTGGTTGGAGAGCTTATGGCATCTTCCATCCTACAAGGGGGACCAGCTCCAAGTTTCTTAGCAGATATTGTGAACGATTACATAATTCATTGGTCTTCAAGTATTCAAACTGATACATGGGCTACACTTGTCAGTGATGAAACTTACGCAGGCCATTGAAAAGGTAGGCCAAGAAAATATCTTACATGTGTAAGAGCAATGGTTTTTGTTTGGTCTTCTACATGAACCTACCTAATTATTAGATTTTGCTACACCAGTACAAATGCAATTGTCATTAATGTGTTACTTTTAGTGTTGAACTTTTAGTGTTGAACGGTGCTGGAGCGTTACAATGGCGGTCTCAAGTTTTGTTCTCGCTTTTACATTTTTGATTTCTTCTCGACTCAGTCTAGCTATATTGTTCTACAGTCAACCCAGTTTTTATTTTAGCTTATCTGCTCTCAAAGAGCAGTCTTGGTTATCGAATTCTGGTCTAACTGTTTGCCGACTGACAACAACTGGATATCACTACTCGAATGTTCCAGTTAACAAGACAACAAAACATGGAACAATTTCGCTGTTTATTCCTGGCCATGACCCGCCTGTAGATATAACCATATTCAGTGACATTGCAGTGAACCCTGGGCCTGATCCTACAGATTACTTTCCTAAATCAAATCTTTTAATTCTAATCAGTTCTCTTCGAGCCTTGAACAATACCTTCCAATTCCTGTGAGGATATCAACTAGAACTTGCAGAAGACAAGAAATTTCATCAAGAAACTTGGATAACTTGGTTTATATTACACCAGGTAAAGTCCTAAATCAGCACTATGCACCGCCTAGAGTTAAGTTTGGCCTTTGGAATGCTCGTTCCATAAAGAACAAAACGACTTCATTGTCTGATTTCGTTATCTCCAACCAACTTGATATTATGGCTTTGACCGAAACTTGGCTCTGTGGAGATGATCGTGATGCCCGGACGATAGCTGATCTTTCTAATACACTGTGTGGTTATAGAGTCATCCATCGCCCTAGAGTAAATAAGAATGGTGGAGGCGTTGCTGTTATTCTGCGCAAAGGCTTAGAAATAAAATCAATTGACCATCTGACGTATGGTGCTATGGAATGTCTTGATATCAATATAAAAGCTGGCAATTGCTCTTTGCGGCTTGTGACTGTCTACCGACCTCCTTCAGTTAAGAACAAACTTACTTCGTCCATGTTTTTCGATGATTTTGGCAGTCTTACAGAGTCCATACTGGCTTCTCAGGGTTCCTGCATAATCTATGGTGATTTTAACTTACTTATGGACGCAACAAACTCTGATGTGGAACATTTTCAAGATCTTATAAACTCTGCAGATTTATATCAACACGTTGCTTTCCCTACCCATATAAAGGGTCATACTTTGGACCTCGTTATTACAAGCTGTCAAGAACTCGTTTCTCAACTACAACATTCCTTCGACCTACCTTCTGATCATGCTTCTATCACCTGTTATCTAGACCTACCTAGACCTCCACTGGTTAAAGTCTACTCCAAGAGTCGCAGAATGCAGAACATAGACTCTGATCGTTTCGCAGGGGATTTGTCTCGTCTTCCTTTAATCAATGACCCGCCTTCTTCTGGACTATCAGCTGCCATTGACGCATACTACTCTGAGCTTAATAACTTACTGGATGAGCATGCTCCAATTCAAGAGCGTTCTACAACCTTGAGACCTCATGCACCTTGGTACTCTGATTCCCTACGCTCTCTCAAACGTGAGAAACGACGGTCTGAAAGAAAGTGGGTGAGGTCTGGCCTTGAAATCCACAAGCAAATCCACAGAGAAACTTCGAAAAGATATTATGACGCAATCAAGGAAGCGAAACAAACTTACTACAAGAACAAGGTTATGAACTCTGACCAGAAACAGCTGTTTCAATTAATCGATGGTTTGTTCAAAATAAAAGGCACACATATACTTCCTTCCCACTGCTCTGCCCAAGTTCTTGCTCAAAGATTCTGCAAATTCTACGCAGATAAAGTGAGTGCATTAAGATGTGATCTGGCAAAAATACCACCTAAATGCCTATCTATACTTGTTCCTGAAAATCCACCACCGTGCACTCTATCTGTGTTTGAACCAATTACACCGGATGCTGTGAAGAAGCTTATCATGAATGCACCTTCCAAATCCTGCTCATTGGATCCACTCCTGACGAGTATGGTGAAAACGTTTATCGATGTTCTTCTACCGTGTATCACTTCTATAACAAATCGATCTCTGGAATCTGGGGAGTTTCCTGATTCTCTCAAGCATGGGCTTGTAACTCCAGTATTGAAAAAATCTGATGCTGACCATGAAGTACTTAAGAACTACATGTAAAGGAATGGGCTTCCTGTGTCTTGTATACGTCAGAGCACATGGACAGTAAGCACATGTTTGTGAAAACACAGTTCCGTAGTTAAGTCCTGAATAAAAGCAAGACGAAACGTTTACATGGTGCCCGAAGTGGGATCAAGGACTTAGCCACACACAAGGATAAAATTTTTCGCCGTTTACTGGTGTAAGTGAGAGAAAACGACGAGAAAAGACATCCGTTCAATCCAAGATGGCCGCCGCCAACCAAATCCTCAAGGGACCAGTCGTGGATTGGTCTACAGACGAAGGTTTGTACAGTCGCTTCAAAATATGGAAACAGCAATGCGAATTACTGTTTACCGGCCCACTAGTCAAGTTGGAAGAAGCCGTAAAGTGCAAATATTTACTGTTCTGGTCGGGTCGACAAGGCCTAGAGCTCTTCAACAGTTGGGACCTTTCAGAAGACGAACAGAAACTTCTGAAGAACTACTTCGACAGGTTTGAAAACTTCGTGAAACCACATTCTAATGAGCTAATGGCTGCATGGGAACTCTACAACTTGAAACAAGGGACATTGTCATTAGAGGAATTTATTGCCAAACTGAGATTGCTTGTCAAGGAAGCAAACTACCCTACAGATCATCAACAAAGATTCCTGCGAGACTTTTTGGTATTCGGAATGAACTCTCATCGTGTCAGGAGAGACTGCTTAAAAGAAGGCAACTCGTTAACATTCCAGAAGGCCAAAGACCTAGCTAAAGCAGAAGAATCGGCTGATAGTCAACTCAAAGCAATGAACAAGACAACAGAGGTAAATTCAGTCAGGACACATGTCAAAACCCGCAAGGAACAACCAAGTAAGTCAGATAAAACCCAACCCAATCCTCACACACCACAGAAAGCATGTTTTGGCTGTGGAAAAGGCCCACACTCACGTGAAAAGTGCCCGGCAAAGAATGTCGAATGTTACTATTGCCATAAGATAGGACACCTTTCAAAAGTCTGCTTTGCAAAGAAGAAGAAACAAGGTGTCAACCAAGTCGGTGCCGAGTCCACAGCTAATTCAAGTGAAAATTTACTCCCTGAACCTGACATGGAATGCCTGTTCACGGGTCCAGTTCAGGTAACACCACTCAACAGTAATGTGAATGCCATATCCTCTAAGGAGAAAGCCTTGCTTGATGTCAAGCTGTCATCCAGTCTGACAGGGGTTCAGAAATCCATTTCATGCAAAATTGACTCAGGGGCAGAAACAAATATAGTGCCAAAGTCTACTTACAGTCAATTGTACCCAAAGGGAAACAAGCTTGAGAAGCCTACAGTAAAGCTAACAGCCTATGGTGGGACAGAAATCCCTAACCTAGGGTCTTGCAAGATATATGTACAGGGTCCACACAACCCTACACCCAAACAGATACCAGTTGAAATAGTGGATGTTGATGGGCCAGCGATCATTGGAAACAAAACCGCACAGGAACTAGACTTGCTCAAACTCAATTGGCCTGTTACAACCACACCTCAACCCCCCTCAACAGTGAAGTTGTTTGATATCAATGGGAAAGAGCACCCAACACCACTAACAAAAGAACACCTTCTAACAGAGTACAAAGATGTATTTACAGGTATTGGTCTCTTCCCTGGACAACCCTACCACATAGAAGTAGATGAGAGCATCCCTCCAGTCCAACACCCACCCAGACAGGTACCCGTCCACCTACAGCCAGCCTACCAGAAAGAGCTGGAGAGACTGAAAGAGCTGGGAATCATCACAGAAGTACAGAACGAATACACGCCCTGGATCAACTCAACCGTAGTCACATCGAAAGCAGATGGATCGATACGACTCTGCCTAGATCCACGTGACTTAAATAAAGCTATCAAGCGCAACCTCTACTATACAAGGACCATAGATGATGTGATACCCCAGGTCAGCGGGGCAACCCATTTCAGTATTTTGGACGCCAGAAGCGGCTACTGGCAGGTGCAGCTCGACGAAGAGAGCAGCAAGTTGTGCACCTTCAGTACGCCATGGGGAAAGTACCGTTGGAACCGACTCCCATTTGGACTCACATGTAGTGGGGACATCTTCCAAGAAAAGATGGACTCAACGTTTGCGCAGACAGAAGGCTTAAGCGGTATTGCAGACAACACATTAAGAGTAAGAGTGAAACAGATCACGACCGACACATACTGAACACTCTTGATACAGCAAGAGCAAATAACGTGAAATTCAACCCGGACAAGTTCCAGTTTAAAGTCAAAGAAACGTCCTTCTTTGGACTCACATGGACCGCCGACGGTCTCAAACCAGATGCAAAGAAAGTGAAGTCTATCGTAGACATGCCAACCCCACAGAACCTGACAGAATTACAGTCATTCATGGGAATGATAAACTACCTCAACCGTTTCTCACCAACAATTGCTCAAGTATCAGAGCCCCTCCGGCAGCTGATGAAGAGGGAAGTAGCCTTCGTGTGGCTACCAGAGCATCAAAGAGCGTTTCAAGAACTGAAACAGATCATCACAGATACACCTGTACTAGCGTACTACGATCCAGACAAGGAAAACCTCATCCAATCAGACGCAAGTCTGAAAGGTCTCGGATGTGTTTTGCTACAAGATGGCAAGCCCGTCTGTTACGCCAGCCGTTCCTTAAGCGACGCAGAGACAAGATACAGCAACATTGAGCGGGAACTGCTAGCTGCTTGCTGGTCACTTGAGAAGCTCAATCACTACGTCTACGGCAAGAAAGTTGTGCTAGAGACGGATCACAAACCCTTAGAAAGCATTTGGAAAAAGAGCATCGCAAGTGCATCACCACGTCTACAGAGACTGCTATTAAGGTTGCCAAGTATGATGTAGAAATAAAATACATCCCTGGCAAAACCAATGTTGTAGCCGACGCACTGTCAAGAGTCAGCTACATGGAACCTTCAACAGAAGAAAACGCAGTACCAGAGATCCAAGTGGACACAATCACAAGTACCCTTCCAACCAACGCTGCAAAGCTTCAAGAAATCCGAGAGGAAACCGACAAAGATGAGACACTGTGCCACCTCAAAGACGTGGTATACCACGGATGGCCAGAGTTCTACCAAGATTGTCCTAGTGACTTAAAGGACTATTGGAACTTTCGAGAGGACTTAAGTGTTGAAAATGGCCTCGTACTCAAAGGCCATCGTCTTGTCATTCCTCCGAAACTTCGACAACAGATGATGAGCATCATACATCAAGGACACATGGGTACAGAGAAGTGTCTGCTGAAAGCCAAAGACTGCCTATTTTGGCCCGGAATCTCCAAGGACATGAAGGAGTTAACTTCAAGTTGCAGCACATGCATAAAGTACTCAAGGCAACAACCTAAAGAACCTCTACACCAGCACAATGTACCAAGCTACCCTTGGCAGAAACTCGGTTCTGACTTGTTCGACTACCGTGGAAGTCAGTACCTACTTGTCGCTGATTATTACAGTAAGTTTCCAATCATCAGGAGGCTGAACGCTTTGACCTCGAATGCCGTAATACACCATCTCAAGTCGATATTTGCAGAGAATGGCATTCCCGAAGTCATAGTAACGGACAACGGTCCTCAATACAGTAGCCAAGAGTTTAAGAAGTTCTGCAAAGAATGGGGAGTTGACCACAAGACAAGCTCACCATTGTACCCCCAAAGCAATGGCTTCAGTGAAAGGATGGTACAAACTGTAAAAGGATTGCTGAAAAAGTCAGAAGCTGCAGGAGAAGATCCTTACCTCGCCTTATTGAGCTACAGGTCCACACCAGTTGACAGCAAACTGGGATCACCCGGAAAGTTGCTGAACCAGAGGAACTACCGTACGCAACTACCAACGAGTGGACGCCTACAGCGCTCGATGGCGAAAGATGACGACGTGCTGCAGCTACATCAATGCCAGCAAACCCAAAGACAGCAACACGACAACAAGTTCAACAGAGAACTGAAGGACCTACCTTCAGGTCAAGCAGTTGCAGTATACCAACCTCAGTCAAAGACATGCACCTCGGCTGAAGTCAAGGAAAAGTCAAGTGAGCCTCGCTCATACGTTGTCAACACACCAAGTGGCTCAGAACTGAGACGCAACCGCGCCCACCTCAAACCTCTGACAGAGATACCTCTGCGGACGACAGTTCAAGGTGAACAAGCAGCACCGTCACCAAATGATGTACTGTCACCTCCAACAGCCACACAAGCTTCTGATGGCCCGCGAGCACCCGTTGTGACACAAGGAACAGAGCTCAAGACAACGAGAAGTGGCCGCATCGTCAAGCCACCAGTCAAGCTAAACTTGTACATCAAAGGACACTGAACACTTCAAGAAACGAACATTAGTTGTTATGAACATTGAACACGTTGCTTTATTTTTAGTTGTATTATTTAAGCATTTGCACGCTTGCGCTTGTAAAGAGGGAGATGTAAAGGAATGGGCTTCCTGTGTCTTGTATACGTCAGAGCACATGGACAGTAAGCACATGTTTGTGAAAACACAGTTCCGTAGTTAAGTCCTGAATAAAAGCAAGACGAAACGTTTACACTACAGGCCCATCAGCAACCTCCCTTTTCTTGGAAAAATGATCGAGCGATCAGTGGCAACGCAGCTGAAACACTACTTGGTCGAAAACGATCTTTACGCCATAAACCAATCTGCATACCGAGCACACCACAGTACTGAAACAGCCTTGCTATGTGTTACTAACGATATAAACCTAGCTCTTGATAATCATAAAGAAGTCATACTGGTGCTGCTTGATCTTTCGTCAGCATTCGACACGATTGACCACAATATCCTTTATGACAGACTGGAAACACACTTTGGTATAAGAAACACAGCCCTTGCCTGGATCAAGTCCTATGTGTCAAATCGTACACAATCAATAGTAATTAACCAAGCTAGGTCCTGTCCTGCAGCTTTAGAGTTTGGTGTTGCTCAGGGCTCAGTGCTAGGCCCGTTGTTGTTCTCATTATACGTGGCTCCGCTTGAAGAAATCATTTATCAACATGGCCTTCAACCCATGATCTATGCAGACGATACCCAACTGTATTTGGTTATGGAGAGAACTGAGCAACCCTCATGCCTTACAAAATTGGAGCTCTGCACCGATGACATTATACAGTGGATGACTAACAACAAGCTTGTATGCAACTCTTCTAAGACTGAAGTTATTCACTTCTCATCGCGTTTTCTTAGTTGTGAGCCCGTTGAAAAGGTCACAGTCAATGGCGTTGTAATCAAGTCTACATCAAATGTACATGATCTAGGAGTAACACTTGACCATTCATTAACAATGCGTCCTTACATAAGCAATCTCTGCAAGTCAGCATCCTTTGCGCTCAAGCGCATTGGAAGTATTCGCAACTTTCTCGACTTACCAAGCACAGAAAAACTGATTCATGCTTTTATTTCTTCTAAAATCGATTATTGCAATAGCCTATTATATGGGTTGCCAGATAAGGATATCACCAAACTCCAACGAATTCAGAACTCTGCGGCTCGCCTTGTTACCAAATGTAGGAAGTCTGACCATATTACACCATGGGGCTGGTCGGAGAGGCGTTCACTCTTAACTTGTTTGTTTCCATTGTTTCTTTTTTTCCTTCTTTCTTGCTTTCTTTCTTTCTTTCTTCCTTCCTTTCTCTCTCTATTTTTCTTTCTTTATTCTTTCTTTCTTTCTTTCTCTATCTTTCTATTTATTTATTAATATACCGTATTTAATTGCTTGTTTGTTTGCTTCTTGTTTAGCTATTTATTTATGAACGATATTTTTCTGTTTTTTTTTGTTTTTGTTCATTGTTGTGTTGAGGCTGTCGCTACTCCCGCTCTTCTGTTGTTATGTTGTGGTTGGGGTGGTGTCAGGCTCTCAACCAGTATATTACATATTCCATTATGGTATTATTATTATTATTTATTATTTATTTCATTATTTAGCTAGCTTATTGACTATTCATATATACATTTTTAACCTATATAAATATATACACCTTCTTGCGGGGGCGTTGTCATGCAGCATTTGAGCATTGTGGGTGTTCGGGTGTTGTATGGCAGCGTTCTTGCAGGAAGGTGTATATATTTTTTCTTTTGTTTTACTATTTTTTATTATTAATTAATTTATTTTTCTGTATATATTGTAAGAGCATTGAGATTTTGTGTAATGCGCTTAAGAATAAAATTATTATATTATTATGTTGTGCTTTGCGTTTCTTGCTGACCTATATTTACTCCAATTTTTCATTCAGATAACAAGTTGCACAACTGATAGTGAATTGAGGTCTTTACTTAATGAAGAACCAATGATGGACATTCTTCAGATGGTTGGGTATCGTGGAGTCCTGCCCAAGGAGACATTGAACTCGTTAGTGGACATCACTCGGTATGTAATGTATAGGGCTGTTAAGTTGTGACGTATTTCCCAGTGCAATTACTACTCCGTTAAATTAGGTTACCAATAATTCTTATTTATTTTAAACATATCAATTGTCATAGCTGGTGTTTCAAAGTTACTGACAGTCATTGATCAGATAATTTCTGGACTAGTTACATTTGGGGGGATTTTCCTAGAATACCTCACAAGTCATAAAAATATCATGAAGGCCCTGTTCACAATCAGTGGAGCAGAAAGCTACAAGCCAACAGCAGAGAATTTTCTCCAAAGCTTGAAAGCTGAGTTTAGTGAAGTGGGTTCCAAAGCAAAAACCTTGGAAATCAATGCATACAAATACTTTAGTGACTACATAATGGATCTGGGTGTGACAGAAGTCTTTTGCATATGCATGTGCATATGTAATGAGCACCTGATGGTTGCCTTTTATAAGCTCTAAATTATTTTCCATTTCACAGTGAATTTTCTTATGGTTTATTCTCTGAACTGTTGTGTAACTTCAGTTAACATCTTTGTTTCTTGAATTATGCTGAAATACTCGAGGACTTCGCTCCTGAAACTGCACTTTTGGTGGAAGATTCCTGAATCCTGCTCTGGCTTTCAAACTTCCCGCCATATCCTACATACAGTGAAACCTCTTTGCCCTCAAACATGGAATTCACTCAGATCAATGGGTCTACTAAGACGATTTAGAGGTGCTCGATTGCCAAGACCTACATCGTGTATATTTCCAATTCATTCAAGGATTTCTACGAGTTCTGAGTTTGGAAACTATGTATCAATGATGATTCTTCAAATTCTAAGTTTACTGATTTTGCACTATTTAATTCACGTTCAATCTGCAATAAGTTTTTATTACTAAAAGATTTTACTGTTGACAATAACTTTGACTTCTTAGCACTCACCGAAACTTGGCTCAAAACCTGGAGATGTTGATGACAGCAGTATAGCTCACGACCTCTGCCCTACAGGGTATAAGTTCGTTCATCATCCTAGACAGAGTGGGCGCTTCGGCGGCGTAGGTTTGCTGTTCAAAGACGTCTTTCAGGTGAAGTCTAATGATCTGGCATCTTTCACAACATTTGAATACTTAAACGTCCTCGGTAAGTCTGCTGAATCATGTCTGAATATCATTGTACTTTACCGGCCACCAAATACTTCTTTCACTATTCATTGATGAATTCAGTATTCTTCTTGAACAAATCATCTTGCTCAGTGGTTTTCTACTCATTGTTGGTGACTTCATGTCGACGACCCAAATGACTGTGAAGTCTCCGGTTTCATCAGCTTGATCAGCTCCTTTGGTCTAGTTCAGATGGCTAATTTCCCAACTCATTGAAATGGCCATACCCTTGATCTTGTAATTACAAGAAACTGTGAGACATTACCACCCGCTGCTGGCTTTGAGTCTCTTGATCCAATATTATCTGACCATTCTATTGTCAAGTTCAAGATTCCCTTGACAAAGTGTCCATTCAAGAAGAAGATGATAGTATACCGGGATCTGAAGTCTTTGAATCCTGAGGTGTTCCAGACCAGCAGCCAAGAATCACTTATGTGCTGTGAGAATTCTACAAGTTTAACTGAGCTAGTTGATGGCTACTCAATGTCTCTGACTGCAGTCCTTGACAAGCACGCTCCCTGAAAGACGCGTATCGTCACTGTAAGACCGTGTGCTTCCTGGTACACTGAGCACATAGTTGATGCAAAGAAGCAAAGTCGTAGAGTGGAGCGGCATTGGCGTCGCACAAGAGATCCGAGGGATAGATTGGCCTATGTTGAAGCATGTAAATCCGTTAATTCATTGATCTGCTCTTCAAAATCAGATTACTATAGCTCCGTGATCTCAGAGAATATGGGTAACCAAAGGGCCTTGTTTATTACAATTGATAAATTTCTTCATCGCAAATCTGACACAGTGCTGCCCAACGGTTTGCTGACTTTTTTGTCAACAAGGTTTCCTCTATCCACAAGGGTCTTGTTAAAACTTGTGTGGGACTTGATTACAGCACTTCTACCTAGACTTCCTACACAACTAAGCTATCCGAATTCAAGCCTGTATCGTTGGGTGATGTTGAAGAAATCATTAAATCCTCACCATCTAAATCGTGCAGCCTAGATCCTATACCAACTACTTTATTGAAGGAATATCTTCATGTACTTTTACCGATAATAACTAAGATTGTTAACATGAGTCTGTGTTCATCGTTTCCGTCTTCGTTCAAGAAGTCCATCATTACACCATACACCAATATATATATACTATTTCCAGATTCATATATTTTATAATTTTATTAATAATTAATAATATTATATTAATAATTTTAATGGTTTAGTGGACTTGTTATGTTACACATGTATCTTCATTTGGACAAGCAGCCTTTTTGATAGCTTTATCTTAGATATTTTAATTTTAAAGTGTTTTAATTTTCTTGTCCTAAATATGTTTATAATAATAACTATTTTATAAATACTACATATGGTACTTACAAAGATGTCCAGAAATACACAAGTAATCAAAACATAAATGTAGTACTGTTGCGGCTGATTGCATAAATCTTCAAATAAGATGGTGGAGAAATCTTAGCAGCAGTTGCATTCCTGAAAAAGAAGTATCAGTTTTATAACTAAAAACAATCTGTACATCATGGTTTGACCAATGGGTATCAAGCCTCAAAAACTTAGAAAACATATAAGAGATAGTGAAATAAAAGCTTCTTCATAGTTGGATGGGTAAGAAAGCCCTTTATTATCAATAACATAATGAAAATATTCCTGAAGAATATTGTCTACATCTTCTTTATTGCTTGCACACTTGCTTTCCATCTGAGATAACCTTTCTTTGGAAACAGAAACAAAATAGTCAAAAGCCCCTGTCTGTTCTGGTAAATGGAAAAATATATTTGGGATGCCTCCAACAGTCTTGTGGCGTGAAGACCTAATGTTATGAGTTTCCAATACCTAATGTTATGAGTTTCATTTCATCAAAAGCTTCCTGAATGACCCCATTAAAGCAGAACCATAGGCACTCTTTCTGAAGCTCATTGGCAATGTCTATTTGTCTACTATCAATTACATCTTTGAAAAACTGGATCCACCAACTGGAACAGGATTTCTTAAAATGTGACCAAAAGTTCTCGATTCTTTGATTTCTTGTTGATGTGCCATATAAGTGAGCATGTTGTCCAGGAAAGGATGCATCATCATCACAGAAGTAACATTGCATAGCTGCAATTGATCCATTTTCAGTACCTTTACTTGCAGTTACTTCTGGGTCATTATTGGTCTTTGCAACCTCCAATCACAATTTTTTCTGCTATATATATCTATTCCTACATGAATAGGAAAACCACAAGGTTTCAGCTTGTCATAACCTTGGAAAACAGTAATTAATATGTAAATGATGTTTAACATGTTGTTTATTAGAGTACAAAAACTAAAAGTGTGCAATATTTTGCACTAGTTAGCATTAAAAAGTGCGAATTAAACAAAAGAAAACAATGGAATTAGCATAACGTAGCAGTATTTAGTGCTATTTATGTTGCACACTTTTAGTGTTTGCACTCTACTGGAGTATAAATACCTTGAAATAGATAAGTAAATAAATAGCACTGATTTCTGCAAAATCCTGTCTTTTTGCTGCCACAGCGGAGAGAGCCTGAAGCGAGTGAAGCAAGGCAGAGATCCTAATTCAGGCAATAGGCAAAAGGCAGGAGAAATCGAGATCTGCACTTTACCCATAATGCAGCTCGTCGACAGTTTAGAACAATACATTTATTTGTTGTTGCCATCCCAGAATCCACTGGCTTACTTGTACTGCCATGCAGTTTGGGTGCTGACTATAAGTATTCGGAAACTTGTGGTCTTCTTTCCCTCTGTTCCAGACTGTTTCAAGGTATGTAGTTTGAATTATTCTTGCAAGCATTACTTTGCTCTGTTGTATTTTCGAACACAAATACCAATATTTATGTAATATGTATTATGTATTCTTTCTTCACTTCTATCTTTCGTGTTGCAAATTCATTGAACGAGGTAAGCCTTTATCTTTACAGAATTAGTTCAGCACAGTTTGTGTCATGCACGTGCGAAGTACACCTACGCCAAAACTTTATCTTGCACTCTGTTGTATTTTCGAACAAACTAACAATGTTTCTTCACCATATATCTTTCTTATCTTTAGCTTTATCTTAACTGGTAATCGGACGACGAAAGCCAAGCCTTTATCAGATTTCGTAGACGCCATTTGTTATATTTTTCTTACTCCTTGGTTTCATTCACATTTACTTCCTTCCTAACATAAACATTACAAGGACATACTCGAATTTTATGCATTATTAATTATTATGTCTACAACTAATAAAATACACGGTACTTTGTCATTTATTCCTATAAATAAAGATTATAAAGATTTTGGCTTCTTTGCTTTATTTATTTGTTATTAAGGCACATGAAAATATCCAACCAATCGAAACCACTTAATTCCCCAATTACATAATTTAAGGTCAGAGGTGATGGAAATTGTTTTTTAAAGCATTTGCCTCGGATCAAAGGGCTAAAATATATTTTGGATAAATCCTTAATCAATTGAAATGTTTCTTCCTTTTGATAATGATTTTGAACAAAAAGAAGCAAAAAATGATGGTGAACAGGATTTTCAAGTCCAAGATGGAGGTAAGTTTTCATTAATGTTCACTTGAAATTTGTGCAAATGTTATTGACAGTTTTCCAGGCTTATTCGTTTTCATCACTCATAATTTTTTTTTAATTATAGCAGCACCCATTATTAGATACCTACATAATCTGTTGCCAATTAAAACGAGGCAATTGCAACAACCAATACTTTGATCTTAATCTTCAAACCGAGAATCAGTGTATAAGAAATGTTTGTTTCTCAGCCGAGAAACACTGAGAATTCAAAAAGAAGTTAGAGTCTTCTTCTCCTGTGAAAATCTCCAATTATAACCTGACAAGAAATGCCAGGACTAACGAAAGTGAGTGAACAAAATTATATGATCCAGATGCCAACGAGGTCCACTATGACATTTATGCAAGCCCACAACCACAGTTAGTACCAGTGACAAACATTATGGACATATTACCGAGTGACAAAACCAATTATCCAGTCTCGGTTGTAGGAAAAGTGATCTATCATGGCCCTGTAGAAACCATAATGACAAAAGGAAACTTTTTACAAAAACAAGAGGCTACAATTACAGATGACACTGCTTCTGCAAGATTCGTGTTGTGGGAGAAAGACATCAATAAAGTAACTGACAACTCTTCATACAAATTACAAAAAGTAATGGTAAGGGTCTACAGTGACAAGAAGTATCTAACATTAAACCCAAGTTCGATCATCTCGCAAATTGATCAGTCTTTTTGATAGTGAACATCATGCTGCTATAGTTTCTAATTACAAGACTGTCAAGAGCCCAGCAAATGGTATCACAAACATTCAACAATTAATGACATGTTTTGAATGCAAAACCAAGGTTGTTCCAAAAAAACAGCAATTTTTAGTCAAGTGCAGTGAATGTGGTTGCACACAATTAAAAGAAAAATGTACTACCAGAATATTTAGTCTGGCAAGAAATGTTTTATTTTAAAGTCCAGTGAGAATTTTGTGCTGAAAGCAAAAAGTGCTGAAAGCAAAAAGTGCTGAAAGTGTTAAGAGGACCCTAAATGTTACGTAAGTAGTCATGTGACCTCGGATGTACGGGTCGAGAGACGGCATTAAAGAAGTACGGTTGAACACGAAACATGGTGTCAAAGCGGGATTCTTTTTTTTTGGCTTTTCGCACGTTAAGCTAGGAAGAAAAAGAGCAAAAGACAGAAAACAGAGCAACCCAAACACCGAGAACAAGGCCTAACAGAATCACAACAGAGACAAGTGAGTTTCAAGCGAGTAACACAGTGACCACGTGCGTGGAGTTAGAGAAATCAACGTGATGGCAGAAAATGATCGACCGGCCGCACAGCCTCAAATTCAATGCGTTCCTACGAATTTTCCGATTCCAAGTCCAATGGTTTGCCGGGGAGACCAAGCAGGTAACTGGGATTTCTTCATTCAACACTGGATTAGACAAACGAGGCAAGAAGATCAGGACGGCGACGTTTCGCTCAATCATGGGACGTGATTGTGTACAACTACTACAGAACCTCGGAATCACGAGCGAAAACAGTCTTAAAGAAGCAGAGGATGCATTGGAAGCCTACTTCATCCCAAAGAGAAATGTTGTGTATGAAAGGTACGAATTTAATACCTGTTGTCAACAAGAAGGCGAAAACATCGACATCTACGTGAACCGATTACGCAAGCTTGCCTCGACATGTAATTATGGCGCTCAAACCGACGAGTTTATCCGCGATCGACTGATAATTGGTCTAAACAGCCGAAGTACCAAACTACGACTTCTCAAGGAACAAGATTTAACACTAGACAAAGCCTTGGAAATGTGCAGAGCCAGCGAACACGCAGAAAAACAAGTTAAAGTGATCCACAGCAATCAAGCGAGCAGTGAAAGTGTTTATGTTGTCAAAGCCAGACAGACCGATAAAGGACAACAAGCCAGCAACATGGAGAAACGAGCACAGTCCAAGAGCAAAACAGGCACCAAGAAACCTCCCGATACACCCAGTGAAAGGTGTACGTTCTGTGGAAACAAAAGACATCAAAGAAGGAAAGATTGTCCAGCGTTTGGTCAAACGTGCCGCAAATGCAAGAAAGCAAACCACTTCGCGAAAGTCTGTATGCAGAAAAGCAATCGACAAGTCAACATGATAGCAGAAGATCAAGGGTCAGATGAAGATTACGATGATTATGAAGCCAGTTCTGACGATTCTGTACTTACTATTCAGGAATTAGCAGCGGTGAAGGGAACAAAGAAACGATTATCAGCTAAGTTAACACTTTGCACTCTAGATGACAGCGAAGTAGAGATGAATTGCCTATTGGACACGGGGGCGACATGTAATGTAATGAGCTACAGAGACCTGATGATCCTGTTACAAGATGGAGATCCACCAGTGGAAAACTCAAAGGTGAGCCTGAGACTGTTTGATGGAACTATAGTCAAACCAGTTGGAGAAATAACACTGTTGATTAAGTGGAAAGGCAAGCAACACCCTACTAAGTTCCAGATAGTTGAAGTCAGCAGTCAGCCCCTGATATCAGCAGAAACCTGTGAGCAGCTAGATCTCATCTCAGTCAACATAGAACAAGTAGAAGCAGTTCAGCACTTCCAGAAAGCTGACCATGGTCCAAATGTAACTAAAGAGTTCATTGTTCGACACTACAAAGATGTCTTTGAAGGCCTTGGCCACATTGGAGACTCCAAATTTGTGCTGAAACCAGATGCCAAACCAGTCCAACACACACCTCGCCGAGTACCCATTGCTATCAAAGACAAAGTCAAAGACAAGCTAGATGAGTTAGAGAACAAAGGGATCATAGCCAAGGTTACCGAACCTACTGAGTGGATAAGCAGTATGGTGGTAGTAACGACCCCAAAGAAGATCAGAATTTGTTTAGATCCAGGAGACTTGAACAAAGCCATACTACGCCCAAGATACCAGATGCCAACCTTAGAGGAAATCCTGCCAAGAATCAGTAATGCAAAGGTTTTCAGTACTCTGGATGCAAAGGACGGCTTTTATCAGGTCAAACTGGATGACAGCAGCAGCAGACTCACCACATTTTGGACCCCGCATGGCAGGTACCGCTATCTGCGAATACCCTTTGGTGTGAACCTGGCACCAGAGGAATTTGAAAGCAAGCTGCATGAACATCTGGATAATCTACCTGGAGTAATAGTGCTGAGAGATGATATCCTGGTCATCGGCAAAGGGGAAACACAAGGTGAAGCAGAACAGAACCATGACCAAAATCTGAAAGGTCTTCTGGAAAGAGCAAGGAAAATAAATCTCAAGTTAAACAGTAACAAGATGTGCCTAAGAAAACCAGAAGTTAAGTTCATGGGGCACATTATTTCGAAAGATGGGCTGAAACCAGACCCTGACAAGATCAAGGCGGTCGAGGAAATGCCAAGACCAACAAACAAGAAGGAACTCCTAACTCTACTAGGATTTGTCAATTACTTGGCGAAGTTCCTTCCCAAGCTGTCGGAAGTAACCCAACCTCTCCGAGACCTAACAAGAAAGGAAGCACAGTTCATCTGGGCCACACAGCATGAGGAAGCCTTCGAAAAGGTAAAATCACTGGCCACCAAACACCCAGTCTTAAAGTTTTATGATGTGAAACAGCCCGTCACTATTCAGTGTGATGCTAGTGACCGAGGGTTGGGGGCCACACTCCTTCAAGAGGGACAACCAGTGTCATTTGCCTCAAGAACTCTTTCTAAAACAGAAAGACATTACACGCAAATAGAGAAGGAGTGCCTTGCAATAGTGTTCTCATGTGAGAAGTTTAATCAGTACATTGCAGGCAAAGAAGAGATTCTTGTGGAGTCAGACCACAAACCACTTCAGTTCATCTTTAAGAAGTCCATACATACAGCACCATCCAGGCTGCAAAGGATGCTTTTGAGGTTGCAGCGTTACAACCTGAGAGTGATCTACAAACAAGGAAACAAGATGTATCTAGCTGACCATCTGTCTAGGGCATCATTACCAGTGGTGGAGGAGTTCAAGAACCAGTTTGAAGTATTTGCAGTGGAAGTGGAGAGCATCAATCCCCTCGAGCACATCAAAGTCAGTCCAGAAAGACTCGATCAGATACAGAGAAGCACAGGGCAGGACTCAGTTCTGGAGACCCTCAAATCGACTGTGTTGCAGGGATGGCCTGAGAGTAAAGATCAAGCACCACTCAACATCAGAGAGTACTGGCACTTCCGGGAAGAAATCACACTTCACAACGGTATCCTTCTGAAGAACCAAAGAGTGATCATACCAAAGGCATTGAGGCCAGAAATTCTATCAAGGATACACGCAAGCCACCAAGGAATCACAGCGTGCATCCGAAAAGCTAAAGATGTAGTCTTTTGGCCAGGCATGGCAGCTGATATTAAAGAAATGGTGGAAAAGTGTTCAGTTTGTGCAGAGCTCCAACCACAGAACAGCAAAGAACCACTGCAGTCCCACAAAATACCAGACCGTCCGTGGAGCAGGATAGCAGCTGATATCTTCACCCTACAAGGTCAGAATTATTTAGTCACTGTAGACTACTACTCGGACTTCATAGAAGTCGATGAACTGGCTGATGGTACAAAATCAGCTGATGTAGTAAAGGCTTTAAAACAGCAATTCAGCAGGCATGGCATTCCTGATACTCTGGTATCAGACAATGGTCCACAGTTTGACTGTAGAGAGTTCAGGCAGTTTGCTACAGAATGGGAGTTTGAGCACCTCACATCCTCTCCCTATCATCCCGAAGCCAATGGCAAGGCTGAAGCTGCAGTCAAAATAGTAAAGCGACTATTCAAGAAAGCTAAAGCAGATAACAAAGATCCACTGATTGCACTGCTGAACTACAGAAACACTCCAACAGAGGGGCTAGATACCAGTCCAGCCCAGAGATTGATGTCAAGGAGAACACGAACACTGTTACCAACAGTTTCCAGTCTTCTACACCCAAAGGTTCCAACAGATATCCCTCAGAAGATAGAGAGAAAGAGAAGGCAGGCCAAATCCTATCATGATCAGAAGGCAAAGATTCTGCCACAGATAGAGGTAGGTCAAGACGTGAGAGTGGCACTGACAAAGGAAAACCAGCAATGGCGGCCAGGAAAGTGCTCAAAGGTCTTGTCAGATAGGTCCTACCTGATTGATTTGGAGAGCGGAACCATCAGAAGAAACAGACAAGCACTCAAAATGTCAAATCCTGAAAGGAACCAGAGCCCCCAAGCGGACCAGACACACCCACTGGAGACCACCAGCAGAGTTGCAACAAGCACAAGCACACCCACAACGGACAAGTCCACACAGCAAGAGAAACCAGCAGAGCCTCAGAAAGTTACAAGCACACGGACAAGAGAAATTAAACTACCAGCCAAGTTCAAAGACTTTGTTATGCCAAAATAGACTTTAGGGACACTGACTCTGAGTTATGTTGTTGTTGAATTTAGTTACCCTGTTAAAGATTTTGCATTTAGTATTTACCTTCATGTAAAGGAAGGGGGATGTTACGTAAGTAGTCATGTGACCTCGGATGTACGGGTCGAGAGACGGCATTAAAGAAGTACGGTTGAACACGAAACACTAAACAACATAAAACGTTTTAGTGGCAACTTTGAAACATGCTAAGATGGGATTTATAGGGGTTCAAAGTATTTATAGTTTGCAATATTTATAATTGTTTATTACTTTCAAAATGGACCGTGTAATATATTAGCATAAATTAGTCGCACATGCACAATAAAGTACTCTTGTGGCTGCACGTCACAAAATACTACAAATTGGCGACGAGGATGATTTTTAATCGGAAATTTTCACTCCAAAGTTTGGAAGTAGTTCTACAACATATTCAAGCAAGAGTTCGTGTAGTGGAGAGATAATCGTCAAATAGTGAAGTGAACATGGCAGACGGCGATGAAGAGAGTTCAGCGAGTTCTTCTCAGTCGTCTCAAGCTGCAAATTTTCATTTTGTTGGTCAAATTGGAACCCTACCGGAGTTCAATGAAAGAAAAGAAGATTTTGTGTGTTACATGGAGCAGCTGGAGCAATTTTTCTTGGCAAGTAGCATCTCTGAGAGTAAACGAGTGCCGAGTTTTCTGAGCGCCATTGGATCAACAACATACCAAACACTCAGGAATTTAGCAAGCCCAGATTTACCGTCTTCAAAGTCTTATGATGAGCTGAAAGCATTGTTAATGAAGCATTTCAAACCGAAACCATCTGTGATTGCTGAAAGATGCAAGTTTAATAACTGCTATCAGGGAGAAAACCAAGGTATGAATGAATTTATCACTGAGATCAAAAAACTGTCGGAGCACTGTGAGTTTGGCACGTTTTCAAACGATGCACTTTGTGACCGTCTAGTTTGTGGTTTACATGAAAAATTCAAGCAAATTCAACTCAAACTTCTCGTTGAGGAAAAGCTGGATTTCAAGAAAGCTTTTGAAATTTCCTTGCACATGGAAATGGCTAGAAAAGATACTCATGAAATACAAAAGGATAACCAAGTACATGATAAGGTCAACAAAGTGGGAAAAAAACCCTTTAAACCTCCTAAAGGAAGGTCGGAAGCAGCGAAAAAGCCTGAAAGTACCTCCAAACCGTCAACTAGCGCAAGCCAGTCAACAGATTGCTATTGTTGTGGTGGTGAACATTCTCCTCAGTCTTGTAAATGGAAAACAGCTGAGTGTTTTCATTGCCATAAAATGGGTCATCTAGCTAAAGTGTGTAAACAAAAAAGCAAGTTATCAACCCAGAGTAAGCCAACTCATTCAGTCAATCCCGTAGAAGAGGATGATTAAGAGATTGGAATTTTCAGAACAATGTCTGAAAACAGTGCCTGCGATAAGAGTTACCTGGTAGATGTTGAGATAGAAGAGGTACAAATTAATATGGAATTGGACACAGTTGCTGTTGTTTCTATCATACCAGAGAGTATGTATGAAGAAAAATTTTCACACCTGCAATTAAAACCCACTAGCAAAAAGCTTCAAGCTTAAGGAGGTGAACAGTTATCACTTCTTGGAGAGTTAGAAGTCAAAGTCAAGTATAGAAGTCAGGAAAGCACCCTCCCACTAGTAGTCGTAGCCGGGAATAAGCAAGCACATCTTGGTCGTAATTGGCTTCAACAGATCAAGCTGGACTGGGCCAGCATATTTGCTATCTCACATGAACATCAAGCAGACTATCTCCTAAACAAGTACAAATCAGTATTTGAAGAGGGTTATGGCAAGATTAAAGGTTTTCAAGCACACATCAGTGTCAGTGAAAATGCCTCTCCAAAATTCTTCAAACCACGCCCAATACCTTATGCACTATGTGAAAGAGTTGAAACAGAAATCAACCATCTTCTTGATTCTGAAATCATTGAGAAAGTGGACAGAAGCAAGTGGGCTGCCCCAGTGGTTGTAGTACCCAAGACAGATGGGAGTATCAGATTATGTGGAGACTATAAGGTAACTGTTAATAAATGTATTAATAAGGAACAGTACCCCTTGCCTACTGTTCAGGATTTACTGTCTAAGCTAGCAGGAGGAACACTGTTTAGCAAGATTGATTTAATACATGCGTATCAGCAGTTAGAGTTAGATGATCAGTCTCAGAAGTATCTAACCATCAACACACACCTTGGATTATTCAATTATATGCGACTGCCATTTGGAGTGTCATCTGCACCCAGCATTTTCCAAAAGTTCATGGATCAAGTTTTACAGGGAATACACAGTGTTGTTTGTTTCTTCGATGACATGTTAGTGACAGGTCGTGATTTGCAAGAACACATGAAAACACTAGAAGAAGTTCTGCAACGCTTAGAGAAGTATGGCATCAGAGCCAAATCATCCAAGTGTAGATTCCTACAGAAAGAAGTAGAGTACCTAGGGTACAAGATCGATGCAGAGGGGTTACACCCTACTGACGGGAAAACAGAAGCCATGGTTAATGCCCCAAGACCAACCAATGTGACAGAGTTAAGGCACTAGGCCTGAAGACAATGTGACAGAGCTGAAGTCATATCTCGGACTTTTGAACTACTATGGTAAGTTCATTAGAAATCTATCAGATGTTGTCAGACCTCTGAATGAATTACAACAGAAAGGAAAGAAGTGGGAGTGGACGGAAGCCTGTGATCGTGCATTCAAAGAGAGTAAGCAAAGGTTGCTAGAGAGCAAGTTGCTGGTGTATTATGATGTAAACAAGTCATTACGTCTAGCCTGTGACGCTTCACAATATGGAGTTGGTGCAGTCATCTCACAATTAATATGCCTAATGGTGAAGAGAGACCCATTGCATTTGCCTCTAGAACACTACATCAGAATGAACAGAATTATGCACAGTTGGAGAAGGAAGCATTGGCCATTATATTTGGAGTCACAAAGTTCCATCAATATCTCTATGGTTGGAAGTTCAACTTTATTACGGATCATCAACCATTGCTGAAAATACTTGGTCCGCACGAAGGTTTACAAAGATGGGTGCTAATACTATCAGCATATCAATATGATATTGAGTATCGCAGATTGGAAGAAAATGCAAATGCTGATGCAATGTCAAGGCTACCACACCCTAAGGAGTCACACGAGGGAAAAGAGTCGAACATATTCAAAATTAGTTGTCTGGATCACCTACCATTATCAGCAAAAGACATTCACGAGTCAACAAGAAAGGATCCTGTGCTGTCTAAAGTCTACTGCTACATTATGGAAGGATGGCCAGAACACATGGAAAATCGGCAGAACAAGGCTGCATACTGTGGGGTCTTCGAGTTGTGATACCCCCAGGACACAGAGAGAGATTGTTAGATGAGCTCCATGAGGATCACCCTGGAATGTCAAGGATGAAATCACTTGCTAGAAGTTACTTTTGGTGGCCAGGACTCGATAAAGAGAATCTACGGTAATACAGTGCATGGCATGACAATTGTGTCGCAATGCCCCTCCTCCATCCCTCTTACATCCATGGAAACTGTGTGATCATCCCATGCAAAGAATTCATATTGATTTTGCTGAACAGTATCCTATGGTGGCCCATAAGGGCAAAACACAAATTAAATTTATCCATGGTACAAAACAAACTTTCGAAGAACACAACAATGTTTCGCAGAACACAAAAATCTTTCGCAGAACACAAAAATCTTTCGCAGAACACAAATTCGGTAAACTCGTTACTAGGTCTACCAATCACTCTAAACGGATGAAGGACTAGGGCGAGTTTCGTTCATTCCTCCATGTGACCCATCATCCTCGTCATGTTTTGTCAATTTTGTGGAACCTGGCTGAGAAAAGACTACAAATTTTGTCCAAAGTGCGGTCAAAGCAGCTCAACTGTAAAAGGTTCCCCTTCAGGCTCATGTTTTGTACCTGAAACTAGCTTACCTGTGTCTAGTTTTAAAGGATTTATGGAGAAAAAGTCCAAAGATAGACAGACATTGGTGAAAAAGAAGCCTAAGATGGAGGAACAAGTGACAATATCTATTGGTATTGGTACGACCTCAAACGGTGTGTTTAAGGCCGTTAGAGGAAAATCTTTGCCACTGAGAATAAGTAAAGATTCTTTGGCAAACCAAGTACTTGAAGAAGCTTATAAAAAGAGGATGTCATATGATCGAGCATTCAGAACTGACAAGTCGTATAAACTCTGTTACCCTGATGGCACCAAAGTCATTACATTGCCTGGAAGCAAAGAAGCTTTCACTTTAGAGAAATACAAAGAAGATTTGGGAAAGACCTGGGCGAGAATAACATTATTTTTATATTCTGAGGGCGAAGAAACAAATCAAGAAAACGATCCTACTACTACCCCTGACTTGGAGCCAGGTACTTGAAACGTGCATAGTTGTGTTTTATCTAATGACCTGTTAGTAATTTATTTTTTACTCTTTCAACAAATATTAGATTATTTTGCTTCTATTTTATTTAACAATAATACATTGAACATTATGCTCATTAGTCACCAAAATAAATATTTTTAAATTTTAGAACTTGTTGAAAAATATGGCCAGGGGGTAAAATCTGATGAAGAATGTCCACGGTGTGGAAGGATAGTCGAAGGGCTTCATTCTGCTGGAGTACATGTTGGTGATAATGGAGCTATGAAGATATACGGTGATAAAGAGGAATTTGAATGTCCAAGATGTTTTTACAAACATCCTGAGGAAGGTAAAAAGAAACATTACAAATAAGTTGTTTAGAACCCAAGAAGGGGGTGGGAGGAAATAGAATCCAATATATGATGATGATAACTGCACATCAATAGACAGCATTTATGCTACCACATAATATGCCAGCATATGTGATTTTATAAATAATAAAAGTGACATAAATTTTCACAGATGCCAGTAATGAAACCCACCAATCTATTGTTGACACAACCAGTGCCATTTCCAGCTTTCTAGGTAAGTATGTCAGCAAAGAAAGACTCCACCCCCAAATGGGAAATATTAGGGGACTAGGTACACAGAAATGGGATTTAGTGTTTTCATTCCCAATTTGTACATTCATTACTTTACCAATGGAAGTTGGGGATATTTTGGCACTGAAAAGGTTATAATCCTGAGCAAATGAGTTCTGTAATCAAGGAAAACAATAGTACTTTATGAACTCCAAAAGGGTCTATTATGTTAGTGAAATTTTAAAAATACTTCTGACATTCAAAACATTTTACTTTGATTTCACAAATGCCACTAATGAAACCCACCAAGCTATTGTTGACACCACGAGTGACATTTCCAAAATTCTAGGTAATAAATATTAGTTTAATTGTAATAAATGTTAGAAAAGAAACTTAGGTAATATTAAATTGAAATGCTTAGTGCTCACCAAAAAATGTAATGGTAGAATTAATGTGTCACACCTGTATTTGATTACAATATTTTGTGAAATAAGCAAGCAACATGGCTCTAAAGAACTAAGTTAAAATGGTAACAAGCACACAAAAATAGAATTATGCACTTTGATTGTACAATGGTATACCCTGCCTTCAGAATTATTTATACAAATACCTGGAATGATCTCTAATTGGAAAAAAATTGTTGGCAGTTGAACTTTCACATAATCCCAGGAAGTCTCAAAACTAATCCACTTCCCCTAACAACATTCAGGGGTGTATTTTTTTTGAACAAATGCTGCATACCAATGATTAGTCTCACTTTGATTTCACAGGTGACAGTAAAGAGCACCATCAAACTGGTGAGCCACCTAGTGACATTTTCAACATGCTAGGTAAGTAGCCCCCCAAAATATCAAACATATACTTTATACTGATTGTTGTTTGCATGTGTATCTGGATATTCAAATAGGATATGAATTGGAACACACACAGAAGATAAAAACTGAGTATTTTTTGAAACCATGTATTTTATTTTTTTTATAGGGAAACTACCACTACACCGAAGTAATGTGTTGAAAGACCTTATTGAAGAATTTAAAGATAAAGAAATTTTTAAATATGATTTCAATCTTATCGTTGTAGATAAGCGTGGGTTCAGGGGTTTTAAGGGAGATCATAAGTCTTTTTTGGAACCAGTTTTTTACATCCCTGTCAATGGGTGCTACAGAGAAAACGTTACATTACGAAAACGAGGCTGCAATATAATATTGCTCATCAATAATGATGCATGTAGAGATGGCAAGAAAGAGAGGATAGAGAGCTCATCAAAGTTTTGTCAATGCCATCAGTTCCTCCAAAGTATTAGAGAAATGTTAGAGTTTGACGCTGCAAATAAGAACAATGCTATGCTTATGGTTATACGCCACTACATGCGTATTGTAAAAATTCAACATAAACTTGTAAATATTAATTTCCCAGCAGAAGTACAAATGTATTATAGATCAGGACGTTTGCATCATTAATTCAATTATCGACAAGTATCTCCCAGAATACATGTTGATAACTCTTTTTTTTATTAGAACCATTCCAATATAGAATCAATTGCCAGTCTGCGTTGTTAACGTACCAAATGTTTATACATTCAAGGGGCAGGCCTTTCTCAATAGGACAGACGATTCTTAAAAATAACGGAAAAGGGAATTCACCAGTGTCACAGTGGTGACTATGAACTTCCATTGCCTCTGAAGAATGAAAACGTCAAACTTCCAAACAATAAAGAAGCAGCACTTCGTCAATTGAATCAACTGAAAGGAAGGTTTCCAAGTCCAATCAGAAATACTGACAAGATTATGTCACTTTTATGAATAAAGTTATTGAAAATGGGTATGGGTCATTCCATCATGACAGACATTACATCCACAGAGTATATACATATTTTTTTCCTGCAAATATTTCATTATCCTACAATGTTTTTTATAAAACTTATTTTAAGGACTATATTATAGAACTTAATAAAAAAACTTTGTCAGCAGCTATTCCTATTTTCTAATTTTTTTGATATATCCACACATTTTAAAAGCTTACATCTTTTCAGATGGACCCAGCCCCCATTTCAAGAACAAATACATTGCTAATTTCCTATATACACTTTAATCATTGATAGATGTTCAGTGGAACTACTTTGCCACTTCCCATGGCAAAGGTGTTGTTGATGAAATTGGAGGAGTTGTAAAGAGAGTGTGGAATGCTGTTGCCACTAAAAAGATCTTGTCAGTAAATGATGCGAAGTCCTTTGCAAATGCTGCCACTGACTTGTGTAAGTCAGTAATGATCTTTTATGTTCCCTGTGAAGAGATAGAAAAGATGGCAACTGCACTTGGTTTAAAAAAAATTGTTCTCCAAAGCTCCAGCCATGACAGGTATTTCCAGGTTACATTGCTTAGAGCCCCAAAGTAGTCATATTATTCACTGCCGTCACTACAGTTACCAAGAAACCTTCGTAAAGACGGGGAAAGGTGTTGCCGACATTGAAGATGCCAGTGAAAGCAGTGAATATGATACAGTTGACAGCAAAGAAGAGGATGAAGATGAAGTATCCAGAGAGAATGATCGAGAAGATTCGTCTGAAGATTCTGATGGAGTTGACCTTGACAGTGAAGGAGATGGATATGAAGATGCATGTAGCCATAGTAACAAAGGAGAATGAAAAGAGAAAAGCAATCAAAGAAAAGAAAACCCTGTATCCATTCCATCAATAAAAATCGGTCTTCCAAGTAATCTGTGTAATCTTTTTTAGCATTCCATTTCTTTGAAGCTACCATCTTACCTAAAAGCTCAAGTAAATGGAATTTCAGATGGTGCAATTAGGTTTGAAGGCAGTACAAATATTTCATCAGGTGATCTTACTGGTCTACTGGGCAAAGGAACACAATCTGTCAGAGATAAATGGCTGTCTAGCTTCATTATTGCTGAACACCTCTCCTTACTCAAATCCTCCTGTACTGATATTGCAATTGAAACCTTGTCATGGGAGAAATTTGAGAGAGCCGTCGGAAGACTACCAGCTGATCATTTACTTGGTGATAAGGATTCTTTACTTCAACAAGATGCCCTCCTGGTTCCATGCAATACTGCACAAAGTAAGCACTGGTTTCTACTTGCAGTTTTACCTAAAGAAAAGCAAGTAATTGTTTTGGATAGCAAGGCTGGAAATCATGTTAAACCAACAGCTCCTGGAGCACTTACAAAGATGAAGTTACTTCTTGAGGAACTTGATAGCAGCCTAGATCTTGATAACTGGTGCTTTATGGTGAATAAGAAGATGTACCACAACAAAAGAACGACTATGACTGTGGTGTTTATGTAGATTTGTATGCTACATGTCTTCTGCTTTACAGTCCAATGGTCAAGCATTTATGTATCAATGAGTACAGGGAGTTAATGTTGTTAGATCTGCACAGTAAAATGCTCCACCCATTGCCACCAAATGGTATACAGAGACAACAGTACTATGCTGTGCACGGCGGGCGCGCGGCTATCGGAAATCGGAACGATTTACATTTCGAGTCCGCCATTTTGACCGTGATTGATATTTTGGAGACTGGGACCGAATTTATTAATCGGAAAATCGAGTTGGTTCGGCCGCCTATAAATGTGATCGTATCACTTCGGTGAATTTCCGGTATACCGAATTGGACAGAGCAAAGGACGACCATTGATTTGGTACCAAACACAACCGAGTTTGATCGAAGCTTGCGCGTAAAATTTACATCCTTGACCAGCCTTTTTATGCTTACAATCAAATTTGTCTCCGACTGTCCATTTTAAGATCAATTGTGTAAACTGTTTTTGTTTTCCACTCTTGAAGAGTGGAATTGAAATTTGTTGGTTTTATTTTTTGAGATATTGAGCTCAAAACTCTCATAATCGTCCTGTTTTTTCGTGCGAAAATGCCTCGCTTTAACTTGGCAGCGTATGCGAAGAAAAGAAAGGAGTTAAAGGACCGTTTGATTAACAACGCTGGAAAGATTACAGAAGTTAATCAAGAGATATTAATCACTGAGAGGATTTTGGACTCAAAACGAAAGGAGCTAGATTCAAAGCGAAAGAGCTGCAAGAACCTTGACAAGAAGGTAATGTAAACAGCAAAAATACTTATTTTATTTTATGTCTAGTTCCGGTTATGTCAGTTATGAATTTAAATGTCCTGATTTGTTGATAGCAATCTCGAGTACAACTAAAATACTAGCTTAAGCTTTTAACCTTATTTGACGGAGTCGATTGAACTTCCAGCCATATAGCTGTTCTGAAATGAAGCTAAATTATACATTTGAAACCATCGACGTTTTTATTTCATTTTTTAGAGTTTATGCTTTGTTTTATTAACGAGTCTTATTTTGCAAATGCATTTGTTTTTGAAGTTTCAAGCAAACGCACGCGATATATAACCTAGATGTGGAAAGGCATTCCACCAAATTATAAGTACATTTACAAAACTATTTTGTTGTTTTCACATTATGCTCTCGACTAGACTTGATAGCAGTCGAAGTCGAAGCTATAAATTACATTTTTTCGCTATGAGAGATAATAAAATTGGAAAAACATGAACATAAACATTAAATTGGCAAAGCTACCACAGCCTAACCTTGAATGAACTTGACATGATAAAAGCCTACAGATGATACATTTATCATGTAGATTTCACACGATAAAGACATGTATGTTCAATATGGGTATAAGGAGGAATTATTCATAGCCACTGTAACCTATTTCAAGTATTTATATGGCTATAAGATTATTAATCTTAGGGCTATATATATATAAGAGCAAGTGTTTTTAAAAATTATGTACTCATGTTTATTTTATAACTGTTGATTAGATCAGTAAAATTGAGGAGGAAAACCCCAACAAAATCTAATTCTAGTGAGAGGATGGCAAGAAAAAGAAGGAGGGAAACATATGAAGCAGCACAGAAAATTCATGGCGGTAGTACTGTAAATGGAGATCTAGAACCAGGTGAAGTTGGATTGGTCGATACAGTGATAAAGAAGTGTAGGACAAGTCTTGTTGCTGATAAAGTTATGAAGTCCAGAAGAATAATGCAAGAAGTGACAAAGAAGATCAAGATCAAAGCAAAGCGTTATGAAAAATCACAAAAAAATAAGATTAGAAGTGTAGCAGTGTACTATAGTGGGGGGGGGGGGGGGGGGGGGTAATGGGCAAGAGAAAATATAGAAAAATATACAGGGAGTTATCTTTTGAGAGTAACGATAGAGGTAAACAGAATGTACGTTTGGAGGTTTCTGGTTGTCCAATTCCTAATTTGCTTTCTTTTGAAAAGTTGATGTCTTTTGTCAAGCAGATTCCCATAGGTAAAGTATACAGTGTTGCTGACACACTATGTGAAGGTTTGGAAGAAAAGGTAGAAAGCTGTTACAGGGGTTTGGAGGATACACTATTGGGAATGGCTAAATATTATCTGTCTAGTCCTAAATATGAATTGACATGGTTTAACAATGAACCTTATACTTTTTATGTTTCTCTAGGTGGTGATGGAGCTCCTTTTGGTGCTGATGACACTGCAACTGCATGGCTTGTTGGCTTCCTCAATGTCACTAAAGCTGTCCTTAGCAGTAATGAGAACTACTTGATATTTGGAGCCAACACTTGTGAGGATAGCATACCTGCGAAGAGATATCTGGAGAAACTTCGCAAAGAAATTGAAACTATTGAGGAAAAAACTTTTGTGTTGTCTCATAATAATCAACCTGTTAATGTCAAATTCTATGTTGCAGAGTTACCAAATGATATGAAGATGCTCGCATTCATAAGTGGGGAACTCAGTAACAGTGCAAAATATTTTTCCTCTTTTTCAGATGTTACCAAGGAAACTGGTGTTTTCATCGATGGAACATTTGGAAAAGAGGAAAAACAAAAATGGCATCCTTGGAAGTATACTGACAGGCTAGCGGTTGTAAAGGAAGTTAACTCATTGAAACAGAAGCTTTCCAAAGCTAAAGTTTCTGAGTCTAACAAGAGGAATAAGATCACCACCTTTATAGCTAGCAAGTCTAGCAGACAGGAGTTTATTCCTCCTCTTGGTTCTATTATAGATAGAGCACATGTAGAACCACTACATCTGAAAAATAACTTATGTGCTCTTCTTCATCGTCATTTTTTAGAAACTGTTTTAAAATTATCTATAACACATGGGTTTTCTTCATTTGCACAGCTTCCTAAGAAGTGTCCCTTTTCTTGTTATGTCAGAACTCTACAGGAAAAGTGTGGACTTCAAAGGCTGGCTAAGAAAGTGGTCAAGTGGTTTGACGACAACCGTGGTAAGGAAAGATCTTTTGATTACAGGTTCACTGGTAGAGACTCACGTATGTTTGTTCATAATTTTATGTTTCTTATTTCTTGTATTGACAATAGTGCCCATATAGACCTTGAGAGAGATCCCAAGGCCAGGTCTCACAAAATGCTTTGGCATTTTTGTGTTTGACCTTGCGAGACTGTATTTCTATTTTTAGCAGAATTCAAGTTAATGAGGAACAGGTAAGTAGACTAGAGAAGTTATCTAGAACTTTTTTTAGAATCCATCAACTTGTTTTTAGTTTTCACCCTTCTGTCTGGACTCTTTGGTTTATTGTTCCACACCACACAAGAGACATGAAAGAGAAGTATGGGTTGGGGTTGGGTCTTAATTCGATGGAGGGGAGGGAAGCAAAACACAGGTCTATCTCTAGGTACGCTGTAAATACCAACTTTCAGTCAAGATGGCATCAAGTATTCATGCACGAGTACATTTCTCTGGTGTGGTTACGTGAGCGTGGCCACAATCAAACAACAGACACAACTGCTGCTTCCTTGCCTTACATCCCAAACCGCACTTCACAACCTGAGTTTTGCTATTGTGGATTTGACAAAAAGCCTGAGGATGTACAATGCAAGTATTGTCTGCACCCAATGAGATCCCAGTTAATTGAAAGTGACAAAAAGGGTAAGTTGATAAACTAGCTTAATAAAGTTGATGTTATTAGTAAATGTCATTAACCCTTTAATC
Organism: Anthopleura sola; assembly: GCA_023349425.1. Lineage (NCBI taxonomy): Eukaryota > Metazoa > Cnidaria > Anthozoa > Actiniaria > Actiniidae > Anthopleura > Anthopleura sola. The sequence continues at coordinate 12,752,638 of JALHLI010000001.1, forward strand.
AGCCTTTTTGAGCTACACTGATATGCTTGAGTTTTTGAAAGACAATCTATTTTTGATTCTTAACTTTATTTGGTAAATAAAATTTGAATCATTTATATGCTTTATTTAAGTTTATTTTTGCATGTAATTTAATTACTGTTAGTAATACTCTGTTTTTATAGGGTTAATGACATTAGCTTATAATCTCATTTCATACTAAATTGACAATATATACTTCATTTCTGGATGTGTGTCTAACCAGCACGTAGGCATTTTGTACTACGCATGCGTATAAAAAAGCACTTTTTGTTGGTCAACCGCTGATATGAGCCCGCTCTGGGGCGGCCGCGTCTCTTCCCGCCTAATTTTTTAAATGTCCGAATGTAAACAAAAAATATGGCCGTCTATGCGATATTGCGAGTTTTTCTCGTAGTTTTTCTTCATTTTTTACTAGTTTCAAACACCGAGTGTGTCATTAGGAGATCGAAAAATGGTTGTGCTATTTGTGGAAAAAAAAGTCAGCTAATTGACTTCCAAAACCTTTATACTTACGTGGATGAATTAAGAAGTTGCTTCGATGTAAATCCAGAAGCAACAAGAAGCAATGATATTTGCGAAGGTTGTAGACGAGCTGTTCAAGTTCACAGAGTTACTGGAAAGACCTTTTTTCATGTTAGTATAGAATTCATCAATTATTTATGCTCTAAGTTTTAGAAGAATTATTTTGTTCTTCAATAAAAAACAAACTTTTAAATATTACAATTTTTTATGGTACTTTTCCTTTGTGAACTTTGTGAAGAGGAAGACATTATAAAACGAAAAAGCCATTCCCAACGAGAAATAAAACCACTGGCACCACTCAAGAAATGGTTGTGATACCAAGAGATGAATACTTCAGCTGTTTCCAGCTCAAGACATTCTGAAGAACGTCTCGCCCTCAATAAAAAGAGAGTAGTGACAGTGATTTATAAAATGTCTCAATGCCTGAGCCAGACGTGCAATACCTTTGCAGTAGATCATTCACTTTATCTGAAAGGAAGCCAGATAAACCAAGAAGGCATAGAAACAGAACATATACTTGGCAACTCCTGTTCTAGAAGGACAGTAAACAAAATTATGCACACAATGGCAGATAACCACCACCATTGGTTTGAGAATTTGATAAAAGAAGCAATAGATAACAAATGGCTTTTGGTCCTCATAATAGATGATTATACTGCAATACATTCAAAAAGGCGGCCACAAAATGAGAAATTATCTGAGTGCAAAAGCATGTGCACAATAGTTGTTAAAGCATTTAAAAACATCCCAGCAATTGAGGTAAAACAGGCTAATATTATGCATGACTGTAGTGGTATCACTATCAAGGAATGTGAAAACATAATAACTTCATCAGCATGTATGCATGACTTGAGCAATACTTATGCTTCTGTAATGCCAGATTAGATGACTGAAGCATTTTTTAACCCTGACTTTACCCGGCAGAGGATTAATACCCACAAATACTGTGACAATGACAACACCAGGACAATGAGGAAGATGGATAATCTTTATTTATTAGATTTTATAGAATTAAGACTTAAATCAAAAGATGATTTTGATGCTGCATATGATGTCGTAATGAGCACAGGATTAGCTAACTACACAAAGGAGTTTGTTGTCTTGCAGCCAGGTGACTGGCCATGCCAATTCTATTGCAGGCAAAATATCTATCAGTATCTAAAGAAATTTAACCCTGGAAGCAGTACTCCTCCAGAACACAGTAGCCCTTTCCCTCCTGATGATCACTCTGCATACTCTTATTCATCTGCAAGAGATTCTGGTTTTGCCAATGACAACATACATGACAACATACAGCAGCCATCCTTTTTGTCAATTATTCCAACCATTGGTCCTCTCCACATTTTCTTGAACAGCAGAGAACACATTGTTAATTCATTTCACCCATTTTTTAAGCTTATCTATGAAAGGGTTTTCCCAAAGAGCAAGCTGGCAGCTAACCCAAAACCTTGGAGGATAAGTTTACTGTTAGAGATTGTATATGGGGGCTGGACACTAATAAGACAAACAGTTCTGGACAAATTTTCAAAATGCAAAAACTTGGAATATGGGACACTCTTCAACTTGTTGGATAATTATATACCTCTGGTACTATCTATTTATAGTATTTCCTTTAAACTCAACAATTTTACAGAATACTTCAGAGCCATGATTAGAATCTGGGTGATGTTTACATGTCTCAAAAGACGTCATTATAACAAAGCTCCATTGGTCTGGATAAACATGTGCTCCCATTGGGGAAAATATGCTCCACAATTATATGAGCTACTGCAGAATCATATATCAATATTTGATGAATATCCAGTGGAAAACACCCACAGTATATTACGAGCCCAGACAAATGCTTATGATAGTGCTGAACAGTTAAGGAAGAAAGCTCAGTCAATTTTCCAGTCTAAAGAAAGACAGTCTCATTTTAGATCATTCTTCACTGCACCCAAACAGTTCTCATTTTCACAACAACAACTTCATTTCCTCAAAGTAAGATGTGCTCAAATACTTTCTTCAATGCTTATGACTATTCCTCAGTCCCCAGTACAGATACCCTCATCAAGAAACAGAAACTCAACTACTCGTATCAACTTGCCTACCATCTGCCCCAATGAAGTTATGAAAACTACAGTTCTACCTCTAGGATATCATGGAGATGTTCCACCTGACCAAACCAAAACATGTGATTTACCTGAGTGTCAAGTTTAAAATGCCGATGAAGAATGGATAGTTTTGAATGGTTGTTTTCATTCCTTTCACATTATTTGTCTTGATGGATCTACTTTTTGCCCTCTATGCAAGTCCTTTCTGCAAAAAAAAGTGAATGAATTAGGTGGAATTGCAAAAGAAGCTATTCTCAATCCAGCAAGTGATCACAGGAATACAGCAGAAAATGATGATGGTGTTCCAGATGCTACAGAAGATGATGTTAATATCCAAGCGAGGGAAATGGAAATGGAAGAATACAACAACATAATTGAGGAACTGAATAGCAGCTTAGCTAACATGGATGCTCCTCTACAACCTTCAGATATATCTAATACCAATCAAGCAAGCACACTACCTGATACACCTTCACCTAGACCACCACACTGCAGAAAATGTTGCCATCCTGTAAGAGGTCACAAGAGGTCAAATAGCTCTCAAATTACTTGTGATTTTTGCCCAAATAACATTTGTGTTGCTAATGTTAATGGTTTGTCCAGTTGTATTTGCACATGGCACAGGGAGTCGAGCAGTTTACATGCCCAAAACACAAGTCAAGCAGTACCACCACAGAGAGCAGAAATACAAATACCAGTTACTGAAAATAACTACCCAAATGTCACCGAGTGGGTATTGCCATTTCAGATATGCCAATCAAACATTGCTGGAAGACAATTTGGAAGCAATGCATGTACAGTGATAGCTCTTTTAAGTGGAATTCACTTTCTTAAAGGAACTTTTGCAATCCCTAAACTACTACCAGACCTCAATCAAACACTCCCAGTTTACAGCCAATTGATCCATGAAGGAAATCAGATTTATGACTCATTTAACATGCCACCACAACAACCAAACTTGGATGTCAGGCAAGTTCTCCAGCAGAACAATGGCAATTTTCAAGGGTTAAGGATCACATCAGACACAGGGTTTTTTACCACCCAAGACCTTGAAGATTTTTTAATTCAAACTGTGCAGCAGCAACAACAGAGCTTTTTTGCTGTACTAATTGTTCCTCCTGATAAATCTTTGCTGCTATGTTTTAGCCAAACAAGTGTTTGTCTTTTTGAAAGTCATTCACATGGCCTTCAGGGAGGTATCATATCTACAGGAAAGAGTAATGAAATTCCAAATTTTGTTCATTATCTTGAAATAATGGTTAATAGAGACTGGGGATCCCAGTTAATGGGATCCAACATTACTTTACTTCAACTCACATGAAGATAATACTGTATTAACAGTAATTATTAGAAACCAAGAGTTTGAGCTACTGTACAAATTGTAAATATCCCTTTTAAGAAAGTTATAAGCTTAAATTACTTATCACTTATGGTTTCTGTTTTTGTGTTAAAAAATAAGCTAAAATAATTCCAAATCTGGCTTATGATTGAAAAAGAAAATAAATGTCAAATATGTAGTAGTTATTGTGTAATTTGTTTGCTAGTATATTTTATGACTTCAAAGTAATATTTACATATAAAAGAAGTAGTCAAACGATGTACAGTATCAAGCAAAGTGTAAGCATTTTGTTTAAAGGTATCAAAAAAACATTGGTTTGTAAGCTTATATATTGCTTCGAGAATCTTAAGTCAGAACAATATATTAGTGACTGATTGAGTACAGTGAAAAGAGCACGCAAGCAAACACTTCGTCATGATGGTCGATTCTGGCTACACATGACCCCTGTTTGAACTCACTGAGAAAAGCCTACACATTTTTTTAAAACACTTAACTGCACCCATTCAATTCTATAACTCATCAGCTTTGCAGTAAGGACAATAAGAAACTTGGGCAAAAGTAAAAATAAAAAGTTATTTCACTTTTAGTGACAGACAGTGGCTATAAGAGAAGCATAATTTGTCAATAAAAGCTGGTCAAAGGTTCTACAATATTTTTGAAGAATCAATAAACAGATTCAGTAAGAAACCTGTGGCACTTCAATAGGAGCAAAAAAACAACCATTACAGTATATTCAAACTACCAACAATTTGAGGATCCATGTAAACTATATGACGGAAGATGGTTGACAATTTGAGGATAAGCTGAAGCAGTTGTGGTGGTCCTACAAACGTTCTCAACACTATGTGCAACGCATTTATAAAGAAATTAAAAATAGCACTTACGTCGAGAATAAAGTTCAAAGTTTCGGTTAAGGTTAATTTCCGTCTTGGGCAAAAGTAAAAATTTTGAGTAAATTGGCTTTGAAGTTGCGTAAAAATTAGTTAGAGATTAAACTTAATAGGAAGAACAGGCATCATTTCTGCATGATCGGTTTTGAACTAGAGCTTTAAATTCACAATGTAGAACATTCATGATATGTAAACTCACCTTGCAATTACGTTTCTTCAAAATACCGCAGGGGTGCTAAAGAAGACTGAAGTAAAGACAACCATGTTCAAGGGTTTTTCCATTTGGAGCACATTCCCACTACTGATTTCTCGCCATATAAAAAGATCGTGAACATCTTGATATCCATAAGTGCTAGACCTTCATGTGTAGTTTTGATTCTCTGTCAAACCTTTCCATAGAATGCTCTTGAATTCTTAGATCGTTGACTACAAACCTCAAAGCTCGTGCATGACAAACAAAATGGCGGCTGCATTCTTTATTATTCTACTTGGCATGCGCATGCGCAGACAAAATGCCTATATGCTTGTCTAACCACTTCTCATTTTGTTGCTTCCATTTTAAACAGTATTTATTTTCCATTTTATTTGGACAACCATGAAAATGAATGAAATAAAATGAATCAATTTGAAATCTAACGTGTATATATTTGCTATATATATACACCTACTTGCAAGAACTTTGTCATACAACATTTGAACATTTGTAGTTTCAAGATTAGGAATAAATTAAAAGTACAAAAGAAGATCATTGAAGCAGAAATCTTATTTTGTACTTTTAATTTATTCCTAATCTTGTAACTACAAATGTTCAAATGTTGTATGACAAAGTTCTTGCAAGTAGGTGTATAAAGAAATAATTATTACAATGTTCAAACTCTAATCCGTACATTCAGCTTACCAACTTAACGTGAAACTTAACTTTTGTTGAAAACATAAAACCCATGATGCAAAGTGAAATACCACAAAAAAAAAAAAAAAATAGAATTACTGACTACATGAACCTTATTATTAACCTAACATCTCTTTCATGGGTTTTATGACATTTTTCATTCCTACTTGCTGCTCATTAAAAACAAGTAAAATAAAAATAACTTGAAAAAACATACAATAAGGTTAAACTGGGACCTATGGATGAATTTTTACCTCTTGTATTGTTATCAAGGTATATTTTATTTCACCTGTGTACATAGAAACAACAGCTACATGTATTACTTTTATTTGGCCTCTAACTGCCATATCATAATTACAATGATTGTAATTAATCTAAGTGCTACTAGTACTGCACATGTTGGAAAAATAACAAAGTAATCTTAGTGCTACTGCACATGTTGGAAAAATAACAAAGTAATCTTAGTGCTACTGCACATGTTGGAAAAATAACCATGTAATCTTAGTGCTACTTCACATGTTGGAAAAATAACAATGTAGTCTATAGATAAGGGAACTCTTGATATGGGGTGATTTAGCCCAGTTTAGTGGTTTGGTTTATTTTGTTTTCCTTGCTCTGAGCTGAAAGACACAAAATAAAAGAAACCAGCCTGCTAAACTGGGCTTGCTCATCCCATATTAACAGCCCCTAAGTGCTACTGCACATGTTGGAAAAATAACAATGTAATCTTAGTGCTACTGCACATGTTGGAAAAATAAAAAAGTAATCTTAGTGCTACTGCACATGTTGGAAAAATAACCATGTAATCTTAGTGCTACTGCACATGTTGGAAAAATAACAATGTAGTCTATAGATAAGGGAACTCTTGATATGGGGTGATTTAGCCCAGTTTAGTGGTTTGATTTATTTTGTTTTCCTTACACTGAGCTGAAGGACACAAAATAAAAGAAACCAGCCTGCTAAACTGGGCTTGCTCATCCCATATTAACAGCCCCTAAGTGCTACTGCACATGTTGGAAAAATAACAATGTAATCTTAGTGCTACTGCACATGTTGGAAAAATAACAAAGTAATCTTAGTGCTACTGCACATGTTGGAAAAATAACCATGTAATCTTAGTGTTACTGCACATGTTGGAATAATAACAATGTAGTCTATAGATAAGGGAACTCTTGATATGGGGTGATTTAGCCCAGTTTAGTGGTTTGATTTATTTTGTTTTCCTTGCACTGAGCTGAAGGACACAAAATAAAAGAAACCAGCCTGCTAAACTGGGCTTGCTCATCCCATATTAACAGCCCCTAAGTGCTACTGCACATGTTGGAAAAATAACAAAGTAATCTTAGTGCTACTGCACATGTTGGAAAAATAACCATGTAATCTTAGTGTTACTGCACATGTTGGAAAAATAACAATGTAATCTTAGTACTACTGCACATGTCGGAAAAATAACAATGTAATCTTAGTGCTACTTCATATGTTGGAAAAATAACCATGTAATCCTAGTGCTACTTCACATGTTGGAAAAATGCAATGAAATATAAGTGTTTTTTGTTGCTTTAAAATCTTATCTAATAAAGATTTGGGACATGAATTTATGAGCATCTGCCCCCCCCCCCCCCCCCCCCCCCACCCCCCTTGGAGCAACTTTGCCCCCTATTTTTATGTTTTCTTTCTTTGATTTTAAGGGTTCGCCCCCACCCCCTACCCCCAGGCTGACTTTGTGCCCTGCACCCCTCCCTGAACAAAATCCTGCATCCACCCCTGCTTAAGCTTGTATGTTTTAGTTAAAGTGCTGTGGGTTGCCATGGTAGTTCCACTCTCCATAGTAAAATTGTATTAAGAGCTGGCCTGTATTCTTTTTGTAAACTAAGCCAAAATCCTTCTCAGGTGAAACAAGGATTTTCACCTGGTGATTGAATCTGCAGCCTGCAGTCAGTCTTCGCTTCAGGAATGGCCTGACATCCTTCACACTTAACCCAGACAGAACAGAAAAAAAACATTTAAGTACAGAACAAGAAGTTATAGTGACAACATCTCCCTTTCTGTTACCAGCCATGTAACAATTTGGCTCAGCAGCTTTAATATCCTTTAATACCTGTCGCATAGCCGAATAGAGATCATAAGGGATATTTCTTGTGATTTCCCCATAGTATGGCCTGCGGACTCCTATTTTTCCTCCCAACCTCCTGCATATCCCTTTTAGCCATATTTGGGATTCTTGTAGAAGGACCGATCCTACATTAATTGTACGTGAACTTAACTGAAGAGAAGCTGCTTGACAATCTAGAGAGCAAACAGGTACAGAAAGTATGAGAGTATAATTGAAAAAGAGAAAAAAAGGAGTCGAGTTGGGTAATTATTTTTTGTACACAACAAATGATGGAAGGAATATTAATATTATTAATTATTATAGATCAATTCAAGCATGATTTATATATACCAGGGCCAAAAAGATGATTTAACTCTTCACTTTTCATAATGTAAAGGAAATGATAGCTCTATAATAATAAAAAAAATAGTTTGGACAAATAACAACAAATCGGATAGCAAGAAGTCGAGAAAAAATATTTTCTTGTTTATTGTAGATCTTATATGGTTTTTGCAAGACTACAATTACAACATCAAAGTGAAATATGTAGTTTAATTTCATAATGCATTCTCTACAAAATTGTAATAAAAGTTTTCTTTGAATCAAGCAATGCCCTCGTAAATCTTCTTAAATATTTTAGTATTTTCCAAACTGATAAATCTCGCAAAGCTAATTACTGTAATAAGCAGTCGGTCATTTGTTATTATTTCTGTTTTATTTCCGTACCTTTTTCTTTATCTCCCGTCACCTGTAGAGACGCAAATGACTGACAGAGTATCGGTAAAAGAGCTTTTTTGGCATTCTCCCCGAACAACTCTGAATTAAAGCCCTCACCACCGTCAAACAAATCAACCAATCTCTCTAATTTCTCCATCTCTACTGCCACATTATCTGTCTCACTGATATCTCCCTCTTCCTTTTCTTCCTGGTCGCTTTCACTATCCATATCACCATCTAAAACCTGTCTCAATACCTCTTCTACATTAAATCTCGCCGCCATATTGTTTTTGACCTTTCTGTTGTCACACGAAATACCACTGACCAAACTAACAGGCGGACTGTTCCGATTTTCCATAGCCGTGCGCCCGCCGTGGTGGACTATATTGACAGCTATTACATTGGTAGAGTGCTCAGTAGTGAAGGCAAATTGACAAAGTTCAAGTTCCTGCACAGAATGGGAACAGAGTTTTATTGGCCAAGGCGTGATGACATAGAGAGTAAGATCGACTCATGTGTTTCCTATGGACCCATCAAGATCATGAATTCAGGTCCATTCAAAGTCCCAAAGCAGGCAGAAATAGAGAAAGTCTTCAAGCACTTCAAGTGCACTCAAATGTGTAAGTCTTAAGAGCTGAACATAAAAATTGAGTTTAGATGCACAATTCAACGTTTGCATTTACTTTAAGCATTGGTTCTACCTCCAGTTGATGTGATGGACATTACGTGATGGACATTACGTGACGGACATTACCTGTAATTGAACCATTTTTTCTCCATAACACTTAACCAAATATAAAAGTGTTTCATTGAAATGATGTTCTAAACAAACTTACTTACTAAAAGAACTACTTTAGCTAACAGATTAGATTGTTGATTTTAGCATTTAAAAAAACTATTTTTTTGTGACAGACATTACATGTCATATATAGAGACAAACTTTCAAATCAAACACATGAAAGAGTACACTAATGTGGAATTTGTTGATTTCTAGTAAAAACTAAGTTAGTTGGCTACCTAAAAATGTGTGCAAGATAAATGATTTGAATGTCCCTTAGGGCCCATTCGCACTAGGCAAAAGTTTGTTTGTTTTACCAAAAAATCTGTCAACGACAACAGGAAACCAGTGCGAATGCATTTGTTCAGCCAGGACAAACTTTGTCCGGCCCTACCAAACTTCAAAAACGCCACTGGGCTGGTTTGGAGCTCTCCAAAGCTAGGCCAAACGTCAAATCGGACAGGTTTGTCAATTTACACCCAGCATGACGAAAGGAAAACGCGCGGGAAATACTGTTCCTGGTACTTCTGGTTCAGTGTAGCGAAGGCCCTAAACTGCTTGGACATGTCGTTTTATCCTGCTTCCTACTATAACTTTTACGGTTCTCAGATGTTTGATCCCGCTTATGGGGGATCACAAGTCTATCCACAAAGTGGTCATGAAGATCATTCAGCACAACCTAGGCTATTTCAACTGAATGTTCAGGTGAATTCGCAGGCCCAAAATGGCGAGCAGTTGGTCCAACAACAAGGCAAGGGCAAAGGGCCAGCCAAAGCAAAGTAAAATGAAAGCTTCCAAGAAGAAGAAGAAAAATACCTCATAAACTTATGGGTCTCTTATCATGAACGCCTCGAGAGCAAGGAATCACGAAAATTCTGGAGCAAACTTGTGGATGAGCTGAATGAAAACTACCATAACAACAGAGCTGTCGAGAAGTGCAAACGAAGAGTAAAATATCTGATTGAGAAGTACAAAGAAAGAAAAGATTGGAACAAAAAGCAGACTGGAGGGAGCTTATGGAAGTCTCCTTTCTATGACGAGATTGATGCTGTTTTAGGGGTACGCGATGTCGTTGCACTAGAACGCGTTGGGGAAGCTGGCTCTTCGTCGAGCGACCAGGCAAGTGATGAACAATCAACTAGCTCAAGCAGTCCAGGTACATCAACAGCCTCACCGAAGGGAACAGTTAACAATGAAGAAACACAAGAAAAGGCTGCAGACAAGAGGTCAAAAGAAGAAGAAGAACGAGAGGACAAATTATTAAAAACGCTGACTGAACAAGGTGATCGTATGGCAGAGGTGATCGATAAAATGCAAGATGCTCAATCAAGGCAAATGGAGGTCATGAATGGATTTATGAAAGCCATGACAGAAATGATGAAGAATAACAAATCTTAATTTTGAAAACATTTCATTTCATTTTCAATTTAAATTTAATTTCCACAATCAAGACAAATGACCATTATAAGACATTATATGTCATTTATATATACCATGACGGATATGAACAAAAGCCAATATTAATTTCATTCATTTTTTTACTTTATTTTTCCTTTACTGTTGGATGTAATACAGCGTATTTCATCTATAATATATCTTTTGATATTTACTTTGTTACTGTTTAATGCAATACAGAATGTGTTGCATGCATAATGTTTGAATGGATAAAAATCTATTTATTGATCAAGACAAACAAAACTAATTAGAATACGATAGAGGCAATGAATGTATATATAGCTACAATGATATATTGAAATGTTTTAACAATTTTAAAAAGTAATTAAACACTATTTTTGAGAATTTCTCTTATTTGTTCTCCATCCTGTAATCCGGCGTTATTTTGACCTTCGTCTTCGTCATTGTCGCAATCTTCGTCATCCCATTCGTCATCGGCCAATATACAGAAGTTATGTAGAACAGCGCATGCAATAACAATTTTCGAAACTCTTCCAACATTAGCTTCTTCCATGCAGTTTAAATGTAGAGATTGGATATGCGCTGTCTCCAACAAGGTATGGTTTTATTTCATGAGAACTAATCCTGTGAATCGGTCCTGTAGCTAGTACATCCCAGCGTTCAGCCTTCTCGTATATTCCTGTGTTGCGTAAAACACGAGCGTCTTGCATGCTCCCAGGAAAACCCCCAGCAATGTCGATAAATAGTCGCTTGCCATTGACTATTCCCTGAAACACAACATCATAATGCGAGTAGCGGCTCCAGTAATCAGCTTTACTTTCCTTGGGTGCTTTGATTTTGATGTGAGTACCGTCAATTGCTCCAACGATGTTTGGAAGGTCAGATAAGAGTTCAAATGTAGCAATTGTTTCTTGTGTCTCAGCCATTGTCAATGGGAATTTTTTTTGTATTCGTTCCTAAGTTCGTACAAAGAGTTAACAACATCTTCAAATGCTTCAAAAGCAGTCGTTCCTCCAACATTCATGGCGACTCCAGTATTTTCATATCCACCACCATGTGCTAATCGGTAAATACCTATTGCCAATACTTTCTCTGGTGTGATACAACCTCTGAATCTAGTGTTTTCTCGTCGTATAAAGGGCCTAATTGTTGCAAACAACAAATCAAATGACGCTCGTTTCATTCTCATTTGGCGGTAAAAAAACTGCTTAGGAATTATTCTCTGATAGTATGGTCAGTACCCAGTATGGTCGATGCCTTTGTCGTCTTCGCCCATTTCTGCGATGCTGAATCAATATAGTCTGGTGGAGGAGTTGTAACCGCCAGTAGCAAAGAAGAAGAAGAAGTTGTTGTTGATGTTGATAGTGTGAATGCATTAACAGTAAAGCCATGAGTAGAGCAATAACATTCATAGGAAGCATGATGCATTTGTAAACGTAAACAAACCCTAGTATATTTTCGCGCCAGAAATACGAGACCCTCATTGTTTGTCCTCGTAGTGCGAATGTGATTTAAAAGCAGATAATTTGGACAAGACAAAATTTGATATCATTTTGTTTGGGCTAGACAAATTTTGTCCTTCTAGTGCGAATGGGCCCTTAAGCAGAGTGACATAAAGTTGTGTGTCCTGATACTTCTGGTTTTCCTGTTTTTGTAATAACCAGGTTTGAAGACCCCCTCAAAGTGGGTGTGGCCCTAACTGCTGAAAACACACTTGAAACACATCTTTCAACTACCATTCTTCCTATTTATGTGAATATTTTTTAGTATATATTTATTTTTTAAAAAATCATTTTTGACATGTCTCATATGGAATGGCCTGTATGCAGAAAAGGTACCGAAAGATGAGAATCAAAGCAAATAAGAAGCAAGGCTTAATATCTGGTACATTCCACACCATAAGGTATACCATCCCAAGAAGCCCAACAAAACAGAAAATCTAATAGTGAGTATTCAATGAAACTGCCTTTGAAATTTGTTACACAGTAATTATAAACGTATGCTGAAGTCCAATACTATGCCTTATGGAGGCATGATGACTGTAAAACACTTGCTTCTGTTTGATATATTGTTACACAGCTGTCACCTATCATCAGATTAAAAGTAATATTACACTTATAGTATGACACGCCTAACCATGTTTTTTTTTACAAGTTAGCCATTCAGCAAATGAGAGTTTGTACATTTTCACCTAAATTCAAAGTCGTGTCAGCAAAGATTTTATTCTTATTTGCAATACAAAGGACCAAAAAAACATGCCAAGTTCAAATAATAGCACTTTCACAGATGACATCACGATGATTGAAATGCAGACCAGCCAAAACAAAAACACATGCTGATTTGCTACAGCAATGTTTTGTTCTCTTGCTGTTTCTTATTCATAAAAAAACTATAGCTTTTCAACTGATATTGATCTTCTTTTCCTAGTATCAGAAGCCTGTCTTGTAGAGTTTGTCTGCATTTCAATCCTACAAAGCTTTGTGATATCTGTTTTTAGTAACCATAAAAAATACTATTGAGCAAGTTTTTCAAAATTCGAACCTGGCTAACATGTCTCATTAAACAACTAGTAAAAAATAAAAAAAATAATTGCAAAGCACATCACACTGCAATCTTACCCTAATGATAGCCAAGACACCTGAAAGCTCAGTAATAATAAATTAAACAAACACAGATGAAGCAAGTCCTTTACAGTCATAAACATGTCTTCGTTTCAGCATCCTTACCTTTAATAAAACATTTGCATGGTCAAATACACTTCAAACTTTTTTCCTTCTCTTTTTAAAAATTGTTTAGCTACTGAGCATGGTTTCATCCACCACTTAGGTCCTATAAAAGAAGCTCGAAATTCAGATCACGATTAGTATGAGTTCCAACTTCAATTATCACCAACTAAAATCTCATCCAGACCTAAAGCAATATGAAGAATCGAAAACACCAGTCCTGTTAAAAAATCTAATACTCAAAGAAAACAATAAGTTATTTTTCAACCAGCAATCATTTCTTCACCCAGCAGCAAGTTCTGATGTATTATTAAAATACATAGAACAACCAAAGCCTACTCACAGCAGCCCCAACAAGGCAACTTCAGTAGATGTGACTGTTTCTGAAATACCATCCTTGATAGCTAATCAAAGAGTCAACATAGCTGCTACCATAACCATGGGAACAAAGGATGCCAAACAAGTAATGTTAAAAGCAACCCATGAAAATGATTTGGTGAAAGAAGATTGTGTCATAGAAGATGCAACTGGTTCAATTATGGCCAACATTTCGTCACCTTTAATTGATCAGGTAAAGGATGGAAACGTGTGTTATAGTGCCTGTTGTTAAACTGGGTACTGAAAAAGAGCCTTAAGGGGAACATCTAGATGTTTTAAATATAGAATAGTACACATTGCAAACTAGTAATTTTACTTCATTTGAATATTATAGTTTTTGACCTGTATTGTTGTCGTTGGCACAGTTGTATTAATCAAATGATTACAATCACAACAATAGAAATGTTTTATTCATCAGTGATTTTTTGATACCCTCGATACTAAAATCTTAATCCTTTTTTTGTTTTGTTTACAGTGGCACACAAACAGAAGAGAGTGATTAAGTTTCAGAAGATCATGAATCAAATTAACCTTCTGAAACAGATGAAAACCAAGCATAAAATATTTTTGAAGAGCTCAGACAGACCAAGGCACAGCTACTTGCTGTACAAGCTGAACTGACAGCTGCAAGGAGAGATGCTAATGCTGCACAAGAAGAACTAAAGCAACAAAAAGAACAAGTCGTAGCAGACCTTGTCATTTACAAGTTTGGTTTAGAAAGATTCTCCACAGATAAGGATGCTATTAAATTCTATACTGAGTTTTGCACACGAGGATTTGATATTTTTTAAATAATTTTGCTAGGCCTGGGGCAGAAACAATGACATACTGTTCTGCTACAGGTATATTAGAAAGTCGTCCAAATACCAGGGCTATGCAACTCATAGATATTTCAACAAGATCTTGCACATCATTTCAATTTGCATATTTCAACTGTTAGTAGAAAAATAACATGGGCTAACTATTTGTATTTTCTCCTTGGCAATCACGTTATTTCGCCATCTAGAGCTGATATTGATGCCAAGATGTCAGAAGAATTTAAAAGGCTTTATCCTACCACACACATAATCCTTTATTGCACTGAAATATTTGTTGAAACACCATCATCTCTTCTTTTGCAGTCACAGCTGTATTCTACACATAAGAGTGACACAACGCTTAAGGGTTTAGTAGGCATTGCCCCAAATGGTGCAGTCACATTTGTTTCTTCTATTTTTACAGGCACAACTTCTGATAAAGAAATAACCAGGTGTTCAGAAGTACTAGATTTGCTAGAGAATGGTGATTCTGTAATGGCAGATAAGAGAAGTCCTAAATACAAAAACAATTGCAAAACTGCGAATACACATGGAAAGGGCAATAAGAAGGATCAAAGAATACCATTTCTTTGACTCGGATGTTCCATTGTCCATGTTGGGCTCAGTTAATCAAATATGCACAATTGTATGTTTGTTAACAAATTTCCAGGGACCTTTAATATTGAATGGGGATAAATAGAATTAGCATTTACATTTAGTTATTGGACTAATATGTTTCAGAAGTTTAGTGGCTTCACTCTATGATCATACATACTAACTACAACTTTGTCCAATATTAAGATTTTCATAACTTTAAGATGTAAATAAAACTAGTTTGAAAATGAACTAACATGACTGTGATTTCTTCTTGGTAATCAACCTTTGTCATTCTATGTTGACGGTAAAAAGTATTCAAAAAAATTTGTCAACTTTACTTTGCTCTCATGGAAAAAATCCTTGTTAAACAGGATTCTCTGGCAAAAAAAAGTATTGTCATTCATATAACTAAAAAAATCACACCACTCAATGCCAGTAAGTGCTAACTGATATTGCACTTGAAAGCAATACTCATGGCTTTTCTCCAGTGTTTTCTCATTTGTAAGAGGGTCAATGTCAACGTATCTGACATTGTTGAAATCGGTTTCCCCCTCTTTAACCACTTTAATTTCAAATTAAATTGTTACACCACAGGATATAACAGTGCAATTTGTTCATTTCACCATGTGTTTCAGCGACAATTTGCAATGACAACAAAAGACATCACAATAAAGAAAAGTCACAAATTAAAGTGGAAAAAGGCAAGCTAAAAAGATTAAAAGACAATCAAAAGGTGAAGCAAAAAAGTCCAGCACGAACACTTTTGCAGGTCTCATCCAGACGGACCTAATAGAGTCCTTGACGTCACATTGCCATGACACCAAAAAACTCTGTTCTAAACAAAGCTCAAACAAACCAAGATGGCGTCGCTTTAAATCACTTTGCTTACTCATTTCCTCTCTGGAGAACAGAAATCAATATCTAGGAGAGAATCATTAGCAGTCAGGTCACATCGAAAGTTTCTATTACAATACTGGCATAATAAGCTATCAAGCATGAAAAATAAAGCGTTTAAATCACGGTAAGCTATGTGCACGTGCATGGTCTTCAGAATGTTATTCGAAGGATTACAATATTCAGCTGATTATTAGACAATCTTCAGTTGATTTATTGAAAAATCTAAAATACTAAGGATAATCTTTTTTGTCAAACTATGTTTCTTAAATGTATTCTGGATCAAGTACGACATGCTCTCAAGCAAAGGCTGTCTATCGCTGTAATCTTTTATATGTTGGTGAAACTGGCTGTCGTTTCGGTGATGAGATGAGTCATGGTCAGACAACATTGACTTTCTTTCAGATTTATATTTTTGTAAAAGTTTTCCTAAGATAGTAGAAGGAGAACTTAGGAGGTAATAACTTTATTTAGGTTGAGTATTGAGAGCATAACAGGTTGAAATTATGAATTACACCAAGGACTGCGGAGACAGGAGGCTTTAGCCCCCCACTTTTTCCCTTTTTCCATACTAATCTCTTATAATTTCCAATATTAGCCCCCCACTTTTTCCATATTAGTCTCTTATACAGCCCCCCTATCTTTTAGTGTGGTCCACAGTCCCTGTGCATAACCTAGTATTTATGTAAAGAAGGTTCTAAAATGAAAATCTTAGCCTAACAGGTTCTCACATGCAGGGTTTTACTGCATTCAGAATATTTCAAAGATTTCAGAATATCATAAACCCAAAACAATTTTTGCTCTATTAGCCTCAATTTGTTAGGTTATTTTTAAGCATAAAGAAAAGTACATTTAGATGACTTTTGTGTTATTAAGAGATAAATATATTTCTATATTAAAAAGTTTTCATTCAAAATCTGTGTCTTTACAAACTTCCTTTCTTAGGAATGTTTTTGTTGAAGAAATTGAGGGTTAAGTCTTCAAAACAATAGCGTAATGCTAATGGCGTCTCGTCACGAGAAGTTGTTTAGAACTGCATATTTTAGCTTCATGACAACATGACGTCACGGCTTTAGTACTCTATTTTATCAGCTTGACTCCATATCTAGACAAACTGCTGGAAGAAAAGAGGTTAATTCAGTCTACTAGTCACAACACCAATGTTAAAGTAAAAGCTATTTCATGGGAGGTGTTAGAGAAGAAAAAGAGCTGTAAAATTGCCAAGCACCTCCAGGATGATAAAGTCACCTTTTTCCACACATGATCTTGTTGTAATACCTTGCAACAAGCCACACATTGAGCATTGGTTTCTTCTTGTTGTTCTCCCAAAGAAGAAGATAGCTGCTGTTTTAGATAGCAAAACTGGTAACTTTGTAAAGCCCTCAGCTCGAACTGTGCTTGACAAGATTGGTACTGTCCTTAAAGAGTTGGACTGTGATGTACAAGATTGGAGGTTTACATGTAGCACTAAAGATGAGTTACCCCAGCAGAACAACTGTTACGACTGTGGTGTCTACATGTCTGTATGCCAGATGCCTAGCAGGCTTAGGGCAATTGCTTCAAGAGTCTTGTTTTCCACAATTTAGACAAGGCATGGTGTACAGTCTCCACAGGAGGATTCTGCACATGATTCCTGAGCCAGATTTCATACTAGAGCAGTACTATGCTGTCGAGTTGGTTATAGTTGGTTGATGTTATTATGAACATTATTATGAATATGAAACATTGCTTGGTGACTTTGATTATTGATAAAGGTTACAATATTTGATTGCTCTAATCTCGTTTTTGAGAACTGTTTTTTGCCTGATTACAAATAGACTATTATATTTACCTTTGTTAAATTTCAATTGTTTTAAGATATATGAAATTATTTACTTATTTATATGTTATACTGGTACTTTAAAGAACTTTGTAATTGTAAGGAAAAGATCCTTAAATTAAGTTCCAGTACTAAGAGTTTACTCATCTGGAAAAAAAGAAGGGAAAACATTTGATTTTTGTGAACCATATAATAACGTAATGTCCACAACATAATGTCCACAACAAACTTCAGACTAAACCATATTCACCATATTCTTAATCCCAGCATCGATAATGGTAAATGGCTGGAGACAAAAATTTTAAAAGATAGAAATGCTGCTATTTCTACCGATATCAAGAATTCAGGATGGAAACCTTTCCCATCACAGGACATCCCATCACTATTCAACTATGGTCATGTATACCATTATGCCCTGGAATCCCTCCTGTCTCTTTTAAGCGATCAAGTATGTGATCATGAGGAGGAAGAAGAAACTGGAATCTGACATATGACGGACAAACCTTTTAACGCTGGACGCAAATACGTTGACTCAGGATTTGTTCACGATATCACTGATATAAAGACTGAAGATCATTATTTTGTTCAAGTGCATGTGTGGCCGTCAATGAAAACGGATTTTCCTCACACTGTTATGGTGGTTTTGTCCGTTCACAGTGGGGCCGTAATTCATGCTTCATGTTCCCCTTGCAAGGTATCACAACTAGGTCATTGTAGTCACATAGTTGCCGCGTTGCTTTCTCTTGTTGATCATGTAAAAAAACATGGATCCAAAACAATGACAGCGTGTACAAGCAAGGATTGCACATGGAATAAAGGCAAAAAGAGAAAGAAAAATCCACAGAGACTATCAAGTGCTCAATATCCTACAAATAAAAAGAAGAGCAAAATGGATGTGATCGATTTCGATCCAAGACCAGAAGAATACAGAAAGGTTACGAGTAAACACATCAATAAGATTGTCTTTGACTTGCAAAGAATTTCTGATGACCATGAAAATATATCCATGTGGGAGACACAGTTGTATATAAGTTATGAAGATTACAAGCTTCAAAACACAACTGTTCTAAAAGAAGAGATTACGAATCTTATAATTGATATATCACCAACGAGCTTAATGCAAATCGAAGGCACAGAGGCCCAAAGTAAATGTGATAAGTGACACAGTGAAAGATGGCTGAGAACCACTGCATCCACATGCTTAGAAGCATACAGAGTTGGTAAAAAAGTTATTGTAGGATCAAGTGATGCTACAATAAGAAAGAAAGATCAAAGAAGTACATTTCTTCCAACATTTGGAACCTTGATAGCAATAAGCATCAAACTGTTTGGATGGCATATGGTTTACAAAGTGTGACAGATGCAGTTAGCAAGTACGAAGCTCAAACAAATCAAGATGTTAATGCATCTGGTTTTTGGGTCAATCCTAAATTTCCATACCTTGCGTGCTCACCCAATGGGTTGTTGGGTCAAGATGGACTCTTAGAAATCAAGTCACTGAAAATATTTAAAGATTATAGTATTGACACTGTTATCGAAGACAAAGATAAACTGGTTTCTAAGGAAATTCTAAAGAGGCAGTGTTTTTCCATCCAAGGAAAAAAATGTGTCCTCAAACAAAGCCACAGCTACTATTATCAGATACAGCTCCAGTTACTTGTAACAGAAAGGACTTTCTTTTATTTGTGCTCTATGCAAAGAATGGACCAGTATCCATAGAAAGAATCTACAGAAATGAGCCTTTAATCAAGGAATTGTTAGCAGTACTAAGAGACCTATGGACGAGTGTAATAGCACCTGAAGTTTGAAATGAGAGTGCCAAGAGATCTATTGCCTTTTGTAATGCCAAATGATTTCATTCCAGACACCGGTCAGGCATCAGCTACACAGAACACAGTGTATTCAAGAGAAGAAATAGAAATAGCAAGCTTTCTTACCACATGTACTTCTTATAATTATTCAGAACTGCAGCCAAACCTAGTGGTCATACCTTGGGGCTGCAGAACTAACTCTGGGATACAGTTAGCTAATACCTGTCCAATAGATAACTGGTTAATGATATTCCAGGCATTGTCAGGGAAGATAGACCTTGATGAACTAAATGGAGCTGGTAATAACATAAAAACAGCTTTATTAATGGTAGATCTTAAGCAGTATGGAGATGCAAAGATCATTTCTCTGCCAACACCACCTGTCATAAGAAATGGAATCATTGACCTCTATGGTAATGAAGCTGATTATCTGATTACAATGTTGCAGTCATTTTTAGCAACTACAGTTACCTCTTCCTGCAACTTAACTACATGCCCATCAATGGTAAATACATACAAATCACATGCCATAGCACTTGGATACAATGACAATAGTACCTTTATCAGTTCCTTAAATGACTGGCTGCATCCAAAGATGACATACTGTCAAAGAAAATTCCAGATTAAACCTCCTGTTCCTATTCCAAGTCAAGAAGATGTAACATTAGATTGTGATGGCAAACAATCTGTTTCATGGCATTTCCCTGGTATTAGAACAAGTGCACCAAGATCATTTCTATGTTTCAAAAACTTCTTTAGTTTTTCTGTTGACCTTTTAAGTACAAAATTGTTGCTTCGGCACAATTATTTTGCTTAAAGATTAACATAATTGACTTTGAGGGCGTAAGTACTGAAACCAAAGTATTTTACACCAAACCCTGAGATGAATGGATGAAAATCTAAGCTTAAATCAGCTCGGGATCTTGGACTTACCCCCCCCCCCCCCCTCCCCAACAAAACAAAACAAACAAACAAAGGAAAAGGAAAGGCAAAATTGGAATCCTTTTTTTTTTATAGCCAGAGAAATAGCATATGATTCACGAACTCTATGATAAATCTGGCTTGTGTGTCAGGATCACAATTCATAATTCATTTAGCAGTTTTTAAAATAACTTTTCTTATGTTAGAGAGTAACAAGGATTTGCCCTGCAAAGTATCTGCTTTTAAGCTAAGACATCTATCTGGGCTACACCGGAAATCATTATATGCTCCTAGAAAAACAGCAACAGGTATTATTCTCATTGTATTCACATGTATTTTCATGTCAACAAAGATTGCATAAAAAGGCAGCAGCCATATTTTCAAGCGTCACTTGTAAAAGTGTCAGATGAAATTAGAAATAGTCTTTTACCAATGCATACCTTTTTTTTGCAAGAGTTTGGGTTAAATCTTTAAACGGTAGTTTTCGATTATTTTTGGTTCATTATTATATATCATCATTTATCTGTACATGTACGTGGTTTGATTTCACGTAAAATGCTATATCGCTGGCTTCCTTGAAGCATAGGACATCAGTATTGTGGGTCTATGCAGATAAAAAAGTATTAAAGAATATGTTTGTTTTTGTAATTTTTTTTTAAAGTATAATGTCTTATATTGCGGACACTTTAATATCTTTTTGCATTGAGCCACATAAAAAAATATCACTTTGACGACAACGCTCTTGCAATTTGGTTTAATTGTACACTGGGCATATGTCGAAAAAATTTTCGTGTCTTTATGATAAAATGCATGAAATTCATAAAGGTTTAAGGTTTTGAATTCGGAGAAAAAATGACCAACAAAAAGGTCTTTAAAAAAGTAATAACAAACACCAAATGGTTTGCAATGGGTTTGAGGATAGTAGGGTTGTCATTTCTCGAAGTTTAAAAGCTACAGAATAAAGAGCAGGGAAGTTATTAAGCTTTTCATTCGACTCAATTTGCCAATTCTTGGTAGGTAGTGCTACTTAACAGAAAGTGACAAGGCCTTCCTGAAGTCTGTGCAAGATAATTTGAGCTTGCATGTTGATACAATACTTGAAAATGGTTACACAGGGGTAACCAATGAGGATCACAGTGAGCAGATCATTAAATCAATTACTATTAGCATTATTTTGAAGCGGTTGCTGTACCTCAGAGAGTTCATGCATGGTTCATTCATGGTTTCAAGTCGTTTGGCTTGGCAGATATCATCCAAAGCCACCCAGAAAGCTTGAAGAGTCTATTTGTAAGGAGCTCAGTCAAAAGAAGTTGATGCAAATTTTGTGTTTTCAATTCTGCACCCCATCTATACAGAAGAAGGGAGCTCAAGAAGAAAGGTAGAGGAGGTCTGTGATGGATTTTTTCCAAGACTTTCTATTTATCTTGGAAGATGAAAAAAACATTCCTGGGTACACTGAGGCAATTTCATGGAATGATGGCATTGAACCTGGAGCTGAAGTCTCTAATGCTGATCAGCAATCTGAACAGTTCCAGTCACCTGATCTATCACCTCCAGGCATTTTGGGATGGCTCACAGGCCAAAAGCATGTGCCAATTGGTGAAGAAGCATTGGAAGTTTTGGTGCACTTCAATCTTGACTGCACAGTGAAGAATCCCAGCCACAGAATTTGCTTTCCAGTTGTAGGAACTTGTGCAAGAGAGATTACCTTGCCAGTGTCACATATGAAGACTACAGAAGAGTTCAAAGAAGTATTTTTGCTTCCATTTTGCAAAGGACAGTCTTTTGACAAAGCTTAAAGTGCCTATCACCCTTATTTTTTTACTTTTTGGATAAAAAATATAGTCCACTAATCTAAATAATCTATTTTGACCGAGCACGGTAGGGGACTGGTACCTATGACGTAGCGCAAGGAAGACAAGACCACAACTGTGTTTTAGGAACCTCTTTTCGATAATTTTTTAGAGCGATTGCTTTTAAAACTAAATCAAAAATGTCTACGACTTCTTTGGATTCTGATGAATGTTCCATTTCTGATGTTGACTCGGAATTCAAATACATTCCAGGTCACTATTCGCTGTCATTGAAACCAAGAACCAAGCTTCGAGTAACTATGGCGAACCTGATGAGAACGACAAGCAGACAACATTTTTGGACGTAGAACCCTACACAACCGAACCTAATGCTGACAAGTAATGGTTAAATGAATATAGGCAACGACAAGCTGACAAAGAACAAAGATTAGAGAGCTTGAAACACCGTTTAGCGGGAAAAGAAAGCCTTAGCAACTGGTATGTCAAAATAAAACCAGAGTTGTGTTTGTTGATTTTTAGATTGCCCTACTGGCATCATCATCGTAAAACCAATTCTTTGACATCAAATTTCCAGGTGCTCCTGTGGTAAATGCTCAATGACCTTTCTTCAAAACGCTAATGAGTGCTACTGTTGTCAAGACATGGAGAAATGAATTGAAGCCCTTTCTGATGAGTGGGTACTTCAAGATATGCAACAAGCTCCTGCTTGTATTACTTTGCATCCAGCATTCATTACTGTCTGTCTAGACAGACTGTCTGCTGGAAAGTACAGAACGATTGATAGGAAAAGTTATCGACAACCAAGCTCAGAAGAGGTGTAAGTCAAACTTACTAGACTCTAATACCAAAATCTTTTACACAAAAGTTTTTGTGATATAATCTATATATCTATATGATTACCAACTTTCCTGACCGTCCATCAAAATGAACTTAGTTGTCTAGTATCTATTTAGTGCCATAAATAATGCCTTGACTTTGTTTATGACTGTAATTCAAAGATTCCTCTTTTTATACTTCCACATTGTATTTTCTATCTGATAATTCAAATCATATTTTTTTTAGAATTAGAAATTTATTATTGCTAACACACTCAGTTTGGGTTTTCCTGCCACTTCAGTCGGAGGTCATGAAGGATTTCACAGATTTCGGTAGGTAAATGGTGATTTCTCAATATTTTCGCACATAACCATTTATCTTTCCTTTCTTTAATAATTTAATAATTTCCTTTCCATAGTAATGGGAAGTCTTGACTACTGTAATAGTTTACTTTACGGCTATTCGCACAAATAACGAACTTCTTCTGAAACCATTCAGTGCCAAGACTTATAAAACTCTGGGTGATAGGGCCTTCGCTGCAGCCTCCCTGTCTCTCTTTAATGCATTGCCTCGCCATATTAGAGAAGAGAACAATTACAACAGGGTTAAGTCTTTAGTAAAGACATTTTATTCAGAATTGCTTATGAACATTTAGTAATTATGTATGTATTTATGTGTAAGCCGATTCGCGGGTTGGTAGCCATTGTCGGTGTGCGTATGATTTTATCCCGAGTTTCTAACCTTCTTTTGTTTAAACCTCTTGTTTAATTAGGCATAGGAGTGTGGGAGATTACGGGGTGGGATCGCGTGCGCACTGATAGCGGTTCTTAGGCCGTGAACTGGCTTATACATTTCATTATCAATTTTAAATTAATTTTAATTCATATATTTATATATAGCTGTATTATTTCATTTCAAATATTTATGAATATCTTGAAGTTATCATATTTATTGTAATGTATTCATTTGTTAATTATTGTTAGGCGCATTATTTTGATCATATTCACATGATAAATGTACGATATGAATAATAAAGATTATTATTACTTTAATGATGTTTTTCTTTTTTCCTTTCAATAGACAACTATTTTCGATCTCATAGCATCATGTAAGTATCTTATTTTAGGTGAAATTTCGAAGATAATGCAAGTAAAATTGAATGCCTCAGCTAAAATTTCTGACACATCCATGTCTTAAAGATTTCTTAGATAACATTCTTTTTGCATTTTTTTTGTGCATATAGTGATAGTGATCAAGATTCAGACCCAATATACATCTCAGATGATAATGACAAAATGGTATGTTAGTAACTTACTATTCAAGCTTCATTTCAGAGTGGAAAGAGTGGAAATCCTTTTTCTCGCCTATGTGATCAGTTTGTACTCAAGCTTATTAATCGCTTTAAAAATATGTCCCAGGTTGCAATCATAAAAAAAATAACTCCTAGTTGTCTTGGATATTTAAAATAAAAGATATATTTCCTAGTGACTGTAACTCGTTATTATGCCACAGAAAACCAACCTAGAAAAGCCAAGCCTGGTAGCTAGGACAATTAGCTTCTGCCACTGCTGTTAAGTGAGCAGCAAGGGATAAGCTTCAATTATTTTTAAAGCTGTTGGATATTGTTTTCAATTAAGTTACAGTTATATCCTAGAGTACTGTGTTGTAACAAAGTACAAGGTTTAGAATATCTTAAGTGAACAGCAAGGCTAAGTAACATCTCATAAGTGCTGAATCTGATGTATACATGATACAAGTGAAGACAAAGTGTTTCACTTTTACATTGAGTTCAGATCATGTGCAGAGGTGTGTCTGATCATAATGTCAATTGTAGATTTAATTCACACAACAAAAGTACAATTGAATTGCTTGGGTTCATAATAAAACAAACAAACAATAACAATATTGGTTTATCAAGTTCCATTTAAATCACAATATACCTTCTTTTCTGCAAGATGTTTTCATACATTCAGAACTATAACTCCCATTTCAAGTGGTAACCGGTATTCCATTATTTTGACATCTTCTGCAGAGTCTTTAAAACAAATTTTTCTGCTAGATTCGCCCAGCTTGATTCGCTATTAACAGCACAGGTATACTGAGTCTGTGTTCATCATTGTAACTGCTGACCATTAAAATTGTATTAGTTCATCTGGCCACATGAAGGTAAAATATTATTTCCGTTTTTTAAAATGTTATGAATTTTAAAATTATGTCCACATCCATTTATCTTATACTTTTAATAAGGAGTAAAACAACCAAAATGGGTTTCCTGTGTTATTGACAGCCTATATGCGGTTTTTCATTAAAAAAAATTGTGGGCTCAATAATAACAATCTTAGCGACAGGATTGATGGATATTTGATTTTACTGAGGGGAAAAAGGAGACAAAAAGACCCTTACTATCCATGTTTATTCATCAGGATCTCGTGAAACTATCAATAAAGTATGGACAGACAGATTTAAATGATTTAGTATTATTTGGTCTACTAACAAGCATGTTCTTTGCCAAACAAAACAAATAATAAGTCCTAATTTTTTAATCTAAGGAGAAAGATGCTTTCAAGATTAAGGGTAGAATATTCTTTTCATCCTAAAAAGTGTTTGAATTTTACAGTCACGTCCCCATCCCCGTCCCCATTGTCCCCTTCCCGTTTTTAGAGAGATCCATTGTATATGGAGCAGAGAGAAAACAATTGAATGGGGGTAATGAATAGTAAATAAATTTCTAAGAAACATCCTCCAAGGATTCCAATCCACAGTTTTGTATAAATCTCTCATGTTTAACTGTGAATTGTTTTGAAGACAATACTCTATTGCGAATTAAGTAAAAGACAACTATGTATAAACTGCTGGGGTCGAGAATAAGAAATACATAGAAGACGCTGTACATGCGTCCTGACAACTGTAGTCAAACGAAAACAAGGAATCAGAAACAAGAACAAAGGACTTCTGCTAGTGGAAAGTCGGTAAAATTCGAAAAGAAAGCTTAGGTTTTACTGCAAAATATCATTAATGTTTAAATAAACGAAGTGTCTAGATACCCGGCACCCGGGATCGATTTTCAAAATACTAGATACCCGGGAGTATTTAATTTTTATAAAAAATACCAGGTTAGGGGAACTTTAAGGGATTCAAAGTGTTATAACTTTGTTTAGAATAGGCAAGCGCTTCTGAGAATCCTAATACAGTCGAACATTATTCATTCGCCGAGTCTCGGCATACTATAAACACGGCGTCCAAGTAAGGCACTTAGAAATATTTCGATAATCATGAAGGTCACGGGATCGATTTTCAAAATACTAGATACCCGGGAGTTTTTAGTTTTTATTAAAAATACCAGGCTATGGTGACTTTTAAGGATTCAAAGACTCATAACTTTGTTTAGAATAGGCAAGCGCTTCTGAGAATCCTAATACAGTCGAATATTATTCATTCGCCGAGTCTCGGCATACTATAAACACGGGGTCCAAGTAAGGCACTTAGAAATATTTCGATAATCATGAAGGTCACGGGATCGATTTTCAAAATACTAGATACCCGGGAGCCTGAAAAATACTGAGAAATTCTCGCAAAACAGTCAAGTCATCTATCCAATTGCTGTGAACAGTTCAAAAATCATAACAAGTGTTTAACCGAACGAAAATAACTAAGTTATCCAGTCATCCCATGACTCCCGGGAATGATTGCGAATTACTACTACATACCCGGCAGTCGCTTAGATTTCGTACGAAAATCCTTCAAAGCGTGTAAAATTCTTTTGAATCGTTAGGATAT
This sequence comes from Anthopleura sola, assembly GCA_023349425.1. Taxonomy (NCBI): domain Eukaryota; kingdom Metazoa; phylum Cnidaria; class Anthozoa; order Actiniaria; family Actiniidae; genus Anthopleura; species Anthopleura sola. The sequence continues at coordinate 12,779,739 of JALHLI010000001.1, forward strand.
TGGATTACTATACGACTGGAAAGCAGTTATGTTATTTTTTAAAGACATTACTTTGTGTATTTCTACACAAATAGTATTCCTGAGGTCTACCTAAAAGAAAAGGACTGGAAACTGATGGGAGAGTTATCATATTTCATCCATCTACGTCATGTAAGTTCTCTTTCGCGGGAAAATCGAAGAAGCTGTAGACGATTTTTGACCTGTCTGACTTTTCGCTGTTTTTACCTGTTTTCTCTTTCAAAATGGAACTTTTGAAGCCAGGTCTCAAAAACTTAGGAAATACGTGTTTTGTTAACTGCATTTTGCAGTGTGTTATGTACAATGAGCCTCTCATGAAATTCATAGAAGAGCATGCAGTTGAAGGAAAACACGGTAAGGAAAATGTTATGTCATAAAAATTTTCCATTTTCCATAAAATGCATCATGTTCTGTTTATCAAATTTTAGATCATGGTACTCTTGGAGAAGGATTTTGTATTGTGTGTGCCCTTAAAGAGCTTCACCTCTATATTTGTGGTGGCAATCACAGTGTTATTTTCCCAACATATATCATTGACAACTTACAAGGTAGGTAAAACACTTTGAACAATAACCAGTGCAGTAAAGGAGGGGCCAAAAGGGGAAACAAAGTCAGCTGGAAAGTGGGGTGAACACCATAAAAAGGGGCACGAAGAGGTACGAAATATAAGCTCAAAAATACTAGGGGGTACACATCCCTGCACCCCTTCCCTATTATCCATATAATAGATCATATTGTATCAGACATTCATCCATATATTGTATCACATATCAACATCAATGTAATGTAATGATTAAATATAGCATTTTTTTAAATTTAAAATTCATTTTTTTCTCTGATTGTTTTTGTATTATTCTGATAATATTTGTACATTCATTTATTAATTGTGTGACATTTCAGCACTCTCTAAGACTTTCATGAAGTTGCCTAGTGGATCATTTGATCAGCAGGATGCACATGAGCTATTTTTGAGTATAATTGAAGCAATAGATTCTTGCACACAAAAAAAGTAAGTATCTGCAATAAAATAATATAAAACCAATAAAATATGCAATTCACAGCCAGTTGAATAATAACAACCTTAACAATTTCATTTTTATCAGGTAAGCAATTATAATTGAACAAACTTTGCTTTTTTTTGCATAATCAGTGGATTACCAGCTTTGCTACTTAACATAGGAGGAGAGACTACAAGCTCAGGTAACAGCTATATTCCACTTAGCCATTGTACAAAAAATAAAATCTATTTACTACAACAATATTTTTTTAGTAAACTATTCATATTATTTCTTGCAGTCAGATGCAGTGTTTGCAGCCACAACAGTTATTGCATCACTCCAATGTTTGACTTCAGCATTGACATTCAGGTAGGACTTGACTGCCAAAAAGAATGTGAAATTGCCATTGATTGCTAAATCTGTATTTATATTTTGGCAGGAATCATGTAAATCATTGCTGCATGCTCTTGAGGCTTACTTCTCCACAGAAATACTTGACGGTGCCAATAAATACTTTTGTGCAAGGTTTGTAGCTATTTATCAATATGATACTTGGTCGTAGAGTAACAATCCTTTAACTCTGGGCTTCCCCTTGCATTGATTGATACCAAGAATAACATTGTGTTTGGATTTTCAATAAATTTTCACATGTTAATTTATTTTATAGGTGTGGTGGACTCACGAGAGCAGAGAAAACATTATCTCTCTCTGAATTGCCTAACGTTCTTCCTATTCATTTAAAGAGGTACCACTGTAAATGATAGAAGGCCTTTGTGAAGACTTGTAAATCTATTTTACCACCTTTACATGTAATTAAATCACATAATATATATTAATTAAAATCAAATTTTTGGCCAGATTTTCCCAAGGAGGAACAAGCAAAATCAAGAATAAAATCACTTATCCTGAAACTCTTAAGTGCAACTTGTTTAGTGATATCACACAGGTACAAATTTTGCTCAGTTCATAGCTTGACATTTATTTTACATCAACTAGTCATTATGTATATGCATAAGTAAGTGCAATTTTTACATCCAGTTTCTAAAGATGGCAATAACTCATACAATTAATGGTATTTTTTTTTTGATATCCCTTATAGGAAAAAGAAAGCAAGTACACTCTTCAAAGTGTAGTTGTGCACAATGGGAATAACTGCCACTCTGGTCACTACTCCAGTTTTTGTAAAGTGGATGAGACTTGGTATCATATGAATGACCAAAATGTAAGGGACCATTATGTTTTTTGCAACTTAAAAATGTGAAGCATTAAATGTCAACTATTTATAGGTCACTAAAGTGTCAAAAGTGGAAGCACTCAACCAAGAGGTCTATATTTTATTCTATGTCTTGTGTGATAACCAAACTGTTGAGGAGGAGGTTAGTATAATATTACATGACTTTGAATTTTTTATCATTACTGAATTAAATGAGAAATGTTAATTAAATGAGTACATGTTGATAATATCAAGGTGATCACTTTATGCTGTGTGGAGATTCGCTACTGATGGCATCTGCGAAATAAGTAGTTAACTAAAAAATTATAACCATATTACATATTTAATATATTATAAATAATAATTTTTCATATTTTCTTTAATTAAGGTGACACCTCTTGTAAGCGGTAAGTGCATTTCTTTATGTCATAACACTAAACAAAACATTTGAAAATGAAATTAATTATTGTTATGAAGGATATTCTTGACCTACATATTACTCTCTCACAGACAGATCAAGAGATGATCAAGAACAGGGGCCCTCAACATACCATGTAGGCAATCAAGTATTCAATGAAGAGGACCTTCAGAAGTTGAGGGATAATAAAATGAAGATCAATGACAATGTAAGGGTCAGAAACTTAATAAATTAATCAATTAATTAATCATGCATAACAACACATTTGAATTGCAAACCAATGATAAGTCATAGAGGCCTAAATTTTAAAAAGAAAAAATAGTCAGAGAATTCTTTTATCCCTTTACTGAAAGTAAGTATTTGTTCACTTTTCTTTCAGATAATAAACAGTTATATTCAGCTTCACCTGACAGAGAAAAAGGTTAATGAACAAAAATTGCCTACCATAGTACCTGTTTGTTTGCTGTTTGTTATTACATTGTTCTTGTTGTTAACCATCTTTTCAACCAGTAAAACAATTATAATAGTTACGTAACTGACAAATCCTTTCAATATTTATGTCTTCAGAGAATATTCTTTCTGAACTCCCACTTTTTCACAAAACTGAAAGGCAAAGGTTATCGTGCAGTCAGAAGGTGGACACGAAAGGTAAAAATTTGTTCTCATTAACAAGTTCCATGTATTCTTCGTTTGCAACAAATTGACGTCATTTGTTTCTGCAGGAAGCATTTTTATATACTAGATCATGTGTATGTAAAATCGACATTTCAGATAGTTCAAAATGCATTGTGGATGCATTGAGTGAATAAAATAAAAAAGGGATTTAAACTAGATTCCATATTCATTGAATCATCAAAGTAAGTACTGACAAGTTTTTAAAATTACATTGTAGATTGATATATTTAGTATGGAAAAACTTCTCATTCCATTACATTGGGCAGGATGCTCAAACTCTGGACACTGGTCCCTAGCTGTAAGTACAATGTTATTTAATTTGAGTAATAAATCTAATGTCATGCCTAATATGCACACAGAATAAAATTTACACAATATAGGCTGAGGAAATATGCCTGATAGACAACAAATCTACTTTAGCATGACTTGTATTCTCTTTGGAATTAGGCCATTGACTTCAAGAACAAAAATATCACTTATTATGACTCACTAAAAGGTGATTCTGTGTATTGGGGAGACTCTGATTTTGAAGTTTTAAGGTGAGTAAATGTATAAGTTCATTGGAAACAGTTTTGAATTTGCTATACATAGTTTTCATTAATTTTATTATTGCTTTGTAGATCTTATCTCAAAGAGGAGATGAATGACAAACTGGGTCTACCATTTGATGAAAGTGGATGGACATATAGTATTGCTAAAGTAAGTGTTAAGGCTAAACAATAAACCTATTTTGCATGCACTTCAATATTCACTTTAGGGAGTTAACTATGATATTTATATCACCATAATAATACTGGTGGTTATCAATGATGCCAGCCCAGTGGTAAATTTTGTTTCAGCCAATCACAGCACGTATATGTGCTATTGCTGCTGAACCTCATGTAAGTCCAAATTTTTTCTTGGTTGGACAGCCACCACTGTTTTGAAAAAGGATAACATTATTTTTTTTTATTCCACCAAAATTATGTTATCAAATGATGATTCGTTTTTTTATACCAGGATCAGTGATTTTGTCCACTCATGTTTGCGTGCCAAGTTCACTGCTCAGCTGGTGGTTATTTTTATTATATTTTTTCCTAACTCAGTTGGCTTTGAAGCTTATCTTCAGAGCTCTAATCACCATAAAACCAGACTTACTTTATTTTTTTGGTTTTCAGGATATTCCAAAACAAGATAATGGTATTGACTGTGGTGTATTTGTTTGTCAGGTAGATTAATTACTTGCTACCACATTGGAAAAAAAAAATTATTATCAATGAATAATAAGATGTACTGTCATTTTTTTGATATTCCAAAATAGTATGCTGCTCATATTATTCAGGGATTAAAGTCATTTAACTTCAAACAGGTGATTATCTAGATTTTGTAATTGTTTACTTTTTCATGCTATATTATCTGTTTCCTCTTCTTGAGAAAAATAACTGTCAAGATTTCCACTATATTTCAGGCAGACATCCCACATTTGAGGCTACAAATGATTGATGAACTCAAAACCTTGAATCCAGTGTAAGTGCATTTTAATTATTTTTAATTCAATATATAGTGGTACATTGCCATTACTACAGTAATACAAATAACAATTAAAATATTAATTAACATAATTAATATGCATAACAATTGATATTATTGAGCACTGTTTTACCGCAAATCGACCCACAGACTTCCTATTGATATCATTATATTATATTCATATATAATAAGAAGAGTACAGAGTTGAATTTGTCTTTGGCCAACGTTCAGTCTACGGGGATCCGTTGTCATAGGATTTGTATATACACCTAATTGAAAAAACGTTGTCGTGTCGTGAAAAGGTGAAATCATCAAAGCTAATACCGAAAAGTGGTGTTCTGGATAAACTGTTCATGAGGCTGATATTATGCATATTGCAGTTTATAGATCTTCAACACAGATTCAAGTTACATAACAAAGAATTTTGTCACTCTTCATGTACATACCTGACGTATACAACCACTTTCCAAATGACTAGAATATCAACTACCCACAACACCCTTTGGTCTTAGCTTTGATGAATCAACCTTTTCTACCCGACAATGTTTTTTCAATTAGGTGTATACACATATCTATTACAATAATGTTATAAGATATTATATATGAATATTTTTATATGTCGAATTGCACAATAATGCCTTGATATTTTGCAGGGTGCTAAATTCTGGATGGAACAGGAATATTGACGATGAGGATTCTGGTATATCCAATTTCAAAATAGATAATGATGATGATGTAGAATACGATGACATTGTTGGCAACATAGGAGAGACTGATAGTGGTGATGGCAGTGGAACTTGTATTAGTGGTCAAGTAAGTGACGATTCTTATGACAGTGACCAAAACAGTGATTGCAGTTATTCAAAACCAAATGATTCTTCTGGGGATGATGACATACATGAAGACCAGAATGCTGATTTGGACTCAAATACAAATGCAGTTGAAGATGATGATGTACCTACTGATGAAACTGAAAGCATTGTTGATGATCCCGGTAACAATTCTCATCGAGCGCAACAAGCTGGTGTTGGTAATCTTGTTGGCGATAATGCTGGAGCCAAAAATGAAGGTGCAGATGATGAAGGCAGTGAAAAGCAACATGATGATGAGGAAAAGGCTTTTTATGTAGGCAAAAAGATATACAGTGAAAAGAACTTGGAAGAAGTTATAAGCTCATATGAAAAATCGATGTTCTGTTCACTGTGGAAAAAAGATGTGAGAACTCTTGTTGCAGCACGCAAAAAAACACCAAAGAAAGCTGCTTCTGCAAAGCCCTCATTGAAGTATTACACTGTACTCCTGAAATGTTTATTTGGTGACGAAGCAAGAAATTCGAGCAAGACAAGAAAGAGAAACACGAAAACGTTCAGGCAAGGATGTCCGTTTGAAGTGTACCTTAAATTGTCACCTGATGGTCAAACACTAGAGGTGGCAAGGCTGAATGAGGAACACAATCACGAACTCATGAAAGAAATCTTTGACCATCTCCCAAAGCAAAGAAATGTATGTGATGCAGATAAAATAGAAATGGAGAAGCCATAAAACTGAAGGCTAACTCAAAACTTCTTCGCGAAAAAATGGAAAGAACAACAGGAAAAAAAGTAACACTAAAGGACATTGCCAATTTAAAGCAAAAAACAAAAAAAGATCTAAAAGCAAATGACTTGGATGCAGTAATTGCATATTTAAAAAAGCAGAAGGGTTCTTCTGTCGAGGTAATCATTGATAGTGAAGATAACTTTAAGGGCCTCTTGTACATGGACAGCTATATGAAAAACATGTACACCAAGTTTCCTGAATTGTTGTTAGTTGATGCAACATATAAATTATTGGATCTGAGAATGCCAGTATTTCTACTTCTCTGTGTGGACGGAAATGGCCTAAGTGAAATCGTATGTATGTTTTTCTTGGCAGAAGAGACAAAACAAGTCATCGAAGCTGCAGTAAATGCATTCAAGAAATTCTGCCCTGTATGGGAAAACACACGTGTTGTCATGTCCGACAAGGACTTTACAGAAAGAAACACTTTTACCAGTTGTTTCCCAGATGCCAAATTGAACATATGCCTTTATCACACTCTAAGGTCATTTCAACGAGAGATAACATGTGAAAAAATGGGAATCACATCAGCAGAAAGGAATCGGTCCTTAGAAATCCTAACAAAAATTGCCTACTCCAGAACACCAAGCGAATATTCAAAGTACCATCAAGAACTTGACTCTATAAGCAGGTCAGTTAGAGTTTATATAGACACCAACTGGATTCCCATTAAAGAACAGTGGGTGTCATGTTTTAAAGATTGCACGTTAAACCTGGGAGAAACAACGAATAATCGCTTGGAATCAACCTTCAGCAAAATTAAATCCGTTTGTAGCAAATATGCCAGCATCTTACAATTCTCCCATGAATTTATTTCTGTCCTCAACGTGTTACGAAGTGAACGAACTCATGATTACGTTATGTCCATTGTCCGCAAGCCGATCAAAAGTAAATGCCAGCCAGATCTTCAGAAGTACTCCCAGTTATTGACACCATATGCCTTTAAATATGTTGAGGAGCAATATCATCTATCATCAAAAATCAATCCAGTACTTACCAATAATGCAGCACACGACACATTTACATTTCGCTCCTCACGATCATTTAACAACAGTGACAATTTCACAACAACAGGTTCATCATGTACATGCCCTTTCCAAAAGAAGATGGCTTTGCCCTGCAAACATATTTTGAAGGCCAGGAATTTGTTAGGCCTGTCTTTATTTGAGCCAAGTCTTATTAAAGAACGGTGGACAATGACTTATTACCGAACACTGAAAGAAACACGCTGGCAACTCAAGTCCTTTGATGTGCATGAATGTGATAACATTCATGCACATCAAAGTACCTTCTATGAAGCAACACTTTCATCAAATTGTGACAAACGTACAACCTTAACACAGGCACAGAAATTTAGAAAAGGACTGCAGTTGGGTCAACAACTGGCATCCTTATTAAGTGAAGGGGGAATGGCAACATACGTTGAAAGAGAAAAGATAATCAAAACTATAATTGAAAGGTGGAAAATAGGAGAGAAAGTGGAATTATACTGCGCCCCAACTGAACATTCAAGTATATCAACCAAAAACATCCAGGAAACATCTGAAGAAGAAAGGGAATTAGAAACTGAAATTAAATCTGACAAGCTCACAGACTACCCTGAAGAAATTCCGCCTGCTCTGAAAAGAAATGAGATAGATTTCAATATTAAGCATGAAAACATTGAAGTTGTTGATAATGATGATGACATGAATGGAAAGCCAGATGTAAAAAGTGACAATATTTCTGAAAAACTGAGAGTGATTGATGAAGACACGAAAATTAATTACAAAATGCCACCTCGAATGATGAAAAGAGGTCGCCCCAAAGGGGCTGAACTGACTGTCATTGGCCTCCCAAAGAAGAAGCAAAAAAATAACTCACAGAAATTAATACCATTCTGCAAACTGCAACCTAATGACAAAGATCGTATCATCCTAGAATGTCTTACAAATGCACTGTCAGCAGCTGAAGCTTTAAGTGGCAAACGACTTTTAATGAAATCTGATCTTAACTACAATATACAAGAAATTCCAGACACTATCAGAGACAAAGACAATATCGACATCTACAGAACAGTCAAGTATTTTCAGAAAAATGCATGGTTGGATGTACTTGCCTGCGTACACAAGAAAGAACAGCAGGAATACTGCTGCACTGTCTGCAGCAAGATTATATCAGATGAATCCCAAAAGAGTATTGCCTGTGATAGATGCCTGACATGGTTTCATTTTTCTTGTACCTCCATTACAGCAGCACCAAAGAAGCGAAACTGGTTTTGCAACTCGTGCAAAATGAAATATCTCAAGTGAACATTTTCCATTTATTTATTTTTTTCACTTTCATACTTTTATTCATTTTTAATGTCTCTAGTTTTTAATTTATCCATCTATTTTAACTTTATATGGACAATAACTGTATCTTAGAATTCATTCATTATTATTATTATTTATTATTTATTATTATTATTTATTTATTTATTATTTATTTATTTATTCATTATTCATTTATTTATTAATTTTTGGAGTGTCCGTCGTTCGAAAATCATATATGGACCGAGTTTTTTCCTCTGCCTTATGGCATTGAACACGTATGAACACTTGTTTTTGCTCAAGAAATATAAAATATACCCTTATGTAATGAAAGAAATATATGATACATCTATAGAGTAGACCGATATTTGGTAGTCTTGGTATGCCGAGACTCGACGAAAGTATAATTTTCAACTTTCTAAGGGAGCATTCATTTTTTAGGAGGGGGGGGGGGGGGAATCTTAAATCTCACCAGTAAGAAAAGTGACCCACCCCTCATATAGCCTTTTTTTCGGTGACTCCCCCTACAAATGAAAAGAAAATATGAAGTGACCCACCCCTTTTCATCGAGTAAATTTTTCATGACCCGCCACCCCCCACCCCCCCTCCTAAAAAATGAATGCTCCCTAAGGATTCTCAGAAGCGCTTGCCTATTCTAAACAAAGTTATGAGTCTTTGAATCCTTAAAAGTCACCATAGCCTGGTATTTTTAATAAAAACTAAAAACTCCCGGGTATCTAGTATTTTGAAAATCGATCCCGTGACCTTCATGATTATCGAAATATTTCTAAGTGCCTTACTTGGACGCCGTGTTTATGGTATGCCGAGACTCGGCGAATGAATAATATTCGACTGTATTAGGATTCTCAGAAGCGCTTGCCTATTCTAAACAAAGTTATAACACTTTGAATCCCTTAAAGTTCCCCTAACCTGGTATTTTTTATAAAAATTAAATACTCCCGGGTATCTAGTATTTTGAAAATCGATCCCGGGTGCCGGGTATCTAGACACTTCGTTAAATAAATTGTTGATCTTAAAGTATATAAGTTACGAATGCTCAAAAAATGCTAAAAGGACACGATTAGAGAGTTTCCATAGACTAATTTACATGGCAATAAAACACGAAATACGGAAAAGGAAACGATTACGTCCTAAAGAAAACATGTAATTACACTATGAAAGAGTTTGATTCTTGATTAGCAAGCAATAAAACCAGTATTTGGACATGAGAATATGATAAATCTAACTCGTTGTCCACGTGCATAAATTAGTACTCAAACACCAACACAAAATGCTTATTTTCTGCAGGAAAAATGCTCTTACAAAACAAAAAACCTTCAAAAAGTGTGAGATGATATTCTTAAAACAACATCTAATTAGGTTGATTGAATGTCTTAGCAATACTTACCGAAGAAATGGCGATCAAAACAACATCTTTCCTTTTTAACCGTTGATCCGCCATGTTTTCTCGTGGGACTAATGAACCGAAATGCATGATGGTTGCACGTGATCATCAAAGACACAGGAAACCCAAGCTTTTGTTTAGCATAAAAATAATATTGAGGCACATTTAAACACAAAATTAAAATGCTTTGATATACTAAAAGGTAAAGCTACTAAAAGGAGGCCCTTAAGTTTCTGGAATACTGGCGAATTATTTCAGAAAAAAGGGTTTACGCACGATACAAACGATAAAAACAAAAATATTTTTCGCATTCATCATCGTCCGATTTTTTTCGCAACGAACGAGCGGTTAGAAAATAACTTACTGTGTGTATGAACAATATTGGCTTGAGGCTTTGAGAGGATTAATCACAGCTAACTGTAGTCTGCTACCATGACAACGCTCTCACGAAATGAATCAATGGCCTGGGCTTATGTAATGTCAACACTCAAATGGCTTTTTGGGAATTTTACGAGGTTGCACTTAAGTGGTTTGTAAGCAGTATTCAAATTAGCGTTGTAGATCAGCACGTTGTTGCGAACTGTAAGAAAGATATTTTGCTATTTGTATTTAAGAAGATAAATGAAAACACAAATGCAGTATCAATTTGAAAACTGACTTTATTTTAATTGACTTTATTTCATGTAAGGTAACCTAACGGAAACAGAATTTGATCTAGAAACAAACATTACATATTTTAACTTCAGATACTTTGATTAAATATTTTATCAAGATTAAAATCTTGATCACGTGATCAAATACAGTTCTGCTTTTCATCGTAGTGGAATTTTTAAGATTTGAAAGATAAAAGTGGTTTCACTGATCACCGAGCTCTGTTCTAATGCTTAGGATCTTCAATAACTTGCTAGCCTGATGATTTGATGCATGAGCCGGCTCAAGTTTTAGATTGGAATACGGTATGAACCACGACCTTGGGATCATGTTCTTGGGAATGTCGGTAATTAATAATAATAATGTTTCGAAACTTCTAGCTTGGCACACGTGCTTTGCTAATCGGGGAGAAATGAACTAAAAGCTATCTACAGTGTCTAGTAAGAGATAATGAACAAAACAAAAACAAAAAAATCATAGACATTTTTTTTGTATTTTAGCCAGAAAACATAAAAGCACAAAAGTTGTGTTTACTCTAACATATCGCCCATTTCAGATCTCCCACCCACAACTTTTTTTGAAATAGGTGTATACAAGAAGCAGGCTGAAGTAAATACATCGACCTCTTCATATGAGAAAAGTAATCTTGAATATATTTCCTTTAAACCGACGTTAATACCACTGTTATCGTATTTTAAAACACTAATTTTTAAACGTTTAGTAATATTCAGAGGCGTAGCCAGGGGAGGGCCGGGTCCCCCTTCTCCATCTTGTTGGCCGTTGTTTTGTTGGCCGTGTTTTTGTTGGTCGTTTTTTGGTTGATGTTCTGAAAACGGGTTTTGGGCTCCCCTAAGGCAAAATCCTGGCTACGCCCCCGATATTGAAGTATTGATTTTAATTTTGTCTAAGTTATTTCTAAGTAGTTTTTAAAAATGCCTCTCTATCACTTATCGTTTTATTTGCATTAGTTCTTGCTTAGCTGTGGTTGATATGGCAGCACGTAGTTGTCACCTGAAATTCATATTGAGACAGATTTAAAGTCAGTTAAGAAAGAGAGAGAACAAAAGATAGGCGAAGGGAGGAAAACGGATAATGAAAAGAAACAAAGAACAGTTACTGGGCACAAAGAAAGACTGAATTGAAAGAACGATAAAAAGAAATAAAGAAAAAAAGAAGCAAAGAAAAAGGAACTTATTACTTGAGAAAAAAACAGTACATTGATTAATTATGAATGCAAATTTTTGATGCGTTGAGGTATGCAAATCACAGCTGAAAAACAAAATATAACATCTACAAACTTGCCCAATCTTGGTTGATTCCCCGTACAAAGCCCCCTCCCCCTAAGAAAAACAATGTTGTTCTGTCGAGAGGGAACCGTGCTACCCGATGGAACCAACGAACATTGTGGGGGGAGGGAGGAGGAAGAAATCCAATTGATTTAGATCATACTTTATAAGGAAAATTCTTTTTTATGTATATTTAAAATTCTTTACTCTTTTTGTCCAAGACTGTATCTTTTTGACATGACTGACCTGTTAACCATGATAACCTGTTGGCTGGTATTCTGATAGAGTCTAAGTGTGAGAATCATTGTCAATTCCATTCATCTCCAGTAAGACTACAACAAGAAGTCATAGCAATCGTTAGCATTCAAAAACAAGAATTCTAGGCCTCCCTCAGAAGCTTGGCACGAAGGCAGCCATGACAAGAGGCAGGAACAACTAAATAGCCAATGTGCATGAGCTCGAAATTCTAGCAACAAGCATGATGGGAAAGTGAGTCCTTGCGCCTTCATCTGATAATGTTTTCTTCAACACTTTCGTTGGAAATAAAAGTATTTTAACAGACGAAAATAACAGTAATTTTTTCTGATAGTTTCTTTGATTTCCCTGTTCCATTTTTACAGGACTCACTTTTCCAGAGTGCTTTGTGAGCATTGATGCACATTGCCTATTAACCTTATAAAAATATAGAGTCCCGTGCAAAATTTTAGGGTTTTGCCCTGTTGAAGTCCAAAACGTGTATGGTTCTTCAATGAAATTTCTTATTTTATTCAGCGGCTTTTGTGCGCGCGCGCATCGTGGGCTCAAATCAATCGTTCAAAAGTAGGCAGTCACCTTAATTGTTTTTTTTTTATTAGTTACCTTCAGATGTTTTCCATACGGCGTATCGGCGTTTCTTATAACAGTACCACACAACACCAATTATGATGACAATAATCAGAACAACGATCACCAGGGACAGGGCTATCACTGCTGCTTTATTACATCCACCACAATCTCCTGCGTCAACTGCTTTTTCTGTTTAAAGTTGACTGTATTATCAAATTAATCTAAAACCAGCGATGAACAATGCAGTAGTTCATTCATTAAACTCGAGGCTGCAATACATCGTCTAAGGCTACGGACACAATATTGCAGGCAATTGATGTTGCGAGCCATGTCACATGCTCATTTCCTTAAAGTCGGTTAGGTCGCAGAATAATGAAAAGCGCTGTAAAAACCTTTAAGCAACTATACGCTAAGAATAAGATAGCGTAAATCTCTCTTTTTTTGTGCTGTGAATTCGTTGCACACAATGTGGCCAAGGTAGGAAACGATTCCTACTTAAGCAACATTGCTTTCGACATTGCGCATAATGTTGCAGCGTGTATGTACCTTAATAAGAGCAACCGTTATATATCCCATTTTTTTCTCACGCAGGCAAAGCTTAATTGCAAGATTTCCTGACCGTGTTTTTACCTTTGTGGTATTTCACCTTGATTTCGTCACTCGTCTTTGTCGTAAAAGCAATGAAGGCTGACTTGCCGTAGATTCTTTTCTGTAATAAAAAGTTAAAGATAGATGTCAAGTAAATATAGTGAGACATTTTCATCGGGAATTTAAGGTAGTTCCGGAGCTTTGGATTTAATCAATGAGTTTTCTTAGAAATTCTCAAAACTTTCAAAACAACTAAAATAAGGGGTAAAAACGAGATGCGCCAAATGAATGCGCAGTAGCAAGGGTTCGGAATATGTTAATAAATGACCACTTAACTATATATTTGACCGCTTCATAGAGGGTCGCTAAAAAGGGGTTTAACTATACATGCATTGAGAGTATTCTTGGGGTGCATGTTACGTCACTAGCCGCCATGTTGGTGGCTGTACAAAGCGTTCCTTATTTCTTGTTATATCAACCAAGATGGCGTCTTTTCTTTTATTATTCATATCTCAGGGGATTTTGAGTCATGTGGTTGCAATCCAAGAACTCCTTACTGTACTCTGAAAATAACGTCTGCTCAGGTCGTCGAAACGTCATCCACCACCAACAACAGTCTTTCTCAAGACGACACTCACCCGGACGATCACAACAACTCTATTGTACATGCATTGATATTAACGTATCTACTTACCCCATCCATTGCCATGGTAACGATCCTCACGTGTACTCTATACATTGATCCCGGTTCTAACGGTGCGTTGTAGTAACCATGGTAATACTGACCATCACCAATCGTTAAGCTCGAGATAGGACCCAGGATCTCCGCGGTGATGTAACTGTCATTACCCATCTGTGTCGCCATAGTAACGTTAACTTCATTGAAGACAAATGGTGGTGGTTGACCGTAAGAAACAAGGCGTTGCTCGTACGCATTCTTTTTTTTCTGCACAGCAACTTGATACACACTATGATCATAAAAAAAATAAGAGATAGAAATTGGGGGTTACACCGTGTGAAGCCGCACGCACGTCTTATAATGTTTTTGTTGAAAATAAAATTTAAAATCCCTTATCAAGGATTTCTAAATTGTAAGGTACTATTTTTGGTGTTGAATTTGACACAACTGCTCGCTTTAAGGGGTTTCCAGTCCTGATCTTATCGACCCAGAGACTAAGATATAGACAATATAAATTTGTATTTACTTCATCCTTCTTTTTTTTTCATTTCGCGAGTTTGTTAAATATATAATACTCTTGTATGTACCTTGTCCGCTGTATCTCAATTGGTTGCGTATCGTTGACTAAGATCACCACCGTTGATTCTTTGATGTAGTCGATTCCATTGATTCCGAAATGAGGAGGATCAGCTAAAGAGGACAATCTTGAGTTAAAATCGGCCATTAGGTATGATAATTTGCTTGTATGTCATTACAATGAACAAACCTGTTGTGCATTTTATAGCTACATCTTGCTCATGGTTACAAGTTGTTTGTCCCCATCCTGGATGACGACAGTCAGTAATCAAGTTCTCTGTTCCATTACACTCCAGGTTACTCAGCCAGATAGTACCATTTCCAGGCCTGAAGGTGGACTTTGGATACACCTTACTTGCCCCAGGGTAACCGAGCATACGGCAAATCACTTTAGCATCGTTGTTGTCCAGTCCCCTGTTACATATGGTACCCCATACGTTACCATAGCGAACAGCAACTCGACCAGAACTTCCATCTTCTAAACGAACTTGCACTGGAGGAAGATCTGTAAGGTCGTTATGTAAATTAATATTGTGGAACAAACTGTAATAACAAAATAACTCGGAAAGTGTTAAATGTTTCTTACTAACCATCATTTACTTTGCACATGACACCAGCATAGGAGTTCCCAGGGCATCGAGTGTTCGAATTCGTCCATCCGCGATGAGAGCATTCCCTGATCGATGATTCCTCGCCACTACATTCCAGACCACCTATCCATGGTTGAGCCTTCCCAACACTGAACCTCTTGATCGCTGCTAGTGCTGCTTTGTAACCAAGCATTCTACAGACCACGTGAGCGTCTGATATATCCCAGGTATCATCACAGACTGGTCTCCAGGTCCCTTTGTCGTTGACTTCTATTTGGCCAATATGTCCTTGATCGGAATTGACAAGGCGAACCATTCCTGGCAATTCTAAACAGATAATCCATGATTAGAACGACTAGATTCCAATGAAAAATCGCTTCTCAAAGTTTTGCAATGGATCCATTCAAATACCTTTCAGGGCCTACACAGTTCGACTATATAATCCACAGGTATTTTTTTAATAATCGACCTTGCTATATCATTCCATTGGAACAAATGGATCCAATCGGTCCAATGGAGGTATACATCCATAAACTAGTTATAGTTAACACTAAAGCCCCGTTCACACCAACAAACCTTGCTTATATTTATTAATTTATCTATCACATTTCCTTTGTCGCTTGGCTGCCATCTTTGTACAGGGTTAAAACTACATCCCCAAAGTAGTTTCAAGAAGGCTTGAAAGTTGTTTAGTTACGCATGCAAGCTGTGTGAAAGAGCACTAGTTCAACTAAAAAACATTTTAAAATGTTTAAAGGTCCGGTGTGAATGTGGTATGAGATGCTGTGATTTACTAACTGAAAGATACTGTAAGGCATCCGATGTGAATTTTGTTAATCTTTAATAGACCATGCATACAAATGCAACTTTCTGGGAGAGTTGAAAAGTTACGATGACAAAAGCCATTGCGATACACGTGTTACGTTACCCCTCATTTTGATCTTCTGTCAACGAGGCAATAGTATCGGCCTGACTCGCTCTGACTCTACAAATTCGCCTACCTCTAGCAGGCTGGCACATGATATGGACGTCTTGGTTACTACTACATGACTGTTCTTCTTTTAATCCCACGTAGCTACACTGTTCAGTTGAATTCTCTCCGCCATTACAAGTCATCTTGATAGAGAATCTGATTGGAAGAGAGTTATTTGGGCTTTGCCTATACACCGACAAAGCTTTGCTGTAACCTGACATGTGACAAATCACGTGAGCATCTTCTAGACCAATACCTCCACAGACAGCTCCCCATGTACCAAAACAACGCGCCTCAAGTCCAAAAACATTAGCAATGGGTGTATCACGCAATCGGAAGTCTATGCTCGGTGAACCTATCAAAACAGTTTCAAAAGCATGAACATCTTTTGCTTCTGTATCCTCTATTACAATTGAAAATCTTGTCTAAAGAACGTTTATTTTTATATGATTTGAGTAATGCATGTTGGAGATATCATGGTTTATACTCAGCTCCAATATGTTAATGCTGTGACATATCTGGAGACATTTGAGTTTATTTCTCATTTGTAGATTAAAACATTGACTCCTATGAGAAAACAAATTTGCAATAACCTTTCTATAAACCCTGAGAAAGATAATGATGTTTTATAAATGCTTTACTGCCCCATAAAAGTTTTGTATGTATAATAATGCCTCCAATGACATCACAGCATTAACATATTGCAAGTATAAACCGTGATATTTCCAAGATACATTACTCAAATCTTATAAAAATACTTCACCATTCAACTGTTCACTTAACGTAGAGTCAATACTGAAAATGTTGAGTTAGGGTTTATAGGCACTCTAACTGTATTTTTGGTTCCTCTCTGAAGAAGATTCCTTTTCTTTCACTTTTTTAGTTTTTAGTTTATAGTTTTCCTAAATCATAGGCAGGCAAAGCATTGAAGAACATTAATAGAATACCAATAAAGGGTTTTTGGTGTTCTTTGCTCAAAAGAGGGAAACACAGAGAAAAAAGAGGGAAGAAACGAAGGATATGCTGCTCAAGGAAAAAAAACGTAATCATCAAATACCAACCTGAGTAGCAGAGGACACCAACGTCTTCACTATGGGCGCAGTTTTCATTACCCCATCCTGAGTGACTACACTCGTCTATCGAGCTCTCCAAACCAGTACACGACACGTCATCCAGCCAGATCTGTCCACTTCCTTGTCCAAGGGTCATGTGTGATGAACCATTTGCATAACCCAGTTGTCTGCAGACTACTTTAGTGTTCTTTGTGTTCCATCCATCATCACATACTGTTCCCCATTCATTGTTGTGGTAGACTTGTAGGATACCGATATAAAGTGAGTTGGTTTTGATGCCATTTGCTAGCCTGACATTAGCAACATCTGTTGTTAATAAAAAGAATCATATTTATTAGTCCATAGGGGTATTTTTTAATGCAAAACCCATCAGCCAAAAAAGCAAGTACGATTTTATATACAATAGGTCGTTTAGATTTGCTATTTGCTGGTATCATTAAGCACAAATTACCAAAGGTAAAAAGGGAGCCTCAAGCCAAGTCAATGGGGGGGGGGGGGGGACACTAGTAAAATGACAGAATTTCGAAATTGATCTATCTCTTTTTGTCGCTTAATGGACGGATTTCAATGCAGCAATGATGTACGTCAAAGCAATTCAGTTTTCCCCTTGGCAATTGAAATATTTTGTTAATATTGCACTGCTACTGCGCCATATCATGGCAGGGTTGTAACAAGGCCAAAAATATGGGGGGATGGGGTGTCAAAAGTATTAGAAACGAGCTAAAACGACAAATTCCATTTTCTTATCAACCTAAATAAAATGATTCAAAACAATTGTTGCATATATACATATACAAATGCCTAGAAGATAGAAGGGCAATTTTGCCACAGAAAAAATAGCTACAAAGTCCGAGTTATGAAAAAATAACTGAAATATATAGAGATTATCACATGTTAAGAGCCTGATATCGTTTTTATTCGTTTCCCCTCATATCGCGAACAAGCGAGTGCGCGAGCGACTTGTTTATTACACATTAAGGGTCGATTATATATTATTATATAACGCGAGATTTTATTGGAACGTTTACCGTGAAGTGATATCGTATCACTTCACTGATATGGTTTTTATTCACGGCTTTATTTCACGGATATCGACACTAAATGTGTAATAAATACTAGTATTAAAATGTACTTTGTTACTTTACAAATTGAAAGAATACCTAATATTTAATACAAAAGAGTAGCACATTTGGTTAATGATTTAGAGATGATGCCTATATGCAAAATATACCATAGTATCTTTCATTCGTTGAAATATATCTTCATTTCCGAGAAAAATGAGGCAAAACAATTTGTCAATAATTGACCCTTTGAGAGAGCGAAAATATACTCCAACTTCGGGGGCCTCGCGTGCTTTTGCAAAAATATCTACATGTTTAATTATTCAAAAACTGTTTTATATAATATGTTAACTTTATATAATTATAAAAAGCTGAAATTTCATTGTCTTCCAATAAACTCATAATGGTGAAAAAAATTATTCACCTGGGTACTTTGACGCCTTGTGAAAAGTAAAGAACTTTCAAAAGTGGTTTTCACCGTCGAAATAATATTCTAAATGTGACTAAAAGTAACTTTTGGCTGTTGCCGGCGTATGTTCGATTTTTGCTGACATCCCCTCTTAAAGGCCCGGCTTCATTTTCCTTCTAAGATTTTATCCGTTGTTTTCGGTCTGTTCTTTCACTTTAGAGTTTGCACATGAATGTGATAAATGTCATGGTACGGATGTGTGATGTCGTCATCGCAACGGTATTGTGTTTTCCAATTGTTAGGACTAGGTTAGCCTGAGTCGAATCAAGGCGGCGAAGGTTCCTTCTTCCAGGTTTTATTCTATTCGCCCTCTAGCTTCATCTGCCCCAATTACAATTCTATTCCTTACCATTTTTATACACTTCTAATGAGACATAACGCAAACAGAACCTTCCGGAGTGCTTATTAACCTACCCAAACAATAATCTGTGTGTGGGAGGCCACCATGATTCCGTCGAGTGGCTACCCACTGTTTGGGGAATACCCACACAGTTGCGCCTAGGACAAGTCTCATCAGGCTACAACATTAATCAATATCAAATCAATCAAAGGGGAATTCCTAATGCTAATCACAATGTGTAGAAAGTGTTGTCTAACACAATGGATCCATTCCAATAGCTTACGGGGCCTACACAGTTCGACTATATAAGCTACAGGCATTTTTTTAATAATCGACCTTGCTATATCATTCCATTGGAACAAATGGATCCAATCAGTCCAATGGAGTTATACTTCAATAAGAATATTTTTCACTAATTTTTCAAAGTCTGCCTTTATGTTTATTTTCATATAAATTTGAAATATTATATTCAAGCTGTATGTTTTCAAGACACAGCAAACAGGATACCTGTGGTTTTTACCATTAGATTCCATTCGAATCCAGCCGTGTCAGTATTAGAGAACCCTCGCTTGTATATGGGATCGGAAACAACATACACTTCATCAAATTATGGGGAGCAATTTTAATAACCATTGTTCTGGACTGGCCTCTAGCCTCTCGTACATGTAAAGACTCTTTCATGCTTTTGTGTGGACACGAGGCTACTCAGTCTAGAACAATAGTTGATCGCCATATTTCGATTCGAAGTACCTTTTATGTCAGACTTGAAAATTCTTCAAACGAGCATGACCCAAAAAACTGAAACTTGCGTATTTTAACACCTGCAATGTGGTTCAAAATTATTAAACCACATCTACACTCTCCTTACCATTGGTTTCATTTGTACACTTGACAGCGGCATCTTCATCATGATCACAGTTGTGGACACCCCAACCTGCATGTCTGCACTGCTCCAGTGACTTCTCATCGACGCGACATTGAACATCATCCAGTAAAATAGGACCACTGCCGCTGACCTCTGCAGTTCCTGCCCATGAGACGTTGCTGTAGCTCAACATACGACAGACAACGAGAGCATCTGTGAGTCCCCACAAATCATCACAAACTGTTCCCCAGACTCCATAGTATTGAACCTCTACTCGGCCTTGATTTGGAGTGCTACCATCCACAAGACGAACAGCTACGTTAGGGGCTGGAAAGAAAGATCCGAGTTTCTAAATTTTTCAAATTAAACAAACTTTTAGTTCTTGAATTTAAAAAAATATAACCTAAATGTGAGTGACAAACAGCTTGATTTCACAAATCATTGACTTAACTTAACAAGTTCACAAGGCGTCTCATGCACGTCAAGAATAAACATTAGGCTGATTTAGCTTCAGGACGCGAACTTCAAAAACGACGATGCGGGCGCATTTTTTTTTTTCATGCGGAAGACGTCCTCAATGAGGTTGACGTCCTCGAAAAGATAGATAGCTGTAGTACATACGAAATGAAAACATTACTATTCATTAAAGTTATTTTTAGAATGTTGGGATGTGTTGTAAATCCTTTTCCCAATGTATAACTAAACTGTTAGCATTAATGTCTTGCATTACCTCCAGCAGGCTGACAAATGATATGGACGTCTTGGTTACCACTACATGACTGTTGTTCTTTTAATCCCACGTAGCTACACTGTTCAGTTGAATTCTCTCCGCCATTACAAGTCATCTTGACAGAGAATCTGATTGGAAGAGAGGCAATTGGCAATTGGCTAAACACCCGCCAAGCTTTGCTGTAACCCGACATGCGACAAATCACGTGAGCATCTTCTAGACCAATACCTCCGCAGACAGCTCCCCATGTGCCAAAACAACGTGCCTCAAGTCCAAAATTATTAGCAATGGGTGTATCACGCAATCGGAAGTCTATGCTCCGTGAACCTATCAAAATAGTTTCAAAAGCATGAACATCTTTTGATTCTGCATGTATCCTCTATTAGAATTGAAAATCTTGTCTAAAGAACATTTATTTTTATATGATTTGAGTAATGCATGTTGGAGATATCATGGTTTATACTCAGTTCCAATATGTTAATGCTGTAACGTATCTGGAGGCATTTGAGTTTATTTCTCATCATTTGTAGATTAAAACACTGACTCCTATGAGAAAACAAATTTACAATAATCTTTCTATAAACCCTGAGAAAGATAATGATGTTTTATGAATGCTTTACTGCCACATAAAAGTTTTGTATATGCCTCCAATGACATCACAGCATTAACTTATTGCAAGTATAAACCGTGATATTTCCAAGATACATTACTCAAATCTTATAAAAAATACTTCACCATTCAACTGTTCACTGAACATAGAATCAATACTGAAAATATTGAGTTAGTAAAGTGTTAATAAAGTGTTTTTGGTGTTCTTTGCTCAAAAGGGGGAAACACAGAGAAAAAAGAGGAAAGAAACGAAGGATGTGCTGCTTAAGGAAAAAAAACGTAATCATCAAATACCAACCTGAGTAACAGAAGACACCAACGTCTTCACTATGGGAACAATCCTCATTACCCCATCCTGAGTGACTACACTCGTCTATCGAGCTCTCCAAACCAGTACACGTCACGTCGTCCAGCCAGATCTGTCCACTTCCTTGTCCAAGGGACATGTGTGATGAACCATTTGCATAACCCAGTTGTCTACAGACTACTTTGGTGTTCCTTGTGTTCCATCCATCATCACATACTGTTCCCCATTCATTGTTGTGTAAGACTTGTAGGATACCGATATAAAGTGAGTTGGTTTTGATGCCATTTGCTAGCCTGACGTAGGCACCATCTGTTGTT
Organism: Anthopleura sola; assembly: GCA_023349425.1. Classification (NCBI taxonomy): domain Eukaryota; kingdom Metazoa; phylum Cnidaria; class Anthozoa; order Actiniaria; family Actiniidae; genus Anthopleura; species Anthopleura sola. Next base: position 12,801,804 of record JALHLI010000001.1, read on the forward strand.
AATAAAAAAGAATAATATTCATTAGTCCATAGGGGTATTTTTTTAATGCAAAACCCATCAGCCAAAAAAGCTAGTACGATTTTATACACAATAGGTATTTTAGATTTGCTGGTATCATTAAAGACAAATTACCAAAGGTAAAAAAGGAGCCACACGCCCAAGTCAATCTCTTTTTGTCGCTTAATGGACGGATTTCAATGCAGCAATGATGTACGTCAAAGCAATTCAGTTTTCCCCTTGGCAATTGAAATATTTTGTTAATATTGCACTGCTACTGCGCCATATCATGGCAGGGTTGTAGCAAGGCCAAAAATATGTGGGGATGGGGTGTCAAAAGTATTAGAAACGAGCGAAAACGACAAATTCATTTTCTTATCAACCTAAATAAAATGATTCAAAACAATTGTTGCATATATACATATACAAATGCCTAGAAGATAGAAGGGCATTTTGCCACAGAAAAAGTAGCTACAAAGCCCGAGTTATGAAAAAATAACTGAAATATATAGAGATTATCACATGTTAAGAGCCTGATATCGTTTTTATTCACGAGTTTCCTGTCATATCGCGAACAAGCGAGACCGCGAGCGACTTGTTTATTACACATTAAGAGTTGATTATATATTATTATATAACGCGAGATTTTATTGGAACGTTTACCGTGAAGTGATATCGTATCACTTCACTCATATGGTTTTTATTCACGGCTTTATTTCACGGATATCGACCCTAAATGTGTAATAAATACTAGTATTAAAATGCATTTTGTTACTTTACAACTTGAAAGAATACTTAATATTTGATACAAAAGAGTAGCACATTTTGTTAATGATTTAGAGATGATGCCTATATGCGAAATATACCATGGTATCTTTTCTTTTTCTTGAAATATCCCTTTATTTCCGAGAAAAATGAGAAACGAATTTGTCAATAATTTGAGAGAGCTAAAATATACTCCAACATCGGGGGCCTCGCGTGCCTTTGCAAAAATATCTACATGTTTAATTATTAAAAAACTGTTTTATATAATATGTTAACTTTATTTAAAAAGCTGAAATTTCATTGTATTCCAATAAACTCATAATGGTGAATTAGAAAAAATTACCAGGGTACTTTGACGCCTTGTGAAATGTAAAGAACTTTCAAAAACTGTTTTCACCGTGTGCTAAACAAAATAAAAGGCCGATATTTAGAAAATAAAGAGTCGAAATAATATTGTAACTGTGACTAAAAGCAACTTCTGGCTGTTGCCGGCGTATGTTCGAGTTTTGCTGCCATCCCCTCTTAAAGGCCCGGCTTCATTTTTCTTCACTGTTCTTTCACTTTAGAGTTTGCACATGAATGTGATAAATGTCATGGTACGGATGTGTGATGTCGTCACTGCAACGGTATTGTGTTTTTCAATGGATTTATTCCAATAACCTACGGTGGCCTACACAGTTCGACAATATAAGCTACAAACATTTTTTAAATAATCGACCTTGCTATATAACTTCATTGGAACAAATGGATCCAATCAGTCCAATGGAGGTATACATCAATAAGAATATTTTTCACAAATTTTTCAAAGTCTGCCTTTATGTTTATTTTCATATAAATTTGAAATATTATATTCAAGCTGTATGTTTTCAAGACACAGCAAACAGGATACCTGTGGTTTTTACCATTAGATTCCATTCGAATCCAGCCGTGTCAGTATTAGACAACCCTCGCTTGTATATGGGATCGGAAACAACATACACTTCATCAAATTATGGGGAGCAATTTTAATAACCATTGTTTTGGAATGGCCTCTAGCCTCTCGTACATGTAAAGACTCTTTCATGCTTTTGTGTGGACACGAGGCTACTCAGTCTAGAACAATAGTTGCTCGCCATATTTCGATTCGAAGTACCTTTTATGTCAGATTTGAAAATTCTTCAAACGAGCATGACCCAAAAAACTGAAACTTGCGTATTCAGTTTAACACCTGCAATGTGGTTCAAAATTATTAATCCACATCTACACTCTCCTTACCATTGGTTTCATTTGTACACTTGACAGCGGCATCTTCATCATGATCACAGTTGTGGACACCCCAACCTGCATGTATGCACTGCTCCAGTGACTTCTCATCGCCGCGACATTTAACATCATCCAGTAAAATAGGACCACTGCCGCTGACCTCTGCAATTCCTGTCCATAAGGCTTTACTGTAGTTCAACATATGACAGACCACGTGAGCATCTGCTAGGTCCCAATTATCATCACAAACTGTGCCCCAGACTCCATGATATCGAACCTCTACTCGGCCTTGATTTGGAGTGCTTCCATTCACCAGACGAACAGCTACGTTAGAGACTGGAAAGAAAGATCCGAGTTTCTAAATTTTTCAAATTAAACAAACTTTTAGTTCTTGAATTTAAAAAAACATAACCTGAATGTGAGTGACAAACAGCTTAATTTCACAAATCATTGACTTAACTTAACAAGTTCACAAGGCGTCTCATGCACGTCAAGAATAAACACTAGGCTGATTTAGCTTCAGGACGCGAACTTCAAAAACGACGATGCGGGCGCATTTTGTTTTCGTGCGGAAGACGTCCTCAATGAGGTTGACGTCCTCGAAAAGATAGATAGCTGTAGTACATACGAAATGAAAACATTACTATTCATTAAAGTTATTTTTAGAATGTTGGGATGTGTTATAAATCCTTTTCCCAATGTATAACTAAACTGTTAGCATTAATGTCTTGCATTACCTCCAGCAGGCTGACAAATGATATGGACGTCTTGGTTACCACTACATGACTGTTGTTCTTTTAATCCCACGTAGCTACACTGTTCAGTTGAATTCTCTCCGCCATTACAAGTCATCTTGATAGAGAATCTGATTGGAAGAGAGGCAATTGGCAATTGGCTAAACACCCGCAACGCTTTGCTGTAACCCAACATGCGACAAATCACGTGAGCATCTTCTAGACCAATACCTCCGCAGACAGCTCCCCATGTGCCAAAACAACGTGCCTCAAGTCCAAAATTATTAGCAATGGGTGTATCACTCAATCGGAAGTCTATGCTCCGTGAACCTATCAAAATAGTTTCAAAAGCATGATCATCTTTTGCTTCTGCAGGTATCCTCTATTAGAATTCAGAATCTTGTCTAAAGGCCATTTATTTTTATATGATTTGAGTGATGCATGTTGGAGATATCATGGTTTATACTCAGCTCCAATATGTTAATGCTGTAATGTATCTGGAGGCATTTGAGTTGCTTTGTCATCATTTGTAGATTAGAACACTGATTCACAAATTTGCAATAACCTTTCTATAAACCCTTAGTAAGAAAATGATGTTTTATAAATGCATCGAAGAATATCAATAGAATATCAATAAAGCGTTTTTGGTGTTCTTTGCTCAAAAGGAAAAAACAGAGAAAAAAGAGGAAAGAAACGAAGAATGTGCTGCTCAAAGAAAAAAACGTAATAATCAAAATACCAACCTGAGTAACAGAGGACACCAACGTCTTCACTATGGCCGCAATTATTATCACCCCATCCTGAGTGACGACACTCGTCTATCGAGCTCTCCCAACCAGTACACGACACGTCGTCCAGCCAGATCTGTCCACTTCCTTGTCCAAGGGACATGTGGATTGATCCATTTGCATAACCTAGTTGTCTACAGACTACTTTGGTGTTCTTTGTGTTCCATCCATCATCACATACTGTTCCCCATTCATTGTTGTGGTAGACTTGTAGGATACCGACATAAAGTGAGTTGGTTTTGATGCCATTTGCTAGAGTGACGTTGGCAGCATCTGTTGTTAATAAAAACAATCATATTTATTAGTCCATAGAGGTATTTTTTAATGCAAAACCCACCAGCCAAAAAAGCAAGTACGATTTCAGTTATCAATAGGTCGTTTTGGATTTGCAGGCATCATGAAAGACAAAGTACCAAAGATAAAAAGAGAGCCACAAGCCTAAGTCAATGGGGGAAGGGGTCGAAAGGTCACTAGTAAAATGAAGGAATTTCGAAATTGATCTATCTGTTTTTGTCGCTTAATGAACGGATTTCAGGGCAGCCTGATGTACGTCATACAATTCAGTTTTTTCCCTCGTAAATGAAATATTTTGTTAATATTGCACTGCTACTGCCCCATACTGATCATGGCAGGGCCGTAGCAAGGTCAAAAATATGGGGGGGGGGGGGGGGGGTGACAAAAGTTTTAGAAACAAGCGAAAACAAACAAATTCCATTTTCAAATCAACTCAAATGAAAACATTGAAAAAATTGTTGCAAAATACATATACGAATGCCTAGAAGATAGAAGGCAATTTTGCCACAGAAAAAATAGCTAGAAAGCTTGAGTTATGAAAAAATATCTAAAATAGATACTAGTATTAAAATGTATTTTGTTACTTTACAAATTGAAAGAATACTTAATATTTAATACAAAAGAGTAGTACATTTGGTTAATGATTTAGAGAAGATTAACAGCCGAAAGTTAGATTTCGATCATATTTTGGTATTAGGTAGTCCTATATGCTAGATATACCATGGTATCTTTCATTCGTTGAAATATATCTTCATTTCCGAGAAAAATGAGAAAAAACAATTTGTCAATAATTGACCCTTTGAGAGAGCGAAAATATACTCCAACTTCGGGGGCCTCGCGTGCTTTTGCAACAATATCTACATGTTTACTTATTAAAAAACTGTCTTATATGATATGTTAACTTTATATAATTATAAAACGCTCAAATTTCATTGTCTTCCAATAAACTCATAATGGTGAAAAAAAATATTCACCAGGGTACTTTGACGCCTTGTGAAAAGTGAAGAATTGTCAAAAACTGTTTTCTCTATGTGCTAAACAAAATAAAAGACCGATATTTAGAAAATGAAGAGTCGAAATAATATTGTAACTGTGACTAAAAGCAACTTTTGGCTGTTGCCGGCGTATGCTCGATTTTTGCTGACAGGCCCGGCTTCATTTTCCTTCTAAGATTTGATCCGTTGTTTTCGGTCTGTTCTTTCACTTTAGCGTTTGCACATGAATGTGATAAATGTCATGGTACGGATGTGTGATGTCGTCACTGCAACGGTATTGTGTTTTTCAATGGATTTATTCCAATAACCTACGGTGACCTACACAGTTTGACTATATAAGCATTTTTTTAATAATCGACCTTGCTATATCATTCCAATGGAACAAATGGATCCAATCAGTCCAATGGAGTTATACTTCAATAAGAATATTTTTCACTAATTTTTCAAAGTCTGCCTTTATGTTTATTTTCATATAAATTTGAAATATCATATTCAAGCTGTATGTTTTCAAGACACAGCAAACAGGATACCTGTGATTTTTACCATTAGATTCCATTCGAATCCAGCCGTGTCAGTATTAGACAACCCTCGCTTGTATATGGGATAGGAAACAACATACACTTCATCAAATTATGGGGAGCAATTTTAATAACCATTGTTTTGGAATGGCCTCTATTCTCTCGTACATGTAAAGACACTTTCATGTTATTGTGTGGACACGAGGCTACTCAGTCTAGAACAATAGTTGCTCGCCATATTTCGATTCGAAGTACCTTTTATGTAAGATTTGAAAATTCCTCAAACGAGCATGACCCAAAAAACTGAAACTTGCGTATTTTAACACCTGCAATGTGGTTCAAAATTATTAATCCACATCTACACTCTCCTTACCATTGGTTTCATTTGTACACTTGACAGCGGCATCTTCATCATGATCACAGTTGTGGACACCCCAACCTGCATGTCTGCACTGCTCCAGTGACTTCTCATTGCCTCGACATTTAACATTATCCAGTAAAATAGGACCACTGCCGCTGACCTCTGCAATTCCTGTCCATAAGGCTTTACTGTAGTTCAACATATGACAGACCACGTGAGCATCTGCTAGGTCCCAATTATCATCACAAACTGTGCCCCAGACTCCATGATATCGAACCTCTACTCGGCCTTCGTTGGGAGTGCTTCCATTCACCAGACGAACAGCTACGTTTGGGACATTAGATAAGAAAAGAAGATCTGATTATTTGGATAATTCATATTCAACCTTAATAATTGATCAAAAATTCTAACCTGAATATGAATGACAAACAACTCCAGCATCGTTACCATGGCTACAAGTTTTCGTCTGCCCTAGTCCTCTGTGAGTACAGTTCATTAGGTCTTCCTCATGTCCTTTACAAGAAACACTTGTCAGCCAGATTGGACCTGTTCCGCTACCAAATCTTTGTTTTGCATTGATGGCGCCCGTAAAGTTCAGCATACGACATACAACATTAGCATCACGTATGTCCCAACCAGTATTACAGACTGTGCCCCAGACTCCGTACTGCTGTATCTCAACACGGCCTTCACCTGGTGATGATCCTCCAACTACACGAAGTTTTGATGTTTTTGATAACGCTGAAGAAGAAAAGGTCATTCATATTATTATGGAAAATAGCAGGAAAGGTTTTTTACACTTCAGGATATTTGAAATACTTTATATGGTGGTCTTATGCAACCAATCCAAAATGAGGCACTGCGAAAATAGAATATATTAGGTTTACTTCATTGTTTCCCCGGAACGTGATCACTCCACCAGAATATCGAAAGTAGCCGGGTATTCTTAGTATGATGAAAGAATAAAATAAAAATAAAAAAATCCTTATTTAAGTGTCTATTCGTTCTAGTGCTTTCGCACTAATTGGGGACACTTTTCACTCACACACATGTATACTACCACTGCATTCAATGTTCTATGCACACAACGCTCACTCACATGATAGTGATTTTAACGGAGAGAGGAAAACGGAGAACCCAGAGGAAACTCTCGTAGCAAAGGAGAGAACAACACATCAAACAAACTCAATTCACATATATCGCCCGCAGTGCTCGAATCAGTGACCAGAGACTTTGGAACCACAGTAGTGAAAGGCGACGCGAGAGCAGCGTACGCCATGTGTGAGCCAAATTTCATTATTAGCCTTGTACCAAGATAATTGTAGTACAAGAGAGATGAAAACATTACTATTCATTACATTACGCTTTTAGTTTCTTTGTAACGTGCTATAAATCATTTTCCAAATGTTTAACTACAGTGGCGTAGCAAGGACCCAGGATCTTGGGGGAGTACCTAGAATAAGAATTACATAACGGCAAACATTTGGAGGGGGCAAGTGGCCTCCCCCTCCCTACGCCAGGGGCATTAACATCACACACCAAAGAAGAAAGGGCTCCATCTCAAAACTCACCCTCCCCTTGCTACGCCGATGTATGACTAAACTGTTAGCATTAATGTCTTGCATTACCTCTAGCAGGTTGACACATGATACGGACGTCTTGGTTGCTACTACATGACTGTTCTTTTTTTAATCCCACGTAGCTACACTGTTCAGTTGAATTCTCTCCGCCATTACAAGTCATCTTGATAGAGAATCTGATTGGAAGAGAGGCATTTGGGCTTTGCCTATACACCCACAAAGCTTTGCTGTAACCCGACATACGACAAATCACATCAGCATCTTTTAGACCAATACCTCCAATGTCTCCACAGACAGCTCCCCATGTGCCAAAACAACGTGCCTCAAGTCCAAAAACATAAGCATTGGGTGTATCACGCAGTCGGAAGTCTATAATCGGTGAACCTATTAAAATAGTTAAAAGCATGAAAACTATAATTCTGTTTCATCTCTTAGAATTCAGACTCTTGTCTGAAGTACATTCATTTTTCTTCCTCCTTGTTGGCTCAGTTTGTTAGGCAACGGTCTGTTGGCACTCAGGGTCTTAAAATATCGTAGAGTAGAAAGTGCTGCGTTTGCTCAAAAAATATCTGCAAGTGATTAGACCTTCACCTTGGCTCGGATATCGATGACCGCGTAAAATGGTCGTCCCGTCTCACTTCGAGACGTTACACAAAAGAGGGCCGCAAGTTTATCAGTGCTGAGTTGGCAATTTTCACCCTCTTTAAATAAAAATTATTATTATTATTATTATTATTATTATTATTATTATTATCATTATTAATATCATAATAATAATAATAATTTTAATACTTATATAGCGCTTTATACATTTCGATGTGATCTAATGCGCTTTACAATACAATAATAGGAACGTATGGAATTTAAAATATATAGCTCTTGCGATTCAATACAAATTAATGATATGCAGTATAAAACGAATAAAATATAATAATATAATAAAGTAGTATGAATAAAATTAATAAAAATGCAAAATTCTAAATCATTCAATAAAATCTAAGCAATTTTGAATAAAATCTATAAAAAACGTAATTATGTCAATGATCAAAGGACTATATCGATATACTAGGCCTAGCCTCAGTTCAGACGTCGAACCTCAAATGCCCCGAATCAAATGCAAACGAGAAAACAATAGGATTTGTTCATCTGCACCAGATCCGGGACACGTGATTCCCGACATCTAAACCGAAACCAAGCCATACGCTTCTCTAAATAATAAAGTCTTAATGTCCTTCTTAAAATGTAAAATATTAGTTTCATGTCTGATATTTGATGGTAATTTATTCCATAACGTGGGTGCAGGCACGGAAAAGGCTCTGTCTCCTAGAGTCTTTTTGGACTTGAAAGATGGTTGAGTTAACAAAAGTTCTTCATTTGAACTCAAGCTGTAAATCATTAATTTTAATTTTAACTGTTAATATTTTTTGTCTAAAATTTTTGCTTTTATATGTAATATATATTTTCATTCCTTTATTTGTTTATATTTATTTATGTATAATTTCTTTTGTATTTATTTTCTAGGGTCTTACTGAAAATAGCCTTGGCGAGTAGGCTCCCTAGTTACCATCACCATCACCACCACCATCACCATCACCATCACCATCACCATCACCATCACCATCACCACCACCATCACCATCACCATCACCATCACCATCACCATCACCATCACCATCACCATCACCATCACCATCACCATCACCATCACCATCACCATCACCATCACCATCACCATCACCATCACCATCACCATCACCATCACCATCACCATCACCATCACCATCACCATCACCATCACCATCACCATCACCATCACCATCACCATCACCATCACCATCACCATCACCATCACCATCACCATCACCATCACCATCACCATCACCATCACCATCACCATCACCATCACCATCACCATCACCATCACCATCACCATCACCATCACCATCACCATCACCATCACCATCACCATCACCATCACCATCACCATCACCATCACCATCACCACCACCATCACCATCACCATCACCATCACCATCACCATCACCATCACCATCACCATCACCATCACCATCACCATCACCATCACCATCACCATCACCATCACCATCACCATCACCATCACCATCACCATCACCATCACCACCACCATCACCATCACCATCACCATCACCATCACCATCACCATCACCACCACCATCACCATCACCACCATCATCACCACCACCATCACCATCACCATCACCATCACCATCACCATCACCATCACCATCACCATCACCATCACCATCACCATCACCATCACCATCACCATCACCATCACCATCACCATCACCATCACCATCACCATCACCATCACCATCACCATCACCATCACCATCACCATCACCATCACCATCACCATCACCATCACCATCACCATCACCATCACCATCACCATCACCATCACCATCACCATCACCATCACCATCACCATCACCATCACCATCACCATCACCATCACCATCACCATCACCATCACCATCACCATCACCATAAAACGCTTTTGGTGCTCAAACGAAGAAAAAAAACAGAGAGAAAAAGAAAAAAAAGAAGGATCTGGGATGGATGGAAGGAAAGAAGGAAGGAAAGAAGGAAAAAAGTATCAAGATATAACCAGCTAAAGAGCATACAAACAAAAAAGAAATTTTCAAAAGAAGTTTTTTTCAAGAAAGCTGAAATACAATGATGTGGTTGTGCTGCTTGAGGGGAAAACGTAATCATCAAATACCAACCTGAGTAGCAGAGGACACCAACGTCTTCACTATGGGAGCAATCCTCATTACCCCATCCTGAGTGACTACACTCGCCTATCGAGCTCTCCAAACCAGTACATGACACGTCGTCCAACCAGATCTGTCCACTTCCTTGTCCAAAGGACATGTGTGATGATCCATTTCCATAACCCAGTTGTCTACAGACTACTTTAGTGTTCTTTGTGTTCCATCCATCATCACATACTGTACCCCATTCATTGTTGTGGTAGACTTGTAGGATACCGATATAAAGTGAGTTGGTTTTGATGCCATTTGCTAGCCTGACGTTGACAGCATCTGTTGTTAATAAAAAGAATGATATTTATTAGTCCATATGGATATTTTTTAATGCAAAACCCATCCGCCAAAAAAAGCAAGTACGATTTTATACACAATAGGTCTTTTAGATTTGCTGGTATCATTAAAGACAAATTACCAAAGGTAAAAAGGGAGCCACAAGCCTAAGTCAATGGAGGGGGGGTGGGACACTAGTAAAATGACAGAATTTCGAAATTGATCCATCTCTTTTTGTCGCTTAATGAACGGATTCCAAGGCAGCAATGATGTACGTCAAAGCAATTCAGTTTTCCCCTTGGCATTTGAAATGTTTTGTTAATATTGCACTGCTACTGCGCCATATCATGGCAGGGTTGTAGCAAGGCCAAAAATATGTGGGGATGGGGTGTCAAAAGTATTAGAAACGAACAAAAGCGACAAATTCCATTTTCTTATCAACCCAAATAAAATGATTCAAAACAATTGTTGCATATATACATATACAAATACCTATACATATACAAATACCTAGAAGATAGAAGGGCAATTTTGCCACAGAATAAAAAGCTACAAAGCCCGAGTTATGAAAAAATAACCAAAATATATAGAGATTATCACATGTTAAGAGCCTGATAGAGTTTTTATTCACGAGTTTCCCGTCATATCGCGAACAAGCGAAACCGCGAGCGACTTGTTTATTACATATTAAGGGTCGATTATATATTATTATATAATGCTAGATTTTATTGGACAGTTTACCTTGAAGTGATATCGTATTTTCATGTTATAAGTTTCAAATTATGGGGAGCAATTTTAATAACCATTGTTCTGGACTGGCCTGTAGTATCTCGTACATGTAAAGACTCTTTCATGCTTTTGTGTGGACACGAGGCTACTCAGTCTAGAACAATAGTTGCTCGCCATATTTCGATTCGAAGTACCTTTTATGTCAGATTTGAAAATTCCTCAAACGAGCATGACCCAAAAAACTGAAACTTGCGTATTTTAACACCTGCAATGTGGTTCAAAATTATTAAACCACATCTACACTCTCCTTACCATTGGTTTCATTTGTACACTTGACAGCGGCATCTTCATCATGATCACAGTTGTGGACACGCCATTCTGCATGTCTGCACTGCTCCAGTGACTTCTCATCGCCGCGACATTGAACATCATCCAGAAAAATAGGACCACTGCCGCTGACCTCCGCAATTCCTGCCCATGAGACGTTGCTGTAGCTCAACATACGACAGACAACGAGAGCATCTGTGAGTCCCCACAAATCATCACAAACTGTTCCCCAGACTCCATAGTATTGAACCTCTACTCGGCCTTGATTTGGAGTGCTACCATCCACAAGACGAACAGCTACGTTAGGGGCTGGAAAGAAAGATCCGAGTTTCTAAATTTTTCAAATTAAACAAACTTTCAGTTCTTGAATTTAAAAAAATATAACCTGAATGTGAGTGACAAACAGCTTAATTTCACAAATCATTGACTTAACTTAACAAGTTCACAAGCGGTCTCTTGCACGTCAAGAATAAACATTTGGCTGATTTAGCTTCAGGACGCGAACTTCAAAAACGACGATGCGGGCGCATTTTTTTTTTCATGCGGAAGACGTCCTCAATGAGGTTGACGTCCTCGAAAAGATAGATAGCTGTAGTACATACGAAATGAAAACATTACTATTCATTAAAGTTATTTTTAGAATGTTGGGATGTGTTATAAATCCTTTTCCCAATGTATAACTAAACTGTTAGCATTAATGTCTTGCATTACCTCTAGCAGGCTGACACATGATATGGATGTCTAGCGAATTACCACTACATGACTGTTGTTCTTTTAATCCCACGTAGCTACACTGTTCAGTTGAATTCTCTCCGCCATTACAAGTCATCTTGATAGAGAATCTGATTGGAAGAGAGGCAATTGGCAATTGGCTAAACACCCGCAACGCTTTGCTGTAACCCGACATGCGACAAATCACGTGAGCATCTTCTAGACCAATACCTCCGCAGACAGCTCCCCATGTGCCAAAACAACGTGCCTCAAGTCCAAAATTATTAGCAATGGGTGTATCACGCAATCGGAAGTCTATGCTCCGTGAACCTATCAAAATAGTTTCAAAAGCATGATCATCTTTTGCTTCTGCATGTATCCTCTATTAGAATTGAAAATCTTGTCTAAAGAACGTTTATTTTTATATGATTTGAGTGATGCATGTTGGAGATATCATGGTTTATACTCAGCCCCAATGTGTTAATGCTGTAACGTATCTGGAGGCATTTGAGTTTATTTCTCATCATTTGTAGATTAAAACACTGACTCCTATGAGAAAACAAATTTGCAATAATCTTTCTATAAACCCTGAGAAAGATAATGATGTTTTATAAATGCTTTACTGCCACATAAAAGTTTTGTATATGCCTCCAATGACATCACAGCATTAACATATTGCAAGTATAAACCGTGATATTTCCAAGATACATTACTCAAATCTTATAAAAAATACTTCACCATTCAACTGTTCACTGAACATAGAATCAATACTGAAAATATTGAGTTAGTAAAGTGTTAATAAAGTGTTTTTGGTGTTCTTTGCTCAAAAGGGGGAAACACAGAGAAAAAAGAGGAAAGAAACGAAGGATGTGCTGCTTAAGGAAAAAAAACGTAATCATCAAATACCAACCTGAGTAACAGAAGACACCAACGTCTTCACTATGGTCGCAGTTTTCATTACCCCATCCTGAGTGACTACACTCGTCTATCGAGCTCTCCAAACCAGTACACGTCACGTCGTCCAGCCAGATCTGTCCACTTCCTTGTCCAAGGGACATGTGTGATGAACCATTTGCATAACCCAGTTGTCTACAGACTACTTTAGTGTTCTTTGTGTTCCATCCATCATCACATACTGTTCCCCATTCATTGTTGTGGTAGACTTGTAGGATACCGATATAAAGTGAGTTGGTTTTGATGCCATTTGCTAGCCTGACGTTGGCAGCATCTGCATCAAACGAATGATATTGATTAGTCCATATGGATATTTTTTAATGCAAAACCCATCCGCCAAAAAAGCAAGTACGATTTTATACACAATAGGTCTTTTAGATTTGCTGGTATCATTAAAGACAAATTACCAAAGGTAAAAAGGGAGCCACAAGCCTAAGTCAATGGGGGGGGGGGGGGGGGGACACTAGTAAAATGACAGAATTTCGAAATTGATCCATCTCTTTTTGTCGCTTAATGGACGGATTTCAATGCAGCAATGATGTACGTCAAAGCAATTCAGTTTTCCCCTTGGCAATTGAAATATTTTGTTAATATTGCGCTGCTACTGCGCCATATCATGGCAGGGTTGTAGCAAGGTCAAAAATAAGTGGGGATGGGGTGTCAAAAGTATTAGAAACGAGAAAAAGCGACAAATTCCATTTTCTTATCAACCCAAATAAAAAGATTCAAAAGAAATTGTTGCAAAATACATATACGAATGCCTAGAAGATAGGAGGGCAATTTCGCCACAGAAAAAAATAGCTAGAAAGCTTGAGTTATGAAAAAAATATCTAAAATAGATACTAGTATTAAAAGGTATTTTGTTACTTTACAAATTAAAAGAATATTTAATATTCAATAAAAAACAAAAGAGTAGCACATTTGGCAAATGATTAAGAGAAGATGCGTAGCTAAAACTTGTCATTAGCCAACTCTAGATATTCTGGTTCCCAATGTATAACTAAACTGTTAGCATTAATATCTTGCATTACCTCTAGCAGGCTGACACATGATATGGACGTCTTGTTTACCACTACATGACTGTCTTTCTTTTAATCCCACGTAGCTACACTGTTCAGTTGAATTCTCCCCACCATTACAATTCATCTCGATAGAGAATCTGATTGGAAGAGAGTTATTTGGCACTTGGTTATACACCCACAAAGCTTTGCTGTAACCTGACATGCGACAAATCACGTGAGCATCTTCTAGACCAATACCTGGGCAGACAGCTCCCCACATGCCAAAACGTGCCTCAAGTCCAAAAACATTAGCAATGGGTGTATCACGCAATCGGAAGTCTATGTTCGGTGATCCTATCAAAATAGTTAAAAAATGAAAATACTAAAATCACCATTTAACTATTCACTTAACATAGAATCATTACTGAAAATATTGAGTTAGGGTTTCTTCTTTTTTTTCTTTTCTTTACATATTTATTGGGCATATAAGAATAAAAAGATTACAAATGCTATCTACGCTACCCAATGTTGAAAGTGCGAACGGGACTCTAAGTCCCATGCTAGGCGCTTCCCTTTTATTTTAGTTTTAAGTCTATAAAGTTAAATTAAAAGCAGACAAAGTATCGAAGATCGAAGAACACTTATAGAATATCAATCAAGCGTTCTTTGGTGTTCTTTGCTCAAAAAAAAGTTGAAAAAGAGGAAAGAAGGAAGGACGGTTAGAAGGAAGAAAGGAAGGAAAAAAGTATCAAGAAAATAACAAGCTAAGAAGCAAAACAAACTAACCTGAGTAACAGATGACACCAACGTCTTCAGTATGGTCGCCTTTCGCATTACCCCATCCTGAGTGACTACACTCGTCTATCGAACTCTCCAAACCAGTACATGACACGTCGTCCATCCAGATCTGTCCACTTCCTTGTCCAAGGGACATGTGTGATGTTCCATTTGCATAACCCAGTTGTCTACAGACTACTTTGGTGTTCTTTATGTTCCATCCATCATCACATACTGTTCCCCATGTATTGTTGTGGTAGACTTGTAGGATACCGATATAAAGTGAGTTGGTTTTGATGCCATTTGCTAGAGTGATATTGGCTGCATCGTAGTGGTGAAAAGGAATCATATTATCATATTATCGTATAGATTAATTTTAATGCAAAATTCACCACCCAAACCTTGATCAGCTATAGCTGATCAAAACAAATTACTGGTACTTTTAGTTCACGTAGCGTACTTAATAGTCAATGTATACATTTTCTGAAAGGTTTTTCTAACAAGGCTTACATTTCTGTTAGTCATTTAAAAAAATAGTATCTAGTATCTAAGAGATAGTAACGACCCCCGGGCCGACCAGGGCTGACTATCGCTGACTTCAGCAGTTCCTGCCCGTGGATCGGGATGACACGCGCAAAATGACTTTATATATCACACCGAAAAGCGCCAATTTCTGCTTCTAGACTATTCGTCTCGACTCGAAAACGAAAAACAGCAACAGTTTTGCTCACCTCTCTAAAAGGCCAAGAGTAGACCAATGAAAAACTTAGTCGGGGCTTGTCCCATGTAGCCTCATCCTTACTTCCAAGAAATATTTTAATATCGATAATATTATCCCCTAGCTTTTGCATTTGAAAATTATCCAGAGAATTATGAACCTTTGCCTTTGCCACATGCGACATTTGTGGATCAAATTACTTGATCCAAAACTAAACTCTCCTTACCATAAGTTTCATTCGTGCACTTGACAGCGGCATCTTCACTATGATCACAGGTGTGAAAACCCCAACCTGAATGTCTGCACTGCTCCAGTGACTTCTCATCACCGCGACATTTAACATCATCCAGTAAAATATGACCACTACCGCTGACTTTAGCAGTTCCTGCCCATGAAGCTTTCCTGTAGTTCAACATACGACAGACCACGCGAGCATCTGTGAGTCCCCACAAATCATCACAAACTGTTCCCCAGACTCCATAGTATTGAACCTCTACTCGGCCTTGATTTGGAGTGCTACCATCCACAAGACGAACAGCTACGTTAGGGACGTTGACTGGAAAGAAAGATCCGAGTTTCTAAATTATTTACATTAAACAAACCTAACCTGGATGTGAATGACAAACAACTTCCAGGTGATCTGACTAGGCGCGCAAAGCATGATTTCCTGATCTGAAAAAGAATTAATCCCATCATCCACCGCACGCTAAATTCACTTGAGTTTCATGGCGGCCATCTTGAAAATAGGCTAATTATGAGCGACTTTCTCGCCAATAAGTCTTTTCTTATTGAAAACGAGACACTATAAATAACAGATAAAAGGATTTTCTTCAGGTTCAAAGCATCCTGGAGATTGCCAAGGACAAAAGAGCAGCGTAAGGTGTGGAAATTTTAGTTAAATCCTGCCAAGGAATCGAGAAAGCTTTTCGGCAGCTTCTTCGAGAACGTTTCAACGGTAATTCTTTAATAAAAAACCATGAATATTAACCTAACCGATGAAAATATATTCTTAGTCTCATCTAGACAACATATTCTTTGAATCAGAAACATTTTTAGCCTTAAATAATCGGCTAAATGACACTTTTCCTAGCATTATTGTACTTGTATGCTATTTAGCACTTAATGACTGGTCCCGAGGGAAACAGTTAGTTTTGTTTCCTGAGAATCTCAATGTTTCCCGAGGCTCCGGCCGAGGGAAACATTGAGATTCGAGGGAAATGAAACTAACTGATTTCCCGAGGGATCAGTCATTAAGTGTTATATTATATACTCTAGTCAAACGAAGAAAAATTTTCTCTCCATTTTGAAATTTTTTTTATTTACAAAAACTTTTATTTACGAACTTTCGATGGACTTTGACCTGATCATGTGGATTTATTCCCCTCTCACGCTTTGATCACGTGCATTTATTACCCGCGCGGGAGTTATTGAGATTTATTTCCCTCCACGTGATGTACTCTCGACCAATAAGAAAACGAGTTTGACTAGGATTTATAATAATTGGTTTTGTTTTGATTTCCCTCTGTCCGAAATGGCAAAAATAGGCCCGGTTTAGACGTCGAAGTTCACATGTGTTGAATCTAAGGGATAACGTCAAAACAATTGTGATCTTACCGGTACCCGATTGGAGGGGAGGGGTGGTGTTACCCGGTACCCATCACCTCTGGAAGTGAAATTCTGGATTTTGTCCTCAAATTTCTCAAAGATTGAAAGTCAAATCGCACAAATGAATATACTGTAGGTTTTCATGTATGCTCAACAACGTATTTCTGGATGGAAATAGTCACTACTGACACCCAGTATCGAGTATTTCAACAGGTCTCTGAGGGTTGAGGGGGTATCTACCTGTACCCACCACCTAAATCAATAAAATCGGGTCCCTATTTTGGACAATTGTTTAAACCTTGTCCCTAATGCAAATAGACTCAAACAATAGGTTTCGCTCATTTGCATTAGATTCGGCACATGTGAACTTCGACGTCTAAACCGAGCATTACGTCTAAGCTCAATTTCACTATTAGGGTAGGTAATCAAGATACTATAGTACATACGAAATGAAAACATTACTATTCATTAGTGTTTTTTAGGTTCTTTTTAAAAATCTTCTAGAATGTTGGGATGTGTTATAAATCCTTTTTCCATGCAATGTATAACTAAACTGTTAGCATTAATGTCTTGCATTACCTTTAGCAGGCTGACACATGATACGGATGTCTTGGTTGCTACTACATGACTGTTGTTCTTTTAATCCCACGTAGCTACACTGTTCAGTTGAATTCTCTCCGCCATTACAAGTCATCTTGATAGAGAATCTGATTGGAAGAGAGTTATTTGGGCTTTGCCTATACACCCACAAAGCTTTGCTGTAACCTGACATGCGACAAATCACGTGAGCATCTTCTAGACCAATATCTCCAATATCTCCACAGACAGCTCCCCATGTGCCAAAACAACGTGCCTCAAGTCCAAAATCATAAGCATTGGGTGAATCACGCAGTCGGAAGTCTATAATCGGTGAACCTATCAAAATAGTTAAAAGCATGAAAACTTTAATTCTGTTTCATCTCTTAGAATTCAGACTCTTGTCGGAAGAACATTTATTTTTCTTGATCCTGGTTGGCTCAGTTTGATAGGCAACGGTCTGTTGACACTCAGGGTCTTAAAATATCTGAGTAGAACGTTCTGCCTTTGCTCGAAAAATATCTGCAAGTGATTAAACCTTCACCTTGGCTCGGATGACCACGTAAAATGGTCGTCCCGTCTCGCTTCGAGACGTTACACAAAACAGGGCCGCAAGTTTATCAGTGCTGATTTGGCAATTTTCACCCTCTTTAAATAAAGATTATAATTATTATCATTATTATTATTTTCATTATTATGTTCATCATTATTATTATTTTCATTATTATGTTCATCATTATTATTATTATCATTATTATTAATTTTAATTTTAACTGTTTACTTTTATATTTTAGATATATTTTCATTTTTTTTATTTGTTTATATTTATTTATGTATAATTTCCTTTGTATTTATTTTCTAGGGTCCTACTGAAAATAGCCTTGGCGGGTAGGCTCCCTAGTAAAATTAATATTATTATTTTTGTTATTTTATTATTTATAATAAATTATTATAATTATAATTACCATCGCCATCGCCATCGCCATCGCCATCGCCATCGCCATCGCCATCGCCATCGCCATCGCCATCGCCATCGCCATCGCCATCGCCATCGCCATCGCCATCGCCATCGCCATCGCCATCGCCATCGCCATCGCCATCGCCATCGCCATCGCCATCGCCATCGCCATCGCCATCGCCATCGCCATCGCCATCGCCATCGCCATCGCCATCGCCATCGCCATCGCCATCGCCATCGCCATCGCCATCGCCATCGCCATCGCCATCGCCATCGCCATCGCCATCGCCATCGCCATCGCCATCGCCATCGCCATCGCCATCGCCATCGCCATCGCCATCGCCATCGCCATCGCCATCGCCATCGCCATCGCCATCGCCATCGCCATCGCCATCGCCATCGCCATCGCCATCGCCATCGCCATCGCCATCGCCATCGCCATCGCCATCGCCATCGCCATCGCCATCGCCATCGCCATCGCCATCGCCATCGCCATCGCCATCGCCATCGCCATCGCCATCGCCATCGCCATCGCCATCGCCATCGCCATCGCCATCGCCATCGCCATCGCCATCGCCATCGCCATCGCCATCGCCATCGCCATCGCCATCGCCATCGCCATCGCCATCGCCATCGCCATCGCCATCGCCATCGCCATCGCCATCGCCATCGCCATCGCCATCGCCATCGCCATCGCCATCGCCATCGCCATCGCCATCGCCATCGCCATCGCCATCGCCATCGCCATCGCCATCGCCATCGCCATCGCCATCGCCATCGCCATCGCCATCGCCATCGCCATCGCCATCGCCATCGCCATCGCCATCGCCATCGCCATCGCCATCGCCATCGCCATCGCCATCGCCATCGCCATCGCCATCGCCATCGCCATCGCCATCGCCATCGCCATCGCCATCGCCATCGCCATCGCCATCGCCATCGCCATCGCCATCGCCATCGCCATCGCCATCGCCATCGCCATCGCCATCGCCATCGCCATCGCCATCGCCATCGCCATCGCCATCGCCATCGCCATCGCCATCGCCATCGCCATCGCCATCGCCATCGCCATCGCCATCGCCATCGCCATCGCCATCGCCATCGCCATCGCCATCGCCATCGCCATCGCCATCGCCATCGCCATCGCCATCGCCATCGCCATCGCCATCGCCATCGCCATCGCCATCGCCATCGCCATCGCCATCGCCATCGCCATCGCCATGACCATGACCATTACCATTACCATTACCATTACCATTACCATTACCATTACCATTACCATTAGCATTACCATTAGCATTACCATTACCATTATCATTACCATCAAAATTACCATTACTATTACTACTATTATTACTAATGGATAAAACGCTTTTGGTGCTCAAACGAAGAAAAAAACAGAGAGAAAAAGAAAAAGAAAAGAAGGATCTGGGATGGATGGAAAGAAAGAAGAAAGGAAGGAAGACAGGAAGGGAGGGAGGAAGGAAGGAAGGAAGGAAGGAAGGAAGGAAGTAACAAGCTAAAGAGCAAACAAACAAAAATTAATCTTTCCGCCTATTTTTTTTTTCAAGAAAGCTGAAACACAATAATGTGGTTGTGCTGCTTAAGAGGAAAACGTAATCATCAAATACCAACCTGAGTAGCAGAGGATACCAACGTCTAGATCTCTAAAAAAGCCGCAGTTGTTTTCATTACCCCATCCTGAGTGACTACACTCGTCTATCGAGCTCTCCAAACCAGTACACGACACGTCGGCCAACCAGATCTTTCCACTTTCTTTTCCAAAGGACATGTATGATGATCCATTTGCATAACCCAGTTGTCTACAGACTACTTTGGTGTTCTTTGTATTCCATCGATAATCACATACTGTTCCCCATTCATTGTTGTGGTAGACTTGTAGGATACCGATATAAAGTGAGTTGGTTTTGATGCCATTTGCAAGCCTGACGTTGGCAGCATCTGTTTTTAATAAAAAGAATCATATTTATTAGTCCATAGGGATATTTTTTAATGCAAAACCCACCACCAAAAAAACAAGTACGATTTTATATACAATAGGTCTTTTGGATTTGCAGGCATCATGAAAGACAAGGTACCAAAGGTAAAAAGAGAGCCACAAACCCAAGCCAATGGGGTCGAGTAGTACGATTTCCTAGTAAAATAAAGGAATTTCGAAATTGATCTATCTGCTTTTGTTGTGTAATGAACGGATTCCAATTCAGCAATCATGTACGTCAAAACAATTCAGTTTTCCCCTTGGCAAATGAAATATTTTGTTAATATTGCGCTGCTACTGCGCCATATCATGGCAGGGTTGTAGCAAGGCCAAAAATATGGGGGGGGGGGGGGGGGGGTGGGGTGTCAAAAGTATTAGAAACGAGCAAAAACAAACAAATTCCATTTTCTTATCAACCCAAATAAGAAGATCCAAAAACATTGTTGCAAAATACATATACGAATGCCTAGAAGATAGAACGGCAATTTTGCCACAGAAAAATAGTTTGAAAGCTTGAATTATGAAAAAAATATCTAAAATATATGCTAGTATTAAAATGTACTTTGTTATTTTACAAATTGAAAGAATATTTAATATTTAATATAAAAAAAAAGAGTAGCACATTTGGTTAATGATTAATAGGCAGTCCGTGTAAGGACCGAGAAAAGTTGGAAATGGCTTAAAAATCGCCTATCCCCAAACTTTGCCTGAAGAAAGCCTATCATTTGCCCAGTACAATATTGGAATTTTTTTCAAAAATAATCATTTTGTTGATTTATTCAGAAACCAATAACCAATTGAAATTAGTGATTTTCAAAATTCGCTCCAAGAAAAACAAATAAATCATTCGTAACCAAAGTTTGTACGAATACTGTTGTGTCTTGGTACTATTAGCTGAAGTTTCAATTTTATATTTTGACTAAATTTATCGGGAGATAATCGTCTTTGAATACGGCATATTTTCGTCTCTCTTTTGGAAGTGTATTTGCAGAGCCTATCAACTTATGAATTATGCAAATGATCTGTTTTGTTTACTTGCTCATTTCTTTACTGCTTCAAGAGCCGATCACAGATACAAAAAGTATAAAGGCTGTTCTCACCAAACCCACATCGTAATCAAGTAGTTTTTAAAGCTAAAGGGGCTAAAGCTCTAAATTTTGAAATTCTGAAAACCGAATTCAGGTTTCAGCGCTTGGTACGCGATCATAATATCAAAACAATACACGCATCAAGAGTTCCGCGCTACAACTCTAAGCGCATACTCAGGGGATTAAAAAGTGGGATAAAATTTGTAAAATATGCTATATTTTAGGTGTATCTTTCTTGCCAAGTACAAATTTCACTAAATATTCAAGATCGCGTACCGTTAAGCGAATTCTGAATCAAATATACCGAAAAATTGCATATTATACAAAATATCATCCCACTTTTTAATCCCCTGAGCATGTGCATTGAGCAGCAGCGCGGAACCCTTGATTCGTCTATACGAAGAATGAAATGTGACCTTGCATTGAAACCTTTAGTCTAGTGAAAGTCACGACAACCAAAATTATTTATTTAAAATTCAAGATTTCCAACAAAGCAATTTTTCGACCAGTTTGAACTCTGCCTATTTTACACTTCCAAAAGAGAGACGTAAATATGCCTTATTCGAAGACGATTATCTCCCGATAAATTTAAAAGCACAACAGTATTCGTACAAACTTTGGTTACGAAAAATTTTTTTATTTTTCTTGGAGCGAATTTTGAAAATCACTAATTTCACGCTCTCGCGTCCTCTCAAATTGCGAAATTCGTTATTCGCTTCTAAAAAATCGAAAATTGATTATTTTTGAAAACCAATTGCACCATTGTACTGGGCAAATAATAGGCTTTCTTCAGGCAAAGTTTGATGATAGGCGATTTTTGATCCATTTCCATCTTTGCTCGATCCTTACACGAACTTCCTCTTAATGGCCAGAGTTTGCCAAGTTGGTTTCATACAGATATTATGATTACCGATTAAAATATCAATGATCTGATACTGAAAAAAATACTTGCGTGACTAAAACATTTTTCATAAGCTGATTTATTATAATTACATTTCATTTTTACCCGGTTGGAATATATCAAAAGTTAATAAACTATATTCGTTTCCTCTTTTTCCTTTTTGTTTTATATAAATAGGGATATTTTAAAGACTTACCCAATATAATGAAGACCACAGATAACCCAAAGATGATAAGTAAAAGTGCATATCCTTTCATTCTACTGCTAAGAGAATTCCCCTTGATGAAGTGAAAAGCACTAAATCGTGGCAGCAACTGATTAGGGTTATCTAGTTTTGGCCTTCTTAACCCTTCCGTAGTAGCAATTTTCTGAAGGCATTGCTGATATCAGGGAGGTGGAAATTGATGTTCACCTTGACAGGTGTCAAGTACCATGTCTCTAAAGGGGGCCGTTAGAGACTAGTTTGTAACTTGACAAATAATATTTTCAAAACACAAGAAAAGCTAAGTTAAAACTGAGGTTGGATTTTAAGATGCAGTATGCTTCCCTTGACTCCTTGACAAAGAAGAAATAACCAAGGCCATTCAAAAAGAGAAAAGGTCTGACCTTTAGAAAATGTTATTTATCAAGACTTTCGAATTCGAAACAACTGTACTGAAGGTTTTGTCTTGGTTGGCTCATCACCAATTGTATATTGTAAAGAAAGGAATATTGGATTTCAAATCAAAAGGCAAATTTTGAACAGAGGGAAATAACAACTGATTCGCTTTTGTTCAATTTTTAGGAGCGTTTTATGAGGATTTTATTGAATATATAATATTTTGCAAATGGCTTTCTTTATATTAGTAATGGGCTACCAGTTGGGTTTCTTAATAACACTTTTTAAAACTTGCAATTATTATTAGTTTATTTGTATTTATTTAGGTAAGCGCATTGATATTTCTAATGTGATGCGCTAAGAATTGTATTATTGAATTATATTATTATTAAATAGATAAAAAAAATAAATAAAAAATAATGGCGTTACACTTTGAATGAACTTAATACATTAATCTTCACGCGTGGCTTGGAGAGTCTGATAATTTGAGGAAGCTGTTTGATGTAGACTTAAAATGCACATGGTCTCTAGTACGCCAGTGTCCTTATCACAGATGATGTTAGTATTCTTTCTTAAGTTAAAATGCTTCCAGTTTAGTTTTAGTGTTATTTAGAATTGTATTATCAGTGTCAGATGTTATTCTATATGTCCTATACCTTTTCATTGTTATTTCAAAGGGAAGCGCCTAGCATGGGACTTAGAGTCCCGTTCGCACTTTCCCCATTGGGTAGCGTAGATAGCATTTGTGATCTTTTTATTCTGATATGCCCAATAAATATGTAAAGAAAAAGAATATCTGTAAGAATCATTTAAGCTTAATGACTGCAAGGATGCTAAAACCGGTGTACAGCTTTGGGTATTTTGCATTACATAACTGCAATAAACTCTTGAATATATATGAGTTACTAACCAGCCTCCATCAAGGAATTCAATCCACGATTTTGTAACGACGGGGGAAGCGATCAAAACAACATACTTTTAAGTAACAATGCGCGTAAGAAGTAGGCAACTCTCTATTGTTCTGCGGCAATAGCAACTTCCCCACATAAGAATGTCTTAGTTTTCAGACTGAAAGTATATCAACCTATAGGTAACACATTTTAGAAATAAAATGTGCAAAAACTTTGTTTTTGAACAAAGTTTCTTTTGTACTAAAAAATCGTCCAATCATAAGCGCTCAAAACAATAGCCAAAAGACGTTTATAATTCGATATGTTCCCCACATAGAAATTTTGATACATAAAGGCTCAGGAAATCTTAGATGAAAAGGAAATCAGATATCAAATAAAATGTTAAAAAATCCGCTTAGTTTTAAAATTATGGGAGATTTTCATGTTATAACCAATGATATGGACGGATTAGACAATACACAATTAGCACCTTTCTGCATTCCATTGCCGTTTGCCTGCCTAGTTCTTACTAGTTCTTACATTACTTAACAACATAACTGTTATCAAACCGTTGATCCACCATGGTTTCTCGTGGGATTGATGAGCCGAAATGCATGATGGTTCCCAGTGATCATCAAAGGCAGAGGAAACCCAAAACTTTCCCCAATATGAGGAAATAAATCTTATTTATATTTTTTCAAATATTAATTTTATTAATACTATTATTGTATTTAACATTAATTTTTAAACATTTAGTAATATTGAAGTACTGATTTTAATGTTGTCTAAGTTATTTCTAAGTAGTTTTTACAAATGCCTCTGGATCACTTCGTTTTATTCGCATTAGTTCTTGCTTAGCTGTGATTGATAGGACAGCACGTTTTTGTCATCTGAAATTCATGTCAAGAAAGATTTGAAGTCAGTTAAGACAGACAGTGGGAGAGAATGAAGAGAGTGAGAGAGAGAACGAAAGAGGAAGAGAGGAAAGGGAACGGATAAAGAAAAGAAACAAAGAACAGTTATTTGGGGACAAAGAAAGACTTGGAAGAACGATAAAAAGAAATTAAGAAGAACAGAAGAAAAGAAGAAAAAAGAACTTTTCATTACTTTACAAGTTTATATTTATCGTTTATAGTTGTATGATAGTTCTTCTTACAAGTAGATTTTATCTTGTAACTTCATACCTTTAGCAATTATTCGCCGGAGGCGAAGTGATTATCGATGAATATTTACCGAGCGGCGAGTCTTCGATAATCACTGAGCCTGAGGTGAATAATTGTTTTAGTATAAATAAAAAGGTGATTATTTCAAAAAAGAAAGAAGGAAACAACATTGAAAGTGAAAATATTTTATTTTTTAAAAGCGCGCGATTTTGCTGACAGCCATTTTGTCCAAAAAGGTGATTATCGGCTGATAATCCGAGATAGAAAACCAATCAGAACGCGCGATTTTGTATAATCACCTTTGTATTTATACTAAATATATATATTTATATGATATATATTTAGCTTTGAGGGCCACAAGTTTATCAGTTATTGTAACTGTTTAGTGTTTTTACCCTCGTTATAAATAAAGTTTTATTATTATTATTATTATTATTATTATTATTATTTCTCTTATTATTAGTTGATATTATCTTGGGCCGAATTGTAATTCAGTCTGCGGGCTGCGTGATTTGGTTTTAATAAACATTATTATTATCCTTATTATTATTATTATATCATTATCATTGATATTGTTATATTACGAAAAATACGTTAGGTACAGTGATGTGTTGAGGTATACAGCATCATAAGTGATGAACAAAATAGAACATCTAGCTTTTGACATGACTGACCTGGTAACCATGATAATCTTGCTTGGTATTCTTATGGAGTCTCATTGCGAGAATCAGTACCCTTTTCATTCATCTCTAAGCCTACAACAAGAAATCATTGCAATAGGTAGCATTCAAAACCAAAAGATCTAGGCCTCCCTCAGAAGATTGGCACGAGGGCATCTCAGAAAGGCAGCCAGATCAAGAAACCTAGGCCTCCCTCTAGAAGCTTGGCACCCACACGAAGGCATCTCAGAAAGGCAGCCAGAAAGGCAGGAACAATTGAATCTGGTCGAATCTGATTTACACGAAAAAGAATTCAGTATCCCAGGGAGAAGAGACTCTATTGTTGTGCCACCTGTCATGGCTGCTATCACGTGATGGTGCAACCAAGTAATATTCACAAGATAACGTTAAATGTTGTTTTTGTGTTAGTTACCTTCAGATGTGTTCCTTACAGCGTTTCGTTTCTTATAACAGTACCACACAACACCAATTATGATGACTATAATCAAGTGAACAACGATCACCAGGGACAGGGCTATCACTGCTGCTTTATTACATCCACCACAATCTCCTGCGTCATCTGCATTTTCTGTTTAAAGTTGTTAAAGTGACTGTATTATCAAATTAATCTAAAACCAGCGATGAACAATGCAGTAGTTCATTCATTAAACTCGAGGCTGCAATATATCGTCTAAGGCTACGGACACAATATTGCAGGCAATTGATGTTGCGAGCCATGTCACACGCGCAGACAATACTGGAACTATAGAAAACAAATCTCGTGCATCGATGGACTGCTACACAAAGTTATTGTTCCATACTAGCTAAGAAGACAAATGCTGGAGAAGATTCGCGATTATCCACACAGGGAGCCCAATTTAGACAAAAGTAAAATGCGAAAATAAATGGGGAAAAATCGTCATTTCTTAAATTTAATTTTTAATTAAAAATGCACTAGAATGTTTTTTCGCGCGCGCCTTTGTCATCGCGCAGAATGAGGGGTCAAATAGGTTTTTGCATCTAATTAAGAGCTTGGAGTGCAATGAGCCAGTGCAAAGTTAATGAGTGGCGGGAGATTCAAATACAGAGAAAATGGCTGAAACACTGTTACCAGTGCATCTTCAACGCGGTTTAGCATTTCTTTGAAAACATGACATACATACGGCTTTTGGAAGATTAAGCTTCAAACAATCACATAGAGCTTTTTATTCTGTCTGACTCTTTGAGGAACCTACTACCTTGGCAATGACAATCTTAGGGACTTTCGGGTGTATTTTATGGGAAAAACCCAAATCTCTAATATTCATGGCTCTGTTTCTCTTAGATTTAAAGGCGCGACGACAACATACACACGGCTTCTTGTAGGTCTTGAAATGTACTTTAAAATGATACTTGATTTGTTAAAAAGGGCTAAAAAAAATCTACTACCTTCTGGAAAAAAACTAAGAAATGTCACTTTGAAAGTTATTTTGAGAGGATTATGCTGATTAGTTCGGCAACAACCGCTCGCTCCCGCTCACTGATCCATTGTTAGTTAATTACTTGATGATCCTGAAATCCGACGTGAGAATCCAGAATACCCAATAGCCAATAGGAATCGAACTCTTAATTCATTGAATTTTTGATTAATTTATTCAAAAAAAACTCAAAGTGTCCCTTAAACAAAGGCCATTCTGCGCGATGGCCGGACAGAAACATTAAACATGAATAAGTCTAAATAAATATTCATTTCTAAAAAACGAATTGATAAAGTCTACACTTGAAACTTGTGTTTTAACTAGCTTTACGCTCACTTTACGGAAAAGCGGTAATCTGTGCAATACTCGTAATGTGTAAAGTTTAATTCAATATGAAATTTACACGCGAATGAAATGCATGCGACAATTGAAAGTAAGCGATGTTTTACTTTTACATCAGCTATACGGGAGTTGCGATTACCTTAGCTTTGCTTTTAACGTAGGTGAGGCTTATTTCATGGCATTCATTTACATTTACGCGAAAACGTAACTAGAGATTAAGTAATCATTTTAAGGTAATTCCGTAGTTTTGCAGTTCGCACGTGCTACTGCGCACGATTTTAGCCAGCGCGAGCTCGTAAACATTGGCTATTATTACAATTTCAAGATGGCGGCCGGCTGGTAAAAACGGTTTGTTAAAAATACACAAAATACAGAAAACAAACCAAAACAACCAGGAAATCATCAATCGAAGGTATCTGGCATTATATCAAACAAAAAAATTCCATATAAACAAAATTCCATGTCCAGTTTTCGAGATATTCTCAAAAACATACTGCGGAAAACTGTTTCCAGATCGATATTAGGGAGAACATCGAAGTTGAAAAGTCCCTGTTTTTTACAACGACTGCATTTTCTGGAAAAATTTTCGGCATCCAACTGTTGCTTTGCTTCATAAAAGAAATAATAACGCAAATAGTTTAATGTTAGCAATGACTTCCTGAAAGTGGTGGGACCTTTTGTTCGATTTTCA
Source organism: Anthopleura sola (assembly GCA_023349425.1). Classification (NCBI taxonomy): domain Eukaryota; kingdom Metazoa; phylum Cnidaria; class Anthozoa; order Actiniaria; family Actiniidae; genus Anthopleura; species Anthopleura sola. Next base: position 12,830,308 of record JALHLI010000001.1, read on the forward strand.
ATGCCATAAATTGCTGTCATCTAGCGCCAAAACGAGCACGGTGACCCCACTTTTTATTTCATTTTTGGAATAAGTAGCATTAACTTAATGACTGTGTGAAGTTTTACTAAAATTCTATGTTCGGATCTATTACTACGGAATTACCTTAAGCACCATTTACATCAGCTTTATGCGACGTTTCGTAAAGTTGAACATCACAGCCCTTTTCATATTTCTGAGACCTAACCAACCCAAGGCGTCTGGCGTTTTGGCTTCCGTCAATCAAACTTACAAAGAGCCGAGATCATTCCGATCAAGCGACAAGTAAATTCCTGTGACTAAACAGCTATTTTCACACGGGAATTTTCGAATTTTCGAACTCGGCACATCGTAGTTTGATTTAATGAAAAGTGCTGTAAATAGTTTTATCAGCGGCGTAAAGTTCTTAAAACAATTTTAAGCAGCTTTACGCTTAGAATAAAATAGCGTAAATCTCTTTTTTTGTGCTGTGAATTCGTTGCACGCAATGTGGCCCAAGTAGAAAACGATTCCTACTTCAGCAACATTGCCTTGGACATTGTGCGCAATGTTGCAGCGTGTAAATACCTTAACAAGTTGTTTTGAAAATCATATGAGCATGGCATATGGTCAATGCAATATAAAATTGGCCATAAGAGCAACCATTTTATATCCCATTTTTTGCTCACGCAGGCAAAGCATAATTACCAGATTTCCTGACCGTGTTTTTACCTTTGTGGTATTTCACCTTGATTTCGTCACTCGTCTTTGTCGTAAAAGCAATGAAGGTTGACTTGCCGTAGATTCTTTTCTGTAATAAAACGTTAAAGATAGAGGTCAAGTAAATATAGTGAGATATGTCAAGTAAATATAGTGAGGAATGCAAGATAGTCCCGGATCTTCGGATTTAATCAATGAATTTTCTTAGAAATCATCAAATTTTTCCAAACAACTAAAATATGGGATAAAAAACGAGATGCGCCAAATGAATGCGCAGTAGCAAGGGTTCGGAATATGTTAATAAATGACCACTTAACTTTATTTGACCGCTTCATAGAGGGCCGCTAAAAAGGGGTTTAACTATACATTTATTGAGAGTATTCTTGGGGTGCATGTTACGTCACTAGCCGCCATGTTGGTTGACTGTACAAAGCATTCCTCATTAAACTTCTCTTGTTATATCAACCAAGATGGCGGATGTTTTATTGTTATTCATATCTCAGGGGATTTTAAGTCACGTGGTTGCACCCCAAGAATTCCTTATTGTACTCTGAAGATGACTTCCGCTCAGGTCAAAGAAAAATCAGTCACCACCACCAACAGTCTTTCTCAAGACTACACTTACCCGGACGATCACAACTCTATTGTACACGCTCTTTTACTCCGACGAAGGACTAGCGTCCGAAATGTCAGTAAGTGATCTCTCTTATTTTTTACGGTGTAAAATTTAACTTTTTATCACAACTGTTTCATTAGAAACACAGCACGCCCACACTAGCTTACCGCTAGTTATCATATCTTTACTAATGTACATGCATTGATATCATAGTATCTACTCACCCCATCTATTGCCATGGTAACGATCCTCACATGTATTCTATACATTGATCCGGGTTCTAACGGTGCGTTGTAGTAACCATGGTAATACTGACCATCACCAATCGTTAAGCTCGAGATAGGACCCGGGATCTCCGCGGTGATGTAACTTCCATTACCCATCTGTGTCGCCATAGTAACGTTAACTTCATTGAAGACAAATGGTGGTAGTTGAACGTAAGAAACAAGGCGTTGCTCGTGCGTGTTCTTTTTTTTCTGCACAGCAACTTGATACACACTATGATCATAAAAAAATAAGAGATAAAAATTGGGGGTTACACCGTGTGAAGCCGCACACACGTCTTATAATGGTTTTTCGTTGAAAATAGAATTTCAATTTTTTATCAAAGATTTCTAAATTGTAAGGTACTCTTTCTGGTGTTGAATTTGACACAACTGCTCGCTTTATGGGTTTTCCAGTTTCAATATAAGCGCTATATATATTTGCAGAAAAATTCTCTCAAGGTCAGTGAACTTCGATTAGATCTGAAAAAAAAACTCAGTCCTGATCTCATCGACCCAGAAAGTAAAATATAGACAGTATAAATTTGTATTTACTTCATCCTTTTCTTTCATTTCGCTATCCGAGTTTGTTAAACATATTATACTCTTGTATGTACCTTATCGGTTGTATCTCAATTGGTTGCGTATCTTTGACATAGATGACAACCTTTGATTCTTTGATGTCGTCGATTCCATTGATTCCGAAATGAGGAGGATCAGCTAAAGAGGACAATCTTAAGTTAAAATCAGCCATTAGGTATGATAATTTGGTTAATTTGGATAATTTGTAGATTAGCAAGACGAACAAACCTGTTGTGCATTCTATAGCTACATCCTGATCATGGTTACAAGTTGTTTGTCCCCATCCTGGATGACGACAGTCAGTAATCGAGTCCTCTGTTCCATTGCATTCAAGGTTACTCAGCCAGATAGTACCATTCCCAGGTCTAAAGGTGTACTGTGAAAACACTTTGTCCGATCCTTCGGACCCCAGCATCAGGCAACTCATGAGATCGGTAAGCGTCAAAGTATCTCTTTTCCGGTAAACTGAACTTTTTCCGGGGTAGCCAAGCATACGACAAATCACTTTAGCATCGTTGATGTCCAGTCCCCTGCTACATATGGTACCCCATACGTTACCATAGCGAACAGCAACACGACCAGAGTTGGGTGAACTTCCATCTTCTAAACGAACTTGCAGTGGTGGAAAATCTGTAGGGTCGTTTGTAAATTAATTTTGTAGAAAAAAAATGAAATAAAAAAATAACATGCAAAGCTGCAAAGTTGGACTGAGTATCGAAAGGTAAACTTTTCGATATATAACTTGCAAAGTGTTAAATGTTTCTTACTAACCATCATTTACTTTACACATGACACCAGCATAGTAGTTCCCAGGGCATTGACTGTTCGTCCATTCACGATGAGTGCATTCGCTGATCGATAATTCCTCGCCACTACATTCCAGACCACCTATCCATGGTTCAGCCTTTCCAACACTGAACCTGTTGATCGCTGCTAGTGCTGCTTTATAACCAAGCATTCTACAGACCACGTGAGCGTCTAATATATCCCAGGTATCATCACAGACTGGTCTCCAGGTCCCTTTGTAGTTGACTTCTATTTGGCCAATATGTCTATGATCGGAATAAACAAGGCGAACACTTCCTGGCAATTCTAAACAGATAATCCATGATTAGAACGACTAGATTACAATGGAAAATTGTAATTGTGATTTAAAATGACAGTTTAGCTCGCTCGAATTCTGTTGAAATATTCATAGCTGGGCGCTGTCAGCTAATGCCTAATATCCCAACTTTGGAGCTAGCCAATTTCGTTAACTGCTTTCGTTTAAAGACTAAGTTCAAGTTAAGTACCTGTTAGATCACTTAATGGTCTAGTTTTTGTTTAACTCCAAGTACGAGGAATAATACAATTTTAACAAAGTTCAAATTCCTCCTCCGGATTTCGAAACTAATTGATTATTATTCATCGTTCTTAGCAACCAATCACAACGCTTGTAATTTACGTCAGCTGATATTACTGATATTAGGCTTGACAATCCTGTCAATCTCACAACTATTATTAAAGGGACTCCAGCACGTAGTTTAGTGGAGATGAGAGAAGAAAGGAAAGAGACGAGCTAGTCCTACCAGAAAAACCCTTCGTGACATTTTATGATCGTGAGTTTGTCATGATAAAATTAATCTCCAATAGTACTACATGCTTGTCCGATTTGGAAATAATTGAATTCAAAAAAATCCACAAATAATCTCTCCTTACCATTAGTTTCACTCATGCACCTGACAGCGGCATCTTCACTATGATCACAGTCGTGGATACCCCAACCTGGATGTCTGCACTGCTCCAGTGACTTCTCATCGCCGCGACATTTAACATCATCCAGTAAAATAGGACCACTACCGCTGACTCTAGCAGTTCCTGCCCATGAGACTTTGCTGTAGTTCAACATACGACAGACCACGTGAGCATCTTCTTGGTCCCAATTATCATTACATACTGTACCCCAGACTCCATAATATCGAACCTCTACTCGGCCTTGATTTGGAGTGCTACCATCCACAAGACGAACAGCTACGTTAGGGACATTGACTGCAAAGAAAGATCCGGGTTTCTAATTTTTTTTAATTAAACAAACTTTTAGTTTTTGAACTTTAAAAAATATAATCTGAATGTGAGTGACAAAAAGCTTAACTTAACACATCATTGACTTAACTTAACATTTTTTTTCTTTGATGTATATATCAATGCCACTGGCGTAGGGAGGGGCGCGGGCACATGCCCCCCCCCCCCAATTTTTGGTAATTCTTTGTTCTAGGTGCCCCCCCTCAGATCATGGGTCCTCGCTATGCCACTGCGTAACATGTTGACGTGGCGTCTCATGTACGTCAAGAAAAAAACATTATTATGTATGCGACGCCAAAACTTGTTATTAGCCAACTCTAGATATTCTGGTTGAATGATCACGCAAATGCTGTGACGTAAGTTTTCGTTATTTATGTGCCAACCAGCGATCGATTGGCTGATAAAAAAAGGGACTTACATCACAATGCTAAAATGTTTTTAAACACCAAATAGCGCTATTGCTATTATAACGAAATGGCAAAAATTAGGCCCGGTTTAGACGTCGAAGTTCACATGAGCCGAAGCTACGTCTAAGTTCAATTCACTATTAGGCTAGGTGACAAAGATAGCTGTAGTACATACTAAATGAAAACATTACTATTCTTTATAAAACAAACTTTGATATTACGCGCGCTCTGATTGGTCAAAAAGCCGTGTTTTATGAGAGCATAATACATGCTCACGTCATTTTTTTTCTCTATCGAAAACTTAGTTATTTTATAGAAGCAATAAAAAACGTTTTCCGTGTATTATACTCTGATAAAGACACTTTCCCAATGTATAACTAAACTGTTAGCATTAATGTCTTGCATTACCTCTAGCAGGCTGACACATGATACGGATGTCTTGGTTACCACTACATGACTGTTCTTCTTTTAATCCCACGTAGCTACACTGTTCAGTAGAATTCTCTCCGCCATTACAAGTCATCTTGATAGAGAATCTGATTGGAAGAGAGGCATTTGGTAATTGCCTATACACCAACAACGCTTTGCTGTAACCTGACATGCGACAAATCACATGAGCATCTTCTAGACCAATACCTCCGCAGACACCTCCCCATGTTCCAAAACAACGTGCCTCAAGTCCAAAAACATAAGCATCGGGTGTATCACGCAGTCGGAAGTGTATGTTCAGTGAACCTATTGAAATAGTTAAAAAAGCATGAACATCTTTTGCTTCTGTATCCTCTATTAGAATTCAGAGTCTTGTCTGAAGAACATTTATTTTTATATGATTTGAGTGATGCATCTTGGAGATATCACGGTTTATACTCAGTTCCAATATGTTAATACTATAATATTTGCAAATTGAAATACTGAATTCTATGAGTAAACAAATTTGCAATAACCTTTCGATAAACTCTGAGTAAGATAATGATGTTTTATAAATGATGTTATACTGCCCCAGAAAATGACGTCACAACATTAACATATTGGAAGTATAAACCTCGATATCTCCAAGTAAAGATGCATCACTCAAATCTTATAAAAATGCTTCACCAATCAACTCTTCACTTCAGTGGAATCAATAATGAAAAAATTGAGTAAAGGTTTATAGGCACTTTAAGGTATCAGGATCTATTTAGGACCCGTATACGCGCTACCTCAAATTTCGCAGGGGCTTTACAATATTTTGCAATAAAAGTATACATTACCTGAAAGCTAAATAAATGTAGTTTTGAAATATCTATTTATAATTATCTGTTTTGGAAAACAAAAAAATGGGAAGAAGGCCAATAACGTTTTTTTGACGTTGCAAAACAGAAAATTCTAAATTAATTTTTGATATCTACGTTTATTTAGCTTTTAGAAAATGTATACTTTTATATAATAATATTGAAAGGGCAGCGTGAAATTTTGGTCGCGCGTAAAGTAATCTCGAAGGCCTCAAACGTATCCTGATACCTTAACTTTATTTTTAGTTCCTCTCTGAATAACATTCATTTTCTTTCACTCTTTTTAGTTTTAAGTCTATAATGTTCCTAAATTATAGGCAGACAAAACATCGAAGATCGAAGAACATTAATAGAATACCAATCAAGCTTTTTTTGGTGTTCATTTTGCTCAAAAGAAGGGGGAAACAGACATAAAAGAGGAAAGTAGGAAGGTTGGTTGTAAGGAAGGAAAAAAGTATCAAGAAAATAATAAGCTAAAGAGTAAAACAAACAAACAAAAATGAATCTTTCCGCCTATTTTTTTTCTAAGAAAGCTGAAACACAATGATGTGGTTGTGCTTCTTAAGGGGAAAAACGTAATCATCAAATACTAACTTGAGTAGCAGAGGACACCCACGTCTTCACTATGGGAACAATCCTCATTACCCCATCCTGAGTGACTACACTCGTCTATCGAGCTCTCCCAACCAGTACACGACACGTCGTCCAGCCAGATCTGTCCACTTCCTTCTCCAAGGGTCATGTGTGATGAGCCATTTGCATAACCCAGTTGTTTACAGACTACTTTGGTATTCTTTGTGTTCCATTCATCATCACATACTGTTCCCCATTCATTGTTGTGGTAGACTTGTAGGATACCGATATAAAGTGAGTTGGTTTTCACACCATTTGCAAGAATGACATTAGCTGCATCGTAGTGGTGAAAAGAAATTATATTATCATATTATCGTATAGATTATTTTCAATGCAAAATTCACCACCCAAACCTTGACCAGCTATAGCTGATCAACATAAATTACTGGTACTTTTAGTTCACGTAGCGTACTTAATAGTCAATGTATACATTTCCTGAAAGGCTTATATTTCTGTTAGTCATTTAAAAAATTACTATCTAGTGTCTAAAAGATAGTATCGACCCCCCGGCTGACCAGTGCTGACTACCGCTGACCTCAGGGCCAATCTGGCTGACAGGTGTGTCTTGTGAAGTACATGAGGAAGACATAATGAACTGTACTTTCAAAAGATCAGGGTCACACGCGCAGAATGACTTTTGATCAGATGGCATTCACTGAGTTTAAAAAACAACAACATATATTTATCGCACCGAAAAGCGCCTCCTCCTTACTTCCAATAAATGCTTTAATATGGATTATATTATCCCTTAGCCTTTGCATTTCAAAATTATCCAGAGAATCATGAACGCAGGAAACCTTTGCCTTTGACACATGCGACATTTGTGGATCAAAATACTTGATCCAAACCTAAACTCTCCTTACCATTAACTTCATTCGTGCACTTGACAGCGGCATCTTGACTATGACCACAGTCGTGGAGACCCAAACCTGGATGTCTGCACTGCTCTACTGACTTCTCATTTCCGCGACATTGAACATCATCCAGTAAAATAGGACCACTACCGCTGACCTCTGCAGTTCCTGCCCATGAGGCTTTGCTGTAGTTCAACATACGACAGACCACGTGAGCATCTGCTAGGTCCCAATTATCATCACAAACTGTGCCCCAGACTCCATAATATCGAACCTCTACTCGGCCTTGATTTGGAGTGCTACCATCCACAAGACGAACAGCTAAGTTAGGGACATTGACTGCAAAGAAAGATTTGGTTATTTTGATAATTCATATTCAACCTTAATAATTAATCCAAAATTCTAACCTGAGTATGAATGACAAACAACTCCAGCATCGTTACCATGGCTACACGATCTCGTCTCCTCAAATTCTTTGTGAGTACAGTTCATTATGTCTTCCTCATGTCCTTTACAAGACACACCTGTCAGCCATATCGGCCCTGTGCCGCTACCAAACCTTTGTTTTGCAGCAAAGGCTCCCGTAAAGTTCAACATACGACATACAACATTAGCATCACGTATGTCCCAGCCAGAATTACAGACTGTGCCCCAGACTCCGTACTGCTGTATCTCAACACGGCCTTCACTTGGTGAAGATCCTCCAACCAGACGAAGTTTTGATGTTCTTGAGAACGCTGAAGAAGAAAAGGTCATTAATATTATGTAAAATAGCAGGAAAGGTTTTTTACACTTCAGGATATTTGAAATAATTTTTATGGTAGTGCGGAAATAGACATTCCATTTTATATTTTGTTAAAGTTAGTTAACATGCTGACGTGTGGTCTTATGCAACCAATTCAAGACAAGGCTCTGGGAAAATAGAATATATTAGGTTTACTCCAATGTTTCCCTTGACCGTGATCACTCCACTCGGCAGAATATCGAAAGTAGGGTATTCCTAGTATAATGATGATGATGATGATGATGATGATGATGATGATGATGATGATGATGATGATGATGATGATGATGATGATGATGATGATGATGGTGGTGGTGGTGGTGGTGGTGGTGGTGGTGGTGGTGATGATGATGATGATGATGATGATGATAAATGTATAACTACAGTGGCGTAGCGAGGACCCAGGATAGACCGCCCCCTCCCTACGCCAGTGGCATTAACTCACCCTCCCCTTGCTACGCCGATGTATAACTAAACTGTTAGTAATCATGTCTTGCATTACCTCTAGCAGGCTGACACATGATATGGACGTCTTGGTTACCACTACATGACTGTTCTTCTTTTAATCCCACGTAGCTACACTGTTCAGTCGAATTCTCTCCGCCATTACAAGCCATCTTGATAGAGAATCTGATTGGAAGAGAGTTATTTGGGCTTTGCCGATACACCCACAACGCTTTGCGGTAACCTGACATGCGACAAATCACGTGAGCATCTTCTAGACCAATACCTCCAATGTCTCCACAGACAGCTCCCCATGTGCCAAAACAACGTGCCTCAAGTCCAAAAACATAAGCATTTGGTGTATCACGCAGTCGGAAGTCTATAATAGGTGAACCTATTGAAATAGTTAAAAGCATGAAAACTTTAATTCTGTTTCATCGCTTAGAATTCAAACTCTTGTCTGAAAAACATCTATTTTTCTTCCTCCTGGTTGGCTTAGTTTGTTAGGCAACGGTCTGTTGTGCTGGAGGTTGTGGTTCAAGCCTCCAATGCCAGACCAACGCTCAGGGTCGTAAAATATCTGAGTAGAACGTGCTGTCTTTGCTCGAAGGAAGGAAGGAAGGAAGGAAAGAAAGGAAGGAAGGAAGGAAGGAAGGAAGGGAGGGAGGAAAAAGTATCAAGAAAGTAACAAGCTAAAGAGTAAACAAACAAAAATGAATCTTTCCGTGTATTTTTTTTTTTTTTTTAAGAAAGCTGAAACACAATAATGTGTTTGTGCTGCTTAAGGGGAAAATTTAATCATCAAATACCAACCTGAGTAGCAGATAACACCAACGTCTTTAGTATGGCCGCAATTATTATTACCCCATTCTGAGTGACTACACTGGTCTATCGAGCTCTCCCAACCAGTACACGACACGTCGGCCAGCCAGATCTGTCCACTTCCTCGTCCAAGGGACATGTGTGATGAACCGTAAGCATAACCTACTTGTCTACAGACTACTTTGGTGTTCTTTATATTCCATCGATTATCACATACTGTTCCCCATTCATTGTTGTGGTAGACTTGTAGGATACCGTTATAAAGTGAGTTGGTTTTGATGCCATTCGCTAGCCTGACGTTGGCAGCATCTGTTGTTAATAAAAAGAATCATATTTATTAGTCCATAGCGATATCTTTTAATGCAAAACCCACCACTCCAAAAGCAAGTACATATACATACAGTACATCATACAGATGTTATTAATTCCGTTTAAAATATCAATGATGTCATTCTGAAAAAAAAATACTCGAAATTCATAAGTTGATTTATCGTTATTACATTTCATTTTTACCCGGTTGCAATATATGGAAGTTTAATAATTAACTATATTCTTGTTGTCGTGTTATTTTATATTTTATATAAATAGGGATATAAAGACTTACACAAATTATTGAAGACCACAGGTAACCCGAAGATGATAAGATAAAGTGCATATCCTTCCATTCTTCTGGTAGGAGAATTCCCGTCGATGAAGTTAGACGCAATGGAATCGTGACAAGTAACATGAAAGTATGCATCAACTGATTAGGGTTATTTAGTTTTGGCCTTCTTAACTCTTCCGCAGTAGCGATTTTTCGAAGGCATTACTGATATTCACCTTGACAGGTGTCAAGTACCATATCTCTAAAGGGGGCCGTCAGAGACTAGTTTGTAACTTGACAAATAATATTTCTAAATCATAAGAAAAGCTAAGTAGAAACTGAGGTGGGATTTTAAGATGCAGCATGCATTCCTTGACTCCTTGAGAAAAAAGAAATAACCAAGGCCATTCAAAAAGAGAAAAGGTTTGACTTTTAGAAAATGTTATTTATCAAGACTTTCGAAACAACTGTACTGAAGGTTTTGTCTTGGTTGGCTCATCACCAATTGTTTATTGTAAACAAACGAATATTGAATTTCAAATTAAAAGGCAAATTTTGGACAAAGGGAAAGAACTTCTGATTCGCTTTTGTTAAATTTTTAGGAGCGTTTTATGAGGATTTTGCATATTTTGCAAATGGCTTTCTTTATATTAGTAATGGGCTACCAATGGGTTACCAGTTGGGTTTCTTAATAACACTTTAATTTGTAATTATTATTAGTTTATTTGTGTCTATTTAGGTAAGCGCATTGAGATTTCTAAAGTGATGCGCTAAGAATTGTATTATTGAATTATATTATTAAATAGATAAATAAAAAATAATGGCGTTACACTTCTTAATGAACTTAATACATGAATCTTTACGCCTGGCTTGGAGAGTCTGATAATTTAGAAAGCAGTAAATCTTCGATATAAGTGGAACCTGGGTAAATAATTTGCAATACTTTCCTTTGGACTGATTCAATGAGATCTGAAGGATAAACAGATAAAGCAGCCCTAACTGGGGAGGTATATTCGAGAATGGATATAATGATTGAACAATAAACTCTAGCAAGAGCTGGGGGAGAGAGACCACTCCTCTTAACAAGTAGGATAGCAGGTAATCTCTTATTAGCATTCTTAACTATATATTAAATTACAGTGAACATTCCAAGTGAGATCATTGGAGATATATACACCCAGTTACTTATAGCTCTCAACTTGTTCTAAGGCCAAAGAGCCTATCATTAAAGGGGCTGGTTCACACGGTTTATAGTGTAGAAAATCGATGACTATGTCTTTACACTTCTTAGGATTTAACATCATATCCCTAGCATTAGCATATCTGTATAAGAATCATTCACTGGGGATGAATTCAAAACTCACATGTCATCAACATACTTAATCCTAGTAGGATTTTACAGCATAAGTCGTTTACTAGAATGCAAAATAATAGGGGGCGAACTTAGTGCCCTGTTAACAGTGGAGACAGGAGATACAGCCTTTAATAAGGCAAGATTTCGTGTTCTCATATTCTTTTGATTAGAGTAAATTTCACATGAATGTGATAAATGTCACGGTACGGATGTGTGATGTCATGACCACAACGGTACCCTATCTTTGTATCTTTCTATTGGCTTACTAGCTATGCTTACGCGCTCTGATTGGTACGGTACGTTCAGCATTTTTTTGACAACAAATCATATGTGGAGTTCCACAAGGCTCCATTCTAGGGCCTCTTTTGTTTTTGCTTTACATCAATGAATTTCATAATTCTCGTCGACTACTTGACTTTCACTGATCTTTTGCAGATGATTCTAATCTGTTATGCTAATAAAAGCAGAGGTAACTCAAGTCTAAGAAAACTACATCGAGCCACTTTAAGCTTAATGATTGCAAGGATTCTAAAACCGGTGTACAGCTTTGGGTATTTTGCATTACATAACCGCAATAATTTCTTGAATATATATGAGTTACTTACAAGCCTCCATCAAGGAATCCAATCTATGATTTTGTAATCCGGGGGCAAGCGATCAAAACAACATACTTAACAACATACTTTTAACAACATAATTGTTATCAAACCGTTGATCCACCATGGTTTCTCGTGGGATTGATGAGCCGAAATGCATGAGTGTTTCGAGAGGAAACCCAAAACTTTCCCCAATATGAGGAAATAAATCTTATTTATATTTCTTCAAACATTAATTCCACTATTATTGTATTTAGCATTAATTTTTAAACATTTAGTAATATTGAAGTACTGATTTTAATGTTGTCTAAGTTATTTCTAAGTAGTTTTTACAAATGCCTCTCGATCACTTCGTTTTATTCGCATTAGTTCTTGTTAAGCTGTGATTGATATCGCACTGAGCACGTAGTTGTCATCTGAAATTCATGTCAAGACAGATTTGAAGTCAGTTAAGACAGACAGTGAGAAGAGAACTAGAGAGAGAGAGAGAGAGAGAGAGAGAAAGAGGAAGAGAGGAAAGGGAGCAAATAAAGAAAAGAAACAAAGAATAGTTACTTGGGGACAAAGAAAGACTTAATTGGAAGAACGATAAAAAGAAATTAAGAAGAACAGAAGAACAGAAGAAAAACAGAAGAAATTAAGAAAATATGAACTTCTCATTACTTTACAAGTTTATATTTATCGTTTACATGTATATAGTTGTATGATAGTTCTTCTTACAAGTAGATTTTATCTTGTAACTTCATATATATGATATATATTTAGCTTTGAGGGTTACAAGTTTATTTATTTATTTTTATAAGTTACAAGTTATTGGAACTATTTAGTACTTTTACCCTCGTGATAAATAATAAATTCTCTTATTATTAGCTTATATTATCTTGGGCCCAAATGTAATTCAGTCTACGGGCTGCGAGATTTGGTTTAATATACGTTATTATTATCATATCATTATTATTATTATTATTATTATTATTATTATTATTATATCATTATTATTGTTATTGTTATATTACGAAAAATACGTTAGGTACAGTGATGTGTTGAGGTATACAGCATCATAAGTGATGAACAAAATAGAACATCTAGCTTTTGACATGACTGACCTGGTAACCATGACAATCTTGGTTGGTATTCTTATGGAGTCTCATTGCGAGAATCAGTACCCTTTTCATTCATCTCTAAGCCTACAACAAGAAATCATAGCGATCGTTAGCATTCAATATCAAGAAACCTAGGCCTCCCTCTAGAAGCTTGGCACCCACACGAAGGCATCTCAGAAAGGCAGCCATGACAAGAGGCAAGAACAATTGAATCTGGGCGAAGCTGATTTACACGAAGTATCTCTAGGTGAAGAGACTCTATTGTTGTGCCACCTGTCATGGCTGCCATTACGTGATGGTGCAAAACTTCTATTATAGGGGTTCTAGTATTGTTACATAGTAAAGGAAAGAATATGTCGTTAAATGTTGTTTTTGTGTTAGTTACCTTCAGATGGGTTCCTTACAGCATTTCGTTTCTTGTAACAGTACCAAACAACACCAACAATGATGACAATAATCAGAACAACGATCACCAGGGACAGGGCTATCACTGCTGCTTTATTACATCCACCACAATCTCCTGTGTCATCTGCATTTTCTGTAATATTTTTAAAAAGAATGTGTTATTAGAGTTATCTAAAACGCGATATACATTGCAGTAGCTGGTATAACAGTTGAGCCTGCAGTCGTCTAAAGCTACGAACACAAGGTGCATTGCGCGCTATGTTGCAGGCAATCGATGTTGCGACCCATGTCAGAGCAAACAAAACAAAAATGAATCTTTCTTCTTATTTTTTTTCAAGAAAGCTTAATCACAATGATGTGGTTGTGCTGCTTAAGTGGAAAACGTAATCATCAAATACCAACCTGAGTAGCAGAGTAAACCAACGTCTTCACTATGGGAACAATACTCATTACCCCATCCTGAGTGACTACACTCGTCTATCGAGCTCTCCATACCAGTACACGACACGTCGTCCAGCCAGATCTGTCCACTTCCTTCTCCAAGGGTCATGTGTGATGATCCATAAGCATAACCTAGTTGTCTACAGACTACTTTAGTGTTCTTTGTGTTCCATCCATCATCACATACTGTTCCCCATTCATTGTTGTGGTAGACTTGTAGGATACCGATATAAAGTGAGTTGGTTTTGATGCCATTTGCTAGCCTGACATTAGCAGCATCTGTTGTTAATAAAAAGAATCACATTTATTAGTCCATATGGATATTTTTTAATGCAAAGCCACCACCCAAAAAAGCAAGTACGATTTCATATACAATAGGTCTTTTTGCTGGTATCATTAAAGACAAATTGCCAAAGGTAAAAAGAGAGCCACAAGCCCAAGTCAATGGGGGGGGGGGGGGGTGGGGGGACTCTAGTCTCTTTTTGTCGCTTAATGGACGGATTTCAGGGCAGCAATGATGTACGTCAAAGCAATTCAGTTTTCTCCTTGGCAATTGCAAAGCCAAAAATAGGGGGGTTGTCAAAAGTATTAGAGACAAGTGAAAACGACAAATTCCATTTTCAAATCAACCAAAATAGAAAGATTCAAAACAATTGTTGCATATATACATATGCGAATGCCTAGAAGATAGAAGGGCAATTTTGCTACACACAAAAAAAAGAAAGCTTGAATTATGAAAAAATATCTAAAATATATACTAGTATTAAAATGTACTTTGTTACTTTACAAATTGAAAGAATATTTAATATTTAATATAAAACAAAAGAGTAGCACATTTGGTTAATGATTAAAGGCCTTCAGTTTCCTTCCAAGATTTGACCCGTTGTTTTCTGTCTGCTATTTCACTTCAGAGTTTAACAAGTTGCTTTCATACGTATGTTATTATTTCCGTTTAAAATATCAATGATGTCAATTTGAATGAAATACTCGACTGACTACGAAACAGTTCATAGGTTAATTTATCGTTATTACATTTCATTTTTACCTGGTTGCAATATATTGAAGTTTAATAATTAACCGGCTATATTCTTGTTGTCGTGTTATTTTATATTTTATATAAATAGGGATATTTTAAAGACTTACCCAATTTAATGAAGACCACAGGTAACCCGAAGATGATAAGTAAAAGTGCATATCCTTCCATTCTACTGGTCGGAGAATTCCCCTCGATGAAGTGAGACGCATTGATTGCAGCAACTGATTAGGGTTATCTAGTTTTGGCCTTCATAACTCTTCCGTAGTAGCGATTTTTCGAAGCCATTACTGATATTCACCTTGACAGGTGTCAAGTACCATGTGGGCCGTCAAGACTAGTTTGTAACTTGACAAAAAATATTTTTAAATCTTAAAAAGGCTAAGTTAAAACTGCGGTGGGAATTTAAGATACGGCATGCTTTCATGGACTCCTTGACAAAGAAGAAATAACCAAGGCCATTCAAAAAGACAAAAGGTCTGACCTTTATGTTATTTATCAAGACTTTCGAATTCGAAACAACTGTACTGAAGGCTTTGTCTTGGTTGGCTCATCACCAATTGTATATTGTAAACAAACGTATATTGAATTTCAAATTAAAAGTCAAATTTTGAACAGAGGGAAACAACAACTGATTCGCTTTTGTTCGATTTTTAGGAGTGTTTTATGAGGATTTTATTGAATATAAAATATTTTGCAAATGGCATTTTTTATATTAGTAATGAGCTACCAATGGGTTACCAGTTGGGTTTCTTAATAACACTTTAATTTGTAATTATTATTAGTTTATTTGTGTCTATTTAGGTAAGCGCATTGAGATTTCTAATGTGATGCGCTAAGAATTGTATTATTGAATTATATTATTATTAAATAGATAAATAATAAAAAATAATGCGTTACACTTCTTAATGAACTTAATACATGAATCTTCACGCCTGGCTTGGAGAGCTGATAATTTAGAAAGCTGTAAAGCTTCGACATAAGTGAAACCTGGGTAAATAATTTGCAATACTTTCCTTTGGACTGATTCAATGATAAACAGATAAAGCAGCCAAAACTGGTTAGACATATTTGAGAATGGATCTAATGATTGAACAATAAACTCTAACAAGAGCTGGGGGAGAGCGACCACTCCTCTTAACAAGTAGGATAGCAGATAATCTCTTATTAGCTTTCTAAACTATATATTAAATTACAGTGAACATTCCAAGTGAAATCATTGGAGATATATACACCCAGTTACTTATAGCTAATATATCATTAAAGGGGCTGGTTCACATGGTTTATAGTGTAGAAAATCGATGACTATGTCTTTACACTTAGGATTTAAAATCATACCCCATAGCATTAGCATATCTGTATAAGAATCATTCACTGGGGATGAATTCAAAACTCAAATGGCATCAACATACTTAATCCTAGTAGGATTTCTTAAATCCCTTATCGATCTGGACACTCACAAATCAACTGGACTTGACGGACTTTCTACTAAAAAACTTTCAGCACCTGTCATATGAAAGCCTCTGACTGAAATCTTCAACAAAAGCATTGCTACTGGATGCTTCCCAACCACATGAAAGACTGCAAGAATCACTCCAATCTACAAGTCTGGATGCCATACTGACAAAAGCAACTACAGACCCATATCAATCTTATGTGCTGTTAGCAAGCTGTTGGAACGTCATGTTCACAAACACATATATTCGTTCATATCATCTTACGATTTACTGTATGCTGCCCAGTCTGGTTTTAGACTCAAACATTCTTGCGAAACCGCCCTTGCCAAACTCGTGGACTCATGGCTCCTTAACATAGAAAGTGGATACTTAACTGGCCTCGTTTTTGTGGATTTCCGCAAAGCTTTTGACATCATAAATCCTGACATCTTACTAAAGAAACTTCAACATTATCATTTCAGTGAAACACTTATTAAGTGGTTAACTTCTTACTTGACCGACAGGAGCCAGTGTGTCAAGGTCAACAGCACCCTATCGTCCGTGATGCCTGTAAATTCTGGCGTTCCTCAGGGAAGTATCCTTGGACCTTTAATGTTTATTCTGTTTGTGAATGACCTTCCCCTTCATACAGAATTAGACATTGACCTCTACGCTGATGATTCAACAATCCATACAACTGGTAAATCAATTGCAGAACTAAATGCTGACCTCTCACGTGAAATGGAAAATGTTCATTCGTGGTGCACTTCAAATGGCATGGTTATCAACCAAAAGAAAACAAAGAGCATGGTCGTCTGCACCTATCAACGAGCTACTACGATTGGTTCTACTGACCTAAAAGTCTCCTACAACGGAACTGTCCTTGAAAATGTTGAATCTGAGAAACTTCTGGGAGTTATTATAGACAAGAACTTATCTTGGAACTCACATATAGATAATTTAGCTACTAGTTTAAGTAAAATAATCGCCTTGTTCCCTCGAATTAGAATTTTCTTGCCACTTAAATCTCGATTACAGTTTTATAAGGTCTTTTTTCAACCCAAGATCGATTACTGTAGTACAGTGTGGGGACAGTCCCCCCACATATCTAGAATTAATAAGCTCCAAAAGCTTATTCTGAGATTAGTTTATGATGCACCTAAGTTTTCATCCTCTGGGCCACTTTTTGAGAGATCTCAAATTCTACCAATTGAATTCAGGGTAATGCTTAAGTCTGTTACTTTAGTTTTAAAAGCCTTAAATGGCTATTGTCCTAATTATATTAATTCTATGTTTAAATCACTTTCAGCAGTATCTAAACGATCAACTAGAAGCTCAACAAATAACAACTTATGGGTACCTAACTTTAAGTTATCAATAACTAGAAAAGGAATACGATTCAGTGGAGCCACAATATTCAATAGCTTACCTACAGATATAAAATCCATAAGGTCACTAAAAGCTTTTGTTCGAAAAGCCTATCAGTACTTTTTAGTTACACCTACTTGCAAGAACGTTGTCATACAACATTTGAGCATTTGTAGTTTAGTGGATTAGGAATAAATTAAAAGTACAAAAGAAGATCATTGAAGCAGAACTCTTTCGTTTGTACTTTTAATTTATTCCTAATCTTGAAACTACAAATGTTCAAATGTTGTATGACAACGTTTTTGCAAGTAGGTGTATGTACATAATTTCTATATAACATTTTTACATTACATATATATATATATATGTAATGTATTATAAAAGTATTATAATATCTATCATAATACTTTTACCTTAATTTATTATATCAAGCTATATACTTTTATATTATTTCTTTATTCCTATATTTTATTTTAGATAAATAAAGTTTACTTACTTACTTACTTACTTACTTACTTACTTACTTACTTACTTACTTACTTACTTACTTACTTACTTACTTACTTACTTACTTACTTACTTACTTACTTACTTACTTACTTACTTACTTACTTACTTACTTACTTACTTACTTACTTACTTACTTACAGCATAAGTCATTTACTAGAATGCAAAATAATAAGGGGCGAACTTAGTGCCCTGTTAACAGTGGAGACAGGAGATACAGCCCTTAATAAGGCAAGAATTCGTGTTCTCATATTCTTTTGATTAGAGTAAATTTCACATGAATGTGATAAATGTCGCGGTACGGATGTGTGATGTCATGACCCCAACGGTACCCTATCTTTGTATCTTTCTATTGGCTTACTAGTTATGCTTACGCGCTCTGATTGGTACGGTACGTTCAGCATTTTTTTGACAACAAATCATATGTGGAGTTCCACAAGGCTCCATTCTAGGGCCTCTTTCGTTTTTGCTTTACATCAATGAATTTCATAATTCTCATCGACTACTTGACTTTCACTGATCTTTTGCAGATGATTCTAATCTATTATGCTAATAAAAGCAGAGGTAACTCAAGTCTAAGAAAACTACATCGAGCCACTTTAAGCTTAATGACTGCAAGGATGCTAAGACCGGTGTACAGCTTTGGGTGTTTTGCATTACATAACTGCAATAAACTCTTGAATATATATGAGTTACTTACAAGCCTCCATCAAGGAATCCAATCCACGATTTTGTAACCCCGGGGGAAAGCGATCAAAACAAGATACTTTTAACAACACAATTGTTTTCAAACCGGTGATCCATCATGGTTTCTCGTGGGATTGATGAGCCGAAATGCATGCTGGTTCCGAGTGATCATCAAAGGCAGAGGAAACCCAAAACTTTGCCCAATATGAGGAAATACATCTTATTTATATTTTTTCAAATATTAATTCCACTATTATTGTATTTAACATTAATTTTTAAACATTTAGTAATATTGAAGTACTGATTTTAATGTTGTCTAAGTTATTTCTAAGTAGTTTTTACAAATGCCTCTCGATCACTTCGTTTTATTCGCATTAGTTCTTGCTAAGCTGTGATTGATATCGCACTGAGCACGTAGTTGTCATCTGAAATTCATGTCAAGACAGATTTGAAGTCAGTTAAGACAGACAGTGAGAAGAGAACTAGAGAGAGAGAGAGAGAGAGATAGAGAGAGAAAGAGGAAGAGAGGAAAGGGAGCAAATAAAGAAAAGAAACAAAGAATAGTTACTTGGGGACAAAGAAAGACTTAATTGGAAGAACGATAAAAAGAAATTAAGAAGAACAGAAGAACAGAAGAAAAACAGAAGAAATTAAGAAAATATGAACTTCTCATTACTTTACAAGTTTATATTTATCGTTTACATGTATATAGTTGTATGATAGTTCTTCTTACAAGTAGATTTTATCTTGTAACTTCATATATATGATATATATTTAGCTTTGAGGGTTACAAGTTTATTTATTTATTTTTATAAGTTACAAGTTATTGGAACTATTTAGTACTTTTACCCTCGTGATAAATGATAAATTCTCTTATTATTAGCTTATATTATCTTGGGCCCAAATGTAATTCAGTCTACGGGCTGCGAGATTTGGTTTAATATACGTTATTATTATCATATCATTATTATTATTATTATTATTATTATTATTATTATATCATTATTATTGTTATTGTTATATTACGAAAAATACGTTAGGTACAGTGATGTGTTGAGGTATACAGCATCATAAGTGATGAACAAAATAGAACATCTAGCTTTTGACATGACTGACCTGGTAACCATGACAATCTTGGTTGGTATTCTTATGGAGTCTCATTGCGAGAATCAGTACCCTTTTCATTCATCTCTAAGCCTACAACAAGAAATCATAGCGATCGTTAGCATTCAATATCAAGAAACCTAGGCCTCCCTCTAGAAGCTTGGCACCCACACGAAGGCATCTCAGAAAGGCAGCCATGACAAGAGGCAAGAACAATTGAATCTGGGCGAAGCTGATTTACACGAAAAAAAACCCAGTATCTCTAGGTGAAGAGACTCTATTGTTGTGCCACCTGTCATGGCTGCCATTACGTGATAGTGCAAAACTTCTATTATAGGGGTTCTAGTATTGTTACATAGTAAAGGAAAGAATATGTCGTTAAATGTTGTTTTTGTGTTAGTTACCTTCAGATGGGTTCCTTACAGCATTTCGTTTCTTGTAACAGTACCAAACAACACCAACAATGATGACAATAATCAGAACAACGATCACCAGAGACAGGGCTATCACTGCTGCTTTATTACATCCACCACAATCTCCTGTGTCATCTGCATTTTCTGTAATATTTTTAAAAAGAATGTGTTATTAGAGTTATCTAAAACGCGATATACATTGCAGTAGCTGGTATAACAGTTGAGCCTGCAGTCGTCTAAAGCTACGAACACAAGGTGCATTGCGCGCTATGTTGCAGGCAATCGATGTTGCGACCCATGTCAGAGCAAACAAAACAAAAATGAATCTTTCTTCTTATTTTTTTTCAAGAAAGCTTAATCACAATGATGTGGTTGTGCTGCTTAAGTGGAAAACGTAATCATCAAATACCAACCTGAGTAGCAGAGTAAACCAACGTCTTCACTATGGGAACAATACTCATTACCCCATCCTGAGTGACTACACTCGTCTATCGAGCTCTCCATACCAGTACACGACACGTCGTCCAGCCAGATCTGTCCACTTCCTTCTCCAAGGGTCATGTGTGATGATCCATAAGCATAACCTAGTTGTCTACAGACTACTTTAGTGTTCTTTGTGTTCCATCCATCATCACATACTGTTCCCCATTCATTGTTGTGGTAGACTTGTAGGATACCGATATAAAGTGAGTTGGTTTTGATGCCATTTGCTAGCCTGACATTAGCAGCATCTGTTGTTAATAAAAAGAATCACATTTATTAGTCCATATGGATATTTTTTAATGCAAAGCCACCACCCAAAAAAGCAAGTACGATTTCATATACAATAGGTCTTTTTGCTGGTATCATTAAAGACAAATTGCCAAAGGTAAAAAGAGAGCCACAAGCCCAAGTCAATGGGGGGGGGGGGGGGGAACTCTAGTCTCTTTTTGTCGCTTAATGGACGGATTTCAAGGCAGCAATGATGTACGTCAAAGCAATTCAGTTTTCTCCTTGGCAATTGCAAAGCCAAAAATAGGGGGGTTGTCAAAAGTATTAGAGACAAGTGAAAACGACAAATTCCATTTTCAAATCAACCAAAATAGAAAGATTCAAAACAATTGTTGCATATATACATATGCGAATGCCTAGAAGATAGAAGGGCAATTTTGCTACACACAAAAAAAAGAAAGCTTGAATTATGAAAAAATTTCTAAAATATATACTAGTATTAAAATGTACTTTGTTACTTTACAAATTGAAAGAATATTTAATATTTAATATGAAACAAAAGAGTAGCACATTTGGTTAATGATTAAAGGCCTTCAGTTTCCTTCCAAGATTTGGCCCGTTGTTTTCTGTCTGCTATTTCACTTCAGAGTTTAACAAGTTGCTTTCATACGTATGTTATTATTTCCGTTTAAAATATCAATGATGTCAATTTGAATGAAATACTCGACTGACTACGAAACAGTTCATAGGTTAATTTATCGTTATTACATTTCATTTTTACCCGGTTGCAATATATTGAAGTTTAATAATTAACCGGCTATATTCTTGTTGTCGTGTTATTTTATATTTTATATAAATAGGGATATTTTAAAGACTTACCCAATTTAAAGAAGACCACAGGTAACCCGAAGATGATAAGTAAAAGTGCATATCCTTCCATTCTACTGGTCGGAGAATTCCCCTCGATGAAGTGAGACGCATTGATTGCAGCAACTGATTAGGGTTATCTAGTTTTGGCCTTCATAACTCTTCCGTAGTAGCGATTTTTCGAAGCCATTACTGATATTCACCTTGACAGGTGTCAAGTACCATGTGGGCCGTCAAGTCAGTTTGTAACTTGACAAAAAATATTTTTAAATCATAAAAAAGCTAAGTTAAAACTGCGGTGGGATTTTAAGATACGGCATGCTTCCCTTGACTCCTTGACAAAAAAGAAATAACCAAGGCCATTTAAAAAGAGAAAAGGTTTGACCTTTATGTTATTTATCAAGACTTTCGAATTCGAAACAACTGTACTGAAGGTTTTGTCTTGGTTGGCTCATCACCAATTGTATATTGTAAACAAACGTATATTGAATTTAAAATTAAAAGGCGAATTTTGAACAGAGGGAAACAACAACTGATTCGCTTTTGTTCGATTTTTAGGAGTGTTTTATGAGGATTTTATTGATTATAAAATATTTTGCAAATGGCTTTCTTTATTTTAGTAATGGGCTACCAGTTGGGTTTCTTAATAACACTTTAATTTGTAATTATTATTAGTTTATTTGTGTTTATTTAGGTAAGCGCATTGAGATTTCTAATGTGATGCGCTTAGAATTGTATTCTTGAATTATATTTTTAAATAGATAAATAGAATAAATAAAAAATAATGCGTTACACTTCTTAATGAACTTAATACATGAATCTTCACGCCTGGCTTGGAGAGCTGATAATTTAGAAAGCAGTAAAGCTTCGATATAAGTGGAACCTGGGTAAATAATTTGTAATACTTTCCTTTGGACTGATTCAATGATAAGCAGATAAAGCAGCCCAAACTGGGGAGGCATATTCGAGAATGGATATAATGATTGAACAATAAACTCTAACAAGGGCTGGGGGAGAGCGACCACTCCTCTTAAGAAGTCGGATAGCAGATAATCTCTTATTAGCTTTCTAAACTATATATTAAATTACAGTGAACATTCCAAGTGAGATCATTGGAGATATATACACCCAGTTACTTATAGCTACCGACTAGTTCTAAGGCCAAAGAGCCCATCATTAAAGGGGCTGGTTCACACGGTTTATAGTGTAGAAAATCGATGACCATGTCTTTACACTTCTTAGGATTTAACATCATACCCCTAGCATTAGCATGTCTGTATAAGAATCATTCACTGGGGATGAATTCAAAACTCACATGGCATCAACATACTTAATCCTAGTAGGATTTCTTAAATCCCTTATCGATCTGGACACTCACAAATCAACTGGACTTGACGGACTTTCTACTAAAATCCTGAAACTTTCAGCACCTGTCATAGCAAAGCCTCTGACTGAAATCTTCAACAAAAGCATTGCTACTGGATGCTTCCCAACCACATGGAAGACTGCAAGAATCACTCCAATCTATAAGCCTGGATGCCATACTGACAAAAGCAACTACAGACCCATATCAATCTTATGTGCTGTTAGCAAGCTGTTGGAACGTCATGTTCACAAACACATATATTCGTTCATATCATCTTACGATTTACTGTATGCTGCCCAGTCTGGTTTTAGACTCAAACATTCTTGCGAAACCGCCCTTGTCAAACTCGTGGACTCATGGCTCCTTAACATAGAAAGTGGATACTTAACTGGCCTCGCTTTTGTGGATTTCCGCAAAGCTTTTGACATCATAAATCCTGACATCTTACTAAAGAAACTTCAACATTATCATTTCAGTGAAACACTTATTAAGTGGTTAACTTCTTACTTGACCGACAGGAGCCAGTGTGTCAAGGTCAACAGCACCCTATCGTCCGTGATGCCTGTAAATTCTGGCGTTCCTCAGGGAAGTATCCTTGGACCCCGGGGGGGGGGGGGACTCCCTATTGAAAGAGGGTGGGGATGCTCGCCGAAAATCTTAAAAATGAACCCTAAAAGGGACCTGTGTTGTCAGTTTATGGGCGTGGCAGGGATAAAATTCTACCCCTAAGAGGGACCAAGCAAAAACGTATCCAAGGCTGGGTTTCTCGATTTAATTTATTAACATCAAACGCCTTCTGCTCGTATGAGTTTATGACGACGTCGTCATATACAAACATCGTTGAAAAGAAGCATTGTTGTTGCTGTTTATTTTAAAACCCCTAAAAGGGACCACAAAACTCAGCTGGTGGGCATTCTCGTTCATAACACCCTAAGCGGGACCGAAACCTCGATTTCAACCCCTAAAAGGGACTGCGAGCATCCCCGTCCCTTCGACCTCCGAGTCCCCCCCCCCGGGCCTTGGACCTTTAATGTTTATTCTGTTTGTGAATGACCTTCCCCTTCATACAGAATTAGACATTGACCTCTACGCTGATGATTCAACAATCCATACAACTGGTAAATCAATTGCAGAACTAAATGCTGACCTCTCACGTGAAATGGAAAATGTTCATTCGTGGTGCACTTCAAATGGCATGGTTATCAACCAAAAGAAAACAAAGAGCATGGTCGTCTGCACCTATCAACGAGCTACTACGATTGGTTCTACTGACAACGGTCTCCTACAACGGAACTGTCCTTGAAAATGTTGAATCTGAGAAACTTCTGGGAGTTATTATAGACAAGAACTTATCTTGGAACTCACATATAGATAATTTAGCTACTAGTTTAAGTAAAATAATCGCCTTGTTCCGTCGAATTAGAATTTTCTTGCCACTTAAATCTCGATTACAGTTTTATAAGGCCTTTTTTCAACCCAAGATCGATTACTGTAGTACAGTTTGGGGACAGTCCCCCCACATATCTAGAATTCATAAGCTCCAAAAGCTTATTCTGAGATTAGTTTATGATGCACCTAAGTTTTCATCCTCTGGGCCACTTTTTGAGAGATCTCAAATTCTACCAATTGAATTCAGGGTAATGCTTAAGTCTGTTACTTTAGTTTTCAAAGCCTTAAATGGCTATTGTCCTAATTATATTAATTCTATGTTTAAATCACTTTCAGCAGTATCTAAACGATCAACTAGAAGCTCAACAAATAACAACTTATGGGTACCTAACTTTAAGTTATCAATAACTAGAAATGGAATACGATTCAGTGGAGCCACAATATTCAATAGCTTACCTACAGATATAAAATCCATAAGGTCGCTAAAAGCTTTTGTTCGAAAAGCCTATCAGTACTTTTAAGATACACCTACTTGCAAGAACGTTGTCATACAACATTTGAGCATTAGTAGGGTGGCTTAATGATTTTTTTGTGCACTTTTGAGTACAAGCACCAAACTTGGCACAGATGTTCCTTGGGTCATGCCAAACAGATTCAGAAGGGGTGCCAAAAAATCGGACACTCAGGGGGGAGGGGAGGGGCAATTTTGTCAAAGCACCATAATCCCTCAAGACAAAAGGAAAAAGAGACAGGAAAATATTTATCTTACTAAGTAAAGTTAGTTTAAAACATCTTAACAAGATATTGGTTAATTCTATGGTATTTTATCGGGGAGGGGAGGGGTATGGGCACCAACCAAGCCCGTTGGGGGGGGGGGGGGGGAGACAGGTGGGATATACTTATTTTTAAATAAACCCTATTTTGAAACATGTCTATTTAATTAATACTCTACCGATTGAATGTTGTGCTTGTTAACATTCGAGTTGAGATATCAAAGAGCTGGAGAAGAGCTCCCTTGCGATTTTGGCGGGAACACGACGTGTAGCAGGCTGGATAAAAGTTTGAATGACCGATTGCTATCATTGCCCATCCCCTCCCCCTGAGTGTCCGATTTTTTTGGCACCCCTTCTGAATCTGTTTGGCATGACCCAAGGAACATCTGTGCCAAGTTTGGTGCTTGTACTCAAAAGTGCACAAAACGGCCCTTTTTTGTCGCTAAGCCACCCTACTACATTTGTAGTTTAGTGGATTAGGAATAAATTAAAAGTACAAAAGAAGATCATTGAAGCAGAACTCTTTCTTTTGTACTTTTAATTTATTCCTAATCTTGAAACTACAAATGTTCAAATGTTGTATGACAACGTTTTTGCAAGTAGGTGTATGTACATAATTTCTATATAACATTTTTACATTACATATATTATATATATATATGTAATGTATTATAAAAGTATTATAATATCTATCATAATACTTTTACCTTAATTTATTATATCAAGCTATATACTTTTATATTATTTCTTTATTTCTATATTTTATTTTAGATAAATAAAGTTTACTTACTTACTTACTTACTTACTTACTTACTTACTTACTTACTTACTTACTTACTTACTTACTTACTTACTTACTTACTTACTTACTTACTTACTTACTTACTTACTTACTTACTTACTTACTTACTTACTTACTTACTTAAGTCTAAGAAAACTACATCGAGTCACTTTAAGCTTAATGACTGTAAGGATGCTAAGACCGGTGTACAGCTTTGGGTGTTTTGCATTACATAACTGCAATAAACTCTTGAATATGTATGAGTTACTTACAAGCCTCCATCAAGGAATTCAATCCACGATTTTGTAACGACGGGGGAAAGCGATCAAAACAAGATACTTCTAACAACACAATTGTTTTCAAACCGGTGATCCATCATGGTTTCTCGTGGGATTGATGAGCCGAAATGCATGATGGTTCCGAGCGATCATCAAAGGCAGAGGAAACCCAAAACTTTCCCCAATATGAGGAAAAATATCTTATTTATATTTCTTCAAATATTAATTCCACTATTATTGTATTTAACATTAATTTTTAAACATTTAGTAATATTGAAGTACTGATTTTAATGTTGTTTAAATTATTTCTAAGTAGTTTTTACAAATGCTTCTTGATCACTTCGTTTTATTCGCATTAGTTCTTGCTAAGCTGTGATTGATATCGCAGCACGGAGTTGTCATCTGAAATTCATGTCAAGACAGATTTGAAGTCAGTTAAGACAGACAGTGAGAAGAGAATCGAACTAGAGAGAGAGAGAGAGAGAGAGAGAGAATGAAAGAGGGAGAGAGGGAAGGGAACGGATAAAGAAAAAGAACAAAGAAAGGTTGCTTGGGGACAAAGAAAGACTGAATTAGAAGAATGATAAAAAGAAATTAAGAAGAACAGAAGAAAAACAGCAGAAATTAAGAAAATAGGAACTTCTCATTACGTTACAAGTTTGTATTTATCGTTTACATATATATAGTTGTATGATAGTTCTTCTTATAAGTAGATTTTATCTTGTAACTTCATATATATGATATATTTAGCTTTGAGGGTTACAAGTTTATTTATTTATTTTTATAAGTTACAAGTTATTGGAACTATTTAGTACTTTTACCCTCGTGATAAATAATAAATTCTCTTATTATTAGCTTATATTATCTTGGGCCCAAATGTAATTCAGTCTACGGGCTGCGAGATTTGGTTTAATATACGTTATTATTATCATATCATTATTATTGTTATTGTTATTATTATTATTATATCATTATTATTATTATTGTTATTATTATTATTATTATTGTTATTATTATTATTATATCATTATTATTATTATTGTTATTATTATTATTATTATTATTATTATTATTATATCATTATTATTGTTATTGTTATATTACGAAAAATACGTTAGGTACAGTGATGTGTTGAGGTATACAGCATCATAAGTGATGAACAAAATAGAACATCTAGCTTTTGACATGACTGACCTGGTAACCATGACAATCTTGGTTGGTATTCTTATGGAGTCTCATTGCGAGAATCAGTACCCTTTTCATTCATCTCTAAGCCTACAACAAGAAATCATAGCGATCGTTAGCATTCAATATCAAGAAACCTAGGCCTCCCTCTAGAAGCTTGGCACCCA
Source organism: Anthopleura sola (assembly GCA_023349425.1). NCBI lineage: Eukaryota > Metazoa > Cnidaria > Anthozoa > Actiniaria > Actiniidae > Anthopleura > Anthopleura sola. The sequence continues at coordinate 12,858,309 of JALHLI010000001.1, forward strand.
CACGAAGGCATCTCAGAAAGGCAGCCATGACAAGAGGCAAGAACAATTGAATCTGGGCGAAGCTGATTTACACGAAAAAAAACCCAGTATCTCTAGGTGAAGAGACTCTATTGTTGTGCCACCTGTCATGGCTGCCATTACGTGATGGTGCAAAACTTCTATTATAGGGGTTCTAGTATTGTTACATAGTAAAGGAAAGAATATGTCGTTAAATGTTGTTTTTGTGTTAGTTACCTTCAGATGGGTTCCTTACAGCATTTCGTTTCTTGTAACAGTACCAAACAACACCAACAATGATGACAATAATCAGAACAACGATCACCAGGGACTGGGCTATCACTGCTGCTTTATTACATCCACCACAATCTCCTGTGTCATCTGCATTTTCTGTAATATTTTTAAAAAGAATGTGTTATTAGAGTTATCTAAAACGCGATATACATTGCAGTAGCTGGTATAACAGTTGAGCCTGCAGTCGTCTAAAGCTACGAACACAAGGTGCATTGCGCGCTATGTTGCAGGCAATCGATGTTGCGACCCATGTCAGAGCAAACAAAACAAAAATGAATCTTTCTTCTTATTTTTTTTCAAGAAAGCTTAATCACAATGATGTGGTTGTGCTGCTTAAGTGGAAAACGTAATCATCAAATACCAACCTGAGTAGCAGAGTAAACCAACGTCTTCACTATGGGAACAATACTCATTACCCCATCCTGAGTGACTACACTCGTCTATCGAGCTCTCCATACCAGTACACGACACGTCGTCCAGCCAGATCTGTCCACTTCCTTCTCCAAGGGTCATGTGTGATGATCCATAAGCATAACCTAGTTGTCTACAGACTACTTTAGTGTTCTTTGTGTTCCATCCATCATCACATACTGTTCCCCATTCATTGTTGTGGTAGACTTGTAGGATACCGATATAAAGTGAGTTGGTTTTGATGCCATTTGCTAGCCTGACATTAGCAGCATCTGTTGTTAATAAAAAGAATCACATTTATTAGTCCATATGGATATTTTTTAATGCAAAGCCACCACCCAAAAAAGCAAGTACGATTTCATATACAATAGGTCTTTTTGCTGGTATCATTAAAGACAAATTGCCAAAGGTAAAAAGAGAGCCACAAGCCCAAGTCAATGGGGGGGGGGGGGAACTCTAGTCTCTTTTTGTCGCTTAATGGACGGATTTCAAGGCAGCAATGATGTACGTCAAAGCAATTCAGTTTTCTCCTTGGCAATTGCAAAGCCAAAAATAGGGGGGTTGTCAAAAGTATTAGAGACAAGTGAAAACGACAAATTCCATTTTCAAATCAACCAAAATAGAAAGATTCAAAACAATTGTTGCATATATACATATGCGAATGCCTAGAAGATAGAAGGGCAATTTTGCTACACACAAAAAAAAGAAAGCTTGAATTATGAAAAAATATCTAAAATATATACTAGTATTAAAATGTACTTTGTTACTTTACAAATTGAAAGAATATTTAATATTTAATATAAAACAAAAGAGTAGCACATTTGGTTAATGATTAAAGGCCTTCAGTTTCCTTCCAAGATTTGACCCTTTGTTTTCTGTCTGCTATTTCACTTCAGAGTTTAACAAGTTGCTTTCATACGTATGTTATTATTTCCGTTTAAAATATCAATGATGTCAATTTGAATGAAATACTCGACTGACTACGAAACAGTTCATAGGTTAATTTATCGTTATTACATTTCATTTTTACCCGGTTGCAATATATTGAAGTTTAATAATTAACCGGCTATATTCTTGTTGTCGTGTTATTTTATATTTTATATAAATAGGGATATTTTAAAGACTTACCCAATTTAATGAAGACCACAGGTAACCCGAAGATGATAAGTAAAAGTGCATATCCTTCCATTCTACTGGTCGGAGAATTCCCCTCGATGAAGTGAGACGCATTTATTGCAGCAACTGATTAGGGTTATCTAGTTTTGGCCTTCATAACTCTTCCGTAGTAGCGATTTTTCGAAGCCATTACTGATATTCACCTTGACAGGTGTCAAGTACCATGTGGGCCGTCAAGACTAGTTTGTAACTTGACAAAAAATATTTTTAAATCTTAAAAAGGCTAAGTTAAAACTGCGGTGGGAATTTAAGATACGGCATGCTTTCATGGACTCCTTGACAAAGAAGAAATAACCAAGGCCATTCAAAAAGACAAAAGGTCTGACCTTTATGTTATTTATCAAGACTTTCGAATTCGAAACAACTGTACTGAAGGCTTTGTCTTGGTTGGCTCATCACCAATTGTATATTGTAAACAAACGTATATTGAATTTCAAATTAAAAGTCAAATTTTGAACAGAGGGAAACAACAACTGATTCGCTTTTGTTCGATTTTTAGGAGTGTTTTATGAGGATTTTATTGAATATAAAATATTTTGCAAATGGCATTTTTTATATTAGTAATGAGCTACCAATGGGTTACCAGTTGGGTTTCTTAATAACACTTTAATTTGTAATTATTATTAGTTTATTTGTGTCTATTTAGGTAAGCGCATTGAGATTTCTAATGTGATGCGCTAAGAATTGTATTATTGAATTATATTATTATTAAATAGATAAATAATAAAAAATAATGCGTTACACTTCTTAATGAACTTAATACATGAATGTTCACGCCTGGCTTGGAGAGCTGATAATTTAGAAAGCTGTAAAGCTTCGACATAAGTGAAACCTGGGTAAATAATTTGCGATACTTTCCTTTGGACTGATTCAATGATAAACAGATAAAGCAGCCAAAACTGGTTAGACATATTCGAGAATGGATATAATGATTGAACAATAAACTCTAACAAGAGCTGGGGGAGAGAGACCACTCCTCTTAACAAGTAGGATAGCAGATAATCTCTTATTAGCTTTCTAAACTATATATTAAATTACAGTGAACATTCCAAGTGAAATCATTGGAGATATATACACCCAGTTACTTATAGCTAATATATCATTAAAGGGGCTGGTTCACATGGTTTATAGTGTAGAAAATCGATGACTATGTCTTTACACTTAGGATTTAAAATCATACCCCATAGCATTAGCATATCTGTATAAGAATCATTCACTGGGGATGAATTCAAAACTCAAATGGCATCAACATACTTAATCCTAGTAGGATTTCTTAAATCCCTTATCGATCTGGACACTCACAAATCAACTGGACTTGACGGACTTTCTACTAAAAAACTTTCAGCACCTGTCATATGAAAGCCTCTGACTGAAATCTTCAACAAAAGCATTGCTACTGGATGCTTCCCAACCACATGAAAGACTGCAAGAATCACTCCAATCTACAAGTCTGGATGCCATACTGACAAAAGCAACTACAGACCCATATCAATCTTATGTGCTGTTAGCAAGCTGTTGGAACGTCATGTTCACAAACACATATATTCGTTCATATCATCTTACGATTTACTGTATGCTGCCCAGTCTGGTTTTAGACTCAAACATTCTTGCGAAACCGCCCTTGCCAAACTCGTGGACTCATGGCTCCTTAACATAGAAAGTGGATACTTAACTGGCCTCCTTTTTGTGGATTTCCGCAAAGCTTTTGACATCATAAATCCTGACATCTTACTAAAGAAACTTCAACATTATCATTTCAGTGAAACACTTATTAAGTGGTTAACTTCTTACTTGACCGACAGGAGCCAGTGTGTCAAGGTCAACAGCACCCTATCGTCCGTGATGCCTGTAAATTCTGGCGTTCCTCAGGGAAGTATCCTTGGACCTTTAATGTTTATTCTGTTTGTGAATGACCTTCCCCTTCATACAGAATTAGACATTGACCTCTACGCTGATGATTCAACAATCCATACAACTGGTAAATCAATTGCAGAACTAAATGCTGACCTCTCACGTGAAATGGAAAATGTTCATTCGTGGTGCACTTCAAATGGCATGGTTATCAACCAAAAGAAAACAAAGAGCATGGTCGTCTGCACCTATCAACGAGCTACTACGATTGGTTCTACTGACCTAAAAGTCTCCTACAACGGAACTGTCCTTGAAAATGTTGAATCTGAGAAACTTCTGGGAGTTATTATAGACAAGAACTTATCTTGGAACTCAGATATAGATAATTTAGCTACTAGTTTAAGTAAAATAATCGCCTTGTTCCGTCGAATTAGAATTTTCTTGCCACTTAAATCTCGATTACAGTTTTATAAGGTCTTTTTTCAACCCAAGATCGATTACTGTAGTACAGTGTGGGGACAGTCCCCCCACATATCTAGAATTAATAAGCTCCAAAAGCTTATTCTGAGATTAGTTTATGATGCACCTAAGTTTTCATCCTCTGGGCCACTTTTTGAGAGATCTCAAATTCTACCAATTGAATTCAGGGTAATGCTTAAGTCTGTTACTTTAGTTTTAAAAGCCTTAAATGGCTATTGTCCTAATTATATTAATTCTATGTTTAAATCACTTTCAGCAGTATCTAAACGATCAACTAGAAGCTCAACAAATAACAACTTATGGGTACCTAACTTTAAGTTATCAATAACTAGAAATGGAATACGATTCAGTGGAGCCACAATATTCAATAGCTTACCTACAGATATAAAATCCATAAGGTCACTAAAAGCTTTTGTTCGAAAAGCCTATCAGTACTTTTTAGTTACACCTACTTGCAAGAACGTTGTCATACAACATTTGAGCATTTGTGGTTTAGTGGATTAGGAATAAATTAAAAGTACAAAAGAAGATCATTGAAGCAGAACTCTTTCTTTTGTACTTCTAATTTATTCCTAATCTTGAAACTACAAATGTTCAAATGTTGTATGACAACGTTTTTGCAAGTAGGTGTATGTACATAATTTCTATATAACATTTTTACATTACATATATATATATATATATGTAATGTATTATGAAAGTATTATAATATCTATCATAATACTTTTACCTTAATTTATTATATCAAGCTATATACGTTTATATTATTTCTTTATTTCTATATTTTATTTTAGATAAATAAAGTTTACTTACTTACTTACTTACTTACTTACTTACTTACTTACTTACTTACTTACTTACTTACTTACTTACTTACTTACTTACTTACTTACTTACTTACTTACTTACTTACTTACTTACTTACAGCATAAGTCATTTACTAGAATGCAAAATAATAAGGGGCGAACTTAGTGCCCTGTTAACAGTGGAGACAGGAGATACAGCCCTTAATAAGGCAAGATTTCGTGTTCTCATATTCTTTTGATTAGAGTAAATTTGTGATAAATGTCGCGGTACGGATGTGTGATGTCATGACCCCAACGGTACCCTATCTTTGTATCTTTCTATTGGCTTACTAGTTATGCTTACGCGCTCTGATTGGTACGGTACGTTCAGCATTTTTTTGACAACAAATCATATGTGGAGTTCCACAAGGCTCCATTCTAGGGCCTCTTTCGTTTTTGCTTTACATCAATGAATTTCATAATTCTCATCGACTACTTGACTTTCACTGATCTTTTGCAGATGATTCTAATCTATTATGCTAATAAAAGCAGAGGTAACTCAAGTCTAAGAAAACTACATCGAGCCACTTTAAGCTTAATGACTGCAAGGATGCTAAGACCGGTGTACAGCTTTGGGTGTTTTGCATTACATAACTGCAATAAACTCTTGAATATATATGAGTTACTTACAAGCCTCCATCAAGGAATCCAATCCACGATTTTGTAACCCCGGGGGAAAGCGATCAAAACAAGATACTTTTAACAACACAATTGTTTTCAAACCGGTGATCCATCATGGTTTCTCGTGGGATTGATGAGCCGAAATGCATGATGGTTCCGAGCGATCCTCAAAGGCAGAGGAAACCCAAAACTTTCCCCAATATGAGGAAAAATATCTTATTTATATTTCTTCAAATATTAATTCCACTATTATTGTATTTATCATTAATTTTTAAAATTTAGTAATATTGAAGTACTGATTTTAATGTTGTTTAAATTATTTCTAAGTAGTTTTTACAAATGCTTCTTGATCACTTCGTTTTATTCGCATTAGTTCTTGCTTAGCTGTGATTGATATCGCAGCACGTAGTTGTCATCTGAAATTCATGTCAAAACAGATTTGAATTCAATTAAGACAAACAGTGAGAAGAGAGAGAGAGAGAGAAAGAGAGAGAACGAAAGAGGAAGAGAGGAAAGGGAGCAAATACAGAAAAGAAACAAAGAACAGTTACTTGGGGACAAAGGAAGACTTAATTGGAAGAACGATAAAAAGAAGTTAAGAAGAACAGAACAGAAGAAAACCAAAAAAAATTAAGAAAATAGGAACTTTTTATTACTTTACAAGTTTATATTTATCGTTTACATGTATATAGTTGTATGATAGTTCTTCTTACAAGTAGATTTTATCTTGTAACTTCATATATATATATATAATATATATTTAGCTTTGAAGGCCACAAGTTTATTTATTTATTTTTATAAGTTACAAGTTATTGGAACTATTTAGTACTTTTACCCTCGTGATAAATAATAAGTTCTCTTATTATTAGCTTATATTATCTTGGGCCCAAATGTAATTCAGTCTACGGGCTGCGAGATTTGGTTTAATATACGTTATTATTATCATATCATTATTATTATTGTTATTATTATTATTATTATTATTATTATTATCATATCATTATTATTGTTATTATTATTATTATTATTATTATTATTATTATTATATCATTATTATTGTTATTGTTATATTACGAAAAATACGTTAGGTACAGTGATGTGTTGAGGTATACAGCATCATAAGTGATGAACAAAATAGAACATCTAGCTTTTGACATGACTGACCTGGTAACCATGACAACCTTGCTTGGTATCCTTATGGAGTCTCATTGCGAGAATCAGTACCCTTTTCATTCATCTCTAAGCCTACAGCAAGAAATCCTAGCGATCGTTAGCATTCATTATCAAGAAACCTAGGCCTCCCTCTAGAAGCTTGGCACCCACACGAAGGCATCTCAGAAAGGCAGCCATGACAAGAGGCAAGAACAATTGAATCTGGGCGAAGCTGATTTACATGAAAAAACAATCAGTATCTCAGGGGGAAGAATATCTATGCTTGTGCCACCTGTCATGGCTGACATCACGTGATGGTGCAAAACCTCTATTATGGGGGTTCTAGTATTGTTACATAGTAAAGGAAAGAATATTCACAAGATGCCGTTAAATGTTGTTTTTGTGTTAGTTACCTTCAGACGTGTTCCTTACAGCGTTTCGTTTCTTATAACAGTACCACACAACACCAACAATGATGACAATAATCAGAACAACGATCACCAGGGACAGGGCTATCACTGCTGCTTTATTACATCCACCACAATCTCCTGCGTCATCTGCATTTTCGGTAATTTAAAAAAAATAATGTGTTATTAGAGTTATCTAAAACGCAATATACATTGCAGTAGTTGGAATAACAGTTGAGCCTGCAGTCGTCTAAAGCTACGAACACAAGGTGCATTGCGCGGTATGTTGCAGGCAATCGATGTTGCAAGCCATGTCACACGACGCAATTTGTCACACGAAGTTTTTAAGAAGTAGAAAACGATTTCTACTTCAGCACCATTGCCTGCAGCATTTCGCGCAACAATGTGCGCAATATTGCACCGTGTATCCCCGCCTTTTAAATATGTTATGTTTTCGGGGTCATATGAGGGAGGCGTATGGACAATACACTGAATGCAAAATTGGCTCGAAGAACAACCGTGATATCCCTCTTTTTTTTCACACAGACAAAGCATTACCGGACTTCCTGACCGTGTTTTTACCTTTGTAATACTTTATATTGATTTCTTCACCCGGTTTTGTCGTAAAAGCTACAAAGGCTGACTTGCCGTAGATTCTTTTCTGTAAAAAAGAAAACTAATAATTGAGGTCAAGTAAATATGGTGAGATATTTTCATCGGGAATTTAACAAATGACCACTTAACTTTATTTTTTCATAGAGGGCCGCTAAAAAGGGGTTTAACTATACATTCATCGATAGTATTCTTGGGTTGCATGTTACGTCACTAGCCGCCATGTTGTGTGACTGTACAAAGCATTCCTCATTAAACTTATCTTGTTACATCAACCAACAATAAAATTTTATTGTTATTCATATCTCAGGGGATTTTGAGTCACGTGGTTGCACTCCAAGAATTCCTTATTGTACTCTGAAGATAACGTCTGCTCACATCAACGAAACATCAGTCACCACCAAGAACAGTCTTTCTCAAGACTACACTCACCCGAACGATCACAACAACTCTATTGTACATGCATTGATATTATAGTTTCTACTCACCCCATCCATTGCCATAGTAACGATCCTCACGTGTATTCTATACACTGATCCGGGGTCTAACGGTGCGTTGTAGTAACCATGGTAATACTGACCGTCACCAATCGTTAGGTTGGAGATAGGACCCAGGATCTCCGCGGTGATGTAACTGTCATTACCCATCTGTGTTACCATGGTAGCGTTGACTTCATTGTAGACAAAGGGTGGTGGCGGTTCATGGGATTTTAAGCGTTGTTCACTGTCTCTCTTTTCCACTGCCACTTGATACATGCTAAAATAGTAGAGAGGGTAAACTTACTATAAAAGAGTCCTTAAAAAAACACTGCTTCCGTATAGGTACATTCTGTACATTCAATACTGCATGCAACATGGTTTTTAGTTTCGGAAATATTTGAATACAAAATACAATATCCTTGTCTACATCGGGCACACTTCTTTTGAACTAATCCAAAATGCTTGTTCTCAGCATCTAATTCTTTTCTGAAACAAAAGTTGCCTGGTAATTAACCAGGATGCTTATTATATTTCTTGGTTCAAGTCAAGAAGTACCTCTTCAACTGTGCTTCAATCTTTTGTGAGTCATTGAACAAGATCACCACCGTTGATTCTGTGATGACGTTGGTTCCATTGACCTTGAATTCAGGAGCATCAGCTGAACAAGAATATTATAAAATATAAAAATCTTTGGTCAGCAGCAATGCATATAAAACTAGAATCTCCTTCTTTTCACGCATCTGCCTCTCCGACGATACGGCGGCCATCTTGGTTTGGGGGAAATGTATAAAGCTTTGTTACAGCAATGGCGTCGATTAACATTAACAATTCATCACAAGAGAATTTGACAAGAGATAGACGTGAAAGACAAATAAAGGAAATTCTATACCTGATCCATACAGTCTTAATTTTTTGTTTTACCCCTGGATGCCCCATAATGCCTTGCGATTAAAGATGGCGGCCGTGTCGTAAATAGTAATCCATTGAATAAATGTCAATATGCCAAAAGATGCCCATTAAGGCCCGTTCACACGCGCGATTTCTGCGGCGATGTTTGAAAATATGATAAATTTTAACTCATGCTTCTAAAGAGACATTTGTCCAGGTAATCTTGGTGTCCTGAATAAAACTTTACGAGTTAATCCTTTACCATTATTAACAATAACCAAAATCGTCGCAAAATCGCACCAAAAATCACCCGTGTGAACGGGCCTTTAGCATGAGGTATTTTAATAACGGCCACTTGGTGTGTTCAGGTTAACTGTCTTTGAATGTATTAGTTCTAGTACAGAAAACGAGCACTTGACAAAAAGTGAAATTATTTTTAACAAAACGTTCCCAAGGGAACCTTGAGAGCACAAATATGTAATAGGTTACCTATTTTACACAAGACAGCAACATCGTTGTCATGGTTGCACGTAACGGTTTCTCCCCATCCTGGATGGCGGCAGTCAACAATCGAGTTCTCTGTTCCATTACACTCCAGGTTACTCAGCCAGATAGTACCATTTCCTGGTCTGAAGGTGGACTTTGGATACACTTTATTTGCGCCAGGGTAGCCGAGCATACGACAAATCACTTGAGCATCGTTCATATCGAGTCCCAATCTACATATGGTACCCCAGACTTTACCATAGCGAACAGCAACTCGACCAGAGTTGGGTGAATTTCCATCCTCCAAACGAACTTGCACTGGTGGCAATTCTGTTTTTGTTGACGTAAAAAAAGAAATGTTTCACCAACACCGAACGACAGACTAATTTTAAATTTAAGTTTAAACTATTGAAGTCTTATATTGCAACAAACCTTCATTCACTTTACACATGACTCCTGCATAGTAGTTCCCAGGGCATTGATTGCTCGTCCATCCACGATGATAACAATGGCTGATCGATTCTTCATCACCATTACACACTACACCACTCATCCATAAATTAGAAATCAATTTTGTATACTGACGTATCGACGCTTGGGCTCCTTTGTAACCAAGCATTCTACAGACCACGTGAGCGTCTAATATATCCCAGGTATCATCACAGACTGGTGTCCAGGTCCCGTTGTATTTCACTTCTACTTGACCAACATGGTTTTGTTGGGTTTTAACAAGACGAGCAGTAACTGCTAACTCATCTATAAGAAAATGTGAATAAGATGAAATTGATGTAAAAGGAATTAATATAAGTAATGAAGAACCAGAAAGGTTTTCTTTATCAGGAGGAGCTTCCAAGTCATCTTGAAAGGTAACTGTACCTTTGCATCAAAGTGAGACCAACAGTGAGCTTGCAATGAAAGAGATTTTTTTTTGACACATTAGACAGTTATTCACATGTCCTTATCTCGCTTCGATGCAAAAGCCCGGTTACCTTTCAAAATGACGCAGGGAACTGTGAGAGGGACTATTCTCAGGATTTTGTTTTTGCAAGGGGTCTATATTGCGCACAGATGCTTAAATCAGAACACGAGATGAAGATACGCGGAAGCACTGACAGTTCTCCTCCGAGATCCACATAACTTGCTACCTTATTTCTCGTGTAATTTCGTACAAATACCCAACTGATAACTATCTTATCAATATATTTTATCTTAACTACAGGTAATTATGCAACCACATAACAGAAACTCACCTTGTGTCAGATTTTCACAAATTACTCCTGCGTCTTCCTTGTGACCGCAGTCATGCTGACCCAAACTATTATTCCCACAGTATTCCAATGACTTCTCGTTACCGCGACACTGAACATTATCCAATAATATATAACCACTTCCGCTGACGTCAGCAGTTCCTGCCCATGATGCTTTGCTGTAGTTCAACATACGACAGACCACGTAAGCATCTTCAAGTCCCCATAAATCGTCACAAATTGTGCCCCAGACTCCATAATATCGAACCTCTACACGGCCTTGATTTGAAGTTTTGCCATCCACCAGGCGAACAGCCATATTTGGTTCAGTAGCTATTTAAAGGTTTGTTTCCCCATAAACAAGATAGAATAAATGTTATAACGAATGAATGTTAAATTCATGACTAAAAGGGCGTGTATCAGTACTGAATGATGCAAAGTGGCAGAGGTATACATAGGTCAACTAGAAATAAATATTCAACAATTTCAAAAAAAAGTTTGGCGAAGGTTTTGCAATAAGCTAATTCACAGTTTAAGAATCGTTTTTAGTGCGCATGCGATTTTATCCCGAATTCCTCACCTTCTTTTGTTTAATTTAAACAAATTAAATTTCTCTTAAATTAAACAAAAGAAGGTGAGGAATTCGGGATAAAATCGTATGCGCACTGATAACGATTCTTAAACTGTGAATTGGCTTATTGGTTGCATGTTACCTGTTGCTTTACCAAGCTTGAAATGTATTATATTCATATGTAAATAATGTCAGCACAGACCAAAATATGCTGGAAATGCCTGCAGGCAAAGTTTGGGTAAAACACATTTTGTTGTGACCTTGCGCTGCTTGAATTCAAATCACCCATTCTAAATTTCGGGCTTGCATGGTATGCAACATGGAACGTTGAATAAACAATAAAGCCTTCACCAGCCTTTTTTGAAATAGTTGCACAGCTTTTTTTATATAAACTGGGTTGCTTTAACCGGATACTGGCTTACTTTTGTTATATTGGAGCAGCATCTCTCTGCATTATACATTATTCACAAAATAAATTTCCTAAATGCAATAAACACAGCCAAAAATCTTATGAATATTTTCTAACCTGGATATGAATGACAAACCACTCCAACATCGTTACCACGACTACAAGATGTTGTCTTCCCCATTCCATCATGTGAACACTCAAGTAGGTCCTTCTCATCCCCTTTACATTTGAGTTTTTTCAGCCATATTGGACCAGTTCCGTAAGCAAACTGTTGCCTCACAGAAATGGCTCCAGTGAAGTTCATCATTCTACAAGCAACATTGGCATTCATAATGTTCGAACCAGCATTACAGACTGTGCCCCACACTCCGTACTGCTGTATCTCAAGGCGACCTTCATTTGGCGTGGATCCTCCTACTAGACGTGCTTGGGTCTTCTTAGAATCTGTATAAAAAACGTTCAGCAAGGACATTAACAAAGAATCACTAAATTGAATAAACCCCTCGAATATACCCCTCGTGGCAAAGGAGAGAGCAGCACATCAAACAAACTAAACTCACATATGATCCAACCCGAGCCGGGGCTCGAACCCGAACCACAGTGGAGAGAGGCGAGCGATAAACCACTATGCCCCTCATGCTACCCATTATTGTTGTCACGTGACCTAGTTGTAACTCAAACAGAGTGTTTTAGTCTCTTGTCAATCATAAAAAACAACAGCGGTACCCATCCATCTGTAAAACCAAGAGAGCATAATTAAGAGAGGAAAACTTCTTAATACCGCGCGCGCCATCTGAATTTTTTAGCACCCAAAGTCGTATGGTTTTTAATTTTTTGATGGCGTGGACATGTGCACGCGCGCTCAAAACAACACGCTTTTCGTTGATTTTTCTATTGTACGCGGATGCTAAAAAAAGCTCAACCGGGAATTAACATGGTGCGCGCGGTATTAAGAAGTTTCCCTCTCTTATTCATGCTCTCTTGATAAAACGTATGCCCAAAGTATTCCATTCAGTTGTTTTCGCCAATAAACTCGACACCTGATTAGCCTAACTTAGGTATTATAATAAAGAAAACCTACCTATTTTTGGCTTACAAACAATCCACGTATCCTTCTTGCTGCGACAGTTGCCTATACTTGCCTTGGCGCCTTTACACTGCTCTGTTGAATTCTCAGATCCCTTGCAATGCATTATGGTCAACAATTTCAACGAATCTCCACTTTGTTTGTAGAGGGTAGCAGCCTGACTGTATCCCATCATACGACAGACCACGTGGGCATCTCGTAGATCTAAGGTATCTGCACAGACAGTTCCCCATATTCCATAGTAGTAGGCCTCAAGGCGCCCTTTATGAGGCATTCCTCCATCGACCAATCGGTACGCTATTTCTGAAGAGCCTAAAACGACGATAATCATAAGACACTGGCTGACAGCTTATTTCCTTGCCAGATATCGTTCTTGAATCGGACAATTTTCACACTGACTAACAAATATCGTTCTTTATAGAGCAACAGGCAATCTTCTTGGAATACTAGTACTACTAGTTTTGAATACAAGATTTGTGATCATCGGCTGCTAATTTCCCACACCCCCCCCCCCCCCCAAAGCATTCTCATTCTAATGAAGCGGAAATACGAGCAACAAAATCGTACAACTTGTCGCACAACATTGTTGTGTTGCCAGATGCAGAGCAAATGTTGCTTGTATTACTGCCCCCCGTACAACAAATTTTCTTTTTGTTGCAGAAAGTAGAAAGAGTTTCTACTTCTACAACAAAATCGCGTTTGTTGCATGGGATAGTAATGCGAGGCACATTCACTCTGCAACCTCCAAAGCCAACCCGCTCCCATATTTTTCTGTCTTCCCTGATTCTCTTCTCTTCTATCGTCGTCTAAGCTGAAAACCTCCATGAGCGAGGACGTAATGTCTCAAATCTGTCCCACTCAATCTTCATTACATACATGTAAGGCTGCTCGGAGCAGTTATATGAACTTACAAATAGTTATGCTCTAATTACCTGATATACACACAACTCCTGCGCGTCTGTTATTCCTACAACTCGCCTTGCCCCATTTCAGGTTATAACATCTTTCAATGGACTTCTCGTCCCCATTACAGCTAACACCAGACAGCCAAACATCACCAGTGCTTTGATAACCTTTGATGGCCACTGCGGCACCTTGACTGTACCCCATCATTCTACAGATGACATTTGCTTCTCGAAGATCCCATTTTGTATCACATACAGACTTCCAAACACCATGGAAACGTACCTCCACTTGGCCGGCATTAGGGATGTCACTATTAAACAGGCGTACACTGACATTTGATGGGCCTGTGGTTTGAAAATAATTGTTTAGAAGGCGTCATTATTACGTACCTTAGTGAGTCAGATCAGAAGACCAACTAACTAAATGTTTTCATTAATTTTTCTTCTACTTTGACCAAATTCCTGCTCAAAAATAATTTCTATTACAAAACGATTATAAATCCATACGTGCCTCTATTTTTTGTCCAATTCATTCGCGGTAAGTGTGCATGGGGGTGGGCTTATGGGGGGTTGTCTGCATGGATTGTTAAAATGAAAAAAATAATTCTGAAAAGTATCAAGGCATTGGAGCAGTCAGTAATTTGTGTTTTTCCAATCAAGACCCTATGACCGGTTCAAACGTCGATCTCCTAATGAGTTAAACTCATAAATAATGGATAATAGGCCGGTCTTCTTTGATTCTAATAGGTTCAGAACATAATGACATCAAAGAAGACCGCCTAAATATCCATTGTTTTCAATGCGATCGGTTCATGAAAAGATCAGCCTTTGAACAGTGCTTAAGTCTTTCACTGACAAAATTAGTCAGGCAATCTATCATTCTGAATTGTCACGACCGACACGACCTGATCTTTTAGCTTCAGATAAATAAATTACTTATGTCAGTATTGGCGCCAATGATTGTCAAGAATTCGTAATCGAATTAATTAAGAAAAAATTAGCGCACGTGTAAGGCGTTTGACTATCCTTCTTGAGATACGTGAAAATGTCTAGGCAGCCAGATTGGGCCCTGCATATAGACCAGAACCTAATGACTTTTCATACCAAAACTACCGCAAACCTTTTCAAAATCTTTTTGTTAAAACTTGTTTGAGAATACCAAGGCACTAGTGAAAATTAGCATAACAGTCGCCCGTAGCTACCGAAGGGGATTCTGGAAGTTTAGGTATAAAACGTCATCATACTTGAGGCCTATTGATGGATACGTAAACATTTTACCTCTCGGCAGACACATGATTCCAGAATCTTCTGTGTGTGCGCAGTTATCGATTCCCCATCCTCTGTGGTGGCATTTGTCAATAGACGTCTCGGTTCCTTTACACGTTACGTCATCAAGCCAGATTCTTCCAGAACCAGGTCCAAAACTCTTGATTTTGATGGCTTTTTTATGACCTAACATCTTGCATATTACGTTAGCGTTGTTTATGTTCCATCCATCATTGCATATTGTACCCCATTCATTGTTGTATCGAACCTCGACTCTACCTTCCAATGAGTTACCACCACTGAGTCGAACTATGGCAATAGGTGCTTTTAATAAAAAATCATTGACAGATTATTATTTTTTATTTAAACATATAAAAAAGAATTATTTATTTATCTATCTATTTTTATTTTCCTCAGTGTTCGCTTCAAGAGCCCATAAACGGCTCATCAAGGAAAATCACACTGAAAGGAAGATCACAATAAGATGACAGATTAATTTTAATTATTTAAAAAAATGTAGCTGTCAGTCAGTCCAGGCGAAGTTTGCGTGGTTCCAGTTGTTCTAAGCTGTTTGCAGAGCAATTTCCGAGGAAAATGTTATAAAGGAAAGTCCAGATTTTGGTGTGTGCCTCCTATTTAACTCGTAGATACGCGAAATCTAGAAACGAGTTATTGTAAGCGGTGTAAATACTCACTCACTCACTCACTCAGTAAGATATTAGCACAATCGGATATTTAAACGTTTATTGGTTATATATTCCAAATAGCGCAACAGATATTGTGATAATGATTAAGCGATAACACAATCAAATTACCTGCTTGACACACAATCCCAACGTCTTGTTCATGGCTACAATTCGATGTGTTCCCCCAACCTGAGTGCGCACAGCTTGCTACACTTGCCTCACTCCCTGAACATTGTACTCCACTCAACAAGATCTTTCTGGTTCCACTTCCCATATCCTTGTGCGCCACAGCTCTTGCATAGCCAAGTGCTTTACAAACGACTCGTGTATTTTCCATACTCCAGCCATCGTTGCATATTGTGCCCCATTCATCATTGTGGAAGATATAGAGGATTCCAGAAGGAAAGGTGGAATTGATCTCGCTGTTGATAGGCGTCAGCCAGACGTCTCCTTCCTTTTGGCTTTCTGTGGGAACTTTGGACAAAAAACAGTGACACTTATTACATGTAATATTAACCTATTATTCTATGATCATATTTGGATTTATGGAGAGAATTCAGTGCAAAGGCCACTTTGTAGGGCAGGAGCAACGCACATTTTTTTTTTTTTGAAAAAGGTTTTAAATTATTTCCCGAACTAAGCAAAAACAATATTTCTTGCTTCGCTGTGAAACCCACCCCTCCATACTGACACTTCCCGTGCAGCTCTGATTATGTAAGAAGCACTTAGCAACACGGAATTTGTGGACCAATAGTTTATCAGTACCTTGTATAAGTGTCACGTGTTACTCTCTAGAAATATAGTTTTTTTAAAAATTTAATTCATTTTATTTCATTTAGGAACAATCAAAATGTTCATGTTTTTTTAGCCAAAAATGATTTTTTGTTCAGTAATGAGTTGCCTAAAACTTTGACATCACTTTAATGCAAAAAATATGTTGTTGTAATTGCCCCGCGACTGGAATTCGCATTTCCGCGAGCCTCAACCTCAAAATGTTCAGCCCCTGCTTTTCTCCTGACCCTCCATATGAGCCCCCACTCAAAACTTTGCTCCGCGGTTCCTGTCCCTAAAGGTACCCCTGTAACTTTACTTAGCTTCTTTTTCGAAATCCAAACGTGCTATAAAAAGATATATTGATACAACAATCCTTATCCAATGATACTTTCAATGGGACATCTTGAGGCAAGTGGAATGATTCTAAATTTAGAATGTGTGGTTGATAAAAAAATATATTTTCCAGCGCATTGCTTAACCACATTAGTATTAGTATATAAATTAATTATTAGTGAATTTGTATTCAGAATTGTTTATAGTCCCTTGCCACACCCAAGTAATAACTTCCTGTAAAACTTTCAGATATAATATGGATAAAAAGTTAAATTTTACACCGTAAAAAATAAGAGAGATCACTTACTGACGTTTCGGACGCTAGTCCTTCGTCGGAGTAAAAAAGCTTTCAGATATAATATACTTATGTCATTTGGTTTACATTGAAATAACTAGATCTTAAATCAGAGTGCAAATACTGTATTTGTGGAACATTGCTATGCAATAAGTATAATCTGTACGACATATCACTGATTTAACAATTGAAAACAATAAATAAATAAAATGAATAAATCTAGTCCTGTTTCACGGATTAAGTGTGATCACTCTTTTGTTCATCCTTGGGTGCAAAACGTTCCTCCTTTTCCCCAAGATCTTTATTCTAAGTACTATTCCTATGGAATATTATTTAGTAAGGCCATTTTCAGAAAGTTTGTGCATACTGAAACAGCTTGTTGAAATGCAACTCGAGTGGTCTTGGTAGCATTATACTCGCAACACTTTGTTCAATAAATTAACGTAACTATCGTATTTTGGCGGTTGCAGCTAATATTGATAGCACTGATATTTTTGTATAAGTAAAGGCTCAGATACACGATGTAGCATTGCGTGCAGCATCACACTAAGATATTATAATTTGAGGATGTTATTAGTATTATCTGTATTATCCTTGTAATTTAGGCGGAAAAATTGAGATTTTCGCTCAGGATTTGGTTACTGAAATAGTACTGAAATCATTTGTTGCAAGTAATGTTGCATCGTGTATTTGAGCTTTAAAGAGCACGTTAAACAAAAATCACTTCACTTGCTCTTTTGCCTTACATTTTAACATAGATCTCCGCTCCTCCTTCTATCTGATCTCTAACACACCATGCAAATAGGTTGCATGCAAACAGGGTTAGCCGCAATGATAAGCCTTTTCCCCGTGCGTCTAGCTTTTTGAACCCTTCGAATTCGTGCATCTAACAATATCTTCTCATTGTATTCCTTCTAAAAAAAAGCCTTTTTTCAAGCAAAGTCGCCATACATTAAGCAACGCATGTCCAAATATTTGATTGAATTTTAAGATCAATGATTGTTAATTCATTCATGGAGGGCCTTGATGAATATACTTATAGGATCATTTTCAGACTATACAAGATTAAATTTATTTGAATATTTTAAAGAAACACTGAAAACCAAGTTATTTATCAGGAAAAATATCTTTAGTTGGTTAATGTTTCCAAAGTGATTTAAATAAAGATAATATTATAAAGAAGTTCTAAAAAAAGATGATAAAAATTTAAGATATTAAAAACACCAAATAAATAAAAAGGAAGAGAGATCGATTCACAAAATATAGTAAATGCCATTGAAAAGGTAAAAAAAAAGGTCTACTCACCTAGTTGTAATAGCAAGATAAATACAGAAACCACAATTATATGTCTGTTGATGTCTTCCATTATCGCTGAAGATGTAACAACATGCAAAGGGCTTCTTTATTGAGTGCCAATGGTAAGCCTTTCTGACTCCAGAGTACAACAGGTGACTGGTAGATGAACTCTAGCCTAGATGAACTGGATGTTTTAGTAATAAAACAACAATGTCACAACATTAAGGGGTTTTGACAAGCAGACACCCTGATTTCAATAATCAACAAAGGATGGAACATAGAGGCCTCAAAACAGCAATGACGTTCAACCAAAAACATTTCCCCTCTGTATTTACGCTTTAAATGTGCGGTTACGTAAACCGCAGTCAAAATCAGCCCACAGACGATTGAATGCGGTTTACATGGCAATACAATGACTGTGCGGTCACGAGTGGTACAAATGTCGATGATAAGCTTCTTTATTGCTTTCTTTAAGCCTGACATATGGATCGGGCTGAATGCTTCTATAATTATCTGCAACTAGAAAATTCTCCCAACGTCTCCCAAGCGCAATAATGTCTTATATAATTTTCAGTGTTAAAAAGAAAGATCCTTAAAAATTTAGAAATATCTAGATCGAGCAGCACTCGAAAAATCCGCCATGTCATTTGTGTTTTGGTGTCAAACCAGCCTGTAGTAAATTTTCAACGTCGAGTTCAAAATTTGGAGACAATTTTTTCTTCTTCTTTCCAGACACTTTTAGTTTATGATTTTTAGTAAAAAAAGCAACCTATCATCCCAATTATACATATCGAGCACTCGAACAAATCCACCATATGTCTTTGGTAACAACCTTTTATCAAATTAATCTTAAGTAAATTTTGAACGTCGAGTTTAAAATTTTGAGACAATTTTTCATCTTTTCCAGACGAATAACAAATATGGGAAAAAAATTTTTAGCATCATAAGAGTAGCAATTGATTTTTGTTTATTTTAACTACCGTTTTTATGTGAGTACTACCACAGAAATGATTGAACCTACCTCAGATAACCCTACAGGAATATGATGAGCTGAAGAACGAGACGGCGATACGTGGAGCAGAGTGAAGGAGGTATTTCAAGATAAATTCCAATTCGAATAGCTAGCCATGCCCTGATTTTAATCAGCGCAGAGGTTGTTTTTGGGTTTCATCTGTGAGTTAGCCATGCCCTGATTTTGATCAGCCTAGAGGTTGTTTCGTTGTCGGATCTGTGAGTTAGCCTTGCCCTGACTTAGATCACCCCAGATGTCGTTTCAGGGTTCAAAAAAAAAATGAAGGTTTTTCTGGACCATATTATCTAGGATGATGTTCGCATGGTTAAAATATTGTCATCGTTCAAAGCGTTGCCGGTTTCTTCTCATATGTAGCATTGATGTCCCAGCTGTCTGCTATGAAAAAAAATTTGCCAATTAATCATACCACAAAGTTACTTTTACGATATAGTTTATCATGTAATAATATATAATGTTTGGCAGACGATGTACTATTAGATAAACACCCAAAACTTACCTATAAACTTTGTTAAATAATTAAGGCACGTCCGGGATGACAGTCAGTAATAGACTTCTCTGTTTCACCACATTCCTGGTTGTTCAGCCAGATAGTACCATTTCCGGGTCTGAAGCTGGACTTTGCTAGACCCGACTTACTTGTACTGAGGTAGCCCAGCATACGACAAATTAGTATATTTTCCTTGATACTTCCTGGCATCTTAAACTTACTAAACATCTACCTGAGCAACTGGGTACAATTCCCCAAATTCTATTGATCGGTTCACTGGTCACACACAAATAATTTAATCAAGGCTTCAAGGTAGTTTCAAAGGATTATTCAAAATTGAACCTTGCAGCCTCGACTGAATGCTCTGTGTTTGACCATTGAATCGATGTATGGAAAGTGGTGAATGTTTTTAATTAGGGCTTCTGGATTCCTAAAGATTGGAGTCCAGCGCTTCAGACATATCAGACTTTTCATCCTATTCGGATTTTATTTCCTGGATCCCGAATTTCGGATTCAAGTACCAGATTTCAAATTTTATAGCAAACCATATGAAAGCTAATATTGTATACAAAGAATACATGGTTTGATGAATCTATTGTTTTGTTACCTTCCATTTCAATACGGGGTCTTGTCGTGAAGGCCACGAAAGATGAGTCTCCATATATCCTTTTCTAAAGATAAAAGTAACAGGCAAACACATTCTAATAAATATCCAAAAATCTTGTATATATTCTATCGTTAAAGGGCGATTACATTCTATAACCTTTGCTCGCAATAGAAAGAGAAAATTTAGTTCCCAAAAGCCGTTGACTTCCTAATGTGAAGTGCAGACTTTCTTTATCGCGGTAATACAGGCAACAAAATCATACAACTTGTCGCGCAAAATTATTGCGTTGCAGGTTGCAGAGCGAATGTTGCTCGCATCACCATTTCGCGCGCAACAAATTTTCAATGTTGCAAGAAGAAGACAGAGTTTTTACTTTATGAGTCAATGTTTATGTTGTTGCAGAGTGGTAAGCAACATTCTCTCTGCGGCAACGTGTTACGCAACAATTTGTTGCCCGTGTGACTGCGCCTTTAGCCCCTAATTACTCTTGTTATCATTAAAACAACCCGCAAATAAATCAGTCTAGATTTTCATTCTTTATCTAACCCATCCATTGACTTCCATATGCTATTTATGCTGATCCTTTATCCGCTCAGTTAAGATATAAGAAAATAATATAACGTTAAGTTAAACGACACCACACTTACCCCATCCATTGCCATGGTAACAATCCTCACATGTACTCTATACATTGTTCCGGGTTCTAACGGTGCGTTGTAGTAACCATGGTAATACTGACCATCACCAATCGTTAAGCTCGAGATAGGACCCAGGATCTCCGCGGTGATGTAACTGTCATTATCCATCTGTGTCGCCATGGTCACGTTAACTTCATTGAAAACAAATGTTGGTGGTTGACCGTAAGAAGCATGGCGTTGCTCGTTCTTTCTTTTCTCCACGGCGACTTGATATAAACTATGATCATAAAGATAAGAAAGACATGAAAATTTAGAATCTTTATCAGCTGCTCTTTTTATTTGGTAATTATTTTGACACTGCTCGTTTTGAGGGTCACATGACCTTTTAGTCAATTAAAGTTTTCCTCGTTTAAATCCAAGATTCAATAGCCAACTTTCGATATTCTGGTCGAGTGATCACGCACAAACAGTGCAATCAAATGCGAGGCTCCGAGGAAATGAAATACTATTATTATTAGTTCTCCATTGTAAGTTTCCCCTGAGCCTCGTCTCGAATTGCTTTGTGCATATTCACTTAACCACAATATCAAAAGTGAGTTACTCGAACGGACCAAACCTACGTGGGCGTAATGTTTTTCCGCTATATCAGACCACGTGTCATTCCCTAAAGTAAGATTTCTTTGTTTAAAGTTGTGCATGAGAAGACACATTAATATGGATACAACTCAAATTAAGAACCTTATTCTAAAGGGAATGTGGTCTGAAATTTGAAAACATTACGCCTAGGTGGATTTGGTGCATATGAGCACTTCATTTCCAGACTCACAATTCACTATAATTCACAAATAATATACCTTATTTGTTGTATGTTAATTGGTTGGGTATCGTTGACTAAGATCACCACCGTTGATTCTTTGATAGCGCTGGTTGCACTGATTTCGAAATTAGGAGGATCAGCTAAAGAGGATAATATTAAGTTAAAATCGGCAGGTAACATTTCAATAAACAAACTTGATATGGTAATGGTTTGTAGTTAGATTAGCATGAAGAACAAACCTGTTGTGCATTTTATAGCTACATCCTGATCATGGTTACATGTGGTTTGTCCCCATCCTGGATGACGACACTCAACAATCGAGTTCTCTGTTCCATTACACTCCAGGTCACTCAGCCAGATAGTACCATTTCCAGGTCCAAAAGTGTACTGTGAAAACACTTTGTCCGATCCTTCGTACCCCAACATCAGGCATATCAGATCGGTAAGCGTCAAAGTATCCTTTTTAGGGTACACTGCACTTTTCCCAGTATACCCGAGCATACGGCAAATCACTTTGGAATCATTGATGTCCAGTCCCCTGTTACATATGGTACCCCATACGTTACCATAGCGAACAGCAACACGACCAGAGTTGGGTGAACTTCCATCTTCCAAACGAACTTGCACTGGAGGAAGATCTGTAAGGTTTTTATAGAAACTCGTATTTTTTTTTTAAATGTAAAAAACAAATTAGCTGGTTAAGGGTTTTAGATTATTTTGAATGTTTCTTACTAACCATAATTAGCTTTACACATGACAACGGCCTGGTAGTTCTCAGGGCATCGAGTGTTCGTCCATCCACGATGATAACATTCCCCAATCGATATCTCCTCGCCACTACATTCCACACCACCCATCCATACACTTGAATTCTTCTTCGTGTATTGTCTTATTGCTGCAAGAGCTGCTTTGTAACCAAGCATTCTACAGACCACGTGAGCGTCTGATATATCCCATGTATCATCACAGACTGGTCTCCAGATCCCGTTGTACTGCACTTCTACTTGACCAATATTAATAAATCTTTGTTCAGATTCGACAAGGCGAACATTTACTGCTAATTCTTCATTAGATATATAAAAAAAAATCGAAATTAATAATTAATACATTCATTTTTCTTGAAACCTTCAGGCGGGGTTTGTCCCATGTCGCCTCATTCTATCTTCCAAGGAATGCTTCAATGTGCGATCTGAAACAACATACACTTAATCGAAAAATGGCGACTAATTTGAATAACTATTGTTCTGGACTGACTTGCTTCTCATAAAGCTTTTGTGTATCCACGTAAAAACGAGGCTAGTCAATCCAGAACAATAGTTATTAAAATTGGCCGCTATGTTTTGATTCGATGGATCTTTTATGTAAATTTCAAAATTCTTCAAACGAGCATGACTTGAAAGAAAACTTGCGTCTTTTAACACCTGCAATGTGGCTCAAAATACTTGATACTTAACTAAACTCCTTACCATTAGTCTCAACCTTACACTTGACAGCGGCATCTTCACTATGATCACAGTTGTGGAGACCCAAACCTGGATGTCTGCACTGCTCCAGTGACTTTTCATATCCGCGACATTGAACATCATCTAGTAAAATAGGACCATTACCGCTAACTGTGGCAGTTCCTGCCCATGAAGCTTTGCTGTAGTTCAACATATGACAGACCACGTAAGCATCTGCTAGGTCCCAGTTATCATTACATACTGTGCCCCAGACTCCATAATATCGAACCTCTACTCGGCCTTGATCTGGAGTGCTGCCATTCATCAGACGGACAGCTACGCTAGGGACTTAAAAAAAGAAGATCTGATTATTTGGATAATTCATATTCAACCTTGCTAGATCCCAGTTATCATTAGATACTGTGCCCCAATCTCCATTGTGTGATCACTCAAGCAGAATATCGAAAGTGGGCTATTGGGGGGATTACTTCTAAGCCCAATTTCCCTATTAGGCTAGGGAACCAGGATATCCGTAGTACATACGACATGAAAACATCACTGTTCATTAAAGCTTTTTAGGTTTTTTCAAATTTTTAGAATGTTGGGATGTGTTATAAATCCTTTTCCCAATGTATAACTAAACTGTTAGCATTAATGTCTTGCATTACCTGTAGCAGGCTGACACATGATACGGATGTCTTGGTTGCTACTACATGATTGTCTTTCTTTTAGCCCTACGTAGCTACACTGTTCAGTTGAATTTTCTCCACCATTACAAGTCATCCTCACAGAGAATCTGATTGGTAGAGAGGCATTTGGCACTTGGTTATACACCGACAAACCTTTGCTGTAACCCGACATACGACAAATCACGTGAGCATCTTCTAGACCAATACCTCCGCAGACAGCTCCCCACATGCCAAAACGTGCCTCAAGTCCAAAAACATGAGCAATGGGTGTATCACGCAATCGGAAGTCTATGTTCGGTGAACCTATTGAATATAAAAACATTAAGATGAAACTTTACTTTTGTTAAGTTTCTTAATTAAGAGTCAGGCGAAAGGATAGTTGGTTCGTGTCTCGAGAACATTTATTTTCTCTTCGCTTCTTTCAGTTTTAAGCCAATAATGTTCCTAAATATTAAGTAGACAAAGCATCGATTGAACATCGATAAATTCAACGTACTATTTGCTCAAAAAGGAGGAAAAATGAAAGACAGGATTGAAGGAATAAGGGGAGAAGAAAAACGTATCAAGAAATTAAAAAGCTAATAAGCAAACAAGCAAACAAAAAATGAATCAATTTTTTTCCAAAAAAAACTTACTCACAATGATGTAGTTGTGCTACTTAAGCCAAAAAAACGTAATCATCAAATACCAACCTGAGTAACAGATGACACCAACGTCTTCACTATGGCCGCAATCATTATTACCCCATCCTGAGTGACTACACTCGTCTATCGAGCTCTCCATACCAGTACACGTCACGTCATCCAGCCAGATCTGTCCACTTCCTTGTCCAAGGGACATGTGTGATGATCCATTTGCATAACCCAGTTGTCTACAGACTACTTTAGTGTTCTTTGTGTTCCATTCATCATCACATACTGTTCCCCATTCATTGTTGTGGTAGACTTGTAGGATACCGATATAAATGGAGTTGGTTTTGACGCCATCTATTAACCTGATATTGGCTGCATCTGTTGTTGAAAAAGAATCACATTATGTATATAATAACACAGCTTAATCACGTTGTAGTTGATCTTGCACTTATTCAAACCTGCCTGATTAGTCTCACTGCCATGAATCGTTTGTTACAACTTCTACAACTTCATCTTTTTTGCAATTTTTTTTACAATTAAATTTACATTTTTGGATTAGATTATATTACGCTTTTACAATTGTAAAAAAGAACAAAGGATAGAAAAAAACTGTGTTTAGAGGCCCTCAGTTTGTTTCTATTTATGGATTCAAGCATTTGTTCTCTGACTGCTCATTCAATTTAAAGTTTGCCAAGTTGCACCTTTTAAGCTTGAAAACATTTTATTCAGATTTTATTGAATCCGTATAAAAAAAATCAAAGATCTCATTCTGAAATCAATATCGTTAATTGAAAAAATAAAATTAACTTAATTATCTTTCATTATTTTTTTTTTTCTTATGGAATCTAAATGGTTTATTTATTCTTGCTTTCGTCCTAGTTTTTACTAGTTTTACTAGTTTTTTAAAGACTTACCCGATTTAATGAAGACCACAGATAACCCAAAGATAATAAGTACAAGTGCACATCCTTCCATTCTACTGGTAGGAGAATTCCCTCGATGAAGTGAGACGCAATGGAATCGTGACACGCAACATGAAAGTATGCAGCAACTGATTAGGTTTATCGAGTTTTGACCTTCTTAACACTTTCGCAGTAGCGATGTTTCGAAAGCATTACTGTTATTCACTGTGACAGATGTCAGGTATCAGGCCTCTAGACTAGGCCGTTAGAGATTAGGTTCTAACTTGCGACAAATAATAGAAAAGAGGTTTGACATGTGGGAAAATTTTTTAACAAGACTTTCGAAACAATTTTAGTGAAGGTATTGTCTCGTCTGGCACATCACCAATTATCATGTAAACAATCAAATGTTGATCAGTTTCAAATCGAGAAAAAAGAAAGACAAATTTTGAACAAAGGGAAACAACCTCTGATTCGCTTTCGTTCAATTTTTAGGAGCGTCTATATAAAATGTTTTACGAATGGCTTTCGTTATATAAGTAATGAAATAAATGAATAAATGAAAATGATCCGGATAGATAAACTGTGGAGACAGGAGGAGCAACTCTATCAGGTGAGACTTCATGTTCTCTTCCTTGTTTACGATAGAATCTCACCGGCATGAATGTAATAAATGTCACGGTACGGATGTGCTGTGTACGGATATGACTATGAAAAACTTACGGCACGGACTGCGCCTTGCCGTGACCGTGTCAGTGCCGTGTATGAAAACATTTGACATTCGGTGCCGTGTCCCACTCAATCTGCTCTAACGGTACTTTGTCTTTGCATTTTTATTGGCTGAGTAGTTTTCCTCACGCGCTCTGATCGGTTCAGTGAAACTGTGATTCCTTAGCGTGACGGTGTCGTGTGACGTACTGTGTCACATCCATGCGAAATATTTTAGTTATTAGAATGAAAACATAGTTTAATATACATCTTAATTATATAGGTTTGATAAACACGGCTTCAAAATCTCATGTATTTAATATCTCAGTTGATGAAGTACGTGATATAAGCCGACGTACATATAAACTTTGTTTAACCCGCAACTGAGGCACATCCGGATGACAGTCAGTAACAGACTTCTTTGTTTTATTTAATTCTTGGTTATTTAGCCAGATAGTACCACTTCCGGGTCTGATGGTGGACTTTGTGTAAACGCGACTTACTTCACCGAGGTAGCCGAGCATACGAAAAATTACTTTGTTGATACAAGTCTCCAGTATCCTTGATACTTCCTATCAAGGTTACTAAAGATCTTCTTGAACAACTGGTTACAATAGTGTATTCTGATTAGGGTTTCTGGATTCCTATTTTAAGATTAAATTCCAGCACTTTTTCATCCTATTTGAATTCTGTTACCTGGAATCCGAATTTCGGATTCCAGTACCAGATTTCGAATTGTTTAACACTTTTAAAAAACTTCTATTGTACACAAAAAAGACATGGTTTGATGTCTATTGTTTTGTTACCTTTCGTTCCAATACGCGGTCTTGTCGTGAAGGCAATGAAAGATGAGTGTCCATATATCCTTTTCTATAAATAAAATAACAGGCATACACATTCTAATAAATATCCAAATATCTTTATATACCTCTTTTTACTAAATAGGACTGGCGTAGAGAGTGGGGGCACGGGGATTGGGGGGGGGGGGGGGGGGTTGGTGGGTTGGGAAGTAGGTTATTGTTTGTTTACTTATTTCTTCTTTTTTACCCCCATTTTTACACTGGGTGCCCCCCCCCTCCCACTTTTTTAGGGAAAGTTTTATTCACTATTTCTTCTATTATTTGCGGTTTTTGCGGTTTTTGGCGTGACCTCAGTTTCGTCGTCACTGGGGTTGCCCCCAGATCCTAGGTCCTCGCTACGCCCCTGCTAAAGAGCGTTGACATTCCATAACCTTTGCCTTCCTGATGTAAAAGTGCACACTTTCTTTAAGGTGCAGTAATACGGGCAACAAATTGTTACCTTGCAAGCTGTAGAGCGAATGTTGCTCGTATCACCACCCCGCGCAAAAAAAAAAAAATCATTGTTGCAAGGAGAAGAGAGAGTTTCTACTTTGTGTGTAAAATTGTGTTGTTGCTGCAGTAGTAATACGAGCAAACATTCTCTCTGCAACTTTCTACGCCATAATGTTGTGCGAGAAGTTGCACGAATTTGTTGCCCGTATCACTGCACCTTTAACTCCTAGTTCCTCTTTTTATCATTAAAAAACGCATCTTACCCATCGATTGACTTCCATATGCTATTGAAGCAATCCTTTGTCCGCTTAAAAAATAAGAAATCAACAAGCTAAATGACACTATACTCACCCCATCCATTGCCATGGTAACGATCCTCATGTGTACTCTATACATTGATTCGGGTTTTAACGGTGCGTTGTAGTAACCATGGTAATACTGACCATCACCAATTGTTAAGCTCGAGATAGGACCCAGGATCTCCGCGGTGATGTAACTGTCATTACCCATCTGTGTTGGCATAGTATCGTTAACTTCATTGAATACAAATGGTGTTGGTTGACCGTTAGAAACAAGTCGTTGCTTATTCTTTCTTTTTTCCACGGCGACTTGATACACACTAAACACATGATCATGAAAATAAAAAGAGATAAAAATGTGGATGGTTTCACGATGTGAAGCCGCGCGCACACCCTGTATTGGTTTGAATGTATTTTTTCCGTTGAGAGTAAAATTTATACATCGCTTCTTTATACAGTGCTCTTTTTAATTTTGGTGTTGATTTTGCTCGGACTTTTTTCTTTTGCGTAATCACTCAACCAGAATATCGAAAGGTCTATTCCAACGGACTAAAGCTACTTGAGCGTAATGTTTTCCCATTTCAAACCACGTGTCATTCCTTAAAGTATCATTTTTTTTTGTTTAACGGTTGTTAAAAAGACACTTGAATATGGATACAACTCAAAAACGTGGTGCATATGAGCACTTCATTTCCAGTACAATCAACTCAAGTTCGTTAAAATATCATATATACCTTATCCATTGTATCTCTATTGGTTGGGTATCGTTGACTAAGATCACCACCGTTGATTCTTTGATGTCGTCGATTCCATTGATTCCGAAATGAGGAGGATCAGCTAAAGAGGACAATCTTAAGTTAAAATCAGCCATTAGGTATGATAATTTGGTTGTATATCATTACAATGAACAAACCTGTTGTGCATTTTATAGCTACATCCTGATCATGGTTACATGTTGTTTGTCCCCATCCTGGATGACGACACTCAACAATCGAGTTCTCTGTTCCATTACACTCCAGGTTACTCAGCCAGATAGGTCTAACTTCAAGCATTAATGTTTGCAATAGATACACCTTACTTGCCCCGGGGTAGCCGAGCATACGGCAGATCACTTCAGCATCGTTGATGTCCAGTCCCTTGTTACATATGGTACCCCATACGTTACCATAGCGAACAGCAACACGACCAGAGTTGGGTGAACTTCCGTCTTCCAAACGAACTTGCACTGGAGGAAGATCTATAAGGTTGTCATACAAATTCAATTTAAAAAATAATAATTATAATAACAAGATAGCTGGTAAATGGTTAAATGTTTCTTACTAACCATCATTTACTTTACACATGACACCAGCATAGTAGTTCCCAGGGCATCGAGTGTTCGTCCATCCACGATGATAACATTCGCCAATCGATACTTCGTCCCCACTACATTCCACACCACCCATCCACAGTCCATTCACTCCCTTACGATACTGTCGTATTGGTGCTTGAGCGGCTTTGTAATCAAGCATTTTACAGACCACGTGAGCGTCTGATATATCCCAGGTATCATCACAGACTGGTCTCCAGGTCCCGTTGTAGTTGACCTCCACGAAGCCAATGTTGATGTGATTGGATCCAATCAGGCGAACAGCTACTGACAATTCTTCATTAAAAATAAAAAACATTTAGAAATTGATAATTAATACATTCATTTTACCTTTTTTCTGAAAGGCCAAGAGCGGATCACAGAAAAATTTTGGCGGTGCTTCGCGTTCCATGTCGCCTCATACTTACTTCCAAGAAATGTTTCAATATGGATGATATTATCCTCTCTGACTAAAATTTCAAAATTATCTAGATGATAATGAACGCAGGAAAGCTTTACCGTTGACACATGGACATTTGTGGTTCAAAATACTAAACTCTCCTTACCATCAGCCTCATTCGTGCACTTGACAGCAGCATCTTCAAAATGACCACAGTTGTGAAAACCCAAACCTGCATGTTTGCATTGCTCCAGTGACTTCTCATCGCCGCGACATTGAACATCATCCAGTAAAATAGGACCACTACCGCTGACCTTAGCAGTTCCTTCCCAAGATGCTTTGCTGTAGTTTAAAATGCGGCAGACCACGTGAGCATCTGCTAGATCCCAGAAATCATTACATACTGTGCCCCAGAATCCATAATATCGAAACTCTACTCGGCCTTGATTGGGAGTGCTGCCATCCATCAAACGAACAGCTACGTTAGGGACATTGACTGGAAAGAAAGATCCGAGTTTCTCAATTTTTTGTTTTTATACTCAACGGTTAATCCTTAAAAATTCTAACCTGGGTGTGAGTGACAAACAACTCCAGCATCGTGATAATGGCTACACAATATGTTTGGCCAAAATCCTCTCTGAGTACAGTTCATTATGTCTTTCTCATGTCCTTTACAAGACACACTTGTCAGCCATACTGGCCCTGTGCCGCTACCAAACCTTTGTTTTGCATTGATGGCGCCCGTAAAGTTCAGCATACGACATACAACATTAGCATCACGTATGTCCCAGCCAGAATTACAGACTGTGCCCCAGACTCCGTACTGCTGTATCTCAACACGGCCTTCACCTGCTGAAGATCCTCCAACTAGACGAAGATTGGATGCTCTTGAAAAAGCTGAAGTAGAAAAGATCTTTAAAAACCATGAATATTTAATGAGCAGAGCACAATAGAATCGTTAACCATGGAGGAAGTTGAAGTAATGTTTAAAGTCCGGCAATGAGGACTTAAAGAGACTTAAAGTCCGCGCAATTAGTTTCAGTCCGAGGCGTAGCCGAGGACTGGAACAATTGCAAGGACTTTGAAAACCCATCAAGTCCGGATGGGAGGACTTTGAACATTACTTCAAATCCTCATCAATTATTTACGAGAAATCTGTTCTATTGTATTTCTAGACCAATTGCAACACTGTTCCAGTGGCCTTGGACTTGAAATTTGTTCAATTCCAAGGATACTGGAACAGTGTTGCAATTGGTCTAGAAATACAATAGAACAGATTTCCAGCATATCAAAAAATGGTCCATTTCACAAATTGGTTTCATCATGAGCTTAAAATATTAAAAAAACCTCTTAGGCATTTTTAAATCCTTTCCTTAGCAACTGTGGCTGGTAAATAGGTAAGTCCCCCCTTAACATTAATTAGCGTCTTGTATTACCTCCAGCAGGCTGGCACATGATATGGACGTCTTGTTTACCACTACATGACTGTTCTTCTTTTAATCCCACGTAGCTACACTGTTCAGTTGAATTCTCTCTACCATTACAAGTCATCTTGATAGAGAATCTGATTGGAAGAGAGGTATTTGGCAAATGCCCATACACCGACACAGCTTTGTTGTAACCTGACATGTGACAAATCACGTGAGCATCTTCTAGACCAATACCTTTGCAGACAGCTCCCCATGTGCCAAGAAAACGTATCTCAAGTCCAAAAACATGAGCAATGGGTGTATCACGCAATCGAAAATCTATGTTCGGTGAACCTATTAAATATAAAAACATTAAGATTAAACTTTATTTTTGTTCACTTTCTTAATTGCCCTATTTCACTATGACGCACGGCTTGTTTACATAGAGAATAATAATAGAAATTTAGGCTAAATCTTCTTTCGTTCGGGATAATTAGTGTAATATTTAGCTGCTCTCAATTTCCATTATATCATAAACCAAATTATATTGTTATGGGTTGTTGTGCTGCTATTTTGCACCCTCTGGCGACCATGGTCCTTATCGTTAAAATAATAGATTGTTTTGATGGGTCTGAGAATCAGGTAAAAGCAGGGTTGGTTAGTGTCCGAAAAACGTTTTTTCTCTTTGCTTCTTTTAGTTTTTTTTAAATAAAACCAATGTTCCTACTGATAAAAATTGACAGACAAAGCATCGAAAATTATTATTAGAATAATCAATAAAACGTATTTGGTGGTCTTTGCTCAAAAGAAAGGGGGAAGGAAGGAAGGAAGGAAGGAAGGAAGGAAGGAAGGAAGGAAGGAAGGAAGGAAGGAAGTAACAAGCTAAAGAGCAAACAAACAAAAATGAATCTTTCCGCCTCTTTTTCATGAAAGCTGTATCACAATGATGTGCTTGTGCTTCTTTGGGGTAAAACGTAATCATCAAATACCAACCCGAGTAGCAGATGACACCAACGTCTTCAGTATGGCTGCAATCATTATTACCCCATCCTGAGTGACTACACTCGTCTATGAAACTCTCCATACCAGTACACGACACGTCATCCAGCCAGATCTGTCCACTTCCTTGTCCAAGGGACATGTGTGATGATCCATTTGCATAACCCAGTTGTCTACAGACTACTTTGGTGTTCTTTGTGTTCCATCCATCATCACATACTGTTCCCCATGTATTGTTGTGGTAGACTTGTAGGATACCGATATAAAGTGAGTTGGTTTTGATGCCATTTGCTAGAGTGACGTTGGCAGCATCTGTTGTTAATAAAAAGAATCATATTTAGTAGTCCATAGGGGTATTTTTTAATTGCAAAATCCATCACCCAATCCTTGATATTACCCATTAATCCTGGGCTTGAAGCCGGTTAATTAATACGGTTTTATTAATATGTCTTTTAGATTTGCTGGCATCATTATAGACAAAGTAACAAAAGGTCCAAAGGGGCACATGCCCAAGTCGATGGGGGAATACTAGTAAAATAATAGAGTTCCAATATTGATCCATCTCTTTCTGTCGCTCAATAGACGGATTTCAAGGTAGCCATGTTGTGCGTAAAAACAATGCAAATTTCCCCTTGGCAAATAAAATCTTTTGTTAATATTGCATTGCTCCCGCCCCACAACATAGCTCCCATGAAAGCCCTCTATGAATATTAAGAAATAAAATTAAGAGTAAAACAAGAATCTGATCCTCATTTTAAGAAAAGACAAGTAGAAGAACTGAATGAAACAGTAGCACCTTTGGTTAACGATTAAAGGAATTAGTTTCCTTCTATCTATGGGAGGTTTCACGCGTGACGTATTTCCGGTGGCAAATATAAGCTGGCCGTCAAATTTTATCAGTCCTGGTTGCAAAAGAAGGCAAATTTGTTCGTTTAAAGTCTATAGAATTTAGCGAAAAGCACGTTTGAGCTATCACTGAAAGAACAGAAGTCATGTCTGTCTTTAAGTTAACCAAATCAATTTTTCGTCTTCACCAAAAGAAGATTTGCGAAGCCATTTTGTGGTTGTAGCTCTGAGAAGAAGTGGCCTAAAGACCAGAAAAACTTGATTGCACTTGATTCCTTCAGTTCCATAGAAAACACTTTATAGAAGGTACATTCATTGATGTTAACAAAGATTTCCTTAAAAAATCGACACAAGAGTGTGTAAAACTCTCGATACGGTAATACAAGAGGGTCGCCATTTTGAGACATAGCTTTCCAATAAAATATGACGGCAAGCGAACCGCTCGCGCGAGGTTGTGACGTCAAAAATAGATTCCATGAAATCTCCCATAGATTTGACCCATTGTTTTCTGTCTGCTCTTTCACTTCAGAGTTTGCCAAGTTGCGTTTCATACAGATATTATTAATTCCGTTTGAAATATCAGTGATTTCATTCTGATAAAATACTCTATTAGTCATGATCAATATCGCTATTTGATATATATCTTTTTCATAAGTCGATTTAATATCATTTAGTACATTTGATATTCAACGGGTTGCAATACATCGAAACTTAATAATTAACTATATTCTTGTTGTCGTGTTATTTTATATAAATAGGGATATTTTAAAGACTTACCCAATTTAATGAAGACCACAGGTAACCCAATGATGATAAGTAAAAGTGAATATCTTTTCATTCTACTGCTAAGAGAATTCTCCTTGTTGAAGTGAAAAGCACTAAATCGTGGCAGCAACTGATAAGGGTTAACAAGTCTTGGCCTTCTTAACCCTTATGCAGTAGCGATGTTTCGAAAGTATTACCGTTATTAACTATGACAGATGTCAAGTACCAGGTCTCTAGGGTGGGCCGTCAGAGACTAGGTTCTAACTTGCAGCAAGTAATATTTTTGAATCATCAAAAAAAGTTAAAACTGAACTGTGATTGTAAGATGCAGTATATTTCCTTTGACTTCTAAAAAAGAGGGAAAGAAACAACCAAAGTCATACAAAAAGAGAGAAAAAATCTAAGAAAATTATTTATCAAGACTTTCGAAACAACTGTACTGAAGGTTTTGTCTTGGTTGGCTCATCACCAATTGTATATTGTAAACAAACGAATATTGAATTTCAAATTAAAAGGCAAATTTTGAACAGAGGGAAAGAACAACTGATTCGCTTTTGTTCAATTCTTAGGAGAGCGTTTTATGAGGATCATATTTGAATATAAGATGTTTTACAAAGGGTTTTCTTTATATTAGTAATGAAATAGATAGATGAAAATCAGGATGAGATAAACTGTGGAGACAGGAGAAGAAGCTCTTAATAAGTTAAAACTTCGTGTTTTCTTCCTTATTTAGAGTAGAATTTCACTTTAATGTGATACATGTCACGGTACGGATGCGTCATGTCGTGACCATAACGGTAACTTAATTGCCCTATTTCATTATGACGTCACGGCTTGCTTATGAGGGGGACAGAATCGTCTAGAACAATAGAAATTTGAACAAAATTTCCTCTGGTTAGAAAAGTTTAATCTCAAATAGCCTGGTTTTCAAATACAAGGTATATCGATGACTTTTTTGATGACTTTTCTTCGTTCTATAAAACGGATTTTTTATCAATTTTTTTTGTGTTGATTCTGTTTCGTCCTCCTATCCCAACCATGATCCTTAGCGTTTAAACAATATTTTGTTTTGATGTGACATCATAATGAAATAGGGCAACTGTCTTTGCATTTTTATTGGCTGGGCAGTTATGCTCACGCGCTCTGATTGGTTCAGCGAAACTATGATTCCTTAGCGTGACGGTGTCGTGTGACGTGCTGTGTCACATCCATGCGGAATCTTTTAGTTATTAGAATGAAAACATAATTTAATATACATCTTTATTTCCAAAGTTTTAAAAAATATTTTAAAATCATTTTACATATTTTATTGGATATGTCAAATAAGTTTGATATACATTACTTTACAATCTCATTCTCATGTATTTAATATCATAGTTAAATCGAGTAATAAGTAACTGAATATCTCAGTTGATTAAGTGAACCGCTGACGTAATGAATTATTAAAATTGTATTAGTCTATTACTAGCTTTTTTTACGATTCATTTTTATTACTTTAATGAAATGAATTATTAGTTAGTTAATAATGTTTGAATTATCAAATTGTATTAGTTTATTACTAGTTATTTTTTTAAATTAATTCTTATCATCATCTTTATTTAAATGAATTATTATTGTTCGAATTATCAAAATTGTATTAGTTTATTACTAAGACGAATAAATATATTTCACCCTAAAAAGCAGTTTCACAAGCAAAGGTTTAAATTGAAGTCAGATATTTTCTCAGAGAAGAGTGTCCCTCTATGAACGATTAAATAATGAACAAACTTAAAATATTACGCTCCATAATGATACATACATACTACATACTACATACTACATACTACATAATCTACCGTGAAACCAGTCTACCAGTTGCTGTATAAATCACTGACAGAAAAAGAGGCAATTACAGGAAAGCAAGTAGTAGTATTACTAATAATAGTTGTTGTAGTAGTAGCACCATCATCATCGTCATCATCATCATGAGGAGGAGTAGGAGGAGGAGTCGTTGTTATCGTCGACGTCGTCGTAGATGTAGAAGTAGTTGTAATCGTTGTCGTTGTAAATACCGTCGACGTCGTCGTAGAAGTAGTAGTAGTTGTAGTAGTTGTAGTAGTAGTAGTAGTACTAGTTGAAGTAGTTGTAGTAGTAGTAGTTGTAGTAGTTGTAGTAGTAGTAGTAGTAGTAGTTGTAGTAGTTGTACTAGTTGTAGTCGTAGTAGTAGTAGTAGTAGTTGTAGTAGTTGTAGTAGTAGAAGTAGTAGTAGTAGTAGTTGTAGTAGTTGTACTAGTTGTAGTAATAGTAGTAGTTGTAGTAGTTGTAGTAGTTGTAGTAGTAGAAGTAGTAGTAGTAGTAGTTGTAGTAGTAGTAGTAGTAGTAGTAGTAGCAGTAGCAGTATAACAGTAGTAGTTGTAGTAGTAGTAGTAGTAGTAGTAGTTGTACTAGTTGTAGTAGTTGTAGTAGTAGTAGTAGTTGTAGTAGTTGTAGTAGTAATAGTAATAATGGAAGTAGAAGTAGTTGTTGTTTTAGTAGTAGTAGTAGTAGTATAGTAGTAGTAATAGTACTATAGTAGTAGTAGTAGTAGCAGCAGCAGCAGCAGCAGTAGTAGTAGTAGTAGTAGTAGTAGTAGTAGTAGTAGTAGTAGTAGTAGTAGTAGTAGTAGTAGTAGTAGTAGTAACAGAGGATACTAACGAAGAACTTTCACGTCATATAGTTCTAGCTCTTGGAGTGTTCATAAGAGTTTTGAGTCCTTTTCAAACTAAAAGCGTAAGAAAATAATGTTGAGAACATTAACAAGTGTTCGAAGACCACAGCACACCATAGCGACACATATCTCATAGCGCATCAAATCGCATATCTTTAAACCCCTCCTAACTACACCGCACCAAGCGATCACAACATACCATACCATACATTAGAGTACCACTACCGTTATAGTTACCGTTACCGTTACCGTTACCGTTACCGTTACCATATATTGCGCGGTATTATACACTTATGTACTATTAAAGCATTCATCTCTATGCATTAACCAGAACCTCATACACTCGGAAACAACAAAATGCGTAAACTTACATCGTTACAATATTTATCTTATTACAAGACTATCAATATTTAAAAAATTATCTGTAAAGAATTATCTTACCTTTCATTGATAAATAATGATAGTAATGTCTCGGCAAGCGCGCATCAAGTGTCAGGTGATTCTTTAGGTGCGTCACTAAATCCTTTCATTTCCACTGCTAGAAAAGATGTGAAGATATCAAAGTACACACCTATAAGTAATCATTCATGCAGGAGAAAAGATAGAACTTCAAATTCATAAGATCAGTTTTGTTATCCAAAGCAACAAACGCATGTATCCAAAGCAACAAACAGATTTCGTATGATTATGAAAAGTCACTTCATCCGACACGGTGAAGGTGTGGCCAAGACACGACAATGAATGTCGAATGTTTTCATACACGGCGCGGCACTGACACGGTCACGGCAATGCGCGGTCCATGCCGTACGATTTTGATATTCATACGAAAACTGCTCTATAATATCAGTCCCATTTGCCGTAAGGAAAGACTGTGGAAACGGAGGATACGATGGAAGTAAGAAAGGCGAGAAATAGAAGCAAGAATGAAGATAATAAAGAGAAGGAAGCAAGGAAGGAGGAAAGAAAACAAGGAAGGAAGCAAGCAAGCAAGCACGCAAGGAAGAAAATCAGGAACGTATATAAAAATCACAACTTTTTGTTTTCTATCTTTTTTGCGTTCTTTTATAGCGCATTTCAATGTCGCAATGCGCTTTACAATTGTGCCCAGTGGAGGACTTTACGGGCTGCATATAAAGGCGCTATTAGCAGCCGTGCCGCTTACAATCATGAGTGAATTGTTAGTAATTAGTGTTATGCCTCCAAATTGGGATAAAAGGTTCTTTTTGAAACATTACATAAAGTTTTGTCAATCAAGTGTTGATAACTGTGCTGGTTTAATTAACTTACATACTTACTTTTAGATGAGTTTTTTCTTTCCGCTTTTATACGTTTTACGAAATAAAAGACGACAGCAAAGATAACAACAAGCAGAAATAATATGACCAAGGACAAGGCAATCACTAAGGCTTCATTTCTATCACCAGGATGTCTTATCTTCCCTAAAAGAGAGATAAGTGAAGTTAGAAGCTTTCATCTTTATAATCAAGTGGTGATGAAGGTAGGATATAGTTATCGACGGAAGATGGACATAAAAAGAGGAAAAAATGTATTGCCAAAGGGGAATGTGTACATAAATGAGAGGTATGAGAGAGATGGAAGCGGTGAGCCTTGGTGGAGGTGCGAAGGTCGGGAAGAAAAGTGAAGTCGAATGCAAAAATAAGGCAGGTGTAAGATGGAGAAGATAAGATAGGGATGAGGATAAAGATGGAGTTGAAGTATCTATTGAAGACATTGAGATAAAATGGGAGACACAAGTGGAAAGCTGAAAGCATGAAGGACTAGATTGGGGAAAACGCACAGCGTTATCTGCTAAAATCCTCGTTAAAGAAACTAGTGTTGTTATTATTATTGACATCCATTTATTAGGAGATTGACGTTTTAGATTAGTATTTTAGGTGTTGTTTGAACTGTTTTGAACTGAGGTTTTCGTTTTTCTTCTTTAATTTAATGAAAGTATATCACTGAATGAGGGTAGCGGGTATTTAGTCAGTTACATAACTATCGATATATACTGTTATCAGTTAACTAGTCGCCTTTGTGAGTGAAGTCACTTAAATAAAAATTGCTTGTTAAAGTGTACTAGTCATGCAAATAGGCACAAAAGGAAACTAATGGGATTGGGGTCTACTAAAGTGTATTAGTCTACTGCTATTTAACGGGTTTAGTGTTTTCACTCTAAAGTTGAATACCTGACTAACCTTCTATGGATGGTACTTTATAAATCGATCTTGTGGTAAAAGTAACAAAAGCAGAATCCCCATGAGACTTCCTCTATAAAACAAAAAACAAAATATATTGGTGTATACGCAGACAGCCAGCGCAATCTGTAACTCATTAAGTTTCGTGGTATTTTCCAAATTCATGTGGTTATACTATGGTGAATAAACAGATGCCGTTCAAACATCATTTGATTAAACTTTGCAGCGCATTTTAATTCTGACCTGCAATTACCACCAGTTCTCATGATGTAAAGCGCTTTTTGTTATATACATATCAGCTGATCTGAGAAAAAATATTAGCCAATAAGAATCGAGAAAATTTGCAAAACTGAGGTGTAATCCTTAGTAGCCGGGTGACTCGGGAAACGGTTATTTTTTTGCTTTATTTTCCAACTCAATGATTAATATCATAGTAAATTTATCTCAAGTATAAACTTTTATAAGCCAACCTTCGCAGGCTTCATGACACCTCAGTTTTGCAGTGACGTCATTTCTATGACACTATTTCAGATCAGCTGGTATAGAAAGGGGCATATATAAATCATACATCATAATCATTATTAATGCATCTCTAGCCTGATACATTGTCTGTTGCTAAGGTCAACAAGGTCAACAATAGTCTCGAATTTAGCCAAAAAACTTTTTTAGTACTCACCTTATCCATTGCCATGGTAACGACCCTCACATGTACTCTATACATTGATCCGGGTTCTAACGGTGCGTTGTAGTAACCATGGTAATACTGACCGTCACCAATCGTTAGGTTCGAGATAGGACCCAGGATCTCCGCGGTGATGTAACTATGGCTACCCATCTCTGTTGCCATAGTAACGTTGACTTCATTAAATGCAAATTTTTTCATTGTATTGTCTCGTGAAGATCGCAGCCATTTCTCATTTTGTACTTTTTCCACGGCAATTTGATATACTCTAGTGAGGAAAGCAATACAGATCTCAATAAAATTGCACTGAAAATACGAGGTAGCCTCTTTCCTGTCGGCACAGTCTCTTACCTGTTCAACAGGGTATCACCTCTCTGTGAGTCGTTAAACACGATGAAAACCGTTGAAACTGTGATGGCGTTCGTTCCATTAATGAAGAAATATGGTGCATCCAAGATTTCGTTTCTCTCCTCTTAGAAGGTTTCGTAAATAAAAGAAAAAATACACCTTAATTTCTCATAAAGCAAAGAGACAAAAATGACAAAATCATTAAACACTTACCGAATTTGCACGCAATAGCAGCGTCATTGTCATGGTTACACGTTGTTTGTCCCCATCCTGGATGACGACAGTCAACAATTGACTTCTCTGTTCCATTACACTCCAGGTTACTCAGCCAGATAGTACCATTTCCAGGTCTGAAGGTGGACTTTGCATACACCTTACTTGCTCCGGGGTAACCGAGCATACGGCAAATCACTTTAGCATCGTTGATGTCCAATCCTATGTTACATATGGTACCCCATACGTTACCATAGCGAACAGCAACACGACCAGAGTTAAGTGAACTTCCGTCTTCCAAACGAACTTTGACTGGCAGAAAATCTGTAAGATATTTTTTCCACTTCGTGTAAGAAATTCCTCAGAAGTGCGCAAATTATGTAAATGTACTTTTAAATGTTATATTGTTTTACCAACCTTTAAACGTTTGGCACAGAACTCCAGCATGGGTGTTCCCTGGACACTCGGTGTTTGTCCATCCACGATGTGAACATTCACTAATTGTTTTTTCTTTACCGCTACATTCAACACCACCAACCCAAACTCGTTTCTGTCCAATACTGAATCCTTTAATTGCTGCAAGAGCTCCTTTGTAACCAAGCATTCTACAGACCACGTGAGCGTCTGATATATCCCAGGTATCATCACAGACTGGTATCCAGATCCCGTTGTCTTTTAACTCTACTCGACCGTAGTTTTTGTACGCTCCAACAATACGAGGTTCAATTAGGGGAAGTTCTTCTGTGGAATATCCTGGGCAACAGAGAAACACAAGTACGCAATTAGCAACTCTCACTCAAGACTTTGCTGTCCCTATATTAGGTGTGAATTATTGCGTAAAAAAGGTTAGTTACTTACACAAAAAAGAGGAGTGAAATATTTTATCAACTCTTTCATCCTATGATCTATAAACCTTTGTCCATCATTAGGTTGCAAGATTCTTGTTCAAGCCAATGAGGTGCCCTCCTGCATTCGCCTCATGCTTTAGATTATTTGTCGAAATAAATTTAAACATTTTTGAATAGTAATAAACAAGCCTTTGATGTCAAAAAAAGTCAATGAAATGCAATACATGTAAATCTAATATACTTTCGAATATCCATGTTACCTATACAATCTAGGGTGCTTACCATTGAACCGGAAAAAACGGAAATAGTACAAATAGTGTGTGTCGAAAGTTCCGGAAAACTCGGTCTTTAGGCAACTTGAGATAATCCACTTTTCCCGCTCTTTTCGGTTCTTCTAGCAGATGTGTGTACCGGAAGTTTGTCTGATTAGAATCGGGATTTAAATGGTAAGCACCCCTAAACACAAAATTTAACTGATATATAGATACGTACTTTGCCGGCATACCACAGCAGCATCGTTGTCATGACTACATGTCGTTTGTCCCCATCCTGGATGACGACAATCAGCAATGGACTTTTCTGTCCCATTACACTTCAGGCTCATCAACCAGATAATACCCTTCCCAGGTTTCGA
Organism: Anthopleura sola; assembly: GCA_023349425.1. Classification (NCBI taxonomy): domain Eukaryota; kingdom Metazoa; phylum Cnidaria; class Anthozoa; order Actiniaria; family Actiniidae; genus Anthopleura; species Anthopleura sola. The sequence continues at coordinate 12,899,799 of JALHLI010000001.1, forward strand.
AGTGTATTGGCTCAACCCTCCGGCGTAGCCGAGCATACGACAAATCACTCTAGCATCGTTGATGTTCAGTCCCCTGTTACATATGGTACCCCATACGTTACCATAGCGAACAGCAACACGACCAGAGTTGGGTGAACTTCCTTCCTCTAAGCGGATTTCTACTTGTGGAGGTTCTGCATGTTATATAGTATGTTAAATAATTCTTTTAGTATTAGGTAGAAGAGCACTAGAAATATAAATTGTAAATCCTAACCTTGTGCTGTTTGACACATAACCCCAGCATGGAATCGACGCCCAACACATCCAGTGTTCGTCCATCCACGATGATAACATTCACTAATCGATAATTCCTCGCCACTGCATTCCACACCACCCATCCACAATCCAACCTTCCCAGCACTGAACCTCTTGATCGCCGTTAGTGCTGCTTTGTAACCAAGCATTCTACAGACCACGTGAGCGTCTGATATATCCCAGGTATCATCGCAAACTTGTCTCCAGGTCCCATTGTATCTGACTTCTACTCGGCCATAGTGTTTTTGTCCTCCAAGTAAACGAACTGTCGCATCTGTCATGTGAGAAAACGAAACAGTCCATGAGTGAGAATACAAGGAACCAAGGAAGTTTGAGTCGTGTTGAATGTACTTTAGATAGGCAAATTTACCAAAGAAAAAAGTGGGATTAAGACGAAGGCATGGAAACTTTTTATTTCGTGCGCGCTTGTCGTCTCCAGCCGCAGTGTCCTCTCCGATACGTCGTCCCCCCCCCCCCCACATTATAATAAGTACAAGGAAATTGGTCATGAGATCGAAAAGAGTAGAGATCTACGTCGTATTACCCGCAAGCGGACAATTACTAGTTGTTGCTCTGATCTTCAACTTAAATCAACTATTAAAACAGTGGCGCGCGATTATTTGCAAAACGTTATCTGTACTATCGCACTTTAAAGTGTTGTAAAGTATCACATTATGTGCTGGAGAATGAGGTTCATTGTCATTTAACCCCTATATGTCACTAAAAATTGTTGAGATTGCTCTGAAATTCCTTATTCTTATAACCGGTGGCTCATTACCTTCTCTGTGAGGCTGACAAACAGCTCCTGCGTCATTCCAATGCTTACAGCTCGCCATGCCCCACCCATGGTGGCGACATTTTTCAATGCTTGTCTCGCTTCCACGGCACCGCAGATACACCATTAAAGCAGGACCACTCCCTTTAACCATAGCGGTTCCGGCCCATGATGCTTTGCTGTAGTTCAGCATACGACAGATTACGTGAGCATCTGCTAGCCCCCAGCCATATTTACAAACTGTTCCCCAGACCCCATAGTAACGCACCTCCACTCGGCCTTGATGAGGAGTGTGTCCATTTACCAGGCGAACAGCTACGTCTGGTCCTTGAACTAAGATATCAATAAAAGAATGCAAGAAAATGTTAGCTATTTATCATTTTCCATGCATTGGTTCACTATGTATGAGGTTTGCAAGGTTCAAATTTGAATAATCCTTTGAAACTATCTTGAATCCTCGCATGAATGCTCTGTGTGTGACCAGTGAATAGATGATAGGCTGCTTGGGCACGGCACAAGGAACAACGTTCATAGAATGATGCATGTGTTCAAGTTTTTCATATCTATCGTAACAAGGTTTTGATAAGTACCAAATTCGCTTTAATCACGTGACGGCCATATTGGTTGAAACAACAGGTTTTTGAATCCCCTGGCTTGCCCTCGCTTTGTTGCATTTCAGAACGTTCCAAGCAAAGTTCTTTGCTCTCATGGGAATAATCATGGCCGCTTTGTAATTCAACCCCATACATGATAATTTTATACGCCAAGATAATTATATACCTCCAGGTCTATCGCATATGACGCCAGCATCGTAGTCATGACTACACCACGGTCGTCCCCATCCATTATGATTACACTCTTCCAGAGAATTCTCCCAGCCTCTGCAATACACGTATTCTAACCACACCTTTCTCCGTCCTCCTCCGAACTTTTTGACACCAGCTATTGCTCTTTGGTAGCCCAGCATACGACAGACGACATAAGCATCGTTGATGCCCCAGCTCCATCCTCCACAGATTGTACCCCAAGTGTTATTGAATTTGACTTCTACTCGACCAGAATAAGGGGACACACCGTCAACCAGACGTACTTGTACTTCGCCTAAATGAGGAAAAATTTACAAGCGCACACATTAGCTATTAATTTGCTTGCAAAGAATTTGTTCAGTTATTAGCTGTTAGGGTCGAGCACTGATTTGCACCGCCCCCTCCCCTTACACGAAATTTGCGAAGTTGCCTGGATCTAAGTCGAATGGTTCCCATTATACACCCATTTCAAAAACGACCTTATCGTGGCTGAAACCAACAAGCAACAACCCAAGATTGCAATGAACATCTGTCTTTTACTCCTTATTCAGTCAGGACCCTAATTCAGAGTATCAGCCTTGAAAAAAATGTATGTTAACTGAAAATGAAATAGCAGCTCTAACCTGGATAGGAATGGCAAATCACCCCAACATCGTGGTCATGGCTGCACGAGCTCGTCTGCCCCAGTCCATCATGAGAACAGTTTAGTATGTCCACTTCAAGACCAACACATTCCAATCTTGTCAACCATATAGGACCAGATCCTTGACTGAAATTTTTAACTGCTCTAACTGCTCCTTTGTAGTTCAGCATACGACACACTACATTAGCATCACGGATGTCCCAACCAGAATTACAGACTGTGCCCCAGGTCCCCTGTACAAGGATCTCGACTCGACCCTCGTTTGGAGTCCTACCATCTGCCAGACGAATATGATTGCTCGACGTAACTAAAGTACAAATAAGGTTATACGTTACACAGTCTGCTGCACGTGGAGCTTGTTAAGATGTGGATCAAGATGACGACAAGATGACGACATATTGATAATGAATGAGGGTCTGGATAGTGGGGAGACCAGCTGTCAGTTGTTAGTAAAAAATTCGCTTATTTGTCAGTTAAATTCCAGGCCTTTTATCAGTTGTCAGTTAAATTCTAGGATTTTTTCAGTCAAATTTTAGGCATTTTGTAAGTTGTCAGTTGTCCGTTAAATTTTAGATCATATTTGTCAGTTGTCAGTAAACCCCATTCAGACTCTGATGAATTGTAGCGGTTCGTTTAGATTGGAAATGAATGCGTGTAACAGATTGAACTACTTCAGGCAAAGGGTCTTTGTCTCCATTGTCAGTATGTGACAACACGCTGTTTTGGTGGCTACGATGTCTGACAAGCTGAACAAACATTCGTTATTTTTACTCAGCAAGAAGTTAAAATTAATTATATTTTTGTTGGCCACCTTTGTGGAAGTCTTTTTTTTCATTATTAAACATTGATAGCTAGTTATCTCTTATTTTTGTTTGTAGTTACTATGATGCCTGGACATGATGATGATGGGTTAGGGTTTGACTAAGGTTGATGTTAATGATGATGACGATGATACACTTGTCGAAGATATTGTATAAATGAACGATGAAGTTTCCAATCATCATCATCATCATCATCTCATCAACAGCAATCATCATTTGTTAGTGGATGTTCCGTAGAAAGCACAAACTCGATCTCATTTGTCGCATGATTGTTATTGAAGACCTTATAGCTGTAACCACTAAACCCATAGCACTACGTAAAAAAACTATTTCAAAATTGGAATGTCGTGAGCCTAACGAATTTGAGACAACATCACGACATGCGTAACATCACGATATCTTGAATCCAAAAATAAGTTTGTGTTTTTTGGAAGTGGTGGAGCTTTCTAGAAAGGCACGCACGGAAGTCAACAGTCGAATGCACACAAGGAGTGCAAAATATCTAAATGAAAAGCTTCTACCTTTAATATAAACACTTGTTACCTTAGATAATAATCATAAGTCAATTCCTCCTATTTGTGAAACACATCCGATCTAATGCATTTACCAACTGAATTAAATAAATGGCTTAAACATTTGAACACAAGAGTTGCTTAAACGATTAGAACGATAAAGACGACTACTTACCAGGCTGTAGAAACTGGCGACACAGGCAAAACATGAAGATAACAATGACAATTTTTTCCATTGTCAAAGTCTCTATGCGAAAAAAAGCTTCAAGAGAAACCAATGAAGAACTTTATTCCTTCGACAACAACAAACAGCTAAGCGAGTAGGCGTATACTATTCGTTTAAGCGTTAAAAGTCTTCAGCAACGAGCTTTTAAGATGTTTTGAATTGTCCTGTAAATGGAACAAATGAACACAGCATTAGTAATTCCATTAATGAAAGAGTAAGGAAGAGTAGAAAGAAAAATTCACGGACGTCTAACCTTGAAGAGTGTTGCTTGGACTGTACACTTGATCGCTGCGGTTATGTAGTACGTCGTAAACATTCCCGCGGTGAATCCACCGTGTTTTTCAGTGGGATTTGCGGTATTATGGAAATGAGTTTTCTGAGGTCATTTAGAAATATTGTTTCTGACAGCCATGGTTGATAACCGTTTATATCTGTTAACTTTTACCTATTCAAAGATTGTTAACTAAGTTTGGTCTGACAGGAAGTCTACTACACGATGACCACCATGTTTGATTTGCATGCTTATTAAATTGAGTTTTTAATCTCTTGCGGTTTGCTATTCACAGAAAATTTTAACTTTACATTTTGTTTTAAACTCCCTTCTATTATAGCAGGATTTAAAGGCAGACATTTATAAGAATTAATACATAATTAAGAAAACCATGGAGGAAACCTTTTAGAATCAGACAGCCATATACTTATAAATGTTTAGACAATAAGGTGTAGCGAGGACCTAGGTTTTTTTTTGGGGGGGGGGGGGGGGGGGGGGAACACCTCCTCGAAAAATCGCCGAAGCAAAAAAAAAAAAAAAACCGCGATGTTTGCGACGAAATAGGGGAATAAAACTTTCTCTAAAAAAAGTTGGGGGCACCCAGTACAAGAGAGAGAGAGAGAGAGAGAGAGAGAGAGAGATAAAGAAGAAGAAGATGGAGAAGAAAAAGGAAGGAAGGAGATGGAGTTGTTAAATCAATATTCCAAAAATTAAGAAGGATTTGAATGTAGTAATCTAAATTGTAGTACTTTTAGCGGAAAGAATGATCGAGTTTTAAAAATGACAAAAGAAAAACAAGAATTTTGAAAATAAAGTGAGTCACGAGTCATTTAGTGGTTTGTGGCGTTGATGTTTATCCGGATTAACCACTTAACTAATTGTATTCATTTATTATTTATGATTATTTATGATTGTTTATCATCATTCAACTATTAATTATTTATTACTGTTAATTCTATACGGGCTGTCTTCCTTTTTAAAAAAAGTAGTTTTAACTTGTGGATTTTAAGCATGATTTGCTATTTTATTAAGATTGACTATTCAGATTTAATTAATCAACGAAATGACAGATAGATAGATTAAGCTAATTCGTACGGCGAATCTAATTCGCAAACGTCTATCGACTAAAGTGCTTAATTACATGTAAAAGTCTGAGATCATCAGGGATTGTGGTGGAAAACAAATCCCATCTCTGAACGAGTAAATCCAAATCCTTGTTAATACGAACACCGAGAGGACAAAACAAAGCTAGTGTCTGCATTAAGAGATTGTCCGTATTAACCGGGTTAATTCAATAATAAAATCATTTGGTATCCGAGTCAAAGTGAAATCTCCATTACTGTGACATGTCCGTATTAAATGGGTGGTCGGTTACGCGAGGCTCGACCGTTAAGAACCAAGAATATGAAGAGTGAATAAGGAGAAAAAAATTGGAGGTAGCGTTTAGGACGTTAGATATTCAAAGGTGCTAACAAGCAAATATTCAGAACACGAATATAGCAGAATAGCGCAATGGAGTAGGTAAACTCGGTGTCTCGTTTCTTAATTTCACGAACCTTTTGTAATACTACCTGCTCAATGCAAAAAGATCTTCCTCCATAACATTTTTCATCCAGAATATAAACTTTCTCTCTCCTGTTTCGGTAAATATATTGCTTATTTTGAACCCATGAAAATAAAATCTAGGTAAAAACACAAGACAATACTTTGTCATTTTAGAAAATGTATTATGTATTTGAAATGTCATAGCTGAACGTTGAGATAAACATTGACCGAATGCCAATATGGCCGCCACTTCATTGTCATATTTTTTTTAAAATTCATATTTTAGTTGACCGCTACATTAAAATTATAGATTAGAATGACAACAACAAAGGTAGAAAGTTTGAGACAAAAATATTAAATTCTTGAGAAGTTATTTGAATTTTAGCTAATTTTAAAAACTTGAAAAACACCACAACGAGGCTAGCAAGGAACAAGGAAACAAATCACTGAACGCATAAAAAATTCCGTAATTTTGATTCGAAATAGCTTCACTTGAATTCTATCCATAGCAATGAAACTTTCTAAAAATACATACTTCTGCTTGCTCTTTCTGATGGTGGTACTTACTTTTTGAGATTAGGTTTTTACTTCTAAAAGTCAATGGTGGCCATATTGGCATTCGGTCTATGGCATGGTTCTTATATAGAAAGAGTTCAGTGCCATATAATGGATCAATAACAAATAGTAAAGCCTTTGAAATAGTAGAGATTGTGTACTTGAGGTTAGTTTCTTTTGAACAAAAAATTAAAACTGATTACTTTTTATGGTACTTCGAACAGATTATTGCTTAAGGTGTCATATTCGGTTATGAATTATCAGTCACTGTACGTCGTATGGTATTGTCCTGTATTACCTTCTACCTTGAGAATACATCTGTGCCCCCGGCTTCTGTTGATTAGATAGATAAATCAATCAATGGATGGTTGGATGGATGGATTCGCGCAACATTGTTGAGTTGCAAGTTCCAGCAAAGAGATTGTTACCAGTCTTATCATCCCTGCATCAACACAATGTCACTGTTGCACAAAGTAGAAGCTCTATCTCCTCTTTGCAACAATTTGTTGTGCGCGGAGTGGTAATACGAGTGGTAACGCAACAATGTTGCGCGACAAGTTTCACGAATTGTACGTATTACCGCATCTTTAACACTCGGTTCCATAATATTAATGTATCGAAATGAAATATTTTAAACAACAAACCTTAGCTCTAGGGTTTGCAGCATGATGATAGGCTCTTGTGTTAACGTACAGCTCGGTTTCAGGGTCATCGTCTGGCAGGCGAGGAGGGACTTGGTAATGTTCCTCATTACTTTCATCAACTGCATGCGCAGGCCTGTTCATCTCCAACCCTTCAACAACAACAAATAAAATAAAATTACAGCTTGTAGCAACACTTTCACCGGCTAAAAAAGCAGGAACAGACGTAGCTTAATTGGTTAGTGCGCGACCTTCGGAGCTAGAGGGTCTTTCGACTTCTGTCTAATCCGTTTAGCTTCAGCTTTGAATTCTCTTAAGACACAGCACTGATGGAAAGAGGGGGTAAAGTGCACACCGTCGGCTTCCATTGATTGCATGCAGTTGAATTTTAACTGAAAGAACTACCGACGTTAAATAGGGAATAACATGACATCACTAGAACTCACTTAATGATCCTTCTTTTATAACAATTCTTCGTTTGCACATGACGTCATAGCCTCAATGTTTTTTATATTTTACACATTTTGGATTGATTGCAAACCAATATTGGAACACATAGTTTTGCCTTACTGGCATCACACGTCTTGTTGTTGTTGTTGTTGTTGTTGTTGTTGTTGCTGATGTTGTTGTTGTTGTTGTTGCTGTTTTTGTTTGTGCTGTTGTTGTTGTTGTTGTTGTTGTTGCAGTTGTATTGTTTTTGTTGTTTTTGTTGTTGTTGTTGTTTAATTTATTTGATAAATCACGTCCACTTTTGCTTTTTAAAACAATAATCTTTTCCATTGAGAGCCGTCTAAATTTTGGAATTCAATTCGGATAGAGTCGTAAATTATGCCAGCAGTTTATTACCTAGATGCAACTGTTGGTTTATTACCTTCTAGATGCAATGGTTGGTTTTTGCTCTCCGGGGGTTGGTTTCTCACTTTCAGGAAGTACCATACAATACCAGCAACGATGACGCCAATCAAGATGACGATCAGTAAGGACAAACCTATTGCTGTACCACTATCAGACGATGTTACCCTCTCTGTTCTCCCTAGATTATCAAACCATAATGAAAATTGTGCAATAGTTCCCTTAACAGTTCCTGCGCTTCTTGAAAAGTAGCCGGGCCTTTGCATCGAAGCGAGACGAAAGGTTATCTTGCAATGATAAAGACCTTTTTTAACACCTTGGACAATTATTCACTTGTCTCTATCATTACAAGTTCACTGTTCGTCTCGCTTCGATGCAAAGGTACGGCTACTTTTCAAGATGGCGAAGGGGAACTGTGAAGGGGACTGTTGATGCTGAAAGCAATGTGAAAGTAATTGCCGGATTGAGAGACACTTTTACGAATGTGGATAATTTGATTCGTCGTTTGCACGTTTGGTCATCACCGCCATGTTGGTGGTATATAACAAAAGATTTCTCATTTCTACCCATTGTTTATACCTCCAACATGGCCGCCATTTCTTTGTCATTTCACCCTCTTGGGAATGCTTGCAAAAAGTAGTAAAGGAAAATCCATTACTATTAAGTTAGGAATGGGCTTTAATTACACGGCGACCATGTTTATTCCCATGAGAGCAAAAACCTTTGTTTGCTACAATCTAAAACACCTCAAAGCGAGGGCAAGGGGACCCAAGGGATTGTTTCAACCAATATGGCCGCCGTGTGATGAGGTGGATATGCCATGATATGAACTACAGTTTTGTTATCGTAACTTTTGATTTGAGCACCAGGATATTGTTAGCCATCTTACTCTTGTTACCTTTCACAGATCCCCGCTTTGTTGTAAACGCTACGAAGTCATGGTAACCATGTACGGCTTTCTGCAAAAAAAGCAAGAGAATTTGTTTTCATTTATTTTTTGAGCTTTGGAGAACAAGAGATCAGTCCCTGATCAAGAGATCAGCTAACAGTCACGTGATGATATATCACGAATGGATTGAGCTGGGGAAGGCTTCAGTGGAAGCCAAACAAACTCTAAAAGGCTTAATATCTTGAGATCAAAGGCGTGTTATGAGGGTATAACAGAATTTTGAAAACGGCTTCACCCAAAACATTACAAATCCAATGAAAATTGTTTTGAATAAATAAAATAGGATTATTTTGCCCTCCAGTTACAGTCACCTGATTATTAGCTGCAAACGGCCTACTTATTAACATTATGTTATAAACCCGTAAAAAAGACGCACGTTAATGTACCAAATAGTAAGACAAATGTTTCTAATTGAAGAAAAGAAATTGTGCAAGGGATTCTGTTAGTAAATGTTAATGACGCCATAATGCAAATGTCCTATTACTTTTTTCCACACTAACCCCATCCATTGCCATGGTAACGATCCTCACGTGTACTCTATACATTGATCCGGGTTCTAACGGTGCGTTGTAGTAACCATGGTAATACTGACCGTCACCAATTGTTATTATATTCAAGATAGGAGCCAGGACCTCCGCAGCAATGTAGCTATATTCGTTACTCATTTTCTTGGCAATAGTGGCGTTGACGTCTTTGAAAACAAAAGCTGATGTCTTTTCGTTTGATTTGAAGCGTTTTTCGTTGTCTCTTCTTTCAACTGCGACCTGATAAACACTTTAATTGAGAAAAACCAATGAATTGGAATACTCAAAAAACGCTTATGCGATAGTCGAGATCAAAGTTAAACTAATAACGAAGTCAGTGCAAACACTTAATCCGTGAACAGTACTAAATTTATTTTACAATAAATAGCAAGGGAGGACTCAGGGAAGGGGGAAAGGTTCGAAATCTTGAAAAGGGGGGCTCCAAAACCAAAGAACAAAGAAGCCAAATCAAAACAAAAAGATTTTATTTTACATTGGCTATTTCAAAATAAAGGAGTTCGTCGTCCTCATTTAGACGGTTCGATTGCGGTTTAGGAGTTTCGGACGAATCCCTGAACCACCCCTATATACATCTATCCCTGAATAGTACAAAATAGTGTAACGTCTCGTGAAGTCTTTTCTAATACTATCGTGATATTTGATTCCATTTTTTCCAATATTATCGAGACATTAGTTTTTCATACGAAAACAGCTCTTTCTCCAACTTGTGCTTTTTTCTGTTGCACAAAGTAGTACTCTGCAGCAATGAAAATTTGTTGCGCGCGGAGTGGTAATACCAAGTATAACACGTCCTTTACTAGGAAGTGCTACAAAAAAGTGTATAAACTTGTTGTAGATACTTCTTCGTGTTATTCATATAAAACTGCAGTACCTCTTCAACTGTTCGTCAATCCGTTGCGAATCATTGAACGAGATAGCCACTGTCGATTCTGCGATGTCGTTGGATCCATTGATCTGGAATTGAGGAGCATCAGCTAAAGAAGACAGGGATCCACGTTAATGATGAATAGAACTGAATGGTAGTTTGCAAAATCATGTCAAGTGCTGGATGACAGACCAACAAAGCCTTTGGGAATCAATGATAGTGTATCGGTAGTGCATTCGCCTCTCACCTCAGCTGGGGTCTCGGGTTTGATTCCTAGCGTCACATGTAAGTAGAGTTTGACTGTTAGGTCTCTTCCTTGATTTGATGGGTGTTTTCCTTTCACAAAACCTAACATGTTAAATTCCAATTCGATGTGTAAGTTAGCCGTGCCCTGACTTAGATGACTCCAGAGGTTGATTCAGGGTTCGATCTGTGAGTCAGCCGTGCCCTGACTTAGACCAGTCCAGAGGTTGTTTCAGGGTTTGATCTGTGAGTTAGCTGTGGCTAACTTTGATCAGCCGAGATGTTTGGCAGATTTTTTGATAAAAATCAAGTTTCGTATCATTCTTCTTTCTCTCTTTTTTCAACATATTTTTTATATGTAAACCTTTTTCCTTGTTGTTACACGACCGTGCAAAACATCACGTTACGGCAGCCATGTTAGATGGCAAGAACAAAACGATCGTTTTACATGAGAAAGAATTCAATTCCCGAGAGTTAAAAGAATTTTAATGTTCTTCCATCTGATATGGCTGGCCGCAAATGATGGTGCACACCTCTATATTCCAAATGACATACCTATTTTGCATAAGATAGCCGCATCGTCGTCATGGCTACACGTTGTTGTGTTCCCCCAACCTGGATGACGACAGTCAGTAATCGACTTCTCTGTTCCATTACACTCCAGGTTACTCAGCCAGATAGTTCCATTTCCTGGTCTGAAGGTGGACTTTGGATACACCTTACTTGCCCCGGGGTAGCCGAGCATACGACAAATCACTTGAGTATCATTGATGTCCAGTCCCCTGTTACATATAGTACCCCATACGTCACCATAGCGAACAGCAACACGACCAGAGTTGGGTGAACTTCCGTCTTCCAAACGAACTCGTAATGCTGGCATTACTGTTTAAATCAAAACAAGAACAAAATCATAGTTGTACATTCATTGGGATTGGGTCTTGAGTTTCCAATAATATTGACCTATACCAATAATTTTATTTAGTTTAAAAAACAAAAGAATGTTTTACTGCAGGCTCAATAATAATAAACGTTCAAGCAATTCTATAGCTCTAATGATTACTCCAACATTTACCAACCTTCCGGCACTTTACACATGACACCAGCATAGTAGTTCCCAGGGCATCGAGTGTTCGTCCATCCACGGTGATAACAGTGACTGATCGATTCTTCATCGCCACTACATTGCACTCCACCCATCCATAATCCACTCACTCCTTTACGGTACTGTCGCAACGGTGCTTGGGCTCCTTTGTAACCAAGCATTCTACAGACCACGTGAGCGTCTGATATATCCCAGGCATCATCACAGACTGGTCTCCAGGTTTCATTGAAATTGACTTCTACTTGACCAACATGGTTTTGTTCCACTTTTGTAAGGCGAACAGTGGCCGAACTCTCCTCTAAAGAAATCAATATTATGAGCATAATTTAGATGTAAGTAAATGAAAGCAAACAAAGAAACAAAGAAAAGAAGAGAAAAAGAGTAAACCAAGGGAATGAATGAAATGAAAAGAAAGAAAGAGAAAGGTGAAGAAATTGCTTCTTTGTCTATCTAACTTACCGCAAATCCCCGAACAGCAATAGCAAACATGAACATTAGAAAAATGAGAAGCTCAAAAAGAACAATGTTAACAAACATTTTACCTTCTGACAAGTTTTCGCACTTAACCGCAGCATCGTCGCTATGACCACAATTATGGCGACCCCAACCATAACTTTGACAATGTTCCAGAGATTTCTCATTTCCTAGACACCTAACGTTATCCAATAAAATAACGCCACTTCCTTTTATCCTAGAAGTTCCTGCCCATGATGCTTTGCTGTACTTCAACATACGACAAACCACGTGAGCATCTGCTAGGCCCCACAAATTATTGCATACTGTGCCCCAGACTCCATAATATTGAACCTCTACTCGGCCTTGATTTGACGTGGATCCTCCCACGAGACGAACAGCTATGTTAAGATTTTGAACTACGAAAAAGTTATCATAAGAATTAAATTAGTAGGGCTGATGAAGTATTTATGCTATGGTAAGTACAAAATACATTCTAGATCAGGACTTCCGTTACCGGCCATGAAGCGACGCCAATTCACAAATAAAAATGCACAATATTCGCTATATTAGAGCATCCAATAAGTCCACAACGGATAACTCACCCGGATACGAATGACAAACCACTCCAGCATCGTCATTGTGGGAGCAGGAGCCAGACCTCGCCAGTCCACTATTAGCACAGTCCATTATGTCTTTTTCATGTCCTTTACACCTCACACCTGTCAGCCATATTGGCCCTGTGCCGCTGCCAAACCTTTGTTTTGCAGTAATGGCGCCCGTAAAGTTCAGCATACGACATAAAATGTTAGCATCACGTATGTCCCAACCAGAATTACAGACTGTGCCCCAGACTCCGTAGTGTTGCATCTCCACTCGTCCCTCTTCTGGTGATGATCCCCCTACTAGACGAAGGTTGGGCTTCAATGACAACCCTGTATGAAAAATGACAATGACAATGATTTTATTTGCACCTTAGTTTATATATACAATTTAATTACAAAATATTTATATCCTTACATAAAGGTGCGAGCCAACTGGATTAACTGAAGAGCTATACAAAGCCAGTTGGCTAACATCTTTAACATTTTTTCAGTTTATCGGTCATTTATCAAAATTTACATCTACAATAACAAAATAGTGAAGGAATGAAATAATATTATGTGTACATTAATTGGTTACGTACGGATAAACAAATTAGGATAAATAGAATAATATAAAGTATATATGAAAAAAAACCAGAATGAAATGAGAGACTGGATGGATGGATGGATGGATGGATGGATGGATGGATGGATGGATGGATGGATGGATGGATGGATGGATGGATGGATGGATGGATGGATGGATGGATGGATGGATGGATGGATGGATGCATGGATGGATGGATGGATGGATGGATGGATGCATGGATGGATGGATGCATGGATGGATGGATGGATGGATGGATGGATGGATGGATGGATGGATGGATGGATGGATGGATGGATGGATGGATGGATGGATGGATGGATGGATGCATGGATGGATGCATGGATGGATGGATGGATGCATGGATGGATGGATGCATGGATGCATGGATGGATGGATGGATGGATGGATGGATGGATGGATGGATGGATGGATGGATGGATGGATGGATGGATGGATGGATGGATGGATGGATGGATGGATGGATGGATGGATGGATGGATGGATGGATGGATGCATGCATGCATGCATGCATGGATTAAGGACTGAAGGGGATTAAATTAGGTTGGATAGATGGATGAAAAAACTATCTGTCATCAACATAACTATATTTACCCGGTGCTGGTCTGCACAAAATCCAAACATCTTTAGCACATGTCTTAACTGAATGGGAACGGACAACATTTTGGCATTCCTCGGCTAAGTTTTCCCGGCCAGTACAATTCAACATCATTGAAAACATAGGAATGCTATCAGTATGTTCGTGCTTGTAGATAGTAATTGCCTCTCTATAACCCAGGATTCTACAGACAACATGAGCTTCCTTTAGTTCAAGGGTGTTTGAACATACAGCTCCCCAGGTGCCATAATAACGAACCTCTAGTCTTCCGACATAGCTGTATATTCCAGATGTTAACCGAAATACAATATTTGGTGAACCTATGGTGAGGAAATCAGGAGGACAAAATGGTGATGATTTTGATGATCTTTCATTTGAAATAGTAGTGCATGGTATAGCTGGAAAAAAACTTTCTCCCTTCTCCTTCTTAGTTCGTTTAACTGATAATAACTAGCGGCTAACTAGTTGTGATTGCTTTGGTGAACCGTGTAAAAAGGTTTTCAACTATGCTGACGTTAAGGCCCATCTACAGGCTGCAATTGTCGGCCCCATTCTTCGCCAAACTGTATATCGGGAAATTATTCGTGCGTGTACTTTAGTGCGCGACTCTAGAGAAAATCTGTGACAGTAATACAAATTTTGTGAATAGGGCCGATTCCTTTTTTTCCGAATACGATTTGTACGATTTGCTTCCCAATGGTGTCGAAAAAACGCAGCGTGTATTTCCCACTTTACAGACGTCATTCCTTCGTCGGAGTAAAAAAAGACGAAGGACTAACGTCCGCGTCCGTCCGCTATTCACTTCTTTTTCGTTTTCTTATACAAACTTTTAAATTTACTGATTAATTTTGGGGAGGGAAAGTTATGCCGTCGTGACTTGAGACCCCTCCCTTTGCCTTGACGTTGCACTTACATTTTACCAAAAAAAATATGCATCGAATAAAAGTTATGTTATCAAATGTTACAAAATATATTTTTGTTAAAACATTTCCGTTTATATTTCATTAATATTTTTGGCAAGTTTATAAACCATATTTTACCTGATTTACAGATAACACCAGCTCGTCTGTTGTTTGGGCAGCTACCTTGTCTCCAGTTCATTGTACCGCACCTCTCAATAGAAGATTCCTGTCCACTGCAGCCCAAATCAAACAACCAAGCAGTCCCAGAGCTTTGCAATCCCTTGACAATCACAACAGCATCTTGGCTAAAACCTTTCATTTTACATATGATCCGAGCAGCTCGTATGTCCCAGTTAGTGTCACAGATGGACCTCCATACACCGTAATAACGTACTTCTACTCGACCTCCATTTGGGATACTACCAGAAAAACGTACACTGACGTCAGGAGATTCTGCAAAAACAAATACCCTTTTTAATCTTCTTAGATTCGATTGAATAATTTAAATCTCGCAACTGCCCCCTTTCACAGTTAGCATAGAACTTCCAACTTATTATCTCCATTTAATAAGTTAAATCCATTTATTTAAATTCCTTAGATATGATGATTATGCTATTCTGGTAGCTTTTAGATAACTATTTAAACTATTCTAGCGTGGAAATTGTTGTTATAGGTTGGGCGTTTCGTGTAGATTTTAAGTTTACTTTAATAATACTAATGACATTGACATTATAAAATTAAGTGATTATTCAATTTACATTGCTTTTACCTTTGGGCTGACATACAACGCCTATATCTTCTCCGTGACTACAGTCTTCAATACCCCATCCTCTATGCTGGCATTTACTGATCGAGCTCTCACTTCCTCTACAGAATACGTCATCAAGCCAAATTTGTCCAGATCCTGATCCAAATCCCCGCGATGTTATGGCTTTTTGGTAGCCCAGCATTTTACAAATAACATGAGAATTATCGAAATTCCACCCATCATCACAGACAGTACCCCATATGCCATTAAACCGAACCTCAATTCGACCTTCATTTGAAACGCTACCTCCAACGAGACGTACACTGACATCAGGCACTGAAAATAAAAAGGAATTTAGCTACGCTAAGAAAGAAATTTGGCCTTACGCTATGAATATTTACCGCAGAATGTGGCGCTATCGCTACGTTAGCGATTAACGCCCCCTTAATAAGATAAAGTGCATATAGGGGTTCGCCAGTTTGTGTTTAATATGAAAGTTCTGACCCTAAAAATCACATAATCGATTTTTTTTTTTTTGATTCTGTTGCGATATCATTATTTTTTTGACGGTCAAAGTTTGACCGTCAAAAAAGAATGAAATCGCAACAGAATCGAAAAAAAATTGTGGTTCTTAGGGTCAGAACTTTCATATTAAACACAAACTGGCGAACCTTCATATACACTTTAATCAAATTTACCTTCCCTACAGTAAACGAAGGTACAGTTACCTGGCACGGTTAGCGCAGCGGTTAATATTCTTAGCTTAAGGCAGGTTCAAAGCAGAAAGACAGGTTGAATGCTTTTTGTTTGACAGGTGAACTGATGTATCGAAAGTGGTGAATATATATAACCCAATCCGTCTGTCCTAGCGCTCTGTCCAAGTAGGACTAATATCAACTAATAAAATAAATTCAAGCTAGAGCTAACAAATAAGTCCCTTTTCTACAACGCGTATCCCGCTTGCCCGCGAAAATAGGTACTAAAAAGCAGAAGTGGGAAAATTTAGTACTTATTTTAGTACCTATTTTCGCGGGTCAGCGGGATACGCGTTGTAGAAAAGGGACTTATTTGTTAGCTCTAGCTTGAATTTATTTTATTTTTTTTTTCTAATTACCAATTTTACAAACGATACCAATATCTTCCCTGTGGCTGCAATCATGACTACCCCAACCGTTTCTGTTACAGCTGCTTAGTGTGCTTTCACTACCAGTGCACTTTAATTCATCGAGCCAGATGCGTCCACTTCCTTCACCCAGGTGCATGTGTGCCAGTCCTATTCCATGACCAAGTTGTCTGCAGGCAACATTCGTATCTCTGATGTCCCATCCATCATCACATACCGTTCCCCATTCTCCATTGTGGTTGACATTCAATCTGCCTTTAATGAATGTACTTGACCTGTGGCTGTTAACGAGCCTCAAGCTGGCTGCATCTAAATGGACAAATATATATCACATGTTTATCTATAATGGCAAATTAAAAAAGAGTTCTCTTTAAAGGCAGGTGGCAACGCCCCTCCATAAAATTCATGTTTCCATCAGTTTCCATTTCCAGCGAGAGAAATCATATCGGAATAAAAGAAAAAAATCAGGATGACTAGATGGTTTTCTAAAGGTGCTTTCCATTAGTCGGGACTAGGCCGGTAAATTTAAAAGAGGGAAATAACTTTTTCTCGAGAGTTTTCCCAAATTTCAGAATAGTGAATAGGATTTATTAATTGCTTGATAATAACAGTTATGAATGGACTGGTCTGGCCGGCCAGTTCCGACTAATGGAAAGCGCCCTAATATAACCTTAAGGTTACTGGAGACCTCCAGGGGTATCTTTCGTTTAAGACTCTCTCTACGCAACACTTTCAACAAAACCCTATAAAACTATATATCGTTTTAAAGCTCGTATGATAAAGATTACGAAAAAAATTTTTTTGGAAGCAATTTATTTATTTGAAACGATGACGGGGCCTTAAACACAAAACGGGTACGTTCCGTAGATGTGAATTAATGGACATGGCGTTAGCGCGTATATCCAAAAGAACTTCACTAGGTGAATTAGCGAAAGATAAACTACAAAAAGATGTGAGCGTTTTTGGATTTTTTGATTTGTTAAAAAGATATTAAATATTTAAGTTGGAGTGTCGAAATATTTCCATGTCGGCTGACGTTTTACCGAATAAAAGACGAAATAATCAAAATATCAAAAATCGCTCACAACAATTTGTTTATCCATACTTATTCATACTTTTTGCAAACTTTTATTGAAATTGAACAAAACTATATACCCTATTAATTCATTTAAAGATAGGGAATTGTTGTAAAATCGATCATGGAGATTTTAAGCTTTAAAGATTTGGGCAAGTTTCACACCTCATTAAGACATCTGTCAACAGAGAGATACCGCCAGACAACCAAAAACAAGGAACAACGGGACCAACGGAGTGTTGACAAACACCTCGAACTACGCGGGAAATGATCTAAAAATCGAACACTTCGTTTATTGTGCAAAATATCTAAAGGAAAAGCTTCTACATTAAATATAAACACTCGTTACCTTAGATAATAATCATAAGCCAATTCCTCCTATTTGTGAAACACATCCGATCTCATGCATTTACCAACTGAATCAAATAAATGGCTTAAACATGTGAACACAAGAGTTGCTTAAACGATTAGAACGATAAAGACGACTACTTACCAGGCTGTAGAAACTGGCGACACAGGCAAAACATGAATGTAACATTGACAATTTTTCCCATTGTCAAAGTCTCTATGCGAAAAAAAGCTTCAAGAGAAACCAATGAAGAACTTTACTCCTTGACAACAACAAAAAACAGCTAAGCGAGTAGGCGTATTCTATTCGTTAAAGCGTCAAAAGTCTTCAGCAACGAGCTGTCAAAGATGTTTTGAATTGTCCTGTAAATGGAACAAATGAACACAGCATTAGTAATTCCATTAATGAAAGAGTAAGGAAGAGTAGAAAGAAAAATTCACGGACGTCTAACCTTGAAGAGTCTTGCTTGGACTGTACACTTGATCGCTTCGGTTATGTTGTACGTCGTAAACATTCCCGCGGTGAAGCCACCGTGTTTTTCAGTGGCATTTGCGGTATTTTGGAAATAAGTTCTGAGGTCATTTAGAAATATTGTTTCTGACAGCCATGGTTGACAACCGTTTATATCTGTTAACTTTTAACTTTTAACTTTTATATTTCGGGACGCAAGCTGTTGCCTCCCAACATTTTTGCCATACATTTCTCTGTAATCTTAATGTAATCTCAAATCTTCGGCGTTATTCAATAAAACCACTTCAACTTTCCAATTTTACCAATTTTACTATGCTCTTTTCAAATATTCTATTTTCTTTTATTGGATTAAAATTTAAAATGTCACGCAAGACTTGATAAACCCTCATTCGTATGGTGCACTGATCTAATTCGCAAACTTCTATCGACTAAAGTGCTTGCTTACATGTCTGAGAACATCAGGGATTGTGGTGGAAAACAAATCCGATTGGCCCATCCCTGAACAGGTAAATCCAAATCCTTGTTAATACGAACACCGAGAGGACAAACCAAAGAGTCTGCACTAAGAGATTGTCCGTATTAACCGGGTTAATTCAATAATATAATCATTTGGTATCCGAGGCAAAGTGAAATCTCCATTACTGTGACATGTCCGTATTAAATGGGTGGTCGGTTACGCGAGGCTCGACGTTACGAACCAAGAAGGAGAAGAAATTGGAGGTAGCGTTTAGGACGTTTGTTATTCGTAGGCGCTAACAAGCAAATATTCAGAACACGAATATAGCAGAATAGCGCAATGGAGTAGGTAAATCGGTGTCTCGTTTCTTAATTTCACGAACGTTTTGTAGTACTACCTGCTCAATGCAAAAAGATCTTCCTCCATAACATTTTTCATCCAGAATATCAACTTTCTCTCTCCTGTTTCGCTAAATATATTGCTTATTTTGAACCCATGAAAATAAAATCTAGGTAAAAACACAAGACAATACTTTGTCATTTTAGAAAATGTATTATGTATTTGAAATGTCATAGCTGAACGTTGAGATAAACATTGACCGAATGCCAATATGGCCGCAACTTCATTGTCATATTTTTTTAAAATTCCTATTTTAGTTGACCGCTACATTAAAATTATAGATTAGAATGACAACAACAAAGTTTGAGACAAAAATATTAAATTCTTGAGAAGTTATGAGAATTTTAGCTAATTTTAAAAACGTGAAAAACACTACATCGAGGCTAGCAAGAAACAACGAAACAGATAACTGAACGCATACAAATTTCCGTAATTTTGATTCGAAATAGCTTCACTTGAATTCTATTAATAGCAATAAAACTTTCCAAAAATCCATATTTCTGTTTGCTCTTTCTCATGGTGGTGCTTATTTTTTAAGATTAGGTTTTTACTTCTAAAAGTCAATGGCGGCCATATTGGCAATTGGTCTATGGCATGGTTCTTATATAGAAAGAGTTCAGTGCCACATAATGGATCAATAACTAATGGTAAAGCCTTGGAAATAGTAAAGATTGTGTACTTGAGTTAGTTTCTTTTGAACAAAAAATTAAAACTGATTATTTTTAATGCTACTTCGAACAGATTATTGCTTAAGGTGTCATATTCGGTTATGATTTATCAGTCACTGTACGTCGTATGGTATTGTCCTGTATTACCTTCTACCTTGAGAATACATCTGTGCCCCCGGCTTCTGTTGGTTAGATAGATAAACCAATCAATGGATGGATGGATGGATGGAGGGAGGGAGGGAGGGAGGGAGGGAGGGAGGGAGGGAGGGATGGTTGCCCGTATTACCGCATCTTTAACACTCGGTTCCATAATATTAATGTATCGAAATGAAATATTTTAGACAACAAACCTTAGCTCTAGGGTTTGCAGCATGATGATAGGCTCTTGTGTTAACGTACTGCTCTGTTTCAGGGTCATCGTCTGGTAGGCGAGGCGGGACTTGGTAATGTTCCTCATTACTTTCATCAACTGCAGGCGCAGGCCTGTTCATCTCTAACCCTTCAACAACAACAAATAAAATAAAATTACAGCTTGTAGCAACACTTTCAACGGCTAAAATAGCAGGAACAGACGTAGCTTAATTGGTTAGTGCGCGACCTTCGGAGATAGAGGGTCTTTCGACTTCTGTCTAATCCGTGTAGCTTCAGCTTTGAATTCTCTTAAGACACAGCACTGATGGAAAGAGGGGGTAAAGTGCACACCGTCGGCTTCCATTGATACCAGCTACGTAGCTGAAGGAACTACCGACGTTAAATAGGGAATAACATGACATCACTAGAACTCACTTAATGATCCTTCTTTTACGACAATTCTTCGTTTGCACATGACGTCATAGCCTCAATGTTTTTTTTATTTTACACATTTTGGATTGATTGCAAACCAATATTGGAACAAATAGTTTTGCCTTACTGGCATCACACGTCTTGTTGTTGTTGTTGCTGCTGTTTTTGTTGTTTAATTTATTTGATAAATAACGTCCACTTTTGCTTTTTAAAACACTAATCTTTTCCATTGAGAGCCGTCTAAATTTTGTAATTCAATTCGGATAGAGTCGTAAATTATACCAGCAGTTTATTACCTTCTAGATGCAATGGTTGGTTTTTGCTCTCCGGGGGTTGGTTTCTCACTTTCAGGAAGTACCATACAATACCAGCAACGATGACGCCAATCAAGATGACGATCAGTAAGGACAAACCTATTGCTGTACCACTATCAGACGATGTTACCTTCTCTGTTCTCCCTAGATTATCAAACCATAATGAAAAATTCGATATCAGTAAATATGGACGAGACTGAGTAAAACATCATGATTTTAAAATTGTGCATTGATGGGTATGCCATTTTACGATCATCAACTTCAGTTTTGTTATCGTAACTTTTGATTTGAGCACCATGATATTGATAGCCATGGTACTCTTGTTACCTTTCACGGATCCCCGCTTTGTTGTAAACGCTACGAAGTCATGGTAACCATGTACAGCTTTCTGCCAAAAAAAAGGCAAGACAATTTTTTCATTATTTTTTGAGCTTTGAAGAACCAAGAGAACATTTATTAACATCATTATATAAACCCGTAAGAAACATTAGTGTGTGTGCCAAATAGTACCTGTGAACTAAACAATAGCAAAATACAAAGCCGAAGTCCTATTATTGAAAAATAATTTTCAATGCTGAAATATGTATTTGTTCTGAATAGGACGTTTCCATGATGGCGTCATTTGACCACCACTGCTTCGCTAATCATGAGAATGGTAAGACAGTTGGTGCTAATGAACTGAACAAAAGAAACTGTGCAAGGGATTCTGTTAGTAGAGGTTAATGACGCCATAATGCAAATGACCTATTACTTTTTTCCACACTCACCCCATCCATTGCCATGGTAACGATCCTCACGTGCACTCTATACATTGATCCGGGTTCTAGCGGTGCGTTGTAGTAACCATGGTAATACTGACCGTCACCAATTGTTATTAGATTCGAGATAGGACCCAGGACCTCAGCAGCAATGTAGCTATATTCGTTACTCATTTTCTTGGCAATAGTGGCGTTGACGTCTTTGAAAACAAAAGCTGATGTCTTTTGGTTTGATTTGAAGCGTTTTTCGTTGTCTCTTCTTTCAACTGCGACCTGATAAACACTTTAATTGAGAAAAACAAACAATGAATTGGAATACCCCAAAAACGCTTACGCACTAGTCGAGATCAAAGTTAAATTAATAACAAAGTCAGTGCAAACACTTAATCCGCGAACGGTACTAAATTTATTTTGGAATAAATAGCAAGGGGGGACTCAGGGAAGGGGGAAAGGTTCAAAACTTTGATAAGGGGGGCTCCAAAACCAAAGAACAAAAAAGCCAAATCAAAACAAAAATATTTTATCTTACATTGGCTATTTGTTGCCCTCATTTAGACGGTTCGATTGCGGTTTAGGAGTTTCGGACGAATCTCCGAACCACCCATTTTACATCTATCCTGAATAGTACAAAATAGTGTAACGTCTCGGGATTTTTAAAGTCTTTTCTAATACTATCGTGATATTTGGTTCCATTTTTTCCAATATTATCGGGACATTAGTTTTTCATACGAAAACAGCTCTTTCTCCAACTTGTGCTTTTTTCTGTTGCACAAAGTAGTACTCTGCAGCAATGAAAATTTGTTGCGCGCGGAGTGGTAATACTAAGTATAACACGTCCTTTACTAGGAAATGCTACAAAAAAGTGTATAAACTTGTTGTAGATACACTTCTTCGTGTTATCTATGTAAAACTGCAGTACCTCTTCAACTGTTCGTCAATCCGTTGCGAATCATTGAACGAGATAGCCACTGTCGATTCTGCGATGTCGTTGGATCCATTGATCTGGAATTGAGGAGCATCAGCTAAAGAAGACAGGGATCCACGTTAATGATGAATAGAACTGAATGGTAGTTTGCGCAATCATGTCAAGTGCTGGATGACAGACCAACAAAGCCTTTGGGAATCAATGATAGTGTATCGGTAGTGTATTCGCCTCTCACCTCAGCTGGGGTCTCGGGTTTGATTCCTAGCGTCACATGTAAGTAGAGTTTGACTGTTAGGTCTCTTCCTTGATTTGATGGGTGTTTTCCTTTCACAAAACCTAACATGTTAAATTCCAATTCGATGTGTAAGTTAGCCGTGCCCTGACTTAGATGACTCCAGAGGTTGATTCAGGGTTCGATCTGTGAGTCAGCCGTGCCCTGACTTAGACCAGTCCAGAGGTTGTTTCAGGGTTTGATCTGTGAGTTAGCTGTGGCTAACTTTGATCAGCCGAGATGTTTGGCAGATTTTTTGATAAAAATCAAGTTTCGTATCATTCTTCTTTCTCTCTTTTTTCAACATATTTTTTATATGTAAACCTTTTTCCTTGTTGTCACACGACCGTGCAAAACATCACGTTACGACAGCCATGTTACATGGCAGGAACAAAACGATCGTTTTATATGAGAAAGAATTCAGTTCCCGAGAGTTAAAAGAATTTTAATGTTCTCCCATCTGATATGGCCGGCCGCAAGTAATGGTGCAACACCTCTATATTCCAAATGACATACCTATTTTGCATAAGATAGCCGCATCGTCGTCATGGCTACACGTTGTTGTGTTCCCCCAACCTGGATGACGACAGTCAGTAATCGAGTTTTCTGTTCCATCGCACTCAAGGTTACTCAGCCAGATAGTATCATTTCCAGGTCTGAAGGTTGACTTTGGATACACCTTACTTGCCCCGGGGTAGCCGAGCATACGACAAATCACTTTAGCATCGTTGATGTCCAGTCCCCTGTTACACATGGTACCCCATACGTTACCATAGCGAACAGCAACACGACCAGAGTTGGGTGAACTTCCGTTTTCCAAACGAACTCTTAATGCTGGCAGTACTGTTTAAATCAAAATAAGAACAAAATCATAGTTGTACATTCATTGGGATTGGGTCTTGAGTTTCCAATAATATTGACCCATACCAATAATTTTATTTAGTTTAAAAAACAAAATAATGTTTTACTGCAGGCTCAATAATAATAAACGTTCAAGCAATTCTACAGCGCTAATAATTACTCCAACATTTACCAACCTTCCGGCACTTTACACATGACACCAGCATAGTAGTTCCCAGGGCATCGAGTGTTCGTCCATCCACGGTGATAACAGTGACTGATCGATTCTTCATCGCCACTACATTGCACTCCACCCATCCATAATCCACTCACTCCTTTACGGTACTGTCGCAACGGTGCTTGGGCTCCTTTGTAACCAAGCATTCTACAGACCACGTGAGCGTCTGATATATCCCAGGCATCATCACAGACTGGTCTCCAGGTTTCATTGAAATTGACTTCTACTTGACCAACATGGTTTTGTTCCACTTTTGTAAGGCGAACAGTGGCTGAAGTCTCCTCTAAAGAGATTAATATTATGAGCATAGTTTAGATGTAAGTAAATGAAAGCAAACAAAGAAACAAAGAAAAGAAGAGAAAAAGAGTAAACCAAGGGAATGAATGAAATGAAAAGAAAGAAAGAGAAAGGTGAAGAAATTGCTTCTTTGTCTATCTAACTTACCGCAAATCCCCGAACAGCAATAGCAAACATGAACATTAGAAAAATGAGAAGCTCAAAAAGAACAAGGTTAACAAAAATTTTACCTTCTGACAAGTTTTCGCACTTAACCGCAGCATCGTCGCTATGACCACAATTATGGCGACCCCAACCATAACTTTGACAATGTTCGAGAGATTTCTCATTTCCTAGACACCTAACGTTATCCAATAAAATAACGCCACTTCCTTTTATCCTAGAAGTTCCTGCCCATGATGCTTTGCTGTACTTCAACATACGACAAACCACGTGAGCATCTGCTAGGCCCCACAAATTATTGCATACTGTGCCCCAGACTCCATAATATTGAACCTCTACTCGGCCTTGATTTGACGTGGATCCTCCCACGAGACGAACAGCTATGTTAAGATTTTGAACTACGAAAAAGTTATCATAAGAATTAAATTAGTAGGGCTGATGAAGTATTTATGCTATGGTAAGTACAAAATACATTCTAGATCAGGACTTCCGTTACCGGCCATGAAGCGACGCCAATTCACAAATAAAAATGCACAATATTCGCTATATCAGAGCATCCAATAAGTCCACAACGGATAACTCACCCGGATACGAATGACAAACCACTCCAGCATCGTCATTGTGGGAGCAGGAGCCAGACCTCGCCAGTCCACTATTAGCACAGTCCATTATGTCTTTTTCATGTCCTTTACACCTCACACCTGTCAGCCATATTGGCCCTGTGCCGCTACCAAACCTTTGTTTTGCAGTAATGGCGCCCGTAAAGTTCAGCATACGACATAAAATGTTAGCATCACGTATGTCCCAACCAGAATTACAGACTGTGCCCCAGACTCCGTAGTGTTGCATCTCCACTCGTCCCTCTTCTGGTGATGATCCCCCTACTAGACGAAGGTTGGGCTTCAATGACAACCCTGTATGAAAAATGACAATGACAATGATTTTATTTGCACCTTAGTTTATATATACAATTTAATTACAAAATATTTATATCCTTACATAAAGGTGCGAGCCAACTGGATTAACTGAAGAGCTATACAAAGCCAGTTGGCTAACATCTTTAACATTTTTTCAGTTTATCGGTCATTTATCAAAATTTACATCTACAATAACAAAATAGTGAAGGAATGAAATAATATTATGTGTACATTAATTGGTTACGTACGGATAAACAAATTAGGATAAATAGAATAATATAAAGTATATATGAAAAAAAAAACAGAATGAAATGAGAGACTGGATGGATGGATGGATGGATGGATGGATGGATGGATGGATGGATGGATGGATGGATGGATGGATGGATGGATGGATGGATGCATGGATGGATGGATGGATGGATGGATGGATGGATGGATGGATGGATGGATGGATGGATGGGTGGATGGATGCATGGATGGATGGATGCATGGATGGATGGATGCATGGATGGATGGATGGATGGATGGATGGATGCATGGATGGATGGATGGATGGATGGATGGATGGATGGATGGATGGATGGATGGATGGATGGATGGATGGATGGATGGATGGATGGATGGATGGATGGATGGATGGATGGATGGATGGATGGATGGATGGATGGATGGATGGATGGATGGATGGATGGATGGATGGATGGATGGATGGATGGATGGATGGATGGATGGATGGATGGATGGATGGATGGATGGATGGATGGATGGATGGATGGATGGATGGATGGATGGATGGATGGATGGATGGATGGATGGATGGATGGATGGATGGATGGATGGATGGATGGATGGATGGATGGATGGATGGATGGATGGATGGATGGATGGATGGATGGATGGATGGATGGATGGATGGATGGATGGATGGATGGATGGATGGATGGATGGATGGATGCATGCATGCATGCATGGATGGATGGATTAAGGACTGAAGGGGATTAAATTAGGTTGGATAGATGGATGAAAAAACTATCTGTCATCAACATAACTATATTTACCCGGTGCTGGTCTGCACAAAATCCAAACATCTTTAGCACATGTCTTAACTGAATGGGAACGGACAACATTTTGGCATTCCTCGGCTAAGTTTTCCTGGCCAGTACAATTCAACATCATTGAAAACATAGGAATGCTATCAGTATGTTCGTGCTTGTAGATAGTAATTGCCTCTCTATAACCCAGGATTCTACAGACAACATGAGCTTCCTTTAGTTCAAGGGTGTTTGAACATACAGCTCCCCAGGTGCCATAATAACGAACCTCTAGTCTTCCGACATAGCTGTATATTCCAGATGTTAACCGAAATACAATATTTGGTGAACCTATGGTGAGGAAATCAGGAGGACAAAATGGTGATGATTTTGATGATCTTTCATTTGAAATAGTAGTGCATGGTATAGCTGGAAAAAAACTTTCTCCCTTCTCCTTCTTAGTTCGTTTAACTGATAATAACTAGCGGCTAACTAGTTGTGATTGCTTTGGTGAACCGTGTAAAAAGGTTTTCAACTATGCTGACGTTAAGGCCCATCTACAGGCTGCAATTGTCGGCCCCATTCTTCGTCAAACTGTATATCGGGAAATTATTCGTGCGTGTACTTTAGTGCGCGACTCTAGAGAAAATCTGTGACAGTAATACAAATTTTGTGAATAGGACCGATTCCTTTTTTTCCGAATACGATTTGTACGATTTGCTTCCCAATGGTGTCGACAAAACGCAGCGTGTATTTCCCACTTTACAGACGTCATTCCTTCGTCGGAGTAAAAAAAGACGAAGGACTAACGTCCGCGTCCGTCCGCTATTCACTTCTTTTTCGTTTTCTTATACAAACTTTTAAATTTACTGATTAATTTTGGGGAGGGAAAGTTATGCCGTCGTGACTTGAGACCCCTCCCTTTGCCTTGACGTTGCACTTACATTTTACCAAAAAAAATATGCATCGAATAAAAGTTATGTTATCAAATGTTACAAAATATATTTTTGTTAAAACATTTCCGTTTATATTTCATTAATATTTTTGGCAAGTTTATAAACCATATTTTACCTGATTTACAGATAACACCAGCTCGTCTGTTGTTTGGGCAGCTACCTTGTCTCCAGTTCATTGTACCGCACCTCTCAATAGAAGATTCCTGTCCACTGCAGCCCAAATCAAACAACCAAGCAGTCCCAGAGCTTTGCAATCCCTTGACAATCACAACAGCATCTTGGCTAAAACCTTTCATTTTACATATGATCCGAGCAGCTCGTATGTCCCAGTTAGTGTCACAGATGGACCTCCATACACCGTAATAACGTACTTCTACTCGACCTCCATTTGGGATACTACCAGAAAAACGTACACTGACGTCAGGAGATTCTGCAAAAACAAATACCCTTTTTAATCTTCTTAGATTCGATTGAATAATTTAAATCTCGCAACTGCCCCCTTTCACAGTTAGCATAGAACTTCCAACTTATTATCTCCATTTAATAAGTTAAATCCATTTATTTAAATTCCTTAGATATGATGATTATGCTATTCTGGTAGCTTTTAGATAACTATTTAAACTATTCTAGCGTGGAAATTGTTGTTATAGGTTGGGCGTTTCGTGTAGATTTTAAGTTTACTTTAATAATACTAATGACATTGACATTATAAGATTAAGTGATTATTCAATTTACATTGCTTTTACCTTTGGGCTGACATACAACGCCTATATCTTCTCCGTGACTACAGTCTTCAATACCCCATCCTCTATGCTGGCATTTACTGATCGAGCTCTCACTTCCTCTACAGAATACGTCATCAAGCCAAATTTGTCCAGATCCTGATCCAAATCCCCGCGATGTTATGGCTTTTTGGTAGCCCAGCATTTTACAAATAACATGAGAATTATCGAAATTCCACCCATCATCACAGACAGTACCCCATATGCCATGAAACCGAACCTCAATTCGACCTTCATTTGAAACGCTACCTCCAACGAGACGTACACTGACATCAGGCACTGAAAATAAAAAGGAATTTAGCTACGCTAAGAAAGAAATTTGGCCTTACGCTATGAATATTTACCGCAGAATGTGGCGCTATCGCTACGTTAGCGATTAACGCCCCCTTAATAAGATAAAGTGCATATAGGGGTTCGCCAGTTTGTGTTTAATATGAAAGTTCTGACCCTAAAAATCACATAATCGATTTTTTTTTTTTTGATTCTGTTGCGATATCATTATTTTTTTGACGGTCAAAGTTTGACCGTCAAAAAAGAATGAAATCGCAACAGAATCGAAAAAAAATTGTGTTTTTTAGGGTCAGAACTTTCATATTAAACACAAACTGGCGAACCTTCATATACACTTTAATCAAATTTACCTTCCGTACAGTAAACGAAGGTACAGTTACCTGGCACGGTTGGCGCAGGGGTTAATATTCTTAGCTTAAGGCAGGTTCAAAGCAGAAAGACAGGTTGAATGCTTTTTGTTTGACAGGTGAACTGATGTATCGAAAGTGGTGAATATATATAACCCAATCCGTCTGTCCTAGCGCTCTGTCCAAGTAGGACTAATATCAACTAATAAAATAAATTCAAGCTAGAGCTAACAAATAAGTCCCTTTTCTACAACGCGTATCCCGCTTGCCCGCGAAAATAGGTACTAAAAAGCAGAAGTGGGAAAATTTAGTACTTATTTTAGTACCTATTTTCGCGGGTCAGCGGGATACGCGTTGTAGAAAAGGGACTTATTTGTTAGCTCTAGCTTGAATTTTTTTTTTTTTTTTCTAATTACCAATTTTACAAACGATACCAATATCTTCCCTGTGGCTGCAATCATGACTACCCCAACCGTTTCTGTTACAGCTGCTTAGTGTGCTTTCACTACCAGTGCACTTTAATTCATCGAGCCAGATGCGTCCACTTCCTTCACCCAGGTGCATGTGTGCCAGTCCTATTCCATGACCAAGTTGTCTGCAGGCAACATTCGTATCTCTGATGTCCCATCCATCATCACATACCGTTCCCCATTCTCCATTGTGGTTGACATTCAATCTGCCTTTAATGAATGTACTTGACCTGTGGCTGTTAACGAGCCTCAAGCTGGCTGCATCTAAATGGACAAATATATATCACATGTTTATCTATAATGGCAAATTAAAAAAGAGTTCTCTTTAAAGGCAGGTGGCAACGCCCCTCCATAAAATTCATGTTTCCATCAGTTTCCATTTCCAGCGAGAGAAATCATATCGGAATAAAAGAAAAAAATCAGGATGACTAGATGGTTTTCTAAAGGTGCTTTCCATTAGTCGGGACTAGGCCGGTAAATTTAAAAGAGGGAAATAACTTTTTCTCGAGAGTTTTCCCAAATTTCAGAATAGTGAATAGGATTTATTAATTGCTTGATAATAACAGTTATGAATGGACTGGTCTGGCCGGCCAGTTCCGACTAATGGAAAGCGCCCTAATATAACCTTAAGGTTACTGGAGACCTCCAGGGGTATCTTTCGTTTAAGACTCTCTCTACGCAACACTTTCAACAAAACCCTATAAAACTATATATCGTTTTAAAGCTCGTATGATAAAGATTACGAAAAAAATTTTTTTGGAAGCAATTTATTTATTTGAAACGATGACGGGGCCTTAAACACAAAACGGGTACGTTCCGTAGATGTGAATTAATGGACATGGCGTTAGAGCGTATATCCAAAAGAACTTCACTGTGTGAATTAGCGAAAGATAAACTACAAAAAGATGTGAGCGTTTTTGGATTTTTTGATTTGTTAAAAAGATATTAAATATTTAAGTTGGAGTGTCGAAATATTTCCATGTCGGCTGACGTTTTACCGAATAAAAGACGAAATAATCAAAATATCAAAAATCGCTCACAACAATTTGTTTATCCATACTTATTCATACTTTTTGCAAACTTTTATTGAAATTGAACAAAACTATATACCCTATTAATTCATTTAAAGATAGGGAAATGTTGTAAAATCGATCATGGAGATTTTAAGCTTTAAAGATTTGGGCAAGTTTCACACCTCATTAAGACATCTGTCAACAGAGAGATACCGCCAGACAACCAAAAATAAGGAACAACGGGACCAACGGAGTGTTGACAAACACCTCGAACTACGCGGGAAATGATCTAAAAATCGAACACTTCGTTTATTGTGCAAAATATCTAAAGGAAAAGCTTCTACATTAAATATAAACACTCGTTACCTTAGATAATAATCATAAGCCAATTCCTCCTATTTGTGAAACACATCCGATCTCATGCATTTACCAACTGAATCAAATAAATGGCTTAAACATGTGAACACAAGAGTTGCTTAAACGATTAGAACGATAAAGACGACTACTTACCAGGCTGTAGAAACTGGCGACACAGGCAAAACATGAATGTAACATTGACAATTTTTCCCATTGTCAAAGTCTCTATGCGAAAAAAAGCTTCAAGAGAAACCAATGAAGAACTTTACTCCTTGACAACAACAAAAAACAGCTAAGCGAGTAGGCGTATTCTATTCGTTAAAGCGTCAAAAGTCTTCAGCAACGAGCTGTCAAAGATGTTTTGAATTGTCCTGTAAATGGAACAAATGAACACAGCATTAGTAATTCCATTAATGAAAGAGTAAGGAAGAGTAGAAAGAAAAATTCACGGACGTCTAACCTTGAAGAGTCTTGCTTGGACTGTACACTTGATCGCTTCGGTTATGTTGTACGTCGTAAACATTCCCGCGGTGAAGCCACCGTGTTTTTCAGTGGCATTTGCGGTATTTTGGAAATAAGTTCTGAGGTCATTTAGAAATATTGTTTCTGACAGCCATGGTTGACAACCGTTTATATCTGTTAACTTTTAACTTTTAACTTTTATATTTCGGGACGCAAGCTGTTGCCTCCCAACATTTTTGCCATACATTTCTCTGTAATCTTAATGTAATCTCAAATCTTCGGCGTTATTCAATAAAACCACTTCAACTTTCCAATTTTACCAATTTTACTATGCTCTTTTCAAATATTCTATTTTCTTTTATTGGATTTAAATTTAAAATGTCACGCAAGACTTGATAAACCCTCATTCGTATGGTGCACTGATCTAATTCGCAAACTTCTATCGACTAAAGTGCTTGCTTACATGTCTGAGAACATCAGGGATTGTGGTGGAAAACAAATCCGATTGGCCCATCCCTGAACAGGTAAATCCAAATCCTTGTTAATACGAACACCGAGAGGACAAACCAAAGAGTCTGCACTAAGAGATTGTCCGTATTAACCGGGTTAATTCAATAATATAATCATTTGGTATCCGAGGCAAAGTGAAATTTCCATTACTGTGACATGTCCGTATTAAATGGGTGGTCGGTTACGCGAGGCTCGACGTTACGAACCAAGAAGGAGAAGAAATTGGAGGTAGCGTTTAGGACGTTTGTTATTCGTAGGCGCTAACAAGCAAATATTCAGAACACGAATATAGCAGAATAGCGCAATGGAGTAGGTAAATCGGTGTCTCGTTTCTTAATTTCACGAACGTTTTGTAGTACTACCTGCTCAATGCAAAAAGATCTTCCTCCATAACATTTTTCATCCAGAATATCAACTTTCTCTCTCCTGTTTCGCTAAATATATTGCTTATTTTGAACCCATGAAAATAAAATCTAGGTAAAAACACAAGACAATACTTTGTCATTTTAGAAAATGTATTATGTATTTGAAATGTCATAGCTGAACGTTGAGATAAACATTGACCGAATGTCAATATGGCCGCAACTTCATTATCATATTTTTTTTAAATTCCTATTTTAGTTGACCGCTACATTAAAATTATAGATTAGAATGACAACAACAAAGTTTGAGACAAAAATATTAAATTCTTGAGAAGTTATGAGAATTTTAGCTAATTTTAAAAACGTGAAAAACACTACATCGAGGCTAGCAAGAAACAACGAAACAGATAACTGAACGCATACAAATTTCCGTAATTTTGATTCGAAATAGCTTCACTTGAATTCTATTAATAGCAATAAAACTTTCCAAAAATCCATATTTCTGTTTGCTCTTTCTCATGGTGGTGCTTATTTTTTAAGATTAAGTTTTTACTTCTAAAAGTCAATGGCGGCCATATTGGCAATTGGTCTATGGCATGGTTCTTATATAGAAAGAGTTCAGTGCCACATAATGGATCAATAACTAATGGTAAAGCCTTGGAAATAGTAAAGATTGTGTACTTGAGTTAGTTTCTTTTGAACAAAAAATTAAAACTGATTATTTTTAATGCTACTTCGAACAGATTATTACTTTAAGGTGTCATATTCGGTTATGATTTATCAGTCACTGTACGTCGTATGGTATTGTCCTGTATTACCTTCTACCTTGAGAATACATCTGTGCCCCCGGCTTCTGTTGGTTAGATAGATAAACCAATCAATGGATGGATGGATGGATGGAGGGAGGGAGGGAGGGAGGGAGGGAGGGAGGGAGGGAGGGAGGGAGGGAGGGAGGGAGGGAGGGAGGGAGGGATGGTTGCCCGTATTACCGCATCTTTAACACTCGGTTCCATAATATTAATGTATCGAAATGAAATATTTTAGACAACAAACCTTAGCTCTAGGGTTTGCAGCATGATGATAGGCTCTTGTGTTAACGTACTGCTCGGTTTCAGGGTTATCGTCTGGTAGGCGAGGAGGGACTTGGTAATGTTCCTCATTACTTTCATCAACTGCAGGCGTAGGCCTGTTCATCTCTAACCCTTCAACAACAACAAATCAAATAAAATTACAGCTTGTAGCAACACTTTCACCTTCTAAAAAAGCAGGAACAGACGTAGCTTAATTGGTTAATGCGCGACCTTCGGAGCTAGAGGGTCTTTCGACTTCTGTCTAATCCGTGTAGCTTCAGCTTTGAATACTCTTAAAACAGAGCAATGATGGAAAGAGGGGGTAAAGTGCGCACCGTCGGCTTCCATTGATACCAGCTACGTAGCTGAAGGAACTACCGACGTTAAATAGGGAATAACATGACATCACTAGAACTCACTTAATGATCCTTCTTTTACAACAATTCTTCGTTTGCACATGACGTCATAGCCTCAATGTTTTTTTTATTTTACACATTTTGGATTGATTGCAAACCAATATTGGAACAAATAGTTTTGCCTTACTGGCATCACACGTCTTGATGATGTTGTTGTTGTTGTTGCTGTTGTTGTTGTTGTTGCTGTTTTTGTCGTTGATACTGTTGTCGTTGTTGTTTTTGTTGTTGTTATTGTTTAATTTATTTGATAAATCACGTCCCCTTTTGCTTCCTAATACACTAATCTTTTCCATTGAGAGCTGTCTAATTTTTGTAATTCAATTTGGATAGAGTCGTAAATTATGCCAGCAGTTTATTACCTCCTAGATGCAATAGTTGGTTTATTACCTTCTAGATGCAATGGTTGGTTTTTGCTCTCCGGGGGTTGGTTTCTCACTTTCAGGAAGTACCATACAATACCAGCAACGATGACGCCAATCAAGATGACGATCAGTAAGGACAAACCTATTGCTGTACCACTATCAGACGATGTTACCTTCTCTGTTCTCCCTAGATTATCAAACCATAATGAAAAATTCGATATCAGTAAATATGGACGAGACTGAGTAAAACATCATGATTTTAAAATTGTGCATTGATGGGTATGCCATTTTACGATCATCAACTTCAGTTTTGTTATCGTAACTTTTGATTTGAGCACCACGATATTGATAGCCATGGTACTCTTGTTACCTTTCACGGATCCCCGCTTTGTTGTAAACGCTACGAAGTCATGGTAACCATGTACAGCTTTCTGCCAAAAAAAAAGGAAGACAATTTTTTCATAATTTTTTGAGCTTTGAAGAACCAAGACAACATTTATTAACATCATTATATAAACCCGTAAAAAACATTAGTGTGTGTGCCAAATAGTACCTGTGAACTAAACAATAGCAAAATACAAAGCCGAAGTCCTATTATTGAAAAATAATTTTCAATGCTGAAATATGTATTTGTTCTGAATAGGACGTTTCCATGATGGCGTCATTTGACCACCACTGCTTCGCTAATCATGAGAATGGTAAGACAGTTGGTGCTAATGAACTGAACAAAAGAAACTGTGCAAGGGATTCTGTTAGTAGAGGTTAATGACGCCATAATGCAAATGACGTATTACTTTTTTCCACACTCACCCCATCCATTGCCATGGTAACGATCCTCACATGTACTCTATACATTGATCCAGGTTCTAGCGGTGCGTTGTAGTAACCATGGTAATACTGACCGTCACCAATTGTTATTAGATTCGAGATAGGACCCAGGACCTCAGCAGCAATGTAGCTATATTCGTTACTCATTTTCTTGGCAATAGTGGCGTTGACGTCTTTGAAAACAAAAGCTGATGTCTTTTGGTTTGATTTGAAGCGTTTTTCGTTGTCTCTTCTTTCAACTGCGACCTGATAAACACTTTAATTGAGAAAAACAAGCAATGAATTGGAATACTAAAAAAACACTTATCCACTATTTCAAGAACAAACTAATAAAGAAGTCAGTGCAAACACTTTTAAGTTAAAATCCGTGAACAGTACTAAATTTATTATGGAACAAATAGCAAGGGCGGACTCAGGATTTTAACCGGGGGGAAAGGGGTAAAGGTTAGAAAAAGCCAAATCAAAACAAAAATATTTTATTTTTACATTGGCTATTTCAAAATATTGGATTTCGTCGCCCTCATTTAGACGGTTCGATTGCGGTTTAGGAGTTTCGGAAGAATCCCCGTACCACCTCTACATCAACCCCTGAATAATACAAAGTAGTGTAATGTCTCGTGATTCTGAAAGTTTTTTCCGATACTATCGTGATATTTAGTACCACTTTTCCATTACCATCGCCAAGTGGAAGACAGAATGTTTCTCGTAAAACCAATGTTGCAACAACACAATTTCTCTGTTGCACAAATCAGTACCCTATGCAACAATGAAAATTTGTTGCACGCAGAGTGGTAATACCAGCAACATTCTATCTGTAACTTGCAAAGCAGTGTTGTGCTAGAAGTTGCACGATTTTGTTGGTCGTACAACCGCTCCTTTACTAGGAATTGCTAAAAGGAGTGTATAAACTTGTTGTAGATACACTTCTTCGTGTTATCTATATAAAGGTGCAGTACCTCTTCAACTGTTCGTCAATCCGTTGCGAATCTTTGAACGAGATAGCAACAGTCGATTCTGCTATGTCGTTGGATCCATTGATCTGGAACTGAGGAGCATCAGCTGGAGAAGACAGGGGTCCACGTTAATGATGAATAGAACTAAAAAATAGTTTGCACAATCATGTCAAGAGCTGGATGACAGACAGAGAATCATGGGTAGCGTATCGTTAGTTTCATTCACCTCTCACTTCTCACCTCTCGGGTTTGATTCTTCGGCGTATCACATGTAAGTAGAGTTTTTAATCTCTTTCTTGATTCGATGTTTTTCCCCCGGTTTCCTCAGTTTTCCCCCTCTGCTAAACCTAACATGTTAAATTCCGATTCGATCTTTGAGTTAGCAGTGCCCTAACTTTGATCAGCCAAGAGGTTGTTTCAGAATATTGATAAAAAACTTTAAAAGTTTCGTATCATTCTTCTTTCTCTCTTTTTCCAACATTTTGTTGTGCAAACCTTTTTCCATGTTGTCACACGACCGTGCAAAACTTCTATAGCCTAGAGGTTTTGTACTATCACGTGACGGCAGCCATGTTAGATGGCAGAAACAAAACAATCGTTTTATATGAGAAAACATTCAATTCCCGAGAGTTAAGGGATTCTATTGTTCTTCCATCTAATATGGCCAGCCGCAAGTGATGGTGCAGCACCTCTATACTCCAAACGACATACCTATTTTGCACAAGATAGCCGCATCGTCG
Organism: Anthopleura sola; assembly: GCA_023349425.1. NCBI lineage: Eukaryota > Metazoa > Cnidaria > Anthozoa > Actiniaria > Actiniidae > Anthopleura > Anthopleura sola. The sequence continues at coordinate 12,936,357 of JALHLI010000001.1, forward strand.
TCATGGCTACACGTTGTTGTGTTCCCCCAACCTGGATGACGACAGTCAGTAATCGACTTCTCTGTTCCCTTACACTCCAGGTTACTCAGCCAGATAGTATCATTTCCAGGCCTGAAGGAGGACTTTGGATACAACTTACTTGCCCCGGGGTAGCCGAGCATACGACAAATCACTTTAGCATCGTTGATGTCCAGTCCCCTGTTACATATGGTACCCCATACGTTACCATAGCGAACAGCAACACGACCAGAGTTGGATGAACTTCCGTCTTCCAAACGAACTTGTAATGCTGGCATTGCTGCTTAAGTCAAAAAAAGAACAAAATCATAGTTGTACATTCATTGGGATTGGGTCTTGAGTGTCCAATAATATTGACCCATACCAATAATTTTATTTAGTTTAAAAAACAAAAGAATGTTTTACTGCAGGCTCAATAATAATAAGCGTTCAAGCAATTCTACAGCTCTAATGATTACTCCAACATTTACCAACCTTCCGGCACTTTACACATGACACCAGCATAGTAGTTCCCAGGGCATCGAGTGTTCGTCCATCCACGGTGATAACAGTGACTGATCGATTCTTCATCGCCACTACATTGCACTCCACCCATCCATAATCCACTCACTCCTTTACGGTACTGTCGCAACGGTGCTTGGGCTCCTTTGTAACCAAGCATTCTACAGACCACGTGAGCGTCTGATATATCCCAGGCATCATCACAGACTGGTCTCCAGGTTTCATTGAAATTGACTTCTACTTGACCAACATGGTTTTGTTCCACTTTTGTAAGGCGAACAGTGGCCGAAGTCTCCTCTAAAGACATTGATATTTTGAGCATAATTTAGATGTAAGTAAATGAAAACAAACAAAGAAACAAAGAAAGAAAAAAAAAAGAAGAAAAAAAAAAAAAAAAAGATACCCAAAGAAATGAATGAAATGAAACGAAAGCAAGGGAAGGAAAGAGAAAGGTGAAGAAATTGCTTCTTTGTCTATCTAACTTACCTCGAATCCCCGAACAGCAATAGCAAACATGAACATTAAAAAATGAGAAGCTCAATAAGAACAATGTTAACAAAAATTTTACCTTCTGACAAGTTTTCGCACTTAACCGCAGCATCGTCGCTATGACCACAATTATGGCGACCCCAACCATAACTTTGACAATGTTCCAGAGATTTCTCATTTCCTAGACACCTAACGTTATCCAATAAAATAACGCCACTTCCTCGTGTCCTAGAAGTTCCTGCCCATGATGCTTTGCTGTACTTCAACATACGACAAACCACGTGAGCATCTGCTAGGCCCCACAAATTATTGCATACTGTGCCCCAGACTCCATAGTATTGAACCTCTACTCGGCCTTGATTTGACGTGGATCCTCCCACGAGACGAACAGCTATGTTAGGATTTTGAACTACAAAAACGTTATCATAAGAATTAAATTAGTAGGGCTGTTGAAGTATGTATGCTATAGTAAGTGACAAAATTTCGTGGGTATACTTTTGTGGGACCAAGATACTTTGTTATTAAAGACAATATGAAAGAATTAGCCTTAAGTTTCAAAATTAAGTGTAAAAAAAAAGTTTTGGCATTTTGTAAAGTCCTGTTCTTCAGGCAAGTGTGAAGCACGAAGACGCTTTTGACTTATTTGCATACGGACTTAGAGCATGCGCAGACGTTTTTCACGCGTATCATAGTAACTACAAATACATTCTAGATCAACACTTCCTTTACCGGCCATGAAGCGTCGCCAATTCACAAATTAAAATGCACAATATTCGCTATATCAGAATATCCAATATTTTTTAAGTCCACAACGGATAACTCACCCGGATACGAATGACAAACCACTCCAGCATCGTCACTGTGGGAGCAGGAGCCAGACCTCCCCAGTCCACTATTATCACAGTCCGTTATGTCTTTTTCATTTCCTTTACACCTCACTGCTGTCAGCCATATTGGCCCTGTGCCGCTACCAAACCTTTGTTTTGCAGTAATGGCGCCCGTAAAGTTCAGCATACGACACAAAATGTTAGCATCACGTATTTCCCAACCAGAATTACAGACTGTGCCCCAGACTCCGTACTGCTGCATCTCCACTCGTCCCTCTTCTGGTGATGATCCCCCTACGAGACGAAGGTTGGGTTTCCATGACAACCCTGTGTGAAAAAGATAGAAGTCATGTTGCATTAGAAAAACAAGATGAGAGAGTGAATGATGGATGGATGGATGGATGGATGGATGGATGGATGGATGGATGGATGGATGGATGGATGGATGGATGGATGGATGGATGGATGGATGGATGGATGGATGGATGGATGGATGGCTTGGTGGATGGATGGATCGATGGATGGATCGATGGATGGATGGATGGATGGATGGATGGATGGATGGATGGATGGATGGATGGATGGATGGATGGATGGATGGATGGATGGATGGATGGATGGATGGATGGATGGATGGATGGATGGATGGATGGATGGATGGATGGATGGATGGATGGATGGATGGATGGATGGATGGATGGATGGCTTGGTGGATGGATGGATCGATGGATGGATCGATGAAGCTAATGGACTGAAGGGGATTGAATTACGTTGGATAGATGGATGAGAAAACTATCTGTCATCAACATATTCGTATTTACCCGGTCCTGGTCTGCACAAAATCCATACATCTTTAGCACATGTTTTAACTTGACTGGAACGGACAACATTTTGACATTCTTCGGCTAAGTTTTCCCGGCCAGTACACTTCAACATCATTGAAAACATAGACATGCTATCAGTATGTCCGTGCTTGTAGATAGTAATTGCCTCTCTATAACCCAGGATTCTACAGACAACATGTGCTTCCTTTAGTTCAAGGGTGTTTGAACATACAGCTCCCCACGTGCCATAATAGCGAACCTCTAGTCTTCCGACAAAGCTGTGTATTCCAGATGTTATCCGAAATGCAATATTTGGTGAACCTATGGTGAGAAAATCAGGAGGACAAAATGGTGATGATTTTGATGATCTTTCATTTGAAATAGTAGTGCATGGTATAGCTGGAAAAAAACTTTCTCCCTTCTCCTTCTTAGTTCGTTTAACTGATAATAACTAGCGGCTAACTAGTTGTGATGGTTTTGATGAACCGTGTAAAAAGGTTTGCAACTATGCTGACGTTAAGGCCCATCTACAGGCTGCAATTGTCGGCCTGATTTTTCGCCAAACTGTATCGGGAAAGAAATCGTGCGTGTACTTTATTGCGCGACTCAAGAGAAATTCTGTGACAGTGCTACAAATTTTGTGAATCGGGTCGATTCCTTTTTTTTCGAATCGGGCTCTTAACCACATGATTACGATTAGCTTCCCAATGGTGTCGGGACAACGAATCGGGCCGACAAAACGCAGAGTGTATTTCCCACTTTACAGACGTAAGTCCTTCGTCGGAGTAAAAAAAGACAAAAGACTAACGTCCGCGGCGTATAAGCATAATTTCAAACTTTTTTACACGGTGTTGGTTTCCTTCCTATTCACTTCTTTTTCGTTTTCTTATACAAACTTTTAAATTTACTGATTAATTTTGGGGAGGGGAAGTTATGCCGTCGTGACTTGAGACCCCTCCCCTTGCGTTGACGTTGCACTGACATTTTATCAAAAAAATATGCATCGAATAAATGTTATGTTATCAAATGTTACAAAATATATTTTCGTTCAAAAATTTCCGTTTATATTTCATTAATATTTTTGGCAAGTTTATAAACCATATTTACCAGATTTACAGATAACCCCAGCTCGTCTGTTGTTTGGGCAGCTACCTTGTCTCCAGTTCATTGTACCGCACCTCTCAATGGAAGATTCGTGTCCAGTGCAGCCCAAATCAAACAACCAAGCAGTCCCAGAGCTTTGCAATCCCTTGACGAACGATACAGCACCTTGGCTGAAACCCTTCATCTTACATATGATCCGAGCAGCTTGTATGTCCCAGTTAGTGTCACAGATGGACTTCCATACACCGTAATAACGTACTTCTACACGACCACCATTTGGAAAACTATCAGACAAACGTACACTGACGTCAGGTGAACCTGCAAAAACAAATACGTTTTAAGGACGTTCGCTGTCAGTGTTCCAAATTTGAAGTATGGGAAAATCATAATAAAAACACGCATTTGGATGAAAACTTCAATCTACATTACGGCCAAAGCGTCACCGAATGGTGCATGGTGGCTGAAAAAAGCGAGCAAAAAACTACACGATATTTGTATGTATTCATAAATGTTTACACATAATATTTATCTATAGGTTATTGGACGGTTGTTTCACAAAATGTTTAGCAATCCATTTAGTTTTTCCACGAAAAAATGACTTTACTGCTCAACTTGTATGTATTGCACACAAGCAATTTTCCACAAGAAAAAGGGTGCACTTTAATATCATCTCTCTCCTAAACGAAAACGGTGACCCCCATGTTTTATTTATTTATTTGAACTTCTATGATGGTCTTATTTCACCATGCAAAGTTTGAAGAAAAAACATGGGAAACGCCTTCGCCCATGAACGTCCTTTTAAAAATGCTTCGCATGGGAATAAGATTGAAATTTACTTAATGAACAGGCAACGACTCCTTCCAGCATAACTATTATCCAACCCTAATGATATATAATGTATCATATAACTGGAATGGGAGATAACTATTTTTACAAAGTTTAAAAACCTTTCCTTCATAGTATAAGATGGGTTTTTCATATAGTTTTCATTATTTTATTATCCTAATTACATTATAGAATTCGTTTATTCTCTAATTTTGCTTTTACCTTTGGGCTTACATACAACGCCTATATCTTCTCCGTGACCACAGTTGTGAACACCCCATCCTATATGCTGGCATTTACTGATCGAGCTCTCACTTCCTCTACAGAATACGTCATCAAGCCAAATTTGTCCAGATCCTGATCCAAATCCCCGCGATGTTATGGCTTTTTGGTAGCCCAGCATTTTACAAATAACATGAGAATTATCGAGCTTCCACCCATCATCACAGACAGTACCCCATATGCCATTAAACCGAATCTCAATTCGACCTTCATTTGAAACGCTACCTCCAACGAGACGTACACTGACATCAGGAACTGAAAATAAAAAGGAATTTAGCTACGCTAAGAAAGAAATTTGGCCTTACGCTATGAATGTTTACCGCTTTTCTACCCGTGGCAAGTGGAGCTATCGCCCTCTTAATAAGTTAATCAAACTTACCTTCGGTACAGTAAACGAAGGTAAACTACCTGGCACGGGTAGTACACGTGTAAATATTCATAGCTTAAGGCCGGTTCAAAACAGAAACTGACCGTTGGTTGAAAAAATTCGAGACGTTGAGGAAGTTTATGACCGGAAATACGACTAGGTAAGGGAACCAGTAGCGTAGCGTAGCGAGGGGGACGAGGGGGGCACGTTTGATTTTTTAAAAATTAATGTTTGAATATATAAAAACGTTTGGTATCTGTTTTTTTTTTTTTTTTTTTTTTTTTTTTTTTTCGGTCCTCGCTACGCCCCTGAGTGAACTCTATTTAAAATCCACGAATAACTTGCCAAACCGAAGTCTACGAATGACTGAAACAACACATTCACATGCACCACTTCTAGGTTTCCATACATCGGTGCACTGGTCAAACACAAAACACTCATTTGTGGCTGTAAGGCTGTTTGGCCAGTGAATCGATGTATCGAAAGTGGTGAATATATATAACCCAATCCGTCTGTCCTAGCGCTCTTGTTATGTCCAAGTAGGACTAATATCAGGAATCCTGTTTAAGAAGCAGAAGGCGGAAAATCTATTACTAATTCGATCTCATTTATTTTCGCGGGCCAGCGGATTACGCGTTTTAGAAGGGGAGACTTATTTGTTAGCTCTAGCTTGAATTTAGTTTCTTTTTTTTCTAATTACCAATTTTACAAACGATTCCAATATCTTCACTATGGACACAGTTTTCGACACCCCATCCTGCGTGGTTACAACTGCTCAGTGAGCCTTCAACTCCTGTACATTCCAAATCGTCCAACCAAATGCGTCCACTTCCTTCCCCCAGATGCATGTGTGCCAGTCCTATTCCATGACCAAGTTGTCTGCAGGCAACATTTGTATCTCTGATGTCCCATTCATCATCACATACCGTCCCCCATTCTCCATTGTGGTTGACATTCAATCTGCCTTTAATGAATGTACTTGACCTGTGACTGTTAACGAGCCTCAAGCTGGCTGCATCTAAATGGACAAAGATATATCACATGTTTATCTATAATGGCAAATTAAAGAGTTCTCTTTAAAGGCAGGTGGCATAAGATTCATGTTTCTATTTCCATTTCCAGCGAGAGAAATCATATCGGAATAAAAGAACAAATTCAGGAGGACTCGATGGTTTTCTAAAGGTGCTTTCCATTAGTCGGGACTAGGCAGGTAAATTTAAAAGTGGGAACTGATAACTTTTTCTCGAGAGTTTTCCCAAATTTCATATACGCTTTCCCTCAGAATAGTGGATAGAATTTAGTAATTGCTTGATCTAGCTGAACAGTTAGGATTAATAACAGTTAAGAATGGACTGGTCTGGCCGGCCAGTAGAAAACTAAATATCGTTTCAAAACTCATATAATTAAGATTACGAAAAAGATATTTTTTGAAAGCAATTTATTAATTTGAAACGATTCCAAAGCCTTAAACACAAAACGGGTACGTTCCGTAGATGTGAATTAATGGACATGGGGTTAGCGCGTATATCCAAAAGAACTTCACTAGTAGAATTAGCGAAAGATAAACTACGCAAACGTGTGAGCGTTTTTTAATTTTTGGATGTGTTAAAAAGATATTAAGTATTTAAGTTGGAGTGTCGAAATATTTCCATGTCGTATTGCATTTGGATTCACGTATTTGTCAGTCAGTCAATGTGTAAAGCAAAAACCCTAACCAGCTGTAGAATGTCAAACTTCTAAAAGTAAGTGTACTTACCAAGCAGTTGGAATGCACTACCAAGACAAAGAATAAGAAAAAACCTTCTCATTGTGATCATAACTACAGAAGATTCGTTTTTTTCTCGTTAGTTCAGTCTCTGTGCCTCCTCTACCAGTATCAGCTCGGCAATGGCCTTAAGTATACATTCCCAATCTATTTGTACATATTCGTAATATTTAGATCATATGACTCCAGCACTGATGTTTCGGTATTGGATTCAAGCAAGATCTAAAAACAAGCAACAAAAACGAAACAAAAATAAGCAAACATGGCAAACAGCAAACTGATCTATTCCAGTCAATATCATTTGTGCCACAAGACTGATGTTAAATATATAGTATTTTTTTGGAGTTTTTTTTTTTTTTTTTTGCAATTTGGAAAAATATTAAAGCAGTCAAATTTTTATATTTCATCGATGAACGATAAACACGTTTCGTGACCAACTTACATTTTTACTTATTTCCATGTTTTGAGGAAGCGATCAAAGTGCTTCCTGGATGTCCATGAGTCTGCCAATACAAGGAAATGAAGATGATCTGTCAGCCTATCAAAACCTATCAAACTCAATCGAATAACATCAACAAATAATCAAGCATAAGAGTGAAATTAGGAAGCTTAAAATGTATAAGAATGCAAGAATAGGAAAGGGTCCAAAATAGAAAATAGTGTAATATTGAAACTGGCCATGGGATAGAATAATTTTCTTGATCGAAAATTTGAAATATCAATGTAAGGAAATGTCAATACAAGGAAACGAGATCATCTATCAACCTATCTAAACATATCAAATTTTGAATTTGTAATCGAATAACATCAACAAATGATCAAGCATAAGAGCGAAATTAGGAAGATATATAGCAAATATGATCGAAAATAGTAAAGGGTTCAAGTATAGAAAAATGCATTGAAATAGAATTTCATTTCAAAATAAAACTGGAAAAGAATAATATTCTTGACCGGCTTGTTGAACTCGAAAAAAACATAAAGTAAAGAGAGAAACGAAAAAAAAAAGTGAAAAGGAAGAAAGCCGATTCTGATAGAAATTCTATTGGGAGCGATAAGCATAATAAAATAAGCATCGTCTGTGAATTCAGTTATTAGCCGTGCCCTGACTTTGAACAGACCCGAGGTTGTTTCATGGTATCGATAAAATTTGAAGAAATCAAGTGGCAAAGCTCATGGTTTGTTATCCTGTTATTTTTCTTTTTCTTTGCTTCATCTTCATCGAGCTTAGTACGAATGCTTAATAATACTCCAGTTTCGAGATCTCTTTCGCTCAGGCTAAGCTTCGATTTCGTGTATGGAATTATTAAGTCTTTGTATTGTTAAAGTTGTGCATTCTTTACTTTACCGTTGATATTTGTGAATATTTAGATGCTGAAATGAGGCTAACCCTGGGTGAATGAGACTGAGGCTGTAATCAACGAACACAGCGGTATTGATAGATCTGTTGCGAAAACGTTAACGAATACTTTCGAACTCAAGGTCAAAGCGTTTTGCTAAAGTACAGTCATCTTAAATTTATATGAATTAGTGGAAAATTTATGTATTTAAAAATGAACTTCAGCTCTTCAGCAAATAACGAATTATCGGTGTTGTTTCGTTTACAAAATATTTCGATACTAATGCTGGGATGTCATTACAAATCAAGTGCATTATTATGGCTTCATTAACTAAAACTACCAGAATCCCTTTCTTTTGTTCAGTTCATTAGCACCAATTGTCTTACTATTCTCATGAGGAAATACAAATTTCAATAAGAAAGAAAATTCGCGAAGCATTTTGGTAATGGTGGTCAAATGACGCCATCTTGGAAAAGGTCCATTGAAATTAAATTCCATTCATTTAAGATTTTTGAATAAAAAATGGGTGCCCTGTGGTATCTATATTACTCAAAAGGCGTTGGAGTATTGACTTGAATACTTGATTTGTTCGAGGCAACCCCACCCACCAAAACTACAAAAAAAAATAGTGGTAAGCATTTGACAACTTGGACCTCTCTGAGCTGATGCTTGTAGGAATGCTGGAAGTCGGGTGACCTTGAGAAGTCACGTGTTACAGACGTACATGAATCAGATAGCGAAAGATAAAACAGCTGAGTCAGAGGGTATAAAATGATTTAAACTAACTTCTAATTCCTATTGCAAGGAAGGTGTTGAAGGCAAACGAAAAGGATAGCGGAAGATACAGCTATTTTAAAAATGACTGTATAGGATATAGCTTATTCCAAGAGCAAAATGGCTTTTTGAGCTTCCTGTTTAGATCTGCTTTCCATTTATCTTTACTTACTAAGTTATCAGGTAGTTATAGACGCATCAAGAGTTCCGCGTTGCTGCTCAATGCGCATGCTCAGGGGATTAAAAAGTGGGATAATATTTTGTATAATATGCAATTTTTCGGTATATTTGATTCAGAATTCGCTTAACGGTACGCGATCTTAAATATTTAGTGAAAATTGTACTCGACAAGAAAGGTACAACTAAAATATAGCATATTTTACAAATTTTATCCCACTTTTTAATCCCCTGAGCATGCGCATTGAGCAGCAGGACGGAACTCTTGATGCATGTATAGGTAAACGTACTAACCTAAACACGTGTGATCCATGAATGAGTTATGGTATCATGTCCAATAGGCTTCTTGCGACACGTGCGGTTCCTTTATTACAGCATGCAACACCAGTTGTTAAGCAGGCAATTCAAAACAAAACAAAAACAAAAAGCAAATAATAAATACTAAATATAAATAGCAAATCCACAAAATATAAAACAAAAACAATGCGCGCCATGTTGTCAAAGATGTGGGCACTGAAACGACCAAGGTGAAAGATATTTGCAAGAAGAGCAGATATCAGAGTACTCTCTATATTGCTTCAAGTCGTGGCATTTCGGTCAGTTTCTATACATTTACTGTATTGTTGGGCCAAATGTCTCGACTTGAAACAATTGTTTGAAGGCAATGAAGTGTAACTCTGATATCTGCTATTAGAACAGCCTCCCGATAGTAAATTCCAATGAAAACCATCGACTGATTTAAGGTTATCGACTCTGTGGTACAACAATCCTAAGTAGGCATGCAATAAATTGGCGTCAGGAGGGTTCTAGGTATTACGTAACAAGCGTAAGCTGAATAAAAGCTGGGGATATGTCATCCAAGGAAATACACACAACTGCATTTTTGATACAAAATCCATCTATTAGTAAAACAGTAATACAGTAAAACAGTAAAACAGTAAAACAGTAAAACAGTAAAACAGTAAAACAGTAAAACAGTAAAACAGTAAAACAGTAAAACAGTAAAACAGTAAAACAGTAAAACAGTAAAACAGTAAAACAGTAAAACAGTAAAACAGTAAAACATGCAGTAAAACATGCAGTAAAACAGTAAAAGATGTAGTAAAACAGTCCAAGATATTAATACATGATAAATGCAACCACCGACCGTAAAAGATCGTCCAAGGGAGAATATCCTAGTGGAATATGTTTGTTTAGCATGCGGTACCTTGTATGTACACTACTAAAATGTCTAGGGTAAAGAAGATTTCCTTGGCGTGTGATATGTAAATACAGTATTAACATCTGTTGGACGAGCTATTCGCTTATGGCGAAGGCTGCAAGTTCAGGAATGTCTTTTTCTTTTCATGCAAATTATTATTTTCATTGATTGGTAATTGATAATCATGAAAGATTAGAGTCACCCATCCCTTATTCTAATCCCCCCTCCCCCCCAGTAAATTTTCTAGATCACTCTATGCACCCAGCTGCATGAATTGAAAATTATTGAAAGTTTCAAGAATATATCTTTTTGGCTTGGGTGTATGTTTCATTTTAAGACCCTGAGCGTTGGTCCGGCCGCCGGGTGCGGTGCCTAACCGAGCCAACAGGGTGGCCGTTATTTAACGATTGCGGATGAGAAGACTCAAGAATATGGATACAACTCAAACAAAGAATCTTATTCTCAAGAGAATGACACGTGGTCTGAAATGGGAAAATATTATGCCCAAGTCGAAAAGTTTGCCAGCAATGTCCGCGTTATAATGTCAGACATATATATGCAAAAACATAGTAATACCTCTCACCTCCCCAGCAGTTAACTACGTCTAATTAGCTTAACAAGTACAAAAAAGACTTCATCTCTAATTTAGTGAATAGTGTAAATCCGAAGACAGGGACGGCGGAGCTGGGATGAGCTGCGGTACTAACCCCGCCCCCACACTAAATATGCTCAGCTGTCCCTGAAGGATACTTTCATTATGATTCGATCTACTTATCTTCCTTCATTCAGAGCTGAACTAACAACACTAACATCCTCAGCAGTAGATTGTATTTTGCCTTCCTCAGTGTCCTTCTATGATATATTCATCCAGACAGTAATACATCAAATGGTTAGTGTTCAACGTTTTCGTACAGAGATCTATCCAATGTGTATACATTTGGAGTCGCCTGGAAAAGAAAAAAAAATCAAATTTATCAGCCACCAGTACGGTTAGTCCGGTTATAAACGGACCACTTTTTACCGTCAGCACCATTTTTATCCCTTGTAAAAGATATTTATTACCTGAGAAAACTGGACCCTTTTTTAAAACCGAACCACTGGTGGTTAATGGTGGAAAATGTCCCCTAAAACAGTCCCACAATCTCACAATATATTTAATCCCCTAAAACGTAGTTAGTTTTTTCCTCAACCTAGAAATAGCTAATATTTATGAGTAGCTAACGATACAGATTGAGCTTGTATAAATGAGCCTGCTGTCATCAAGAATAGCGGCATGCATCGAGTAAGAGAGAGAGAGAGAGAGAGAGAGAGAGAGAGAGAGAGAGAGAGAGAGAGAGAGAGAGAGAGAGAGAGAGAGAGAGAGAGAGAGAGAGAGAGAGAGAGAGGACTGTTACTGTTATGACATAACATACCACTGCTGAGGGTGCTTGGAATTGTCTGCAGCCTGCACCAACATTAACATAATAGCTTTCTTCTTGCTCAGGCTGTACGTGTGACTCCCCAACATTCAGTGACTGGTAATGACGTGTTGTATCAGAATACGTCTGACTGGTCATTTCCAATTGTTCTTCTGTAAAAATAGGAAATGAAACTGATTATTGCTAGTTGATAAATTTGAATAATAGTCCCATTCACAGTTCCCTGTGCCATCTTGAAACGTAACCCGGCCTATAATTATAATGGTTAACATGATGATGGTGATATAATGGTGATGACGATGATGATGCATGGTGATGACGATGATGATGCATGGTGATGACGATGATGAAGATAATGATGATGATGATGAAGATAATGGTTAACATGATGATGATGGTGATATAATGGTGATCACGATGATGATAGGGATGACAATGATGATGATGATGATGATGATGATGATGATGATGATGATGATGATGATAATGGTGATCATGATGATGATAATGGTGATCATGATGTTGATGATGATGGTGAATGTGATGGTGCTGGTGGTGATTATCGTGAAGGTGATGGAGATGGTGAGTGATGATGATGATAATGGTGCTTATGATGATGATAATAGTGATCATGGTGACCATGATGGTGATAGTGATGATGATGATGATGATGATGGTGAATGTGATGGTGGTGGTGGTGGTGGTTATCGTGAAGGTGATGGAGATGGTGAGTGATCATGATGATGGGGTTCAATAGTGATTCCAGAGAGTGGCTCTTTTTCCTCTGAAATTGTTTTTTTTCCTATTCCTATGTTTATATTCTATTCACTGGAAATTCTTGCCATGATTTCAACCAGAAACGTAAGTAATTAAACAAGTACCTTGGCTACTTCTTTTTTCCTTCGATTTTCCTTCGCTCCCACTTTTCTCTTGTAGTCTTTTTCGCACAAAATAACCAATAATCATAGCAATCAAGACAACAAGTGCAATTGAAAGAACTATGACAACACTTCCTGAGGCTTGAAAAAGCGTGCTTCCTGTAAAACAAAAAGTGTCAAAATAAAGAGTTCACTTATGACACCGCTACACAGATAGCAAGAACTATTTGAACGCACGACTTAGTAGTAATAGGTGCGGTCTTAATTTTCAGAAAATTCTCGCAAATTTGCCAATGGACAGAAACGTCATCTATGATGCACTGTCTTTTTTTTCCTTTCTTTTCGGATTCCCTTACATGGGGCGATTTTTTAACAGTCAATATGTTTAGACATGAAGTACCTTGCTACTGAAGTCTCGCGTCTGATCAAGCCTACATTTTGAGATATGAAGTGTGGCCTATTCAATATGGTTAACAAATTGCATCAGAAATTGGAATGATAAGCAAATAAGTTATTTTCCACTTACCTGTTTTGCTGGGTTTTGTTGTAAAAGAAACAAAGGCTGAATCGCCATAAACCTTCCTCTACATCAAAAATGACACAAAAAAAAAATGTTACAAGGTACTCCCTTTTAATTAATTATTCAATATTCATAAATTCAATCAAAAGGTATTTAGAAACCAGAGGGGTTGGGATTTCAGAACTTCATGCCACCTTTTTCATCACCAGAGTCGATCCCGTTGATTTTTGCCATGAAGTGATGCGTTCTGGGTAAATCCAATAACCACTCTTTCTTAATAGACCATTTTCGAGATGCGCGAGGCACTATTGACTCTGCCCGAAAATGCCTCGAGATCAGTGAAAAACCAAATTCCAACGGGCAACTCGCAACTACAGAGCTCGCGTGTTTATGAAAATTGCAGTAATGAGATTTATCATAAATTGAATTGTGATGCTAAGTTCGCTCCACCCCTCCCTTCCCCCTCTACTTGTCCAATATAAGTTCTAGTTTCATATAACTTTACTTACACCATTTAAATCTTTAGTAACGATTCTGATATGGACTTTGTAGGCACACCCTGGTTCCAACGGCGCATTATGATAATCATTATAAAAACGACCATCACCGATGGTAAAATTAAGGGAGCCATTAGAATAGAGGACCTCTGCGGTAATATACATTGATGAACCGTTACGCGATGCCATGGTTACATCTTGGATATCAGAAGGCAATCGTATCTTCTTGGTTTGATCCACAGAAGAGAAAATATCCTTGTTCTTTATTTTTTCACAAATGATTTGGTGAGCACTAGGAATAAATCAACAGAAATAATTCATATGATTAAATATTGCTCCTGGACAATGCAAAACTATTCTTGATATTTTTTTAATGACAGGAGGTGCGTGCTGGTGTACCGCTCACGAAAGGTTGTCTACAGACCAGTTACAGAACGTCGGAATGCAGCTCAATTTAGAGGACAAAACAATAGGTTTCCAATTCTCACGAGAATGAAACTCTTGTTTTGTCCTCCAAATTTAGCTGCTTTAACGTGACGTGAAAGGGGTCTATAGCTAAGTACACCAACATATCTGCCACGCCTTTGTGATTGTATCCTCACGAAAATACAGGAAAACCCATGATCAGCGCACCATTAATGCATCTTACCTGTCTAAAACTGCTTCAATTGGATTTGATGCTTCAATCATAAGAACAACTGTAGATTCTGTTAACTGCATACTGTTTAAATGAAACTGAGGAACATCGGCTACAAATGAAAAGATATATCAAAATATATTACGATTATTGGAAAGCATTCGACGTTTTGGGAAGAGGGAGGCGACAAAATGTAGTTACACTTTTCTTACTATAAAAAAGTCGGTCACCTTTCTTGTTCTTCTAGAAATGAGGGAAGGCGGTTGGGATCGAGAGAAGCGCCAGCGTGAGGGAAAATCATATTTTAATGCTTATAGTGAAGGAGAAGAAGCGGAGGAGATTAATATTTTAAGTCAACAAGATACATTGATTCCTCATAGTTTCTTACCCTACACTAGCTTAGAGAAGTCAAACAAGATAACGTACCAAGTTTGCAATCTACTCCAGCGTCGTCGTCATTGTTACATGTTGTTTGTCCCCATCCTGGATGGCGGCAGTCAACAATCGAGTTCTCTGTTCCATTACACTCCAGGTTACTCAGCCAGATAGTGCCATTTCCAGGTCCAAAGGTGGACTTTGGGTACACCTTACTTGCCCCGGGGTAGCCGAGCATACAGCAAATTACTTTAGCATCGTTGATGTCCAGTCCCCTGTTACATATGGTACCCCATACGTTACCATAGCGAACAGCAACACGACCAGAGTTGGGTGAACTTCCGTTTTCTAAACGAACGTCTATTGGTAAAGAACCTGAGGGCAAAAGTACAAATTACGAAGAATATATATATTGGCGATACCTTCAAGCTTGCTCATTTTGCGATATATTCGAAAACAGCCGCCATTTTGAAGACTTTGAGGGAAAGCTTTATCTATTGGATTTTTCTATGTCTTCCAACATGGCGGCCAAATCCTTTTTTATATATTTTTCTTGGGAATTATTGCAAACCAATAATATTAGTTAATCGTGTGTTGAATATAATATTTGCACAAAAGGATGTGGAGTTTTCAGTACTCCAGGTATGTCGCAAACCCGTCATGTCACCATAATACAGCATCAAACATACCATTCAACTGTTGGCATAATACAGCATCAAACATACCATTCAACTGTTGGCATAATACAGCATCAAACATACCATCAACTGTTGGCATAATACAGCATCAAACATACCATCAACTGTTGGCATAATACAGCATCAAACATACCTTCAACTGTTGGCATAATACAGCATCAAACATACCATTCAACTGTTGGCATAATACAGCAGCAAACATACCATTCAACTGTTGGCATAATACAGCATCAAACATACCATCAACTGTTGGCATAATACAGCATCAAACATACCTTCAACTGTTGGCATAATACAGCAGCAAACATACCATTCAACTGTTGGCATAATACAGCAGCAAACATACCATTCAACTGTTGGCATAATACAGCATCAAACATACCATTCAACTGTTGGCATAATACAGCATCAAACATACCATCAACTGTTGGCATAATACAGCATCAAACATACCTTCAACTGTTGGCATAATACAGCAGCAAACATACCATTCAACTGTTGGCATAATACAGCAGCAAACATACCATTCAACTGTTGGCATAATACAGCATCAAACATACCATTCAACTGTTGGCATTATACACCAGCAAACATACCATTTAACTGTTGGCATAATACAGCAGCAAACATACCATTTAACTGTTGGCATAATACAGCATCAAACATACCATTCAACTGTTGCCATAATACAGCATCAAACATACCATCAACTGTTGCCATAATACAGCATCAAACATACCATTCAACTGTTGGAAATAATACAGCAGCAAACATGCCATTTAACTGTTGGCATAATACAGCATCAAACATACCATTCAACTGTTGGCATAATACAGCAGCAAACATACCATTTAACTGTTGGCATAATACAGCAGCAAACATACCATTTAACTGTTGGCATAATACAGCAGCAAACATACCATTTAACTGTTGGCATAATACAGCAGCAAACATACCATTTAACTGTTGGCATAATACAGCAGCAAACATACCATCAACTGTTGCCATAATACAGCATCAAACATACCATTCAACTGTTGGAAATAATACAGCAGCAAACATACCATTTAACTGTTGGCATAATACAGCATCAAACATACCATTCAACTGTTGGCATAATACAGCAGCAAACATACCATTTAACTGTTGGCATAATACAGCAGCAAACATACCATTTAACTGTTGGCATAATACAGCAGCAAACATACCATTTAACTGTTGGCATAATACAGCAGCAAACATACCATTCAACTGTTGGCATAATACAGCAGCAAACATACCATTTAACTGTTGGCATAATACAGCAGCAGTAAACCGTGAGTTGCAATATCTGTTCGTCCATCCGCGGTGATAACATTCACTGATTGTTGTTTCCATTCCGTTACACTCCACGCCACCCAACCATCCTCCTTTCATTTGGCCAGTTCCGTACCGTTTGATTCCTGCCAGAGCAGCTTGGTAACCAAGCATTCTACAGACCACGTGAGCGTCTAGTATATCCCAGGTATCATCACAGACTGGTCTCCAGGTCCATTTGTAGTTGACTTCTACAGTTCCAAGGAAGGGAAGAGGTCCAGTCAGGCGAACCTCTACAAATGCTTCCTCTGAAATTGTAGAAAAATCAGGATACTGCATAAACAATATTATATCTGAAACTCTGAAAGCTAACTGTGATATTCATAAATGCCAACTTATAGTCATCGTTCATTCGATCCTATTTCATTTTAATCTTTAGAGTGTAAAATCATGACTATTTGGTTCAAGTCCTCTCTTTCACCTTAAAAATGATTCCCATGAAATGTTGTTACGGTGAATCATTAATAGTAAAATGAATAGATAACCAAACAAAAAAAAAAACAAAAACAAAAAAACAACACCTATTTCAATTGCAATATACCTTTTGCTCTATCACTATTTCGTATGCTGAAATTATGACCTGACTACAACTATTGTTCAACAACAATGAAATACGAGCATCTATTGTTTAAATTCTAAATATGTTCAAATTCCGTACATACTAGGTATACAATGGTTTCTCGAGGCAAACCGTGGATATCCCACTCGTCACTTGTATTTTCTTTGTATACACACTCGCCTTATAACCATTTTATCCCACACCATAGAAAATACAAATGCGTAGATTCAACGCGCAGTGCATGATGGGAAGGAAGAATGAAATACCGACGAATAGACAACGGCTTTTCTGCTTTCTGGTTGGCTGTATTTTCTATGGTGTGGGATAAAATCTTTGATGCACCTGTTGTTCTCAAAGCGCACGACTATAAGAATCATCAACAAAGCTAACTTTTTTTTACCTTTAGGGAGGTTTGCACAAACAAGGCCAGCATCTTCGGAATGTCCACAAAACTCTCTACCCAAACCATTATGTCCGCATTGCTCAATACTGGTTTCCTTTCCACTACATCGAACGTGATCTAACCAAATAGGTTCCCTACTGCCATGCCTTATTTTGTGCACAGCATCTCCGGCCCATGTGGCTTTGCTGTAATTCAACATGTGACACACCACATAAGCATCTTGTAGCCCCCAATTATGGTGACAAATTGTGCCCCAGACTCCATAATATCGAACCTCTACTCGGCCTTGATTAGGGGTACGTCCAGGTACTAGTCGAATAGCCACGTTAGGCTTTTGATCTATGATAAAGTAGAGCATTTAAAACACTTACAGCATATAGAGATTATTATACGATAAGTTGTACAATACGGCTGGGTACTTTTCATGATTCTTGCCGTATTTCTACCATCCTTAGAGCGCTTGAGTTCGTTAGCATTCGAATTAGTATCAAGACGCGAACGTCAAAGACGACATCGGCGCGAGTACATTTTTTTCGTGCGTGCGATGTCCTCAACAGGACGCCATTTGCTGCATTTTTCACGTCCTGTTGAGGACGTCAACCTCATTGAGGAAAATTGCACTTGCACCGTCGTATTTGACGTTCGCGTCTGATACTAAATCAGTCTGTCAACCACGTTGAGGACGGCGCGCGCACGACTGTAGAGCGCGCACTTTATCTAATCCTTATTGTATAATTACACTTTAAAACGCCTGTTGCTGCTCTGGGACAGCTTATGTCTTATAAATCATTATTGCACATGATACTCCCATGGATCCCATGGATCCCATGGATCCCATGGATAGCAAAACAAGAGTAATGTAGTTCGAGTCTCAGTGAACTCTACAATAAGTAAGATGGTCAGTTTACCTTCATTCCCAAGACATAAGACACCTACATCCGCACTATGATCACATGTTCCCCATCCATCCCATCCGTTATGGTTACACATGGCTATTGACTTCTCTCTCCCAGTACATCGTACATTAGTTAGCCATACTTTACCACTTCCACCACCAAACCTCCTGATAGGAGCCAGTGCCCGTGTGTAGTTCAGCATACGACACACAACACGAGCATCACTGATATCCCAGCCAGTTAGACAAATTGTTCCCCATATATTGTTGAACTTTATCTCTACTCGACCAGCATATGGGGAGGATCCTCCTGCTAAACGAACTTGTAAAGCATCTGGAATATGACAAGTGAATACTAGCTATACGATAAATTCGAGGGAATATATTGAATATCCCAAGAGGCACTTGTACGTATTGATTCGCAAGAGGTTATCTTCAAATGATATTTCAAAGCCGGCAAAAAGTAAAACCATCAATCATTCATTCAATCAACTTTATCTAGAGGGTGACACATGGCAGTTGCAACTGATAAACTTGTGTCCCTCTATGTTTAACGTCTCTGTATGAGACGGTACCGCCATTTTAGGTGGTCATCCGAGCCACGGCGAAGGTCTAACCATTTGCAGATAATTTTAGAGCAAAGGTAGCACCTTCTTCTCAGATATTTTAAGATCTTGTGTGAGTCCGGCCACGGGGATTTGAACCCACGGGATTCGACCTCCCACACAGCAGACCGGTGTCCAACCAATTGAGCCATCCAGGAGGCGGTTACAATGGGATATCAAAGTTTAACGCATCGTTGCAGGAAAATCAAGCAATTTCAAAATCAGAATCTTTTAAAGGATCAACTAAATTTTAGCACTAAAATCTAACCTGGATATGAATGACAAAGCACTCCAGCATCGTTACCATGACTACACCATCGTGTTTGCCCCAGTCCACTATGAGTACAGTTTAGTATGTCTTTCTCGTCTCCTTTACATCCTAGTCCCGTCCGCCATATTGGACCTGACCCTCCACCTGGTGTATAGACCTTTATGGCTCCTTTGTAGTTCAGCATACGACACGCGACATTAGCATCACGTATGTCCCAACCAGAATTACAGACTGTGCCCCAGACTCCGTACTGCTGAATCTCGACGCGTCCTGCCATACTTGATGATCCTCCTGAGAGACGTATTCGTGTTGTATAGGATCCTACTCAATAATAAACAACATCACATGTTAGTCTGCAAAAATATCAGCAAAATATGAGGGGTGATAACTTAATAGTAAAAATATTTTAAGAAATATTCTTTTTGAAAAATGTTCTCCTGAAACAATTTTCGACCCTCTCAGGAGGTTTGAGCCAATAACCTTCTGAGTACAAGCCAAAGTTTCTACCAACTGAGCTACTGGGAGCAGATATTGTGGACGAGGCTTTTATGGTATTTGTTGAAAAAAAGGAGACAAAACAAAAGGTTAAGTTGGTTTCATATTAACTTAATATTATTTAAAGAAGATTGTGGAACGTTTGGGATACTGTTTGTATTTGCAGCATTATGCGTTGTGTACTAAAAAAATGTATTTTCTGCTGGTATGCAGGATCTATTAAGTCTTTATCTCCCTCAAGTATTCTGTATTCAATCGTGGTGAGTTTTAGTATCATAAACCCGCTTAGGATACTTTGTGATTTCTCAATGTTGGATCTGTTAGCGAATCCACCCATGTTGTATCTTGTTTGATTTATTAGCATTTAAGCAGTAAATGTTTTACGTTCGTTTGAACGAAGTGAATTAGAACGTAAACAAGCATTTACAAACATTCGACATTAAAATAAGTCTACTTTTCTCCCTTAGTAGCATTCAAAGAGCGTTTATTACATACCACTTGGCTTGCAGACAATCCAGGCATCCTTCTTACTTTGACAAAAGCTGAAGTCATTAAATTGGTATCCGCAGGCCGGTATTGAACTTTCACGGCCATTGCAGTTCATTATTGGTGTGAACCTAAACATTCCACTTGTCTGTTTATACACCGTTAACGCTTGACTGTAACCAGCTGTTCGACAGACTACATGTGCATCTTGTAAGTCACAGTTTTCTGCACATACCGTTCCCAGCATGCCATAGTAATTTACTTGTAGTCGTCCAACATGCCGATTGGGTCGTTTTCTTTCAGACAAGCTAAAACGGGTATTTGAAGATCCTAATATATGTAACAAGAGAGAAAGTTAAATGTTGATAAATGCCGATTACTAGAATTGAGAAATAAAATGCTTTTTACATCTGGCGCTAAAACTCTGGCTGGCATTTTAAAAATGATACAAGTATAGACCCCTTGCATGTGACGTCAAAACCGCCGAGTTTAGAGGACAAAACAAAAGAATTTCAATCTCCTGAGAATTGGAACCTATTGTTTTGTCCTCAAAATTGAACTGCATTCCAACGTGCGGCAAGGGGTCCATTAACAAATTGCATGTCTTGAGAACCACCCAAATTGAATTAGTATAAACCTACTTATGATCTATCACAAATCTTGCGCTCTGATTGGCTCAGCTATACTAGTGGTCTATTAATTCATTAATATCTATTTGGCACTGAAGAACAAAGAAATGGCCACCCGCCATGGATATTTGTTGGAACCGTAGAAACCAAGTCCAAATCTGTTATCAGTGTCGACCAAGATGGCAGCTACGACGTCACAAGTACCCCAAGAATGATGGACTGTTTAAAAGATGTGTCAATGATTTTCGAGTAATGATGCTGGTAGTGGTGAAAATGATACATCGTTGCATAAATACACAAACACATAATGCTTTCATATCCATTTACCTAAAATACCCCAAGAATATGCATGTGTAAAAGATGTGCCGATGATTTTCGAGTAATGATGCTAGTAGTGGTGAAAATGATCATTGTTATTTCAAAGGGAAGAGCCTAGCATGGGACTTAGAGTCCCGTTCGCACTTTCCCCATTGGATAGCGTAGATAGCATTTGTGATCTTTTTATTCTGATATGCCCAATAAATGTGTAAAGAATAAAAAAATAAATATAAAAAATAAAAACATAAACCCAAGTTCTTTTAACTCTATTTACCTGAAATACACAATACACCAGCTCTTCTGTTGTTTGGACAGTTACCTGCCTGGCCCCACTTTGGACTGTTACAGTCCTTGATAGAACGTTCATATCCATTACAACTGACATCAGAAAGCCAAACTACACCAGAACTTTGATATCCTCTGATAGCAATGGCTGCACCTTGAGGGTGCCCCAACATTCTGCAAATGACTCTAGCATCTCGTTTATCCCAGTTAGTGTCACAGATAGACTTCCACACACCGTAATAACGTACTTCTACACGACCAGAGCGAGATACGCCTTTCACCAAGCGAGCACTGACATCGGGGGAACCTGGACATTGACAATAATACTTTCATCAGTACAATATTTGATGCATTAGTATTTAAATTGGTTTGGTTGTTAGGGATTTTCAGGTCTCTTAAGGCTAAGGTTAGTTTTGACTTTTGCTAAATCTCTAAACATTTTCGTGATACGCTGCCATTAATCAACAACAAATGAAACGACGTCACCAGGGAGACTCATGTAAGTAATTTGCATGACAAATGTTCTGCATGCAGGCTATAACGAATGGCAAATAAAGCTCCATTCTCTACCCACAACACACTATTCTTGGGGTGCAACCACATGACACAAAATCTCTTGGGATATGAATAACAGTGAAACAGCTGTCATGTTGGTTGATCTAACAAGAGAAGTTTAATAAGGAATGCTTTGTTATCGTCAACCAACATGGCGGCTATGAAGAAGCATGCACCCCAAGAATTCGCCTGTGTTCAGCCACCAGCCACTCTTATCTCCATCAGCGCTAGTTTTTGAATGCCCACGACTGCCTCAGATGTACTATCGACGGGAGTAATAATTTGAAGGTGCTATCAACATGGAGCTCGATAGTAGGTGCTGCCGTTCCTCAAATGATACTCGTGTCTTCCTTTCCGAAGTGTTTCCCAGATCTCAATACCATTACCAAAGCCAAATGAGTTAACAACGACACCAGTTAATAAAAACATTAAGAAATGTATGGAGATCTACTATCTGTCTGCGCCCAGACATTAGGTATTGGTATTTTTGGAACAGCATAATTTACCCCGTAAATCTTGACGATCAATAGAATAGTCCCCTTCACAGTTCCCTGCGCCATCTTGAAAGGTAGCCGTGCCTTTACCTCGAAGCGAGATGAATGGTGAGCTGGCAATGATAGAGACATGTGAATAATTTTCCAAGGTATTTAAGGAAGTCTATCATTGCCAGCACACCGTTTGTCTCGCTTCGATGCAAATTAAGGCACGGCTACCTTTCAAGATGGCACAGGGAACTGTGAAAAGACTCTATACTGACTAACCTGATTGACAGACGATGCCAATATCTTTAGTATGGTCACAATCATGAACACCCCAATCTGCGTGACTGCAGTTACCCAACGAGTCCTCAGAACCAGTACATCTAACATTATCCAGCCAGATCTGCCCACTTCCTTCTCCCATGGACGCAAACTCCAAACCACGCGAGTAACCAAGTTGTTTGCAAGCAACATTAGTGTCTTTCATGTCCCAACCATCAGAACATATGGTTCCCCATTTGCCATTATGGAAGATTTGTAGAATGCCGGAAGGAGATGATCGAGTGCTGCTACCGATGAGCCTTAAATTTGCTGCTGCACCTACAACCAACACAAAATATGAAGTCCCTTTTTTAATGAAACTAATGATTGAGTTTCTCATACCTACTCGAAAAAACATTGTAACGATTGAACCCGTTCATCGGCCATAACAAACGAATTTAATTTTTGAAGCGATGAGTGAAAGTGCTGAAGCGAATTCCTCTTACGAAGACATTGGTTTTCTATTTACAATTTCAAGCTTTAGTGCCACCTAATACTCAATATTAGTTAAAGAAAAATGTTTGTTTATGCGATTTCAATCCACTGGACACTACATTAGTCAATTACTAAAAGATGGCTTTCCGGGTCCTTCGACAAGATCTCTTTCCTGTCACAACTTGCGCAATCAGTAAGGACATCATTTTAATAACGATATAGTGCGCCAACAGCAATTAATAAAACAAGTTATGGTATTTTTTTTAAGATGACTCAAAACAGAAACTATATAAAGAGTACTTACCAAGTTTGAGTGATAAACCTAAGAACCAGATGAGGAAAACATGAAGTTGGGCTTCCGGCATTTCAGAATCGATCTTCTTGATAGCTTTAGCTTATCTATATTGTTATATTACACGAATTTGTTTTAACTTTCCCAAGGTTAAGCGTTGTCACAATGTTTAGATCAAATCCTTACTAACATCGAATTACTAGAATAAGAAGTTTTTCAGAGTAATCGATTCACACGTAACTCAGTATTTTGCACATTTTTATCAAGATACTTTCCTTATTCCTCCAATTATTCTGCGCTTTATCTAGTTTCGAATCCTTGCGTTTCAGCTTGAGCGATGCAAGTTGTTTGGTAAATGTGAGTTAATATTATAAAGATCGCTTTTGTCCACTTTAGGCGCCCTTTATGTCTAATGACATTTTCTTTTCTTCCTCTGAACAAAATAGAATATTTGGAAAACCCGAAGAAATGAGAATCAGTATAAATAGAGATCTAAGGATTATTATGATAAAAAGACGAGGTAACACTTTTATTTTCGAAATACTTAAACGAACCAACATATAAACCACAAAAAGACAAGGTTTAATCACATATACTAATTCTTGGCAAGAGTAGTTTGAGGTGATTAGAAGCTGAAAAGGAACCCTATAGAAACATTGTGGTGTCACAACTGGCGTCGAAACTGAAACTGAACTGGATTGGTTCATTGAACTGAAGAATGTTGTTCATTGCTCCTTTCTCTACCTCAAATACGATGTTTAAACGTGTTTCATAAAATGTTTGTTATTTGGCAATCTCGTACCCAGAGTCCACGTTCCTCTTGGTCAGCACTAAGAAATGAGAGGCTCTTGCTGTAACCGATTTTTTGCGTATCGTGATTGGTTGAATGATAACAATAAAAAGAGCTTTTCCGGAAATAAATATTCAATTTGAGAACATGGCCGACTCTTCCCCAAGAAAAACAATTGAAGACGAAAAATATTGAGGAATACCAGATGTGTAATGTGAACGCTCGCCATTTCGTTAGAGTAAGCGCATTTCAACTTCCGGTCCTAGACACACGGACTAAACATCGGATACAGTCAAAGCCTCTAGTTCCTCGGTGTTTACAAAGAAGAACCTGTGCTCTTGGAGATTGGTTTACGGTTGTCTTTTCCCCTAACCCTTAAAAAAACCCCTAACATCAACGCGTCTATTTAAAACATGCAATCATTAAAAATAACTTTTTGAAGTCCGTATGGTAAATATTTTACAAAGAATTATCATAAATCGTGACTTAGCTGAGTTCATCCAACATCCATAGTCTTTTGAAGGGTTCAAGGCGCAACCATTTGACTTTTACTTGAACTTAATAATGGGCTTCCCTTTACTTTTGACATCATCAACGTTTTCATATAAAGCCTCTTCCTTGTGGCAGGTTGATGTATTTCCCTTTTTTAAATGAAGTCAAATATCAATAGGAAATTGATAGGAAATATTCTAATATAGGGGTTGAACATGGTCATACTAAGATGACATTACTAATAATACACGGTGAATGGGTGGTGGAATAGGGATAGCAATCTCTGGTGGTCATGAGACGACGACGACGACGACAACGATAAGTATGAAGAATGATGATGATGATGACGAAAATGATGATGGTGACGACGATGACGATGAAGATGATGATGACGACGACTATGATGATGATGACGATGATGAATATGATGATAAATCTCTCTCTCTCTCTCTCTCTCTCTCTCTCTCTCTCTCTCTCTCTCTCTCTCTCTCTCTCTCTCTCTCTCTCTCTCTCTCTCTCTCTCTCTCTCTCTCTCTCTCTCTCTCTCTCTCTCTCTCTCTCTCTCTCTCTCTCTCTCTCTCTCTCTCTCTCTCTCTCTCTCTCTCTCTCTGTCCCCCTCATCAACATAACTTCAATATAATATATATCAAGATTTGCTGGTCCGTCATAAACGGCAAAATAACATAGTATCTCTAAATACATACCGATGAAGTTCCGCTCGACATTTGACACTGTTTGCGCACGTTATCAGACACGTTATAGTAATAACTCTCTTCTGTCTGAGGCAGCGACAGCCGAAGAAGAGACTGGTAATGGACTTCTGTGTTGCCATACATGGGGGCACTGCTCATCTCAATTCCTAACGAAAGTATTATCATCATATTATAATTATCTTCTGCATGGTCGTTACCCGGGTTAGTTTTATCCTTATTAATGTAACATCTCAGGCGCTTCTGTACGCAAAGATATAATACTCAAGGGAATCGCACTTGGTCTGAAATAGGAAAGATGTAAAGAAGTTTTGCACCTTGAGTGATGGCAGCCATGGCAGGAGCCACAAGAACAGAGTTTTTCTGGGAATTCTTTGTTATGTAAACCAGATTAGATCGACATGCGTGAAAAACATCTGCGCATGCTCTACGTCTGTCTCCGATTAAGTGCCTCATATGAGAGCAAAATATCAAAAGCGCTGCCCTCAAATAAGTGCTTCCCCGGAATAAGCGCCGCAACTGAAACACTTTTAAAGAGCGCCGCTGCGCTTAACCGAGTAAATACGGTATTGGAATTACACTCTATTACCTTCAAGCAATTGTTTCAAGTCGAGGCGTTTCGGTCAATAATACAGTAATCGTATAGTAACTGACCCAAATGCCACGACTTGAAGCAATCCTTTGAAGTCAATACAGTGTAGCTCTGATAATTTTATTGTTCCTGCCTCCTGTCATGGATGCTATCATGTGATTGCCTCAATTGCCAGACGACACTTATGAATTAGAGCTTTTTTTCGTATGAGTAGGAAACACACGATACAGTCTTACAGCACATACACGGTACGACATGCCGTAACACTGAAATGGCTTCCCATTGTCTTCCAGTAATTCATCCAATCACAACCCGTATTTACGGCTGTGATAAGATAAGGTACGGCTACAGTACGGCTAGGACTCTGCCGTACCGTTTCCCACCCATACGAAAACCACTCTATTTTGAGTAAGGTTTACTCACGGTACGACATCCCGTAACACTGAAATGGCTTCCCATTGTCTTCCAGTAATTCATCCAATCACAACCCGTATTTACGGCTGTGATAAGATAAGGTACGGCTACAGTACGGCTACGAATCTGCCGTACCGTTTCCCACCCATACGAAAACCACTCTATTTTGAGTTACCTTACCTTTGTTATTAATATTTGCTTTTCTTTTTTTCCAGAGCATATTTAAACAGCCAATCAAGAGCGCAATACAGATCACCAATGCAATGGTAAGAACTATCACTACGTTGCCTGGAACTTGGAATCCCTTGTCGGCACGTGCACCTGCTGGCGGGAAAGAAGTTCAAACGTATCAAATTAAAGAGAGTGCGAAGGAAAATAAAGACGAAGACTTAATAGCCAATGTGCACGAATATCTCGCACAAAATATAATGGGAGTCTGTATTTCAACAGACGAAAATAACAGAGTATCTTTTTTTTTTTTTTTTTTGATAAATCCTTTGATTTTCCTATTTCATTTTTGGAGGGCTCGGTTTCCCAGAGTGCTTTGTGAGCTTTGATGCACATTGTCTATTCACCACTTTCACATCTCCATAATGCTTTGCGTTTTCGGGGGGCAACAACGAGACGTTACAAATCGTTAATAGATATATAGAAACATTTATTTAAAATAAAATAAACTACGGGTAGTCCAGTCAGTGGCTTACGCCTCTGCTATCAACAGGAGCTCTGTTGCACATATATAATTGCAATAATATATATTACCATGAAGATAGATAAGAATTGAAGAAATACCATCTAAAAACACTTATGCAGCCCCCAGTTAATTTTTCATAACAATAATTGACTGACTAAAATTTGGAAAGAAACGTCATTTTGACGATTGATGTCATCATAGCCGCCAAACAAAGATGGCTTTCAAACAGGGGAGGTTTGCAAACTTATCTGAAATACTTTCTTAAATGAATGAATTGAAAATATTTTGAATAAATAGTAAAACACTTAATGGATTCGGCTATCGTATTATATGAAAAATTATGCATACCTCGAAGAGGGTTATCCGCCTCAGCCTATGGCTTCAGCAGATAACACTCTCCTGTTATGCATAATTTTTCATATCATACTCAGCCTTATCCAATAATTTGCTAATTATTGCTGTCCCCCCCCCCCCCCATAAAACGCAAAGCATTATGGGGATCTGAAAGTGTTGAATGGACTTTCCCTCTTCCCCTCTCCCCCAAATACCCACAAAACGATAGACAAGATATTCGTATTGCTGACAGAAAGAGACAGAGCCCTAAGATACACTAGGATGGGACACTGACGACGCCACTGAAAACCAATTGTCATTGTCTTGGAAATTCTCATTCTTCCTTTTTCATTTCTCATTCTTTCTTTCAGTCTTTCGTTCTTTTCAGTCGATGTGAATCAAAAAAAGAATGAGATAGTAATGTACCTTCTCATCCTTTTAAGAAAGACTGTAAATATTTCAAACAATGACACATAATCTGAAATCCCCTAGAGCTATGCCGCGGCGAGGAGAGCCGGCCGTGTACTCCTGGTAGAGCCACCCATGCCGGACACGTCGAAGGGTAGGGGCCCGACGAAGAGAGATCCCAGTGGTCCTCAAGGTTGGGGGTCCATAAAGAAAAGGTTTATTATAGAAACCAAAGGTCCAATGCGCCACGAAGTGCGAGGAGGATAGGTAACACGTAACATGATCTGCAATGGGAAAACATTACACCCAAACTACACCTAGGTATACATTTTGAAATTTTGCAATAATTCAAACATATTATTATACCTTTATCGATACTTCTTTTAGTGGCAAAAGCAACGAACGACGAATCCCCGTAAACTTTTCTCTGTGGATTTAAAAGTTTACTTTTTCAACTTTTAAGTAACCTTATAAACTGATTAAAGGTAAAGTAACTATATTTAACGTCGGTAGTTCCTTCAAATACGTAGCCGGTATCCAGGGAAACCCACGGTGCGCACTTTACCCACTCTCTCCATCAGTGCTCTATTTTAAGAGTATTCAAAGCTGAAGCTGCACGGATTAGAGAGTGGTAGAAACAGCTCAGGTCCACGCACTGGGAATAATGCAAGCTGACATGGGACGAACTCTCCCCGTGTGGTGGAAGAGAGAAAGAAAGTCATGAGAACATCCCCTAAGCTTAGACAATAGTGAAAAACGCACTGCGCATGCTCGGAAGTTCGTCGTGTTTACAAAGAAAACCATTGGAGATCTATTGGCGTTTAGTGAATCTCTAATGTTAAGGCCGTTCGTGGAAAGTTAGTGCTTATTTTTTCCTCAAACATTACTTTAGTTCTTTTCTTTCTCTGGTCAAATAATATGATAGAAATTCGCATAATACAAGACACATAAATCTCGAACAGTTTTCTTCGTTAACTCGACTTGTCTATGAATTTCCTGCATTTTTCATATTCAAATTTATATTTCCTCTTATAAGACCACTGATACTAAGTTAATAAAAGAAAGTATGCAAAGGATTCTGGGAGTGGAGGTTAATGACGCCATGATGCAAATTTCCTGTGAAAATTTTGCAGTTTTGGTGTCGGGAAGGATAACCAGATAACGCAGAATCAAGCAACTTTAGTCACATATGATGCGAAGTCCAGGAATCCCTCAGCTGGGATGAGGTTGAATGCACTACCATTACATTATCCTTGATCGTCTAATTTCATTTGTGCCATTACTCGTTTCACTTACCCCAGTTGATGTCCTTGTTACGACCCTCAGATACACTTTGTATACACATCCTTGTTCCAGTGGTGCATTGTAATAACCATTATAGTCAAGACCATCACCGACGGTAAAATTAGACGGTGATGCAGAATATTCATTCTCAGCCGCGACGTAAAACGCTGAACCATTACTGGTTGCCATGGTAATATGTTCTATCATGGCAGGCAAGTTTTCTTGTGTATGATCCATGGAGCTGGAAATGACATTCTGCTGTACCTTCTGCACGACTACCTGATAAGAACTAAAATGAAAAATAATCTTTGGCTAAAGCTTTTTTTACATCCAAAGATAATCCTGACCAGTGACCTGTGACGTCACTGCGCTGATAAAAGAACATACTTATAGAATATACCCCTTGCAAGTGACGTCAAAGCAGCCCAATTTGAAGGACAAAACCAATGAAAGAGTTTCATTCTCCTGAGAATTGGATCCTATTGTTTTGTCTTCCTAATAGACATATCAAGAGTTCCGCGCTGCTGCTCAATGCGCATGCTCAGGGGATTAAAAAGTGGAATGATATTTTGTATAATATGCGATTTTTCGGTATATTTGATTCAGAATTCGCTTAACGGTACGCGATCTTGAATATTTAGTGAAAATTGTACTTGACAAGAAAGATACACCTAAAATATAGCATATTTTACAAATTTCATCTTTTTAATCCCCTGAGTATGCGCTTAGAGCAGTAGCGCGGAACTCTTGATGCGTGTATTGAGCTGCATTCCGACGTGCTGTAAAGGGGTCTAAAGAGGCTTTGTACCATTACTTGATAGCAGCCATGACACTCCTTGTTTGTTTTTACGAGAGTAGCACTAAATAGCTAGTGGATAACAAACCTGTGGCCCTCGTTCCATGATCGAATTGGAATTTAGAAGGAGGCAAGAAGGAGGCAAGAAGGAGGCAAGAAGAATTGAAGCTGGTCTAAAATCCATTTACGTGAGAAGGAATCCAGACGTGATGGTGAAAAGTTTCTAAAAAAATGTATAACACCTTAATCAATTCTCACCTGTTTAATGCTTCATCGATGACACCCGTGGCTCCAATCATAAGAAAGGCTGTCGATTCTGTTACTGCGTTTGAATCATTTATTTGAAATCGAGGAATGCCAGCTGTCAAAAAAATGAACAAACCGTTTACTAAATCGGTATTGTTTTAGATGTCTTCACTATGCTGTGGTTGTCACGAGGATTAAATGATATTTCTCCTTAGTGTCCCATTATGCTAATGATTATATCCATTTTGAAATCAATAGCAAATCTTGCAATCTGATTGGTTCTTAGCAGTACCTTTTTGTTCACGAATCGCTAGATTTTATGAATTTTGAATCGCCTGTTTTGAGGAGCCAATGAAGTTGCAGGATAGATAGAATTTGACCAATCAGATCACAGAAAACAGAAGCCAATTCAAAGCACGAGAAAAAACTTTGAATGGCATTTCCTAGGTGAAAATGGATGAAATTGAAAAAATGGATTTAATTATAAATTGCTTGTGATTTAAGTGGTAATTGAACTTCGTGCTGTGCAACTTTGGTCTTAAATAGTATAGCTACACACGATTTTACCCATTTTTTTACTAAACAAAGGACAATCTAGAGAGTGTTTGATGTGATGTGTTTTACCTTTTTCACACACGACCGCTGCAACGTAGTCATGATCGCACGTTGTTTGTCCCCATCCTGGATGACGACACTCAACAATCGAGTTCTCTGTTCCCTTACACTCCAGGTTACTCAGCCAGATAGTACCATTTCCAGGTCCGGGCTTTATATACACTCCACTTGCCCCGGGGTAACCGAGCATGCGACAAACGACTTTAGCAGCATTCATGTTCAAATTCCATTTGCATATACTGCCCCATACGTTACCATAGCGAACAGCAACACGACCAGTGTTATGTGAAGTTCCGTCTTCCAGTCGGATTTCCACTTCAGAGAAATCTAAGAAGTCAGTGATAAAAGATAAATCAAAAAGGACAAACGTAGAGCGCAGTTGCAACCAGTTCAGACGCTGGCCCCTCTTTTGACCGCAGCTTTTGTTGGGGTGCCTGTGCTTGTGGAAAGGAGGGTCCAGCATTTTTAAGAACTTGGGTAAATTCTCGAGCATGCGCAGACAAACGCTGCTGGACTCTGATCTCTGTTCCGCGAGCACAGACAGCCCTACGAAAGCGCAGCGGTAAGAGGGGCCAGCGTCTGAACTAAATTGCAACATGAGTTACTGCCGGGATAAACATTTTTCAAGCCCCTATGACTTTGAATATGGATTAAGAAACGCTTCCTAAATATAAACATTGAAGTATTATTGTGATCCGGCCAGCGTTACGTTGCCTTGCATTGACTGGGGAGAACATCGCTTCATTTGGCAGCAAAATTGAAGAAGCTTTTACGCGATAAAATTTGTTGCACACTACAGGCGTTGCAGAAACTTAATCTTACCATCTGAATGCTGGCATAATGCTGCGGCAGCGAAATAACCGTTGCACTGTCTATTCGACCATTCATGATGATAACATTCACTTATCGATTTTTCTGTACCACTACACTGCAACCACAGTCCTGCTCTTAATCGCTTGTGTCTTTTAATTTTGACCGCTGCTAGTGCAGCTTTGTAACCAAGCATTCTACAGACCACGTGAGCGTCTGATATATCCCAGGTGTCATCGCAGACTGGTCTCCAGGTCCCTTGGTATTTCACTTCCACTTGACCAATCAGTTTTTGTGCGGTTTTCAAGAGACGGACATTCACGGCTAATTCGTCTGAAAGGAATAGGTTAGTAGGAATCGAGGTGAAGAGAACCCAAAATTGTATCTTGTATGTTATTGTCTATTCGTATTTTGGAGCGAGCTTCGTGGGTTTCAACCGATCACGATTTATAAGGAAAGTCAGCGCTGTTGTTCAAAGCAGAAGATTAACGCAACAAATGATCAAAACACGTAACCAGAGGCTTTGCATCATCACGTGATGGCAGCCATGACAACAAGCGCGAGGCAGGAACAATTTAATCTAGTCTAATCAGATTTACACGAAAAAAATTCAGTTTCCACATGGAAAAAGACTCTAGTGTCATGCCTCCTGTTATGGCTGCCATCACGCGATGGTACAAAGACTCTAATGGATGTCGCTTATAATCAACCTTAACCTTATTAACCTTACCTTTCGTTAAATTGCCACACCTGACACCAACATCTGCATAATGTCCACAGTTGTGCTGACCCAAATTCCTATGTTGACAATACTCCAATGACTTCTCGTTACCATGACAATTCACATCATCCAATAAAATCGGTCCTCTTCCCCTGACATAAAAAGTTCCAAACCACAATGCTTTGCTGTAGTTCAACATGCGACAGACCACGTGAGCATTTGCCCAACCCCAAAAGTGTCCACAAACTGTGCCCCAGACTCCGTAATATCGAACTTCTACTCGGCCGTGATTTGGAGTGTTGCCATTCATCAGACGAACAGCTACATCTGGGCCTTGGACAGAATTTTGATAAGTCAGGTTTTGAAGTAAATCCAAGTTAAAATGATTTGTTAAATTTGTTTTCCTTTCAGAAAATTTCAAATTGGAGGACAACAGAGAGGTTCACGGTTTTCATCGTATACTTGGATGAGACCCCATGCAACTGAACGCACATTGCACACGTTAAACTTTGGTGACACCTTAACAAATAAGAGCTATAGATCCATCATTACTACTCACCGGTAGAAGACCCGTTACAAATCACCCCAACGTCAGCGTCATGGCCACATGAGTAGCCTGTCCATCCAGAATGACTACACATTTCTAACGATTCCTCATTTCCAGTACACTGCACGCTACGCAGCCAGATTTTGGCACTACCTCCTCCAAAAAACCTTATACCGGCAATTGCTCGTTGATAGTTTAACATGCGACAGATAACACTAGCCTCGTGTATGTCCCAATGATTGCCACAAATCGTTCCCCAAATATTATTAAACTTGACTTCAACTCGACCAGAGTAAGGAGACACTCCTCCTACTAAACGAACTTGAATATCTAAAAAGAAAAAAAAATTTTGTTGCTAATTTTAAAAGACCTTTTTTTCAAAAAGGTGGCCGCAAATTCGTATAAGTTAAAATCAAACTTAGTGAAAAGACAATACCAGCACTAGAAAGAGCATCTGTACCTTCGTAACCTTACGAAGATTTATCATGTCAGGTGTTATATTGGCCGAGAAAACGTTTTTGAAAGTCGACAAATTTTATAGAGGTTCGTATGGTTGGACGTATAGCACGTTTTCTCGGCCTGAAATGGATCTTCGTAGGGTTTATGATTTTAACTTAAATTTTCGGCCGCTATTTTGGAAAAAAGATCTATTACAGGTATACTAACTCTGGCATCAGGACGAAAAAACCCCTGCGCTCAAGTATATTGAAGATTATTACAGATAATATAATTTGCATTTAAGTAGAGTTTGTTTGGTCTCCCCCTTAAATTTACTGTGTTCTCCGGTTTTCCTCCTTTCGCAAAACCTAACCCGGGTAATCAAAAGTTTTTTGTGGGTTAGTAATGGCCAAACGTAATTCAACCCAAACAAAGTTCTACATGGATGTGAGAATGCTGACTGAATATTGTTGTTTTGTTGCTTTGTTTGAGGTGTTCAATCCCATACACTCACCTGGATATGAATGACAAAGCACTCCAGCATCGTTACCATGACTACACGATCGTGTTTGCCCCAGTCCACTATGAGCACAGTTTAGTATGTCTTTCTCGTCTCCTTTACATCCCAGTCCCGTCAGCCATATTGGACCTGACCCTCCACCTGGTGTATAGACCTTTATGGCTCCTTTGTAGTTCAGCATACGACACACGACATTAGCATCACGTATGTCCCAACCAGAATTACAGACTGTGCCCCAGACTCCGTACTGCTGAATCTCGACGCGTCCTTTCATACTTGATGATCCTCCTTGGAGACGCATTTGTGTTGTCCAGGAAACTAAAACAATAAAATAAATATTGAATAAATTGCACGTAATATCTCTACTTGTATATTTAAATAAGAGGACATACAACTCTAAACCATCGGAAATCTGTTTTTTTACCAACAATAACAAAATCAAATAAAAGATCCAAAAACGAAGAAAAAGTTTAAAAAAAAAAACCATTTGAAGCGCGCGCTTGCTCCTTGCGCGAGCGATCCGTCATTTATAGGTATGTCCTCTTATTTACCACGGCTCTCGACCAATCAGCGCGCGAGAAATTTCACAGTTATGGTAAAAATACTTGTTTTCATCGAACCCTTAATAGCCCATTTCCGAGATATGCTTCGCTTCTCACGCACAAAGGTTTCCATGCGAGGCTCCGTGTTAAATGCGCAGTGATTCGTGACAGGAGAAAAGAAGAAATTTAATTTAGCACAGAGCCTCCTATAAGTATAGTACTAAATCCTTTGTGCGTGTTAAGCGAAGCATATCTCGGATACCTGTGGTCTTTTAAGGAATATTCAATATAAAAAAATAGAATAAACTCTTGTTGCTTGTGATTTTTGGTAGTTCGGATCCCCCTCGCTTTTGGTTGGGCAGCCGAACCCCCTAACAAAAATTTCGAATTAACATGGCAAAAATCCTGGATCCATCCATGCATATTCTTGTTGGTCTCTACTTTTACTTTTTTCCTGACTAATGTTAATGACGAGAAACAATTGTATAAGGAAAAATTGTGCAATTAGTTCTTATTTTATCCCTTTTCTGAGCCGTATCTCAGAATGTAGGAGTGGACATCAAGGGGTATCTATTATTGAAGCATATGTGTACCTTTGGGTTTGCAGACAATCCATACGATATTGTTTCTTCTGCATGCATTTATGTCATATAATCTGTATCCACATTGCTGTATCGAAGTCTCTCGACCATTACAATCCATCCTCAAGGAAAAAATATACATGTTGTCACTGTGTTGTTGCTTGTAAACTATGACAGCTTGACTATAACCCATCATTCGGCAAACCACATGAGCATCTTGTACATCAAAATTATCTGCACAAACGGTGCCCTGGGTGCCAAAGTAGCGCATCGTAAGACGTCCGTTATTGGAAACTGCTCCGTTAGACAGAGAAAAATGAATATTGGAAGACCCTAGAATGGTAAAATAAAGAAAATTGATGATATTTAGAAATGGCTGCATGTTTCTTTTGCGTGAATAAAGTTGGGTTGTACGTGTACATCCAACCCCGTGTAATGGACATCCGCTAAATCAGGAATACCCGCGTGCTTTATAAATGCACACAGCACGCGTGCACGTTTACTATTTCTTCAATAGAAAACGCGCGTGTATGTTGTGTGTAGTGAAGCACGCGGGGGTTGACAGAACACGAGAGAAGTGTTAGGAAAAGCACGACGCGTAGCGGAGAACACTTCTCGACACTTCTCAAGTGTTCTGACAATCCACAAGTGCTTTATGGCTGCACGCAACACACTGACAGCAAGCATTTCTTTTCTTTTATAAAATACAAATTACAATAATCGTTATTCTCGATACGAATGACGCAATAGAAAGTGCGCGCGCGTGATATGTGTTCTCATAAAGCACGCCACCCCAACCAATCAGAACGCGAGATAATGTATAAAGACACTTTTCAACGAATAAAAGGCGGCTGCTTTTTTGATTGCAAATTTGTTTCCCCAGGGTAACCTCGTTTTGTGTCGAAATGTCCACACATAAATTAAAGAATGTACAACTTTACGATACCAAAGACAAACAACTTTCATAGAACTAAAAATATTCTACAAAACTAAACCTGCGTAATATCATGCCACTAGTGAAAACTTCGTCATCTCTAGACGCATCACTTTACCTGATTTGCACAAAACACTCGCTCTTTTGTCATTTCCACAGCTTCCTTGCCCCCAGTTAAGGTTATTACAATTGGCAATTGATGATTCATGTCCACTACACCCCACATTTGACAGCCAGACAGAATCAGAACTGTTGTAATTCCTGATAACTGCTACAGCACCTTGGCTATGGCCTAGCATTCTGCAGACGACGTTCGCATCATTTATGTCCCAATTGCTGTCACAAATAGATTTCCAGTCACCATAGTAACGTACTTCAACACGACCATCGTTAGGTACACCACCAGGAGCCAAACGAACAGAGACGTCTGGAGAGCCTGCAGCAATACATATTCAGATTCTACAAAAGGCGTCCAATTTAACTCTAGTCATTTTATGTGTTATAAAGGACATGGGTGAAAAAAGCACTGCGCATGCCTGGATGTTCGGCAGAAAATTCATAGACGAGTCGAGTTTACGAAGAAAACCATTGGAGATTTACGTGTCTTGTATTATGCGAATTTCTCTTGTATTATTTGACCAGAGAAAGAAAAGAACTAAAGTAATGTGTCAGGAAAAATTAAGCACTAACATTCCACGAACGGCCTTAACTTTAGAGATTCACTAAACGGTAAATCTCCAATGGTTTTCTTTGTAAACACGACGAACTTCCGAGCTTGTGCAGTGCGTTTTTCACTAGTGTCTAAGCTTAGGGGATGTTCTCATGACTTTCTTTCTCTCTTCCACCACACGGGGAGAGTTCGTCCCATGTCAGCTTGCATTATTCCCAGTGCGTGGCCCTGAGCTGTTTCGACCACTCTCTAATCCGTGTAGCTTCAGCTTTGAATACTCTTAAAACAGAGCACTGATGGGAGAGGGGGTAAAGTGCATACCGTGGGTTTCCCTGGTGGTGATAAATCTGGAAATGTTGTAAGGGGGTTTCAAGGCAGACATGCCGCGATGTATTTTTTGCATGAATGAAAAAGAAGATTTCATTCCCCAAAGGACAATAACTCTATAGTTTTTCCCAAACAATAAGGCTGCCATGATTACCATTACCTTGCAAACATATGACTCCTGTATCATCGCCATGACCGCAATTATGAATACCCCATCCACGATGGCGGCATTTGTCAATCGAAGTTTCCGAACCTATACAAGATACGTCATCAAGCCATATTTCTCCAGATCCTTGTCCAAACTTTTTGATTTTGAGTGCTTTTTGGTAGCCTAACATCTTGCAAATAACGTTAGCATCATTAATATTCCAGCCGTCGTCGCAGATGGTACCCCATATGTTGTTGTAACGCACTTCGACTCTCCCTTCTTTTGGGTTACTGCCACCAGAGAGACGTACGATGATGGGATATATGACTAAACAAAAAGACATCAGAAGTAAAGTAATGATTTTGGGAATATTCTGCGTCCCATTTATGATAGTGGGTTTCTGTTTTAGGGGTAACTCAATAAGACATTCCAAGGTTGAGAAAAAACTGGGTCGAGTTGGCATTGTAGTACCTTTTGAGATTGTTTTAAGAGACATCTTTTCAAGAAATCATCTGCGACGTCTATTTCGTCCCCTAAAACAGTCCCACAATGCACTTCAATGCCAACTAGACCCACTTTTCCCTCAAACTCTGAAATGGCTGGGCTTGAGGAAAGAAAACAATAGGCTCGCTCCTAGCACCCGGGCCCCGGCACCACCCTAATCTCATGTGAAGGGTATCGGGATAGTTCTAAAAGGTAAGCCTCGTAAAGAATAAAAAACGTGGTCTTTGATGTCAATCCTTCCAAAACGAGTCCTTTTTTGTTAGGATTGACTTAATCGTCATCTGTGGCTCAATGTTCTGACTAATGGTCAATCAAAATCTTTATGACTAACTTGATGGTTAATCAGATCAATGCCATTCATCTCCCTTAGTTCTGTCATTCCCGATCTGTTCACTAAATTACATGGCATTTTGCTTTCTTACCTCTTCCACTTCTATTTTATTTATTTATCTGCTTTACAACTTTGAACCAGTTGAAGGCATGATCAACAGGACAAGAAGTCCCATGCTAAGACCAGCCTAATATCATGAGAGGTGGTTACTATGAGGTGTAGACACTGAGGGTGGTCACTGCCAGGGTTTCTTTACGTCCTCAGTGGTTCTTTTACGTCCCTCCGATATTGGTTAGTGATGAAGTGTGGAGAGACGGGACCGCCATTTAAAGTGGTCATCCGAGCCACTTGAAAGTCTAACCGTTTGCAGATGTAATTACAAAGGCAACACTTTCTCCTCAGTTATTTTAAGACCCTGAGTGTTGGTCCGGCCGGGACTCGGACCACGACCTCCCGCACGAAAGTCCGGTGCTCAACCAAGAAAAAAGATTTTGTCCACAAATAGTTATTTCTAGTAAATTACCTGACTGACAAATAACACCAACATCTTCACTATGGTTGCAGCCATGAACACCCCATCCTGAGTGATTACATTCGTCTAAAGAGCTCTCAGATCCGTTGCACGCTAGATGATCAAGCCAGATAGGACCCGTTCCATGATCCATATTGATGAACGCCACACCCGTCGAGTAACCAAGTTGTCTACATGCAACATTTGTGGCATTACTGTCCCACCCATCATCACAAACAGTCCCCCATGTGCCATTATGGAGAACGTTGAGAATACCATAATGGAGAGAAAGGTTGGTCATGGTGGGAAACTTCAGCTTTATATTGGCCGCCGCACCTAGGAAAAAGACAAACCCTTTACTGAGTACGATGATCAAGTTAATGTCAAGCTTGACGGTCTTGACGCCGTTTTGCGATCGTTGTTAGGTTGTTAAATACCGCGGACTTTATCGCAGATATTATGGTTTAAGATCATGATTTCATGAACATATGTTAAGACCATTCTCAAAAATGGCGGCTGAAAATTCAAATCACTGAAGGAGGCTCGAAATGGTTTTCCTTTTTCTTTTTCTGTCCAATTAATAGGTTCCAATCAGTTCTCAGGAGATTGTAATTCTTTTGTTTTGTCCTCCAAATTGAGTTGCTTTGACGTTAACATGAAAGGAGTCTATACCCTATATAAGAGTACCACTAGATGTATCAGTATCATAATGATTTTAAAATACTAGAAGACACATATATTCAATATCAAAAGCTGCAGGTTCATTTGACAACACTTTTATGTTCCTTTTTTCATGACATTCAATCTCGAAATTTCTCGGGCGTCAATTCAAAATTCACTTTCAAAAATCCGTCCAATATATAATAATAGCCCTAACTAAACAGTAGAGGGTTGGACTAGAAAGCGAAAAACTTGGCTACTGGGGGTAGCAAAAAAATATATATCCTCACTGGGCATCCAATGTACGATACTAGGAAATATTTATATAACCTTAATATTATGTCTGATATAGAATTTTGTTAATTCCATTATTTTTAATGCCTTTTAAACAGTTTAAAGTAAACTGGGGGAAACCCAATTAATGCCGGACAAACAAATCGGATTTCAAATACCTTGAATTTCATTTTTCCTTTTGATGCATAAATAAGAAATTTAATAGCAGCCTGCTTTATCCGAGTACTTGTTAATATTGTCGCTCTTCAGTAACAATGGCTTTAGGTTGGCTCTCGGATGTGCGTGACTTTTATAAGGTTAAATAATGGAGGGATAACAGTTCCGTCGAAAGCTTATCTCTATTTTGATTGTCGCCCGTCTTGTTCAACTTTCGCCAATTTTCTGTCGCTAAGAATCTTGGGTGCGTCTCTTAATAGTTAAAAAAAAGGTATATCCCGGCCCAATAATGTGTTTTTGTTTGCTCTGGGCACACACTAAATACGTACTTCCTTGTACGGTAAAAATCTTCTATGCAGATTCCTTCATCTTGACCTGAATAGAAGC
This sequence comes from Anthopleura sola, assembly GCA_023349425.1. NCBI lineage: Eukaryota > Metazoa > Cnidaria > Anthozoa > Actiniaria > Actiniidae > Anthopleura > Anthopleura sola. Next base: position 12,976,710 of record JALHLI010000001.1, read on the forward strand.
CTTAGCTTTGATACAAAAATTATCATTCATATTCACTTTCTAACCGGAGATCCTCACGGATGAATAAACTCCCTAACTTTTCCATCCTTTAATTATCAAATTTTAACTAAATAATTAATGTCACTGAAAAAGAAGAAGACTAATACATTTTACTGCGAAAAAAAATCTTTATAAAATAGCGATTACTTTGTCGGAAAAGGAGATTTAGTTACTGAATCGTCAGTAGCAACAATAGTACTGAGCTTATGCGAAATGGGAGAAATACGAGACAGAACGGAAGCCAATCGTCTTAGCCGTGGTTAATAACCGAATACAAAGTAAGCCTTCAAAAATATGTCAAAAAGCAGTCTATAGTGATGTTGACTTCTCTGTAGGACTATTGTTGACGAATTTCGATATGAACAGAAAAGAAAATGAATAGAAAAGGAAGGCATCTTTTTGGGTCCAGATGCTCGTTAATACCGCTAAAATAAAACCAAGAATATGATCCAAAACTACTGTAATCCTATCATGAAGGAAATTGCTATTTTTTTTTTTTTTTTCTATAAATACTTAGCTTTACCTTAGGATATTTGAATTGCAATAACTAAAGCCAACATGGACTAAATACTCTATTTTATCTTTATCATACTCAGTACCAAGTGTTTTAAGAAAAGCCTTGCATTCAAAGTAACTTCACTTTCTACCTTACATGATTACAGATTAAAGATTGTTAGTGGCATACACTTACAAAGTCCTGTCAAGGCTAACAAGGACCACAGGAAAAACAAACGAATCATGAAGACTTCCATTGGCCTCGCCATGTCGTGTTATATGATAGGTGTAGGTTTGAGTGTACTGAAACGTTGTACTAAATTGGTCACTTGTCAGGTCAAAAAATTGAATAAACTACTGATATTCGCTCTATATTTGAAAACTGGGATTGGATGGGAGTTTGACAGACTACTGACAGGGGCTACTTCCCTGCCGTGATTAGTTGACACAAGTGCTTATTTTCAAGGAGAGGTCCGTCACGCGAAATTTGATCGAGAAGAAAAAAATAATACGAGAGTGGAAAAAAATGAAATGAAAAAAAATCGGATATCTACTCGGAATGCTTACATATTACTGACTCACTGTTTTCATATATTTTCAAAAAAATATTAACAAAAAGTGACGTTTTTGGTCACGACATGGACAGGCGAATTTGAATATCATTTGTCAAGCAGCAGCAATGACGTTTCGATCCTTCAATAAAAAATAGAACATGTAACGACCTTAAAAAAAACCCCGAAAATTATTTTTGTATTAAAGACGAATTTTGGTTTCACTTGTCAATCATTTCGGTTTCTTGTCAGTAGAAAATGTAAAACGGCAAAATGGGGAAACGCAAGGAAAAATATTGTAATTGCATTCGAAAATGTCCAAAAAATACCCCTGTAATTTAACATCATATGAACTTTTTTCTAATAAAAGATGAAAAATGTAAGTGCTGTTATGAATGCAAAATGTAATATCATTATAAAACTAGCCAGTTGTTACTTTCGAATACTTGGTTATACTTTCAGCTTTCACTTAAAATTGACACTAGTGATCAAAATCAAGAAGTGTGCTCTTGTCTATACGTAACTAAGGCGCTGACACACGGTGCAACATTGCGCGCAATATTGAAGGATATTTTACTGGTGCGATCTCAGGAGCGTTGACAGGGGGGATACTACGTTGCCTGTTATCCCCATACTTCACAGGCGCAGCGCGTCTTAGAGCTGCAAGAACGCAGTTCAAATGAAAGGAAACGATGACAATGGAGCACGAGATTGGTAGTTGTGTCTAGTTATTCTAATGATCACAGGCGGAAATTTTAGCCTCTCATTGTTGGCTGGCAATGAGACCGGATTCAAGAATGCCTAGGAATATGCGAGTCACATACTACGGTACTGTACGTTCCCTAAGCGTAAGCCGGCTAAAGCAGTCTATAATATTCTTGTTACATACGGAGACATAATTACACGTTACGAGCTTTTACACTCGTTTAAATGTTTGTCCTTTAATTTTCAAATTACGAGTGAATGGTTTACTACTATTTCAAAAAAAACCTTGAATACTGAATACGGCATACTGAATACTGAGTGCATTCCAAGACCAAAGGGCATTGTGGATCTCATTAATTTGAAATAAAAAGTAAATATACCGGTATTTGAATTGCTCTCTATATGTTAGCTAGTATATTGTTTCGGATGAAATGCAATAAAAAATATACAGTTATAATAACTAATTATTGATGATTTTACTTTAGACAATATTACATGACCCAAAATGCATTTCGGTCTTGGAATGCACTATTCAGTATTCAGTATTCAACGTTTTTTGAAATACCTGTATACAGGAATTAATGATACAGCTTTTAAGTGTGACGTCAATCGTATGAAAAAACTACTTCCGGGTCCAAAACGAAAAGCAGTTTTATTAAGATTTTCTTACTTTTTCTGCATGACAGTATTTTTTTGTCCAAAGTTCTAATTGTTTCAGGTGAAGTTTTTTTTAAGTCATTGAGAAAATTTTCCGCTTTATTTTAGCGTATTTAATTATGAGCAGTTAGATCCGGAAATACGACACGACTTAACAGCTTCGGACAACGGACCGATAAATGCTAAAGCACGTAACGAAAGTCATGTGGGAATCATGTTTATGCGGCATAAAAAGCAACACGAAAAGCAAGAAAAAACATGTTTTAAAAACTGCGATAGAAATAGAAAATAATAAAGTAAAGAGATCTATGCTTAAAAATTTAAACGTGATTGTCGTACTACATAAAATCAGGGGGCCCCCTCCTCCATCGTGTTTGCCGTTTTTTTTGGTTTGCCATCGTTTTTGGTTGGCCGTTGTATTTTCAGTTGGCCGGTTTTTTAGTTGATGTTCAGAAAACGGGTTTCGCCCCGCCCCCAAGGCAAAATCCTGGCTACGCCCCTATAGCAAAAAAGGTCCCTCTTCTATGAAATGAATGATTCGGCTCAGTAGGAACATGAAAAAATACAAAATCAAGGGGTCTTAAGTTGGGGCTTCATCCAGTAAACCCAGGCCTGAGCAAAAACATTCAAAGCTAAATATGTCGATTTAAGAATTTGGGATTCCAGTGTCGTAAAGATTAGTTATACCAGTGTTGTCGTTGTTGTTGTTGTTGTTGTTGTTGTTGGGTTTTGTTTGTCTAATTTATATCTCCCCCCCCCCCCCCCGCAAATTACGTACTACGGTGAATTACGAATCTTCTGAGACGCAAGACGGCAATATGACCTTCTTCGACAACGACTCGGCTACTACCCCTTGCCCTGTCGAAATCTTTCAGTTTTTTAAAGCACAAAATTATTCATTTGAAATATAAGCTCAAAAAAGTATTAGTTTTTCACTCAAATATTCTAGTGCCTTCGAGGTGGATTCATAATTTAGTTCGACTTCTACAACCTCTAGACGTTGGGGTATTTGGCTTCCTTCGATCACTGAAAACCAACACAAACTCAAGAAAGTTTGTTCAGTTGAATGACGAAAGCAAAAACACAAGGAAACTTTCTGATTTGGGAGTTGACTGAGTCACAGAAACATGTAAAATCATCTCAGTAGAGTACAAACACTAAAAGTGTGCAACATAAATACCACTAAATACTGGTAAATTATGCTAATTCTATTGTTCTCTATTGTTTAATCAACACTTTTTAGTGGCAAATAGTGCAAAGTATTGCACACTTTTAGTGTTTGTACTCTACTAGGTGATTTTTAACTCGAATAATTAAACAAATAAATAGAGAATAAACACCGTTAAACTTGATTCTCTAGAAACTAGATAAGATATCATAAGTTTCTTAGAGTATAATATCTTATCCGGCGACTAAAATAAGAACTTTTTACTAGTTTTGAGAGAATCTAGGAGAATCACGTTTTAGAGTGAAAGTCTTTGTCCTTGTCCTGTTGTGTTGCGTCTCAGTAAGAACTCAAACCTTGCATTATATTAACACCAAGGAAATTCGTATATTATCTAAACTAAATATACCTTAGGTGTAGGGAAACAGTCTTAGATCAATTACCTGGTATCTTTTGACAGAATGATAAGTAGAAATTCCAGTTTGCAATTCATCTCTAGATCTTCTTCAAAGTGTAAAATCAACTGTGCATCAGTAACGCTGCTTTTCTCCATAAAAACGAGACAGAAATTCCTATCCACTGGACAGCAGGTTGACTAGAAGTACAGGGTATCATTCTAGGTGTTATTTTGACAAAATTAGCTCCACGTCTGCTTAATTTATGGTTCTTATTTCACTCGTTGTTCAACAACTTCTTTCAAGTCGACCGCCATGTTGCCTTTAACGGCACGGCCGGGGGAATGAAAACAACTTTGTGCTCCCAGTCCTATCCGTCCAGGAATGACCGCGGGCGACTCGACCAATGATACGATATTAAGTTTCACAAATTAGAATTTACTTTAAAAAATTAGATTTTTGATTTTAAAAATCCAAATTTCAAAGCCCTAAAGTCTGACACTGGTATAACTATACGACACAAATATAGGGTGAAGTGTGTTTTATGCGTCGATATACTGTATATCAAAAAAGAAAAATTACTTTTGCAATTACTTTTTACTTGCATGACTTTTCCTTTTGATTTATCTTTCAAAATAGAAATTATTTTAGAATTTCCATCAATTTTAAGTTTTTTTGGAACAATACATTATTAAAATTACTTCATCGTAAGCACCCGTGGGTTCTACCGCTGGTCAGTCACGTGGGTAAAGTAGCCATTTTTCGCCAAATTTACATTCAATTCTCCTTAGCTGAAAAGAGACGCGTTTTTCTACGTCTTCCTGAGATTTTATGAATTGCAATGGTAAGCTGATATACTCAATTTTACATTTAAATGGAAAGCAGAGTATATAAGACAATCTCTACAGCTAAAGTCACAATATCCAAACTGATGGCGCTACTATAAAATTCCATGATCAAAGGGACTGTTCGTTTATTACATCATTTGGGGGGTTGGTGGGTTTTTTTTTTTTGGGGGGGGGGGGTAAAATTTTCAAAGAACGTTTTTTAGGGGGGGTAAAATTTGATATTGTGGAGGGGGTGGGGGTAAAAATTCAAATGTTATGTTTTAGAGGAGGGGGTAAAAATCATACAAAAGCTTTTGAGAGGGGGGTAATTTTTAAAAATATTGACATTAAACAAAAACCACCAGCCCCCCCTGCGATGAAATAAACGAACAGTCCCAAAGGTAAAATAATCCTTTCACAATTTTTGACGTTCTTAGCGGAAACTTCGGCATTATTAATGGTTTCTTTTCGCCTTTAGTTTAATCTGCTGTCCGCCTCTTGATTCAACCAAGCAAATTCTTTGATTTTTGAAGGATGAATTCAAGAATCAGCCATTTTCGGTAAGTTTTCATTTATGAGTTAAACCAAGTTTATCTAAGGCAAATTTTGACAAAGTTGCAATGCCTTGAGATCTAGACTACTTTAGTTAAATATCGAGAAAAAGGGAGGAAAGTAAAGGGTTATTTTTTTTTAATTACAATAAAGCTACTGGCAAAAGTTGTAATGGTGGAAACCATTCGTTCATGCTCGTTTTGTCCAATCAGATTCGCGCAAAAAAAAGCCAACTAAGTGTTATATGGTTGAGAATTAATTTATGCACAAAATTTGTTCATAATATTATTCTCATCATTTAAACCAGTGGAGAAAAAACTTGAAAAAAGCCTGAATTACATTACAGCAATATTCGTAGCCCTTTTTTGTCGTAAAAGACTACAAGAACGTTAACTTTAACTGAAATTTTAGCTTTATTTTTTTGTTCCTTGCTTGCTTTTACGAAATCGAGTAGGATTTGCTTTAGGTTTGGATTACGATTACGATGTTAGTAGTGATTCACATGGTTACGTTTTCTGGATTTTTTTTTCTAGGCAAATATAGGATCACCCGGTTTCTGTCTATACTGTAAAAATTACTTTACTTTAAAGAATTATTTATTAATCCTGATACATGTTGCATACACATTTCTTCCGTGTTTCTGTCGTTTTATCTCGTTCATATTTTTTAAATTAAAAGCCGTTGTTTATAGAGCCTTGTGGACTAGAGCTAAGAAAAGTAATTTTCTACCAACGAATTGTTATTTTAGGCAAAGAATCGCTGTAACTGATGTACAAATGTATCATTTGGGACTATAAGGAGAAAAAAAATTCCCTATAAACAGGAATGAAATAGAGACAATTTCTACTCAAATGCTTTCGTAAAAATCCTCGGCGACTGTGCTCTTTTCTTGGTGCTCAACAGCCTATTGAAAACGAAAAAAATTATCAATAATTGTCAATGGTTTCCCGGTTTTGTGCACTTTTGATGATTCCTATATTTGACTGAAGAGACTTTGGATTTACTCTGACATTCAGATTAAAGGAGCTCAATGCGCATGCGCAATTTCCAACTGATAATATATACCTTTCCTATTCACATGGTTTTTCCATTATCATGTGATGTGATTTGATAGAATTCTTACCATTGAGACAGGCTTTGGAACTTGATAACGCTGCTTACTAAATTCAATAGTATTTTCATTTTTACAATGCTGTGTCTCTTGCTGAGCGGTTGTCTCATGTCTATGATCAAGAGGCTGGTAATGAGACTCATGTTGTCCATTCGGCTCTGCAGAGTTGGCAATCGCTGTCATCTCTACAAAAAGAGCGTCGAAAAATGTTAACATATCAAATTCACAACTGAAAAAGCTAATGACTGATTTATTTTGCATGGCAAAGAAGACGATATTTCCTTTCCTTTGTCCGGTCCAAGTTACAGTTTTAATTGATAGACATGGAAGTCGTCCCTCCCTATCTTTATTCCTATCCTGCAGACTCTTAAACGTCCTTACCTGAGGTTTTGTCAGACTTGTATTTCTCTCTTGTCTTCTTTAGTTTTAATGTACAGTAAATGACAAGCCCAATAATGACACAAACCAATATTATTAAGGTCACTGAAAATCCTATTATAGCGTGGCTGTAAGCTTCCTTAATCGCGTCGAATTGTTCTGCAAAACATTGTCAAACAATATCAAAACAATGGCAGGGAAAAGAAAATACAAATATTACATAATTAAAGTTTTATAAACCTTTTAACATGGATTGTGATCTAGCTTGGGTACAAACATCTTTTGTTCATCATACCTTATATGGTGTTGTTTATACCCAAGCGAGACCACAATGCAACCTATTTATCTATGTCGATGACCCCCGATTTTTGTTGTTGTTCTGTTTTCTCCATCTCAAAAACTATCTAAATGCAAAATTATAGGAAAATCTATCGGTTAAATTTGCGCGAGCCCATTGCCTTAAGTAATCCGTTTTGAATTTCCTCTGGTTTTAACTTATTTCCGGTATGGGACAAGTGGTACTGCCATTGTCGGTATCCATACATTTACATGTTGTGATATCTTAAAACCATCTTCCAATACTGCCTTCGTAAATGTTTTCACATGGCATGTAAATACGTATCGGCAACTTAGCCCACCTTGAGTGACATCTCCACACTTGACACCAGCATCTTCACTATGGCCACAATTGTGTTGACCCCAACCATTCGAACGGCAGTCTCCTAAAGACTTTTCATTTCCTCGACACTTTACATCATCCAGTAAAATAGGACCACCACTTCCTTTAACCTTAGCAGTTCCTGCCCATAATGCTTTGTTGTAGTTCAACATGCGACAGACCACGCGAGCGTCTGCTAGATTCCACAAGTCGTCACAAACTGTGCCCCAGACTCCATAGTATCGAACCTCTACTCGGCCTTCGTTAGGGGCGGTACCATTCATCAGGCGCACGGCTACGTCAGCAACTTCTGGATTTTCTAGCAAAAATGCGTTATAAAAAAAAATCTTAACAACCGTACGCGTATAATTGGTGTATTTACATTTAGCTAGCATCTGTACCTATAGCATATTTGTTTTCCCCTAAAGATCCCTTTCACGTGACGTCAAAGCAGCTCAATTTGGAGGACAAAACAAAAGAATTTCAATCCCCTGAGAATTGCAACCTATTGTTTTGTCCTCCAAATTGAGCTGCATTCTGACGTGCTGCAAGGGGTCTATCATTGTTTTGGTGTATTGTTTCCTAAATCAGACCCTGTGTCATTCCGTATAGTATCATTTCTTTATTAGACGAATGAGAAGACACATGAATAAGGATACATGCAACTCAAACCTCTATTGTTCTCAACAGAGCTTTTTGCTTTACCCGACTATTTTCGACTTCGTGCACTCTAAAAACAATAGGTGAGATCAAAGATTGTACGGACATTGAACATCTTTAGAATTTGATCAAAATGGCTTGTATTTTATTGTTGCAACTAACAACGAGTCGGGCCACACCAATTCACAACACTTACGTATGTTGAAATTATGACCTGACTACAACAATGAAATACAAGCATCTTTTGTTCAAATTCCGTACAGTCTTTGATCTCACCGATTGTTTTAAAGCGCACGAAGTCGAAAATAGTGATAAAGCAAAAATTTCTAACCAAATTAACAGCACGTGCGTGGTCTGCATGGAATGGGAAAACATTATGCAAATTAAGACAATAGACTTGTTGATAGTTGGTTCTCGTACCTGATGCTGATTTGCATACAATCCACGACTCCGAGTTGGTATAGCACGAGTTTATTTTGTTGAGTGCTTTGTTGCATTTCTTTGTTGAATTCTCATTACCATTGCAACTGATAGTTAGCGAAAACTTGATTGCACTGGCACTCATTGATTGCGTTAAGACTCCACGAGCCTGACTGTAGCCCATCATCCTGCAAATCACGTGACCGTCTCCAAAATTAATGTAGTCCGCGCATAACGTCCCCCATGTACCATGGTAACGCACTTCGAGTCGTCCAGCATTAGCATATGGGTTATTCGCCCATCTGAATGCCAAATTTGGTGAATTATCTGAAAATATAAGGGCAAAGAATCAGTGCTGAGCGTACACAGAATTAATGCCGGTAAAGATTAATAAGAAATTAGTGTTTTTGTCACCTGAATAACACACCACACCGATGTCTTCGGAATGTTGACAGTTGTGTACCCCCCATCCAAGATTTCTACAGTCGACGACTGAGTTCTCATTCCCAGTGCATACCACATCATCCAACCATATTCTCCCCGATCCTCTCCCTAAATGCTTCGCTATCCCTTGTTGGTAGCCCAGCTGTCTACAGACTACTTTGGTGTTATTCATGTTCCATCCATCATCACATACTGTTCCCCATTCATTATTGTGGTAGACTTGTAGGATACCAAAATAAAGTGAGTTGGTTTTGGTACCATTTGCTAGCCTAACATTAGCTTCAACTGGAAATAACAAAAGACCTCAAAGTAGTTTACAAATAAATCAAAAATTCAGCTTTCTTAGGAGCAGGTGTAGTTCAGTTGGCTAGTGCGCGGCCATCGCAGCTAAAGGTTCACAGTTTGCTCTGTTTCGACTTCTCTCTGTTCTTTGTAGCTTAAGCTTAAATATACTGATAGTTTGAGAGGGTTTTAGGGCGCACCTTTGAACACTGCATGAGTCTCTTCCTCGGGAGAATTGGGAAACCACTTCTCGCGTGATTGAAGTGAAATAATTAAAATTACCCTATTTTGTTGTTTAGCAAACCGTTATCCCAGTTGTATTACCGTACCGCGGTCAGAGATGGAAAATACCGCCCGTTCTAACAGCCAATAAAAACGCACGATTTTTAGAATAATTTAGGATACCGGAGCGGAAAAAAAACAACTAAAATGGTGCCAACATGCAAACGGTCTATTGGTCAGTGTAATCCTTTTGGCATCGTTTGTATAAGATTTGGCACATAGCTTGTTTTCACTTTATCATTCTGCTAGGATCGAAAGATCTGATCGTATTGTATTGCTATATCCTGTTAATTATTCACATTACTGTCGAATTGCCCTATTTCACTATGATGTCACATCCAAACAATCTATTATTTTCATGGTCGCCAGAGGGGGAAAAATAGCAGAAAAACAAATGAAATCACAATAAAATTTGGTCAGTTATGACATAGTGGAAAGTGAGAAAAACTATTTATTATATGATTATCAATGAAATATCTATATTTCTCCATTGTGAAGATATCGTCACTATAATTACATACTTCTTATAGCAAAAAAAAAATCATTGATAATTATATAATAAACAGAATATTACATGGGCGCTTGGAGATACGAATTTTATCTTCTCGTGTTGAAAATATCTCACTCGTGAGAAATCGTTTCAACACTCGAAGATAAAATTCGTATCTCCGCGCGCCCATGTAATATTCTATATTTCTTTATTGATACAGGGAGCAAAAATTACTGATTCTTTGATCTTGAAAGTAAAGAACATTAATTGTTTAATATATAGCTGATTCATATCGGTATCCGTTGATTACAGGAAATGATAATCTTGATTAGATCTTAAATACAGTAATATCATTATCATAATTAGCAATAGGAGTACAGAAATATACTTACCAATATTGAAAAGGAAAATGCCACATCCAAATATGATAATAATGAATGCTTTTACTTCCATTGCTGAGAGGAAATGGCCACGTACCCTGGACAGGCGACGTTTAGAAAATTGTGATATGATAGAATAAAAACATGACTTCAACTTGATAATGAAGACATTGCATGAGATTTCTGATTGGATGAGTGTTCCTCTCGAGCGCTATGATTGGTTGGACTGGAGTGGTTATTTCCTTACAGCACTCGTGCCATTTGGCATTATTCATATTTATTCTCCTCTCTCTAGGTTTCAGCAGTGTTTCGATTTCATTATTTCGTCACTGTTCAAGCCCTCAGACCAGCCTACCATAGCTACTTAATTCCTTTTTACGAGCACGAAAATTAAATTACCAAAGAAATATGATTAAAATTATCATGCTGTAATCAGTATTGGATTGTGAATGTTATTTACTTCATCAGGGATTGAACAAAGATCCAGAAATGCGGTGAACCACTGACCTCAGCTCTTTTCAGCCAATTTTAGTTTCAGCTTCTTCGGTTTAAGATCGATTTCGAAAATTTACCACAATATATGATCAAAACTTTTATCCTGTAAAATTGTATTTATTCACTTACTCAGGGTTTGAATAAAAATCCTGAAATGGAAACCACCGACTTCAGCTTTTTTCAACCACTTTAAGTTTCAGATCCTTCTGTTTTAGATTTTCATTGTTTTTGTTTTGTTTGCTGAATTAGGCAGAAACACTCTCCTATATCTAATATCATTATCATTTATTATTTGTACACCAGAAAAATGAATTATAAAATAACTTTGATATTACGCGCGCTCTGATTGGTCAAAAAGCCATGTTTTATGAGAGCATAATACATGCTTACGTCATTTTCTCTCTCTCTCTCTCTCCGCTACGCGTCGTGGTTTCCTATGCTTCTCTCGTGTTCTCTCCACATCCCGCGTGTCTTTATCAGAGTATAATACACTTAAAATTGTTTTTTATTCCTTAAATACACTTGATACCTCCCACGAGGTCCTGCCAGTACCAAACAGAAGCTGCCCCACCAATTCCTGTAGGCAAACCCTGCGGTAGAACGGTATGTTGGTCTCAGTTTTCAAAATGTTTTTTTTTACGTCATCACACTCGAATCAGCTCTGGAATCCCAGTGAATCATTCCTTCCATTCAATGCCAAAGTCATCAGTCTACTATTGAACGTGAACAAAAGTCTTCAAAAGAGAGGTTAGTTATACTGAAAACTATTTCCTTGACTGATTGGTGTTCATACATAATTTACAGGCAAACTACGTAAGTGTTAACGTCACCGGCCTCCAAACATTCATTTGTTTATTATGCACTTCATATATCTCACACCATTATTATCCTCAATTGTACGTGAATATTTACGGTGTTCAGCTTACCCATGAGATTAATATCGCCCTGGACACCCACAGTTGCCACATATACAACAATGTCTGGCTGCGTAACCAGTGTGTTTGGTCCTTGTAGTGTAGGGGTTAACACGTCGGACTAGTATACCGAAACCGTGGGTTCGGGTCCTGCCAAGGGCATATGATATTTTTCTCTTAATTCTTCACACCATCTTAAAGGCCACTTAGACGAAAATCAGCGTCAAAATTGGAAGCTGATTATTCCTAGATGAAGTAATTTAACGATGAATATAGATGACTTTCAAGAACTACTCTCCCAAATATTCTGCATTTTAAGAATATTACCGCCAAGAAATTTTGGTTTAAAAGCTAAAAAAAACAATAGGGTTGATAAAATGACGTCAATTACTCACAATTTAGATGCTATGATAATTGATAACTTTTATCCGCCACTTTTGACTGTACGCATGTGGAGAAAATATGTTGCTTTGAGACTTTTGGGGCCATATAAATATATTTAACTAAGTTTCAAATCATCCTATGTAGTTCTCAATTTTCATACGATTGCCCCTTTTAGTTTCAGTAAGCTGTTAACGACATGGTTAACACTACTTAACACAATACTCTAACGTCAATCTGTAAACATTCTTTGTAAGATGTTTTTAATGTGGGCTCATCATCATACTAGAGCCGCAATACGGTTGCGTCAAACGCCGTACAAACATGCTTTGTTCTTTACTAGTGCACTTCATAAACCTAACACACTATAGAGTATACCCTAGGATCTCTTGTGTCGATAAACTGACTCATTATAACTGGTTTGCATTATTATTTATCGAGACGCGATACGTGAACGTTAATTTCCAAACAATGCCTCGCACACTAGGTATACACAGTTAGTGAGTAGTGCGCACGTTTTATACGAAGGGATTTATGCATTAACGTCAATCTTAAAACAATACTTTGGTTCTTAATGCACTGCAATAAGCCTCATTAAGTATAGGATAAAATGTCATAAATAGTGTCGGTAAAAACTGGTACATGCTTCATATAACAGATAACATCTTTAAAATTTGAAAAAATTTATCTAAAAGGAATTCAAAATGTCCCAACGCCATTATTCATCGTAGATTTTTAAACATTGCTTTTTTTCTAATGCAATTCATTAGCCTTACTAACTGTGGGAAAACTATTTCTAAGTACTGGCTAAATTCTGCTGCTCTAAAGATAAATTTGACTTATCCACCACAACCACGTCTCCCTTAGTCTAATGAGTCCCTAGCTAACATAGAGGTTATCTTGTAGGATTTGTTGGACAAAATAACTATTGTCATAGAAATACAATAGAATTCAAAGCAGTGTCCTTCTGTTAATCCTTAGTAATTGTTTCTTTGATTAAAGCTGTGACGTTATCTTTGGGCCAATTTGTGGCTCATAGGACGTGATAACGAAGTCAGATAAAATGAAAAATTCAGCTTTGGATTTAAAGAAAAAAAGAACTGGTAGAAGAAACTACACATTAATCTTTGCCTGGCGTTATATTTAGCTTACAAAATACTGCTATATTTATTATATTTCATTCTTTTCTGTGTTCCTTTAAAATAAATTCAACAATCACTACCAACAACAAATGGACACGTGTGCAGTGAAGACGGAGGTTTTGCGTCTAGGAAACGAGTTGTGACGTATTCCACACGTCATCAGCCAGGTCCTGGCTGCGCTTGCACAGTTATAAAAACCGACCAAATTGTCATCTCGCTCAAAAGCCAAAAGCATCAGATCTGAGCAACTGAAGAAAACCGAGATCTCAAAAGATTTTTGAGGAAGAGAGAACACTGAACGAAAAGGTATGAAATTCTTCTTCTATCTTACTAGAACCTGAAACATCTTCTCACAATAGTATAATACGTTTTACTGAAGATAAAATAAAGATTTCAACCTCACATAACGGTTTGATGGAAATGATAAGGGCTGAGTTTACAGCGAATCGGATATCTAACCACCAGCATTAAGATAACAATTTGGGCATAAATTTAGCTAATTTACTAGCGGACATTTTTGTGCGTCAAAATTCCAGCTTAGAGAATTGATCCGCGTTTATGTCTATGAAGCAATACGTCTTCTTTGCAAAACATTCAGCGAGAAAGAAACGAGTCTCTGTATATATCTGTACTAACGCATCACCTTACTGAAGAGCAAGCAAGCAATGAGTAGATCTATAGCATTATAAAGTAAACACTTCTAATAATAGGCAACTCTGAATGTGAAAACCGCTATGTATAAGTAGTTGTGCTACTTGTGCAGCAAATATTATTTCAATCAAGTTAGAGCACTAGTGTAATAGTAAGTTCGTGACCTTTGATCGTCTAGTCTCATGCTGAAGATCGAAAATGAATGGGATAATCATAGCATGTGATCTTCTCAGCGTTCATATCTCCTAAACATGCTCGTCATATACGGACATTGATAAATTAGTAATAATCCCATAAGTTATATATATCTCAGCTAGAAATAGAAAAGGGGTCTTTCCATTTTTGTAAGAAATGCGCATGAAAGCTTTTCCTTGCAAGGGGGTTTTAGTGTCGTTCGCAAATAATTTGTTCCTCCCCTTAACCCACATCCACTGTACACTAGCTAGTGTATACTATTCGTTTGAAAACGCACACTTTTCAATGCGTTTTGGTCTTGCGTCCACACTAAAACGATCGAAAATCGCTCTCCACAGTGGAAGCATTTAAAAACGGAGGCTCTTGTTATTAACAACGTAAAGACACTTAATGAAGTTCATGCAGTTTTCAGTCGAAGTATGTCACCAGTATACTTCCGCTGTACGTTGCAGGGTATTTAGAAGCAGAGGACTACACTCTTAGTGCCACACTGAGTTTCATCAGTAGGGTTTCCTAAGGATTTCATAAGCGTCTTATTTGATTCAGTACGTATGCCGATAAGCTCATGCAGTAACGCAATAGTTAGGACATAATAGATTAGAAAATATAGAGCAATTGTCTAAATAAAGTGGTCCTTATGGCTTATGATTTTAGAATATTTAGGCTCATGTACGTGTACTTTCAAAATATATATTCATCGCTCCGTCGGCAGTGACATTGTCATTGTCTTTTTCTTCACACTTCTTTTATCTTAAAAAATCACCGTATTTATCTTCTGAAGGCTGAAAGATAAAGTTGTTTAAAAAGCTGATAAACCATTATGTAAGCAAAAAGAAACAAATCGTGCAGAATAGTTTATAATGAGGCTACACAAAGTCGCTTATAATAATTGATGTAAAAAGTATTGATTTTATTAATTATTTCTTGAAAAGAGGAAAAAGTTGTACGAGTGGGAATAAATCAAGTAATCCATTGGAAGATCGACGTAGCATGATTGTCATGTAGTAAACTTTCCTCCTTTGTTGCATGATCAGCTTGGATGAATTATGAGTCTTTATATTTTTTGTCGTAAATACTAGGTGAGTGCATTTGGAGATGTCTTACGCAACAGTAGTTGTTCTTCTTGGGCTGAGTGGTTTTGTGATGGTGCATGGTGAAACAACAAGCGCCATACTCGAGCAACAATGGGATTCAGGGTTCAAGATGAACATCCGACTACAGCTCCTTGAGAAAGTAACCGGAGGATGGACCATGACTCTACGATTCACCAAACCAGCTCCAGGGCTTCAGATATGGAGAGCAGAGATTGTATCAGTGTCTAATGATAAGAAAGTGTACAAGTTGCGAAATATGCCATGGAACCCCAATCTGCCCAAATGTAAAGTCTTTGAGCTGGCGCTTCTTGCAAATAAAAATGGTCAGTCTGCACCGGCACCGACTGCAACCGTGGAGTTTAAAAGAAAGAGAGGTGGCAACACGAATCTGAATGAAGCAGCCTGTGCAACTATAGCACCACCAACAACTAAACCTTCACCACCATCAACTGCAACACCAAAACCAAAACCAACTACAATACCGACTCCACCATCGACATCCTTGCCTCCAACCACCACAAAACCAACTGTTTCTACCACGCCCTTTACCTTGGGTCCCTTAGTTGATGGGCAAACTACAAATGCAGCCATCGTGGACGAGTGGGGCAGCGGCTTCAAGATGATCTTCAGATTCTTCATCCAAGAGCCTGTCAATGAAGGATGGATCATCAAAATCAAGTTCACGAAACCAGTCCACAATTTTAAGATCTGGAGAGCAGAAACAGTGTCTGTCTCAAGTGATAAGAAGACGTACTTTGTAAGAAACATGTCTTACAATAAAGTCCTCGCCAAATGCACAGTGCTAGAGATCAATTTCATGGCGGATAAGGAAGTCGTTGGTGATGCTGCCCCTGAAGCTGAGATCACGTTTTACAGAAATGGACCTCCTGTGCCCACTAGTGATAGCACGATCTGTACAATAACAACAAAGTCGCCTTTTACAGCTAGTCCCTCTACTCGAGCAACAACCAAACCTGCGACTAACGCTCCATCAACAGCCTCTCCTCCAAGTTCTTTACAACCAGCAACACATCAAACGTCTATGTCTCCACCAACCACCATACAAAGGGAAACCGCAACTTCAAAGCCAACGGCAAGCCCAGTCACATCTTCCGAGCCAACGACAAGCCCAGTAACAAGCACATCAACGACTGCTACAACATCACCATCGCCGTACGATTACAACAAGGTTCTACATGCATCCATTTTATTCTATGAGGCACAAAGATCTGGGAAGCTCCTTTCAACAAATAGAATTCCATGGAGAGGTGACTCCGCTCTTTTAGACCGTGGAGATAATAGAGAAGACTTGACTGGTGGATGGTATGACGCTGGAGACTTCGTCAAGTTTGGTTTTCCCATGGCTTCTAGTGTAACTGTATTAGCATGGGGACTCGTGGAGTACAGAGATGCGTACAAAGCTGCAGGAGAATTGGATGATGCGTTGGACTCTATAAAGTGGGCAACTGATTACTTCATCAAGGCTCATACTGCAAAGTTTGAATTCTATGGACAGGTTAGTAAAATATCAAAAGTTATAGTTTCTTTTGTCTTTTTTGAGTGCATTTTATAGCAACATTTGTAACAAGAATGTGTCTTGAACAGGGAGCTAATCACAAACTCGTAGGATTTTATCTCAATGAAAATCAAAATGGACGTTGTGGGAGAGGAAGGTTTGAACATTTAATACCCCTCAGATATCGATTCCTTGACAGTATCCTCTCCTCTTACAAATGTTGTCTAGTCGAATGTATCACAGATGCACATACACTTATAGATTCTGATATTTCGGCCACAATCACCAGCACCAAGTATAACCCAATTATAAGCCATTGGCTCTTTTTTTCTGTCTCCTTGTAGGTAGGTGATGGCAACGTTGATCACGCGTACTGGGGCCGTGCTGAAGACATGACCATGAAGCGTCCTGGATTCAAGATCACTACAAGCAAACCAGGCTCAGAACTGGCAGCAGAAACAGCCGCTGCTCTCGCCGCAGCTTCTATTGCTTTTGCACAAACTAACCAGACCTATGCCAGTACTTTGGTAAACCATGCTGAGGAACTGTACGAGTTTGCTGACAAGTACAGAGGAAAATACAGCGATTCTATCCCAAACGCTGCAAGCTTTTACGGTTCACACAGTGGGTTCAATGATGAGTTGGTGTGGGGAGCCGCCTGGTTGTATAAAGCTACCAAGAAGCAAGCATATCTCGAAAAAGCTGAACGATACTACTCTCAATATGGAATGAACAGTAAACCTTGGGCTTTTTCATGGGACGACAAGAAAGCTGGAGCACAAGTGTTATTGGCAGAGATAACAGACAAGGCAAGCTATAAGAAAGACGCCCAGACGTACCTAGACAGTTGGTTACCAGGTGGAGATGTTCACTACACACCCAAAGGGCTTGCCTGGCGAGACACATGGGGCCCTAATCGCTACTCTGCAAATACCGCTTTCCTGGCTTTAGTTGCTGCTGACCTGGGAATAAAAGCGCAAGCATACCGCGACTTTGCAAGAAAGCAGATTCATTACATGCTTGGAGACAGTGGACGCAGCTTTGTTGTTGGGTTTGGCGTTAACCCTCCACTTCGACCCCATCATCGATCCAGTTCTTGTCCATCCAAACCTGCGACGTGTACCTGGAATGACTATAACAATCCTGGTCCCAACCCACAAACCCTCACAGGAGCACTAGTAGGGGGTCCCGATAAAAACGATCATTATGAAGATAAGAGATCCGACTACATCAAGAACGAAGTGGCTACTGATTACAACGCTGGGTTTCAGTCTGCTGTAGCAGGTTTAAAGCATATGACCAGCGCATGAACACCTCATGACCAGCAGGCTTTGCTGCAAAACAGCTCATTTTAGGGAATAAAAGAATAATATACACTTTATCTGTATTCTGATTAAATTGAATCGTAATGAAGCTATATAACAATTAGAAGACGAACTCGAGATTTCTATCGGCTAATAGTTGACGAGGGGCTCCGGCCCCGAGTCAACTATCAAAGCCGATAGAAATCGAGAGTGAGTCTTCTAATTGTTTTAGTAAAAATCTCAACTAAACTATACTATACTAAACTAAACTAAACTTCACAAAAGCGCGAAGGAAAAGCCGCCATTTTTTCAAAACAAGTCCGGCTTTCTCTACCCACTATCTATCGGCTGATAGATAGTGAGTACGTTAGCCAATCAGAATGCAGGATTTGCAATAGTATAGTAGTAGAATTTTACTAATATGAGTTATTCACTTGATTATAATGTCTTCACTTTACTGATTTTTTGTTTTGTTTCGGGTTCGTTTGTTTCTTGTTGTTTTTCTTCCTTCTGTGCGTGTAGAGTCATAAAATAATATATACATATTGCCTGGTTAATATCTATTATAAGTACAGATTCGTACTGATTAGCATTTTAGCTCATTAGACCTGCCCGGGACTCTTTGATTACGAATTCAGGCGTAGCTCTCTTTCAAGTGCCGTGCCCACTGTTGCTATACCACGGTGCCAAATATCCATTGCTTTTTCGCTGCAATTACTATAATTAACATTGAGACAACTAAAAAAGGAACAAGGTATGGATTTGGATGTGGAAGTTTTATTCAGTAACTGATCATGATACAAAGGACGACATTAGAATTATTCCAAATTCTATTTAAAGCCAGTCACTCGTTTCCAGTGTCGACAGTCGGTACGTAATCAAAATATTGATTTTTTGTCATTTTTTTTCGTAGCAACAGCGGTTGCTTTAATCAATATTTCGATAAGTGACTGAGTACTTGAACGTGGATAAGTGTTTGAGGAGTTTTCTAGAGACGTTAAGTTAAAATAAAAGGATCCCTTTTGGCTTTCGCGCGCTTTCATTAATGTTGACCCATTTCAGTTACACTTTCCTCTTTCCTCTTTACACTTTCCTCTTTCAGGGTGCCGGGTTTACACGATACGGGACGAATTCTCAACCATTCAAAACCTTGACCAGTTTATACCATTTACACAGAACCTTCTCTTTAATTTGCGTGCTACGCGTTTGAATTTCTGTCCTGATATATAGCACACTTCTGTGTAAAAGAAACGCCTTAACATATGACTTTTTGAACGGTCAAAACCGTGTAAGGCCAGAGTCCCGAGTCGAATCTACGGTTAGGGAAAAACGCCGGATCGATTGGTTCGCTTTCTATCTATTGTACGATAAGAGTTTTTGTGTGGGCTGTTTTTTTAAATTATTATGGATCTGAAAAAAGCAATCTCTACGTATACCGGCCGAGCCTGCTGTAAGGAAGACTTTATGATACTAATATATGTAAAGGATACGAACAAATAAGGTGCAGATTAACCGATCTACTTCGTCTAAGTTCTATCATAGCTAGAGCCATGCAGTTATCTTTTATCAGAACTTTTTTTGAACTGAAAGACCTTGAAAACTCGCAAATGGTTCATAATATTTATAGTCCAATTTCTTTGCAGTTGAAGAGTGTTGAATTATTTCTTTAATGTTCCCTGTATAATTATGATGTAATGGCATACGTGCGCATGCTATACATGGTACTAATATTATTAGATGAAGCGAAATCTACTCGTACGTGTACCAACCGCCTCAATAATGTAGCTTGAGGCTCGAAAAGGGAGAAAAGGTGGTTAAAATAATCACTGCGCATTAATAGGCCATTTCACGGTTGTCGTCGCTCAACCTCAGCCTCGATAGCGTGTAATTTATTCTTTAGAATTTGACTAAAGCCGGTGGAAGTTTTAATTGTTTCAATAGTTATTTTTGAAAAGGCTCGTGCATCTCGAAAATGGTCTATTATTTGATAATGTGTATATTCATTAAATTACCGTGAGCTGTAGTCAATTCTAAAGAATATATTACACACTATCGAGGCTGAGGTTGAGCGACGAGAACCGTGAAAAGGTCTATTGAGCTTTCGTTTCTGTGATCATGATAAACAACCGAACACCAAATTGCAACAATACTGTAAGTAAAAATCCGCGAACATACTGAAATAAAAATCAATCATTTCAGATCAAGTTAAAATTAAAACTTAGTGGTACAAATTGATGAAATCGCATCTCAGCCTTCTGATTGGCTGGGTCTCTCTGTCTGCGTCGGGATTGGCTGCCTTCATGGATCATGCGCATGGCTGACAAGTGGGTATTCGTATTGCTGTACGTGCTCGTGTATTACTGTACGTGCTGTGTCGCTATCCTTAGAAGCCTGGTACCAACGTCAGGGCCGATCCTTAAATACTCAGTTCTTTAAGACTGCTGTTCCGTTCCGATTTGATACAATCACGTTCCTGCTGCTTAAAAAATTAGGCGTAACCATAGGGAACGAAAATGTCTTGAGATAGAATCGCATTTCAGTATTCTGATTGGCTGCGCAGTCTTCTCTCCGTCGTCAGGATTGGTTGCCTGAATGGATCATGCGCATTGGCTGACAAGTGGGCATTCGTATACTACTGTACGTGCTGTGTCGCTATCCTTAGAAGCCTGGTACCAACGTCAGGGCCAATCCTAAATACTCAGCTTCAAACTGCTGTTCCGACTCGATCAGATACACTCACGTTCCTGCTGCTAAAAATTAGGCGTAACCCCAGTTTGAGTACGAAAATGCCTTGAGACGGAATCGCATTCCAGCATTCTGATTGGCTGAGGAACAATCCCTCACTGTTGTACGTGCTGTGTGCTGCTTTCCTACCTATTTAGACAGGCACCCTCGTGTACCCTTGCTCGGTCCAACTATACCCCAACCCAACCCTGCCATACTTCAACATTGATATATTCTGTGTCAGTTATTTTCTTGGCATTTATATCTTAATGTCAATCTTTTTTAGACCTGACATCAAAATAATAATAATAATAATAATAATAATAATAATAATAATAATAATAATAATAATAATAATAATAATAATAATAATAATAATAATAATGATAATGATAATAATACAAGGGCGGATCAAGGAATTTGAGCAGGGGGGGCACGAAAGGGGGTCACCCCTTGGATTGGATCAGCCACAATTTCAGATCAATTAAATGATGATTGTCGACGTTTGAAAACTAGGGAATGCAGACCCCCGACCCTCCCCCTGGATTCGCGCTTGTGACACAAACTAGTACTCTTTCTGTCAGTACTTACAGTTGCGTTTTTCAGATGTAAAACATTATACAGCCGATACGAAAGCGAAACCGGTGTCATGGTCTCAGACCAAGACGATTTACTTCCGTTGTCTTTTTGACCGCCCACGAACACGATTGTTTACTCCGGCATTCCTGAGTGCTAGGACGAAAATAGACTGTCATTATATAACGACTAAGAATATTCTTAATTTCGACTGCAACTGCTAGTCACGACTCCACGAAAATCAAGAGAATCTTGCCAATTTTGAATCATACCTTGAGAGAATAAAATATGAATTTGAACCAGGAAATATTTGTTTTCTTCAGCTAATTTTGCTGGCTTTAGTGGTTAATTTGGTAAAAAGACCGAAAGCTTTCCGAATGTTGTTTTTGAACCAACCGAGTGGTTTCCGACTGATGCCCGATAATTGTGCATTGTTTTTCTCGCGATGTGATTGGCTGAGGCCAAATAAATTACTAATTCTCGAGATAATTTATGCGGGCCTGTCAAAACGTGGGCGAAATCGCGGACCAAAATCGCTCTGAAACCGAGAGACCAATGGAGGTTGAAGTCTGCTATTTTCTACTTGTGTTTTCAACCTAAGCAGCCATCATAGCCTGGCTCCCTTTTCAGAATGGGTTGCACTTTAAGTGCAGAAGAAAGAGCTGCCATTGCAAGGAGCAAGGCGATTGAGAAAAATCTCAAACTCGAAGGAGCTCGGGCGGAAAGGGATGTGAAACTGTTGTTACTCGGTATGACTAAGACAGTATTTGCTTGTGTTTTGGTGTATTTATGTCTGGGATACGGCATATATTCTTTTAGAACCAAGCTCATTTTACAGCTCTGTAATGACTTAGGATATCAGAGCTTTGTTCTTTGAAGGTATCTTGCTTTGAGTGAAAATATTTCACCAAGAATGTTGCAAACATGGAGTGATATGCAGTTGATTTCAAAGTTAGAGTTGAGCTGTTACGAGGAGGCGTGGACTTCAACCTCTCCTACAACGATCTCGTATAGTTTGCACATTATTTCATATTTAAGATATTAAATCTAAGGTTCTGATGGCTCTAATTTATCTATGTTTAGGTGCAGGAGAGTCAGGAAAGAGTACGATTGTCAAACAAATGAGGTATGGATATCGTATTTTGACCTCTTCCTTGACTACAGATTGGGTGCAACTAACTTTTATTTTCGTTTGTCTGTTATTTTGGTGGAGTTAAATGTGTTCATCGATTGTTGACTTTATATTCTCTAGGATCATTCACGATCATGGCTTTTCACCCGAAGATTACAGGCAGTACAAGCCGCTAGTATTCAGCAATACCATCTACTCTCTTCTTACAATTATCCGCGCAATGGATAAATTACGAATTGACTTTGAAAACGATGAAAGACTGGTGAGATTTCGATACACTTTTTTGGTATTTATTTATTTATTCCTTAGTTTCTGTGAGCCTCAGTTATCGCATTTAAAGATCGCTTAAATGGCCTCACACCTCAACAAACTGTTGCTCCTTTACCTCTGGCTGAAGGCTATTCTTATTGTTTGCTGGTCTTTCAGATGGATGCTAAAATGGTATTCGATGTTATAGCGAGAGCAGACGATACAGAACCTTTCTCTCCCGATTTAACCGAGTCTATGAAAAGATTATGGCAGGATTCTGGTGTACAGCAGTGTTTTAGTCGATCAAGAGAATATCAACTTGGAGATTCCGCCAAATAGTAAGTCAAAATATTAGAATGTATAAGTTGTGAACACAGTGACATCATTTTGTGACTATAGAGTCCAACTTATTTATTCAGCACTCCCCATTTGAATAACATATTTTTTTTGTATATATTTTTTACATTTATTAAAGCTATAGTTGTTTATCATCACGAACGTTATTTGTAAATTTTGAATTAAATACCCATCAAAGGTTGAATGCTTTTTGGATAAATTCCTTTGCTGACTTGATAGTTGAGTTGCAGTGATATACTATCATATCTAGAATCAGTTTCCCAAAGACTTGAAATAATATTTAAATCGCTAATAAAAGGCGGGATGACAAATAAACCCACTGGTAACGTAATGTTTTGGAAACGTTTTGACACTAGTGCTGATACAGATTTCGCTAGAATCGCTATTGGAACATTGAATTATCGAGAGGCTTTCCAAATTTCTAAACCTTTTTCATTTTCAAAAGAATACGAGAGACAGAAAAAAATATGAATTTGGGCTTTTTCCCTCTTCTGCAAATAGCTAGCATTGTACTCTATAATATTGATACATTAAAGTATTTTTTTCCACCAACATTTCTAGGATCATTCGAGCGTGTTTGTTTACAAATAATAAAATCTAGTGGAATGTAAAATTGACAGAAAACGACTATACACAACGTTTAGTGTTACAGAAACGTGTCTGGAACACAATTCTTCACAACACCAACGACTTCAAAAATAGGTTGTTTTCTGTTTTGCTTCCTCTCAGACTTCTCGGATCTGTGAACCATAACTTGGCTTCCACTAAGCTATATATAGTTAGGTCATTTGCTCCCAGAACTAAATAGAAATCAGAGATCCTTGTTTGACCAACAGCGTTGGAAATGACGCAAATACATGTTCTATCACATACTTAAATCTGAAGTATGTGTGCATGTTTGGATGTTTTTCACAGAGACCTATTCTTGTTGATCTTAAGCAAGAAAGGTTATAGAATGTGCTGGAACTTGGAGCAATCTTGTTGTTTTACTAATTTGTTTGTGTGAATTTAAGTTTGCAAAATATGTCTATGGCAAGTTTTTTTTTCAATAACAATTTGTATTGGTTGAATTCTTTGAAATAAATTTTTGTTGAGGGTGTTATGATCTTCGATACACTTAAATTATATTCTTGCATGCAATGAATTTCAAAAAACATGGAGCTGTTCTGATCCTGTGGTGATGTGTAAAAGTAATGATGTCATCTATTAGTTTTTAACCGAAGTAAACACATACCACAGAGGTTTACAATTTGCATTCATAATTAAGCATCACTCTAAGAGTAATTTCTGCAATGTTTTTAACATCCATTTTTGCTAATTTCAGCTTGATTTCCCAATAAAACACATGCATATATATTGATAGATACATATATGCTCTGAATAGAAATGTGTTTACCTTCTGATGTGCATGAGTCAGCATTTATTATATTAATTGCTGCTGACATTTAAGTTTGTGCTACACAATCATGTTGACATTAGGAATGTGTTTACGAGAAACCAGCAATTAAATATCTACTGCAGGCCAGTGTCATTTTAGAAACAAGAACTTAAGAGTTAAGACCTTAGAACTGTTGAGTTTATTTTTACCTCCTCTAGCCTTGTGTGTGTTGCTTTTGAAAAACAACAGAGATCAAATGAACTTGAACTTGAATTAAATAGTTGTTTACAAGTGTTGAGAATCATAGATACAGACAAACCCTCAACAGGAAGATAACAGTTCTCTTATTCAAACACAAGATCGTACCAGCAACATATTACAATATATATAACTTACCCATTCAATTCCATTACAAGTAAACCCAGACATATATATAGGTTCCACAATATGTTTTTTGATCTTTTCTTTCTTGGAAATAACTGTAAATAAGTATAGGAGGCTATAATTTGTCTTAACAGGTGTGTTGGTTCATGTTTTACAAGTCAAATTTGTGAAACTAGATTTTTTTCCATTCATGATGTTGAGTATGCTAACAAAATAGTGAAAAAAGCTTATAATTCTCAGAGTTTCTACGATCTGGCATTATGTTGAGCTAATGAGTGCATAGAATATCATGAATAAAATCTAGTACGAACTGATAATTTTTCAATTGGGATGATGTCTGCATGGTGAACATTTGCATTACACTTAGCCACAACTATATATATGACTAAATGTTGTTGTTATTATCATGTGCATACAATTGACACTGGCTGCCATGCAAAGGCTCTCATTTTGATGTAAAGCTAAAGACATTAATTAGTTTGCTTCTCTTGTTCTTGCTATAAATTTGTTCCCTAACTTTTATAGTTTTACATATATATATATATGTATATATAGATAGATAGATACATGTATAGAAAGATATATACTAATGCATATGTATTATATAGACATACTATGTGTTCCCAGTGTTCTATATTATATTGTCCTTGAGGGTGCTTTTAGAATCATATTTTGTTTTTTAAGATCACTTTGTAAAGTTTAGGTAAAGGAAGTTAAAAGGGTACATGGCTTTTATCTTTATATTCTACTTGATAAATAACATGGTTAACTTAACATGGCAATTCAGGGACATATCCAGGATTTTCTAAAAGGGGGTCATGACTGTTACAGTGTAACTCGTAACAATACCATATAGGAAACCATTAAAAGGCAGGAAAATGGCGAAAAAATGGGGTCTCAAATTGACGTAAATTATTTTGAGAGCTTCAAGTAAATTAAACCCAGTGAAAGTTTATCAGTCTAAATGTTTTCATTTATGAACATGTTTGTATTTCATTTGTGCAAAAGGGAGAGGGTGACTAGTGACCCTCTTACCACTCCTGGATCCACCCCTGCAATTGTGAAATATAAAGATAGGCAAATCTCATCAATATATATATAGTTGAATGATTTTGCTCTTGTAAAATTGTCAGAGCAGGCGGCCGGGGCAGATCCAGGGTTTTATAAAGGGGGTGGACAATCTTACCGGGTATTCAAAGTTCCTTGATGGGAGACGTAAGGGGAGTTACTGCAAAACCGCTCAGAAAAAAGTTAAAAAAACTGCAATACCGCAAAACTTGCTTTGGCCTTGTACTTTTGTCAGTAATTAAAACAAAATATAGACTTTTTTCATCGATTACGTATACTGTGGTCCAAGATTTACAATAATCGCAAACCGCAAAGTTTCCTAAAACCGCAAATCCGTAGGTCAAAATAAAGATTACCATAAACCTGGACCAAAAATAAGCCAATATATCGCATCACTGCAAACCCTTACGTCCTCTGGCCTCCTCCTTCAAGTTATCTATTCTCCATCAGAGTTCAGAAGTAGTGATCATCTAAGCTGTTTTATTTTAGTTTATTGATGCCTTAATTAGGATCTATATATAATTTTTAAAATTTGAATCAGACTTGTTTTATTTTCTTTAAGATATTCATATTTTTGATTGTTAACACCTCTAAATAGGGGGTGGATATCCACCCAATCCACTCCCCCTGTATCTGCTCAGGCAATGCTCAAGTAATAACCCATTTTTGAGATTATGCTCTGCTTGGCAAGCTAGGCAGACACAAAGGTTTCAATATGAGGCTTTGTGCATAATATATATAATATACTCAGTGATTTGTGACATGGCAGAAACAAATAAATTTCATTTATCGTGATACTGAAACCTTTGTGTGTGACAAGTGAAGTATATCTCAGAAGCAGGCTATTGTGTAGTAAAATGGCCTCAGACATTTATGAAATGACAAATGTAGATGAATGAAATGATAACTGTTAATATCAAGATTTGTTCTAAGTTCATATTATAATGTACTAAATACTTTATCTATATTGAATTACCTGGCTATATATAGTATACAGATTTGAAAAAACTAAGTAATCACTATAAAGCTAAAATGAAAGAAAAATGTATATGTTATAGATAGGGTTGTTAAAGAACTTGCTTGGCATCTAGCTGACCTATTTGTTGCTTTGTACAAATACCCTGTACACTATGCAGCTCTGATCCCTTTAAAAGTGTTTCCATTATTGGGTTTTCAACAATGATTTGTTTAAAGTCTACCAGCTGTATGAAAAAATAAGCATGAAAAGGATTGTTGTTGTAATTCTGGCCCTTGCCTCAGTCTTAAATTAAAGTCATATATTGGGGGGGAGGGGGGTTGAGGAAATGGGGATCATTAATGGAGAGATTGTGGCAAAGATTTGCTTTAATTTTTTATACATCACATACTTCAACTTTCCTCTCTAAATTCTTTCGTCAAAATGCATGTTTTTGTATTTGGGAGAGACTGGAAGTAGGGTGGCTTGGCTTAGCGTCAAAGCGCGCTGTGCACGTGATTGCTCAATCTATGTGTATACCAAACACCTGTTTGTTTTGATTTTTGATGTTTTGATATAATTGTGAATTGACCTTTTTTATGCTTTTGTCTTTTAGTTATTTAGATTCATTAGATCGGATAGGAGCCAAAGACTATGAAGCAACAGAACAAGATCTTCTAAGAACAAGAGTTAAAACAACTGGGATTGTGGAAGTGCAGTTTGACCACAAGAGACTTCACTTCAAGTAAGATGAAATGTTTAGTCAGAAAAGCCTGTGTTTAAAAAAAATCCTGTTTTATTGTATGGTATGTATGGTTGGTAGCTGATCTGTAGGTGTTGGTTGGTTAGTTAGTATTGATGGTTAGTATCAGATGGTTGTATTGTTTTGGGTTGGATGTGTAACCTTTTTATTTTCCTTGTGGTTCACTTAAAGTAAAGAGTAAGAACGTCGCAGTTCTTTGCCCTGTGCCATACTCTTTCTTAGTTTTTGTATTAAGCATTTCAACTGATCTTCTTAAACTTCGTGCTTTGACAGCCAACCCCCCAATTATCTGCCCCTGCTAACATGCACATGGCTCTGTTCTTAAATGCGCAGCCATCCTTTGGGATTTGACTCTGGACCTATCCCACCAAGCATGAGCATGACCTTTCTAATCCAGGGAGCCCCGTGATTGCTTGGTATATACACTGGGTGGATGTTTTTTTTTGGTGAGGGGTTGATTGAAGAATGGCATGTGCATGCATCATTGATGCGCTTAGCTTGAGAACTAGTTGGTTATTTGGTTGCATGATTAGTATGCATAATATGTAAGATCTACTGTATATATATGTAGGTGTGAACACATATTACATACCAAAACATGTTCTTACCATCTGCCAAAATATGTACAGTATGCATGATAAAAAAATAGGTCATCCTTTTGTAATCCATGCTTGGTCTCGCAAGGACTGGAACATTTGGCATGGGAAAATAGCAAGCATAGATATCAGTAAAGACTCAGCCAATGCTTCAGTTTAAGGATTATCATGTGCTTTATGACCAGCCAACATATTATGTCAATCAACAATTGGCCAACAGTCATCAATCGCAAGGCACAGTTTTGAGGCAAGGTTGACTGTTGGGCAATTGATCAAGGGTTGACTCACTGTGGGCTGTGTATTGGCAATTGACATTTCTCGACTGGTCATAATTAAAGTACAAAATTACATTAAAAAAAATATGATTTACCTACCTGTATGCTACTAAAACCAGTAAAGTGAGCAAAACCTAAGAAGATTTGTATTTTCAGTCTTTATCCCATCCTGATTGGTTGGTAATTAATCTGTACTTTTTATCGATGGCTGACTGTGTGTAAGACCTAAAATCAAAGATGTTAATTGTTTAATATTCAAAATTTGATATTGACGTGTATATTTTACTTTTTTGTTCTCCCATCGCAGGTTAGTTGATGTTGGAGGTCAACGCTCAGAGAGAAAAAAATGGATTCACTGTTTTGAGGATGTTACTGCTATAATATATTGTGTGGCTCTGAGTGCGTATGACCTGACATTAGAAGAAGATGAAACCACAGTGAGTATTGACATACAAACCCTTACTAAGTAGTTTTAGATCTGATGATAATTATACAATTTGCAAGTTGATTGAACAGCATCAGTAACTCATTAGCCTTTGGTTAAATTAAATGAGAGCAAGTATAGACACATATTGTCTGGGAATTAAGCCCAGGTGGTCACCAAGGTGACCAATTTCAATTCCTGGACTCGGCATTATATGTGAGTAGAGTAGAGTTATAGTTCTCTCCTGTGCTTTGAGGGTTTTTTGCTGGGTTCTCTGGTTTTCCTCGCTCATCAAAAATCAACAAATAAATTCTAATTGGAATCCAGTGGAAGAAGAGTTACTCTAGATCTGTGGAATTTGGTGTAAATTCCCATTTATTTGTTTTATTTTTATAGTCTTATTTATATTATTTTTACTCATAGTATCCCACACAGGGGATTTGATACCCTGCTCCCCCCTCTCCACTTCTCCCATAATGTACCCTGATTCTTTATCATCCACTTGCAATACCCATCTCCCATACCTTCCAGTGAAGGGGGATTGATGTTAGACTCTTGTCTCCCCCATGTGCCCCACCCCACACCCCACCCTGCGGCGTTTACCCGTTAACCACAGTTTTAGGTACTAAAGTATATGTAGTTTCAATATGATGCATCCTATTCAAACCTTCCACTTCCATTGTTTAAAAAGTCCAGTCTCTAACCCTCCGATTGCCCTACTTACCCCAATGAGGAAGATCTGGCAGGGTTTTAAATAACAGACAATGTCTGGTCAGAATCGTGACTTGTCCTGTCAACTCTTTGCCTTGCCAGTCATTTTGACTAGTTACATTGAACCTTAAACAAGGTATGAACAAACTAAAACCAATTTCACTGGTCATCATGACTGGTGACTGACCAGTTGTTATTGGAAGCCCTGTCTGGATATTTTCAGTCATTCGTTCGTTCATTCTACCATTCTACCATTCTACCATTCTACCATTCTACCATTCTACCATTCTACCATTCTACCATTCTACCATTCTACCATTCTACCATTCTACCATTCTACCATTCTACCATTCTACCATTCTACCATTCTACCATTCTACCATTCTACCATTCTACCATTCTACCATTCTACCATTCTACCATTCTACCATTCTACCATTCTACCATTCTACCATTCTACCATTCTACCATTCCTTCCTTCCTTCCTTCCTTCCTTCATTCATTTCTTTGGGGGAGAGGGAATCAGTCAATCACTCAGTCAGTCATTTATTCATTCATTCAGTCAGTCATTCATTTGTTCATTCTACCATTCATTCATTCATTCTTTGATTCATTCATTCATTCATTCATTTATGGGAGGGGGGGGGGGGGGCAAATATTTAATTTTTAGCATTTAGAAAAGCTCATCAATTTCTCACTGATCCATAAATAATAACCATTTAATTACTCTACGATGAGTAATGCTGTCTGATTATTTTTTTTGCTCCGCTCTTTTTTAGAATCGTATGGATGAAAGCTTGAAGCTTTTTGAGTCCATCATCAACAATAAATGGTTTTTGGATACGTCTGTAATTTTATTTCTTAACAAGAAGGATTTGTTTGAAGAGAAGATTATCAAGTTCTCTCTAACAATTTGCTTTCCTGATTATGCAGGTGAGTTGAATAGTTCTTTTCCAGCCACATGTCAATCCCTTCAGTATTATGTCTCCATTTTTATATCTCTTTTAGTATTTTGGTCTGTCCTTATACTGAAGAAGTTGAAGTTATTTTATTTATTATTTATTTGTAGTATTTTTATACCATTATTTTCAATCAATGAAGCAATTAAAAACAAGCGAAAGAAACCAACATTTCAAAGATATACAAGGCTATTTTCAAGAACAATTTGCAGTATAATTTATTCTTATAGAGGTTTTGCACCATATAGTATGGCAGGAACAATACAATCACTTTATCTGAGAAAGAATTCAAATCCCAAGAGGAAAGGGATTTTATTGTTCTGCCATCTAACCACAGGCAGCCCAAGCTATATTATGGGTGCTGGCACAGGATAGTGCAAAACCTCTATAGCCTTGAAAATGGAGTCAGTACCTGACTTTGAAACATGGGTTTCTTTCGATTATTTTTATTTACTTAACCATTATTTTTGCTATTTTCATTTCTCTGAGTATTTTATCACTCTTTCTGTTTTCAGCCCTTTTATTTCTGTTCTTATTTCATTTTACTTTCCATATATTTCTTCTTTGATAATCATGTCAATACTGTTATTGTTTCAGGACCAAACACATTTGATGATGGCGCAAAATATATAAGAAAACAATTTGAATCAAAGAACTTAAATGATGAAAAAGAAATATACACTCACCTGACTTGTGCGACGGACACGCAAAACATCAATTTTGTATTTAATGCAGTAACGGACACAATTATAGCTACCAATTTGAAAGGATGTGGACTGTACTGAGACCTGTGGGTGACAGCATATATTTTGATGGAACAGGGCACTGAGCCTTTGAACAAGTTTTCTGAAATGCTCAGATTCAAGCAGCGATGAACAGAAAGAGATGACATCAGGAAAATACTACTAATACTGTATTGCTGAAAGGAAATGGGCTACACCTTACAGTTTAATGATTATTATAATAATAACGATAATAATAAGATGGTCAGCTATCAGAATGTCAATGGAACAGCACAACTTTACCAGACCAATCCTGGCTACTAGGCTATCATGTGATAGGTTTTGCCTTGCATTTGTGAACAAAAACCATTGAAGCCAATAATCTTAAAATAGTAATTATAGTTTATTTTTAAGCAATTTTTAAAGAATTCTTAAGGCTTTAATGAGATACATCATTTGAGTACGTAGTACCAGTAATTTTCCTTTTTAAATGACAGCATCTTAAATGTAAATAGACCCTGAGTATGTGGTGGTTTTTGAGAAGTGAACTATACTAAAGTCAGCTAGTCGTCACGGCTGCGTGCTGGTGATGACTGGGAAAAACTGTCTTATGAATTTATTTTTTACAACTGATGTCTTAGTTGGAATCTCAAGATTAATTTAATATACGCGCAACTTCACATTATTCAAAACACTAATAATTGAATTTGATCTTAATATTAGGACAAATACATTGTAAACTGCCATACTCCAGTTCTTGTCTCATTGATCATTTTCTGATGGTATGTTTTGATTTCTGGGCTCACCGGCTCCACATTTCATTATTCCATTCCATGCCATTTTTCTTGATGTGGTATATGATAAACAAGAATTCCTGGCCAGTGAGGTTTAACTAGAGCTTTATTATACATGTGCCTCTTTACTTTGGGCATAATGTTTTCCCATTTCAGACTTTGTGTCATTCTCTTGAGAATAAGATTCTTTGTTTGAGTTGTATCCATATTTGTGTGTCTCATGTGCAACTGTTAAACAAAGAAATTATGTTCTAGGGAATGACACGTGGTCTGAAATGGGAACACATTATGCCCAAGCAAGAGACCATGGCCTTCATGGTCTCTTGGCCCAAGGAAGAGTGGTATATTGCACTTACAGTCAAAACAGCCCAAGCGTACCCCTCTAGGCTCCATTATTGATTTCATTATTCGAATATTGAGTTGTTTATTCACTTTGAATTTTCATTAATAAATCGAAGACTCCAAACTTCACATTCATTTCACAACTAAAATTCTAAGGGATGGCCTTTCTTGGGAGTTTTTCTACTTTGGCATGACAATTGTTGAAGAATCCAATCAAAACTGAAGTAGATAATCTATTTTCAAGTTTGGAGTGACAGTGAATAATGAACTCATGATTTCATTAATGGATTCTAGGGGTGCGTGCTGTATATATACTTATATTCGTTCTTGTGGACGAAATTCCTTTGATCTTTGCCAAGAATAAAAGGACCATTGGCAAATTAACCTGCAGCGGTTTCTGATTGGATAATTCAACTGGTGCAAAAAGTGCAGGCCAAAAGCAAAACTCTGGTCAGTCAAACAAGGCTCCGGTCAGTTGAATTTGCCCAGAGACCTACCAATCTCGTTAACAGAGACCAAATAGAATATGGCCTCTGGGAACAAGTATGGCCCATCATTTCAATCATCCATCCATTCATTCTGGTCTAGCTTGGGTAGAGACTATTCACCGTGCGATGAGTCGGGGTTGTTGTTCCCAAGCTTGTTGAACTAGGCAAGAAGCCAAGCTGGAATGTCGTCATGAAATATATAGATATGTCCCTCATCATTCCAAAGCCATTTTCACTTGCTGTCTATTTTTTCATTCAACAGCCCTTCTCTCCCGGGGATTTAGTTATCAATTCCTAACGTTTTGCTTGGTTCATCAGTCATTGTATTAGCTTTATTGTCTTTGCAAGGTAAAGCAGTCTAAGATCAATACACATTATGTTTAAATATCTTGTATTTAAAAACGAAATTCCTAGAAATAGAAAATACTATAGTTCCGATATTGGCCATGTGATTGGCTGAACCTTCACCGGTCTAATTAAATTATGATTTACTAATTTGCCGTGGAGAAAAAAATACAATTTCTGGTTGACGTCAATCACAGTGTTTCCATGACGTTATATATCGGAAAATATAAACTTCAAAGGAACGTACGCCTATGGACTTACAGAAACGCCTTGGAGGAGCGTGAAGGGATGACTACTTTTCAAGAGGGAGATTCTGTTAACGTCGATGTCAAGGGACACTGGTTCAGGAAATAAATGGATCGGGGAAAGGGATGGGGCTGGAGTGCATCAAAGTCAGGGCATGGCTAACTCACATCTGGATCGAATTGAAATTTAGTGGGTTAGGTTTTGTGTCTGGAGGAAAACCAGAAAACCTGGAGAGAAAAAAAAGGAATCAAGGCTGAGGTTAAGACACCTAACAAACTCTACTCGCTGGATGCCTGAAATCGAACCCTGCAAGAACCAAGTGGTGAATGCATTTTATTTTGTCCTCATTTCATTCATTATATATTTTTTTATCCTTGGCTTAATATCCCTCGCATAACGAACTTGTCTTATATCAACTTCAGCTAAAAATACCGAGCGCGTAATGCATTATGGGTCAAAAATCCCATTTTACAATCTTGTTCGCTTATTCGATAAAACCTGCTTATTCACACATTTATCAACCACAAAACAATGAATATCAATTGTGTTCTTTGTCAGAACTATGTTTATTTCCAGGGTCTGTTTTCGTCAGGACGTTTCCAGTCGTTATCAGAGTCGGTGACATTCTGTCTAAGCAGCAAACGACCCGACGCGTTAGATGAAAATATAATTGCGAAAATATAATTGCGTTAATGAAAATTGCGACGCGCATCAGCAATATATCCGTTCCTATGTTAATCATTCCTTCATTCAGGGTTATAATAAAGGATTTTGGTTTGAAAAACCTCTCGTCTCGAAAAATGAAATCGTAAATAACAAAAATAACCATGATAATTTTATCCGCAACTAGTTTTTTCTCAGATACATGTTTTTCACAAATATATATGTTTTGTCAAATATAATATCAAAAAGAAAAGAAAACTATTGTAGATTTAGGGCATTCTACTAATGTCTATATATTAGTGACAGTCAGTTATTACAGTGCGAATAAAAAAACCCATGGGCACACGGAATTTTAATGATGTCGTTGAATATAGCTGACTTACAAACGAGGCTAAGCCTGTGCAAATGAGTCCATGGTCTTCAAAAACAGCGGTTCGCATCGAATGCGAAACTGGAGTATTTGTCTTTGAATCGGACTTTTACTGCGATTCTCAATATTTTGCGAACTCAGACATTCCAACAGCTTTTAAATTGTCCAGTATAAATACCCGTCACCCATGCAGTACCAGAGCTACGAAGCCTCAAAATTTCGTATCCCGTGGTTATTCACACATTCCAACCCCAATTGATCCCCGGGGATAGCTTATTCGTCCGGGTATAAATATACCAGTCCTCGGACTTCTTTGTGCATACGGTCTTGAAGCTCAAGGACAAAACAGCACCCAACCCTTCTGCCATTTTGCCCAGATGAGGTCGTTTGTTCGATACATGTCGCGTCTGGAAACAGCTGTCATATATCTTAATCAGGATATGCCAATAGGATGCCTGGAGCGATGGTGCCGGCTGAGAATATAACGTTTGGCTACTATTTTCACCGCCAAAACAACCATGAAACAAGTACTTGTAACATGCTTTCTCGTGTGTGATACAAAGGTGAGAAACACTTTACTACATGCCCCCGGGTCGGCGGTTGTCTTTTTAAACTAGTGAGTCTTATGGATCAGATACACGGTGCAACATTCCATGCAACATTGCTTGCAACATTATGATTACAGTACTTTTTCAGCAGCCAAATCACAGAAAATCTCGATTTTTCCGCTTAATTTACAAGGATAATACAAATGACATAAAAATGATAAAACAGAAGTTCAATTTTTTATATTTTAGTGTGATGTCAGGGGTGGATTGGGTGGCTAGCCACCCCCCCCCCCCCTTTTGCAGGGCTTAAAACAGGAAAAATAGGTGCACTTACAGTGGAACCTCTATCTTACAGACATTCAAGGGCTGGGGGAAAGTCCGTAATATACTAGAGGTGTCAGAGATATCGAGTTTTTTTTACAAATAATAAATGTATGATATGAATTTTGCATTGCCTGGACCTAAAGAGTTGTCCGCAACCCTAGACCTATCCTTTTAATATTTTTTTAGAGTTAGCCACCCCCCTTTGTAAAATCCTGCATCCGCCCCTCGATGTTGCACGCAATGTTGCCTTTTTATTTCGGCCTCATTTGCTTTGTTATACGCCGTACCGATTTTCAGTGCTAGACTGCGAATGTTTTCTTTGGTTTTACCGTAACACCACCGAAGCCCATAGGCGAACCATGGCCTCAGGACAGTCAGGGCAACAGTAGTCGAGGTGCTTAGTCTGGTGTCATGTAGTTTTTTTACATGCCCCGGTAGGTTGTATATAAGGGGTTTTCGTTACTCACCCGTTGGTGTTTCCATGACTCAATTCCCCTGTAGTTCTACCACGTACACTTATTTAATCTTGGAGCTGTTTTTAGGTATAGGAGACGGTGTGTTATCACGGAGAGGCAATCACTGTGAGAATTTCCAAAGCTTTTCCAAAACTTTCCAAAGCTGTTTGACTCAAATTTCCAAAACCACACATAGCCCAAAAATAAAGCCAAATTCATGAATCTGGAACATCCAACATACATTTACCAATGCAAAACAATACTGCACACATACAGTGCCGACAAAAACATCGTCGGTGCTTTACAACAAAAACAATTATTTGCAAGGTATAAACTAGACAAGCTACGAAAAATCTATAACTCTTCAATAGCCTAGTGGACCATAAATCAATTTTCCAAATCTTTCAAGGTACTAGCTGGAAAAATCCATCATCAACTTCCAAAACTTTCCAAAACCCGTGCGAACCCTGATTTCCTTAATCCTAGGTTTGAGGTGGTATAGGGTATAGGGTTTGGGGTGGTAGGGTTGAGTAATTGAGGTGGTAGGGTATAGGATTTGGGGTGGTAGGGTATATGCTTTGAGGTGGTAGGATATAGTGCTTGAGGTGGTATAGGGTATTTGCTTTGAGGTGGTAGGATATAGTGCTTGAGGTGGTATAGGGTATATGCTTTGAGGTGGTAGGATATAGTGCTTGAGGTGGTAGGGTATAGGGCTTGAGATGATATAGGGTATAGGGTTTGAGGTGATAGGGTATATGGTTTGAGGTGGTAGGATATAGTGCTTGAGGTGGTAGGGTATAGGGCTTGAGATGGTATAGGGTATAGGGTTTGAGGTGGTAAGGTTTAGTGCTTGAGGTGGTAGGGTATAGGATTTGGGGTTATAGGGTATATGGTTTGAGGTGGTAGGGTTTAGTGCTTGAGGTGGTAGGGTATAGAGTTTGAGGTGGCAGGGTATATGGTTTGAGGTGGTAGGGTAAAGGGCTTGAGGTGGCAGGGTATATGGTTTGAGGTGGTAGGGTATAGGGCTTGAGGTGGTAGGTATAGGCTTTGAGATGGTATAGGGTATAGGGCTTGAGGTAGTAGGGTATAGAGTTTAAGGTGATAGGGTATAGGGTTTGAGATGGTATAGGGTGTAGGGTTTGAGGTGGTAGGGTATATGTTTTGAGGTGGTAGGGTATAGGGCTTGAGGTAGTAGGGTATAGAATTTGAGGTGATAGGGTATATTGGGTGAATGTACTAAACTATTTAACAATTAGTCCTCGAGTCCGAATGGTCTACGAGTCAATAGCCCATGAGGCCGAAGGCCGAATGGGCTATTGACTCGTAGACTATGAGGGCGAGAGGTCTAATTGTTTTAGTAAAACTTAATAATCGGTCCAATAAAAGGATGCAAAAAGTTTTGGATTTTGCTTTAAATATATATTTTTTGGTTTTCAAAACCGGCGCTTTTCGCTACTAGAGGTCTATCACTAATAGACCCCTAGTAGCTCAGCCAATCACAGGGCTCGATTGGTGATAGACCATTAGTAGGTTTTTTCTAATACAGATTTGTTATTTGCGATATTACGGTTTATCGGGTATGTTCTCATCAGCCAGTTAGCGCAAGAGCAAAAACTGGAGCCAAAAGTCTTGTTCCCATAATTTAATCGCGCTTAAGAGGTGAAGGGCTGCTTTGGCAGTGACAGTGATATACCACATTTAATGTTAATATATAGGTCTAACTTCAACCTTAATGAATAAATTACAGGTTTGTGCTCTCAGCGGTTAGCTATTTAACGGACAGATTTATATGCATACATCATTAGTGATGTATTACACTCGACTGGCATCTATGAATATATACATGGGTAATTGAGAATATAAATTATAATTATATAAGTAAAACAAAAATGAACAGTTGGTCGAAAATGAACGCCATCTTAGTTCAGTGAAACCAAAGGCTTTTGTCGAAGTGTGTTAATTAAATACAAGCAACATGGCGGCTATAACGACTGCAAAACAGTAATAAAATCGCACGTAAATTCATACATGCATATACACGAAGTTGTGTGGCCTTTGTAGAAGTATTAAAAAAAAAAGCAAAAAAAAAAACGGGATTTTTGGACAGTTCACCAATTATGATTAGTAGATATAACCAGACAAATTACGCTATGCTGGGTAATCTGATTCAATCGTTTTAACAAGATATTGGCAGTATTTCAGTGTAATTAGAATTTTTTCCTGACAATGCGAACTGATCTTCGCTCGGTACAGAACATGTCGGTAGTACTGCAGAGAGCCTCTCGACGTCTCTCACTTGAGTCTTGGCCGTCATCTTTAGTGTCACAAGCGAAACCAGCTTTTCTTCGCGAGAAAACTGATTTTGTCAACCTTTTGTTGCTTGAGTTGTCCTCATTGGTAGGCAAATGGAGAGAGCGTTGGCCGGTTGTGGGTGACGATGGAGCTAAAGAATTCTTGAGATAAATTGGCTCCTGAACAAGCCCCTTTTTTCTTCCAGGTGACTGTGGTGAACGGGATCCTTCCTCTTTTTCGCAAGCCATTTCGGGGTCCAGTGAGTCGCCGGCTCTGCTTGTTTGTGGGCTTGAGGCATCTGTTCGTGCCACTTCCGATTGTATTTTTGGTAACGGGGATTTAATTGGAAACTGCACTCCATTTGAACCTTCTTTCTTTTTCTTAGAGCTTGTACATTTTGGACTGATGGCACCTTCGTCCTTATTACCTGGTGATCGCAGTGACTGTTCCCTGTCGCCGTTAGGAAGTTCTACTTTCTTTATTGTTAACGTCATTCTTCTCTGTCTGCGTTTCTGGGGCCCTTTCTTCGTTTGACTGTCGGTAACTGCCGCTTCTTTCGATGAACTAACATTCGGACTTTTCGCTTGGGTCGCCAATTCTCTATTTTTCTTTTCCTGGCTTTTACTATTTTCCTTGACCTTTCGTGTTCCACGAACCTTCACAGCTGGTAAAGCTTTCTTGTTTTCCATTGGTAGAAAAACGAAATTCGAAACAAGTATCTCGAAGAGAATAAGGAAAAATACAATGGAGGAATAATTTCCCAATGAAGTTACGAGTGAGAATATTTTCCCTTTTTATAGGAAATGCCTTGGCAACGGATATATGTCTTTGCTATGATGCTTACGACAATAATACGTCATGCATATAATAGTTTTGCGCATTCTTGGTCATAGTGATTTATTTGACGTATAATTAATCACAAAGAGTTTCTTAGCTGTAAGACAGCCAATAAGAAAAGTCATATATATGTAGCTGGTTTAATAAGAATAGCCGAGGCATATGCACGAAAAGTTGGTTATTTATGGCACTGAATACGTAAGGGTACTCAGCTTGCACAAGCCCAGTAAATTCTGTTTCCTATACTCCCCTTAGTTACCGTTGCTATGCATAAGAGGTTTAAGAATGTAGCTAGAAAATCCCAGAATTTGAAACTCTGATTTTACGGAGTTCCTGCTCATGTTTTGATTGAAAACGGATATTACTAGTTGTTTCTTGGACAAGGTTTTTATTCTAATTGAAAAACCGGACGAGTGATGGTTTGTCTTGTGTGAGTCTGGGGGAGGGGGTTCGCAGGAGGTCTAGGTCTTTATGGATACTAGACTGTCAGGTGAACAGTCCCTCTTTTCCCTCCTAACTCAGTCGAGTCGGCACCTCCGCGCGTCCAAGGAAGGAAAAACCCGACTCGACTGAGTTAGGAGGGAAAAGAGGGACTGTTCACAGTCTATATGGATACCAGCTAAGTTACAAAAAGTGCCAACCTGCAGGCCACCGTGGAGCACTTTTTTAATTGGGATGGGGGCTATACATATTTTTTATTTTTTGGAGCAATTTTTAAGTGTGTGTGTGTGTGTGTGTGTGGGGGGGGGGGGGTGGCTCAAATCTTTTTTACTAAGATAAAGTTAGAAAAAGTAAAAAGTGCAGCTCCCCCCGGCTCCACTTTCCGTGCCTAGAGTTTTCAGTAACATTAATGAAAAAACCGAAGACAATAAAAAAAAAGTGTTGACATCATTCGCCATCGTGTCCTACGTAAGAGCAACAGACTCTGAAGTCTTAAACAAAGCAACATCGCTTTATCGACTACCTTTTATGGCCATTTTTACTGCTTTGCATTGTTATATATCGTGACTATTTTCATTTGCGTTGCCTAGTAACCCGAGTCTTATGAATCTTGTCGTTAGGCGTGACTCGAGTCTGACAAACAATACGTACCTTTGCACTTTACTGATGAACCACGACTAGCCAAAGTAAGTCGATAGACTCTTTATTTACGTTAAAAAAAACCTTATCATCCTCATTTTTACGTATTTTACAACCTATGGACCCAACTACAGTTAACTTACTACTAAATAGAGTACTATTCTCCGAGTCGATTGAACTTTTTCAAGTCATATTTAGACTCAAATATATTAGTCAAATTTTTAGAGGTTTGAGTATCTATGACAACCTCTAAACAAATCTATGCATGCATGAGAACATCTAAGTAGGAAAAATAGTAACTGCAATAATATTTATCGAGTGTCATTATACCTAACGTTGCTAAGTAAATAAGTTACTCGGCCAGAATAATTGTACAGTCTAAAATGTAGATCCATTTATAGTGAACTTGATTTTATCATAACCTTAAAAATCTTTCTGAAAAAATGCAGTTGATTAGCCTGTCTGTAAGTTAGGAAACATTCGAGCCGACTGAACATTTTCAAGTTATATTTAGACTCATACATAAGTATCCATGGCAACCTCCAAACAAAAGTGAATCCTATCATGTTAACGTCATTAACTGCAATAATATCTATTTAGTCTCATTATAGCTAGTGTTGCTAAGATACACAGACGGCAGAGCAATTGCAACATTCCAAGACGTAGATCCATCCAGGAATTCACATGGCATGGGCGGTATTATGAGAAGTTTCCCTCTCTTATTTATGCTCTCTTGATGCAATACATATTGTGCCATGTTATGCCTTGCACATTGTGCAATTGCATAGGGTACCTTACAGGGTGTCATACAATATTGTGTCATACCATGACATGCTATTCCATACCACACAACATGAAAAAAATCCAGTTACCCAGGAAAAAAAAAAAGACTATTTTTGTGCCTCCTGTCATAGCTGCCATCATGTGATGGTCCAAAGCCTCTATAACGACAAGGACACAAAAACAATATGAGACAGTATAGTAGAGTAACAGTATAGTAACAGTTGAATGCCAACTGTCAAGTCATGTGAAGTTGAAATTAAGTACAAAAAGCAGAAATTGTTAAACTTATTCACAGAATTTTATAACTAACAACTTATTTGTTGGCTAAGCATCTCATATGGCTGTGCATTTTTACTCATTGCTGGTTTTTTTGCTCACCCAAAGGCTTGTCACTGTGCGACGACTACATATTCCTATCAGATGCTTAGCTGATACGTATACCATTGCCACACCCAAAACAAACTATGATAGAAAAGTTATTTTTTGGGAAAGTCTTTGCATAAAATCATATTTTATTTGGGCAGGGTGAAACAGCGTGTGCTGCATCCAGAAAAATTCTACAGTAACTGGCACTTTTCTAATTTCTGATTGGCTCTGTCTTAATAATTATAGGCTTGGGTCTGTTCTTAAAGACAATTTTTCTTTTCACAAGAGCTACCACATTAAATTCTGTTTGCTTTCTATTCTTTCCTGAATCATTTTCAATCTCCATTGGTTCAACAGAGGCATTTCTCTTCATGACCGCATAAGGCTTGTCCAGATTTACTACTTTGCCAGTAAGAAGATGATGGCCAATGATTAACTGTGGAATACCCTGAAAAATAAAATTAAGAACTTTGGTTAAAATCATCTAAACATGGTATGTTCAGGGAACCAAGGGTAGTATAACAGCAGGGGTACACTTCTGGGGTTCAATTCTCCCCCCTTGATTCAAGGGTTTCTCTCTGGGCTTTCCTCCCTGTGTAAAACCTAACAAGCTAATTTTCAATTTGATCTGAGAGTTAACCCAGCTAGAGGCTGATGAGAGTAATTTGATTAAAAAAAAAAAAGATTTTTGAAGTTAACTGTTTGTTTTTTTAAACAAGCACCAAGAATAGATTTATCAAACAAGGTGGCACAGGGATTGTTGGTAACACTTGATTCTACCTTTTTGGACCGTGTTTTGTGAAATTCAAAAAAAT
Source organism: Anthopleura sola (assembly GCA_023349425.1). Classification (NCBI taxonomy): domain Eukaryota; kingdom Metazoa; phylum Cnidaria; class Anthozoa; order Actiniaria; family Actiniidae; genus Anthopleura; species Anthopleura sola. The sequence goes on from JALHLI010000001.1 coordinate 13,018,914, forward strand.
AAGAATTTCAGTCCCCCTGTGATGCATGATTTGCTTATTTTGAAGATTGTGATTCATGAAAATTAGTATTACACCCTAAATCCTTGCATCAAGGTTATTCATTAATTGTATTTTGTGATTAGTGGATTTATGAAAACATTGTCTGTGATCCCCTGTGTCACCCTGATCAAACACTGAAACAATAACTATTAGTCAGGGCACAGCTAACTCACAAGTTAATTAGAACTGAGTTTTTAAGGTTCTGATGAGGGAGGAAACCCAAAGAATCTGAGAAAAACCTTTGAATCACATGCTATTAAGCATTTCATGAAGGTCAGCCAGAGGCAAGTTAGTTAGTACAACATATGAAATGGGTGGTCTATGCTGCCAAGGCGTCATCCTCTCACTAATGCAAAGCTAAATGTGGCAAGGGCCTTGTGTTTGAGTTCCGTCCAAACTAGTATGTGAATTGAGTTTGCTTGATGTGTTGTTCTCTCCTATGCTACAAGGGTTTTTCTCTGGTTCACTTCCCTCCGTAAAAAGTAACATGAGAGTTGTAACCATATAACACTCGAGCAGTAAGCAGTATGTTTGGGGATACAAGCCGCTATAAGCTTCAAGTTTTTAAGCCTGCCATGTGTGAATAAAGATTGTTTTATTATTATTTTCATACTCAAAGATAATTCATACCATGCTGTCAAAATGTAGATCTCCGATATGTCTGCCCTCCAGGCTAACATCCTCTCTTGTCTCTAAAGCACCTTGGAGCTCTATTATGGTCCATTCTTGGACTAGTGGATCCCTTTAGAAGAAGTAAGTACTCATTATTAATCTTAATTCACCATGATTTCTGATAACCCTCTGGACATGTTCAATTTAGGATAGTACACAGCTGTGCTCTTTTCAATAATAGCCAACTTCAGATCCAAATACGAGTTAGAGAATGAGTATGAGTTTTGTGATTGGCCCTGTGTACGTGCTTAACACTAAATTGTATTCGACTTCTGATTTTTAACAATCTAAAGTTTCAATCTACGTACTCCATCACAACTACGAAATTATAGTGCCAATCTTTGTGTTCAAAACTCATACTTGTACTAGTTATCGTACTTGTAGTCAGATCTGAAGTTCGTTAATACATCGTATTATACACTTACTCACTATCTTGCTTGACTGGCCAAGAGCCCTCAGCCAATAAACAATTATTGGATGAGGTTGAGCATGATATCGTAAATTATCAAGACCAAGGCCGTGTTATCTGCTGAAGCTGTAGGCTGAGGCGGATAAAATGGCTGAGGTCTTGATATTTACGATATCATGCGAAAACTGAATTCAATAATTGTTTTATTATACATTTTGTAAACTAAGAATAAAGATTTAATTCTGCTTTCGAAAAAAACAGCAAACGTATTTCCATTTTCATAATTGTCACCTTTGAATTCAACATGATAAATGTATTATCTGTAGGTTTTACCTACAGATAATACATTTATCATGTCGAGTTCACACAATATCAGGGATTGGTTGAGGGCTCTTGGCCAATCAGAAGCAAGATAGTGAGTAAAATGTATAATAATCCCTGATATCACAAGGAAAATTAAAGGAAATCCATTTCAAGCCTCCTTAAATGAATTTTCTCAGTCAAACTCACTGCAATAGTACATTTTGCATTTATATGGCATCATTAACTACAACTATTAGAATTCCTTGCAATTTGGTGTCCATTTTGTATGGTCAACATTTGATTCAGGCATTATCTGTCACTGATATCTACTTGAAAGTAAATTTAAGCTTAACTGATTGACATTAAGCTTTAAAGCATGGACACGCACCATGCGACATTGCCTGCAATGTGGAGATCAGTGTTTGTAGAGTTGGGTGACAAGTTGGGCGACAAAAAATAATCATGATTTTGTCACTGATTGTAACAAATTAATCATTAATTTTCCCTAATTCTGATCGAAAATCACGCAATATCATCATCTTTATCATCATCACATCATAATTGTTGTTTCATATATTCTATTTGCAAAGTCTGATCGATTTCTGACAATAAATTGGTTCTGATCTGACGATCTACAAACCCTATAACACATATCCTAAGTCACACGATGAATTATCCCACAGATCGACTTTTTGGCAACAGAAATATACCGTTATGCAACGAAAAACATTACTTACATGGTCATCAAGATCTGCACCATTTTCTCACTTCTTCCTTTGAACCCGATCTTAATATTTATCTACAAATTGTGTTGTTCTTAAGATCAAATTAACTGACTCAAACAACAACAATGCTTTCTCTCTCCGCCATTTTATTTTTATTTTGTTTCCCGCGCTTTTTGATATACCGCTGGCTTGATTATCTGCGCCTGCACTAAACCACAGGAAGCCCGAGTTGTCAATGATTTTAAAAATCATCCTTAAATTTATCGAATAATAATTATTTCCAAATTGCCCACTTCTCTTTCATTCTCTGATTATCTTAAGTAACTTTTTAGAGAAGCCTAGATAATTTTAGTCAAAGCCTAAAAAAATGCTAGCTGATCTGCTTTAGTAACTTTTAAAGCTAACAATTAAAAGTATAAAACCGGCTGTTTCTGTGAACGGAAGAAACTAAAAATTTCGATACACATCCTTGGGAAAAAATAGTTGAGTCTTCTTGTCCGCGGGTAATTAGTCTTGAGTTCATGATGTATGAAGTTGATCCTGAGATCCGGTGTCCGAATGGCCAATTCAGATTTTTCCGTAGCGTCACAATCAGTCAGCCCGGAGTATCATGTTGACACTGACACATTCCTACATTCCAGACCATGCTTCAGTAAACCGAGACAATTGTGCTAGGCGAGCTGCTGGAGTCAAGATGATTATAGAGCTTGCTCTCTTCGCTGTTACGATCTTCTTCATTTACCACTTCTTTTTCGAATTTCGTGGAAAAAACTTGCCTCCTGGTCCAGCACCATGGCCTATCATCGGCAACGCGAAACTGCTAAGCCAAGCGAATATGCATCTCAGCTTGACGAAATTGGGGGAGCAGTACGGCAAGATATTTCGCGTGTATGCTGGCCACAATCTAATGATTGTGCTGAGTGGCGATGCCATCAAAGAAGCCCTTGTCAGAAAGTCAAAAGACTTTGCTGGTCGTTCGGAACCTCCATTTAGTACGGAAGGAGGCCCAGGTCTGCCCATAATGGATTATGGTGCAAAATGGAAACTTTACCGTAAACTTGGACACTCGGCTATTAAAGTCTACGGCGAGGGACGCTTACAAGAGGTCATTTCAAAAGAAGTCGACGAACTCGACAAAAGATTGGAGGCTGAGGCTGGAAAGCCTCTGGATATTGCAATTCAATTCAACATGTCTGTGACCAATGTGATTTGTACAAAAATACTTGGACAGAGATATGAAATTGATGACCCGGAGTTTCTTAAGATTTACAATATCAACGACCAGATCACGAGATTCAAGTTCATCGGCACCTCTGTTCAACGGATTTTTCCTTTTTTGAAGTCTTTTTTACCCCAAGACGAACAAGTGAAAGTGTTATCAAGCCTGGCCAAGCAACGGTTTGACTTTTTGAGTCAAAAATTTCTTCAGCATCAAAAGCAATTTGATGGCGAGACGATCCGTGACTACACAGATGCCCTTTTGTACGCCAAACATCAGGCTGAGAGAGAGGATAGCGCCAATCAGGAATACCTTGATAATGCCACCATTGTGTCCGGAGGTATAACTTCTCTCTTTACTGCTGGTTCTGAAACCACTTCCACTACCCTCGGTTGGGCCATAGCCTACTTGCTACACAACCTTGATCTGCAAGACCGAATTTATAAAGAAATTGATGACGTCATTGGCAGTGAGTTCCCCAGTATGAACCATAAGAAAATGTTGCCGACACTGGAGGCGTTTACTGCCGAAACCCAACGCAAAGCCAATCTGGTGCCACTGGCAATTCCACACAAGACAACAGTCGACACAGTTCTCGAGGGGTATAACATCCCAAAAGGTACTACTATCCTGGCCAACCTGTGGTCGCTTCATCACGACCCTACCATATGGCATGACCCGTTTAAGTTTAACATCGACCGATTCTTGGATGAAGAAGGCAAATTCAAGTCACCTCCTGGAGGAACGTTTTTGCCATTTGGAGCAGGTCCACGTGTGTGTCTTGGCGAGGTTCTAGCTCGCTCTGAGTTGTTTCTCTTTCTGTGTCGACTCCTGCAGAAGTTTAAGTTTGAGACTCCACCAGGGTGTGAACTGCCTTCATTAGAGGGACACGAGGCTATCGTGCTGCATCCAAAACCGTACATGGTTTGTGTCAAAAAACGTCCGTGAAAAGGAGAGACGTCAGTAGACTTTGCTTTGCTGTTAATATTAACAGCAGCAACAGCGATAGCAAAAGAATAGAGTAGTTCATAAACTGTACCGGCAAAACAAAAACAAGTATTATTGTTCAAATCAGGTGACAATTGAGAGACGAGGAGTGGGGTGGGGGTGTTGAAAGTTTGTTGCCTCAGCTCCTTCAAACTGATCTTCATAATCATAAACGAATATATTTTTTATACTATAACAATATAATAGTGCAAAGCTTTTAAAAGTTATCAAAGAATTACTATATTGTTTCAGTGTTTCTTTTGTTTGGGTTTCTATTAGCTTTGGTTTGCACAAGGGTGTTTGTGTGGTGTGTGTGTGTGTGTGTGTGTGTGTGTGTGGGGGGGGGGGGGGGGGGGGTAGGGTGTAAGGATGAATATCTACCCGATTAGTAATCGATCCTATACCAAGGCATTTAGTACACGATCATTTTCAGTGTCTATTTAGTCATTATCACGGGCCCGGAAGGGATAAAGGGCACCTTCAAGAACACTCCTATACACCGATTCTAAATATGGTGATTTTTCACCTTTCTATTCAAACTTCGTAAATCAAAAAAAATATATGTATATGACTTTTACCTGAAAGATCATCCAAAAGTGAGTAAGCAGGAAAAGTTTCAATGTCTTGGCATTTTTTTCTTATAAGTTATTATGGGATGAATTTACAGATATAAGCTTAAGGTTTTGCTGATCAATACTGCCGGACTAGCCTTGTTTTGGTGTCATTTACACACTTTACACTGCAGTAACTCCTAAAATAATCACTTATTTCACAGAATCCTTATTTATATTACGGCTTCTTTCAATTAACATGTTTTGTTTCTCTTGAAGCATTAAATTTAGAAAATATATACATTAAGGCGGCCATTTTTCCAATAGATCTATAGGAAGTGTTCGCATTTGTTTCTTTCTCCTAAACTCTCACGCGATAACCCACGTAAGTACTCACGTGCCGTACCGTGATCACGACTGTACCTTGTCTCGGCAGGGGTGGCGACACGAAATGAAAAGTTGGGGCGGAGCTGTAGTCTCCTGAGGCATCGAAAAAATCTCTGAAATCCAACCCCTCACCACCAAAAAATCTCTCCAACGAAAATAACAGCAAGCCCCTCCCCCAAAAACAACAATACTTCACTTTTGGCACAAAATGCAAAGTCAAATTCTTTCTGCTGCGCCCGCGTTCATTTGGAATTGCGGGAATATCTGGAATACTGGGTTGCCTGTGGTAATTATTCCCTGGCGCGTTCAGCCGGTGTTTGCGTCGCGTCTGGTGTTTGGAGGAAAGTCCTTCTTGTTTTCTTAAAATGTAAGTATAAAACAAGAAAAAAATACTATTTTATAGCTTCTATGAATGTTTTGGTATATCTATTTATCTTTTTGAGTGGAATTCTTAAAAATATATGCAAAGAATCGGCTTCAAAGTCGTAGTTTTTGGATGTGTAGAGGAATTTCTGCTGCTGCACATGCATAAAAACTGTGTTTTCAGTCTGTTTTTAATATTTTTAGTACTTTTTTTCTGCGTATAAATGTTCTATGATAAAGATATGGATACACAGAGAATGATCGTTTGTTATGCAGTTCAGAAACAGACCTTTTCTTATGTAAAATGAACTCCAATTAAATCGGCTATCATGAACTATATTCGTGGCATGAAATCTTTGGTTTTAAAGGAATTGTAGAAACAGAGTTTATTTGTTCAGTTTATGTCTATAGTTTTGTGCTTAATGAATGTAAGAAAAAGCTATTTAAGCAGCTGTTTTGATAGACAATTGATATTCATTATCAAGAGAATAAAATATCAAAAGAAAGGATGACAGGACTGACAGAATTTATTTGTTTTGAAATCATTCCCAAGGAAGTAAAATAACAAAAGCCATGGCCGCCATGTTTGTAGACATAACAAAAGAATCGTTTGGAAAATGTTTTGTTGACTTTTTTCAACAAGGCTGCTATGATGTCATATGTCATGTGCAAATTATGAAGAATAAAGGAAAAAAGCAAACATGGCGGCAGCAATGTGACATTTAGTAAACAACTATTGGATGAGGCTAAGCATGATAAGACCTACAGCCAACCATATCTTGTGGCATGGTCGTGTGACTTAGATATTGTCTGTAGAAGAACCACATAATGATCTAAGGAATGGCTACCGGTCACTCCTTTGAGTATTATTTCTTTGTTTAATGAATACTTGCTGCTTTGACATTTCCATGGGCATAATGTGTTTCTATTTCTGACCTTGTGTCGTTTCCTAAAGTATCATTTCTTTGTATAAATTATGGTTGTGCACAAGAAGATACATGAACATGCATACCCAGGGGGTATAATGGACTATACGGTGATGCTCTGCCCAAAAGAGGTACCTTTTTTTCAGGCAGCAGGTATAGAAAAGGGGTGGAAATTTGTGAGTTTTGGTATAGAAAAGGGTTGGGAATTCGCTTAGGTATAGAGAAAAGTACATGAAAGGGGTATTATAGATTTATAAGTTTTACACCGTAGTGAAAATGGAAACTGACGTTTCGGACGTTAGTCCTTCGTCGGAGTCAATTTGATTGACTCCGACGAAGGACTAACGTCCGAAACGTCAGTTTCCATTTTCACTACGGTGTAAAACTTATAAATTTGATAAATTTGATTGACTCCGACGAAGGACTAACGTCCGAAACGTCAGTTTCCATTTTCACTACGGTGTAAAACTTATAAATCTACGATAACTGTTTCATTAGAAACACCGACGCAGTCCAAGCTAGTGTTCACTAGCCATCATCCACATGAAAGGGGTACTTTTTCATTAAAAAAGGTGTATAAAAAATGATGTCCAAGCTAAGAAAGAGCCATTTTGTCATTTCCATTTTGCTAACTAACCTTTTTGCTAGATCTGTTGTAGAAACCCAAGGAGCTAAGTAGCATATTACAGCAAAGAAATCTAACTTCCTTGAAGAGTCCAGCATACACTGTATTTCTAAGGAGTGAATTCATGGTAAGTTTTTCTAGTACAGTCATCTTAGGATAATAGACCTTAAATTTTCCAAATGACCTCTGAACAATGAATCTTGGATGGAGTAAGGGGTAGGGGGGTAGGGGGGTTGTATTCCCTCTAGTAGACTACTGTATATGGGGATGCCCTGCCCTTTTTTGGCATGAGGTAATGAAAATGATTGGGAATTTGTGAATTTTGGCATAGAGAAGGGTTGGGAATTCCTGAGTTGTGAGCGCTGTGAAATCACCTTTGGGCTGTTCCTTGTCTCCACATTGTTACTAAGCATTCAAGGATTGTTTATAAATGTGCTGCAAATTATTCATACAGATTGCCAGAATTTGAGTATTACGTATACCTTGAGCCAAGCTTATGGCTAGTTATGATTTGTTTTTTTTAAGGATTTAATGATCTTATCTAGTAATCATTGAAATGTAGCATTATTATATAAATTATAATTAATTAATTATAAAAACATCTACATATAATCTTAAACTATTAATTAAATTAATTTTGTTATCTATTGATACATAATAACAAAATAATTATATATTTGTTAGTGTATAATATTTAATAACTTTATCAAATTATTAATAATTATAATATAATAAATCATCTCCTAGGAGAAGTTTATAAATCTGATTTGGAATAATATATATGCATCCTGCATTCAATTTTAAGATAATTGTTTTCATTCAAACTCAATTCAGTCTGAATTTTTTTTATTTTTAGTAAATTAAACTAAAATTATACTCCTAGACATTTCAATGCAAAGCAATGAGTATATATTCATTTTAATATATGGGTTTTCCAATCATGGCATTTCTTAGGCTGGTTAATAAATATTAATGTGTGCTTGTACTGTAGATTTCACATGTACATGCATGCATATAATAATTGTTGTAGAACTTTCTGTAATTTAATATAATCTCAAAAGTAATAATAATGCAAATGCAAAGTCTACATTAGGCTGGTCTTTGGCATAATACCAACAGAATTTTCTATATTTACTAGTAGTATTTTTCATGTCCATTTATTTTCTGGAAAAAAATCTGGCATTTCAATTGCATGATTTTATATACGTCTTAAGCCCAAGGGGGCACTCCCATATATGCCCTATGCAGGGATATTCCGCTGGATAGGGTATGGTTTTTCAAGATTTTGGTTTTAGACAGGGTATATGATTTCCAGGATATTTTCTTGAATAGGATCATCATTCTTGGATAGGTTAGGGGTACTAGTGTTTTAAAGTCTTAGATAGGACATGGTATGCAAACTTCATAAATAGTCATAGATTATGGTATGCAAACCTCATAAATAGTCATAGATTATGATATGCAGACCTCATAAATAGTCATAGATTATGGTATGCAGACCTCATAAATAGTCATAGATTATGGTATGCAGACCTCATAAATAGTCATAGATTATGGTATGCAGACCTCATAAATAGTCATAGATTATGGTATGCAGACCTCATAAATAGTCATAGATTATGGTATGCAGACCTCATAAATAGTCATAGATTATGGTATGCAGACCTCATAAATAGTCATAGATTATGATATGCAGACCTCATAAATAGTCATAGATTATGATATGCAGACCTCATAAATAGTCATAGATTATGGTATGCAATTATGGGTTACGTAACGAACGTGTTTTCCGGATGGTTTTACAAAAAAAAAAAAAAAAAAGACCTCAGGTACTGTTATTTAGCCTCACAAATTGTCCAATACCAAATAGAAATTATTAGTTACTTTTGAGAACTAGTAAATTTTATAATTTTATATTTCATGTAGTAATATACAGACGAAAAATCCGTAGCTCCGATCTGTACGGCATATTATCTGGCTTTAAAATCTAGACGACTGTCTAGACAATAATTTTGAAACAGGCTTGTAAGAACAAACGAAGCGCGCGCAATTTAGGTGTAGGTGTATAATGTAGGTGATTATAGACCCATTCGAAAAATGACATATTGACATATTTTCTAAACTTAATGCTTCAAGAGAAGATGTCAATTGAAAGAAGATAATGTAAATAAAAAAGTGAAAAATTTGGAACAAAAATGATTATTTTAAGAGTTACTGCAGTGTAAAGTGTGTAAATGACACCAAAGCGAGGCTAGTCAGTATTGATCAGCAAAATCTCATACGTATACTAATATTTTAAAATTTATCCCGCAATAACTCGAAAGGAAAAAATGCCATGGCATTGATATTTTCCCTATTCACTCCTTTTTGGATACTCTTTCATGTAAAAGTGATATATTGATAACATTTTTGATTGATGAAGTTTGAATAGAAAAGTGATGAATCGCCATTTTTAGAATCGGTCTATAGAGAAATATTCCAGAGTTCTTGACCAATCAGCGCACGCGGTTTTCTATATCACTTATGGGTAACGATACTAACATGTAATATTGATCATTTTGATGCGTTGCATTTTTCAATCACATTTCCCTGGATTTGACTTGGTTGGGTGCTACCTACACCGGTCGCCTTAGCCGTCTCAATACGGTTATGCCTTCTACAAAGTATTTTTCTGTACGCCCCACGAAACGACTTGTTCATAACACCATAGATAATAGGATTCACTGCCGTAGATAACTGACCCAAGAACAAGTACATCATATAGACAGGTCTTGGATGCGATGCCAAGGTACCACGAGCAAAGTCCATAAGGTCTACCACGCTTATTGGTATCCAACAGATGATCAAGGCGCAGACAGTAAGAAATAAAGTCCATGTAACGTTGATCTCTTCAACTGAAGGCCCCCTTTTCTGAGGATTTGACTGAAAGCTAGTCGATTGACTATGATGCAAACGTCTTGTATGTTGGCGCAGGGAATGGAACACTTTGTAGTAACACCACGTCAGGACCGGCATTGGAAGGCCCACATAGATGTACCCTACTATAAGCACGTATGGAAGCCTAGTGTCTGGGAAACAAAACACCTTTGCAGGGTTAAAATAGTACTGTTTCCCCATCGCCAAGTATGGAAGCGGTTCCGTCCCTGAAAGAATCCATGCGCCCAGGATCATGGCTTTGGTGTAGCACGGTTTATAGATCTTGCGGTAGAGGCTTGGCTTTAAGATAAGGAAAAAGCGGTTGACAGCTACAAGGGCCATCGTCTGGAGCGACACTCTTGCGAGGATTGAGATGAGAAAACCTTGAATCGTACAGAGCGCATCCCCAAATACATTCTCACCTTTTATTAAGGCAACCAAACACATGGGGGCACAAAAACCCGACATAATGACGTCAGACAACGCCAATGAAAGAACAAAAAAGTTTGGAATTGTTCGAAGATTTCGATATCTGTAGATTATCCACAACACCATCATGTTACCAAAGAAAGCTGCCAAAATAAGAAAACCACACACAAGCGACTCTACCACTGCTGTTCCCAAGCTCCTGTTTGCGAGTTCTTCCGCGTACAGCTGCAATACCTCCTCTGGATACATACTCTCTGTAATGATCTTGAAACTACAAGAAGACAAGGAAACCCGTTTAATCTTACGTATTTGTTGAGTTGTCTTACGTATTTGTTGAGTTGCAAATTACTGAAGATATCAGTGATCAACGGCTCCTTTATCTATAACTGTGGATATATATACTTGGGATATATCCTTGTCTTTTACTGAGTTTAACCAAATGAAACTGCGTAGAGCTGCAATACTTCCTCTGGATACACACTCTATGTAACGAGTCTTGAAATTAGGCTACGAGAAGTCAAGAAAAACCTTATTTGTCCATATCTGCTGTATTTGTTGAATTGCAAAGATATCAGTGTTCAATGGTTCCTTGATGAATAGCTGTGGATTTCAGTATAGACTACGAATGCAGCCTTATCTTTTAACCTAAAAGAAATACCAGGTCTCCTCTAGTCACTGTAACCCTATTAAACTGAGATAAACGTGAGTCATCGGTCTTGAAAAGTCAACGCACGGTAAATATTGCATCAAAACTAAATTAAAATTTCAAAATACGTAATGTTACCTTAGTTGGATAGTAATGATATTTGTTCAGTTTCCACGTTCAGCTGTATACTCATGGATATGAAATGTTTGCTCATGTCGTCTTATTTTTGTTAAATATCAAGATTCTGTACATATGAGATCCTGCGTTAAAAGCTTTGAATGTCACAGCCTTAATTGTTGTATTATCGATTCTGATTTTTTTTTTTAAATTAGATCAAGTTTTTACTTCAATTCTACAAAATGCCATTTTTTTATCTTCTTGGCTTTGTACATTTAAAGTTTACGTTTTTAAAAGCTTTCAAAATGTCTGTGTGAATGCGCTGGTAAAAGAACAAATTATTTTTTTCCACTCTTCAGGAAAATTAGATGTAGCGGAAAATAAATTCGGGGGTTATTTGGTTAGGTTCCTCGGTTCCTTTGAAACTGAGAAATACAAAAATTCGTTTAGACAGCTGAATGATCCAGAAAAATAAAAAAGGAACGAAGGAAAGAAGGAAAGAAAGAAAAAGAATGGATGAACGAATAATTCAAAGAATTAGGAAAAAAAGACGGAAAGAAATGAAGAAAAATAATAAATGATGATGAAATGAATAAAAGAAAAAAAAAAAAAAAAAGAATGAACGAATAAATGAATGAAGAAAACAATGAATGAGAGAAAAGGAGAAAATGAAATATAGCGCTTGTGAGGAATTACAACTGTGATAATTGAGCCTATACTTTCTAAATTCCCTTGAGTGTCAAATATAAAACCACTTTGACTAGCTAAGGTTTCTCATGTTAGTATTAGTATAAGGTTAATATATCATAATTTAATGATGGTAGCTGGCAAGAAATACGAAGCTACCAGAACTCATCAGAATGCATGCAGGATTTGAATTGAATACCTTATTACTTCCATAAATTAAAGGGTCTTTAAGACGGCACACCAATGACAATTAAGTTTTTTGTCATCCCGGAAATTCCGCTCTAAATGTCAAGTTGTTTACCCAGACAGAACTTTCATGTAAATGAGCGCATTTTCCTTTTTTTCTTTTGCTTTTTTTTGTCAAATATGAAGTTCACTGAGAAAAACTTCTTTGGGTGAACAATCTTTGAGTTTATTTTTGTTTCTAATAGTACAGGAACATCATATATCCAGCCTTCCTTTCCATTTTTTACCGTTCCTGGAATGGCAGACAGCTTGAATGTTAGAAAAACAAACTTTATTAGTTTCCTGCATATTTCTTCTTTGCCAACCGCAGTCTTTTACTGACTTATTAAAAATAGCAAGAGTTAATTGGGGTTTAAATGTCAATACACATATACAGCTATTTCAAAAAAGGTTGGTTATCTTTTTTTTTTCTTTTCTCATTTTGTACAACTGAAGTAAAAAATTGATCGATGTCAGAATAATACATGGAGACAGCATGGTCGAGTGGTCAGAGCATTGGTCTCGCAATCCAGTGGTGCCGGGTTCGAGTCCCACTGTGGCCACTAGCTGAGACTGGATTTGTCCCGATTTCGATTAGGCCAAATTCAGCCTCTCGACCATGCTTGTGAATAATCTCCTTACCAGTTTTAACCTCCTTTACCAATTTGCCTCCTTACCAGTTGGGTTTCTTAATAACACTTTACTTTGTAATAACTTTGAACTTTGAACGTGCAAAGCGACTCAATTAATGCTAAACTTTTTACTTAATTTTATTTTATTATTTTTATTTCTTTATTTAACATAGCTATTCTTATTATTCTTTTCTTGTTTGTACATATTTTTTATACACATATTTGTAAATTAGTTTCATTGTTCTATTTCTTATATATGTATCATGTAATTTTCAATTCATTTTAGGCTTGATAATGACGTTAAGCAAACGTCGAAACGTCGTCTTTTATTAAAATGTTTTTTAAAAAACGTTTTCTATCGCTAAATTTCTTATTGAAACTTTGTAATATACCAACTAAAACTAGAACAACTAAAGAAAATTTTCCTATTTTCCACACAAAAAGAACTTTTCCTGTTCATCTACATCAGTGCACGGCACTTACTTCACTCATATAATGTGCATGTGCTAAGAAGTTAAAGAAATGCTAATTTAGGATGTCACTAACGCACATAAATGCGTTACTACTGCTAGGCATTGCCTTTCCATATCCAACATGGATGACTACGATTAACAAAATCCATCAGTAAACGTGTATTCTCTGTCTTGGAATATCATTTGGAAGTGGCTTTCTTCTATATCTCGTTTTCATACACAACATTTTCGATCTCGATAGCGGGATTTGGACTCTGTGGAGAGAAAAATGGAAGACGATAGTAATGAAGTTGGTGGTGTCAACGGTAGTGTTGGTGACATCGTGGTTAGCAAGAAATTAAGTATGTAAAAGAATTAAAAAAAAAGAGCAAGGAGAAGGAAAAGATAATGATGAAGATAAGAAAAAGTAGTAAAACCAACAGTGATGGTAATGGTGAAAATCATGGAAACAGTGATGATGATGAAGCCCATGTTTCGACGACGACGAGGAGGACGAGGAGGAGGAGGAGGACGACGACGACGAGGACGACGACGACGACGACGACGACGACGACGACGAGTACAGTTATGATGGAGGTGTTGATAATGATGGTCATCAAGATAATGATGATATTACGAAATGAAGATGACAGATTAATGGTCATACTTATTTGTCATAAGAATTGGTATGAATACATATCGCGATGCTTATGATGTGCTTATTAGCGTGATCTCTAAAATGATTAAGGCATACAACTTACCTTTGTGCTAACATTTGATTGTTGTTTTGACTTTTTTGGATTCGTCTTGACTCCTGTTGATGTTCCCCCTTGATGTCTCTCTGCACTGGTATTGGGAATTTCTGATTGCATAAAATAATGAAATCTCTTTTGACAACGTTTTGGAAAAAGCATATAAGTTACATAAACTTCGTGTTCCTACTACTGATCGAACTTCAAAAAATGATTTTCCAAAGTAGTGGAAGACAACTTTTTCCTGTAACATATTGGAACTTTATTGACAAATTCGATGAATGAAAAATCAGTTTGGATACTGAAGGACCTGATCGGGGGCAAACTAAAGATCAAGTAAGGAAGCCGCTTAAAAGATGGCATTTTGCCATTATTAACATAACCATGACCATGAACATTATCATGGCCTTTTACCATTATTACCATAACCATGACCATGAACATTATCATGGCCTTTTACCATTATTACCATAACCATAACCATAAACATCATGGCCTTTTACCACTATTACCATAACCATGACCATGAACATTATCATGGCCTTTTACCATTATTACCATAACCATGACCATGAACATTATCATGGCATTTTACCACTATTACCATAACCATGACCATGAACATTATCATGGCCTTTTACCACTATTACCATAACCATGACCATGAACATTATCATGGCCTTTTACCACTATTACCATAACCATGACCATGAACATTATCATGGCCTTTTACCACTATTACCATAACCATGACCATGAACATTATCATGGCCTTTTACCATTATTACCATAACCATGACCATGAACATTATCATGGCCTTTTTCCATTATTACCATAACCATGACCATGAACATTATCATGGCCTTTTACCATTATTACCATAACCATGACCATGAACATTATCATGGCCTTTTACCATTATTACCATAACCATGACGATGAACATTATCATGGCCTTTTACCACTATTACCATAACCATGACCATGAACATTATCATGGCCTTTTACCATTATTACCATAACCATGACCATGAACATTATCATGGCCTTTTTCCATTATTACCATAACCATGACCATGAACATTATCATGGCCTTTTACCATTATTACCATAACCATGACCATGAACATTATCATGGCCTTTTACCATTATTACCATAACCATGACGATGAACATTATCATGGCCTTTTACCATCATTACCATAACCATGACCATGAACATTATCATGGCCTTTTACCATTTGTTACCTTTTAAACCTTGCATGGGGTTTTCAAGTTCTGGTTTTTTAAATTGTTATTTTTGTGAACACGGAAACTTTTTAAACGACATCATGTGTCGTTGTATAAACCTTGTTTATCGAATGTAGTCAATATTACCTTGAAGTTTTCTGTTAATGACATTGCTTTTTGGTTCTTGGTAAGGAGTTGAGTAGATACCTGGTTCTTGAGCTAGGTTGTCTGGCGCATTACGCCTTTCTTTTGTTGGGAAGATTAAGGACTGGTAAGAACTAGTCTGCTGTTCGTTCAATGCAGCGACACTGCTGTTAGTTGCTGTGATATCTGAACACCAACATTAAAAATTATATCATTTGGACGGAGAGGAGGAGTGAAAGAAAGAAGAGGAGAAGCAGCAGCGAGAGGAAAAAAGGACCAGAGGAGCCAAAGAAAGAGCAAGGAGTAAATAAAATAATAAATGAGAATTAACAGTGGAATCCACCGAGTGGCTCTTCCTCCGCTGCATTCCAATTGGAATTTACCTGACATCTGAGCTGTGGTCTCTTTCTTATTCTCTTTCTTCTTTCGTAGGAAGTACCATACAAGGAATGCAAACACGATAATAATGATGAGCAACGCTATGAACAGCGATAAGCCAATCACGACTCCTTGAGGGCTTGAACTTCGCACGTTCTTCACTGTGAAAATAAGGGTTGATTACAAGATTCTTTGACAAGACCTGTGTTAATGAAAACCTGTGTTAATGGAGTAGTGACCTCCGTCATGACCTCCGTCATGCAAAAAAGGGCATCGAGAAAACTATTTGGTTACGCAGAGGTTTTCTGCGTAATATACCATTTCATTTGACGTTTCCAATGCCATATCTTGATGCCATGCACAACTACAAGAATTTATTTCGATTGCTTTTTTTGTTATTTAAAATGTATTAAACTCTGTTAGAGTGCCTATCGAATAGGAATACATCGATTCCGAACATTGCGGACAAACGCGGACTGCCTGGATCGAGGAGGCGAAAACGAGGCTAGTCTGTCCGTGATCTGTGGAAAGCTGGCTTTTCCCTTAGGACAGGAGAAGCAATATCTTAATGGATGTAAACACCAGTAAAAAAGAGGAAGATTGAACGTTGAGTAAAAAGCACATAGAAGCTGGACATATCACGGACGACTGACTAGCCTTGTTTTCGCCCCATCGACCCAGGCGGTCCGTTTGCGTCCGCCACGTTTGGAATCGGTGTATAGTAACAGAAAGGCCATCTTTGTTACCTTGACCTTTAGTCTTGAAAGACACATAGGTTGAGTCACCATAAACTCTTTTCTGTAGAAAACAATCAGGGTTAATGCTTTAAAAAATTGTGATTTGTGTGATTTTTGCCTAAAATATTGGGAGCACATCATCCTTTAACTCATTTCCTTCCATTTCAGGTTATTATTATGTCATTTCCTTGATTATTATACTTTTAAACTTGGTATAATTCATTCCCTTTTAATCTCTTATCGGAAATATTTGAGACTGTGGGTTACTCTAGCTTACCCCATCAATTACCATGATAACGATCCTCACGTGTACTCTATACATTGATCCGGGTTCTAACGGTGCGTTGTAGTAACCATGGTAATCCTGACCGTCACCAATCGTTAGGTTCAAGATGTGACCCATGATCTCCGCGGTGATGTAACTGTCATTACCCATCTGTGTTGCCATGGTAAAATTGACTTCATTGTAGACAAAGGATGGTGGCTGTTCATAGCATTTGAAGCGTTGTTCGGTGTCTCTCTTTTCAACTGCCACTTGATAAATTCTAATACAAACCCGATAAAGTTAGAAGATAAATGAGAGTAGAGAAATTAGTCACTCAGACAATACATTAAATAACTGCAGTTTTGACAATGATCACAATTTTTTCCTTTTTGTTCAACCTTTTCAGTTGTCCTGCAGTCGGGCTCGAGTCATTGAACAAGATCACCACCGTTGATTCTGTGATGGCGTTGGTTCCATTGATCTCGAAATGAGGAGCATCAGCTGAAGATCAAAGGTAAGGAAAGTCAAGCTCATTAGACAACACTTGAAAGGAAGTATAAATAAAACATCGCCATATAAATGGAACCAGTAAGCGAGGAAAGACTTCTTTAAGGTGACTGACTGCTTTTGAACGTTCAATTTGAGCCCACGATGTGCGCGCGCACAAAAATCACTCAAAACCGCATAACAACCTTCAAAATTTTATTGAGGAACCATACGTTTTGAACTTCAACAGGGCAAAAACCCCGAATTTTGCGGGAATAAAAAAATAAAAAAAACTGAAAATAAAAAACCCTTATTTTTTTTTTAGAAAAAGTCATGTGATCTGTGTTTAAAAATGACTCAGTGACTTACGAGTTTTGCACATAATGGCTCCGTCGTTGTCATGGTTACATTTGGTTGTGTTCCCCCACCCGGAATGACGACAGTCAACAATCGACTTCTCTGTTCCCTTACATCCCAGGTTACTCAGCCAGATAGGTCTAACTTCAAGCATTAATGTTTGCAATAGATACACCTTACTTGCCCCGGGGTAGCCGAGCATACGGCAGATCACTCGAGCATCGTTGATGTCCAGTCCCTTGTTACATATGGTACCCCATACGTTACCATAGCGAACAGCAACACGACCAGAGTTGGGCGAACTTCCTTCCTCCAAACGAACTTGCACTGGTGGAAGATCTGTAAGGTAAGTTAGGTAAAACTGTTTGATGTTTCTTATTTTTTCATAGGCTTATTTTAATTGTTTCATCCTAAAAGTATTCTTGTACGTAGGATTCATTGTAAAACGAATTAAATTGCACTACGTTATTTCGGCCTTATGGGCATTCTAACACAAGGAGATATGATGATATAACCTTTATTGACTTTACACATGACACCAGCATGTGAATTGCTGTAACATAGTTTATTAGTCCATCCATGATGAGAGCATTCGCCAATCGATACTTCGTCTCCGCTGCATGCCACACCACTCATCCACAATCCATCCTTTCCTAGTCTATACTGCTTTATTCCAGCTAGAGCGCCTTTGTAACCAAGCATTCTGCAGACCACTTGAGCATCTAATATATCCCAGGTATCATCACAGACTGGTATCCAGGTCCCGTTGTAGTTGACCTCCACGAAGCCAATGTTGTTGTGATCGGATCCCACTAGGCGAACAGCTACTGATAATTCCTCTTAAGAATGGAAGAGAAATGTGAATAAGCAAGGGAATATTAGGGTTTTGTAAAACTATGAATAGACAAGAGGAATTCAAAGCTTTTTAAAGTTTTCCTTCGTAATCCTTAACCTTATCTTTGGACATGCGAGTAATGGTAAATGTAGTAGGAGCAAAATCACAAACAGCAAAACTATAACTATGAAATCGTCCTTTTTTGGCAGTCCTCAAAGTTTTTTCTTCCGTTATTTACAAAGTCGACAGCATGTACCATGACAGAAGAAGGAGAAAAATGAGAAATAGTTGAAGTACATTGTGTGTTCTTACATGCGTAAGCTGTCGTTTTTTATTCTAATAAAGTGCCTATCAACCCTAACGGTTTAGTTTGAGAATTACGTCTTCATGTAGGGTATAATTCGATGGCACAGTTTTACAAGATATGAACTTCTTATTTCAGAGATATAAAGGTTTAAAATTTGAAAATGCAAATGAAATGACCTCGTGATAATGATAATGATCAATTGGTTTGAATATCCCACCTTGTGTTAGTCTTTCACATTTGACACCAGCATCGAAATAGAATTTCACGGGAACACAATTGTGTTCACTCCATCCTCTATGCTGGCAATGTTCCAACGACTTTTCATTACCACGGCAATTCACATCGTCTAGTAGAATAAGACCAGTTCCTCTGACCTTAGCTATTCCCGCCCGTGATGCTTTGGTGTAGTTCAACATACGACAGACCACGTGAGCATCTGCTAGATCCCAGTTATAATAACAAACCGTGCCCCAGATTCCATAATATCGAACCTCCACTCGGCCTTCATTTGGAGTGCTTCCATTCATCAGACGAACAGCTACGTTTGGACCTTGATCTGACAAAATATTAAATAATTGAAGTGAATAAAATCACAGAAGAATAACTGGACAAATTTAGGTACTAAAATACTTTATCTGTACTTGAGAATCCATCCAGGCGTAGTTCATGTATCCACCGGCTTCACATTGTATATAAAGTTTTTGTATAGATGTCCAAAATAATTTTTTAATGAGCGAAATAAATGACACACTTGGAAAATAAATTGAATTTGCTGGTAGTTGAAGCAATATGTGAAACACAAAAGCGTAAAATTATTTGAGAAAGTAATACCAACTACTCTATGCTTTATAAATATTTCCACGTTTGCACCCTCAGCATCCCATAATGTTTTACTTAAAACAATAGAAATCAAGATGGCCGCCGTATCAGTAAAAAGGTCTATTGCAATTAATGTAAACTTATGGATTTGAACATTTACATTTGAGTTGATTGAGAAGGAGGATCTGACTTACCTTCCTTCACTTTACACACGACCCCAGCATAGAAATTTCCAGGACAATATATATTAGACCATCCACGATGAAAACATTCACTAATCGATTTTTCTTTACCACTGCATGCCACACCACTCATCCATAGTCCTGCCTTCCCTACAATGAACTTCTTGATCACCGCTTGTGCTCCTTTGTAACCGAGCATTTTACAGACCACGTGAGCGTCTAATATATCCCAGGTATCATCACAGACTGGTCTCCAGGTCCCTTTGTAGTTGACTTGAACTTGTTTAAAATGGTTGTTTTTGTTTCCAACAAGGCGAACCGAGACGTGTGGCGCATCTTTAATAAAAAAAGACATTAGTTGCTTTTTTATATACTTATTTCGATACAGTTAATCACCTGTTTTATTGTCGCACTTGACGGCAGCATGTTTTTCAGTATTACAATAATTTTGCCCTCAAGTGATACAAAGACAGGTTTCCACTGAAACCTCAAATCCACAGCAGAACAAATAGTTAAGTAAGATCGGACCACTTCCACTGACATTAGCAGTTCCTGCCCATGATGCCTTGCTGTAGTTTAACATACGGCAGACCACGTCTGCTAGGTCCCAACCAACATTACAAAGTCCCAAACAGTGAACTATGAATACGAAATCGCCCTTTTTTGGCAGTCCTCAAATTATTTTCCTCCAATTTTTCTAAAGTCGACAGCACGTACGACGACGACGACGATAAAGATGGTGAAGGTGACGAAGATGGCGTTGATGATGATTATAGTGATCAGAAAGAAAAATGAGAAAAACGAGAATTAGTTCGCATGAATACCCCACCTTGTGTCAGTCTTTCACACTTGACACCAGCATCTTCAATGTGACTACAATCGTGTTGACCCCAAGCAGGCTTACGGCAGTCTTCTAATGACTTTTCATTACCACGGCAATTCACCTCATCTAGTAGAATAGGACCACTTCCGCCGACATTAGCAGTTCTTGCCCATGATGCTTTGCTGTAGTTCAACATACGACAGACCACGTGAGCATCTGCTAGATCCCAGTTATCATCACAAACTGTACCCCAGATTCCATAATATCGAAACTCTACTCGGCCTTGATTTGTAGTACTTCCATTCATCAGACGAACAGCTACATCTGGACCTTGACCTGACGAAATATTAAAAAATGAAAGTGAATAGTCACCATTTTTTGCAGTACGACCTTTCACTAGCAAAAGAATTCAACTGCAATTTTTAGTGTCTAGTAAATTTCTTCAGTGAAACCTTGCTTGATGTCAAAGACAAACAAATAGTTTGTAGGACGGAAAAGACTAGCCCGAACTCAGTTTTTGATTATGCGCTTTGTTGAAAAGCTCTCTGGCTTCTGTTTATTTCAGTGTATTTTTGCGAGGCCTAAATTTTAGTGGACTGTATTTACCTGCAATGCAAACAACACCAGCTCGTCTGTCATGTGCGCATCTTGTTGGGTTTCTGTTCTGGATACCACACTGCTCTATGGTTGTCTCGTGCCCTTGGCAAGAAATAGCCGACAGCCAAGCATCGTCAGAACTTGTCATTCCTTTGATGGCTGACAAAGCACCTTTGTTGTACCCCAGCATTCTGCAGACAGCATTAGCTGCATTGGGATACCAGAACATGTCACAGACAGATTTCCATACGCCTTTGTAGCCTATTTCAATTCGACCAGCATTAGGCACAATGTTATCAACTAAACGTACTTGGACAGTTGAGCCTGTAGCACAAGGGTATGTCGAGGAAATAAATAATGATCAGAGTAAAATATAAACGGGAAACGTTTAGGGGAGGGTCAGTTTTATAGGCCGTAGATGGTTAGTTACCAGGCAATTCGAGATCTGTTTTGGTAGCGCTCCATAAAATAAAATAATTTATATTTTGTGAAAAGTTTTGGTATCAAAATTAACCTCTATTCATAGACTTCGGTTGCACATAGTAAAACCTGACTATTATTCAAACAGCTTAGCAAACGACCTCCACATGCATATAGGTATTATTGGCCTTTGTAAACAGCTATCGAAAATGAGGTGATTCTAGAAGCCGATATCAGTCCACTGGTATGTCGATTTAGAAATTGCCTTTACTACTGAACAAAGTTCAATTATAGCTTATTAGTAGTATTAGTGCGACTATATTGATATAATTAGGCTTAGCTATCTTAAATCGTAAAATAATAGTTTCATGTCCTATATTCGATTGTAATTTATTCCATAACGTGGGTGCGGCCACGGAAAAGGCTCGGTCTCCTGAAGTCTTTTTTGACTTGAAAGATGGTTGAGTTAGCGAAAGCTCTTCATTTGACCTAAAGCTGTAAGACGATGATTAGATTCATAATATAAGTATCCTCGTTAAGTTCGATTTTGTCAATGAAAATCCATGTCCTGATGATGGCTTTGATACATCTCTCAATTGTTCTCATTGCTCCTTGTTCACTGAATCAAAGAACTGCCAGGTTTAAACGATAGATATAATCGGGTATCGTCAGCATAAACATGCATTAATGCCAGATGACCTTTAATCACTTCAAAACGCTAACTAGCATACATGGTGAACAATAACGGCCAAAGACAAGATCTCTGTGGGACACCAAAGGGCAAATAAACGCTATCAGACAATCTTCCATCAACAAAAACACATAGAGAACAGCCAGACAGTGATACGATTTTAGCCACAACAGGGTGGTAACAGTGAAGCCAAATGTTGACTCAAGTCGATTTAGCCAAATGTCATGGTTTACAATGTTAAATGCGGCACTCAAATCGAGAAATACCAGTAGCGTTACGTTTCGATGATTTATGTTAATGCAGATGTCGTTTAAGACTTTAACAAGCGGCGTCTCTGTGCTATGGCGCTTCCTGTAAGCTGATTACAGAAACGGGTACAAACCATTTTCAGACATATGGTTGTGGATCTTTTGAAATGCTACCCTATCAGTCACTTTAGAAATAAACTGAAGGTTACTCACAGGCCTCAAATTCTTGAATGCTGTGCTCGAACCGGCCTTCTTCGAAAGTGGGTGTACAAGCACTTCCTTCCATCCATCAGGGAAATGACCAGTTGCTAATGATGTATTAACAATGTTAGTGATCACAGAAAGTAAAACATCTATCAGCTGAGTTGCCCTTCAGAACAAACTCAAGGTCAACCAATCAGAATTGATAATTCAAAATCGTATTTTGATTAGCATTTCCCATTATTCTGCTATAATAATAATACGAGTTCTTCCTTCTCTAAATTAATCGTAAACGCTAGTCGAACTCACGCGGAATTTTATTTTAATCAACAAGGAAAGACTACGTTGAATACTCGGAAAATGCTCGAAAAATGCTGACCAAAAATAGTGACCCATAATTCCTTTTGGGGAAGGCAATCAACTCAGTTGGTAAGCAATCAGTGACTAATGAAGTTGGCATAGGGTCCAGCATGCACTGGTTCGCCGACTTCTGGATTAAAGCCCAAACATCATCCTCAGCCAAAGGGCGAAACAGTTCCTCAGTTAAAGAGTAGAAAACAGTTGATTGATGGGATGAAAGAAGTAGAATAGGAGGGAAAATTAGGGCCATATACTTAAATAGAAAGACAATAGAAAGGAAAAGTTAAAGTAGTTTGTACTTGTTATAGCACCAAATCACAGCATTTATTAAATTAAAACACTTCCATGAACTGACACGAACATGACGTCAATGTCTGTTAGCTAAAAGCAACATAACATTGAGCGACTTTATTTGTTCATAGTTTTGAAAAGTATATTTTGGAAAATAGCTATTTTAGTCTCTGGATACCATAAAAGTAAGTTTAATAACGGATGTATTTCTTATTAAAAAATGTTGGGAAAAAAATTGGTTTTGTGCGAGAAAAATATTATTAGTACTATTGTGTTATGAAGAAAAATTCTAGTCTTTTTAATATTTCGACAATAATCCCATATTTGGTTCATTTTTAGACAAATTTGTAACTTTGGTCGTAAAAATGATTGGTCGTTTATTACCCTACAGATGGGTATGAACTGTTCATAATAGATGGCTATTTGATTGTCAATAATGTTTACCATTCTTAGCCAGAACTTAAATTATCACCATCTGTTTTAATCAAAAACAGACCTTATCTAGCCATAAAATGTGAATTGGAAATCAAGTTTAGCTATATATATAGACTTTATGCAAAAACTTATAAATCATGATAAATGATGAATACCTTACTAGTACTGCTTTCCACTCAGCTGCGAAAGTCATAACAGGAAGCGATCGAAAGCATATGCTTTAATTAGTATTTAAGCAAAATTTGAGTGTTCTAGCACAAATACTAGGGAAGATACGTTACAGCGATTATATCGTTACAAGGATTAAAACTAAAAGGATTTGTATGTGAAACACAGCCATGGCTCGACCAGCCTCGTTTTCATGTTTTTGGCACATGTTAAATGCTTATAACTCTGCAAACATATTATCATTATTCTTTGAAACTGTCGACTTTATCTTGGAGTTAAAAGGCTAAGTCTAATTCTGCAACTGTAGTTGAGTTAGAAGGCACGGACCTAAGTACGGACAAATGGTCTAGTAAGGAATTCCTTCTAAAAGCCACACCTACTAAGGGAATGTCTTTCTAGTCGGCTTCACTGTACCTTAGGCTTGTAGCAGACCTCTCGTATTTGTAAAGCTAACTAGTCTCCAGATGGACAAGCCGAATAAAGAGTGGCACTCCAGGCGATCCTGGAACTGTTTTAACCTTTCTAACAATTGTATTAGGTTGTTTTGACTTTCATAAGAAAAAGTTATTAGTCTGGAGATCATCCCTTTTGGTCTTTCTTATAGAATGCAAGACCTTAATCTGTGAAAACAGTACTGAATTTATTTCGCACTAAATTGTACAAAATATTACAATGTCTATTGTTTTCTATCGTTTTCTGTGCGTCTGTGCTATTCGCATTTGGTAATAATTTGCTATGAAAAATAATATAAACTAGTAAAATAAAACTACGTACCTTCAACTTGTTGTAAAGTTGAGTACATCCACAGAGTAAAAAGAGAAAGTATGTATTTTCCTTCCATAGATAGAGCTAGATTACACTATCTTGAACTCTTCACTTCCTCATCAGGTTTTGATTTAAAATCAGTATTTAGTTGATATAGTTGGTTGAGTTTTGAGGCCCTTGGAGGCCCTTGGGATGCCTCGCGTCATTGAGTCCGTGTCATACTACACACTTAAGTCATGTTACGTATTAAAGTCTCATTAAAGTAATTTTATTTGGCTCGCGAAGCAAAGTTGTACTAATATTCAAAGTAAAGCAAAAGAAAGCAATGGAATTAATAGTGTCTACTACTAAGTGTTAGATAGAGGATATTACATGGTCGCGCGGAGATACGAATTTTATCTTCGAGTGTTGAAAAGATCTCTCATGAGTGAGCACAGGGAACGAGTGAGAGATTTTCAACACGAGAAGATAAAATTCGTATCTCCAAGCGCCCATGTAATATTCTGTTTATTATATAATTATCAATGAAAAAGAAAAGAAAGCTTTTTCGAGCTTTTTTCTAGTATGTAACCATAGTGATGATATTCTCACATGTGAAAATAACATGTAATAATAAATTGTTGAAATATAGAAATATAGGTATTCCATTGACAATCATATAATAAAATCATTTTCAATAGTAGGCAGTCATCTTAAGCAGTATTCTCAGGCAATAAATTATATCCATTCTTTGGAAGTAGCTTTCTTTCATATCTCGTTTTCATACACAACGTTTTCTAACTGGTAAGCGGGATTTGGACTCTGTGGAGAGAAAAATGGAAGATGGTAATGATGGTGGCGATGTCAAAAGTAGTGGTTTGTAAGTGGTCTGAAGTGTCATCGTGGTTCATAAGAAATTACTTACTCAAAAGAATTATAAAAGAGAGCAAGGAGAAGGAAAAGACAATGACGAACATACATGCAAATGAAAAGGAATAACAACAAAGCCGATGGTAATGGTCAAAATCATGGGTGATGGTGATGATAGTGAAACAGCCCGTTTTGGTTGATGATAACGACGCCGACGACGATGACGAGTACAACGATGATGGTGGTGTTGATAATGATGGTCACGATGATGATGATGTTACGAAATGAAGGTGGCAGGTGATGCTTGGGATGTGATTATTAGCGTGATCTCTAATGCACCTCAAAAATGATTAAGGCATACAGCTTACCTTTGGATGCTGTTTAAACTTTTTTGGATTCGTCTTGACTCCTGTTGAGGTCCCCCCTTGATGAAAAGGGCCACTGTTTGGAACCGTTCTAGTGTTCATCTTTTTATCTCCTTCACTTGATGAGAAGACTAAACCCTGATATTGTGACAAAGGAGGTTGTCTCTCTGCACTTGTATTGGCTTCCACGGGGATTTCTGATTGCATAAAATAATGAAATCTCTCATGAAAACGCTTTATAAAAAGGTATCAGTTACGTAAACTTCGTGTCCGAACTGCTGTTCGAACTTAATAATAATGCTCCGTGTAATTACGCCTTTTCACCTCTAAGATTATTGGAACTTTAATATGAAATTCAATGAATGAAAAATCAATTTGAGCACTAAAAAATTTATTTGACAACACTTGGAACTGGTTGGTAGCAAACTCCAAGATTAAGTAAGGAAACGAATGCATGGAATGGCCTTTTCACAATTTTACCATTTAAACCGTAAGATTTTCAAGTTCTGATTTCTGAAATTGTTTCCTTGTTACCATGGTAGCGTCCTAAACGTTATCATTTGTCGTTAGTATGAACCCTGCTTATTGAATGCAGTCAATATTACCTGGAAGCTCTCTGTTATTGACATTCTGTTTTGGTTCTTGGTAAGGAGTTGAGTAGATACTTGGTACTTGACCTAGGTTGTCTGGCGCATTATGCTGTTCTTTTGATGGGAAGATTAAGGACTGGTAAGAAGTAGTCTGTTGTTCGTTCCATGCAGCACAGACATTGCTGTTAGTTGCTGTGATATCTGGACACATACCAATATTAGAAATTACATCACTGACGGAGAGGAAGAGTGAAAGAAAGAAGAAGAGAAGCAGCAGCGAGAGAAAGGACAACAGGAGCCAAAGAAAGGGCTGGTGTAGAAACAGGAATGGGAGAGGAGGAGGTACAGGTAGAGAAAGAGGAGGAAGAGGAGGGGAAGAAACCAACGAGAGAAAGGACAAGAGCAGGAGCAGAAACAGGAAGGGGAAGAGGATGAGGAGAAATCTCCATGATTGGTGGCGGTGTAATAATGTACGTTTTTAGTTGAAACACACTGTACAATGAGTTGGTGTATACTTCACTGCAGACTGACTCATCGTTGAAAGAAAAGACATTTAATTTAAAAAAAATCTAGTTAGTAACTTATTGCTGTCAATTAACTTTTCAAAAATGTCTTTACCTGACATCTGAGTTGTGGTCTCTTTCTTATTCTCTTTCTTCTTCCGAAGGAAGTACCATACAAGGAATGAAATCATGATAATAATGAGCACCACTATGAACAGCGATAAGCCAATCATGACTCCTTGAGGGCTTGAACTTTGCACGTTTTTCACTGTGAAAATAAGGGTTGATTACGAGATTCTTCGACAAGACAAAAACATGTCATTTTGAATGGTCCTCTAATGGAGTAGCCTTTGGCTTGGCCTAGCGCGAATGTTTCCGCCAAATCCGCATCGAGAAAACTAATTTAGGTACGCAGAGATTTTCTGCGTAATATGCCGTTTCATTGGACAAGTGTCCGATGCCATACTTGTTCTTGATACCACAACTACCAGAATCAATTTCGATTGTCTTTTTGTTATTTAAATGTATTTTTAAAACTTTCTTAGTCTATCGAATAGAAATAGTAACAGAAAATATATGAACTATCAAAGGGCTTTATAAGGGAAACGGTCATTAATATATCTTTTGTTACCTTGACCAGTATTAAATGCTTTAGTCGTGAATGACACAGAAGTTGAATCACCATAAACTCTTTTCTATAAAAAACAAAAGGGTGAATTAGTAAAAAAGTGTGTTCAAGGAAGCACATCTTCCTTCCACTCATTTCGGGTTTTGCAATATGTCATTCCCTTGTTTGTTGTACTTTTAATATCTCGTTTACTTTAGAATAAACCAAGTATTTTTAGCCTTTTCATAATTCATTCCCTTGAATGTTATAATTTTGATCTCTTATCGGAATTATTTACCCTATCTATTGCCATGGTAACGATCCTCACGTGTACTCTATACATTGATCCGGGTTCTAACGGTGCGTTGTAGTAACCATGGTAATACTGACCGTCACCAATCGTTACGTTTGATATAGGACCCAGGATCTCCGCGGTGATGTAACTGTCATTACCCATCTGTGTTGCCATGGTAACGTTAACTTCATTGTAGACAAAGGATGGTGGCTGTTCATAGCATTTGAAGCGTTGTTCGGTGTCTCTCTTTTCAACTGCCACTTGATAAATTCTAATACGAACCCATTAAAGTTAGAAGATAAATGAGAGTAGAGAAATTAGTCACTCAGACAATACAATAAATAACTGCAACTTTGACAATGATTACAATTTTTTTCTTTTTTGTTCAACCTTTTTAGTTGAGCGTCAATCTGCTGTGAATCATTGACCAAGATCACCACCGTTGATTCTGTGATGGCGTTGGTTCCATTGATCTGGAACTGAGGAGTGTCAGCTGAAGATCAAAGGTAAGGAAAGTCAAGCTCATTAGTCAACACAGTTTAGCTTGAGGAGAGTATAAATAAAATATCGTTATAGATACATCTATTTCAAAAAAAGGTTGATTTGGCGAATGGCGATTTGGAATTGGGAATTGCACGACCGAAAGGAAGTGTGAGACAAGAATTTCACCATTCAGCGAAGACCGGGCCTTATATGGCGAGTTAGTATGGCTTGTTCATCTCGTGAGTTTTTCGATTGAAGAAGTCTCTTTTTATTGGGGATATTTTGCTTCACCAATCGCCAATCGCCAATCGCCCCTTCAACCTTTTCTGAAATAACCGCATATAAAAAGTAAGCGATGAAAGACTTTTCAGTTTATTCTTCGATATTTTGATGGGCCTTCATCATGCTACAACCATGTTTACTAACCTTTGTTTTTTGTTTAGAAAAAGGGATGTGGTTTGTTTGTTTAAAAATGACTCAATGACTTACGAATTTTGCACATGATGGCTCCGTCGTTGTCATGGTTACATGTGGTTGTATTCCCCCACCCGGAATGACGACATTCAACAATCGACTTCTCTGTTCCATTACATCCCAGGTTACTCAGCCAGATAGGTCTAACTTCAAGCATTAATGTTTGCAATAGATACACCTTATTTGCCCCTGGGTAGCCGAGCATACGGCAGATCACTTCAGCATCATTGATGTCCAGTCCCTTGTTACATATGGTACCCCATAAGTTACCATAGCGAACAGCAACATGACCAAAGTTGGGTGAACTTCCGTCTTCCAAACGAACTTCTACTGGTGGTAGATCTGTAAGGTAAGTTTGGTAAAACTTTTTGATATTTCACATTTTTCTTGTACGTAGGATTAATATTCCATTCCGATTAAAATTCCTCTACGTTAATTCGGCCTTATTCTAGCACGAAGAGAGATGATGATGATGTTGACGACGACGACGACGACGACGACGACGACGACGACGACGACGACGACGACGTTAATTCATTAATTTTATTGCCAAGATGCCATAAGGGTCTCTTGCTTTCGTCGAAAGATTTGGTTATCGATAGTTTATAAAACCGTTAACAAAATATATATTGGTTGATCACGCTAACCTTTATTGCCTTTACACATGACACCAGCATACAGGTTTCCAGAACATAATTTATTAGTCCATCCACGATGAGAGCATTCGCTGATCGATACTTCGTCTCCGCTGCATCCCACACCACCCATCCACAACCCACCCTTTCCTAGTCTATACTGCTTTATTCCAGCTAGAGCTGCTTTGTAACCAAGCATTCTACAGACCACGTGAGCGTCTGATATATCCCAGGTATCATCACAGACTGGTCTCCAGGTCCCGTTGTAGTTGACTTCCACGAAGCCAATGTTGTTGTGATCGGATCCCACTAGCCGAACAGCTACTGATGATTCCTCTAAAGAAAGGAAGAGAAATGGGAATAAGCAAGGGAATATTAGCTCTTCGTAAAGGGAGTTTTTCTAAAGTTCTCTTACCCGTAATCCCACTTGGAAATGCAGTAGAAA
Organism: Anthopleura sola; assembly: GCA_023349425.1. Taxonomy (NCBI): domain Eukaryota; kingdom Metazoa; phylum Cnidaria; class Anthozoa; order Actiniaria; family Actiniidae; genus Anthopleura; species Anthopleura sola. The sequence continues at coordinate 13,048,962 of JALHLI010000001.1, forward strand.
TTTGGTAATTGAATGATAAATCTAGTAAGAGGAAAATCCGAAACAGTTTCTAAACTATAAAGTAGTCCTTGAAATTATTTTATTCAGTTATTTCCAAAGTGTATGATCATGACGGTGAACAATGATGGTTATTATGATTCCTATAACGATGGCGGTGATAAGAACTACAACTACTTTAAGGAAAAGGTAGGAGTAATCTATTTTACTTCGAAAACGTGGGAAGTGGTTGCGCATTTGTCCCGCTGGAGGCATGCAGGGGCTCATGGTTAAAGCGTTCGAAGCGGGTGCGCCCTTTACCACCTCAAACTACCAGTGTTTCTTTTTACGGGTATTTAAAGCCGAAGAATCAAACCGTGGACCTTAAGCTCCTAAGGCCACGCACTAACCAACTGGGCTACTCCAGGTAAATGATGACGATTGTAACAGTGATGACGGGGATGACGATGATGATGGTGATGAGGAGTAGAAAACGTAGGAATGATTGGTTTGAATACCCTACCTTGTGTTAGTTTTTCACACTTGACACCAGCATCTTCATGGTGACCACAATTGTGTTTATTCCAACCTATATGCTTGCAATGTTCCAATGACTTTTCATTACCACGGCAATTCACATCGTCTAGCAGAATAGGACCACTTCCTTTAACCTTGGCAGTTCCTTTCCATGATGCTTTGCTGTAGTTCAACATACGACAGACCACATGAGCATCTGCTAGATCCCAGCGATCATCACAGACTGTGCCCCAGACTCCATAATATCGAACCTCTACTCGGCCTTCGTTTGGAGTAGTGCCATTCAGGAGACGAACAGCTACGTTTGGACCTTGAGCTGAAGTGAAATATTTTCAAAATCAAGTACATTGTGTGTTCTTATGGATGAATAATTATGCGTAAACGATCGTTTTTGTTCGTTTTATTTCAAGAAAACACTAAGGGAAATCAACACTAGGATCTGTATCAAAAATAACTATAAAATAATGTTTTATAGTAGAGGCTTTTAGATGTAATTCATGTAAACGTATGGATTTGAATATTTGCATTTGAGAGTTGATTGAGAAGGAGGATCTGACCCACCTTCCTTCACTTTACACACGACCCCAGCATAGAAATTTCCAGGACACTGTGTATTAGACCATCCACGATGAAAACATTCACTAATGGATTTCTCTTTACCCCTGCATGCCACACCACTCATCCACAGTCCTGCCTTCCCTACAATGAACTTCTTGATCACCGCTCGTGCTCCTTTGTAACCGAGCATTCTACAGACCACGTGAGCGTCTGATATATCCCAGGTATCATCACAAACTGGTCTCCAGGTCCCGTTGTAGTTGACCTCAACTTGTTCAAAATGGTTGTTTTTGTTTCCAACAAGGCGAACCGAGACGTGTGGCGCATCTTTAATAAGAAGAGACATTAGTTGCTGTTTTGTATATACTTATTTCAATAAATTTATTCACTTGAAAGGCTACATGCAAATCTGAGACCGGCAAGGATTATGGGTATACAGCAATTTCAGAAAATGTTGGTGAAGGTTTTGTTGCTTGTTGCTTGTTGCTTGTAGCATGTTGCATGTTGCTTTCCTTGTCCGAAATGCCGTAAGGGTGATGTGAATTCAAAAAATTCTACTACTATACTAATGCAAATCCTGCATTCTGATTGGCTAACGTACTCACTATCTATCAGCCGATAGATAGTGGGTAGAGAAAGCCGGACTTGTTTTGAAAAAATGGCGGCTTTTCCTTCGCGCTTTTGTGAAGTTTAGTTTAGTTTAGTATAGTATAGTTTAGTTGAGATTTTTACTAAAACAATTAGAAGACTCACTCTCGATTTCTATCGGCTTTGATAGTTGACTCGGGGCCGGAGCCCCTCGTCAACTATCAGCCGATAGAAATCTCGAGTTCGTCTTCTAATTGTTAATTATACTAAATCCTTTTGCTAGTGTCTGCCATGATTTATTGAAATATTTTTTTTAGCTCAAGAGGAAATGAAGCTCTTTAACTCATCACCTCTTTTATTGTCGCACCTCACGGCAGCATGTTTTTTACAATAATTTTGCCCCCAAGTCATATGAGGACAGGTTTCTACTGAAGCTTCATAACCACGGCAAGACAAATAGTTAAGTAAAACCGGACCACTTCCACTGACACTAGCAGTTCCTGCCCATGATGCCTTGCTGTAGTTTAACATACGGCAGACCACGTGAGCATTTTCTAGATCCCAGCGATCATCACAGACTGTGCCCCAGACTCCATAATATCGAAACTCTACTCGGCCTTGATTTGTAGTACTTCCGTTCATGAGGCGAACAGCTATATCTGGATCTTGACCTGACGAAATATCAAAAAATGAAAGTGAATAGTCACCGTTTTTGTTGCAGTACGGCCTTTCACTAACAAAAGAATTCAACTGCAATACGTATTTTAGTGTCTAGTAAATTTGTTCAGTGAAACCTTGCTTGATATCAAAGACAAACACAGAGTTTGTAGATCGGAAAGGACTAGGCCGAACTCAGTTTTTAATCATGGCCTTTCGTTGAAAAGTTCTCTGGCTTCTGGTTATTAGGTTTCCCAGAGCCTACGGTTTCCGTGGCACTGGTATGGGTACGAGAACATTTAAATTGGGCCGCATATATAAAAAGAGGCCTAAGCGAGTCGACTAGTGAACCGTCAGTGTGTTGTTGCGAGACCCGATTTTCAGCGGACTGCATTTACCTGTAATGCATACAACACCAGCTCGTCTGTCATGTGCGCATCTTGTTGGGATTCTGTTCTGGATACCACACTGATCTATGGTTGTCTCGTGTCCTCTGCAAGAAATAGCCGACAGCCAAGCATCATCAGAACTTGTCATTCCTTTGATGACTGACGCAGCACCTTGGTTGTATCCCAGCATTCTGCAGACGACATTAGCTGCATTGGGATACCAGAATATGTCACAGACAGATTTCCATAAGCCTTTGTAGCCTATTTCAATTCGACCAGCATTAGGCACAATTTTATCCACCAAACGTACTTGGAAAGTTAATGTGGATCCTGTAGCACAAGGATATGTCGAGGAAATAAATAATGATCAGAGTAAAATATAAATAGATAAAATAAATAAATAGTTTATTTATTCATATAGCAGTTTTTCCAAAAAACCTTACCCAATAACGCTTGTTCATAAGTAAGCGTGACTACTCGCACTTCCGCGTTTTGATCTTTCTGAAGGCGCTATAATATAGCCGTTGAAGCCCATATAAAACAGAGTTGCAAAAATCTAATCTAGAAGCACATGGACTTTAGATTCCGCGGACATAAGACATTTTCTGTTTCTACTTTACATTGCTCAGATGGCCGGTATAAACGTTTTCCACACATACACGAACATGACGTCAATGTCTGTTAGCTAAAAGGAACATAACATTGAGCGACTTTATTTGTTCATAGTTTTGGAGTATATTTTGGAAAATAGCTATTTTAGTCTCTGGATACCATAAAAGTAAGTTTAATAACGGATGTATTTATTAAAAAAATGTTGGGAAAAAAATTGGTTTTGTGCGAAAAAAAATATTATTAGTACTATTGTGTTATGAAGAAAAATTCCAGTCTTTGTAATATTTCGACAACAATGCCATATTTGGTTCATTTTTAGACAAATTTGTAACTTTCGTCGTAAAAATGATTGGTCGTTTATTACGCTACAGATGGTTATGGACTGTTCATAATATATGGCTATTTGATTGTCAATAACATTTACCATTCTTAGCCGGAACTTAATCTATCACCATCCTTTTTAATCAAAAAAGACCTCAAGTTTAGCTATATATAGACGTTATGCAAAAAACCTATAAATCATGATAAATGATGAATACCTTGCTAGTACTGCTTTCCACTCAGCTGCGAAAGTCATAACAGGAAGCGATCGAAAGCATATGCTAAAATTTGAGTGTTCTAGCACAAATACTATGGAAGTTACGTTACAGCGATTATATCGTTACAAGGATTAAAACTAGAAATATGCATGTGAAACACAGCCATGCCCCGTTTTCATGTTTTTGGCACATGTTAAATGCTTATAACTCTGCAAACATATTATCATTATTCTTTGTAACTGTCGACTTTATCTTGGAGTTAAAAGGCCAATTTTAATTCTGCAGCTGTAGTTGAGCTGGAAGGCACGGACCTAAGTACAGACAAATGGTCTAGTAAGGAATTCCTTCTAAAAGCCACACCTACTAAGGGAATGTCTTTCTATTCGGATTCACTGTACCTTAGGCTTGTAGCAGACCTCTCGTATTTGTAAAGCTAACTAGTCTCCAGATGGACAAGCCGAATAAAGAGTGGTACTCCAGGCGATCCTGGAACTGTTTTAGCCTTTCTAACAATTGTATTAGGTTGTTTTGACTTTCATAAGAAAAAGTCATTAGTCTGGAGATCATCCCTTTAGGTCTTTCTTATAGAATGCAAGACCTTAATCTGTGAAACAGTACTGAATTTATTTCGCACTAAATTGTACAAAATATTACAATGTCTATTGTTTTCTATCGTTTTCTGTGCGTCTGTGCTATTCGCATTTGGTAATAATTTGCTATAAAAAATAAGATAAACTAGTAAAAAAACTACGTACCTTTAACTTGTTGTAAAGTTAAAGACATCCACAGAGTAAAAAGAGAAAGTATGTATTTTCCTTCCATAGATAGAGCTAGATTACACTGTCTTGAACTCTTCACTTCCTCATCAGGTTTTGATTTAAAATCAGTATTTAAGTTGACATAGTTGGTTGAGTTTTGAGGCCCTTGGAGGCCCTTGGGATGCCTCGCGTCATTGAGTCCGTGTCATACTGCACACTTAAGTCATGTTACGTATTAAAGTCTCATTAAAGTAATTTTATTTGGCTCGCGAAGCAAAGTTGTACTATTATTCAGTAAAAGAAAGCAATGGAATTAATAGTGTCTACTACTAAGTGTTAGATAGAGGATATTACATGGTCGCGCGGAGATACGAATTTTATCTTCGAGTGTTGAAAAGATCTCTCACGCGTGAGCACAGGGAACGAGTTAGAGATTTTCAACACGAGAAGATAAAATTCGTACCTCCAAGTGCCCATGTAATATTCTGTTTATTATATAATTATCAATGAAAAAGAAAAGAAAGCTTTTTCGAGCTTTTTTCTAGTATGTAACCATAGTGATGGTATTCTCACATGTGAAAATATCAAATTTTTGAAATAAAGAAATATAGGTATTCCATCGACAATCATATAATAAAAACATTTTCAATAGTAGGCAGTAATCTTAAGCAGTATTCTCTTGCAATAAATTATCCTTCTTTGGAAGTAGCTTTCTTTCATATCTCGTTTTCATACACAACGTTTTCTAACTGGTAAGCGGGATTTGGACTCTGTGGAGAGAAAAATGGAAGATGGTAATGATGGTGGCGATGTCAACAGTAGTGGTTTGTAAGTGGTCTGAAGTGTCATCGTGGTTCATAAGAAATTACTTACTCAAAAGAAGTAGAAAAGAGAGCAAGGAGAAGGAAAAGACAATGACGAACATATAAATGAAAAGGAATAACAACAAAGACGATGGTAATGGTCAAAATCATGGGTGATGATAATGAAACTGCCTGTTTTGGTTGATGACAACGTTGATGTAAATAATTGGTACGAATAAAGATTGATTGATTGATTGATTGATTGACGCCGACGACGATGACGAGTACAACGATTATGGTGGTGTTGATAATGATGGTCACGATGATGATGATGTTACGAAATGAAATGGCAGGTGATGCTTGTGATGTGCTTATTAGCGTGATCTCTAATGCACCTCAAAAATGATTAAGGCATACAACTTACCGTTGTGCTAACATTTGGATGCTGTTTTGACTTTTTTGGATTCGTCTTGACTCCTGTTGATGTCCACCCTTGATGAAAAGGGCCACTGTTTGGAACCGTTCTAGTGTTCATCTTTTTATCTCCTTCACTTGATGAGAAGACTAGACCCTGATATTGTGACATAGGAGGTTGTCTCTCTGCATTTGTATTGGGTTCCATGGGGATTTCTGATTGCATAAAATAATGAAATCTCTCATGAAAACGCTTTAAAAAAAGGTATCAGTTACGTAAACTTCGTGTCCGAACTGCTGTTGGAACTTCAAATAATGCTCCGTGAAATCATTCCTTTACACCTCTAAGATGATTGGAACTTTAATATGAAATTTAATGAATGAAAAATCAATTTGAGCACTAAAACATTTATTTGACAACATTTGGAACTGGTCGGTAGCAAACTACAGATCAAGTAAAGAAGCGATTGGAATTGCCTTTTCCCAATTTGACCATTTTAAGTCAAATTTTCAACGTCAACGTCAGATTTTCAAATTCTGATTTCTGAAATTGTTTCCTTGTTATCATGTTAACGTCCTAAACATCGTCATCATTTGTCGTTAGTATGAACCCTGCTTATTGAATGCAGTCAATATTACCTGGAAGCTTTCTGTTATTGACATTCTTTTTTGGTTCTTGGTAAGGAGCTGAGTAGAAACTTGGTACTTGAGCTTGGTTGTCTGGCGCAGTATGCTGTTCTTTTGATGGGAAGTTTAAGGACTGGTAAGAAGTAGTCTGTTGTTCGTTCCATGCAGCACAGACACTGTTGTTAGTTGCTGTGATATCTGGACACATACCAATATTAAAAAATACATCACTGACGGTGAGAAAGAGTGAAAGAAAGAAGAAGAGAAGCAGCAGCGAGAGAAAGGACAAGAGGAGCCAAAGAAAGGGCTGGTGTAGAAGCAGGAATGGGAGAGGAGGAGGTACAGGTAGAGGAAGAGGAGGAGGAGGAGGAGGAGGCCGGAAGAAACCAACGAGAGAAAGGACAAGAGCAGGAGCAGAAACAGGAAGGGGAAGAGGATGAGGAGAAATCTCCATGATTGGTGGCGGTGTAATAATGTACGATTTTAGTTGAAACACACTGTACAATGAGTTGGTGTATACTTTATTGCAGACTGACTCATCGTTGAAAGAAAAGACATTTAAAAAAAATCTAGTTAGTAACTTATTGCTGTCAATTAACTTTTCAAAAATGTCTTTACCTGACATCTGAGTTGTGGTCTCTTTCTTATTCTCTTTCTTCTTTCGAAGGAAGTACCATACAAGGAATGAAATCAGGATAATAATGAGCACCACTATGAACAGCGATAAGCCAATCACGACTCCTTGAGGGCTTGAACTTCGCACGTTCTTCACTGTGAAAATAAGGGTTGATTACGAGATTCTTCGACAAGACAGAAACAGATGTCATTTTTAATGGTCCTCTAGTTAATGGAGTAGCCTTTGGCTTGGCCTAGCGCGAATGTTTCCGCCAAATCCGCATCGAGAAAACTAATTTAGGTACGCAGAGATTTTCTGCATAATATGCCGTTTCATTGGACAACTTTCCGATGCCATACTTGTTCTTGATACCACAACTACCAGAATCCATTTCGATTGTCTTTTTTTTTTATATAAATGTATTAGTCTATCGAATAGAAATAGTAACAGAAAATATATGAACTATCAAAGGGCTTTACAAGGGGAACGGTCATTAATATATCTTTTGTTACCTTGACCAGTATTGAATGCTTTAGTCGTGAAAGACACAGAAGTTGAATCACCATAAACTCTTTTCTATGAAAAACAAAAGGGTGAATTGTTAAAAAAGTGTGTTCCAGGTGATTTGGAATCTAGGCGCGCAATGCATTGTTTGTCACAGCGAAAATTTCCAAGTATTTTCTATGATCTTTTGTCAAAATGAAATATTTTCCACCAACAACGAAGAAATATGCCTTTCCTAAAAGGTATTTGGTGAATCTTTCCAATGATGAGTTTTATTTTCTATATTTCCAAGTAAAAGCTGTTGTTTATCGAGTTGAAAACCTGGAACTAGGAAACATTGAGCTAGGAACAAAATGTTCGCTGATTGGCTAATTCCTTCTGCCTGAGAGAAGCGAAATCACCTTGTTCTTTGCGATTTTTGCCTAAAAATATCACAAGGAAGCACATCTCCCTTCAACTCATTTCGGGTTTTGCATTATTTCATTCCCTTGATTGTTATACTTTTAATCTCTTATCGGAAATATTTACCCCATCCATTGCCATGGTAACGATCCTCATATGTATTCTATACATTGATCCGGGTTCTAATGGTGCGTTGTAGTAACCATGGTAATACTGACCATCACCAATCGTTAGGTTTGATATAGGTCCCAGGATCTCCGCGGTGATGTAACTGTCATTACCCATCTTTGTTGCCATAGTAATGTTGACTTCATTGTAGACAAAGGATTTGAAGCGTTGTACATTGTCTCTCTTTTCCACTGCCACTTGATAAATTCTAATACAAACCCGATAAAGTTAGCAGAAAAACTAGAGTAGAGAAATTAGTCACTCAGACAATACAATAAATAACTGCAATTTTGACAATGATCACAATTTTTTCCTTTTTGTTCAACCTTTTCAGTTGTCCATCGGTTGTCTTGACATTGAACAAGATCACCAGCGTTGATTTTGTGATGGCGTTGGCTCCATTGATCTGGAACTGAGGAGCATCAGCTGAAGATCAAAGGTAAGTCAACACATTTTAGCTTGAGGGAAGTATAATTAAAATATCGCTATAGATACAGCTATTTCAAAACAAGGTTGAAGGGGTGAATGGCGATCGGTGATCGGGGATTGTACGACCGAAAGGAACTGTGAGAAAATAAGAATTTCTTTATATTCTTATCTAAATAATGCCTGCACCATTGAGTGAAGACCTTAGATGAGGAGTTGTTAATCTCGTGAATTTTCAATTGAAGAGTCTCGTTTTCCTTCGATATTTTGCCTCACCAATCACCACCCAATGATTGCCAATTGCCGTTCGCCCCTTCAACCTTGTTTGTAATAGCTGCATATAAAAAATAAGCGATGAAAGACTTCTTCAATCTTTTTCAGTTCATCCTTGGATATTTTGATGGGCCTTCATCATGCTACAACAATTTTTACTTCTATGAAAAACCTTTTTTTGTTTAGAAAAAGTCATGTGAATTGTTTGTTTAAAAATGGCTCTATGACTTACAAGTTTTGCACATGATGGCTCCGTCGTTGTCATGGTTACATGTGGTTGTGTTCCCCCACCCGGAATGACGACATTCAACAATCGACTTCTCTGTTCCTTTACATCCCAGGTTACTCAGCCAGATAGGTCTAACTTCAAGCATTAATGTTTGCAATAGATACACCTTACTTGCCCCGGGGTACCCAAGCATACGGCAGATCACTTGAGCATCGTTGATGTCCAGTCCCTTGTTACATATGGTACCCCATACGTTACTATAGCGAACAGCAACACGACCAGAGTTGGGTGAACTTCCGTCTTCCACACGAACTTGCAGTGGTGGAAGATCTGTAAGGTAAGTTTGGTAAAACTTTTTGATATTTCACATTTTTCTTGTACGTGGGATTAATATTCCATTCCGATTAAAATTCCTTTACGTTATAATTCGGCCTTATACGCCTTCTAGCATGAAGAGAGATGATGATGATGACGACGACGACGACGACGACGACGACGACGCTAATTCATTAATTTTATTGCCAAGATACCATAATATTCATATTATTAACAAGATACCATCTCTTGCTTTCATCAAAAGATTTGGTTGTCGATAGTTTATAAAACCGTTAACAAAATATATATTGGTTTATCACGCTAACCTTTATTGCCTTTACACATGACACTAGCATGTGAATTTCTGTAACATTGTTTATTAGTCCATCCACGATGATAGCATTCGCTAATCGATACTTCGTCTCCGCTGCATTCCACACCACTCATCCACAATCCATCCTTTCCTTGACTATACTGCTTTATTCCAGCTAGAGCTGCTTTGTAACCACGCATTCTACAGACCACGTGAGCGTCTGATATATCCCAGGTATCATCACAGACTGGTCTCCAGGTCCCGTTGTAGTTGACTTCCACGAAGCTAATGTTGTTGTGATCGGATCCCACTAGCCGAACAGCTACTGATAATTCCTCTAAAGAATGGATGAGAAATAGGAATAACCAAGGGAATATTAGCTCTTCGTAAAGGGATTTTTTCTAAAGTTCTTTTACCCGTAATCCCACTTGGACATGCAGTAGAAATTTGGTAATTGAATGATAAATGTAGTAAGAGGAAATTCCGAAACAGTTTCTGAACTATAAAGTGGTCCTCAAAATTATTTTATTCAGTTATTTCCAAAGTGTATGATCATGACGGTGAACAATGATGGTAATTATGATTCCTATAACGATGGCGGTTATAAAAATTACAATTACTTTCAGGAAAAGGTGGGAGTAATCTATTTTACTTCGAAAACGTGGGAAGTGGTTGCTCAGTTGTCCCGCTGGAGCCATGCAGGGGCTCATGGTTAAAGCGTTCGAAGTGGGTGCGCCCTTTACCACCTCAAACTACCAGTGTTCCTTTTTACGGGTATTTAAAGCTAAAGCTACAGAACAGAGTGAAGATACTGAGAATCAAACCGTGGACCTTAAGCTCCTAAGGCCACGCACTAACCAATTGGGCTACGCCTGGTAAATGATGACGATTGTGACAGTGATGACGGTGATGACGATGATGATGGTGATGAGGAGTAGAAAAAGTAGGAATAGTTGGTTTGGATACCCTACCTTGTGTTAGTCTTTCACACTTGACACCAGCATCTTCCTGGTGACCACAATTGTGTCGACCCCAACCTATATGCTTGCAATGTTCCAATGACTTTTCATTACCACGGCAATTCACATCGTCCAGTAGAATAGGACCACTTCCTTTAACCTTAGCAGTTCCTGCCCATGATGCTTTGCTGTAGTTCAACATACGACAGACCACGTAAGCATCTGCTAGATCCCAGCCATCATCACAGACTGTGCCCCAGACTCCATAATATCGAACCTCCACTCGGCCTTCGTTTGGAGTAGTGCCATTCAGGAGACGAACAGCTACGTTTGGACCTTGAGCTGAAGTGAAATATTATCAAAATCAACACTAGGATCTGTAATGCTAGAGGCTTTTAGTTGTAATTTATTCAAACGTATGGATTTGGATATTTGCATTTGAGTTGATTGAGAAGGCGGATCTGACTCACCTTCCTTCACTTTACACGCGACTCCAGCATAGAAATTTCCAGGACAATATGTATTAGACCATCCACGATGAAGACATTCACTAATAGATTTTTCTTTACCATTGCATGCCACACCACTCATCCACAGTCCTGCCTTCCCAACACTGAACCTCTTGATCACCGCTTGGGCTTCTTTGTAACCAAGCATTCTACAGACCACGTGAGCGTCTGATATATCCCAGGTATCATCACAGACTGGTCTCCAGGTCCCTTTGTAGTTGACCTCAACTGGTCCAAAATGGTTGTTTTTGTTTCCAACAAGGCGAACCGAGACGTGTGGCGCATCTTTAATAAAAAAAGGCATTAGTTGCTGTTTTGTATATACTTATTTCAATAAAGTTATTCATTTGAAAGGCTACATGCAAATCTGAGACCGGCAAGGATTATGGGTATACAGCAATTTCAGAAAAGGTTGGTGAAGGTTTTGTTGCTTGTTGCTTGTTGCATGTTGCATGTTGCATGTTGCATGTTGCTTTCCTAGCCCGAAATGCCGTAAGGGTGATGTGAATTCAAGGTCACACCAATATGGTAATTCCCCAAACTTTGTCTGCAGGCTTTTCCAACTAGCTTCACTAGTGCAGTGAACATGACTCTCAATCGATGATTTTATACATCATAATCTTCTAAAAATTATTATACTTAATCCTTCTGCTAGGGTCTGCCATGATTTATTGAAATATTTTTTTAACTCAAGAGGAAATCAAGTTCTTTAACTCACCACCTGTTTTATTGTCGCACCTCACGGCAGCATGTTTTTTAGTATTACAATAATGATATCCCCAAGGGATATAAGGACAAGTTTCCACTGAAGCTTCATAACCACGGCAGGGCAAATAGCTAAGTAAAACCGGACCATTTCCACTGACATTAGCAGTTCCTGCCCATGATGCCTTCCTGTAGTTTAACATACGGCAGACCACGTGAGCATCTGCTAGGTCCCAACCGGCATTACAAACTTCACTCCACATTCCATAATATCGAACCTCTACTCGGCCTTCATTTGGAGTACTTCCATTCACTAGATGAACAGCTATGTTTGAACCTTGACCTGACAAAATATTAAAAAATGAAAGTAAATAGTCGCCGTTTTGGTTGCAGTACGGACCTTTCACTAACAAAGGAATTCAACTACAATGAAACGTTTTTAGTGTCAAGTATTTTTTTCAGCGAAATCTTCCTCGACGGCTAAGACAAACACAGAGATTGTAGGACGGAAAAGACTAGGCCAAACTCAGTTTTTTATTATACGCTCTGTTGAAAAGCTCTCTGGCTTCTGTTTATTGGGTTTCTCAGAGCCTACGATGTTCCGTGAAATGAAAAGGTTATGGGTACGAGAACCCTTTAAATTGGGCCGCATATATAAAATAATAATGATAATGATAATAAACTTTATTTAACGAAGGTGTACAATTAATCAAAGGTAATTTTCAGTTGGCCTTTGAATTATAAAACTAATTACAATATAATATATAAATCTATAAGGAAGGAAAAAATTGAACCGAGTAAAATAAAATTCATGTAAATAGAATCAAATTATATATAGATGAAATACGTTAATTATCTAAGAAAAAGGGATCATTATATGATCTAGGCGCTGTAAATTTATGAAAACTATATTTAAAACTTGCAAGAGCTAGAATTACGTATGAAACTCCATTTACCTGTAATGCATACAACACCAGCTCGTCTGTCATGTGCGCATCTTGTTGGGATTCTGTTCTGGATACCACACTGATCTATGGTTGTCTCGTGCCCTCGGCAAGAAATAGTTGACAGCCAAGCATCATCAGAACTTGTCATTCCTTTGATGACTGACGCAGCACCTTGGTTGTACCCCAGCATTTTGCAGACGACATTAGCTGCATTGGGATACCAGTTTGAGTCACAAACAGATTTCCATATGCCTTTGAAGCTTATTTCTACTCGACCAGCATTAGGCACACTGTTATCCACCAAACGTACTTGGACAGTTGAGCGGGATCCTGTTATTACAAGAATTGATTAGAAAATAAGTAATGATAAGAAAGAAATATTAATCAAGTATTGGAAGACGTTGAGTAACAAGTTATCATCGAGGAGGTAGCTTACAAAAGCGTGTTAATTCAGTAGCGGAGAAGCTCTGTTTTGTCGTTGTTTAGTTTAAGGTTGTTCCATACATGCTTCTACGAATGTACTCGAGACTATTGAATATTCATATCATCAGTATTGTTGGATCAAGTAATTTAAAGCTGCGTGTCATCCGCATAAAGGTGAAAGTTAATACTCAGCCTAAATGATATCGCCAAGATGGAGAAAAGAATGGGCCCAAGCACGCTCGCTGAGGAACACCCCGGCAAAATCGGAGACTACTAAACAGACTTTTGATGCAAAAATTTTATGTTCAGCTGGAAACGTTTTTTTCTTTGGAAGATTCTTCTCTTCATTTTAATGCTTTTTAATTCCTTGAAATGGTTGTTGTTCGAAGTGTATGACAAGATTGAACAGATCACTTTTAATGAGCAAAAGTGTTTCCTATTTAAGTTTAAAATAGCATCAATGCGTCAAGGATAAGAAGTGATATTGAAGTTTGAAGTAGGACATGCACATTATCATTCTATTGATGACTCGTAAAACAGACGATTGATGGGAGGAAAGGTGTAGTAAAGGAGGTAATAATAGGGCCATATACTTAAAATCAAAGACAATGGAAAGCCGAAAAAGTAAAGGTAGCTTGTACTTGTCATGTTGTAACATCAAATCACAGCATTGAATTAAAACCTTTTTACTCAGACATGACGTTACGCATGGTTTAACGAACATGACGTCAATGTCTGTTAGGAACAGGGAACAAGGAACATAACATTGAGCGACTTTATTGGTTAATATTTTTGGAAAGCATACTGTTTTAGAAAATAGCTATAGTATAATCCCTGGATACCATAATACAGTTACCTAAAACTTTCCTGAAATAGATATATCTATGAAAATGTGACATAATACGTTGAAAATATTATATTGATATAAAGGCTAAGAAGTTTTCTAAAATAGTTGAACGTTTTCGAGTGAAGTCATCATCAGAAATGCGTACAGTTCATGGAGTGTCTTTTTATGAAAATATTGTTGGGAAAAAATTGTTTGGAGCTAGACTGATGATATTATTAGTATGACTGTATAGAGCTTTTAAGAGTGACGTCGCTTGTATGGAAAAACGAGTTCCGGGTGCAAGACGAAAAACATTTCTATAAAGATTTAACTTCCTTTTTCTTCGTGACAGGATTTGTTGTCCAAAGTTCTAACTGTTTCAGGAGGAAGTCAAATCATTGTTTTTTTAGCGCTTGATTTTCATTTTTTTGTGTGAGTAATTGTACCCGTCACAACTTAAAAGCTCTATTTAGGTTGCTTTGGCTTTCATAATAAAACTATGAAATAATTAATCTTCTTTGGATATCATCTCATAAGGTCTTGAGAGCAAAGGTTGTAGAGAGCAAAACCTTAATCAGAGAAACACTAGTAAAACTATTTCGCACTAAATTATACAAAACATTGCAATGTCTATTATTTTCTATCGTTTTATCTGTGCTGTTTGGTAATAGTTTGCTGAGAAAATGGGGAGAAAATGGGGAGATGATTTAGTAACAAAACCACGTACCTTCAACTTGTTGTAAAGTTAAAGACATCCAGAGAGTAAAAAGACAAATTATGTTTTTTCTTTCCATGGTAAGAGCTAAATTACACTGAACACTTCACTCCCACTTCAGGTGTTGATTTAAATTCAATATTTTATTTGATATAGTTGGTTGGGTTTTTGTCATGAGACCCTTGTGATACTACGTGTCACTGAGTTTGTGTCTTACTGCACACAGTCGCCATTTTCCTTACATCGGTTCACTTGTCACACAAAGCATCAAATCGATGCTCCAGGGTAGTTCAAAGTAATATTCAAATTTGCACCTTGAAGCTTCGACTGAATGCTTTGTATTTGACCAGAAGTGAACCGATGTATGGAAAGTGGTGAATTAATGATGTAACGTTATTTCATTTTGCTCACGAAGCAAAGTTGTACTAATAGTCAAAGTAACACGAAAGAAAACAATGGAACTATTTCACTATGACGTCACATCAAAACAATCTATTGTTTAACGCTAAGGATTATGGTCGTGAGAGGGGGGCAAAACAGCAATAACACAAAGAAAATTGATAAAAAGTCCGTTTTATATTACGAAGAAAAGCGAACAGCCATTAAATGCAATAAATATTGTTTATTAAACATTGATACACCTTATATTTGGAAACCAGACTAGTCGAGATTAAACTTTTCTTAGCAGAGAAAATTTCATAAACAAGTCGTGACGTCATAATGAAGTAGGGCAATTTGATATTGCGGAAGGTGAGAGCAGCTAAATGGAACGCTAAATATCCCAAAAGAAAGAAGATTTAGCCTAAATTTGCACTATTCTTGTCCATGTAAACAAGCCGTGACGTCATAGTGAAATAGGGCAATAGTATCTACTGTGTATTAAGGCGCGATTACACGAAGCAATTTTCTCTGCAACTTGTCTCGCAAAAGCGTTGCGACACAAGTTGCAAGAGGGTTTACACGGTGCAACGGAGACGCAATCGTTGCCGAATTAAGCGAAAGTAGAAACGAATTCTACTTTTCGCAACGATTGCTGCAACTTGTCTCGCAACATTTTTCAAATTGCACTGTAGGTTACACGCCGCAATACTCCATGCAACTTGTGTCGCAACCCCGTTGCGACACAAGTTTCAGAGAAAATTGATTCGTGTAATCGCGCATTTATACATGTTGTCTTTCATGGGTCAAGTAAAGTATTTCTAATCTCAGTGTTGGAGATAGTAAGATAATCGAACAATTTACCATCATCTAGATATTTTACTGTTTGAATACTGATTGATAGTTAAACTAACTATTTATTTTTCGAAATTATGTTTTATCATAATATTATCAATCGTAGTTTTTTTATTTTTATTTTCTCAGTATTTTCCAAAACATTTAACTTTACTTTCTTATAACTATATCTGGAATTGGAAGCTTGATTATCGGGGATGTTATGTATTTTTCCCTTAGAAGCTTAGTTTTCGCTTCTTTTTCTTTCTAAAACTTGTTGATAAGTTTGTGTTGCATTGTGAATATCCTAAAAAAACACTTTCCAGATTTGAAACTAACAGGGTTTAGGAACTGTAATATAAAAACATTTTCAATAGTAGGCAGTCATCTTAAGCAGTATTCTCATGCAATAAATTATATCCATTCTTTAGGTCTTCCATTTCAGTTCCACTGTCTTTCTTACTTGTTCTTTTCTTCCTGTATTTAGACGTGACGAAGCCGCTAGTAGCAAGGAAGAGTACAAGGAGTAAGGCTATGGAGATTGATAGAGCAATCAAGCTTCCTATAAGGTGTGCGTCACTCATACGCTTGGAGGGCGTTGCTATCGAGAGAAAGAAAGGTAACTGGTAACACAGTACAAAATTAATAATAATAATCACAGATTATGCCAGGGCCGCGAAGTGGCCTGCAATATACGATAGATTATTATATGGCAAGGTAATTTCACGCGCTAAGATTGGTCAATTTGCAGTCCATAAGTTACTGTACGGACCGAAAATCAAAATTGTCTCTCCTAGCCTTGCCATATAATGAATATCTTATAAACCTCGTTTGCTTGATCCGTACGAGGGGCGTAGCGAGGACCTTGAAAGTGGGGGGAAGGGGGCGCCCAGTTTAAAAAAGCAAAGCAAACGTTTTTATATATTCAAACATTAATTTCAAAAAACATTTTGGGGGTACGTGCCCCCCATGCCCCCCCCCTCGCTACGCTACTGGTCCCTACCGTAAGTTCTAATGTTCGCGTCATTATATTTTCGCGACAATTATTTTTTGCGACATTTTAATTCCGCGATTATTTTGAAATCGAGAAAATCGCGAAATTAAAAGTATCGCAAACATTTCATGTAATAAGGTAATAAAAATAACTTAATTTATATAGCGCACATATGCTTAGTTCAAGGCGCTGTACAATGTAATATATTAGAATATCTATCGAGAATATCCCCTAAGATTAATGTGTTTTGTACTACAATTCCTTCCCTTTAAAAACTTGGCTTCCCCAACTTAATAGAGAGACCTTTCTTTTGAAACAAGGCTATTTGTGTCTGGTTAAGTTGTGAATATTTATAACGTAACAGTAAACAAGATTCTTGTACCTTTATCGTGGTAGAGGGTTTTTGTTGTAAAAGCCACAGAAGCTGAATCACCAAAAATTCGTTTCTGAGAAGAAGAAGATAAAAAAAGAAAATTGAAACTAAGATTCGGTTTTCTCTCCCCCCCTTTTCCTCCTCCCCAAAGGGTTTAAGCGAGTGAGGAAGCACTAGAAAGATAAAGCGATTGATGGACTTCGAGAGGGGAGTCAAAAATACAGAGGAGAGAAGAATGGGAATTCGCCATTTCCATATCAAGCAAGGGGCTGGGTACGAGGGTAGACAATTTGATCATGGTTTCAGAAAAACATAACCCCATTACATGGAAGAGTAGCCTAATAAAAGCTTATTGAAATCAAAATCTCGGATACTATGACGACGGGGTGCGCTTATGACACGAGTTTAGACTGATCAATATAGTGAGAATTCTTGCTTAGTGTCAGGTTCACGCCCTTCCTAAGACATACTGTAAATGGAATCAAAGTCTTTCCATGTGTTTAACTTAGGCATTGAAAATTATTTGACAAAACCGATACGACTTTTGAATTTTACCGCAAACTCACCCCATCCATTGCTATGGTAACGATCCTCACGTGTACTCTATACATTGCTCCGGGTTCTAACGGTGCGTTGTAGTAACCATGGTAATACTGACCGTCACCAATCGTTAGGTTCGAGATGTGACCCACGATCTCCGCGGTGATGTAACTGTCATTACCCATCTGTGTTGCCATGGTAAAGTTGACTTCATTGTAGACAAAGGGTGTTGGCGGTTCATAGGATTGGAAGCGTTTTTCAATTTTTCTCTTTTCCACAGCCACTTGAAACGCGCTGTCAAAAATATCGTTTTAAGGCCAATTAGAAATAGTTTGTGTAAGTTCTTATAATTGCTAATTAACAAAGCTCTTATATTTTTATGCTGTAGGTTCCAGGCCAGTACCTTTTCATTTGTGCTTCAGTTCTGTTGGAACCTTTGAATAAGATCACTACCTTTGAATGAGAAATGCCTTTGGTAGCACTAATCTGGAATTGTGGAGCGTCAGCTGTAAGTAAAAAGATGCTTATGAATCAGTGTCATTGCTCCCATTAAAATTCCAAAAAATAGGCAATCAAAGTATTGAATGTATCCCTTGCAGCATACCTGGTTTGCACACTATCCCTCCATCATTTTTCTTGCACTTCGTTTGTCCCCATCCCGGATGACAGCAGTCAATAATCGAGTTCTCTGTTCCATTACACTTCAGGTCACTCAGCCAGATAATATCACTTGAGAGAACAAAACTATTAACCGGATACACCTTACTTGCCCCGGGGTAGCCGAGCATACGACAAATCACTTTAGCATCGTTGATGTCCAGTTCCTTGTTACATATGGTACCCCATACGTTACCATAGCGAACAGCAACACGACCAGAGTTGGGTGAACTTCCGTCTTCCAAACGAACTTGCACTGGAGGAGGATCTATAAAGAAGGTATGCAATAAGGTATGGAATAGAAGATTATCCCTGTATCTGACCCAGTACCATTAAGGTATAAGATGGCAAGAACATCAAGTTTGCGTAATCAATCGTTCTTCCGAGATATCATGTGACATCAGTGAAAACACGATTGCGCATGCGTGGATTTCAATTTTTTCCAAGAATCGAGAATTCAGAAGAACTTTAGTAAGCACATAATTTTTCGTTTTTCCCGAATATAAAAAGAAGGTTTGCGCGTATACTTTTATGAGACCAAGATACTGTAATGTAATTCGGTAATACAAAGACAATATGAAAGGATTGTCCTTAAGTTTCGAGAACTGACGTTCATTATTTTAATTCTTTTATAAAGTCCATTTGTCAAGCAAGTTTGAAATCCATTTTTCATATTTTTACGATAGCAAAGAAGTATGCGCAGATTTTTTCTCTCGTGTCCTGTCAGCTAATAACTTTGAGTCAAAAATCACGGTGCACGACACGGACACATTAATGACAGCATTTGTAGATTAAACTGGTAAATGATCAAAATGTTCGGACACGACACAGCAAGTGCTAGATAACAATTAGTTTTTTCGTAGTCATGTTGAATCTTCTCTTTTCGTGAAGGATAAAGACTAGTTATGGAGGAAATTGTTTGATCGTAAGTCATGACTCACATACCTTTATTCATGGTACACATGACACCGGCGTAAAAGTTTCCAGGGCACTTGGTATTGGACCATCCACGATGAGAACATTCACCGATCGATACTTCATCGCCACGGCATACCACACCACCCATCCACAATCCATCATTTCTTTCACTATACCGCTTTATTCCAGCTAGGGCTGCTTTGTAACCAAGCATTCTACAGATCACGTGAGCTTCTAATATACTCCATGAGTCATCACAGACTGGTCTCCAGGTTTCGTTGTACTTGACTTCAACAGCGCCAACATTTGGTTGTTTCGTTCTCACAAGACGAACAACAATGGATGATTCCTCTAGGAGAAAACACAGAGGAAGAGAATTTTATTGCTATATGTTTAGGGAACTTAGTTTACAGCTTTTGCTTAGAAGATTTAGGAACGGTTTTACTCGTTCATGCGTCCATAATGAAGCTACATACATAGCTTGTATAGGCCTTACCTGGATGACATTAACTTTAACTAATAATATAGTTTGCCTCGCATCGTAACAGCCTACCCTATATTGGAGGCATAAGGTGCTAATGCGCTGCGTATTATTGTAAGCTTCGTGGCTATCAACTGTCCATTGATTCGAACCCTTTTTCCTCAATCCAGACCTTGGAACTGAGAAGCTTAATGAATCGAACGTTAATAATGCTTCCTATAAGAATTGTCCGTTGCTATCTATTAGTAAGATAAGCGTATGGCAAAACGCACCTTGGGTCGTCATTTCACATCTCACACCAGCATCTTTATAATGATTGCAGTTTTCATTCCGACCCCAGCGGATATCAGGGCAGTGCTCCAGTGATTTCTCGTTACCGTTACATTTTAAGACGTCCAGTAAAATAGGACCACTTCCTTTGACAGTAGCAATTTCTGCCCAAGATGCTTTGCTGTAATTCAACATGCGACAGACTACGTGAGCATCTCGCATTCCCCATCCATGGCTACTACAAACTGTGCCCCAGACTCCATAATATCGAACCTCCACTCGGCCTTCATTTGGAGTACTTCCATTTACCAGACGAACAGCTACGTTTGGACCTTGATCTGACGTACAATTTGTAAGGGAGAAAAAATGACATCCTGTTACAACAGCTTGCCTACCCAAATTGTTTCCATACATTTCTTCAAATTCGAAATTATCCTCAAAATATGGGGGCTCAGCCCCCCTCCACAATCTCAAGTAGGGGGCTTTAGTCCCCCCCCCCCCCCAGCCCACCCTATTCAGCTGCCTGAAGAACTGTTCTCTATCATTGACTGTGAAAGTTAGTTAAACAGGAAGACTATTGATTCCCTGTTTTCACAGTCGCCATCTTGGTCAAATTTAACAACAGACTTGTCATTAGTCTGTTTTGTTATATCAACCAACATGGCCACCACCGTATCTTTTATTTCATTCTGTTGGGAATAATTGAAAACCAGCAATAAGGGTACCAACCGTTCTTCACGTTACATATGACTGCAGCGTTGTAATTATTCCGTCTAGATCTGCATCGCCTGTTTGTCCACCCATGATGATAACATTCACTTATTGACTGTTCATCGCCGTTACAACCTAAACCACTCAACCAGAGTCCTCTATACCCAACATTATTGATCCTTTTAATTGCTGCAAGAGCTCCTTTGTAACCAAGCATTCTACAGACCACGTGAGCGTCTGATATATCCCAGGTATCATCACAGACTGGTATCCAGGTCCCGTTGTACTGCACTTCTACTTGACCAAAATGGCTTGATTGATTTCCAGTAAGACGAACTTGCACATCAAAGGGAGATTGATCTTAAAAAGACAAAGAAGTTTTTTTGACTGGTATACTTTTAAGGAAGGGACAGTTTTTGTGATAATGATATAATCAGAAAGATAGTTATACTTTATTATAAACTTAAAATCTGCAGCCTGGGGCTGAATTACGTTAAGATTTACACAATCTAGTACCAAATGAAATGCTATATTTAAACGATAAAAAAACTATAAGGGAATGTCTAACATTGAACTGTCCTTATGTACTATACACATGGCTCATGATCAAATTATTATTACACTTTTTAGTTTTACATTTCGGTTAAATGAAAGTTCTCGAGTTCCTTAGAGAATACATGGATGTGCATCTGCATGGAATTTATTTGTGGAGGCTGGTACATAGTCAAGGCTTGAAGACTCATGACTACAAATGCTTCAGAAATCAGACAAGGTTTTGATGCAAAAAGACGCGATTGAAATTCATGCCCGTCAAACAAATCAACAGGTGCGAGCCACCTTAAGGGGCAATAATAATGACAAGCATCTGGTGATATGACCAGGTTCGTCAATTAACATCACTCAGTCACCTCCATTATCATTACGTCCTTGTTTGTTAGTTAGTTCTTGACTCTACTCAGTCATCACACATTCGTAAGGTTGGCAATGCAGCCAAGGTCTGTTTTTATTCGTTAGTGTTAGTTATGATTATGAGTGACAAGGATGATGGAGGTGGTGATGGCAAAGGTGACATTATAATAATGTGACCAGGGCCGTAGCAAGCCTTGCAAAACTGGGGGGCACAAACAACACGTGAACACGACAAAAGAAAATGTAATCCCGCACCTGCTTTACTTTTCTGGGGAAAACCGGGGGCTCAAGTCCCCCCCCCTCCCCCTTTCCCCTGCTTCTCCCCTTGCTATGGATGATGGTAATCTAAAACACTTAATTCATTTAAACTAAATACATACGTTTCCCGTCTTCACAAGTGACACTGACATCTTGCCTGTGGTAACAGTAGTTATGCCCCCAAGGCTTTTGTGTACAATCTTTCAAAGATCTTTCTTTTCCGTGACACATTAGATTGTCCAGTAAGATGGGTCCTTTCCCTTTAACTTTCGCAGTTCCGGTCCATGATGCTTTGCTGTAGTTCAACATACGACAGGCCACGTAAGCATCTGCTAGGTCCCAGCCTTTTTTGCAAACTGTTCCCCAGATTCCATAATATCGAACCTCAACTCGGCCTTGATTTTGAGTTCTACCATCCGCCAGACGAACAGTTATGTTTGGGTCGAGCGCTATAAAATATATTTATATATTATATATTTTTGAAAATTGTGAAATTTACTTTACTCTTTACCTTTACCTGTCAGTCAGTCAGTCAGTCAGTCAGTCAGTCAGTCAGTCAGTCAGTCAGTCAGTCAGTCAGTCAGTCAGTCAGTCAGTCAGTCAGTCAGTCAGTCAGTCAGTCAGTCAGTCAGTCGCTCAGTCGCTCAGTCGCTCAGTCGCTCAGTCGCTCAGTCGCTCAGTCGCTCAGTCGCTCAGTCGCTCAGTCGCTCAGTCGCTCAGTCGCTCAGTCGCTCAGTCGCTCAGTCGCTCAGTCGCTCAGTCGCTCAGTCGCTCAGTCGCTCAGTCGCTCAGTCGCTCAGTCGCTCAGTCGCTCAGTCGCTCAGTCGCTCAGTCGCTCAGCTGTCAGTCAGTCAGTCAGGTCAGTCAGTCAGTCAGGTCAGTCAGTCAATGAATGGCAGTTTTACCTGATTTACAAACAACACCAGCTCTCCTATTATGCGCACAAGCTTTGAATTTCCGATTTGTAATCATGCATTCCTCAATAGTTGTCTCGTGTCCTCTGCAAGAAATAGTCGACAGCCAAGCATCATCAGAGCTTGTCATTCCGCTGATGGCTGACGCAGCACCTTGGTTGTATCCCAGCATTCTGCAGACAGCATTAGCTGCATTGGAATACCAGTTTGAGTCACAGACAGATTTCCATACGCCTTTGTAGCCTATTTCTACTCGACCAGCATTAGGCACACTGTTATCCACCAGACGTACTTGGACAGTTGACGTGGATCCTGTTATTACAAGAATTGATGAGAAAATAAGTAATGATCAGAAAAAAATACTAAGCAACTATTGGAAGGCGTTGACTAACAAGTTATCATCGAGGAGGTAGCTTACAATAGCGCATTAATGCAGTAGCGGAGAAGCTCTGTTTTATCTGTGTTTAGTTTGAGGTTGTTCCATACATGCTTCTACGAATATACTCGAGACTATTGAATATTCATATGATCAGTATTGTTGGATTTAAAGGTAATATAAAGCTGCGTGTCACCGCATAAAGGTGATAGTTAATACTCTTTTTTTCGAGCAAGGATTCTTCCTACCACGCATCGGAAAGAACAATATTTGTTTCTGAGTTGAGCCAGTCTATTCAATCGTTACCTTTTCCATTTTTCAGTAATTAATTGATTAATTAATATCATCCCACATGAAACACTAGCTATTCAATTTCCTTATATAAATAACTTGGAAGGTCTAGAGAATTAAAGGTTCGAGGAGATTTCGAAATTACCTTCATGTACCGTTCGTAAGCAGACGACATAAGACGATGAATTAAAGTTTAAATATCGATCTGCTAACATCTTAAGCGAGTGAGTGAGTGATACATTTACATATTGAGACCCCTCACAATAACTTGTTGCCACGCTTCGCGTATCCACGCGTTAATAATGGCCCTTCCATACTACTTCTGGTTTCATATTGAATTGATCACAATATTTCGATTCTGTGTATGATAGTACGTACCAGTTTTTATGGTGCAAGTGTATTAATGTATAGTTAATCGCAATACATAATACTGTAACTAAAATTTCAAAGCATTAGCATCACTGTTTCGATTTAGCATTTCCATTGGTTGCCATTTCCATTTTTCGATTCTGGGTATGATAGTACGTACCAGTTTTTATGGTGCAAGTGTATTAATGTATAGTTATCGTAGATTAATATCAACTACGATAACTGTTTCATTAGAAACACCGACGCAGTCCACGCTAGTGTTTACTAGCTACCATCCATGTTTTAATGTATAGTTAATCGCAATACATAATACTGTAACTACAACTTCAAAGCATTAGCATCACTGTTTCGATTTAGCATTTCCTTTGGTTTCATTTTCATCATTTATTACCACTAGTTCTTCACTTAACTTACCATCTTTAAAGGATCTTTCATTATAGGATCAATGAGAAATCGTAACGCTTTTTTTCAAGTCTCTTCAATAGCTAGGCTGAAAATTTGAGAACCCCCTAGACTTTGGAAGTAACGATTGGTGCAAAATCCGATACTCCATCCGTTAAGTGAAAGGCAAACATTTGTAGCCGTTCCGCTTTTTTTAATTCTGATTTTGATAAATAGTAAATTATTTTGTGAAATAAAATTCTCTGAGGATAAGATATTTACTTTCGAGTAACTGTTGAGAGTGACAATAGTAACATGGAGAAGCTGAGTATATATATACAGCCATATGAAAAACTATGTCTGTCTGTCTCTCTCTCTCTCTCTCTCTCTCTCTCTCTCTCTCTCTCTCTCTCTCTCTCTCTCTCTCTCTCTCTCTCTCTCTCTCTCTCTCTCTCTCTCTCTCTCTCTCTCTCTCTCTCTCTCTCTCTCTCTCTCTCTCTCTCTCTCTCTCTCTCTCTCTCTAGTAAAACAAATAAACATAAAAGCCTGCGATGACGTCACAGTCATTCAAATATTGGAAATATTATATTTTATTGTATAGACACCAGTGTTTCATTGAAACATATTCCCCTCGTATAAGACCTCAGTGACATATTTTCCATATCTGTACACGTGAAAATATCGATGACATCACATCCTATCATTTTTCATTCAGGATCAGTGGAAATGGCGGCCAAATGGCGTTTTTATTTTTCGGGATTTGTCTATATGATAAAAAGAAAATGACAAGTTGGCTTGAAGATATGAAGTTTATCTTCTCGTGTTGAAAAATATTTCACCACTTGAAGATAAACTTCATATCTTCTCGCCACCGTGTAATATCCTCTTTATAACTTAAAACTCAAATCAAGAAATATTTTACCATAACGACCACTCAAATCAAAAAAAATATTTTATCATTCAGCTATTCACTTCATGTAGAACCAATACTGAAAGCAAATTTAAATGAACGAGGACAACCGACACCAATGAACCATAATCGTTCATCCAATTAATTTTGCGTATCCATTGATTCATGTTATTATTTGCCGTTGATTGTCGTCAGATGATGACCGAAATATCCTTTGAAATGAAAATGATAAGTCTTCTCGTAATCATCTTTTTCTTGATTAAGTTGCGTGCCAGGAGGAACATTTTCAAAAGTTACTTATGCAAAAACAAGTTAACTAATACAAATATCCGATTCAATTAAAGAAGAAGAACCACAATATTGACTCACCTGTTTGCGGTAAAGTTAAAACCATCCACAGACTGAAAAATAAGGTCAATTTCTTTGAGATTCTCATGCTGCATAGAGAATAATGAAGATAATAACAACCAAACATGCTTCAAAATACAGACTTCTCGTTCAGCTTAACAATAAATTTGAAAACCGAAATATCCGTTCTTTTGATAGAAACTTTGTCATGTTTCAGCACAGAAAGTCAATTCACATGTTTAAATCACAATTGTATTGGATTGGTCCTTCCAAGAAAAGAAACTATAACGTTCCTGTAACAATGTCACTGCTTGCAAGATATTTTTGTAGAAAAATCCACTTGATCAAAATAGTTCCTAACGTCAGGGTTGTTTTTTTTGTGTGATATTTTTAAACATTAGGCTATCACTCCTTCCTTTAGTTCTCTTGCACTATATTTATAGCAACGCTCAACTTTCTCGCTTTCTAATTGGTTCGTATGCATAAGTCATGTCGTTACTGATTCCAACAAGCGCAAAGCTGTAATCCTTTCGGTTTGTCTAAATATTACAAATATTGAACAAAAACTGATGGCTGTTAGTTTTTATGTCTTTAAATTCAAAGTATTTCACTTTGATTCAGAATTTTCCTTTGATTAAGAAATTGTCTTGAAATTTACATAAGAATAACCAGGAAGTAAAGGATGAGGAAGTAGCGTAGGGTCGTGACTATGATTTAAGACGTATGGTATGCACGACGTGGCTATGGTTTAAGCTATCAGGACACCTATGAGGCCTTCGAGATTACTTTACGCACGACCAAAATTTCGCGCTGCTTTTTCAACATTATTATATAAAAGTATACATTTTCTGAAAGCTAAATAAACGTAGTTCTTTTGAAAAGATCAATTTGGAATTTTGTGTTTCGAGACACAAAAAAAGTTATTGGCTTTCTCCTCAGTTTTTGAGTGACCAAAATATTGTTTTAAAAACATTGTAGCTCTTTCGGATTACATTGGATCAAACTGAAACTTTGGATTATGATAAATGATAATACGATCTAAAAAACGGTGACTAAGATTTTAGAAATGTTTTTTCATTCAAAAGATATTGTCTATTTTGCAATCATAACCACCGAAATGTCAAACTTCCGGAATTAACGCGTCATTGCGCACGATCTAAAAAAGAGATCGCAAATCTGAGACACAGTTTTGAAGCTCATTACCCAATAACTTTTTTTGTGTTCCAAAACAGACAATTATTTAGCAGTTATTCGCCGAAGGCGAAGTGATTATCGATGAATATTTACCGAGCGGCGAGTCTTCGAGCTGCGAGGTAAATATTCATCGATAATCACTGAGCCTGAGGTGAATAATTGTTTTAGTATAAATAAAAAGGTGATTATTTCAAAAAAGAAATTTCCTCTTCGCTTACTGTGACAAAACGACTGCTGACAGCCATTTTGTCCGAAAAGGTGATTATCGGCTGATAATCCGAGATAGAAAACCAATCAGAGCGCGCGATTTCGTATAATCACCTTTGTATTTATACTAAAAATTGATATTCGAAAACTACAATTATTTAGCTTTCAGAAAATGCAATTTTTTTTTTTTTTTTTGGCAAAATATCGTAAAGCCCCTGCGAAATGTGAGGTAGCGCGTATAGGGGCCCTAATCATATCCTGATACCTTAAATAAAGGGATGACAAATCGAAAAAGGGCGTAAGCATAAAACTTCGTGTTTGATCACCACTCTTTTTTTCGCTTTACTTCACTGCTTTGTTAAACTATATCGCCTTTTCAGTCCATGCGGTGAACGACGTAATACGAATTTGATTCGAATAAGCAAGATATTTATTGGTAAATTTATTTAATAAATATATCTATTGTTCTTAATTTATAAAAATGTCGGTGATGCCCTCCCATTGTATATTTTTCATCTTTAAGTGTATGCATATGGAAATCTTATGGAATCAGTTGATCAAGGATCAGTGATAGATTGTGTATTACATTATGAAGAGGAGCAACATGTTATTACAAGGCTTTGTCAACCAGGAAATAACATCCGTTGCAAATGAATATTTTCATCGTTACTTCTGAAGAAGTGCACATATATCAGTATCGGCAAGCAAAAGCACAGAGGCGTAGCGAGGACCCAGGATCTGGGGGGGGGGGGCACCTAGAATAAAAACCTTACAATTGGGGGCGGGGGCACGTGGCCGCTCCCTTCCTACGCCAGTGGCATCCATCAAACAAAAAAGAATCAACCCGAAAAATGTAAGGGGGGCGGCTATCGCCCCCTTGTCCCCCTCGCTACGCCACTGCAATAGTATCTAAATAGGTGTGTGATAAAGCTCACAGGAATACAGTCTTTCGTTTTATCTGATGACATCAGTATTGACTGGTAAATGTTCTTTCGTTTCTTTCGACATACATGCTAGTATTTCAGTCCTGCGAGGCAAAAAAGAAAGAAGAAAGAAAAGAGAATGAGATCATCGTTTAGATAACTATAGGATGCCTTTGGTATCATAGGTGTGTCGTGACGTAACTTTGACATTAACGTCACACATTCATACGAAACCTTGGCTACAATGAATATTACCTTTGTACCAGCTGTCAAACAATAATTGCCTCATCACAGCCGTCATTTTCTTGCGCTTCCGGTACGTTGTTTAATGTCTCATAAACAAACGACGTTTCGTCCTTTGTAGAAGTACTGTCTGATGTTTCTTTTTCTAAAACAAAATATTAACACGTGAGGATAAATGGTTAGAACTGGCACTGAAATGTCTCATTGGTAACCTAGCAACACAATAGAGCATTAAGTGTGACGTCGTTCGTATGGAAAAACAACTTTCGGGTCCAAAACAAAAAGGAATTCTAAATATATTTTTCTTACTTTTCTTCGTGACAGGATTTGTTCTAACTGTTTCAAGTGAAGGTGAAATCATTGAGAACATTTTTCGCTTTATTTTAGCGGTTTTTATGAGCAGTTGGACCCGGAAATACGTCACAACTTAACAGCGTTATAGTGTGGAATAATTATGTAGACACACAAGCTATCAAAAATCTCCTTGCTGACATATCGCTGCTATATTTCAACATGGACTTGAGATCATTTACCAGAAAGAGTTTCACTTCCTGTGAGCATCTTCAAGCTACGGTTCGTAACAGAAAAGCTTTACTTAGATATGAACCTCAGCGGTCTTACGTTTGTAGGTTTTTGGCGACTTAATTAAAATAATTGAAATAAGTATATATGAAGGTGGTTATATGGTAAAGAGTCATTACCCGATTTATCTGCGCTTGCCATCGTGTCTGTGTTATTTGATATTTGTTCTTCTGATGGTTGTTGTACTGACTGATGTGTTTCACTTGATACACTGTTTATAGTCAGGATATCTGGTGAAAAATATCAATGTTAAAGACATTGATTAAATGACAGGTATTGAGGTCGTCAGTTTGGGGTGGGGTTGTATGTACTGGGAGCCTCGCTTGCATGGCTTCGGAAACAAATATCTATGAAATATTTTTTCCCACGACGATCACATTTCGTGTTTTGAATTCCTTCGCAATTCGTTTTTTTTTTAAATTTTTTTACATTTCCATTCTCATTAAAGATCCAGAAAGGTTGTTTTGACATTATAAAATATGATCTTACAACCGGCGAAAACTCTCCAAAAAGGTCCTTACATGACTTCCCATATTAATGAAGTGATTTAGCATCAGGACGCGCACGTCAAAGACAACGGCGCGAGCACATATTTTAGTGCGCACGTCGTCCTTAACGTAGTGACGTCCTCCACCACACGTACAAAGCTGCAAATGGCATCCTCTCGAGGACGTTGAGGACGGCGCGCGCACGACAAAATCTGCTTGCGCCTTTGTCTTTGACGTTCACGTCCTGATGCCAAATCACTCTATTTGCAACA
This sequence comes from Anthopleura sola, assembly GCA_023349425.1. NCBI lineage: Eukaryota > Metazoa > Cnidaria > Anthozoa > Actiniaria > Actiniidae > Anthopleura > Anthopleura sola. The sequence goes on from JALHLI010000001.1 coordinate 13,078,571, forward strand.
CACAGCATTCATTTCTGTTTTTGATAGGTTGGTTGTGATTATTTAGTCCCCAGTTGGACCCACTTTTTAAGGATACGCTGGGCAAAGACGCAAAAAGAGATCTGATAGAACTCAGGGGTTTTTGCATTTCGTGTTGTCTTGTTTTGCACCGAGAAAAGTGGGTCTAGTTCTGTTCTAGTGATTATCAAGCCCTTAGCTACCAAGATCTTGATCACCTGACATCTGCGTGCTTATATCTTTCTGATTCTTTGTCTTCCTCTTTAAGGTGCTCCACACACAGTATCCAATGATGAGAAGAATAAGAACCGCTATGATAACTGACAACCCAATCACCACACCTTCAAGGGTTTTGCTGCTTCCACATTTCACAGATTTTTCTGTCAAAAGGTAAGATAGAATTCAATTCCATGTTAACGTACATTAGTTAAGTAATGAATATCAATCGGCTTCGCTCTCCTGTAGCTTTTGCACTCAGTCTCTCTTGTACGTTTTCCCGCGCGCGTCATACTGAAGTTATGCTTTAATTTCGCGCATGAAACAATCAATGATTAGTTTTTCTAATGTCATAACGCTACAGTCATCGCTTCATTGCCAAAACTTCTTGCCATTAGTATAAAATAAACCCATACTTCCTATCCTTCAAATCCTTATTAAGATCAACCCTAACTCGTTTCATCGCTATTTAGTTTCTTCACCCTACTCTCCCTCCACGCTTAAAATGAAATAAATGAAGGGGCGGATCCAGGATTTTTTTCAGGAAGAGGTACAGGGCACAAAGTCAGCCCAGGGTGTGCAACCCTCAGAATCAAAGAAAGTAAACATAAATATAGGGGGACAAAGCTGCTCCGAGGGGGAATGCGCACCCCCTGCACCCCTCCCCTGGATCCGCCCCAGTATATGATTACTTGGTATTTACTCTATATCATATTTAGTCAATATATTGTTTGATCAACATGCTTGATATACTGTACCATGAAAATTGGTTCCTACCTTCAGTAGCGCCAATTCCAGATCTGCTGAAATTTGTCGTGAAAGCCACAAAACCTGATTCGCCATAGACTCTAGTCTTCTATAGAATAAAAAAAGCGGTAAGGCAACTATTTCCTAAGGATCACAGAATAATCAGTAACTTGGTTTCTATGTTAAAATTAGGTTTAGGAAGCAATGATTCTTGCATTACCCCTTCCTTCACCCCCCCCCCCCCCCCCCATCCCAATATTTTCATAAGCCAGGTCTCAGGTAAAATATGAGAGAAAGTAACACTTGACATTCGCAACGGAGCACTTTTGTTATCCAGTAGTAACTAGCGCGCTCACTGGTTTCTACTCACCCCATCAATTGCCATGGTAACGATCCTCACGTGTACTCTATACATTGATCCGGGTTCTAACGGTGCGTTGTAGTAACCATGGTAATACTGACCGTCACCAATCGTTAGGTTCGAGATGTGACCCAGTATCTCCGCGGTGATGTAGCTGTCATTACCCATCTGTGTTGCCATGGTAACGTTAACTTCATTGTAGACAAAGGGTGGTGGCTGTTCATAGGATTTGAAACGGTGTTCACTGTCTCTCTTTTCCACTGCCACTTGATAGGCACTGAAAAGCAAAGCTTTATACATCAGCTCAAATAACAAAATGTGATGGCTTTCTCTTACCATACCATATTTTCTGTACTATACTCTTTTTTATTATATTATACTATATGTTTTAATTGCAGGCGAGTACCTTTTCAGTTGTCCATCTGGTGTCTTCGAGTCGTTGAACAAGATCACTACCGTTGATTCAGTGATGGCGTTGGTTCCATTGATCTGGAACTGAGGAGCGTCACCTGCGGATTAAACCAAGGTATATCCCTGCAGGGTTACACTGTGAATTACTGATAGAAACGTATGTAGCATTTGATAGCAAAGTAAATTTAAAATAACTTACTAATCTTGCACATGACTGCACTATCGTTACTATGACTACATTCTGTTGTATTTGCCCATTCTGAATGACGACAGTCAATAATCGAGTTTTCTGTTCCCTTACACTCCAGGTTACTCAGCCAGATAGTACCATTTCCAGGCCTGAAGGTGGACTTTGGATACACCTTACTTGCCCCGGGGTAGCCGAGCATACGGCAAATCACTTGAGCATCGTTGATGTCCAGTCCCCTGTTACATATGGTACCCCATACGTTACCATAGCGAACAGCAACTCGACCAGAGTTGGGTGAACTTCCGTCTTCCAAGCGAAGGTGTACTGGAGGATCTGTAAGGTATGATAAGAATAGCATAAACTTTTTTATAAAACATGGTAGGAGAGAAACAAACACGTTTTTTATTGCGTTTAAGTTATACTGTTAGGGTATTATATGTAATCGAAAAAGCTGTGTGAAATAACTATATTTTGATGAAATCTTTATCGATAAAATCCAACTTACTTTCTTCCGGTTGACAAAAAATACCAGCCAAAAGGTTGCCATGACACACCGTGTTTGTCCATCCACGATGATAACATTCACTAATCGATAATTCCTCGCCGCTGCATTCCACTCCACCCATCCACAATCCAACCTTCCCTACACTGAACCTCTTGATCGCTGCTAGTGCTGCTTTGTAACCAAGCATTCTACAGACCACGTGAGCATCAAATATATCCCAGGTATCATCACAGACTTGTCTCCAGGTCCCATCGTATTTCACTTCTACGGATCTGAAATGCTTGTGCTGATTTCCAACAATACGAACAGCAACAGAAGATTCCTCTAAGGGAAAAATAGTAATATTAAAATTCCAACCACGATCAATTTTCAATTCAACGTGAGCTCGCGCTCACCACGCCACCCGTCGTAAATTAGTTTTGAAAGACCTAGTATTTGAAGCTTAGAAAAGCACTAATAGATACAAATATCTTCATTAAGTACGTATCATCTCGTAAATGATCAATCAATCTTTTTTGAGCGTGTTGAGTGTGATCGTCCGGTTGAGTCGTGTAGTTGAATTTAGAAAGACTTTGGTTTGTGAAAACTGATTTTTCGATAACATGAACTGAAACCATCTTCAAAGTAAAGTGAAAAGGGGATTAGCCTGAACGTGGTATATCGATTATAACGATCCTGGTTTCAGACCATTTGCTCTTACCTTGTGTTAGCATCGCACAAGTGACACCAGCATCTTCGCTGTGCTCGCAGTTATGTTGACCCCATCCTTTATGTCTGCATTGTTCCAGTGACTTCTCATTTCCGCGACACTTTACTTCATCAAGTAAGATATATCCACTTCCGCTAGCTGTATCACTTCCTGTCCCAGATGCTTTGCTGTAGTTCAACATTCGACAGACCACGTGGGCATCTGCAAGTCCCCAACGGTCATCACATACTGTGCCCCACATTCCATAATATCGTACCTCTACTTGTCCTTGATTTGGAGTGCTTCCATTTACCAGACGAACAGCTACGTTTGGAAGCTGATCTAGTAGTCATTAAAATAAACTTTAACACCTTAACCCTCGAAAAAAATTGAGATTTTAGAAATTACTGACCTTCACTAACTTTGCAGTAAGCAGCAGCCGTGAGTGATTCAGGGCAAAAATCGTTTGACCATCTACGATGATAACATTCGCTGATCGATTGTTCTTCACCAGTGCACTCGACATTACTCATCCATAAGCTATTATTCCTTATTACACTAAATCTCTTCATCCCCAAAAGAGCTCCTTTGTAACCAAGCATTCTACAGACCACGTGAGCGTCTGTTATATCCCAGGTATCATCACAGACTGGTCTCCAGGTCCCGTTGTAGTTGACTTCTACTCGACCAAAATGGTTGGTTTTGTTTCCAACAAGACGAACAGACACTGAAAATGGAGGCAAAAAAATCAATCCTTGTGATGAAAATTATTCTCCAAATGAAATCGCTCTTTGGAAGATATGGACATGATTTGTTTGGCTGTTGCATATGAAATATAGAGCTATTTCAAAAAGGTTGGTGAAGGTATTGTTGCTTATTGCATGCTGTGCACACCAGGCCCGTAATGCGGTTTAGGTTATGTGAATTCAAGTAGCGAAAGGTCAACAATTTGGTATTTTCCCAGACTTTGTAATTCTCTGAGGGATTTCCTGGGATATTTTCTTTTGTGCTGACATTATTTATATATGAATATAATACACTTCAAGCTTGGTAAGCTACATGCAACATGCAACAAAACCTTCACCAACTTTTTTTTGAAATAGTTGTCTCGATGATGTTACTTAAAAATCAAAAGGGTTCTTCCTTACTACAGCGGAATTGTTAGTGCTTAGTTTCAATAGATGTCTTCGTGTCTCATGCAGAATGCTTTGCTGAATCGCAGGTTTTCAATGGTAATTTTTCTGGTTGACAACACATGGTTGTCAATATTTGACTATCATTTGTAGTAGATAATGAAATTCAAATTTGTGAGCTGTAATCCAGCAATTTTAAGTAATGAAACAAAGTTACTGAAATAGGAAACCTACCTTGTGTGGCGTTTTCGCAGGTGACAGCAGCATCTTCATGATGGGCACAGTCATGTCTCCCCCACTCAATAACGCGACAGTCCTCCAGGGACTTCTCATTACCAAGACACATAATATCATCCAGTAGAATAGGACCACTTCCTTTAACCTTAGCATTTCCTACCCATGATGCTTTGCTGTAGTTCAACATACGACAAACCACGTGAGCATCTCGTGAATCCCAAGTATCGTGGCAAACAGTGCCCCAGACCCCATAATATCGAACCTCTACTCGGCCTTGATTTGAGCTGCTTCCATTCATCAGACGAACAGCTACATCCGGAGGATGATCTGGCGTAAAAACAAATGTTAAAACGCATTTTTTTACTGTATTATTGTATACGTCTAAAAGATATTTTGTCTTCGACAAATCTCATGGCACGTACCTGACTTACAAACAACACCAGCTCGACTGTTAGTTGCACAGTTCCTCTTGCCCCATTTTAGATTTCTGCAGTTTTCAATGGTGGTTTCATTTCCAGTACAGTTTACACCGGACAACCAAAAGTCATCCGATCCTTGAAACCCTTGAATGGCTGCAATAGCACCTTGATTATAACCAAGCATTCTGCAGATGACATGGGCATTCTTTAGGTCCCAGTTAGTGTCACATATAGACCTCCAATAATTGTTATAATACACTTCTACTCGACCAGCGTTAGGTGCACTATTATCCACCAAACGAACAAATGAACAAGGGGAGCTGCTAGCCCTGCAGAAAAGAATTGGTTAAATAATAAAAATACCTCTCTTCACTCACACTGGCAATCACAATCGTACACAGCTCTAAGCCAGTAATTCCCATCCACCGATCCACTAATCCGTAACAGTCACCTCTCGACTAAGTAACTGTTAATGATATGTGTAGCTGTCACAATAGACTTTGGTCGGTATCAAATACTGTTTATTCTTTAGTACGAAAATCATAGGAAAACACAAACGGTTTACCTATGTCACTTGAAAAATGTAGTTTGTTTGTTCAGTATTATTAAGTATAAATGACAGTCGCGACGTCACGAATGATGCGTGACTCGTAAGGACCCCAATCAAATCAACCAACCAACCATGATATCAGTCTATAACGTGTTAAAAATTCTAAGAGATACATTATATCTAAATACTTTTTTATTTGATTCGAAACTTTGTTTACTAGGAATAATTTGGTCGTCATATTATTCTAGATTAAAGTCCTATCTGAAATTCTTATTATTTCTGGAGGGTATGCCGAGAAAATATCGTGAGTTTGCAACGGGAACTAAGAAGGCGATTGAATATCTTGAATTATCAGACATGAATTTCGACTGCACTCTTTTTCACCAAGTTATATGTCTTTCAAATCTATTAGGGCTATTTTCATCTCTTCTCTATTGGTGAAACTTAATGGAAGTGCTAATCGCGGTAGACTTTTCGACGAGTGTGGAATCGAGTTCCTTGTTTTCACGAGTGCTATAAAAATAATATGTAACGTTATGTTATGACTCACTGTAGCATTGAAATTTTTGCTTGCCAAAGTTTTAGCCAACATTCTTTAATTAAAACACATGGACCAGTTTGTGACTGGCTTTTTATTAGTGTTACGGAACCACTCTTTGAAGACTGAACCAAGTATAAGGTGAAAATAAACCTTGTTGAGGACTCGGGTCAGTGTCGAACCAGACGGTTATAGTATTAAGGCTGTCGGTTATGAATAGATTGAAATATGGAATAACTACTTACCAAGCTTCACAAACCATATAAACGAGGCACAAGTAAAGACACTTCAAACGTAGGGCTCCTGCCATCGGTTGACATAATCATGTAGTTTTCTACCTGTTTTTGTTTAACGCCAGACTTACGTACATCGAATTAATTCATTATTGTAAATAGATAGCTGTGATGTATGACCTCTGCCTCTTGTGGCTATGCACGTATATAGATATGTGACTATATAAATATTTGCCATGATCTGCATACATTATAAAGTGGTCGGCTGACTGCCAGAAGTAAACTGGAATATTTGTGATAAGTAATATTTAATATATATCTGCCATGATCTGCATACATTATAAAGTGGTCGGCTGACTGTCAAGAGTAAACTGGAATATTTGTGATAAGTAATATTTAATATATATTTGCCATGATCTGCATACATTATAAAGTGGTCGGCTGACTGCCAAGAGTAAACTGGAATATTTGTGACAAGTAATATTTAATATATATTTGCCATGATCTGCATACATAAAGTGGTCGGCTGACTGTCAGAAGTAAATAGAGATTATCACATGTTAAGAGCCTGATACCGTTTTTATTCACGAGTTTCCCGTATCAGGAGCTCCTATTTCTGTGGGCGGAGGGGAGGGGAGGGGAGGGAAGGGGAGCTCAAGCAACAAGAATTGATCTTATCTTTTAAGAGACTGCATATTCGGGCTTCTCATGTAAAGGTAACGTGAACTTAAGGTATGGATACGTGGATACGAAAATGAAAATAATACTAAAAAGGTGTGCTGTATTCACGTGCCGTGCCGTGCCATCTGTGACCGTGCGTTATTCTAAAATGACAGATGAGTGTTCACTGATTGGTTTGACGTATGTTTTCATTTCGGTGCCTTAATTACCATTAATAGTTTCTTAAATCACCATTTTTCGAGGATCATGAGAAAACTATTGTACAGAGGTATAGTCCTTAGTTTGTGTTATATGTCAAATTCATTAGCGGCGCCAAATCTATTTTTTCCGATGAATGTTGTAATCATGTAATCAATGTAATTATGTAATCAAACCTCACACTTAAAACAAAAGACATTTCAGCTGAAAAAGGGATTTTTTATTGATAAAAATAGTGCAATATAAGATAATCATTTGCAGTGGCAGCAGCTAGATGTATTTTTATCGTGTGACAAGTATTACTTGTAGTTAAAACCCTTGATATCTCAAAAACTTGATTGCGGATAAATATAAAGAACAATAAACCCATTCCGGCGATGGAAATTGAAATTGAAATTCTCCATTATCGTATTCTCCATTGAATCTACGACGGTCGTCTGTTACTTCAACATTACCTCTCAGTGGCCATTGTACCGTACAGTCACACATATTAAAAAAAAAGTAACTAAGGTACGGTCTGAAGTGGAAGCTACTTCGTACAAAATACAAACGTGTACTAGAGTACAGTATATACTTGACCGATATCTAATATGAAACTGACACTTTGATTGTCACGTGACCATGACAATCATGTCTGAAGTGGAAGCTACTTCGTACAAGATACATACGTGTACTTGAGTACAGTATATACTAGACCGATATCTAATATGAAACTGACACTTTGATTGTTACGTGACCATGACAATCATGTCTGAAGTGGAAACTACTTCGTACAAGATACATACGTGGTTGGCCTTACTATAAGAACATAGTACTAGACCGATATCTAATATGAAACTGACACTTTGATTGTCACGTGACCATGACAATCATGTCTGAAGTGGAAGCTACTTTGTACAAGATACATACGTGGTTGGCCTTACTATAAGAACATAGTACTAGACCGATATCTAATATGAAACTGACACTTTGATTGTCATGTGAAAATGGAAATGACTATCAGTAATTTTAAGGTTTAGAAACATAGGTTTGAAGGAACTTGGCTTTATCAGGTGCTATCTGCGTGTTTATTTTTGTAAATGATGAGCCTGCGTGTAGTGTTTGTCAGCTGTTCTTCCATTTAGAGGCCACCTTAAAAAAGAAAAAAAGAAAAGAAAAGAAAGTTTGGACGCAACGTTCACTAATTTCTCATTTCTAAACACGTGTCATTGATGTGTACCAACATGAGTACCTTCTGAAGGGATAATGCTACACAAAGAAAAATACTCAAGAGGAGGAGGATGATGTGAATACTCTTTATTAACGTGTCATTTTATGCGTTGTAACACAAATTGGCGAAGAAGAAAATCATTAGTTCTGTAATTAATGCGGTTGGCGATATATCCATAAGTTGATGCAAATTATGCTTACCATGGAATACCTTCTTAAGCCTCGTTGAACTGAGGGTTGATGTGGCCTGCAGTGACCTGCTTTGCCCTTGGGATCTCTTCACAGTGATATGAAATGAATAAATTTGAAAATCATCATAACAATGCTACTTATCTTTTACTGACAACTTTCTGTGTAAATTTCTTGTTAGCTTTGCTCCTTTTTATCAGCAAAGTGTGTATCGTATCACGCAAAGAAATTATCGATGATGATGGTGTTGATTGAGATAAATAATTCGACATCACCATAATTTCTATTGTTAATGATGCTGATGCTGAGAATGACTATGCTGCATAATGGTGACGTAGTCCATAGCTGGACCCACTTTTATCGATGCGTGCGCGGCAAGAACGAACCGAGTAGTGAAAGGAGATTGGTAAGAATGGTAAAGATCTTCTTTGTATTTCGTGCGCGAGGGCTGTTTTCCTTTTTTGCGATATGAATTAATCAGTTAGTGAGGAAATGGGTCCAGTTCTGGACTAAATAAAGACGTTGCTGATCTATGCCGCTGATGGTCGCGATGAGAATTAGTACTGTCTTTTAAGTTTTTAAAAGAAAATCACTTTGCAAACTGTATCTCGGACATGGTAATTTTTTTTACCAACATAAAGATAAATCTTACCAATCATTTCAGGTTTGTCATCGTCATTTTCTTTTTCCTTGTTTCTTAAGGCGTAACAGAGACACATGCCGATGACAAGACAGAGAAGCAACAATCCGGCCGCAGCTAAACCAATGATCAAAGCATTTTGATTGGTGTCGCTATTAGTCTTTACACTGCCACTGCTGCTCCCTGAAAGAAAGGTAAAAATGGTATAGAAAGTAGTTTTATATTTGCTCGGTTGTAGTTTCCTTTCTTATTATCAAACGATGATAAGCTTCCTTGCCAACTCGTATCGTAATTAAGGTGCGGTGATATGAGCAACAAAATCGTGCAACTTGTCACGCAACATTGTTGCGTTGAAAGTTGCAGAGTGATGTTGATTCTATTACCACCCACGTACGCAACTTGTTACGCAACAAAAATAGATGTTGCAAGTTGCAAAATTTGTTGCAAAAAGTAGAAGCACTTTCTACTTTTTTCAACAAGCAGCCGCAACTTGCAACATCGATTATTGCTGTGTAACAAAAACTACTGCTGCTCTTTCGTAATTGTAATTGCAATACATAATCATATTCAACTCTTACTCTCATATACTAACCTTGGCGAGCAACCCGAGATTTTGTAGCAAACTGCACAAAAAATGATTCTCCATAAATTCTTTTCTGCATGTTTGAACATGAATAAAAGTAGTGATTAGTTAGAATTTTTTTTTGCTATCACAACGAATCTATAAAGTTAAATTAACGTAGCCACTAAGAACTGCAGTTTTTACAAAGCCACCGACTCTGGCATGCCGACCTGCAATGATAGATTGATTGTTTTTACTTAAAAACAAATACAAATTCATAAATACTCACCCCATTCATTGCCATGGTAACGATCCTCACATGTACTCTATACATTGATCCGGGTTCTAACGGTGCATTGGAGTAACCATGGTAATACTGACCATCACCAATCGTGAGGTTCGAGATAGGACCCAGGATCTCCGCGGTGATGTAACTTTTACTACCGGTCTGTGTTGCCATGGTAACGTTAACTTCATTGTAGACAGAGGGTGGGGGCTGTTCATAGGATTTGAAGCGTTGTTCCGTGTCTCTTTTTTCCACTGCCACTTGATAAATTCTAATACAAACCCGATAAAGTTAGAAGATAAATGAGAGTAGAGAAATTAGTCACTCAGACAATACAATAAATAACTACAATTTTGAGAAATAATCACAATTGTTTCCTTTTTGTTCAACCTTTTCAGTTGTCCATCGGTTGTCTTAGAGTCATTGAACAAGATCACCACCGTTGATTCTGTGATGTCGTTGGCCCCATTGATCTCGAAATGAGGAGCGTCAGCTGAAGATCAAAGGTAAGGAAAAGTCAAGCTTATTAGGCAATACTTGAAAGGAAGAATAAATAAAACATCGCTTAACAAGTAAGCGATGAAAGATTTCTTCAATCTTTTTCCGTTTATTCTTGTATATTTCGATGGACCTTCATCTTGCGCCAGCTAATGTTTCCTCCTATGTAAATAAGAAGGCTTTGTTTTCTAAATAACCGCAGCATGAAGTGAAAACGTTTAGAATAGGTCATGTGACTTGTTTCTTTAAAAATGGCTCTATGACTTACAAGTTTTGCACATAATGGCTCCGTCGTTGTTATGGTTACATGTGGTTGTATTCCCCCACCCGGAATGACGACATTCAACAATCGACTTCTCTGTTCCTTTACATCCCAGGTTACTCAGCCAGATAGGTCTAACTTCAGGCATTAATGTTTGCAATAGATACACCTTACTTGCCCTGGGATAGCCAAGCATACGGCAAATCACTTTAGCATCGTTGATGTCCAGTCCCCTGTTACATATGGTACCCCATACGTTACCATAGCGAACAGCAACTCGACCAGATTTGGGTGAACTTCCATCTTCTAAACGAACTTGCAGTGGTGGAAGATCTGTAGGGTAAGTTAGGTAAAACTTTTTGATGTTTCATATTTATTCATAGGCTTATTTTTTTCATCCTAATAGTATTCTTGTACGTAGGATTCATTGTAAAACGTTCAAAATATTACTAGGTTAATTTGGCCTTATGAGCCTTCTTGCGCACAGAGAGATGATGAGGAGGAATAGGAGGAGGGGGATGTTGATATTAATTCATTAATTTTATTGCCAAGATACCATAACGGTGTCTTGCTTTCATCGAAATACTTGGTCGTCGTTAATTGATAAAACCGTAAACAAAATAAAAAATGGTTTTTCGCGCTAACCTTTATAGCTTTTACACACGACACCAGCATAAAGGTTTCCAAAACATAGTTTATTAGTCCATCCACGATGAAAGCATTCCGCAATCGATACTTCGTCCCCGCTGCATTCCACACCACCCATCCACAATCCATTTACTCCTTTGCGGTACTGTCGTATTGGTGCTTGAGCTGCTTTGTAACCAAGCATTCTACACACCACGTGAGCGTCTGATATATCCCAGGTATCATCACAGACTGGTATCCAAGTCCCGTTGTAGTTTACTTCAACGAAGCCAATGTTGTTGTGATCAGATCCCAACAGGCGAACAGCTACTGATGATTCTTCTGAAGATTGGGAGAAAAATAGGGATAAGAAGGGAGTATATATTAGATTCTTGTAAATAGACAAGAGTTATTCAAAGCTTTTTAAAGTTTTCCTTCGTATTTACGGTCAACTTAACCTTTGAACCTGCACTAGAAATCGAGTAATGTTTTACTAGGAGCACAGTCCCAAACAGTCGCTGGAGTATAATTACGAACTCGTCCTTTTTTGGTAGTCATCAAACTTGTTTTCTTCCCGCGTTATTTCCAAAGTGGACAGCATGTACGACGACGACGACGACGATGACAACGACGACAACGAAGAAGATGATTATTATTTTACAGTACTCAAGGACTGTGAATTTGTGGAAAATGGAATGGAAAGGAGAATCATTTTTTGCTCATGGCATAAATCATAGCAGAGCAACCTTAATCCTTTTTCGGGATACAATAGATTATCAAGTAAGAGATTAATTTCTTGATGATAATGGAAGATTTATAATTTTGGATTTGTTTATACAAGGCTTCCCGTTTTTAATCGCTAACGTTTATGCGCCTACAAAAGTACAAGAACAATCGGTATTTTTCAAAGCATTGAATATCTGTGTCGAAAGTCAGTGCGACAGTGAGAAACAGATAGTTATAGATTAGGGGGAGATCTTAACATAACTTTTAATCCAGACTTAGATGGATCTGGAGGAAACTGGATTATAAAATATCCCGATAAAGTTTTTATTGTAAACCATGAACTTCTAGATATCTGGCGAACACGATTCCCCAATCTAAAACGATTTACGTTGAGACAAAAACAACCACTTATCCAAAGGCGTTTAGATTACTGGTTTATCAGTGACTCTGCAGGAAGATATTGATAAAGTAGATATTCTAAGTACTGTTTAATAAACGAGCAGGAGTGTTTTATCGGGATTTAAAACACGAGGCGAAGCCGAGTGGTTTTAAGCACGATAAAACACGATCTGCGAGTTTATTGAACAGCTTAAAAAACCTCGAGGTGTATCTTCGCATTTTCTACTGAATTTTTGACGAATGAACCAAGTTTACCAGAGAAAATCCGAGTTAAAGTTTATGCAAATGAAGAGGATGTTTTATCAGATTTTTAAAAAACCTATTCCACGGACAATGATTTCTATTGTGTTTTCCTCATTAAATATTCATGAGGTTTCTAACTGTCATTAAGACAGATCATTCTGCAATTATACTTGATATAAGAAGGATCCCGGAACAAAAAAGTGGGACATCCTTCTGGAAAATGAATAATAGTCTATTAGAGGACTAAGTTTATGTGCAGTTCATTAACAATTTGTTTTCAAAGTGGCTCGAGGAGTTAAAATAGGTTAAAGACATTATAATTAAGTGGGATTGGGTTAAGTATAAGATCAGACAAGAGACAATAGTTTTTAGTAAAAAGAAAGCTAAGGAAAGAAGAGAAAAAATATCTCTTATAGGGAAGAAGCTTTTAAGCTGTTAAATAGTGATGAGAGTGCAAAGAAACTCGAAAGCCTTGAACAAGAATACGAAGAACAACATAATTTTATAAAATAGTTCAGATATAACGCGCGCTCTGATTGGCTGATATATGACAATGATGACGATGTTAACGATAATGGTGAAAATCATGGTGATCAGAAAGAGAAAAATGAGAACTTCTCATTCAACTTATGATAAGTTGCATGGTTTGAATATCCCACCTTGTGTTAGTCCTTCACACTTGACACCAGCATCTTCACCGTGCCTACAATCGTGTTGACCCCATCCTTTATGCTGGCAATGTTCCAACGACTTTTCATTACCACGGCAATCCACATCATCTAGTAGAATAGGACCACTTCCTTTAACCTTAGCAGTTCCTGCCCATGATGCTTTGCTGTAGTTCAGCATACGACAGACCACGTGAGCGTCTGCTAGGTTCCAGTAATCATCACAAACTGTGCCCCAGCTTCCATAATAACGAACCTCTACTCTGCCTTGATTAGGAGTATTTCCATTAACCAGACGAACCGCCAGAGTTAGACCTTGAGATAAAAAAAATTAATTAAATAATCAAAATCATTCTGTGTTTAAGCCTGGTTTTCGCTTGGAATTGTAGCACTGGGAGCCCAATTTAGATAAAATTGAACGGTGAAAATAAAATCTGAAAAAATCGACTTTAATAGTTTTTTTTTTTTTTTTAAATTTGAGGTCAAGATAATGTCTTCTTTAATACAAACGAGTGAAATCCATAAGCTATGCACTAGAATATTTTTTTCGCTCGCGCTCGTCGATATGTGTAAATACGTTTGAAAGGTAGGAAAATACAAACGCCATCTTCAAAACATAACAAAGTTTAAACCGTGACTTGACCAAGATGGTCCCTAGGATAGGGGATTCATTTTTTTAAAAACTCTCTTGATATTTCTCGCCGATTTCTCGAAACGAAATTAGGGACCTTAGGCAACTCGAAATCTAGAACGGGATCGTCAGGAATCAGGAATTGCACGTCGTTCATGTCTTGAGATCAAGAAGTGACACCTGTTTTCAGATCCAGCTTTAGGTCTCGTGCAGAAAATGTTTCGGTGGCTATATTTCCTGACGGTCTTATTTACGTAGTCTTATGGCAGCAGGACTGAGGCGAGAACAAATTTATTACTCTCCCGCTTAGAAATTTTGTCACGTGTACACAACCTACCAAGCACCCTACAAGGCTAGTTTAGCTTTTAAAAGGTTCTTCGACAAAATTCGACATTTTTACACTTTGTTGATTAATTTTACTTTGAAAACGAAATATATATACAGACAATCCAACACAATATCAGGTTTGGTGAAATTTACCTTAGGTGTCATGCATTTCAATCGATTGAGAAATGGGATTTGAATTACCTTCAGCCTTTTTACAAACGACCCCAGCATAGGCATGTCCAGTACACTGTGTATAAGACCATCCACGATGAGAGCATTCGGCAATGGATGTTTCGTCGCCTCTGCATCTCACACCACTCATCCAAAGTCCTGCCTTCCCAACTTTGACCTTCTTAAAAGCAGCATAAGCTGTTTTGTAACCGAGCATTCTACAGACCACGTGAGCGTCTGATATATCCCAGGTATCATCACAGACTGGTCTCCAGGTCCCGTTGTAGTTGACTTCCACGAAGCTAATGTTGTTGTGATCGGATCCCACCAGGCGAACAGCTACTGATGATTCTTCTGAAGATTGGGAGAAAAATAGGGATAAGAAGGGAGTATATATTAGGTTTTTGTAAAACTATGAATAGACAAGAGTTATTCAAAGCTTTTTAAAGTTTTCCTTCGCATTTCCACTTATTATTGTATTAGGAGCACGATCCCCGACATCCACTGAACTATAACTACGATTTTTTTTTTAATCGGATTTTTCCAAATTGGACAGTGTGAACGACGACGATGATGATGAAATCCATGACAATGATGACGGCAATGATGATGATGATGGTGATGATATTGGTGAAGGTGATGTTGCTCAAAAGGAGGAGAATGAAGAGTTGGAATGAATACTTCACCTGGTGTTAGTCTTTCACACTTTGTATTTTTTCGCTACTCTGTGTATTATTTACAATTATGTTAGTTTTTCTTCTTATCTCCTACTGTTTTGTATATGTATAACTAGTTTATATATAGAAGTCTGTAACTTGCCTAGATGTATGTATTTATGAAGTTGTAAACTCGTAAAATTTCGCAATAAAAAATGGAAAAAAAGAAAAAAGAAAAAAGAAAAGAAAACCAAAGAATTCAACTGGATTATTATATATATAAAAAAAAGATGATTATGACAATGATGACGATGTTAACGATAATGGTGAAAATCATGGTGATCAGAAAGAGAAAAATGAGAACTTCTCATTCAAGTTATGATAAGTTGCATGGTTTGAATATCCCACCTTGTGTTAGTCCTTCACACTTGACACCAGCATCTTCACTGTGACCACAATCGTGTTGACCCCAACCTATATGCTGGCAATGTTCCAACGACTTTTCATTACCACGGCAATTCACCTCATCTAGTAGAATATGACCACTTCCTTTAACCTTAGCAGTGTCTGCCCATGATGCTCTGCTGTAGTTCAACATACGACAGACCACGCGAGCGTCTGCTAGGTC
Source organism: Anthopleura sola (assembly GCA_023349425.1). Classification (NCBI taxonomy): domain Eukaryota; kingdom Metazoa; phylum Cnidaria; class Anthozoa; order Actiniaria; family Actiniidae; genus Anthopleura; species Anthopleura sola. Next base: position 13,094,397 of record JALHLI010000001.1, read on the forward strand.
CCAGGAATCATCACAAACTGTGCCCCAGACTCCATAATATCGAAACTCTACTCTGCCTTCATTTGGAGTATTTCCATTTACCAGACGAACAGCTGCGTTAAAAGTTTGACCTGAAACCCCAACAGCGGTTTACATATATAAACTAAAAATATTTATCATAACCTAAAATTAAACAATTATTGGATGAGGTTGAGCATGATATCGTAAATTATCAAGACCAAGATCTCAGAGTAGTCGACTAATTATCGGTCAGTGCATTTTTAGAAAATGCTGGATCTTAGCGGAAATGCATGTACCTGTAATGCATATAACACCAGCTCGGTTATAATTTGAGCATCTTTTAGGCTTTGTCTTTGTGATGCGGCATTCCTCAATGGTTGTCTCGCATCCGCCGCAATGAATACTAGGCGACTGCCAAATTTCATCAAAACTCGTCATATGTTGGATGGCCATCGCAGCACCTAGGTTGTACCCGAGCATTCTGCAGACGACATTAGCGTCTTGGATATCCCACCACCATCCGTTACAGAGAGATTTCCATACGCCGTCATTGTAGCTTATTTCTACTCGACCAGCATTAGGCACACCGTAATCCACCAAACGTACTTGGACAGTTGATGTGGATTCTGTACAAGAACATGTCGAGAAAATAAGTAATGATCAGAGCAACATTTTTTTGAGACAAGCATATTATTTATATAGGAGCAGAACTTTTGAAAGAAAATTATGCATTTTATTTTAATGTATTTTGTTTCCTTGAAATTGGCATTGAAATATGTGACCCAACCGAGGGTGTTCGAACATAAAACCAAGGCGTGCAATTTGTTCTTTTACCGTTTATTATCTCAAAAAAGTAACTACAACTTGAAACTTTCACTTTTAAACTAAGACTAGTACTCGTGAAACCACAATGCAGACAAAATTTGAAGAAAATTTTATTGTAGGATCTATTGATCCCGAACCATCTTAAACATAGTCATTTTCTCCGGGTTCTCTTTCGGAAACCCAATACCCTAAATTCCATTTCTATCTGTAAACTATCTGTGCCTCACGTTAACGACCCTCATTTCGATATTTGAGGGCGATTAGGTTCACTGTCAGTAAAAGTGTTCCAATACGTCATCAATGAAACATTTCCTTTTATTCTTAAGCAAAAGCCAATATTGCTGATAATTTGAAAACAGCAAGGGATATTATTATTTTCATACGAAAATTGAAAATTGAATTATGTATTAATCTGTATACAAATATGTCAAATACACAAGATCCAAACGATTGAAAACATAGTTTTCCTTTGTGGTACTCCAACCGATTTGATCACAAGTCTAAACTTTGAACACTATGTTTTCGCAATAATTAGTTCAATATGTCACAAAGTGACGGGTCTATGAAAGAAAAATAGAATAGAAGATATTTAGCAAATAAACCCCTTCTGGCGGCGGGGATATCGGCTGATAATGTCCGAGGGTGAAAAATGGTCCGAAAAAAAGAACATTTGCACACATTTTTTCGTTATTCAACATTCAAAAACAGCATTCACTTCTGACTGACCAATAATTTTTCCACAAGTTCAACAACATCACAGATAGATAGGATAAAATACTCAATGCGCAATTGGCTTTTCCTACCGTTGCAGTTGACAATGGAACACAAATTGTGGCTTTCGATTTTCTTGGGCACTTTCTTTCCCACGCAATGGTGGTGCTTAGTAAGCTTTATCATTTGCTTTTTTGAACGGCAATTATGACGAATAGTTTAATTTTCTCAAAAATCAAATGCTTCCATATCAATTGGTTTATCATTCCTGATATTTTTTTCAGAAAGCCCTAGTGATAGACAACTTGAAAAAAATATCAGGGATGATATCCCATAATTTCTGATATACTTTTGATATACTTGTATATATACTTGAAACGGCCATAATTTTTGCAAAAGGCTGTATATATATAATCAGATTAAATACTATCTGACGAGTGCGTAAGCACGAAACTCGGAGTAACAGCAAATCTTGCCTCTTCGTTATTACATTTATACTTTGCTCTACACCATATGTGTATTGAGCACTCTTTAATGGGATCAGCTACTTCCTCATATGATTATATATATATATATATATTAGATTGTTAAGCGAAGTATCGCGTTATTGTTAGACATTATTAAACCTTAAAGTTCTTAATTTCAATAGTTGCGTGCGAGAATTTTAAAAATCTAACGCTTGCTTGCACTGATACTGAGCTCGTGCAAGTAAGGTACTTAAACGCTCGCGCACTTTCCAGACAACATTGCAAGTAAAGTCATAATGATATGAAAAGAAAGGAAAATAATATTGACACGATAAGTGTATGATCTAAGATATTTCAGCGTTCATGCGAGAAATTTTTATACTGTTCCATGCGCTCTTAGTATTCATTATCGTTCCTTGATTTTCCCGCTTTATTCTTACTGACTCCGTTATTTGTCTCAACATTGGATCTCTCTGGAATGTTCCTGTTACATTCATGGAAAAATCTTGAGAATACCTTGATGGTTTTCTACACAATGTTTCTTCAAGACCGATCCATCATCACTAACAGAGTCAATGTTCCTCAAATGTTCTCTCCCTCTCTTGAACGCCGCGCTTCTAGCAGTTTCTCCAACATACTTATGTCCACAGGATCTACAGTTGATCTCATATGTCTCACATGACCCTTTCCCACCTGTTCTGCATACAAGACATTAATGTTTTTCGCATGTCTTTGCCCTGAAAGGGTTAGATCTCTAAAACTCGCTTGACATCTGTGCCCGCTGTTCCTACAATCTTCATCTTTATTCCCGATTCTCATACATCTTTCCCTCCAGGTTTCCTGAGCACGCACGAACCATCCAATCACAGCGCGCTTCGATGCTTAGCCAAGTGACCCTTGCTCCAAGTCTCTTCCCAATACAAAAACACGCGTTTCAAAGAATTTAGAGAAACAAAGTTGAAGTATACGTGTTGTTTAAAAAATTAAAGTAAATCTTTGCGATCCATCTCCTCAAATTCTTTGAGATATATGACTTTTAAGACTCGGGCGAGGGCCGTTTGAATTACAACAACAATCCTTTTCGCGCTTAGTTTTTCGTACTGCTGGCTAACATTCTTTTCATCTCTGATTTTGATATTTTTGGTACAAAGATCACGCTGGACATAAGTATGTTGGAAAAACTGCTAGAAGCGCATACACGAGAGGGATTAACGAACATGACGTCAATGCATGTTAGCTAAAAGGAACATGATATTGCGCGACTTTATTTGTTCATTGTTTTGGAAAGCATACTGTTTTAGAAAATAGCTAGTATAATCTCTGGATGCCATAATATAATTCCCTAAAACTTTCCTGAAATAGATATGTTTATGAAAATATTGTTGGAAAAAAAATTGTTTGGAGCGAGAATAATATTATTAACTGTATAGAGCTTTTAAGAGTGACGTCACTTGTATGGGAAAACAAATTCCGGGTCCAAGACGAAAAGCAGTTCTATAAAGATTTAACTTTCTTTTTCTTCGTAACAGGGTTTGTTGTCCAAAGTTCTAAGTGTTTCAGGTGGAAGTCAAATCATTGATTTTTTAGCGCTTGATTTTATGTTGTTGTTTTTTTCGTGTGTGTGAGTAATTGTACCCGTCACAACTTAAAAGCTCTTTTAGGTTGCTTTGGCTTTGAAAAGAAAAACTTAAAAAAATTAATCTTTTTTTGGATATCATCCCATAAGGTCTTGGTTGTAGAGTGCGAAAACTTAATCGGAGAAACAGTAGTAAATTTATTTCGCGCTAAGTTGTACAAAATATATTGGAATGTCTATTATTTTCTATAGTTTTGTCTGTGCTGTAATAGTTTGCTATGAACATAAGTAAAATAAATAAGTAACAAAACTACGTACCTTCAACTTGTTGTAAAGTTAAACACATCCAGAGAGTAAAAAGACAAATTAGGTTTTTTTTTTCCATGGTAAGAGCTAAATTACACTGAACACTTCACTCCCACTTCAGGTGTTGATTTAAATTCAATACTTTATTTGATATAGTTGGTTGGGTTTTTGTCATGAGACCCTTGTGATACTACGTGTCACTGAGTTTGTGTCTTACTGCACACAGTCGTCATTTTCCTTACATCGGTTCACTTGTGACACAGCGTCAAATCGATGCTCCAGGGTAGTTCAAAGTAATATTCAAATTTGCACCTTGAAGCATCGACTGAATGCTTTGTGTTTGACCAGAAGTGAACCGATGTATGGAAAGTGGTGAATTAATGATGTAACGTTATTTCATTTTGCTCACGAAGCAAAGTTCTACTAATAGTCAGAGTAACACGAAAGAAAACAACGGAAGAATTGCCCTATTTCACTATGACGTCACATCAAAACAATCTTATTTTTTAGCGCTAAGGATCATGGTCGCCAGAGGGGGCAAAATAACAGCAAAACAAATTATATGAGCGTACAATTGCACCGTACTCAGTATTTTCCAAAACTCTTTAACTCAACTTACTAATATTATACTTGGAATTTAGGTTTTCTGAAAAAAAATGCAAAGCTTGATTATCTTATTGATAAGTTTGTGTTGAATTGTTGAATATCCTAAAAAACACTTTCCAGATTTGAAACTAACAGGGTTTAGGAACTGTAATATAAAAACATTTTCAATAGTAGGCAGCAGGAGTAGGCAGTCATCTTAAGCAGTATTCTCATGCAATAAATTATATCCATTCTTTAGGTCTTCCATTTCAGTTCCACTGTCTTTCTTACTTGTTTTTTTCTTCTTCCTGTATTTAGACATGACGAAGCAGCTAGTAGCAAGGAGGAGTACAAGGAGTAAGGCTATGGAGATTGATAGAGCAATCAAGCTTCCTATAAGGTGTTAGTCATTCATACGCTTGGAGGGCGTTGCTATCGAGAGAAAGAAAGGTAACTGGTAATACACAGTATAGAAGATTAATAATAATCACAGATTATGCCAGGGCCGCGAAGTGGCCTGCAATATACGATAGATTATTACATGGCAAGGGAATTTCACGCGCTATGATTGTTCAACTTGCAGTCCATAACTTACGATACGGACCGAAAATCAAACTACACCCTGGGCCATAAGGTAGTGGAAAAAACTCGCGGTCCATAACTTATGGTACGGACCTCGAACTCGGTTAATAAGAGGTATTTATATGGTGATGGTGGTGGTGATGGTGATGGTGATGGTGATGGTGATGGTGATGGTGATGGTGATGGTGATGGTGATGGTGATGGTGATGGTGATGGTGATGGTGATGGTGATGGTGATGGTGATGGTGATGGTGATGGTGATGGTGATGGTGATGGTGATGGTGATGGTGATGGTGATGGTGATGGTGATGGTGATGGTGATGGTGATGGTGGTGATGGTGATGGTGATGGTGATGGTGATGGTGATGGTGATGGTGAACGTTGTTGTTCTCGAGGTATAGCAGATCGATCTTGAAAAACATAGGTCACGCGCGCTGTCACACCATATGCGCAGAACAGATGCGCACGATCAATGCACGCGAACGTCCTTAAGTTGCTGATAGTGTGTAAGCAAGTGATTTCCTACGTGCTATCGAAGTAAAGCGATACCAACCTTGTTCATTGACAAAGTTATTAGAAAAAGTTTGGATTTTTTAAAAAACGTTTGTATCAAAATACCCTAAACAAGTATTCTTCTTACACTCTAATTCCTTTTTGTTTTCTGATAATAATAATATCCCTTGCTGCTTTCAATGTCTCAGCAATATTGGCTTTTGCTTAAGAATAATAGGAAATGTTTCATTGATGACGTATAGGAACACTTTGACAATGGACTGCTTCCGACTTGGCCTAGCATAAAGGTAACAAAACTCTTTTGATCATTCTATATGTTGAAATTAGGGTTGAAATATCACGTCATGATGTTTGGATCAAAGCCTTGGGATCCATGGAGTAGGGTTGACTGTAGGCTAAAGTCTCACGACAAGACTACTATATTAATGTCGATCTTGTGGTGGGAAGGGATCCATGGAGTAGGGTTAACTGTAGGCTAAAGTCTCACGGCAAGACTACTATATTAATGTCGTTCTTGTGATGGGAAGGGATCCATGGAGTAGGGTTGACTGTAGGCGAAAGTCTCACGACAAGACTACTATATTAATGTCGTTCTTGTGATGGGAAGGGATCCATGGAGTAGGGTTGACTGTAGGCTATAGCCTCACGACAAGACTATTATATTAATGTCGTTCTTGTGATGGGAAGGGATCCATGGAGTAGGGTTGACTGTAGGCTAAAGCCTCACGACAAGACTACTATGTTAATGTCGTTCTTGTGATGGGAAGGGATCTTAAGATTTTGTGTTTACAAATTCGAGGTATTGACCACATAGATAAACTGATATCCCGTTGACATATTCATGACTTTACAGACACAAACCGATGAATAACGAATTAAAGAGAATCAAGGACCCATATATCCTGACGGTGACAAGTGGCTAAGATTATTGTGTTGCTTTTTTCTCATGTCGTGATGAGGGCACTTCTTAGGTATCTGATTTCTTTGGTACAAATATTTACAAGGAAAGTTTATTGACTGTTTTCATCTGATCTGACCATTAAGTAGTTGTCAAGAATGCTAAATAACGGTATCCTATCTAAGCTTCAGGTAGAATTTTCTAGAATCTTTTAAGAATCACTGGGCATCAAGTGCTCATGCCAAAATGGTTCAATGGATTTCGTCAATTCCATGCCCTTGAGGTGCCTCGTGTTGTGTCCACTCTAAGAGCTTGCAGAATGAGTACCTACAGATACCCGTTTGTTTACAAAGCCAAATATCTTAGCTGCGTATCGCTGGATAAGAATAAATAGTTCTATGAATGCACGCTAAAGAGAGCATACGTCAGTCATAATTGTTTCCTGTTTTCTTACTATCTTCTGCTATGGTGAATGACCGAGACATTGCAGTTCTCTGATCGATATCATATGTCTGAGTCAGTCAATCGTGCCATCAAAAACACTACACAATCTGGCAAAATCTTTACACCGTCCGTATACAACCTATTAGCTCATTTTTGGGAATTTAGTTTAGGGTAGCAAAAACTGTTTGGATCATCCCATATGTAGGAAGCATATTATGCCAAGATTGAAGCAGAGAGAGGTTGACTATAGGCCAACTGAGATCAAGACCTTGAAGGAAACCTATAACTAAACTTAATATTAGCGGACACGTTGAGTTTGTAAAGATCTTCGCTTCTCGGCCCAATGTTCTTTTTTCGGACTATTTCTCATCCTCGGACATTATCAGCCGATATCTCAGCCGCCAGAAGTGGTTTATTTACTAAGTATCCTAAGTAACCCTAAACTAGAATATTCTAGAAATTTTTAAGAATCACTGGGCATCAAGTGTCATGTGATAAATCAAAAAGCATGACTCACATACGTTTGAAAACCAAAAACAACATAGAATTGGTGACTGGTAATTACGGCCACAGAAATGTACACAAACAACAAGGGGATTTTGATAAAATAGTTTATTTTGGTGTAACGTGTACGTGCATTAAGTCAGTATCGTGCTTCCCTCATACGAAATCAGCTCTATCCTTGATATAGTGTAGAAATTACTAAAGAACGGTCTGAAGTGGAAACTACTTAGTACAAGATACATTACTTACTATAAGAACATAGTACTAGACCGATATCTAACATGAAACTGACACTTTGATTGTCACGTGACCATGACAATCTTGTATGAAGTGGAAGCTACTTCGTACAAGATACATACGTGTACTAGAGTACAGTATACTAGACCGATATCTAATATGAAACTGACACTTTGATTGTTACGTGACCATGACAATCATGTCTGAAGTGGAAACTACTTTGTACAAGATACATACGTGGTTGGCCTTACTATAAGAATATAGTACTAGACCGATATCTAATATGAAACTGACACTTTGATTGTCATGTGAAAATGGAAGTGACTATCAGTAATTTTAAGGTTTAGAAGCATAGGAACTTGGCTTTACCAGGTGCTATCTGCGTGTTTATTTTTGTAAATGATGAGCCTGCGTGTAGTGTTTGTCAGCTGTTGATCTTCCATTTAGAGGCCACCTTAAAAAAGAGAAAAAGAAAAGAAAAGAAAGTTTGAAAGAAAGTACAAACATGAGTATCTTCTGAAGGGATAATGCTACACAAAGAAAAATACTCAAGAGGAGGAGGATGATGTGAATACTCTTTATTAACGTGTCATTTTATGCGTTGTAACACAAATTGGCGAAGAAGAAAATCATTAGTTCTGTAATTAATGCGGTTGGCGATATATCCATAAGTTGATGCAAATTATGCTTACCATGGAATACCTTCTTAAGCCTAGTTTTAGTTCGGATGGTTGAACTGAGGGTTGATGTGGCCTGCAGTGACCTGCTTTGCCCTTGGGATCTCTTCACAGTGATATGAAATGAATAAATTTGAAAATCTTGTTAGCTTTGCTCCTTTTTATCAGCAAAGTGTGTATCGTATCACGCAAAGAAATTATCGATGATGATGGTGTTGATGGAGATAAATAATTCGACATCACCATGGTGATGAAACGTTGATGGTGATGATAATGATGATAACAATGATAACGATGATAACGATGACTAATAGTGACGGTGATGATTGTTTGGTAACGACGAAAAAGATGAAAATGATAATGAAACTGATTAGATTTGTGATAGTGATGATGACATTAAGTAAACTAAGAATATAATGATTTTCATAATTTCTACTGTTAATGATGCTGATGCTGAGAATAACTATGCTGCATAATGGAGACTTAGTCCAGAGCTGGACCCACTTTTATCGATGCGTGCGCGGCAAGAACGAACCGAGTAGTGAAAGGGGATTGGTAAGAATGGTAAAGATCTTCTTTGTATTTCGTGCGCGTGCGCTGTTTTCCTTTTTTGTGATATGAATTAATCAGTTAGTGAGGAAAGTGGGTCCAGTTCTGGACTAAATGGAGACGTTGCTGATCTATGCCGCTGATGGTCGCGATGAGAATTAGTACTGTCTTTTAAGTTTTTAAAAGAAAATCACTTTGCAAACATAAAAATAAATCTTACCAATCATTTCAGGTTTGTCATCGTCATGTTCTTTTTCCTTGTTTCTCAAGGCGTAACAGAGACATATGCCGATGACAACACAGAGAAGCAACAATCCGGCCGCAGCTAAACCAATGATCAAAGTATTTTGATTGGTGTCGCTATTAGTCTTTACACTGACACAACTGCTCCCTGAAAGAAAGGTAAAAATGGTATAGAAAGTAGTTTTATATTTGCTCGGTTGTAGTTTCCTTTCTTATTATCAAACGATGATAAACTTCCTTGCCAACTCGTATCCGCGTAATTAAGGTGCGGTGATATGAGCAACAAAATCGTGCAACTTGTCACGCAACATTGTTGCGTTGAAAGTTGCAGAGTGATGTTGATTCTATTACCACCCACGTACGCAACTTGTCACGCAACAAAAATAGATGTTGCAAAAAGTAGAAGCACTTTCTACTTTTTTCAACAAGCAGCCATAACTTGCAACATCGATTATTGCTACGTAACAAAAACTACTGCTGTTCTTTCGTAATTGTAATTGGAATACATAGAGGATATTACATAGTCGCGTGGAGATATGAATTTTATCTTCGAGTGTTGATGATATCTATCACGAGTGAGCGCAGCGAACGAGTGAGAGATAATATCAGCACGAAAAGATAAAATTCGTATCTCCAAGCGGCCATGTAATGTTCTGTTTATCATATGAAATCTTCAATGAAAAATAATGGGGAATTTGAGACTTGCTGAGCAAAAAGTCGAAATTTGACACCACCAGTGTTGATATAAATCGTATCCCCACTGGCCACTGGTGGGAGTGGGCATATCAATTTTATCATTTTGATGTCACTCAATATCACACTCTATTTCATATAATGAATAATTATATTCAACTCTTACTCTTATATACTAACCTTGGCGAGCAACCCGGGATTTTGTAGCAAACTGCACAAAAAATGATTCTCCATAAATTCTTTTCTGCATGTTTGAACATGAATAAAAGTAGTGATTTGTTAGAAATTATTTTTGCTATCACAACGAATCTATAAAGTTAAATTAACGTAGCCACTAAGAACTGCAGGTTTTTACAAAGCCACCGTCTCTGGCATGCCGACCTGCAATCGGATAGATTGATTGTTTTTACTTAAAAACAAATACAAATTCACAAATACTTACCCCATCCATTGCCATGGTAACGATCCTTACGTGTACTCGATACATTGATTCGGGTTCTAACGGTGCGTTATAGTAACCATGGTAATACTGACCGTCACCAATCGTTAGGTTCGAGATAGGACCCAGGATCTCCGCGGTGATGTAACTTTTACTACCAGTCTGTGTTGCCATGGTAACGTTAACTTCATTGTAGACAGAGGGTGCGGGTGGCTGTTCATAGGATTTGAAGCGTTGTTCCGTGTCTCTTTTTTCCACTGCCACTTGATAAATTCTAATACGAACCCGATAAAGTTAGAAGATAAATGAGAGTAGAGAAATTAGTCACTCAGATAATATAATAAATAACTGCAATTTTGAGAAATAATCACAATTGTTTCCTTTTTGTTCAACCTTTTCAGTTGTCCATCGGTTGTCTTAGAGTCATTGAACAAGATCACCACCGTTGATTCTGTGATGCCGTTGGTTCCATTGATCTCGAAATGAGGAGCATCAGCTGAAGATCAAAGGTAAGGAAAAGTCAAGCTTATTAGGCAATACTTGAAAGGAAGAATAAATAAAACATCGCTTAACAAGTAAGCGATGAAAGATTTCTTCGATCTTTTTCCGTTTATTCTTGTTTAGTATAAATACAAAGGTGATTATACAAAATCGCGCGCTCTGATTGGTTTTCTATCTCGGATTATCAGCCGATAATCACCTTTTCGGACAAAATGGCTGTCAGCGTGACCGTCGCGCTTTTAAAAAATAAAATATTTTCACTTTCAATATTGTTTGTTCTTTCTTTTTTGAAATAATCACCTTTTTATTTATACTAAAACAATTATTCACCTCAGGCGAAGTGATTATCGATGAATATTTACCTCGCAGCTCGAAGACTCGCCGCTCGGTAAATATTCATCGATAATCACTTCGCCTTCGGCGAATAACTGCTAAATATTTCGATGGACCTTCATCTTGCGCCAGCTAATGTTTCCTCCTATAGAAATAAAAAGCCTTTGTTTTCCAGATAACCGCAGCATGAAGTGAAAAAGTTTAAAATAGGTCATGTGACTTGTTTCTTTAAAAAAATGGCTCTATGACTTACACGTTTTGCACATAATGGCTCCGTCGTTGTCATGGTTACATGTGGTTGTGTTCCCCCACCCGGAATGACTACAGTCAACAATCGACTTCTCTGTTCCATTACATCCCAGGTTACTCAGCCAGATAGGTCTAACTTCAAGCATTAATGTTTGCAATAGATACACCTTACTTGCCCCGGGGTAGCCGAGCATACGGCAGATCACTTCAGCATCATTGATGTCCAGTCCCTTGTTACATATGGTACCCCATAAGTTACCATAGCGAACAGCAACATGACCAAAGTTGGGTGAACTTCCGTCTTCCAAACGAACTTCTACTGGTGGAAGATCTGTAAGGTAAGTTGGTAAAACTGTTTGATGTTTCATATTTGTTGATAGGCTTAATTTTTTCATCCTAATAGTACTCTTGTCAGGCGTAGGATTCATTGTATTCATTGTAAAACGACTAAATTTCCACTACGTTATTTCGGCCTTATGCGTCTTTTCGCGCACGGAGAGATGATGGTAAGGAGAAGGAAGAGGTGGAGGATCGATGTTGATATTAATTCATTAATTTTATTGCCAAGATACCATAACGGTCTCTTGCTTTCATTGAAATATTTGGTCGTCGTTAATTGATAAAACCGTAAACAAAAGAAAAATTGGTTGATCGCCCTAACCTTTATAGCTTTTACACACGACACCAGCATAAAAATTTCCAGAACATAATTTATTAGTCCATCCACGATGAGAGCATTCGCTAATCGATACTTCGTCCCCGCTGCATTCCACACCACCCATCCACAATCCATTTACTCCTTTGTGGTACTGTCGTATTGGTGCTTGAGCTGTTTTGTAACCAAGCATACTACAAACCACGTGAGCGTCTGATATATCCCAGGTATCATCACAGACTGGTATCCAAGTCCCGTTGTAGTTTACTTCAACGAAGCCAATGTGGTTGTGATCAGATCCCACAAGGCGAACATCTACTGATGATTCCTCTGAAGATTGGGAGAAAAATAGGGATAAGAAAGGAGTATATATTAGATCTTTGTAAAACTATGAATATCCAGGTGATCTGAGCAAAGCGAATTGACCAATCAGAGCGCATTATGTGGTTAGCGAGAAAAAATCCATCCCATGATAACTTGCGATCATTATGTTGAATAAAAAAAAAACAAGATGGCAGACCTGAGGCAGAGATTCAGTCAAAATTCAAAACTCTACGAAAACTAACTAAACGTTCAAAAACTTCGAAGAATAATCCCAAAAATGCCTCTTTTGTTCTTGAAAAGCGGGTCCTTTCTGGTAAATTACTCGGGAGAAGCTTGTCTACTGTTTCTTTTGCTGTTTCTGCCGTTTTTCGCTCTACTTTTGCGGGTTTATGAGTAACATGTTCGCGATAATGTTTCAGGAAGTTATTGTAAGAACGGTACGAGCAGCCACAGCCATCGTAATGACATTTAAAATCTTCTGATACCTCCATAAACCACTACGATAATTTTTTTAAACAATTTTACAACTATATATTCCCTAAAAACAAGCCAACAACAAACTCGCTACAACTAACACACATCCGGGAACTTCAAAACTACTGTACATACAAAGTACCTAGCTAAATATAAGGAATTCGAGTAGGAATAGAGAGAAAAATTTAAATGACACAGCTTTTAATGTCAAAAACAGTTTAATAAAGAATCTTTGTCACTTTCAGCACCACAAAGTGGTTTTACATAGTTAAAATGAACAAATATATAACTTACAATCTTGAAGAAGGCGAGATCGCTAAATAGTTCCTCGACAAGAGAGCTTCTAGGCAATGAAACAAATGTTTAAGTCCTAGCCTGTCTATGGTTTTTCAAAGCTTCTGTGTTGTTAAAAATATTCAAAAGAGACCTCGATTCTATGTAAAGATCGAAAAACTTCTTCGTTTACACAATATTCCACCATCAATGGTGGAATTCGAATCATCAACAACTTAGTTCCGGGGACTCACGGGACACTTTTTGCGCGCAAAGCTCTATGGGATGGATTTTTTCTTCGTCGACTGCGCGCAGCGCCTGGGACATTTTAGAGATCACCTGGATACAAGAGGTATTCAAAGCTTTTTAAAGTTTTTCTTCGTATTTACGCTCAACCTAACCTTTCAACCTGCACTAGAAATCGAGTAATGTTTTACTAGGAGCACAATCCCAAACAGTCGCTGAAGTATAACTACCAACTCGTTCTTTTTTTGGTAGTCCTCAAACTTTTTTTCTTCCCTCGTTATTTCCAAAGTGGACAGCATGTACGACGACGAAAACGATGATGATGATGATTATGACAATGATGACGATGTTAACGATAATGGTGAAAATCATGGTGATCAGAAAGAGAAAAATGAGAAATAGTTGCATGGTTTGAATACTCTACCTTGTGTTAGTCTTTCACACTTAACACCAGCATCTTCATAGTGAGAACAATCGTGTTGACTCCATCCTCTATGCTGGCAATGTTCCAATGACTTTTCATTGCCACGGCAATTCACATCATCTAGTAGAATACGACCACTTCCGATGACCTTAGCATTTCCTGCCCATGATGCTCTGCTGTAGTTCAGCATACGACAGACAACGTGAGCGTCTGCTAGGTCCCAGGAATCTTCACAAACTGTGCCCCAGATTCCATAAAACCGAACCTCTACTCGGCCTTGATTAGGAGTAATTCCATTAACCAGACGAACAGCCAGAGTTAGACCTTGAGATGAGGTAGAATAAAAGAATTAAATAAAAATCAAAATCATTCTGTGCTTTAAGCCTGGTTTTCGCTTGCGACGGAATCGGAGTCGGAATTTTAGCACAGGGAGCCAAATTTAGATAAATTTAAACGGTGAAAATAAAATCGGAAAAAATCTGCTTCTATAATTTTTTTTAAAATTCGAGGTCAAGATAATGTCTTCTTTAATACAAACGAGTGAAATCCATAAGCTATGCACTAGAACACTTTTTTCACTCGCGCCTTTGTTTTCCTATATAATTTCCCTATGGTATCCTATGTCGTCGATATGTGTAAATACGTTTGAAAGGGAGGAAACTACAAACACCATCTTCAAAACATAACAAAGTTTAAACCGTGACTTGAATATGATGGTCCCTAGGATAGGGGATTCATTTTTTTAGAACTCTCTTTTGATATTTCTCGCCGATTTCTCGAAACGAAATTAGGGGCCTTAGGCAACTCGAAATCTAGAACGGGAACGTCAGTATCTGATCGAGAAACGATGACCTCGTTCTCGCCACAATGCGATATTCAGCAATTGCACGTCGTTTATGTCTTGAGCTTGATCAAAAAGTGGGACCTATTTTCAAATCTTCCTTTATCATTAAATTACAGTTCTGAAACCTCCGGTTACTTTAGGTCCCTATTTTCGTGCAGAAAATGTTTCGGTGGCTATATTTCCTGACGGTCTTATTTACGTAGTCTTAAGGCAGCAGGACTGAGGCGGGAATAAATTTTTACTCCCCAGCTTAGAAATTTTGTCACGTGTACACAACCAACTACCAAGCACCCCACAGGGCTGGTTTAGCTTTTGAAAAGTTTTTCGAGAAAATTCGACATTTTTACACTTTGTTGGTTAATTTTACTTGGGAAACAAAATATAACTACAGATAATCCAACGCAATATCAGGTTTGGTGAAATTTACCTTAGGTGTCATGCATTTCAATCGATTGAGAAATGGGTTTTGAATTACCTTCAGCCATTCTACACACGACCCCAGCATAGTGATATCCAGTACACTGTGTATTAGACCATCCACGATGAGAGCATTCGGCAATGGATGTTTCGTCGCCACTGCATGTCACACCACTCATCCAAAGTCCTGCCTTCCCAACTTTGAACTGCCTAAAAGCAGCATAAGCATTTTTGTAACCAAGCATCCTACAGACCACGTGAGCGTCTGATATATCCCAGGTATCATCACAGACTGGTCTCCAGATACCCTTGTAGTATACGTCCACGAAGCTAATATGGTTGTGATTGGATCCCACCAGGCGAACAGCTACTGATGATTCTTCTGAAGATTGGGAGACAAAAAGGGGATCAGCTAGGGAATATTAGTGCTTTGTAAAAACTATAAATAGACAAGAGTTATTCAAAACTTTTTAAAGTTTTCCTTTGCATTTCCGCTTAACCTAACCTTTGGACAATGTATGACACATACGAGTGATAATAAATGTATTAGGAGCATGATCCCCTACATCCACTGAACTATAACTACGAACTCGTCCTATTTTGGTAAACCTCAAAATCTTTCTTTTTTTAATCGGATTTTTCCAAATTGGACAGTGTAAACGACGACGATGAACTATATCCATAACAATGGTGACGGCGATAATGATGATGGTGATAATCTTGGAGAGGGTGATGTTGCTCAAAAGAAGGAGAATGAGGAGTTGGCATGAATGCTTAACCTTGTGTTAGTCTTTCGCACTTGACACCAGCATCTTCACTGTGATCACAATCGTGTTCACTCCATTCTCTATGCTGGCAGTGTTCCAATGACTTTTCATTACCACGGCATTTCACGTCATCTAGTAGAATATGACCACTTCCTTTAACCTTAGCAGTTCCTGCCCATGATGCTTTGCTGTAGTTCAACATACGACAGACCACGTGAGCATTTGCTAGGTCCCAGCCGTTGTTACATATTGTGCCCCAGATTCCATAAAAACGTACCTCTACTCGGCCTTGATTGGGAGTGCTTCCATTTACCAGACGAACAGCTACGTTTGAAGCTCGACCTTAAAGATATTAAACAATTAAAATGAATAGCTGCGGTTTTGCTGGTATGACCTTTACCCTAAAAAGAAATAAATTGCAAGAAAAAGTAATAATATTTATTAATCATATTTATGAATATATTTATTATCTATATATAATTAAACGGCCGAGGTCTTGATAGTTTACCGGATATCATGGGAAAACCGAATTCAATAATTGTTTTATTCTACATTTTGTAAACTAGGAATAAAGATTTAATTCTCCTTTTGAAAAAAATAGCAAACGTATTTCAATTTCCATTGTGACCTTTGAACTCGACATGATAACTGTATTGTGCCTAAAACACAGATAATACATCTATTATGTCAAGTACACACGATATCAGGCCGGATTGGCTGAAGGCTCTCGACCAATCAGAATTGAGAAACTGAGTAAAATGTATAATAATAATTATTATTAAAATTCTAAACTAATAAAAAACTAAAATCTATTTCTAACCTAATATAAATAACTCTTAAGAATTATGCGCTATACTCATGAAATAGTTATAAAGAGTCAGATCGATGCATTCTTAAATAATTAATTTTTATTTTTATTATTTTTATTATTTTTATTATTTTTAATTATTATTAATTAATTTTAATTTAAAATAATTTTTTCTAGTAATTCTACATCCCTTATATGTGTAGGAAGAGAGTTCCATAATACTGGAGCTAAAAAGGATAAAGAACGACAACTTCCATATGTTTTTAAGTTATATTTAGGTGCTACTAATATGTGTTGAGAAGCGGAGCGCAGGTTTCGAGAAGGTTTATACTTAGTAACAAGTGCTTTCATCCAGGTAAAATTGCGTCACCGAAATATTTTTCATTGAGGCCCTATTCAAAAAAGCCAAGGATATAGCAATCGATTCGATTTCTCGCAGGGTAGTCGACTAATTATCCGTCAGTGCATTTTTAGAAAAACCTGGATCTTAGCGGGACTTCATGTACCTGTAATACATACAACACCAGCTCGTCTGTCATTTGCACATCTTGTTGGATATTTGTAAAAGATGTGACACAGCTCAATGGTTGTCTCGTGTCCTCTGCAATAAATAGTCGACAGCCAAGCATCATCAGAACTTGCCATACCATAGATGACTGCCGCAGCAACTTGGTTGTACCCCAGCATTCTGCAGACGACATTGGCGTGATTGACATTCCACTCTTTGTCACAAACAGATTTCCATACGCCTTTGTAGCCTATTTCTACTAGACCAGCATTAGGCACACTGTTATCAACTAAACGAACTTGAACAGCTGTTGTGGATCCTGTACAAGAACATTTCGAGAAAATAAGTAATGATCAGACCAACAGTTTTTTGAGACAAATTTATTTATATAGCAGCATAGCTTTTGAAATAAAAAAACTTTTTTTGTGAAATTAATTAGGGTGTTCGAACATAAAACCAAGACGTGTAATTTGTTCTTTTACCGTTTATTATCGCAAAAAAGTAACTCCAACTTGAAACTTTGACTTTCAAACTAAGACTAATAGTTGTGAAACCACAACGCAGAGAAAGTTTGAAGAAAATTTTATTGTAGGATCTATTGATCCCGAACCATCTTAAACATAGTCATTTTCTCCGAGCTCTCTTTCGGAAATCTGTGCCTTGACTTAGATTAGGTTGTTTCAGGGTTTGATGTTCGGTTTGCCAAGTTGGGATATTTCTCTAGATCCATTGTTTATCCATACATTATTTCTTATTTTATGTATTTGTTTATGGCTATAACCAAAAGCATGAACACATCTACTTGGATATCAAGATGATTGTCAGTCAAAAGCCCAATCAATGTAAAGCATATAATTCTTGAGAAAATTAAATTATTCGTTATAATTATTGAAAAAGACAACTGATAAAACTTACGAAGCTCCACCATTGTGAGAAAGAAAGTGCCCAAGAAAATCGAAAGCCACAATTTGCGTTCCATTGTCAAAAGCTTTCTTTAGTCTTCAGTTGTCTAACTCATGTGCAACGGTAGGAAAAGCCAATTGCGTATTGAAGATTTTATCCTATCTATCTGTGATGTTGTTGAACTTGTAGAAAAATTCTTGGTGAGTCAGAAGTGAATGCTATATTATATTTTGAATGTTGAATACTGAAAAAATGTGTGCTTTGAAAGCTTTAAACCACCAAAAAAAACTTCAAGTTGGTGAAGTGGTGAAGTCAAGTGTTGTAGCAAGTGAGTGATTTCCTACGTGCTACCGAACCTAACCTTGCCAATTTACAAAGTTATTACAAAGTCCTTGTATTCTTTTAAAAACTTTTGTATTTTTTGTATTTTTTAAAAAAGTTTATCGCACTATTTTAGAATATTCTGTATTCTATTTTTCTTTCACATTAATACGTAATTCAATTTTCAATTTTCTGATAATAATAATATCCCTTGCTGTTTTCATGTTCTCAGCAATATTGGCTTTTGCTTAAGAATAATAGGAAATGTTTCATTGATGACGTATAGGAACACTTTTTAAAATGAACCTATAAGCTAATAGCCCTTATATATCGAAATGAGGGTCGTCAGGATGAGGCTATCGGATCGAGTCTGTGACGATTTCAAGAGAACACTTCAGACCTCAAAACTAATCCAAAAGAACAAACAGTTTTTTTCTTAACATAACGTGTTATGCCGCACCTTGACCTTGATGCCAAGTCCAAAAATTTTCATTGAATAACCAGTGATCTGGCATTTTTAAATGGTTCAATGGATTTCGTCACTTCCGTGCCATCAAGGAGCCTTGTGCTGAGTCCATTCCCATTCCTACCACAACCACTTTAGGCTCTTACGATGTGAGTACATATGCCCCTTATGACGCCAAAAGACTCAGCTGCGCATCACTGGATTTGACATAGCTGATAATGCATTCACGAACAAACGGTTCCGCCAACAATCCGTAGTCAGTCATAGGTAGTCATACCTTTTATCCAGCCGTTTTCTTTCTTCTCTTGTTACGGTAATATCACCAAGACATCACAGTTCTCCCGTCGATATCAGTCTAACTTGTACCATATGCATTTAATATATTCTATACTACTTAGCTCTTATTGGTATTGGACAAACAGACCTTCAATATAAATCTTGTATTTTCATGTTAATCTTGTCTGGAAATTTAAGTGAGGGTAACAAGATTTGTTATCATCCTATATCCTAACTATCACGTCAAGATGCTTGAATGAAACAGCTTCAATGTTGGAAAACGAAAAAAAAGTGCTTTTGAAAGGTTCAAACCACAAAAAAGCCTTTAAGTTTGTGATAGTTTGGTAGCAAGTGATCTCCTACGTGCTATCGAAGTAAAGCGATAACAACCTTGCTCATTGACAAAGTTATTACAAAAAGTTTGATATTTTAAAAACTTTTCTATTAAAATTCTCTGTTAAGTTTTTTCTTGCACATTCTTTACTAATTCCTTTTTGTTTTCTGATAATAATAATATCCCGTGCTGCTTTCAAGTTCTCAGCAATATTGGCTTTTGCTTAAGAATAATAGGAAATGTTTCATTGATGACGTATTGGAACACTTTGACAATGGGTCGACCAAATGACCGCTTCCGGCGTGGCCCAGCATGAAGGTTGAAATATCACGTCAAAATGTTTGGATCAAACCCTTGGGATCCGTGGAGTAGGGTTGACTGTACGCTAAAGTCTCACGACAAGACTACTATGTTAATGTCGTTCTTGTGATGGGAAGGGATTCTGCGACTTAAATCTTATGAGTTAGTTTGTAAAAATGTAAAAATGTAAAGATTTAAGGATTTTATGTTTACGAATTCGAGGCAATGACCACATAGATAAATAAGTCATTGAAGTATTCATGGGTCTTTACAGACACAACCCGTTAAATAACGAATAATAAAAGAGAATCAAGGACCCATATATCCTGACGGTGACAAGTGGCTAAAATTATTGTACTGCTTTTTTCTCATGTCGTGATGAGGGCACTTCTTAGTTCTCTGTTTTCTTTGGTAGAAAGAAGGAAAGTTTATTGACTGTTTTCATCTGATCTGACCATTAAGTAATTGTCAAGAATGCTAAATAACAGTATCCTAAGTAACCCTAAAGTAGGATTTCTAGAATTTTTTGATAATCACTGGTCATCAAGTGTTCATGTTAATGACACTGTTCATCATCAGTATCGTAATCATCATCAACATCGTCACTACACCTACCTTCTTGATGTGGAGAACTAGCCAAAGATATTTAAAATGCCAAAATAAATTATGCTTTTTCATTCTCATTTTTTCCATAATTTTCTGCCAGTTATTTACCTATTTTGATAGTCGGCGTGAGCTTCGTAAAACGGCTTAAGCCCCCCCAGCCCTTCCCCTAGCTACGGCCCTGTATATGATAAGTATTTATCTCGATCGATGGAGTGTAGATACTCTTGCATTGAGTACATATTCAAACCTTACAAAATAGCATTAAATATAAGGAATGGTATTGACATATGTCAAAAACTCCGACACCAATTGATGCTATTTCCTCCGATGTCTGGAGTGCAGAAACTCTTGTAATGAGCATAGAACCAAACATCACTCTTTAAAAAAAACATGTCAGGTGGAAAAGGAATTATTTTATTGACAAAAAATTCGGCGACATAGAATATTAATTTGCAATAGACGCATTTGTTCGTGTAACAAGCCTTGTTATATAAAGAACTTGATTGCAGGAAAATAGAATATGGCGATGATTGTTTAGATTAGAAGACTATAGCCATTCTACCATACTATTCATACCTAGTGGTTTTCGTATTTTAATGTTACGTTTTAATGTTACGAGCATAGTACTAGACCGATATCTAATATAAAACCGATTGTCACTTTGATTGTCACGTGACCATGACACTTGAGGAAATGGTAGCGACTTCGTCAGTAATTTTAAGGTTTAGAAACTTGACTTTGTGCTATCTGCGTGTTTATTCTCGTAATTGCTGTGCCTGCGTGTATTGTTTGTCAGTTGTGTCTTTGGTCTTTCATTTAGGAGCCACCTTAAAAAAGTTTTAAAAACAGAAGTTAGTTTGGACGCAATTTTCACATTTTCAGATTTCTCATTTTAGAGCACGTTTCATTCACCTATAATAATGGTTACTGTTAGAAAATAATACTTAAACGAATGACATGTTTAAATTTTTTTTGTAGATCTGTAATCAATTAAAAGACGTTTGGCGATATCAATAATTTGAGAAATATTTGTTATGCTTACCATAGAATAAACTTCTTAAGCCCATTTTCACTGCAGACGTCTATCCTACTGTTCATTGTAAAGAGGGTTGATGCGGCCTGTAGTGACCTGCTTTGCTCTTGGGATGCCTTTAATTACTTAAGAAAAAAGATATTAAGTTATGATGACGCCACTACTTTTTTCAGCATTTTTTTTTTTTTTTTGTTAGAAAATATGAATGAAGATTTAGATATTACGATGATGGTCAGTGGCGGATCCAAAGTTAGTTCCATGGATTCCTTGGAACCCCCCTTTGTGAAGCAGATCATGTTCTTCAAGCTCAGTAAAATGTAGATTATATATTTCTATTCTTGCATCTACACCCACTTCACTTCACTGTCTTCTGCCTGGGGCAACTGCACTAATGACCAGCATCTCAAAGCTCAAAAGCGTTCTTCTCAAATCATACTTTACTCTGCCACTTTGCAAAGGGCAAGGACTATAAAGGATCATATGAAGTTGTTGATGATGATGATGACGACGACGACGACGATGATGATGATGGTGATGATGATGGTGATGGTGATGGTGATGGTGATGGTGATGGTGATGGTGATGGTGATGGTGATGGTGATGGTGATGGTGATGGTGATGGTGATGGTGATGGTGATGGTGATGGTGATGGTGATGGTGATGGTGATGGTGATGGTGATGGTGATGGTGATGGTGATGGTGATGGTGATGGTGATGGTGATGGTGATGGTGATGGTGATGGTATTGTTAATGACGATAACTAATTTTGATGCTGATGCTGATAATAATTATGCTAGTGATAAGGACGTTGATGAGAATATTGTCTTTTAAATTAAGGAAAATCACTTTGGTATCTATAACTCGGACCTGGTAAATATTTTACCAACATGAAGATAAATCTTACCAATCAATTCATGTTTGCCATCGTCATTTTCTTTTTCCTTGTTTCTCAAGGCGTAACAGAGACACATGCCGATGACAAGACAGAGAAGCAACAATCCGGCCGCAGCTAAACCAATGATCAAAGCATTTTGATTGGTGTCGCTATTAGTCTTTACACTGTCACAACTCCTCCCTGAAAGAAAGGTATATAAAAATGGTATAGATAGCTGTTATGATATCTATTATAAGTCTTCTTTCCTGTCCCTTCGTTCCTTGGCAACTCGTCTATTTACTACTGCTGGTCTATCGTGAAATGTAATTTATAGAATAGATAAGCATAAAAGATAATCTCAACCTTACTGACTCTTACATAGTCTATATCGCTAGTCTGCCATATTGAATCACAGCGATACATTCTGGGATTGACACCGTAAAAGATAAGGTCTTCATGCTTCATGCTTCATGTAACAGCAGTCCAGCAGTCGTAATACGGGCTATACTAACCTTGGCGACCGACTTGTGATTTTGTTGTGAACTCCACAAAAGATGATTCTCCGTAAATCTTCTTCTTTTGTTGAAAAAAAAACGAATAAAAAATGATTCTTAAGTAATATTTCATAAAGTAGACTGGGGAAATTGTGTGAACTAACGTAACCTCAGGGTACCAGAGTTTTTCAAAGCCACTGGCTAACTCTGCAAAACCACGGTGAAAGAATGGATTATCTGTTTCTCCTAAAAACAAATTATACATAAATACTCACCTTATCCATTGCTATGGTAACGATCCTCACATGTACTCTGTACATTGATCCGGGTTCTAACGGTGCGTTGTAGTAACCACGGTAATACTGACCGTCACCAATCTTTAAGCTCGTGATGGGACCCAGGATTTCCGCGGTGATGTAGCTATGGCTACGCATCTCTGCTGCCATAGTAAAATTGATTTCATTATAAACAAAGGGTGGTTGCTGTTTATTGGAATTGAAGCGTTGATCGTTGTCTCTCTTTTCTACTGCCACTTGATAAAAACTGAAAAAGATAGTTCGGTTTTAAAAAACAGGTAAACTAAAAACTGTGTTGAGAATAAGATGTGTTATTTTGCTTTAGTTGCAGGCGAATACCTCTTCAGTTGTCCATGGGTTGCCTGCGAGCCGTTGAACAAGATCACCACCGTTGATTCTGTGATAGCGTTGGTCCCATTGATCCGCAATCCAGGAGCACTAGCTTAGGGTGGAAAGAAGGTTTGTTATATTTTGGAGTGTTTTTTTAATCCCTTAGTTTCATACATTAACTGTAATTTGTCAAAGCGAATTCAGGAAAGGTTCATTTCCATTAATTTGGTTAAACTTAGTTTAAAAGCGCGCAGATACACGATACAATTTTCCATGCGACGTTGCATGCGACATCGCAGGTGTTAGCGCAAATCGTTGGCGACGTCGCGTGCGATGAACTTCACCGTGTGAACACAACGTCGTACAGGTGGTCACGCGTTGCGACCTAGTTTAATGTATGGTTCTAGCAAACTGTACAACTATTTTCCAGGGTTTTTGCCTGGAAAACTCTTAGGATACTACTTTCTTGCATGGTTCTAGGTAACTAACAGCTTTTTTCCAGTGTGGAAGAATATTTACAAACGACCTTCTTGTATTTTTGCAACAAACTGTGCAACTTTTCCTTAGGTTATTTTTTCTGCAAAAACCTTTGCAAACGACCCCTTTGTATTGTTCCAGGTAACTGGCTAACTTTTTTCCAAGGTTTCTAGCTGGAAAAATCTTTGCAACCGATTCTCTTGTGTCGTTTTAGCAACAACTTTTTTCTAGGGTTTTTACCTTCAAAAATCTTTGCAAATGACCCACTTGTATATGGTTCTAGCTAACTGTCCAACGTTTCCCCAGAGTTTTGGCTTGAAAAAATCTTTGAAAACGACCTTCTTGTGTTGTTGCAGAACTTTCAAACTTCTCTCAAGGGTTTATGGCTGGAAAAATATTTGGTTCTAGCAAACTATTCAACTTTGTTCCGGGCTTTTTTCTGGAAAAATCTTTATAAACGGGCCTCTTTTATGGATGTAGCAAACTTTCAAACTTTTTTCGGCAATCGTAATTATAATATATTTATATGATAATAATTGAACTCTTAATTTCTCTTACATACTTACTTTGGTGAGTGATTGGTGATTTTGTAGCAAACTCTACGAACGATGATTCTCCATAAATCCTTTTCTTTTGTTTGAATATCAATAAAAATAGTGATTTGTTAGTATCATTATTTATATCACAAATCTAATTTAGTTACATTAAGGCTTTGATACAATATATGAATAAATAAATACTCACCCCATCCATTGCTATGGTAACGATCCTCACATGTATTGTATACCTTGATCCGGGTTGTAACGGTGCGTTGTAGTAACCATGGTAATACTGACCGTCACCAATCGTTACATTCGAGATAGGACCCAGGATCTCCGCGGTGATGTAACTATGACTATCCATCTGTGTAGCCATGGTAACGTTGACTTCATTATAAACAAAGTGTGTTGGCTGTTCATGGGATTTGAAGCGTTGATCATTGTCTCTCTTTTCTACTGCCACTTGATAAACACTAAAAAATAATGGCTTGATTAAAAGAATAGAGATAAAATAAAGATTGCCTTGATAATGAGATGTCTTATTTTGGATTAGGTGCAGGCGTGTACCTTTTCAGTTTTGTTACGGGTCTCTGCGAGCTGTTGAACAAGATCACCACCGTTGATTCTGTGATGGCGTGGGTTCCATTGATCTGGAATCTGGGAGCATCAGCTGAGGATGGAACCAAGGTTTGTACGTCATTACAAATATGATATAAAAAAAGACCTGAAATCTTGAGTTAAGGAATTTATGTAACGAGTTACACAATATTCCTTGTCTTTGCTGCGGGCAGCAGATACTAGAACTTTGCCGATCAAAGGAATATGTATTCGCCATTTTCCATTCATCGGTTCACTGGTCACAGACAAAACATTAGGTAGTTTCATTTGTCAAATTTGAACGTTGCAGCCGTGACTAAATGCTTGATGTTTGACCAGTGAACCGATGTATGGAAAATAGTTAATTAAATCTATGACGTACATTTTTTACACATAACACCAACATCTTGGAAATGATTACATAATGATTCTCCCCATCCTGGATGACAACATTCGATAATCGACTTCTCTGTTCCATTGCACTTCAGTTTGGTCAGCCAGATAGTACCATTTCCAGGACTCGCTTTAAAAGTTAAAACTACCCCGGGGTAGCCGAGCATACGACAAATCACTTGAGCATCGTTAATGTCCAGTCCCCTGTTACATATGGTACCCCATACGTTACCATAGCGAACAGCAACACGACCAGAGTTGGGTGAACTTCCGTCTTCCAAACGAACTTCCACTGGAGGAGGATCTAGAATGTAAGTTTTTGAAAAATGGTTTCCTTTCTTATTTGTTTGTTATTTTCAAGAATTCGCTGAATTCATCGTTAATAGCTAAGAAAGCTACAAAAACTGCATGACCACGCTAACCTTTATTGATTTTACACACCACGCCAGCATAGTAGTTGCGATTACACCTTTTGTTAGCCCATCCTCGATGATAACATTCACTAATCGATTTTTCTTTGCCACTGCATTCCACACCACCCATTCGTAGTTTATTCTCTCCTTTTCGGTACTGTCGCCACGGTGCCAGAGAAGCATTGTAACCAAGCATTCTACAGACCACGTGAGCGTCCAGTATATCCCAGGCATCATCGCAAACTGATCTCCATTTATTGTTGTAGTTGACTTGTACGAAACCAATGTGGCTTTGATTGTATCCCACAAGTCGAACAGCTACTGATGATTCATCTTCAAAATGAATGATAAGGTGAGGATAAGCAACAGTATGTTTGCGTAGATAAAGCAATACATTTGATTGATCTATGCCTGCGTAGAAAAAAGTTCTTAATTAACTTAGAATGTTCGCTATTTGTCAAAGATTACGTCAAAAATGGAGTTGAACGGTTTTTAAGCTTTCTTTCTCGTAACTACAGTTAAAAGACTGCTGAAACTCATGCGATAGAAATCAGGTAATGATAAATGGAGTGTAAAGGATTTCTCACATATGGGCATATTTTGAAAACATATTTATCTTAACCTTACCTTCCAAGAGCAAACCCCTCATCGAGGGGGTCTATGTTCAAGTTTTGAAACATCAATATACAACAATGACGTCATAACAAAAATTGGACAGCATGTACGATGCTGACAATGAATACAGTGATACTGACTGATGATTATAAAGACGATGTTGATAATAACTGAACGTTTGAAGAGTATTGTCACAAATAGGAACTTGTCTAATTTGTAAATAACAATGGTGGTAACGAGAGTGATGGTAATGATGATAGTGATGGTGACAATTTATATGGTGATGACGTTTTTCAGGAAGAGAATTAGAATTATTGAGTAGAGGAGGTACGTAGAGCAAGAGTTGGTTTTTGATACTTTGATGCGGCAAAATCATCAAATTAAAAGCCCACCTGTAGTTATCATGGCACATCTTACACCACCAGCTTTATTGCTAGAACAAGAAGACCGACGACGCAAAATTTTCTTGCAGTCTTGTAATGAACTTTCTAACCCACGGCAATCCGCTTGACGCAGTACAAAACTAAGCTGTCCTTGGACTTTAGCAGTTCCTGTCCAAGTTGCCTTGGTGTAGTTTAGCATACGACAGACCACGTAACCATCTTGCAGGTTCCAGAAAGAATCGTCACAAACTATCCCCCACCTTCCTTTATATCGAACCTCTACTCGTCCTTCTGTAGGACCGTCTTTTAGACGAACAGCTATGTTTGAACTTTGGCCTTAGTGAATTTAAATGAAATCAATATTATCTCTTATCCTAAATCCATTACAAACTGGACATTAGATGCATGTGTCTTAACTTATATTAGGTTGTTTCAGGGTTTGATGTTCGGTTTGCCATGTAGGGATATTTTCCTAGATTCATTGTTTATCCATACATGTATTTGTTTATGGCTATAACAAAAAGCATGAACACATCTGCTTCGATATCAAGATGATTGTCAGTCAAAAGCCCAATTAATGAAAGGCATATGATTTTTGGGAAAATTAAACTTTTCGTCATATATGATTGTATAATTAATATATAAAGAGACAACTGATAAAACTTACTAAACTCCACCATTGTGAGAAAGAAAGTGCCCAAGAATATCGAAAGCCACAATTTGCCTTCCATTGTCAAAAGCTTTCTTTGGTCCTCAGTTGTCTAACTGCACCGTTATGAAAGCCAATTGCGCATTGAGGATTTTAATGTTATCTATCTGTGATGTTGTTGAACTTGTGGAAAAATTCTTGTTCAGTCAGAACCAGCTGAGTTGACCTTCAGAAAAACTCAAGGTCAACCAATCAGAATTGAGGATTCGAAATCGTCTTTTGATTAGCATTTCCCATTATTCTGCCAAGAGAATTTATGAAATCGAGTTCTTTCTTCTTTAAATTAATCGTAAACGCTAGTCGAACTCATGGCGGAATATTATTTCAATCAACAAGAAAAGTCTACATTCTATACTCGGAAAATGCTCGAAAAATGCTAACCAAAAATAGTGATTCTGTAATTCCTTTAGGGGAAGGCGATCAACTCAGCTATAAGAGAATGCTATTTTTTTTCAATGTTGGAAAACGAAAAAAAAAGTGCTTTTGAAAGGTTCAAACCACAAAAAAGCCTTTAAGTTTGTGATAGTGTGGTAGCAAGTGATCTCCTACGTGCTATCGAAGTAAAGCGATACCAACCTTGCACATTGACAAAGTTATTACAAAAAGTTTGATATTTTAAAAACTTTTCTATTAAAATTCTCTGTTAAGTTTTTTCTTGAACATTCTTTACTAATTCCTCTTTGTTTTCTGATAATAATAATAATAATATCCTTTGCTGCTTTCAAGTTCTCAGCAATATTGGCTTTTGCTTAAGAATAATAGGAAATGTTTCATTGATGACGTATAGGAACAATTTGACAATGGGTCGACCAAATGGCCGCTTCCGGCGTGGCCCAGCATGAGAGTTGAAATATCACGTCAAGATGTTTGAATATAGCCCTTGGGATCCGTGGAGTAGGGTTGACTGTACGCTAAAGCCTCACTACAAGTTCGTTCTTGTGATGGGAAGGGATCCGTGCAGTAGAGTTGATTGTAGGCTATAGCCTCACTACAAGAACTATGTTAATGTCGTTCTTGTGATGGGAAGGGATCCGTGGAGTAGGGTTGACTGTAGACTAAAGCCTCACTACAAGACTACTATGCTAATGTCGTTCTTGTGATGGGAAGGGATCCTGCGACTTCAACCTTATCAGGTATTTTATGTTTACAAATTCGAGGTATTGACCACATAGATAAACTGATAACCCGTTGACATATTCATGACTTTACAGACACAAACCGATGAATAACGAATTAAAGAGAATCAAGGACCCATATATCCTGACGGTGACAAGTGGCTAATGCTTTATTGTGTTGCTTTTTTCTCATGTCGTGATGAGGGCACTTCTTAGTTCTCTGTTTTCTTTGGTAAAAATATTTACAAGGAAAGTTTATTGACTGTTTTCATCTGATCTGACCATTAAGTAGTTGTCAAGAATGCTAAATAACAGTATCCTAAGTAACCCTCAGGTGCCTCTTGTTCGGTGTCCACTTTAAGAGCTTGCAGAATAAGTACCTACCGATAGCCGTTAGCTGCGCATCGCTGGATTTATTTTGCTGATAACTAACCGCAAATAAATAGTTCTAATAATGCACGCTAAAGAGAGCATAAGTTAGTCATAATTGTTTCCTGTTTTCTTACTATCTTCTGCTATGGTGAATGACCGAGACATTGCAGTTCTCTGATCGATATCAATCACTCGTGCCATCAAAAACACTACACAATCTGGTAAACTCTTTACACCATCCGTATACAACCTATTAGCTGTAGTATACTTAGCTGTGTTTGAAACGGTTATTGGTATTAGTCGTATTAAACTATACTATACTAAACTAAACTAAACTTCTCAAAAGCGCGAAGGAAAAGCCGCCATTTTTTCAAAACAAGTCCGGCTTTCTCTACCCACTATCTATCGGCTGATAGATAGTGAGTACGTTAGCCAATCAGAATGCAGGATTTGCAATAGTATAGTAGTAGAATTTTACTAATGTACAATAGTATATGACTATAATTAATTAAATATACATACACAAAACACATAAGAATAACGCGTAGTAATATAATTTCGTTTTATAAAAATTATTATTATTATTATTATCATTATTATTATTATTATAAATTATTATTATTAATAGGTATTTAGTATAAAACTTGCCATCCCACGTGATACTCATGTTTGGGAATTTAGTTTAGGATAGCAAAAACTATTTGGATCATCCCATATGTAGAAAACATATTATGCCAAGATTAAAGCAGAGAGAGGTTGACTATAGACCCCTTGCACGTGACGTCAGTGCAGCTCAATTTGGAGGGCAAAACAAAGGAATTTTAATCTCCTGAGAATTAGAACCTATGGTTTTGCCCTCCAAGTTGAGCTTCATTCCGACGTGCTGCAAGGAGTCTATAGGCCAAAGTCCCACGACAACTGAGATCATGACCTTGAAGGAATCCTATAAACTTTATATTAGCGGACACGTTGAGTTCACGTTGAGTAAGGATCTTCGCTTCTCGGCCAAATGTTCTTTTTTCGGACTATTTCTTATCCTCGGACATCAGCCGATATCTCAGCCGCCAGAAGGGGTTTATTTACTAAGTATCCTAAGTAACACTGAACTAGAATATTCTAGAATTTTTTAAGAATCACTGGGCATCAAATGTCATGTGATAAATCAAAAAGCATGACTCACATACGTTTGAAAATCAAAACAACATAGAATTGGTGAATGCGTTCAAGCTGTTAAACAATTCTATTCCGATAAGAATGTCTGATTGTCTTCAAGAACTGTCTTATATCTAAAGCGTAGTAAGGGTTTTATCTTGATTCGAGACTTCGCTAGAAATATATATAGAGCACTTTGTAGATCCAAAAATCTGACTCAAAAATCTGACACCAACTTCACTCTGGTGTCTTCAATGAAACTATAGGGTATGAAGTATTTTATTTTCAAAAGATGCATGCAATAATTTTGTGGTTCATATAATACAAAATCGATATTCAAATACATTGCCATTATTGCTGAAGAAATGTGATTTGATAGAGGGGAAAATTAAATACTAATCAGCTATAGGAATAAAATGAAGACTTTTTCTCCGTCTTCCCTTGTTCTCGTGCCTTTTTCAATATTTCTACTTCAAAGACAGGCACTAAACGGACGATATGCTACAGTGGTTTATTGGTCACAATTGTGATGATCTAAACGACTCCTAAAAATATATCACTAGACAATTTATATTAGGGTGCAGTCCTGTGTGTACAACACTAATATGGTTTTCATATATGTACTTTCGCGTACTTTTTTAAGATAAATCGTTAATAAAGGCATGGCAGGCTAGGAAGAAATAGAAACGTGTATAACGCAAAAAAGTAACAAGAAAAGCATAAGAAAGCTTCCATCATGCTTGTCATGGTTTGTAGAGCAGTGTTTATTGCTGTGACATCATGCTTGATCACTACAGACTTCTCTGTATCCTATACAAAATGTCAAGAGCCTTTGTTTTAGCCATATATGTGCATATAGAATGATTAGGATGATAGTTCACCACTTAGTCGTCGTCGTCGTCATCATCATCATCATCATCATCATCGTATCTTACTGATTTATTATCTATCATCATCACCACAACCACCAACATCATCACCATCAGCAGCAGAAGCAAAACCACCAACATCGTCGTCAACACCACCAACATCGTCCGACGATGACATCATCAACATCGTCGCCATCATCATCAACATTGTCGCCATCATCATCAACATCGTCGTCATTATCATTTTAAAACATCTTTATCATCAATTGCAACATGAACGTCGTCGTCAACATCATCAACATCGTCGTCATCATCATCAACATCATCGTCATTATTTAAAGACATATTTATCATCAATTGCAACATGAGCTGAACGTTGTCGTCAACATCAACAACATTTTCATTATCATCATCATCAACATCGTTATTACCATCATTATCAACAACATCAGCAGCAGCTTCGCCATCATTATTGTCATTTACATTCTAATAACTATCAATGCAATTATAATAATTATCAATCAGCAAATCAGGTATATTTGTCATAGTCACATTCTCAACGGCATCCTAATCAGGAAGACATCTTCATCAGAAATATAAAATCAGAATTGTTATAACTAACATATGATCACTATTAGATTGATCATATCTAATATATCATCTAAATCAATTTAAAATAACAGTGCTTCACCTGTTTTTAAGCTTTGTTGAAGTTTCCAATTTTTTTCGCAGTTAGCACAAGGCAAACAATAGCCGCACAGAGAACCACCAAAGCCACCACAGCTAACGTGATCAGCAGATACGTGTATACTTTATCATCGCTGGTAGCTGCAGACGCTCCTAAGAAAAGAAGTATGTATGTCCATTTAGGTCACTATGCTTGTGTTAGGCACAGTTCATACGTCGATATTCTCATGAGCCGAACCTAATGACATCAAAGAAAACCGCCTTATTATCCATTGTTTTCAATGCGTTCGGCTCATGAGAAGATCGACGTTTGAACTGGGCCTTAGTGCAGGGCCCGAAATAGCAGGCTGCCAATGGCCAAAATGCAGGTCAAATTTTACCACTGGCAGGCTAAAACTATTTTGAGCTGCTAAGTAAAGTAATATCATGATTCTCTCGAGGTCTATTGTTTCCAGAGGGATGTTTAAAGTGCATCTAAAGCCAGAGACAATACTTGCGTCTTTAGATTATAAGGGTTTAGATTTTTGGCTGTGACGTCATACCGGTCTTAATTAAAAATACAAATTCTTACAATGTTTATAATTAACTTGTATTCTTGGGATGGCCTGTGTTTAATATCATAGCTTAAAAATAAATAAACCTTTATAATTTAAAGACGCAACACTCAAATGAAAAAAATATTTCACCATTCGACTATTCATTTTATGTAGAAACAATGCTGATAAAATTGTTTCAGGCCTTAGGTGCACTTTAAGGTCTAACATCCCTCTGGATGAATACTAATGAGGGATATTTAGAATTAAATATCCCTCATAAATATAATCATGAGGGATATTTAGTCTAAATTTAGATTTAGATTATATTTAGATATTTAGACTAAATATCCCTCATAAATATAATCATGAGCCATGGTCCCTCATTTGACAATCACCGGGACCATGGATCGCATTGACCCAAAAGACAATTTGAAGCAATGATTCTGTACTACACATTTCTCAACACCCCAGCACCTGTGGGACCCATTGAGAAATCTTTGCGCACGTGTTCACTACATCGGGAATTTTTCTTACGATTTGTGACGTAATCAAGACGGTTTGAAAACACTGTCATAAAATCTCATCTCTCTGGAAATAGAGAGAGGATTATAGAGAATTATCTGCTGCTTATTTTCGTATAACCCGACATCAAGCGACTAGGAATCAACACTTCTTCGCCTGGATATGATATGCTAGCCATTCCATCAACCCATCCAATTTCCCCTTTAAGCTACTACAAGAAACTTAGCGTACTTGGGTTGCACATGATGCCAGCATCGTCGTCATGGTTACATGTGGTTTGTCCCCATCCTGGATGACGACAGTCAACAATCGAGTTCTCTGTTCCATTACATTCAAGGTTACTCAGCCAGATAGTACCATTTCCTGGTCTAAAGGTGAACTTTGGATACACCTTACTTGCCCCGGGGTAGCCGAGCATACGACAAATCACTTTAGCATCGCTGATGTCCAGTCCCCTGTTACATATGGTACCCCATACGTTAGCATAGCGAACAGCAACACGACCAGAGTTGGGTGAACTTCCATCTTCCAAACGCACTTCTACTGGTGGAAGACTGCTTTGTTGACCTGACAAAATATGGATTACACAAAAAAGTGTTGGATAAAGTGCCATTGTGGTAATATATGTACTCGTAGCACTCAATACTAAAAAAGCTTCGTAGGGTACTTAAGAAACACATATCTCTCAAATACAAGGAATAATTGTCTTCCAATCTACATCTCCTTACATTTTTGTATGCACTAGCTTTAAATACCGACCTTTACATTTCTCCTAACAATAGCTATATGATATTTAATGTTATGTGTTACCAACCTTTATTTGCTTCGCCACACCTTACACCAGCATAGTAGTTCCCAGAGCATCGAGTGTTCGTCCATCCACGATGATAACATTCGCCAATCGATACTTCATCGCCACTACATTCCACGCCACCCATCCACAGTCCATTCACTCCCTTACGATACTGTCGTATTGGTGTTGGAGTTCCTTGGTTACCAAGCATTCTACAGACCACGTGAGCGTCTAATATATCCCAGGTATCATCACAGACTGGTATCCAGGTCCCGTTGTATTTGACTTCAACAAATCCAGTTTGGTTCTGCTCTTCTCCCACAAGGCGAACAGCTATGGAGTTTTCCTCTGAAACAAACAAATTAGAGTAACGTGGAATAAGGTGATTTAGCATCGGCTTGTTTTGTTTAGTGGTCACCGTGGTTTCATTCTCCCGCCGTCTTAGGAACTCAAACTAAATATGAAGACATACTTTGGTGTGTTTGCTCCAAAATATATCCTAGGGGATTGGCGTACATCATCACGAAAATGGGGTTGCCTTAATTGTCGTAGTCTTGAATTGTTTCAATTGTTTCTGATGCTTCTGTAACCATGAAAGGTTTGAATAAGTTTTGCTTTTTACACTTTCCTATAACCTTTAATTGGTTCCTCTGAAAAAAGGAGTAGTCAAGGTTGGAGAGGAAGAAGCCTGAAATATTGATTCTGCAGTCTTTACCTCTGGTTATATTTTCACAAGTGACACCAGCATCTTCACTATGATCACAGTTGCTTTGGCCCCATCCAGCATTAAAGCAATGTATCAGCGACTTTTCGATACCGCGACACAAAGTATTGTCCAGTAGAATAAGACCACTTCCTTTGACACTAGCTTTTCCTGCCCTAGATGCCTTGCTGTAGTTCAACATACGACAGACCACATGAGCATCTGCTAGGTCCCAGTTGTCGGTACAAACCGTACCCCAGACCCCATGGTAACGAACCTCTACTCGGCCTTGATTTGGGGTGCTTCCATTCATCAGACGAACAGCTAAGTCTGAGCTTTTAACTGCCATAATACCACCATTAGATTTATTGATGTGATGAACATAAAAGCATCTATCAAACTGATATAGTTAATTCCATGTGTATTTTATGGTCTTTTCATGCTTGCATAGTTATTTTTTTAAATTTTATCTGTCGTTCCAGAAAAAAAAGTTCATTTCTATGTCCTTTTCAAAATATGATTTACATAGATTACTATTCGAGAAAGTTTAGAAAGCGTTTCTTTTGGTTGTTTGACTTTGGTGACTTTTAAAAAATACTTTCACTTATTATATGGCAAGGTAATTTAAAGTGCTATGAATGGTCAAATTGGGGTCCATAACTTACGGTACGGACCTCAAACTCGGTTAATAATAACTATTTACTAACTTCAACTTCATGGTACCAACCTTCAGTTGTATTACCACAGATGACTCCTGCACGCTTGTTTCCCGAGCAGGTATTTTTATTCCATGCATGATGATAACACTCACTGATCGATGCTTCATCGCCTCTGCATCCCACACCACCCATCCATAAACTTGAAAGTTTTACATCAAACTTTTTAATTGCTGCAAGAGCTGCTTTGTAACCAAGCATTCTGCAGACCACGTGTGCGTCTGATATATCCCAGGTGTCATCGCAGACTGGTCTCCAAGCCCCATTGTAGTTTACTTCAACTTCTCCATAGTAACTTTGTCCTCCTGTTAGACGAACATTTACTGATTCCACTGAAAATTTAAAGAATTTTTTTTTTTTCATTTTCAACGTGTTGTATCGTTTGTTGTCAAGGGTGCATGCGTGTAATAGGTACCTTAAGCAACTCAAAATCTCGAACGGGAACGTCAGTATCTGAACGAGAAAAGACGATATCGTTCTCGCCAGAATGCGATATTCAGCAATTGCACGTCGTTTATGTCATAAGATCAAGAAGTGACACCTATTTTCAGATCTTCCTTTATCATTAAATTACAGTTCTGAAACCTCCGGTCTCATGTCCCCGTTCTAGATTCCGGGTTGCTTAAGGTCCCTAATATCTCATAAAGGTAACATCACCTTTAGTTTCATTATCACACGTGACAGAGGCATCTGTGTCATGTTCACAACCATGTTTTCCCCAACCATCAAAATGACAATACTCCAATGAATTTTCACTGCCACGACAAATCAATTCACTCAATAAAATTGGACCACTTCCTTTGACTGTAGCGGTTCCTGCAGAGGATGCTTTGCCATATTTCAACATGCGACAGACCACGTTAGCATCTGGAAGTCCCCACAAATCCGTACAAATTGTACCCCAGATTCCATGATATCGAACCTCTACTCGACCTTGAGTGGCTCCACCCACCAAACGGACCGCTACATTTGCATTTTGGCCTGAAATAATTTATAACAAATACCAGACACGAAACAGTAGTTACACAGACAACTCATGAAAAGGCAAATGGTCAAACACACAAAGGGCTTGCTCTTTACCTGATTGACAGACAACACCAGCTCCTGCGCTCGTTGCGCAACTGCCTTCCCCCCAGTTTAGGAGAGGGCAATTCTCAAGTGATGCTTCGACACCTGCGCAGCTCAAATCGGTTAGCCAAGGATTACCATAGCTGAGCATTCCTTTGATGGCCGCCGCAGCACCTTGGTTGTACCCCAGCATTCTGCAGACGACATTAGCATCCTGTAGATCCCAGCCCGAGTCACAAATATACCTCCAAATACCCTGGTAATACACTTCTACACGACCAGAGTTTGGAGCACCTTGGTCTGCTAGACGAACATTAATTACCGATAATCCTGTAAAAAAAAACATTTGATGTTGTGAACGACGTCAGCTCCAGCAGTTAGGGCTGATAGTATTCAATTTCATTATCCCCTATATTTATTAAGGAGAGACTAGGAGTGTGAGTTGGTAAAGCGCCATCTCTTCTGGATCCTTGATGCTACCTGCCATGATTAGAGTTGCTTGTTGTTTTCCTCTTGTGTTCCTTTCAAATCAAAGAAAAAACTGATTGCTTCCACCAAGGTATAAACTGAAATATTGGATGCCTATGAACTATGGAACATGTTACCCCGGGGAGGGGACTCCCTTATAAAATGGGTAGGTATGCTCGACGGACGGATTGAAAAATGACCGTAAAAGGTACGCATAAATTAATTCAGGTAGCGATTCCAGACCCTAAAAGGTACGACCACATTTAACAGTTTTTTTAATTTAAAATTGATAAATATACACTAATTTCATCAAATACACTTCGCTTTCCGAACATTCCCGGACTTTAACAAAGTATTGTCATATATTCAGGTATATTTATCATATAATAGAATATTGACCCTAAAAGGTACGGCGTCATTTCGAGACCCTAAAAGGTACCAGAGGGTTTTATTTTCGACCCTAAAAGGTCCGTCGAGCATACCTACCAACTTTATAAGGGAGTCCCCCCGGGCATGTTACCCGATGATGTAAAAAACAACGACTATCTTAAGGGCTTTTCTCGAGGCGTGACCTTTTAACACTGAAGTACCAGGACTCTTACTTGGTAGGTGACGTGACGTTATCCTATGACTGCATTACATCATGCATTATACACTTATTTAATAAGTATAAAAGTATTGCTTGGTATAATCAACGCCCCGAGATAAAAAAGACTCTTTTGCTCTATAAAAAAAGACTCTTTTGCTCTATAAAAAAAGAAACTTAACCCTCCGATCCCTCTACTGGATTATTCTTTTAAATGCCATTACCAGTCTTCAGTGAATGACCTTGATGCTCAATCGTCCAAGTACTTTACGTGTTGCCCTTCACGTGGTAAAAATGCTTTATAAATTGGTTAATCATGCATGGCGTATGGATAAACATGAAAATCCAAGAATTGGGTTGAATTGTACCTTCTAAACTTCAAGGAGGCTCTTGTATAGCCCCACCACCTTTTAGGGTGCTCCGCGGTCCATGCTTATCCAAAAAGATTGCCGGCCTTTATTTATATGTTCTTTGGTTTAGATCCATTCCCAACACAAACATGTTGTCCCTGTATTGGGGATTGAATATGTATTTATATAGCCAGTGATTTATAGCTCATTTTATGCCATTTCTAAGCCAATATATAGCAATTTCGCTACAAAGTGTGCGATTTAAGCATTAATCATATCCATTTTGAAATCATTATCAAATCCTGCAATCTGATTGGCTACAAAGTGTGCGATTTAAGCATTAATTGCATCATTTTGTCAACCAATCACTTTTGAAGGTACATATAACTGTTGAGTATTTGAATATATTGAGATTTCAAAATAATTTCTCCCTAACGAAAGTCTGTAATAAGCAATTTACAGCTGGTTATATAGAGAGGTACTACCTTGAGGGGTACTACTCCCCCACCCTGCAAAAGCGAAATCCCTTCATGATGAAGCCTCGCTCCATTAACTCTATGGTAAGCATGACACGTAGCTTACAGATAACTGAAGTGGAACGCCAGAGGCAGAAGACAGAACACGCGTTCCATTCTAAACTATTTTCTATATAGAGATTATCACATGTTAAGAGCTTGATATCGTTTTTATTCACGAGTTTCCCGTGTAATAAATATATGTTTCATCATGATCAGCCTCGATCTATGGTAAACATGACACGTAGGTGACAGATAACTGAAGTGGAACGCCAGAGGCAGAAGACAGAACTCGCGTTCCATTCTAAACTATTTTCTATATAGATATTATCACATGTTAAGAGCTTGATATTGTTTTTTATTCACGAGTTTCCCGTACCATATCGCCAACGACCCTAAAGGTGTTATAAATATATGTTTTATCATGAAGCCTCGCTCTATGGTAAACATGACACGTAGGTGACAGATAACTGAAGTGGAACGCCAGAGGCAGAAGACAGAACAAGCCTTATCTTTCATATCACTGGTAAAATGTTATCTATGCATCGCAATTGTAATCATCAAATCCATATCATCGATGCATATCAACATATCATGGAACGTATTACCTTTATTGTGGTGAAGCGCACAAGTGCTAACAAGACTAACAATGGGTACTCAAATGCCAAAAGTACCTTATTATAGCAAAATAAACGCTCCATGAAATTAACGCGAATTTCAAAAAGATTCCATATCATTAATAAAGTGGGACATTAATATCCACGATATAAATTTCTGGCAATTTTATCTGTAATCTACACTGTGACATCAGTATCATGCTTGATTCCTATTGAATGCTTTTGACGTTGCCCCTGACAACATGCACTTTTCAATGAGAAAACTTTGTGACATGTACTATGTATATCAAAATGGTGATTTAGTTGGAATTCGGAAAAGGTATAACTTATCTTAAAGTCTATTATTTTATACATTTCCCTCACTATCTTGCCTCTGATTGGCCGAGAGCCTTTAGCCAATCCCTATAGCATGAGAACTTGACATAATAAATGTGTTATCTGTAGGTTTTTCTATGTTTATCATGTCAAGTTCATTCAAGTTTACGCATGCTTTATTTTATCTAGAAAATTAAATATTCAAAATTTAAAAAATAATTGTTTTACAATTGTTAATAAAAGTTAAATCATTTTTTTTTTACTTATTTCTTGTAGATTCAAAGGAACAAACTGATCGCAACAACAGTATAAAACCAAAACACCTAAAACACTGCCTTGTCTGCATGTTGCCAAATGACCTATGAGCGGTCTTCAAGATTGTAATCACATCGTGATTGCTGGAGGTCCTAGCTTTATTCATCTTGTTTGGTCGAGAGCCGTGGACCGGTAAGTCATTACATGCATGCTTAGTTTTCTTGGTCTGTTTGGCTGAGGCTCAATTCCTATAGAAATAAGAAATGAATTTGATATAATCTATGATGATGAAGTTGATAATGATGGGGGAAAAGGTGATTAAGAATGATGATGACCATGATAGCGGTGGTAATGGGGATATTGCAGGTGGTTATGGTGTGAATAGCGATGGTGCTGATCATCGTGATGACCATGATATTCGTTATGATGATGAAGATGAACATTGCACTTTCACGCGACTATGAATATTTAACCATCCATATCACGATGAAGCAATTCAAACGCTTTTTTATCATCGTATTACCTGCATTATAATATCTGACATGTCGTAAGCTTGGTTTTCAATACCACCGAAGTCTGATTGGAAGTTAGATGACTGATTGTTTGAGGGTTCATTTCGTGCACTAGGTTTCTCTGGTCAAGTAAAATAACAATAGTAATGTAGCTATTCATATAACAGAGTAAGTCATATATGCCACTTTGATGCTTTCTTTCTTTCCTTTCTTCCCCTCCTTTCTTTCATGTTTTTTTTTTAATTCTTCCCTCCCTCCCTCCCTTCATCCCTCCCTTCCGTCCTTCCTTCCTTCTTTCCTTCTTTCATTTTTAAAATTTTTTATTTAACTTCGCTTTTAACAAAATCAGTGATCAGTTTGGTAGATTGGTAACTTTCTTTCTTTCTCTCTTTTCTTCTTTCTCTTCTACTTTCTTTCTCACTTTTTTCCCTTCTTTCTTTCCTACTTTCTTTCCTTCTTTCTTTCTTTCTTTCTTTCTTTCTTTCATTCTTTCATTCTTTCTTACTTTCTTTCCTTCTTTCTTTCTTTCTTACTTTCTTTCCCTCTTTCTTTCTTCCTTTCTTTTCTAAAGAAAAGAAAAGAGGACAAAAATGTCTCGTAACAATTTTCTCTTTTTTTTTCTTTTTGTTCATTTCTTTAGTTCCTTCCGTACTTTCATTATTCTATTGATTCTTTCCTTTCATACCTGGAGATTTTTTCCTGTACATGTTCTTCAACATTTTATTAGCTCCGTTCTTATTCCCATCCCTTGTACTATCTTGTACTGATGGGTAAGACAGGTGTTGATAATGTGGTGTTGATGGCTCATTCTCTGTGTGAGGAAGCCTGTCAGCTTGACCGTGGCCTTCTTCTGTATTGCCTCGTGTTGCTGGGTAAGAAAGGGGTTGATAATGTGGTTTTGATGGCTCGTTCTCTGTGTGAGGAAGCCTGTCAGCTTGACCGTGGCCTCCTTCTGTATTGCCTCGTGTTGCTGGGTAAGACAGGTGTTGATAATGTGGTGTTGATGGCTCGTTCCGTCTAGATTCCATTTCCAGTGAATTATCTGATTGTACACCATTTTAAATGTATTAGTTCCAGTTGTACAAAAGATTACCTTGTTATAACCGTTATCGCTACCCACGAAGACTGCTTCTCGTTTGCCAACTAGCATTTCGACAGCCGTACGTCAATCAAGATACATTTTTACGAACATTGCTCTTGCGTCTAATTTTTGGCAATTTTCTGCTACTTTTGAGCCCTTAATATGAAATCTTATTGCCTTCGGAAACTTTGGTCATAAATACGAGGAATGTTTTTCTAACCAATGAATTCGTTCCCCGTATTTTCATTGGCAGCCGTCGCCGCAGCTAATTTGTAGACGAGACTCCAAACTGCGCGGGTCGCACCTCAACGATAACAGTTATAAAATGCCCCCTTAACAACACTACCGTTGTCATTCTTTAAAAATACTTTCTAGCTTGTAGACTGTATTTGTAAGTACTGAAGGGGCTAGTCCGGGGGAATGCTCGTATCTCCCTAAAAATTTTGAAATTGAAGCTCTCGGAAGTGCAATTTCCAGTGTTTTGAGGGCATTTGCAACATATCAAAGCATATAAGGTCACTCGTAACAGAAAATCATGTTTTGGCT
The DNA here is from genome assembly GCA_023349425.1 of Anthopleura sola. Taxonomy (NCBI): domain Eukaryota; kingdom Metazoa; phylum Cnidaria; class Anthozoa; order Actiniaria; family Actiniidae; genus Anthopleura; species Anthopleura sola. The sequence goes on from JALHLI010000001.1 coordinate 13,135,606, forward strand.
AAAAAGACCCACCCCCTCCGCGGTCCCTGCATGTTCATTAGGGACCTTAACCAGCTAGATATCAAAAACGGGGACGTTAGTATCTAAACGAGAAAAGACGGCGTTCTCGGCTGGGTGCGATTTTCAGCAATTGCACTTCGATCACGTCTGGAGAACAAGTAACACTGAACTATTTCCAGATCTTCCTCGTCATCAAATTACATTTCTGAAACCTCGGATCTCGCGTCCCCATTCTAGATTTGCTACTGCTTAAGGTTTCTATTTATTCACTCATCTAGTTCCTCCTTCCCTCTTCCTTTCTTACTGGCCTCATTTAGTTTTTTCTAATTACTTTTCTTACTTCCTGTCTGCTTTCAAAGCTACTTTGTGCGTACGATCAACTATGGTTATTGTCAACCATTACAGTGAGGACACTCGAACCGTGAAAACTTTGAGGTTTTCTTATACTTTTTTTCTCCTTTATCCCTTGTGTGAATCGATTGGAAATATGATTTATTTTGAACAATAAGATTATTTGAGTTCAGTGCTTCATTTTCAGAAGGTTTGAAGCAGTAGAAAGTTCATGAAATAAAAAATATAAAAATATCAAGTGTTCACTGGTTCGACAATAGCCACAGTTGATCGTACGCACAAGCTGCACAAATCTTTATTTACCTGACTGGTCGGTTGTACTTTTTTGCTGAGAAGCTCTATTCTTCTTCAGGTAACACCAGCCAGAATATCCAATACCGATAAGAACAAGAACAAATATGACGACTGATAAACCAATCACAGTAGCTTCAAATCTTGTACGTGTCACTTGCATCCCAGACGTGGCTGTTTGGTAAAAGAGGTAAGAGCTTATTGTGTGGTTATCGCCATATCATTAATTTATTGGCTTCTGATTCTTGTGTTGCGTGCTTGTTAAGATTTTCAACAAATCGTAAAATTTGCAGGGGCGTAGCCAGGATTTTGCCGGGGGGGGGGGCCGTTTTCAAAACATCGCCACAAAAACGGCCAGCCAAAAACAAAACGGCCAACAAAAAAGTATTTGAGCATTAAAATATTCACAAATATCAATGATAAAGTGAAGAAACAACAACTTTAACGATCAAACTCTTCAGATGTTCTCAAACTTTTTACGGGTTATTACTACTACTAGACCTCATAGAATTCGAAAATGCCCTTACAGGACACCGAAAAACTCGTTAGGAATACTCTCTCTTTTATTTGGATGATCTGCGATAAAATAGAGATATAAGTAGCAAAGGATATTGTTTTTCTATAAATCACTCACTCCGAAATCAAGATCTTTTTGGAATTCATTGGTTCAGCTCTGAAATTCATGTTTGGTTTCTGAAATTTTCTTTCTAGTATCCTGTGAACTCCTGATCAGGAACTGGATTTCGTCGTCATCTATCGGTTGCAGGCATCCTTTTATTCACTCGTAAATTCATAATCCAGATTACATTACCTTTGTTAGCGATAGGTTTTAGCTTGGTCGTAAAAGCCACGAAAGCTGTGTCGCTATAAATCAGTTTCTGTGAAAGAAAAGAATTAAGGTCGGATTGGAAGGTGTATTGGTCAGTATTCTATGCAACTGTAGTATGGTATAGACCTGTATAACGCTAGCGTGGTATCATAAGATATTTGTGGGTTTTTTTTCGGGAAAATAAGTTTACTATCAAATTTATCACATCGATATTAGTCAAGTTGCAAAGTTTCGCAAAGATTATCCCTAAATGGACGAAGTTATAAAACTAAGTTATGTTGACGAAGTTATGAAACTAAGAATTTTTGCGCAAATTTTGCAAAGAAATGTATGTGTCTAGACTGATAACAAGGCTTGCTGGGCATGCGATGCTCATACATTTCTTTGCAAAAAGGCTTAGTTTTAAAATTCTTCGTTAGTTTAAGAGCAATTTTTACGACACTTTGCAATTTTATTATCATCAATGATTATGGATGTGACAAATTTGATAGTAAACTATTTTTTCTTGTAAATCAAATGTTTTATAAGGTCACCCTAGCGTGATATTGGCTTATTCAGAAAGCTAGTACCTTCTGTACCGTCTTGGTCACAGCTCTTACGTAGACTCTATACATTGATCCGGGTTCTAACGGTGCGTTGTAGTAGCCCTTGTAATACCGACCGTCACCAATCGTTAGGCTAGAGTTACTACTAGAGATTTTCGCTGTGATGTAACTATTATTAAACTTGCTAGTTTCCGTGGTTACGTTTACGTCATCGGTAAAGACAGACGGTACTGTCTGACCATCGGATTGGTAGTTTTTCTCTAGGTTTCTATTTTCTACGGCAACTTGATAAAATCTGGAAATGACACGAAAGAAAATCAAAATATGTTGAATATGTTGCAAAACGTGGTTCGATTTTTGATTAAAAAAAAAAAGATCTCAAAAGATCTATTCACCTTGAATTTTTCTCATTTTAGACCACTTGTCTTTCCCCTAATTGAATAATGTACCTCAGACTACGAATTTCATTATCCAGGGTAAAAGCGCAATAGATTACACGGGCCAATTTTCTATCCAACTTGTCTCGCAACTGATTGGCGTTGCAACACAGGTTGCAAGAGGGTTTACCCTGTGCAACACAAACGTTATCGTTGCCAAAAGAAGATACGAATTCTACGTTTTGTAGCGATTCCTGTAACTTGTCTCATCACATTGTTGCAAGAGAACAAACCGTCCTTGTTTTTACGAAGGTAGCACTTAATAGCCAGTGACTTACAAACATGTGGCCCTCGTTCTATGATCGAAATAGAATTTAGAAGTTGTTTTTTAAGGAGGGAGGAAAAGCGGAGAACCCGTAAAAAACCCTCGAAGCGCAGGAGAGAACCAACTAGAAACTCTACTGACATAAGACACCAAGCTCGTGGGACTCGAACCCGGGTCTCATTGGCGAGAGGCGAGCACTCTCACCGCCACGCCCAAGTGATGGCGAGACATGTCGCAGTGAAAATTGGTCCGTGTAATCGCGTCTTACAGCGGTTAATCGTGAAAGGAACTGGGAATACTAAACATATAACAAAATTGTCGATTAGTTGTGATTGGCTAATTTTCTTTTGGAGAGATAAATGACATGGATCCATAGGAATGATGACGCCCAAGTGATGGGTTGACTGGTTGCAGCTGTCCTATGACCCATCATTAATTAGTATTAATAGAATGATAATAATAATTATTATTTTTACAATAATGAAACTAACGTTCTCTTACCTTGTCAGTTGTGTTCCAGTGGATGGCTGTGTTTCTTTAAACGAGATCGCAACCGTTGTTTCTGTGATGGCGTTGGATCCACTGATCTGGAATCCAGGAGCGTCCGCTGAAGACGATCAGGTAATAAAAGTTCTAGAAACTTTCATTTTTTATTTATTCATTATACACATAATTTTTAGTACAGGTGGGGGAGGGAGAGGTATTAGACCTGAGCAATATAGACAAGACTACCTTCTTTACACATGATGGTTCTTGGTACAGGTGGGGGAGGGGGAGGTAGTAGCCCTGACCAATATAGACAAGACTACCTTCTTTACACATGATGGCTCTTGGTACAGGTGGGGGAGGGGGAGGTAGTAGCCCTGACCAATATAGACAAGACTACCTTCTTTACACATGATGGTTCTTGGTACAGGTGGGGGAGGGGGAGGAAGAGGTAGTAGACCTGACCAATATAGACAAGACTACCTTCTTTACACATGATGGTTCTTGGTACAGGAGGGGGAGGGGGAGGAAGAGGTAGTAGACCTGACCAATATAGACAAGACTACCTTCTTTACACATGATGGTTCTTGGTACAGGTGGGGGAGGGGGAGGGAGAGGTAGTAGACCTGAGCAATATAGACAAGACTACCTTCTTTACACATGATGGTTCTTGGTACAGGTGGGGGAGGGGGAGGGGGAGGTAGTAGCCCTGACCAATATAGACAAGACTACTTTCTTTACACATGATGGTTCTTGGTACAGGTGGGGGAGGGGGAGGTAGTAGCCCTGACCAATATAGACAAGACTACCTTCTTTACACATGATGGTTCTTGGTACAGGTGGGGGAGGGGGAGGTAGTAGCCCTGACCAATATAGACAAGACTACCTTCTTTACACATGATGGTTCTTGGTACAGGTGGGGGAGGGGGAGGAAGAGGTAGTAGACCTGACCAATATAGACAAGACTACCTTCTTTACACATGATGGTTCTTGGTACAGGTGGGGGAGGGGGAGGAAGAGGTAGTAGACCTGACCAATATAGACAAGACTACCTTCTTTACACATGATGGTTCTTGGTACAGGTGGGGGAGGGGGAGGGAGAGGTAGTAGACCTGACCAATATAGACAAGACTACCTTCTTTACACATGATGGTTCTTGGTACAGGTGGGGGAGGGGGAGGAAGAGGTAGTAGACCTGACCAATATAGACAAGACTACTTTCTTTACACATGATGGTTCTTGGTACAGGTGGGGGAGGGGGAGTGGGAGGTAGTAGACCTGACTAATACATACAACACTACCTTTTTTACACATGATGGCTACATCGTTGTCATGACTACATGTGGTAGTATTCCCCCATCCATGACGACAGTCAGTAATTGATTTTTCTGTTCCATCACATTGCAGGTTCATCAGCCAGATAGCATCACTACCAGGTTTAAAATTATATGTATAGTGTATTCCAGAGTAGCCGAGCATACGACACATCACTTTAGCAGCGTTGATGTCCAGTTCGTCTCTACATACGGTACCCCACAAGTTACCATAGCGAACAGCAACACGACCAGAGTTGGGTGAACTTCCGTCTTCCAAACGAACTTGCACTGGAATATCTGTAAGGTAAGTAAATATCGTTGAATATCGGCGCTTGCGCATATCTTTTAGCCCGGCAAATAAGACGGTACTTTCTCTTAAAACAAAACAAGTTACCTACCATTTGTAACGTTACACATTACACCAGCATATAGTTTCCCTGGGCACCAGGTGTTGGTCCATCCACGGTGATAACATTCGCTAATCAGTTTTTCATCGCCACTACATTCTACATTTCCAATCCATAGTCCGGCTTCCTTCCGTACACGATATCCTTTGATCCCCAGAAGTGCAGCTTTGTAACCAAGCATGTTACATATCACATGTGCGTCTGATATATCCCAGGTATCATCACAGACTGGTCTCCAGGTATCGTTGTAGTTGACTTCTACGATTCCCATGTGCTCATAGTCGGTCCCAATAAGACGAACAGTAACTTCTAACTCCTCTAAACAATTAGATTTGTTTTCCATTAGCTTATATACTTTTCTGCTTAAGACATTTTTAATAACGATTAATTTCAAATTGTGAATCGTCTGGATCTTAAAGTGATTAGGATGTGCATAACGTCCATTAAAATATCATAAAACTGTTATCTGTCGAATAGTAGATGATTCTCCCTGCTTATTCATTAGCATTAGTTAAGATATGGGCAATCCCTGACGAGCAGTTTCACAGGGAAAATGCCAAAGAATAAACAGGAAGGGTGGGCTGGGAGGGGCGGTTCTGTGTTCATTCAAACTTCGCGCCAACTGACACTTATGCTTAATTAATGTGTCCTTAAATAATGCTAATGACGTCATCAGGAAGGATCATGAATATTCAAAGGGTTTGAATAGTTAAGAAACTGGAATGGTTTTGATACAAACCTTTCGATAACTTTTCACACTCAACTCCTGCGTCTTCATAGTGCCTGCAATTGTGCCATCCCCATTTAGCTTTGGGGCAATATTCTATTGACTTCTCATTTCCGCGACACTGTACTTCGTCTAGCGCAATAGGACCACTTCCGCTAACTTTAGCAGTTCCTGCCCAAGATGCTTTGCTGTAGTTTAACATACGACAGACCACGTGAGCATCTGCTAGTCCCCAACGATCATCACAAACTGTGCCCCAAAGTCCATCATATCGAACCTCTACTCGGCCTCGATTAGGAGTGCTTTCATTAATCAGACGAACAGCTATGTCTGAACTTTGGACTGAAATAATAGATAATGCCGGGGTTGATTTTTTTCTAATCATTATACTTGTGTTAAGCTATTAACTTTCTTATTTAGTTGAATTTTAAAAAAAGATGCAAAAGTCATTTATAGAAGGACTTAAAATATGCTAATTTTTTATGTAATTTTTTTTAAAGATTTCCATTTTTTTTTTAAATTTCTAATTAATTCTTTTGTAATTTTTTAATGCTTATTTCCTTTTCGTGATATCGCGGTAGTCAATATACATGAAGTTTCGTAATATACCAATATTAAGTAAGATAATCTTCCTATGAAATCCTATGAAGTAAATAAATTTAATCTAATAGAAAAAAATAGGTCAGTATTTCATAATGATTGTATTCCCTTGATACATAGAGTGCAATCACTAAACCCTTGAAATAGATATTAGACTAGTACACTTCAATAGACCCTAATAGATCCTAATAGACCCTTATCGAATATCTTGCCAATAACCGTCAAACGAGGATAGATCCTGGGATGTCCCAGATGTTGTGAGTGAAACCTTGTTGTTTTGACTTTTCCGAGTTGGTGTAGACTGACATATTTTTCAGTTTTTTTTATGCGAATTGCTGAAAAAGGTTATCCTACCATCGAACATGTTAGAAATAGATCTGAACTAGACGCTCTTGGAGCGTTCACTGGGTTGCCTGTGCGAGAGCTCGCCCACTCGCCAATCCTATATACTCTTTATTATTTCACACCAAAGTGTTCCTTTTGGGTTCAAAGTCCCCCTTTATTAAAAACATTTTAAATGCTAGTAAGACATTAGTGTTGCGTTACTGACTTGTCAACGCATATTATATTTCTACTTGACCTACTAGAGTAACTTTCAAGACTAGCTGATGAAATAAACATATCTATTTCAGTATCGAAACTTTTCACTGCAAAACAAACGTTTTATCAACGTAAATACTCTTAGCCAAAATGTGTTTAACTGGTAATTTGTTTTTCCCTCAGTTTTTTTTTTTTTTTTCTGTATTTTCATAAATGGAAATATTCAACAAGGAGTCTTGGCAGTTCGCTTTCTTGTAGATCACTATCAGCTCGTCTGACTTCTACAAGTTCTTGGAGTCAGCTTTCATCAGAGCTTTGTTTGTCACTCGTTTTGTAGTTTGTCTCAGTATATTTTTTTGTATCTGAGAACTGGTAAGAGCTAGTTTGATCATAGCTAGGTAGTTTATAGATTATCTTAGTCTATTTTGACTAGTTTGTCTAGATCTACGATTCTCATACCGTAGTCTGCTCATAGATTCTCAAAGATAGCTCATAGATTCTCAGACTTCTCTCTTTGAGTATGTGGACCAACCCGTTCCAAAATCGCTCAATAACATCTTTTAGTTTGTGTCTACCACGTACGGCGTGTGTGTTTGTAAGTAGTTTAAGCGTAGCGTTAAAAAACCTAAAGACAAAAGTACGCAACGTGCCTACAGACAAAATAGTACTTCACGAACCCTGAACGAATGAATTTATAGTGACACAACACTAAAAGCTATAAATACATCGTCCTCGATGTCGTGTGGCAACTTCATTGGACATTGGACATTGTTTACAAGTTCTCGACCAATCATGACGTGTGAAATTATGGTCTACCTGACCACGGAAAAACGGATCTCATTTTAAGACTGGTTTGCTACCATAGCAACCCAGTAATAAGACGGCCAATCCTCGTTTGACGTCATCGGCGCCATATTCAAAAAGGGTCTATTCTGTTGTTTTCTTTTGAGTCTATTTGACTATCACACTTTATTACAAATCTAATATCACGGGTTTAGGACGTGACTTCTATTTTAATCAAAACTAAGGTGTAGTGTTTGCCGTTTGTACTATAGAACTTCACTGATGTTACTCATAATCCATAGAGGTGGGTTTTTTTACCTTTTGTTACCTCAAAACTAAGGTTTATTGTTTGCCGTTTGTACTATAGAACTTCACTGATGTTACTCATAATCCATAGAGGTGGGGTTTTTTTACCTTTTGTTACCTCAAAACTCCTCAAAACTAAGGTGAAGTGTTTGCCGTTTGTACTATAGAACTTCACTGATGTTACTCATAATCCATAGAGGTGGGGTTTTTTTACCTTTTGTTACCTCAAAACTCCTCAAAACTAAGGTGTAGTGTTTGCCGTTTGTACTATAGAACTTCACTGATGTTACTCATAATCCATAGAGGTGGGTTTTTTTACCTTTTGTTACCTCAAAACTAAGGTGTAGTGTTTGCCGTTTGTACTATAGAACTTCACTGATGTTACTCATAATCCATAGAGGTGGGGTTTTTTTACCTTTTGTTACCTCAAAACTCCTCAAAACTAAGGTGTAGTGTTTGCCGTTTGTACTATAGAACTTCACTGATGTTACTCATAATCCATAGAGGTGGGTTTTTTTACCTTTTGTTACCTCAAAACTAAGGTGTAGTGTTTGCCGTTTGTACTATAGAACTTCACTGATGTTACTCATAATCCATAGAGGTGGTTTTTTTTTACCTTTTGTTACCTCAAAACTAAGGTTTATTGTTTGCCGTTTGTACTATAGAACTTCACTGATGTTACTCATAATCCATAGAGGTGGGTTTTTTTACCTTTTGTTACCTCAAAACTAAGGTTTATTGTTTGCCGTTTGTACTATAGAACTTCACTGATGTTACTCATAATCCATAGAGGTGGGTTTTTTTACCTTTTGTTACCTCAAAACTAAGGTGTATTGTTTGCCGTTTGTACTATAGAACTTCACTGATGTTACTCATAATCCATAGAGGTGGTTTTATTTTTACCTTTCGTTGCATTTTCACACGTCACCCCGACATCTTCAGAATGACTACAGTCGTGTTGACCCCAACCAGCTTTCCAGCACCTCTCAATAGAATCTTCATATCCACTACAATCGACACTATCCAGTAATATAGGGCCACGTCCCCTGAGCCTAGTAGTTCCTGTCCATAATGCTTTGCTGTAGTTCAGCATACGACAGACTACATGGCCATCTTCAATTCCCCAGTAATCATCGCAAATTGTGCCCCAGACTCCATAAAATCGAACCTCTACTCGTCCTTGATTTGGAGTGTTGCCATCCACCAGACGAACAGCTACGTTTGAATCTTGGCCTGAGTAATACAAATGATTATCGTTAAACAAGAACAGCCACGCCTTAAGGTAGTTATTAGAGCAGGTTTTGTATGAATGTAAAAAGTCACGGCACACGGCACGGTTACGGAGCGGCTCGTACCGTACGTTTTTCATAGTCATACGAAAACTGCTCCTGGGTTGACAGGCATGTAACTTTTACCTGAGGCAAGGCAAACAACACCGGCTCTACGGTCACTGTGACAGTTACTCTGTTTCCAATTTGCGAGTCTACACTTGTCAATAGTAGTTTCGGTACCACTGCAAGTGATCTGTGTATCCCATGCATCACCAGTTGTACTCTGGTATCCTCGAACAGCAAATGCAGCACCCTGACTGTATCCCAGCATTCTACAAGCGACATCAGCATCTCTTTTAGTCCAGTACCGATCACAAACAGGCTTCCATACACCATAGTAACGCATTTCTATCTGACCAGCATAGGCAAGACTGCTGTTAACCAGTCGAACACTGATATTTGGATAAGCTGCATGAAAAAAAAAATACAGTTAAAGTATGCAGTATTTGTTCGTACCTTTTTGGAAGCTTTTGGAATTGCATGATACGTGCATTGCCTACGGCTATCAGTACATCTTACAGTCAAAACGGCTCAAGCGTCATTATTCGAATATATTGAGTTGATTATTCACTTTATATTTATTTATACACGATGGGTTTTTACAGCATGGCTGATGTGATCGTGTTATTTTTTACATTATATATGTGAAAATATATATGCAGTCTTTCTAGATATCTTATCAAAATATACTTTGGTGCGGTTTGTTCACGTTTAGACATATAACGACATTCAAAATCAACAAAAAAGAAAGAAGTACTCTTAGTGACAGTGCTGCATCTGATGAATTTGGCAAACAATTCAATGTTGATCTGATGATAAAGTAGATGGCGGGAGAGTTACAAACTATGACACATTCATTTTCTGATACCGATATTCTTACCTCTTGGTCCGTATTCACATGTGACTTCAACATCTTCATAATGACTGCAGTCGTGTTGACCCCATCCTTGTTTCTGGCAGCCTTCAAGTGAATCTTCAAACCCATTACATATCACATTATCCAGTAGTATAGGACCTCTCCATGGCTTAGGTGCTGTGCCTGTTGTCAAAGCTTTGCTGTAATTCATCATGTGACAGAACACGTGAGCGCTACCTATTCCCCAATAATCATCACAAACTGTGCCCCAGACTCCATAATATCGAACTTGTATTCGGCCTTGATTTGGGCTACTTCCATTTACCAGACGAACGGCTATATTAGGAACTTGTCCTAAGAATAATAGATATTTAATTTAAAGAAATAACATGTTTTTGGGTATCACAAGCCGGTTCCTATCTGCCTCAGCCATGTTTTTGGAATCTGTTTCCCTAGTTTTTCCTTACTTCAAATAGTTTTAGTTAATACTTAATACTTTTCTTCCTCCCTCCTATCCTTCCTTCCTTCCTTCCTCCCTTCCTTTCTTCCTTCCTTCCTTCCTCCCTTCCTTTCTTCCTTCCTTCCTTCCTTCCTCCCTTCCTTCCTTCCTTCCTCCCTTCCTTCCTTCCTTCCTTCCTTCCTTCCTTCCTTCCCTTCCTTCCTTCCTTCCTTCCTTCCTTCCTTCCTTCCTTCCTTCCTTCCTTCCTTCCTTCCTTCCTTCCTTCCTTCCTTCCTTCCTTCCTTCCTTCCTTCCTTCCATTCTTCCTTCCTTCCTTACCTTCTCTCTTTCTTTCTTCTTTCCTTCCTTTCCTCCTTTCTTTTTTTCTTCCTTTCTTCCTTCCTTTCTTCCTTTCTTTCTTCCTTTCTTTCTTCCTTTCTTTCTTTCTTTTTTTCTTTCTTCCCTCCTTCCCTACTTCTATCTTTCTTTCATTTATTCTCTTAGCTTTTCTTTGTTTCTGTCTTTATTTTATCCTTTTTTTCTTTCTTTTTTTCTTTTTTCCTTGTTAATTCACTCCTTCCTTTAGTTTCCATTCATTATCTATTTTCATCTTATTTTCCTAAAACGAATTCTTTATAGCAGACTTGACAGTGTATTTATACCTTTACTAAGGCAAACAACCCCAGCTCTGTAGTCACTTGAACAACCACTATCACCCCAGTGGTTAAGTTTACATTTATCAATAGACGTCTCAGTACCACTGCAGCTGATCTGTGTATCCCATGCATCACCAGTTGTACTCTGGTATCCTCGAACAGCAAATGCAGCACCATCGTTATAATTGAACATTCTACATACGACATGAGCATCTTGTAAAGACCAGTATCGATCACATACGGGCTTCCATATTCCATGATAACGTATTTCTATTTGCCCAGCATTCGCGAGACTGCCATTAGCCATTCGAACAGTAATGTTAGGGTAACCTACGAAACAACATTCACAAAGTTACGTGCTTGTTGAGATATAATGAAGAAATAGGAAACGCACGCGCGTGCGGTGTACAGTTATAAAGCACGCCGGCGGGGATTTGTAGAACACGAGAGAAGTGTTAGGAGAAGCACGACGCGTAGCGATAAAAGAGAAAACGCACGCGCGTGCGGTGTACAGTTATAAAGCACGCCGGCGGGGATTTGTAGAACACGAGAGAAGTGTTAGGAGAAGCACAGCAAGCAAGTTTTCTATTTCTTTCATAAAATACAAATGCGCGTACGTGCTGTATGCTCTCATAATGCACGCGCCATCAACCAATCAGAAAGCGAGATTCAATATAGTTTATTTTATAAAGCTATTTCAAAAACATTCGTCACTTATCTCCCCATTCAATCTATTCACAGGCTTATGATTCACCCACCGTTAGTGCACACAACTCCAATGTCTTCAAAGTGTTGGCAGTTGTGGACTCCCCATCCACTATGATAACATTTATCAATGGACGTCTCAGTTCCTTTACACCTTACGTCATCAAGCCAAATCTTCCCTGTTCCTGCTCCAAATCCCTTATTAAGAAATGCTCTTGCAAACCCAAGCATCCTGCATACCACGTGAGCATTGTCTAAAGACCAGTAGTCATCACAGATAGTACCCCAGACTCCACGGTACTGTACTTCAACCCGACCCTCGGAGGATGAGTTAGTACCATTAAGACGTACTCTTACGGAAGCAGAACCTGTTGATCAAAGTGGTAAGTAGTCATATTCAAAATGATGTTTTATAATACTGGCTGAGTAATATTCGGATAGTAAGTGAGTAATATTCGGATAGTAAGTGAGTAATATTCGGATAGTAAGTGAGTAATATTCGGATAGTAAGTGAGTAATATTCGGATAGTAAGTGAGTAATATTCGGATAGTAAGTGAGTAATATTCGGATAGTAAGTGAGTAATATTCGGATAGTAAGTGAGTAATATTCGGATAGTAAGTGAGTAATATTCGGATAGTAAGTGAGTAATATTCGGATAGTAAGTGAGTAATGTTCGGATAGTAAGTGAGTAATATTCGGATAGTAAGTGAGTAATATTCAGATAGTAAGTGAGTAATATTCGGATAGTAAGTGAGTAATATTCAGATAGTAAGTGAGTAATATTCGGATAGTAAGTGAGTAATATTCAGATAGTAAGTGAGTAATATTCGGATAGTAAGTGAGTAATATTCGGATAGTAAGTGAGTAATATTCGGATAGTAAGTGAGTAATATTCAGATAGTAAGTGAGTAATATTCAGATAGTAAGTGAGTAATATTCGGATAGTAAGTGAGTAATATTCAGATAGTAAGTGAGTAATATTCGGATAGTAAGTGAGTAATATTCGGATAGTAAGTGAGTAATATTCGGATAGTAAGTGAGTAATATTCGGATAGTAAGTGAGTAATATTCGGATAGTAAGCTAGAGTAATGTAGTTCAATTTATACACCTTATTTGCTTGTTGCGGGCTTGCATTTTTCTTTCACCCATTGCATTTTATAATACTGTGAGGAAAAATATTTATCAGGGTTCCTACAGTCAGGGAAAAAGCAGTGAATCCTTCATTTATTTTCAAGGTCAAGGAATTGTCAGGCTAATGTTCGGATATTATTTATTAGTATAAATACAAAGGTGATTATACAAAATCGCGCGCTCTGATTGGTTTTCTATCTCGGATTATCAGCCGATAATCACCTTTTCGGACAAAATGGCTGTCAGCGTGACGGTTGCGCTTTTAAAAAATAAAATATTTTCACTTTCAATGTTGTTTCCTTCTTTCTTTTTTGAAATAATCACCTTTTTATTTATACTAAAACAATTATTCACCTCAGGCTCAGTGATTATCGATGAATATTTACCGAGCGGCGAGTCTTCGAGCGAATAATTGCTAAATAGTAAGGTAGTTCTATTCATTCATCTCGTTTGCTTGTGGCTTTCGTTTCTCTTTCATCCGTTTAGTTGTATCATTGAACTCGTCTAAGTTTTCTATTCAACCGTATTCAGAGTCTAGCTTTGTGCAAACTGATATATCTATTGCCGTTAAGCAGATTTGAAAAAGATTGGCGAGGAGAGGTGAAGTACATAAGCCAGGCTTGTTGAGACTCAACTTTTAAGTGGTAAAAAAGGCCAATGTTTATTAGTGTCAAATTCAGATAAATGAACGCCCCTTGAATAGGTCAAAAATAGAGATTTATTTAGAGGTGCTAAAGTTGTTCAATAAATATGAGTTGCTTGGTTACACAAATATTTCAGGTGTTCCTTAGTCGTCAGAAAACATTCATAACAAAGATAGCGATGCATTCCGATTTTCTGATACTAGATTCGAATTCCGCATCAGTTTTTTGATACCATGCCAGAGACCCTAGTGTCCTTAATCAGGATAAAAGCAAGCTAATATTTTTTCGTGTCGAATAACAGCATCGGAATCTGAACCCTGACACTAGCTTATCACTACTAGAGTTTCAGAGCATATTTCGGTATCATGATCAAAGCCTCGCGGGATCCAATTTTCAGTGTTGTTTTTTTCCCTTATAACTTGACAGCTTTTTGCAGATTTTGCAACATTTTTGTTTCCCTGTGAAATTCACGTTTATAGCAACAATACTGACAATAGATGTTAATACGAATGCTTGCAAATGAGATATTCTTTTGTTTAAAGAAGGCTATCGGGTCAATTCAATGCTTGTTGTCTCGTTTGCATCTCATTTTCATGCATCCATAATAACAGCTATTGTGAGGTGGACATTGATTCTCTTTTAAGAGTGATAATTTTTTGAATATGTCTGTCTGTGTGTCTGTCTGTGTGTGTGTCTGTCTGTCTGTGTGTGTGTCTGTCTCTCTGGTACAATCGACTTCAAAGGGGGGGTCCCAATTTCATTCTAATGAGCATAAAAAACATGGTTGGCTTCACAAGATCTCACAACGGATTAAGAAAAAATGATGCAATGATCAAACAGAATAACAACCTTCAATCAAAAGACTAAAGTGTAAACTAGTGTGAGCAGCGTTGTTTCAACATGAAATGTGCTTACTTGTAATGTCTTCGCCTTCATTCTATTTCTATTCCCTCAAATTACAGTTTTGCAGTTGAGTTTTTAAAAATCAAGGGAGATGAGCAAAACGATAACACTCGTCATGGTACCATAATTTTACTGCTGATAGCAATGCGTATATATGACTGAAAGCAATGATATCATAGTTGGACACGCATTCATTTGTAATCCAGAGCTTAATCATAGTTTTAACGGTTTTTTGGGGCTTTTGTTTTTTACGTCTAACAGTAAAAACAACAGAAGTTCTTTTGTTGTAACCTAAATCCAAATACGAATGATAAGTTTGAACTTTCTTTCGAAAAAACACTCTGTCAGACACCAAAAAAAAAAGCTAAAAGAGGCTTACCAGACTGCAATAAGGTAATCCAAAACAACAGAAATCCCAGATAAGATACATTTCCTCCCATGGTACTCAAATGCTGTAGTGCTGTTTTGAACACCTTTGAGAACTACACAGTGATCGTTGTAGTGATATTGAATTTTAAAACCAGACACCTTTGTTACTGGCCTCTTGCCCTTAACTTTGCATACCGATCAAGCAAAACAGAGCTGTGTAAACCTGGCGTGTTGGTTTGTTATTATTATTGTCAATGATGCTTTGCATAAATCACTGTGACGTCATTCTTGACTTGTTTGTAGTCGACAGTTGTACGTCCAGGGTTACGTTTAGATTTCAGTGCTTGAACTTGATATCCAAGATCCTCGAATTGACTGTGAACCGAAGGTCTTGTCAGGCATCATTTAGACTGCAACATGAGGCTAAGATTTTAGGGTGTTCCTAAACCGCGAAAAAGTCAAATCGCGAAAAAAGCGAATTAGTGAAATAGGCGTCACAGGCATTTTAAGGGAAACATTTTGGGGATAAGTTTCGCAAAAGGCGTATTTCACTTAGATTTTTACATCGTTTACTTAAGGTGGCTTCCTATAGTATTTTTTCAGACCATACCTTTCATTTTTATTTGGCTTATTCATAGTCTTAACTTATACCTATATACTTGATTTTTGGACCAGTTATAGAACTAAGATGAAATTTTAAAATGATGTTAATTTTAGCTTGATTGACGTTACCTTGGCAACGATAAACAAATATTGTTGAAATTGGTTTTTATCGAATAACTCTAAAACTCGATGAGACCTAAACAAGCGGTAAACGACATCATCAACTTCAAGCTATTGCAAAACGATTCCAACTATTTTAAAGAAAATCAATCTGTTAGATTTCAAGTAATTCGCCGAAATATTCTAAAGCCGTGATTTTCGCATATTGAAAGTTACGGCGGCCCTTGAGATACTCAGAAATTACTATTAAAATACTCCAAAAAAAACCCTTCCTAATACACTGCCTACTGGCTAAATACTAAAAGTTAATTCTCTTTCAAACCAGAGATTTTTTTTCCCTTGCGTAATTATTTTGATAAATTTTACCTGGCTAACATATTCAAATTGGTAGGAGTGTTTTTATCAAAATATTCACGCAAGGAAAAAAATATATCTCTGGTTTGAATGAGAATTAACTTTTAGTATTTAGCCAGTAGGTAGTGTATTAGGAAGGGTTTGTTTTGCAGTATTTTAATAGTAATTCGGTTTTTCTGAGTATTTCTGGGGCCGCCGTAACTTTCAATGTGCGAAAATCACGGCTTTAGAATATTTCGGCGAATTACTTGAAATCTAACAGATTGATTTTCTTTAAAATAGTTGGAATCGTTTTGCAATAACTTGAAGTTGATTATGTCGTTTACCGCTTGTCTAGGTCTCATCGAGTTTTAGAGTTATTCGATAAAAACCAATTTCAACAATATTTGTTTATCGTTGCCAAGGTAACGTCATTCAAGCTAAATTAACATCATTTTAAAATTTCATCTTAGCTCTATAACTGGTTCAAGAATCAAGTATATAGGTATAAGTTAAGACTATGAATAAGCCAAAGGAAAATGAAAGGTATGGTCTGAAAAATACTATAGGAAGCCACCTTAAGGTGGCTTCCTATAGTATTTTTCAGACCATACTTTTTATTTTCATTTGGCTTATTCATAGTCTTAACTTATACCTATATACTTGATTTTTGGACCAGTTATAGAGCTAAGATGAAATTTTAAAATGATGCTAATTTTAGCTTGATTGACGTTACCTTGGCAACGATAAGCAAATATTGTTGAAATTGGTTTTTATCGAATAACTCTAAAACTCGATGAGACCTAGACAAGCGGCAAACGACATCATTAACTTCAAGCTATTGCAAAACGATTCCAACTATTTTAAAGAAAATCAATCTGTTAGATTTCAAGTAATTCGCCGAAATATTCTAAAGCCGTGATTTTCGCACATTGAAAGTTACGGCGGCCCGAGAGATACTTAGAAAAACCGAATTACTATTAAAATACTCCAAAACAAACCCTTCCTAATACACCAAAACTTTGTGACAAATTAAAACTGTCGTTCTGTCGTTCCAAGCTCAACTGAGAAGCGTAGTAAGATATTTAGAAAAGGAATGCAAGATTTCACTTCACTATCAAAGTTCTTTCATTACATACATCAAAACAGCAAGTCAAAAATTTGATCTTCCAACTTTAACGCTTATTAATACCTCGTTATGTATACATCAACATACTATCGAATGCTACTTAAAAATCAAATCCCCAAAACAAGAATATTTCAGGTTAAAAATCCAACGGATAAAAAAACGAATAGGTGTCATTGAGTCTTGGGCATGTCATATTAATAATAGTGAATTTTCTTTTTTCCCCATTTTTAGATACCTTTGGTTTCTTGTCGTAATGGATGTGTTCGCCAAATGATCACTTTGCCTCGTGGACAATGCAAATGATTATGTATCTGTATTATCCATGTCCATGATGATTGTGCATCTGTGTTATCCATGTGTATGATGATTGTGTATCTGTGTTATCCGTGTGTATGATGATTGTGTATCTGTGTTATCCATGTGTATGATGATTGTGTATCTGTGTTATCCATGTGTATGATGATTGTGTATCTAAGTTATCCATGTACATGATGATTGCGCATCTGTGTTATCCATGTGTATGATGATTGGGTATCTGTGTTATCCATGTGTATGATGATTGGGTATCTGTGTTATCCATGTGTATGATGATTGGGTATCTGTGTTATCCATGTGTATGATGATTGGGTATCTGTGTTATCCATGTGTATGATGATTGGGTATCTGTGTTATCCATGTGTATGATGATTGCGCATCTGTGTTATCCATGTGTATGATGATTGTGTATCTGTGTTATCCATGTGTATGATGATTGTGTATCTGTGTTATCCATGTGTATGATGATTGTGGATCTGTGTTATCCATGTGTATGATGATTGTGCATCTGTGTTATCCATGTGTATGATGATTGTGCATCTGTGTTATCCATGTGTATGATGATTGTGCATCTGTGTTATCCATGTGTATGATGATTGTATATCTGTGTTATCCATGTGTAAGATGATTGTGCATCTGTGTTATCCATGTACATGATGATTGTGTATCTGTGTTATCCATGTGTAAGATGATTGTGCATCTGTGTTGTACATGTGTATGATGATTGTGTATCTGTGTTATCCATGTGCATGATGATTGTGTATCTGTGTTATCCATGTGTATGATGATTGTGTATCTGTGTTATCCATGTGTATGATGATTGTGTATCTGTGTTATCCATGTTTATGATGATTGTGTATCTGTGTTATCCATGTCCATGATGATTGTGCATCTGTGTTATCCATGTGTATGATGATTGTGGATCTGTGTTATCCATGTGTATGATGATTGTGGATCTGTGTTATCCATGTGTATGATGGTTGTGCATCTGTGTTATCCATGTACGTGATGATTGCGCATCTGTGTTATCCATGTACATAATGATTGCGCATCTGTATTATCCATGTCCATGATGATTGTGTATCTGTGTTATCCACGTACATAATGATTGCGCATCTGTATTATCCATGTCCATGATGATTGTGCATCTGTGTTATCCATGTCCATGATGATTGTGTATCTGTGTTATCCATGTCTATGATGATTGTGTATCTGTGTTATCCATGTGTATGATGATTGTGTATCTGTGTTATCCATGTGTATGATGATTGTGTATCTGTGTTATCCATGTGTATGATGATTGTGCATCTGTGTTATCCATGTCCATGATGATTGTGTATCTGTGTTATCCATGTGTATGATGATTGTGTATCTGTGTTGTACATGTGTATGATGATTGTGGATCTGTGTTATCCATGTACATGATGATTGTGTATCTGTGTTATCCATGTCCATGATGATTGTGTATCTGTGTTATCCATGTGTATGATGATTGTGTATCTGTGTTATCCATGTCCATGTCCATGATGATTGTGTAACTGTGTTATCCATGTACATGATGATTGTGCATCTGTGTTATCCATGTGTATGATGATTGTGTATCGGTGTTATCCATGTCCATGATGATTGTGTATCTGTGTTATCCATGTCTATGATGATTGTGTATCTGTGTTATCCATGTACATGATGATTGTGCATCTGTGTTATCCATGTGTATGATGATTGTGCATCTGTGTTATCCGTGTGTGATGATTGTGTATCTGTATATGTTTAACGATTGAAAAGAAGTTCTGCAGTGTTCAGTTTATTTCCATTTTAGTATAATATTAACAATAATAAAATATAACTTGTGCCAGTATTGTTTATTGTTGTATTGGCCATGGTACCTGATTTATAGTTCGACAAATTTACGGTGTCGCATCTTAGAGTGATTTTACTTAACACATAAAACAAAAATTACTTGTTAGAGTGCGAACAATATATCCCTGAAATATAAGTTATACTAAATAGTACAACTTTGTGCAATTTTTATTTTTTCTAATGTTTATTTAGCACTATTTTGTACTATTTAGTAATTACCGGGTATATCGTTTACACCCTAATGTGTAATTGTCAAATAGACACAAAAGAAAACAAAGGAAGAATTCTATTAGTCTATTAACTATTTCACGGGTTAAGTAAAACTACTCTTTATTACTATATACCCCTTTTCTGCGATCTAATACCCCCCCCCCCCCCCCAATCCGGCTTCTCCCTCCTTCCCGGACTTATTCGTTTCTCTCCTTCAAGAAAAGTGAAGAAAATTAAAGCGGATTGAAGAAGGTGGAGTCTCTAACAGGTTTGTATTCATTCGCTTTTTTACCTAAAAGTTTTGTTTTTGAGTTTTAAAAAATCAAACAAAAAAACACATTCAAAGACTCGTTTCAAGTCTAAAATTAATTTGAAGTATCTGTCATGAAGTATCAACAATAAGCTTTAAACAAAAGGTATTTTCATTAATTAAATCATTGGCGCATAGAGCAATACCCGGAACTATTTTGGTCTCAAGGGGCGCGCCTTTGTGTACGAGAGAGCGCGTCGTTTGTTGGCCATGTTTGCGTATCGAGTCAAAACAACTTCACTGTAGAAAACATACCAAGAAAATACATGATGTACAGCTTCTACAACGAAGAATCAAAGGTAAGAAAGATGACAACCACATGCATGGATGTCATGACATGATTTAAGAGAAATATAAGTCTTGTTACCGGCTTATTTTAAAGACGAATAGGAGCTGTATTAGTCTTTACGATCAGTGTGATAATATTCCCTTTAACGAATTAACGGTAATCAGAGGTTTCTTCAGAATATATAAGACTTAAATCATTTATTGTTAACATCATTTTTTTTTAACATCAATATATATTTTGTTTGAATTTTTTCCCCGAAAATTATTTAATATTTTGCATCATGGCGGGCTTCCTGTGGTACTTCCTGCGCCTGACATTGTACACAGGAAGCCCAAAAAAGGCTTACTTTAACTCGTTTTTTATCTACATTGCCTAAAGCTTTCAAAACAATTCTAATTCTCCCATGTGCCTCATCTATAGATCTATCCTATGACTGAGTTTCATTGGAAAAAAAGTTAAAAAAGCACCCGAAATAAGGAAAAGGCTAAAAGCACTACTCCGCTGACCGAACCCAATTTTCCTCAAAAATTACCACCCCTGTAAAATCTTTTATGAAATCGTAATCGAGAAAATAATTTCAGAACCATATTAACAAGGTCTTAAGCTTTCCAACAAGGTATGTTTTGTTTTGAAAAACGTATTATTTCAATTTACCAAAATTTGGACCAACTCGAAAAACGCATATTTCGGGGTTCCGACTTCAAGCGGCTTGTTTTCCATGAATTAAAGCAAAATATCAAAATATTTTTAGGCACAGATTTAAAGTTTGAATAGTACCTACTAACAAGTGCAAACGATTTTGGATTAAAGCTTTCCTTCATTTTTTATTTAGCGTTTTTCTACGAGTAGTGGCCTTTGGGCTACCTGTGGTGAAATTTTAGTTAAGATAGCAATTCATGATCAACGTTTTCTCGACTAAAATGATCCAAATGTACAATATTATTACATATCTGTGTAGAATAATGAAATATACTTGCAATATAGATCAGATTGTTGAGAAAAAGTCACAAACTTTATTACCATCTTTTCGTTCCTTACCACAGGCCTCCCAAAATATACCTGTGGAAAAAGCTATCGGCATTGTTTGCTAAACTATTAATTAAATGTAGTCATTTTTTCTGTTCTACAAATGTTTTGAACGAAGCTTTCTCATGAGCACCCCTTGCTCCTTCTCTGCCACTCAGAAAATAATTCATGACTTGTCCCTAAGGAATTAAAGAAACGTTGTTTTGCTGAATTAATTTTTTATTCTTTCAGGCTTTATAGTGGATATTGTAGCAAGAGGATGCTTTTGGTATTGATGAATTCCTATCATAGAAGTCTTACTTCACATTCCAGCTCATTTTTAAGGTAAGATATAAGATAAACATATTTGTCCAGATGGACATTTTAAAGAAGACTTTGCGCACGGCTTTCTTAGTGCGCACATACAGCAATACGCTTAATTATAAATGATTTTAAAAAATCGCTTAAAAATCTGTGAAACCTCAAAACTATACTGTTTAAGGGTAGTAACTTTCCTTAGAAGGTTATTTGAGTGAAGAAACTTAAAATAAATAAATCATCATTACCATAAGTATATTTGTGAACGCTTGGGCTCCCTGTGGTGAGATCATAAACTTCTGGTTAAATTCAAAATTATTTTATTCGTAAAAAAATGGATGTATCCGAAAGAAAACCACTTCCTCACTATACTTTCTTTGTGAAATTTACGGTTTTCCATAATTTCAGTCCCAAAATCGTGATCATTTGCTGCCGGATTTGATTAAAACTTCACCACAGGTAGCCCAAACGCCACTACTCGTAGAAAAACGCTAAATAAAAAATGAAGGAAAGCTTTGATCCAAAATCGTTTGCACTTGTTAGAAAGTACAATTCAAGCTTTAAATCTGTGTCTAAAAATATTTTGATATTTTGCTTTATTTCATGGAAAACAAGCCGCTTGAAGTTGGAACCCCGAAATATGCGTTTTTCGAGTTGGTCCAAATTTTGGTAAATTGAAATATTAAGTTTTTCAAAACAAAACATACCTTGTTGGAAAGCTTAAGACCTTGTTAATATGGTTCTGAAATTATTTTCTCGATTACGAATTCATAAAAGATTTTACAGGGGTGGTAATTTTTGAGGAAAATTGGGTTCGGTCAGCGGAGTAGTGCTTTTAGCCTTTTCCTTATTTCGGGTGCTTTTTTAACTTTTTTTCCAATGAAACTCAGTCATAGGATAGATCTATAGATGAGGCACATGGGAGCATTAGAATTGTTTTGAAAACTTTAGGCAATGTAGATAAAAAAACGAGTTAAAGTAAGCCCTTTTTGGACTTCCTGTGTATAATGTCAGGCGCAGGAAGTACCACAGGAAGACCAACGTTCTTCTTTTCAATATAGGAATTTTGTCACTTTTAAATCCCTGTTGAGAATTAGCTTTTGTTTTGTTTTCACGGATTTCTATTCTTTGTCGGAACTAGTTGAGTCCGCCATCTTGAAGACTTGGTGAATCAAGAAACCAGAAAAGAACGCTGAATAAGTCAAGAAACAAGCTATATGAAGCACCGTGGATGTTAGGAACAAAGGTAACTTGGATTATTGACTTTATTGGATATTTGCAAGCACTTTAAACTACGAAAATCGAGTGAAACGTTAGCGTTTTTGGTTCTGCTGCAGTGTCTTTATATTTCATCACTCAATAATCTATTTTTCATACATCCCTCTCCGTCGTTATGTGTCCTGCTTCATGAAATCGGAAAAATTTTGTTTCATCCTAGCTTTTCACGTCTAGATTTGATCTTAAATGAATATAGAAACTCAGGTTTGAAAGATAATTTTCGATTCAAGGTTATGCGCATAACTAACAAGAGTGAAGTGTCCTTTATCTTTCACCTTATTGGCTAAAATAAAACGCACGTTGCTTGCCTCACGTTTCGATATTTTAAGCTGTCATAAAAAAAAGTCAGGAAAATTCATTCATTCCCGCGCACATTTTCATTCGTCAAGCGCAATTGCGAAACAGGTTGTTTTCGTATATTTCTTACCGTGCGTGAATCGTATTGCGTATTTAACTTTTTTCTTTATTTGATATTCCCTTTTTTACAGACGGAAGAATGAAAACAAAGTCAGCCCAGAAAGCAAGAAGAGACAGAACCATTCCTGAAGAACTGACCAAAGAAGGAAAATATTAGAAAAAAAACAGAGTAAACTGGACAAGGTTACATCAACCATTTTTTGATCTTTTATTTCTATTTTGGCTTTTAGTAATATGCATTTTGGGTTGTATACTTTGTTTTATTTGAAATTAAATGGTTTCTGACAATTTTTCTCCTGTTTTATTGTGTGTAACACCCCTTTTCAAAATCGTACTTTTTTTCCCGCCAAAAAACTTAGAATTTTTTCGGGCTCTTTATCTCTTGATACAGCGGCTCTCTCCTTTTCAAAATCTCGAACTTTCCCGCCAAAAAACTTAGAGTTAGAAGTTTGTGGACTATTAGCCTTCGCCCTCTAAGCCACACCTAGACCACTTGCACCTCATGGTCATTTTAGCACTTATCAATATTCCGCTTGTACCTCGTGCATACCTTAGCACCTTTACCCACCCATGTAATCCCCTCCCTTTATCCTGTCAATAATCCCATTGTTTTTACAGACAATAAACAAGACATTAATTATTCATATGAATTTTTATTAGCTCATTATATACCAACCATTACAAGCGCTATAATTTAAGGAATTTCAAACCTTTACCCTCAACAAACACATCAACAGTCTACAGCACAGATCACCAGACTACAGAGTCAAGGTAAGTTGAAGGTTCAGGTTCAAACCCAGGTAAGGTCAAGATTCTCAGATGAAAAATTGGACAAGCAAGAATACAGCCAGCCACAAGCCAGGATCAAGGTAAATCAGGTCACCATAGACAAGGTAAGGAAGATTGCCTCACAAATTGGCAAAGAAACTCAGAAATTGGCTTTAAAAAAAAATCAAATTGGCAATTAAAAAAATAAAAAAATAACAAAAAAAAATTAAAAAATGTGAAAAAAAAAAAAAAAAGCCCTAAAATTTTGAAAAAATGTATACTAAGTCTTTTTGCAATTTTTTTTGCCCCTAGGGTAATTAGACGAAGGTCCCTGAGATCAAAAGTTCAAACCTACCCTACCCTTAAGAAAAAGTGCCCCCCAACAAAATGTTGAGGGGTACCCTTAAGGGTTTTGAATAGAATGAACTAATGACCTCAGGGACAGTACATTTGATTGGGATTCTAAAGACATAGTTTTGCTTGAGTAAAAGTAGTACAGGATACTGAAATGAAGCATAAAACTGGTGTTGTCTCTGTTTATAATAATATAAACCCATCCAAAGACCAAAATATGGCTTTCATGATTTGCAAAATGTTTCTTCGAATCAAGTAACAGAGTATTTTCAAAATAAAATTATTTCCAGAGTGTTTTAGTGGGGGAGAACACCAGTCTTATTCTTCATTTTACACAGCATTATTTAGGACTGGATAAGACATTGAACTTTTTCTGTCTGGTTAACCAATAATTAAAATATAGTGGATCCAATAAATAACAAGTAAGAAGAAGTGTCAAGAATCAATAAAATTTGAAGGGTTTCTTTTCCAGTTCAAAAGCTCAATGTCTCAAGTGCATTGTCCTTACCTGTACACTAGTAACATAGCTAATTCAATTAATGTTGTCGCTGAAAAAAGCCTAAAGCCTATAATTTATCTTTTGTTTACCAACAAACTTCACTGTAGGCTATCTAAGAATTAAGGAATATATGCCGTATATCCAAGTCATAGAAGTTGCAAGCATACAGTGAGTTGATTGTAATAATGCCACGGTCAAGAAAAAATTTCATGATTCCGTTCTCAAAGGTTTAGGTTTTTTCCAGCAACAATGTTAACTGAATTAGCTATATACCACAGAACAGATATTGCATGACTTTGATAAACCATGGCACACAAGCAATAAATCTCTTCCAACTGATTTTCCATGAACTCTTGTACCATGGTTTATTGTCATACCAACTCCATTCTAGGATACAGCAAGAGCAACATATGGTATATCTGAAACCAATCAAGACCAATTTTTAACCATTTTTAATAAAAAATCCAATCACAGAGAGTGAAAATAAGATTAAAGCACTGGGAACTTATACAGTTTACCCAAGTGTTTTAAAGAAATAAAATAAATTTGATTTTTATAGTGGGTGAACAAATTCAGTATGAATACTGATTTGCAATTCCGCCCACTTTTATCAACACACACAACCACCTCATTCGATTCAGATACTGCAGTGTCCAGCAGATGCCAATTTGCATAGAAAAGTTTTTAATTACCATATGTCACCTCTTGTTGCACTTTTACTCAAGCAAAACTAATGTCAGACTATGAGATGAACACACCAAGCCCTATGGGTTACCAACTAACTTTTTTGGCATTTTTTGTTTGGACTTTTTTGAAGAGTCTAAGGCTTCACTGTGAGACCTTAGCTGGTGTAAAGTAAGAAAATCCATGGGCCAATTGAATGAAGGGAATATCAGATTAAACACATTGTGCATCTAAATTAAGTACCATATCAATTCTGTTAAGCGTTGGTAGCAAAAATAGAAGTTGTTCAAGGTTTGTGATCCGTATCTATATTATATGAGCCAAACTGTACAACATGGCCAAAATTAAAGAATTTTTTTGTAACAAATTAACAGTAACAGGATTGATATAGCACAGCCGTAAAACATCCTTCAATATTGAAGTAGAATTTTGTACACAGTACTTCAATCTGATCAATGGTGTGTTCACTCATAGTCCTAAGTTAAAGTTTCACCACTTTAAGAATACATGGAATCGTTTCCAGAGGAACAATTCCACTGAAAAGTACAAATACTACAAGCACTTGCAACAGAATGGGCCAAAAATTATACGTCAAAAATAATACAAACAAGACCAATCTATGTTCAATTTCTTAAAAGATAATGAACATGGCAAGTTGCTTTACGGTATTTATCTGTTGTATGGCATGGTATTTGTACTAGGAGGAGTTACCGTAAAAGAAATTCAGAATTAATTTGGAATGAAAACCAAATCTCAGGCCAAAAAATAATTTTCGACAGAGCAAAGTATAATTTGGAAATTGCAACTTCCAGCAAACATCCTCTATGCAGCTCAAAACTAATACACCCAAAATAAAAGTGCCAAAATAAGTTATTGCCAACAATTAAATATTTGTTCAAATGTAAAGGCAGCATGATTGCTTTTTAGGACAGAAGAGGATGGTATTGGAAAATAACAAGACTGAATGCTGGTAGATTATGCACTTGACTTACCTTGATAATGATTATGAAGCTGGCAAAACTTTGAGTATCTTTATATAGCACAAGGTAATCAAAAAACAGTAGCACCTCACTATCTCATCAAACACAATAAAAAGGAGAGTTTGAAAGCCAATAGTGTCATAAACTAATGTTAAATACAGCCAATCATGATTTTGGTTGAAAAATTGAGATAAAAAAGGACAAGATAGTAAGATTCTACTGTATCATCATATGCATCAATGAGAATAACAATCAATAAGTACAGTAGCCTCTCACTGACTATGGTTGAAAACAAACCAATGACACTCAAGCCAAATAGAATTTGAAATATCAATCCACAATGCACAATCAAATGTTTGAATTAGATTTTCAGGATAAGTTATTGGAAGTCTTATCACAGTTAGAACCTACTGTACCAATCATAAGCATCAAAATCATTTGTTAATGAAAAAGCTTTTTTCTCATTTTGTGGCAGAATTATATTTTTGCTGTAACAACTGAAATTTAAAAAAGAGTAGTAATTTCAAAAGCAGTTTACTGCATACATTTTTGAAAGAAAAACAGCGAAAAGTTGCCAAAACAAGAAATATATGTTTTGTAAGAAATTTTGCTCAAAATTTAGAAAGAAACTTTTTCATGTGCATCAATAATATCAAATCAATCAATCAATGCCAATCAAAGCATTCAATATCAATGTCAATGAATATCAAAATCAATGGCAATAAAAACAATGAAACAAGTCAATCAATATCAAGCAAATAAATAAATAAATAATAAGAAAGTCGAAGCCAGCCAGCCATCAGGTCCAGTGTAGACAGTAAGTGCATTATTTACCAGCATTTAGTAAATTGGAAGAAAATTCAAAGGATGTGGTCACTTTTCGTTTGTAACGAAAAGGTCACACATCCTTTACTATCTTGTAAGCTAATTCTTAAAGTGGTGAAAATTCTACATACAACAAGGAATTGTATGTAGATACATTATATAACTTATTCTTATTCACAAAAGATAAAGTGAATATCAGCAAATATTTACCCAAAGCAAACTAGGGTAAATACCAACCAGAATCCACTTAGTCTGTGGGGAATAAGTATTTAGTTGAATCACGCAGGAGTTTGTTGAAGCTATGAACAATGTAAGAAATACAGCATTCAAAGCTAACTACATTCACTTGTGTAACTCTACTAAATAACTTCTTTACACTAACACTAATAGTTTCTGGTAGGCTTCCTAGCCTTGGTGACTTTTATCCAACTAGAAAAAATAATAACAGTGTCAGTGTGATGTTCTACTCATATAACAATCAATGCAAACTATCAGCACCCTCAGCCACACCCAGGTGTATTTGTATTGGCATCTTTGGAGGATTGGAGGAGTCAATTTTAACAGAAATAGCTTTTTTGGTGTCCTAAGTATATTACTGAACTCATTAAGTGTAAGGCAGAATCACGATATAATTTAAGATCATCCAAAGAACTGTTGCTCGAGATACCGAGAATAAAATCTTTAGCCACTCTTGGCGACCGCGCATTTGAAGTCGCTGCGCCTAAGCTCTGGAACGGCCTCCCGGCAAATGTACGCAATGCAAGCAACGCGCAATCTTTTAAGAAACTGCTTAAGACGCATTTATTTAATAAGTATTTTAAGGATAAATTTTAGATTATATATTGTACTTATAGATACTATTATTCCCTGACCCCTTGCATTGATCCCTGGTTGCCTTTGGTGGGTAAAGCACGACTATTGCCGGTTCGTTGCTTACCCTCCAAGTGCACTTCCTGGGATCGATGCAATGAGTCCAATTATTATATATATTAGATTAGATTTGTATAAGATTTAGACATATTGGATTTTAGAGTATATTTATAGTGTTTATTATTAGTTGTAATGCGCGTGTGAGCATCTTTCCAT
This sequence comes from Anthopleura sola, assembly GCA_023349425.1. NCBI lineage: Eukaryota > Metazoa > Cnidaria > Anthozoa > Actiniaria > Actiniidae > Anthopleura > Anthopleura sola. Next base: position 13,163,909 of record JALHLI010000001.1, read on the forward strand.
GAAACACGCGCAATATAAATATTAATTATTATTATTATATTAATAAAAATATTAATTATTAACTTATTTCTTTGCCAGTAATGCTAGCTCAACAGAATAGAAAATTGATGTAACTCATACTTATGATATCCCCTCAAGATATCCCCCATAATAATGAAGTCATTCAAACAATGTTTAAAGGGGCACTTGGACGAAAATGGATGAAAATTGGAAATGACTTGAAACTTGGTTAAACCTATCTATATAGCTCTAATAGTATCCAAGCAACATATTTTCTTCACAGTTAAAAGTGGTGGGTAAAAATTGTTCATTTTTTTCAGCATCTAAATTGTGAGTAAATGATGTCATTTACTCAACCCTATTGTTCTTTTACCTTTTGAATCAAAATTTCTCAACTGCAAGTGGCTCCCAGACTAAGGTTTTTGCAAATCTGGTTTTCCTGATCATAATTGAATAATATTTCCTCAAATATTTGAATTATTCGCACTTTCAAAAATGGGGGCATTTTCATCTAAGTGCCCCTTTAAAATAAAAAATAAAAAATAGCCAAACAACTAAGATACTGTGCCTGACAGTTTCAGTCTGCCTATAATCATTGTTCACACCCCTCCCACAAGAAAAGGAAAGAAAAATTGAAAAAACCAAGCAGGTTTGGCTGATTTGACCATCTCTTTTTGCCACAAAGTAAGGACCAAAAGGGAAAAAGAAGATGAATTTTGTAGGGGAAAGGTGGAGGAGCTGAAATTGTGCACTGATTGTTGCTTTAGAGGATATCCCCAAAGGAAAAATTGTTAACTGCATGTACAAAAGCATTTTCCAAAGACGTCACAATTTTGCATCATGCAATAGGAATACTGACAAGCCAAGCCCATATATGCTGCAAGAATGTTTTGTTGTCTTGTGGTTTCCAATTTGTGGAAAAAACTTTTCCCTTCCAGCTGGACGAAAAACTAAGCGCGAAAAGGATTGTTGTTGTAATTCAAGCGGCCCTCGCCCGAGTCTTAAAAGTCATATACCTCACAGAATTTGAGGAGATGGATCGAAAAGATTTACTTTAATTTTTTAAACAACACGTACACTTCAACTTTTTTTCTCTAAATTCTTTGAAACGCTTGTTTTTGTATTGGAAAGAGACTTGGAGCAAGGGCCACTTGGCTAAGCATCAAAGCGTGCTGTGATTGGACGGTTCGTGCGTGCTCCGGACACCTGGTTGTAACTGAAGCTCGTTTTACAAAGTTTGTGCACATTTCGATCAAACAAAGCTCAGTCAAATCTTTTTTTATTAACCTTGAAAAATCCTATAATATTTTACCGAGATTAAAATAAATGTTATGGGTTTTAGTTGTTCATTGAACACACAAACTTATTCAATTGACTTTTGACTGGTATTTATTGGGTCAGGAGGGGTGCTGCTTTGGTTTTGCAGTTTTGGCTTCAATTTGTTATAAAAAGAAACATTCGCCAGTAAAAGAACTAAAAAGCAAAATATAAGCCAAACAAATGTCCCTCAGAGTATTTTTGAGTACTTTTGAGTACTTTTGAATTCAAAACAAGCGATTACTCGACATTTTTAGCTCCAAAAATCTGCCACGTGCTACACCCATAACGGGACCTCAAGATGAAAATGGTTATTCAACGGACGAAAATACAGAGAAAACTTGAAAAAAATATCTACTGGGGGAGAAACTAACCTTATCTTAATGTTTAGATAGTTTAGTCTAGTTTTAGAGCATTTCTTACCGTAAAAAAAGTGTTGTTCTGTTCGCCTCTTGCAGTTTCACTTTCCTCGCCATCTTGTTTCCTGACGCATGATGGGTACAACACCACAGGAAGCCCATAGATTCCCTCCTCTGTTAAAGAAATGAAAAAGTATTTTGAATATCAGATTATTTACTGACCTGAGGCGAATAATTGTTTTGATATACACCAAAAATGAAGCCTTTAGAAAAGTTGATTTAAAAAAAAAGTTTATTAGGTTTAAATTTAATACATTAAATTCGATTTGAATATCTGAAAGAAATCGTGACAAATGTCACGCTTCAACCATATATGGAAGCTCATTATATAGTCTTCATTCCATCTGATCCTCGTGTTCAAACTTACAGTGCTCATAGTGAAAGGTTTGGCTAATTTAACCGTAAAAGGACAGTACAAGAATTCTTCCTTCAAAACAAGTTAGCTGGACAAATTCAAAAGGGATAAGAGCAACAAATAAGTCTTTCAAACTGAAGTTCATTTCAGTTTGTTGATTTCAGGTCGTTGATTTTTAGGTCGTTATATTTCAGGTCGTTAGTGAACAAGCTGCCAGAGGACAGACTAGGTGTTATGGATATCATTGCAGAGTGTTAAACTACCTCCTGTAGCTTAAAGAACTTCACAATAAATCTTTTTTGAATGCTGAAAAACATAAGGGATTTCATTTATCAAGATTGGACAGCCAGCCAAAGCAGTTGGAGTCAGTTGGAGTCGATAAAGGAGCAGGCTGAAATCGTGGTTTTAAAACCGTATAATACATTCTAATAATGTCCCTTGAAACTGCATTTTTATTCATTTGTACTAATAGGGATCCCTATCTTGGCCTCAAAAGAAAAAAACCGATTTATTAAGACTTTAATTTTATGATTTTATTAATATTACTTTTCACTTTGATTTAGATTGGGCTCCCTGCGGTATCAGCGGGGTTGCAAGCAAATCAACGAAGGCTCAAGGGCGCGCGCAGGGCTAATTAAATACGTAACGAATGACGTCAATAATTGAAATGAATGAATAAAATGACGTTGCACTGCGAAATTGATTCATTTCAGATCCAAAATGGAAGGAAACGAGGAGCAATACTGTAAGTTTTTTTTTCAACATGACGCCCCTGGTAACTGCAAGCGTTTAGTCAAAGCTTAGTCAAATAATCATTTGAACGGCAATTTGTCAGATTTTGAATGTTTTCCTTTGTTATTTCAGATTTGAGTAAGAAGCGATTAATTAGTAAAGTAAAGGTAAGGTGTGCGTTTGAATGATGGATGATGTTAGGAGAACAAACAAACAAAGAAAAAAAACCAGATAGACAAACAGACAGACAGAATAAAGAAGCACGCAAACGGGTAGTGATAGACAAACAGGAACTGATGAACAAAGAAACGGTACACACATTCAAAGAATTAAGAGGACAGACCGAGAGAAATTAAGAAAACGAGAGAAAAAAAATGAAGAGACAAAATAATAACAACAATCTTAATTATAATATAATTATTATAGAACATAATGCAATAGAATATGGTGGTCATATTGGATTTTATTTCTTTTAAAGACATTAAAAAATGCTATAAAAGAAAGTGCAGAAGAACTGAAAGCGAAGAAGGTATGTCAAGCCAATTCTAATTATCTCTATTTGTTTGGTAACTCATTTAGTCTATCTTTTTTAATTATTTTTTATTCGTTTTTTAATTAATTAAGTTATGGATTTATTTTCTATTAAACCATATGCATGTGTTTGTTTATTCTTTCATTTTTCCTTTATTTCTTTATTCAATTAACTGTTACTTTAGTAGACATCTTTATGGTATGACAACAAAGGGTAAAAGTGGGTGGGTGGGGGAGGGGTTAAGGTTGGAAAATATAAGAGACTAATATGCTAAAAAGAAAAAGTGGGTGGGTGGGTGGGTGAGGGAGGGGTTAAGGTTGGAAAATATAAGAGACTAATATGCTAAAAAGAAAAAGTGGGTGGGTGGGTGGGTGAGGGAGGGGTTAAGGTTGGAAAATATAAGAGACTAATATGCTAAAAAGTAAAATTGGGTGGGTGGGTGGGTGGGGGAGGGATTAAGGTTGGAAAATATAAGAGACTAATATGCTAAAAAGAAAAAGTGGGTGGGTGGGTGGGTGAGGGAGGGGTTAAGGTTGGAAAATATAAGAGACTAATATGCTAAAAAGTAAAATTGGGTGGGTGGGTGGGTGGGGGAGGGGTTAAGGTTGGAAAATATAAGAGACTAATATGCTAAAAAGAAAAAGTGGGTGGGTGGGTGGGTGAGGGAGGGGTTAAGGTTGGAAAATATAAGAGACTAATATGCTAAAAAGTAAAATTGGGTGGGTGGGTGGGTGGGTGGGGGAGGGGTTAAGGTTGGAAAATATAAGAGACTAATATGCTAAAAAGTAAAAGTGGGTGGGTGGATGGGTGGGGGAGGGGTTGAGGTTGGAAAATATAAGAGACTAATATACTAAAGGGTAAAATTGGGTGGGTGGGTGGGTGGGGGAGGGGTTAAGGTTGGAAAATATAAGAGACTAATATACTAAAGGGTAAAAGTGGGTGGGTGGGTGGGTGGGGGAGGGGTTAAGGTTTGAAAATATAAGAGACTAATATACTAAAGGGTAAAAGTGGGTGGGTGGGTGGGTGGGGGAGGGGTTAAGGTTGGAAAATATAAGAGACTAATATACTAAAGGGTAAAAGTGGGTGGGTGGCAGAGCTGGGGGGTGGGGGGGGCAAGCTTGGAAAATATTTTAGGCTAGAATGCTTAAGGGTAAAAATGGGTGGGTGGGTAGGTTGAGGGGCTTAGATTGAAAACCTTCCTCTTTTTCATTCATACCTGCCGATATACCAACCCACTGCTCTCCAATCCTAAACTTCCCTCACACCCAACCAACACATAAACTAACACTAAGCAAACAATTATTTGCAGGAGGAGATTGACAGGCTCAGGGAGCGAAATGGGGTAAATATCTCCAGGTTACAGTCTTTTTCTTTCTTCCCAAAAACAAAAATACAACATTTATCTGAATAATATTGCATGTCCATGCATGCTTTGTCTGCAGATTAATGACTTATCTTTTGATTGTATTAGCAGTAGTTTAATGGATATATAAGTAGGGTGCTTAGATGGTTAGTTTATTTCTAAGTTGTTTGTTTGTTAAATTTTTCAGTTGTTTACTTTGGTTTATCTTATGTTTGTTTTGGCTCATACTGTAGGGTTTTTTGTCAGTTGGTGACCTGCTTCTCTGTTTTTAGTTTGACATTCTAATTATGTTCTGGTCAAAATTTTCAAAACAGAAGTGCAGCATTGTAGATAAAGAGAAGGGAGGGGTAGGCAGTCTGCATTACGCGACCATGTTGACTGGTAATATTTATTTCATCATGATTTTTCCATTTTCTAGCGGTTGGAAGAGCAGTTGGAAGGAAAGGCAGAAGTGTGTGAAAGGTAAGTCATATCCTTCAATATACAACAATACTTGTTTGTCTCTCGCCCCACTGGTTTTCTTGCCTGCGATTGGTTTTTGAGGTATGAAGTCACATTGCAACATTAATTCGACATTAATGGCCTCGATAACTCATTATGATTTCAAAGCAGAACAATAACTGCTTATAATGAAGCCCATTCCTTTTGTTCATTTTATTCTAAATTTAAACTGTCTTCCTAATTTCATTTTATAGTGTGAAAACTGCCAATGAAGGCCTCAGGGTAAGGAAGACTTCAACTCTAAGAGTAATAATTATTATAAGATGCATGTCAATTAAAAGGGAAGCTTGATCGAATCAACTAATGATAATATCTATTCATATTATTCCTGTAGGAGACAAACGAGGCCCAAGCTACACAGGTAGCAAGGTAAGTATCTACACTTTATCACAATGTGGTCAGTTGACCTTATTAGTTTCTTAATTCAAGCGCCAATTCAATCAACAATCACAGTTAATTAGCCATTGTAAGAAAATCATTGAATCTCCCTTAAACATTTTCTGGTAAAGAAAGGAATTATATTAAAGGGAATGACCCACAAACAACACAGTACAAAAGCACTAACCTTTATGCCAGTCTCTCTTGTGATGTTCTGTTTCTTCATGCCTTATCAGTTATTCCAGTAAAGTAATTCTGCAATAGAAACGGAATGAAATGTCACACATGTAGACCCTCAAATTAGATAAAAATAAACTAACATTCTTAAAATTGTTCTTTACTTTCACCAAAATTTAGCTTCCAAAAGGAAATGGAAGTTCTAAAGGTAAGGGGGAAAATCCTATTGAACAGGTCATGTGTATAGCAATATCAGATGAATGAATCATAATTGGTACTTTTATTCACAGAACAAGCTCCTTCCTTACCCTTAATCCTTTGTGGTCAGTGCTGACACACACTGTGAGCACTGCCCACAAAGAATTAATGGTGAGGAAGACTTAAACTCTAAGCATACAATCCATGCTAATTAAAAAGGTAGCTTGCTTAAATCAACTAATCATAATATTTATTCATATTATTCCTGTAGGAGACAAATGAGTCCCAAGCTACACAGGTAGCAAGGTAAGTATCTAGATGTTATCATAACGTGGTCAGTTACCCTTAGTCTCTTAATCCAGTGTCAATAAATTTTGTCACAGATGTATACCCTCAAATTAGATAAAAATAACTAACATTCTTAAAATTGTGTTTTGCTTTGAACAAAATTTAGCTTCCAAAAGGAAATGGAAGTTCTAAAGGTAAGGGAAAAAATCCTATTGAACTAGTCATGTGTATAGCAATATAACACTAATGAATCATAATTGCCATTTTTATTAACAGAACAATCTAACATCAACAAAGAACAACCTGGACAAGTGAGTAGCTCAAAAATGCAGGATTCTTGTTAAAAAGTAAAGGGAAATGAGATAGGAAGGGTAGGGAGGAAAGAAAATGGAAAACAGGGAAGCAGGGAAGAGAATGTAGTTAGCTTGGCTGTGTTATAGTAGTATTCTTTCAATTAGTCATTATTCAACAAAACATGAAAACTATTTAAATATTTGACTTCTTTTATCAATTCTTGTCTATTCCAGAAGCCAGAAGGATAATGAAGATCTAAAAGTAAGAAAATAACAGAAGAATAACTTTGTTTTATGAACAAAGAGAATGTTTAAGATATATATATAAATATTGTATTTCCTCTTCCAAGCCTTTTGGCAATAAAATTATTTGATTTTCAACTGTTTCTTTCAACTATCACAATACATGAACTACTTTTTTTTCTTATTCTTCTGATTAGTGTAAATTAAATGCCAAGACAGGCCAGATGCGACTGTAAGTATACTAACTGTGCAATTCAATGATTAGGAGGGCATAGGTGAACTATGCAGGGGAGTTAATTGACTGAGAATCTTTTAGGCAACATCGGCCTCATTTTTTTCAACTTCATAATTTGCATTTCAAAATTCATTGTTGTTAACTCGTATACATATATATTTTTTATATTTTTCAGCCTGAAAAAGGAATTAGAAGACACCAAGGTAAGACACTTTACAGCATATAGATTTCTTCAGATATTGATATCAAGTGCAGTGTGGCAACCTCTTCTCTAAACCAATCAACAATCACAAAACACAAATCAAAATCCTTAGAAACTAAACAGCTAAACAGAGTGGTGCTGTTGCATCAGCCAGACTTGTATCTAGTAATATATTATTAACTAAGAATGATATTATTATCTCTAACTTCAGGTCTTAAGTAAATCCAAAACATCTGGATATAAACAGTAAGTATTGGAGATATGGACCAAGGATAAAGATTCGATGGAAGGGGGACTGCAAGCAATGGACTGTAATATTATGACCTCTGACCTTTATATTCCATGATTTGACAAATGAATATAATATCATTAGTTTCTAGTCCCTAACTACTCCATCTACATGATTAAATGCTTCTCTTCCAACTTCTTAATTCAAAACTGTCATTAACTATCAATTTCTTCTTTGAACATTACAGATTGGCAGTTGAGAATGAGGAACTAAAGGTAATAGACTCTTAGAGGAATTAAATCATCTCAATGCCTCCTTTCACACCTGAACATCATCAATAGAATGATAATAATACTAATAATTCTGCTTGTTTTTGTTATAAGAACATGGTCAAGGAGAAAGACAAAAAAGTCAAGTTGTGAGTATTAGAGCCTGTATCAATGAATAGTGATATGGTAATCTAGAGCATAATCTCACCTCACATATTAGGCAACTGACGCAAGGGTCAAGTATTTTGACCCACAATGCTTAGCATACTTTTTCTGATTCAAAGATCCAACATATCTCATATATGTAATAATCATTATCAAGAAAATATTTATATTACATTTGCAAGAGGATACTTCACATTGTATTGTCAATAATTTCTTTTCAATTTACTCTGATGTTTCAGCCTTACATTCAAAGAGTTTTTTCATAAGGTAAGGAAACAGAATTCACTGAGGACAAGATCTAGAGACCTAGCAATAACTACACAAAAGCACTGCAGTGTGACTCAACCATTTGGCAAACAACAAATTTAGAAAGTTGTATAAAAATAGCTAATGTTGAATGGGGGGCCAGGATGCACGAATGCATGCACTCAACTTTCAAATTATACATACACTATATGAAGAAATGATGATGGGGTGCACCGCCCAAAAGGGGTACCTTTTTATGGCCGGACGTAAAGAAAAGGGTTAGGATTTTTAGAGTTTTGGTACAGAAAAGGATCAGGAATTTGCAAGTTTAGGTGTAGAAAAGGAAAAGGGAAGCTAAAATTACTGTTCAAGGAAATGAAGCTGAACTTGCACACTGTAACTTTTAAGTGACCATCCATATTCATATCTTGCCTGCTTCAAAATCATATGAAAGGCAAATGTATATAAAGGGGTACTTTTTAAGACAAAAGGGTACATGTACATGAAAGGGGTACCTTTTTACCAAAAGGGGTCAAGAGTCCTGGTGGAGCATCCCCAAGCAAAATGCTTAAGAGTACCCCAGGGCATTAATTAATGTTTATAACTGGGATTTGGATTTCTTTTTCCAAATGGCTAAATGGTGAATATCAATCTTTTTGCTGTAGGTGTTGCTGAGAAATTATGACAAAGATGTCAAAATGTAAGTATTGAAACTGTATGATGGTGGGTCATCAAGAACACAGGCTTTTTTGTGTGCAGGGGGAGGGGGTTGAGGGGGAAGAGTTGTTCCCTTTCTGTCTGCCTTCAAGCAGTAAACAAGACAAGGAAAATAGTGAATTTTTTCTTTTGCTATTTCAGGTATGATAACCAAATTGAAACTATGAAGGTAAGAAGATTTTTTGTCTAAGTTTCTCTGACAGAAATTAAAATAGCTAAACATGAGCACAAAATACTAATAAATCCTGAACTAAAATATCTTGAAGTTGTGTGAATACTTAACACCTCATTGCCACTATAGCTAATGCAATTAGAATCTGTAATGATGGAAGACACTTGGATTCTGGTCTCTAGATTTTTTTCCCTACTTATGAACCATGGATAAGACTTCTAGATTACATGTAGATAACAGTATGAATTTATATTTGCAGAGAAAACATTTTAAACAACTACAAGCGTGAGTATTACAAGTGTACTATGTTAGTTACTTGTATGTTAGTATGTTAGTACTGTGAGGGGAGGGGTAATAGGTCAGTCATTCCTATGATACCTCACTTTTTGTCCAGCATATTGAATAAACAACAAACCCTAGTACTAGTACCTGTATATCTTGATAGACCTTTGAGTTAACAGATCCTTCCATTGCTTTCCAATTCTTGATATTTTCAGATTCGCAACCCTGAATGAGAATAGAAAGGTAAGAAAACAGCAATAAAAAAAAACTATGTTGCTGATTGCAGAAGGATCGTTACATTCCAGTGTTGACTGGAATAGACAGGGATACGTAACAAGCAACTACTTTGTAAAAAAAATGAGAACTTAATGCAAGCATTGCACCATTCATATTTCAATACTTTTTTAGAAAGAAGAAGTTTTATTCATATGCTAATGATGGGATATTTTTTTTCTTATAGAACACAATCAAATCTCTCTCCAAAGAGCTGGAATTGTAAGTATTGCAACTGTCTGAGCTAGAAAATATTTGATCGAAGACAGACAAAAACCCAGATGTTATTTGTTGTGTTTCTTATATAATTATGAAAATGAGTATAAGCAATAGTCACAACATTCAGCTAATAAATGCAAAAGAAAGGTCGAAGGGCACATGGGAATCTGTGATTAGTGATTCCACAACCAAAAGGAAATCTTGGGTAAATAAGAATTTCTTTATAGTCATTTCTTAAATACCTAATGATGCCATCTAAGGTCTTTGCTGAATGATGCAGGCATTGTTTAGGTATTTGAGGAATGACTATTGAAGAAATTCTTATTACCAAGAGTTTCTTTTGGTCATGCAAGCGCTGATCACAGCTACTCCTACAGCTACACCTACCACCTACAGTGGTATTTTATCGAATATTTGGCTTGTGGGTAATGTACATAATGAGGCCCATTTATTTGCACACTGTATTCTAAATTTAAACTGTCTTTCTAATTTTATGTTTTAGTGCAAGCAATACCAAGAAAGAATTAATGGTAAGGAAGACTTAAACTCTAAGCATACAATGCATGTCAATTGAAAGGGAAGCTTGTTCAAATCAACTAATGATAATATTTATTCATATTATTCCTGTAGGAGACAAACGAGGCCCAAGCTACACAGGTAGCAAGGTAAGTATCTAGACTTTATCACAATGTGGTCAGTTGACCTTATTAGTTTCTTAATTCAAGCGCCAATTCAATCAACAATCACAGTTAATTAGCCATTGTAAGAAAATTATTGAATCTCCCTTAATCATTTTCTCGTAGAGAAAGAGATTATATTAAAAGGGAATGACCCACAAACAACACAGTACAAAAGCACTAACCTTGACACCAGTCTCTCTTGTGATGTTCAGTCTGTCCTTCTGTTTCTTCATCCCTTATCAGTTATTCCAGTAAAGTAATTCTGCAACAACAAAAAATGAAATAAAATGTCACACAAATCAGCTTAAATAACAATAACTAAGTTAACATTCTTATTATTGTTCTTTGTTTTGACAAAATTCAGCTTACAACAGCAAATGGAAGATCTAAAGGTAAGGAAAAAAACATATTCAACTGGTCTTGTGGATAGCAATAACAAATGAATGACAATCAGTGTCTTTGTTTACAGAACGAGCTCACATCTGTGAAGAATATCCTGGATAAGTAAGTGGCTTGAAAATGAAGGATTCTCATGCATTAACCATGAAGAGCAAATGGAAGTGGGTGAAAGGGAAATGGGATGAGAAAGTAGGGAATGGAATGTAGTTGTATTGGCTGTGGGAAAGGGGAATATCTGACTTCTCTTAACAATTCTTCTCTATTGCAGCACCCAGAAGGATAATGAAGATCTTAAAGTAAGAAATTAACTGAACATGCAAAACATTTTATGAACAAAATGAAAGTTTGATAAATGTATATACATTATATTTCCTCGTTCAAGCCTCTTGGCAATAAAATTATTCAACTTTCTGTTTCAACTAACACTATACATAAGCTAACATATTTTTTTTGTATTCTTCTTCAAAGCGTGAATTAAATGCCAAGACAGAGCATATGCAACTGTAAGTTTTCTGAGCAATAGCCCCTTATACAGGTCCCTTTGCCATCTTGAAAGGTAGCTGTGCCTTTGCATTGAAGCAATAGGAATGGTGAGCTTGCATGTGAATAATTGTCTAAGGTGCTAAAAAGGTCTCTATCATTGCAAGCTCACAGTTCATCTCACTTTGATGCAAAGGCATGGCTACCTTTCAAGATGGCCTGTGGAACTGTGAAGGAGAGCACTTGGGGATGAGGGGAAAATGTTTGACAAGGATTCTTTTAAACTGAATGATTTGTATTTTAAAATAATTAAGTGTTGTTTAACTTGTATATTATATATATTATTTTTTACGTATTTTTCAGACTGAAAAAGGAATTAGAAGACACCAAGGTAAGACACTTTACACTCTTCTTTCTTCAAAAAGTCTCAATTGTAAACCATATCTAATAAGCTAAAATTGTTTGTTTCTTCAGAACGAGAAGGAAGCTGTGACTCTGGAATTGGTGGTGTAAGTATATCCTACTAATGCACAGTGCTAAATCAAAGGTTCAAGGACCAGGAGGTTTGCTGTTGGATAATGTAGAGGAAGGGACCTGGAGAAATTACAGTAATCTATTTATCACTTTATAAACCTGTTTTATCATTTCATTTACAATTTCAGCCTTAAGAAGGACAAAGAAGAAAGTAAGGTGAGAATATATATGTGTTATTAATTGAACGATGGCAAATTACAGGACAGATTAATCTTTTTGAAAAGTTCTTAAATCAAACCAAATGAGTACATGTATCTAATAAGCAAACAATATTTGTTTCTACAGATCAAGATGGAAGCTGTTAGTTCAGAACTGGAGGCGTAAGTATATCTTATTGTTGCACCTTATTGAAACACTGGTTCAGAGCTCAAGAGGATAGTGCACTATGCAACATCTAGAACAGGTTTCCTATATAGAGCAAGGGAGGGGGAGGTAATATTAGTTGTTATCAGTGATTATCTTATAACCATTATATTTAACAATTAGAAGACGAACTCGAGATTTCTATCGGCCGATAGTTGACGAGGGGCTCCGGCCCCGAGTCAACTATCAAAGCCGATAGAAATCGAGAGTGAGTCTTCTAATTGTTTTAGTAAAAATCTCAACTAAACTATACTATACTAAACTAAACTTCACAAAAGCGCGAAGGAAAAGCCGCCATTTTTTCAAAACAAGTCCGGCTTTCTCTACCCACTATCTATCGGCTGATAGATAGTGAGTACGTTAGCCAATCAGAATGCAGGATTTGCATTAGTATAGTAGTAGAATTTTACTAATATCTAATATTCCATTCCAGTGTAAAGAAGGAATTAACAGAAATTAAGGTAAGAAGAAATATGTAATTGATTGAATGACTGAGAATTATTGGACAGATTAATATTGTTAACAAATTCTCAAATCAAGCCTAAAGAGTGTCCGATAAGCTAAGAGACTGGTTATAAAGTTTAGAGGGGTATGGCAAAACTAGAACTGAATTGGTATATTTTATGCTGTCCCATTATAAAATATGATTGAAAAAGTGGTGACACACCCATTCGAAGCAAAATTGCATACATGTTCCATTTTATAGATAGCCTACCCCTTTCAGGGATCTCAAAATTGGCCCAGCCCCTGTTTTTGCGCCCCCTGCCCCCTCTCGACCCTCCCTTTTACTTAATGACCAGTCCCTAACAAATATGCTTATTTCAACAGATCAAGATGGAAACTGATAAACTGGAGATGGTCAAGTAAGTATATCTCATTGTACTATAAGGTTGAATCACAGGTTCAGGGAGGTACACCATTGTTAGTTAATCAGAGCAAGGGTAGTTGGTGCACGATTTGGGTTGGTGGTGATTTGTGGGTTACTGAGAGCAAGGGCTGGTTCAGGAGGTGATCAACTTGTATATCTTATGTTATTTATTTATGTATATTTTATGCAATTCAGAGAGAAGCAAGAAAAGCAAGAAATCAAGGTAAAATACAAATCTGTTTATATTATTATTTAAGAAAAGGAAAGAGTAAATAATAAACCTCTTGCTTCAAAAACTCTCAAACCTTTAGTGTAAACCATATCAACTAATAACCTAAACTTGTTCATTTCTTCAGAACGAGATGGAAGCTGTGACTTTGGAGTTAGTGTTGTAAGTATATATCTTTACTGAATAAAAATAAAGTACAAAACACAGGTTGGGAGAAGGGGTTCTGCTGTGGGTTACTGCGAGCAATGGCTGGTTTGGGAGGTGATCAACTTTCGATCATGTACAGTAGATCAGGAAGGGACCTGGGGGTGGTAACATATTATCATTTTTTAACCCTGTTTTATTATTTCATTTGCAATTCCAGAGTGAAGAAGGACAAGGAAGAAAGTAAGGTGAGAATACATAATATGTGTTATCAATAATTGAACGATGGCTAAAAACAGAAAAGATTAATCTTCTTGAAAAATTCTTAAACCAAACCAAAAGAGTATATTATCTGAGTACATGTATCTAATAAGCTAACTATGTTTGTTTCTACAGATCAAGATGGAAGCCGTTAATTCAGAACTGGAGGCGTAAGTATATCTTATTGTTGCACCTTGTTGAAACACTAGTTCAGAGCTCGTGGGGATGGTGCACTGTGCAACATCTAGAACAGTTTTCCTAGAGCAAGAGATCTAGAGGGGGAGGTAATATCAATTCTTATCAGTAATTATAACCATTTTCTCATCTATCAATATTCCATTCCAGCCTGAAGAAAGAAATGGCAGAACTAAAGGTAAGAAGAAATATGTTGAGATTGAATGTTTGAGAATTATAGGACACAGATTAATATTCTTAATTAATTCTCAAATCAAGCCAATAAACTTATGGTGGTGTTTGTTTCTACAGATCAAGATGGAAACTCACAACTTGGAGATGGTTGGGTAAGTACATCTTACTGAACTACCATGTTGAATCACAGGTTAAGGGGAGGTACAGTAGCTCACTGTCACAGTTAATCAGAGCAAGGGTAGTTGGTGGGGCAAGTCATCAGTAAATCAGTAACATTTGAACCATTTTATCATTTCATTTTCCAGTGAAAAGAACACAAAGCAACAAATGAAGGTAAGAATAATTTGGTCATATCTATTAAAGAAAAGAACTATATAGAAAATAATGTTCTTTCTTGAGAACTTATGATCAAATCAAGCATAAAGACTATCTAATAATCTAACAATAATGTTTGTGTCTACAGAACAAGATGGAAGGAGTTATTGGTGACTTGGAAGCGTAAGTATATCTTACTAGAGGCTGTACTTATTATTATTGGTGATTATTTTAATCATTTCATTTGCAATTCCAGAGAAAAGAAAGCAAAGGAACAAATGAAGGTAAGAATAATTTGGTTATATATCTAATAAAGAAAAGAACTACTGTATATAGAAAATAATCTTCTTTCTTTAGAAAACTATCAAATCAAGCGTAAAGACTACTTAATAAGCTAACAATAATGTTTGTGTCTACAGAACAAGATGGAAGGAGTTATTGGTGAATTGGAGGTGTAAGTATATCTTACTAGAGGCTGTAATTATAATTGTTATTAATGATTATTTTAATCATTTCATTTGCAATTCCAGAGAAAAGAATGCAAAGGAACAAATGAAGGTAGGGATAATTTGGTTATATCTATTAAAGAAAAGAACTATAAAGAAAATAATCTTCTTTCTTGAGAACTTATGATGAAATCAAGCATAAAGACTACCTAATAAGCTAACAATAATGTTTGTGTATACAGAACAAGGTGAAAGGAGTTATTGGTGAATTGGAGGTGTAAGTATATATCTTACTAGAGGCAGTAATTAATTGTTATTTATTTAGTGATTATCTTAACCATTTTATTATTTGATTTGCAATTCCAGAGTGAAGAAACAAGTAGAACAAGAACAGGTAAGATGAAATATTATTCTTATGAAATACCCTATTCATTAGAAAAGGAGAAAAGTAAAGAATAAGCTACTTTCTTGAAAAAACAAAAAATAAAATTAATTGTAACAAATCTAATTCAATAAGCTAATAATGAGCAACATTGGCATTGATGTCTTCAGGTGCCAACAATGAGTTAATAGCTAATTATAATTATTGGTAACATTGTCTGTGTTCACAGAACAACAACAACAAATTGATGAAGGAGCAAATGTGAGTATCCTACGAAGTTTGATACTTTTTTTCAAATTTAAAAATGTACTAACAACTATTAATCCCAAGAGTGAAGTCGCTCATCTGGGGGGTCTATGTCCTATATATATATATATAACTATTTATATTATTAATAATTTCATAGACAAAAATTGATACATTTATCTATTCTTCAATGCTACTCTAGAAATGATGTCAACTAGTTATTTAGACAATCCTTAGCAATTTTAGCAGGGTTTTTGTATCAATTATATTTTGATTTTGGTAAAAGAGAACTTCTCATAATTCCAAAAGAGTCTGCCTTGTCAATAATCAATATTGTATTATTAGTATTCTTCATGACAATTATATTTTGTAAGTACTAGGTTATAACCATAATGCTTAATGACCTGTTTGATTGTTTGCAGGGTACTTGAAAGTGCAAAGAAAGAACTTGAATCCATCAAGAATGTTGAAAAGGTTTGTGTAATATTTTGTTTTCAGTAACAGTGCAAAGTTTTGATGAGAATAAGCATACTCGTGAAGGTCATTTGCTTGAAAATACAAAGTAAATGTCAGTTTTCTCAATTTTTGCTAGCAATCATGAATATATTTGCAGGCAGCTTCAGGCTGCACCCTAATCTGTCTGCTATATATCCACAAATGAATGCCGAGTGCCTCAGTAATCAACTAATGATTAGAAACATGGATAGAGAATAGAAAAAAAGAACTTTTCAAAGGACCATTTTCAACAGTGATAGTATCTGCATGCATGCTTTCATCTATTTCATAAGATTAATTTTTTGTTTTGTTTTGTTTTAGATCTTGGTTGAAGTAAAAACTGATAAGAAAAAAAAATCTGTCATGCGACGATTTGGGAAGAGAGTGAGGCAGGTGTTCCACAGGGAGTAAATTTATTTTCTTTTACCCCACCCCTTTTTACCCATTTTTTCCCTTTTGTTTTCAATTTTTGTTTTAATTTTATGCAACAAAGCCACCTGTAGCTCCGATTTGTTCAAGAATCAAGAACAACATGTTTAAAGGCTAATAATCATGGGGTTCAGGCGACTGTTACAAGGGAAACAAAACAAAAGCAGACCAATAGTTGTGTCTAGGAGGTATGACAATCACTTGAAACATTTGGCCTCTCTTTTAGTGGGAACACCTCTTCAAATCAACATCACTATTCCAAGTTTTATTGACAGGAAAAGAGGTGGCGAGGAATGGGAAATCCATTTATGGTACTATGGTAATTTTTTTGACGATTTATCTATTCATAATGAGAAACTAATTTAATTGCAATTCAACTAGAAATCATGAGCAACAACTTTGAATTAACAAACTGATCGACATAGAATCACCTGATCAACATTTCAACATGGAGAAGCAGCTTGTGCTTCAACAGTTCACGAAACAACATTTGTTCACTGTTATACCTTTAGGATGGTGATATTTGAATATTTTAGATTCTGGTGACACTAATTTCTAAACTTTTCTCTGATAGTACTTTATAATTTCTTTTCATTTGCTTTTTAGTAATTGTTTCCTGATGCTATTTTTTCAAAGAATCTTTTGCACCATTTGAAATATTTTGGTTTTATTTCACTTTATTTATTTTAGAAGAGTTAATGCTGTCTTGTTCTATTAGCTTACTTCTGACATTTTGCTTATGAAAAATGCCTGTGTTTCTATTAATTATCTGAAGTGCTTGTTTTGGAAAAGACAAAAAAAGAAATGAAGGTCACAGTATTTTATTTTGTTCATTCATTTGAGTTTTGTTTTCTTTTTATCCTTTGTTTGTGAAAATTCCTAATTTTTAGGGTATTTTTAACTTATTTCAATTTTTATCACAAAACAAAATTCCAAGTTTCATCACAAAACAATATTCCAAGTTGTATCACGAAACAAAATTTCAAGTTTTATCACAAAACAAAATTCCAAGTTTCATCGCGAAAAAAAATTCCAAGTTTTATCACGAAACAAAATTTCAAGTTTCATCACCAAACAAAATTCCAAGTTTTATCACGAAACAATATTCCAAGTTTCATCACAAAGCAATATTCCAAGATTCATCACGAAACACAATTTTTTCAAATCAAGAAATTAATATTTCCAATGAATCACAATGTCATTAGTTTGACTACTGAACACATGTACTTGAACCCAGTGAAGATGCTGGGTACTAGGGATAGGAAGAGACTCAGGTATACCTGTGTGCGCATGCATCATTACAGAAAAGCAACAAAAAAACAGATCAAAGGATCCAACTTTCTATTGGTTTTCATTTAATTTCTCATTTATGTAACACTCAGAGTACTTTTCTTTGATACATTACACTGCAATATTTTAGTCTCCTTTATCTCTAATAGCTGCTACTGCAGTGATTTTTCTTTCATTTCAATTCGCTAGGGAAATGCTCATTTACATCTTTCATTTCTTTATCAAAATCCTTCAGATTTTTTTCCTATGATCAGGTTTTTAAACCTACCATCTTTTTTGTTCTGCAGCTTTTCATTCACAGCAAAACGAGTTTTTTTTTTAATTTTTCAAGATTTGTCACCGGCTATATTTTCCTAAATGCTTCCGAGGAGATGTTTCAAATACCTAAAAACAGCTGACCCAAAATCTGTCTAAAATTTTCATTAGTCAATTTCAGTTGCATGTGCATACAGGTGTTTCTGCTCCCCTCTACCTCCCCCTGGGTCTAGTCTCTTTTCTGGGGACAAGTACGAGTTAGTAAGTGAATGGACTATGCTTTTCATTTAATATGATGAAAACATACCAATAATAATAGGGTCCTTGGAAGTAGTGCTGTATTTATA
Organism: Anthopleura sola; assembly: GCA_023349425.1. Taxonomy (NCBI): domain Eukaryota; kingdom Metazoa; phylum Cnidaria; class Anthozoa; order Actiniaria; family Actiniidae; genus Anthopleura; species Anthopleura sola. Next base: position 13,182,246 of record JALHLI010000001.1, read on the forward strand.
GGGAGGGGAGCTGGTCCTTTTGTATCTTTGGTGGAAAGTCCATTGGTCTCCCTAGAAATATAATGTTAGACCTTCAATTGAACAAGTCAGTATTTTTCTAAAAAAAAAATCTTGAACCTGCCAGTTATCTCATTTTTCACCTATTATTACTGTTGTCATTGAAGTGTGACCCGCAAAAATTGATGTCTTGTTCGCAAACTAGCATTTTGTCAGCCAGCAATTAAAATATTCTTTTTAAACATGGTACTTGCATCTAACTTTTGGCAGAATTTCTCTTACTTCTGAGCCCTTAATATTAAATTGTATTACCCTCCATCACAAACTTTGGTCATAAATAGCAAGCATGTTTTTTCTAAACCAATAAACTTCTACCCAAAATATTGATTGAAAGCCATCAAATGCAAGTTCTTTCTACAACTGGCAACAATTTTCTTGCAAGACAAGATGCACTAGAAATCATTGCATTGAAGTACAGCACCATCTGATAAGCACATAACACCTGTTCCATGACACATTACTTAAAAGGATGAATAGGTGATGTGTGGGTAACTTGATGTGTCATGATTAGAAAATAAACAAAATTTACACATTGACATAGAAACATAATCGAAGAATTAACAGAAATAACTATTCAATGTTCTGATTTTTTGGACAAAATTTTTCCTTTCTATAAGGCAGTGTGCTTTTCGCAATGTTAAGATTTAGGATTTAGATGAGCAGCATGACATAAGTAATACCGATCATGTCTTGTTGTTAACCTGGAAAGCTAAGCATCGATCATAGTTGTTGGTCTGTCATAAGACACTGATAAAATTTCAAAGACAAATGATGAATTTTCAAAGACAAATGATAAATTTTCAAAGACAAATGACAAATTTTCAAAGACAAATGATAAATTTCCAAAGACAAATGATGAATTTTCAAAGACAAATGATGTATTTCCAAAGACAAATGATGAATTTTCAAAGACAAATGATGAATTTTCAAAGACAAATGATGAATTTCCAAAGACAAATGATGAATTTCCAAAGACAAATGACAAATTTTCAAAGACAAATGATGAATTTTCAAAGACAAATGATAAATTTTCAAAGACAAATGATAAATTTCCAAAGACAAAATGATGAATTTCCAAAGACAAATGATCAATTTTCAAAGACAAATGATCAATTTTCAAAGACAAATGATCAATTTTCAAAGACAAATGATGAACTTCCAAAGACAAATGATGAATTTCCAAAGACAAATGATAAATTTTCAAAGACAAATGATAAATTTTCAAAGACAAATGACAAAGGCAGTCATGTTCTTTTAATTCCAAAGTAGTATAGTAGGTATTTAGAATTGATTCTTTAGTAAGCTATCCTTCATTCAAAAGCAGAATATGATTGAACTGATATTAATCTTGAATTCACATTAAGAAATCTTCTTGGTCTGTCATAAGATGTTGGTCAATTTTCAAAAAATAAATAAATAAACATGAAAAAACATAAATACAACAGACTGCCCTTGAATATTATCAGCAACTTAGCAATAAGTATATAGTAGTATAGTAGGTATTTGGAATTGATTCTTTAGTAAGATATCCTTCATTCAACAGTCAAATATGATTGAGCTCAAATTAATCTTGAATTTGAATCAAGAAATCTTCTCGTTAAGATGTGGTTTCATTTGTAGAATTACAGGTCAGTACTTTATGGAGGCAGATTATTAATTCTTAAAGCCATGGAGTATTTATAAGGTGTCTCCCATGACGTACCACTGCACAAGTGAGAATTTTGGTTAGTTCTTCATGTAGTCACAAGGTGAGTTACCAGGAAAGAACAGTAATCCCATCAAGTATTCCATGACGTCTCATCCCATAGCACAATCCACAACTGTAAACATGTTCTTAGTACATTTTCATACTTTGTTTTTATGGCTTTTCTTGGGGATTGTAAGTAAAAACCAAAGGAAATCACTGGAGAAGTTACTTTGGTAGTCAATGGCAGATTACAGTAGGATGCAGAAAGTGGATGAAAAAGTGTCAAGATAGTGGTTCATCACTTTTACAGAAATCAAATCTGCAGGTGAAGGTGATATTGTAAGACTATGTTAAATGATAGTCTTTGGAATCCAACCAAACCCTTCAGAAAGCAATTTAAGACATATATTGTTTTGTGAAAAGGTAACAAAGATAGTGGTTCATCACTTTTACAGAGATCAAATCTGCAGACGAAGGTAATATTGTAAGACTATATTAGATGATAGTCTTTGGAATCCAACCAAACCCTTCAGAAAGCATTTTAAGACACATATTGTTTTGTGAAAAGGTAACAAAGATAGTGGTTCATCACTTTTACGGAAATCAAATCTGCAGATGAAGGTGATATTGTAAGACTATATTAGATGATAGTCTTTGGAATCCAACCAAACCCTTCAGAAAGCATTTTAAGACACATATTGTTTTGTGAAAAGGTAACAAAGATAGTGGTTCATCACTTTTACAGAAATCAAATCTGCAGATGAAGGTGATATTGTAAGACTATATTAGATGATAGTCTTTGGAATCCAACCAAACCCTTCAGAAAGCATTTTAAGACACATATTGTTTTGTGAAAAGGTAACAAAGATAGTGGTTCATCACTTTTACAGAGATCAAATCTGCAAGTGAAGGTGATATTGTAATCCTATAATTATTAAATGATTCTTTGGAATCCAACCAAACTCATCTGAAACCATTTTAACCGAACAAAGTTGACAGAAATCAAATCTGCAGCTGATAGATAATTTGTTTGTTTTTTTGTCCTCGACAAATTTACAATAGATCTATCCAAGGTTCTTACTGTCTCTAGAGGCATCACCACTCGATGGCTCAAAATTTTCCATAGAAGTACTATAATTCAATATAAGATATTAAGAATATTCACCACTAGCTACTTAGTCTTATACAATATGTTCTTGTTACTTGTATCTTGTTGCTGCAACTGATCCCACCACAAAACACATAAATATTAACAATACACCCAACTCAAGTGTTGGTGATTTGTGAGGGATAAAAGCCAGAGAACCTGGACAAAAACCCCTCTATGCAATGGGGAAAAAAACTTTGCTCACATGTGGTGTCTGCAGGAATCAAACCATGGGCCCAGCCCGTGAGAATCAATGACAGCAATGACGTGAGGGCAATGACGTCATGTCTTAATGTCACTTATTTAAAAACCCAGTCTCACAGATGAATTTGACTGAGAATTCAAAGTAGAGTTGAAACTTGTTAATTTTGGAGAAAATCAGAGAAACCAGAGCAACATACAATCCAACAACATACAATCCTGGTCGAATGTTGGAGAATCAAACCCATGACCACAAAGAATACATGTATTTCCAGTTTACCAGGAATTTTCTTTATGTCTTCATACTTGAATCAACATTTCAACATCCTGTTGTAGTCTTTCAATGGCTTCTGAAGTCATTCTCAAGTGGTTTTCTTTGGTTTTTGATTACAACCCTCAGTAACCATGGAAACTATTGATGAAAATGCACTGGGCATACAAGTTCTGAAATACAGGAATTGTTCCCTTGTGTTTGCAATCTCATCCTTTTTTGCATTCATGAACTTTAAATTCACTTTCACTCTCACTTAGTTTTTCTCCCATACATCTTTCCTACCATGCACTTTCTCACTATCACTCTTATCTACTTGCACTAAGGCACTTACACTCAAACACAAATTTCATTCCATTCATTCTAACTTTTCTTTTCTCTGACTTTCTTTTTCTCTGACTTTCATTTACTCATTTTCAATTCCATTCTTCTACTAGCTCTCCTTCTCTCCCTTTCATTTCCATTCTTCTATCTTTACTTATCTTCCCTCACTTTCATTCTCTCCCTCACTCAAAGCACCAGGGTACAATTCCAGTATTTCAGATCTTGGCAATGAGAACATGTCTGCAGTTTTGGATTGAGCCATGGGACAAGACGTCATGGGATACTGGGTGGGATTACTGATTCCTTTCTGGGAGCTCACTTTATGAAAACATGAAGTATTAACCAAGAATTTTCACTTGGGCAGTGGTAGGTCATGTGAGACATCATGTCAGTACTTTGTGTCTTTGGTACCTCCGTTTTTAGATGCATGAAGTATTGACCTGTGATTTAGCATGTGGAACTACTGAATAACGAAAAGATTTCCTAATGAAAATTAAGATTAATTTGTTCTCAATCATATTTTTCACTGATATTTATTTACATTTCCTAGTTCTTGATGTTGGTATGCATACTCTGAATAGGGCTTACAGACAGAAATATAAAACACATTAAAAATATCTCTTAGCCAAGTTGCTGTTCTCTGCTTACAGACAGAGATATCATCTTTGGTAATATGAAACACTGTTAGTTAATTAAGTGTTAATTGATGGCATCCATGCTATTTTTTTTGTTGATGTAATCAAACATTTTAAAGTTCCTATAGACGGAAAAAATCCACAAAATAGATTTAAGAATGTAGATAGATACCATGGACAGTTTTACTCTTTTTAAAGACTGACAAACTTCTATTTTGGTGCATTGGCCACATATCATATATTTATCTACCCTAGTCATTGGGGTTTTTGAGCCAAGACCTACTTATAAGGTTTTCACAATGACATGCCCTAATCTTTAGGCTTTTTAGACTAATCAAAATCCCCTAATCATTTATGCACTTGAAATATAAAACCTAATAATTAGGTTGGCCACTGTAGAAGGCATAATCGTTAGGTCAAATAACCACCAGCCACAATTAAAAACTAGGGTCGGAATTAAGTAAAGAGGTGTTTTAAATGAGTTATTCCTGTTATCAATTTGATTATGTTTCTATGTCTATAAATTGTGTTTATTTTCAAATAATGACACTACAAGTTTTCACACATCATCTAATCTCCATGATAAGTAAAGTATTATGGAATAGAAGTGTCCTGGGAGAGAATTATGGCAAATTGCTAATTGGAAAAAGTTTTGTAATACAAGAAAAGAGAGTTTATGTAACATGAGCAAAACCTTGTGCTGAAATAGTGCTTTCTAATGAAGCAAATTGCATCAGAAATCATTGCAAGTCCGATCACCTGTAGTGAACTGGATTGCGAAAGTCAAAGTAGGATTAAAATAAGGAAACTGTACTTAGTTTTCCATCACCCTTTAAGCATTTTTTAAAAATTACTTTATTTTTTCTTACCAGCTCTAACAGCACACTCCCAAGGGCCCATCCCGTCCTTGGGGACCCATGGGGTTGTTGGTGGAGAAACATCTCTACCTGTTTTCTTCCAACCCAAACCACCCTTACACAGGGTCACCAAGGACACCATGAGTCTGGCAACACTAACTTGCATTTCACATACAACACCAATTCTGGGAATCGAACCCAGGTTGCACTGACGAGAGGCAAGTGCTCTTACTGCTATGCCACCAGTGCTTCTCTCCATTATTCAACTCAAGACACCATGATTTTTCCGCACACATAACTGCAGCAACTAGAATCCTGACACTGTATATCTCAGTGTCACATGATCACTGTAGGTCACCTTGCTATTATGTTAACTTATTATTTATGTTACTTTGCACCAAGGGTTCAGAACACATACAGTACTACTTTTGTTTTATTTCAACTTACACTATGAAATGAGTTTTTAGTCATAGCATACTGATAACCTTTTTTCTTTTTATGGTATTAATTTTGTTACAGTGCTTCCATTAGTGTTTTTTTTTTCTTCATTTTTTCACATTACATAGGACAACGACAAATACAAACAGAGACACAACAACAGAAAGACTACTTGAGAGAAGGGTCATGCAGAGGGACAAACAAAAAACACACGACATGAAAGACAAACAGACTGACAGAGACAGAAACAAACACATACTAACCACTCACTTTCAACTGATCTTCACTCACAGGACAGAAAAGACACAAAACAGGAAAGAAACAGGACAGACTCAAACAGGAAAGAAACAGGACAGACGTAACAACCAGAAAGACTGCTTGAGAGAAGGGTTGCACAGAGGGACAAACAAAAAACACACAAGTCAACATGAAAGACCAGACAGAGACAGAAACAAACACATACTAACCACTCACTTTCAACTGATCTTCACTCACAGGACAGAAAAGACACAAAACAGGAAAGAAACAGGACAGACACAAACAGGAAAGAAACAGGACAGACGTAACAACCAGAAAGACTGCTTGAGAGAAGGGTTGCACAGAGGGACAAACAAAAAACACACAAGTCAACATGAAAGACCAGACAGAGACAGAAACAAACACATACTAACCACTTTTTTTCCAACTGATCCTCACTCACACTACTTATTCTTTGTGGCATTTTGGTATAAATATACACTGATTCCAACAGGGTGTATATACATGGACTGCCTGGATCAAGGGGGGCGAAAAAGAGGCTAGTTAGTAGTCCATGATCTGTGTTTTTCATGCACCATTCAAACGTCATCTTTGATACTGGTGTTGAGATCCATTAAGACTGTTTTTAGTGATGCCTAACAGAAAAGCCAGCTTTCCACAGATTATGGATGACTAACTAGCCTCATTTTTGACTCCTCAATCCATCCAAACCAATTATATCCACCATGTTCAGAATCAGTGTATAGTAAAATCCAGATTTGTCTCAAGTGATCACATGGTGCTAAGATATACATCACATGTCTAGTTGCTGCAATTTGTGTAAAGACCAACCACAGTACCATAGTGTACCATATAGAAAGCTAATTTATCATTGCAGGTCTGCATTTTATATCCTAGATATCAAATGCTGATCAATGATAAATACAAATTTCTTTATGGCACACTACGGCAGAGGAACAATGGTGCTGTGAATAATTGCCATGGCTCATGGTAACATGAAACAAACCCATTATATTTAATGGGTTACTCTATGGGAACACAGTGTTGGCTTCCCAATCATAACTTAGATCTATGAGTACTCTAGAAAGTGCCAAAATATACATCCTTGGGAACCCTGTGGTAGTCAAATCTTCACAAAACACCAGAGCCCAGTGGATACGATTTATCCATTAGATAGCGATATCCACCCTTCGTACAACTTGGCCCAGAAAAAGGCCAATGGAAACATTATCTGTAAAGACTTGTTCCAAAGGTCAAATAAAATCTTCCTCCTGAATGGTTGACTATATCATAGTTAACCAATCATGGAGTAGATGACGAACTGGCACAGTCTACCAGACAATGTTACCATGGGCAGTTTTACTGGAAGCAAGACTCCAGAGACAGATTCTACCACAGGGTACCCATGGGATAGTAAAATTCTGCAATGCAATGTCATTGCTGTAAATGTCCAATGAGTGGACTTGAAAAAATCCCTGACTTGATAAAGGGTCTGGCAGAGGTAGAGTAGACGAATCTCTCTTGCCTCTGCTGGTATTCACATCCCTGGTGGGTGGGCGAAACAAATATCCTTCATATGCATTAAGATATTTATTTAATTACCTTTAGTTTTGTTTAACAAAAGTGACCTTCACTTTCTTTTTCTTTCTTTTTCATACAATTATGACCTTCATTTTTCGAAAAAATTCTGTTTACTTACTATCTTATTTCAATTTTTTGGTTACTTGGTCGACAACTTTTGATAGACAAATATTCAGTTAACTTTGCTTATCTTTTTTATTATCTGTTGTCTTACTTGTCTTACAGTTTTTCTTAATTTCATGAAATTTCATTTGTTTTACCAGAGTTTTTCTTATGATGTCAGAAGTAGTTCATATAACAAGCAGTTAGATGCTCATTTTTCTTCAGATCACAGTATTTTTTTTTTCTCTTTTTCATCTAATCATGATTATATAAGCAGCTTTTTTCCCTTCCATATTTTGAAGTTCTGTAAGTTATCTACAATTTTTATCTTTTTTATTCACTAATGTAGCCATTGAATCTAAATTTTCTACTTTTCCATTCAAAATGGTCAACATGACTGAATTGTTTTGAAAAACAATTATCCTGCATCTCCATGGATACTGAGATAATATTATACATATAAAATATAATATTTCTATCGGATTATAAGTTCAAAGCTATTGTTCTTGATTTTGGTTGAATATGGAATTGAAAGCAGCATAGAGATAAACGAGAAAAGAGCGACCGAAAAAATATCCATATGTAATGAAAATGGGAATCCCACCAATCCTTAATATCTTAATTTCTCTCAGTAATTTTTAGGTTTAGTGATTGTTGGTTTTGTATGAGTCTGTTCACAATTATACCATCAAGAGCCTAGTTGTTGAGAGTGAGAGTCAAACCTATCATGGACCACAATAACTGGTCCACTCTGCTTGGTTTGCCTTGTAGTAGTCATTAAATCTCATGTTTGTCAGGTGGTGAGCTTGTTGCCCTGGATTCCTGCTCAATTTGTAGCTGAACTTGGTTTTGTAACTAAAAATTGAGCCAAAAGTTGGAAACCTTTTTACTTTTTTTCTGTTTTTTTTTTTAGTTGTTGTTGTTTTGTTTTTTCTTCTTTTCCCTTTAATCCCTTTTTTCATATTTTTTTTCCATCCCACTCCCTGCTGCACCTGCCTCCCTCTTCCTTGTACTGTGTGGATACTCCACTTAGACTACTTCTTAACCAATCAAATTGCTATATTTAGCTCAATATTTTTAACCTACCAAAAAGATAGCACATCAATATAATAAGATCATGAGAATGTGATAATCTGATTGGCTAACCCTGTTATCTGTTCAATCTCTTTTTTAGTTTACTGTTTAATGATTGGTCAGATATTAGTTTACAGCGCGACGCACAAAAGTATGACCACTTTTAATATATTTGCATACTAAGCACAGGCTTTTCGCTGCCAAACGAGTTTTTACAAGCTTTATTTGATAAAACCAGACAGCTTGGTATCAAAATGTGTCTGTTTAATGTACAAAATTCCGTGCATAGAAGTATGCGAACACATTCAAAGTGGTCATACTTTTGCGCGTCGCGCTGTAAGTGGTCCACACAGTAATGTAAATATTAATATTGATTGGCCTTAAGTGTACATCTGAAATAACAAGAAGTAAATAGAGAGAGCTCAGAAAATATCCGATTTCCAGATGAGATTTGAATTGTTTACATGTAAATCAATTGTTTAAGTTCTCTCCATTTCTTCTCATTATTTCAGTATGTTTAATATCAGATATATATGTCTATTATAGTTTTTTCTTACATAGAAAAACTACACGCCACAGAAATTAGGCTTGTAGTTTAATTTCCTATCTGGGAATCACCTCTTTTTTTCTATAAAAAATCTGACAATTAAGTTTGGAATTAATTTTTGGAATGATAAATGTTTCTGGATTACTGCTATATTATAACTTAATAATCAAAACATCTTAAGTGATCAGTAATCATCAGAAATATATGTATAATCTACCTACTTAGTATCAACATAAAGATACAAAGTTCTATTTCTTTCGACAATGCTAATTTTTCATAATAATCTGAAAACCTATATTGGTATATGTATACATATCCATATACGAGTTTGTGTCTTTTTCAACTGTTATTCAACTGTTTAAAAAGATTGGAAATGCAACGCCATGTAAATAGAATGTCACAAAATTGTGACAAAAAAATTATCATGAAAAACAAACCAAAAAAAGAAAAAAATGACAAAAACTCCCAAAAAAATATACATGTACTGTAAATAAATAAGAAATTTTTGGAAATAACATTTAAGGCCAATCTCGTAAATATTATTTTAATTTAAAATAAATCATTTGTGCTTGTCTTATATTTGTTGTACTGAAATTGATTTTTTCCCTAAATGGTTGGGGTTTGAGTTGTTTTTACTGCTCCACTTGCATGCATATGTTTGACAAGGAAAAGGCTGTACTTTGATACTATCTCACTCCTAAATGAGAACATGCAGTGACCCCCATTTTTTATTTGCCTATGGAACTTGTATGATGGTCATATAAATTTCACCACGCGAAGTTTGAAGAAAACAACATGGAAAGTTTGTGCACATGAATATCCTTAATGCCGGAGAAACTAAGCTTGATAAATTGTTGTCATGCAATAATTTTTTGAAAAACAAAATCGCTCCCATTTCCGTAGACCACTAAACTCCCCCAGTGAGATTTTGCCATAAAGTTATACTAATGAAACCGAAACTTTTCTTGCCCGTAGCTTATTTCTGAAATGCTCTAATGCTCCAATTTTTTTTGCTTAAAGTTGTATTATTGATTGCTCTGTGGTCATCTGTGGTCATACGATTGTTTTTAGACATAATAATATTCTGGCACCAGCAAAACACATGCAGTTGCAGCCCAAGAATTATTGGGTTGGGGTAACTACCACTCCCATTCTGATTCAAATATTCATAAGCAAGCTATGTTTGAACCAGTTTAAAATGTGCCCTAAAAACTATGAATACATACATAATTCCATTGATCTTATGGTTGGTAAAATGGAAAAAAAATGAGAAATGTAAAAAGTGTCACAAAATTTCCCTTTCTGATTATCTTCCAGTCACTATTAAAGAACACAGCTATTTTGAATTTAAAGGATTTAATTTTTTTAAGTTTATGCAAAGTCAGTATTGTGTATACATTGTATAAGATAAATGAGAGCGATATAGGATCAAAGTTTATATGGCTTTTTTAGTACATCATAAATACCATGTTTCTTTGCAGGGATTGAGTCATTGTCATGTATTTATTATTGTATATCACTATATAATAAATCATGTCAACTAACCTGAATGATGTAATGCCCAATGGTCCAGCTGTTCTAATACCTTGATGTGGTACAATTCTTTAACACTGCAGGGGGGAAAACATATGTAAGAATATAAGAAACATCTATCAGGGTATGCTATCACATGCATCAGTAACTGTTGATCTTCTTCACATGTATGTGACAACCAGAAGAACATGAATTGATAACAATGATCACCAGACTTGAAAAGGGGTCTTTCTCCACCTGGGATGTGGAAGAACATATGAACAATCTATCCAAGCCATCCAAGTGACAAAAAGCCAGGCAGAAACTTCAGAAGATAGTGGTTAACGTGTTGTGATTATTATTTCATTTTAGTTTTGGGAGGAAACTGATCCATCATTTGGTAAAACATATGACTGCTCAAAAGTAATTACCATTCAGACTATTGTACCTTGGGCAGGGGTTTCAATAGAAGGCTGCTATCGGCGGTCAACTGAAGGGTACATGTACTTAACTTCATACCGCTGGCTATTTTATGAATCAGTCTCAATAAATAAGAAGTAAAATTAGTGGACAAAGATGACTGCATTTGAATCCCATCCATCTACTTCAAATATTGTTGAAACCCCTGCTTGGGGTATACAAAACATGTTATTTGCGCGACTCATCAGGTGAGCAGCAATACTAATCTCACAGGATCACTGTGTGCATGGTAGATGGCAGGAAAAAATATTGATTCATGTTTCTTTCCTGGGCTCGCTTAAAAACTGGAAATTGAAATCTGGAATCTGGAATCTGGAACGGCACGGAACGGAATCCGTAAAAACACGGAATTACTAAAACCCGGAATCACCAAATGACCGCGATTCGAATCCCTTGATTGTGCTTTTTTCTTTTTCTTTTTGTCGATTTTTATATGTTGAAACTAAAAATACTTGCAGAACTTCACTTCCTATTAAAAACTGCTGAGCGAAAAACTTGCGATTATTCCAAATTATTCGACATTTCTTACCTTCAAAACTTTGCCAAGTTCTACCATGAAACGTGACCTCACAATGAAAACTTGAAATAATACCTCCAGAAATTAGCATTATACTGAATCTTGATATGGTTCATCTAGTTTTAGAACGGTTCTTAAGGTATAAAAGTCGTTGTTTCTGTCCATCGTTCCGCAGTTTTACTAACTGGCCCGCCATCTTGTTTCTTCTAGACAACGAGACACTGGTGCATGATGGGTAGACGGCCACAGGAAGCCCATGAACGATATTTAGCATATATTTCTTGATTTTGAGGCGAATATTATTATAATTATTGTTTTCCATGAGATATAAAGAAACGTTTTTTGGAAACCAAATTACATTCAGAAAGGTGAAAAAATCGTGAAAAAAGTCACACTCCAAACAACCATATATGGAAGCTCTGGCAACTCATTTACATATTAATCTATTTCAAACTTACAGTACTTATAGTGAAAAAATACACCCTGCGCAAGTGCCGTGATAGTTGGCTGATACAGTGCGCGATGAAGGAGGATTGACTGCCTTCTTATTCACCCTGGCAACCATTGCCAGTCAAGCTTCTTGTTGACATGACCGCAAGGTTGCCCCTTAGGGGGGCTTTAAAAAACCCAACTCGCATCTCGACACACAGGAAACCCACGTCAACAATAAGAATAATAAGAAAATGTATGACAATTCTTCTATTTGATGGTATTATTTGGTGCAATTGTTCGACAACTGCTTTCTCATTCTGGGACATTTTTTAAATGGTGTCAATTGTGGTTGAAGTAAGTTAAGGTTGTTGGAGCTTTCAGGGCCACTTGCAGCCATATCATTCCATTCAGGCCCTTGGTATACTGTTGGTCAGGACTTGGGTCATGCTTGTGGGGCTGCCAGGGGCTTGCAAGTTCTTGTTCTCATGGCAATGGGCAAGTTCACTCTGGTCACTGCAGATTTGCCAGGGAAGCTGAGTTCACATTTGTTTTTTCCCACCCCTCACTTTCTGGTTTATTTTTTGGTCCCTCCCTCTCCACTGGTCACTGTATCTGTGTGATAGGTGCATTCAGGATGGAGCCAGTTCCAAGTAACTGGCCAAGCACCATGCTCAGTCTATTCCCCCTTGAATCAGGGGTAGACTGCTGGTGCCATGCATCCTTGCACCTCTGGCCAAGCCATTTCCTTGATACTGTTTCTCTGTAAGCATAATAGATAAAGGGATATTTTTCAAATTCCCACCCCTTGCCCAAATACCTCTTCCTTGGCCAAACTATAGACCGTGACCAAGAAAAATAAAGGGACTGGTTGCAGTCTACAAAACACACATTCAAAGAATTAAGAAAGAAAAAGAAAGAAAGACAACGAAGAGAGAAAGGAATAGAATAATAGAATAGCCCTTCACTTATCTTCAGGGGCAGATCCAGGGGTAGAAAATTGAAAATTTTGAATTGGAAATGGTGGCTAACTAGAATTAGGTATTACTTTCACTATAACATTGCCATCATACAACTCCCTGTTTAAAAAAATCCTGCATCCACCCCTGCATCTTACTGTGTTCAGCGTAAATGTTTGGAAATGCCTGACATCACTGTATGTCCTCTCTAGGTTCTCATTTTCTATGAACTGATCAACTTGATGGAGAAACCAATTGGAAGCTCAGACTGACAGTGACACCTTGCCAAAGACTGCACACTGATCAGGTAAAAAGTCTTAGAAAGGCACAATTTCAATGAATTCTTACAAGTTAAAAGGATTACACTGGCAGGTTGTCCAGTTAAACTGTTATGATGATGAATTAATGATTGCTTGTTGACAATGATGATGATGATGCTGATACTGTTAATGCTGATGGTGATGTTGCTATTTATGTTAATGATGATGATGCTAATGTCAATGGGGGATTTGTGTTTTTGATGCATGAATAGCTGTAATATTTATTTCTCTTCATTTTTTTTTCAGGGTTTCAATGGTCCTTGGTGTCGCTACTTTTTCCGATTTTCTCATACATCATTCCTTTCAGGTAAAGGTTATTATAATATATATTCATGAACTTCAGCGTCATCATTTTGTCAAATCCATTAGCATCAACATCATTGCAATCAAACAATATCATGAACATCATCTGATCGCAATCATAATGTTCAACAGCATCATGAGCATCATTAGAGAAGTTTTAGTGTGAGTGGAAAACATAAGGTAGCGTCTAACTTAAAGCAATCAAACTGTACAACATGCTGTAACACTGAAATGGCTTCCCATTTTCTTTCAGTAATAATTCATCCCAACCAAAACTCATAGTTACAGCTACAGTAAGGTACGGTGTGGCTGCAGTATGGCTAAGAATTTGGTGTATTGTTTTCCACTCATACGATACTGCTTATGATCATCAAACATGAACTGCAACCCGGAAGTGCAGAAAAATAATATATTCCTGCAAAAACTAAGCTTTACAATATTTAGTGGCTTCAATGTCAGTCATAGAGATAATTCGTTCTTATCAATCGATGTTTTGAACCGACTTTGAGCTGCAACCCGGAAGTGCAAAGAAAAACATATTCCTGCTAAAAACCATGCTACTGAAGGACAACTTCAATACCTGCTAAAAACGTTTCCAAAATGCCTTAGAAAATTAGCTTGGTGTACCAGAAAGGTGTTGCTTAACGAATTTTGATATGAAACATCGAACTTCAGTGGTAAAAAAATATATTTATCTGAACTGACCTTTACGACATTTCAGTGCCTTCAACGTCACTCACAGACATAATTTATTTATTGACTTTTGAAGCGACATTGAGCTGTAAATCAAAAGTGTCGAAAACGGTTCATGTATGACCAAAACGTTTCCAAAATGCCCTGGAAAATTAGTTCAATGTGTCAGAAAGTTGCTACTTAACAAAGTTTGATATAAAATAGCGATTTTCAGTGGTAAAAAAATATATTTATCTGAACTGAGCTTTCAAACATTTCAGTGGCTTCAACGTCACTCACACAAACTATTCATCTCACTTGATGTTTTGAACCGACTTAGAGCTGCAACCCGGAAGTGCAGAAAACTAATATATTCCTGCTAAAAACGTTCCCAAAATGCCTTAGAAAATTAGTTTGGTGTACCAGAAAAGTGTTGCTTAACGAATTTTGATATGAAACATAGAATTTCAGTGGTAAAAAAATATATTTATCTGAACTGAGCTTTACGACATTTTAGTGGCTTCAACGTCACTCACAAACATAATTTATTCATCTCGTTTGACTTTTGAAGCGACTTTAAGCTGTAGATCAAAAGTGTCCAAAAAAGGGGTTCATGTATGACCAAAACGTTTTCAAAATGCCCTGGAAAATTAGTTTAATGTGTCAGAAAGTTGTTACTTAACAAAGTTTGATATAAAATAGCGATTTTCAGTGGTAAAAAAATATATTTATCTGAACTGAGCTTTCAAACATTTTAGTGGCTTCAACGTCACTCACACAATCTATTCATCTGACTTGATGTTTTGAACCGACTTAGAGCTGCAACTCGGAAGTGCAAAAAAAAACATATTCCTGCTAAAAACGTTTCCAAAATGCCTTAGAAAATTAGCTTGGTGTACCAGAAAGGTGTTGCTTAACGAATTTTAATATGAAACATCGAATTTCAGTGGTGAAAAAATATATTTATCTGAACTGAGCTTTACGACATTTTAGTGGCTTCAACGTCACTCACAGACATAATTTATTCATCTCGTTTGACTTTTCAAGCGACATTGAGCTGTAAATCAAAGGTGTGGAAAAAGGGTTCATGTATGACCAAAACGTTTCCAAAATGCCCTGGAAAATTAGTTCAATGTGTCAGAAAGTTGTTACTTAACAAAGTTAGATATGAAACATCGATTTTCAGTGGTAAAAAAATATATTTATCTGAACTGAGCTTTCAAACATTTTTAATAGTGGCTTCAACGTCACTAACACAATCTATTCATCTCACTTGATGTTTTGAACCGACTTTGAGCTGCAACCCGGAAGTGCAGAAAACTAATATATTCCTACTAAAAACGTTTCCAAAATGTCTTAGAAAATAAGTTTGTTGTTTTAGAAAAGCGTTGCTTATTGCTTGTTGCTTATAAGCGTTGGTGACACAAATTAACAATTCAACACTATCCAAGCTAATCTCCTTTGCAGACGTTCTTAGTGTCGTCACGTTGTCATGCAACTTTTCTCTCCCCACGTGGTTGCAACTAAATTGAATAATTCAGGGTCAATAGCTCACTAATTTAAAACTAATAAGGTTAACGGTAACTCCATAGATGGATAAACTTTTCACCAAGTGTTTTTAATGTTTCTCGGATACTTCTCCGATTCTCAAAAGCCTGCTCGCGATTCGCTCGGTAAATTGATTAAACAGCGGTTTTTCTTGTAATTTAGCAAGTACGTACTTGCCGTACGTTAATGCCGGGGATAGAAATTTCAAATCCTATAAAATGAGGCTTGGAATAAAATAGTGTATGATTATTCCTGAATCCTTTTCCTCTTCCTTATTCTATTTTATCAACGCCTTCTAACATTACTCCAGTCATTTCATTCTGTCATATTTTTTGGAATTTTGGTGCAGACTTTGATTTTATTTAGAATTTTTGTCCAAATACTATATTTTAGAACTCAACCCCACGTACCGCAGGGGCGGATCCGGGAATTTTCAAAAGGGGGGGCCGGACAGGATCAAATTAGGGGCGTAACGTGGCCATTTTGATAAGACACCTAAAAAATCGCCGAAGCAAAAAAAAAAAAAAAAAAACAACGAGGCGCACTACAATGTTGACACTGTTCCATAAATTATTACCAATTGTAACACATTAATTTTAAAAGGGGGGCCGCATAGGATCAAATTAAAATATAAAATAAATTTCCTTAATGCATGAGGCAGTAGAAAAGCGAAAAAAATAAACCCGGCAGCTAAAGAGGGGGCCGCGGCCCCCCCGGCCCCCCCCCCCCCCCCCTAAATCCGCCCCTGGTACCTCCAAGAAGTGATCAAGCTCTGATCAATCGATTTTACTGCAAACACTGTGAACATTAAGAGGTTAACCCAAACTAAATTCCTCGCCCGTTCCCCCCTTATTTTGACCACCACAAGAACAATATCAATCGTAATTGAACACACTGAGAACTCGTTATTTCATTGAAAATGCTAACTTTAATGAAACATTTATACAAACAAAAATGGTTTCACAACTTCTAGCTTCAATCAAGAGTTTGTTTTTAAACTGGCAGCTTCATTTAGAGTCTTGCTTGTTAGTGATGTCCAAGCTTTGATGGAGCAGCATCACAGTACCTGGCCACTGCTGATTCGTACTGTTCATAAAACATGTCTTTTTCTATTTCCTTCAGTATCTCGATGCGATGATCCCCAAAATGAAATTCTGGCATTTTCTGAGCATTGGCTGGCTTTCTGGACCTAAAGACATTAGATGGTAAACTTGAAAGATGAGACTCGGCACATTGCAATTTAACTAATCGTTTTCAAAAGACAAAAATCTGTAGAGGAACAAATTGCACCAAAAATATGCATTTTAAAATAACGCGGGCTGATAGTCAATGGTGATCGCTAACTTTCAATATGTTGGTATTGGCAAGTCGTCTAACAAAATATTTTCATGCCAAAGACAAGCAATCTCATCATTATGCTGTTGGAAAGCGTGTGTCAGTGAATCTAGGCTGGCTTTCTTTATATTTTCTAAGCAATATGCCCCACCTGTAAGTAGTTTGCAGATGGCAAGTCAGATGGTTACCATCGTTGCATTTCAGGGCCATCAAGGACTGTCCACACAAGACACCATCACGTGGATAAAGCATCTCAACGCATGGCTCCCATCCTGCTGTTTTCTTCTGCATCACGGGACCATTTGCAGGAAAGTTGGTACCAATGACTTATACCTTGAAAATAAAGCAATCTCCCTGCAGGCTTTAATTAAAGAAAAATAAGTATGTAATTTATTCCAAATTTCTATAGGAATTCAAAAGACATTTTTGTCCTTATTTAATGACATTTCCAAAGGTCTAATTTTTTTTTTTTATTGATAGAAGCCAAAATCCAGACGTCGGGGACTAAAGGATTTTAAAGAGGCACTTGCTGTACTTATTGCCATACCACTTAATTATAATACAGCTAATTCCCAAATCGTAAAAAGAGTACACTCGTTAACTGCATGAATCTACCTTGTGTCCTGGAAGACAGTAAGAAAGCCTCCATCCTCGTAGATTTGTGTTCTTTCCCAAGTAAAGCCTTCAGGAAAAGACTCCTTGAAGTAATCTGGAATCCCTGAGACATGCTTGATGAAGGTTTTACTTCCATACATGAAACAAGGCGCCAAAATATCGTACGCAAAGGGTAAGGGACCTCCTTCAGTGACTCTTATCTTTTCGACCTGGTTACCTCTAAAAATCAAGAAAATAAAATCCATTAATAATGATTTTGTTAATGGATGTACCTGCAAACTACATTTTGCTCTTATAAGTTGAAGTTAGAATACATTTAAAAGCAAAAATTAACTTTCAAATATAGCTAAAGGTGTGTTTCGGCATCTGACAACATCAAGATCAATACGAAGATAAATATCGTAGTTTTAAAAACGAAATAAGTCTGGACTTACTCAAATGGCTTGCCCTCTCCTTCTCCTTCACACTTGAAGTGGTGGCCATTAACTGTCCCTTCCATAGTCATCTTGATGCGCATAGTCTTCTTAACCAAGGAAGCCTGATCGAAGACATTCACGTAGTAAAACATATTAGTAACATATTAGCAATGACATTGTACCAGTTCAGTGCAAGCAAAGAATTAAAAAGAGAAAAAACATACCATTTTGAGCAAGTATCTCGTGGAAACTTTGTGGTTTGAATCTTTTAAGGCTAGTCTTGCAGTGGGAACCAGAACAAAGTGGTAAAAAGCTAAGTGCGCTTGCTTATTTATTGGGATGCCTTGCCACACCCAAAGCTAGTAACATAACAGCAACAGCACGCATCATCAGGCAAGATGCCAAGTTAATCTAGATTATCGGTTTTTTTGTTCCTACTAACAGCAGAAGATCAATAAAAAGAGTTCCGACAATAAACAAAAAGTTATGCTTTTTACTCATTATTTCGACTCTGCTTTCCCGAAAACATTTCAGCCATTCCCTGATATAGTGTAAACTTGACATGATAAACGTATAATCTGCAGATTAAAGCAATTCTCAGTTTCCCAAATGCAATATAAAAACTATTGAACTTAGTTTTCGCAAGAAGCTTCAAGAGACGCAAAGGATATTTCTAGATAAGCTAATCAGTTGCGCAACTTCTCGGTCTTGAATAGAAGAAATTTCTTTCAGGACGCCGATATTCATTATTTTTGCTTCTCTAATCGTTAATGTTTTGGCTTTTACTAATCTTGAATAAACCACTATTGTATTGTATTGTATTGCTTAAAGATGTTGGTTTTTTCACAGTCTATGTACCATTTTTGTTGATTGATAGATTTATCTATGTCAACGATCTACGAAAAGTAATGAAAAATATTAATTTCGATTGAAACCAAGCGATAACATGGCTGTCACGCATGGCTGTCACCTTTTTATATCATCCTATTTCTTAGTTGTATTTGAGCAATTGCATGGCGGCATCCCGGAAGTTGACTTAGCCGCTAAAGATATTCAGAATATTGGCTTTAAGGCACGTAGCTATACTGCTGAAGATTCGTATTTTGTGTCATTTTCGTTAAAGGACCGAGTACGTCGACCTATTGTGGTATTTGGCCGTAATATCGGTCGCTCCTAATTTGCATAAATGAAAAGCTTAATGAAATATTTTTGAAATATTTGAATTAAAGAAATATTTTGTCGTCGCATGAAATACCATCAGTAAATTAGTAACTGTGGACAGTTTCAAAGAATAATGATAATATGTCTGCAGAGTTATAAGCATGTGCCGAAAACATGAAAACGAGGCTGGTCGGGCCATGGCTGTGTTAACAAACAAATCCTTCTAATTTTTTGAATTGCTGTGACTTCCCTAGTATTTGTGCTAGAGCACAAAAATTTTGCTTAAATACTAATCTTAGCATATGCTTTCGAATGCTGGCTGTTATGACTTTATGACGTTTTTCATAATAATGAATGCGAAAAAAGTCAAATATAATATAAATTGAATTTGCTATATCAAAATGTCTGTTTGCTAATATCTGTGGACTAGCTAAGTCAATGAACAGAATTCGGGTTCATTAATAATGACATTGGGGTTTGTATCGTTTCTGAAACACTGTGCAGTATTAACTGTGTCTGGCGTGCCTGATTCTGTTGTGAAAATTCAAAATTGTTCTTCATTTAGATAAAAGGTAAAATGAAGGTTTACCTAAAATCCGCAAAACGGAATACGGAATCCGGAACGGAACCCGCAAAATAGTACACGGAATACTAAAACCCGGAATCATAACCAAAAACAAAAATTTTACATACATTTTTTATATTATCCGTTCAAAAATCTTCCCTTCTTTTCCCTACGCGGCCCTGTGCAGTTCGTGTTTATGTTTGAGGTTGGAGAGGTGTAGTTATTGTAGTGTAGTGTAATCGTCGGCCGATCTCAGCTAAAAAACATACAACTTTACAACAATACAATACAACAATATTCCTTAGAAAAATAGTCCATTTATTTCTAGAGAAAGTTTCAAGTCCATCCAAACAGTTTTAATACTAAAAAATCCTTTTCGAAGTAGTAATTTTCGATTCTCGGTTATACATGAAGTGTGTCGCGACATTGAAAGACGGTAAACACTGGGTAAACTGATTATCACCTCTCGGGTTAGTTTCAATACGTAGTGTCAAAACAGACCTCGTATATGGCAAAGAAGGGAAGATTTTTGAACGGATAATATAAAAAATGCATATAAAATTTTTGCTTTTGGTTTTTCCAGGTTTTGGTATTCCTTGTACTTTTTTCCGGATTCCGGATTCCGGATTTCATTTTCCTTGTTTTAGGTGAACCCGAAAAATGGCGGTGTGGCTGTTTATATGAGTAAAAATCTGAACGTTCTGGACAATTACCGTTTCAGTCAGTATGAATTAATACTTTGTTAATGCACTAATTTGTGGCCTTTACAATCCACCTAAACACACATGCCAAGACGCGGACTTAAATGAACTATTTGATTGCCTTTGTCACAGACCTAGTCTGACACTGGGTTGTTTATGCGGCGGGGATTTTAATCGATTGGACTTGCATGAGCTCCAAGCATTGTCAGGTTGGAATGATCTTGTTAACTTGGGGTTATCTTTCCAACGAGAGGCGACGCTTGCCTAGATCGATTAGGGTTTTCCGATTTAGCGGCTTTTTCGTCATTCTGGCAATACCGTTGCCATCACGTACACAAATGACTAATTGATATGCTTCAATCCCGGCTTTGTGTTTATCAGAGTGTTTCTGATTCAGAAGTTACAAAAGTACGTTCGGATTTACCGTCAAAAATCCATCTTAAATATGAAAAATAAAGTAGTTCAGTAATACTAAGTATTTGGGCTTATAAATAAAAGAAAATAAACTAAGATATTCCTAAGCTGACCTTTTTTGAAAACACCGAGAAAGCAACGTGGGTAGAGAAAGCCGGACTTGTTTTGAAAAAATGGCGGCTTTTCCTTCGCGCTTTTGTGAAGTTTAGTTTAGTTTAGTTTAGTATAGTATAGTTTAGTTGAGAATTTTACTAAAACAATTAGAAGACTCACTCTCGATTTCTATCGGCCTTGATAGTTGACTCGGGGCCGGAGCCCCTCGCCACAAATATATACAAGAGTATTGTTGCGTTGATTTCTCGATGTTTTCTTAGGACTTAAAAAGTCATATAGAGTCATAAAATATCGTCCTACCTAAAGTACATATAGTATTAAAAGTCATAAAAATACACCTAATTCAGTGCAAATAACAAGCTAGGAATTAATTAGAAATATTTTTCTTTATTTTTATTCTAAAGCCCCCTAGATTAGTGAGAATAACTGTTTAACAATTAGTCCTCGAGTCCGAATGGTCTACGAGTCAATAGCCCATGAGGCCGAAGGCCGAATGGGCTATTGACTCGTAGGCCATGAGAGCGAGAGGACTAATTGTTTTAGTAAAAACCTACTAATCGGTCCAATAAAAGGATGCAAAAAGTTTTGGACTTTGCTTTAAATATATTTTTTGGGGTTTTCAAAACCGGCGCTTTTCGCTACTAGAGGTCTATCACTAATAGACCCCTAGTAGCTCAGCCAATCACAGGGCTCGATGGGATATAGACCATTAGTAGGTTTTTTCTAATTAGTAATATACCAACAAGATAATCTCAAAAATAACATTGTATACTTTCGAAACAGTGAAATAATTACGTATGTTTTGCAAAAAATAATTAATTCGTATTTGTTATTTTTGATATTTTTACGTCAACGTTCTTGCAAGTGTACACACCTGAGTATAATTCACGTTGCTTTCTCGGTGTTTTCAAAAAAGGTCAGCTTAGGAATATCTTAGTTTATTTTCTTTTATTTATAAGCCCAAATACTTAGTATTACTGAACTACTTTATTTTTCATATTTAAGATGGATTTTTGACGGTAAATCCGAACGTACTTTTGTAACTTCTGAATCAGAAACACTCTGATAAACACAAAGCCGGGATTGAAGCATATCAATTAGTCATTTGTGTACGTGATGGCAACGGTATTGCCAGAATGACGAAAAAGCCGCTAAATCGGAAAACCCTAATCGATCTAGGCAAGCGTCGCCTCTCGTTGGAAAGATAACCCCAAGTTAACAAGATCATTCCAACCTGACAATGCTTGGAGCTCATGCAAGTCCAATCGATTAAAATCCCCGCCGCATAAACAACCCAGTGTCAGGCTAGGTCTGTGACAAAGGCAATCAAATAGTTCATTTAAGTCCGCGTCTTGGCATGTGTGTTTAGGTGGATTGTAAAGGCCGCAAATTAGTGCATTAACAAAGTATTAATTCATATTGACTGAAACGGTAATTGTCCAGAACGTTCAACGCTCACGTAAACAGCCACACCGCCATTTTTCGGGTTCACCTAAAACAAGGAAAATGAAATCCGGAATCCGGAATCCGGAAAAAAGTACAAGGAATACCAAAACCTGGAAAAACCAAAAGCAAAAATTTTACATGCATTTTTCATATTATCCGTTCAAAAATCTTCCCTTCTTTGCCATATACGAGGTCTGTTTTGACACTACGTATTAAAACTAACCCGAGAGGTGATAATCAGTTTACCCAGTGTTTACCGTCTTTCAATGTCGCGACACACTTCATGTATAACCGAGAATCGAAAATTACTACTTCGAAAAGGATTTTTTAGTATTAAAACTGTTTGGATGGACTTGAAACTTTCTCTAGAAATAAATGGACTATTTTTCTAAGGAATATTGTTGTATTGTATTGTTGTAAAGTTGTATGTTTTTTAGCTGAGATCGGCCGACGATTACACTACACTACAATAACTACACCTCTCCAACCTCAAACATAAACACGAACTGCACAGGGCCGCGTAGGGCAAAGAAGGGAAGATTTTTGAACGGATAATATAAAAAATGTATATAAAATTGTTGTTTTTGGTTATGATTCCGGGTTTTAGTATTCCGTGTACTATTTTGCGGATTCCGTTCCGGATTCCGTATTCCGTTTTGCGGATTTTAGGTAAACCTTCATTTTACCTTTTACCTAAATAAAGAACAATTTTGAATTTTCACAACAGAATCAGGCACGCCAGACACAGTTAATACTGCACAGTATTTCAGAAACGATACAAACGCCAATGTCATTATTAATGAACCCGAATTCTGTTCATTGACTTAGCTAGTCCACAGATATTAGCAAACAGACATTTTGATATAGCAAATTCAATTTATATTATATTTGACTTTTTTCGCATTCATTATTATGAAAAACGTCATAAAGTCATAACAGCCAGCATTCGAAAGCATATGCTAAGATTAGTATTTAAGCAAAATTTGAGTGCTCTAGCACAAATACTAGGGAAGTCACAGCAACTCAAAAAATTAGAAGGATTTGTTTGTTAACACAGCCATCGTTTTCATGTTTTTGGCACATGCTTATAACTCTGCAAACATATTATCATTATTCTTTGAAACTGTCCACAGTTACTAATTTACTGATGGTATTTCATGCGACGACAAAATATTTCTTTAATTCAAAATATTTCAAAAATATTTCATTAGCTTTTCCTTTATGCAAATTAGGAGCGACCGATATTGCACAAGGTCTATAAGAGTCATGATGATCAACACAGTTTTCCATCGACTTAACGACGTTACTACTGCTACTACAGCGACCGCGGAGCATCCTGAAAAGTGGTGGGGCTAAGATTGCAAAAATATGAGACAAGATTGGGAAAAAGTGGTGGGGCTAAATTGGATAATGTAAAAGAGACTAGTATGGGAAAAGGGAAAAAGTGGTAGGGCTATAGCACTACCAGCCCCTCCCCTCCGCGGTCCCTGTACTAATTTTATCCGACATTTTAGTGGTGCCCGGTTGAGGATGTACGCCCACATATAGTACTACATACTGTAATGTCCAGCAGGATTGAGTGCTCTGGAGCATCCAGAAAGGTAAAGTGATTACGGCCAAATACCACAATAGGTCGACGTACCGGCTCGGTCCTTTAACGAAAATGACACAAAATACGAATCTTCAGCAGTATAGCTACGTGCCTTAAAGCCAATATTCTGAATATCTTTAGCGGCTAAGTCAACTTCCGGGATGCCATGCATTTGAGCAAATACAACTAAGAAATAGGATGATATAAAAAGGTAATCCTTAAGACAGCGTGACAGCCATGTTGGCGCCTTGGTTTCAATCGAAATTAATATTTTTCATTACTTTTCGTAGATCGTTGAAATAGATAAAATAAATAAATAAATCTATCAATCAACAAAAATGGTACATAGACTGTGAAAAAACCAACATCTTTAAGCAATACAATACAATACAATAGTGGTTTATTCAGGATTAGTAAAAGCCAAAACATTAACGATTAGAGGAGCAAAAATAATGAATATCGGCGTCCTGAAAGAAATTTCTTCTATTCGAGAAGTTGCGCAACTGATTAGCTTATCTAGAAATATCCTTTGCGTCTCTTGAAGCTTCTTGCGAAAACTAAGCTCAATAGTTTTTATATTGCATTTGGGAAACTGAGAATTGCTTTAATCTGCAGATTATACATTTATCATATTTATCAAGTTTACACTATATCAGGGAATGGCTGAGATGTTCTCGGAAAAGCAGAGTCGAAATAATGAGTAAAAAGCATAACTTTTTGTTTATTGTCGGAACTCTTTTTATTGATCTTCTGCTTTTAGTAGGAACAAAAAAACCGATAATCTAGATTAACTTGGCAGGATACTTTTATGCCTGATGATGCGTGCCGTTGCTGTTATGTTACTAGCTTTGGGTGTGGCAAGGCATCCCAATAAATAAGCAAGCGCACTTAGCTCTTTACCACTTTGTTCTGGTTCCCACTGCAAGACTAGCCTTAAAAGATTCAAACCACAAAGTTTCCACGAGATACTTGCTCAAAATGGTATGTTTTTTCTCTTTTTAATTCTTTGCTTGCACTGAACTGGTACAATGTCATTGCTAATATGTTACTAATATGTTTTACTACGTGAATGTTCTCGATCAGGCTTCCTTGGTTAAGAAGACTATGCGCATCAAGATGACTATGGAAGGGACGGTTAATGGCCACCACTTCAAGTGTGAAGGAGAAGGAGAGGGCAAGCCATTTGAGTAAGTCCAGACTTATTTAGTTTTTAAAACTACGATATTTATCTTTGTATTGATCTTGATGTTGTCAGATGCCGAAACACACCTTTAGCTAAATTTGAAAGTTATTTTTTGCTTTTAAATGTATTCTAACTTCAACTTATGAGAGCGAAATGTAGTTTGCAGGTACATCCATTAACAAAATCATTATTAATGAATTTTATTCCTTTTGATTTTTAGAGGTAACCAGGTCGAAAAGATAAGAGTCACTGAAGGAGGACCTCTACCCTTTGCGTACGATATTTTGGCGCCTTGTTGCATGTATGGAAGTAAAACCTTCATCAAGCATGTCTCAGGGATTCCAGATTACTTCAAGGAGTCTTTTCCTGAAGGCTTTACTTGGGAAAGAACACAAATCTACGAGGATGGAGGCTTTCTTACTGTCTTCCAGGACACAAGGTAGATTCATGCAGTTAACGAGTGTGCTCTTTTTACGATTTGGGAATTAGCTGTATTATAATTAAGTGGTATGGCAATAAGTACAGCAAGTGCCTCTTTAAAATCACCGGCAACACAGGTAGCCCCCGACGTCTGGGTTTTGGCTTCTATCAATGAAAAAAAAAACTTAGACCTTTGGAAATGTCATTAAATAAGAACACAAATGTCTTTTGAATTCCTATAGAAATTTGGAATAAATTACATACTTATTTTTCTTTAATTAAAGCATGCAGGGAGATTGCTTTATTTACAAGGTGAAAGTCATTGGTACCAACTTTCCTGCCAATGGTCCCGTAATGCAGAAGAAAACAGCAGGATTGGAGCCAGGCGTTGAGATGCTTTATCCACGTGATGGTGTCTTGTGTGGACAGTCCTTGATGGCCCTGAAATGCACCGATGGTAACCATCTGACTTCCCATCTGCGAACTACTTACAGGTGGGGCATATTGCTTAGTAAAATATAAAGAAAGCCAGCCTAGATTCACTGACACACGCTTTCCAACAGCATAACGATGAGATTGCTTGTCTTTGGCATGAAAATATTTTGTTAGACGCCTTGCCAATACCAACATATTGAAAGTTAGCGATCACCATTGACTATCAGCCCGCGTTATTCTAAAATGCATATTTTTGGTGCAAACGATTAGTTATCTTTTCACCATGTAATGTCTTTAGGTCCAGAAAGCCAGCCAATGCTCAGAGAATGCCAGAATTTCATTTTGGGGATCATCGCATCGAGACACTGAAGGAAATAGAAAAAGGCAAGTGCTATGAACAGTACGAAGCAGCAGTGGCCAGGTACTGTGAAGCTGCTCCATCAAAGCTTGGACATCACTAACAAGCAAGACTCTAAGTGAAGCTGCTAGTTTAAAAACAAACTCTTGATTGAAGCTAGAAGTTGTGAAACCATTTTCGTTCGTCTAAATGTTTCATTAAAGTTAGCATTTTCAATGAAATAACGAGTTCTCAGTGTGTTCAATTACGATTGATATTGTTCTTGTGGTGGTCAAAATAAGGGGGGAACGGGCGAGGAATTTAGTTTGGGTTAACCTCTTAATGTTAACAGTTTCTGCAGTAAGATCGATTGATCAGAGCTTGATCACTTCTGGGAGGTACGTGGGATTGAGTTCTAAAATATAGTATTTGGACAAAAATTCTAAATAAAATCAAAGTCTGCACCAAAATTCCAAAAAATATGACAGAATGAAATGACTGGAGTAATGTTAGAAGGCGTTGATAAAATTGAATAAGGAAGAGGAAAAAGATTCAGGAATAATCATACACTATTTTATTCTAAGCCTCATTTTATAGGATTTGAAGTTTCTATCCCCGGCATAAACGTACGCAAGTACGCACCCGCTAAATTACAAGAAAAACCGCTGTTAAATCAATTTACCGAGCGAATCGCGAGCAGGCTTTTGAGCATCGGAGAAGTATCCGAGAAACGTTAAAAACACTTGGTGAAAAGTTTATCCATCTATGAGTTACCGTTAACCTTATAGGTTTTAAATTAGTGAGCTATTGACCCTGAATTATTCAATTTAGTTGCAACCACGTGGAGGGAGAAACGTTGCGTGACAACGTGACGACCCTAAGAACGTCTGCAAAGGAGACTAGCTTGGATAGTGTTGAATTGCTAATTTGTGTCACCAACGCTTATAAGCAACAAGCAATAAGCAATGCTTTTCTGATACAACAAACTAATTTTCAAAGACATTTTGGAAACGTTTTTAGCAGGAATATATTAGTTTTCTGCACTTCCGGGTTGCAGCTCAAAGTCGGTTCAAAACATCAAGTGAGATGAATCAATTATCTCTGTGAGTGACGTTGAAGCCACTAAAATGTTTGAAAGCTCAGTTCAGATAAATATATATTTTTTACCACTGAAAATCGAGGTTTTATATCAAACTTTGTTAAGTAACAACTTTCTGACACAATTTTCCAAGGCATTTTGGAAACGTTTTGGTCATACATGAACCCTTTTTCCACACCTTTGATTTACAGCTCAATGTCGCTTGAAAAGTCAAACGAGATGAATAAATTATGTCTGTGAGTGACGTTGAAGCCACTAAAATGTTGTAAAGCTTACTTCAGATAAATATATTTTTTCACCACTGAAATTCGATGTTTCATATCAAAATTCGTTAAGCAACACTTTTCTGGTACACCAAGCTAATTTTCTAAGGCATTTTGAAAACGTTTTTAGCAGGAATATATTAGTTTTCTGCACTTCCGGGTTGCAGCTCAAAGTCGGTTCAAAACATCAAGTGAGATGAATAAATTATCTCTGTGAGTGACGTTGAAGCCACTAAAATGTTGTAAAGCTTACTTCAGATAAATATATTTTTTTACCAGTGAAATTCTATGTTTCATATGAAAATTCTTTAAGCAACACTTTTCTGGTACACCAAACTAATTTCATAAGGCATTTTGGGAACGTTTTTAGCAGGAATATATTAGTTTTCTGCACTTCCGGGTTGAAGCTTTAAGTCGGTTCAAAACATCAAGTGAGATGAATAGATTGTGTTAGTGACGTTGAAGCCACTAAAATGTTTGAAAGCTCAGTTCAGATAAATATATTTTTTTACCAGTGAAAATCGATGTTTCATATCAAACTTTGTTAAGTAACAACTTTCTGACACGTTAAACAAATTTTCCAGGGCATTTTGGAAACGTTTTGGTCATACATGAACCCTTTTTCCACACCTTTGATTTACAGCTCAATGTCGCTTCAAAAGTCAAACGAGATGAATAAATTATGTCTGTGAGTGACGTTGAAGCCACTAAAATGTTGTAAAGCTTACTTCAGATAAATATATTTTTTCACCACTGAAATTCGATGTTTCATATCAAAATTCGTTAAGCAACACTTTTCTGGTACACCAAGCTAATTTTCTAAGGCATTTTGAAAACGCTTTTAGCAGGAATATGTTTTTTTTGCACTTCCGGGTTGCAGCTCTAAGTCGGTTCAAAATATCAAGTGAGATGAATAAATTATCTCTGTGAGTGACGTTGAGCCACTAAAATGTTTGAAAGCTCAGTGCAGATAAATATATTTTTTTAGCACTGAAATCGCTGTTTTATATCAAACTTTGTTAAGTAACAACTTTCTGACACATTGAACTAATTTTCCAGGGCATTTTGAAAACGTTTTGGTCATACATGAACCCCTTTTGGAACATTTTTGATCTACAGCTTAAAGACGCTTCAAAAGTCAAATGAGATGAATAAATTATGTCTGTAAGTGACGTTGAAGCTACTAAAATGTTGTAAAGCTTACTTCAGATAAATATATTTTTTTACCACTGAAAATCGGTGTTTCATATCAAACTTTGTTAAGTAACAACTTTCTGACACATTAAACTAATTTTCCAGGGCATTTTGGAAACCTTTTGGTCATACATGAACCCTTTTCGACACTTTTGATTTACAGCTCAATGTCGCTTCAAAAGTCAAACGAGATGAATAAATTATGTCTGTGAGTGACGTTGAAGCCACTAAAATGTCGTAAAGCTCAGTTCAGATACATATATTTTTTTACCACTAAAATTCGATGTTTTATATCAAATCTCGTTAAGCAAAACTTTTCTGGTACACCAAACTAATTTTCTAAGGCATTTTGGAAACGTTTTTAGCAGGAATATATTAGTTTTCTGCACTTCCGGGTTGAAGCTCTAAGTCGGTTGAAAACATCAAGTGATAATAACTATTAAGATAATTATGTCTGTGAGTGACGTTGAAGCCACTAAAATGTTTGAAAGCTCAGTTCAGATAAATATATTTTTTTACCACTGAAAATCGGTGTTTCATATCAAACTTTGTTAAGTAACAACTTTTAGACACATTAAACTAATTTTCCAGGGCATTTTGGAAACCTTTTGGTTATACATGAACCCTTTTCGTTTTGAAAACGTTTTTAGCAGGAATATGTTTTTTTTGCACTTCCGGGTTGCAGCTCTAAGTCGGTTCAAAACATCAAGTGAGATGAATAGATTCTGTGAGTGACATGAACCCCTTTTCGATACTTTTGATCTACAGCTCAATGGATCTACCCCTGGATCTGCCCCTGAAGATAAGTGAAGTGCTATTCTATTATTCTATTCCTTTCTCTCTTCTTTTTCTTTCTGTCATCTTAATTCTTTGAATGTGTGTTTTGTAGACTGCAACCAGTCCCTTTATTTTTTCTTGGTCACGGTCTATAGTTTGGCCAAGGAAGAGGTATTTGGGCAAGGGGTGGGAATTTGAAAAATATCCCTTTATCTATTATGCTTACAGAGAAACAGTATCAAGGAAATGGCTTGGCCAGAGGTGCAAGGATGCGTGGCACCAGCAGTCTACCCCTGATTCAATTGGGAATAGACTGAGCATGGTGCTTGGCCAGTTACTTGGAACTGGCTCCATCCTGAATGCACCTATCACACTGATACAGTGACCAGTGGAGAGGGAGGGACCAAAAAATAAACCAGGAAGTGAGGGGTGGGAAAAAACAAATGTGAACTCAGCTTCCCTGGCAAATCTGCAGTGACCAGAGTGAACAAGCCCCTGGTAGCCCCACAAGCATGACCCAAGTCCTGACCAACAGTATAGTGAGGGGCCCGAATTGAATGATATGGCTGCAAGTGGCCCTGAAAGCTCCAACAACCTTAACTTACTTCAACCACAATTGACACCATTTAAAAAATGTCCCAGAATGAGAAAGCAGTTGTCGAACAATTGCACCAAATAATACCATCAAATGGAAGAATTGTCATACATTTTCTTATCAAATTAAGCTTTTTTAAGTGACCAAACTCTCAACCCAGGGGCACATGCTTGCTATCAAATCCACATCCCTTGCCCGAATACCCCCCCCCCTCCCCATGGGACTTACATCGATAGGCACATTAAGCTTAATACTTTAAGCTTAATAATAAGCTTACTAACAGGTTAGAGTTTCAATTTTTTGTTAACAAGATGAATTTATCTTGTGCATTGAGAAGCTACAAGATAAATGGATTGAATGGAAACGCAAAGACTTTGTTTTTCTTTGCATTTCATATTCATTTTCTAAAAAGAGAACTAGCTAGAAAATGCAAGTTCAATTTTATTTCACTCGATATTTGTAATTTTCAACTCGCATTTAGACAATTATCTTGTGGGAATTTCGAACCATGACTAATTCATAGCTTATAGCTAGCTTACCTTGTTTGTCTGCATGATCTCCGTTTCAGCTCAATATTCTTGCAGACTTAGCTTATATTTTAGCTTATTTTTTAGGAAACACTTATAAGACTTGATATGTATCTTGATTGTTGTTTTGAAAGTGGTTCAGACAGCAAATCAGCTCCAAAAATCTCAAAAGTTCTTCTTGCGCCATCTTGAATATCAACACAGGAAACCCAGTGACTTAGGTACTTCTTTCATAAAAGCAGTCATGTATTAATTTTCATTTTGATAATTCTTCACTAGCTCCTAAAAAATAACAGAAATTACTTAAAAAGACTTCATGACAATAGCGCAAGTGTACGGTGTCTTATAAAAGTTAGGAAGACACTCGTTTGTGGCTTATTTGGGTTTCCTGTGTTGACGTGGGTTTCCTGTGTGTCGAGATGCGAGTTGGGTTTTTTAAAGCCCCCCTAAGGGGCAACCTTGCGGTCATGTCAACAAGAAGCTTGACTGGCAATGGTTGCCAGGGTGAATAAGAAGGCAGTCAATCCTCCTTCATCGCGCACGGTATCAACCAACTATCACGACACTTGCGCAGGGTGTATTTTTTCACTATAAGTACTGTAAGTTTGAAATAGATTAATATGTAAATGAGTTGCCAGAGCTTCCATATATGGTTGCTTGGAGCGTGACATTTTTAAAGATTTTTTCACCTTTCTGAATGTAATTAGTTTCCAAAAAACGTTGCTCTATACTAACATGGAAAACAATAATTATAATTCGCCTCAGAATCAGTAAATATGCTAAATATCGTTCATGGGCTTCCTGTGGTCGTTTACCCATCATGCACCAGTGTCTCGTTGTCTAGAAGAAACAAGATGGCGGGCCAGTATAGTAAAACTGCGGAACGATGGATAGAAACAACGACTTTTATACCTTAAGAACCGTTCTAAAACTAGATGAACCATATCAAAATTCAGTATAATGCTAATTTCTGGAGGTATTATTTCAAGTTTTCATTGTGAGGTCACGTTTCATGGTAGAACTTGGCAAAGTTTTGAAGGTAAGAAATGTCGAATGATTTGGAATAAATTTATCGCATGTTTTTCGCTCAGCAGTTTTTATTGGGAAGTGAAGTTCTGCAAGTATTTTTAGTTTCAACATATAAAAATCGAAAAAAAACACAATCAAGGGATTCGAATCGCGGTCATTTGGTGATTCCGGGTTTTAGTATTCCGGTTTTTTTTTACGGATTCCGTTCCGTTCCGTTCCAGATTCCAGATTCCAATTTCCAGTTTTTAAGCAAGCCCAGGAAAGAAACATGAATCAATTTATTTTTTCCTGCCATCTACCATGCACACAGTGCAAGATTAGTGTTGTTGCTCACCTGATGAGTCGTGCAAATAACATGTTTTGTATACCCCAAGCAGGGGTTTCAATAATATTTGAAGTAGAGGGATGAGATTCAAATGTAGGCGTCTTTGTTATTGAGACTGATTCATAAAATAGCAGGCGTTATGAAGTTAATTACCCATAAATTGACCGCCGATAGCAGTCTTCTGTGGAAATTAACCCCTGCCCAAGGTACAATAGTCTGAATGGTAATTACTTTTGAGCAGTCATATGTTTTACCAAATGCTGGTGATGGATCAGTTTCCTCCCAAAACTAAAATGAAATAATATGCATGTATGTCACAACACGTTAACCACTCTCTTCTGAAGTTTCTGCCTGGCTTTTTGTCACTTGGATGGCGTGGATAGATTGTTCATATGTTCTTCCACATCCCAGGTGGAGAAAGACCCCTTTTCAAGTCTGGTGATCATTGTTATCAATTCATGTTCTTCTGGTTGTCACATACATGTGAAGAAGATCAACAGTTACTGATGCATGTGATAGCATGCCCTGATAGATGTTTCTTATATTCTTACATATGTTTCCCCCCCTGCAGTATTAAAGAATTGTACCACATCAAGTTATTAGAACAGCTGGATCATTGGGCATTACATCATTCAGGTTAGTTGACATGATTTATTATATAGTGATATACAATAATAAATACATGACAATGACTCAATCCCTGCAAAGAAACATGGTATTTATGATGTACTAAAAAAGCCATATAAACTTTGATCCTATATCGCTCTCATTTATCTTATACAATGTATACACAATACTGACTTTGCATAAACTTAAAAAAATTAAATCCTTTAAATTCAAAACAGCTGTGTTCTTTAATAGTGACTGGAAGATGATCAGAAAGGGAAATTTTGTGACACTTTTTACATTCCTCATTTTTTTTCCATTTTACCAACCATAAGATCAATGGAATATGTATGTATTCATAGTTTTTAGGGCACATTTTAAACTGGTTCAAACATAGCTTGCTTATGAACATTTGAATCAGAATGGGAGTGGTAGTTACCCCAACCCAATAATTCTTGGGCTGCAACTGCATGTGTTTTGCTGGTGCCAGAATATTTTTACATCTAAAAACAATCCTATGATCACAGAGCAATCAATAATACAACTTTAAGCAAAAAAAATGGAGCATTAGAGCATTTCAGAAATAAGCTACGGGCAAGAAAAGTTTCGGTTTCATTAGTATAACTTTTTGGCAAAATCTCACTGGGGGAGTTCAGTGGTCTACGGAAATGGGAGCGATTTTGTTTTTCAAAAAATCATTGCATGACAACAATTTATCAAGCTTAGTCTCTCCGGCATTAAGGATATTTGTGTGCACAAACTTTCCATGTTGTTTTCTTCAAACTTCGCATGGTGAAATTTATATGACCATCATACAAGTTCCATAGGCAAATAAAAAATGGGGGTCACTGCATGTTCTCATTTAGGAGTGAGATGGTATCAAAGTACAGCCTTTTCCTTGTCAAACATATGCATACAAGTGGAGCAGTAAAAACAACTCAAACCCCAACCATTTAGGGAAAAAATCAATTTCAGTACAACAAATATAAGACAAGCACAAATGATTTATTTTAAATTAAAATAATATTTACGAGATTGGCCTTAAATGTTATTTCCAAACATTTCTTATTTATTTACAGTACATGTATATTTTTTTGGGAGTTTTTGTTATTTTTTCTTTTTTTGGTTTGTTTTTCATGATAATTTTTTTGTTGTCACAATTTTGTGACATTCTATTTACATGGCGTTGCATTTCCAATCTTTTTAAACAGTTGAATAACAGTTGAAAAAGACACAAACTTGTATATGCATATGTATACATATACCAATATAGGCCGGTTTTCAGATTATTATGAAAAATTAGCATTGTTGAAAGAAATAGAACTTTGTATCTTTATGTTGATACTAAGTAGGTAGATTATACATATATTTCTAATGATTACTGATCACTAAAGATGTTTTGATTATTAAGTTATAATATAGCAGTAATCCAGAAACATTAATCATTCCAAAAATTAATTCCAAACTCAATTGTCAGATTTTTTTATAGAAAAAAAGAGGTGATTCCCAGATAGGAAATTGAACTACAAGCCTAATTTCTGTGGCGTGTAGTTTTTCTATGTTAGAAAAAACTATAATAGACATATATATCTGATATTAAACATACTGAAATAATGAGAAGAAATGGAGAGAACTTGAACAGTTGATTTAAACAATTAATCAAATCCCATCTGGAAGTCGGATATTTTTCTGAGCTCTCTCTATTTACTTCTTGTTATTTCAGATGTACACTTAAGGCCAATCAATATTAATATTTACATTACTGTGTGGACCACTTACAGCACGACACGCAAAAGTATGACCACTTTGAATGTATTTGCATACTTCTATGCACAAAATTTTGTACGTTAAACAGACACATTTTGATACCAAGCTGTCTGGTTTTACCAAATAAAGCTTGTAAAAACTCGTTTGGCAGCGAAAAGCCTGTGCTTAGTATGCAAATATATTAAAAGTGGTCATACTTTTGTGCGTCGCGCTGTAAACTAATATCTGACCAATCATTAAACAGTAAACTAAAAAAGAGATTGAACAGATAACAGGGTTAGCCAATCAGATTATCACATTGTCATGATCTTATTATATTGATGTGCTATCTTTTTGGTAGGTTAAAAATATTGAGTTAAATATAGCAATTTGATTGGTTAAGAAGTAGTCTAAGTGGAGTATCCACACAGTAGAAGGAAGAGGGAGGCAGGTGCAGCAGGGAGTGGGATGGAAAAAAATATGAAAAAAGGGATTAAAGGGAAAAGAATAAAAAACAAAACAACAACAACTAAAAAAAAAGAAAAAAAAAACAGATAAAAAAGTAAAAAGGTTTCCAACTTTTGGCTCAATTTTTAGTTACAAAACCAAGTTCAGCTACAAATTGAGCAGGAATCCAGGGCAACAAGCTCACCACCTGACAAACATGAGATTTAATGACTACTACAAGGCAAACCAAGCAGAGTGGACCAGTTATTGTGGTCCATGATAGGTTTGACTCTCACTCTCAACAACTAGACTCTTGGTGGTATAATTGTGAACAGACTCATACAAAACCAACAATCACTAAACCTAAAAATTACTGAGAGAAATTAAGATATTGAGGATTGATGGGATTCCCATTTTCATTACATATGGATATTTTTTTCGGTCACTCTTTTCTTGTTTATCTCTACGCTGCTTTTAATTCCATATTCAACCAAAATCAAGAACAATAGCTTTGAACTTATAATCTGATAGAAATATTATATTTTTTATATAATATTATCTCAGTATCCATGGAGATGCAGGGTAATTAAGTTTCAGAACAATTCAGCCATGTTGTAGTAGTTACCATTGGAAGGGAAAAGTAGAAAATTTAGATTCAATAGCTACATTAGTGAATAAAAAAGATAAAAACTGTAGATAACTTACAGAACTTCAAAAAATGGAAAGGAAAAAAGCTGCTTATATGATCATGATTAGATGAAAAAGACAAAACAAAAAGAAATTGATCTAAAGAAAACTGAGCATCCAACTGCATGTTATATGAACTACTTCTGACATCAAAAAAAAACTCTGG
This sequence comes from Anthopleura sola, assembly GCA_023349425.1. Taxonomy (NCBI): domain Eukaryota; kingdom Metazoa; phylum Cnidaria; class Anthozoa; order Actiniaria; family Actiniidae; genus Anthopleura; species Anthopleura sola. Next base: position 13,218,359 of record JALHLI010000001.1, read on the forward strand.
TAAAACAAATGAAATTTCATGAAATTAAGAAAAATGTAAGACAATAGATAAAAAAAATAAGCAAAGTTAACTGAATATTTGTTTATCAAAATTTGTTGACCAAGTAACCAAAATAATTGAAATAAGATAATAAATAAACAGAATTTTTTCGAAAAATGAAGGTCATGTAATTCTATGAAAAAGAAAGAAAAAGAAAGTGAAGGTCACTTTTGTTAAACAAAACTACTAAAAGTAAAAAAATGTTATCTTAATGCATATGAAGGATATTTGTTTCGCCCACCCACCAGGGATGTGAATACCAGCAGAGGCCAGAGAGATTCTTCTACTCTACCTCTGCCAGACCCTTTATCAAGTCAGGGATTTTTTCAAGTCCACTCATTGGACATTTACAGCAATGACATTACATTGCAGAATTTTACTATCCCATGGGTACCCTGTGGTAGAATCTGTCTCTGGAGTCTTGCTTCCAGTAAAATTGTCCATGGTAACATTGTCTGGTAGACTTTGCCACTTCGTCATGTACTCCATGATTGGCTAACTACGATATAGTCAACCATTCAGGAGGAAGATTTTATTTGACCTTTATAACCATTCTTCACAGATAATGTTTCCATTGGCCTTTTTCTGGGCCTGGTTGTACGTAGGGTGGATAGTGCTATTGGATGGATAAATCTTATCCAGTGGATAAATGTGTTAGATAATAACATCGACTTATCCACTGGATAAAGATTTATCCATTGGACAGTGCTATCCACCCTTCGTACAACTGGGCTCCGGTGTTTTGTGAAGATATGACTACCACAGGGTTCCCAAGGATGTATATTTTGGCACTTTATAGAGTACTCGTAGATCTAAGTTATGATTGGGAAGCTAACACTGTGTTCCCATAGAGTAACCCGTTAAATATAATGGGTTTATTTCATGTTACCATGAGCCATGGCAATTATTCACAGCACCATTGTTCCTCTGCTGTAGTGTGCTATAAAGAAATTTGAATTTATCATTGATCAGCATTTGATATCTAGGATATAAAATGTAGACCTGCAATGATAAATTAGCTTTCTATATGGTACACTACGGCACAGTGGTTGGTCTTTACACCAACTGGAGCAACTAGACATGTACTGTATATCTAAGCACCACGCGATCACTTGAGACAAAACTGGATTTTACTATACACTGATTCTGAACATGGCAGATATGATTGGTTTGGATTGATCAAGGAGACAGTATTAAAGATGATGTTTGAATGGTGCATAAAAAACACAGATTATGAACTACTAACTAGCCTCTTTTTCACTCCCCTTGATCCAGGCAGTCCATGTGTATACACCCTGTTGGAATCAGTGTATATTTATACCAAAATGCCACATAGAATAAGTAGTGCGAGTGAAGATCAGTTGGAAAAAAAGTGGTTTGTATGTGTTTGTTTCTGTCTCTGTCAGTCTGTCTGGTCATGTTGACTTGTGTGTTTTTTGCTTGTCCCTCTGTGCAATCTTTCTCTCAATTAGTCTTTCCGGTTGTTATGTCTGTCCTGTTTCTTTCCTGTTTTGTGTCTGTCCTGTCCTGTGAGTGAAGATCAGTTAAAAGTGAGTGGTTAGTATGTGTTTGTTTCTGTCTCTGTCAGTCTGTCTGGTCTTTCATGTTGTGTGTTTTTTGTTTGTTCCTCTGCAAAACCCTTATCTCAAGTAGTCTTTCCTGTTTGTGCCTGTTCTGTTTCTTTCCTGTTTTGTGCCAGTCCTGTCCTGTGAGTGAAGATCAGTTGAAAGTGAGTAGTTTGTATGTGTTTGTTTCTGTCTCTGTCAGTCTGTCTGGTCTTCCATGTTTTGTGTTTTTTGTTTGTCTCTCTGCACAACCCTCCTCTCAAGTCATCTTTTCTGTTGTTACGTATATCCTGTTTCTTTCCTGTTTTGTGTCTGTCCTGTCCTGTGAGTGAAGATCAGTTGAAAGTGAGTAATTACAGTAGTATGTGTTTGTTTCCGTCTCTGTCAGTCAGGTCTTTCATGTCGTGTGTTTTGTGTTTGTCCCTCTCCACAACCCTTCTCTCAAGTAGTCTTTCTGTTGTTGCGTCTCTCTTTGTCTTTGTCCTATGTAATGTGAAAAAAATGAAAAAGATAAAAAAAACACTAATGGAAGCACTGTAACAAATAACATAAAAAGAAAAAAGGTTATCAGTATGCTATGACTAAAAAATTCATTTCATAGTGTAAGTTGAAATAAAACAACAGTAGTACTGTATGTGTTCTGAACCCTTGGTGCAAAGTAACATAAAAGAGAAAGTTAACATAATAGCAAGGTGACCTACAGTGATCATGTGACACTGAGATATACAGTGTCAGGATTCTAGTTGCTGCAGTCATGTATACAGAAAAATCATGGTGTCTTGAGTTGAATAATGGAGAGAAGCACTGGTGGCATAGCAGTAAGAGTGCTTGCCTCTCGTCAGTGCAACCTGTGTTCGATTCCCAGACTTGGTGTTGTATGTTTAATGCAAGCTAGTGTTGCCAGGCTCATGGTGTCCTTGGTGACCCTGTGCCAGGGTGGTTTGGGTTGGAAGAAAACAGGGAGAGATGCTTCTCCACCAACAACCCCATGGGTCCCCAAGGACGGGATGGGCCCTTGGGAGTGTGCTGTTAGAGCTGGTAAGAAAAAATAAAGTAATTTTAAAAAATTTGCTTAAAGGGTGATGGAAAACTAAGTACAGTTTCCTTATTTTAATCCTACTTTGACTTTCGCAATCCAGTTCACTACAGGTGATCGGACTTGCAATGATTTCTGATGCAATTTGTTTCATTAGAAAGCACTATTTCAGCACAAGGTTTTGCTCATGTTACATGAATGCTCTCCTCTTGTATTACAAAACTTTTTCAAATTAGCAATTTGCCATAATTCTCTCCCCAGACACCTCTATTGATACATTACTTATCATGGAGATTAGGTGATGTGTGACAACTTGTAGTGTCATCATTTGAAAATAAACACAATTTAAAGACATAGAAACATAATCAAAGTGATAACAGGAATAACTCATTTAAAACACCTCTTTACTTAATTCCGACCTTAGTTTTCAATTGTGGCTGGTAGTTATTTGACCTAATGATCATGCCTTCTACAGTGGCCAACTTAATTATTAGGTTTTATATTTCAAGTGACTAAATGATTAGGGGATTTTGATTAGTCTAAAAAGCCTAAAGATTAGGGCATGTCATTGTGAAAATCTTATATTAAGTAGGTCTTGGCTCAAAACCCCAATGACTAGGGTAGATAAATATATGATATGCAGCAAATGCACCAAAAAAGAAGTTTGTCAGTCTTTAATCAGAGTAAAATTGTCCATGGTATCTATCTACATTCTTAAATCTATTTTGTGGATTTTATCCATCTATAGGAACTTTAAAATGTTGGATTACATCAACAAAAAATAGCACGGATGCTGTCAATTAACACTTAATTAACTAACAGTGTTTCATATTACCAAAGATGATATCTCTGTCTGTAAGCACAGAACAGCAACTTGGCTTAGAGATATTTTTAATGTGTTTTATATTTCTGTCAGTAAGCCCTATTCAGAGTATGCATAGCAACATCAAGAACTAGGAAATATAAATAAATATCTGTGAAAAATACGATTGAGAACAAATTAATCTTAATTTTCATTAGGAAATCTTTTCGTTATTCAGTAGTTCCACATGTAAAATCACAGGTCAATACTTCATGCATCCAAAAACGGAGGTACCAAAGACACAAAGTACTGACATGATGTCTCACATGACGTACCACTGCCCAAGTGAAAATTCTTGGTTAGTACTTCATGTTTTCATAAAGTGAGCTCCCAGAAAGGAATCGTAATCCCATCAAGTATCCCATGACGTCTTGTCCCATGGCTCAATCCAAAACTGCAGACATGTTCTCAATGACAAGATCTGAAATACTGGAATTGTACCCTGGTGCTTTGAGTAAGGGAGAGAATGAAAGTGAGGGAAGATAAGTAAAGATAGAAGAATGGAAATGAAAGGGAGAGAAGGAGAACTAGTAAAAGAATGGAATTGAAAATAAGTAAATGAAAGTCAGAGAAAAAGAAAGTCAGAGAAAAGAAAAGGTACAATGAGTGGAAAGAAATTTGTGTTTGAATGTAAGTGCCTTAGTGCAAGTAGATAAGAGTGAGAGTGAGAAAGTGCATGGTAGGAAAGATGTATGGGAGAAAAACTAAGTAAGAGTGAAAGTGAATTTAAAGTTGATGAATGCAAGAAAGGATGAGATTGCAAACACAAGGGAACAATTCCTGTATTTCAGAACTTGTATGCCCAGTGCATTTTCATATTCAATAGTTTCCATGGTTACTGAGGGTTGTAATCAAAAACCAAAGAAAACCACTTGAGAACGACTTCAGAAACCATTGAAAGACTACAACAGGATGTTGAAATGTTGATTCAAGTATGAAGACATAAAGAAAATTCCTGGTAGACTGAAAATACATGTATTCTTTGTGGTCTTGGGTTCGATTCTCCAATATTCGACCAGGATTGTATGTTGTCGGATTGTATGTTGCTCTGGTTTCTCTGATTTTCTCCAAAATTAACAAGTTTCAACTCTACTTTGAATTCTCAGCCAAATTCATCCGTGAGACTGGTTTTTAAATAAGTGACATTAAGATGACGTCATTGCCTTCACCCCTTTGGTTCTTACGGGCTGGGCTCATGGTTTGATTCCTGCATACACCACATGTAAGCGAAGTTTGTTTTTCCATTGCATAGAGGGTTTTTGTCCAGGTTCTCTGGCTTTCATCCCTCACAAATCACCAACACATGAGTTGGGTGTATTGTTGATATTTGTGCATTGTGTTGGGATCAGCTTGTAGCAACAAGATACAAGTAACAAGAACATATCCTATAAGACTAAGTAGCTAGTGGTGAATATTCTTAATGTCTCGTATTGAATTATAGTACTTCTATGAAAATTTTGAGCTTATAATAATTATTATGTAGTGGTGATGTCTCTAGAGAAAGAGTAAGAACCTTGGATAGATCTGTTGTAAATTTGTTGAGGACAAAAAAAAAATCTATCAGCTGCAGATTTGATTTCTGTCCACTTTGTTCCATAAAAATAATTTCAGATGAGTTTGGTTGGATTCCAAAGAACCATTTAATAACTATAGGATTACAATATCACATTCACTTGCAGATTTGATCTCTGTAAAAGTGATGAACCACTATCCCTGTTACCTTTTCACAAAACAATATATGTCTTAAAATAAAATGCTTTCTGAAGAGTTTGGTTGGATTCCAAGCACTATCATCTAATAATAGTCTTACAATATCACCTTTATCTGTAGATTTGATTTCTGTAAAAGTGATGAACCACTATCTTGACACTTTTTCATCCACTTTCTGCATCCTACTGTAATCTGCCATTGACTACCAAAGTAACTTCTCCAGTGATTTCCTTTGGTTTTTACTTACAATCCCCAAGAAAAGCCATAAAAACAAAGTATGAAAATGTACTAAGAACATGTTTACAGTTGTGGATTGTGCTATGGGATGAGACGTCATGGGATACTTGATGGGATTACTGTTCTTTCCTGGTAACTCACCTTGTGACTACATGAAGAACTAACCAAAATTCTCACTTGTGCAGTGGTACGTCATGGGAGACACCTTATAAATACTCCATGGCTTTAAGAATGAATAATCTGCATCCATGAAGTACTGACCTGTAATTCTACAAATGAAACCACACCTTAACGAGAAGATTTCTTAATTTAAATTCAAGATTAATTTGAGCTCAATCATATTTCACTGTTAAATGAAGGCTATCTTACTAAAGAATCAATTCAAAATACCTACTATACTACTATATACCTATTGCTAAGTTGCTGATAATATTCAAGGGCAGTCTGTTGTATTTATGTTTTTTCATGTTTATTATTTTTTTTGAAAATTGACCAACATCTTATGACAGACCAAGAAGATTTCTTTATGTGAATTCAAGATTAATTTGAGCTCAATCATATTCTGCTTTTGAATGAAGGATATCTTACTAAAGAATCAATTCTAAATACCTACTATACTACTATATACCTATTGATAAGTTAACGTTGCTGATAATATGAATAGAACAGTCTGTTGCATTTGATTTCTTCTTCTTTGGAATTAAAAGAACATGACTGCCTTTGTCATTTGTCTTTGAAAATTTATCATTTGTCTTTGAAAATTCATCATTTGTCTTTGAAATTCATCATTTGTCTTTGGAAATTCATCATTTGTCTTTGGAAATTCATCATTTGTCTTTGAAAATTCATCATTTGTCTTTGGAAATTTATCATTTGTCTTTGAAAATTCATCATTTGTCTTTGGAAATTCATCATTTGTCTTTGGAAATTCATCATTTGTCTTTGGAAATTTAACATTTGTCTTTGAAAATTCATCATTTGTCTTTGAAATTTTATCATTTTTCTTTGAAATTTTATCAGTGTCTTATGACAGACCAACAACTATGATCGATGCTTAGATTTCCAGGTTAACAACAAGACATGATAGGTATTACTTATGTCATGCTGCTCATCTAAATCTTAACGTTGAGAAAAGCACACTGCCTTCTAGAAAGGTAAAATTTTGTCCAAAAAATCAGAACATTGAATAGTTATTTCTGTTAATTCTTCGATTATGTTTTTATGTCAATGTGTAAATTTTGTTTATTTTCTAATCATGACACATCAAGCTACCCACACATCACCTATTCATCCTTTTAAGTAATGTGTCATGGAACAGGTGTTATGTGCTTATCAGATGGTGCTGTACTTCAATGCAATGATTTCTAGTGCATCTTGTCTTGCAAGAAAATTGTTGAGAGTTGTAGAAAGAACTTGCATTTGATGGCTTTCAATCAATATTTTGGGTAGAAGTTTGTTGGTTTAGAAAAAACATGTCTGCTATTTATGACCAAAGTTTGTGATGGAGGGTAATTTAATATTAAGGGCTCAGAAGTAAGAGAAATTCTGCCAAAAGTTAGATGCAAGTACCATGTTTAAAAAAAGTATTTTAATTGCTGGCTGACAAAATGCTAGTTTGCGAACGAGACATCAATTTTTGCGGGTCACACTTCAATAATAACAGTAATAATAGGTAAAATAATAGAGATAACTGGCAGGTTCAAGTTTTTTTTAGAAAAATACTGACTTGTTTAATTGAATGTCTAACATTATATTTCTAGAGAGACCAATGGATTCTCCACCAAAGATACGAAACGACCAGCTCCTCTCCCTATAAATACAGCACTACTTCCAAGGACCCTATTGTTATTGGTATGTTTTCATCATATTAAATGAAAAGCATAATCCATTCACTTACTAACTCGTACTTGTCCCCAGAAAAGAGACTAGACCCAGGGGGAGGTAGAGGGGAGCAGAAACACCTGTATGCGCATGCATCTGAAATTGACTAATGAAAACTTTAGACAGATTTCCGGTGAGCAGTTTTCAGTATTTGTAAAAATCTCTTTGGAAGCAATCATGAAAATACAGTGAAAAATCTTGAAAAGTTTGACTTTTTGCTGTGAATGAAAAGCTGCAGAACAAAAAAGATGGTAGTTGTAAAAACCTAATCATAAGGAAAAATTCTGAAGGACTTTGTTAAGGAAATAAAACAGATTTTAACACATAGAAAAATATTAAAAAGAGATGTAAATGAGCATTTCCCTAGCACATTGAAATGAAAGAAAAATCACTGCAGTAGCAGCTATTAAAGATAAAGGAGACTAAAATATTGCAGTGTAATGAATCAAAGAAAAGTACTCTGGGTGTTACATAAATGAGAAATTAGATGAAAACCAATAGAAAGGTGGATCCTTTGATCTGTTTTTTTTGTTGCTTTTCTGTAATGATGCATGCGCACACAGGTATACCTGAGTCTCTTCCTATCCCTAGTACCCAGCATCTTCACTGGGTTCAAGTACATGCGTTCAGTAGTCAAACTAATGACATTGTGATTCATTGGAAATATTAATTTGTTTATTTGAAAAAATTGTGTTTCGTGATGAATCTTGGAATATTGCTTTGTGATGAAACTTGGAATATTGTTTCGTGATAAAACTTGGAATTTTGTTTCGTGATAAAACTTGGAATATTGTTTCGTAATGTAACTTGGAATTTTGTTTCGTAATGTAACTTGGAATTTTGTTTTGTGATAAAACTTGGAATTTTGTTTCTTGATAAAAATTGAAATAAGTTAAAAATACCCTAAAAATTAGGAATTTTCACAAACAAAGTATAAAAAGAAAAGAAAACTCAAATGAATGAACAAAATAAAATACTGTGACCTTCATTTCTTTTTTTGTCTTTTCCAAAACAAGCACTTCAGATAATTAATAGAAACACAGGCATTTTTCATAAGCAAAATGTCAGAAGTAAGCTAATAGAACAAGACAGCATTAACTCTTCTAGAATAAAGTGAAATAAAACCGAAATATTTCAAATAGTGCAAAAGATTCTTTGAAAAAATAGCATCAGGAAACAATTACTTAAAAGCAAACGAAAAGAAATTGTAAAGTACTATCATAGAAAAGTTTAGAAATTAGTGTCACCAGAATCTAAAATATTCTAATATCACCATCCTAAAGGTATAACAGGGAACAAATGTTGTAGTTTCGTGAACTGTTGAAGCACAAGCCTGCTTCTCCATGTTGAAATGTTGATCAGGTGATTCTATGTCAATCAGTTTGTTAATTCAAAGTTGTTGCTCTTGATTTCTAGTTAAATTGCAATTAAATTGGTTTCTCGTTATGAATAGATAAATCGTCAAAAAAATTACCATAGTACCATAAACAGATTTCCCATTCCTCGCCACCTCTTTTCCTGTCAATAAAACTTGGAATAGTGATGTTGATTTGAAGAGGTGTTCCCACTAAAAGAGAGGCCAAATGTTTCAAGCGATTGTCATACCACCTAGACACAACTATCGGTCTACTTTTGTTTTGTTTCCCTTGTAACAGTCGCCTGAACCCCATGATTATCAGCCTATAAACGTGTTGTTCTTGATTCCTGAACAAATCGGAGCTAAAGGTGGCTTTGTTGCATAAAATTAAAACAAAAATTGAAAACAAAAGGGGAAAAATGGGTAAAAAGGGGTGGGGTAAAAGAAAAGAAATTTACTCCCTGCGGAACACCTTCCTCACTCTCTTCCCAAATCGTCGCATGACAGATTTTTTTTTAATGTCAGTTTGTACTTCAACCGAGATCTAAAACAAAACAAAACAAAAAATTAATCTTATGAAATAGATGAAAGCATGCATACAGATACCATCACTGTTGAAAATGGTCCTTTGAAAAGTTCTTCCTTCTATTCTCTATCCATCCATTTAATCATTAGATGATTACTGAGGCACTCAGCATTCATTTGTGGATATACAGCAGACAGATTAGGGTGCAGCCTGAAGCTGCCTGCAAATATATTCATGATTACTGTGACAGTGCCAAAGTATTTATTTGTAAGATGTTCATTATTACTATTCACCAAAATTATTTTTTTGTTTTCCTCTTAATATAGTGAACAATAGGTGCCAAAATGATCAACTTCTATAAGTCATTTTACTCATAGGATTGCATGGTGTCCCCTATTATTTGGGGCTTATTTTATTTGTTTCATGTTGTTGTACATCAACTAGCAAAGTTTGAGAAAACTGACATTTACTTTGCATTTTCAAGCAAATGACCTTCATGGGTATGCTTGTCCTCACCAAAGCTTTACATTGTTACTGAAAACAAAGTATTACACAAACCTTTTCAACATTCTTGATGGATTGAAGTTCTTTCTTTGCACTTTCAAGTACCCTACAAGCAATCAAACAGGCCATTAAGCATTATGGTTATAACCTAGTACTTACAAAATATAATTGTAACAATACAATATTGATTATTGACAAGGCAGACTCTTTTGGAATTATGAAAAGTTCTCTTTTACCCTCTTTGGATTAATGTTTGTTAATATATTTTTAAATTTGAAAAATGTATCAAATTTTGTAAGATACTCACATTTGCTCCTTCATCAATTTGTTGTTGTTGTTCTGTGGACACAGACAATGTTACCAATAATTATAATTAGCTATTAACTCATTGTTGGCACCTGAAGACATCAATGCCAATGTTGCTCATTATTAGCTTATTGAATTAAATTTGTAACAATTATTTTTATTTTTTGTTTTTTCAAGAAAGTAGCTTATTCTTTACTTTTGTCCTCTTCTAATGAATAGAGTATTTCATAAGAATAATATTTCATCTTACCTGTTCTTGTTCCAGTTGTTTCTTCAAACTGGAATTGCAAATCAAATAATAAAATGGTTAAGATAATCACTAAATAAATAGAAATAAATTATTGCCTCTAGTAAGATATACTTACGCTTCCAATTCACCAATAACTCCTTCCACCTTGTTCTGTATACACAAACATTATTGTTAGCTTTATTAGATAGTCTTTTCGCTTGATTTGATCATAAATTCTCAAGAAAGAAGATTGTTTTCTATATAGTTCTTTAGGTTAATAGATATAACCATGAATTATTACCTTCATTTGTTCCTTTGCATTCTTTTCTCTGGAAATGCAAATGAAATGATTAAAATAATCCATAATAACAATATTTACAGCCTCTAGTAAGATATACTTACGCTTCCAATTCACCAATAACTCCTTTCACCTTGGTCTGTAGACACAAACATTATTGTTAGCTTTATTAGATAGTCTTTTCGCTTGATTTGATCATAAATTCTCAAGAAAGAAGATTGTTTTCTATATAGTTCTTTAGGTTAATAGATATAACCATGAATTATTACCTTCATTTGTTCCTTTGCATTCTTTTCTCTGGAAATGCAAATGAAATGATTAAAATAATCCATAATAACAATATTTACAGCCTCTAGTAAGATATACTTACGCTTCCAATTCACCAATAACTCCTTCCACCTTGGTCTGTAGATTCAAAGATTGTTAACCTCTTAGAAAGTCTTTTCACTTGATTTGATCATAAATTCTCAAGAAAGAAGATTGTTTTCTATTTTAATAATTCTTTTCATTAATAAATATAACCAAATTATTACCTTCATTTGTTCCTTTGCATTCTTTTCTCTGGAATTGCAAATGAAATGATTAAAAAATCACTAATAACAATTATAATTAATGCCTCTAGTAAGATATACTTACACCTCCAATTCACCAATAACTCCTTCCACCTTGTTCTGTAGACACAAACATTATTGTTAGCTTTATTAGATAGTCTTTACTCTTGATTTGATCATAAGTTCTCAAGAAAGAAGACTATTTTCTTTATACTGGTAGTTCTTTTCTTTAATAGATATAACCGAATTATTCTTACCTTCATTTGTTCCTTTGCATTCTTTTCTCTGGAAAAGCAAATGAAATGATTAAAATAATCCATATTATTATAACTTTATAGGGCATTGTGGCGCATTTTGCGGGCTAAAATACGAAAATCAGCGGGCTAAAATAGATTTTAGCCCACTGCCATCAGCCAATAAGACGTGATGTTGTATTTTTCAAAATATGTAGTCGTTTATTCCTTTTGTAAATGCCCTAAAAAGTTATAATAATAGTAATAGAGGCGATGTTCTCTGGCATAAATATGTTTTTGGCCCTTCTCAGTGCTCATTTTAACCCTCGCTTCGCTCGGGCTAAAATGAGCCTGAGTCGGGCCAAAAACACATTTATGCCCTCGAACATCGCCTCTATTGTTATAATAACAATTATAATTAATGCCTCTAGTAAGATATACTTACACCTCCAATTCACCAATAACTCCTTCCACCTTGTTCTGTAGACACAAACATTATTGTTAGCTTATTAAGTAGTCTTTGCACTTGATTTGATAGTTTTCTAAAGAAAGAACATTATTTTCTATATACAGTAGTTCTTTTCTTTAATAGATATAACCGAATTATTCTTACCTTCATTTGTTGCTTTGCGTTCTTTTCTCTGGAAAATGAAATGATAAAATGGTTCAAATGTTACTGATTTATTGATGACTTGCCCCACCAACTACCCTTGCTCTGATTAACTATAACAGTGAGCTACTGTACCTCCCCTGAACCTGTGATTCAACATGGTAGTACAGTAAGATATACTTACGCAACCATCTCCAAGTTGTGAGTTTCCATCTTGATCTGTAGAAACAAACACCACCATAAGTTATTTGGCTTGATTTGAGAATAAATTAAGAATATTAATCTGTGTCCTATAATAATTCTCCAACATTCAATCTCTAACATATTTCTTCTTACCTTTAGTTCTGCCATTTCTTTCTTCAGGCTGGAATGGAACATTGATAGATGATAAAATGGTTAATATAATTACTGATAACAATTGATATTACCTCCTCCCTCCTTTGCTCTATATAAGAAACCTGTTCTAGATGTCACACGGTGCTCCATCCCCTCGAGCTCTGAACTAGTTTTTCAACAAGGTGCAACAATAAGATATACTTACGCCTCCAGTTCTGAATTAACAGCTTCCATCTTGATCTGTAGAAACAAACATAGTTAGCTTATTAGATACATGTACTCAGATATACTCTTTTGGTTTGGTTTAAGAATTTTTTCAAGAATATTAATCTTTTCTGTTATTAGCCATCGTTCAATTATTAATAACACATAATATGTATTCTCACCTTACTTTCTTCCTTGTCCTTCTTCACTCTGGAATTGCAAATGCAATAATAAAACAGGGTTAAAAAGTGATAATATATTACCACCCCCAGGTCCCTTCCTGATTTACTGTACGTGATCCAAAGTCGATCACCTCCCAAATCAGCCATTGCTGTCAGTAACCCACAGCAGAACCTCTTCTCTGAACTTGTCTTTTGTACTTTATTTTTATTTAGTAAAGATATATACTTACAACACTAACTCCAAAGTCACAGCTTCCATCTCGTTCTGAAGAAACAAACAAGTTTAGCTTATTAGCTGATATGGTTTACACTAAATGTTTGAGAGATTTTGAAGCAAGAGGTTTATTATTTACTCTTTCCTTTCCTTAAATATATAAACAGATTTGTATTTTACCTTGATTTCTTGCTTTTCTTGCTTCTCTCTGAAATTACAAAAAACATACATTAAATAAATAACATAAGATATACAAGTTGATCACCTCCTGAACCAACCCTTGCTCTTATTAACTAACAGTGGTCTACCTCCCTAAACCTGTGATTCAACCTGATAGTACAATAAGATATACTTACTTCACCATCTCCAGTTTATCAGTTTCCATCTTGATCTGTTGAAATAAACATCTTTTTTAGGGACTGGTCATTAAGTAAAAGGGAGGGTCGAGAGGGGGCGGGGGCACAAAAACAGGGGCTGGGCCCACATAATTTTGAGATCCCTGAAAGGGGTGGGTTATCTATAAAATGGAAAATCTAACATCTTTTTCAATCACATTTTATAATGGGACAGCATAAAATATACCAATTCAGTTCTAGTTTTGCCCATCCCCCCTTAACTTTATGACCAGTCTCTTAGCTTATTGGACACTCTTTAGGCTTGATTTGAAAATTTTTCAATAAGATTAATCTGTCCAATAATTCTCAGTCATTCAATCAATTACATATTTCTTCTTACCTTAATTTCTGTTAATTCCTTCTTTACTCTGGAATGGAATATTAGATAATATAATGGTTATAAGATAATCACTGATAACAACTAATATTACCTCCCCCTCCCTTGCTCCATATAGGAAACCTGTTCTAGATGTTGCATAGTGCACCATCCTCTTGAGCTCTGAACCAGTGTTTCAACAAGGTGCAACAATAAGATATACTTACGCCTCCAGTTCTGAATTAACAGCTTCCATCTTGATCTGTAGAAACAAACATTGTTTGCTTATTAGATACATGTACTCACATATACTCATTTGTTTTGATTTAAGAATTTTTCAAAAAGATTAATCTGTCTGGTAATTTGCCATCGTTCAATTAATAACACATATATATTCTCACCTTACTTTCTTCTTTGTCCTTCTTAAGGCTGAAATTGTAAATGAAATAATAAAACAGGTTTATAAAGTGATAAATAGATTACTGTAATTTCTCCAGGTCCCTTCCTCTACATTATCCAACAGCAAACCCCCTGGTCCCTGAACCTTTGATTTAGCACTGTGCATTAGTAGGATATACTTACACCACCAATTCCAGAGTCACAGCTTCCTTCTCGTTCTGAAGAAACAAACAATTTTAGCTTATTAGATATGGTTAACAATTGAGACTTTTTCAAGAAAGAAGAGTCTAAAGTGTCTTACCTTGGTGTCTTCTAATTCCTTTTTCAGTCTGAGAAATATGTAAAAAATAATATTATATAATATACAAGTTAAACAGCTATTAATTTGGAAATACAAATCATTCAGTTTAAAAGAACCCTTGTCAAAAATTTTCCCCTCATCCCCCAGTGCTCTCCTTCACAGTTCCACAGGCCATCTTGAAAGGTAGCCATGCCTTTGCATCAAAGTGAGATGAACTGTGAGCTTGCAATGATAGAGACCTTTTTAGCACCTTAGACAATTATTCACATGCAAGCTCACCATTCCTGTTGCTTCAATGCAAAGGTGCAGATACCTTTCAAGATGGCAAAGGGAACTGTAAAAGGGGCTATTGCTCAGAAAACTTACAGTTGCATCTGCTCTGTCTTGACATTTAATTCACACTTTGAAGAAGAATACAAAAAAATATGTTAGCTTATGTATAGTGTTAGTTGAAACAGAAAATTGAATAATTTTATTGCCAAGAGGCTTGAACGAGGAAATATAATGTATACATCTATCAAACATTCATTTTGTTCATAAAATTTTTTGCAAGTTCAGTTAATTTCTTACTTTAAGATCTTCATTATCCTTCTGGGTGCTGCAATAGAGAAGAATTGTTAAGAGAAGTCAAATATTCCCACTTCCCACAGCCAATACAACTACATTCCATTTCCTACTTTCTCATCCCATTTCCCTTTCACCCACTTCCATTCTTCATGGTTAAGGCATGAGAATCCTTCATTTTCAAGCCACTTACTTATCCAGGATATTCTTCACAGATGTGAGCTCGTTCTGTAAACAAAAACACCAATTATTATTCATTTGTTATTGCTATCCACAAGACCAGTTGATATGTTTTTTCCTTACCTTTAGATCTTCCATTTGCTGTTGTAAGCTGAATTTTGTTAAAACAAAGAATAATAATAAGAATGTTAACTTAGTTATTGTTATTTAAGCTGGTTTGTGTGACATTTTATTTCGTTTTTATTGCAGAATTACTTTACTGGAATAACTGATAAAGGATGAGGAAACAGAAGGACAGACTGAACATCACAAGAGAGACTGGTGTCAAGGTTAGTGCTTTTGTACTGTGTTGTTTCTGGGTCATTCCCTTTAATATAATCCCTTTCTCTACCAGAAAATGTTTAAGGGAGATTCAATGATTTTCTTACAATGGCTAATTAACTGTGATTGTTGATTGAATTGGCGCTTGAATTAAGAAACTAATAAGGTCAACTGACCACATTGTGATAAAGTCTAGATACTTACCTTGCTACCTGTGTAGCTTGGGACTCATTTGTCTCCTACAGGAATAATATGAATAAATATTATCATTAGTTGATTTGAACAAGCTTCCCTTTCAATTGACATGTATTGTACGCTTAGAGTTTAAGTCTTCCTTACCATTAATTCCTTCTTGGTATTTCTTGCACTAAAACATGAAATTAGAAAGATAGTTTAAATTTAGAATACAGTGTGCAAATGAATGGGCCTCATTATGTACATTACTCACGAGCCAAATATTCAATAAAATACCACTGTAGGTGGTAGGTATAGCTGTAGGAATAGCTGTGATCAGCGATTGCATGACCAAAAGAAACTCTTGGTAATAAGAATTTCTTCAATAGTCATTCCTCAAATACCTAAACAATGCCTGCATCATTCAGCAAAGATCTTAGATGGCATCATTAGGTATTTAAGAAATGACTATAAAGAAATTCTTATTTACCCAAGATTTCCTTTTGGTTGTGGAATTACTAATCACAGATTCCCATTTGCCCTTCGACATTTCTTTTGCATTTTTTAGCTGAATGTTGTGACTATTGCTTACACTCATTTTCATAATTATATAAGAAACACAACGAATAACATCTGGGTTTTTGTCTGTCTTCGATCAAATATTTTCTAGCTCAGACAGTTGCAATACTTACAATTCCAGCTCTTTGGAGAGAGATTTGATTGTGTTCTATAAGGAAAAAAATATCCCATCATTAGCATATGAATAAAACTTCTTCTTTCTAAAAAAGTATTGAAATTTGAATGGTGCAATGCTTGCATTAAGTTCTCATTTTTTTTACAAAGTAGTTGCTTGTTACGTATCCCTGTCTATTCCAGTCAACACTGGAATGTAATGATCCTGTTGCAATCAGCAACATAGTGTTTTTTTTATTGCTGTTTTCTTACCTTCCTATTCTCATTCAGGGTTGCGAATCTGAAAATATCAAGAATTGGAAAGCAATGGAAGGATCTGTTAACTCAAAGGTCTATCAAGATATACAGGTACTAGTACTAGGGTTTGTTGTTTATTCAATATGCTGGACAAAAAGTGAGGTATCATAGGAATGATTGACCTATTACCCCTCCCCGCACAGTACTAACATACTAACATACGAGTAACTAACATAGTACACTTGTAATACTCACGCTTGTAGTTGTTTAAAATGTTTTCTCTGCAAATAGAAATTCATACTGTTATCTACATGTAATCTAGAAGTCTTATCCATGGTTCATAAGTAGGGGAAAAAATCTAGAGACCAGAATCCAAGTGTCTTCCATCATTACAGATTCTAATTGCATTAGCTATAGTGGCAATGAGGTGTTAAGTATTCACACAACTTCAAGATATTTTAGTTCAGGATTTATTAGTATTTTGTGCTCATGTTTAGCTATTTTAATTTCTGTCAGAGAAACTTAGATAAAAAATCTTCTTACCTTCATAGTTTCAATTTGGTTATCGTACCTGAAATAGCAAAAGAAAAAATCATTATTTTCCTTGTTTTATTTACTGCTTGAAGGCAGACAGAAAGGAACAACTCTTCCCCCTCAACCCCCTCCCCCTGCACACAAAAAAAGCCTGTGCTCTTGATGACCCACCATCATACAGTTTCGATACTTACATTTTGACATCTTTGTCATAATTTCTCAGCAACACCTGCAGCAAAAAAAAAATCGATATTCAACATTTAGCCATTTGGAAAAAGAAATCCAAATCATAGTTATAAACATTAATTCATGCCCTGGGGTACTCCTAAGCAATTTGCTTGGGGATGCTCCACCAGGACTCTCGACCCCTTACCCTTTTATATATAGTTTTTTGGTAAAAAGGTACCCCTTTCATATACATGTACCATTTTGTCTTAAAAAGTACCCCTTTATATACATTTGCCTTTCATATGATGTTGAAGCAGGCCAGATATGAATATGGATGGTCGCGTAAAAGTTACAGTGTGCAAGTTCAGCTTCATTTTCTTGAACAGTAATTTTAGCTTCCCTTTTCCTTTTCTACACCTAAACTTGCAAATTCCTGATCCTTTTCTGTACCAAAACTCAAAAAGTCCTAACCCTTTTCTTTAGTCCGGCCATAAAAAGGTACCTCTTTTGGGCGGTGAACCCTTTTGGACGGTGCACCCCATCATCATTTCTTCATAAAGTATATGTATAATTTGAAAGTTGAGTGCATGCATTTGTGCATGCTGACCCCCATTCAACATTAGCTATTTTTATACAACTTTCTAAATTTGTTGTTTGCCAAATGGTTGAGTTACACTGCAGTGCTTTTGTGTAGTCATTGCTAGGTCTCTAGATCTTGTCCTCAGTGAATTCTGTTTCCTTACCTTATGAAAAAACTCTTTGAATGTAAGGCTGAAACATCAGAGTAAATTGAAAAGAAATTATTGACAATACAATGTGAAGTATCCTCTTGCAAATATAATATAAATATTTTCTTGATAATGATTATTATATATATGAGATATGTTGGATCTTTGAATCAGAAAAAGTATGCTAAGCATTGTGGGTCAAAATACTTGACCCTTGCGTCAGTTGCCTAATATGTGAGGTGAGATTATGCTCTAGATTACCATATTACTATTCATTGATACAGGCTCTAATACTCACAACTTGACTTTTTTGTCTTTCTCCTTGACCATGTTCTTATAACAAAAACAAGCAGAATTATTAGTATTATTATCATTCTATTGATGATGTTCTAGAGTGTAAGTTGGCATTGAAATGATTTAATTCCTCTAAGAGTCTATTACCTTTAGTTCCTCATTCTCAACTGCCAATCTGTAATGTTCAAAGAAGAGTTTTATAGTTAATGACAATATTTAATTAAGAAGTTGAAAGGGAAAAAAATTAGTCATCTAGATGGAATAATGATGTTATAGTGTCAAATCAGGGAATATAAAGGTCAGAGGTCATAATATTACAGTCCATTGCTTCCAGTCCCCCTTCCATCTAATCTTTATCCTTGGTCCATATCTCCAATACTTACTGTTTATATCCAGATGTTTTGGATTTACTTAAGACCTGAAGTTAGAGATAATAATTTTTAGTTAATAATATATTACTAGATACAAGTCTGGCTGATACAACGGCACCACTCTGTTTAGCTGTTTAGTTTCTAAGGATTTTGATTTGTGTTTTGTAATTGTTGATTGGTTTAGAGAAGAGGTTGCCACACTGCACTTGATATCCATATCTGAAGAAATCTATATGCTCTAAAGTGTCTTACCTTGGTGTCTTCTAATTCCTTTTTCAGGCTGAAAAATATAAAAAATATATATATGTATACGAGTTAACAACAATGAATTTTGAAATGCAAATCATGAAGTTGAAAAGAATGAGGCTGATGTTGCCTAAAAGATTCTCAGTCAATTATCTCCCCTGCATGGTTCACCAATGCCCTCCTAATCATTGTATTGCACAGTTAGTATACTTACAGTCGCATCTGGCCTGTCTTGGCATTTACTTTACACTAAGCAGAAGAATAAGAAAAAAAAGTAGTTCATGTAATGTGATAGTTGAAAGAAACAGTTGAAAATCAAATAATTTTATTGCCAAAAGGCTTGAAAGAGGAAATATAATATGATGTGTATCTTAAACATTCTCTTTGTTCATATTCTTCTGTTATTTTCTTACTTTTAGATCTTCATTATCCTTCTGGGTTCTGGAATAGACAAGAATTGATAAAAGAAGTCAAATATTTATATAGTTTTCATGTTTTGTTGAATAATGACTAATTGAAAGAATACTACTATAACACAGCCAAGCTAACTACATTCTCTTCCCTGCTTCCCTGTTTTCCATTTTCTTTCCTCCCTACCCTTCCTATCCCATTTCCTTTCCACCCACTTCCCTTCCCTTTCCTTTTGTACAATAATTCTGCATTTTTGAGCTACTTACTTATCCAGGATGTTCTTTGTTGATGTTAGCTCGTTCTGTTAATAAAAGTACCAATTATGATTCATTAGTCTGATATTGCTATACACATGACCAGTTCAATAGGATTTTCCCCCTTACCTTTATAACTTCCATTTCATTTTGGAAGCTAAATTTTGTTCAAAACAAAAAATAATTTTAAGAATGTTAGTTATTTTTATCTATTTTGAGGGTCTACATGTGTGACATTTTATTTGGTTTCTATTGCAGAATTACTTTACTGGAATAACTGATAAGGGATGAAGAAACAGAAGGACATACTTAACATCATGAGAGAGACTGGTGTCAAGGTTAGTGCTTTTGTACTGTGTTGTTTGTGGGTCATTCGCTTTAATATAATCCCTTTCTCTACCACAAAATGTTTAAGGGAGATTCAATGATTTTCTTACAAATGGCTAATTAACTGTGATTGTTGATTGAATTGGCGGTTGAATTAAGAGACTAATAAGGTCAACTGACCACATTGTGATAAAGTCTAGATACTTACCTTGCTACCTGTGTAGCTTGGGACTCATTTGTCCTCTACAGGAATGAAATGAATAAATATTATGATTAGTTGATTTGAACAAGCTTCCTTTTTAATTAACATGGATTGTATGCTTAGAGTTTAAGTCTTCCCCACCTTTAATTCTTTGTGGGCAGTGCTCACAGTGTGTGTCAGCACTGACCACAAAGGATTAAGGGTAAGGAAGGAGCTTGTTCTGTGAATAAAAGTACCAATTATGATTCATTCATCTGATATTGCTATACACATGACCTGTTCAATAGGATTTTTCCCCTTACCTTTAGAGCTTCCATTTCCTTTTGGAAGCTAAATTTTGGTCAAAGTAAAGAACAATTTTACAAATGTTAGTTATTTTTATCTAATTTTTGGCTGTACATTTGCTTTTCATAGCAGAATTATTTTACTGGAATAACGGATAAAGGATGAAGAAACAGAAGGACAGACTGAACATCATGAGAGAGACCGGTGTCAAGGTTAGTGCTTTTGTACTGTGTTGTTTGTTTGTCATTCCCTTTAATATAATCTCTTTCTCTACCAGAAAATATTTAAGGGAGATTTAATGATTTTCTTACAATGGCTAATTAACTGTGATTGTTGATTTATTGGCGCTGGATTAAGAGACTAATAAGGTCAACTGACCACATTGTGATAAAGTCTAGATACTTACCTTGCTACCTGTGTAGCTTGGGCCTCGTTTGTCTCCTACAGGAATAATATGAATAAATATTATCATTAGTTGATTTGAACAAGCTACCTTTTTAATTGACATGCATCTTATAATAATTATTACTCTTAGAGTTGAAGTCTTCCTTACCCTGAGGCCTTCATTGGCAGTTGTCACACTATAAAATGAAATTAGAAAGACAGTTTAAATTTAGAATACAATGTACAAAGGAAACGGCCTCATTATAAGCAGTTATTGTTCTACTTTGAAATCATGGTGAGTCATTGAGGCCATTAATGTCGAATTAATGTTGCAATGTGACTTCATACCTCACAAACCAATCGCAGGCAAGAAAACCAGTGGGGCGAGAGACAACCAAGTATTGTTGTATATTGAAGGATATGACTTACCTTTCACACACTTCTGCCTTTCCTTCCAACTGCTCTTCCAACCGCTAGAAAATGGAAAAATCATGATGAAATAAATATTACCAGTCAACATGGTCTTGTAATGCAGACTGCCTACCCCTCCCTTCTCTTTATCTACAATGCTGCACTTCTGTTTTGAAACTTTTGACCAGAACATAATTAGAATGTCAAACTAAAAACAGAGAAGCAGGTCACCAATTGACAAAAACAAAACCATGAGCAAAAAAAAACATAAGATAAACCAAAGTAAACAACTGAAAAATTTAACAAACAAACAACTTAGAAATAAACTAACCATCTAAGCACCCTACTTATATATCCATTAAACTACTGCTAATACAATCAAAAGGTAAGTCATTAATCTGCAGACGAAGCATGCATGGACATGCAATATTATTCAGATAAATGTTGTATTTTTGTTTTTGGGAAGAAAGAAAAAGACTGTAACCATGGAGATATTTACCCCATTTCGCTCCCTGAGCCTGTCAATCTCCTCCTGCAAATAATTGTTTGCTTAGTGTTAGTTTATGTGTTGTTTGGGTGTGAGGGAAGTTTAGGATTGGAGAGCAGTGGGTTGGTATATCGGCAGGTACCTACCCACCCACCCATTTTTACCCTTAAGCATTCTAGCCTAAAATATTTTCCAAGCTTGCCCCCCCCCCCCCCCCACCCCCCAGCTCTGCCACCCACCCACTTTTACCCTTTAGTATGTTAGTCTCTTATATTTTCCAACCTTAACCCCTCCCCCACCCACCCACCCACCCACCCAATTTTACCCTTTAGTATATTAGTCTCTTATATTTTCCAACCTCAACCCCTCCCCCACACACCCACCCACCCAATTTTACCCTTTAGTATATTAGTCTCTTATATTTTCCAACCTCAACCCCTCCCCCACCCACCCACCCACCCACTTTTACCCTTTAGTATGTTAGTCTCTTATATTTTCCAACCTTAACCCCTCCCCCACCCACCCACCTACCCACCCAATTTTACCCTTTAGTATATTAGTCTCTTATATTTTCCAACCTCAACCCCTCCCCCACACACCCACCCACCCAATTTTACCCTTTAGTATATTAGTCTCTTATATTTTCCAACCTCAACCCCTCCCCCACCCACCCACCCACCCACTTTTACCCTTTAGTATATTAGTCTCTTATATTTTCCAACCTTAACCCCTCCCCCACCCACCCACTTTTATCCTTTGTTGTCATACCATACAGACGTCTACTAAAGTAACAGTTAATTGAATAAAGAAATATAGGAAAAATGAAAGAATAAACAAAAACATGCATATGGTTTAATAGAAAATAAATCCATAAATTAATTAATTAAAAAACGAATAAAAAATAATTAAAAAAAGATAGACTAAATGAGTTACCAAACGAATAGAGATAATTAGAATTGGCTTGACATACCTTCTTCGCTTTCAGCTCTTCGCCACTTTCTTTAATCGCATTTTTTAATGTCTTTAAAAGAAATAAAATCTAATATGACCACCATATTCTATTGCATTATGTTCTATAATAATTATATTATAATTAAGATTGTTGTTATTATTTTGTCTTTTCATTTTTTTCTCTCGTTTTCTTAATTTCTCTCGGTCTGTCCTCTTAATTCTTTGAATGTGTGTACCGTTTCTTTGTTCATCAGTTCCTGTTTGTCTGTCACTACCTGTTTGCGTGCTTCTTTATTCTGTCTGTCTGTTTGCCTATCTGTTTTTTGTTTGTTTGTTTTTCTAACATCATCCATCATTCAAACGCACGCCTTACCTTTACTTTACTGATTAATCGCTTTTTACTCAAATCTGAAATAAACAAAGGAAAACATTCAAAATCTGACAAATTGCCGTTCAAATGATTATTTGACTAAGCTTTGACTAAACGCTTGCAGTTACCAGGGGCGTCATGTTGGAAAAAAAACTTACAGTATTGCTCCTCGTTTCCTTCCATTTTGGATCTGAAATGAATCAATTTCGCAGTGCAACGTCATTTTATTCATTCATTTCAATTATTGACGTCATTCGTTACGTATATAATTAGCCGTGCGCGCGCCCTTGAGCCTTCGTTGATTTGCTTGCAACCCCGCTGATACCGCAGGGAGCCCAATCTAAATCAATGTGAAAAGTAATATTAATAAAATCATAAAATTAAAGCCTTAATAAATCTGTTTTTTTTTTTTTTTTTTTTTTTTTCTTTTGAGGCCAAGATAGGGATCCCTATTAGTATAAATGAATAGAATGCAGTTCCAAGGGACATTCTTAGAATGTATAATACGGTTTTAAAACCACGATTTCAGCCTGCTCCTTTATCGACTCCAACTGACTCCAACTGCTTTGGCTGGCTGTCCAATCTTGATAAATGAAATCCCTTATGTTTTTCAGCATTCAAAAAAGAATTACTGTGAAGTTCTTTAATCTACAGGAGGTAGTTTAACACTCTGCAATGATATCCATAACACCTAGTCTGTCCTCTGGCAGCTTGTTCACTAACGACCTGAAATATAACGACCTAAAAATCAACGACCTGAAATCAACAAACTGAAATGAACTTTAGTTTGAAAGACATATTTGTTGCTCTTATCCCTTTTGAATTTGTCCAGCTAACTTGTTTTGAAAGAAGAATTCTTGTACTGTCCTTTTACGGTTAAATTAGCCAAACCTTTCACTATGAGCACTGTAAGTTTGAACACGAGGATCAGATGGAATGAAGACTATATAATGAGCTTCCATATATGGTTGAAGCGTGACATTTGTCACGATTTCTTTCAGATATTCAAATCGAATTTAATGTATTAAATTTAAATCTAATAAACGTTTTTTTTTTAATTAACTTTTCTAAAGGCTCCATTTTTGGTCTATATCAAAACAATTATTCGCCTTAGGATCAGTAAATAGTCTGAATATTTAAAATACTTTTTCATTTCCTTAACAGAGGAGGGAATCTATGGGCTTCCTGTGGTGTTGTACCCATCATGCGTCAGGAGACAAGATGGCGAGGCAAGTGAAACTGCAAGAGGCGAACAGAACAACACTTTTTTTACGGTAAGAAATGCTCTAAAACTAGACTAAACTATCTAAACATTAAGATAAGGTTAGTTTCTCCCCCTGTAGATATTTTTTTCAAGTTTTCTCGGTATTTTCGTCCGTCGAATAACCATTTTCATCTTGAGGTCCCGTTTGGGTGTAGCACGTGGCAGATTTTGGGAGCTAAAAATGTCGAATAGTCGCTTGTTTTTAACTCAATAGTACTCAAAAATACTCTGAGGGACATTTGTTTGGCTTATATTTTGCGTTTTAGTTCTTTTACTGGCGAATATTTCTTTTTATAACAAATTGAAGCAAAAACTGCAAAACCAAAGCAGCACCCCTCCTGACCTACTAAATACAATAGTAAATACAATACTAAATCTCGGTAAAATGTCATAGGATTTTTCAAGGTAAAAAAGATTTAGCAGAGCTTTGTATGATCGAAATATGCACAAACTTTGTAAAACGAGCTTCAGTTACAAGAGAAAAGTTTTTCCACAAATTGGAAACCACAAGACAACAAAACATTCTTGCAGCATATATGGGCTTGGCTTGTTGGTATGCAAAATGCAAAATGCATGATGCAAAATTGTGACGTCTTTGGAAAATGCTTTTGTACATGCCGTTAACAATTTTTCCTTGGGGATATTCTCTTAAAGAACAATCAGTGCAAAATTTCAGCTCCTCTCTCTTTCCCCTACAAAATTCATCTTTTTTTTCCCTTTTGGTCCTTACTTTGTGGCAAAAAGAGATGGTCAAATCAACCAAACCTGCTAGGTTTTTTCAATTTTTCTTTCCTTTTCTTGTGGGAGGGGTGTGAACAATGATTATTGGCAGATTGAAAATGTCAGGCACAGTATCTTAGTTGTTTGGCTATTTTTTATTTTTTATTTTAAAGGGGCACTTAGATGAAAATGCCCCCATTTTTGAAAGTTCAAATAATTCAAATATTTGAGGATAATATTATTCAATTATGATCAAGAAAACCAGATTTGCAAAAACCTTAGCCTGGGAGCCACTTGCAGTTGAGAAATTTTGATTTAAAAGGTAAAAGAACAATAGGGTTGAGTAAATGACGTCATTTACTCACAATTTAGATGCTGAAAAAAATGAACAATTTTTACCCACCACTTCTAACTGTGAAAAAATATGTTGCTTGGCTACTATTTGGGCCATACAGATAGGTTTAACCAAGTTTCAAGTCATTTCCAATTTTCATCCATTTTCGTCCAAGTGCCCCTTTAAACATCGTTCGAATGGCTTCATTATTATGGGGGATATATTGAGGGGATATCATGAGTATGAGTTACATCAATTTTCTATTCTGTTGAGCTAGCATTACTGGCAAAGAAATTAGTTCTACTTAGGACACCAAAAAAAGCTATTTCTGTTAAAATTGACTCCTCCAATCCTCCAAAGATGCGAATACAAATACACCTGGGTGTGGCTGAGGGTGCTAATAGTTTGCATTGATTGTTATATGAGTAGAACATCACACTGACACTGTTATTATTTTTTCTAGTTGGATAAAAGTCACCAAGGCTAGGAAGCCTACCAGAAACTATTAGTGTTAGTGTAAAGAAGTTATTTAGTAGAGTTATGCAAGTGAATGTAGTTAGCTTTGAATGCTGTATTTTTTACATTGTTCATAGCTTCAACAAACTCCTGCGTGATTCAACTAAATACTTATTCCCCACAGACTAAGTGGATTCTGGTTGGTATTTACCCTAGTTTGCTTTGGGTAAATATTTGCTGATATTCACTTTATCTTTGGTGAATAAGAATAAGTTATATAATGTATCTACATACAATTCCTTGTTGTATGTAGAATTTTCACCACTTTAAGAATTAGCTTACAAATAGTAAAGGCTGTGTGACCTTTTTGTTACAAACAAAAAGTGACCACATCCTTTGAATTTTCTTCCAATTTACTAAATGCTGGTAAATAATGCACTTACTGTCTACACTGGACCTGATGGCTGGCTGGCTTGGACTTTCTTATTATTTATTTATTTATTTATTTGCTTGATATTGATTGACTTGTTTCATTGTTTTTATTGCCATTGATTTTGATATTCATTGACATTGATATCGAATGCTTTGATTGACATTGATTGATTGATTTGATATTATTGATGCACATGAAAAAGTTTCTTTCTAAATTTTGTGCAAAATTTCATTCAACTTTACAAAACATATTTTCTTGTTTTGGCAACTTTTCACTGTTTTTTTCTTTCAAAAATGTATGCAGTAAACTTCTTTTGAAATTACTACTGTGTTTTAAATTCCAGTCATTACAGCAAATATATAATTCTGCCACAGAATGAGAAAAAAACTTTTTCATTAACAAATGATTTTGATGTTTATGATTGGTACAGTAGGCTCTAACTGTGATAAGACTTCCAATAATTTATCCTGAAAATCTAATTCAAACATTTGATTGTGCATTCTGGATTGATATTTCGAATTCTATTTGGCTTGAGTGTCATTGGTTTGTTTTCAATCATAGTCAGTGAGAGGCTACTGTACTTATTGATTGTTATTCTCATTGATGCATATGATGATACAGTAGAATCTTACTATCTTGTCCTTTTTTATCTCAATTTTTCAACCAAAATCATGATTGGCTGTATTTAACATTAGTTTATGACACTATTGGCTTTCAAACTCTCCTTTTTATTGTGTTTGATGAGATAGTGAGGTGCTACTGTTTTTTGATTACCTTGTGCTATATAAAGATACTCAAACTTTTGCCAGCTTCATAATCATTATCAAGGTAAGTCAAGTGCATGATCTACCAGCATTCAGTCTTGTTATTTTCCAATACCATCCTCTTCTGTCCTAAAAAGCAATCATGCTGCCTTCACATTTGAACAAATATTTAATTGTTGGCAATAACTTATTTTGGCACTTTTATTTTGGGTATTAGTTATGAGCTGCATAGAGGATGTTTACTGGAAGTTGCAATTTCCAAATTATACTTCGCTCTGACAAAAATTATTGTTTGGCCTGTGATTTGGTTTTCATTCCAAACTAATTTTGAATTTTTTTATGGTGACTCATAGTACAAATACTAGAACTTGCCATGCAACAAAACAACATTAACCCATTTTGATTAGTCTTGAAAAATTGAACATAGATTGGTCTTGTTTGTATTATTTTTGACGCATAATTTTTGGCCCATTCTGTTGCAAGTGCTTGCAGTATTTGTACTTTTCAGTGGAATTGTTCCTCTGTAAACCATTCCATGTATTCTTAAAGTGGTGAAACTTTAACTTAGGACTATGAGTGGACACACCATTGATCAGATTGAAGTACTGTGTACAAAATTCTACTTCATTATTGAAGGATGTTTTACGGCTGTGCTATATCAATCCTGTTACTGTGAATTTGTTACAAAAAAATTCTTTAATTTTGGCCATGTTGTACAGTTTGGCTCATATAATATAGATACGGATCACAAACCTTGAACAACTTCTATTTTTGCTACCAACGCTTAACAGAATTGATATGGTACTTAATTTAGATGCACAGTGTGTTTAATCTGATATTCCCTTCATTCAATTGGCCCATGGATTTTCTTACTTTACACCAGCTAAGGTCTCACAGTGAAGCCTTAGACTCTTCAAAAAATCCAAACAAAAAATGCCAAAAAAGATAGTCCGTAACCCATAGGGCTTGGTGTGTTCATCTCATAGTCTGACATTAGTTTTGCTTGAGTAAAAGTGCAACAAGAGGTGACATATGGTATTTCAAAACTTCTCTATGCAAATTGGCATCTGCTGGACACTGCAGTATCTGAATCGAATGAGGTGGTCGTGTGTGTTGATAAAAGTGGGCTGAATTGCAAATCAGTATTCATACTGAATTTGTTCACCCACTATAAAAATCAAATTTATTTTATTTCTTTAAAACACTTGGATAAACTGTATAAGTTCCCAGTGCTTTAATCTTATTTTCACTCTCTGTGATTGGATTTTTTATTAAAAATGGTTACAAATTGGGTTCACTCTATGTGATTGGATTTTTTATTAAAAATGGTTACAAATTGGGCTTGATCGGTTTCAGATATACCATATGTTGCTCTTGCTGTATCCTAGAATGGAGTTGGTATGACAATAAACCATGGTACAAGAGTTTATGGAAAATCAGTTGGAACAGATTTATTGTTTGTGTGCCATGGTTTATCAAAGTCATGCAATATCTGTTCTGTGGTATATAGCTAATTCAGTTAACATTGTTGCTGGAAAAAACCTAAAGCTTTGAGAACGGAATCATGAAATTTTTCTTGACCGTGGCGTTATTACAATCAACTCACTGTATGCTTGCAACTTCTATGACTTGGATATACGGCATATATTCCTTAATTCTTAGAAAGCCGACAATGAAGTTTGTTGGTAAACAAAAGATAATTAATAGGCTTTAGGCTTTTTTCAGCGACAACATTAATTGAATTAGCTATGTTACTAGTGTACAGGTGAGGACAATGCACTTGAGACATTGAGCTTTTGAACTGGAAAAAAAACCCTTCAAATTTTATTGATTCTTGACACTTCTTCTTACTTGTTGTTTATTGGATCCACTATATTTTAATTGGTTAACCAGACAGAAAAAGTTCAATGTCTTATCCAGTCCTAACTAATGCTGTGTAAAATGAAGAATAAAACTGGTGTTCTCCCCCACTAAAACACTCTGGAAAAAATTTTATTTTGTAAATACGCTGTTACTTGATTCGAAGAAACATTTCGCAAATCATGAAAGCCATATTTTGGTCTTCATTTCTTTGGATGGGTTTATATTATTTTGAACAGGGACAACACCAGTTTTATGCTTTATTTCAGTATCCTGTACTACTTTTACTCAAGCAAAACTATGTCTTTAGAATCCCAATCAAATGTACTGTCCCTGAGGTCATTAGTTCATTCTATTCAAAACCCTTAAGGGTACCCCTCAACATTTTGTTGGGGGGCACTTTTTCTTAAGGGTAGGGTAGGTTTGAACTTTTGATCTCAGGGACCTTCGTCTAATTACCCTAGGGGCAAAAAAATTTGCAAAAAGACTTAGTATACATTTTTTCAAAATTTTAGGGCTTTTTTTCTTTTTTTTTTGCATTTTTTAATTTTTTTTTGTTATTTTTTTATTTCTTTAATTGCCAATTTGAATTTTTTTTAAAGCCAATTTCCGAGTTTCTTTGCCAATTTGTGAGCCAATCTTCCTTACCTTGTCTATGGTGACCTGATTTACCTTGATCCTGGCTTGTGGGTGGCTGTATTCTTGCTTGTCCAATTTTTCATCAGAGAATCTTGACCTTACCTGGGTTTGAACCTGAACCTTCAACTTACCTTGACTCTGTAGTCTGGTGATCTGTGCTGTAGACTGTTGATGTGTTTGTTGAGGGTTAAGGTTTGAAATTCCTTAAAGCCTAATGCTTGTAATGGTTGGCATATTAATGAGCTAATAAAAATTCATATGAATAATTAATGTCTTTTTTATTGTCTGTAAAAACAATGGGATTATTGACAGGGTAAAGAAAGGGAGGGGATTAGATGGGTGGGTAAAGTGCTAAGGTATGCACGAGGTGCAAGCAGAATATTGATAAGTGCTGAAGTGACCATGAGGTGTAAGTGGTCTAGGTGTGGCTTAGAGGGCGAAGGCTAATAGTCCACGAACTTCTAAGTTTTTTGGCGGGAAAGTTCGAGATTTTGAAAAGGAGAGCGGCCGCTGTATCAAGAGATGAAGAGCCCGAAAAATTTCTAAGTTTTTTGGCGGGAAAAAAGTACGATTTTGAAAAGGGGTGTTACACGCAATAAAACAGGAAAAAATTGTCAAAAACCATTTAATTTCAAATAAAACAGAGTATACAATTCAATTCAGAGTATATTACTAAAAGCCAAAATAGAAATAAAAGATCAAAAAATGGTTGATGTAACCTTGTCCATTCTACTCCGTGTTTTTTTTCTAATATTTTCCTTCTTTGGTCAGTTCTTCAGGAATGGTTCTGTCTCTTCTTGCTTTCTGGGCTGACTTTGCTTTCATTCTTCCGTCTGTAAAAAAGGGAATATCAAATAAAGAAAAAAGTTAAATACGCAATACGATTCACGCACGGTAAGAAATATACGAAAACAACCTGTTTCACAATTGCGCTTGACGAATGAAAATGTGCGCGGGAATGAATGAACTTTCCTGACTTTTTTTTATGACAGCTTAAAATATCGAAACGTGAGGCAAGCAACGTGCGTTTTATTTTAGCCAATAAGGTGAAAGATAAAGGACACTTCACTCTTGTTAGTTATGCGCATAACCTTGAATCGAAAAATATCTTTCAAACCTGAGTTTCTATATTCATTTAAGATCAAATGTAGACGGGAAAAGCTAGGATGAAACAACTTTTTCCGATTTCATGAAGCAGGACACATAAGGACGGAGAGGGATGTATGAAAAATAGATTATTGAGTGATGAAATATAAAGACACTGCAGCAGAACCAAAAACGCTAACGTTTCACTCGATTTTCGTATTTTAAAGTACTTACAGATATCTAATAAAGTCAGTAATCCAAGTTACCTTTGTTCCTAACATCCACGGTGCTTCATATAGCTTGTTTCTTGACTTATTCCGCGTTCTTTTCTTGTTTCTTGATTCACCAAGTCTTCAAGATGGCGAACTCAACTAGTTCCAACAAAGAATAGAAATCCGTGAAAACAAAACAAAAGCTAATTCTCAACAGGGATTTAAAAGTGACAAAATTCCTTTAGTGAAAAGCCGATTGTTGGTCTTCCTGTGGTACTTCCTGCGCCTGACATTATACACAGGAAGCCCAAAAAAGGCTTACTTTAACTCGTTTTTTATCTCATTGCCTAAAGCTTTCAAAACAATTCTAATGCTCCCATGTGCCTCATTTATAAGTCTATCCTATGACTGAGTTTCATTGGAAAAAAAGTTAAAAAAGCACCCGAAATAAGGAAAAGGCTAAAAGCACTACTCCGCTGACCGAACCCAATTTTCCTCAAAAATTACCACACCTGTAAAATCTTTTATGAAATCGTAATCGAGAAAATAATTTCAGAACCATATTAACAAGGTCTTAAGCTTTCCAACAATGTATGTTTTGTTTTGAAAAACTTAATAATTCAATTTACCAAAATTTGGACCAACTCGAAAAACGCATATTTCGGGGTTCCAACTTCAAGCGGCTTGTTTTCCATCAAATAAAGCAAAATATCAAAATATTTTTAGGCACAGATTTAAAGCTTGAATTGTACCTACTAACAAGTGCAAACGATTTTGGATTAAAGCTTTCCTTCATTTTTTATTTAGCGTTTTTCTACGAGTAGTGGCGTTTGGGCTACCTGTGGTGAAGTTTTAATCAAACCCGGCTGCATATAATCACGATTTTGGGACTGAAATTGTGGAAAACCGTAAATTTTACAAAGAAAGTATAGTGAGGAAGTGGTTTTCTTTCGGATACTTCCATTTTTTTACGAATAAAATAATTTTGAATTTAACCAGAATTTTAGCATCTCACCACAGGAAGCCCAAGCGTTCACAAATATACTCAAGGTAATGATGATTTATTTATTTTAAGTTTCTTCTATCAAATAATCTTCTAAGGAAAGTTACTACCCTTAAACAGTATAGTTTTGAGGTTTCACAGATTTTTAAGCGATTTTTAAAAATCATTTATAATTAAGGGTTTTGCTGTATGTGCGCACTAAGAAAGCCGTGCGCAAAGTCTTCTTTAAAATGTCCATATTGACAAATATGTTTATCTTATATCTTACCTTAAAAATGAGCTGGAATGTGAAGTAAGACTTCTATGATAGGAATTCATCAATACCAAAAGCATCCTCTTGCTACAATATCCACAATAAAGCCTGAAAGCATAAAAAATTAATTCAGCAAAACGGCGTTTCTTTAATTCCTTAGGGACAAGGCATTAATTATTTTCTGAGTGGAAGAGAAGGAGTGAGGGATGCTCATGAGAAAGCTTCGTTCA
Organism: Anthopleura sola; assembly: GCA_023349425.1. Classification (NCBI taxonomy): domain Eukaryota; kingdom Metazoa; phylum Cnidaria; class Anthozoa; order Actiniaria; family Actiniidae; genus Anthopleura; species Anthopleura sola. Next base: position 13,250,496 of record JALHLI010000001.1, read on the forward strand.
AAACATTTATAGAACAGAAAAAATGACTACATTCAATTGATAGTTTAGCAAACAATGCCGATAGCATTTTCCACATGTATATTTTGGGAGGCCTGTGGTTAGGAACGAAAAGATGGTAATAAAGTTTGTGACTTTTTCTCAACAATCTGATCTATATTGCAAGTATATTTCATTATTCTACACAGATATGTAATAATATTGTATATTTGGATCATTTTAGATGAGAAAACGTTAATCATGAACTGCTATCTTAACTAAAATTTCACCACAGGTAGCCCAAACGCCACTACTCGTAGAAAAACGCTAAATAAAAAATGAAGGAAAGTTTTAATCCAAAATCTTTTGCACTTGTTAGAACGTACCATTCAAGCTTTAAATCTGTGCCTAAAAATATTTTGATATTTTGCTTTATTTCATGGAAAACAAGCCGCTTGAATTCGGAACCCCGAAATATGCGTTTTTCGAGTTGGTCCAAATTTTGGTAAATTGAAATAATACGTTTTTCAAAACAAAACATACCTTGTTGGAAAGCTTAAGACCTTGTTAATATGGTTCTGAAATTATTTTCTCGATTACGATTTCATAAAAGATTTTACAGGGGTGGTAATTTTTGAGGAAAATTGGGTTCGGTCAGCGGAGTAGTGCTTTTAGCATTTTCCTTATTTCGGGTGCTTTTTTAACTTTTTTTCCAATGAAACTCAGTCATAAGATAGATCTATAGATGAGGCACATGGGAGCATTAGAATTGTTTTGAAAGCTTTAGGCAATGTAGATAAAAAACGAGTTAAAGTAAGCCTTTTTTGGGCTTCCTGTGTATAATGTCAGGCACAGGAAGTACCACAGGAAGCCCGCCATGATGCAAAATATTAAATAATTTTCGGGGAAAAAATTCAAACAAAATATATATTGATGTTAGAAAAAAATGATGTTACCAATAAATGATTTAAGTCTTATATGTTCTGAAGAAACCTCTGATTACCGTTAATTCGTTAAAGGGAATATTATCACACTGATCGTAAAGACTAATACAGCTCCTATTCGTCTTTAAAATAAGCCGGTAACAAGACTTATATCTCTCTTAAATCATGTCATGACATCCATGCATGTGGTTGTCTTACCTTTGATCCTTCGTTGTAGAAGCTGTACATCATGTACTTTCTTGGTATGTTTTCTACAGTGAAGTTATTTTGACTCGATACGCAAACATGGCCAACAAACGACGCGCTCTCTCGTACACAAAGGCGCGCCCCTTGAGACCAAAATAGTTGCGGGTATTGGTCTATGCGCCAATGATTTAAGTAATGAAAATACCTTTTTTTTAAAGCTTATTGTTGATACTTCATGACAGATACTTCCAATTAATTTTAGACTTGAAACGAGTCTTTGAACGTGTTTTTTTTTGTTTGTTTTATTTTTTAAAACTCAAAAACAAAACTTTTAGGTAAAAAAACGAATGAATACAAACCTGTTAGAGACTCCACCTTCTTCAATCCGCTTTAATTTTCTTCACTTTTCTTGAAGGAGAGAAACGAATAAGTCCGGGAAGGAGGGAGAATCCGGGTTGGGGGGGGGGGGGATATTAGATCGCAGAAAAGGGGTAATAAAGAGTAGTTTTACTTAACCCGTGAAATAGTTAACAGACTAATAGAATTCTTCCTTTGTTTTCTTTTGTGTCTATCTGACAATTACACATTAGGGTGCAAACAATATACCCGGTAATTACTAAATAGTACAAAATAGTGCTAAATAAACATTAGAAAAAATAAAAATTGCACAAAGTTGTACTATTTAGTATAACTTATATTTCAGGGATATATTGTTCGCACTCTAACAAGTAATTTTTGTTTTATGTGTTAAGTAAAATCACTCTAAGATGCGACACCGTAAGTTTGTCGAACCATAAATCAGGTACCATGGTAACACGAACAATACTGGTACAAGTCATATTTTATTATTGTTATCAATAAAATAAAATGAAAATAAACTGAACAATGCAGAACTTCTTTTCCATCGTTAAACATACAGATGCACAATCATCATGTACATGGACAACACAGATACACAATCATCATACGTATAGAAATCATAAAAAGGAATTTAGTAACTGAAAACTTTGATGAATAAAAAGATTTTTGAAATGTATGCGGTTTTGTGTCATTCATATTAGTTTTGAATCTGTTTTTCTTTTTTTCCCTTCAAACAGTACCTTTAATAAGTTCAGCGAAAAAAGTATATGTATATACAAAAAAAAAAAGCTATTAAGAAGGCATACATATCATATTGCATTTGTATATTTCTTAATATTTCTTTATGACACCCTAACCCTAACCATGAACCCTGTATACGCCAGTACATTCATGACATTCTGCCATGGAGTATATGCCCACAAGCACATGGAAAACTTTACGAAGGTTATTATAAAAGAATAAACACGATACGAACTGCTATAAATAACAGCTGTAATAAGCTAAAATTACACAAGTTAATCTATTACCTCTTTATCTTTGCTGCTAACAACTCAAACATGAAGGATTCAATAAAACTGAATGAATGGAATCCTTTAAAACAACAAACATTAGCTCCGTCCTTGAATCAGAAACGACGCGAACCAACTGAATAAAATATTCAACGTGCGCTTCCTTTTAAACAGAAACCCGCTACCGTGCGTAAAAACACGAAAATATGTATGGCATGCATTAATTAATCAATTGTTATTGGTTAATTAATATTCATTCCAATAGTCCCAACTAACCCTAACCCTGCACAGATTTTGACCACCCTAGGGTTAGTGCTAGGGTTAGGGTTAACTATTTGACCTAACCCTAACCCTAGCACTTACCCTACCCAGATAGGTCAAAAATATGTGTTAGGGTTAGGGTTAACTATTTGACCTAACCCTAACCCTAACACTTACCCTACCCAGATAGGTCAAAAATATGCGTTAGGGTTAGGGTTAACTTATTGACCTAACCCTAACCCTAACACTAACCCTACCTACACTAGTCAAAAATATGCGTTAGGGTTAGGGTTAACTTATTGACCTAACCCTAACCCTATTACTTACCTTGGGGCGGTCAAAAATTGGTGCTAGGGTTCCAACCCCAACCAGGTGAGGTGAAGGTGGGTGTGGCCGGGTGTGGTAAGAGTCACGTATGAATATAAATAGTCAATGAACAATAGATTTCACACTTCATAACTGCATTCCATTCATACTTTATTCACTTTTTAATGACGTTGACAGCTATTTTAACAATAAGGAGTGACTTATGAATATTTTAGTTTCTTGTTTGCGCTTGATGCAACCAGTTACGAAGAGATTTCGCTTAAAATAGGATGATTTCCCGGTTCATTTGATAACTTTCTCGATGTGTAAGGAGTCAGGCAATAAGGTAAGCGATATTTTATTATAGAATTGAGGTTTAGCGCTAAGATATTTGTCTATATTCATTGATGTATGGCAGTTCATGACTCAGTTATAAATTCGTTGTGCGCAAGCGTTTCATTAACACTATAGGTTATTTACTGCCGTATCTATGATACTTATTTGCAGTACGCGTTGATTAAGAACAGTATTGAATAGACTGGTTGGGGCTGCATTGGTGCATGATGTGACAAACCGGAACGTAAGCGCGGGCTTTTCACAGATACAACAGGCTATAGACTAAAGACTATAGACAACAGTGCATCAATTCATAAAACATTAGAAGTGGGCGGGGAGTATAATGAGAAGAGCGAAAAGGAAAACAACAAACAAATGCAAGAAAAAAAAACACATTTAAAACTTTTCACACTGTTTTTATTTTGTATCAAGAACATTTATTTTACTTTTTATTTAAAAAAAAGGCAGCAAAATAGTACAAATGTGTTAAGAAGCTAAAATTTCGGGATATCGCTTATTCCTATACTATCTTACTGATATTTACAGTTTTGCATTTTTCACTCCTAAATTCGTGATCATAAACTGCTAACTCCTAACTAAAATTTCACCACAGGGAGCCCAAAGTCATTAAAAAAACCATCAAAAAAACGCTTTAAAAAAATAGCGCAAAATACTTGATCCAAAATGTTTTATACTTTTATACTTCTATACTATATAAGTACCAAAGGAACTTTAAATCTGTGAAATATTGTTTTAAATTTTTTGATATTTTCATGACATTCCCATCAGCAGTTTTACCGCCAATTTGTTAAGACAAAACAAACATTAGTCAATTGGTCATTTCATCTTTCTACTCGGATATTATTTCTCGTCTTCTGTCTTCTCGAATCTCTCTCCTTCCATCTTTCTACTCGGATATTATTTCTTTTCTTCTGTCTTCCCCAATCTCTCTCCTTCCATCTTTCTACTCGGATATTATTTCTTTTCTTCTGTCTTCTCAAATCTCTCTCCTTCCATCTTTCTACTGGGATATTATTTCTTTTCTTCTGTCTTCTCCAATCTCTCTCCTTCCATCTTTCTACTGGGATATTATTTCTTGTCTTCTGTCTTCTCAAATCTCTCTCCTTTCATCTTTCTACTGAGATATTATTTCTTTTTTTCTGTCTTCTCAAATCTCTCTCCTTCCATCTTTCTACTGGGATATCATTTCCTTTCTTCTGTCTTCCCAAATCTTTCTCCTTCCATCTTTCTGCTGGGATATTATTTCTTTTCTTCTGTCTTCCCCAATCTCTCTCCTTCCATCTTTCTACTCGGATATTATTTCTTTTCTTCTGTCTTCTCAAATCTCTCTCCTTCCATCTTTCTACTGGGATATTATTTCTTTTCTTCTGTCTTCTCCAATCTCTCTCCTTCCATCTTTCTACTGGGATATTATTTCTTTTCTTCTGTCTTCTCGAATCTCTCTCCTTCCATCTTTCTACTGAGATATTATTTCTTGTCTTCTGTCTTGTCAAATCTCTCTCCTTCCATCTTTCTACTCGGATATTATTTCTTGTCTTCTCGAATCTCTCTCCTTCCATCTTTCTACTGAGATATTATTTCTTTTCTTCTGTCTTCTCAAATCTCTCTCCTTCCATCTTTCTACTGGGATATTATTTCTTGTCTTCTGTCTTCTCCAATCTCTCTCCTTCCATCTTTCTACTCGGATATTATTTCTTGTCTTCTGTCTTCTCAAATCTCTCTCTTTCCATCTTTCTACTGGGATATTATTCCTTTTCTTCTGTCTTCTCAAATCTCTCTCCTTCCATCTTTCTACTGGGATATTATTTCTTGTCTTCTGTCTTCTCAAATCTCTCTCCTTCCATCTTTCTACTGGGATATTATTTCTTGTCTTCTGTCTTCTCAAATCTCTCTCCTTCCATCTTTCTACTCGGATATTATTTCTTGTCTTCTGTCTTCTCAAATCTCTCTCCTTCCATCTTTCTACTCGGATATTATTTCTTGTCTTCTGTCTTCTCAAATCTCTCTCCTTCCATCTTTCTACTCGGATATTATTTCTTGTCTTCTGTCTTCTCAAATCTCTCTCCTTCCATCTTTCTACTGGGATATTATTTCTTGTCTTCTGTCTTCTCAAATCTCTCTCCTTCCATCTTTCTACTGGGATATTATTTCTTGTCTTCTGTCTTCTCAAATCTCTCTCCTTCCATCTTTCTACTCGGATATTATTTCTTTTCTTCTGTCTTCTCAAATCTCTCTCCTTCCATCTTTCTACTGGGATATTATTTCTTGTCTTCTGTCTTCTCAAATCTCTCTCCTTCCATCTTTCTACTGGGATAATATTTCTTTTCTTCTGTCTTCTCAAATCTCTCTCTTTCCATCTTTCTACTTGGATATTATTTCTTGTCTTCTGTCTTCTCAAATCTCTCTCCTTCCATCTTTCTACTCAAATAATACTTTTTGTCTTCTGTCTTCTCAAATCTCTCTCCCTCCATCTTTTTACTAGGGAAGAATGTGCAACACACTAGGAAAGCATACCATAATAAAAGCACATCATCAAGATGCAAATCGTTAGGGAATGTGTAACAATCATTCAGTCATAACATCAATCATTATCAATCATAGGTATATCAGCAGTCATCGGTAGATCATCAGTCATCGGCACATACTCAATTATCGACATATCATCAATTATTGACCTTTCATAATTCGTTGACTCATCCCTAAGATAGAATGCGCATCACTAGGAATAAATGCACATCACTAGGAATGGATGCATATCACTAGGAATGAATACGTATCATTAGGAATGAATACGCATCACTAGGAATGGATGTGCATCACTAGGAATGAATACGTATCATTAGGAATGAATGTGCATCACTAGGAATGAATGCACATCACTAGGAATGAATCCGCATCACTAGGAATGGATGCGCATCACTAGGAATGGATGTGCATCACTAGGAATGAATACGCATCACTAGGAATGGATGTGCATCACTAGGAATGGATGCGCATAAATAGGAATGAATGTGAATCACTAGGAATGGATGCGCATCACTAGGAATGGATGTGCATCACTAGGAATGAATACGTATCATTAGGAATGAATACGCATCACTAGCAATGAATACGCATCACTAGCAATGAATACGCATCACTAGGAATGGATGCGCATCACTAGGAATGGATGTGCATCATTAGGAATGAATGCGTATCACTAGGAATGGATGTGCATCACTAGGAATGAATGTGCATCACTAGGAATGAAGGCACATCACTAGGAATGAATGCGCATCACTAGGATTGAATACGCACCACTAGGAATGAATGCGCATCACTAGGAATGAATACACATCACTAGGAATGAATGCCCATCACAAGGAATGAATGCTCAACACTAGGAATGAATGCTCATCACTAGGAAGGAATACGTATCATTAGGAATGAATGCGCAACACTAGGAATGAACACGCATCACTACGAATGAATACGCATCACTAGGAATGAATACGCATCACTAGGAATGGATGCGTATCACTAAGAATGAATACGCATCACTAGGAATGAATACGCATCACTAGGAATGAATATGCATTACTAGGAATGAATGCGCATCACTAGGAATGAATGCACATCACTAGAAATGAATATGCATCACTAGGAATGAATGTGCATCACTAGGAATGAATATGCATCGCTAGGAATAAATACGTATCATTAGGAATGAATGCGCATCACAAGGAATGAATACTCACCACTAGGAATGAATACGCATCACTAGGAATGAATGCTCAACACTAGGAATGAATGCTCATCACTAGGAAGGAATACGTATCATTAGGAATGAATGCGCAACATTAGGAATGAATCCGCATCATTAGGAATGAATGCGCATCACAACGAATGAATACGCATCACTAGGAATGAATATCCATCACTAGGAATGAATACGCATCACTAGGAATGAATACGCATCACTAGGAATGAATATGCATTACTAGGAATGAATGCGCATCACTAGGAATGAATGCACATCACTAGAAATGAATATGCATCACTAGGAATGAATGTGCATCACTAGGAATGAATATGCATCACTAGGAATAAATGCACATCACTAGGAATGGATGCATATCACTAGGAATGAATACGTATCATTAGGAATGAATACGCATCACTAGGAATGGATGTGCATCACTAGGAATGAATGCGCATCACTAGGAATGAATATGCATCACTAGAAATGAATGCGCATCACTAGGAATGAATGTCCATCACTAGGAATGAATATGCATCACTAGGAATGAATGCACATCAATAGGAATAAATACGTATCATTAGGAATGAATGCGCATCACAAGGAATGAATACGCACCACTAGGAATGAATACGCATCACTAGGAATGAATACGCATCACTAGGAATGAATACGCATCACTAGGAATGAATGCCCATCACAAGGAATGAATGCTCAACACTAGGAATGAATGCTCATCACTAGGAAGGAATACGTATCATTAGGAATGAATGCGCAACATTAGGAATGAACACGCATCACTACGAATGAATACGCATCACTAGGAATGAATACGCATCACTAGGAATGGATGCGTATCACTAAGAATGAATACGCATCACTAGGAATGGATGCGTATCACTAAGAATGAATGTGCATCGCTAGGAATGAATGCGCATCGCTAGGAATAAATACGTATCATTAGGAATGAATGCGCATCACAAGGAATGAATACTCACCACTAGGAATGAATACGCATCACTAGGAATGAATGCTCAACACTAGGAATGAATGCTCATCACTAGGAAGGAATACGTATCATTAGGAATGAATGCGCAACATTAGGAATGAATCCGCATCATTAGGAATGAATGCGCATCACAACGAATGAATACGCATCACTAGGAATGAATATCCATCACTAGGAATGAATACGCATCACTAGGAATGAATACGCATCACTAGGAATGAATATGCATTACTAGGAATGAATGCGCATCACTAGGAATGAATGCACATCACTAGAAATGAATATGCATCACTAGGAATGAATGTGCATCACTAGGAATGAATATGCATCGCTAGGAATAAATACGTATCATTAGGAATGAATGCGCATCACAAGGAATGAATACTCACCACTAGGAATGAATACGCATCACTAGGAATGAATGCTCAACACTAGGAATGAATGCTCATCACTAGGAAGGAATACGTATCATTAGGAATGAATGCGCAACATTAGGAATGAATCCGCATCATTAGGAATGAATGCGCATCACAACGAATGAATACGCATCACTAGGAATGAATATCCATCACTAGGAATGAATACGCATCACTAGGAATGAATACGCATCACTAGGAATGAATATGCATTACTAGGAATGAATGCGCATCACTAGGAATGAATGCACATCACTAGAAATGAATATGCATCACTAGGAATGAATGTGCATCACTAGGAATGAATATGCATCACTAGGAATAAATGCACATCACTAGGAATGGATGCATATCACTAGGAATGAATACGTATCATTAGGAATGAATACGCATCACTAGGAATGGATGTGCATCACTAGGAATGAATGCGCATCACTAGGAATGAATATGCATCACTAGAAATGAATGCGCATCACTAGGAATGAATGTCCATCACTAGGAATGAATATGCATCACTAGGAATGAATGCACATCAATAGGAATAAATACGTATCATTAGGAATGAATGCGCATCACAAGGAATGAATACGCACCACTAGGAATGAATACGCATCACTAGGAATGAATACGCATCACTAGGAATGAATACGCATCACTAGGAATGAATGCCCATCACAAGGAATGAATGCTCAACACTAGGAATGAATGCTCATCACTAGGAAGGAATACGTATCATTAGGAATGAATGCGCAACATTAGGAATGAACACGCATCACTACGAATGAATACGCATCACTAGGAATGAATACACATCACTAGGAATGGATGCGTATCACTAAGAATGAATACGCATCACTAGGAATGGATGCGTATCACTAAGAATGAATGTGCATCGCTAGGAATGAATGCGCATCGCTAGGAATAAATACGTATCATTAGGAATGAATGCGCATCACAAGGAATGAATACTCACCACTAGGAATGAATACGCATCACTAGGAATGAATGCTCAACACTAGGAATGAATGCTCATCACTAGGAAGGAATACGTATCATTAGGAATGAATGCGCAACATTAGGAATGAATCCGCATCATTAGGAATGAATGCGCATCACAACGAATGAATACGCATCACTAGGAATGAATATCCATCACTAGGAATGAATACGCATCACTAGGAATGAATACGCATCACTAGGAATGAATATGCATTACTAGGAATGAATGCGCATCACTAGGAATGAATGCACATCACTAGAAATGAATATGCATCACTAGGAATGAATGTGCATCACTAGGAATGAATATGCATCACTAGGAATAAATGCACATCACTAGGAATGGATGCATATCACTAGGAATGAATACGTATCATTAGGAATGAATACGCATCACTAGGAATGGATGTGCATCACTAGGAATGAATGCGCATCACTAGGAATGAATATGCATCACTAGAAATGAATGCGCATCACTAGGAATGAATGTCCATCACTAGGAATGAATATGCATCACTAGGAATGAATGCACATCAATAGGAATAAATACGTATCAGTAGGAATGAATGCGCATCACAAGGAATGAATACGCACCACTAGGAATGAATACGCATCACTAGGAATGAATACGCATCACTAGGAATGAATACGCATCACTAGGAATGAATGCCCATCACAAGGAATGTATGCTCAACACTAGGAATGAATGCTCATCACTAGGAAGGAATACGTATCATTAGGAATGAATGCGCAACATTAGGAATGAACACGCATCACTAGGAATGAATACGCATCACTAGGAATGGATGTGCATCACTAGGAATGAATGCGCATCACTAGGAATGAATATGCATCACTAGAAATGAATGCGCATCACTAGGAATGAATGTCCATCACTAGGAATGAATATGCATCACTAGGAATGAATGCACATCAATAGGAATAAATACGTATCATTAGGAATGAATGCGCATCACAAGGAATGAATACGCACCACTAGGAATGAATACGCATCACTAGGAATGAATACGCATCACTAGGAATGAATACGCATCACTAGGAATGAATGCCCATCACAAGGAATGAATGCTCAACACTAGGAATGAATGCTCATCACTAGGAAGGAATACGTATCATTAGGAATGAATGCGCAACATTAGGAATGAACACGCATCACTACGAATGAATACGCATCACTAGGAATGAATACGCATCACTAGGAATGGATGCGTATCACTAAGAATGAATGTGCATCACTAGGAATGGATGCGTATCACTAAGAATGAATGTGCATCGCTAGGAATGAATGCGCATCACAAGGAATAAATACGTATCATTAGGAATGAATGCGCATCACAAGGAATGAATACTCACCACTAGGAATGAATACGCATCACTAGGAATGAATGCTCAACACTAGGAATGAATGCTCATCACTAGGAAGGAATACGTATCATTAGGAATGAATGCGCAACATTAGGAATGAATCCGCATCATTAGGAATGAATGCGCATCACAACGAATGAATACGCATCACTAGGAATGAATATCCATCACTAGGAATGAATACGCATCACTAGGAATGAATACGCATCACTAGGAATGAATATGCATTACTAGGAATGAATGCGCATCACTAGGAATGAATGCACATCACTAGAAATGAATATGCATCACTAGGAATGAATGTGCATCACTAGGAATGAATATGCATCACTAGGAATAAATGCACATCACTAGGAATGGATGCATATCACTAGGAATGAATACGTATCATTAGGAATGAATACGCATCACTAGGAATGGATGTGCATCACTAGGAATGAATGCGCATCACTAGGAATGAATATGCATCACTAGAAATGAATGCGCATCACTAGGAATGAATGTCCATCACTAGGAATGAATATGCATCACTAGGAATGAATGCACATCAATAGGAATAAATACGTATCATTAGGAATGAATGCGCATCACAAGGAATGAATACGCACCACTAGGAATGAATACGCATCACTAGGAATGAATACGCATCACTAGGAATGAATACGCATCACTAGGAATGAATGCCCATCACAAGGAATGAATGCTCAACACTAGGAATGAATGCTCATCACTAGGAAGGAATACGTATCATTAGGAATGAATGCGCAACATTAGGAATGAACACGCATCACTACGAATGAATACGCATCACTAGGAATGAATATCCATCACTAGGAATGAATACGCATCACTAGGAATGAATACGCATCACTAGGAATGAATATGCATTACTAGGAATGAATGCGCATCACTAGGAATGAATGCACATCACTAGAAATGAATATGCATCACTAGGAATGAATGTGCATCACTAGGAATGAATATGCATCACTAGGAATAAATGCACATCACTAGGAATGGATGCATATCACTAGGAATGAATACGTATCATTAGGAATGAATACGCATCACTAGGAATGGATGTGCATCACTAGGAATGAATGCGCATCACTAGGAATGAATATGCATCACTAGAAATGAATGCGCATCACTAGGAATGAATGTCCATCACTAGGAATGAATATGCATCACTAGGAATGAATGCACATCAATAGGAATAAATACGTATCATTAGGAATGAATGCGCATCACAAGGAATGAATACGCACCACTAGGAATGAATACGCATCACTAGGAATGAATACGCATCACTAGGAATGAATACGCATCACTAGGAATGAATGCCCATCACAAGGAATGAATGCTCAACACTAGGAATGAATGCTCATCACTAGGAAGGAATACGTATCATTAGGAATGAATGCGCAACATTAGGAATGAACACGCATCACTAGGAATGAATACGCATCATTAGGAATGAATACGCATCACTAGGAATGGATGCGTATCACTAAGAATGAATGTGCATCACTAGGAATGAATATGCTCCACTAGGAATGAATGCGCATCACTAGGATTGAATACGCACCACTAGGAATGAATACGCATCACTAGGAATGAATAGGCATCACTAGGAATGAATGCCCATCACAAGGAATGAATGCTCAACACTAGGAATGAATGCTCATCACTAGGAAGGAATACGTATCATTAGGAATGAATGCGCAACACTAGGAATGAACACGCATCACTACGAATGAATATGCATCACTAGGAATGAATACGCATCACTAGGAATGGATGCGTATCACTAAGAATGAATGTGCATCACTAGGAATGAATATGCATCACTAGGAATGAATGCGCATCGCTAGGAATGAATGCGCATCGCTAGGAATAAATACGTATCATTAGGAATGAATGCGCATCACAAGGAATGAATACTCACCACTAGGAATGAATACGCATCACTAGGAATGAATACGCATCACTAGGAATGGATGCGTATCACTAGGAATGAATGCACATAACTAGGAATGAATATCCATCACTAGGAATGAATGCGCATCACTAGGAATGAATGCACATCACTAGGAATGAATGCGCATCACTAGGAATGAATGCGAATCACTAGGAATGAATGCGCATCACTAGGGATGAATGCGCATCACTAGGAATGAATGTGCATCACTAGGAATGAATACGCTTCACTAGGAATGAATGCGCATCACTAGGAATGAATGCACATCAGTATGATATAATATGCATCGGCAGAAAAGAGCGTACGTCACTAAGAACGAATGCGCAAGAAATTATAAAAGTAGAATTATACGTTATCTATTAAAAAGTAAAATGTTAGAGAAATACATATACGTCAATTTATGGAGAAATATAGATTTAGGAAATAAAAAAATAGACATCAGAATGAGAGAAAACGAAAAAGAAATGAGAAAAAAAGAAACACAAAAGAAATTTTCCCGCGGATACTCGTGGGTGTTGTCCGGCCCCAGGCTATTTCGGTCCTGTTCGTATTTGCATATTCACACGTCGAGGACCACGTTTCTTGGTACAGAAAATGTCTTCGATATTTGAAGCTGAATTTTATACTAAAATCAGCTTTATTGGTGTAATATTCATCCTAAAATAGTAAAGAACATACGACAATCATGGCTGGTAAGAAGTTATGTATTTTTACCGCGTTTCTCAGTGTTTTATCATCGAAGAGTTGGAAACACGTGACGACCAAGATGTCTTCGAGTTTCGCTTCTCGTCTCGTGTTTAGGGTTCTGCTACTCTTTATTTCTACTTATAACACGTCATTAGCTAAGAGAGACATGTTTTAAGCATATTTTAAGTGTTAGTTTGAAAAATATAAAAACTTTATTTGTTGGACAAATTTCTTGTCTCAAACCCTACCCTCTCCCCCCCTCCCCACCCCATAACAGTCTCTGTTCATTGAAACATACAATACTTTTAGTAAGGTTTCCTTTAATAATGAGTTATTTTCCTTTGTAGTTATGAAAGTGTTGAAAACATCCACTGGCAATATCAGTCACCATAACCTATGGCATTATATGTGGAAAAAAAAGCACAAGTCCATATCACTGTACCTGAAACTGATTGTGTTAGAAGATGAGAAGAAACAAAATATCACTTGATACAAGCCTGAAACAAGACATGTTGACAAAGACAAGAGTATGCTATTGGACGGCTTGAAATTTCAGTCACAGCATTAACTTACTGTGTTAGAAGCTGTTGAAGAAACAAAATACAACTTGATACAAGGTCTGAAACAAGCCTGAAACAAGACATGTTGACAAACAAGACACAAGTATGTCATTGGATGGCTTGGTAATGAACAATGTCTCTACCTCTATCAAAACAAGGAGACGATGAGGAAGAAAGATGAAATAATGGCAACAACAGAGTTACTACACTGATCAAGAGATCTTTGACTTAGAAAACCAACACCTGCAAAAACTGTATTATTTTTACCTTTGGTGTCCTACAGATATCAACCACATGATATATAATGATACACACTGTAACATCACTGCATCTGATTGGCGGATATGCTGGGATCATTAGGTACGTATCTATAATACCAATAAACTAGGGCTATCAGTAGTCAGTCAATAGGTTCTGCCTCAGCTCTTGGTATTTGAAATTTACTCTGAGCTTGAAAAAGTGCTTCTTATTGTACCTTGAAAGTTACCAATGTCTTTCTAACTTGGCTTAGAAAATAATTGACCAGATCCTAGGCACTAGTATGATGAACAGATAAAATTGTGTCAAAACAAATTTCTTAAAACTTTCACAAACCCTGGTCTTCAAAAGTAGAAGGAATTGATGGGACTGGAGAATACCTTCTCCAATACAGTCGATGTCCAGCTGCATCTGTGTATTTGTATTGGATACCGTCTCACATGTTTTAATTCATTTTTTCCACAGCTTGTCTACCAAACCAGCTGGATTTGACATGGAAATAACAGACAATAAAGGGTCAGGACTGACAGACAGACAGGTAAGGTCACCAGATTATTATGCCCAGTTTAGATGTTGAATCTCACATGCGCTGAATCCAATGCAAATGAATTCAAGCAATAGGTTTTGCTCCTTCGCATTAGATTCGGCACAGGTGAAATTCGACGTCTAAACCAGGCCTAACATGTATATATATGCATAACTTTTACTGCCTTTTAAGTAATGGTCCTAGTAAGAACTAGGCAGGCAAACGGCAATGGAATGCAGAAAGGTACTAATTGTGTATTGTTTAATCCGTCCATATTGGTTAAAACTAAGCAGATTTTTTATTTGATATCTGATTCCCTTTTCATCTAAGATTTCCTTAGTCTTTATATATCAAAATTTCTATGTGAGGAACATATTAAATTATGAACTTCTTTTGGCTATTGTTTTGAGCACTTATGATTGGACAAGATATTTTAGTACAAAGGAAACTTTGTTCCAAAACAGAGTTCTTGCACATTTTATTTTCAAAATGTGTTACCTATGGGCTGATATACAGTCTGAAAACTAAGACATTCTTATCTGGACAAGTTGCTATTGCCGCAGAACAATAGAGAGTTGCCTACTTCTTACTAGCATTGTTACTTAATAGCATGAAAACAGTCATATCTCATCTAATCAACATTTGGTTTTGTTCAACAGCTTGTCTACAAAACCAACTGAATTTGACTGGAGTAAAACAAAGGCAAGCAATGGCCAGTGACAACTGACAGGAAGGTAGGCCCAATGATTAAAACTAGCTTTTCTATAGTAATATCAGCAAAAACTGAAATCTGACAAAATTATCACTGATTAAAATTGCACCAACTAATGGCTAAATTATGATTAGACTGACGGCTGACCAACCATTGACTGACACCTGACCACCCACTGACTGAAACCTGACCACACACTGACTGAAACCTCACCACACACTGACTGACACCTGACCACACACTGACTGAAACCTGACCACACACTGACTGAAACCTCACCACACACTGACTGAAACCTCACCACACACTGACTGAAACCTTATAAACCATATGACTGACACCTTACCCACCAATGATGATACCTTACAAACCAATGATGACACCTTACCAACCAATGATGACACCTTACCAACCAATGACAACACCTTACCAACCAATAATGACACCTTACCAACCAATGATGATACCTTACAAACCAATGATGACACATTACCAACCAATGATGACACCTTACCAACCAATGATGACACCTTACCAACCAATGATGACACCTTACCAACCAATGACTGACACCTTACAAACCAATGATGACATCTTACCAACCAATGACTGACACCTTACCAACCAATGATGATACCTTACAAACCAATGATGACACATTACCAACCAATGATGACACCTTACCAACCAATGATGACACCTTACCAACCAATGATGACACCTTACCAACCAATGACTGACACCTTACAAACCAATGATGACATCTTACCAACCAATGACTGACACCTTACCAACCAATGATGACATCTTACCAACCAATGACTGACACCTTACCAACCAATGACTGACACCTTACCAACCAATGAATGACACTGTACCAACCAATGATTGACACCTTACCAACCAATGACTGACACCTTACCAACCAATGATGACAACTTATCAACCAATGACTGACACCTTACCAACCAATGATGACATCTTACCAACCAATGACTGACACTGTACCAACCAATGATGACACCTTACCAACCACTAACACTGTACCAAACAACGACTGACACCTTAACAACCAATGATGACACCTTACAAACCAATGACTGACACCTTACCAACCAATGATGACACCTTACCAACCAATGATGACACCTTACAAACCAATTGTGATAGCTCACAAACCAATGATGACATCTTACCAACCACTGACTGACACTGTACCAACCAATGAGACCTTACAAACCAATGACTGACACCTTACCAACCAATGATGACATCTTACCAACCAATGATGACACCTTACCAACCACTGACACTGTATCAACCACTGATGACACCTTACCAGCCGCTGACTGACACTGTACCAACCAATGATGACACCTTACAAACCAATGACTGACACCTTACCAACCAATGATGACACTGTATCAACCACTGATGACACCTTACCAACCACTGAGTGACACTGTATCCCCCACTGATGACACCTTACAAACAATGATGACACCTTACCACCAATGATGACACTGTACCAACCAATGATGACATCTTACCAACCAATGACTGACACCTTACCAACCAATGATGACACCTTACCAACCAATGATGACAACTTACCAACCAATGATGACAACTTACCAACCAATGATGACACCTTACCAACCAATGATGACACCTTACCAACCAATGATGACAACTTACAAACCAATGATGACAACTTACCAACCAATGATGACACCTTACCAACCAATGATGACACCTTACCAACCAATGATGACACCTTACCAACCAATGATGACACCTTACCAACCAATGATGACAACTTACCAACCAATGATGACAACTTACCAACCAATGATGACAACTTACCAACCAATGATGACAACTTACCAACCAATGATGACACCTTACCAACCAATGATGACACCTTACCAACCAATGATGACACCTTACCAACCAATGATGACACCTTACCAACCAATGATGACACCTTACCAACCCATAACAGGCACCTTACCAACCAATGATGACACCTTACCAACCAATGATGACACCTTACCAACCAATGATGACACCTTACCAACCAATGATGACACCTTACCAACCCATAACAGGCACCTTACCAACCAATGATGACACCTTACCAACCAATGATGACAACTTACCAACCAATGATGACACCTTACCAACCAATGATGACAACTTACAAACCAATGATGACACCTTACCAACCCATAACAGGCACCTTACCAACCAATGATGACACCTTACCAACCAATGATGATACCTTACAAACCGATGATGACAACTTACCAACCAATGATGACAACTTACCAACCAATGATGACACCTTACCAACCCATAACAGGCACCTTACCAACCAATGATGACACCTTACCAACCAATGATGACAACTTACCAACCAATGATGACACCTTACCAACCAATGATGACAACTTACCAACCGATGATGACACCTCACCAAACACTGACACCTCACCAAACACTGACACCACACCAAGCACTGACACCACACCAAGCACTGACTGGCACCTCATTCACACTGAGTGACAAACCATCACCCAACTACTAATACTTGACTAACAACTGCATATTAGTTGACATATTTGAAATTTTAAGTTTAATGCTCCTGCCTTTAAGACAAGTTATTTATTATTTCTTATCTTGTTCTTTCAGAAAACACAAACCTGTCTTATGCACAGCAACATAACAAGAAGAAAAGAAGAAGCATTGCCTAGAATAACAACCAGAAGAAAGGATATATCAAGAAAATTAGCAGGCTATTTATATTATTATTTTCAAACAAACAAAAAAAAAAAAAAAAAAAAAGAACAGGGCTCAAGATAGCAGTCTGTGCATGCAGGCCAACTTCTATTAATGACAATGATTTTGAAATCCAATGTATGCCTAAATGGCAGGTGAAATTTCTCTGCCGAAAATGTCTTTATCAACAAAAACAAATGGTTATAATATGGTACTATTTTGAGCCCTGGTAAAGAAAACAAAGAAAGAAAGAATGATAGAAGAGGAAAAAAAGAGAAAGAGAGAGAGATAGGAAAGAAAAATTGAAAGAAAAAAAAACAAATAGTAAAAATTAATAACATCACCCTATTTCATAATGACGTTGCCACCAAAACAAATCACTATTCCACAAAGAAATGGTAAAAAAGTGAAAAAGATTTTACCAAACATTTTAGTAATTCTGTTTACTCAACTCAACAATATGTTATTTGCATCTGTTGTCATTATGAAATAGGGCAATTAAAAAAATATTTGGTTAGAGGGCTGGCAAAACAAATCTCATAGTTAAGCTACATAATTGTGTGTCAAATGTTCAAAATTTTGTTTTTGCTTTCATCACAAATACTAAGTACAAAAAAAATTAATTCTTAATTAATATTTTCAAATATTTTCTAAATACCTTTAATTTTATAAGATTCAGACTTAATGATTCACAAGCAGCAAAGACTAGGGGGGAAAACACTAGGAAAAACAAAACAAAACAACAAAAATACAAAAAAGTTATTAAATTTCAGCTTCATAGCATAATCAAATAGCTGATTGCCCTGCAATTTTAGTTATAGATGACCATCACTGCCAGCCCTCTAGCCACTGATATTAGATATAGGAGAGTGTGTAGATACCCAAAACTGAAATAGTTAAGACATTTAGGTTATTCCTGAATAAGGAAGGGGAAAAAAGTCAGAAAACGTTTCCATAGCAACTAGTAGGTGGGTTCTCAGTAAACAAGAACAAAACAAACAAAACCAAAAATATACAGTAGACTTATTACTGCTGTTCAGTTTCAATTTTAATCTTTTGACAACATTTCATTGCCTATAATTCAATTGGCTGGTCATTTCATGTGACTTTTCTAACTTTACTGAGAACCCTCCACTAGTTAAACACACTCTCCTATATCTAATATTATTATCATTTATTATCTGTACACCAGAAAAATGAAATACACTTCGTACCTCCCACGAGGTCCTATCAGCACCAATCAGAGAAGCTGCCCCACCAGGCCAGGAAACCAAAAAAGGTGGTACAACATTGCTGCTCTTGGCGGAGTCTAACCTTGAGGCCATGATCAGATGACTGCTCTGGAGGTGAAGGTTGTCAGTAAGGATACCAGGTGATGGCCCTCTGCAGATTTGAAGGGAGTGCGCCGTTGGCATGAATGCCGGTCACTGTGAAGGTTAGTGCAAGTAGAAGCAGAGGTAATCATATCTCACTATTCATGGGTGTGTACAGCAGTGATAATTTGGGGTGATGTGCTCAATAGACTTGCATAAGACACCATTCAGACTTCCATACAAGTAGAGTATCAACCTGGGAAGACTAGAAGTTGAATCATTTCTAGGTGACCTAATCTTGCGTTAATGATGTTCGGCTAGACTGATATCATAAGGTTCTATCATAGGATTGTAATTTAATAAGTTTTTTTCACCAGCAAAACAAGACCTCAGTTTCTTTAAAATCTTAAACATTTTCTGAGACTTTTTCATGAGATAATCATGTGAAAAAAAATAAAGCAAACTGAAAAATATGAAAACGTTTCTACCAAGTTACAGAAACCAACTGATAATCGCAATCAAATGAAAAAAACATATTGAAAGATAAACATATTAAACATAAAATATTCTCCAACAAATTTTATCAATCCAGAAAAATACAACAAACCAATAATATGAGTAATATATAACAGAAATGAAATTTATTTTGAAGTTTTTCATGAAACTGAGGTCTTAACAACCTTGTTATTAATTCAATACACTTGATCTTAATTGGAAATAAGATGAATTTCCAATTAAAAGATTGGATACAAAAATTCAGCACTGTCAAATCATTTCAAATATGAAATGTTTTTGAAAATTAATCACAAAAA
Organism: Anthopleura sola; assembly: GCA_023349425.1. Taxonomy (NCBI): domain Eukaryota; kingdom Metazoa; phylum Cnidaria; class Anthozoa; order Actiniaria; family Actiniidae; genus Anthopleura; species Anthopleura sola. The sequence goes on from JALHLI010000001.1 coordinate 13,271,075, forward strand.
TGTTATATTTTTGTGGCAAATTTATTATTTTTTTGGAAAATGAGACAAAAGCATTTCTTTTTCAAGTTGAAGCATTTCTAAGGTAAAGATGTTTACAATTAACCAAAGCAACTATGTACGAAACATGTATCGTTCTGCCAAATGAAATTAATTTTCTTTTTGATGCATCATACAGACAAAGTCTGCCTATTTCTCAATGTATCATTATATTTTCCAAAGATATGATGGGAAATACCAAAAATCAGCTGTGCCAAATTCTGAAATAATACACAGAAAGTGCAAACAAATAAATCCAAGCCAAACAAGGCAAATGTGAAATGAAAAATGAATGAATAGAGTACAAGGTGAGCCATCAAAGAATGGCATTGAAACACCATACCTCACATTCAAGAAACCATTAGACTTGAATGAAATGAAACTATTATTACAAGTAAAACCAAGAGTTGTTTTACTATGAATTATGTCCAAAGCACTTATATTATATGCACAAGCTGTCCATATTTGAAACATTTTGGAAAAAATAGTTGATAATTTAAACATTAGCAGAAAATTGAAAACTTGTTTTTAGTTCAAATGTGATGCAGTTCATTGCGATACATGTAGTTGCTTATGATTTGGAAATGCAAATATCAACAGTGCAAATATTTCATCTTTCACTACTTATTTACGACCCATTCACTTCTGTCAAGAAGTTGTTTTGCTGGTGAAAAAACTGATCTTAGGAAATAAACACAAGATAAACATAAGAAAAACATGCAGAGGTCACACCTACCATGTGAAACAATTTACTAGGAATAAACCGGAGGCTCTTTAGATTTTCTTTAGCTATTAGAAAAATAAACTTTATTTAGGGACGAGAATGTAACCATCGAATATCTAGACTGTAACAGCTCGGTTCCCTTTAGTGTAACATTAATAGAGTGGATTTCATATGATTCTTAGCATGTTAGACGGCATGACATGTCCTGACATTGGAATGGTTTCCCATTACTTTATTGCATTTTGTTAATCCTGTATCTATTTACGGCCAATATGAAATCTACTCTGTTAAACTAATGTTTAAACCTCTTAGCAAGTACTGATCTTAAAATATAAATGAAGGAATTATAGGCTAGGTATCTAACACAGATAAAAACTAGGGCTTTTGTAACCAACAGTCATGTATAAATTATTTATTTTGTTTTTCAAAACATTTATTTGATTGGTAATGAGATGATCAAAATCCTCTTCTAAAATGCTATATTGGCCTTACCTTATGCTACGGATCTTTAGATATGAAGTATTTTGGTGGTTCATCAACTAGCACATGACTGTAAGCTGCAAAAGATATAATATAAACTTAGTCCTCTTAACACTTTCATTACATCATAAGTCAAAAAATCTTAGTTGTCGTAACCTAGGAGATACTGAATTAATTATAGGTCTGGTAACCTAGGAGATACTGAATTAATTATGGGTCTGGTAACCTAGGAGATACTGAATTAATTATAGGCCCAGTCCACTAGCAGATACGGAATTAATTATGGACTTAGTTGATGGTCATGTGATGAATTCATAAATACATTAACACCCAAGGACTTTCACTTAGTTTTTCATATTAAATTGCATGTTGGTAGTTTCCTTTTCGGGATAGACCAGCTCATTTTTCACAAGTCTAGTAGCCTAGAAACTTCGTTATTTTAGTCTTCGTAAACCAGGTTGATAATCACATACACTTAATGGAAGTCTGAATACTGCTCTAAGTCTATTAATCACACCACTCCAAGATATATATCACTGTTGTGCAGTAAAACCTATGGGTAGTGGGGAATGGTTATCTTGTAAGACTGCTACTTGCACTGGCCCTCACAGTACCAAGGCTGGCTTTGCCATCGAGGTACTCTCAAGAATCTGTATGGGGTTTCAGAGTCTGATATCCCTATTGACAGTGTTCATCTTCAGAGCAGCCACCTGGTTGTGGTTTCATAAGATGGCTCTTGTCAGGACAGCAAGTACTGCCTGGTCCTGGTCTACCGGGGTAGTGAGACTTGGTGCTGGTAGGACTTCGGGGAGGTATTTTTTTTGTAAGTCCAAAAAAGGCGTGGAGAGGGTAAAGATGGAATTCATTAAAAAACACAGGAAAACCGCTAAGTCCAAAATCAAACTTTATTTCAAACACAACACACAACAACCATAATTTACAAGTGAAAAAATTACAAGTGAAAAAAATACAAGGGAAAAAATTACAAGGGAAAAAATATACAAGGCAAACTTTGACAACTTACCAAAATAATCCTAAGTGCCCACTTCTCTGTGTCTATAGGACTCCTGAAAAATTACAAAGTATAGATTAGAAAAAGTCATGAAAAACCCCTACCACCCTACTAAGTAGATTCTCCCTCCCCTACCCCAAGAATATTTCCCTCCCCCCTATACAAGTAACCCCTCCCCCCAGTTTAAGGCTTCAACCCCTCCCCCCAATATATTGCTACCCCCCCCCCCCCCCCCCCAATGTGAGTTAAACCCAGTTGTAATTGACCAGAAGTTTTTTTAATTTCTATTTCAAGTTGTAATTCATAGGGGTAATTCATAGAAGGATATGAAGACAATATGATCAAATCCACTGAATGTTTTGAATGTAGACTCCAATAATTCCAGTACCTTAATCCCCAACATATCAAATTGTTTTTTTTCAAATTCATGATCATTTCATGGAAATTGTAGAGTGATTTTACTTAAAACTTTGTCTAATCCAATGATGTCATAAAGGTATTAGGTTAAAGTTCCTTGAACATTTGTAAGGAGTGGATCTTTCTTTCTGGTGGGATTGTGGCATTGTAATGGGTATGTTCACAAGTATGCATGTCAAGCATTATCGACATAATATCATTTCATGTCATGTAAATGGAAAGTTCCATATTATTTCTTTCTTTCTGGTAGGCTTGTGACACTGTAATTGGTATATTCATGAGTATGAATATCAAGCAACATTTTCATATGCATCTTGCATGTCATGTTCATAGAAAATAGAAAATTCAATGTGTAATAAAGCTGGTTTTGAGAATGAGGATTTAGACTTTAAGTAAAATCACTCTACTTGTTCTGGTCAATTACAACTGGGTTTAACTTTATCTTTCAAAATAAGTGATGGACAACAGACGACTCTAGTGTGTGTATGCATGTGTGTGGATCATTCGTTTGAGGCATGCTGCAAAGCTTAATCAAGAAACATTTCATAGTCACAGAATATCATAGTATGCATTTATTGACATTTATTTATTTAGTATTGACTTTTTCCAGACATGTAACAAGTCTGATACCGTTCTCATTCCTTCTTCATCAGTAACAGATTGGAGCTGTTTTGTTATGATTAATCAACATCCTATTTTTCTAAATGTGTTTAAATTCATTTGTCATTCCCATATCATCTCATTATTAGTTCATATCAAACCAAAGTCTTGTAGTTTTTACTGCCAAAGTCATTTGCAGCATGCCTCAAACGAATGTGATGATTGGTATGTGTTGTTCACCCCTCCCCCTTGTCTCAACATTTTTATTTCTCAATAGTCAGGGGGAACATATTGTATGGGTGGGGTGGTGGAATAGTTTGCTGGCTGGCTTGCTGACATGCCTTTATTACTTGTCATCACAGGATCATTCAATAAGAAAACAGAGTGATTCCATTTAACCCATGAAACTGATATTTATTTCCATCTGACAAGTTATCAATTTTTTTAATGTCACCTTCCTGTCAAAAAAATGCAATTAATTTGATATTTATCATTCTAGAAGTGAAGGCTTATTTTTTTCATAGGTTCAATGGAATCACTCTCATGTACATCACACAAATAAACTGAACAGGAGAGTTAATCAAATCCAAATAGTATGCAAGAAACAGGATTTTCAACCATAAGTCTGTCATAGCAAAGAAAAATAATTTTGTGTCAAGAAAATTTCCAAATCTATTAGGCCTGTGATTTTGTTGCTTGGTAATATATTAATGAGAAGATTTTTTCTGAGAAAAACTTGCTTGAGGAAGCAAAATCTCATCACTCTAATTTTCAAATCTGTTTTCAATTAAATAATTTGTAGTTGAATTTGAAAGATTAAAGACATTGACTAAATTTGTAGGAAGAATAAAGGTGTTAGAAAATAATAATTTTTCACCTGCTAAACTTCATAGAGTCTTGGTGTTATCAAACAATATTTTTTTTCTTCAATTTCTTTTTCAGCCAGCACTCTCACCAATTAATTACCAACCAATCGTTTTCCCATCTCACTAGGAAATTTCCATGAGCCAAGTTAAATCTAGCAAAATGTTCAGCTATTTCATTTTTCAACAATGTGGTTAGCACTAGTGCTGTTCAACTGGGATGATTGCATTTTTGCCCGTCAATTTGCCAAGTCAACGCACACTGTAATAATACTGTTTTCACTTAAATTCCTAAACAAATACTTTTTATTTTTTGGATTTCTAAAATCTGTTTTATTTTTTGCCTAAGTTGAAGCTCTTACCTTCATTTAATTAACAGATTGTCACAATTTATGGATTACCAATTCATTGTGGAAATTCATAATTTATTAGGGGACTTCAATCCTCTTAACTCCTAATTTGCAAACATTTTACCATTCATTACAAGAGTAACGACCGGTGTCATCAGTGATGCAAGACTGGCCTACTGTCAGACATAATGTACCTTAAAATAGGTCTTTGCAAACTCTTCCAAATTGTATCTATATTACTTGATAATATGAATCAATAAACAGGCAAGCACTAGCTGGTCACTAAAGACTGATTGATCAATTGACTATCAAATTGACTTTGAATTATTCTATTTCAAATGTTTCTAATGGTTTAAAGTTGGCAGGTGAGTTGCCTAAATAATGTGAAAAAATAATAATAAAAATAAATTGGATTTAGCAGTTGCATTTTTACAGAGTGGCTCTTCATCCACTCAAATTCCAATTAGAATTTAGTGGATTTTTGCAGAGGAAGGAAAGCTAGAGAACCCAGAGAAAATGAAAAAAAAAACCCTTGAATCACAGGAGAGAACCAAAAAGCAACTCTACTCACTCTACTCACATTGGTGAGAGTTGAGTGAATGAATGACAGTCTCCTGCCATAGCTACATGTCTTGTGTTCCTTTTATAGTTCACAGTCATATTTCCCCCTGTTCCTTTAATTGTTATTCACATTAACATTTGATAGCATAGTTCCCATAGTTATTCCAGAATGTAAATCTAATATGATAGAAAATAATAATTCTGAAATGATTATTGTGTTCCATGAATGTTGCACTCCTTTAATTTCTTTGAACAGGCTTATGGTCCATATTGTTGAAATTTATTATCATAGAGCCATCATAATTACTACAACAGTACTTGCTCAAATGAATTGAAAAAGACTTGTTCAACCTTGTTTCACTACATCTAAACAGAAATATCCTAACATTTTTCGTATAAAAGGACTTCAATGCCCTCCAACTAAGGGATTAAAATGATTAGATTTGAAGATATAGCACCCTAGTATGAAGAAGACTTGAGGGGAATGATAATTCAAAATGTAGTGGGTTTGTCCAAGCATACATTATCCCTGCCCCCTATCTTTCCACTTTCCTGTTTATCCTATTTAGAGAATGTATAATAGCAAAAAAAAAAAAAAAACAACATTAAAGAGCCTCAACAGTGCTATTCCAAAGCAACAAATCATAAAGGCAAGCATTTTAAAAATATGGTAACATGGTAATGATCAGCACCAAAATGACCGAAATTATTAGTGTAAGGAGACATCTGGTCTTGAAATGACAGTGTCTGCTGATACAGGTGTTTGCACCCCAAAATAATAGTTTCTTGTTTATTTAGTCAGAGTTTCATTCTTATGAAGACATTGATAGTACCCAAATAAATCAAAATTGTTTTTCATAATCCAGGGTACTAAACGAAAACGTTTGTGATATCAACGTCCACAATACATGTGGCAGCATGCTTTGTTTGCAGATTACCAACCCATCTGTGGTTGGTATTGCACATAGTAATTGATCACATTATGCTGAACTCTCATATACTATCACCTGTCTACAGTGAAATACTTACCTCTGGTGTACTTCTAGATTCAATCAATACAGGATACAGGTGAGTAATTGATACATGTATGATATCATCACAAGATAGCTGTAGGGTACTAGCTAATATTTGTAAATATATTTACCAATGTTCATTCTTATCTTACTGGATTTACCTAGTGTTAGTGCAATCAATAATTCATTAGCATGCCGTCCTGTTTTGTAGTCTAAGCTTAGTTATTGCTAGTTAACTTTTAGATAAAATAAATAAAGGATGATTAACTGATAGTTGTAAGATGTAATGTCATGGTAAATAAAGAATGCAATTGCAAAAGGCTCTTGCGACATGGGTTTTTTCTCTCTCTATCTTTACCCTGTGTATAATTATTTATTATCATGCTAAAACATAATGGACTGAAATATTTTAGTTATTATTTAATTCTTTTCAATGGCTTGTGCTTTTCATCTTCTTCATGTGTGACCTGTAAGTTAATCTTGGTTCATCCCTGAATCAGTTACCACTACACCAGGTTCAGTACTCTTCTCATATTAAATCCTCTTACTTCTCAAACAAGTTGACATAAAGTATCAGGTGGTGTACAGCCATCTATCTTTAAACTGGATGTTTTCTCTTTCATCTTTTTACTTATACTTATGGCTCTCCACACCAGGAGGTGCATAAGGCTATCACACTGTCTGTCATCTTCTTGCTTCACAAATAATGTGGACTAGTTACTTGCTTGATGGTTTCACTTTTAGACTACAGGGTTCTACAGGACACCACTCCTTTTCAGGTTCTATATTCAGGAGGTTCTCTGCATTATCTTCTCTTGTATTCACACACTTGCTTCAGAAAACGTTTTGGGTTCTCTAACTGTCTGTGTGCAGCATATCCTTCATCGGACCATCTTTCTCTATTAAGACATGATTAAGAGGTTAACCGTACAAGTTGTCTTGCCATCTATTGCAATGCTTCCATTTTATAATAATGTTGACTTCACATTTTCTTCTCTAGTTCTCTACCTTCACAAAATGACTTGACGTGGACAGTTAAATGGACAGCTTGCCTTGAAATCTATCTCTGTGCTGTCTTCTTAATAAGTTGTCTCCTCCCCTTCCTTGCACACCTCTCATACTATACTTGGAGACCACTTTTTGAAAGACTTTATCATGTAGGTCACCATACACTGTTTCTGTATTTTTTTAGAGATCATTATGATCAGTGAAATAAAACCTTGTAAAATTCAAGTGTTTATTGTGAGGCTATGATTATATTAAAATTAGTTCAATTGTATGAAATCGTTTAAGTACATTAATTAGTTTATGTATTAACTTACAACTAATATCTAATATCTATCCAAGCTATAACCACTTTCTATGGGACCTAAAATTCTTACTGCACTAAAGTGTGCAGCAAACTAAGCATTGTCCAAATAATAAATAGAAAGATTACAAAATGAACATATAAAAATATTACAGGAAAATTTGATAGAAACTCTAAGGTAAATGAAATATTGACAGAATGGTAGAGGAGACTCACAATGCTCAGCACTGATAGAGTCTGTAAGTTAACAATCAAATGGCAGCAATAAGGACAGGACTGCCATTTTAACTGATCATCCGTTGGTCTTATCAGATAGGAGGTAAAAGCAAGCAAGATATAACCAACGAAAGATCATAAATATGAGGCTGTGATATCAAAAAGGCACAGCATTAAACCAAGGAAGTACTTCTCATTTGAATATTTATAAATAATATTTATAATTTCTAGTTATTAAGATAAGATTAAAGAGTTGAAAAGGAAGGGCTAGAATGACCATACTACAGTGTACTCTACATTTTAATATATTATGCTGTTCACTTTATGAGGCTGGAAGCTACATAACCAGTATTTTCAGAACCATACTATGTGCTGTCCATTCTTTGTTAGTAAGGATTACATACAATTTTCTTCATATCATCCATGAATGCTTCACTTTTGGCTAATATCTCTCACTGTATTTTTTCGTAAGATATTTTTCACTGCAGGAAGGTGAAATCTTCTTTCTCCTGACTTGATTTATGCCATATCATTGCTTGATCTCTCGTCTATATTCCACCAGCATTTCCAATCAACATTTTAAAGTCATTACCTCTCTATGTCAAACATAAAATTATAACTTAAACAGTGAAAGCAACTTCCTTTTAAACAGTTAATGGGGCACTCCCAAGGGGTTGGTTACCCAAGCTTGTGTTGATCCCTAAAAACTGAGGTTGTTACTGGCACTGATTGAGAGGTTCATGACATAATTAGGACAAACAGTTGTTATCCTATATCGGTTCTGATTTTTTTACTGCTGTGCATGACTTCTGCATGTGGTCTTGCATTAATGTTCACCATCCCTGTCTTGTTGTTTCTTGTACAATGTTTAGTGGTAAGTTGCATCAACTCCATCATATTGGGATGATTCTATGTGTTCCAAACACATTGTTGTCTTGTTGTGTATCTCGTACAATGTTCAATAGTGAGATGCATCATGTCAATCATATTTGGATGATTCTAATATACTTGATACATTCCTGTCTTGCTCTGTACCTTGTACAATGTTCAATAGTGAGTTGCATCAGGTCCATCATATTTGGATGATTCTAATATACTTGATATATTCCTGTCTTGTTCTGTACCTTGTACAATGTTCAATAGTGAGTTGCGTCATGTCCATCATATTTGGATAGTTCTAATATACTAGACACATTCCTGCCTGGTTCTGTACCTTGTACAATGTTCAATAGTGAGATGCATCATGTCAATCATATTTGGATGATTCTAATATACTTGATACATTCCCATCTTGTTCTGTATCTTGTACAATGTTCATTAAATGGTTTATAACATATTTGAAACATGGTTTTCATTCTCTGCATTTGTTCTCCTCAATAACTTATGGTCTGTAGTTTATCATGTATCTATGTGATGATTAGCTTCATCATCCATCTCATAGGATATGTTTTGGATGTTTGTGAGTTGTTTTTAGTTTTAGATCATATTTTGTTACATCAACAGCTTTAGTACACAGTATGGTCATCTAGCGAAATAGATTGGAGATTGCAGGTTTAGATTTACATTTAAAATTTTTTTTTGGATTGCATTTAAAAGATTATGAAATACATTTTATACAATTCAATTCATCAGTCCAACCACTAACATTATCCAATGTCCAACACTACAAGTGACACAATCACTTCAGTCCAACCATAACCAGTCTTGTATACAGTACATCATTAACATCATCCAATGTCCAACACTACAGGTACCACAATCACATCAGTCCAACCATAACCAGTCTTGTATACAGTACATCATTAACATCATCCAATGTCCAACACTACAGGTACCACAATCACATCAGTCCAACCATAACCAGTCTTGTATACAGTACATCATCCAATGTCCAACACTACAGGTACCATAATCACTTCAGTCCAACCATAACTAGTCTTGTATACAGTACATCATTAAGATCATCCAATGTCCAACACTACAGGTACCACAATCACATCAGTCCAACCATAACCAGTCTTGTATACAGTACATCATTAACATCATCCAATGTCCAACACTACAGGTACCATAATCACATCAGTTCAACCATAACCAGTCTTGTATACAGACTTCTTCATAATGCCTTCCAAGGAGCAGAGTTGTATTATTCCAGAAAACAGTGGAAACAATTTAGGTAGGCTCTTGCTTGGACACATGGCGTGCTTGGCCATTGCTCTTGCTTGCCCTCCCTGGATTGCTAACTTTTGAAGCTTGATCTAATCTGCTGTGAATTATTTCTCCAAAGTAATAAAAAGTCACAAATGTGGTCAGTCACTTTTGGTGCCTTCTGGTCTTCTCTTTTCTCAATGAATCCCTCAGTTAACAAGAAATAGCAGGGATTAGCATGTTTCCTGTGGTCTCCCCACATCCTATTTATTTATTCTTCTACAGCTGTGATGCCTTCATCTTCTAATAGGGTAGTTGCTCCATCTCAAGCATCTTCATCTTCCACAACTGTAATGCCTTCCTCCTCTATTTGGGTAGTTGCACCATACCTAGTATCTTCTTCATCAACAACTGTGATGTCTTACTCCTCTATTAGGGTAGTTGCTTCATCTCAGGCATCTTCTTCATCAACAGCAGAGATGCCTTCCTCCTCTATCAGGGTTGTTGCTCCATCTCAAGCATCTTCATCTTCCACAACTGTAATGCCTTCCTCTTCTTTAAGGGTAGTTGCACAATCACTAGTATCTTCTTCCTCAACAACTGTGACACCTTCCTCCTCTATCAGGGTTGTTGCTCCATGGCAAGCACTTCTCATCAACAGCTGTTATGCCTTGCTCCTTTACTATGGTTGTTGTTCCATCTTTAGCATCTACTTCATCAACAGCTGTGATGCTTTCCTCCTCTATTAGGGTAGTTGCTTCATTCTTGGTATTTGTGACTTTGCTAAGTGATGGTTGAAAACTCTACTGGAATCAATGGTGAACTTGACACTTTTTACTATGGGTGTCTCATCATCATCTGCTTGGGAAAAGTCAACCTTGACTTTTGCTGCAGGTAAAGTTTGCATCTTAAACCTGGGAGACCTTTCTGTTACCCAATCCTCTATGGCTGGACTGATATACATGGTAAGCTTGGCACTTTTTTGCAATGGGTATCTCACTGTCATTAGCTCAGAAAATCCAACCTCAACTTCTGGCACTGGTTCAGGTTTCAATTTAAACATTGTGGAATGCTTGCCTTCTGCTACCCAATCGTCTTTGGCTGGACAGAAACCATCAATGGTAATCTTGGCATTTCATGAACAGAAAACGTTTAGTGGGCAGGATCACCAGCCTCTAAATCTTCAGTAAATTCACAATCTTTCTTGATCATGAATATCCATTTTTCAACAACTACAACAAAAGCAAAAAGTGCCGACACCTCCTGTAACAGGTGAAGGCTCAACCAAATATCAGATGTATACAGAAATGAGATGACAAGAGGTAGTTAACAAGGTAAAATAATCAGTGATCCCAAACCCTTTGGGAGAGGAAAGTGTTACAAGGCCAAGACAACCAATGAAAGAAATATTTCACAATCTTTGTGCTTCTGCTTTCTAAAGAAAGGTATGAATCAATGACAGCAAATTGTCCATGAAGAAACCTTCTTAAGACAGATGAACTACTCTATTTCAGAAGTTGTCCAAGAGATGGACCACCATACAATATACATCTATAATACATCTGAGTAGACAATATATCAGTATTCCTCAGATATTAGTGTAGGTCACAACCATCAAACAAATGTGTTCATAGGTCAAGATATACTTTACAAGAGATTGTGCTAGTCACAGAGTTTCAAACCAAAAATATATTGAACGTTAAATAGAGTTGTCTGTTTATAAATGAATGTAGAACTTTTTCAATAGAGTGCGAACAGTATCAAAGTATTTAGAATTAATTTACATGTAGTTTATTGTTTAATTAGTTTGGTTTTCTTTATGGTTTTTATATCCACATACTTTTGTATTTTTCAGTTCTGAAAATGACAAATCTTAAAACTCAAGTGCATGTGGGCTAAGCCTCAATTTTGATTCAGAAAACAAAAAAATAAAATAAGAATAACCAAAAAAAGCAACTCTTGGATTCAGGGCTAAGCCGCATACACTGAAGTTTTAAGAGTCGTCAATAGATGCAATGAAATGTTGATTATTGTTGAAACTTATCAGTCATGAAATGTATCAATGATGTTTAAATAAAACAGCTTTGATTCCTTTTCCTATTTTAGCAAATGTAAATGAAGAAACTAATTTATACTCAAGAAAAGGTACATTTTTTATTGTTAAATCAAAGAATTAAAGGTAATCAAAGTAATCATCAGGGGTTTCAATAGAAGGCGGTTACTGGCAGTCAATCGCCAGGTACTTAACTTTATACCACCGGCTATTTTACGATTCAGTCTCAATAAATAAGAAGTAAACTCATTGAAAACAGAGGCCTACATTTGAATCCCATCCGTCTACTTCAAATACTATTGAAACCCCTGAATCATGCCATTCTTGAGAACGAGGATTTAGTTCAAAGTGTTTCAGAACTTTGCATGTACATTTTTAAATTTTGTAATTTAAATTTTACATTATTTTAGGCAGGTTCCTATACTTTTCAAAATCTAAAATCCTCATACACTCTAGGTTAGTGACAGGGAATAAAAGAAATCTATGTCATAACAGGCATTTGCAGAAGAATCTTTTACCTCATGATTATATCACAGTTATCAGCTACTCATCCTGTATTTATTTTATCTAAAAGTCAACTAGCAATGGCTAAGCTGATGCTACTAAGCTTCATCATACCTAGAATAGGATGAATGGGAATAAGAAAGCTATCCATTTTTTCTCCTTTATTTCTGCTACAGTATGTAACTACAGATGGCATTCATAATAGGCAGATCCAGTAAGACGAGAATAAGCATTGGTTGATATCTATAAAAATATTAACTAGTACCCTACAGCTATCTTGTGATAATATCATACATGTATCAGTTACTAACCTGTATCCTGTATTGATTGAATCTAGAAGTACATCAGAGGTAAGTATTTCACTGTAGACAGGTGTTAGTATATGAGAGTTGAACATAATGTGAGCAATTACTATGTGCAATACCAACCACAGATGGGATGGTAATTCACAAACAAAGCAATATGTATCGTGGATCTTGATTGTACAAAAAATCAATCACTGTACTGATTTCACTGTACCCCCAACTAATAAAAAAAATGGTTATTCAATGTCCTTATTGATACCCCAGAAGATCCTTTATAAGATTTTAGTAGCCAATTCATTCCCGGAAAGCTGATCATTTGAATCATTCTCTTTCCTGTAATATCAATTCATTTTCAAAAGGACACAAAATAAAGGGAATTTGACTTTTGAATTTGACCAATAAAAATGACTGAACAAATTGGAAAGATCTTCTGTTCCAAATGTCTCACAGTCAGGAAAACTATATTTCCACTAATAAAAATGACATAATAAATTGAATGAACATATCTTATTAAACAACTAAAGAAATTAGACTTACTCAGGCCCAAGAGACAATTTTTGTTGCTATCACGATGGCCTAGTTTAATCCTAAGTCAACTTAATGACTCTTCACGCATCCTAGTCATGTTTGTGAGTCAATTAAAATGAGAAGACTAACAGTTTGTAAACAAGAAATCTTCCATATAAGTTAAAACAAGGTTGAACAATCCTAATTCCAGTTTTGTTAGATGTGTCATAATCTTTCCATAAATCATTCATTTGAGTACCGGTAGTCACTTCATTGGCATATACTTAGATACAAACACTAAGCCTGTTGCAGTAAACCAATGTCAAGCAAGAATCTGTGTTAAAAATTGTTCAAGTGCAAAAATGAACAAGATATAAACTAGGGTAATTTTTGGTGTTTTTTTTCATTGTGCAATTATTGTCCAAACTGAGTTTCCCTGAAGCTATATCTATAGACACTATGCTATCAAACAGAAATGGAATGACTGTGCAATAACAGAAAGAATGCAAAAATCTCAATCCTGAGAAAAAATTAATCTTGAGCATTTAAGGGAAAAAATTTTGCTTTTAAAGGAGTATTACACATTACACACATCAATATTTTTGATATTAAATGTCTGCTTCATTTTTGTCTGTAGTTTGGAGTAGCGGATCTAATGGTGATCAAGGACTTTTCTGAAATTTCTTTTTGTAGGGTATTTTTGTTGTTATGATTTTCATGTCCTGGATTTTAGCAAAGAAACATCTGGTTTATTTTCTTTTTACTGGAGAGTAATTCACTCAGGATAAATGATCCAATTCAAAAAAAAAATTCTGTTGCCTACTTACAAGTAGAATAACTATATAGTCATCAAGCTTAATTAGAATTGAAATTGGGTTCAGTTTGTTGACTTCAAATTTCTTCCACTGTTAGTATAGTATAGCTAGTATATTGTCAAATACATATTGGATGTTTCAAATATTTCTACAATGTCTATAAGTTTCTTTCTTATTCACTTTTTAGTGTATACATACTCCAGTAGATTATAACTAGGCTCATGAAAATTGATATTATACAAACCCTTGCCACTCTAAATGTTTTTTATAATATTTTTTGCTTCACTCAATTTAGAATCGAAGTCATAAATAATTCTAAACAGGTGAAAGCCAAATATGCCATATATCTAATTCATTCATTTATCTATGGCCTAACATTAGGTTCGTGACACAAATTGCTATTTTTTGATAACTACACCAAAAATAAAATATTGTGGATGGTCCAAAACCTTATGATTGAAGTTTTCAAAACTCTCCTGTTCAGGTTCTTTTATGATATACATATACTAACATTTTCTATAAATAGACAAACTTTTTTCTTGTGATTGTTAGCGATCCATGTGTTTTCCTGCATGCATGCAGCTATTACATCCTTGTAACATATACCAGCAAATATAGATTATTCACTAAACTTACAGTTTGAGTCAATCATCTCCCAATTTTGTTGCAATAGCTGAAAACAAAGAAAAAATTAAGTTATAAACTACACTGTGTATAAATAGAAAAAATTGTCTCATTCGCAAAAGAATTATAAGTACATGTAGTGGGTGGCTCACTCATGAAATATTTTTCACCACTCGGACATAAACTTCACATCTTCAGGCCACTGTGTAATTTTCTTTTTATTATATAGACACATCCACCAAACAAAACAAAAAATGCAATGCACTTTAAAGTGAGCAGAAAAACATTGGAAGTGACCTCACCAATATCTTCATTCATGTGAGGATATGGAAAATATGTCACTGAGGTCCTGGATGTAGTTCGTATGAAAAATGATTGGCATATTTCCCTGTAAAACACTAGTGTCTATGATAATAAGGCATACAAGCTGTGTACATGGATAAGCATATATCCTGTGCATAATAGCTCTCTTTACCTAATATTCTCCTATCTTAGACCATGTGTTATTCTCTTGGGAATAAGGTGCTTTCTTTGAGTTGTATCCATATTCATGAACAACCATTAAACAAAGAAATAATACTCAAAGTAATGAGACATATAAAGGTAAGATGTCTATTCAAAGTCCATCAACTGTTAATATTGTTCATTGAAATAACACTCAGTATAAAAATTCGACCCTTAGACTTAGGTCAAATGTCAAAGTTTACATGAGCCGTACGCATTGAAAACAATAGATAATAAAGCAGTCTTCTATTATGTTGTTAGGTTTGGATTATGTGAAGTTCAAAGTTTATATTCGGCCCAGTTGTTCTTCAAAATTAGTGTTATATGATTCTAGATCCCAGACGTATGTAATAGTTTTTCTATATATAGATCATGCCTATGCAGTTCTGTCAGGGGAGGGGGAGGGATATTGCATCCAATGCCCAAACAACTGCTTCGTCTTCGTCTTAAAACGTTAGAAAAGACAACAAAAGCTGACTCACATTGTTAAGTAAGGTGTTTTCCGAGATAACAATGTCCAGTGTAGTATTCCAGCAGCCAAGAAGAAGATGTTTAGCGACTAATGAACATCACGTGCGAACAATCTCCAGGCCTGAAAAATGTCATTGGAAAAATACACTAAAAACAAAGAGAAAACTCAGAATAAAACACTCCAGGAACATCAAGGAACTTTTAACTACGTTTCTCACTAGTTCTTTGGTGTTTCTTCGCATTTCTTACCGTTCAACCAGCGATATTTTCTTCTTATTCTAATCCTACAAGTTCGCCATGTTGGTTATACTGACACAATGGCATCATGGGAAGACGACGTGTTTTGGTGGAACACAGGGAGCCCAACCGCTTACGAAATAGCCGCATATCGTCAACACGCCACCGGATCAAAATTCTAAAAGCTTACAATTCAAAACACCCGTAGAGCAGCTAAAAAGTACGATATGAACATGCATATGTTTGTTGTATAAAGAACGGCGTATGGGAAACTGTGGAAGTGACCTATCGCAGGGGCGTAGCCAGGGGGCCCGGGCTCTTGGCTGGCCATTCTTTTCGTTGACCCTTGTTTTGATTGATGTTTTGAAAACGGGTTTCGCCCCCTGCCGATGATCCTCAGCTTATTACAGCTCTATGTGTGACTGGTTGGTGATGGGGCTGCATACAGTCAATCCAAAAAAAACGTCGTTTTTGAAATGACCGTATATAATGGAATTCAGGGGCAGGACACGCCCCATGTTTATTATCGTTATTCAGTAAATGGACCCTATTGATCTTGCATGAAATAAGTAAATAAATGGATCGCCTTGTTAAAATTCCTGAACCGCCCTTGAAATTACACCCACTTTCATCAGTAATAACCCATCCTACACGATCCGGACAGGGACCGTGGAACACTGTTGAAGCAGGGGCATAGCTAGGACATTTTACGCACGGGTTTCCATACATAGGCAAATCTGAAAAAATTGTGAATTTCTGAAGTAGTACGCACGTTCGTATTTGCGTAAAGTAAGCTACGCCCCTGTGAAAGTGATGTCGAAGGACACAAAATAAAGCAAAACGTTTTGACGAATCTTTTGGTTTTGACGAAATTTTGAAGGCATGGAGATAGTGGGCGAATGAACGAGAAGAAAATTAAACAAAACTTACAATAAAAAATCCAATAGTTTATTTTCCAAGGATAGGTTATAAAATACATGCAATTCAAAATATGTTTTTGATTACTCTTTTCTATCCAGTTCATCTGGGTTTTTGGCTTTCAACCATTACAGTTATTTCACCCATATTTACTGTGATTCTCAATATTCTGCGAACTCTGTAGTGTAGACTCAAAAACACCAAAGACTTTTACATACTTTTTTAAGCTTTACATAAGGTTTGTTGATTACGTCGCTTACATCATGCATCGTATGCGTCCTTTAATCGGAGAATACATTAACTTCCTACCGAATATTTCTTTCAGTTTTTGTTCATACACTTTCTTGGTTCGCATCCACACTGGGTCAGGATCATCCTAGTGTAAAAAAAATCATAGTTACATACATCGTATCGCGCTGTTATGTGAAACTTTATGAGGGGTCGTTGCAAAGTGCCGTTACTTGGCAGATGCTACCCGTCAAGCCCTCCCTGTTCTGCGCCACCTGACCGCCCTGGTGCAGGTACGTGGAAAATTATGCTCTCAGCTGTGACAGTGACTTGAACAGAGAACGTATACGTATACCACCAAGAGATAATCGGGAATGCCTGAAGTTTGCATCGGACGATAATGGAAAATTCAAAGACCAAGAGCACAGGATTTGTTCGAAAGTGTGGTGTTGGTGTTGGTGATCATTGCTGCTACTGATGATGATCAATAATGAGTAACACGATGATGTTGACGGTACTGATGATGATAATGTTGATAATGAGGATTATAGCTGATGATGGTTGTGGTGGTGCCAATGGCGGTGGTGATAGGTGCGATTGTTGATGATGATAATGATGTTGCTGCTACTGATGATGATAATGTTGATAATGAGGATTATAGCTGATGATGGTGGTGGTGGTGCCAATGGCGGTGGTGATAGGTGCGATTGTTGATGATGATAATGATGTTGCTGCTACTGATGATGATAATGTTGATAATGAGGATTATAGCTGATGATGGTGGTGGTGGTGCCAATGGTGGTGGTGATAGGTGCGATTGTTGATGATGATAATGATGTTGCTGCTACTGATGATGATAATGTTGATAATGAGGATTAAGATGATGATGGTGGTGGACGTGCCAATGGTGGTGGTGATAGGTGCGGTTTTTGATGATGATGATCATGTTGCTTCTACTGATGATGTTGATAATGAGGATTAAGATGATGGTGGTGGTGGTGGTGCCAGTGGTGGTGGTGATAGGTGCGGTTGTTGATGATGATGATAATGTTGCTGCTACTGATGTTCATAGTGAGGATTACGATGATGGTGATGGCGGTGCCAGGCGTGAAGCTGCTGCTACTGATGACGAAAATGTTGATAGTGAAGATCAACAAGATGTCGACAATGATGATCCTAGTTGTTAAGTTACGCGCGCTGACAACAAGAATGATGAATTTTGAATAGAATAGTTGAGTGTATGACAAAAAACATCAAAATTTTGCGTCAAGGTATTTTACCTGGGTTAATCTCTTTAAGTATGGTGTCATCTTGTCAGCGAATCTTATGCTGCTTTCTCGTGGCAGTAAGGAAGGCAGGAATCAATGGACAGAATCTCAAGGGTCTTGCTTGGTTTACTGAAAGGAAATAACAAATATGGATAATGTCAAGTTTGCGTCAACTGAACAAGGAAAGCAAATGACATTCAAATGGCTTCTTCTCTGAACCAATCAAAAACATGCTGCCCATCATCTAATCACAGTTCTTACAGGTACACAATGACACCTAAAGTGTCATGGTAAAACTGCTGCAAGGAAACAAAGAGATACAGAACAGAATACTATACATATTTTATTTGTACATAGATATATCAACGTCACAATGCGTGTACCTTAAATCAACAGCTCGTACAGGATTCTGGGGTGTGGTGGCAGAGTCGTAAAACGGCAATGGATTGTCAGGGTAATTGACGTCATAGCTTACATCAATAACAAGAGAAACATTCCTTAAGAGATTTAAAGAAATAGTTTTAAATGATTTTGCAATTAAAATTCATGTTTTTGAATTTAAGAAACTTTGTATTACCTCTCATCTGTGTCCAAGATCTCTCGTGTTAAAAACGGAGGGATTGTCTGTGAAGAAAGCAAACAATTTTAGAGGTTTTTTCTACTTCTCGCAAGGATTCATTTTTGAACTGTTTTCATTGGTGACTGAGACAACATCACACCTTGGACAGACGAATACAGTTGACAAATATATCATACTTGAGTATTTGTGGGAAGGGACCTCAATCTTTAGTTCCCTCAAGATCCCGCATTATTTGGTTAGATCTAACTTAGCAGACAGTATATACACCAACCAAGAAATACTGCAAGCAGCAAACGTACCAAGAAACACTTGCTCCTCTCACTTACCAGGCAACACACTAACCAACCAAGACACATTTGCTCCTCTCACTTACCAGGCAACACACTAACCCAGCAAGACACACTTGCTACTCTCACGTTCCAGGCACCACACTAACCAACCAAGACACACTTGCTCCTCTCACTTACCAGGCAACACACTAACCAACAAAGACGCACTTGCTACTCTCACTTACCAGGCAACACACTAACCAACCAAGACACACTTGCTCCTCTCACTTACCAGCAACACACTAACCAACAAAGACGCACTTGCTACTCTCACTTACCAGGCAACACACTAACCAACCAAGACACACTTGCTCCTCTCACTTACCAGGCAACACACTAACCAACCAAGACACATTTGCTCCTCTCACTTACCAGGCAACACACTAACCCAGCAAGACACACTTGCTACTCTCACGTACCAGGCACCACACTAACCAACCAAGACACACTTGCTCCTCTCACTTACCAGGCAACACACTAACCAACCAAGACGCACTTGCTACTCTCACTTACCAGGCAACACACTAACCAACCAAGACACACTTGCTCCTCTCCCTTACCAGCAACACACTAACCAACCAAGACGCACTTGCTACTGCTGTTGTTCAGTATTTTTGTGATATACAGCGATGTGGTTGTTGGGTTACCGTTCTTAGTTACGCCTTTGTGTTCAGTAAGTCTAGTGTTTAAGTTCCTCCCTGTCTGGCTAATGTAGGAAGCGTCACAGTCAGTGCAAGCTAATTTGTAAACAGCTCCTTGTCTGTTAAGTGGTGGGTCTTTGTCTTTAACGTTAGTTAATAAGCGTGTGTAACAGGTTTGTGAGCAACACGAATGTTGTAAGGTTGTAGAATTCGTGCTATCAGCTCCGAGGTAACTTTGATGTAGGGTATTGTGGCAGTAATCGTAAGTTCGTCAGTTTTGTTCGTAGATTTGTTGTTGTGGGTGTTCCGTTTAACGAATTCCGCGCTGTATCTGTTCTTGGCGAATACACGCTGCAGATTTTCGTTCTCGTCTTGAGTTTTTCTGGTGAGCCACAAACAAGTTGTGCTCGTCTTTATAGTAGTGGCTTTGTGAGAGGTCGGGTTGTTAGATTAGTGGTCGAGTAGTCTGTCAGTATGTGTGGGTTTTTTTAAACCATTTACTTTCAAAATACATATGGTTGCAACCCAAGAATTATTTGGGAGGTGCCCCTTCCAATTCCATTCTGTTTCAAATAAATGTCCATAAACAAGCTACTCTGAAACCAGATGTGCCCTCAAAGCTACTGTACAAACAAGTGCATAACTCTATTGCTCTTATGGTTGGTAAAATGAAAATGAAAAATGAGAAATGCAATGTAAAAACTCCCATTAGAGTGCAGAGGGTTATTTCCCATAAAGGACTCAGATTTTTTCTGAGTCCCTATGGTTTAATAGTCCCGTTTCACATTGCCGAGCAACCGCTGAAGATTAAGATGCGAGCGCAGTTGAAATATATTGAGGCAAACCCTGTATGCCTGCGAAGGTATTGAGCGAAGTTTACATGTTAGATCTCGATCCTTCCTAAAATTCAAAAGCTGAATGGACTCTGAGAACTGCTTTGAAGGAAAGAAAATGTGTGCTAGAAGCCGTGGAAGGCAGTGTGCTGTACCAGGATGCAATAACTTTGAATACGAAAGTCATAGAACCAAATCGAAGATTCACTTTTTCAAGTTTCCAACTAAAGGTCCTTCCAAAGTACGCTGGTGCAACTTGATAAAACGCCAAAATGGAAGGAATGGTTTCATCGTAAATAAAAGTACAGTTGTTTTGAAGAGCATTTTAAGAAAGAAGTTGTCCAAAAGTCTTGCTTGAACTTTTCCATCTTGCATTGAGGTTCATGGGTTTATTTCCCATAAAGGGCTCAGATGTTTTCGAAGTCCCTATGGTCTATGGTTTGTTGTAAAAGGCGGACTGAACTGACCTGGACTGGACCCAGTCAGTCCGCGTTTTTCGAAAAACAGGGACTGGGTGCAAACCCAAATTTTGGATTTCGCGGGAAAAGCAAAGATGGTTGACGGCATACACTTGACATTCACTTAAGAGACAATATTCAACCTAAGTTAAGTGAACTTGGCATAGAAAAGGGAGCTTCGCTGGAGATGAGTGACATATTTGGAAAGAACGTCGGGGATAAGCACGAAGGAGGACTAATCGACTGTACATTTTCGGAAGAGTTTGACTTGGCATGTGCTAATGCCAGAGAAAAAGTGGTCAATATACAACAAAGGCAAAGAGTTTGTCCAATACTTCCTGGATGGAAAGTCCAATGTCTTGCGCAAAGACCAAGGGTGTGGCATGTGTGAAATGTGGCATCAGCTCCTTTTCAGCCTGATCAAGTTCCCACATCAGTTCATTTATAACTTAAAGTAAATATAGTGAAAAATTGACTTATATCTGCAAAAGTTGTCTGGACAAAATCAAAAGTGATAAAAGCAGCAAATACGTCGTTCAAACAGAAGCAATGGATGGTAACGATGAAGAAGAACAGTACTGTAAAGTCAAAAGTTTTTTTCCAACAAGGTGCTGGGTTGCAAGTGTGCAGTTAAAGCTTAGTCAAATACATCATTTGAACTACAATTTGTCTGATTTTAAATGTTTTCTTTTTATCATGATTTTATAGACAGACTGAAAGACAGACATAATAAAAATAAACATGTAAACAGATAGTGACAGACAAACAGGAATTGATGAGGAAAATAATGGAACACACATTCAAAGAATTGAGATGACAAACCGAGAGACGTTAAGAAAGCAAGAAAAAAAAAAGGAAAAAATGAAAAGAGAAAATAATAATTAGAACCACAATTTTGCCAATGACGTCATTAATTAAAATAAATGAATAAAATGACGCTGCAGTACGAAATTGATTCATTTCAGATTAAAGATGGAAGGCAACGAAGAGCAATACTGTAAGTTTTTCTCCAAACGTGACGCCCCTGGTAGCTGCAAGCGTGCAGTCAAAGCTTAGTCAAATACATCATTTGAACTGCAATTTGTCAGATTTTGAATGATTTCTTTTTCTTAATGTAATTTCAGGTCTAAGCAAAAAGCGTCTGATAAGCAAAGTTAAGACATTAAAAAACGCGGTAAAAGAAAGCAGCAATGAGTTGAGAGTGAAGAAGGTATGTCAAGCCAATCCTAATTATCTTATAAGTTAAATGGTAATTTATTCAGTCAATTTCAAAATTATTTTTGTTTATTTATCTTTCAAATAATCAATTTATCTATTCTATTTTCTAAAAGAACATATGCATGTTTTTGTTTACTCATTCATGTTTATTTCTTTGTTTCAAATAATTATTAATTACTTAATAATAGGTCTTTATGGTACAAAAACCATTCGAGGGGGGCTAAGGATGGAAAACACTACTATACTAAGAAAAATTGATAGACATTAAGAAAACAAGGAAATAAATGAAAAAGAAAATAATAACAACAATCTTGTGTATATTGGACATAATTATTATTATTGAACGTAATACATTAGAATATGGTGATCATATTACACTTTTTGATATTTCACATATTTTTGATTTACTTAACTATTAAAGAAAATCTTAGAAAAAAGGCAATTTTTTTAGAAGAGTTTTTTGATAAGAAACTCAGTACGGCTGAAAAAGTTCAAATCATTATATCAAACCATGTAAATGAAGATGCAATTCGAATTTCTTGCATGCCAAGTTTAGAATGTTACAATTTTATAAATTGAAAAACCAATAATTTTTATCTATTTTCGATGCTGTGTGCCTCAGTAATTATTTATTAAATAAACAGATAGAGAATAATAGGAAGAACTTTTCAAAGGATCATTTTCAACAGTGATGTTATCTGCATGCATGCTTTCATTTATTTTGTAACATTCATTTTTTGTTTTGTTTTGTTTTAGATCTCGGTTGAAGTACAGACCAATACAAAAAAAATCTGCACTGCGACGATTTGGGAAGAGAGTGAGGCAGGTGTTTCGCAGGGAGTAACTGTCTTTTCTTTTACCACATTTCAAGAAAAAGTATTATTTAAATCTTAGGGGAGGCTGGCACTCAATATTCCTCTGAGGAAATAAAGAATATCTTCCTAATGGCTGACCCTAAACCCTCATCTGACTTCTGGTCCTGCTTCGGGAAGAAACAAGAACAACAAAGTGCCATCAAATCTCCCAGAGCAATTGTCAGTCCTGACATTTTGAAAATAATTGACTCATATAAGTATATATTCATTAGTTCATTCCTACGATCTTGAAAAATATTAAAGGAAAAAAGTAAAGCAAAAATGCCAAAACGTTACTGTTGTGTTCGTAACTGTAGTTCAAGCCACAGAAGCCAATCTTCGGAATTCTATTGCATTCCTAAGGATTCACAATTGAGGAAGAAATACAATGTTCTCATAAAAAATGACAGCCTAAAACTTACTTCAACAAATACACAAATCTGTTCGCTTCACTGGGAAGGGGGGAAAAGTCTGAACTAGAAAAAGAGAAGAGAAATTAAACGGCTTTCTGTTGATGAAGTATTGTCATTGAAAAAACAAAGAAAGAAAAATAAGAGCAATGTAAGTGAAAGCCACATTGATTGCATGCTTGAAGTCAATACATCGAACACTGAGGTTGATTGCTTAGAGGATCGTACAGTAGCCAGGAGGTTAATGATACAGACCTGAGGGACCATCAAAGAAAAGAAAAGGAACAACAAACCAAATTAAATGGGATGCACCTAGAGAAGCAAATACGAGAAACCGAAGAACAACAAACTGAACTAGCAGTTGTGAGGAGAAAACACTCAGTTGAGAGAAGAAAACACTCAGTTACGACATGAACTGCAAGAGGCAAAGAAAGAAATAAGAAAACTACGACATGAAATTAACAATAAAGGACAATGTCACAGTTCAGTCAATAAATTGCATAGGAATTCCTCAAATATCTGATGACATAACAGATGTAGATGTTAGCATGATTTCAAAGAAGTTCAGCGTCCCTGTAGAAGAGTTGAGAAGAGAGGCTGGACCAATTGACATTCTAGTTGGCATCAATTACCCTAATTTACATTTAGGAAAAACAACAGTCAAAGATGGTTTAGTTCTTAGAGAAAGCCCACTCGGATTAGTAGTGTTCGGCGTGAAAGGAGAAAGCCTAGATGAGGAGTCAAAACAAGTCTTGCATGTACGAGTTGCTAGCCCAGTCGACACAACAGACTTCTGGAAAACAGAAAGTATGGGAGTCAATGCTCAACCATGCACTTGCAAAGCAGATGAGATGTCAAAGGAAGAGAGAAAGGAACTAACATTGACTGAACAGTCTTGTAAATTAGAAGGAAACAGATGGCAAATAAGCTACCCATGGAAAAAAGATGCTAGCTTGCTGCCAAACTATGACCAAGTATTGAAGAAACTTGAAAGCACTGAACAACGACTACGCAAGAACACACAACATGCAGAAAGTTATGACAAGCAGATTAAAGAAATGGAGGAAATGGGATTTGCCAGGAAGTTGACCCAGGAAGAACTAAAGTCTTACAATGGGCCAGTACATTACATCTCACATCACGCAGTCGTACGCCCAGAGAAGAAAAGTACCCCAGTTTGAATAGTCTTCAACAGTTCAGCGACATACAAGGGACACACCCTAAATGATTATTGGTACAAGGGTCCAGATCTTCTTAACAGCTTATTTGGTGTAATTCTGAGGTTCAGAGAGAACCCAGTAGCAGTATGTGCCGATATCTCCAAGATGTACCACAGAGTTACCATCCCTATTTATGACCAACAAGTACACAGATTTCTTTGGCGCAGTCTAGAAGAAAGGGAACCGGACACCTATGTCAAGACTGTCCTTACATTTGGTGATCGACCATCACCCACAATGGCTATGGTTGTCCTTCGCAAGACTGCAGAGCTCAATGCAGTAGACGAACCGAGAGCAGCTGAATCGATTATAAAGAACACTTACATGGACGATATTTGTGATTCGGTAGACACTGTTGCTGAAGCCGATAACCTAACATCATCTATTGATAGTGTTCTGTCAACTGAAGGTTTCAAAGTTAAAGGATGGACATCCAATGTTTCACACCAACAACACAGTCAGAAAATCAACATTGGCGAAGAAGAAGAAGAATCTGAGAAAGTCCTGGGAGTCGTTTGGAGTTCAAAAGAAGACAAGTTTTCCTACAATGTGAACACTGCTACCACAATATGGGATGAAATCAAATCAAAGGGCTTAACAAAGCGAAGAATAAATCAAGTGACAAGGACATAGAGTTAACGATTTGCTTCAGAATGATAGAAGAGTCTGCAACAAATTTGAGCTATGGAACTCAAGATAGAGTGACTACAACTGAGCAGAAACAAACAAGAGTGGGACGGCCTAGAGCTCTTTCGATATATCAAGAATTTATTTTAGTGTTAATCCGTTTGAGACTTAGTCTTTTTGAAAAAGACTTAGCGTATACCTGCGTATAGGTTCATGGTGTCTGAGTCTACTGTGTCAGTAGTTATAAGGACCTGGCTAGCATTTCTGAGGGCTGAATTTGAGTATAGCCCAAAGCCATTTAAGGAACTTTTCCCTGATGTTGTTATCATTGTGGACTGCCAGTCTGCTTGTTATTCCTCTTATAAAAGCAGACCAACATGAAAGTTACTTATGGGTATAACACCAAGCAGAGCACTAGCATTTGTCAGTGACTTCTATCCAGGTAGCATTTCTAACAAGGAAATAACTGTCATGAGTAGACTTTTTCAGAAATTCCAACCTGGAGATGGCCTTATGGCCTTTGATGGTGATGTTGAGTTTTTCATGACAGCATTTTGATGCTTGTTTCTTCTTCAAGCTTTTGTGTGTCTTCTGGACTGACAAACAATTTCTGCTTTATTTTCTCACATCTTTCTTTGATGTTCTGCAATGATACTGGCTGTTCCTTAACAGGCAATATTAACTGAGCATAACTGGCTTCTTCATTGCTGCTTGTGGACAAATCCTCTTCACTTTTCTGCTGGAAGTGTGTACATGTACAAGACTCTCAAGAGCATCATTGATCTCTTGGAAGATGAAGGCATCACTGTTGCCCAACTATGAATAATACTTGAATGAGCTGCCAGTTATTGGGTTCAATTCTGGAAAGTACGATTTCAATGCCATGGAAGAATTTGTTTGCTGTCCTCACAGAACAAGAACAAATGGATGAAGCCTACCTATGAAGCATTCTACTCCACCCTCACCAACAACATTTCCCAAGAACTTTACAAGCACTGTCAACAAGACCAATAGTCTTTTTTTAAATAAGAATGGCAATCTTATTTGTTTTTGACCTAATCATCATAGAATACAACAACATAGATTATGGTGGTAATATTAGTTTTATTAGTTTATTATTATTATCATGTGATGGTGATAACATAGAAAGTCTAGTGAAACCAGAGTAAAGCAGACAAGCACAACTGGTTTCCTAGAACTAACACCCTGGACTGGGTCGAGCGATGAAGGAGTGAGGCACGAAGTTGAAGAGCTCCCGATAAATTACTTGAATTATGCCAATTTCCCTCCACTAAGAATGTTATCAGCAAACTTTTCGAAAAGAAAAGCTAGAGGAAGTGCAGACTCCACAAGTTCAATGGATTCTGAGACAATGTCTCCAGAAATGAAGAAGCAGAAAGAGCAAACGCCTACCGGCAAAGGGAAAGCCACCACAGACGAAGTTCTATTTGCTCTAGATTTTGCGCAGAAATTTGCTTCGAAAATTGACTTGATCATGGAGAAACTAGGTAAACTTGACAATATAGAAACCCAGCTTAATTCACTTCAAGACTCCGTTAACCAAACTAATGTCACTGTGCAGAAGATGCAGCAAGAAATCAGTACGCTTAAACTCGAAACAGCAAGGACAGCGAACAAAACCAACGATCTAGAGAAGAGTTTGAACTTTTTTGGCAAGACCATAGACGAAGAGAAGCAGAAAGTAGAAGAAATAAACGAATCATACAAAGAAGAAATATCCAAGCTTAATCTGCAACTTCACAAACATGAAACATATACCCGCCGTGAAAACCTCCGTTTCTATGGTATACCAGAGAGCAACGACGAGAATGCCGAGAATACCTTATATGATTTCATTGAAAACCAACTTAAGGTTAGCCACCCAGATGGCATAGAATTTCAAAGGATTCACAGGACCGGACGCCGTAAACATGGACAACCAAGGCCCATTATTGCACGCTTCCTTCGCTTTCAAGATCGAGAGCGCGTCTTCGAAAGCCGTTCAAAACTTAACAAAGAAGATGGATACGGAGTTGGGGTTGATCTTCCTCCACAAGTCATAGAAATCAGGAAAACGCTAATCCCAAAAATGCTGGAGGCGAGGAAAAATGGTCGAAAGGCATCTTTCAGCAAGTCTGAACCATATAAACTCTTTATTGATGGCGAACTGGCTAGCTAGATAAGTATATATATGCAATTATTTATTTTTTTCTTTATAGAAAACTTAAATATTCTAGCTTGATCTTGAATCTTAATTAGTTTACTTAGTTTACAAAAATGTAATAATGCAATGTAATTGTTGCTTAGTGGCACTACAATCCCCCTGTGGACGGGAAAATGAATAGAACTAATTACTCGGGAGCTTGACGCTTCTAGACCATCTAAGTGCGTTTATATGCTAGGCCCTTTCAGTAATAGCTCAACAGTGTTTTCTGGCTATGTTTTGATATGTTTATATACATTGTATTTGTTTGCGTGTCGTATAATGTTAATATTTATTTCTGTTTTTGGAGATTTTCCTTATTCTGATGAAAAGGGAGTTTGTTCAATTACCATTATTTTATTGCTAATCTTTTTTCTTTCTTGGAATGAGCCAGAATAATGTCCAATTCAAAATGCTATCCTTAAACGTACGAGGGATACGTAACTTTGAAAAACGAAAATGTTTGTTTAACTGGTTGAATAAGCAAAAGGCAGATATTTACTTTCTTCAAGAAACTTATAGTACAGAAGAAATTGTAAATCAATGGAGGAAGGAATGGAAGGGGGATCTTTTCTTTTCTCACGGTACAAATCATAGTAAAGGAACTCTTATTCTCATTCGAGGTACACTTGATTTTGACTGTAAAAATATGTCTATTGACTCTGAAGGAAGATTTATTATATTAGACCTATTAATACAAAATACTCCGTTCCTCATTGCTAATGTTTATGCTCCAACAAAAGTAAAGGAGCAAAGCCTTTTTTTTCGAAATTTATTGGACGTTCTAGAATCTATGGTCCATATCGAGCATGATATTATACTGGGGGGAGTCCAGGCATGCCAGGATAGTATGGGAGGAAATTGCTAAAGGAGTATCTAAACTCAGGAAGGTCACCACAGCGCAATGCAAGAGGAAAATCCAGTACTTGAAAGATAAGTATAAAGAAGTGAAAGATCACAACAGAAAGCAAACCGGAAGTGAAAGAAAGACCTCGCCGTTTTATGAGGAATTGGACTCTGTCTTGAGTTGTCACGATGTAGTGACACTCAAACACGTGGAGGAATCTGGTCCTTCAACGAAAAGCCCCAAAGAAGGAACTACTAGCAAAGGCAAGGATGCAAAACTGGACTCAAAAAAAGGGAAAGGGCCTATGAAACGATCAAGCACCTCTGCCAAAGCTTCTAGCCCTGCCAGGAATGAAGGTGATGAAGATGATGATGAGGAATTTGCACAGAAAAGACAGGAAAAAAAGTAGGAAACGCAAATCCAGCAGTGATGACGAAGAGAATAGCCCTTTCAACAAGAAAATGGAAAAGCTTGGCGAGCAAGGAGACAAACTTAATGGAATACTGGAATCTATGGGAAAAAACCAATCACAACAACTACAAACATTTGATGAATCAGTTTATGAATAACTTCATGCAAGTTATACAAACAAAATCACAAAAGGAGTAGAGTTAAATCCAAAGATTTTTAATTGAAGCAAAACATATATAGACCAACTGAACTGAACAATTACAAGTTTTCGTATATTTTTTTCTAGTTAAAGTTAACGATACTTACATCGTGCTTAAATATTACAATGTTTAAGTTGTTACATGATACGTAATGAAACAGCAATGCTATGTACAATAATAATGAAAATGTTTTTGATAATTTTACATGAAAGAAAAATTGAAGAATGATTAAAAAATTAATTTCGAATCTACATATCCCATATGTAGTCTTTCAAGAAATCTCTTAAAGCTGCACCGTTTGCATGATTTCCATTTTGAAATGGCGAGGGATCATTGTCGTCTGGATCGTTGTCGTCCCAAGGATCACCAGCATCCATGCAAAAGTTATGTAAAACACAACATGCAACTATGCATTGAGTGGCAAAGTCAATTCTACTATCGAGTCGTTTTTGAAGAATTCTCCAACGGCTTTTTAAGATACCAAAAGCACACTAAACTGACACTCGGGCTCGTGAAAGTTCCTTGTTGAATTCTATCTCGTCTAGATTATTTGTCGTCTCTGGATAGGGCTTTAACAACCAAGTAGAGAGGGGATAAGCGCTATCACCCACAAGGTAAGGCTTTATTTCCCTGTTTTCAATTGTCCTAGTTGGTTCTAGTAAAAGTTCCCCATTTACTATCCTTTGGTATATATTACTATTTCTAAGAACTCTAGAGTCGTGCATGCTCCCAGGGAAACCTGCCGCAATATCGAGGAATCGTTTTTCTCCATCAGTCACAGCTTGTACAACAACATCGTGCTGTTGATATCGGCTGAAGTAGTCTGGTCCGCTATCATTTGGGGTTTTGATTTTGATGTGAGTGCCGTCAATAGCTCCAACCACAAGAGAAGGGGTTAGGTGCTGTGCTGTTACAAAACGGCCAACCAGTTGCCTTTGCGTCACAGACTTTGTCAAAGACTGAACAATGATATGCTCAAATAGAGAAAGAATGTCTAGCTATTGTGTCCGCTATCATTTGGGGTTTTGATTTTGATGTGAGTGCCGTCAATAGCTCCAACCACAAGAGAAGGGGTTAGGTGCTGTGCTGTTACAAAACGGCCAACCAGTTGCCTTTGCGTCACAGACTTTGTCAAAGACTGAACAACGATATGCTCAAATAGAGAAAGAATGTCTAGCTATTGTGTTCGGATGCAACAAGTTTAGTCAATACATCACTCGACGAGAGAAAGTCACCATAGAATCGGACCACAAGCCACTTCAATCAATATTCAAGAAATCACTCCTTGCCGCGCCAAGCAGACTACAGCGCATGATTCTTCAGCTACAAAAGTACCATCTTGATGTCACCTACAAACCAGGATCACAGATGTATGTAGCAGACTATCTCTCCAGAGCTCAACTACCAGAACAACACAGGACCGACGACGAGTTCCAAGTGTTCTCACTAGAACTCGAACAGGTCAACCCACTAAGCCAAGTCAAGCTAAGCGACAACAAGATAGCTGTTCTACAGAAAGCCACAGAACACGATCCAGTCATGCAAACTCTTAAAAGCATGATTCTTATCGGTTGGCCCCAAGAGCGAGATGCTGTTCCCATCTCCCTAATTAGAGAGTACTGGAACTTCAGAGAATACCTGACCTTACAGAATGGAATACTCTTCAAAAGCGAACGTATTATTGTTCCCAAAGCTCTGAGACCTGAAATCATCTCTCACCTGCACTCCAGTCATCAAGGTATCGAGTTGCAAATTGCAAAGCCAGAGATAGAGTCTATTGGCCTGCTATGAACACCAACATCAAGGAGGCGGTAACCCAATGTGAAGTGTGTGCTGAGTTCCAAGCCAGAAATGCAAGCCTGCCCATGCAGACACACCCTATTCCTGACAGACCATGGAGCAGAGTTGCAGCAGACTTGTTCACACTGAACTCCAAAGGGCACATTGTCCTGGTGGACTACTATTCCGATTATATAGAAGTCAGCCCTGGTCTTAAAGACACCAAGTCACCTGTGATTATCAAGTTTCTGAAGCAGCAATTCAGCAGACACGGAATACCCGACGTGTTAGTCACCGACAATGGACCCCAGTTCGTGAGTAAGGAGTTTGAAGCATTCACACGAGAGTGGGAAACATGTCTCATCGTCACCCAATCACGCCAAGTCCAATGGCAAAGCCGAATCAGCTGTGAAGATCGCAAAGAATCTCTTCAAGAAAGCTCTCAAAGACAATCAGGACCCCTGGTTGGCACTGTTAGACTACCGAAACACACAGACAGCAGGTATGCAGAGTAGTCCAGTGCAAAGGCTTATGTCAAGGAGAACAAAGACACGTATACCAACAGCAGCTACCCTCCTTCAGCCAGAAGTTTCAACAGCAGTAACAGACAAGATTCACCGCAAGCGACAGGTAGCAAAAAGCTACCACGACCGAAAAGTCAGAGAGTTGCCAGACCTAGACATTGGCCAGGAAGTGCAAGTTGCCCCGTATCAGCACCACAAGACCTGGGAAACTGGAGTATGTGTCGACAAGCTGTCAGATAGGTCATACCTTCTACAGTCACATGGACAACTACTTCGTAGGAATAGAGAGGATATCAAGCCTGCAGCACCTACTGTATCAGCACACCTGACCCACCAGCTGAAGATCCTACAGTGTCTATCCCAGATACACCTCCGGTGCGCAGAAGCCAAAGAGTCACCAAACGCCCAACAAAATTTAATGACTTTGTCACGCCTTCACCATAATTGAACATTGATGATTGAACCTTTAGTAAATATATCTTTAATCATAGAACTGATTGCCTAGAGACATAATGATTTGTATTCATTTTAAATTAGTCAATAGCTAACAGTTCACTAGATTAGTATACACATCTATAGTCGCTTTTAGTTCAAGTTTCTTTTATATCCAGTTTCTTTTATTCATCGAAGAAGGGAAGATGTTACAATATACACACTTCCGGTGATTGTTAATTGACTTATGTTGATCTAAGTACGTACATATTGAATTACTGTTACACAATAAAACACATATCTTACGGACCATGAACACGTACACACAAGTTCTTTAAACAAGGAGAACCCTTATTTATCCCAATTCCGATGAACTGTGACTGCTAGACTTTGAATACTTCATTTGCACTAATGCAGTAGGTGGATGCCAATCATTCAGGTGACATCACACTCACTCAACAACCACAAAGTTTGTTTGCTTGATTGAGCTTTGCTTTCAAGCAAGAAAATTTAGTCAAAATACTGTATTCCTTTTAGTCTTCCTAGAGTTCTACAATTACTGTATAAGAGAACTGAAGTGAATGAAAGTTTGAAGAAACACTGGTAAAGAATCAGTGAATCAGAATAAAATTGCAAGTCAGAAAGAGTATTGATGTAACCAATGACCAAATGGCACAGTATGTTGAGTCATATTACATTTTACCAACGATTTTTTTTAAAATTATTGTATTTGTATATGGTTGTTTTAATTGACATGTTATTTTTTATTTTTTAGCAGCTAACCATAAGTCTGCAACCCCAAATAATGCATTAATCAATTCAATATGCAAGAATACTGATTTAGCAAAAAATTAAACAGAATGTCTGATTTTGCCACTTGAAAAATCTTACAAAATGAAAAATATTTGTATGTTTTTGTGTTCAGTTCCATATGCATGAAGCAAAGACATAATAATGCATGCTCTAATTTTATCATATCACATTGTCTTAAGTGATTTAATATACCTTAGTACCAGAAGAGGGTCCAGAGTTATCCCATAATGCATTATGTATATTATTGTTTGGGACGTGACATCATCACTCTCACTCAGCATTCAAACGGGGAAGAGTAATGGCGGCGTTTCAAACTGTTTGTGGAAAGAAGTCAACTTGTCTTTGAAGTTTTTCCTTAGTTTATGTTCATTGTGTTGCAAAGGACGATTATGCTATATCCCTAGTCGGAATAGATTGTGTTGAACTAATTTGTCGTCAGGTTCATTTGAGTTTTATTGATAAAATGAGCGAAAGACATTTAGCTCTGATTCCTTCATACATCGATGGATGTTCTGTAGATGCTATATTCCAGAAAACACGAAGTCCTGCTCTCGTCAGAGTCGATTCATCGTCTGACATAAAGGTTAGTTGTCTATTTTGTATGAGTAAAGCATTTCAGTCAATGTTCAGACTAATATGATAACATGTTTTGATTTTTATAGTACAGTTCCACAACAATGTTGATGAACAGTATATATACACTTTTTCCATTGTCTCCTTTTGTTCCTTCATTATTTCACAGCTTAAGACTGCTTTATCTAACAGAAGATATCGATCATGAAATATTGGCATCTTGCATTTGCAATAATTATATAACAGGTAGATGTAGATATTTTTCATTTTTTTTTCTTTATGATCTCCACTGGCAGTCATAAGTACTTGCCAGAAATACAACAATCTATAATAAACAAGGCTACCTTAGTAGATTTGAAGCAAGGTGATATGTTTGCCTCACCAAAAATTGTCCATGGTACACAACCAATCATGCACTGTTCATCGTAAAAATCAATGAAATAACTGGCAACAAAGTAATGGTGCAGTGGTTTGTTGGCTCCTTGACTGGGGAATGGAAGCCAAAAAGAAAAAAAAAAGAAGGTTGCAGCGTGATTCCATGGATCGAGACTTTCGATAAAAACTGTGATTCTCTTTAAATTTCGATTGACCAAGAATGGTAAACTAAGAAAGGCTAAGTTGCAAAATTATTGAAACTATTGAGGAAGGAATTGGATGACGATGGTGGAGCAATAAATGAACACTTAGACTTTAGAAATTGTAACTTTTATGATGTTTATCAATAATATTATGATATCA
The DNA here is from genome assembly GCA_023349425.1 of Anthopleura sola. NCBI lineage: Eukaryota > Metazoa > Cnidaria > Anthozoa > Actiniaria > Actiniidae > Anthopleura > Anthopleura sola. The sequence continues at coordinate 13,304,928 of JALHLI010000001.1, forward strand.
TGAAACCAGGATAGGATTCCTGTGTTACATATTAGATACCGTTGACCAGAGAGGGCACCTTCATTGTAAGTAAGATGGTGGACATTAAAGAGAAGGTTATGAATATCTTCATAATCTATCTATAGTTTCCTCTAGTCAAACCATCGGATGTTTTACATGGTGTCAGAAGTTAGTTAAGTACATCACAAAGCTACAGGTGTACCCAATGCATTATTTCTCAAAAGTTTTTGGAGAAAAAGGGCATGTTATGACATTATGAAGCCAGGATGGGTTTCCTGTGTTATATATATTAAATTTCAACTTAAAAACGAAGCCATGGATTGGATGAATTGGGCTACTTGGAGCTCATTAGGAGTACTGTTTCTTCTTGTGACTAATTTGATTTTTATACATCATGATGATAAAGATAAAGAAGACAATATCATATTTGATGTAAAGGGAAACCATGGGCACAATATTATGCCTGGTGTTTGCCAGAACAAACTGAAGCAAAAAGTCAAGTTGTCACTTGTAAGCCTGCAAATTGTTGAAAACCAGAGTTCCCAAGCAAATCCAGACCAGGGAAAAGAAAACCAAATTCAAATAAAGACTGACATTCAGAAGATAGCTGTTGCTACTGAAGGTGGAGAAGTTTTCAAATGGTCAAATAAGAACTATTCCTGAGGACCTGACATATTCCCTATAGTTAATTCCAATCTTGGTAAAGAGGTGAAGCCAGATTGACATGTAATAATGTGACAAAAATTTACATAAGAAATTAAGAGTTAACTAAGATGAAGTGTAGGTTGAAGTGGAGAAATCAATAAAAGATAACCAAAACACAGAGTGTGTTGTGACTAACAAGAAGAGCAAATTTAAAGGATCCATAACTGTTCAGCTCAAGGCTGAGCTTAAAAGGCAAATGGCATCAGAAGAAGTAATACAAATCAGAAAGTATAAGGTAAATGTAAGTGAATTTAAAGCAACCAAAGAAAATAAAATGATTATAATAAAATTAAATTAAATTTTAATTTTTGTTAATTTAATTTTTAATTATTTATTAATGCATTTTCTAAATAAATGATTTTGGTTGCATTTTTTTCATTCATCATGATTATTTCATTTCATGAGATTGATTGATAACAAATATTAAACACACACCATGTTCAGAATAAAATTAACTTTATGCTAGCATGACTAGCATAGCAGAATACCTTCAGACATGTAATGCTTTTTCAAATTTCCATCAAAAAAGAATTCTGACACTTTTTTTGGTTACCATAATTTGTGTATGAACTTGGAAAACATTTTTGCTTGTGACGTTCATCTATGAACTTCAATATATATATCCAAAAGTAACTTTTATAACTTTTATATCCAAAAGAAGTGCAATAATAAAGTTTCTGGTACTCCGCATTACATAACTGCAATGTACTCTTGAATAAATATTCTTGGTTTGCAATCATCCCCAAGGAGCAAAATAACAAAAGCCATGTTGGAAGTCATAACAAACAAATTCATTGAATTTTTTTGTCGAATTCCTCCAACATGATGGCTATGAAGTCATGCCCAAAGAACTTTAAAATAAGTGAGTTACTTACTGAGTCTCCATCAAGGAATCCAATCCACGATTTTGTAGTCTCTCATGTTTAACTGTAAATTGTTGTAAAGAAAATACTTAATTGTGAATTATGTAAAAGACAAATATTTAAAAACTGCTGGAGTTGACAACATGAAAAACAATGGAATACACTGTACATCAAGTTTCCTTGACAACTGTTGTCAAGAAGAAACAGAAGTCAGAACAAAGGAGCACTAATTGAATGCTTCTGAAATTTAGGGGGTGGGGAATCCTTAACTTTGCTGCAAAAGATTATAAAATAGTCCCCTTAACAGTTCCCTGCACCATTTTAAAAAGCAGCTGGCCCTTTGCATTGAAGCAAGATGAATGGCAAGTTTGCAATGATAGAGGCTTTTTTAACACCTTGGACAATTATTCACAGGTCTCCAGAGGAGGATAGTCACCTCTCACATGATAATTTCATAGGGTTTAAATTTCGGCTCATTTCAACACAACAATTTCTGTTTTGAACGCTATACCTTGCAGTGTTTTGAATTTTATTGATGTAAAGAACCAATATTTTACAGGTAAATCTCGTGCCCTTGAACAAAAGATGTACGAATTCTTTAGTGATTTTGTTGTTTAGAAGTAATAGTAGTATTGGTAAAAAATAATTAGACTGAATCAGCGTTTCACACGAGCAATGCCAGATTTATAATAGTCCAATTATCATTACTAATACTGCTATTATTTCTAAACAACAAAATCACGAAAGAATTCTTACATCTTTTGTTTCCAACAGCACGAGATGTCGAAAATATTCGTTGTAGCAAAAAGGACAAATGCACCCTTCCCAAAACTATCTTGGATGCGAAGCTAACATGAAACACAACACAAAAGAAATCACACTTTTTCTCGATGGAATTTGTGGCATTTCTTTTGTGTGCAATGTTAGCCTCGCATTAAAGATAATTTTGAGAAGGGTGCATTAGGTTGATTGAATGTTTTAGCAATACTTACCGAAGAAATGGCGATCAACACAACAACTTTCTTTTCAAACCGTTGATCCGCCATGTTTTCTCGTTGGGACTTATGGACCGAAATGCATGATGGTTCACATAATCATTCAAGACACAGGAAACCCAAACTATTGTTCTGAACACAATAAAATAACGTAAGTGAAATGGAATGTAGGTAATTTGTCTGATCTCACTATGTATTTTAAGAATAAGGGTATTTTTTTGGATTACCGAGGAATCTCATAAAAAAAGCTACGAAATATGGCACGTGTACATTAAGACCCCCGGCCTCCCCACCCCTTCCCCCCAGAAAAACCCATAGAGAGCTGCTTTTCGTTTTGGACCCGGAAGTCGTTTATTCATTCGATTGCCGTCACGCTTAAAGCTCTATATTAGACACGAAAAATGCGTTTAGTGTGCCGAGATTCAACTTAGGTTAATACGGTTGGTTCGTAGTTCAAATTAATAAAATAATCCATAGTAATACTGTAAAATTCCCTAACTTACACAAGCCTTGAGGTTGCCGACGAAAGGGAAAATTGTTTTCACATTCGTCATATCCGGGTTATTTCGCAACTTGACGAGCTCTAGAAAGAATTCTTTTATGCGACAAGTCAAGCGGACAAAAAGACTATTTTGAATTCCTAAGAGATCGAAAGAGATCGAAATTTCATGACAATAACAGGAAGTCGCCGGTTCATGCTGGATTACTCTACAGATTTTCACTTTGTAAAAAAAAATAATGTAGGAGCCCTCAGTGTCAAGAACCTGAATATGAATTACATATCAAAACAGGATTCATCATAATGTTCTTGTCTGTGTACATGAACAATATTGGCTTGAGGCTTTGAGAGGCTTTGAAGCATTTAGTCACAAATGATTGCAGTCTGTTACCATGGCAACGCTCTCATTAAAATAAATCAATTGTTAGGGCTTTTGTATGGTCTCTTCAGATTTCAAACTTGGTAAAATAAGATATACAAGCACACGAATTTTTAAATCATTTTTCATTTCGGAAAAAAAAATCAACACTCAAATGGCTTTTTGGGAATTTTATGAGGTTGCACTTAAATGGTTTTTCAAGTCACATGTTGTAGAACACTGAACCTGTTGTTGGCGAGTCACGCGATGTGGCACATTTCCTTGTAGGAGAAAAAGAGAATTAATAAACCGGGTTAATCTAGTTTAGTAAATGTCCATATCAAGAAAAGTAATGACAACCGGTAATGATTGCAAATTAATTGTTTTAAAATTCATGCGTTTCTAGATTGAGACTCACAAGTTTAGCGAATCTGATTTCGATCTTCAATCTTCTTCTTTCAATTACTATTTTAGCAAGCGCCCACGATAATTTTGTTGATGAAAAAGCAAAACGGTAGCCCGCCGTGACGTCACTATCTTGTAAGCTTTGTGTACATAAGACTTGCTTTTAACCGGCTTTACCAAACCGGTTCTTTCTGCTTTTCCAGTCAAACAAGCGTTGAAAATGCCTTTCTTAACGATTTTAAGAGTCGGTTTTCAAAAAAGAAAGAAAGCTTGTGTCGTTCGGGTCGAGCCGTTAACTCGTACTAAAAAGCCGCCAAAACTACTGGCTGCCAAAACGAATATACCACCATAGCGAAGAAAACTCAAAATACGAAATATCAAGATGAAATCTTTGCTGGTAAAGGTTACAGAAAGGAACACAGACACGCTTTGGTCTTGGGTTGTTTGTCTAGCTTCATTTTTCATTCAACTATTTGTGGTAGGAATACAGAATTCGTTTGGGACCATCTTCGTTGCTTTGTTGGACAAATTTGGTCGCAGTGAATCCGAAACAGGTGAGTTATAGTTTTGTCTTGAGCAGGTATGATGAATCCATCGCTTTAATAATAAATATATCAAGTCGAAAATCTTAAATTTCTTTCAGTTCAATATATTAAATGGGCCTCTTAAAGATTATTCCAAACTTCCCTATGAAAAATTATGAAAATTCAAATTTTTCATTAAAAATTATCAGTTTTACGATATCATATCTATGAAACTATTGTAAATTTATTACAAATGCTTCATGCAAAGCTGCCATACATTCTAGTTCAATCCTTTCTGCCCACGTAAATTATTCTTTTAGTTGAGAAAAAAACCAGTTATTTACAGGCTGAAACAGGAAGTAAACCAGATAAATGCGACTTTTACTCTGGAAATTTCGAAATCTTATTTCATCAGTAACAGCAGACCATTCTGTGGGCTAAGGACAGCGTCGTTTTTTTATTTGTTGTAAGATATGACGGCGACTTTTGAGCCTTATGATTAGGCACAAGACAAAAGAATAAGCGAAGAATACATGAAATTTAGAAAGACAATTTTGAATGAAATCTTATTATACGGAAACTGTTTGATAATTTTTAAAAACCATTAATGAATGAATAAATGGATAAATGAGTGAATGGACGGACGGACGGACGGACGGACGGACTCACGAATGGATGGATATGGACGGGCGGATGGATGGACGGACGGATGGATAATGAAGAGCTAGAGAGAAAGAACGCACGAGAGGGAAAGAAAATGAATGATAGAAATAAATAAGAAAGGGAATAAATGATGAATGAAGAAATAGAAAATGAAAGAATGAGTCGAGAGGGGAAAAAAGTATGAGAGATGATAAATGATTAAAAGAAAGAAACGAAAAGAAATGAATGAGTAATGAACGAACGAACGAATGAATGAATGAACGAAACCTCATAGTCAAAACAAATAGAATGTTTGCATGATGGCGTCATTTGACCACCACTACCAGAATGATTCTCAAATTTTCTTTCATATTTGTATTTCCTCATGAGAATAGTAAAGTGAAAGTGTTGCTAAGGAACTGAACAAAAGAAAGTGTGCAAGGGATTCTGGTAGTAGAGGTTAATGACGCCATAATGCAATTTGAATTCAAGGTTGAGTGATTCGATACTGACAAGAGAAGGGGAGGCCAGAGAACGGAAGACGAGGGACGTGAAGGTGGGTCGCATAGTATACACGCATCAAGCATTCCGTGCTACTACTCTAAGCGCATGCTCAGGGGATTAAAAAGTGAGATAATATTTCGTAAAACATGTTGTATTTTAGTTGTATCTTTCTTGTCAAACACAATTTTCATTAAATATTCAAGATCACGTACCGTTAAGCGAATTTTGAGTCAAATATACCAAAAAAATGCATATTTTACGAAATATTATCCCACTTTTTTATCCCCCGAGCATGCGCTTAGAGCAGTGGCGCGGAATGCTTGATATGTGTATACTTACCTGGAGTAATAATACCCACACATTACTCTCTTCTACGATTAATCTATAACTGACAAGAAACATTACGATGTGGGTTTGTACTATTGTCATTGGTCTGACATGTTTGACATACTGACATATTAATACCCACACATTACTCTCTTCTACGATTAATCTATACTACTACTGTTTGTACTACTGTCATTGGTTTGACATGTTTCTGTGGACCACTATCGTCCTACATGTTGTCGCATTGTTACATTGATACCCTGATTGACATATTGTATATTCTTTTTTACAGTATGGGTTGGTACCGCTGCCATTGGTCTGACATGTTTCTATGGACCACTATCAACCTATCTCTGCGATCTTTCAGTATTTTGTCGCATTGTTACATTGATACCTTGATTGACACATTGTTTATTCTTTCTTACAGTATGGGTTGGTACCGCTGCCATTGGTCTGACATACTTCTGCGCCCCTTTATCTACTTACCTCTGCAATCGTTTTGGTTGTCGTATAGTCGCCTGCACGGGTAGCATCCTACTAGCGATCTCTGGATTCCTAACTTCTTACGTAGGCAGCATATTCTTGATGTACTTTACATATGGTGTCCTAGGCGGCCTTGCTTCAAGCCTGTTGTACTTCTCATCACTAGTGGCTTTGATAGAATACTTTTACACGTATTTACCTACAGCCAGTGGTGTGGCAGTATCAGGATCAGGTGTCGGTACAGTGATTATTACACTTCTGCTTCAACATCTTCTCTCAACATACGGATTAAAGATTGCCTTCCAGGCCCTGGCAGGAATGTCTGCTATCTGCTTCATTGCTGGTCTAGCTTATGCACCTCTGACAAGTTCTAAAGAAAGCAATTTAAAAGAATCGTTAAACAAGTTCCCAGAGCAAAATTTAGAGCGAGTAGACACTAGTAATGACAAGAAGAAAAGAAAGGGATGTTTGAGGTTATTCAAGTTAGGAAAGCATTGGAAGAACAAGGGGTTTGTTGTCTGGGCGATTGCGATGGCCCTCGTCATGTTTGTTTGCTATATACCAATCATGTATCTTGTAAGTATGAATTATTATTATTATTATTATTATTATTCATTATTATTATTATTATCATCATCATCATCATCATTATTATCATTGTCGTCGTTGTTGTGCCGGTTGTTGTTGTCACGCATTCCCTTCTTTGAGTTGGAAGAAAAAGGAAAAAAACTTTCCTTAAACAACTGCTACAGACACTTTCATAATTACGCGAAATATTCCGAGGCATCCGGGGCGGGGTTTTTGCTTCGATACGTACAAAAAAGTGCCTACTCAGACCAAGGCAAATTTGCTTGACGTCAACAGCTACAGCTAGCTGTCTGAGTGGCGTAATTATAATACTTGTACAACTTCAAACCAGTGAGTTGTTTTATTTAGACTGATTGCGTGACACTTCAAAGCTCCTTTCCCACGCACGCTTTATGGAGTAGAAATATACGTCGTCACAGATTAGTACACATCTGTTGATATTACACGAGTACGCGCACCTGTTTATTATCACTCAGAATTCGTGCACGTGTAATGTGGCTGAGTATAAAGGCGTGATTACACGGTGCAATTTTCTCTGCAACTTGTCTCGCAACGGCAAGTTGCAAGAGTGTTTACACGGTGCAACGGAGACGCAATCGTTGCCGAAAGTAGAAACGAATTCTACTTTTCGCAACGATTGCTGCAACTTGTCTCGCAACATTTTTCAAATTGCACTCTAGGTTACACGGTGCAATGCTTCGTGCAACTTGTGCCGCAACGCCGTTGCGAGACAAGTTGCAGAGAAAATTGCACCGTGTAATCGCGCCTTAACTATGGTTTTTTTCTGTAAAAGTCTTTATAATTGTTTTGAATCAAAGTTAATTGAAATTAATCGGAGTTGTTTCTGCTGCAGGTTCTAATAGCAGAAGACTTGGGTGTGCCTCCATCCAAAGGCGGGTTCCTTATCAGCATCTTTGCTATCTGTTCAACAGCAGGCAAGATAATAGTTGGAAAAGTAGCTAATCTCAAGTGCGCAAATCGTCTAAAGATAGCGCAGGCTTCATTACTCATGATGGCCGTCTCAACGTGTCTTCTTCCTCTGGCTAAGTCTTACAATGCTTTGGTTGCTTACAGTACCGTGCAAGGATTCTTCGATGGCAGTTTTAGTGTATCAATTGGGTTAATAACTAATGATATAGTTGGGAAGGAATTGATGGCCGGAGCTGTTGCTAGCGTTTATTTTGTTGTCTCAATACCAATCACCGTAGGACCACCTGTAGCTGGTAAGTTAATTCGCATAAATGTCTTGCATGAATGAGAGTCATTGCTAAGTAAGCTGCGCATCGACCTATCCCGAGAAAAGATCATAATCATTGCGCTAACGTTATTTTGAGTGTTGTATGTCTGTTTGTCTGTTTGTTTAAAAACCTGTTGTTCGCCATCAAGCTGCGTTTCTACGCATCACAGACTTTCGATTCTCTTTCTTTGAGTGTCTGCGCATTTAAGAGGCTTCCGACGCGGGCTGTAGTCCACCAACAAGCTGCGCGTCAGATTTTTTCTTTTCCCTTTTGAGATAAAGATCATTAGCACTTGTATTATATCAAAGTGGTGCTTAAAAGTCTGTCGTCTACCACCAACTGAGTTGCGCTTTATGCATTTCCAATTCCCTTCAAGTTGTGTCATTACAAAAGCGCATCTGTAATCCCAAACCACGTATTCTTTATCCCAAAAGCGCACCAGTATCGAAGATATGTCATTGATTCTTTCATATTTTCTTTGACCACAGGTCTTTTTTATGGACATCTTGGAGATTACAATGCTGTCTTCTTCCTTTCCGGGGCACTTGTATGCACTGGTATGCTTATCATGTTCCTCGTTCCCTGGCTGACACCACCAACTCTAGCGAAACCTAACTTCAAACAAGAGCTGACTTCAGCGAAAAGCATAGAGTTTGGTAGATTTATCAATGGAGATCGATACGACTTGTCGTGCGTCGATGAACAAAATCTCGCAGATCTGTACGACGAGAGTGTTGCGCAACACTTACTAAAGAGAAACAGATCCCTTCTTGATGGCAGCACTTCAGATTCTCATCGATCAAGCTTTGTTCTTTTTACGATTGTTTCAGAGGAAAATCAGCGAGATATTTCAGCTTATTCCAGCTATCAAGATTTGGCAGCAAATAGTGACACTGTAACTAACTTCTCGAACTCAGTGAGAAATTTCTTCCATGGATCCCATTCTAGTTTGTTCTCATTGAACCACAGTCATGTTATGGAACCACCAAACCTACAGTCTATACCGGAAGTAGTGTGTGATACACGTGATTCAGAGACCTGTGTCCTGGTTCACGATGAGGGAAACTTGGAAACTGTCCAAGAAGAGAAAGAAATAGTAGATAAATATGTGGAAGAAGAATGCAAAAAGACACCTACGACCGATATTGAGATTGTGGTTCCGGATACCTTGGATAACTGTAATCATGATTATGAAGAAAGTGGCACTAAAGAAACAGATATGTCTGACAAAATGCCCCATGAGGGGATAGCTGAGGAAGGTTTTGCTATCAATTTAAACATTTCAGAGTCTGACTTGAGTTGTGACTCTAAGAAAAGTTCTTCACAGTTGTCGACGGGAACAACTGACAGCGGTTTTGATGAATGGAAAGAAGACTTCTTAATCACAGGATCTGATAGTGGCTCAAGCACAAGTTTAATAGAAAAGCCATCACTCTTGAAAGACATTCCTAGTCGGTCCTGCAGCTGCGTGGATTTGTCTGCTCTTCCTAAAGCAAAAGAAACCAACGAAGTCCTACTCAATAAAAGCACCCTGACAAGTCTGAGTCAAAATTTGAGTGACAGGTGTCAATCTGAGATGGACATAGATTCTTATAGCTACAGTGACGCGTCTTTTGAATCGGAAGAAAGGCATGATAGGGTAAATAAGAAAGGTGACGTATCAACTGAGTGTCAGGATTTGATTGACAGCTGTCAGTCTGAGGAGGACTATTACAATGATGTTGTTATCAACCTTTACCCTGAAATGCACGATAATAAAGTCGCTGATGAAGGACTTGAGGATCTAGACATCATAAAAAATAACGGTTGATATGGTTAAAGGAAAAGATTTGTAACGATTCGTACACGTTTCAAGGACACGTACAGATGAAAGAAGAAGGTCAATGCCAGTCTTTTCTTGGGTGGGTGAGTGGGTGGGGAACCAAATAGTGATTTTTATATTGTTTAACAAGAGGGTATGCAACATTGATTGTAAAAGGATATTTTTTTGTGATTAACTATGTCCGCATAGTATACAAAATTTAACATATTACTGTGCGGACACAATAACCGGGACCACTTGAATAAAACTGACCAATCAGATAACAGTAAACTTGACAGAGATTGAAATGATAACGGCGTAAGCCAATCAGATGATCACGTTCTCACGCTCTTTTTATATCAATGTGCTATCTGATTGGTCGGTTAAAAATATCGAACTAAAATTGCAATGTGATTGGTTAATGATGATAATAGTATATCAAAGTGGTCTCAGTTGGAGTATCCACACCCTAAGAAAAGTATGATATTTAAAGTTTCGAAAAATAATATATGGCAATTATTTTTAAGAGAGAACGTATATGAATATCATTTATTAACTCGACTAATATATAATGTATTACATGTATTGATTTTTTAAAATAGCCCTAAAATCAAAAAAGATCGGATATTTTGCAAGGTACACTATCATTTAGAAGCGAAAAAACATGTCGCAAACTTTCCCGCGATACCCATAATGCATTGCATTGTCATAGCGCAATACAACCTGGGTGTTATAAACGTAGGAGTCCGGTTATAACAGATATCCAAAGTTTTAAATTACATCTGCTCTGTGTATAATTTTGTGCTATCGTCCGTTTTCTATGGCTTATTTTTTTATCATATGAAAATACTTTGATTAGATAAAAGCGAAAAATTAAGCAAAAAGTAGAAAAAAGAAATGTGTCGTGTTCATGAATAGTACTGTTATTCAAATATTTATAATTGGATATTTTTAAAAAGTGTGTATTTAATATTATTTAGATAAAAGTATAAAAGAATGTAAGATAAGTTTGTTTGATAAAATACGAAATAGTAAAGAATTATAATTGATGAAGTTTGATGTCCTTACTTATTTGTTGTCCGTCTGCATCGTGTGTCTGTGTCGCGTCATGTCGCGGCGCAAGGATGGCTACACGTGCGATTTTCACCGCAGGTTGGTGATTTTATGAAATCGTATCGCCTGCGCAAGCAAAAAATCGCTCGTGTAGCCCTGGCCTTACGATTTCTTCAGACACGGAAGCCGTTTGAGTGCAAGGAAGCTGCATATCATTACTGGTGTTATTATAAAAGAAAATAATTAGATCCTATTATTTTTCAAAATCATTCTTTTTATAATTTAAAAATGTTTAGCCTAAGTTTCGCGGGGGGACGAGGAACGAAAGGACGTCTGTTTTTTCAGGCTAAAAAATGGTGTCTTCTGTCAGTTTTGTTCCATGAAATTTTCGCATCACGTGTCTGCAATTTTCTCAACAATTTTCTTTAAAACTGAAGCCATTTGAGTGTAATAACGCTGCATGTTTATATTATGGTTTTATGAAAGACATAATGTAAAATGTAAAAATCGTTATTATTTTTCAAAAGAAGTCCAAAATGGTAATTGTCGCTTGTCAGTTTTGTTCGCCTGAAACACGAAAGCCATCTGAGTGTTACGAGACTGCATAAGACTAGTTTCATAACATAAAAAAAACCACATGTAACTGAACCAAAATCATTAGCGTGACAAAACATAACAGACAGTATTCGTGACATCTTTTGGTTAGTAAGTACTTGCATGACAGAACCCAATTATATGCCTCGCTTCACCGATATATGATATATAGCTTCTTTAATTAGATAATTGAAATGATTTTATGTAGCTTTCGCATTTAAATTTGATCTAAAAATTTCACTTCAAATTACCTTACAAAAGAATTATAAATATCGGGTTTATTTTGTGAATACTGGGGTGTTTTCAGCTAGGATTTTTTACGAATTTATCTCCCTTTAGATACTAATAATTCTATCGTATTTACTATGGTTTCATATGTACAGTTATACTTCGCCTGAGATATCGATATCCTACAGCTTCAACTCAAACAAACGAACAATAATTCAATGACGTTATTGTACATTTATGTCAAACAAGCCATCAAAACAAACAATATAGTACATCTCTTCTTTGATGAAATAAATACTTTTTCTGTTAATCATTCTCTCATCATTTTCTAATCCAACTATAAATTTTTTCTATTTTTCCCCTCGTGATTGGTTGTTATTGACTCGTTATTAAAATCTTGTTAAGCACGTGTTCTTGTCTAACCGGTTTTCCCTAAACATGCTAAACATTTATTCAAATTATGTAAGGGAACAAAAAAGTCACTTGCCATCTCGTGCTCTCCTCGTGGGCTAAAGTTGCTTCTAAAAGAAATTTTATCGACTCTCTAAAAATCGAAAAAATTATATATCTAGTTTTGAGTAATGGTTTGAAGGTGTAATAAAATTTCGTAGTCTGGGTTACTTTAGGAATATAAAGTGTCTAAAGTCACAAGAATAGACTTTGAACCGAACGACCGCAAAAGATAATTTATAAATCACTTAACATGTGAAATTAGCATACTGTACAGTATACCTCCCTTATAACCGGTATTCTTTGTTTGCTGAGAGGCTTTATTTTCTACTCTCCAGCGAAGAAAAATTTACTTCTAGAAGATTGTAATAAAATTTCAAAGCACAGAAGTACATCTCTAGGAAAATAACTGAAATTTCGTGTGAATTTTCAACAGAAAAATTAAAATTTGAGCTGCAATCAAGCAGTGGTTGTTTGTTGACGATGACGCCATTGCTTGGGTGCGAAAACTTGCCTGACCGGTCCAGTTTTTCTGGTCAAACAAGGAATTTGAAAAAATATTTTTCCGCTGTGAAAGCCATTATTTCCCTGATGTTCGAGGATGAGGAGCAGTTACATCTTTCATCGCTTAATCCTAAAACCCAAGCCGTTGAAGTGAAATTTTGAAAAACGTTTAGCGCGGGTTTCATCGATGGTGTTCAAAAGTTCCACTTTTTAGCAGAAACGAAGAAATAAGGCGACTTGAAAGCTTTCCGAGCGATCATGAAATCGCCTAAGTCGCTACAAGTTCAAATCACAGAGAAATCCATAGACTCTTTCTGGTCTTGGATCGTCTGTATTTCTTCATTTTCGTTACAGTTCTTAGTCGGTGGCCTTCATTGTTCATTCGGTATTTTCTTCGTTGCGTTACTAGACAAGTTTGGTCGAAGCGAAGCGGAAACCGGTAAGTTTTCTTTTGATTATCATGATTTCTATAGAGCAAGAATACAAGCACCAGCAGTTTTCTTGTCCCTCGCAATTTGGTTACGCTTTACTATAGAGAAAAAAATTGCTGTTTGACGGGAAGGAAAAATTAATCCCGGCAAAGAAAAAGGAGAAAAAATTTTGTCGGATATTTAAATTAGGTAAACAAACTCAGTAGATGATGTCGCGAACATTTTCTAAAATTGACGTCGCTTATAATGGTAAAGTTTCATTTTCGGGTTGTATTTCTGCATGTACTGTATATTTTTTAGCGATATCTTATATGGCTTGGCTTGAAGGGAAAGGCTTTAATTTGAAAGCGTTAGTATCAAATATTAAGCGGGCCTCCCCAAGTTGGGTAAATATATGTACGGGTGGAGATCATGTGATGGGCACGCTGTGAAGACCAAAGGCGCTGCAAGCACTTTGTATTCATCAAACGGGGTTTTTTTTTTTCAAAGAAAAAATTGAGCGCCGAAAAAAATGTCAAGCAAATTTGAACTGCTACTTTGAAAATGGTTTGTGGATAACAAATAAAAACTGTTTGATGTAAAATCTTAGGGATTTACATTTTTACAAGGGTATTAATTTGATTGACAGATGTCCAAAGTCCATGTGTACATACAGAAAAATATTGTGCAATTTCTTTTGCAATGCCGGCTCGGCATGGTTCACGAAAATTAATAATAATAAAAAGGACAATCATGGCTCACGGAAAATATCTTTCAAATTCAAGAAAATTCACGATTCACGACGATTAAAACATGCTCATCACAGATCACGAAAATAAAAAAAAAACCGTTTACGATTTCACGCGAAAACCTCTTACTGCCCCTGACTTATTTTAATAACTAAAAACTACAAACAAGAAAAAACATGTAGAAGCACATACGGAAAACAGGCTGAGATAATTACTCAGTATGGTCATGTAGGGGCCTGTAGTTATAGGAGATCTAGAGCGCATAGAAATATTCAACAATATCTTTCTTTCTTCAGTTTTATGCATTTCGTTAAGTTATCTGATTATGTAAGCCGTAAGGCACGCAGACTTCATTAATTTTTGCGTTCTAAGACAATTAGTTTACTGCATGAATGAATTTATAATTACTGTAGTTGCGATAGATTTAGTTTTGAGATAATCTTGCCACAATTTTTATTGCACTTTCTATTTCTTCTCAGTTGTTTTGCTTACGGGTTTCCAATCTCCATGCTTACAAACAATTTTTTTCAACAACGAAAATTCGAAAGAAACGCGCACTTTTTTAACACGGGCCCTCATATAAGGAGTAAAAAAGAAGACGGAAGCCAGAGGAAATGATTAAAAAAGCCTGAGTTGGTGAAACAAACAAAATTTCTAATCAAATTATGTAAGACTAGAAAGAACGGGATGAAAACCCTGTTGTTCTTGCTTAGAAATTGGATCAAAACTAAGTACGATTTGCAAATGAAAATGTTTCGGAATAGTGTAACGAAGATCGAAATTATTTTTTGACAAATTTCCGTTTTCTCGTAATGATGCACAGCAACATATAATATTTGTTTTGACTGGACAAAGCCCAGGCGTGTTTCTTTGCTGTCTTTGACAAAAGCGCAACATGTGGTTACGAGGTACCTGTGCGCGCGCGTTCCACTTCGACTTACGTCATTTACCGCAGCTTATATCCCCGGCGCGTCCTAGCGTCCTACACAGACGTTTTTAGGATTTTTGGGGAGAAAATGTTGCGTGACAGCGTGACAACCCTAAAACGAAACTATTCGCGCCCAAGATAGCAAAGAAACCAACCAGATTTAAGCCGAGCGTAAAGGGAAGAGAGGGACTGCTAATCGTTCTTATTATTAAGGTAACAGTAACAGTAAGGTAACATTACAGACCCCAGGGCAGGCCTTTTTTTTAGTAAACATTATGATACAAAGAGCAGTGTCTTCAATTAAATAAAAGTACATAACTGAATCCTTTCTTCGTTTTATTTCCAGCATGGGTAGGAGCACTTACTATTGGCCTTACATATTTATGCGGTCCTCTGTCTACTCACCTCTGTCATCGTTTTGGCTGTCGTATCGTTGCCTGCACGGGTAGTGTCCTTCTAGCAGTCTCTATGTTCCTGACTTCCATATCCAACAGCATCACGTGTATGTACTTCACCTATGGCGTCCTTGGTGGTCTTGCCAGTAGTATGCTCTACTTCTCTTCCCTTGTCGCCTTGATCCAGTACTTCCACAAGCACTTGTCTTTAGCCAATGGTATAGCTGTATCAGGGGTAGGCGTCGGAACACTTACACTCAGCACATTGTCCCAGAACCTCATTTCAAAGTTTGGCCTGCCGCTGACCTTCAGAGTGATGGCCGCATTCTCAGCTGTGGCTTTCATCGCAGGACTGGCATACTCTCCGCTCAAAACCACAGGGGAAGCAGAAAAATATTCAAATCTGCAAAAAGAAGAACCCATTACTGCTAAGAAGTCCAGTTCGCTGGCGTCGAAGTGCAAGGCATTTTGTAAACCTGGCAAGCAATGGAAGAACAAAGGATTCCTGGTGTGGGCTATGGCGATGTCATTGATATTATTCGCCTACTTCATCCCCACGATGTATCTAGTAAGTTGGGTTTTAAATAAAAATATTCACAACATGAACGCACTGAAGTGTGTTGATTGTCTCAATGACACATGTGCATGATACTCGATTTGATCGTGTCTGTGTGTGACATTCAGCTGACCCGCGCAGATACACACTGCGCAGTGATTGGTTGGCGAGTGCCACACATAGACATGAACTTGATCATGTGTGTATGAATTATGCATCATTATGATATATGTTATTTGTACAATCGTACATACTCTTGCGTTGAGGTTCAGTGTGTTCAAAATGTGTTTAAAATGTGTTCGTACCTCTAAATATCCCAATACTGTTACCCTCTCAGTTATACAACACACTAATCCTCTTCTCCAAACCTTTATACCTAATATTACTAGTGCAAAATCGATCGTGAACGGTTCTTTGAACCAGAATCACGGGATTTCTTGGTATTGACTGGAACAAATATCATCACATAACTGAAAGACTAAGAAAAATGGCGTTGAGTACATATTGGTTGCCTTGGTAACTATTTCCGCTGACCCACACCTGCTAGCATCAAATTGGTTGTCATGGTATTTATTACCGCTGTCCAATCTAAGTCTCAAATTGGTTGCCTTGGTAACTATTGGCTGACTCATCTCATTCTAACAAGGATAGGATACTTAAATCCACAGAAGTTCATATCTGCTGTTAAGTAAGTATCCCCTTAACTGCATGAGATTTCCGATGCCGGGTTTCAGCTTTCGTTTCTGTAGCTTCAACGTCGACATATTGCCATGGAGACGCCATGGAAACCAACAGCGAACCATCAACAGGCCAGAACGTGCGGTGCGCAAGACACGCCTTTCATATGGCCACTGATATTAAGTCTTTCACGGGTTTTTTCGTTCAAGACATCTTGGCTTCATCTCCAATGGCCAACCGCCTTTTTGAAGTCCACAAACGACTGCGAATTCGGTCGAAATATTGAATGCGGTAGTGGTTTTTCGGCAACTAAACAACAGAGTAGATTAAATTTTTTAAAACATTTTCAATTCAGCATCATAACCAGTTTCTTTTATTTGTATTCATTGTTGCATTCTTGTAAATAGGAGTACAGAATAAGTCACAGAAGCACCTTCTTTAGCATAAATTAAAATGTCAAAAAGCAGCAGAATTGTCAAAAAGAGAAAAATAGCCAAATTAAGTTTTATCAATTTAGAGGAATATCCAGACACAAGATATTGAACAACATTGGACGTGACTTCTGACGACTTTGGACTTGAAGTGGGAGGAGACCTCGATTGCTGCTGAAGTTGTCTGGCCCTGCAAAAAAAGCATTGGTGGATTCGGCTTGGAAATCGCTATATCTTTGAAACACTTATAATTTCACACTCAAGTAAAGAGTAACAGAAATCAAATAAAATTTTCTGAAACGAATGAACAAATTTTCTATTCTTTTATATTCCTAACTTTTTTATATTCCAATTTTTCTTAATTACTTGAATACATGGAATGCTAACAAATGATTGTATTATCTCCTTACTCGGTCTCAAATTTCGCCAGCTCACTTTAGCGGAAGCTCCACTCGGCATCAATCTCATGCATTAATTCCTCGGCTTTTCTGTCATTTCTTTTCTTTTCTTTTCTTTTCATCAATTAAATCAGACTTTTGTATCCACAGTCGAAAATAGCTAAAGATATTGGTGTCCCGTCCTCCAAAGCAAGTCTACTGGTCGGCTTCATGTACATCAGTCAGTCCGTTGGAAAGTTAGCAGTTGGTAAGATTGCAGATCTTCGTTCTGCAAATCGTCCTCTTATTTTCCAGCTATCGTTACTCGTAATGGCAGTAGCAGGCTGTCTCCTACCGTTAGCCAAGTCCTACGGTGCCTTGGTGACGTATGCGATTGTCCAAGGGTTCTTCGATGGATCGTATGTCGTATTGAGCGGGTTAATTACGTACGATATTGTTGGCAAAGATTTGATGGCCGAGGCTGTTGGGAGTCTATATTCTGTGATATCAATACCAATGACTTTGGGGCCACCCGTAGCCGGTACGTCATAATAGTCTATGATGTGTTGCGCACGGTCCGCAATCATTGTATCATCATTACCAGTCCATGCTGTGTTGCACACGATGCGCAATCATTGTATCATCATAACCAGTCCATGCTGTGTTGCACACGATGCGCAATCATTGTATCATCATTACCAGTTCATGATGTGTTGCGCACGATGCGCAATCATTGTATCATCATTACCAGTTCATGATGTGTTGTGCACGATGCGCAATTATTGTATCATCATTACCAGTCCATGATGTGTTGCGCACGATGCGCAATCATTGTATCATCATTACCAGTCCATGATGTGTTGCGCACGATGCGCAATCATTGTATCATCATTACCAGTCCATGTGTTGTGCACGATGCGCAATTATTGTATCATCATTACCAGTCCATGATGTGTTGCGCACGATGCGCAATCATTGTATCATCATTACCAGTCCATGATGTGTTGCGCACGATGCGCAATCAGTGTATCATCATTACCAGTCCATGATGTATTGCGCACGATGCGCAATCATTGTATCATCATTACCAGTCTACAATGTGTTGCACACGATGCGCAATCATTGTATCATCATTACCAGTCCATGATGTATTGCGCACGATGCGCAATCATTGTATCATCATTACCAGTCTACAATGTGTTGCACACGATGCGCAATCATTGTATCATCATTACCAGTCCATGATGTGTTGTGCACGATGCGCAATCATTGTATCATCATTACCAGTCTACAATGTGTTGCACACGATGCGCAATCATTGTATCATCATTACCAGTCTACAATGTGTTGCACACGATGCGCAATCATTGTATCATCATTACCAGTTCATGATGTGTTGCACACGATGCGCAATTATTGTATCATCATTACCAGTCCATGATGTGTTACACACGATGCGAAATCATTGTATCATCATTACCAGCCCATGATGTGTTGCGCACGATGCGCAATCATTGTATGATCATTACCAGTCCATGATGTGTTGTTGCACACGATGCGCAATCATTGTATGATCATTACCAGTCCATGATGTGTTGTGCACGGTCCGCAATCATTGTATGATCATTACCAGTCCATGCTGTGTTGCACACGATGCGCAATCATTGTATCATCATTACGAGTCCATGCTGTGTTACACATGATGCGCAATCATTGTATTATCATCATTACCAGTCCACATTGTGTTGCACACGATGCGCAGTCATTGTGCAATCATCATCACCAGTTCAAGATGTAATGCGCATTGAATAGTAAAACGATGTAGCCGTTTATCATTACCAAATTATAATGATTTGTTATGAATTCGTTGATTAACTGTTGCGTATCTCTATTTCTAGGTATGTTCTATGACTTCCTTGGAAATTACAACGTGGTGTTCTTTGTTAGTAGTGGACTTGTATGTGCAGGAATATGTATCACTTTTGTCGTACCCTGGCTAACACCACCGACCTTAAGCAAATTTGACTATGACAAACAAGTCTTACTTTCGATTGAGGACGATATCGACAAATACCATGAGGACGACAAACGTTACGATATGTCGTACGTGGACGAACAGAAATTAGCCGATTTACTTAGCCAGAAAAAGGGAATAAATCATCTATTTGAAAGGAATCGATCTTTGCTTGATTTTGGCTCAGTATCTAGACCTTCCAGTTTTATCTTGTTTAATATTGTGTCAGACGAACATCGTCATGATATTTCAGCTTACACCAGTCGCCAAGAGTTAGCGTTTATTAGTGGTACCACCACACCTCTAAGAGGTACCCCAGGTACAACAAGACGACGATATAACGACGTAGAGTCTCATACAAGTATGTATTCACTAAGACAGAGTTTTGCAGATGTTACACATGCGGAGACCCCGGTCAACATTGATTGCGCGGAACACACCGCAGTAACCTTAATACCCTTAGAAACTGTTGAAGAAGTTAACGAAGGAGAGCGTAAAATATCTCCACAAGAAAAACAATCATCTGAGCTATCTGAAGAAAAGAAAGAGCAAGCGAGAGAGGACGTTGAAAACCTTGCCGCTCAAGGAGAAGTGAGGGGTTCGTCCTCGTCTTTTTCAGACAGTGATGAATCCTGGAAGAGCTCTTCTCACTCAACTGCTGATACGATTGATAGTGGATATGTAGAATATCCGCACACTTCCTCATGCAAAGATAAGTTATCTACCACTTCTGTATGGGATGATAACAACACACGCCACTCGGCGGATAATTTAATTGATCATGAAAAGACTGAACTATCTAAGAATCTAGTTTATTCGTATAGCTGTAGTGACGTAACTGAACTTCCAGTACTTTCATATATTGTCACAAATCCGAAGAACGCATGGGATGTCACGAGCGTGGAATCAATTGATAAACATTCGTATGTGGAATCAATCGATAACCCCTCGGGTTGCTATGTCTACGAGAATGAACTTGTAACTTACTTAGAATCACCTCACAAAGATAGTGAAGATTCAAGATGTCGAGTAGAAACAGAAAAAGTGTGCTGGTCAACAAAGGAAGAAGATAGAAATTTATCAGAAATGGTGGAAGTCGTGAATTCAGAGAAGAAAAGCATCGAAGGTTCTAAAGATGAGGACATGTTCAGTTCATTGGCTGAAGATATTTTAGAACTCGAAGTGGGTGGGACAGAATATTTAAAAAGCTACCAAACGAACTATTCGTTGAAAAATGGTCATTTATATGGGGGAGATTATCGTGAAACTGTAGTCTAATATAAGAATTTAGAACTACAATCTGCAGTGTAGTTCTTACTAAAATACGAAGAGCATACAGGGGAAAAAATTTAAGAAAAATATTTTTTAGGTGGCCGGACTTATTAGGGAAAGAGGCATTTTAAGATAGTCAACATATGTTAAGTTAGCTCATTTTCTAACAACAAATACAAGGGTAACATTCCAGTATGAAGCTTCGAATGCTGTATATAAATGATATATAAAACAGTTTAAGTGCCTAGAAAAAGCTCTTAATTAGATATTTTTAAAATAAATTAGAATAGATAATTTATGTGCCTTCTAGTCTTTGGATTTGTTTTAGGACAGAACAACAGGGAGCCCATGCTCTTTCATGATAGCCTGTATATGATTTTTACAAAGGCTACCTTTTTACAGCGATTTAGAATAATTAGGCCTTCCAGTCTAATAGAAATGACATCTCTTTTATTTAAAACACAGGAAGCCCATTAGTTCTGTTTACATTTGACAGAAAACTATTATTTCTCTAAATAAATTTACCAACAAAATTTACTAGATATTTTTCCGGTTCAATTGACTTTAGTTTTCATATTGTTTGGTCTCTCAAGAAATAATATGTTTATTTTATTTTCAAAATGATAAATGATATATATTTATTTATTTTCAGTTTGCCTATCATTAGTTGTTAATAAATAAATACTTGTTTTGTTATGTTGCTGTTGTTAAATAATTGAGATTTATTTTATTTATTTATCCCCCAAAGAGAAAAGTGAACATATTAGAAGTAGCCATTATTTAAAGAATGAGGCAGGTGCAGAGCATGGTCAAGGGAAAATGCTGCAAAAAACAATGTCTGTTACATATTTGAAGACTGATTCCATAAGTTATTACCAGTTTGCTCTCTGTCAATTTTTTTCTCTCACGACAACCAGCACAAAGAAGCAAAAATTATGATTTATGGAATCAGTCTAGTCACATTAGTGTGCAATAAATTATATACTTTGATTTGCTCCAGCATGGCCCTCTCTAAACATTGGTTATTCACTTGATGAGGCCCCATAACACTACATCATTGAAGTAGGCATGATTTATAAATCTGATACTTAAGGAAAATATGTAAATAGCTAATTTATAAAAAAGAAAGGTTTTGTTTTAAGTAGACAAATATTTAAATTAATAATTCAGTAATGGGGCCGTCGGTTATCTGCTTGTATAATATTTGCTATATGAATTATTAGTAGATATTTATTACAGTTAATAGGGTAGACATTTGTGGGAAGATAAGTCATTGGTTATTCAATTTTATAATTTAAATATTTAAAAAGAGTAAGAATATTTTTACTAATAAAAGGTTTATAATGCTTGTCATGCCTTTTTTTTTAATTCTTATTCCTTCTATTTTAAGAGGAAAAAAGACTTAGAGTGGGGGAATTTTCAAAAATGTAATAATAATCAAAGGAATATTTTTATTAATCTTCAAATTGAGATATAGATGGCAAAATTCAGGAATCAGGAATCTAGATAACTGGCAAAATGAGAATCAAATAAATTTAGTTTTCATTTAAATTCTTATTTTTTATTGCATTCTTTTCATTTTATTTCATTTAGCATTTTTAAATTAAAAATTATATTTCACTTTGCTTTATTCGCTTTCTTTTTCTTTTATTATCTGTTTTGATTTGTTTTGTTTGATTCTTTTTTCTTTTGAAAGACTTCGAAGGGTTTTTGCGAGTGTTTGGTTTGTGTTGGGGTTCCTGTGCTACCTAACGACGTGAGATCCCAGACCTCCTTCAGTCACGCAAAACACTATAACAAAACATTAGTGTAGATTTACCGATAATCTTATCCAATCATAAGGTCAGCATGAGGCACACCTCCGACGTTCCTCCGACGCTTGAAGCCGAAATTCTATCTATAAATTCTTGTTCGCATGAATATCGATCACTTTTGCAGCTTTCTACACTTTGGATCTCGAAAGAAAGGTAAGATTTTCATCTACTTACATTCCATAGATGATTGATTTACGTTTTTTAATCGAAATAAGGTCTTATTGGTTGAAATTGATTGATGAAGTTCGTTCATGTCTCGTAACAGTTACAAGTAAAATTAACGTTCATCTCATTGAACTCTGTTAACTAATCCAATCCATACAACTTGAGATTTCATTGCTGTAATATACCCAGATCTAGAATTGACTGGTCCTAGTGCTAGACTATCAGCATGTTTGACAGAATATGGAATCCTGCGATTCCATTAGGGTAGATTTCGCAGTAACAGCAACAACAAAACAAAAAATATCACTATTTCTCCAGCTCGTGAATAGTTTCTTTGCAATCTATGGTCAGTAAACGTTTCTTTACGAAATAAACTCTCGCCGTATGTAAGTCTAAGGATAAGATTACTGGATGGAGTAGACTATAGTCAGCTACACATCAGACTAGACTGATTCCAGAAGTCGTAGTTTACGCTCGCTTTTGGTACGTCGTCGATGAGCGATATCCAGAATCGACAAAGAACGAAAACACCGACTTATGGATAACATTTATCGTCACTTAGAAATCTAAGTGTCCTCATCTATTTGTGGCCATGTTAATAGGGTCAGTTGTAGCCTAAGGTGAAAACCAGCAGTCATTACACAGTGGTAGAGCATCCGATTGGTATGAAGAGGATCGCGGGTTCGATTTCTATTAATATAGCCTTCTACGCAGACGCTTTTAGGGTCGTCACGCCACGCTTCTTTCCCCAAGAAACGTCGTTAGACCCTAAGAACATCTGCGAAAGAGGCTAATTTCAGTATGGTACAATCATTGAGATATATTTCTTAGCCATTGCTCAATACAAAACATTGTCAAAAAAAAAAAAAAAAAAATCTTTGGAATCTCAAAAGAAGAATACTCTTTTGTTTTTGGTCTTATGCCAGAATTCTTTAAAAAGTTATTTCATTTCATTAAATCAGTTTCGGTTAGGGAAATTTATTTTCAGCTATTGTATTTATCAACTAAGTCACAAAAGCTCTGTATACTTCATATCCTTCTTTGGGACCAAAGACGAATGAAAAGATCAAGCCTTTTGTTCCATTTTTGTTTAAGAGAATCAAAAGATTCATAGAAATATGAATCTTAATACTTCGTCTCTTTTGAAACGATAAGGTTTTTAGAAATTCAATTAATTATTATTCTAGTTTTCGTGTAAGTAAGTTAGTTATAAAGAAACTTACCATGTAGTATCAGGAATCAGGAGACATCAGGAAAATACTCATCACCGTAAAACACAATTCTGAGGCTTTTGGCTCTGAAATTACGAAAATAGTACAAAATTAAAATGTGTTCATCAACTAGAGTTTTCTATGAGAAAACCAACTTTTTTTACCACGTAACAATTGCGTTTCAAAACGTAGATTGTAACGAGGCGACGCAAGGCACCTTAGTGTGCTGCCTTAGTTGTGACTTGCAGCATACTCATGGCCTCTGCGCACTAGTGAGGGGAAGCACCACACAGCGGCTGCGCAGGTGGATACACACACAGGGACCTCGCAACCCTGCAGTCAATCAGCTTAAATGGTCCCTGACACTTGATTCAACTCAGTTCTGTCCATTCTCTTCCCTTCCCTTCCCTTCCCTTCCCTTAAAACGGAACACTGATGGAGAAATAATTCAAAGGGGTGCCTTTAACTCCCTAGGCCTTTAAATCAGCCTTGATAAGTATCTTCCTGATTATACCTTTGCATATGAGCTGGTTTTAGGACAGGAAGTGCTTTAGTTGGAAAAACGGAGAGTAGAAATTACAAAGATAAAATGTGAGAACTTCTGAAGAACAAAAAAGAAAAGAAAAAGGGGCGGCAGGGGGGTGGGGATGGCCGAACTTCCAGCATTGCACCTCGAGAGCTGTGAGTAACCACACCCTTCTGTCTAAGTCAGGTTCAGTCTGATGCATCCCATATATATATGTAACTCAGATTACTTATCATAATTTATTTCTTTGACTTACCTAGACACGACGAGTTTGGCCAGTGACGAGGCGCACGAATGACGTGTGAGTGCCGAGACGATGTACCAGAATTTTCGCTACACGATGTGTCGCAACACTGCAACGAAGAATCATGTTGGATTGTTTACTTGAATAAAGTATACGACATAACTTCATTTATGGTTGAGGTAATGAAATGCATGAAACATTCGAAAGCAATAGACCTTCTAGTCCAGACACTAGGCCCTCTTTTTTGCTCCTCAGGAAGACAAATAGAAAAGAGGGACTATGGACCTCACACTTTACGGAAATGTTTTTTCCCATGATAATAAAGTATTTATTCCCGTATACTGTTAAGCAAGGACCCTGCAATACCCTTGAAAGTGTGTGGGGGGAGGGGGGACCTTTGGCTTGGTGATTAGCAAAATGTGAAGAGGCTAAAGCCCCCTCAGCCCCTCCCTCCCCGCGATCCCTGTGAATGTCAGGCTAAACGCCAATAATTTATTTAATGCTCCAGCTAACATACATAACCACTACATGAGAAAGATTTATTGTAATATTACTCTCAGAAATTGAAATTCCCGCCTCATACCAACCCCAACCTCCCGGAACAGGGCAAGGAATCAATAGCTGAGGAATATGAGAGGCTGACTTTCTTCAAGAAAAAAGACAAAATGCCCCGGCTTACGACACAAACTTAAAACCATTTATGTCTATTTTCTCAACAGCATCCCGGAGGATTTGAGATCTTGTTAGAGCACGCAGGTACTTATTTTGTTACATCAACATACTATGTCTTGCGCGTCATTGCTTGTGGGTTAAATCACTTGACCTGTCACCATGCGCATACTCTAGATATTAGTCCATTGTATTTGATTTATGGACACTCCCCTTATTTCCCTCTATGATGATGATATCCTTTTTACCGCCTGCCACGACTCGCTATTTATTTTGTTAATAGCCCCTATGTTCAGTACAAATAAAATCGACGTTGATTTAGAGACTTTCTTTTTCTACGCCTAGTATTGCAACCTTGCAATGAACTGTTTTTTAGTCAGATTATGATACAGACTGACACTCGAATAATAGCCCCTATGTTCAGTATAAATAAAATCGACGTTCATTTAGAGACTTTCTTTTTCGATGCCTAGTATTGCAACCTGGTAGTGAACTGTTTCTTAGTCAGATTATGATACAGACTGAGACTCGAATAATAGCCCCTATGTTCAGTATAAATAAAATCGACGTTGATTTAGAGACTTTCTTTTTCTACGCCTAGTATTGCAACCTGGCAGTGAACTGTTTCTTAGTCAGATTATGATACAGACTGAGACTCGAGTGATCAATGTATTGTTGTATTTTCGTAGGTAATGATGCAACAAGTGCCTTTCAAGAAACAGGTCATTCCAAAGAGGCCCGAAAACTTCTAGCAAAGCATTTCATTGGTAATTTAGTTAAGGTATGTAAAGTTCTTCTATATTGTCTTTGTTCCCGTCCAATATCTTGTTAACTATTATCTATAGATACAACAACAGCACCAACAGTCGACTCGTGAGTAGTGCACCCAAACACCATGTTAGCGTTAATAACCGCAATAAGTATTACTATCACTAACATTTTTACCATACTAAATTCATCATTACCAAATGAAACCTCAACAACATCGTCTAGTGATACCTTTAAGTGTTTAAAAGCACTGATACCATCCAATATCAACTTACGTCATCACTTTCATTGCAATTGGTACCATCTGCACCATGGACCATGCGCCATCACCAACACCATCCAATGCCAACTAAATATTGGTAGCATCTGCACCATGGACCACGCACTATTTCCATCACCAACAACTTGTATCAACACTTTCATTATTGTCATTTGTAGCATCTGCACCATGGACCATACACCACCTCCATCACCAACAACTTATATCAACACTCTCATTATTGTCATTTGTAGCATCTGCACCATGGACCATGCACCATCGCCAACACCATCCAATGTCAACTAAATATTGGTAGCATCTGCACCATTGACCACGCACTATTTCCATCACCAACAACTTGTATCAACACTTTCATCATTGCCATTTGTAGCATCTGCACCATGGACCATGCACCATCGCCAACACCATCCAATGTCAACTAAATATTGGTAGCATCTGCACCATTGACCACGCATCTACATCACCAACAACTTATATCAACACTTTCATCATTGCCATTTGTAGCATCTGCACCATGGACCATGCACCATCGCCAACACCATCCAATGTCAACTAAATATTGGTAGCATCTGCACCATTGACCACGCATCTACATCACCAACAACTTATATCAACACTTTCATCATTGCCATTTGTAGCATCTGCACCATGGACCATGCACCATCTCCATTACCAACAACTTACATCAACACCTTCATCATTCCCATTTGTAGTATCTGACCATGATTCACGCACCATCCCGCCAACAGAACATGCTGTCATTACCTCATTACAAGCATCACTTTACTAATTTTCATTTGTAGCATCTGACCATGTTTCACGCACCATCCCGCCAACGGCACATGCTGTCATTACCTCATTACAAGCATCGCTTTACTAATTCTCATTTGTAGCATCTGACCATGTTTCACGCACCATCCCGCCAACGGCACATGCTGTCATTACCTCATTACAAGCATCGCTTTACTAATTCTCATTGGTATACCATCTGCACCATGTTTCACGCACCATCCCGCCAACAGAACATGCTGTCATTACCTCATTACAAGCATCGCTTTACTAATTCTCATTGGTATACCATCTGCACCATGTTTCACACACCATCCCGCCAACAGCACATGCTGTCATTACCTCATTACAAGCATCGCTTTACTAATTCTTTAATAATTGGTATACCATCTGCACCATGGACCACGCAATCACGACCATCAGCGTCCCTCCATTGTTACCATTCAATACCTCACTATACCATGCACTAACGGCTTTACAACCACTACTACCTATATCATTACTACCACAGTACCAGTATATACTTTAGATTTGATGGTATTAGAATCTATAACGTCTTTAATCTATTAATGTTTGACACACAGGAAGAAGGAATGTACAACAAGGAATTAGGTAAGTCAAATATTCACGATGTATATACATGTAGCTATTTCAGAAAGAGGTTGGTGAAGGTTTTGTTGCATGATGCATGGTAAAATCCCATATCGTCGTGACCTTTTGCTGATTCACATCGCCCATAGTGCATTTTGGGCTTGTTATGCAACGTGCAACATGTAAGCCGTATTCTTCGTTAGAATATTGCGTCTTTTGCTTTTAGATGTATGATTACGATGCGTGCTTCATAAATAGCGCCCTTTCTATTTGAATAATAATCAACTTTAGGAGGACCCTGAAACCCCGCCTGGTCAAAATTATTTCCATTTGTAAACAAAGTACAAATTCTTAGGATATCCTCGCGTATTGCGCATTTTCGTTAATAGCTATATGCATAGCTTCAGTCTTAAATATTCCTTTCCTTTTATCACAATCTACAGACGAGGGTTGTATACTTTGTTCCAAGACTACAATGAAAGATGATAAGTTGGACACATCAGACAATGTAGCAAGTCAAGCACCTAGTTAGGGCTCGCCATATGTTTTCTAACGTTATTCTTTGTTTGGAAAGGTCTATTCATTACGAAAACAGTAAAGTTAGCAAAAGTTAGCATGATCGAAAGCAAGTACAAGCAAAGCTTTGACGTAAGCCGTTCGCGCGGTCTACGCATGCCTGAACTAGGATATTTAACTCGGAGGTTCTAGTATAGTAGTCAGGTCTGTTAGTAGCTGAATCGTTACAGACCGGATAAAAGCACTAAACTTTGCACACTTATTTATATTGATGGAACTAGTGATTTTAGAAGGGGAACCACCAGATTCAAAGTCAGAGGGGTGCATTGTGAGTTTACGAATCTAAGATTGGCATATATAGAGGACTAGAATATATACAAAAGGAAAAAAGGGGGCCAACAGCCCCCAGCTCCTCCCCCTCTGCAGTCCCTGACCATATTCATGAAAAAAGCAAAACAACTGCTATAATATTGTACACCTCACTCAAATGAAAGTTGAACAAATAAACCACCCCATCCCACCCCACTCAAGGGAAGTGGGTTCTTTGTAGAATATTGGGTGATTTCTTACATAAAGAATTAAGTTTCACAGAGAACCAAAAGAAATACCATTTTCTGACACCAAAAATAAAAATAAATGAATTTAAGACTAAAACCCCCCTTCAATATGTTTCTACTGAGCATTGAATTTAATTTGTGTCAGACCTGCTTAATTTTATAAGTAGTGTTCATTATGAAATAGGGAGATGTCTTACCCATTTACTGTGACTGAAAGACTTCACATCAGGCTGTGTGACAAGCTCTATCTGTGAAAAGAAAAGATCATTTAAGCATTTTTAAACCCAGGGAGCTTTAATGTAAAAGGGGCGGGGATGCTGGTCGTACCTTTTAGGGGTTAATTTTCATTATTTGGTACCTTTTAGGGTGTTCAAATGAGAAACTAAATAAAATGCTGTCAAATTTAAGCATCATTTGTTATCATTTATGGGTGAAACTTGCAATTTTTATGACTTAGTATGAGAAAGAGAATTTTGGTACCTTTTAGTACCATCTTCAAAATTTGTGATGAGCATCACAGCCCTTCTATATATGGGATCCCCCCCCCCCCCCCCCCCCGTGTTTAAACATACTATATTGTTATATCACATATATTATTTTACAAAAAAAAGAAGAAAAAGTAAACAAAGTTAAAGCATGGGCAACGCTGACTAGTGATAGAGAAGTTGTTGAGGAGCTGAAAGACCTTTCCAATACCAGTGCTGTAGACTAACTGGAACCTTTCTGGTCAAAAGACTCAGTAATATTTTTGTAGACAAAGCTGATGTGGGCAGGTCATGGACTGGGTTGGTGATTGGACAGTGACAGAACAAAAATACATTCAACTTGATAACTTTGAGTCAAATATCTTGACTGATGAATATGAACATTATATTGCTAATGTAGTTACTTCAATGTCTGGAAATATCATAAATTTACATGGTACCAGCAACCACTTTTATCAATTTGTAATACTCCTACTGCACAACACATATAGAGAAATATATTTCTGCCTCCTCTTTACATATTTGAGAAAACAAGTTGTAAATATACCTAAATCAGTTAGTTTTGTATAATGCCTGACATATGTTATTTAATCTTTATTAAAAATGAACCAATTTATTAATTATAAATGACATCAGCTGGCAATTTTTTATAAAATTACTTTGAATTTAGATGATTCATGAATACTTTTTTAGTATTTTACAGTGCACCGCACAAGAGTATGACCACATTTGAGGTATTTACATACTTTTATGCACAGGCTTTTGTATGTTAAAGCCATCACATTTCGATACAAAGCCAGCTAGCTGGTTTTACCAAATAAGGCATGTAAAAACTCATTTGGCAGGAAAAGGCCTGTGCATTGAAGTACATGAATATATTAAATGTGGTCATACTTTTGCTGTCTGTGGTTGCACTGTAAGTGCCATTTTCTGAAGGCAAATAAGCAATATGCCTCAGAAACTTCAGAAATTTGTTGAAACAAATGATTTTACACTTATATTTTAGCATATAATTTGCAAGGTCACCATGCAATTTTGGTTTGAGTGACCTTTGATGTATATTGATTTAAAGATCTTACAAGACCTAAATATGAAAAATCTTGAATGCTTCATTGTAAGATCTTTAATACTTAGTCTCACAAATGTTCAATCTGGGAGCAATGAATCTCTTCAGCTGATCATGCCATTAACTATGATGATCATGATAACGAAGACTTCAGATTCGCTGATCATGATTATGATCATGTGTCGGTGCACTAGCGTTAGTGTATTCTTTATTCTATTAGCTGTCGAATCATCAGTATCCAATGCCATGAGCTGATGAATCATCTACCAAAAGACTTCCCGAAGCATTTCCATGTCGATGTCTCCAGCAAATATAACAAGTAACTCCCTCGATGCCAAGTACAGGAAGAACAACAGCAAGAACAACCACTACAGTAATCCAAGTAGGCCATTTTGGACTCGGGCACGCTTTATATGTAGGTCTACAAATATGATCATTACAGCAAAACATATCTTGTGCAGATCCACAGTCTAACGAGAGCGTACAATATTCGCCATAACAACTTGTTTTGCAAACGCCTTCAACCACATATTTTTTATTCATACAACATGATTGTGTTTTGTTGTCTTTCTTTGGACATTCTTCGTCTTTTAGACACGGTGTTTCCGCTCCATAACTCGCCTGTAACAAGGTTAACAGCAGAAGAAGAAGTAAAGGATTACAGTTCATTCTCGTTGGTGATCCTAAATTCGTCGCCAGGGTAGAATCAGTGATTTATAGAATATAATCTATCATGCGTAAATGCACGTGCTTAGATCCCGCACGAGCTTGGCGGCGTTTCCGCTCCATAACTCGCCTGTAACAAGGTTAACAGCAGAAGAAGAAGTAAAGGATTACAGTTCATTCTATTCTCGTTGGTGATCCTAAATTCGTCGCCAGGGTAGAATCAGTGATTTATAGAATATAATCTATCATGCGTAAATGCACGTGCTTAGATCCCGCACGAGCTTGGCGGCGTTCCTTATACCTGATTTGCCGGTTTAATTATCAGCTAGCGTAGAATATAATGAAAAGGGATGAAACTTTCAAGATTTCTGGTTATATCTGCGCCTCGAGTCAGGAGGGAAGGAAGCGGAAGCGGTGTGTGGCATCTTGCACACACCTATTGATGTCGCATGGAGAGAGTCTGGAACGAGCGACAACTCCGAAGAAATGTGTGATTTCACCATGCGAAGTTTGAAGAAAGAAACAGCTAAGATTTTTTTTACTTTATTTCACATTTTGACGATCTTATCGAGGTTTTTAAGGATCGTCATACATTTTCTTATTATATGTCACCACAGGAACCCAGCTTGGGCTAACTGTGTTACATCCTTTCGTTGTTCGAGTGGGCCAGTTCCAGGAAGCATAACTCGACAACAGGACGTCAAAACTGAAATAAAAAACTGATGCAAAACTGAAATCCTACAGCGGTTTCATTCTGAATCAAAAGCAGTGCGCAATCATGTCCTTCTCAAATTCCAAAATATCAGGTGCCGCAAAAGAACTCTTTGACGCTTCTGCAGCGGTTCAAACGTATGTAGCAGCAATCCTACGACAAGCAGACATCCAACTCAAGGAGTTGTCTGACTTGCCAAACTACCAAGCAACGGCTAGAAACCATGCCGAAAATTGGACGTCACAAGTTTTACAAGCCATCATTAAGACCAACTCCGACATCATCGACTTTGCCTATCATTTTACATCTTTCTACGACACTCTGCACCAGCTTGCAGAACAGATTGATGCTGGAAAGAAAGGTGGGCTTAAGAGTTTCAAGGACGGACTTGGTCTCCTGAGGGCCAACTTGAATCGCAAAGAAGGGAATGTCAAGTACCTCAATCTTCAACTGGAAGAGTTCAAAAGGAATCTAACGGGAGATCATGAAAACTTCTCCAGAGAAGTATCAGCAGCAGTAAAAATACTAGAAGGAAATGATGGCGAACTCCAAAAGCTCAGTGCCGATATTGATTCCATAAATACTAAGATCAACGCAATGATCGGAACGATGGCAGGCGGTGCAGTGGGATCGGTTACAGGAATAGTGTTAATACTGGTAGGCTCACTTGCAGAGATTGAAACAGAAGGACTTTCAACTGGTTTAATCATAGCTGGTATCGGGATACTTGAGACGGGAATCACTGCGGAGGTAGTTGGAGGTGTTGAATACGGTCTTGCAGTCGAGGAGAAGAAAAAACTCCAAGAAGAGCTCAGCACGGATGAGCAAGCCATTGCAATACTGAACCACGTCAAGGGTCTTCTGGATGGCTTTGTAAGTCAGATAGAAATGGCAGTGAAATCCGTTGGTGTACTTGAGAAGGAGTGGTCTGTCATGTCTGATGATTTGGCAAAGGTGATCAGCGACCTTGACAACAACCCTGGCTCATTAGGGTTAGTTGAGATGTTGAATGTTGCAAGAAGTGACTGGGAAGAAGCATTGAATTTGGCACGGAAGATGGTACCAACCGGTAATATGCCAGTGAAAGCAGTGAAAAATTTAATGGACGAGATTCACACTAAATAATTTTAGTCTTAAAAACACATGCATAAGGATTTTTATTTGATAATAAATAGATAACTTAGTCACAAACTCGCAGGTTTCTGTGGTATCATATCAGACTTATAAGGCAATGTATGGCGATCCTTAGAAAAAAATTAAAATTCAATAAATCATACGAATAAATGTTCTAACTTATGTCTCGTGTTTTCCTTTGAGTGTCTGTGAAGGTTCAGGTCATTTACATCAATATTGAGCGAGTGGAGTATCCCTCGTATACTAAACTTTTTTTGACATAGTGGCTTCGCCTCTACAAGGAAGTAGCTACAATAACATACTCAGTCACGTGTAGAAACCCGGAAATAGAATTGCTTGCGACCCTTGCGACCCATCGAAATCAGCCAATCACAGGACTCGTTCTGAGCACTGAAGATCTGACTGGTTGCAAGGCAATGACAGATAAGTAAACATGAAAATCAAGCTATAAAGCCGCTTTAAAATGACCTAGTGTGAACGCACGGAGGGAGTGCAACTCTCTGAGCTGTGAAAGGAAGCTAGGACAAAGTCACGCATCTTCTTCTTTTCTTTTGTGGCGATTTTTATTATTTCACAATCGAAGAGAGTTTTATTTGATTTTTATTTGATTTGATTGAATTGGTTTCTACCATATTACAATATTACAAATACAAAAAGGAAAACGACATAATACTTCGTGACTGATGGGTCACACAAGTTGAGCACCCATATACTACAAACAAACTTGACATGAGATTCACAGTTAGCGGTGAAATTTTCAGCAGTGTTACATCTTTTCGCCTTTAAGTCTACAAGTTTATTCGATTCGAAGATGAGTTCAAAGAAAAAAGGAACCCTTTCAAATCCACAGCTGAAGACGAAGCAGGTCGAACTTACCAAAGCGTCCACTGTTATTCAAACCTATGTGCAAATAATTCTGCAGCAACCAGATTTAAAGCTCGATGCCCTTCCTAATCTCCCAGCACATCAGCAAACTGCTCGTTCTCATGCAAATAACTGGAACGATACGATTCTTCCACTGATGACCAAAACTGATGCCGATATCATCGACTATGCCAACAAGTTTGAAGCCTTCTACGGAAACTTGGTCAAGTACGCAAAGGACCTGAACAACCCTGATTCGAGGAAAAAGTTTGTGGAAGGGCTTAAGTTGCTACAAAACACCATCAAGGAGAAGGATGCCAACGTGGCTCAGGTTGTCAAAGATTTGTCCACCTTCCACACGAACCTCAACACTGATTATCAGAACTTCGAATCAGATGCAAACATGGCAGCGGTCAAGATCGAGGGGGAAAGTGGTGAGATCAAGTCTTTGAGTGATCAGCTTGATGCAATAAGTGACGCTATGCACAAGGACATCGGCTTGATGGCTGGAGGGGCAGTTACTGTCGTTGGAGGAGTGGCAATGATTGTGTTCGGTGCTATCTCTGAAATCCCTTCTGGAGGTATGTCAACCGCTCTTATAGGTGGAGGGGTGTTAGTGGTATCTGCCGGCACAGTCATGGAGACCCTTGGATCTCAAGACTACATCCAACAGATCCAAAATCAGAAGTCCGTAAGTGAACGACTGGTAGGAATTAAAATAGAGCTAATTGGCCTTAAGGGAACTAAAGGTCAGATCAGTAACTTCGTCAAAGCCTTGGAAAGTGTCATTACAGCAGCCTCAAGTCTTCAAGCTGCATGGGGGGCGCTGGATGCTGATCTGCAAGTGCTGATCACTGCCTTGAAAGATGTTAATCCTGATGATGGCAGCTGGGTACTGGATGAACTCGAACGTGCTAAGAAAGACTGGGCAGATGCTTTGGATCAAGCCAAGAAACTGCAACCTGACGGAAAGGTGCCAACCAAATTGTACAAGAATCTACAGGATGCTTTTAAAGAGATGAAACCACGTGGAAGTGCATGAATCCCCCGTGCCAAAGAACCCTTATCATTAAACTTGGCCAAAATTATCCACATGAACTCGGGAAATAGAGTTATCTTTAGTAAAAGCGTGCAACATAAATAGTACTGGATAGTTAAATTTTATGCGAATCCTATTGTTTAGTGTTCTTTAATTAGTACAATGTATCACTGAAAAGTGATAATTTTTGCACGCTTTTAGTGTTTTTGGTTTTAGTATTATGTGTAATGATTGTCATAATGACTCCTCAGTTCCTGACGACAACCAACAATCCGAAACTCGGCTGTCGATTGTTGGATTCGCATTACGATTTTGCTCAAAGAAAATAGCCAGTAATGCAAATAACTTCGCCGAATACAATAAGGACAAAGAATAACAATTCTGAAGGCATATTGACGAAGGATTGGTCTTATTTTACCATTAAATGAATATTTCTCGTTTTAAAGAAAAATTAGCTTTTCTATCGCATAGCCAACTTCATAAGTAAGTCATTTTCTATAAGTGTAGTAATAAAAAGTCCAGTTCATTATCTCGCTTGCGATTCAGTTTTATTTAAGGTTACTGGAGACCTTCGCGGGTAAAATGTTTCTAAAAAAATCTATTTCACTAATTAAAAGTTGTTATATTAATCTTTCTTTTTGAACAAAAATTGTTTCGAAATTTTTGAAAGTTTGCTTGTTATTTTGAAAAACATGATTTGAAGGGAAAATAAATCAAAACCGAAGGCGTCGTGATCATCGTGAATCCTATTATACAGGCAGTTACTCTTTCGATTTTCCCGCTGAGGCAGTTACTCTAGATCTTTCGATTTTTCCGCGTGATGAAATTCGTGTCCTACCACGCTTCGAAACTCTGGCGCTTTCTGATTTCTTTTTCGTTTTGAATACACTATACTTTCGATATCTTTGGGAATTCTACATTCTTTTTGTGTCCTTATTAAAAGTTTAAAATAAAAAATAAATAAAAAAGCAAAAAATAAATATCATGCAATTAAAATTCCTGCAACCCCCCCCCCCCCCCCCCCCCCCATCAATTATCTAATGGTCCGCCCCTTAGCAGCAAAGGAACACAAACACAAGATAAGTAAACAAGTATAACGTCAATTTGATTCAAATAATCGGGGAAAACTATAGAAATCCAACCACTTTATGTGTTCTGGTGCTTCGCGTATCCACGAGTTAAAAACGATCTCTTTTGGAAATTAAACTGAGTTGTGGTTTCAGTTGCTCAGCTTTTCCAAGAGCATCATTCCAGTCTTTCTTAGCAGTTTCCAGTATAGGTTCCAGATAGTCTACAGCACTGGTGTCGGAAAGGTCCTTCAACTCCCCAACAACAACTCCAAAATCACTTGTCAGCGATACCCATGCTTGTTCTAGGGATGATGCAGCTTGGGAGACGGGATTTATCGACATCTCGAATCCATCGATGTGTTGTTTAGAAGCATTTAGAGCTATGAGTTCTTGATTCTTGATTGCCATCTGCTTATGTACATCGCCTTTGGCTTCTTCCTGCTTGTGCAAGTCAATACCTCCACCAATTGCTAGCCAAAAGCAAAGTATTCCTCCTGCAATTAAGCCCCTGTCGCGGTCGATAGTTTTATTGATGGCATCTAGGTGGTCTTGCAATGCTTTTAATTCTCCATTTTCCCCAATTATCTTGGTCTTGGCCTCGTCTGAGTCCTCCTGGAAGTTCCTCATATCTTGATTCACTAAAGACTCGAACTGACTCAATTTGGCTGTAACCTTTTGACTGTGGCTCACGACCACAGAGGTAAGATTGTGCTTCAAGGAATCGATATTGTTGATAAATTCAGTCTTGGCATTTCCATCTCCGTTCTTCAATTTCTGTATCAACTTCTTCAGTGCATCGTACTTTCCCAGAAAAGCCTTTGAGAACTGAATTGTGTCAGTAATACTCTGTTGCATGTCGAGTTTGACTTGCGTTTGCCAAAACTGGGCTTGTTTCCTCGCTAAGGCTTGGTGAGCTGGAAGGTTTTCTAGCTCGGAAATATTGATGTCTGGCTGAACCAAAATGGACTGCACGTAGGAGTCAACGACTTTGGTGCCATTTACAACTCCACTGAGCTGATTAGGAAGCTGACTATTCGAAAGTTTTCCATTTACTTTTGGCATTCTGTACAAGGCCTAGCTAGTGTTATCGGCAATCTGATGTCTATTGCAGTCAATGATACACTTTAGTGAGCTGGCCAATATCGCACCTAGAGCCAGCGTTCCTTATGGTCAACACCGTGGAAAGAATGGCTACAAATAAATATGCATAATACACATTGGATACCGTTGTGTATCAGGCAACAATTTTGTAAGTACTAACTTTTTATCATTTTCATATAAAATCGACCCCAGTTTTAAAGGTCATTTCTCTCTATTTTCAATAATTATTAGCCAAGCAACATCGTAAGTAAGGTTGTTGTTATGTACAATTTAGACAGTATATCATTGACGTCACAACACGTGATCGAAACACGTTTTAGGGTATTGATTTACATGTATGATTAGTGTTAGTATATCAGTCATATAGTAATAAAGCAGGCCAAGAACCACATTCGTTTTCTCGTAAATAACAGTTGTAACATTGTTGTAAGAACTATCAAATCACATAATCCTTGATATAATGTCCTAGTCTTTATGATATAGATACCTAAATCCTACAAGCATTATGTACTTTTTATGCATGGACTAACCGTACTAATAATATTATGTTCGGAAAAGGCGATAGGTAATAGGCGATAGGCAATAAGCGATAGGAGATAGATCATTCCAAGATCCAAGGATTGCTGAAATGACCATCGGTTGAACACGGAAGTTAGTGTCGAGATATCCAGTGTTGTTTGTAGTTGACGAAACCATTTTAAAGTGCACATAACCTTTTTCAATGCTTTCAATACTGATTGCACAAGACGTAAATAGTTCAATGCTAAATCATTCAGTCTTGATTTGAGTGATGCGTCTTTCTCTAAAGATTCATTTTTACCTCAGTGTTGTTTTAGGAAATTCGAAGAAAAATATAGAGTCCCGTGCAAAATTTGGGGTTTTTGCCCTGTTGAAGTTCAAAACCTGTATGGTTCCTCAATAAAATTTCGAAGTTTATTGTGCGGTTTTGCGCGGTTTTTGTGCGCGGGCACATCGTGGGCTCAAATTCAACTTTCAAAAGTATTCAGTCACCTAAACATTGATACATCCAATGTCAACTTACGTCATCCCTTTCATTGCCATTGGTACCATCTGCACCATGGACCATGCGCCATCACCAACACCATCCAATGCCAACTAAATATTGGTAGCATCTGCACCATGGACCACGCACTATCTTCATTACCAACAACTTATATCAACACTTTCATCATTGCCATTTGTAGCATCTGCACCATGGACCATGCACCATACCGACATGCACCAACACCATGATCCAATGTCAACTGAAATCATCACTTTACCAATTCCCATTTGTAGTATCTGCACTATGTTTCACGCACCATCCTGCCAACAGCACATGCTGTCATTACCTCATTACAAGCATCACTTTACTAATTCTCATTGGTACCATCTGCACCATGGACAATACAATCACGACCATCAGCCTCCCTCCATTGTTACCATTCAATACCTCATTATACCATGCACTAACGGCTTTACAACCACTACTACCTATATCATTACTACCAGAATACCAGCATATACTTTAGATGTGATGGTATTAGAATCTATAACGTCTTTAATCTAATAATGTTTGACACACAGAAAGAAGGAATGTACAACAAGGAATTAGGTAAGTCAAATATCCACGATGTATATACATGTAGCTATTTCAGAAAGAGGTTGGTGTTGTTGGTTTTGTTGCATGATGCATG
Source organism: Anthopleura sola (assembly GCA_023349425.1). Lineage (NCBI taxonomy): Eukaryota > Metazoa > Cnidaria > Anthozoa > Actiniaria > Actiniidae > Anthopleura > Anthopleura sola. The sequence continues at coordinate 13,343,463 of JALHLI010000001.1, forward strand.
GTAAAATCCCATATCGTCGTGACCTTATGCTGAATCACATCGCCCATAGTGAATTTTGGCTTGTTATGCAACGTGCAACATGTAATCCGTATTCTTCGTTAGAATGTTGCGTCTTTTGCTTTTAGATGTATGATGCGTGCTTTATAAATAGCGCCCTTTCTATTTGAATAATAATCAACTTTAGAAGGACCCTGAAACCCCGCCTGGTCAAAATTATTTCCATTTGTGAACAAAGTATAAATTCTTAGGATATCCTCGCGTATTGCGCATTTTCGTTAATAGCTCTATGCATAGCTTTAATCTTAAATATTCCTTTCCTTTTATCACAATCTACAGACGAGGGTTGTATACTCTGTTCCAAGACTACAATGAAAGGTGATAAGTTGGACACATCAGACAATGTAGCAAGTCAAGCTCCTAGTTAGGGCTCGCCATATGTTTTCTAACGTTACAAAAATACAACGTTAGAGATTTGATAATACTTGCGTCTGTGTTGGTATGCCATTTCAAGGTTTGTGGCAACAGGCGTGACCCACAGTTATCTGTATATGTATCCAATCAAGTTTACTACCTTGTAAAGTCAACATGGACGTGTTAGCTCAAATTCTCTCACGGCCATCCTTGCACCAGTGCATATATTATTCACGATGTACGATAACTTGAAAACCATCATGTTGGTCTGTATCAATATCAAGTAATTTGTCTTGTATCGTTTGTAGACAAACGTTTTGTCATGCACCATATTATACGACCAAACTTTCTCAGTATTAGACACAGACAATGAATAATTCCAATTTGTACCAAAGAACAAACAATGTAACTCATTTACATCATGTTTATGATAAACACATTCTAATAATCAATGGTGGTCTCAGTGTTTCAATAACATCTGTCCTTATCTTTGTTTGGAAAGGTCTACTCATTACGAAAACAGTAAAGTTAGCAAAAGTTAGCATGATCGAAAGCAAGTACACGCAAAGCTTTGACGTAAGCCGTTCACGCGGTCTACGCATGCGCGTAGGATATTTACTATCTCGGAGGCCCTAGTATAGTCAGGTCTGTTAGTAGCTGAATCGTTACAGACCGGATAAAAGCACTAAACTTTGCACACTTATTTATATTGATGGAACTAGTGATTTTAGAAGGGAAACCACCAGATTCAAAGTCAGAGGGGTGCATTGTGAGTTTACAAATCTAAGATTGGCAAATATAGAGGACTAGAATATATGCAAAAGGAAAAAAAGGGAGCTAACAGCCCCCAGCCCCTCCCCCTCTGCAGTCCCTGACCATATTCATGAAAAAAGCAAAACAACTGCTATAATATTGTACACCTCACTCAAATGAAAGTTGAACAAATAAACCACCCCCATCCCAACCCACTCAAGGGAAGTGGGTTCTTTGTAGAATATTGGGTGATTTCTTACATAAAGAATTAAGTTTCACAGAGAACCAAAAGAAATACCATTTTCTGACACCAAAAATTTAAAAAAATGAATTTGAGACTAAAGCCCCCCTTCAATATGTTTCTACTGAGCATTGAATTTAATTTGTGTCAGACCTGCTTAATTTTATAAGTAGTGTTCATTATGATATAGGGAGATGTCTTACCCATTTACTGTGACTGAAAGACTTCACATCAGGCTGTGTGACAAGCTCTATCTGTGAAAAGAAAAGATCATTTAAGCATTTTTAAACCCAGGGTGCTTTAATGTAAAAGGGGCGGGGATGCTGGTTGTACCTTTTAGGGGTTAATTTTCATTATTTGGTACCTTTTAGGGTGTTCAAATGAGAAACTAAATAAAATGCGATAAAAATTTAAGCATCATTTGTTATCATTTATGGGTGAAACTTGCAACTTTTATGACTTAGTATGAGAAAGAGAATTTTGGTACCTTTTAGTACCATCTTCAAAATTTGTGATGAGCATCCCAGCCCTTCTATATATGGGATCCCCCCCCCCCCCCCCCGTGTTTAAACATACTATATTGTTATATCACATATATTATTTTACAAAAATAGAAGAAAAAGTAAACAAAGTTAAAGCATGGGCATCGCTGACTAGTGATAGAAAAGTTGTTGAGGAGCTGAAAGACCTTTCCAATACCAGTGCTGTAGACTAACTGGAACCTTTCTGGTCAAAAGACTCAGTAATATTTTTGTAGACAAAGCTGATGTGGGCAGGTCATGGACTGGGTTGGTGATTGGACAGTGACAGAACAAAAATACATTCAACTTGATAACTTTGAGTCAAATATCTTATTGCTAATGTAGTAACTTCAATGTTTGGAAATATAATAAATTTACATGGTACCAGCAACCACTTTTATCAATTTGTAATGCTCCTACTGCACTACACATATAAAGAAATATATTTCTGCCTCCTCTTTACATATTTGAGAAAACAAGTTGTAAATATACCTAAATCAGTTAGTTTTGTATAATGCCTGACATGTTATTTAATCTTTATTAAAAATGGACCAATTTATTAATTACAAATGACATCAGCTGGCAAATTTTTATGAAATAACTTTGAATTTAGATGATTCATGAATACTTTTTTAGTATTTTACAGTGCACCGCACAAGAGTATGACCACATTTGAGGTATTTACATACTTTTATGCACAGGCTTTTGTATGTTAAAGCCATCACATTTCGATACAAAGCCAGCTAGCTGGTTTTACCAAATAAGGCATGTAAAAACTCATTTGGCAGGAAAAGGCCTGTGCATTGAAGTACATAAATATATTAAATGTGGTCATACTTTTGCTGTCTGTGGTTGCACTGTAGGTGCCATTTTCTGAAGGCAAATAAGCAATATGCCTCAGAAACTTCAGAAATTTGTTGAAACAAATGATTTTACACTTATATTTTAGCATATAATTTGCAAGGTCACCATGCAATTTTGGTTTGAGTGGCCTTTGATCTGTTTGATGTATATTGATTTAAAGATCTTACAAGATCCAAATATGAAAAATCTTGAATGCTTCATTGTAAGATCTTTAATACATAGTCTCACAGATGTTCAGTCTGGGAGCAATGAATCTCTTCAGCTGAACATGCCATTAACTATGATGATCATGCTAACGAAGACTTTTCAGATTCGCTGATCATGATCATGATCAAATGTCGGTGCATTAGCGTAATTGTATACAGCTAATCATAACGTGTCTTTATTCTATTAGCTGTCGAATCATCAGTATCCAGTGCCATGAGCTGATGAATCATCTACCAAAAGACTTCCCGAGGGATTTCGATGTCGATGTCTCCAGCAAATATAAAAAGTAACTCCCCCGATGCCAAGTACAGCAAGAACAACAACAAGAACAACCACTACAGTAATCCAAGTAGGCCATTTTAGACTCGTGCAATCTTTATATGTAGGTCTACAAATATGATCATTACAGCAAAACATATCTTGTGCAGATCCACAGTCTAACGAGAGCGTACAATATTCGCCATAACAACTTGTTTTGCAGACGCCTTCAACCTCATATTTCTTATTCATACAACATGATTGTGTTTTGTTGTCTTTCTTTGGACATTCTTCGTCTTTTAGACACGAGTTGTCAGCTCCATAACTCGCCAGTAACAAGGCTAACAGCAGAAGAAGTAAAGGATTACAGTCCATTCTCGTTTGTGAACTTTACGTTAAATTTTGCCTCTATAAATTAACGTCGACAGTGATTCTATTCGAATGTCATGGAATGTGAAACCCCGGGGGGGTACTACCACCCCAACTTGGGTGGGGGTGTACCGCCAGGTCCTCAAAACCCTGACCCTATCCCAGACCTAGAATTTTGATTTCATATACCCTACCCCAGACTAAACCTACATTTTTTTGACATGCAAAAAACGATTATTCAATAGCTTTCAATAACTATTTGGCAATTGTTTAATTGAATTTAAATCGTTATTTTTTGTGCCGGCAGAAAACCTAGCCTACCAGGCTAAAACAACTAAAACATAACCCTATCCCGGAAAAAATGTCAAAAAGATACCCTATCCCAGACAAAAACCTTACCCTTCCCCAGACAAATTATAAAAAAATGATACCCTACCCCAGACCTAAAAGCCAAAAAACCATACCCTATCGGGCGGCACATACCCGTATAGCAAATATAGGGGAGTAACCCCCCCCCCCCCCCCCCCCCCGGGTGTGAAACGGACCTCATTTCTTCTACCCATGACGTCATGTCTTATAAGTAACAGCGCGTGATTCGCGTGACTTTTGATGTCATCTGATTCAGGAGGACTCTTAAGTAAAATTGGCAAAACCAGTTAATAGAATAACTGAAATTGTCTGAAATATTTGGTACCATGGTTTAACTTTGTCTTTGCCATGTAGTACTAATGTCACTGTTGTTGCTTGTTTGCTCGCTGATAGTAATAAGGAGGGGAGTAGAAGGGCTCCCGGAAATTCTGAGATGAATTTCTATTTTTTCCAGTTTCATTGTTTATTCTTAACGCCCGCTTAATTAAGGGCCACTTGGATTTTTTAAAAGTCCAAATGATTCAAGTATTTGAGAGCAATATGACTCAATTATAATTATGAAAACCAGATTGGCGAAAATCATAGCCTTGGAGTTTAACCAGTCTAGTGCGGTCTACACCCAGGCATGCTTTAACTAATGTAAAGCGTATCTGAGGTTCTAGTAGCAGTAGTAGGAGGGAGCTTAGACAATGCAAGAGGAGGAAAGAAGCGCTCTCTCAGAGGCCCCTGCACCGTCATTACAGGTCATTGCCAGTGGCACAGTTAAGATAAGTATCTCTGAAGTACTAGTAGGAGGCAGCTTAGACAAGAGGAGGAAAGAAGCGCTCTCTCAGAGGCCCCTGCACCGTCATTACAGGTCATTGCACGAGCATGGCATGGTTGAGATGCCAAGTATCTCTGAAGTACTAGTAGGAGGTAGCTTAGACAATGGGAAGAAAAATGGCTCCCTTTAAAAGGCTCCTGTGTTGTAATTACAAAGGCATATAATACTTCACATGGAGAAATATCTTAGAGGTAGCAATGGGGTTGCATGGCATTGGAAATAAGCATCCGCTTCGGTAAATCTTCTCTAAAAGATTACTACCGGAAACGTAACGATATAACACTGAAAATAATGCCACTATGCAAGTCCCCACAACCAAATAAAGAAACATACAAATTCTTCATACTTATAACTTATTGAGATTTTGAGCCGCCAATATATGAATTCATATTGACGGCTAAGCGACGAAGGCCAATACGGAATATATTTTCTTCCAACGCCGTCAATAAGTTTTGTATCGCGATTTTTCTATGGCGCAGTAATTCTGAGCCGACAATACGGGTGTATATTGGCGGATCTCTCCCGATCAAACTTATAGGAGAATCGCGATACAATAATTGATGGAATAAAAACGTGTTGTCTTGCTCCAAGATTAGTTTCTGTATAGGTATATAACTGTGGGGGGAGGGGAGGGGCTATCTAGCTAGAGTTGCGCCGGGTTATATTAACAACTGCCTTGGCTATTCAACAAATGTATCATTTGAATGTGGAAATCAGTTGATGAATGATGTATTTTTCTCTGTACCCAGAAATCTGTTACTGGCAGCATTATCTTTCAAATAACACTAACAGTTATCGAGTTTGATGGCGCTAAAAAAATCTTTGAGAAAAGATGTGTAACATATTAACCCAGTTTGGCCTTTTCCAAAACTCAATTTTCCAAATGGAAAGTAAGCCGCCATATTGGCTAGAAGGAGACATTCATATTCATGCATAAATTCCGCAGCTGCATCTTGTGTGTCTGCAAAGCCGCTCTTTTGAGCCGAAAGCAAGGCTAACAATGAGGCATTTTGCGCTACAAGATGTCAACTGTCGTGTGGTACCCATATCGTCCAGAAAAGACGTCTGCGTTGGTTGCGCTAAGGTGATAATAGCTTGATGCTCTCAGCCAAGAGATGTGAATGGCCAAAATTAAACGCTGTGAGGTATCCGAAGACTGATAAAGTCGCTTGCGAAGTTGCAATTACATTTCTTACGTGCCATATCTCTCTAAAAACGCAAATACTAACAACATGCCCCTAGGACATTCCACGGTTTGTCAAGAGTAGAAATATCTATCAAATTCTGTTGGGAATTTATTGGAATATTGATAGTTTATTAATAATGCTTTGAAAGAAGAGACGTGAGAATAACAAGTAGAGTCAACTGCCCTCAGTAATATCACTGAACATTGAGAAAGTCGCTTGCGAAGTTGCAGAAAATGTTGCTATTCGACCACCTCTCTTTAGAAAAAAAAACACAAATACTAGCAACATGCCCTTAGGACATTGCACGGTTTGTCCAGAATAAATTGCTAGAAACAATTTGTCTATCTCTGCCATATTTTCAGTCTCAGTATTTAATATTCAGATCCTATTGTACTCAGTTCCTTTGTTCTCTCTCATCTTCCAAGTACTAAGTAATATTTTTTCGATCACTATATATTTTTTACATAATGATTCTATAATATTTTAAAATTTTATATATATTGTATATCTATAGTTAAGAGGGCCACCTGAAAATTTTCAGCCTGGTAACGGTGTACCCTGTCCAATAAAGTTGTTATTATTATTATCATTATTATTATTATTATTATTATTATCGAATTTTGTTGGGAATTTATTGGAATCTTGATAGCTTATTTAAGAATAAAACCGGCTATACTCTCCAAAACTCTGATGCTTTGAAAGTAGAAAATAGCAAGAGCTAGACAGAGTACAGTCAACTACCTAATGCTTATTTTCCTCCTAGGGAAATATTTTAAGAACATATTGACTCTTCCTGTTTGTAAGTATGGGTCAGATTTATTTAGAGTTGTGGGTCAAAAAGAGCTGTTTCATCGCTTAAACAATTTTCCATTGTTCCTCTGGCACAGCAAACAAAATTAACAGCTTCATCTGGAAAACGTTTTTCTAAATCCATCCTGAATGTCAGGGTTTGTTTGCGTAACCATAGTTACATCTTAGGCCAAACAGTGCCATAAAATCTCCTGCGTCGTACGGATTATTGTAAAAAAAATCATTGAAAATTAACGTGAACTTATCCTGTTTATCCATCGTAAGAGCTGCTAGGGGACTGGCTTACATGTGAAAAGAACGATGTTAAATGAGAGGGATTAGTTGCTGAGTGGTGTGTTGAAAAAAATCAATTATTTCAAACAATGGTCGCGTACAGTCGGGTTACCATTGAATGAGATTGCTATTAAGTCAACACGACGTCACACGAGTGTCACTTCAGCCATGTTGTGTTCAAAAGTTCATCTCTAAACGGCAAACGAATAATATTGCTTAAGATTTCTCGTCGTACCTATTAACAGAGGAAGCAAAACTCAAGGCACTGAGGCCCTGGTGTATTGGCTAGGAAATGAGCTAGAATCCAAGGCTTGGTATGTATGTCTTGAGCTACCTTATAAGATCGATGATTAGTTTTATGGAAGCAACTTCATTTCCAGGCGTGAATCGATCACTGAACGATTTGTATCGATTTTTTATCGACAGTTTAAACATTACTTCGATCTAGTTATGATATTTGATTTCTCTATATGTGCAAAATAGAAAATAATGTTTAAGATTCTACGTGCAAGCCGTGGATTTATTGGATTTGCATCGTATAGTCATATATGAAGGTAACATCACATCACGCCAGATCAGCGGAAAGTTATTGATATTAGAAATTCAATATGTGCGATTACTAGTCACACAGTCATTATCACTGACAACGTCTAAGTTCACCAGCGATTCATAGAATGTTTCCCTTATTATTGAAATATTATATTGCAGCCATTTTAATCATGTTCAGCTAGCCTTGTCAACGTCAAGTTTGTATTTTAACTTGTGAATTTGTTTGGGTGCCAACTTCGGGAAGAACTGCCGGATGAATCTGGCTCCGAGATTCACTGAAACGATTGCGGGAAATGTATAAACGAGCTAGTTTTGTTCAGTCGTGAAAGGTATCTACGTACAATTGTCTGGTAAGCCATCGATTTTCTCGTTTCTCTTTCATCTTATTTTTGTTTTCATTACGAATTTACGAATTTTCTCAACGGGAGCCAAGGTTTAAGAATACAATATTGTTTTAGTTTAACATAAACATTGATTATTTACAGTATAAGTTATGAGTTGGCTCTGAGCTCGAATATATTCTATCCAGAACCTGTTCGAAGTATTCATGTGCAGAAAAAATTGAATTTTAGATAAGGCATTGTCTGTAGTGTCATTCAGTAACCATCGTCTTCTTCAGTGTTGCCCGGTGACAAGCAACAAATTAAAGTCCAAAGAAGCATCTAGTTAAAAGGATAGGACTGATATTCCTATTCGAGTTTTTGGCGACTGAAGAGAAATCTCTGAGAAGTACTTAGAACGGACATATTTCAGTGGTATTTTGACTTAGGAAACTCGTTAGGATTTATGAGGAGATTGTAGCGAAAACTGGATCATTGTATAGACTACTTATCAAGTCACTAGCCGAGATCGTGAACAGCTGTTTCCATAGTAACATGCAAAGAAATATTGACATTGAATTCTATATGAATTCCAAATGCTTCTTGGTTTTAAAATTTTGTTAAGAATTCATCGTTTGGTGACTATCTAAGCCGTCCAATTCGTTGGAATACCACATAGTTATCAATCAACTATGGATTTTAGTTGCGAATTAATGATTTCTGCGTGAATCGTGAGATGAGTTTTTGACTGTTTTTGGTATTGATTGCAGTCAGGATGTGATGGACATTGCTCCTGCTATCATTTCTATTACATTTCACTCATTTTACGCCAACTCATTTAATGGCTTAGAAAAAACTACTTAGTTCAAAATTAAATGATAGTTGCCCCTGAAAAATGTCCACTATTTTAAATGTTAGCGGAGGTCATAAAAGCCATTTGCATCCGACGTGATGAAGTTCTATCATTTTTATAGCCTTTCGGACCGTTCCAGATTGATTTAAACTGTTAAAAACTAGTGAAATGGTCTGCAAATTATCTTTTATTTTTTTTACCCCGTTTTGGTAAGAAGATCCTCTCATTATGAGAAGAAATCTGAAAATAAAACGAAAAAAATAGTGAAATTGAAATTGGAATTAAAAGGCATCGAAAAATGCCGTCAAATCATCTATTGTTTCTTCTCTTTTTCATTTTCACTTTCTTATATCAAACCTTATCTCGTTATGACAAGAACTCGGGAAATAAAACGAAAGAAAATTAAAAATGCATGAGATTTGAAAATTTAAATCAAGAGGCATCGAACAACGACATCAAATAATCTTTTGTTCCAATATTCTTTTTATTTTTCGTTATAATTTCTTTTCTATTTCAAGCTATCATTGTGCTTCGTGTATTACAGAAGCAGTATGTTAAAGCTTAATCTAAGTCAGTACTGAAAGATCAGCATCTTCCGTATGTTAATTTCCATTTTGCCAAGCTCTTAAAACAAATGCCACACAGCTTAATTTATCGACCGCTGTGCCTTTTAGTCTCAGTGAGAAGAACTTAAAAAAGAATTGTAGACTAATGTATGCCATTTTGCCTGGCTTGATAATAATTTATTTAGAGTAACTACAACATAAATCTTTAGTGAGCATATGAAAAAAAGACAACGAAAACTTCTGTTGGCAACGACCATGCTTTCATGACGCATTCGTTGCTTTCAGTGATTTGTTTGTAAACGGGACGTGTTCATTAAACAAAAACGTAAAAAATCAATATTTAGCGAGCATTTTTTTAGATTTCAGCTCTGTCTATTATGAAAAAAAATTAAAAAATTCTGGCGACAACTGAGCATTTTTTTATCCACTTTTCATGACGCATTTGTTAGCAATTGAGTTATTCAGTTATTGCTAGAGGGATGTGTTGAATAGATAAAAGCGCATAAAATGAGACTTTAGTGAACATATTTTTTTGTTCTTAGCTCTCAGTGGCTTTTAAGAAAAGTGGGGGGAAATTCTGACGACAGGTGAGCTTTTTCAGTTTGTCTAATTCCCATGACGCATTTGTTGATAACGGGACGTGCTCAACAAGAGACAATGCGTTTTCCTTGATTTTTAATTCTTGAAACAAGAGCAGAAAATTAACAAGAAACAAAATTCGGAGAATCTCAAGGAAATGACTCCCACACATCGATATGAAAGTTTTCAATTTAGTATTGTGTTTTTGTATTTAGCACTTCTTATTATTCCTTTCTCTTTTTCTCCTTTCTTTTTCTTGTTGTTATTTCCTCATATTTCATCACGCTAGGTCGTAATTCATTCATTTTATTCTTGGATAAGACACGGTAACAGTTATTGTTATGTGATGTTTTCGATAATCTTTCACATTATTGCTTTCAGTCTTGTATATTTTGTTGCCTCATGAGTGTACATGTCTTTAAGGATTTTGATACAATTATTCCTGCATCTTATCGAGACATTTATTTAATTTTTATTGAGTCTATCAAGTGAAACTGAATTTATCATTTGATGTTCTTAAAGCCCACCAGGTTTATTTAACAACCTGCAAGGCCAAGCATAAAATAATTCCAATTATTTACATTAATCAGAAGAACAAACTGTTCTCATGCAAATCCTAAGGCAGATGAACAAATATCCTCTTATTCGGCTTCAAATAATATAAACAATTAAGATTTCAGTTTAGAAAGTTCATCAAGAGTTCTAAACGTTTAATTTGTGTTTCTTTTCAGCTGCATAAGATGGCCGACATTGGAATCAGACATGTGACAAGAGTCACTCTGTTCAAGAACGGAGATCCCAATTTCAACGGTAAACACATCGTAGTTAACCCTCGCTATTATAGAAACTTTGAGTCTTTTCTAGACACAGCTACCTTCAGCACACAGTGTACAAGTGCTGTAACAAGGATATGTACTCCACATGGTCGCCATAATATCGAAAGTGTCGAGCAACTTTCAGATGGTGGTACATACGTAGCTGTCGGGCGAGAGAACTTCAAGAGATTAAAATACGGAGAGCCAAGACCTCACAAAGTACCGGTAAGGTTGCCTCCTGTTTGGAGAAACAACCTGCCATCTTCGGGACGGTTTCGGAAGGTATACGAAGGAGAGAGGCAGGCGCTGAAACGAATTTATGTGTACCGAAATGGTGATAACATAACACCAGCAAGGATGATTTTGTTGAAGAAGCGAATGTTAACAGATATGGAACTAGTGTTAGCTGCCCTACAAGAGAGTGGATTTCATTTTGATTTTGCAATCTCGAAGCTTTTTACTCTTAATGGGAGGCAAATTTATGACTGTGATCAAATCGTACATGATGGAAAGTATGTCGCGATAGAACGAGGAAGTAGATTTAAGTCGATGAATTACGGAGGACATGGTGAAGTAAGCCCTAGGAACGCTGTCTTACATTCTACGAGATTGCCACCACTCGTCTCACAAGACAATAACACTAGTGTAAACAAGTCTCCTAAGAAGCAAATAGTGAAACCACCGACCATAAACAAACCAAGGCCACCACCTGTGAAACAAGAAAAGAATGTACTCTCTAGTCAAACACAACCGATCAAAAAACAAAAAGAAACCAAACGTTCTGGTGTACCAAATCAAAAGTCTATTGTCAGTTTATACCGTCCTGGTGTACCAAATCAAAAGTCTAGTGTCAGTACATCACAGGACGATAAGAGAGAGAGTTTCTCTAACGTTAGTTTATCAGCAACGCCGCCTCCTTTAGACGAATCACCCGATTTTACTTTGTCAGCGACAAACAAGGTTAAAGAATCTGGAAAAAAAGATGAAAAGTTGCCTGAAATTGGGGAAATTCCTCAGGACATTGATGAACTTCCAAAAAAGGAACAAGAAACTATAGGAGCGCATATCTACAAGGCAAGTGGGATGCAACAAGAATGGGGAGATATGATTAATGATTCTCGTAATACTCCCGTTGAAACGGTCGATAATGCCCCGGATGAGGAAGTGGTTGAGGAAATCATGGAAGATATCGAAGATGGTACGGAAACATCCGAGATACCTAAAGAGAGCGCTGGAAAAGATGAAAACATGGAAGAGGAAAGTAAAAAGAAACTGGAAAAAGAAAAGGAAAAAGTAGTGGAAATTGCTGAAGATAAAAAGGATATGAAAATGAAAATGAAGAGGGTCAAACAAAAACGATCTGATAGTGAGACATCAAAAGACAATGATGACCAGTCTGATGAAGAATCAGAAGAAGAAGAAAAAGAAGAAGAAAAAGATGAAGACTCTGTGGATGAAATAGCATCCAATGATGGTGATGATACGAAAGTTGATGATGATAAAGTGCATGATTCTGATGCAGTTGACAATGATGATAAGAAAGTCGTTGGAGCAGATAAAAACCTTCCTGGTACTGCAGGTAGTAATAATGATGAAGATAGTAAAGACCAGGACGATAGAGCTGCAGGTCCTGCTGCTTCTGATGATGATAATGAAAACGATGATGATGATGATGATGACAAGGATGAAAGTCCTGCTGTTAGCCAAAACCCATCACGCAGAAGCAGCCAAGAGATGAACAGCGAAGATGAAGTGAAGTCTGAAGATGAAGTGAAGTCTGAAGACGAAGTAGACGATGAAGACGAAAAAGATGACGATGAAGATGAGAAAGATGAAGACGATGAAGATGACAAGAGCGAAGAAGAAGAAGAAAGCGAAGACGACAAAGAAGAGGAAGATGATGATGATGATAAAGAGGACGATGACGATGACTCAAGTGTTGTTAGTGAACCTGAAGACGATGCGTCAAACAAAGACCCTGAGAGTGAGAAAGAAGATGAAACGACTGAAGAAAATGCTGCAAAACAAAACAAAACAAACCAGAAAGTTGAAAACCAAAGAGCGCAACCTGATATATCGGCAAAGAAAGGCAAACCAGATATGACAAAAGGGCGAAGCACTAAGACCAGAGATGTAAATAAAGCCTAAGCATAGATAGTAGATTTTTCCAAACATTTTATAATCCAGAATATATGTTATATGCAGATATTGAAATTAATAATATATATATTTACCCCATTGAAAATACAGCCAATCAGAAAGCAAAAAATCCGTTGTAAATTCGGTGGTATTTCTCCGTTTCTTACCATCAGGCTTTGCGGTGTTTTGAAAATCTTTACTAAATGGCTAGGTATTTGCAATGGTGTGGGATAAGATAATTTTACAATGCTTTCCCGTAGCACACCATGGAATATCCCAATTGTCACTTGAATTTTTTTTGTAAACACACTAGCCTGAAGGGGCTCGTGCATATACTAGAAAATACAAGTGCCTTGAGGGTTTTTTAATACGATTTATTTGAAACACTTCCTCCTCCCTCTAGCCCTCAATTTTCATGGGATTTTCTCACAAAATCTTAAACAAAGTATATTCTTTGCCGAAATCATTTTCTACCTCTAAAATGTTCAAAATGGTACAGATGAACTCCTCTTCCCTGACGGCCCAGCCCCTTTATAAAAACATACTTTTTCTGAGATCTTAAGGGTCTCCTCAGACGTCTAACTTTTCATCTATCGAATGCATGAAAACCCGGTATCTCATCGAGGATGAGGAAAAGTGAAACGTTTGTTGATGCCCCAGTGAATCGAACCTTTTATATATGGAGTTCATTTATATTATTTTTATCTATATTATATTGTATGGTGTTGTATATTAATTATACCCTATATGATGATTCATACATAATGCTTTATGTATTAAAAGTGTTTTTAGAACTTCAAATTACAGCTATGAATGTACTGTTACTTTGAATGTTTGCTAAACAACATATTTCTGTATAGTCACTACAGGAGCCGGTTGTACGAAGCCTGAGCTGGATAAAGTTATCCACCGGATAAGAGTTATCCAGTGTATAGAATTGGTATAGGATTTATCTGCTGGATAGCGCTATTCAGGCTTCGTACAACCGGCTCCAGATACCTAGTTTTGAGGCTTTGCACCATCACGTGACGGCAACCACGACAGGAGGCACAACAATTCAATCCTAGGAAACAAAATTTTTTCTCATGTAAATCGATTTTAGACCAGGTTTAATTTTTACTGCCTCCTGTCACGGCTGCCATCACGTGATGGTGCAAAGCCTCTATTGAGCATTTCAAGAAGCCCATGCCAGGGGGAGAGGTACTTTTTGGTACCTATTATCTAGGTCAATAGAATTAGGTTCCTAACCGGTACCATTGTTTTGACAACATCCCTTATCATACCTCAGGCTTTATAAATCTTTCAGAGAAGGGCTAAAGCTCTCTGCACCTTTTTATTAATGCGATTAAATCATGTGAGATTTAAAGGCGCAGACAAACGATGCAACATTGTGCGCAATATTGCAGGCAATGTAGCTCAAAAAGGATGCAACAAATTGCGTCGTGTGACATGGCTCGCAACATCGAATGCCTGCAAAACTGCAACGCAATGTTGCACCGTGTGTTCGTAGCTTAAACAAGTGTGGATCTAGGAAGGCCGGGGCTGGGGTGCTTCGCTTGAACTCACTTGTAATCAAACCTTGATTAGAAACTAATTAGAAAATATTCATAATAGTTATATGCCATAGCTATTATATATGCTTGGTGTATTAGCATATATATATTTATAAATCATATAAAGTAATTTTTTAACGGGAGATGAAAAGGAAAGGATGGGGAGGAATTAGTTATAGATATGTGAATAAAGTATAATAAAGTATAATATTGTTAGATTCTACACAGCATTTTAGTATCGCTAATTTTTTGTTTCCAATCAAGGTTAGGGTGATGTTACGAGGAATGATTTGTAACTAAGATTATTTATTCGTGCAATGGTGTAGTCTCCTACGCAGCCGTTGTTGGGGTCATCTCTACATTCTATCCCCTCACTAGTACATTCTATCCCCTCACTAGGGGATAGAATTTAGAGATGACCCTAACAGCGGATGCATAGGAGACTAGTATTGGTGATACACAAAAAGGTTGTCATTTAACATGCCAAGAAGAAATGAGTTTTTGGATTTGGCAAAGATTTTCTGAATTTGTATTCACTTTCAAAAACTTATAACTTTCAAAGTATTTAGGATGGGTGATTCACAACGTGTTGCTGAGCCAAATTTTTTTTTCCGTGAGGAATAACACATGACATTCTTTTTGCGCAAATCCTTCGCAACTCCTATTTAATAGCCATTCTGAGGTTGACGTAAAAACTGGGTCTAGTTGACATTGTAGTGTACTGTGTGACGCTTTAGGGAACGAAATAAGTGCCAACTTGGAAATATGTCCCCTAAAACAATCCCATAATGCAATGCAATGCCAACTCAAACCAGTTTTTCCTCCATCTCTTGATTATCTGTCAATCAAAACTGTACTGCGGAACTAGCTCCAAAAAGAGGCGTGTCGTAACTGAACATTTTAAAAAGTTTTATGAAGTGTATGTAACCAAGCCGTGCGCAGCCTATATTAAATTGAAATTGAGACTTAGTCAACTTCATCCTCCCATCCCTAACCAAGCATGGCACATGGAAATATCACGGTATCCTTTGAACGAATCAGAGTACCGTGAAAGTTCTCGGACGGCATTATGGCATTATGATGTCCGTCTTGACATTTTTACGTTCACATGCAGAAGTTGTACTTTATGAGCTTAGCAAACCCGACGTTATCTATATAAGTGAATTTCTAACATATGAATGTGAAAAGTCACGTTACAAAATTAACGAAATCCGTTAATCAATCACAGCACTCGAGACCACAATCAAAATACTCGGACGTAAAACCGTCACGGTCACAGCACGACACCATGAGCTTTCCACATTCAAATGTAATCTGCTCTTTACGTCTGTGAGGGAGTAGATAATGAGGTGAGAAATTTAATGAATTTTGCAAAATTTGTTGTCTTTCTAGTTTAATAGACTAAAAAAGAAATGTTCGTGGCAAGATGTGGCAATCTGTTAAGCATGTTAGAATGCGTAAGAAGAGGTGTTAAAGTGAATGGTAGAGCATGATAGGCTTACTAATTACGACTCACTAGGTGTGGTATATTTTGTAGTGAAAGCCCCCTTTAACGAGACAATATCAACTATCGCTACTTCTAAAATATCGTATGTATATGAAAAACGTATGGCACAGATCGCGCCTTGCCGTGACCGTGTCAGTGCCGTGTAAGAAAACATTCAAGATTCCGTGCCGTGACCGCGCCGTAACCGTACCGTGTGCCATGACTTTTCGCACTCATACAAAATCTGCTCTAAGGGTGAAATCAGCTGCTCCACATAGCTAACACAAGAAGAACTTCTAACTGGGGTTATTTTCATCAGTTCATTCTTTTGACAAGAAAAGTGACAAGAAAAAAGAGAGATTTTATCAGAGCATGTATAAACAGTACACGGAGCTTCATTTTGCCTCGCCCTTTTTTCACTGGTTTGAAGATGTTAATTGCAAACACATAGTTAAAGAAATAAAAGGATTTAAGAAATAATTATTCTCTAGCTCGAAAACACTAAAACCTCTTAAGATGCTTCAAACAAAGGAACTCAAGGAGACTGTGGTTTCTGTTCTCGGCTAATTAGACACCTGAAAGTGTTCACCACAGGAGGTGGGTGCCAACAAACACCCTTCTCCATGGCAACCATAATATGGCATACTTCTAGCAACACGAAAGATGAGAATCTTAAGAAGTGGTTTTCAGTTACTACTGAGAAAAGGAACAACAAGGTTATCTTATTCCTGCAAAGTGTAGAGTGATGTTTGGCGAAGCCAGGCGAGAAGCAATGGGGCTTCATCATTTTGTCTCAGACACGCGTAGAAAGGTTTTCATTTGCAATGATCGACGAGAGTACAAGAATTTACAAGGAGAAGTACAGAAACTTGAAAAGAGAAAAGCAAATAATATGAAAAAGTACGATGATGAAATAAAAGACTGGAAGGAGATTTTAAAACAGCTTCAAGATGAAAAAGAAGGTAAGGCTCTAACTTGTCATAAAAAAAAACCTTGGAAGTTTGAGAAAAATTGTGAAAAGTTCAAAATTCAGATGAGGTAAAGCTTAGCAACCGTGAGAGTTATTAAAGACAACAAGGGTTTAAATATAAGGAATGAAAGTTATTGTCAGAATGCAACAGCAGGCCATTTTTTTACACTACTTTTCTGACCTAATATCAGCATATTTTTAACGAATTTTTAACTCTGAATGCGGAGATTTCAAAAATTTCACCACTGTTTTCTTTTTCTTTACTTTCCTTCTTCAAAACAGTTCACATTTTTCTTCGAGAGATCATCGATATCGGTGTTGATAAGCGTCAATCTCAATCCCAAAGCCATTATTTCCTTATGCGCATGCTCGCCAATTACTGTTCGTGGATTTCCGTACATGCGCAATACAAGTCTATCAGGGTCAAATTCTCAGTACATGATATCTCATGGTATTAATATTTCTGCAGGAGTGGGGAGCATTCAATGCCTTATTGAAGCAAACAGAGAAACGCTCAAGTCTTCAATGACTACACGCAGACAGAATGCGATCAAGAGTGTACGCCGCTCCCTCGCTCCACACCCCACACAAGATTTCCTTCACAAACCGACGGTTAATCATCAGCTTATTTCAAAGCCACCATCAGTCCCACGGAAAGTAAAAGTGGAACTGTTGAAGCGAGAGCAAATCAGATTGAATGAGGTATGATAAGTTAGTGCAGTTTTTTTTTTTTTTCGTTCGCGCACTTTAACATCCTAAACATTTTCATGACGTCATCTATTCACACTGTTTCAAGAAAATGGTCAATGAATCGAATCCAGACATCGAACTCATTAACTGATGCGATGAAGAGAGTATGAAGTAAGACAGCACATCTCCGTGCCCTATGATAATTATCATATAATTTATTTTTAGCTGCGCGCGCAGCCGGAAATATTTTATCATGGGATTCCTGATTCAGTTCAAAAAATTTCATGGGGATAAACCTATGTATGGGAGATGTGCTCTCTTACTTCATACTCTCTTCATGCAATACATTTTTAAAAGACTGCGTGGGATTTGTCAAATGAACTTTACACTAAGCCAGACATCCAGACACCTAACCTTTCCCATATCTTTCCGTACATTAGAAAAATCCAAGTACTAATTCTTGTTTTATCATACTTTAATCTAATGTATTAGGAAAAATTAAGCAATAATGAAATCAAGCCAAGAAAGTCTGAAAACACAAACGCGTTTCTGGATGATGCTGTCGCAATGTATGCGAAACTGAGGAAAGAAATAACCGCTGGTCCAGAGAAACGGTATCAACGCTTTTGTCAGCTATTTATACAAGTGCTTAAATAGTTAAATCGATAGCCAACAGTTGTTGTTTCTAATTCAATATAGGCTTACTAATTACGACTCACTAGGTGTGGTATATTTTGTAGTGAAAGCCCCCTTTAACGAGACAATATCAACTATCGCTACTTCTAAAATATTGTATGTACCGTACGTTTTCAACTCCGTTCATTCCTTTCCTTTTTCTTTTTCCTAATTAGTCACTTTTAAAACTTTTAAAACTCCTTAATTATCAAAACCTAATGCAAAAATCTTCAATATCAACTATCGCTACTTCTAAAATATTGCATGTACCGTACGTTTTCAACTCCGTTCATTCCTCTCCTTTTTTCCTTTCCTTTTTTCCTTTTTCTTTTTCCTAATTAGTCACTTAAAAAAAATTATACTCCTTAATTATCAAAACCTAATGCAAAAATTTTCAATTTGCGCAATAAGCTCAATTAACTTTAATTTCATATTCAACTACAGGGGTCAGTAATACTTATCCTGATGCATCTATCTATTTTCTATTAGGGAGGTTTTGTCATCACCCCCAAAATCCAAGTCCATGAGCATTAACGAAATGAGGCCTATAACCGTACCGGGTGGTAATTTCAAAGGACTGGGGACTAAAGAACTTGAGGATTCTCTGGAACCAAGAGGAATAGAACGAAGTAAGACATTTGGAGGCTTTATGCCAACTGCGCAATGGAACAACTCGCCTCAGACAACAAGGAAGAGGGAAAAAGGACGTTTTAATTTCAAAAACACAGAAGCAAGGGGTTTTAAAATAGCAGACAAATGCAACGCTGTAAAGGATACACCAAGAACAAGCAACAAGAACACAAGACACAAGAAAACTGAGTCACTGAAAACAGGGGAAACTAAGTCAAAAACAAATTATTCAAAAAAAGAAAGTAGGAAAAAGTCGGTTAACGATGGAGTGGTGAGGATGCCGAACGTACATTTTGCTTCTCCGCCTGATCATGAACAAGTTGTGAAAGAATTTGAAGAAAACGAGCTGAAATGGAAGGGAAATATTGAAACTATTAACAATGGAGGCATTCGCCAAGAAAGCGATGTACAGGAGGAGGAGAGGGAGGAAATGTCCTCCCCAAGCTGCTCCTCGGTCGAACAACAAACAACAGCTAAAGATAACTTGACAAATTTAAACAACTTTGCTCAATCAACTCCTAAAGACAAGCGAAGGAGGGTCAGAAGCCTATCGGATAGTATCACTTTATTGAATAGCGAAGACAAGCTTCCAGCCAGTTCACAAAGATTGAAAGCCCAAGGTTTATTGAAGATAGAATCGACACGTCCAAGGAGAGATTCAGAATCGAAAACGGAACAAAATTTTGATGAATCAAAATGTACTGCCCAAAGATCCTCACCTCGGAAGCACTCGCTGACTGGTTCGCCTAGAAGACATTCCCAGCCTAGCAGCATTAGTACCACAAGACTATCTGAAATAATATCAGAAAAAATACTGGAACAAGTTACCAATACTAAGAAAAGACTCAGTATATCGTCCAATCAGAAGACGTCGATATTAAAAAGCTATGCGCGCATGCTCCAAAATCAGCTAAAAATGGACGATACACCCGAGAGGGATTCACCTGATTTTAGCGACACACCATTCATGCGTAGTAAAAAGGAACAACATGAGATAACTGACACTTCTAAAGCGGTGAGTAATCAAGGAATTCAATCCACCTCAAAAACACTGAGTCACTGGACTTTGTGGAAGAGCCAGTTGCAGCTAGGAGCTCTTCAATCATCGTTTGACTATTCAGAAATCGAAGAGGAAAATGTGCTGAAGGATAAAGAAAGGAGACGCCTGAGTGTCCGGTTTTTTGGAGCAGCAGGTATTGCGACTAGAAGAGAGAGAGGAGTAAGACTGAATAAACTAAAAAATAAACATGGAGAGGAAACAATCGGCGAGGAGGAAGAAGAAAACACAAGAGAAAAACGCGAACTTAATTACCTCGAAAAATGAGGAAAGCCCGCCGTTTCAGGATAAAGATCACTATGACTATCTCTTGAGCCCTGGACGTTCCATAGGCTTTCCATTTTTCTGAGTCTCCAGGTACTTTCTCACAGTTTCAGTTCTGCCTGGATCACGGAGAGAGGCCGGTGAGCAGACTTTGTCGACGAAAATAATGTCGAAACGTGTCGTGACGGTACGCTCATTGTTTCCCCAATTAAAACTTTCCTCCGAGCTTACATAATTTGTTAACCTTTCAACATAAGTCACTTGTTGACTGTGCCCAGCGAGAAGTGTTTTACTATTCGTGTTGTATGAATGAGAGTTTTTAAATTTATAGAGAGTAAAGAAGCTTTTTGACATTTATTTCTGAGCTGATTTCTGATCCGAAAGCTCAGTTGTAACTGAGTTTGCGCATATTATATTTTATAAAAGCAATAATATAAAACTGCTGCTTGTCTCTGTACTGTGAAATAAACATGCTGGGAGCTGTAGAGCACGAGAGAAGCAAACAGGAACATAACACGAGGCGTAGGTCCGGCAAATAATTGTTACCTAAGTATCTCATAATTGTTTTCCAAAAAGTGCTTTTCACTTGAATATTTTCTGTTTGAGGTAGTAAATAATTGTAGCATCAATAAGTAACAAAAATATCTAGGTTTTTCGTTGAAAATAGACCTTAACAATACAAAGTAAATATTATAAGATGATCTACTGTATGTAGTTATTAACGACACAGTACCCGGATGTGCAATCGTTCCGCCATTTTGTTCCCTGTAAGTATTGATCACTGACTCGGACACTTCTTTGCACGGCTTTTAAGAAATGTCATGCAAGCGCTGGATTTAATATAGTTGAGTAAATCTATTGTTATTTTGTCTCGAGAAGACAAAGGCTTGAGAGGGTGTCGAAAATGCAGTCTTATTCCCTGGGGTTTGAAGCTTTTGTGAAGTTTTTAGACAACAATCTGGACCTTTGCAAATTATAATCGCAAGAGCTTTCAAGATTATATTATTCGTTTTTAAAATTACCAGATATACGAGAAATAAGTAAGTGGTTTAACATTGAAATAATGTTTTTTTCAATTGCAAAATAACTAAATATAGTTATAAATCTAGGGAAAAAATAGAGCAAAAACTCACCATGAATGCTTCAACTGCAAGATTGACTTTGCTGTCCAAGTTTTCCTGAATCCAATGCTTCTACAAAGGCAATTTTCTTCTGAATCACACAACAGTAACACTTCATCTTAAGTTCAGCACAAATTCCAATATTTCTCTCTTAGGATATTCGGCTTTTATGAAGAATTAGGGTGCAAACTTCGTACTTTCTTCTTAAGTGTTCAAGTTGCTTGACAACTTAATGCATGGTGCGCATGCGCTCTTTCGTGCGTAAAACCCGTTTTACCGGTTGAAGAAAGCCAATGAAATGCAATGGCTGATGGTTACTGATTTTTTTTAAAAGTATTTCAATTTTTTTTGAAATAATAATAATGATACAAACTCCTTAAAAACAAGCGAGGAAACAATAAGCAAAGCTGACAACAACAAAAAACATTTTTTTAAAGCAGAATCAAAACGAATAAAGCGTAAAAAATCGAGTCTGCAAAGCAGGCTAATAAAAAACTCATATGCATGTCCAAGAAGAAGAAGAACAACAATAACAATAATAAAGGGCATTTTAATGGAAGGTTTCCATGAAATTATAGTGACATTTGGGAACGTTAATTATTTCGTGAATTAATTAGTAGTGGGTGGGTGGAAAATTGGTAAACTTTTCATTTTTGGGTTGAAAATAGCCCACTTTCGATATTCTACGTACAAGGCAATTCAAGACGAGGCTCCGGGAAACAATGAAGTAACCCTAATATATTCCATGATTTTCAGTATTTTCCCAG
Organism: Anthopleura sola; assembly: GCA_023349425.1. Lineage (NCBI taxonomy): Eukaryota > Metazoa > Cnidaria > Anthozoa > Actiniaria > Actiniidae > Anthopleura > Anthopleura sola. The sequence goes on from JALHLI010000001.1 coordinate 13,365,583, forward strand.
AGCTTGCCTTGAATTGTTTGGTGGAGACCAGAATATCGAAAGTGGAGTGTTCTATGACCTGGAAACCAGGGCGGTGTACCGTCTTCACAGAAGACTTGAAAATATTTTTTGTTTATTACAAAGCAATTATTATACATGCAGTAACAAAAGTTAAAAACCAGGAATAATAAAATAGAATAGATTATATGTTGCACGTGACGTCATAGCAGCTCAATTTGGAGGGCAAGACAAAAGAATCTCTTAATCTCCTGAGAATTGGAACCTATTGTTTTGTCCTCCAAATTGAGCTGCATTCCGACATGCTGCAAGGGGTCTATATGCACGTTCATGTTTCCTCTACTTCCACATCTTACAGACGTCTCTGTCTTTGTCCTCCGTCAACGAAAACCGACTCAGAGCGTCGTAAATTTGATGATTGGAAGCCAAAACATGAGAAACCGTATTGCGTCTGAGGTTGTCTAGGTCGTAGAAACATGAAAGTGCCCTAAGCACTGTCAATATTCCAGTTTCGAGTTCTCTATTGCTCAGTCATAGCCTCGACTGTGTGTAAGATATTCAGCACGGAGAGCAAAACACGTGGAATTCTAAATCAATAGTGTTGTTCATTTGTATACATTACATTCCTCACCTCATTACCACTGCCTGTTACTAATATACTAATACTAAAGAATATATAAGTATTATTATGATGATATTATTGGGGCTGAGCAACAGAGAACTCAAAACTAGAGTATTATGACTTCAAAAACTTTGATATTCCGAGGTGACGTTACCTGTATGAGTGACTCCTCCTTCCCTTGTTGCCTTAGTGCTGTACTGTTAACCCGGTTTTTGAGGGGGAGGGGTGGGTGGGTGAAAAGTTTAGTGGTTGGGTGTAGTTATCATTAATCCAAAAAATGGGTTTCCGAGGGAAGAGAAGGAAATGGGAAGTATGCAAGGCACCCCGCATCACCTTAGATTTCCTGAAGTGTGGTATTTTTAAAAAGAGACCAACGCATGCATGCCTGTCACTTGGGGCAAGTAGGACTTCAGCGATATCCGGTGAACAAGTCGATTTTTCGCGGATCGTATACCTTACTAAACCGAGCAATTAATTGTACCGTTTTTATATTGCGACGCCGTTGTGTCCTCCGTACATGTAGTGCTCCCTTCGTGTGGGTTTCTGGACGAGTCATTTGCAGAATGACCAGCATTCTGTTCAACAGTTTTATTAGTGTCTGTAAGTGGTCTAACCCGCCAACAAAGTCTACCACTCACTTTCAAGAAGTAAATAATCAAAGCAGTGACCATAAGAACGCCTAATAGACTGAAGATAATCAGCCATTTTACAAACGTAGACACTCCACCAGAATCTGATTCCGAACAGTTGTTGTTCTTTGAGCGTTTACATGATAAAGGAGACAAGCAATGGCGGCGCTTTTCGTCTACTTCATCTTCCTCGTGACAAAACCGTACACACTCGCCCATCTCACAATCACAGTACAAGGAACAGTTGTGACATACTTCACCGAATGACATAGGACATGATTTCTTGCAGTTCTTAGAACAGGCTTCTTTCTCGGCAGCAGTGATCTGATAGTTGGTTTCTACAGAGCCGTACAATATCAAAGACCATGTTTTGAAGGTACCTACGTATTGGTCATGGTTGGTGATCTTCAGAGTCCAATTCCCGCGAGGATTCTCTCCCCACGAGAAAACAGTCATAAAAGGCCAGTTTTGGAATCCCTCACTAGAATAATCCCTATCTCTTTTTCTTAGCAGGTCAGATTTTGTACCAGATGGTGATAATAGTGTTATACTCAGTGACCCTCTGCGTGGGTGACTGAGAGTTATATACACTCGTACATGTTCCAATCGTGTGATACTGTTACTCTTACCCCCGCATCCTTTAGAGGTTAGTGTAGTTGTAAGTGTTCCTCTACTTGGTATTACTTTGTCACTATTATCACCCAACTCTCGACAAACATGTTGTTCATTAGCTGTTTTCCACTTGGGATGGGTGGCTAGGTCTACTAACGCTGCAGTATCAAGAACACCAAACCCATACTTGTTGTTAACATGATGTCCTGCACCATTGATGATCCACTCTGAGTCACTTGGGTCGTTCTTCTTGGAGGTATTGACTACAAGGTGTTGTAGGTCTCGCCAGGTGAGTTTGGGATTGGCCTCGAGAACCAGGGCAAACATTCCTGAAGGATATGGAGATGATCATTATCAAAATCCCATCGATCAATTTGAATAGTTTTTTTCTATTTTCTCATTTAAGAAATTCTATTTATTGAACATTCATTTGTTACAACATTTTATGCGTGTACATTTGGCGAAATTACACATCGTTCACATTTAGCCCTCAACGGGACATAATATTTTTTTCTAAATTAACAACAAAGCATTGGATGCGCAGAACACAGATGTTGCATTGCAGAAGCACACAGCATAATTAACATGCACTACCCTGTAAAACTACACTGAGCAAAAGGAATATCAGTTATAATATTACTAAGATGAAAAATAGGGAAGAAAAAAATAGGCAAAATTAACTTTATGCAAGAGAATGTGAAGAGAGCACATCACCGTGTCCTATGATAATTATTTGAAAATTATTTTTAGCTCCGCGCGCAGCCCGAAATATTTTTATCATGCGATTCCTGATTCAGTTCAGGCTGCGCGCGCAGCTAAATATAGATTTTCAAATAATTATTATAGGACACGGACATGTGCTCTCACTTCATACTCTCTTGCTTTATGTTGCTCCTTTTTGGACCCCCTCCCCCCCCCCCCCCCCACCAAGCATCATTTGTGATCCCTTTTGTCCGTGAGTTACGTTTGATTAGGGGCATTAATATGAAGCTAATAGTGATTATAGGACTACATAAATACGCTATCAAACCATGCAAACTTAAACCAAAATGGTTGCAATGCCCGATTCGATTTTCTTAGTCTGTATTTGTATCTCTTTCAGTAAGATTACGTCATGTCAGGAATGACGTCACCACGTAAATTTGGCTCCTTTCACTTAAAAATAGGTCCCCTGAATCGATGTTTGATTCTGGAATGAGTTGAAACGGAATGCATGCTTTCTCGTGGCATACTGCCACGGAACATCCCACGCGGCACTTGTATTTTCTAGTATACACACATGCCTTCAGGGAGTAAACGAGAAAATACATGAAAAGTGGGATAATTGATGTTGTGTCACACCAAGAAAGCATGGCCAGGGATTCAGAAGACCTACATTATAGTAAATAAGATTATACCGTTCATGATATTAATGCAGAGGAGTAATCCCCCCCCCCCCTCCCCTGATTAATGCTATTCTATATCAGATTTTCCGGGAAATTAAAACAGATAAAAGTCGTCTCAACCATAGTCAATAGAAACTCAACCGCGCTGAATGGGCACTTTCGAAATAGCAATGTCTAAGATTTTTTATTGACAACATGTCAATAAAAAGATAATTGTGAAGGTAAAACACAAGACTGATACAGGAGACAGCTAGCTCATTGTGCTAATGGTTAAACAAATAGCCAGAAATGCCAGACATGGATGACAATTGAAGCACTTGAAAGGCACTTAGCACCGGAAACCAAATCGATAAAAAAGATAATTTTTTGTATGTTCGCAACAAAACAGGTAATCAAAAATAATACGATAATAACGATCGTATCTAACACAGGGGCTAGGGAGGGATATTAGTCGGTTTCCGTTACCAAGAGAAGAACACGCAAACACGGAAGGTTCGCTATTTTTGTGTTGTCAAGAGCATATATAGAACTTCAGGCCATTCAGGGGAGAGGATAGTCAATAGTTTCGTTTTTACTTTGTCTTCCGGCTTTTTTCTCGTCAAAAATTACAATGAGATCCTTTCAGTTGCACTAATACATAGAGATCAAAGAAAAAGATACGAAACCAAAATATTTTTTTTAGCATTTCAAAATGACATTTCACGAGGGAATTGAATGATAAATCACATACCATAAGGTCTCTTCCGCAAGCTACTCCAAACCAGTGATAAGGGTTTCAGTGTCACGGAAACAGCAATTATATGGGAATTTCCACATAGAAATTTAGCTTCCCCCTGCTGCTGTACCCCCTTTATATATATATATGTGTGTGTGGGTGTGTGGTTTCCTTTTCCTTTCCCCCCTTTCTTGTCAGTGTATTATTTTGGGAAACTTAATAAATAATTTTAATAAAAGACAGGTAAGTAATGGTACGATATGAATGGCTTTGAATTATTTTTAACATCCGCAGTAGACAAACGTCCTGAGTGCTTAGATTCGAAAGTCTTGTTTCCATAACAACTGGGTATTTTCCAAAAGAGTAGGATGCTGGAATAATAATCTGAAACGAGGATTTACTTTTCTCTCCTATTTGGTTTTATGGATTTTTTTCTTTCTTTCATTCATTCATTCAATCATTTATTCTTTGGTTGTTTTTTCTCTCCTTCCTTCCTTCCTTTTTCCTATCTTTTTGTTTCCATGCCTTCTTATTTCCCTTCTTTTTTATTTACTTTTTTATAGTTCCTTCTTTTATCCTTTCATTTCTTTTCTTTCGTCTCGTTCCAAATTTTTCTTTTCTCTTTTTCAACAGACCTTTTTAGCTTGGGTGTAATGTTTTACCCATTTCAGACCACGTGTCATTCCCTTGAGTATCATTTCTTTGTTTGGATGCAAATGAAACAAAGAATCCTATTCTCAAAGAAATAACACATGGTCTGAAATGGGCAAAACAAACGCCCAAGCTAAAGGTGTCTATTCTTTAAGCTAAACAAGCACTCACAACACCTCTAGGGATCAAAATCTCAATATAGAACACAAAATAAACGATGAATGAAATCTTAGTTTAATGGTATTTTGGTTTTCATGTTACATGTTGTTATAAAAACTGATTCATGTTTACACAGTTTCGGGTATAAAAATGTGTATAATCATCTACATACGAATGTTATCCCCTCACGAGTCATATTATTACCTTATGACATTAATTCTTTCTTTCTAAATTATATATACTTATTTCAATAAAGTTAGCCACCCAAAAAGCTACAAAGCTGAGACCGGCAAGGAGTATGGATAGATTAGACTGCTTACTAACTATTGAGAGACTTGAGGTCTTTCATCAGTTACAATTAAGTAAGCATCTTTAAGCTGCAGTTTGTAGCAAAAGCTTTACTTGTAGAATATGAAATGTTTCCCATGATTCTCAGTGGTCTCAGCTTTGTAGGCTTTTAGTTACTAACTTTATTGAAATAAGTATATATACCTATTATTGCAGAATCCTCATTCAACATTATGAGGGACAGAAGGTAAGAATCTATTCTATGAAAATATACCAGTTAACAATAATAATTATATGCTTTAACATGCCTCACTGATAGATTAACCATAAGGCTCTTTGGTCTTAACTTCTGTCTGTGGAAAACACAACGATTCTGCAATAGCAGATATCATATTGCCTTCAATCAATTGCTTTAATTTGAGGCATTTGGTAAACAATACAGTAAACGTATAGAAACTGACCCAGCAATTGTTTGAAGGCAATGGAGAGGAACTCTGATATCTGCTATTTGGTATATTCTCCCTTGTACACTGTATAATCCCTTTACAAGGTAGATATTGTACTAGAAAACAAAGCATACCTTACTCTGACACTAAAAGGCTTTTTTCAATAAGATGATGACATCTGCACAGCTTATCCAATCAAGCACCATGATTGAATGGTGCAGCTTTTCTTTCTTTCTTTTTGATTGGTTGAAAAGGAAGCCATTTCAGTGTCACAGTAATGTAAGTTTTTCCAATACAAAATCTACCATTCTGTACAAATTTACAGCTTAATAATGACAATGATCCCATAAATGATAATTGATTGACATAGGACTTGTAAAAAATATCGATAGAAATAAATTATAAAATAATGGTTGGATTTTCGGATATTTCAAAGTTTCTGGTTGTATATAGATCAGATAGATGTATTTTAGGTAATATAGCTGATTTAGTAGAAATTTGTTGTTGATAGGTCAATAGGAATGGTATCTCCTTTATTCACAATATTCCATTTTGGTCCTCGATTGCTAAATGTTCTAGGTCAAACGAGCAGATTAAAAAGCTCTGAAAAATTGTATATCTGTGTAAAAGCATGATTACATGGAGCAATTTTTTCTGCAAGTTGTCTTGCAATGTCGCAATTGCATTGTGACACAAGTTGCAAGGGGGTTGGTTGCACAGTGCAACTGAGATGCAATCGTTGCCAAAAGTAGACACAAATTCTAATTTTTACAATGATTGCTGTAACTTGTCTTGCAACATTTTTCAAATTGCACTGTAGGTTACACACCACAAAACTACATGCAACTTGTGTCATAACACTTTTGCAAGACAAGTTGCAGAGAAAATTGCTTTGCATAATCGTGCCTTAATGGGTTTTGTTTGGTCATCTAGAAGTGTATTCTACAAGCCACTATTATTCACTAGAAAAATAATCTATTCAAAATCACCCTACTCTTAAAAATTGATATTGTCCATGGAATAATCTCTTCTCTTAGAATCAATGCATGGTAATAGGAAGATCTAAAATATGAATGCTACATTATTTGAGATACATTTTTCAATTTTCTTCTTAGCAAAGTTCAAAATGGGAGTGATGATAACTAATTTGTCTACCCCTGATATCCTTTTGGTGCATGTGAGTTAAATTTGGAAAGTCAATCTTGGAATTATATTATGTCTGACTTACAATCTTTGTTTTCTAAAATTGATGTTGTGCCTTATACACTTGTGCTTTTGTAGTAATGTTAGGACCTATAATTATATGAAGGCAAGGGTGTCCTTAGCTTAGGTCAATGATGCTTTTGTTTTTTAGTAGAGGATATCAAATGGGTTTTGCTTTAGAAACACAGGCACTACCTTCACATAAATAGCTTCTTAAAAGATCTGGATTTTCACACTAATGTAGTTGTGTAAAACGCCTTACATATGAAAAGGTGTGCAGTATAGGTGTGCAGTATAGGTGTGCAGTATAGGTGTGCAGTATAGGTGTGCAGTATAGGTGTGCAGTATAGGTGTGCAGTATATTACATGTATAACTGTTATTGTTGAAGCGCACAACCCACAAAGCTTAAGTCTGGTTTGCATTTTCACAGCATTCAATCAAAATACTGTGAAATAAGTTTATTGATTTGGAAAACATGCTTTGTATTTATGACCAAAATTTGCGATGGAGGCTAATAATATTTCATATCAAGGGCTCAAAAGTATATAAAATCCACCAAAAATTAGAGTATTTTGATTGACAGCTGTCAAATGCTAGTTTGCAAACAAGATTTCAAGCTTCGTGGGTCGCACTCCAACAGTTATAAAATGGGTGATTCAAATAATCGAACAAAACTTACATTAAATATAATATCAAAGCAGTATATTATCCATCATGTGGCTGCTTCAAAGTACTAGACTTCGTTTTTCTTGTTCTATTATGGTAATGTTATGTCCCTCAGGATTGTTCAGAGCCACAGGCGCATAACTAACATTACGTTGTACACTTTTCTTATTCATGTCGGGTCTTGCCCAGCAAAACTTCCCGCTTGCTTTAAACAAATACATTACAAGTACCGTAGCCAAGAGAATCGCAAGTAAACTGAATATTATCAACCATTTGACAAATGTAGATAGTTCTCCTGTGCTGTAGTCTTCAGTGTCATCTCCAGGATGACTGCCAGCAGGTGCTAAACAATGCCTTTGTTTCTCATCAACTTTATTTCCACTGCCACACATACTCATGCATCGTCCAGTTAGACAGTTACAATACTTTTTAGAGGGGCACTTTCTGGGACAATTCTTTGAACAATTTTCTTTCTCGTCAATGGTTAAAGTCTTGGCAGGCAAGCAATGTTTGGCTTTTTCATCCACCTCATCATCCTCATCACAAAGTGATACACATTCTCCTGTCTCACAGTGACAATACTGGGAACAGTTTTTGCAGACATAAGCAAAAGGTTTGTTAGGACAGTTGACTTTACAGTGCTCTTTACAGCTTTGTTTCTCAGTGGCTGTGATATTATAGTTAGTTTCCACACACGTGCCGTATAGCCTTAGAGACCATCTTTTAAATTGTCCCTGGTAGTTGCCATGATCAGTAACTTTGATTGTCCAGATTCCTCGAGGATTCTCTCCCCACGAGAAAACTGTCATGAATGGCCAGTTTTGGAATCCATCACTTGAATAATCTTCATCTCTTTGCTTTAATAGTTCTGACCTTGTACCAGATGGTGATATCAAGGTTATACTCAGTGCTCCCCTGCGTGCATGACTGAGAGTTACATAGACTCGTACATGTTCCAATCTTGTGATACAATTTGTTTTCCCCATACATCCATTAGAATACAAAGAAGATGTAAATGTTCCTTTCCTTGGTATTACTTTGTCACTAATGTCGCCTAACTCTCGACAAACATGTTGTTTATTAACTGTTTTCCACTTGGGATGGGTGGCTAGGTCTACTAACGCTGCAGTATCAAGAACACCAAACCCATACTTGTTGTTAACATGATGTCCTGCACCATTGATGATCCACTCTGAGTCGCCTGGGTCATTCTTCTTGGAGGTATTGACTACAAGGTGTTGTAGGTCTCGCCAGGTGAGTTTGGGATTGGCCTCAAGAACCAGGGCAAATATTCCTGAAGGATATCAACCCAGGATAATCTCACACTTAATTTTCATACTCTTTTTGGAGTGTGTGTGTGTGTTTGTATGTTCTTTATTCATGTCAAGAAGACACAAGGATAAAAAGTAGACCATGTCAAAAGGATCTTAGATGTCGGTGTTTTTGTTGCATGTGTGATAGAAATAGAACGTATGTTTTAACGTGTCCCTAACCATGTGGTAAAGAATCAAAACAGATGTACGGTTGACGTCGTAAAGTCATCTATACATCTTTTAGGGTTGGACAAATCTACTTGTTAAATACCTGACTCTAAGTGGGGGCAGTCAAGTACCAATTTTTAAAACAAGTATTCCTAACAATATCTATTAGGCATTAGCATCCATATCATGACTATTAGTAAGCATGCATTCCACAGCAAGCATTAACAACCAATATGCTAGCAAAATTCAACACATCTTTTTTGAAAAGTCTGCTGTGTCAGTGCAAAATGAAGACAACAATAAATCTGATAAAAACCTAAATTCTCCTCATTCGAATTACTACATCCCACAGATGCCTCTATGAAGACACAATGATTGTCCTAAATGCAATATTTGATAGAAATATTGACATAAAAGTAGATAGCCAATTACTATTTTTGCTCTGTATATTCCAAAATAAATCATTCTTGTTTAGGCAGACAGTTTCTCATTTCAGACTAAATGTCATTCCTCTGGAAATTATCTCTTAGTTCAACCAAAACCTCCCAAAAACGATTAGAGAAGAAAGGAACTCATTTCCCCAATTGCTAAAGTGAGAAACATTAAGTCGAAAAAATCAAACCAAATTACATGAATCCTTAGAAAACTGTCAATCCATTAGAATTGAACATGATGCATTTAAGGAGATCGCAGTATTTATAATGTATATACAGTTGGTTTTGTACCCAGAACTCAAATTCCCTTTAGTCTCCACCAAGACAAAACTTCATCCGCAAGGACATAATGCCACTACCTTCATAACTGACAAATAAATCTTGAAATTCAGATTAATCAGGAATGGAAAAACTAGGTTACCGATTTGAAATTTGCCCGTTAATACCTTTGTGGAGAGAAAAAGGAACACAGAACTCTTGGGACAAAACTACCAAATACTGTAGAATACAGTCAACTTTCGTTAGAGCAGACACACTGGGGACTATCACTTGATGTCCTTAATAGGGAGTCTCCTCAATAGCAAGAGTCAAATTTTTTTGTCAGCATTTTCTGCTGTGGATTTCGCTTCTGTGAGGTGTCTGTAATATTGGGGTGTCCACATGTTGAGAGTTGACTGTACCTGCCACAACCTAATTATGAGGTAAAATTTTTTAGCTTACCGGCAGCAAGAGGAGCAGCAGCTGAAGTTCCACTGTGATCCTTAGTACACTTGTGATTTAAGTCTGTTGTTACAATCTTAAGGTCAGGAACCTTTACATTTGCAGCTCCACTACTGTATGTGACGGCAAGTGTGGCTGGGCATGGTTCAGCATACCAGGGTGATTTGCCATGGTCATCCACAGCTCCAATGGAGATGGTGTATATACTGGTTATGTAGCCATCACAATTACAGTAATCTTTATATTTGCCACCATTGCCTGTTGCCCATACAAAGATGGATCCTAGACCTTTACGGCCTTTGCGGATTCCTATAAGACAAACAAATCATCTTAATTATTCAGTTGGGAATCAAGCTTAAGGGTGGCAGAGCAGAGTTGTTAGATCTCTTCCTCAATTTGAGGGTTTTTATCCTGGTTCTCCAGTTTTCCTCCCTCTGCAAAACCTAACAAGCTAAGTTCCAATTTGATCTGTGGGTTAGCCCAGAGGTTGTTTCAAGGTATCAGTAATATTTTCAATAATAAAAGACTTAAAGTTGATGTTCATAGTTCTTAATGCAGTTCTCTTATTTTTCTTATATATGACAATAACAATATTTAAGGAATAAAAAACAGTTTTCTGTGTATTATACTCTGATAAAGACATGCAGGATGTGGAGAGAACACGAGAGAAGCGTAGGAAACCACGACGCGTAGCGGAAAAAAAGGAAAAAAATGAAATAAATTATGAAAAGGAAATGAATATATGCAGCTGTAAAATATGTATAAATGTAATCAAAATTAGTATTATGTCTGCTATTTATTATAGAAAACAATGCATAAAAGTATCCAAAGGATTGCTATCTAGAAAAGACTTGCATGCCTACCATCTCTGAAGGCTTTCTTAGCAAAGGTACCAGGGCCATCTACTGTCCTGCCATCATCATCAGGACCCCAGCTACTACTATATATGTCAATAAAATTTGTTTTGAGTGATAATGATCCTCCTTCTACAATATCTGTTACGTCACCATCCAGCATCCGTACTCCTCCGATACGAGCATTATAGGCAACACCTACTCCACAGACATTGTTCTTACTCTTGGCAGCTACTTCACCTGCACATCTAAAAATATAAATAATAATGTTACTAGAAAGTTCTTGATACATTTTGGACTAAATAATGTACTAATAAATGCACATAAAAAGATCTAAATTATATATATAACATGTTTTTCGTGGCCTTAATTTGCAAAATCCACAAAATTTTAGCAGACATTGATCCTGTTTTCCCTGTTTTATGTTCAGATTTTCTAATTTACCAAAATATATGCATGCACTCAGAATATGTTCCAAAACTAAGCCTCAGGTTCTTTGATGATGATTTTCTCAGAAAGTGATCAGAATTTTTGTACCACACATGTTTAGGGAGCCTCATCATCTCCAACACATATTCCATCTCAATTTATGAAGCTGGATTTGGATTTTGGGGATAAAAAAAAATGATTGACTAATCTCACAATCTAATTCAATAAAATCAGTACAGACACTTGCCTGGTGATAAATCAAACCTTATCACATGATCAAATTAATGTATTTAGAACAGTGTATTGTTTGTGAAAATAGTTCAAATTGGTACATGCTTCTTTGGAAATAACCACAAGATGTTCCATAATTCATATGACATGAGGAAGCATTTTTTTTGAATTTATAATGTTCACACAGGTGCACTAAGCAGTAATCTACTTCATCAAGATACTGTAACAAGTACTTATGAGTCTTACAGACCCAGGTTTAGTCTTTCTCTCTTTTCAGCTCATTTAGTCTGATTCAATGACAGTATATATATGTACAGCAATATCAGCAAAAAGCTGTTCTTTCTCTGTGGTTCCAGGAAAGATTAAGATCATGCAGTAAAGTAACACATATATCATGGCCGTCACCACCATTTGCACAGTGGTCCAGTTTTAATTTAAAAGTGGTCCAGTTGTCTCAAGAATTTTTTAAAAGGGAAAAAAATTGTTCTGGCAGTAAAACGTGCTCCGGTTAAACCTGGACCAACTGTACTGGTGGCTATGGCCTGGTATATAATTATATACATCAAACTTACCTTGTGCCATGTTTATTAATATTATCACTGCTATATCTTGGTAAGGGATCACTATCTTTACTATTAAAATCCCAGCTTGCAGAAGCTTCATAGTTATCTTTTAAATCAGGGTGTGTGTATTCTATTCCGTCATCTAAAATTGTAACTACGACATTTTTTCCAGTTATATTCTTTTTCCATACTGGTAACACATTGATGTCTAAACCCTTTGGGCCTGGTGTTTGACCTGAAATGGAAAAAAAATATTTAGAATTTTTATTTTAATAAGTACCGGTAAGTGAATAATTTCAAAATGTCCAAGCGCTTTAATAAGATTAACATTTTAAACTGTTACTTTTCCCAACATAATTTTCTAAGTAAAATAAAGATTGTCTTGGTGAAATATTTTCCTATTTCAGAACCTAGAGAATAAAATTCTTTGTTTGAGTTGTATCCATATTCATGTGTCTTCTCGTGTGCAACTGTTAAACAAAGTATCGCGATTCTCCTATAAGTTTGATTGGGAGTGAGCCACCTATATGAACATTCATCTCCTCACAACTACAGCCAATAAAGAATATATTTTCTCCCAACTAGCCACCAATATAAACCTGTATTGGTGGCTCAAATCGCAATAAGTTATAAGAAATGATACTGACCAGGTAATGACACATAAATGGAAAAACATTACACCAAGACAAATTCACTATATTCAGAATGAATTTATGTCTTTGCAAAATTTTCTTGGGATAATTTTAAGTACCTTTCAATTAGAAATATTGACAAAAAATTACTTTTCAAATAAATTACTTTTCTTTGGCAATATCACATAATGCAAAGACCTACTTTCATTAAAAAACTCATTTGCTCACATTAACCACAACATTGAAGCTCATCTACAAAGTCTGCATGAAAAAAGAACTTTCTATACTAAATTAGTCTTGTAAAACACCATAGGAACACATAATGCTTGTTTGGTAATAATATAGAATATCGAAATAAATAATAATAACATTGAAGCTCATCTACAAATTCTGCATGAAAAAAGAACTTTCTATACTAAATTAGTCTTGTAAAACGCCATAGAAAAACATAATGCTTGTTTGGTAATAATATAGAATATCGAAATAAATAATAATAACATTGAAGCTCATCTACAAATTCTGCATGAAAAAAGAACTTTCTATACTAAATTAGTCTTGTAAAACGCCATAGAAAAACATAATGCTTGTTTGGTAATAATATAGAATATCGAAATAAATAATAACATTGAAGCTCATCTACAAATTCTGCATGAAAAAAGAACTTTCTATACTAAATTAGTCTTGTAAAACGCCATAGAAAAACATAATGCTTGTATGGTAATAATATAGAATATCGAAATACTGGTAATTATATAATTTTAAGAAACATGTTTAAACTAAAGGTTGTCATTTTGTTTCTTAAAATTATACTTCAATTGCTGCTATAACGATCAATAATTATAATTATACATGTAAATTGAATAGACAAATAACACAAAACCATATGAATTACTGAAACTATTTAATCACCAATCCCAATACAGTTTGGAAGTTAGAAAGGCTTCATTTAGTAATAATGAATGACAAGGTTTTCTGTCCAATTTGAAATTTCAACTAAACACATTTATTTGAAGTCCCCTTGTATCAAAGCTTGAAACTATACTTGGTTTAAAAAATGTTCCCATGGAGTTAAGCCCAAAATTTCCCTAACACTTAAACCAAATAATTATTTCATGAGCATATTTTACCCAATTAGTATTTAGAAATTGACATCCGGTATACCTGTTGTGACAAAACCTTAATTCAATCCAATAGGATAGCATAAATAATAAAAATATTTTTTTCCTTCTCATACATATGCACACACACAATCAATAGATGTTTTTCGAATTCCTACTATACTGTCGTGTTCAGGGGTTAGAGACTTGTTTACGCAGCGCAAGCCTTATTTCAGTGTCAAAATATTCACAAATACCAACGGTAAAGTAAAGAATGCACCACTTCAGCAACACAAACATTTTGAAATTCCAAGGATCTTTGCTGGAACACATGAATATTCTACACAAAATTGAGGCTAACCTTCTGTAAATGAGTCTGTAGTCACAGAACACAGTATTTTACGAATTTGAAAAAGGTCCATTATGAACCACTGTTGATGTTACTTAGTAGAAAATTTGACAGACACTGGCAGATTCTAAAAGCTCTTTCGTAACTTTAAACATTAGGCTCTCAAAAGCTTCCCTAAGGCATCTTACCATGATTATACAGTATGTAAGAGTTCTAAAATTAGGATCTATACAATGACGAGAATATATTATACTTGATACTTTAGGAATATAATTATAATAATTATGTCAATGTACTGTAGCACTTGAGCATAGCCTATTTGTAAGTGTATTGCTGGCTGAGCTATAACCAATATTATTAATGGGAGTCATTTGTCCAATATATATAATGAAAGTCATGTGGTAGGAGTGTTTGAAAGGGAGGGTAAAAATGGGTTAGTCTGAGGAAATGAAATGAAGTTGGGATACATTTTAACCCCCACCTAGCTAATCCAAAGGTAATAAAAGATTGGATCCTAATACATATTGCCTTTAGATGTGTTAACTGATCTACCAAAGCTAATTAGCCGCTCGGGGCTCAGGAATGTGTGCACTAGACTTCACAAATGTACAGTCAAACAAGTGTTGCACGACAAGTCAAATTCACACTCTACCTGTTTTGGTAGTACATGTTCCATGATCGTACTGGGGTATCATACTGTAGAAAGGGAAGGGAAGCACAAGTGGCATGGCTTAACATTTGTGCGAAGGCACTCTTGGTGCATGACACCCTGCACACTGGCTACAGGTACTGTTAACAGCATTCAGAATACCAGGAAGACTAATTTCTATGTCAAAACATTGACAAGATTCCAGAGAAAAAGTCACACGAGTAGCAAATGAATACAAATATTCTGATCAAAGTACATGACCCTTCTATGAACTAATGTATAAACAAGAGTCTCAGCAGTATAACAACACAAACACAGCTAAATACATGGCCTTACAATGAAACCTAGGTATTACCAATAAGAAATCACAGCAGGAACTATACTATGCTAGCTAAGAACCAACTACATGACCCTACAAGAAACATAAATATTTTTAAACATAAATGAGGTTATTCCTGGAGCAGAAATGTGAAACTGAATTGTTTGTGCAAGTTAAAGTGATACATAAATCATCACATAATGCTACTTACAACTGACAGATATTATGAGAGAACAGATGGGCAATTGCTCAAGTCAACAGGGACTGAGGCAAACCCTATCTGGAGTGTTGTTCAAGTTAAACTGATGTATATATCATCACATAATGTTACTTACAACTGACAGATATTATGAGAGAACAGATGGGCAATTGCTCAAGTCAACAAGGACTGAGGCAAACCCTATCTGGAGTGTTGTTCAAGTTAAACTGATGTATATATCATCACATAATGTTACTTGTAAATGACAGCTATTATGAGAGAACAGATGGGCAATTGCTCAAGTCAACAGGGACTGAGGCAAACCCTATCTGGAGTGTTGTTCAAGTTAAACTGATGTATATATCATCACATAATGTTACTTGTAAATGACAGATATTATGAGAGAACAGATGGGCAATTGCTCAAGTCAACAGGGGATCAGGGATCGAGTATCAACAGGCAAGAGAATAAAGGAATAGACATGTGTTCTGTTCCTATCAGGGAAAGTCTTCCAAGTCAGTTACTGGGGTAAGCTAACAAAATTAATTTTGACGTATACAAATCCAATAGTTTATCATCATAATACAGAAACCTATTTCAATATCCATGCCGATCTTGCTTTAACATGCATGTCTACCACAAGTACTTTATCATGCATAGTTATACACTTTTCTCCTATCATGATACCATGTCATGACATTAGAAGCCATTAATAAAACATCTTAACTCTTAGCAGCAAAATAAATGACATCTAACTCTGTGGACAATATTATGACAAGTTTACAAAGAAAGACATTCCAAAGCAAAAAGATAAGAAATGTTGTACATATTTTGAATTTGATTTTCAAAGACACCATTGTCTTTCCCTTTAGTGTACTCTTAGAGTTACAAGTTAAGTGAATTCCAAGCATTGTATTATTTCCACATGTAAACACTCTAGCATTATCTGCGATCAGCAATAAATTATCCATATAACAGATGCTTCATCCAAGTCAAAATCACCACGCAATATGAATCCCTAAAATATATCTGACACAAACCTAAGACTTTTGCAGTATCCTATGCTAGAGGATGCAATTAGTTAGTATCTCACTCTACCACATGTGGACTAACATGTTTCAGATACTCATTTCCTTCTTATCTGCAAAGGTGACCATCCGCCTGTCCAATGACACATGTGACAAAGCCTTACTGATCATTTACAAGCTCAAAGTTGGGCTAAAAAATTGGGGATTATCTACCACATTGACTAGATCCCCATACAGTCCACTCTCAAGGGTTTTCAGTAAGGTGTTTAGTTTTTAAAAAGTGGATTAAGGTTCTCTCTCTCTTTCGTGAGTCCCCTAGCTAAGTAGATTATCAGCCCCGCAAGGACTGATAAATACATTCTGCAAGCGGTCAGTTTAACAGACGTTTAGCAGAATCACTAACAGTAATGGGATCTGGCAACATTATACATGTTACTAATTTGAACCACAAACACACCGACCCAGAATGTAGCCCTGCATTTCAACTAACCGCCGTATTGTCAAGTAACGATATTGCAGTCTTGTGACAAGCTATACTAATGATTTCTTATCCATCCAAGCGAAAAGATATTAGGGTTTCAGCGTACATACCAAGGCATAAATGTTAAGCAACGAAAGTAAAAACCTATTAGAGAATCAGAAAGGATTTGCCCAACAAGAACTTAGGGTTTCGATAAGATCTTCTGAAGAGGGTTTAGGAGTTTTATTGGAAGCAAATGGAGATTTAACTTTGGATTTCAAAAGATCATGGGACAGTTGATACTGCGTGTTGATTAGGGAATACTTGAAATTGGAACACCAAATGGCATCTTATTTTAGCGATCTCGATCGAAACAAGGACTTTTCACTTTTGTTTATCATACATTAGATTACCGAAAAACTCGAAAGCGCTGTCTTTGAGAATTTTTAATGAGTTTTAACTTGAGTACATGGGGTAGTCCCTATGTCTGCGTTGAACAGTTATCTATCACAGATGTGATAACTAAGAAGTCCGACTTGGCTTCACTTGCTCAATATCTAGATATCAGAAGTTAAAAACCGTTCTTAACTAGAGGTCTAACTACTGTGTCGTTTATAAATAACTTTATCGTAGCCAAAATAGATCGGGAACATCAAAGTTCGCTAGTGTAAGTACACTGTACCCAAGCTAGATATCTTAAAACTTAAAATTAATTTAAAGTTCAAATGTTTATCTGCGAAATACTAGTATCTGGCTGCTAGAACTAGTTTTCTCGACAGCCAAGAAAGCATTTTTTGTCATACAAAACATTTGGTGAATACTTGAAAGATATTTACGTAGCTATGGTATTGAAAAACTATAAACAATGTTTGAAAAAACGACCACTAGTTCGCTCGATATCACGATAGCAAATGGAACTATTTGTCTGATTTAATTCGTGCCAAGAAGTAAGAATCCAGCTTGACTAACCTGTGTTGTGTATGTACCACTGATCGCCATAATAAGGATCGTTGAAAGCTTCTCGTTTCTGTCGCCGAAGTACCTTCTGTTGTTCAGCATACGTGATGTGAGTCTCTTGTAAAAAATCCGTCGTATGTCTGTCCAAACTCCGCCTCGTCCGTCTTCCTAGGTTTTTATGCTCAAGTAAATAGTACCCTTCGAGTCCTCCTTGCTGTCCGTGATTAATAAACCCTTTTTTTTCTGCTATTTCATCGACATATTCCTTGCCTTTATCTGTATAGACCACCCATGTGTTGGTGTAAACTTCGGCAAAACCGCTTGAAATCACGGCCAGAAAACATGTCCATACGAACAGAAAAATGACTCCAGGATCCATTGAATATGTTAGAGATAAAGAATAAAGGTTTGTTCTCAGCTGTACATAGTTTATAAGGTGTTAAATAACCGTAGTTCTCGCTACAGTTTTGTGTTTTCTGGACTAAAATTCTTCGTGTTACGCAGAGTTTTTATGTCCTGGCTCTCCGCTTACCCATCATGCATAGCGAACTTCAGGTCCAGTCTTCCTCTTCCGGTTTTGAGAATAGTTTGACGTCATAAGTGAATCAATTTAACATCAAATACAACCTTATCGGGTTAGAAAAACAAAATAAAACGCAACAAAACGATAAATAAACACATTTTGTAGCTTATAGTTTATACTCCTGTCTTGCGCTAGGAGTCTTGATGTTTGCGAAAGCTGTAATGACGTCATCGGTAGGGTAGTTGGAGCAAACATGGGATGGGACAGTGGCCGGAAGTGTGGTTCAGTTCCAGCATAGACCGCTTGTTTTTGGTCATGTTCAATCATGCTAAGCTCGTCTTCAATAACAGAGTGAAATTCAAAAACATCCGTAGCAAAAAGCATCATAAAATGAACAAACATAGAATGAAGAACAAAGCATAGAGAGAGATGAAAGGCAGTCAAAATGTAGGGTGACTTCTCGTGTGGTCCGACCTTTATACGTTGAATAAAATATTAGTAATGACTATAGAAATGTTTAAAAAAAGCAAAAATGTTCTGGAAAGGACAAGGAAGTGTCGGACTTGAGGCGTGACTAAGCTTCCCATGCAAAAATAATCATATTCAATCACTTGTTCAGCGAGGGAAGGAATGAAAAACTACTCTGCAAATAGATACTTGGATAACTGTATAAACGAGGAATGTGATTACTGGTGGATTTTCTTTTATCACTTAAGACAAAGATACTGACTGATACTGATAAACAATATGCTCCCATGCAGATTTAATAATGGAGATAATGATGACCTTACGGGCAGTTTTAGATAATGTACACATAACCATTAAGATCATGCAACATCTATAAACATTTAATCCTGATAGCTCTAGAGATGAATGTCCAATATCCTGTGTATTATAACATATTTTTCAAGTTGCTTCTTACCATAGCATTTTTCTGAGTAGTACATTGTAAATATTTCGGGCAGAGATACTGTTACCGATAATGCGCGCAAAAACAGTGCAACACTGCCCCGAATATTGCAGGCAATGTTGCTGAAGTATAGGATCGTTTTCTACCTCAGCAACATTGCGTGCAACAAATTGCGTCGTGTGACATGGCTCGCAACATAATTGCCAGCAACATTACGCCCAATGTTCCACCTTGTGTCAATAGCTTTCTATAAAGTTTGTAATGAAAACGTGTTAGAGGGTCAAAATTATAAGTTAGGTGTGCGGTCGTGCTCAGACCGAAGTTTTAATGATAGCAGAGTTCAGCATTTCATGATCACGACAACGAAGTTTTAATGATAGCAGAGTTCAGCATTTCACGACAGCCAAGTTGCAGGTGAAAACAACACAGAATTGCCTTCAGGAAATTTAAATCTTTTTGCAAAAAAAAAAAATGTTAATGTCTGTGGTCAATGACTCTCAGAACCGTCTACATGTACCTCTCAAATCGCTGAGAAACTCGATTGATGGTTATATATGTAAGGCTTCAGATACTATTTTCCAAAATGCCCAGCCATTTTTTGATAATTTCTCAAAAATATAGACACTGTGGGCCTGAAACTGAGCTTACCCACCCCTCCCACCTTGGGAGAAAACTACAATCCCAATGATTTATTAGTTTATCTTTTACACAGATAACACACCATGATCTTTGACATAGTTTTTCTCTTTCATATCAGGTAGGTGGCAGAATCGAGAGAGTTGTGTAATGCATCATCATAAGCTACTTACGCATGCTTTGAGTTAAATGAATGACCCTTAAATACTATGGTACTGAATAATATATTATCTTTACCTACAGGCTTGACGTGAACACGGAAAGTATACACACGAAAACCTTAGGAAACTTCTACGATCTACCTTGACCTCCTTCTGGCCACTGACGTCGTTCAAAATACATTTTCGAATGATGTATTTTAAATTGCACAAATACTACGTAATGTAGCTGGAGTTCCCAGAAGAGTTAAATTTCATTCCTTAGTTTCTAGGAGAAGGAGAAAGACAAGGATTTCTTTTGCTTTTCCCGCATTGTAGTTTCATCCTCATAGCTTCAAATATTTTTTTTGTGTGGGCTAATAAAGTGAAAGCGTACTGAGCACCCTTATTCTTTACGAAAATCCCTGTGAAGATGCCTTGGATACTCGGACGAAAGGCTTGGAATTTCATTTTCTGAAAAACAGCTTTTAGAAAGTTTGAAATTTTAATCTATTTGTTAACCAAAATCACTAAGTTTATTTTCCGCGTCTGTAAGTTATCTGCCCTGATTTTCACGATATCTAAGAAGATAAGTTTATAGATTGAAAGTGCGACGTTGGGCATTAAATCAACTCTTATCTTCCACAATCGTTCCCCAGTAAATATTTAGAAAGCGTCTAATCTTAGCTTCTCGCTCAGGCAGTCGAAGATAAAAGTGTAAGGTGTTTCAAGTGTTAAATGATGCACAGATTAAACACGTTGAATGCACTGATAACACGCTTATCGCCTAGCCGGAGGGCAATTTGTCTTATCTCACGACAACGTACACGATTACCTCTACTCATCAGAGAAGAATCAGAATAGGAAGAATAGTGAGGACTTGAAAGATTGATAAATGTTTATTATTGTGCTGTTTTTCATTATGATATCTTGATATTTATTTAAGACCATAGATAAGATAGAAAGTTTTTTTTGCTAGAAAATCAAAGGAAAATACAAAATGTTGAAGATATTGAAGCACAAATGTATGATGCCAAAACCTTCCCATGTCCCACCCCAAATCTCCGTTTTCAAAAATATTGCTTTATTTGTCTTCGTGTTTCTTAAAACGGATCAAATGTTTCGCGCCGACTACCGCATTTTAGGGTAGTTTTTCGACCGCCCACACTAATCCGTTTTTCGTTAAAAGATGCGTGCTTCTAGTATATTATTTTGCCGACCTTTACGTGTCCCTCGAGGGAGAGGTACCAACAGGGGTGTCCCGCTTAAAGGGTATCGTTTTTCCAGGTTTTGACTTGGATAAGTTATACAATCTACAATTAACCTTAGACGGGATTATCAGTCTTGGATAGCTAGTGTACTCTACCATTCATCGGGTCTTACCATCGGGTACACAGAATCCGCTCCAGGAATCTCTATCGTGTCTTAAAAACAATAAATTACAGTAATATATATTGAGTACGTATAGGGCTTGCAACTAAATGTTAAACTGAGTTGGGAGAAGGCTCACACTAAGGACCTATTCTTGATTGCCTTCTGGATCCTGCAGCAAAATCTTCCCCCAAGGCAGATAGATACTCTTCTCGTGTGCATTATGTTTATAAGGAGCTGTTATCCAGTAATTGGCAGCCCATTTGTGGCCTTTACTGATCTTACATCCACCGTGTAGACTGAAACCATCTCGCTCACCCATCCAATCTGTCTCCTCGTCTAGTAGGTGATTATACCACATGATGGCGGTTCCTTTTTTTGGTTTAAAGACTAGGTTTCCTGCTTGGCAGAACTCGTTCATGTTATGGAGGTCTTTGCCTTTTTGTCGGTTCATATAGACATGCTGAAAAAAAATCATGCATCGACAAAATCAGTATAAACTGTGTGCGTCACTCCTGCTCAATGTATGCAAGATTGATATAATATCAGAAAAATACTCGGCTTTAACAAGAGTGCACAGAGCAAACCCACGAAAATTGCTAGAAAAAAATTGCTTTAAGCATTACTAGAGTGATTTTAATTGGCCTGTGAAACAAAGTTGTATGATGTCTTGCCATCTAACATGGATCAAGTGAAACTCCTGCATTTTAATTCATCCTCGCGCCATTTCCTTTAGTGTTCAGTATTTCTTTGTTAACCAATTAAACCGTCCCGCCAATTTTCTGAGAACGCCATTCAATCCCTCTCAGATTTAGACAGAAAGAAAGCAAGACATCTTTCCTGTATGAAGCTTAGTGATAACGAAGGACTTGGAGCATTATTTTTATAATGAAAACAGCTGAATTAATAAGTCAATGAAATATGAACGTCTGCATGATAAGACTGTTTACAGTTTATCTTCATGGTTTTGAAAAAGTGTTCTTACATTTGCGTCGAGTGTGCCATTGTCTGCTACCGGAAAAGCAGTCTCTCCTCCTTCCTCAACGTCATTCAAATAGAATAAGATAGTAATATACCTAAAAGAAAGAATAACAAGCATAAAAACCAGATAAAAGCATAGCGTCATGATCTTTCAAAGATAAGTTAAACCCTCCTTGTTTTGTTTGTTTTTAGGCTTTTCGCGAGGGTTAGTAGCACTCAATAGCCAGTGGCAGGAGACGTGTCTGACATGCTTGCTTAATTTTATCAATTCACACCTTAAATGCGGTAAAAGTTTATCCAATAAAATGTTAATCATATTGCTTTTTGAAACAGCGTTTGACAACAAATTAGAGTCTATGACACGCGCGCTCAGTATCAAGTTTTGAGAAGGAGAAAGAGTCGTTGAGCTAAATATAATGCAACCTTGAACTAGTCAGCATGGCAGCAACTTCGCTTTGGGCGCAATGTTTTCCCATTCCAAAACTGTTTTGGAAATACAATTCCCTGTTATCGTTGTATCCTTAAATACTGATATATCTTCCAAAGCGTCCCAGCAAGCAAAAGTAGTAATGTTAGGGAATGACTAGTGGAATGAAATGTGAAAATAGTTATGCGCAAAGTTAAAGGGTCCATTCGTCTGTAGCCGATTAACCCCAGGAAAACAGAGTCGAGTAATGAACTGTTGACAAAATAAAACATTGAAACCTTTTTCCATTCATTAATATCGCAAATTAGTATACCTGGATGAAAGGGTAATCAACAACAAAGTCGTGCAGATTGTGACGCAACTATACTTGCGCCGCAAGTCGCAGAGAAAAGAGATCAATGTTATATTACCATTGACGGGCGAAACTTTTGAAAATAAACGCGAGAACTTTAACTTCATGTGCAACAAAGAAAATAGAAAATTTATCACACGCGAACTGTTATAACACGAGCAAAAGCCGCGCTTTGCAACTTGCATTCAACGCAGCAAAGTTGCGCGACAAGGTACGTTCTACACGAGTTGATGCCAAGAAGAGAAGAACTGACCTGCATAGCTTGCATTTCTTTGTTCCTAGCTTAGATGGATCGCTGACAGGTTTTTGATGACAGCAAGGGATCTCGGGATGCTCGTGGGTTTCTGTGTCGTAGTGCGCATGGTAATGGCCCTCTACTCCATACCGAAGAACCTAGTACCCAGTAGAACAGTGAGAAAAACCTTCAACATCCAAACCGTCAAATTTTATCGATACCCTGAAATAATCTTTGGGATAATTAAAGTCAGGGTGCGGCTAATATGCTAATTGACTCACAGAGCAAATTAAAATTTAACGTGTTAGGTTTTGTGGGAGGAAAACCCCAGAGAAAACCCTCGCCAAACTCTACCACATGTTATGCAAATGTAGAAGGGTATCACTAACCCAAGTGAGACATATAACAAACCCTGGGTTTGGTTATACAGGACGATTTACTACGATTTCAACATCTAGCTTGACTGAGTCACAATGTAATCAAAAAGAACATATATGCAGAAGAATTAGATTACAATGTTATATAAACCTACTGTCTAATACAGCTGTGATAAAAAGTTAAATTTTACACCGTAAAAAATAAGAGAGATCACTTACTATTTACGGTGTAAAATTTAACTTTTTATCACAACTCTTTCATTAGAAACACCGACACAGCCCACACTAGCTTACCGCTAGTTATCATGTCTAATACAGCGGTAATTTGTTAACCTACTACACCATGTTCAGAGTCAACTCTTTGAGATATTATGTATTAAAAATGACTGGTAATGAAACGAATTAAAACTAGTGCTTTAACCGGTTCCTTTAACCACATCGATATCTTCAGTCCTCCACAACTTCCTGATCGATCGATGCTAAGACTTACCTGAACAAATTCGCTGCCGTATATGATTTCTTTTGATAGATTCGTGAGCTTTAGCACTCTAAAAGATGATAAATTTTGTCATATTATATATGCAGGAAAACAAAGACGAAAGTAGAGTGTCATTTTATTGTCATTGTAAGGGATGGATGCACATCGATCACCTATAGATCATGTTGACTCAGTTTATAGAATTGTGGTCGACAGTAGACTTGTTTACCTTGG
This sequence comes from Anthopleura sola, assembly GCA_023349425.1. NCBI lineage: Eukaryota > Metazoa > Cnidaria > Anthozoa > Actiniaria > Actiniidae > Anthopleura > Anthopleura sola. The sequence goes on from JALHLI010000001.1 coordinate 13,390,020, forward strand.
GCATAATATTTCCCCATTTCAGAACACGTCATCTCCTTGAGAATAAGATTATTTATTTGAGTTTTAATCAACATATATTCATCTGTGTTCTCGCATGTGCAACCGTTAAACTAAGAATTGATGATGCTCTCGGGAATGACACGTGTTCTGAAATGGGAAAAAATTATGCCTAAGGAGTATTAAGGATTCAAATCCGCAGGGATAGAGACGCAATGTCAAGAGGGCCGCGCGGTGGGGTATTGGTGAAACGAGCTCTTTAATCGCAGATGAACAGAGTCATAATAAAAAAAGAAAAAATAATAAAGGGATTAAAAGGGAGTGGACAAGATCAAGACAGACGTAGTGAACTTACTACAGATGCTGGGGTGTGGTATTGGTGAAATGGTCTGTTAGCCGCAAAATGGAAGTGAACAGAGTCAGTAAAAATGGAAGAGATTAAAGGGAGTGGACAAGATCAAGACCAACGTAGCTACATTACTACAGATGTTCGGGGTGTGGTGTTCAGGTAAAACGAACTATATTTGGCCACAGGTGAACAGAGTCATAGTAAAAAAGAAAAAGATTAATGGGAGTGGACAAGATCAAGACCAACGTAGCTACATTACTACAGATGTTGGGGTGTGTTGTTGGTGAAATGGTCTGTTAGCCGCAGGTGAACAGAGTCATGGTAAAAAGAGAAGAGATTAAGATATATGGAGTGAAAATACTACAGATGTTCGGGGTATGGTGTTGGTGAATTGGACTATTTAACCATGCACTGCTGGTAAACCGATTCATATTAAAATTTAAAAAAGATTAAAGGGAGTCGGGACAGATGAAGCTACATTAATACAACAATTCTGGTAGACAGTCATAGTAAAAAGGGGAATCATTATGGGAGAGAATAAGGTCAAGATCAGGACAGATGGAGTGAAAATACTACTGTTTTAGATACCTTTCTTGGATTTGTTCCATAATTCCTCCATCCTCCTTTTGGTTTAACCAGATCTGGTCACTGTATCTCTGTCTGTGTTTCGGGTGGGTTTGACTCAGTTGGTATAGATAACTATCGAGTAACATGGTGTTCATGACTTCAAACTCTTCGCGTGTTATCACATCTATCAAAAGTAGAAAAAGAATTTCATTTCTCTTTTCTTTGGCTTGCTTTCTTTTAACTCAGTGAATTGCCTTAAGATGTGACAACAAAATCGTGCAACTTCTTGTACAACATTGCAGAGCGAATGTTATACAAAGTCGCGCAAAAAACTTTTGTTGTTACACGGGGAGGTAATACGTGCAACATTCGCTATGCACTTGCAATGCAACAATGTTGCACGATTTTCTTGTTCATATTCAATACCGCACCTTAAAAAGCTTAAGGCCATGCAGCGCTCAGCAAAATCTAGAATTATAGAACTAGCTTTTCCTAATGCTGATTGCTCTGCGCAAGCGGAGCTATTCTTAGAACAACATTTAGGTGCCCCTCTGCTAGAGTAGGCCAAGACTTTACAAGATTATGGAGGTTTCTACTTTTAGGATGCTATTCTGATCTCAACTTTAAATATCATTTGTTTAGCGTTAATTTATGGAGCGTTCAGATGTTTTAAGTGCCTCTTTTCGTTCTTTTCATCAGTGAACAACATGTTCAGGACTTACCATCATCAAGTTCTGTCATATTTAGACTTTGAAACCTGAATATGAAAAACGAAAAATATAAGTGCGCTTAATTTTCAAATGATTCTTGTCTGCCGTGATTGTGACGATGCTGTTGTATCAGAGCATGGGTTGATGGGCAAAGCTGTAATCTCACGCGCTGTGATTGGATGTTGTCAATAGCAACATGACTGCCAGTACCATATGCCTTGCGCTTTCACAGTCAAGAAATCACACTGAGTCAAATACAGGGAATCTGCGTTTTGAGCTGACTTCTCCTCACCACGACACTGTAGAAACAGGAACTCATAAGTCAAGGGGGATGAAACGTGTAACACTATAACATGCTGGAATATACGCTATAACTTTTCTTTGATTTATTTTTTCAGAGTTTTTGATGCATGAAGTCGTGATATTCCGGAGCATTGCGCTAAAGAAATGTATGGCTGTTACACGTTTCGATTAACCCCCTTATAAGTTTCTGGTAGGATGCCTTTTGCCACTTACATGGTTTGTATTTCCTTTTCAGTGAGATACAGGTATCTCTGTATTGCTGTAAATTTCTTTATCTAGAAAATAAAAAAGATAAAACTGAGTGTTAATCTTGCAGCTTAATTCCGAGAAATTTTTGACTTGCACCACTAAAAGGAACTTGAGGAAGGAAGGAAATTATATGTAGATTTTCGGTATCAATTATATATATATTACCTCGTCAATGGTTATCTTGCCATCCATATCAAAATCCCAGTTCTTGTAAAGTCCTCTCGGCCCGTCTGCTTTGCCTTTGACTGAAAGATACAAATAAAACTAGAATTTTGAGCATGTTAGGGCATTCGGTATTAATGCACCAAAAACCCCTCATAACACGTTACTATATAACACTTCCTCGTACAACAGCATATGTCATCAATCTACCTTTTAGCATGAGCATAGAACACCATTTTTACAGCATACACAGAACATCACATCGCATCAAACACGCACACACATTAATATCACCAAACCAGAGACTAACACCTCACAACATACTACATCACAACCCAATAATAGACACGCGCACTCTATATATCCCATCTTCACAACACACTACATCACAACCCACCAATAGACACGCGCACTCTATATATCCCATCTTCACAACACACTACATCACAACCCACCAATAGACACGCGCACTCTATATATCCCATTTTCACAACACACTACATCACAACCCACCAATAGACACGCGCACTCTATATATCCCATCTTCACAACACACTACACCACAACCCAATAATAGACACGCGCACTCTATATATCTCATCTTCACAACACACTACATCACTACATCACAACCCAATAATAGACACGCGCACTCTATATATCCCATCTTCACAACACACTACATCACAACCCACCAATAGACACGCGCACTCTATATATCCCATCTTCACAACACACTACACCACAACCCAATAATAGACACGCGCACTCTATATATCCCATCTTCACAACACACTACATCACAACCCACCAATAGACACGCGCACTCTATATATCCCATCTTCACAACACACTACACCACAACCCAATAATAGACACGCGCACTCTATATATCCCATCTTCACAACACACTACATCACAACCCACCAATAGAAACGCGCACTCTATATATCCCATCTTCACAACACACTACATCACAACCCACCAATAGAAACGCGCACTCTATATATCCCATCTTCACAACACACTACATCACAACCCACCAATAGACACGCGCACTCTATATATCCCATCTTCACAACACACTACATCACTACATCACAACCCAATAATAGACACCGCACTCTATATATCCCATATTCACAACACACTACATCACAACCCAATAATAGACACGCGCACTCTATATATCCCATCTTCACAACACACTACACCACAACCCACCAATAGAAACGCGCACTCTATATATCCCATCTTCACAACACACTACACCACAACCCACCAATAGACACGCGCACTCTATATATCCCATCTTCACAATACATTACACCACAACCCACCAATAGACACGCACACTCTATATATCCCATCTTCACAACACACTACATCACAACCCACCAATAGACACGCGCACTCTATATATCCCATCTTCACAACACACTTCAGATCATTGTTGCAAACACCTATATTTTTTAATACTTACTAGTTGACGCAAACGTCCACGTGTCCACTTCTGTTAGCCCACCCTTGGCTATACTGGAAAACATATCTGCATTTTTCGCTGACTCGATGATATATTGGCACTCTTCTTCCGAGAGGAAATTAGGAATTTCTGAAGTGGAATATTCATGATGAGCAAGAACTGTTTGTGTACAGTACTGAATGACTCCGTATATCTTGCAATGTAAGTGTGTATACGACCAGGACTCTATCCGTGATGGAAGTTTCGATACTTACGATCATAACTATATAATGATCAGTGATCATAATGAATCGAAATATGGCGACCAATTTGAATAACTACTTTTTTTTACCTTTTAGCTATGTAAATAAATAGATAAATAAATAAATACTGTTCTGTACTGACTAGCCTCTCTCACATGTAAAAACGCTTTTGTGTTTTTATATACTAATTATATACTTATTTCCTACCATTAAATAGACACTTCTTCACGATTTTTTCTTTATGGATTATTTAGAGATTAACGAGGCATTTTTTCAAGGTTTCTAACTGAAGAGAATAGAACTGCTTGGTATCCAGACACTTACCAAATAGGAGCGGTCGCATGGCTCTTGTGATAAGTGTTGTTTTCCCATCTTCGCCTACATCTACTTCTTGTCTATGACCAACCTACGCAAAAATATAATAGATTGTGAAAATAAGGAAGGCCACGCTTTCGATAAACAAGGATCAGACTTAATCTAAAAAGACTGTTAAAAGCGTCCATGAAATATTGCCTTTCTTGAGACACGTGCAGAAACTAACTTAATGAAAATAAATCATCGTAAATTGACTCAAATTTGTCACTTTTTGAAATGAAGAGTTACAAGATATAAACAAATAAAGTTGATAGATTAATTTCCAAGATTCACTGCCGTAACATCACATTAAGTTGATAAGGTTTCATTCAACTAAATCTGAGACGTTTAAATTAAGTTGATTAACTAAAATACCAGTGATTACTAAAAAAGATTTCCTAAGTTAAAGTAGTTTACTTGTCCTTAAGATTGGCATGAAAATATGTCGTCAAAATACTATAGTATCTTCATTAATAGTTATTACCTTGACTCCATTCAATCTAGTCAGACCCTGAACTCTCCCAATAATGGTTGGTCCATCTTTGCCTTTACATCTATCGAAATCACAGACATGTTTCGGAGGAACTGTTATTTTTCTTCGATCGGAATAAAGATGGCCATAAATCGAAGGAAAAAGGACACAGTGTGCTACAACTAGACAGAAAATTCCCTGTTTTTTCGCCATCTTCTTCATCCACAGCCGGCGATGCGTGTGATATTGTGTAAGTATTTTTCGTGTTTGAAAGCTGATATGAATCGTTTAACAAAACTGATTATTAATTTACTTTGAATGGATGTCCATTTGCATTGAAAAGAGGCGAGCTTGAATGAACAGGTATGGTATTGTTGTTGGTGGAACAACACAAATAGACATCAAACTGGTACTGGTTTTTAAACACCCGTGGACATTGAGTAAAAACTTGCGATTCTGATCATCGTATTCCAGGTTAGTCGTGCTTAAAGTCATGCCCTGAGTGTAGCACCTGGCTCTCGACTAGAAGGACTCAGTGTCAAAGAAAACCTTAAATGTTAGAATTAAGTTTATGAAAAAGCTGGCACACTGGGCTCGCCGAAAAGTTATGAAACTTTCGGGTTGAAAAAATGACTAACATAACATCTAGAACACCAAATTGCAAAATCCTGGACGAGCTAAACAAATCAAATGCAAGGAAAAGAAAACAGCAACTGATTTTTCGTGCTTGAAAATGGTACTTTTGAAATAAATAAAAGTAAATAAATAAATAAGTAGGATTTAGCAGTGGCTCCTCTACAGAAGTAGCTATCCGTCCACTGTTATTCCAAGTGGAATTTAGAAGTTGATTTTTACGGAGGGAGGAAAGACTCTTATTTGGAAAAGTATAGAATAAGATTATGTCGTTCGCTGTGATGAGTAATACTTCTTGAGGCCATCGTATCTTTCGTATCGTTTCGTATTGTTTAGACCGGAAATTGAATACCTTGAGGTGTGTAAACCGAAATTATAGCTCAAAACTCCTCAGAAAATGCTTTCTTCGCCCTTTTGAGATTTCACAGCGGAAGAAATGACTTCAAAAAACCTCAATAAAAACCATTACCCTCTAATTTGAACACTCAATTAGCCTGATAGGGGGGGTCACAAACTGACAACGGGCCACTGATTTGCGTATAAATGCATGTGCCAAGCAAACATCTTTTGAATATTTTCTGTCAAAAAAAAAACATTTTCCTTTTTCCAAAAAGAATTGATTTTCAATAGCATCTCGAGTGCTGTCTGTCGGTTCTGTTGCTCCTCAAATTCTCGGATGCCCATAAGAAAAAACTGTCAGGCCGACAATAAGAACGGCTGCAAAGAAGACTATTTGTAGACCGGTGCTTTTGTAGTTTGTCGATAGGCTCTCTCCAGCAATTCTTCCTGTTCGAAGCCGCTTAATGTATCTACAACCTTCTTAGAAACATAAAAGCAGACCAACTGGCTGCCATCACCAGATGGGATCTGTTTTCGCGAGTTTGCTGCTGTGTTTCGTAAGGAAGAACTCAATTCATATCATGGTCTAAAATCTGTTCGAAAATTCTTCTGTTGTTCAGTGTTTGGTTGTCTTCAGTTGTTCATAAGAATGGAGGTTTTTGTCGTAGTGATTTGTCTTATTAACGCTGTTTCTGCTGTCTCCTCAGTTATCAGCAATGCCTTGGTCTTCTTGGCCATCTTGAGGACACCTTCCCTACATATACCATCCAATATACTACTGTGTAGTCTTGCAGTTTCGGACTTTGGAATCGGCTTATTCGTTCAGCCCTTGTTTATCACTTATGCTACAACAGCCCCTGGGTACGAGTATAAGGAGCAAATAGAGAACTTCTTTAGGGCATCGGCGTTGTTTTTCTGTGCCGTTTCTGCCACAACTATGGTTGCCATATCCTTGGATCGATTCCTGGCTCTTTACTTACATATTCGTTACTACGCATTGGTAACAGTCAAGCGAACAGGAGTGTTCTTGATCGCTACATGGTTGATTTACAGCATCTGGTTACCTGCTTGGTCTTTCAGTACTCGCAAGATCACCAATGCTGTGGTTCTTCCTTTCACCTCATTGTACTTTATAACATCTTTATTTTGCTACATCAAGATATTTCAAATAGTCAGACGCCATCGCAGACAAATCACAGCCCAGTTCAAGTCAGTCAACGTTCCCTTCCCCAAACAAGGCAAATCTATAACTACAACCATTTACATCCATGGCTTATTCATTATCTGTTTGATACCGGTTCTGATAAGCAATGCTGTTTCTGTCGTAAGCGATAATACACAGATAGTTCGTTACTTTCTCTATGTTGCGTGGAGTATAGTTTGCATCAACTCCTCGCTTAATCCTTATTTGTACTGTTACCGCATGAGAGACATAAGGAAGGTGGTCGTACCTATGGCGAAGTCGTTCTTCTGCTGGGAACTTCTACAATCGAAAACTAGGGAAAGATAACTGGAAAAATGGTGGAAACAGAACAATGAGAGACATACTGAAGGTGGTCGTGCCTATGGCGAAGTCGTTCTTCTGCTGGGAACTTCTACAATCGAAAACTAGGGAAAGATAACTGGAAAAATGGTGGAAACAGAACAATGAGAGACATACTGAAGGTGGTCGTACCTATGGCAAAGTCCATCATTCTGGTCCTGGAGATTTCTAAAATCGAAGATGGAAAGATAAACTGGAAAAATGGTGGAAAGACAGAAAAATATTTAAAAAGCATCTAACTAACACTTTACAAAGAACGCTGAACATAAAGAAAGACCGAAATCAATAAAGTTCTGATTGGAATGGCTGAGCAACAAACACTCAGGCTAGTTTATTTATTTATTTATTTTTATTTACATAGCTTCCACCTTAAAAATATATAAAATATAAATAACAAAATATAAATCAAAAATATAAATACAGACAATAAGGAACATATTTAATAATTATAAGACAAAAATCTAAAACGCGAGGGACAGCACAACAGAGCAAGGCTCCAAATAAAGTGTACCCGTAAAAAAAAAAAGAAAAAAAGAAGAAATAAAAACATAATGATAATTTGTAGCTAATAAATATAATATATAATATATATATTATCTAAATATTTAGTATTTCTAACTCCATACAGCTTTGCAAAAGTAATATTAAGACCTTCTATAACATCCAGAAAGATTTGGGCAGAATACGATTTACACAGAATTTAGTTTGACAATACCATGACTACGTAGTTCTCACTGATGCTCTATGTCCCTATGACGTCACATCAAAACCATATTGTTTTATCGCTAAGGATCATGATCGCCAGAGGAAACAAAACAGGAGCAAAACAAATGAAATCACAATAAAATTCGGTTTATAAGATGGTGAAAAGTGAAAATCATCTCAAGATTTCAACTGCATGAGATAGCCGGTGTGTAAATGGCGAGGAAAGCCGATAAGCCGAGATTCTCAGGCACTTTGCGCATTAAATTTGGTCATTCAACTTGAGACCATGTCGAGTACGACGATGATTAACATAAAATAACGCGTATTTGCACCTGTTCGTCGCTCAATTTAGGATCCAATCAATTTAATCTTTTTTAATTTCAAGCACCGCACGACCAACATTGATTATACCGGCTTGGCAGTTCACTGTGAAGTATACTGACGCACGGATCCTACTTTGGTTTATTACTTTGTATATGCCAGTAAACATCGACTGAAGGACTGCAATTTTCACCATGGCTTCTCACGTTCCTGAAAAAATTGTTAATCCATCTTACTAGGACTTTCACTAGTACCTTTCACTATTAAAGAAAAATCTGAGCGCTGCTCGTGTGTGTCAACTATTTCTTTCTTTACTGTTCTATTCCACACAGCCTCACTCATAATTATTTCATATTCTGGTGATTCATTTAGAATGAGGAGATGAATATTGATTCATCATTCAAATCTGGGCAAACTCCTCCTCGATTTTCCCCAATTTTATTCGGCTCTGGAATATTATGGATTGTTCTTGGCCGATATTTGATAGTCCAGGACTGCATGGCAATTAAGATTTTGGTATCTTAGCAACTGTGCGAATGGAAAGAAGATTTCGATTCGCCTTTTTTCCTAAATGATGTCATGATATTTTAACCATTTGAGTGAGCAATTGATTTAAACATCACCATCGAAACAGCTAATTCATTTGCGTTTATCAACCAACAACCTATCTACATCGCTGTTCATGAAAGTCGGTTCCATCAAGAGAATATAAACTAGTTTTTTTTCTCTTGGCTCAATGAAATGTTGCATGCCTGTTTACCTAAGAAATTTAATCATCACGATGATTACTGCGCCATCCAGCTGTCCGGCGGAACCAAGGGAGAACTGATATATTCATATAGGTCTACATCCAGACATCTCAGTGTCATTTAATGCAGCGTTCCTATTCTAAACATGGAAGAATTGATTCTCAGTGTTGTGAACGGCGTAACCGCAGTTTCTAGTATCTTCACCAACTTTCTCGTCTTCTTGGCCATCCTGACAACACCCACCTTACACACGCCGTCTAACGTTCTTATCTGTAGTTTGGCTCTCTCAGACTTTAGTATTGGTTTAATTGTTCAACCCATCTTCATCGTGTACCTACAGCCAGATTATCGCCTGTCCGTTGCCTACTACATGAGGCTTTTTGGTATCACCTTTACTGCAACATCTTTGACGACAATGACAGCAATAGCTGTCGATCGGTATCTCGCTCTTTCCTTGCACATGAGATACATAGTCCTCGTCACCGTCAGACGAACTTTACTGCTAGTAACAGTAATGTGGATTCTCTACATCTTAATAACTATTTGCATTTCATTTCTCGAGGATTTAAGAACCGTCATTGCTATCTTGGTGCCTTGTATATGCATTTGTCTGCTGGTGTCTTCGGTCTCTTACGTGCGTATCTACTGTATTGTACGTCGCCATAGACGACAGATTGTTGATCAGGTCCGCGCTACTAATTCTCCTACGCCATCACAAGGGAGATCTATAAGAAACATGTTTTATCTTCACGGACTTTTTGTTACTTGTCTGGTACCATTTATCTTCAGTGGAATAGCGTCTATTTTTATTAAACAGAAACTACGGTCTCTTGAGATATCGACCTTCACAACATGGACAATCCTCTTTTTGAATTCGTTTTTAAACCCATACTTGTATTGTTGGAGAATGAGAGATATAAGAAGATCCGTGTTATCTCTGATAACAAAATTCTTGGCAAAGAATTAGGCGAGATGGGCTTGAGAAATAGAACGTATATACTTGAAAAAAAACTTGGAACTTTAATAGCAACGTACTCGAACAAAATGACAAAATTCCTAATTTCACAAAGATTCGTGGAAGCGAAAAATTATATAAATCTAAAATTATGTATTTCTTTCTCTCATTCATTCATTCATTCATTTCAATCATTCATTCATTCGTTCATTTTTGCACTTTTGTGTTCGTTTGTTCCTTTCTTACAGAGTCTTATTCATATTCTCCCTTCATGTCTTCCCGTTGTTTTTGAGGAAGTGAAAAGACAGACAGGATCTCATTAACAGTTATTGCTCTTTGTCTTGATGAACGACTATAATTATTAAATGTTTTGCAGCAAAAGGTTATTAAATTGAAAACCAATATTAGCTAACGATTCGTACCACTTTCTACGCTTTCCAGTGAAGCAGGTGCTGCATGAATTGTTATTGTCTGTCTGTCCGTCCGTCTTCCTTCTTCTGTTGTTCAGTCTTTCCTCCGCCTTTCTTCCTTTCTTGTTTCTTCTACATTTGTCCTCACGCCACTTTCTTTCCCATGTATTGCACGTTCAGTTGTTGTATAGCATTTCTTTAAGATGAGTTTGATTTCAGACAACAACAAAGTTCTTACCTTATTCCCATTACAAGTCCAATAGACGGACAGACCGAAAACGACGACCAAAAACCAAGGCTAAACTAAAGTCTTATTCCGACGTGCAAGGTTCTACTGTTTATCTACCACAAACACGTGCATTTGATGATATTTTGACACGATAGCCATAACTGTTCCGGTGATCAGTTTGCTGATACTAATAATCTCCGATTGCAAACCACTGGGGCATGTAACTTCACCAATCACCAAAAGAAGCCCCTACACTTGACTACACTCAAAACAGTATTGGCTCACGCAATCTACTGGCCTGGCAATAGCGTACAGCACTCCTTCTCTTGTAAATAGAACAAGTCGAGCTTGTACAGCAAACATTACGCATCATAAAATTTATATACAGTTTACATGACGAACCAATCAAACTTCAGCTAACTCCTCTTCGTCGAGATAAAGACTTTTCAAATGAGCTGAATCGGTTTCCGGTGCTGTTAGCCAATTATTGGCCACGAATTTCTTTCCCTTTTTGACGTCACATCCGCCGTGCAGTGATCTATCGTCAAGTGGTCCCATCCATCCAGTTTTCTCGTCTTGAAAGAAGTTATACCACATTATGGCTTTACCTTTTTTGGGAGGAATGACGAGGTTTGCTGAATGGCAGTACTTGCTTAAATTGTAGAGATCTCCCTTCTTGCGGTCTCTGTATTCCTTTAGAAATATATTGGCAAAATTTCAAATGAACCAAAGAAATTAACAAGGGAAAAGTTGCCATTGAAGAAACACACATGCTGTGTGCGGAGGGTGGCAGAACAAGCATGACATGTAGCAGAGTGATTCTTAACACTTGTTTAGTCCAATCTGCCAATCCCCAAGTAAGCTCCGCATAGCACAGCAAACACGGTTTTTATTTCTTTTATTAAATACAGATTACGAGTAATCGTTATTTGGGATTCAAATGACGCAATAGAAAGTGCGCGCGTGTGTTGTGTGCTCTCATTAAGCACGCTCCCCCCAACCAATCAGAACGCGAGCTCATTTATAACAGTTATTTTACAATAAGTTATATATTAGTTCGTTGGTTCTTACCGTTTCATTAAAGGTCTTTGCGTCAGCTACTGGGAAAGCTGTTTCTCCTCCTTCCTCGACGTCGTTCAAATAATACAAGACAGTTATGTATCTAAAGAATAAAAGAGGGATAAATATTAGAATATTATTAAGCCCTGGCTAAACGAGGAAGCATGTTTTCAGCCATATTTACCGCGCGCAAACTTTCTTGATGTTTCCCAGCTTAGCAGCGTGCAAAACATTGCTGCGCGCAAAAAAATCGCTTCTAAGAAGGTTTTCCCCCGGGTTTTCTTGTTTTTGTCCCTAAATTCCAACTTGATCAATGAGTTAGCCGTGCACTGACTTCGATCAGCCCAGAGGTTGTTTCAGGGTTTGATCTGTGAGTTAGCCGTGCACTGACTTCGATCAGCCCAGAGGTTGTTTCAGGGTTCAATCTGTGAGTTGTTTCAGGGTACCAAATAGAGGGTCCATACTGATTTGATATGCTATCAAGGCTCCTCCTACCTGCACGTCCTACAAAAAGAAATCTTATCCATTGATGCTAAGTGACAGCACTCGTCTTTAGGGAAGTCGGATCGTCTTGTGCCATCATAATGAGCGTTGTAATGACCTCGCTTGTCATATCGTACTACCTATAAGAAGGATAACATCAACTATTTTTATGACAAAAAAAAAATGTCATCAGATGATATATTGATCATGGAACAACTAAAAGCCTCGACGAACAAGTGCATGGTCTATCTGTTGCGCGCTGTTCCTCTCATCACATGTCGCATTTCGGAAAAATGTTACTCGTTTTCTGCAAGGCCAAAATAATCTAATCGAGCAAAACATCCAAGTCTTCTACCAGTGGTGCATCAAATTACTTAATTTCACTGGTTGAGAGCGCGTCAATTTAGGCAGTGACAGCAACGTGGTAGGCGCGTTAACCATGCGGAAATTGTTGCGCGTAACGTTGCAGAATTATAAATCTTGATTATATTTCCAAAATGTTGTGCGCAACTATCGGCAGGGGTCAGTAGCGCACCCCCTACAGATTAGCTGATATCTACTGCGTTATTGTTGCTTGAGTCCTGACAATATATTCAGTGTGCACCACCTCCTAAAAGAATCCTGGATTCGCCACTGAAGGTGCACACACATTCTCTTCTTTGCGCAATATCATCATCAGAATACATGTGCCATAGAGAGGATTTTGTATGACAGTGTGAATGTCACGATAAGCGGGAACGTCACGAAACTGAAACGGGTTAATTAACGACATTCTTTAAACCAATCACAGCACGCGATATCACTATTCATCCAATCAAAAGCTAGGTCACGGTTTCCGTCACGGTCACGGTAGTCATACAAAATGTGGTGTAACGTACTCACTTGTAAGTATTCTCCACCGTATACTATCTCTTTTGGTAGCTTTGTTAGCTTCCAAATCCTAAAAGGAAAAATCTTTGATTAATATAAGTGCGCTTTTGCATTTCTGACTTTTGGTGTCTCAAATCAGTAGACTGAATCACTGGACATGTAAGCATACAGTTTTCCCCTTCAGACCACGCGTCATTCCCTTCATTGGATTAAAAAAAAAAAAAGATAAGATAAGACACTCAGATCTTAACTTGTGGCATGCTGAGAGAACACGAATTGAAGCGCATTGCTAGGAAACCACGGCGCAAAACGCACACTGTAGGACACCATAGTGATTGGGATTAGCTATTAGTAGGCGAAAACTGACGATCAAACATGGCTTTACTCTTCGTCTTAGTGTACATTTATCTCGTACCGTTTTCTCAATGTCCTCATTGTTTTGTCGGAATGTCTTCCCTGCAGCAGCCATACTTGTTTACTGTATCTGTCGCGATGATGCGGGTGATACTGCTTCAGATCATTCAAATACATATCGATGGCCTTGGTTCTTTTTTTGACATTCTGCCATTCAGCGTAGTCAATGATACCTATAGATAAATAGGTGAAATTCTAATGACCTCTTTTCCTACGCATTTGGGAAAGGCTCCTAAATATATACACTTGGCCCCAAGCTAATAAAAAAAATATAAAACCTATATTTTACAACTATACATTTATGGCCTTCATTTAAACCAGCCTCAGCTAAATTGGATACCGCCTGTTTAAATATTGCTAATAAATATATTAAATAAATAAATAAATAAATAAATAAATAAATAAATAAAAAATAGGTTTTTTTTCAGTCGGGCTTACCATCTTCCATTTCCTTGAGATCAAGCTTTTTTATCCTAAAGCCAAAAAAGAAATATTTTAAACTTACGTATATACAGTACAACATACCGTAACACTGCCACTCATATACTTCACTGGTTTTTTGATTTTCATATTCATTTATAATAATTAATGAATTAATTGCTACGAATAATACCGAGGGAATCATTTCTATTGAATGTACCTATAGCTATAGATATAAAACCAACCGAAAAAAGGTAAGAAAAACAACCAAAAAACAGAAAATGAAGAATTTACAAGGCACTAATGATTTACAGACGCAGTATTGTATAGTAAGGGAATGGTCAATGCTTAGCGCGCGTACATCCATGCAGTTCTGGATGCACGCGGGAGGTTGCTTTACCACGAAAGAAGCGTAAAGGCGCGATTACACGAAGCTATTTTCTCTGCAACTTGTCTCGCAACGGCGTTGCGGCACAAGTTGCAAGAGAGTTTACACGGTGCAACGGAGATGCGATCGTGGCCAAAAGTAGAAACGAATTCTACTTTTCACAACGATTGCTGAAACTTGTCTCGCAACATTTTTCAAATTGCGCTGTAGGTTACACGCCGCAATGCTTCATACATCTTGTGTCGCAACGACGTTGCGACATAAGTTGCAGAGAAAATTGCACCGTGTAATCGCGCCTTAAGAGTCGCACGACTGAGGCGTAACCGTTGCTATTGATTCTGTATAAATGCCCTTCGTGGTTTTTCCTCAGAGTTCTCTGGTCTGCCCAGCGACAAATCAACTTCTATAGGTGTCAATTGCATTATGAGGAAAAAGAGCCTATCACTAAGTTTAAAATTGTGCTTCCAGCTGCTTTTCAATATGAAATGTTTAGTAGTCTTGAGGGACTGACTACAAGAGCAATACTCACATCTCGTCAATGTCTTCATCTTCCAGTATCAGGTACTTGTGCGTCTCGGCGTACATTTTAATCTGGGGAAATGAAATATAAGATGAAGACTGATTAAATCTCTGTCATAATTCATCTCTTTTTTTATAGAATTTGATTTTCGATTAAGGTTGGAATCGTACCTCGTCTCTTGTGATTTCATAATCCTTGTCAATGTCCCAGAAACGAAAATGACCGGCAGAGCTGTTTGAATGACCTGTGAGGGAAATAATTATATCATATTTAAACATCTTAAAATTGAAAATATATACGTAAACACAGCACGCAATGACAAAGTGTAAATAACAAAGCCATTCGTGCGTCATTTTTTCACATTTTAGACATTTTAGGTATAAAATAATGATCGATATGTTTTCATAAGCATTACTGGCAAACGAGTGAAATAATACACAAGGGAAGGATACGTGGTCTGAAATGGGGAAACAATGGATTAAGTCTATAGACCCCTTGCAGCACGTGGAAATGCAGCTCAATTTGGAGGAAAAAACAATAGGTTCCAATTCTCAGGAGACTGAAATTATTTTCTTGTCCTCCAAATTGAGCTACTTTGACGTCATGTGAAAGGGGTCTATGGCCTGAAAACTAGGAGTGTTAGTATATCATAGTTTACCTTCAGTAGACTTCATAGACTTGAAGTGGTCCATATTCTTAGGGTCCAAGAAGGTTTGGCTGCTTTGCATTTCTGCTTTCACGGCCAGATCAACGATGTGATCGCATTCATCCGATGATAAAAAGTCAGGTATTTCTGTGGATGGAAGAAACCATTGAAAGATAAGTAAAATAATGATGGATCTTCTATATAAACTGTTGCAACGCAGATTTCAGAAGAAGACGGGTCTATATTTGTCTGCAAGATGTTGCTAATATGCCAAATGATGTTTCAAACGTTGTTGATAAGGAGAGTGTTTTTAAAATATTTTTTGCACTTGTACAGAATTCATGATTTTTTTGAGAATAAAACTATTTGTTTTAGTTCTTGATCCACAGTCATGTGTCTTCTCGTGCGCAACCGTTAAACAAAGAAATGATACTCTAGGAAATGACACGTGGTCTGAAATGGGATGACAAACCGCCCCGCGCAGCAAACGTCTATTATCTAAGGAGATGAATGATCCTGTAGTTGTAGATTGTACTCACCAAAGACAGGTGGGTGTATAGCCCTTGTGATCATCTTGTATGTCTTGTTTCCTTCAAATCTTAGCTTGCGCACGTGACCAATCTGTACAAAAATGATGAATCAGAGAGCTGAGCCTGCGGAAATGAAATTCAGCGACTTCGCCCAGCTTTAAATATAACCAGTGTAACACAAAGAGACACGCGTCACGTTCACAGGATAAGCCTGGTTTTGGTGTCAGAAGGAAGGGTAGTTTTCTTAATTTAAGAGTAATCTTAATATAAGAGTTTCGAGAAAAGCTAGGATATTTCATTTAATTTGCAAAGAAAAACTGATTAACACGCTACCACTGAGTTTTCAAACATTAAGTACTTTCGGCTCCTTGTCCAGGATTTCAAGGTTTCTACAGAACACTGGGATCCAGACTCCCTGATGAGGGGATGACGCGGTTGACTCGGTTAATTTTGGTACCAAGGAATTCATTGTATTCTAATTAAATTCTAATTAAATTTGGTGATTTGTTTGCTAAAATCCTGCACCAAAAGCATTTAGGTGAAATTGCAAAAGAAAAATTAAAAATTAATTTTAATGGAGTCGAGAGCCAGAATTTTGAAAGAGGTTAGGATATGAAGGAATGATGGTCACGACACATAGAAACTACAACCAGAAATTTAGCTAAAATTAAAGATTTTATAGCGTTATAAATTACTACTAAGTCAAATTACCTTCACTGGATCCCAGCGAGACAGTTTTGGCTTCCCATCGTCGAAGCAAGGTCCTTCGTCCTCGGATATCTGACAATCATTTCCTGAGCAGCCGCTGTCTTTCGTCATGTACTCGTTTGAAAAACCGCTGTACATTAAGAATAAGAGAATGGATAAAAATGAAACGACTTTCATCTTGTCTTTCGTAAAATAAATTTGAAATTAATACAGTGGGTTTCAATCAAGAGGCTTATTTCAATAAAGAAGTTGTTGAAGCCGTTGTAAAGAGATTTTTTTAAGACCATTGTGAATAAATAATGAGTACACTAAGGTAGGGAGTGCAGGGATTGTATTAATTACTGACGTGAATTGGCGAAAATAGAGAAAAACTCTGTCAACTATAGCTACCCGCAGAGGAAAAAATATGAAAACAAATATAGAATTGAAATGATATTTTTTCTCGAGGATTGGCTTTCGATATTTTAAACAAGAAACGTTTAACATTTATTTCTTACATTTTTAACTGGAAAAAATGGAACAATATATAGCTTTTCTAACGACGTGTTTTCAAAAAGATATGGAGAAAGAAATTTTTTTTCACTAATTCTTAAATAAGAAAAATTAACAAAGGCTTTATAAATCTAATAATTATAAGGAAATGTTTTTTCATTTTCGCTATTTTTTCTTTGTTTTTCTTTTCAATTTTTCCTATGAGACTGCAGTCAGTCATTTTCTGGTCAGCAGTGTCCGTCATAAAATATGCGCATGCTTCATTGACGTTCCACATGTGTTTTTCAAAATGGCGGCCTACATTGAACAACAACTGTAAACTTCGAAAAATCTCTATTTTTCCCTCGTAAAAATACATATAAACACTATGTCGGGGGTCAGTAAGAGAGAGCTTGACGATCTCAAGGTGTGGATTGGAGATAGCGTCAAGAAACGTCTCGGTTTCAACGAGAAATCCGTAGTTCAAGCAGCTTTAGATTGCGTTTCTAAAAACTTAGACAAACGATCTTCCATCGAGCAACTGGCGATATTTCTCGACGACCTTGCGCCTCAGTTTGTGGAAGATCTGTTTAACAAAGTGACTCACATTAAAACTAACAAGTTATCCAGTTCGCATAAGAGTTCTAGCTCGCGAAAGAGGACTTTAGAGGATGTGTTTGGTGATGATAATGAAGATACTTCAACTGCTACTATCTCGTCTTCAAAACGAAAACAAAGTAGATTTGATGCTTTGAAAGAGGATAATGAGCCGCTTCCACCAGCAATTCCCGAACCGATGGATGGACCAGCACACTTGAATAGCAGCCAGATATCAGAGATGGTCGCAAATATGAAGAAACAGATAGAAGAACGAAAGAAACAACTACAGGTAACATACTGGGTCATGTGATGGTGTGCAAGAAATATGTTTTGTTATCTTATTGTATGAACATCATTGCTTGGTATTAGAGTAGATTTCGCACGAGTGTGAATGTCACGGCACACATCATGGTTACGGCATGATGCAGACATGGCACTGAATGTCCAATGTTTTTATACACGGCACATCACAGGCATAGATGAATTAAAGATGTTGTTTCATCTATGCTAAGATTTGTATTTAATTGAACCAAGCTTTTGGCCTAAGCAGCCATGTTCATCTCTATGACTGTTTTCATTGCTATGTGCTGATTGAGACAAAAGTTACAACAGGTTAATGGTTGATACACTACTGTCAATCAAATATCCAAAGCTACAAATATTATTTCATGTCGCAATGAAAACAGTTTTCTTCAGGGCTAAAATTTTATGGCTGGATATGGTGTTCGATTACATTGGACTGATCAAGAAGAGACTGGTCAAGAAGATTGGCCTATAGAGGCATTTGACCAGACAAGTGCCAATTTTGGCTTGCCGTTATTTTTACCTCTGGGCTGGACATGATGACCAGCCATATCAGACTAATTAACACATGACCAGTCAATGTGAATGGTCAAAATGACTGGCCTAAGAGGCATTTGGTTAGACATTGTCTGTTGAACTGCCAATATTTTTAGCTTTGATCTTTATTACTCACTCCTTATCACAGGTTATGGGTCAAGCAAGAGGCATAATACCAGCGACTGCTCCAGTAATACCTCAACCAGTACCAACATTACCAAACACCATGCCCAGCTTAGAACAACAGCAACAAGTCATGAATGATGCTATTGAAAAAGCAAGGAGAGCTGCTGAGCTACAGAAAAAGATTCAAGAACAACTGGCAAGCAAACCTAACTTGGTAAGAAATTTGATTGCAATACACCAATCCTGAATTCATTGTTCTACCTCCCTACAGTTGGTACTGTGTTTCTGGGCCAGAAAAGCTAAAATGTGTTTTATCTTATATACAACAAGGAACAGACTCCAATCATTGAAAATTGTAAATGTCTGTCTTAGAATAACTACGGTACATCCTAAAAGTACATTATGGAAAAATCAAAAACTACTAAAAAGCCTTCTGACTTTGAGTTTGTTTGTTGGTCATTCTATATTCCATTTGGAAATCTAATCATTGTTTGGTGGTCACTCAAGCAAAGCTGAGATTGGTGTATTATAAAATTTGATAAAATCTTGGCTTCAATTTTTATATATTTTAAGGAGCAAGTTTGGTTAATTTGCGTAGTGCACTAGCAGCAGAGTAAGAGGTCTATGGTTTTATTCCCCATTATCTCATACCTGTGTTTCAAGTTCTTTCTAGCCCAAATAACTTTGGTTTCATATTTCCTTAAAATGAAGCATTGGTTGAAGAAGTGTCCTTTTGACCCCAGAAGAGTGCCATAAAATCAAGTGAACAATAAAGAATATGTTCTGTTTCTTTTTTCTCCAGTTTGCAAACTCACAACTCACCAGTGCAGGAGCCTCGCTTGTCAAGTCTGGTATGGTCAACCTTACGTCAGTCAAAGATGAGAAACCAAGTCCCCTTATACTTGACGACAAAGGAAGGACAGTAGATGCACATGGTAAGGCTGTGCAGCTGAGCAGTAGGATGCCTACCCTGAAGGCAAACATTAGAGCCAAGAAGAGGGAGCAGTTTAAAGTTGAAAAGCCAAGTGAGGACTTGTCAGAACACTCCTTCTTTGATTCAAGAGTTGCGTAAGTTTGTTTCAAAATTGTTGAGATTTTTTTTATTTAGATACTTGCTCTGTACTCACACTTTTTTATTCCAGAGAGGCTAAAAATGGTAATCGTTTGCTGCTGCAGTTTAACAGAGTAGATCTGTTATGAATGTAGCTAAACATGGTACACTCTCAAGCTACACATTGTATACATGTATGTAGTGTTAGCTATGAAAACATCATTGCAAGCACTGTAATACAGTATTATAATAGATTTAAGAATTTATTTAATCAATAGCTGGGTTTCAATCAGCTGTTAAAAGTCTTTGAATCTCATCTGCTCCAAATGGTGGTCAAAATTCTATTGAAAACTTGTGATTCAGCTGACAAACTTTCCGCACGAGACAGGAAATGACGTCAAGTGAAACCCAGCTATACTGTATTCTCAGACATAGTATTCTTGCATAGTTTCTCTTCTTACTTGCTACGATAAAACTTAGTGCTATGTTAAATTGAAAGTGCTATTTCTTGAAAGTTTCATTTCTTTGTCTTATGGATTTCTCCTCTTATCTAGTGTCCCATCTGCTGTACGAACCAAGAGAACATTCAAATTTCATGACAAAGGAAAATTCCAAGAAATTGCTCAAAGAATTAGAGCTAAGGTAAAAAAATATAACAATGTGGGCATACATGTATGATGACAAAGTTTGTTTTTGTTGATTGTAATTTAAATTGCCAATCAGAAATCTATTGGACAATCCAATAAAGCAAAGTGACAAAACCTATTGTTAAAATAGTTGGCACATTAACATCACAATGGCAATGTTTATAAACATTTCGTCCACCTATATTTTTGAAAGTGTTATCTGTGTTTCGTCATCAAAGGAATGGCAAAGAGTTGGGTGGGGTGGGGGGCTTTAGCTTCCCTTTCAATAGATATAATTGAAATGAACTTTTAATGTACCTGTATCTAACAGACCCAGCTAGAAAAACTTCAAAAGCAAATTGCAGCAGTGGCAAAAAAGACAGGAATTTCATCAGCAACAAAGCTTGCCCTGATAGCCCCAACCAAAGATATCGTAGAGGGACAAGTCCCAGATATCGAGTGGTGGGATCGGGTGATTCTTCAACAAGGAAGGTATGAGGATGTCAGTAATGCTGAGGAACTTCAAGGGATCACGTCACTGGTAGAACACCCTGTACAGAAGCATCCACCAGGTGGGGTTCATTATGATTAGTACATGAAATATAAAACGTATGCACCTTTTTCAAAAGCGTTGATAACAGCTAGGAGATCTGAATTGGACGATCTGAGACCTATAGGAATATTGTGGATGCTGAATGCTCATCTCATAAATATTGCAAACATATAGTCGCAATCCCGCTTGAAAGGTTTATTTTATCCTGCATTTATTCACAAAATTTCATGCTGACATCCACCAATTCTTATTGGTCTCAGATCGACCATTACATTACAGATCTCCTGTTATCATCGTTAATTGAAATGAGTGTATACAGTAAGTGAGATTTAGCACAATGGTTTTCCAGAAAGTTGCTCTTCATCCACTGAAAACTAATTTGAATTTACTGTAGAAGTTGATATTGTGGAGGGACCAAAATTGGAAAACTCAGAGAAAAACCATTGAAGCACAGAAGAGAGCCAACAAGTGCCACTACAGCACTTCCATAAAACACACAATCTTTGGAATCAATCAAATACAGTTTTTGGATTCTGTTGACACATTAAAATCTGCCCTAATTTTTTCTGTTATTGGGATGCTGTGAAACAAAGTTTGCTCATTTTTTTTTTTGTTGCTTCTTGCTGCAGCTGAGCCTAAAGAACCTCAAGTTATTCCCATCATGCTGACAAAAAAAGAACGAAAGAAAATAAGAACCCAAAGAAGAAGGGAAGTGGAAAAAGAAAAAACAGAAAAGATACGACTTGGTCTTGAACCACCACCACCCCCCAAAGGTATGTATTCGTTGAGCTACATCTACATCTCAATATTCAGTGTATCACATAAAGTAAACTTCATAACAAATTGATAACAATTATTGTTATCAATATGCTGAATCTGGGTTGATCAAAGTCAGTGCACTTACAGTACAATTCCTACAGTACACTAGAGGATTCACTACAGTAGAGTGTGTTTGTTTATGTCAAACCCCAGATATTTTGAACTTCATATTGTCTCAAACTTGAGGCATCCTGTGGACTTGCATCACTATAATTTCACCCTGGATACGATCTTGAAGCCCTGTTATTTTGAACCTTTTCCTGGTACTCAGGAGGTTTGAGATAGCAGGACTCCACTGTACTTACTGTAAGGAAAATGACTGAATTATTATGGAGTAGATTACAAAAGATTTACTGTATGTTATTTATTGATTTACAGTGAAGATCTCCAACTTAATGAGGGTACTTGGTAGTGAAGCTGTACAAGATCCTACAAAAGTAGAGGCTCATGTCCGAGCACAGATGGCCCAGAGACAAAAGTAAGTAGACTGCAGACCCTATGGTGATTCATAGAGCAGTTTTCATATGAAATTTTGTGGGAAACAGTTTGACAAATTTGTAGTGGTACTATACTGTAACTGCTGTGTCTTGCCGTACAGACCCTATGATGATTCATAGAACAGTTTTCATATGAGTGGGAAACAGTATGACAAATTTGTAGCGGTACTGTACTGTTAGTAACTGTGCTGTGACTTGCCATAACCATAACTACTGGAACACAATGGGAAATTTCTGTCTCTCACCAATGTGACTTGGGTTGGATTCCTGGGCTCAGTGTCATATATGAGAAGACTTGCATGTTTCTCTCCATTGCTTCAAGGGCTTTTCTACAGGTTATCCAGATTTTCTCCCTCTGCAAAAATCAACTTCTTAATTCCAATTTGATCTGGCATCAAGTACTATAATCATGAGCCTCTCTCACACTGTGCATGTTCAACGTAAATAAATCACTTCTTGTCACTAAGGTGTTTCTTACCTTTGTTTCATCAGAGCCCATGAAGCAGCTAATGCTGCCCGTAAGCTAACACCAGAAGCAAGACGAGAAAAAAATATCAAAAAGATAAAAGAAGACACATCCCTGGGGGTTCATGTGGCTGTATTCAGAGTAGATGACCTGCACAATCCACAGAAGAAGTACAAAGTAGATATCAATGCACAGCAATATTATCTGACAGGTAAAATACTCCATCAATTGGACTTATTATAGTTATGGTTGATTGAATTCAGCAGATGTTTGGAGTTGTCTGAGTCCCATAATGTTTGGGAAATTGGTATAAATCAAGATAGATTCATGGACAAATGGCAAACGTTAAACAGTTAAAGGATCAGTAGTTATGCTTTTTATATATGCAAAAAATTGATTGACAGAATGAATACACCAAGTACATGTATAACAATTTCTGGCACCCAAAAGTGCCTTTGGGTTTCAATCGCCATTTGACATTTGCTATTCTCACCCACAACCCAAAGAAGAAGGGAAGTTGAAAAAGAAACAAAAACCAGAAAAGATACAGCTTGGTCTAAAATCACCCCCTCCTACACAGTACGAGTGTATAAGAGTACAATATTTTCCAATGAGATCTGATTAGGGCTGATTAGGCTCCTAGCAAGTAAAAATGTTGATATACTAATACAGTAACTCATTTTACACCAGGTTGTGTTGTGTTATACAGAGAGTTAAACTTGGTTATTGCTGAAGGAGGACCAAAGGCCATTAAAAAATACAAACAGTTGATGCTCCACCGCATCAAATGGGCTGAGGAGAAGAAGAAGAAACGTGAGGAGGATGATGAAGAAAAGAAAATTAACACTTGTGTCCTTGTATGGGAGGTAAGAACATTACTTCTGTGGGGTATCACATTAAAGACCCTGGTGAACTTTTTGCAGTATAAAAATACCTTAATCAGATTTTATTGATACCCTGAAACAACCTCTGGGCTGATCTAAGTCAGGGCATGACTAACTCACAGATTGAACACTGACACAACCTCTGGGCTGATCTAAGTTAGGGCATGGCTAACTCACAGATCAAATTGGAAACTAATGAGTTAGATTTTGCAGAGGGAGGAAAACCAGGGAACCTGGAGAAAACCCTCAAATCAGGCAAGAGACCTAGAAATTTCTACTTACATGTGATGCCAACTCCAAGAAATAAACCAGAGCATGTTGCATTTTCTGGTCATCCAAGACATGTTGCCTTGAAATCCTTTTTTCCCATTCCCTGTTATTTTCTTCCAAAACAAAGAAGAAGGAAACAATGATATACCGGAGATTTTGATTCCTATTCATCTATTATTTTTTCTACTCAGGGAACAAACAAAGAACGCAGCTTCAATGACTGGAAGTTTAAACAGTGTCCAACAGAAGCTATTGCAAGAGAACACCTGAAGAAATATGGTGTTGAACATTACTGGGATCTGGCCAGAAGAGAATCATTATTGGAAGGCACTGATGATTCATAGACATAGATCTGTCTGACAGACTCATGAAATCCATTCCTTTAACTGCATAATTATAGGCTTGCAGTAGCTGCTCTGTATACACCAATTCCAAACATGGCAGACACATGCAGACACATGCAGACTGTCTGGGTCAAGGAGATGAAAACATGGCTAGTCAGTAATTCGTGACCTGTGGAAAGCTAGCTTTTCTGAAGGCAGCACTAAAACAACTCTTAATGGATGTAAACACTAGTAACAAAGATGAAGCTTGAATGGTGAATAAAGAAACACAGAGCTATCACTGACAGGACCAGAATGACTGTCTAGCCTTGTTTTCAATTCCTCAACCCAGGTGGTCCACTTGTGTCTGGCATGTTCAGAATCAGTGAATAGCTAATAATAAAGCTCTTTTGACTTCAGGGCCGGCATGAGATGTTACATGTAAAGTAAACTTTATCTTGTGTTTATAAATCTTGATTGCAAAAACACCTCATTTGGAGAGTTCATGTTCAATGTTTTTCAACTGACTTTCAGGAAAGTAGACAGTTCTGTAATAATAAACAGAAGTAAGTTACTTCTAGGAAGTATATCAGGCCAAATGAAATATACCATGAAAAAATATGAGTAATATGAAAAAAGATGTAACTGCAAATTAAATACATTTTCCAGAAAGCAGGCTGTTTGTTTTCATTGTTAGCTTCCACACATCACCCTGAAAATTTTGAACGTCCAATAAAATATCAGTTTTATATAAGGTGCAGTAGTATGAGCAACAAATTTGCACAACTTGTCATGCAACATTGTTGCGTTGCAAGTTGCAGTTTGAAAGTTGCTCTTGCTACCACCCTGTGTAACAACCAAATTTTGTTGCAAGACTTCGTTGCAGAAGTAGAAGCTCTCTCTACTCTCTGCAACACAGGAAATGTATTACGTGCAGGGTTGGTAATGCAAGCAACATTCATTTGAAAATGCAACCAGGAATGCCCTGAGGAATGCCACAATGTTGTGCAACCACAGGTAGCCCAAGCACTCTAATTAAACAAAAAACCTCAATCCTCTTATCCCATTCCACTGCCATGACTTGGACTCTCCATCATGATCATCGCCAAAAAATGAGGAAAGAAGGTAGGACAAAATTGAAGGAAACAAAAAGGGAAGTAAAAAAAAATCAAATCATGGAAAAATGATAAATATTTGACTAAAAAATTGTTGTTTGTGAAGTTCCGGTTGCCATAGCGACAGACGAAACGTGAGCCATCAAGCACCTCCCAGCGGTTCGCCGCATAAATCCAAGATGGAGGCCGGTGATGGAGAGGAAGTGAATCCCTTCTCCTTCAAATCTTTCGTTCAATCAAAAGCAGTAGAACCGCCTTCATATGCAGCTAGTGTTGATAAAAAGGGCAAACAAAGACCTACTAATAAATCAAAATCAAAAAAGAAGGAAATTCTTGACAGCGAAGTGCCGTTTCCCGACGTTGACAATCACGACTCGAATCCTGATCTTGGAGAATCTGCCAGTGTTTTCGTTCCCTCGGAAGAAAATTCTGCTAACGGTAAGCTATTTATATCCCATTATACCATAACTGTGAATACCTCTATCCTCACTACAGCTAATTATTTCTATAACTTTGCGTACAGAGTGATTGGATTATGAAACTATCTCGGTTTTCTTTATCGTTGTCGTATTAGTACCTGAAGAATTAATGCTTAAATTCGTCTATCTTTTGACAATCCAAATAACACCGTTTATAAACACCTGCCCTGTTGCCTCTCGTGTTAGTACTCTTAGCTTAAATATGCATGAATGGTTAGCTTTGTTTAGGCTTTCGTTACCTTCAAAGTCAGTCCATAAATTGACTGAACTCTCTCGCAACGACTCAAAAAATAATTAATTCACACCTACGACACAGTCTTGCTAATAATGTTTAGATTGTTAAGTTTCAAAATCTCATATACAGTCTTTAAATAATGTTAAATATCCAGCTGTCCTTGCAGAAAGAAAAATAAGAGACTAAATCAAAACTTCAGCAGATAGTGGGAGTATAAATTAGCCTTATCTATGTGGAATCTCGCAATTTTTGTCTTGACGTTAGCGCTTGAATGAGTCTTGTACTTCGGGAGCAAACCACAAATTTTCGTGTGGTTTTCTTGTGTTTTCTTTCATTATTATTTATGATGGATTGTATTTTTTAAAAGGCTGTACCGTCATTACTGTACATCGTATATAATCATTCCAATTTCCTCTGTAATAAATGTTTTTTGTACTTTCATTTGACAGTAGTTTCTGGACACTTTCCCACACTTTCTCAAAAAAAAAAAAAAAAAAAAATTCTGAGAATTTGAAGAAAAACATCAAATTCCAAACTAGTACCTTTTTAATCCAAAATTTCATTTTATTTTTTAATGTTTATGCACAGCATAGTAACCTTAACTTAATATTTTTAAGACAACTTATATCTTTTAAAAAAATTGTTTCTGTAAATAAATTATTATTATTATACTAATTACCTCCAACAAGACAAGGTTCTAGTCCTTCTCTACTTCTCCATGATTGACATTCTTGACTCATGTCAGAACACCTGGGAACCAAAAATCTGTGAATTTAAAAGCAATCAAGTATGTGAGTTTTTGGAGTGATCTCTCTTGAAAGCTTTTCATTTCATTTTGATTTGCATAGGGGAATTGTTAAGAGAAAAATAGTCTAGAAGTGATTGTTCTCATGATATTTACTGGTATATTAGAGGAATTTTTAAGAGGAAAATAGTCTAGGAATAATTGTTCTTATGATATTTACTGGTTATACATGGTAGCATTGTTGATTTTATTCCAATTTTGGAGTCATTAAAATAATCCAGACCTGTGATGTAGATGCATGAATTGTTTCAATCTCTCATTAACATGTACATTGAAATATAGTTTTTTTCCATTTTATGGCCATATATACCCTGCAAATTTTAACTTTTGCACGCAATGTTATAATCAAAATCTTGAAAAAAGATTGGAAATGTTATATGTCATATGAGTGTGAAGAAATAAAAGCAATTGAATGGAATTTTCTACTTTTCTCTCTTCTAAAAGTTTTCTCATTTTTCTAATTTTTAGTATTCTTAATCCTGACTTTTTATTAAATTTTAATTTTGGATTTGTGTGATCTTAATACACCTGAAAGCCTCTAGCCAATAAGAAGTTAGTCATTGACCCATTAGCACAGTCCTAGATGTTGCACATGTCATAATGACACAATGAAGTGGCTTTGAAGGCGACTCATTTTATGTGTAAAGGATTTTTGGATATGTCATGTTTAAATTTAGCATTCAGTGTATTTCCAATATTCTATTCCTGGTCCACTTCCTGGTTAATAGTTTCAAAAAGCTTTGAAAAAAATGAAAGAAATTTAAATATGACAAAACACCAAGAATTTACCATAACAAGTAAAGCAAATAATTTTTACGAACTGCTTCTGACTTTCATTAATAAATGGGATACATAAATAGGTTTTCAATATTTTGTTTGGAAAATAATACAAAAGAAAGAAAGAAATAAGTGGGTGGCTTTGAGAAGTAGACTTTTCTGGCACCATTACCTGTTTTATTTAGAATCAAGTATCAAATGTTTTAAGTCTCTTAAAAGGGATCTCATTGCTAGATCAAACTAACTTGTATATATTTTGAATCAATAAATGTTTTAAAAGTGCTATGCTTCCTGTTTACCGCGAATATTTTCGATAAGAAATAGTTAAAGTAATGAACAGTTTTAGAAACAAAAAATATACTTTCCTGAAGTTTATTGCATTTATTTAAGTACTCATGTCTGATGATATTTTTTTCTCATTTATTTTGCTTATTTTTTATCATCTTCTTTAAAGACCTGAAATATTCAACTTATTTTATAATTTAAAAACTCTCTTAGCAATAAAGCAGTTACTGATATTCAAGTTTCATATTCATTAATTGAAAAAGTCTTTTGTTTTCATGTAATTTTTCTTGTAGCTACCTCATATAATATTAAATACTGTCATAGTTATTTTCAGTAGTATATAACATGCTTATATCAACAATATCCATCAACCTCTCAAACACAGAACAGCTGTCAATGTGCCTTAATTCAAACCATTCACACCAGCCAAAAATATTATTCCCAACTTCCAACTTCCACCAAAGTCATGTGCTAATGTCCTTTTGAACATCGACCCACTGTGGTTTTCCACTTTAAGTCTATTCTCATTATCTTGGCGTGTGAGCAGCTACATATTCATAAGCCGAACCTCAAAGCCATAATAAAATTTGTATTCATGACTGCACATGTACCTCTAGTTGATCTTCAGTGTGTTGTAAACCCGGTAGTGCTCAAGAATCAAATATTATGTCAGATTTTTATGAGCATCTATTTACAAAGGAAGCTTTAATTAACCCTGTTTTAATATTTCCAAACTTCTGATTGGCTACTTCCTTTAAGCTATCACTATGTGTTGATGGATTTGTTCAACATAAAGACTGCACTTCAAAATACAGGGCCATGAATAATCCAAATACACCAAATAGGGCTGTGGTCTGGAGCCTGTATACATTTTGCTAGTGGACAGGTTAATTATTTCACAGTAGGCAAGACATGTTGTGGACTTGGTAGACAGGAATATATGGAAGGCTTCAGTGTCTTCTTTCTTAGATTTGAACTCAAAACAAGATGTATGTACTAAACTCACTAAAGGGATCTGCATCAATGGTTGTTCAGCGAGCAAGTAAGATATAACCCAAGATATTTTTGTGCACTAATTCTGAAATGTTTAATAGATGAAATATTGTACAATCTGTTTGGTTCCACCAGGACTACCTTCTGTTGTGGTGGATCCAATTTAATTTAGCACTGTAGTATCAGAGAGAAAATAATTTCTAAAAGAATCGAAGGACACTCTGCTTTATTATAATTATACGGAGCACATTTGGCCTTTGTTTTGTGGAGATATATTAGATATATGTCTAGAAGGGATTTATTTAACATTCTGTTCAGTCAGGCAAGTCAATAAATGATTCATAAAAATAATTTTAGGTTTTAGCCCTGCCCATCAAACATGTCAAATTCAAATTCATGGATCTAATTCTTATATTAATATTTGAAACAATTTTTCTTGGTAAGGTATTGCAGAAATAAGTATTAAAAATATGAACAGAAATGCCAAATAATTGAACATGATACATACAAGTATCTAGAGGTAGCGTAGAATATTCATGTGAACGAGAAAATAAAAACTGCACTAGAATTTTGTACAGAAACTAAATTTTTCAAAAAAAAAATCTTTCTTGGGGGATTGTACTTGAGGTTACAGATTATATCCTTTTACAGAAAGAGATTTAAGATATCAAACAAGTATTTTTTTTTACTGATATAATAAAGAGAAATATTCTCATTATTACTCATATTTATTTACCAAGGAATGTTTTATTAATAGTAAGTCAACATAAAATGAGGGCAAAATGGAGGAAATTGAGATGAAACTTATTGAAAATGATATTTGATAGAAAAAGGATGTGGAGTATTTACATAGAAGTTATTATCGTAATGTGTTTCTATTGAGGGTATTTTTTTTATACCAAAATAAAAATGTTTTACTAATTCGATATGCCGATGCCAGAAAAGCTTTTGAAATAATAACCATTTTGTTTCAATTTGATTTGATGTATAGCTTTAGACACTCTAGTTTAGTTTAACAAATATATTTCGCTCTGGTTGAGCCTCGTCAGTGTTATAAAAATGAGTTTATTAATTCAGGTTTAACAGATTATTATATTTTTTGTCTTTAATTTTTATGTTATCCTTTTTATTGCTGTAGTATTGAAACTAAAATTTAAAGAAAGTTACTCTGATAAAATGTATATATTTTTTGGTTTTAATATTTATCGATTGATTATTGATTCATTCATTTGTTCAGTCAGATGGATAGTCCGCTGGTGGTCAATTGGCTAGTCATCACACATATATAATCATTCATTCATTCATTCATTTATCCTTCCACCTATTTATTCATCCATTCCTTTATTCAGGGTTTTTATTAAGCTTTGGAGATCAGAGAATGTTCCAGTAACTGATCAAAATTCTCTGGCTTAATCTACCATTATGATAATAGTTTTATTAGTAATTTGTTAAATGCTCACTTGGCTTGAAAATTGAAAACAATCCAGCTAGTTCATGATCTTCTCCTATTATTTCAGGAATTAATGAAAATCTTGTTTATTCATTCATTCATACATTCATCTGTTCATTCATTAGCTTGTTAGTTCATTCATTCATTATTACTCTCATGCATTCATTCTTCCATCCATCCATTCATTCATTTACTCACTCAGCTCACCACTCATTCATCCATTCATTCATTCATCCATCCATTCATTTGTTAATTCATTATCACTCCCATCCATTCATTCATCCTTCCATCCATCCATCTGTCCATCCATCCATGCATTCATTCATCCATCCAACCAATAATCCATCTATCCATCCATCCATTCATCCATCCATTCATCCATCCATCCATCCATCCATTCATTCATCCATCCAACCAATAATCCATCTATCCATCCATTCTGTCATCATTCATTCATACTTGATGTTATAAAATTCTTTATGTACGATATTGTTTACTAACTGAAGGTGTTTTATAACACTATTCATAGAGACATCTCTAGTTATTAGCCGCAAGGCTATTAGGAAATGAAAGAATTTTCTAGATCAAAAACCTATAGTGTAATTATTTTTCATGATATAAAGCAGTTACGGTACTACACTAACCCAAATAAAAGTCAAATTTCCTTTCATTGACTGTGATCGATTCATGTTATCACATTAAGCTATTTTAATCATAGAACTCCTTGTATTGTATGCCTATTTTTGGACATTATTTTTTTCAAACTTCTATAAAGGTGTTGTGAGTGAATGTGGCTTGATAATAACCCACAATACTGCATGATGAAACTATTAAATTGACCCTGCACACATCTGGATTATAAATGTTGATTATACTTCGGAATTTGAAAACTGGCATCATAATCATAATAATACAAGGAATATTAAAGTGCACTGTAAACTAGTCAAGCAGGTTTGGTTTCCCTAGTAAAACCTGTTTTAATTATTGTTTGTGCTTAAACAGCAGCTGGTAAAGGCAATATCGTGTGACCAACTCAGAGATCTTGAATAGATAGACCAAAGGTGGAAACAGTTGGCCTTTTTCAAGACTGAGTCACAAAAAAGTATTAATAGACCACTTTAGATTGGGGTTTGTTTTCCCCATTTCAGCCTTGTGTCATTCATTTGAGAATAGGATTCTTTGTTTCATTTGTGTCCATGCAGACAAAGAAATGATACTCAAGGAAATGGCACACGATCTGAAATGGGCACAACATTTAAGCCTTTCTCTATTGTTTCTTGTTTTCTGTCAGTGCCACCTGAAAATTATCATCCTGGTAATGGCGTGCCCTGCCTAATAAAGTTGTTATTATTAGTGCTATCCATCCTAAGCTAAAAGTCAAAGTCAGGAAAAATGAAGAAAAATGATCAAGTAACTCGTATTAATTAGACCATTTGCACAACTGGTCACAAGAACAACTTCCCTTAAATTAAGCAGATGTTTTGTATGTGATGAGCTGAAGCTTGAATGCCTGCTTATTAATATTGTGACAGTCTTTCAATTCGATCAGTGGTCAACATGAAACCTTACAAGACCACAAGACATACTTTTAGGTCTTGCATATTTATTGCCAGTCAGATGCCTCAGTTGATTATGATCAAAGCCAAATGTTCATTTTACTGTTTTTTACTGAAATTTATTCTTTTGAGGCCATCAGTTTTGTGAATGATCACTCACTCATACACCCAAATGGGAGAAGGTCAACTGTCGTATAAAAATAAAAATATCAGTAGAAAATAATTTTAAATACCTAGTCTTTTTTTTTTATTTATTAGATTCTTATGTCCCCAAAATTTTATGTTCTAGTATATGCCAAAAACATTTTCACTTTCCATTTCTTTCTTCTCATTCCATTCATCTCATTTTATCCTATTTCATTTTTGTCCTGAATAAGGAGTCTATAGAAATGAAAAACTAAAATCATATTTTTTTTTGTAGCAAATCAATATGATCCAACAGGGAAAAAAAAAATATTGTAATATAGAATTTATGAATTCAAAAAAAATGTTAGAATAATTTCATAGCTTTATGCAATATTTTTTTCATGCCGCCAAGTGTATCTTAACTGAGTTTTTGTAGTAGTAGCAGTTTGATTAGTATGATCAGTGGCTCTTCAATCTAGGAGTACTTGAGCTGTTTTCTGATATTATTGATCATGTGTACAATAATCATACAAAGTCATTGTACCTAGAAGTACTTTGAACATAAAGATTATGATAAATGTAGATCATTGAATTCATATATACTAAACATCAATTTTTTATATATAAAGAAGTTATTAAATGTACATTTGTAAGAATGTTATTAATAATAGTTATGGTTAGAACTGTATTTTTATCATTTTCATTTTCATAGCTTTCATTAAGCTTTATGCCTGAAAAGAGAAAAAAATGTCATTTGCAAGTAAGATATGTATTTGTTATATGACAGAAAAAGTACAAAAATGCTCTCATATTTACACTTCTAAAAGCATATTATTATTTGCACTAGCCCATTGAGCACACACCTTATCTTTCATATATGATAAAAAGTGTATTTGTTTGAGGTTGGTGGTCCAGTGTTTTGGCCTTATTTAGTGGTAGTATTTTCTTTCCTTTAAAAGTATTATTTTCATTCTTTTCCTTACCTGTTACACTTATTCAAAGCTTATGTTATACCTCACTAATTGGCCTCCCTTTTAATCAAGTTAGTGTTGACGCTCACACTATAAGACAAGGCAATTAATTTTGCTTTGAATAAACATATTATATATCCATGAACACATCCTGTAGGAATGCCTTTCTAACAATGACATGAGTAAGTGATGCAGTACATTCATTTGGTGCCAGTATATGAAAGCTGAAACAAGTTAAAAAATGGGTGCAAATGTTCAGCGTGTTCGTGTATGTACATCATCAGGGCACAGGAGAATATACCAGAGTAAGAACTTTGCTTGGTATCTTTTTTAAGCTAAGGTGTAATTTTCACATGATGGACATGGTAAAATTATTTTTAATTCCAACCTTTTGTTAGTCTTCTCTAACATTAATTTGGAAAAGCAATTTTAAGAATTCTATATGATATTATAATTGAGATGATTTTTTTCTTTCTTTTAAATTATTTTAACAATACTCCAGTTAGCTGCTGCCCTGGGTTAATAGCCTCAATCGACTTGTATATAATGTATCCAGTGAGTGCCTGTGCTGATCTTCAAAGACTATTTGTATTCTTGAGGTTCTGCATTCTTTTACTAGTGTCGGTATTTGTGAATATTCTGATGCAAAGCCATCAGGCTAACTCTGAGTAAACGAGGTGTAATCAAGGAACAATTTTATAATGTAATATAATTTTATGAAGTCAAAAAAAATGCCTTTAGTATAAGATTATCACTGCAGTTCAAGATACTATTGTATTTCCTTCCTAACTCATTTTCTTTCTTATCTCAGGTGGAGGAAATAAGGAATCGACTAATAATCCCTTCTCATTCAAGAACTTTGTTTCAAAGGAAAAAGATGTCGCATCCAAGAAAAAGCGGGTGTTACAGGTATTAAACATAGCATATCTTCACAAGATTAGAACCTTCAAGTATGAGGCTAACGTGGGGTAAATAGAAGCTAATAACACACATTAATTTTTTCTAACGTCAATGGACGTTTTTGTTGTCCATTATCAGATGAAGACGGCATTTTTAGTTGAAATTAACGCAGGTTATAATAAAAAAGATAAGATTATCTATCAGGTTGAGTCTACTTCCTGGACTGGAGAAAATATTGAAGAAAATATTGATTATGGCAAGATTTATTGAGCTTGTTTTCAAATACAATACCCCACGTACAGTATAGTCATTAGAAAATTACTTTTTTTAAATATATTTTTCCGGATACAGTTGTTATGATAATTCTCATTAGCTTGCTTGTAAAAAAATTGTGTAGCATTCTATACAGCTTTCTTAAAGAGACTAGTTTTTGTTTTTTGGGGGTGGTTGGTGTATGTAATTTGATTATTCCGACTGCTCATCTGTATAACAATGTTTACTTCATGCTGTCACTCCAAGACATTCATTTCTATAGTTTCATCACAACAAATAAGACAATAACTAACAATCTGAGTGATCAATAGTGTGTACTTTAATTAAAAAAAGTTAAAAAAAGTTAAATATTTAGTCCTATCGGACTCAGTATTGTATGTGAGTAGAGTTTCTAGTTGGTTCTCTCCTGATTCAAGGGTTTTTCTCCAGGTTCTCCAGTTTTCCTCCCTCCACAAAAATCAATTTCTAAATTCCAATTGGAATAAAAACAATAGACAAATAGCTACTCTGTAGAGGAGCCACTGCTAAATCCTATTTTATTCTATTTTTTAAAAACATATCTTAATAACAGTGTACATGCCATAACAGGGAACACCTATTTCTTGCAGTTTCCCTTAATCTCGTTTGAATATACTTTTCCAGTGTGTAAGATATTTTATTAAATTATAATGGCTTTTTTTCTTTGTTATGTGAATATAATTCTAATTAAGTGATTGAGTGAGTGCGGTAAAACATTTTAGCTTAGGCAAGTTTAAGTCTATATTAAATAGGAACTAGAACTATGCTTTCTTGGAAAGGAAGGGGAAGTCTTGTTAAAAACAATATAGGGAAAAGAGAAAGTTAAAAGGTAAATGAAACTCTCCATGACTCCAAGGCATTATATTGGCACTATCGTTATTTTATTTCAATGACTGCACGATATGTGACTATTCATTCTCTTGATTATTATGACTATTTTCTTTAGTAATGATTTTAAATAAATCGCATTTAAATACAAGGAACTTAAAACTAACTGCAGGTGCATAACTGACCAAAAGAATTAATCTAAAAACCAACATAGACGAGAAATGGTTGCATCAAAAACTGTCTGCTGTAGGAAGACAAAATAGAAGAAGATTTGACTTACAAATGTAGAAAATTGTTTCTTCTAGAAAAAAAGTAAATTTATTCATTATATACTTGTAAGCAAAGCAAAGCAGATCTCATGCTGTTTTCTAATAAACATCAATTCTATGAATAGACTCTTAAATAAATATATAAAGAACACATTTAAGCCAAAAAAAAATTCATGATCAGTGAAATTTTACTTTAAGCACAATTTTCTTGGCTCTTTGTAGCTATAAACTCCTTTAAAATCATAGGTATATTGAGTGGATGACTAAACATACACTGGTATTACTCATCTACCTTGTCTACTGTACCTACTGTACGTATAGAAAAAGGGATTCAATTGATGTAAAAGAAAGCTTTAAGCATACTTAGCTGGGCTCTTAGAGTATATAAGCTCCTTGAATACTGACTGGATGTCTGAATATAAACTAGTATTACTCATCCACCTTGGCTACTTGTACATAGAAACAAGGAACAAGCCAATTTAAAAGCTAATCTTTTAAGTGTATTGACTTTAAGTCTGGACAGCAAGTGTCTCTTGTCTATATTGAAAGAAAACAAGGAGGCAGTTTTCATCTTAATAGCCTAGAATAATTACAAGGCATAAGGCCTAGTTTTCTTGATTTTTTCCCATCATAAAAATGTAAAAATGGTCATTTGTTTAATAGTTGAAAAATAGCTTTTTTACATGGGTTTTTACAATGAGTAGTTTCTGTTTGAACACTGATTCTTTAGTTAAAATAATTACAGAAAATATTACTTTCTCCATGAGGAAGAGGACTGAAATTTGCAATGAGTGGAATTAAGGACTGCATGCAGAGACAGATGGGCTTAAACTTCACTTTTTTCTAGTACTTACTAAATTTTGAAACCTTAGCCCCCACATTTTAGTCTTATCACACAGCCAGTGACTGTTGTAAACTACTTATTCAACGGTTGGCTCCATAATTTAATTTTACTTTAAAATTTTAAAGATTTAGTTAGGTTTTGCTTAGAAAATCCAAGTCAAAGTTCATGCAAACAAACAGTCTTGCTAGTCTGCTATAAGCCCCCTCATTTTTGAGGGTGCCCTGCAGCTCTTGAGAAAATTTACATATATACATGTACATTATAGTACTTCTTGTTTTGGGGGCACCCTTGAGGATACTAGAGAACATATGGCTATTTTCTAACAGGAACCATAATGAAAGGATTTCAATAGACCCCTTGCAGCATGTCGGAATGCAGCTCAATTTGGAGGGCAAAACAATATGTTCCAATTCTCAGGAGATTAAAATTCTTTTGTTTTGCCCTCCAAATTGAGCGGCTCTGACATCACATGCAAGGGGTCTACACCTGACATATAAATAAATGCTCTTTTCAATTACCTGTAGATTATTGGCGATGAAGTCCACGAAGTCAAACCCAAGTCATCTCATGGGGGACAAGACAATGGTGACAGCTCCCAGTATGTGTTTGGCTTCACTCCCCCTGGATCAGATGGTTCAGATTCTGAAGATTTAGAAGATAGGCATAATTCTGTTAATTGTCAGTCACCGGACAGTGGAAGTGTGCATTATGTGGTGGCTTCGTCAGGCAGCTCGCACTCACAATTGATGATTATTGATGAACTTAATCAGGTAAATATCATTGAAGTATATTATTCTACAAAAGGAACTGGAACATTTTTGTGATGGAAAATGGGATTTTTTATTTAATTTTGACCAAACATTTTCTTCGTGTTTTCTGGATGGGATTTGATGGACTGAATGGGATTTATGTCTTTTGTGAGTGGGATTTGTGTCACATGAAATGGGAGAGTGGGATTGACAAAGATTTGGCTGGTGAATAGGATGGGAACTGCCCTGCAGGATCATGACTTCCGTTAATAGAATTGGCTTCCTGGAATTCCCATGATAAACCTCTTACTTGGGTGTAATGTGTTCCCATTTCAGACCATGTGTCACTCCCTTCAGAATAAAATTCTTTGTTTGAGTTGTATCCATATTCATGTGTCTTCTTATGCACAACCATTAAACAAAGAAACGATGCACAAGGGAATGACATGTGGTCTGAAATGGGGACATTTTATGCCCAAGCTAAAAAGGTCTACAGACCCCTCCCCTCCAGCCCACCCCACCCTACACCCTTGTACCATGGCCATAAGCTTTCGCGATAGAAAAGATGGTTATTCATTTTAAAGGAAATTGAGCCGCCACAGGGGCTATGATAACTATCTAAATACATCAAATCTATATATAATACCACAGCTCTTTTTAAAAGTGTTTATACAACTACATGCCAAGTACCCCCTTAAAGTCGAGGATAAGAGGCTACAGGATAACTTACAAAGTCATTTCTATACAACCTCTGTTGTGCAATGTTATTATTAAAAGGCTAGGAAAAAACAAACAAACTGCCCTGTTCAAGCTATGGGTTTTTTGAATAGACCGTTGGCGTTATTTAACTAAGACTACCAAAACCAGTGCTGAACAAAGAAAGTGTGTAAGGCATTCTAGTAGTGCCGGTAGTAAATGTCGACACTTTGAATGTTTACACATTGCGGCCATGTTGGTGAAATGAAAGCGCGTTTTAAGCGTCCTAACGCAAGTATCAAACCCGTGTTCCCTAGCCAGGCGTGGATCCAGCCATAAAAAATTGACCGTTTTCTAGGTCCCAAACCACTGAACCAAAAAAAACAACAACAAAAAACACGCCAAATCTCCGAAACAAAAAGATAATGAGAAATAGCAACAGAAAATCAAAATTCTTATTCAGTCGTAAGTTTGATTGCTCAAACACTGTAGTTTTTGACCGTTTTCCGAAGCGACAGCTATATGAAGGTGCGACAAAACCGTGCAACTTCAGTGTCGCGCAGCATTGTTGCCTTGCAAGCTGCAGAGTGGAAGTGGCTCGTATTACCACCCCATGCAACAACAAAATTTTGTTGCGCGACTTTGTTGTAAAAAACAGAAGCTCTTTCTACTCTTTGTAACAAAGAAAATTTGAAGCGCGCGGGGTGGTAATACGAGTAACATTCACTCTACAACTTGCAATGCAGCAATGTTACGGAGCGAGTTGCGCGATTTTGTTTCTCGTATTTCCGCACCTTTACTGCTACTTTGAAAATTTTGAACGTTTTCTGGAAACGGTGTTAGCTGGTCTGGATCCGCGCCTGGTAGCGACGCAAGACGTGTGGATCAAAAATAAATCCCCCTTGATGACAATCTTCTTACAGCTGTAAGTGTTGTTTCTAGTTAAGAGAGGATAATAAAAGATTACTGAAGGAAGTGGAAGACTTGACGGGTTCTCGGGACAGCGAACGAAAAAAGTAAGGACTTCAATATTTATTTCTAAAAGCTAAAACCCGGATTATAGACCTTTTAAAATAATATCACGATGGCTTGGATGTTGGATTTGCTTTATAAGAAAAAGGATTTTACAGCAAGACTTATATCACGAAATAATGTATCGTAAAGTTGTGGAGTTTTCTGATCCCTTGAATTCTTGAACACAAAGATTTTTGCAAACAAATTAATGTAGACAACTCAAGGTTGTATTACTTTTCCAGATTATGTAAAATCTTCATGAAGCCCCATGATCTTATTAATGTTCATATGAGAAATTTTTGACTGCATTCCTTTTTTACCCTTTTTTAAAATAATAAAAAAAATTCCAAGATGACAGGTTAGGGTGATAAATGCTTACTCTATGTGAGGAAATATTAAATTCCAGGATTATGACTTAGTAAAGGTGTATTTGTTTTGTTTTATCTTTAGGGTTTTAGCTCTACAGAAAAAGTTAACGATGATAGAGAAGCGAGAATCAGACGAAACTGCGGCGTTAGAAAATATGGTTCATTTGGTCGAACAGAATTTAGAATTGACGACGGTAAGAGTTCGTGTTGTCATTATTGATGTAATAAATGGATGAAAGGAAAGAATGAAGAACGGATGAAATAAAAGAGAGAATTAAATGAAACGAAAGGAAGACAGGAAGAAAGAATAAAAGATGAATAAACGAGTGGATCATTAGCAATGAATGGATAAGATAATGGCTGAATAAGATAACAAGTAATTAATTGAGGAAATGAGTAGATTGTTTTATTCATTTTACTCCCTTTATAAAAGTCAACATGTGAGTCGAGCGTTGTGTACATAAAATAGAAAGTAAGTAGTGGTATTGAGTGTGAGTGAAAGCAGGCCCACGTCAGCAACAGCTGACAAAATAATTAGCCTGCAAAAAAACATACAATGAACGAAATAACTAGGAATGAAATAATGAATGAACGAGTAAATGAATGAATGAAATAATGAATAAGGAAATGAAAAAATTAGTAAATGGATGAATAAAGGAATGAATGAGAATGAATGAATGAATGAGTAAATGACAATAAATAAACGAGTAAATGAATATGTGAATATGCGAATAAAAGTCCAACGTTCCAATATTTGACAATAACAAAAATTTTGGAAATGCATTTTGGTCCTCTTTGCGTGAATGAAATAATGAATGAACGAGTAAATGAATCAATCAATCAATCAAATAATGAACAGATTAATAGTAAATGGATGAATAAATGAATGAATAAATGAATGAATGAATGAATGAATGAATAAATGAATGAATAAATGAATGAATGAATTAGTAAATGAGTAAATGACAGGAAAAAAATAAACGAGTAAATGAATAAGTGGATATAAAAATCCAACGTTTGAAAAAAACAAAAATTTTGGAAATGTATTTCGGTTCCTTTTTGCTTCATAATCCCTGCCAACAAAAAGATCAGAGTATAATACGTACATTCGAATGATTAAATGAAGTAATGAGTTGAAGTCGGTAAATACTTGAAGAAAATCAATTAAAAACTTTGGAGGTAATGCAATAAACGCCTGGGTGATTAATTGGAAGGTATATAGCCAAGATAATGAGTGAATGAATGCGAACCAATAGACTGTAATGACCATGGTAGACATGTGTCTGTCTGCACGCAAGCATATTGAGCGCTCTCCCTGTTTTTAAACAACATTGTTTTTACAAATAATGAATATCTTGTTTACTATCAAAATTTCTTTTTATACTAAAAAATAACGCGCTCTAAAACTTAATGGCACCTATTTTAAGATTTCCATGGATTTCATTTTTTTTTGCGCAAATTTTTGTATCTTTTTTGATGTTTATCTGTTTCATCATTGCTATTATTTGTTGTGTTCTCAGAAGCGAGCATTAAAGGCAGAAGCTATGGTCAATAAATTAAAAGACGAATTAAAAACATATAAGGTAATTGAATGACTGTATTGATGGTTTTACGAAGCGATTAACAGCCAGTAACAGCCAGAGGAGACTCGGATGAACGCTGACGGTGGTGCTGTTTGATGTGACAACTGCAATCAGATTCCCGTCTGACTGTGAAACGATATCCTTTGAACCAATCACAGCGCGCGTGATAGAGCAGATTTCGTATATGTGGAGTCATGGTACGGTCACGGCGTGGCGCAGACACGGCACGGAATTTCGAATGTTGTCATACACGGCACGGCACTGACACCGGTCACCGCAAGGCGCGGTACATGCCGTATATATTTTTCTCTACGAAAACTGCTCTAACACCTTACTGAATCAAAATATTCGGATACCATCACGATTATGGTACGACACGTCCGTAGCGTAAGTTTGTCACTGTCACTTACATTACGTTACATTGCGTTACATAGTAGGACTGTTGCGTTATGCGCTTTCTTTTAATTTAAACGTTACTGAATTTACTTGAAATTATTTCTTTGCAGACCGAAACGGTTCCCATGGAAACATACCAACAACTCGTAGACACCCATCACTCTACGCTCAATGCCATCAAAGCAAAATCACGATCCGCATCAGACGAGATGGTTATAGCAGCCAGGCGGGCAGAGCAGGCTTTGAGGTATAGTATGCGTAAACTACAAAGTCACGCGCTCTCTTCGTGCGATGCTATGCCCTGTGTACCCCCTATACTGTGTACAAGCCTAGTTTCCAATCGAAAATTTACTAAGCAAGACGGTTGGATTGCGCAAACATGAAAAAGTGTTTTTACATATTTGTATGCAACAGGAGCCTCAGAATACAAGTCCTTCTCTTGAGCATTGTTTCTTTCTTTACTGTTCACGCTTGAGAAGTGAAACTACCAAAAACTCAAGCTAAATGTGATTGCAAATGCAAAATTGGCTAAGATCCATTCTAAATAATTTTACAACATCAAAAATGACAGGCAGTGTTTGCATCCTAAAAAAATACCCTAAGAGAGAGCGCATTTATACCATATACCATATTTATACCATTCTGCCCTAAACACGCGAATCCCCCCTCCCCCCACCCCCCGTGCCCTCCTCCCTCGTGCATCATGAACCAGCATGGCGACTGACAATGGTGAATATGCAGACATTACGTTACGTGTGTAAAGAGTAGTGATTATTGATTCTGGGATCTTACTTGTAACTTTATACGACTACAGACTTACTTAAATTTTGCAGAAAATAATTTTAAAGTGTTTTAAAGAGTGTCTCAACTCTGTACTATCAGTTTGGCGAGACAACTGACACAGTAAATCATCGTAAATTCAACTTACTACAAATACTGTTTTCTCCTTACCTAAAGCGTAATATTCCCTGCATCTTGTCTTGTTTGCTTTAGTCGTGCTTGTCGTACTTGTCGTACAGACCAAGGGATGATTGATCAGTAATCTCGCCGTATCTTCTGGTGTTTTAGTCAATTCTTCGCTACCTGCGCTACGTAACGAGTGATTGAATTGTCTTTGACATCTCCATATAAGGATAGAACCGCTGCCTTTCCTCCCTGAGGATTTAGTATTATTTTCGTGGGGGAGGGGAGGGGAGGGGAGGGGGATGTAGGCACTGCTGTGCGTAGACACAGCCTAAAACAACAGGAACAACAATAACTTGGTTTTTCTTAGTTTCTAAAATTGTTTACATCTTGTGTGTTGACGCTAGTGCTTGCGGGGTTGTGCGCAATGTTTCATCACGAAATCTCACAATTTTATTATCTACAACATATTGCGCAACAACGCACCATATAGACCCCTTGCGCGTGACGTCAAAGCAGCTCAATTTGGAGAACAAAACAAAAAAATTCAATCTCCTGAGAATTTGAACCTATTGTTTTGTCCTCCAAATTGAGCGGCATTCCGACGTGCTGCAACGGGTCTATAAACTACTACACTACCGTGTGATCTCATGGCGGCCATGTTGTAGGGCAAAACAATTAATTTTTCATGCAAAGCATTGCATTGTTCCTGACCTCCAACATGGCTGCAGTAAAACCTTTCTAATGATTAAACCATTGATTTCCTTGTGTTCCAGGGACTTATATTCAGGAGTAGACACTTTGAGAGTCGTGTCATCTGAACTGAACTACATCGATAGGATAACAGAAATCGAGCCACCAAAAGAAAACAGTTAGCAGTGAATAACACCTTGAAACAACTCTTTACAAGATCGACCAACAGTCATGTTATCTTGAAGATTCTCCATACGATATGTACAGAGGAAAAATTCAATACTCAAATGAGATCATGTGGTATTGAATGATTATGATGCCACTGATGAATCATAATCACGCTGATGAATGAGGCTTATCTGGCTCATGTCTGTGTAATCGACAAGCTAGTAATCATAGACATAGTCTAGCAGCTTGGATGATACTCCGATTATAGACAATTTGCTCTTCTTATCCGAAGTCCGAACTTCCTTTTCTAATTTTTCAAAATGCAATAGCGCTGAAAAAAAGAAGTTACGAAAGTTTGTAACTGAATCAAACAAAGATTGTCTAAAAATTTGTAAATAAGAAACGTTTGGTAGATGTGGAAAGTCTTTCTAGGCTGTAGATCTAGGAATGAAACTAACTTGAGTGGAGCCGTTCGAAAGATTCGTTGAACTGTATCTGACAACTATGATCTCCCTAAATAGAAAATAGCCAGTACAAAAGCGGGGGATCAACGCCGCAAGTATTTTGCTTTGAGTTTGAGCAAACCTCGCGTAATGAACCCCCTTGCCAAGATCCCCCTTCGAGCTTACCTCAATCATGTGGTCCACTTACTTGAATAGGAAATTAAACTTTTAATGTCTGAAAATAAGCAACAACCAACAACTGTTCGCGGAAGTTGCGGCGACCGACATTAAAAGAAATCAGATAATCCACACTGCCGAGAAAGGTATAACACATCCGGGCCTGCTATCAATGATTCTTGAAAGACGAAACAATACACCAGGAAACTAAAACGCAAAAAAATAAAACAAAAATAAAAGTGTTAATGAGTTAAAATTAAAGCAAAACAAATTAAGGAAAAAAGCGCGCACGTGGTGAATGTCTAGGCGGGCGCACGACAAAACTGTCGCGACTTCACGCACGATGCTCTAGCATGTACAAACTAAGGTCATTGCGTGCCAAATCTATTTGTGTTATTATTTCATGCATTATTAAATATCACTTGATTTTTATGAATTCCGAAAGATTTTGTTCCATTTTTAGCGAGAATCAAAATGCGGAGTCGAGGAACGAGAATATTTTCGTTGGTTTATGTCATCTTTTGCGGTTGATAAGAGGATAGGTGGCTTGTTACTCGCGCATGGATTTGTGGGGAGCTCTTGACCCCATGAGTACATGGTTATTTTTCTCTACAACTTGTCTAGCAACGACATTGCGACACACAAGTTGCATGGAGCATTGCGGCGTGTAACCTACAGTGCAATTTGAAACTGTTGCGAGAAAAGTTGCAGCAATCGTTGCGAAAAGTAGAATTCGTTACTACATTTGTCAACGGTTGCGTCGCAGACAGAGTTGCTCCGTGTACGAT
Organism: Anthopleura sola; assembly: GCA_023349425.1. NCBI lineage: Eukaryota > Metazoa > Cnidaria > Anthozoa > Actiniaria > Actiniidae > Anthopleura > Anthopleura sola. The sequence continues at coordinate 13,434,258 of JALHLI010000001.1, forward strand.
CGCGCCTTAACTCAAAAAAAAAAGTTTTTTTCGTTGATAAAATAATGTGTTGTTGATGTAAGATCTAACGATAGCCTCCCAATCTTTTCTCTAGTGCCTGGGCTGCTCACGGTCATCAAAGGAGCTCAGTCCTGGATCAAGATTGCGCAACGTCAAGGCTACCAGATTTTAAGGAAAAAGACAGATAAACTAAGATCTCGTGATTATGAATGCGAATCATAAACACGAAAAAAAAGTAGATGGTTCAAAAGAAGCCTTGTCTTTTTTGCCAATCTAGAGGGCTGCAGGGCATAGACGTTGCGCACGCGAAGCCAGAAAGAAAATCGGACTCGAAAAACAGAAAGAAACTCCGACTTGAACATCACTTATAATTCCATTATCTTATCGTCTTCCATCACGTCTGATTTCAAATGATTGACGTCACTGCACTACTTACAGTCACGTGATTCTTTTCTTCGATGCAAAGGCACGGCTGCCTTTCAATATGGAGAAGGGAACTGTGAAAGAAACTATTACTTCATCACAGATTTACCTACATTTATCAACAACGGCTTTTAATAAGGGAATTTAGAGATTCGAATAATGCTTTTTACTTCTTAGGCTTAGTATCCAGACACTAACCACGCAATAATCGAATTGTAAGCATACACGAGAAAATAACGACGTTAAGAACTAACTGAAAGAATACCAATGTAAATGGCTGTCATTTAGCGGTGTTCCTCTTGTCTTTTATTCATTTATCTTCTGTCGTTCCTCCTGATCTATAATTTCCGTAATACAAGATCTCCTATTTGTTTAGTCTGTACAAGTAGATTATAGTGATTGAATGTAAGGCGAAGGGGACATCTTCACTGATTTATAAATACGGCACGTCCGTATAACCTTCTCACGTACGTTCAGTATTTCCCATAAATGTTCGTTTGCTATCATCTATTTTCACATTTTATTTGCTCTGCGTGCTCGTTTGGTAAGCATACTAGGAGTTAACGTGATTTTCTCAACGACTTAATATCTTTTTATAGACTCCTTGCAGCACGTCGGAATGCAGCTCAATTTGGAGGCCAACTGAAGCCATAGGTTCCAATCGAATTATGGGGTGCTGAGGGGGCAAACGTGGAAATATTTCTAAAGCATAGTATGGCGGTTACTTTCTCAAATAATTTTACACTTTCGTGTTCCACATATTGCTCCAACTACTAACAAATTCAATTAGTTTTTAGATGTGTTTCTCAGTGGATAACGTTAAATTATATAAAAATACACCCTGACAGCTGTTCATACTATAAATTTTCCAATAATTGCCCCCTCGGCATCCCATAATGTCTTACTTAAAACAATAGAATCCAAGATGGCCGCCGAGATTGAAATTCTTTTGTTTTGTCCTCCAAATCGAGCTGCTTTGACATCAAGTGAAAGCGGTCTATAGAACAAGGTCATTTTAAAATTTCTTTAAAATTTTGGCTACCCAATTCGATAATTCAAAATATATTTCAATATCGGTGTATCCTTCCGAGCTTAAGCGAGCGTTGAAAAAGAAAAACAACTTAAAGAGGTCATTACCTAAATGGGAACAAGAAATAAAGGATTACTGTATATTGTTCTGTTTTTGGAAATATTAATTTTCCGCTTCAAACTAAGCTATTCGACAGATATTGGCTGCTTCGTACATCTACAGTTTGTACAATATACTTTAACCACTTCAGGGAATGTCAGATCGTTTCCGCTACACGCGTTCTGTGCTTTTAATCTAAGTAATACTTCTTTCTCTTTGATATATGCAGCCGTCTCGCTTTTACATCTTTAACAATATGTTATAACAAAAATATTGAACTTGTCAGAATAACGTCCTCGCTGACGCCAATTGTAGACGGTAAGCAGTAAGTGAATTCTGAAAGCTTTGTATATTTTACAGAAGCTTATTTTTGAGTATTTGGGTCAAGCTCCTTGATTATGTCGAATAATTATTGTCGAAAAAAATATATAAACTATGTCAAAATGTTTATGCTACGACCAAAAGCCTTCAAGTCTAAAAAATATAGTTTCATTTGTGATTTTAGTTCGGGCCAATATCTTAATGCGCATAATGATCGTGATATTGTGCCAGATATATCCATCCTGTTCACGGCAAATGTTTGTATCATTTTGTTATCATCGAAGCACAGATATTGCAGCCCCATTGAAGTTCTTTTTTCCATCTTGAATAAGCTAAAAAAAACATCTTTTAGGTTGGCTGGTGCAAAAGATTATTATAATGTCTAATCCAATAAATATGTCGAAGGAAATGACTTAATGCATTTTCTATGTGATAATCTTTCTTATCGCAGGCTGGCTGTTGGATGAAGCCAAGACTTCTCAATAAACCAAAACACACAATGAAGACAATGTTAAGAAGTGTATAAAACGGAGAGTGCTGGGGAGTTGACGAAATGGAAAACTTGCCAATATGATTGATAACATCGTTTGTTTCACATTTTCGAAATAAAAGGCTTGGCTGTCTAGAAGTGCAACTCAGTCGTCAAGCTAGGTTTTTATTGTTCTTTGAGGAGATATCGTTCATTACTATTAGTCTACTCTGATTGGATGATTCAAGTTCTCGTGTGACTTGATTGTTAAATATTTAGTGGAGCATTGCCTATGTATATGCGAGCTTGGAAAAACATCCACAAAGGAAAAAGGAAAATCCAAAATTCTGACCGGAGAATAGTTCGGAGATGTGCTCCCTCTGTGGAAATCTGTGCATCACAAACTGGTAGACTGAATTTTCATTGGTCAAAAGAAAAAAAGAAAAGAAAAGAAAAAGAAAATAACGACTGAACAAAACGACGCAGAAAACATTGGAAAGGAGAACCCAATTGTTTTTGGATAGAGCTGCTAATGCCAAGATACATTTTAGACAAGAGTGGCTTTTTAAGAATCAAAAGAACTGTTTTCATTTAAAAAAACCTTCGTGCCAACATATTACTGCGATAAGTGTTGTAGCTGGGTGTCAATCAAGTTATCACACATTTATGGTATACGTGCCAGATATGTACTGGTAGTGCTTGTTAGTGCATTTGGCTGTTAATGAAAAGAGTACCACTACTAAATGGCTTGTCACTTAATAGATTATTTGACACAGAACGCCTGGAGTACTGGGTGAGGATTTAAAATTTAAAAAATCTCTTCTGTGAAAAAGAATAAGTCAAATGGTTGCATTGACTGTCATATGCGTGGTTGTATCAACTAGTTTTGAGAAGCCTTTCCAGCCATCCACTGGCAAGAGTAACAACGTGTTGACCGAAGATTAATGAGACGAATGCGAAGGAGAAAAATAAGAAGAAAACGAGGTTTTTTCGAACAATGTTTTTAGAAATACCATCATCAAGCACAGGCATCGTTATCCTAGAAGTTACCATTCTTCTCATTATCGATGTCGCTGCCTTCATTGGAAACTTGCTGGTGTGCGTGGCGTCTTACCGTAATCATCGACTGCGCACAGCTACGAACGTGTACGTCATCTCTCTCGCTATCACTGACATCTTGGCCGCTTGCATCACCGCCCCGTTGTCACTCGGAGCAATTATCAGTCGACAATGGGTATTTGGAAAAGTTGGATGTCAGATCCAGGGATTCTTTACGCACTTCCTGATCTACAGTTCTATGTATACACTCTCTCTCACGGCCGTTAACAGATACTTTAGAATTGTAAAACCACAATTTTATAAGAAGTTCTTTGGAGGCAAACGTTCTGTGGGTATTCTAGCTGTAATGTGGATGTTCGTGGCACTGTTTGTGTCAATCCCGCCGTTATTTGGCCTGGCTGATTTTAAGTTCCAACCTGGCGTCTCCTTGTATATGTGTATTCTAGATTTTAAAAGTTCTGCTGGTGACGTCACGTTTCTATTCTTAGTTTTATTTTTCTTCGTTATTCTTTCAATGACAATCATTGTGGCATCTTACATCCAAGTGTTTCGCGCCATTCGCCATCATAAGAAGAATGTGCAGACTTCCTTGAACATGCCTAAACGATTTGGAACTGTTAGTTTAGAGGAAATTAAGATCACACGAACTCTTTTCATTTTGGTAATGGCGTTTGCAATCTGCTGGATTCCAGTGTATAGTGTGGTGTCCATTATAAGAACTGGATTAGGCGGTAGTATGACCAATACAGGATCTATCGTAGCAACTTATTTGATATTTTTATCGTCGGCTATCAATCCATACGTTTATGCCTTCAATCATAGGATTTATCGTGTTGAATTCAAGAGGATTCTCTCGTGTAAAAAGTACCATACCATTGTACCTGATATTGGTATTCCCCAAGGACCTCGTAATGTTAATATCGGCCGAGGAAGAGCGAGTTTTGGCCATCGAGCGAACAATTTGGTTAGTCCAACTGTTTTTCACCACCAGCTCGCGTTTAGTCAGATAAAGAATCGTGGGTTAGAGAGAGCATTGGTTCATTTAAAGGACCAGGAACATCTTGCAGCAGTAGTGAATAAAGAACCTGATGTACTGACTTGAATCTACCCTTCTACGCTACCCTTCTCCAAGCTTTTTTTGAAGTCAAGAAGTTTTTTTTAGCAATTGATTGGTTGTCATGTTTTCATGTTTGTTTTGCAGTTTCCTTAGTTTCAATCTAAGAATATCTCTCTCTCTCTCTCTCTCTCTCTCTCTCTCTCTCTCTCTCTCTCTCTCTCTTTCTCTCTTTCTCTCTTTCTCTCTCTTTCTCTCTCTCTCTCTCTTTCTCTCTCTCTTTCTCTCTTTCTTTTTCCTTCTCTTGCGAAGCAATTTAAATGAGAACACCTTGTATACAAAGAACAAAGGATTATAACATATGCTGTGACATTCTGAAACCAATATGCTATCAAATCATTACTAAGCGAGATGACAAAAGCGTAGATCTAGAGTAAATTTAAAAGTACATTATTTATCTACAGGAAGTTAATAAACTGATGTACTCTTGCGTCATGTAATTGTTCTCAATTATCCATGTTATTAAGGGTCATTAACGCTAAGATACTGCGCTTTCATTTTGCTTTATGATAATAAGACAAAAGGCTTTAATGTAGTTAGTGCATTTCTCATATACGATATGTAAGATTGCGTCGTGGAGCCTCCTTTATGATAAGCAAAAATCTGCACTTCATTCATCCATTCATTCATCCATCCATTCAGCCACTAACCAACTCCCGTCTGTCCGTCCGTCCGTCCGTCCGTCCGTCCGTCCGTCCGTCCGTCCATCCATTCATTAATCCATCCATCCTATTCCGTCCCATTCATCCATCCATTCATCTACCCACTCACCTATCCACCCACTCAACCATATCGATTATTCTACCTTCCTATTTCTGGACCAAAGACAGAACAGATGTGTTTGTATAACAACTCATATTACTAGTTAAACTATTCATCTCTTTCATGTTTATTCTTCCTTCCTCCGTTCACTTGTTTCTTTCTTGACTAAGAATCGATTGAAGAGATTCAATATAATCATTCACCATTCTTCATGTAATAAATCAGATAGAACAGCAATCGTAAAAGTGAACAAGTCTGAAACTTCTATTCTTTAATTCTAACTACTCCTATGCCACTCAGTGAAGAATCAGAATTATTCCTTTATCGTTTAACATTGTCTTATAGTTTACCTTTCGTCTTTAGTGAGTGGCATAGTTGCGTCACTTTCCACATCTTGTTATGGAACTGTGCAAACAAAAAACTTTGCGAAAATTAAAAACGTCAAATTTCAACTAATTTTTTCAATATGTTCGACAGAGATAGAGAACCAGAGGAAGTGAGAAACACAATCGTTTGTAATGGGGGACTTAAAGACTAGATTTGTTACGCAAACATAGAATATTACTCTGATCGTGGACACGTACACTGCACAAGGATTCGATGGATATTTTTCTTGCTTTCTTTCTCGTTTTCTTATCGTTCCAGCCTTTGTGGACCAGGCACACTAGATTATCCTAATCTTGCGAGCTTAGCCTAAAACTTGCGAATTAGTGTAGGACAACTCCAAGAGTTTCAGAGAAAACAGGTGGAATTCGAAACAAAACGCCGACGTTGGACGGAATCAACATTGTAATAACATTGAATATAGTGGATTATTTCTACGACTAGCTAACATACGAACTGATTGTCGAGCTGCAGAGATCGAGAGAAAATAGAAGACGACAATGCACAAGGCGCGACTACATCTGATTGAACATGGAAATCCTGGAAATACTAAAATGTGGTCCTAAAGTGCGAGGCCTGAAATTATAGTATTTGTTCTAATTTCTTTGAAAGAAAACATTTGGCCGTAAAAAAAAACTGTTTTGCAAAGCCACCCTGAATCAATAGCCAGTGGTCTAGATATAGTGCAGTTTTTATTGACATTGTATTCATTCCATTGTGATTTGTAAAGTCTAACGTACACCACAACTACCCTGTTCTTCGAGCCTTTGGTTCTCTTCATCATCAACTTTGTCGCATTCGTAATTCCTTTGATTATATCGCATTGCCCCAATACATTGAAGTAGCTGACGCTCGAGCATCATTAAGTATCAGCAAGCAACAACATAGCTTCTGTGCCAAGACACCAGTCAATATTGTCAAGCTAAAGTGTTCGATAAAATATCACGCAAATTATCAGCACAATGTTCATGGATATATCATCTCGCAGCACAACTACCCTGGTCTTCGAGGCTTTGGTTCTCTTCATCATCAACTTTGTCGCATTCGTAGGCAACTTTCTCGTTTGCCTGGCTTCGTTTCGTAACCCTCAGCTCCGTACCACCACCAACTTGTACGTGATTGCTTTGGCTATATCAGATATTCTTGCAGCCTGCATAACCATGCCTTTGACTTTTGGCGCCATTCTCCACGGTCGATGGGTATTCGGTACAGTGGCTTGTAACATCCAAGGATTCTTCGTACACTTTCTTATTTATGCTTCCATGCACACCATGGCCCTGACAGCAGTCAACAGATACTTTCGTATCGTTAAATCTCACCAATACAAGAAGATCTTCGGAGGAAATCGAGCAGCCGTGTTTCTGGTTCTAGTGTGGATGTTGGTGGCCATCATCGTCATTTGTCCTCCACTATTCGGATGGGCAAGGTTTGAATTCCATCCAGGTCCATCGTTGTACATGTGTATTCTGTACTTCAAGACCAAAACAGGTGAAGTGTCATTCCTTCTGACCATCCTCGTACTGTACGTAACACTGTCCCTAATAATCATGGCCATATCTTACGTCAAAGTCTCCAGGAAAATCCGTAACCATAATCTACAACTGGCTGGCACTCTCCGTCTCAATCGAAGACTTTCCGGAGTCAGCGTTGAAGAGATCCGCATCACAAAATCATTATACACCATAGTTACGGCTTTCGCCGTTGGCTGGATTCCTGTTTATGCATTCATTTCTATCATAAGATCTGGATTGAGCAACCTTTCAGACACAGGATCTGTGATCGCCACTTTCATGATATTTATATCTAGTGCTGTCAACCCATTCATCTACGCATTCAGAAACAAAGCATTTCGGAAAGAATTCAAAAGCATCTTATCGTGTTGGAAGATTTCGCGTGCGCGTGTGGTGCCTTGTGACCACTCAGCTCGTTGCTATACCAACAACCGTGCTACATCGCGTAATAAAGAATTTCACGAGCTGTCCTTCAAGCAGAACATCCGCGACAGAGCATTTGACAGGATTGCCAGCTGAAGGGAAAATGTATCAATTTCTTTTTCAATAACTGGACTCCTGATTTTCAATCCGCGCAAACAGATTACTCAACGTCCGATAGATGTCATGTATGGCGTAGTTGAACTGTCGTATATACAGCCAGATGGCACGCATATATAAGGAGCTAGTTGTATGTCTTGGTTGTTTAATTATATAAATATATCTCAGGGAAACTATAATTTTATCGAAACCTGAAACAACCTCTGGGCTGACCAAATTCAGGGCATGGCTAACTCACAGATCGAATTGGAATTTAGCTCGTTATACTGATATACAAGGTTTTGAAGAGAGAGCCGGAGAAATCATCCTCAAATCAACCAGCTGAGTTGATCGCCTTCCCCGAAAGGAATTATGGGTCACTATTTTTGGTTAGCATTTTTCGAGCATTTTCCGAGTATACAATGTAGACTTTTCTTGTTGATTGAAATAAAATTCCGCCATGAGTTCGACTAGTGTTTACGATTAATTTAAAGAATTAAGAACTCGTATTTCATAAATTCTCTTGGCAGAATAATGGGAAAATGCTAATCAGAATACGATGTCAAATCCTCAATTTTGATTGGTTGACTTTGAGTTTGTTCTGAAAGTCAACGCAGCTGGAAGGTATGGCGAGTCCAGAAATCGATCCTGAGGCCCCAGGTCGATCTGTGGTCTTCAGTGCGATATATATATATATGGACTACTAGCTAGATCGAAGAGAGAGCCGAGTATACCGCTACATCAGTCTTGCGTTATTCCCAGTCATACCCTGACTTTGATCAGCTCGGAGCTTGTTTCAGGGTATCAATGAAATTTGAAGATTTTGAATGAAATTCGAGGTTGTGAGTCTACAAAAATACTTTAGCATCTTATGTTTAACATTATTCATTAACTAGATTATGGAGATATATCCGAAAGCTAGTGCTGATACCACGTACGGTTCCAAGAGGAATCAAGACTATCGATAACTGTCTTCCAACTTAACCCACGCAGATTTAAGCTTTCCTTTCCAATTTCTGAAACTAAAGCCGGTGGCTCTTACAGATTATTCATATCTGTATATGTAATAAAGACTGCGTGGGCTACTGGTGGAATCAAGCTACCGTGTAACTGATAGCATTTGTTCCAGATTAAGAAAACCAGCGTGATGCAAGATCGATAAGGAAAAAAATGAACTTAGACAAAATATACATGCTTTTTCTTGAATATTTATACGTATTTCATTTAAATTAGTCACCAAAAACCCACAACTGTTGAAACCACTGAGGATAGTAAGAAATATTTGATATCTAACAAATAAAGAAAAACTGTGAAACTGTAACTCACTGGTAAAAGACCTCAAGTCCACAGAACAACAGTTATCAGTCGGTTGTAAGATGTTACAAGGAGTCCTGGAGATGGCCAATAGACCTCATCAGCTAACGCGTTGCTATGTACGTTTCCACCCAATTCAAATATTTTGGGAATAAGATTCTTTGTCTTTTGTATTTCGATATCACGTAGAAATTTTTTTGGAACAAAAGTTCTTATTCCCAGAGGTTTTGAATTGGGTGGAAATTGGTACATAGCAACGCGTTAGCTGATTAAGTCCATATGGCCGAAAGCTTAGCCTCCTACGCAGACGCTCTTAGGGTCGTCACGCAATAAGAAAGTTGCGTGACGACGTGACGACCCTAAGAACGGCTGCAAAGGAGGCTACCGAAAGCTTGGCAATAAAATAAAATAATCATAAACGTAGTGGATACGAAATCCTTATTGAAGTGCGTCCTATAGCTACGACAAGAATACACTTGAATCGGTTGAAACATGTTTAAAAAATCAACCCATAATCCTTGTCGGCCTCAGCTTTTCAGGCGATTAACTTTATTGAAATGAGTATATAGGAAAACACTTATAACACAAAGTTATGCTTATTAAGGCGCGGACACACGGTGCAACATTGCACGTAATATTCCAGGCAATATTGCTGAAGTAGGATCGTTTTGTACTTCATCAACATTGTGTGCGACAAATTGCGTCGTGTGACATGGCTCGCAACATCGATTGCCTGCAACATTGCGGCTATGACGTCACATTTACTTAACTATTTCTCCCAAAAATGGTTATGATGTGTTTGTTATCTATATTTAGCATTCACCACTTTCATGTTCCCATAATGCTTTGCGTTTTTGGGGGCAACAACGAGACAAAATCGTTAATATTACTATGAAGATTAATAAGAATTGAAAAAAAACATCTAAAAACACTTATGCATCTATGATAGATTCTATCAGAATTCACAAAAACCAGAAAGAAGCTGAGAAATTTGAACAGGTTTACGAGTAAAAGTCATGACATTTCTTGGTAAGTCCATACATTGTCTGTAACACCAAACGTTTCATTCTCCCATGCGTGTGGAATTAACTCTGATTAAACTGATACTGGATTTTTCAATGATAACAGCAAACATACTCAGCATCTGCGCGAAAAGTTTTGAATTTTCAAATAATTTTTGCTATTGTTGCCCCCCAAAAGCGCAAAATATTATGGGGATGTGAAAGTGGTGAATAGTAACACTACTCAACGTATTTTGAGGTCACTAGAAAGAAATTTACGCAATAAAAATCGTCCAATTTTTTTAGTACGAACGGCCATTAACCGCACAGATAAGATTGACAAAGCAAACTTAAATGCTAGATAAATTTAATTAAAAAAAGCTTTAAAGTAAATAAAAACCAAAATAGATTATTTAATGATAACTAAACTGTTTTAGTGGTTGTTTAAACGTCGAGAGGTAGCTCTATGACGAAGGATCGATGAAGAACGAAAGTGCGTAGATCATAATTAACCCCACGACAGTCATTAAGGGTGCAGTGTGTGTGACGAAGTTGCGTAGATAAGAAGGAGATTATCTCAGTTATTTAGTCTTCTATTATCAGATTAGGTTGATTATAAAACTGGTTAAATTGTGTGCAAAGATAGCAGTCAGTTCGAATTATTGCGATGTGGGATGATGGGCTTGCAAGCATGATGACATAATGAAATAATGGTTCATAATAATTTGAAATCAATGCTAAAGGAATATATTAATATTAAAGATGTGACTGCCATGGATATTGCTCAATATATAAAAAGTGAAAAGTGAAAAAAAATTCTGTGTTATTCAACCAACTTCGAAACAAGTCTAGTGAGATTTTGAATCGAATTTAGACACTCAATATTAGACACTCTGAAACCAGACCAACAATATTTCTCTCCACTATATTGATTTTTTTCTTTTCTTTTTTCTTTTCAACATATATATATAATATATACAAATAATCTTTATTTTACGAGGGTAGTACTTAATAGCCAGTGGCTAACAAACCTGTGGCCCTCGTTCCATGACCGAATTGGAATTCAGAAGTTGATTTTTGTGGAGCCGGGGAGGAAAACCGGAGAACCCGCGGGTAAAAACCCTCGAATCACAGGAAATAACCAACTAGAAACTATATGATGGCGGGTCAAGCAATCGAGCCAACTATCACAGCGATGAGAAGTGATATTAGCAGCGTACAATATCCGTGTGTACAACCAAGCTTAACTTATCTTGGGCCAGTATTGAACTTCCTCAATAAAACCGTCAGGATTATGTATGAATATCTCAGGTCCATATTGCTTAGCAACACTTGATTGTGATTTGGAAATAACATATTAACTGTTTACATCTAATTCTTGTCTCTGGCGATTGCTTTCAAAATTAATTAAAATTAATCAATTAATTAATTAAAATTAGGTTTATTTAAAGGCAGAAGAAAGTGCATTTTCTAAACAGTCACTACACTATAGAACCGAGCTAAAAAGTTGAACGTAAATCATTGCAGAATTGCTGCCTTTCCTTTAAAGATTATTTACGAATTCTTACGGACCATCCTTCTCGAAGGATATCTCCTCTATCATCGTTGCTTTAGCTAAGACAGTTCCACCATGCTCATTGCTGTTCCTTTTTGATCATTTTCAATGCATTTGACTGACAGTTCGCGTAGTCCTTTACTCTCCGTTCTCTTGTTTCCATCGTCGCATGGTTCAACCCTTTCGCTCGTGAATGAAGTCTTAAGTTTACAACAGAGTAAAATATTCTTGAACTCTTGTCGAAACGCCTTGTTCCTGAAGGCATAAATGAAAGGGTTAATGGAAGATGTGATGAAAATCATGTATGTTGCAAAGATTGAGCCTTCTTGGGAGAGACTACCAACACCAGATCTGATGATAGAAACAGCAGTATAAACAGGAATCCAGCAAACTGTGAACGCGAGAACTAGGACAAAAAGCGTCTTGGTGATGCGAATCTCTTCAACGCTAATCCCCGAGAATCGCCTATTCAAACGCATGGTGCCAGCCAGTTGTAGATTATGGTTACGGATTGTCCTGGAGACTTTGACGTAAGATATGGCCATGATTATCAGGGACAGTGTTACGTACAGTACGAGGATGGTCAGAAGGAATGACACTTCGCCTGTTTTGGTCTTGAAGTACAGAATACACATGTACAACGATGGACCTGGATGGAATTCAAACCTTGCCCAGCCGAATAGTGGAGGACAAAGGATTATGATGGCCACCAACATCCACACTAGAACCAGAAACACGGCTGCTCGATTCCCTCCGAAGATCTTCTTGTATTGGTGAGATTTAACGATACGAAAGTATCTGTTGACTGCTGTCAGGGCCATGGTGTGCATGGAAGCATAAATGAGAAAGTGTACGAAGAATCCTTGGATGTTACAAGCCACTGTACCGAATACCCATCGACCGTGGAGAATGGCGCCAAAAGTCAAAGGCATGGTTATGCAGGCTGCAAGAATATCTGATATAGCCAAAGCAATCACGTACAAGTTGGTGGTGGTACGGAGCTGAGGGTTACGAAACGAAGCCAGGCAAACGAGAAAGTTGCCTACGAATGCGACAAAGTTGATGATGAAGAGAACCAAAGCCTCGAAGACCAGGGTAGTTGTGCTGCGAGATGGTATATCCATGAACATTGTGCCCATAATTTGCGTGATATTTTATCGAATACTTTAGCTTGACAATACTGACTGGTGTCTTGGCACAGAAGCTATGTGGTTGCTTGCTGATACTTAATGATGCTCGAGCGTCAGCTACTTCAATATATTGGAGCAATTCGATATAATCAAAGGATTAATCATCCGTCAGCTGTTTGTAATCGGTCCACGAATGAGCCAGCTCTCCCCGTACTAACTTTATATGAAAAATGCAAATATCCTACCACGTTCATATATATTTACATATCAACACATGTAAGTTTAGATATAAAAGTTTTCATTGTTGAAGGTTTAATTTTTTTAAATTTTAGACCCAATAAAACAAACAAACCATATAGAAAACCCAGTAAAATGCATGCAGGTTTTTGAGACCAAGAATACCGCTTAACGATGAGTGATAAAAACATTTGAGCATTTGAATAAATTTTGCTATTTTTTTGGAAGACTAATATCGCAGACTATTTATCCAGGCATAAAAGCACTTGCTGGTTTCTGTTTTTTTTTTAATTTCATTGGCAGGGAACAGACAGCTTACATCAAATTGGCTTCCCTTGTCACAGTAAATTGGCTTCCTTTCGGTATGACAGTCATGCGGAAATGCAAGAGATTTTGTGTAATTCTAATGGAGAAATTTAATCTAATGATGATATCATCTAACACAAAACTTCCTAAGCCAGAAAAAGACATAAAGTATTCGTATCACTTACAACAAGAGTTTTGTTATTCTTATCTCAATAAATTTGCAGACAAACGTCAGTACCGAGAAAGCACAATATTGACTTATAGAAAGGCGACGAGGAAGTTAAATCTTTGATATCCTACGCTGTGCGCCAATCATAAATTTTTTTTAAATTCTTCTATGAAAACTTGTACCATTATTCAAGGAATATGTTGCCATATGGTTACAGATCAGCTCTTTGTTTATGAGAAAAACTAAAGTCCTACGCGTTATTTACTTTATTGCAGTACTTTTATTTCTCTTCTATTTCTTTCTCACATTCATGTTTATTTTTCTTTTCTTTATTTCTTTTAATTTATTTTTCGTTTCATTTCGCTTCTTGTCACTTGTCATTTTGTTCCTTTATCATCTTACGTTAATTTACTTTTCTTTTCTTTTCTTTTCTTTTCTTTCCTTTATCATCTTACGTTAATTTACTTTTCTTTTCTTTTCTTTTCTTTTCTTTTCTTTTCTTTTCTTTTCTTTTCTTTTCTTTTCTTTTCTTTTCTTTTCTTTTCTTTTCTTTTCTTTTCTTTTCTTTTCTTTTCTTTTCTTTTCTTTTCTTTTCTTTTCTTTTCTTTTCTTTTCTTTTCTTTTCTTTTCTTTTCTTTTCTTTTCTTTTCTTTTCTTTTCTTTTCTTTTCTTTTCTTTTCTTTTTCCTATTTCATTCTTTACCTTGGGTTTCGCTTAATTCCTTTTTCTATTCATTTTATTTTTTCTTGCCATTTATCTTTATCAAACTACTGCAATTCCCGAGATATTTTTTGTAAGAATTAAGACCAGATGCCCCTGTATTTAAGAAAGACAACCTGACATGGCGAAGGTTTTGTGCTGCATAATAATTGGAATTAACAAGACAAGGGACCCACAAGAAGCCTATTTTGGATTGAAATTAAATCCGAAATTATATCAAACCGTGGAAATTCGAATCTATGGAAATAACGTCTTTTGAGGTCAACATAGTCTACTAGCAAATACCAGTAAAAGTAGATTAAATTCATGAAAATGTATATATTTTTGTTCGCATAATCATCCTATTGGTCGGGTTTACATCCATTCCTTCCCATAAAGATTAAAAGTTTTAATTTTGATTTAAAGGAATAGATGTGAACCACCAATAGGAAGATTATATATGCATGGCTGCCATGTTGGTTTGATGTCTCAAAAGAAAAATGTCATTCAAGATGGCGGCTGTGACGTCACATCCACTAACCCACAAATGGTGTGTCGCGTCCATTCTTACAACCAACTATTTGAGGTATATGTGCATGGATATGGGTTTGTATAGTACATGAACACCAGATGGAGATATATTATAGCTTCTTGACCAATATATAGCTATACAGCCACTTTCATTAATATTGTCAAGATAAAAAGACATTTTGAATGTTCCAAGTGTCGCGTGTCATATTAAGTATTCATCATTCCTTCAACTTAATTGGCTCAGAAGCTGTGAACTCCACGTGCACAAACCATATTTAGTGCGAGAAACGAATATTTAATAAGACAAGTGACATTTGGAGTAGTCGAAAACTCAAAAACTGGACGGTAATTTTTTTTTTAACTTTGCATGTGGTTTTTATTTAATGGTTCGTAAGTGCTAAGAAAAAAATTAAAAAATCTGTAATGGGGAACGTCCTTAAATAAACTTCATTGAATTTTGAGAATTTCTCATTATAGAATTTTTCTTTTTCGGTCTAATCAAAGATTGGATGATAAAGTTCAAACATGCCAATTTTAAACGATTTTCACTTGCGGTTTTTGAGTTAAGATTTTTTAAATGAAAAACTTTGCGCACATTTGAAGTGTTCTATCCTTGTCATAGCAACGTGTTACGTCATATTTTTCTTTTCATTCCAACCTTCACTTTATGGTCTTTCGTCTTCTGGGTCAACTTACGGTCATATAATAGCCATATAAAGTTTTTCAGGGTCATTTTTGTTAGTCTATATGAAAGTTCAAAAAAAACCTTTCTAGCCTCCTTAACGTGATCCACTGAGAAGCACGTCTAAAAACCAATTGAATTTGCTGGTAGTTGGAGAAATATGTGAAACACGAAAGGCGTAAAATTATTTGAGAAAGTAACCCCGCCACTCTATGCTTTAGAAATATTTCCACGTTTGCCCCCTTGAAATCCCATCATTCAAGATGGCCGCCGTATCGGTAAAGAGGTCTATTCCAAGTCGAGGACTTGATTTGTTCATACATATTGATAGGTTATACGTATTCAGTTCATAAGTCAAACCTTTATATAAAACTATTCATATTATTATACCCCATAACATCAACATTTAGATCATTACTGTGACGTCATCGTCATCAATACAGAGTTTCACTGGATATGGATTCTTTTTGGTGACGTCAATTTTAGGCCATAACGTGTGCACGTAAGGAGTTCTTTCTTTATTACGTGACGATGCTAGTGATGAAAATATTGATTTACTTTGAAATTGATTTTAAGAAGTACAAAGATTATTCGTATCAGTTTTGCTCTAAAAACATTTCTTTTAATTTTAAATTTCGATTGACTGCTTTCACAGAAATCGTGCTTGAAGTAAACATATGACCGAAGCCCTTGACATTATGTGCAAAATTTTAAACTTTTATACAATAATTAGAATGTAATCACCAACTCACAGATACACTTCAATCAAGCGGAAGAAAAAATAACAAGGAATATCACTTAAGGGTGAATCTTATCTTGATTGTTCATTAAGAAGTAATCTAGTGAAACAGTTATTGACTGATAAGAAGTGATTCTGCTATTCCCTGTGCGATGGTCTCGGTACGATCGAAGATATATTATAAGGTAATAGTTAGGGTGTTACGAGAAGTCGTGCAGTACTACCGTATAAGCTATACCTCCCCGACAGCTCGTAACTATACATTAACGATAATTGTTTTTTATCTACGCACGAAAAATTAAGGAGGAAATCACAAGTTCTGGCCTCAATGATGAGAGTGCCATTTTACCACCGTGACTAAATCACTTCTACTGTCACAAAAGAACCTCTCTCTTGTTCTTTAATACTTTTAACATTGATCCAACAGCGCTTTCCTACTCAAGGCCCTTCAATGTTTAACGTAGATGAGCAAATGGTTTCTAAGGTTGACTAGGGTTTTAAGGTCTCATAAATCCTCAAACTGTCGTCAACTTCTTCCATTTCATTAGCATTATTCAACTGGTAACGACATTTAATTCGTTCATTTTTAATTCACAACGACGCTCTAAATTTATCGCGATTTTATCACCAAGTTTCTATGACTAGCAACTGAACTTGTTAACTAGTTCGTGCGAAGCAGTGCTCTGACTTATAGTCTCTTCAATCGCCGAAAATTCCCCAGAATTTTTTTTTTATAACCTGTGAAAACATTTTTTTTTTCAAAATTGCTGCCTTTCGATTAAAAAAGTTAATATAGTCGAAAATACCTGTTACGTTCAATTCGCTCACCTAACAACCTACCATTAGTGACGATGCGATTGGCGAGTCGATGGTAATTTAGAAATAATTTATTAAAGTCGATGAACACTCGCTGACTTTAGGAAGGTAAATTATGCAGAAACCGACATCCAGTGACAACAGAACCTCGTTGCCAGCTTAAGGCAACCATGACGGAAGTTACAAACTATATTCTGAATTAGTTTACCTAGTTGTTTTTTTACCATTCTTTAGTGAAATAATACTCTATTGAAAAATAAGTCATAGTTGAGGAGATATTCGAGTGATGAAGAAAGCCTATTCAATGTCATCTATGCAATTGACATTCATGTTCGTACTTCTCGAGTACGTTTCCTCGTCCCTAGCCATACCGAAGGCACCGTACCAAGTAGGAATCTTACTCGACAAAACTTGGAACGCATCTAATTTGAGCTATTTCTCCAACGTAAACCTTCAAACTGTCGTTTTATCTACACATGAGCTAGGATTTGAAAATATCGTTACACACGGATGCCGTAAATTTGCTGGCAAGAAAATTGTTACCCTGATTGGCCCTGAAGATGGCTTGATTGGAGGAATTGGTCAGACTATGGCAAGACATTTTTCAATCCCTTACATTGGTTTAGGAATGCGAGTCAATAAAATGGTAAGTTTTTAGATATGGTTAGATTTGAATAAACTAGAAGTCTTGCGGCATTTAACACTTTTTCTATATTTCCGCTCATTTTAAAAATGTTTCCAGTTTCTCGCTTCACCTTCATCAAGTAATTAACTCTCGTACATTGAAAATCTTTGACCCATTTTTCGACCATGAAAGCATATTTTGCTGATTTTATTTGAGGTTTTTTAAATGATAAATGTCTCAATTTTTATTCAGGAATTATGAAAAAAATATATATAAAACAATAATGCCTATGTTTGCTTTAATTCATCTTCTAAAGGCCGTTATCCAAACAGAAATCCATCGCGGTAATCAAAACGTTTCTGAGCTTATGCTCTAGTCCTTGTTCTTGCTTACTTTTTGAGCGATGATATTTCCGTTCCGAAATTGAGAAATTTCAGTCTTAATTCTCCTTCGATTATCGCGAAGATCATTAGGCTAGTAAACGACGTTAAGGAAAATCATACTTTCGCTCTGCTTCCATTTTGTTTTCTTCGTTTAGAAATTTCAATTTTTTGTTTCCAATTTTTTTTTTTTTATATTCAAAGCTTTGATTTGAGTTAGAGATTTTTTTAGTGTTTTTAGCTCAAATAAATTATAGAAAATCGTAATTATGGATTAGCAAGTATTTATTACGCAGTTTTATTGAGCAACCCATAGATTTTATTTTGCATTTATTTCGCAATTCTTTGAAGTTCATAACCAAAAATAAACTGTGATCTAATAATATCGTATCAATTCTCCCTATGGCGAGAACGAATATTATTACACATCAAGAAAAAAATAAATATAAAATAAACTTCGAATAAAGAAAAAAGGAAAACATATTATCTAAAGATTTATAGCTGTCATCTTGATCTCAGAAAAAAACACTTCTATAATCTGTGCCTAGTTGCACTGGCGATAAAAAAGAAATGTCCATTGAGCTGTACATTGTTTACTGGAGCTCAAGTTTCTATAGCATCTGAGCCGGCGAGAAAAACGTTTCATTAAATTATATGGCAACTGTTCTGCAATTAAGTGTGAAGTCATCTTAGCACTTGAAGCTTAAATAGGATTCTAGGGGACAAAAAGATATCGAAAATGAATGTAAAAGAACAAAGAATGTTCAAAACTATAGTTCTACTTAAAGAATGAAGATAATAGAAAATGAATGAATGAGAGAAATGCAATGATGTATGTTGTTGTAGAAGCTAATTTCATGGATTATGTGATATTTCTAATGCGTGTTAATGACTTTTCTTTCTTTATTCCAAAAAAAAGGGTCATAATGTTTTTTTAGAAACTTTTCAGTTTAGCTTTGCATAAAATGAATAAAGTCATGGTGAGTATATTAAATTATTGAGAAGGCTTAACAATGAATAACTCGTTTGTTTTGGCTCAGTTTTAGTAATTTTCAACCCTCTCCTTTGTGAACGTTTCTGTATACAAATAATAAAATATTGCTCTTGAAAATAGTGGTCGAACTAAAACTGAACCACACTGCACAAAATATATGTTAAAAACTTCCCAACCTTCAAATAAACAGGCTGAAACGTCGTGCTTAACAACTTACTTGCTTCTCAAGAAGTTATGTGAATTAACTTTGATGAAAGCTGCTCAATTGTTGTTCACGACACGTTGCTATGACAACGATTTTTTTCCTCAATGCATTATCTACTTATGATTTGCTTCATTGTCGAGTACTCAGTTTCTACTCGAGATATGCTATATTGTCGTCAACGTTTCCTATGACATGCTTGTTCAACTCCTTGACATGTAAAACTTATCTTTACTATTTTATTCGGAAGAGTTTTGATAGTCCTACAGTTAAAAGCTTTTATTATCGGCTGTAGAGTCTCTGTGGATCTAGTTTTCGTATCTCTATGGAAACTGTAGCAAAACAAATAAAATAAAGTCTGACGAGTAATGAAAAAAACTCACTACGGCCAGATGGGTTTTTAAAGTGGCTTTGAGTCAAGGCGTTTGCAAATGCTCATACTGCGTGCCGAACTTGATTTGATTTGAGTGCAGCAGAAGTATAGAGCTTTTAAATGAATTACTAAGCCGGTCGGCCATCCATCCATCCATCCATCCATCCATCCATCCATCCATCCATCCATCCATCCATCCATCCATCCATCCATCCATCCATCCATCCATCCATCCATCCATCCTTTATTCCATATCTTTTATATTAAAAGCACGGGTCTCGTTGTTCTCGATCATTTACATTCGTGTTGTGACGTCTTCACTGCATGCTAAGCCAACAACCGTCCTTCCTCGTTCCTAAGTAATAAAGTTTGCTTTGATGATGCACACTCATGCAGGCGCCATCATGCTTACATGGTACATTGCTGTTTTGATTGCTTTTTTCTGATATCCAAACAAACTGCGCAGCGTCTGAGTTCAAATTTTATCGAACCCTGACACAACTTTTGGGCTGATCAAACTTTAATAGGAGACGGCTAACTCACAGATCGAATTGGAATTTTGGTTATTTGGTCCAGTCTTTTGGAGCCGGAGAGAAATATCAGAGAACTTGGAGAAAGGTCGTGAAGAGAGAGAGACTCAATGAACTGTTTCCTGTACGTGTTTGTCCATCTTGCGAGAATTTTATTATTATGTAAATTATTAACCTGTCCTCGGTTATTTAAAAAATATATTTATAGAATGTTCATCATTCTTTTCAGTTAACCCCAGTCATACGTCTCGGCGCGCGCGCTATACTACGCTATACTTCATAAATAATATTTTACACGGAATAACTATAGTTCTAAATATTTTACTTTACCTCATCAGTGAACTTGAAATTTTCTCAGATGAGATGATTCTACTTTATCTTGCTCGTCCCTTTTAATGTTTTCGTCTTGGTAGTTCTAAGGAGTTAGAAACGTTAAAATATTAATAGTTTTAGATGATAATTTTAGCCTAAAAATCGCATGCGCAAACGTCAGGCTATGCTTTGTGTTTCGCATGATTGCAAGTCACCTAGCGTTCCAGGATAACAAAGAAACAATACTCAAGGGAATAAACATTTTCGGCTTGGGCGTAATGTTTTCCTATTTTAGACCACGTGTCATTCCCTAGAGTATCATTTCTTTGTTTAACGGTTGCGCATGAGAAGACACATGAATATGGATACAACTCAAACAAAGAATCTTATTCTCAAGAGGACACGAAACACACGGTGCAACATTGCGTGGAATATTGCATGCATTGCTGAAGTAGAATTGTTTTTTACTTCAGCAATATTGCGCGCAACAAATTGCGTCGTGTGACATGACTTGCAACATTGCAACTAAAACAAAGAATCTTATTCTCAAGAGAAGGACACGAAACACACGGTGCAACATTGCGTGCAATGTTGCAGGCATTGCTGAAGTAGAATTGTTTTTTACTTCAGCAATATTGCGCGCAACAAATTGCGCCGTGTGACATGACTCGCAACATTGATTGCATGCAACATTGCAACTAAAACAAAGAATCTTATTCTCAAGAGAAGGACACGAAACACACGGTGCAACATTGCGCGCAATGTTGCATCGTCTTTCCGTAGTTTTATCATCTGTTCCAAATAGTTTTTAGACACTGACCACCATGTGCTGGCAACCAGAAAGAATTTTCTATTGATAACATCGATTTCGTCTGCGTTGCTTGGCGGTCTGCGGCTCTTATTTATGCTTTCTTGCTGATAAAAAATTCCGCACGAGACACGAGACCTTCTCCCGGTCTTTGAAATCAAGCCTGTATTGAAAAAAAGATGCTTGCATGTATCTCATTGTTGTAATGAACAACGAGTCGGGCAATACTGATGCACAACACTTACGTATGTTGAAATTATAATCTGACTACAACTATTGTTCAACAACAATGAAATACGAATATCTTTTGTTCAAATTCAGATGTTCAAATTTCGTACAATCTTTGATGCGTTATGTGACGGAAATATCTAACTTTCCAACTTTCTCTATGAGTTTGAATTTCGTTGAGTTTTATTTATTATCGTTTTATCTTTAGTCTATTTATAATTGGCTTTCATATCTAGTTTCAATTAGTTTTAGTTTCGTTACTAGTTTTATTGTTTCGTGATTGTGAGGGCACTGAGACCCAGTTGTGGTGCCCTAGAACTGTTCATTATTATTATTATGCACCTATTGTTCTTGAAGCGCACGAAGTCGAAAATAGTGATAGAGCAAAAAGGTCTTTTGTATAAGCCTATTCACAGTTTAAGAATCGTTATCAGTGCGCATGCGATTTTATCCCGAATTTCTCACCTTCTTTTGTTTAAACCTTCTTTTGATTTTAATTAAACAAAAGAAGGTGAGAAATTCGGGATAAAATCGCATGGGCACTGAAAACGATTCTTAAACTGTGAATAGGCTTATTGTGTTGAGTTATTTTGCCTGGTTTTCACTCTTAACGCAAGCATAAATCTTGTTAAGGCATGCGCAGTCGCAGAAAGTAGTTTAAGGTTGACTACATATTTCGTTGCCAACAGGTTGACCTAGAATATATGTTTGTTCATATCTATTTCATTATTCTTAAGCTGTCGATCAACAATTAATCAAACACGCATCGCCGCTACATCTTATAACGCAAATTATGATACCATTAAAGCCAAGCTCACAGTGCGATTCTCTTTTCATTTCAGTATGAAAACCACGTGAACTTGAGTCCACCAATCACGGCCCAGGCTGAAGCAATCATCGGTCTGGCAGTAGAATTCGGCAGTCCTTGTATCGAGATCTTCATGTCGTCACATGAAAACGCGGGAATTGGCCAAGAGATCCGCAAGAAGGCCCAATCACTCACACTCAAGTTCCAAGTAAACGAAGTGATGGTTGGCCAATCAGTGAAGGAGTTTAACTTTTTGACAATATCCAAAGAGGCTTTAGTAATGAACAGAAGTGGGTCGTGTATCGTTGTACTGGAGTGTGGAAAAACAATGGCTACCTTCATCCAAAAAGTGACAGATTCCCTCGGTATCCCTCTAGAGAAGTTCCTGTGGATAACGTTTGACGATAAAAGTCTCGTTCCACAAGACAATGTAAAGGACGTTCCAATGGGGATTCTCTGGATACGGTTATCGTACAACTGGATAGATCTAATGACCGATAGCTTGAGATTAGTTGACATGACGCTTAAGTCCCAGAAGTGGACGTTGAACTCAAGTACTGTGAATACGTCTTGTCTTCAGCCGGTGGCATCATGGATGGACAGCAAGCTGTTCTTCAGGTAAAGTACTTATGGTCAAGGACCCGAGACACGGTGTTCATGCCGTGCGCGCAACGTAGAATATTTTCTTCTGTAATGCGCGCTTCTCGCGCGGAAACGTCTGTAGCACTCAGCTGGCAAAGGATTGATATTCTCAATGGAATGTCAGGAGGGTTTACTTCTAGCATATCCTTCTTTTTCCGACATTTCCCGACCAAAACATAACCGTATAATTTAATGTGTGAAATCTACGTTTAGTCATGAGACGTGCGCAAAGTGACTAACTCAATGGTGGTGAGCGCGGAGTGCAAGGTGGGCCTGGAAACGAGTAATCCTTATTTTTTCCTGTTCGAAAACCGTCTGAACCCTCTCCCCCTCCCCCAGGTGAAAAATTATTCAACCCCCTCTCTCCAGGTGTCTGAGAACAACTTTGAAAGTCCTTGTAACGCAAGGCTAGTCACGTCTTTGTATAGCATACTGTTTGACTGGTGAAGGTATGAAACAATAGCAGCATTTGGTTTCCCTGTGGTGAAGGATTTGGACTGGACTAGCACTCGTTCACATCGGCCGAATGGACCGTCATTGTCCATTAAAACAATAGAATGTGACATAGATCTATTGTGATACTGACTCGTTCTATGGTTCTATAAGACAATGAAGGTCCTTTGACCTTTGGACCGATGGACGTGTTTGGGTTCCCTGTGGTGTAGTTTAATTATAATTTTTTTCATTTTTTCGCATTTTTTTGCAATGAAAAAATACCAAATTAGGCAATGAGAAAACCAAGAATATTATAGCGTATTGGTTTTCTCATTGCATGAATTTGGGACTTTTTGATTGCATTTAATGTGCAAAGATGTAAAAACTTTCGTTTTTCGACTACGCAATTTTTTTGATAAAAATATAAAATAAACTCAATCAGACCAGCTCGTAATTTGAAACGCTTGGGATCCCTGTGGTAAAATGCAAAAAATTCCCGAAAAATTCAACTTTGTTTTTTCTTGCAAAAGATGAATGCAACGATTAGAATACCAAAACATTAATGTATATTCTGCCAAATATCAACAGTTTTTGCACAATTTCACTCCCAAAATCGCGATGCACCTTTCCGTAGTCTTCCCACAATCCCTTATGATCCCAGCGCGAGCTCGATGTTAGGGTAAAATTCGCATATTTTTTATACATTTTTATGCAAATTTTACCCTGACCTCGAGCTCGTGCTGGGATAATAAGGGATTGTGGGAAGACTACGGAAAGGAGCATTCTTTATTGTTGACCATGCTGAACTTCACCACAGGAAGCCCAAATGCCTACACCAGTCAAAAAACGCTTAAAAAATACTAGAAAGAAAACCTTGATTCGAAACTTTTTACACTTGACAGGAAGTTAGAAAGGTGCTTTAAATCTGTGAGCAAAAATATTTTGATATTTTTCTTTATTTCATGGAAAACAAGCCGCTTGAAGTTGAAACCCCAAAATATGCGTTTTTCGAGTTGGTCCAAATTTTCGTAAATCGAAAAAATAGGTTTTTGAAAACAAAATACACATCCATGTAAAGCTAAGAGCCGTGTCAACATGGTTCTGAAGTTATTTTTTTGATTAGAATTATACAGAAGATTTTATGAGGGAGAGAATGTTTGACTAAAATGGCGTTTGGCCAGCGGTATATCGCTTTTAGCTTTTTCCCCTTTTCGGGTAGTTTTTTAACTTCGTTCCAAATGAAACTCACATACATGATAGATCTATATATGTGTTATATGAGAGCGTTAGGATAGTTGTGAACTCTTATAGGAATGGGTAGAAAAACGAGTTGATATTTGACGTAAATTGGGTTACCTGTGTTTACTATTTTGGAGCCCGCATAACACAGGAAGCCCAACACAATCTAAAGTACACATGGAACTTCTTTTACTCAATTTTTTAAAGGTAAATTTATGAACTAAAAATACAAGAAAGCTACAAGACTACGTTATTTATCTACAAAAATAAGGTTCAGAACCCACATTACCTTTGTTCTTGTCTTGTACAAACTAGAAAACAGTAAGTTGTTTGTTTGGCTTCCTCTGCGCGTTGTAGCTGTTTCGACTCAAATCTTCAACGTATCAGACAAATGACGTGTTCGTTCATAAACAACATGCTTCCCCTGAGAACAAAAATAGTTGTGAATTATAATATGCTATGATTTCAAGAAGAAAAACCCTTTTGGTTGATGGAGGCTCATTGTTTTACAATAGAGGCAGTGAGGTAATAAATGATACATTAATTTTGGTTTTCTCATGGCATAAATTTTTTTTGGGTTTTTTCAATCCCGAAAAACTCGCGCAAAGATAGAAAAACAACCATTCCTAAATTGCTTTTAGTCCTTGATAAAAATAGAAAATAAAATCAATCACTACAACTTATAATTTGGAATGCTTGGGATCCCTGTGGTAAAATGAAAAAATCACAGAAAATTCAACAGTGATTTTTCTGGAAAAAAATGCATATATCGGGAAGAATACCAAAAAATTAAAGCATATTCTGCGAAATATCAACAGTTTTTGCACAATTTCACTCCCAAAATCGCGATTCTTTATTGTTGATCCTACTAAACTCCACCACAGGAAGCCCAAATGCCTACATCAGTCAAAAAACGATTAAAAAATACTAGAAAGAAAACCTTGATTCTACAATTTTTACACTTGACAGAAAGTTAGAAAGGTGCTTTAAATCTGTGTACAAAAATATTTTGACATTTTATTTTCTTATATGGAAAACAAGCCGCTTGAAGTTGGAACCCCAAAATATGCGTTTTTCGAGTTGGTCAAAATTTTCGTAAATCGAAAATATAGGTTTTTAAAAACAAAATACACATCAATGTAAAGCTAAGGGCCGTGTCAACATAGTTCTGAAGTTATTTTTTTGATTAGAATTATACCGAAGATTTTATGAAGAAGATAATTTTTAACTAAAATGGCGTTTGGCCAGCGGTATATCGCTTTTAGCTTTTTCCCCTTTTCGAGAGGTTTTTTAACTTCGTTCCAAATGAAACTGACAATCATAATAGATCTATAGATGCGTTATATGATGGCATTAGGATAGTTGTGAAATCTCATAGGAATGGGTAGAAAAACGAGTTGACATTTGACCTAAATTGGGTTTCCTGTGTTTACTGATTTGGAGCCCGCATAACACAGGAAGCCCATCACAATCCAAAGTACACATGGAACTTTTTTTTTTAATTCTTTACTCAATATCCTAACTTCATAAAAGGTAAAATTTTGATAAGCTCTTAAACATTTGATAAATAAGATTGGATCTTTGAGTAAATTGAGAATTATCACGCATTACTGCATGAACAACAATTAGAGTAATGCTTATATTTCTTCATGTCAATTAATAATTACTTTTTGGCTGGTAAAAGATAAATATATCGATGGATAAGCAAGCGTTTTCGGTTTATTAACACATCTTCAGGGATAAACATTAATTTCATACCGAGGAACTGACTTTATACTCAAATTAGATTAATCTTTTACCAGCTCAACAAGTAATTTTTAATACAACTAGAATATTTCACTTCAAGAAAGCTAAGACTATGTAATCTATCTACACATACAAGACTTAGAATCCACATTACCTTTATTCTTGTCTTGTACAACTAGAAAACAGCTAGTCGTTTGGTTTCCTCTGCGTGTTGAAGCTGTTTGGACTCGAGTCTTGTTCAATATCATACAAATGACGCGTTCGTTGAACTTTGTACAAACGCGCTTCCCTTGAGACCAAAATAGTTATGCGCCAATGGATTTTAATAAGAAAAAGCTTTAATAAGTGTTTGGTAGGGGGCTTGTTTTATTGTCAGCTTTTCTTTAGCTTTGCGTGTACCGAAATAAAGGGAATACAAAGCTAATGGGAGCCCTTTCAATTTTGTTTGTGAATATAGAAGATTATTGAACAACAACTAGGGGCCCAGAAATGGAAGATAGATACATAGACGAGGGGTTTTGGTATGCACAAGAAAGTAGTCTATGGAAAGATTTCAGGATCATTGTCCCTTTAATCTTGTGCACAGTGTTTTCCCATTTCAGACTTCGTGTCATTCTCTTGAGAATAAGATTCTTTGTTTGAGTTGTATCCATATTCGTGCGTCTTCTCATGCGCAATCGTTAAACAATCGAAATGACACGAGGTTTGAAATGGGTAAACATCACGCCCAAGCTTTACGAGTTTATTGACTGCCACACCCAAAGAAAAAACACAAACACACCATGTTATATCTGATTATTTTATTAATGTTCTGTTCATTGTCAGTTAACGCCCTCATGTTTAGGCCACCACGCACGAGGGTTGTCAATTGCCAATCTACAACACCGTAAAAAAAGATTTTGATAGTTGCGCACATGTTAAATAAAGATGCGCAATCTCATCAGATATATTTCCCTCCCTCACCTTGGTTAGTCTTGAGCGCGCGCAATCTAGTCCTTATACTTATTTGCATTTCTAAAGGTGCAAAGAAAGTGAAATATTAGGGATCAAAAGTGAAAGGGAAAAAAGGAAAATAAATGGGACCCTAATCTACCCTAATATCAAGTAACACTACCTTAGGGTATAGAAGCCTGTTGCAACAATGAACGTATGAAAAGGCCATTCTTAACACATCAATCCTTTCTATTTTCACAGGAAAATGATTGAACAAAGTTTCGTCGGGAAAACAGGAGCCTTGAGTCTATCAAGTCAAGGACAGCGAAAAACCGTATCATACGACATACTGCGCATGACAACTAATGAACAGAATCACAAGTTTTGGGAAGAAGTAGGATCTGCGAGTAACACTTCAATTTACCTCAGCAGCAAGTTCTGGACGAGAAACACCAGTTATTCCAATTCCAATCTGATACGTATGGCAACGATAGAGGATGATCCTGTAATCATGGTCAGTAAAGATGTCCTTAAAGCCAACGAAGAATGCACACTATCACAGCTTTGTATCCGCTTTGAACGTGTCAAAGTCCCTGGATCAAATAAAACGCAGATAAAAAAAATTAGAAAATGCTGCATTGGTTACGCTATCGATATTCTGGAGCACCTTAAAAAGGATCTTGGCTTTAATGTTGAGTTGTATTTTGTTGAGGATGGGTTCTACGGTGGTTATGACTCCAAGACCAATACATGGAATGGGTTAATCAATGACCTTCTTCAAGGTAAAGCAGATATGACGCTCACTACTCTAACCATCAATGAAGTTCGTTCACGTGTTGTTGACTACTCTAACGCGTTTCTTTACGGAGAAACCAAGATCATGCTTGGTCGAGGAAAGAAAAAAGTTAGTATGATAGAAATGGGATTCCTGGCGCCATTTGATTCAAGTTTATGGCTAGTGTCACTTCTAGCCATCAACGTCACTCTTGTTATCGTGTGGTTGATCGAGCGGTTCAGTCCTTATGGACATTTCAACACGCACAAGGGAAGACTCAAGTATATTTTCGATGCATCAGCTTGTATGTCTTTTATCTGGAGTAGTGTCTTTAAACTACAGCTCGATAATGTCAACCCTAGGAGTGTAAGTGCCCGCACTACATCAGCGGTGTTTGCCTTTGCCATGCTTATTCTTATCTCTTCTTATACGGCGAACTTAGCAGCATCGCTCGTGACTACAGACAACCACAAAGTTTCCGAGATCCGCGATAAAAAGGTGGGTGAGATTATTAACTTTTCATTAACTTTTCTGAGTTAATGAATATGACGCATTGTTGAAAAAACCAAGCTATTTATTTCAAGAAAGACATTTGGGAACATTGAACGAGTTATCAATATTGTGCCCGCAACTAAAGATGTTTTAAAAATATTTAAAAATACACGAAATTCTAAAAAAAAATTAATTTCATATTTTGTTGACATTTTTTTAAATATTCTTTTTGCTCGGTGATTCTCAGAACAATTAAGAAATCTTGGCCCAGATTTCTCATAAATGCGCAATCCTGTAAAAAGACGTTTGTTATTGCGACACTTCTATTTCTCGGCGTTTTGATAAGAGGAAAAGCAGCTTCGCTCGCTGTGATTCGTTCCATGAAGTCTTATATAGACCCCTTGCAGCACGTCAGAATGCAGCTCAATTTGGAGGACAAAACAATAGGTTCCCAATTCTCAGGAGATTGAAATTCTTTTGTTTTGTCCTCCAAATTGAGCTGCTCTGACGTCACGTGCAAGGGGTCTATACCGCCTGGCATCAGTGATATTGTACTATTTATTGTTATTTATTTATCATTATTTATTTGCGTGTTTGCTTGCTCTAGTTCACAGACAAGTCGTCAGGTTTCAAATTCGCTACTCTCAAACACAGTAGCACAGAAATGGTTTTCTCTCACAGTTCAGATCCAGTGATGAGAAAAATTTACCAAAACATGAAGCCGTATCAGGTGTTGACTTATGCCGAGGCCACGGCAAAGCTTAATTCAGGGTAAGTAAGGTCTTTGATATGATTGGTTCATTAGGATTAGGCTGCGCATGCTCAGAAATGAGAAACGAAATGCATGTTATGTTTTTTTGGTGTTGTTCTTTGTTGAGGTTGAGGCCAAAAAAATCCTTAGTTCAGAGAGCCTGAGGTGTTCAAATCTGATAGGTTCTTTAGGATTTGCGCATGCTCGAAATTAGAATCGGAAACAAAATACGCTTATACCGTTGTGTTGCGCAGATTTCAAACGCTATTGTCTCGAGCTAATTCCACATTGAGAAACATAATCTGCTCTAAATCAATTAAACTCGAGATACAAAAGGAGTGGACTGTGAAAACGACTTTTTGAGTGACATTTAGTAACCATGGCAAATTGTTATTTTTTTAAGGGAGCTCGATGCATTTATTGACGACTCTCCATTCATTGACCTAACAGCATCCAAGCAACCAGACTGCACCTTCAAAATCGTCGGCCGTGCAATCAGCATGCATGGATATGGTTTTGCTTTCCGTAAGAACTCCAAGTGGAAAACCCCGATATCTCAGTTGATGCTCAAATACGAGAGACGAGATTATTTCCGCCGCCTGAGAAAAAAATGGTTCACGGGTATCTGTGACAACACGAAGGAGGCGCAAAGCAAGGCATATCGTATGGAGTTCCAGCACTTTAGTGGACTGTTCTTGTTTTCTTTAATTGCTGTTGTCCTCTGCTTTGTTTTTCTCATTGCTGAACTGTTCCTAAACCGGTGTCGGCGGAAAATCTTAACGACTTATAACTTAGAACAATCACCGAACAGTGTTCGTGAGCTAACGGGTACGAACCTCGCAGTAGTAAGGCTAAGTATTGAAGCCTTGGCTGACAATGTTAAAAGAGGGGACAGACGGAGTTCTACGTCTACTACAATGACAATATGAATAAGTCTTACCACAGGGAACCCATCAGTCGTTGGAATTTGAAATTCTGAGATATTATAGCTCAATTCTTGTCTTTTAGGGCATAGCAACGGTAACTAAGGGGAGTTGGAAACTAGAAACCACAGGTAGCCCAGAAGAAAGGAGCTCTGTTTTTACAGCACTTTAGGAAACTCACATGAATTACGGAGTTCTGCGTGTATTGTCAAAGACACAAAATATCTAATCAATATACAATACGACAATATATTGAAATACTTCAGACTCTATATATTCACGCCATTTTCGCACCTTTCACAACACGGGAGGGGAATTTTGCGCACACTTCTCATCGCTTTTAAAATATATGAAAAGTGTTTTATAAACTAATGCGCAGCTGCTGATTGGTTAAAATCTGTGATCCCTAAGATATAATAAGGCATGATTTGCGCGCAAGTCAGCTACGGGAAAAAAAGTTTAAGAAAGATATATCAAAAGTTACAATGTTCTTTGTCTTTCTTTGTAACAAACAAAACAGTTTTTCCGTTATTCTTTCAGCAATGTAGCATTCAGGAAATGTCAAAAGCACCCAACAGGTGTCTTGAACTGTAGTCGCCTACGGCTCGTGTGCACACAGTGTAAAGGCGCAGACACAAGGTGCAATATTGCAGGCAATGCTGCAGGCAATCAATGTTGTGAGCCATGTCACACGACGCAATTTGTTGCACGCAATGTTTCTGAAGTAGAAAACGATCTTTCTTCAGCAGCATTGCCTGCAATGTTGCACGTAATGTTGCACCGTGTGTGCGCCTTTATTTTCTGCTTGCTGTATTACTTAACAGAACACGTATAAATCTGTCATTATTCTTTAATCTAGACACACTACTCTTGTATTTGCTAAGAAGAAAGACAGATAAAAAACCTATATTTATATTGACGTCTGGTTAACTAGCTTGTCGCGGATGTAAAGAAGTCAGGTTAGAATATTCTAGAAAACGTTCTTCAGTAGAAACGAACGATACACGCATGAATGTGATGACGTACGTTATTTGTTTGGTAGTCATAGAAACAATACAACCATAATTTACTTAAGGCGTGGAAATACGAGCAACAAAACCGTGCAGCTTCTCGCGCAACATTCTTGAATTGCAAGTTGCAGAGTGAATGTTGCTCATTTAACCCCCATGCACAACAACACAATTCTGATGCGCGACAAATGTTGTACAAAGTAGAAGCTCTTTCTACTCTCTGCAACAAAGAAAATTTGTTGCGAGCGGGGTGCTAAAGGCGCGGAAATACGAGCAACAAAATCGTGCAACTTGTCGCGCAACACTATTGCGTTGTAAGTTGCAGAGCGATTAATGCTCGTATTACCACCCCGCACAGCAAAATTTTGTTGTGCATCTTTGTTGCAGAAGTCGAAGCTCTTTCTATTCTCTGCAACAAAGAACATTTGTTGCGTGCGGTAATACGAGTAAAATTCGCTCCACAACTTGCAACGCAACAATTTTCCGCGACAAGTTGCCTGATATTGTTTCCGCGCCCTCGATAAATGTGTTTTTCGACTGTGTTTGATACTAATAGAAAAACAATGGCTCCAAGTCGAGGTTTGACTTCATAAAATACAGTAAATATATCTTCTCATAGCAATAGATTTTCAGTTCTATTCTTAGCAAAAAATAATACTGATTCAGTGTTGTTTGACAATGAATTTGCAATCAATCAAATCAATAAGGATGAATGACAACGACGAAAATGACAATGAGGTTTTCAGTAGGAATTATTGTTAGATAAATAGCCGCATTGCACAGTTCGAATATCTCAGTAAATATCAATTTTTAATATTTGTTGTCACAGAAATAATGGAAAATTTGGAGAAAAATATAAAACTTAGACTGAACAGCTTCTTGTCAGTGTTTTGCATCCATTGTTGTTACTAAAGACTGCATACGGTGCATTACCATTGAGATTTAGGAAACAATAAGTAAATAACTTTTATTCATATGTTCAAAACGTTTTTTAGGTTGATTTAGCCTGGGTTTTGCTCCTAAAAGACTTTCACCATATACTTTTCCGTGGGCGACAACTTAAGTTCCACTTCCGGCAGTACTCAGTATTCACAAGGAAACTGTTATCTTAGTGTGAGTGCAATGTCAGAAAAGAAGCAAGGTAAATTGTTTCTTGTAATGAGTGCCATGTTTTCAGTGGAAGGGTTGCACGGATCTGTTGCGCAAAGGTCCAAAATTTATAATTTCAAAATTAAGCTTTGCCATAATGATTACAATGACAGATACTTATTTTTTTTCAAGAGAGAGAACTCGGAAATATAAATTCTCGAATAACAGGAGAGAACCAATATACAACTCTACTTATGTGTCATCCCTGGTTTGAGGTTCGAACAAGATATCGCAGGAGTGAGAGAGTGCGCATAAAAAGCGCGCAAATAATACGTACTTCCTACCACGATTTCACCTTATTTCCCAACCACGACTCCTGAATATCGAACTCATAAAACGTGTTAAACATAATACCCTTCATGCCATTAATGATTTATTACAAAGGCGCCGCTTTGCATTTATGAGAGGCGGTTATTAGTATGAGGTGTAGACAATGAGGGTCGTCACTGCCAGGGCTTCTTTGCGGTTCTTTTACGTCCCTCTGATGCCATAAAAATGCGCTATCTTATTTTTCAAAATTTCATTTCATTTACAACTAACGTAGTGGCTTAAAAATAGCAACACCTATACTAACCGGCGGAGATCGAAGAACACGTTTAGACTGATAATGAAGATGTTAATCTAGGATTAAAATATAGTAAAACCACTAATTCTGTTCGTAAAAAGTAGCCGAAAGAATCAATTAAACTAGAGGAGGAAAGGCAGGAGATAAAAAAGGTAACAAACAAATAATATTCTACAAACTAAATGCGATAATCGATTTTACTAAGAAAAAAAGACCGAATTTTTTCTATTAAAGTCAGTTGTTGAATTTCGGTTAAAATTTCAAACGATCATGTTTACATTTTCAGAGCTTATTGTTTCAGTAATAGTCATGAATTTCTAGAGGCGCTAACGGCAATATTGAATGGATTCCACGTACAATCACCTTGTACGTGCTTACCCCAACTCCTTACGCACAACCAATTGTATTTTATCATGATATAGACGTGCAGAAACAAAGCACTTGTGTTTTTGAGTGCCGTCTTTCACGATAACAAAAAAATATCTCAATGATCGACAAGAATTTTTATTTGCTTTTCTTCGAAAATCTCGTATTTTTTTCCAATTATCCGTGCGATTTTGACATATACTTCCATCAACTAACAGCTCAAAAAAAGCTAATAAAAAAACCACTAAAAGAAAATGAGTTTTCTTATTTCACGCGAACCAGTTTTTTTTACCATGCAATTGTTTGTAAATTTTAAATAATTTTTTGAACTGGTGTTTAGAAGTAAAAATGGCAAAAAAGTATTCTTATTTTTTTTATGTAACAGGCGAAAAGCGATCGCAACTGCAAAATGACTCTCACTGGGGCTATTGAATTGAATTTGACAAGAGAAGCCGGTAATTAATAGCGCATTTAGTCATTATAACTCATGGTATTTATTACCTGGTCTAGTTTTAATGACAGCAAAAGATTGAGCCTTCAGGTGTTCTGGAAGAGGAAGAGGAAAAATTGTCCATCAGTGCATGCAATACGTGAACGAGAAGTAACTGACAGTAGTTGACAGAACTGTTCCCGCCATTCCCAGGACCGCGGTGTGTCTGGATCGCTAAGTTATTCAACGATTGACAGTCTGGTGCCTTCTGAACTCTATACCACGCTGAATATCAGTACATTTTCAACTTAACGCCTGGAACTTTCGAAGTGAATCAAACTTTAATAACTTTACTTGGAGTTGTGTGGTAAGAAACAGGGTCTGATCACGTAAAACCGTTGGCCGGGTTTGAATCAAATTGGCCTGAGGCTTCAAAGTAGCTAGATCATGCTATATTTTTCTGACTAGGCAAGAGGCTTTATATCGTATCATTGTGAAGAAACCTCGAGTGCTGGATTGAACAGGTGATTCAGCGAATTATGAGAGAATAAAGGTGAGTGTCTAGCATAAGTAGAATTCACCTTTTCATCTAATCTATTCATATCCATATGAAGAAACAAGAAAAATATTGAATGTTATTTTGGTCAAACCTATAAAGTCACAGCTGGAATCACGAGAAACTATTTCTTGGCCGATAATTAGCAGGAGCCTTCTAAAAC
Source organism: Anthopleura sola (assembly GCA_023349425.1). Lineage (NCBI taxonomy): Eukaryota > Metazoa > Cnidaria > Anthozoa > Actiniaria > Actiniidae > Anthopleura > Anthopleura sola. The sequence continues at coordinate 13,468,563 of JALHLI010000001.1, forward strand.
CTTGTGATAAACCAATCAACTGTTGCGGAAGCCATTCTTGAGTTTGAAAGCAGCCCTGCAGAAATACACCACATTTTCTAATTTTTCAATTACTTTTTCGAAACCTATTACCTGCTAGGAAATCCCTTTAATAGCTAGCTAGCATTACCCATGGGACAGAAGAAAAAGCCCCTAAACTGCTAGGGAAACCCTTTATCAGTCTTTGTAGCAGCTTAAAAAATACATTGACTGCTTGTCTAAAGCCCTTTCTTAGCAAGAGTAAACTCTTGAATAGACAAAAAAATCCCCAAACTGCTATAAGGAAGCAATTCATGGTAGCTTTATGACTGAAACTCATCGATTGCTGGAAAGCCCTTTCATAGTTAGTAGACTAGCCACGGGCGCCAGAGTCGCCTCCTCGTTTGGATTAAAACTAACGCTTTATTTTGTTTCCAACGGTCGAATAAATCTGCTTCGGTACGGCTGACCTTTAGCAGTGAATAAACATCTAACTCCGATTTCAATCTCGTGATGTTTGTCTGTTTAATATTAAGAACCGAACGTGGGTCACTCGGAATTAATCGGTAACGTTGTTCATGAGGTCCCGAAGGAGAGAAGAGGAACAGGGTACGAAGGTAGCCTTAATCCTATTGTTTTCAGTCTGCCGAAATCCGTACTAGGTTTACGTCACTGCTATGGACAGTGATGACAGATTTTCCAGTTCGGCGAGATCTCGTAGTTATCCGACACCGCCGAACAGCCAAAAAAACAGCAGGAGTCGTCACCTGAAACCACTAATCTGTCAGATCGTTGACATGAATTTACTAAAGTCGGCAAGTAAATCAACCGTCATAAATTGCAGAACTTCAAAATCAGTATGAAATCATTCAGTACCCAACAAATCTTACTTTCAGTAAATAAACTGACTCGAAGAAGGACAAGAAGCCAAAAGAACAGAGACGGTTGCCCACCTACGAGATCTCGCCGAACTGGAAAATCTGTCATCACTGTCCATAGCAGTGACGTAAACCTAGTACGGATTTCGGCAGACTGAAAACAATAGGATTAAGGCTACCTTCGTACCCTGTTCCTCTTCTCTCCTTCGGGACCTCATGAACAACGTTACCGATTAATTCCGAGTGACCCACGATCGGTTCTTAATATTAAACAGACAAACATCACGAGATTGAAATCGGAGTTAGATGTTTATTCACTGCTAAAGGTCAGCCGTACCGAAGCAGATTTATTCGACCGTTGGAAACAAAATAAAGCGTTAGTTTTAATCCAAACGAGGAGGCGACTCTGGCGCCCGTGGACTAGCAATCAAATTCCCCCAACACCTTTATTAATAAACTCTGAAGCCAAGCACCGGCTATTCAGTATCAAGTTTCTTAGATAAATATTACTTGGACAGAAGAACAGTACACACTCTAATGAGGATGACAGCTGTCAGGCGCCTTTAAAAAAATTCCAATAAGAAACCAATTGACTGTCAGAAAAGCCTGTTCTGTGTTTGCAGTAACTTTCAATCTCCTCCACCCTTCCTCTCAACTTGGTATGGTTTACTTCTTGTCTCGCAATAACAACTTTAATAGACCTATCAACTGTTAGTCAACTGAAAAGTCATTTCTTTAGTTAGCAGGAAGCCCTACAATCAACTGCTAATATTCTTAGTTCTCGAAAACACTTTTAATAAACCGACCCTTCTAAATGCAGCCAAAAGTTGCCCAATAACTGACAGAAAGCCATTTGATAGTAAATCCCCATCATCTACTGCAGCTGGGATTCTTTGCTAATGTCAGTCATTCTGGTCTCTTCAACAGACTTGTAAGAAAACCATATTCTACTAGCCAGTAATAAACCATAAAAGACACGAAATTTCTATGAATCAATCCCATCAATTACAAGGGAAGCCATTTCAACGTCAATATTATGATTCCAATCTATCTCAATAATTCGTACAGAATAAATTAATAATTAGAGGAAGAATGATTTGACTAAAGTTTGGATCGATTTAGTGCGACTTCCTTGTTTCGTAATGCAGTATATATATGTATGTCCTACTAGTGGTGCTATTACCCTCATTCGGATTCTGAAGGCAGCTTGAAAACATCTCGAGTTCACTCAGTAAATAACCTCAAGCATAGAGTTTTCTCATCAAAGGTACGTCAGGCGAATTCCCATAAGTATATATCATGATTTTTAATATATAGTTATTGTTATGTGTATGGGTCTCACAAAAGTGAACTGCATATCCCGATTGGTCTCCTAGTTATTTGATCCTAAAATATTCCTTGGGTTTGGCGCTCAAGTCGAAAGCTAACACAAAAATAGCAGGCGTATCTAATAGTCGTGAATATGAAGAGAAAAGATAGATTGTATATCAGAATTACCCGATGGAAAGAGCTCAGGTTCCGTTCCGTGTCCTCTGGAAGCATTAACAGAGTCATATCTAACGAAAAAGATAATAAGTCAATAATTCACTTATTCACGTCTACTGAACATGGATGAGCTCGAGGGGAAGGAGGGCAAATAGCCTCTGGAGTTTCGATGAAAATTTGACAAAACGTCTGGACATTTGCGTGTGCGAAATAAATCTTTGAGATATGATATCAAGAAAACCATCTCTTCGTTTTTTATTCTTTTTTTTTATATTCATTTAGCTTCACAATTGTGTCTTATTCAAAACAAGCCCTTGTGGCTTTTCCTATTCATTTTGATCTTCGTTCAGTTTTAACACGTCTTTCTTACTTCCTTTTCTTCTTTTTCTTTTTGTTCTTAATTTAATAACTTTTCCAAGATTAAATTTCCTCTCTTTTTCCCTTAATTGTTCTCTTATTTCTCTCTTATTAACCGAAGTAGTCTTCCTGGAATTCTTTCATTACCGGTTTTCACTGTTCTTTTTCACGGCTTTTCATGTCAGAATATTTGACAGTGAAGCTTGAATACTTATCATGCTAGTTATTAATAAGAATGTTGAACCAAAAACCACTGATCTGTCATGATGTTAATCAGATCTTAATAAACACAGAAAATATTCTAGATTGATAAGTCAAGACTTCTGGTCGTTTCGTGCTAGGTCGCCTCATTAATTCATATTGAATCTAGAATACTTTCTGTTGAGCGACTGAGAGGGCGAGAGAACTGGAGAGTATATATAAGAAAGAGAAATAGCGGAAAGAAAGAATTAGCGAATGAATGAACGAATGAAAGAAAGAATGAAAGAAAGAAAGAAAAAAAAGAAAGAAAGACAGAACGAACGAACGAACGAACGAACGAACGAACGAACGAACGAACGAACGAACGAACGAACGAACGAAAGGAAGAAGGAAGAAGGAAGAAGGAAGAAAGTAAGAAAGAGAGCAGGGGCGTAGCCAGTGGGGGGGGGGGGGGGGCTCAGGGGGGCTTTGGTCCCCTCTTCCCCCATTGTGTTTCCGTTTTTTTGGTTGGCCATTTTATTTGGTTGGCCGTGTTTTGGTTGATGTTCTGATAACGGGTTTTGGACAAAATTCTGTCTACGCCCCTGGAGAGAGGGAGAGAGAGAGAAAAAGAGAGAGCCTTGCACAAATCCGACTTTCACCTCTTTTCTTACAAAAAAAAAAAAATTTCTCATTGCTGAAAAAATCTCACTTCCAAACGATGTCTTCAGAATTCTCTTTCGTACCCTGGGATGGAAATTTAACTTATTCAATTATATTCAATTATAATTTATCTTAATATATGATTATACGAAAAAGAAAAAAGCCTAAAATCGGTCAGTTTTATTATGCGTGGAAGAATAATGAAACCCTCATTTTTTTTCGATTCTCAGGCTTGTTCAAATTAAACTAATCAACCAACACGAAGATTAATCGAGCACAGGTGTTTGAACGCACACATTTCTGGGGAAGCCATTTTGAGGTCAAGTTTCTATGAAAATTAATCAATTTGCTTTTTATTCTTCGACTGTAAAATGGTTATCTAGAAAAGAATGGAAAAATGCCGTGCACGATAAAGGAAAAATATTAAATCGAATGAATGAATTTTGTGGTATAATTTTAAAAAGTTTACGTTTCGAGCATCTGAGGGGATTTTCAAGGTAATGGTTTAAACATGCGCTCTATGGTTTTCTCGCCATTCAGTAGGTTTTCTTGTTCTAACTATATAGCATTGAAATGGCTTCCCTGCTTCGGGCATTTGATTGGCTTACCGATTATGATTCCTATTTTTGGTGCTATAATTTGCTGAGGTTTCCATACTTAACATTCAACTGGGTTTCTGCAACTAAACAATGAGAACATCTTTGTTTTCTGTTTCCTGACCATTCATTCTATAGGCAATTCACTGATTTTCTTAACTAAGCACTTGCCTCGGTTATTCAAATTATTGTTGTTCGATCCACGAGTTATTTTTAGTTTTATATATTTTCGACTTTGTTTACCGGTAAAGAATCGCCTTTCGTACTGGGCGCCGGCAGTCATCTGGTTGTCCACGTGCCTTCCTACCCTTATAAAAGGTTTCTGCTCTCATCATGATATTTTTATCGACTTCTGCATGCGAAACGAAATCTCCTATTTTTCTTCCCACTCCGTCATTCAACTACTTTTCTTCATCGAAAGTTAAGCACCCTTTTTACTCAAGACATTAAAACCAGGATATCATGAGGTTACCCTCTTTTTCAATCATGATTAATATTAATCCCCTTGTGGGTATTCAAAAGTTCATCTTCAGACTTCGAGCACTCTAATTGCGAATAATTTAACTGAAATTTGTAGAAATTACTAGATAAAACAACTAGAATATTCGGTTTGATGGAATTTGAATTAAAAGATCGATCAGAGAAAATGTGATCTTCAACATTGTCAAGTGTGAGTTCCTCGATGTCGTTATTAATTCGAATTAATTAATTATATTTTTTTGAATAACACTGAGGTATGCTTATCATGCTAGTAATTGGTAATTATTTCTTGTGTAGTAAGGCGATTTGGATGGATGGATGGATGGATGGATGGATGGATGGATGGATGGATGGATGGATGGATGGATGGATGGATGGATGGATGGATGGATGGATGGATGGATGGATGGATGGATGGATGGATGGATGGATGGATGGATGGATGGATGGATGGATGGATGGATGGATGGATGGATGGATGGAAATATGGGTGGAAAAATGGATGAATGGGAAAAGGAAAGAAAGAACAAAATCACCCAGAATTTTTGCGTTGTGAAAAAATATTTAAAAAAGGATGAAAAATGTATAAATAACCGAAAATTCTCGAGCAGTTAAAGACAAATAAACAAGGCCGTGAAAGCTTTTAAAAAATAATCTACTGCCTTAAAGATAAGCCGCAAAATGCTTCTAATAGTGAAGATGCCTCGTTTTGTGTTTCAAGATGATGGAGTCTTGAAGCTTTTAACCTTTCTTGGTTATCAGGTATATCTTAAGTGATCATTTCAGAATGTAGCCCGAGGTATTGACTCTGCTTCTTTCATATATACCTATTTCAAAAAAAGTCGCAGCTGAAAGCAGCAAGCAAGAACAAATTTTGAAATTCAGACTCTCGGAAATGCGATTTCCAGCGGTTTGAGAGGCATTTGACTCCCTTCAAAAGTCGAATATTCCATTTGGTTCAAAAGAAGTGAAATCTTGAAATCGAATTTATAAGCTAGCTCGATATTTTTTTAAGGATCGAGACCTTGCTCCATCAAATATCAAATTGCCCGTCCCTTGATTATCTATCCACTCTATATCCACTCTATATCCATACTTTGAAAGCTTACCTTATTTGGAAGTGACCTAGGATCCTTCTTGATGATTTTTTCTTCTATTTAAAGCTTCAAACCCTTGAAAACGTGAATAAAATCTTGGAAATATTGCAGCGATAAATTTAACATTTTGAATTGTCCGCCATATTGAATTTAGCATAGTAACCTGGCATTTGACAAAGGAAGCCCACATAGGGATCCCGCGCAAACGTTATTGTTTCCGTAAATTTTGGCGGGAAAGGCCAATATTTGTGTATCCTTTTTCATCCTAAAGCTCCTTCATAACTTAATGTAGCCTTTTTCTTTCCATTATCATTATAAGCGGTGGATTTTCTGAACGATTCATTTTGGAATGGAATCCGAGAATACTAGTCTAGAGTTTCATTCCTTTTGCAATAGAAATTATTTTCTGCGCGTCTTTTTTTAACATCAATTTTGCCGTGAATTAAGTTCAGTCAGGCTCTTGGACCACCAACAAAGTGTGATTGCTTTAATTGCAAATAGTCCCTTCACAGATCCCCTCGCCATCTTCAAAGATAGCCGTACCCTTGAAGTGACCTTGAAATGATAGAGACCTTTTTTAACACTATCCTTGTTGACCCTCGCAATGATAGATATATGTGAATAATTGTGCAAGGTCGGTGTTAAAAAAGGTCTCTATCATTGCAAGGTCTCGTTCCAATGCTAAGGCATGGTTAACTTCAGTTCTGGATTGCGCAGTGAACTGTGAACAAGGAAACGATGAAAATTTTGACAGGAATGTGCCCCAGCGATGGATAAGGATTCTGCAGTGTTCATGTAGCAAATAATCCGCTTTGGGCGCCATCATGTATAATATCATCATCATCCTCATCCTCATCGTCGTCGTAGTCGTCATCATCATCATCATCATTATTATTATTATCATTACTTTATTGGTAACTTTCTGTTAGTGATCAAGCGTCAGTGTTGTGAACAGAACGCGGCGCGGAGTGCTTCAAAACCAAATAATTACTTTCATTATCAGAGAATACTTTTTCTGGAAATAAGAGAAGCATAAAATGCTTTTAGTCTGACATAGGTCATATCGAGTCGGAACAATGGATATTTTCTTTAGCCTTTGGCAATAGCAAAGTGCATAGATAATGCATTTACCCAGCCTTTCCAGAAAAAAAATCACCAATGTGAAAGATTGATTAATGGTTGGAAATTCTTGAAACCTTTCAAGCCGAAAAAATTGAAATAAGATATTTTGGAAGTACTCTTTGACCACGAAGGAGCAAATTGTTTCAATTGGACTTGAGTGGGAAATCGCTTGAAGAAAAAGATAAATGCATTGAAAATCGTGGCCGGAAGCAAGCAAATCTGATACGAACCTTCGCCAGACTTTAGTTCAGAAAAGTGGAGTATCTTTTTACCGGAAAAATATGTCTAAACTTTGTTCACGTTAAAAGGATTTGTGGAGGAAGCTCTTCTCTTCTTTCAAACCGTCGTTAAAAATACCTGGTGCTAGTTTGTTAATGACGTCTTACTCTATCTTAGTGAGGTGATGCGTATCTTAGGATAGCAAGTGACATTGGTCTTTTTAATGGTATAAAAGAGACTAGAGAACGCCCTGGCTGTATCATTGGGCCATGTTCGGAAAGAGACGGTTTCCCCTTACCTTACGACCATATACTTCGTTGGTATTAGAAGCTCGAAATCCTGACAAGCTAGACGTATGTATATGCTATAACTTTGCTTCACACACGGACAGTATACTACTATTTTGGATTAAGGTAGGAGATTACGTAAAAAAAACATGTAAGACCAAATAATTCTCTTTTAACTTGGTTGCGCTGAAATCTGTAGTGCTATTCGATGCGCAACGACTTTTGCTTGTGGCGCAAAGGGAGTCAAAGCTTCTCCTACTCCATACAGCAACAAAAAATGTTTTACAAGAAGTTCGAGGTGTTTCTAGGAACATTATTTCTACACCTTACAACAAAACAGTCTTGCGCGAAAAGTTACAAGTTGAATTTGTATGCACGTATCATCGCGCCATAATTAAGGTTCCTAAAAAGACGGTATTCAACGATTTTCAATTTACTTATATCGCGTATGGTTTCTAAACCGAGAAAGCTCAGACTGAAAGAAAAAAGAAGTCGATAGGGAATCAAAATTGAAGTAGCGAGTACACTCGCCTTTCACCTGTAGTGTCTCGAATTTGATCCCTGGGCCCAGCATCATATGTAAGTCGGTAGAGGTTGTTAGGTCTCTCTCTTGATTCTAGGGTTTCCCTTCCTCCACAAAATCTAACATGCTGCATTCCAAATTAATCTCAGGAGATTAAGCCTTGCCCTGACTTTGACCAGCTCACAGGTTGTTTTAGGGTGTTGATAAACTCTTTCTCGGCAAGTTGGAATAAGTGTCCACCTTAATTGTTCTTTTTCCATGAGTAACAGAGGCGGTTCTGTCGTCTACACTATTAGAAAAGACAGCACCTTGACTATGTTGTATACACTGAGCCATTTCGGTTGAAGGGGCAAACGATGATTGGCGACGTCTAGTGCAGAAGGTAAAATAACCAAGTAAAAAGAGACCTTTTAAAATGAAAATTCACAAGATGAAGGAGCTATACAGTACTACTCATCCAAGGTCTTCACTAAATGGTTCAGGCATCGTTTAGGTATGAATATGAAGACATTCTTATTGTTCCACAGTTCCTTTTAGTCGTGCAATCACCGTTTGCCATTCGCCGTTCCCTCCTTCAACCTTTTTTTTTTGGAATAGCTTTTTAAAGTACATTGTATACAAGAACAACAAACTGGAAGGGAAGGGAACACTTAGAACTGATCTAGAACATGGTAAATTTAGAGTAATTATAAAAGCTTCTGCTGCGAAGATAGATAGTCTGACGCCCTTTCTTTCCTTTCCTTTCCTTTTTTTTTTACCTTAGTCTGAGAGGCGCAGCTAAAGTACTGTTATATAAACTATTCGACATTCTTTTCCACATCAGATCCATAACGGCGCCAATGTCTAAGTATTTAAGCACAAAATTTGAAACTCTTGTCGGAAACAAGGAATCATGTCCAAGCTATGTCGGAAACTTCATGAAAAACGCGGAATAACTACTGGTGTTTCTATTAGTTTGTATCTACTCGTAAGACGACTGATGTGCCATAGATCATTTGTAATGATTCACTAAGTTACTTATTCCAAGTTGCCTTGGTTTCATTTATAAATGACATGCAATGTGTCGATGTAGTCTACAATTGATAACGTAATGAAAATGCATCTAGTATATCTAAACATCAACTGAAGACAGCCACGAACATGTATAGAGGCGTATCCGCCCATGAGTTTGGGGGGTCATTCCCCACTAACATCAGTAACAAATTACTCCCCTGTCCCCTAAAACACACACAAGTAACTTATAAACTGGCAATGAAAAGAATGTCATAGACACGTCACTGGACACGCCCCTGACGATAGAACCCAGTATTTGTCCATTTTTATCAGAACCTACGTATAAGTCAGTTCAAAGTTTAAGAATCGTTTTCAGTGCGCATGCGATTTTATCCCGAATTTTTCACCTTCTTTCGTTTAAACCTTCTTTTGTTTTTAATTAAACAAAAGAAGGTGAGAAATTCGGGATAAAATCGCATGCGCACTGAAAACTATTCTTAAACTTTAAACTGGTTTATACCCAAGGCAGTTCGTAGTTGGTCTTTTTCCTTGATTCAGTTTTCTAAAAATTACAATTTTCGCAGATTTCTCCGTGTTGTTTCTATCTTGTCCCTCTCCCACGACCATTAAAACTAAAGATTATTTTCATGTGAAGTCATAATGAAATAGAGCAATTACATATAGTTTATACTTACGTGGATTCTAAGAAACTGGGAATCAGTGAATGTGGCAGAGATATACAAACTAGCGCACTAAGCCGGAAGTAGTATAAGGGGGCAAACTACTGTATTTACTCGAATAAGCGCCTCCCTCGAATAAGCGCCTCCCTCGAATAAGCGCCTCCCTCGAATAAGCGCTGCATGTAAGGCGCGAAAAAATTTGATTCGAGTAAATACGATCCTTTTATTTCATGAGATGGCAGTTAAAAGCCTATTTTTGTAAAAGAACTATTTTTTTCGAATGGAATCTTTAGATACTTTGCTTTTGACCTTTCTCAGCTTATGGCCCTTAGACCTCGTTTTCATTCTTTTCTTTTGATTCATTTCCGGCTTAGAGCGTAAGGATGTGTTGCACATATGTCTGACATGAGTTTTTATAGCTCAAGGCTTAGTTTTGAACAGCTTGATTGTGTTTTTTCTCGTACTATCTATCATTATCTGTACCATATCTTTTTATCTTTTTTCCGGTTCCTTTCTTGAAAACAGACAACAATTTTACTGCGGGCAGATTGTAAGGTTATCAGTAGTTAGTACCGATTCTTGTTGACCCCTTGAAAGCCTGGTTAATTTTTTTTATACAGATCATGAAACAGATACCGATAGCTGAAATCGGGGTCGTTCTTTTTTTTTTTTTTTTTTTTTTTGTGCGGTGAAAATATCAATCGGAAGAAACTAGGCCGATATATGGGAATTATCGCAATGTCAAGTGCCGATGATACCGACTATTATCAATATGATGTATTTCACTCAAATTAGGAAACTGACCACAAATCGACATTAGTTTTAATATAGATATCAGCTTGCGTTGGATGATGAAGTCGCTCGATCGGTAAATATCAATTCAATCTATGAGTAAGCCGTGTGCCCTGGCTTTGATCAACATAGAGGTTATCTCATGATTCCATAAAAGCCTTTTTAATATACCTCGTTACCTTCGTTGTCTGTTTCAGTCCACGTGATGCCACTCTTAGGAGTTGATTCTTAATTTCATGTGTAAATAATGTAACAAACGGAAGATTTCTCAACGGAATGACATGTGAAATTGGCAATTTGCATACGATGGTAAAGAGGTCTAGGTTGATGTTTGTCGACCAAAGTTATGGACATCGTTGCGAGTCGTTACGGATCCTTCATTTTGATTGGCTGCGCTATCTACTTTATTTAGATTGAATAACGATAGCCCCCTTGTCTCGCGTTCAGATATATAGCTGTGGCTTCGTATGAGCTATCCACGTTTCGATTGCGCCTCGTGGACCACTGATTTCAAGTATGTATACACTTTCATTTTGAATGAAAGAAACTAGCCAACACAGTTCCTCATTCTTCTATATAACATTTTCAAATTTGTATTTCATGTCATTTCTCGTACAGTCCACATTATGAGCTGAAACTTTGCCTCCTTACTAACAGAGGTGCTCATTTTATTTCTGATGTCCATTTTGACAGAACTGCTCGTTTGAAGGGGGGTATGGTCACGTGAGATCTTAGGAGCAAATCGGTCCTTTCCCACCAAATCACGTTTCGTGAAGATAAATATTTCCTCAGTTGCGCGCCTGGCGGACTGAAGACGCCAAAAGTTGAACCATCTAAAAAACACAAACAGCCTCAAACACCTCTTAGGGATTTATGAGCCAGACTGAAATACATTGTAATCTTCTTAACGTTGCTCTAATTGCCCGCGATCATTATAAGTAATAAATGTTGAATTAATGAACTACAAGTCTAATCCATGCTACATTAATTGACAAGGTATAATTCTTGTCTAACGCTTCTGCTAATAACACTAGCTATCGTCCAGATATATTCTTTTTTATGGACATGTCATAATGGTCAATGGATAATGGTGGCTTAGTGTGCGTTATTGTGGCGTTTAAGTAGTTTTTTTTCATGATTAGGATTCGTAATAATTGCTGGGTGGATTTTGATGATCTTTTCATTGCTCGTCTAATATTTTTTCTTTTTATCTCTGCAATTTATTGATCCAAGATTCATTATACTCTTGTCAAAAGATCATGAATATTAGTTTAATAAGCAATTAAAATGCAAAAGTGATAATAATTGTCTTGTGTGTGCTCAACTGACATAAGAAACTATACAACACAGTGAGGAAATGCTTGATTACGATGGGGAATCCAATAAGACCTCAAAAACATGCGCACGCACGCGTTTCTAATGAAAAAAAAAATCTCATTGGAGCTGCAAATTAGTTTGTACTAATGTCGACAATCTCCGAGTTAATGGCTTTTTCGTCATAACATAAGTACGAAGACATCTGTACGTGTCCTATTGAGTGGAGAGTATTTACACAACGAAGCATTAACGTTATTGGTTCGATCATTTCAGGGTTAAAGTGATGCTCAATCTTGATCCATAGGCTATATTCGCGAGAACTCTCTGTGGCATTCAGCACGCTTGATGTTGGAACCAGATGGTCATGGTCTTAAAGAATGATTAAGAATAATAAGTGTTCTACGGTTTCATGAATATGCTATTGCATATTTAACCTACTTGTCACTGTTCTGACCTCTCAGTTTGGTTGTGGGACGTATTCATTAAACACAACACAAGAGCAGAAAGCGAAAATTCAAAAAGTGGTTGACTGCGTTTTTCTTTACACTGTTCTGAAGATGGAATTTCTTTAAAATGAAAGTCTACGTACTTGCAGTAAACGTGCTCGTCATCCTTGCACAACAGGTACTTTTAATATCTAATATGTCTCTCTATACAGGAATAATTCGAATTCTCGTTGGCATGGGGAAAGTATACTTTATTGAGAATTCTCCACCTCTCTCTTGTAGGTTCTCACCGTTGAAAGCACGCAATGCAAACCTGGAAGCAGTGGTGAGTAATAAAGTAACAAATCGCGTAAATATTGAAATATTGAAGAAGAACTCGAGGAAAAACACCTTATTCCATTAGCAAGAGCTCCGCCAACATTAGAAGCGATAGAATTCTAATTAAACTGTCAATATCGCGGTTAACATTAATTTCTAAAATATTTGCTTGCCTTTTCGATAGCAGAAATTGAAACTGAATTCAAAAATCTAGGAATATATAGTCTGAACAGTTCTGTTCATCTAAATCTGTTGTTTTGTAGTCAATGTCGATATTGTTCAAGGCTATACTAGTCAAGTGTTATCGATATTCGTGAGCAAGGACTAGCTAATAAAAAATTAACCGATATCAATAATCAATAATTTCTCAAAAGAATAGTTTAAGCCATAAGCAAGAAAAGGTTATTTTTTGAGAATATTATTTATTGAACAGAATCAAGTATTATATAAGTAGAGTTAAAAAATAGATAATTTTAAATGTAAATATATATATAAATAAATTGTCCACTTAAGTTTCCCTTTATCAACTATGATAGTGCAGAGCAAACCCTATTGTATATTGTTCTATAACTCGCAAACTTGAACGATTTAAAAGCAGTTTTTGCCAGAAAGGAAGCCGGGAAGAAAAGCTAGGAGGAATTCGGAAGAAAACCCTTAAAATGCAATATAGACGGAACCGGTAAACAACTAAATAAATAGGCAGGTTGTATATACCAAACGCTCTCACGTACTGCAGCACAAACTAGTGCTCACTCGCTTACAATTCTTCACTTTTATCTAAGTATATAGATTCGATATATTATTTCCCTGGCCTTGCTATAGCCCTCTGTAAACAAGGTGTATCTATCTATCTTTCTATCTATCTAGGAATCTCTTTCTCTCTGACTTCGTAGGTTCAACGCGCCACCATCCCTATCTTTAAATTACAGATGTTTAAGATTCTATGACTGTACTTTATGCCAAAACAATAATAGTAGCTGTAGGAAAATATCCGGAACACCTTCGTTTTTCAGGAATTTGTTATTATTTTCTACTATTTGTTACAATATCATGTAAATTAGCGATAAAATGCTTTCTCTTCTACCTGCAAACCTACTATATACACATCAAAAGATCCGCCAGGATTTTTTCTCTTTCAAATTCAAATTTTTCACTTGTGTCTAATGAAATTCCAAATAAGAAAAAAAAAATGACAATTCAAAGAAAAACATGAGCTATGAATCAGACGTCAGGTCGGTCGGGACGTTTGCTTTAATAATTCAGTAGATAAAGTTTCTTTTGAATTTACTAGAATATAATATCTGGGAAAGAAAAGATCCCCTAGCAGTGGGAGGAAGCTCTCTAATACACAGCTGGGAATCGACTACAATCGTTAACTAGCTAAAACTATAGAAGACCACTAAATACTGCACGAATCTCTCGGAATTGTTTCTAAAAAAAGAACATTCGAGTAAACAGCTTCGCAAAGAGCGCGCGCTCGCCTCAACTTGTTTATTCATGAATCTGAAATTGTTTTGAAAAAAAATTTGATAATCACCAAAAAGATAGCCGGTATGAATAAAAGCATTTCTTCCCACGAACATTTTCCAGTTAGAACCTGTTATAAATCAAATCGTCATTATGGATCTATCATTATCTAAGCTCAGAGATAAAACCCTGCTAATTTTTATGTTTAGTGAAATATCTCACGCAAAGACGTAGAGCAGTTTTAGGAAGATGCTCTGCATCCAAAGCCATCGCCATGGTTACAGCCCCAGCTGTCTTCCTGTTCTCGAGAACTTACTAACGAAGGTTCGAGATAACTGAAGAAATATCAAACAATTATTCTTGTCAACGTATAATCAAGATCAGCAATTGCTAAAATCTGCTGTGTCTATGATACCAATAAAGGGTTTTGGTTAAAAAAGATACTATTAAAGATATCCTGTTCTAAACATGTTTTTGGTTCATGGAAAAGAATAGCATCGTCCATCGTCCTAAATATGTTAATTCGAGAGAAAAAGCAACATGGTACTGCACTTTTTTAGTAGGAAATCAACTATTACAGTGTTAACTACTGCTATGTTCAAACAAAAGTCTTGTCAATTATCAAACTATCATGTGTTTTATTTTTAACTCATGGTCATTTCATTTTCACCTTGGTACCTTCGCGGAACAAAAGTTGAAGTTTTATAGCCCGAGGTTCAAAGCTTATGCGTGGAATTTATATAGCTTTTTGAGTGATAATCGCTTCTAAGCTGCGATGCTAGATATAACGGCCTCCTTGCGATAATTCTTGGTCGCCTAGGGCCAGGCACTAAACCAGGAACGATCATTACTGTGTTTAGTTGAAATGATAACAGGTTCATGCTACAAGATATAGAACTGAGATGAGAAGCTAGGAAAAAATTATAGCTATCTTGTTCAGCAGTTGACGTTATAAGCAGGCAACATAAAACCCTCTCTCAGACTCAATAAAATAGAATTTCTCCCTGGGGACACTAAATTAACCTATATCCTGGTCTTAAAAGCTTCATATCCTTCAGAGCTCCTTTGACTCTGTTTAACAAATTCTTATGAGAAGATAAGATAGGATTGGAATGTTGAAAAAAGTTCAACAAAGATGATAAAAATTAATGAAACGCAAGAAAAGAGATGAAATTGCACTTGGCCTCTTAAAAATGTTTTTAATGAAACGCGAGCCAGGAAGCGTTTTGAAAAAACGTGCCAACATTTCGATAAAAGATAGCTTTATTTATTATTTCTTTTATCTAATATCGAAAAGCAAAAGACTAGATTCTATTCTTAGATAATAACCGAGAAAACATGCTTGATTATAGGTCATAGACAAGCTCACAACGCGTGATTCATGGTTTGAGTTCGCACCTGCGTCCAGACAGACTTTGCTCAGTTATTCGGGCTTTTTTCCTTAATTCTATAATAGTCAACAAAGTAGATTAGTTTTTCTTCAAAATAAGACAGAAAAAAGCCCTAGAAATTGTAGTTTCTCTTTTGATAAATTAAAGGAAATATTTGAAGAGTTGGAAAACATAGCCATGCAGATTTAGCGCAATTTTATCAGACTTCGCAAGTGAACTGTTTTTTTTAGGTGAAACCTTGTCCATGCGTACGTATAGCACGATCATGTGTAACAATTAAGATCTATTCAGATAGAAATATTCCACGTTATATCTAGAACACAAGTGCTTCAAAAACAAAGTGGTATGCAATGCGCATATTCTAATTTGCAGAAATTTTCTGCGTTTATATCCAAGAAACCGCGCAAAAGAGAAAATACAAAAACAAATATCCACGCTGCGATTTTTGCTTCGATTTTTGAGAATATAATAAATCTTGTCTTATGCTTCTGAAGAGGCATTTGTCCAGGTAATCTTGGTGTCCTCAATAAAACTTAACAAGTTAATTCTTTGTCATTTTTGACTATGACCAAAATCGCCGCAAAAAAACACATCTAAAATTGCTGCAAAAATTACTAGTTTAAACGAGCCTTAAAAATGTAACTCAATGATTCGAACATTAAGCCAGGCCAACACCTAAACGAGGATCGAGGACGGTTAATGATCAAAGACACTCAAAGGCAAATGGTGGCAGAGTAAAATGCACCCCTGAGGGAAGAAAACGTAATTGAATCTATCCAATAATACTGGTATTCTATTCACTAGAAAGTTCTACATATATAGTATACTATAGCAAATGTTTAAATTATGAAAACGGAATACAAAATAAATACATACAGGATAGTTTAGTAAAAAAAATTAGGTTGGTACAGGTAACTCACAAATAATTTTGGTTGAAGACTAATTTTTGCAGTTTTTTGTTATATATTGAGAACTGTTTTCTCTGTTTCTCGCGATCTTTTTCTGTTTTGTTTTCCCTGGTTTTTCTCGTTATATATTTTCAAAACGTGGGATTTTTTGTTTTCATTTTTTTTCCATTTCTGGTTGTTTTTCTTTTGCGTCTTTTTTCTGTTTTTCTTTCCCTTCCCTGTATTTTTCTTGGTTATGATTCCAGTAAAGTTAACCTATCCCCAAAACAAGAAATATCACAGGAATTACAGAAACAAAACGTTCATTATCTGGCAAATTACAAAAGCGCGCGCGAACATTTCACGCAAAAGACTACTTCTGTTTTTCACAAAGTTTGGGTTTACTAAAAACTCATACCACTTAGATTTGACAATATCTTCGAAGGGCTAACGCCTGAGGCAATTGCGTATACCTATTTATCACAAAGTTTTCAAGTCAGACATATCATATCCATTATTTTTGGCCATACCGACGCGCAGCTCAAACTAGATTACTAGCTAGTTTCTACTCGTCTTTAGCAAGGTCTATAATCTTGTAGTGTTTCAATTTAATTTTCTAAAAAAAACAACTAAAAAACATTATTTACTTTCTAAACATGTCGATGTATTTTCCGATTAACAAATGCATAAAAAAGTTATTAACTTCTAAAAATACCTTAAAATTAACAAAAAACTCATTTTCGATGTATGGCAGGTGCTATGGTTATTCATATCCCCGCAGTACATAATGTTCCTTTAACGAGAGAAACCTTTCAATTAACATCAACGCATTAAAGGATCGCCATTCTGAACTTCAAAAAGATCTGTAATCTACATTCAACGAAACAGCGTTTTACCGATATATGATTCTATCTAATGGAAAATTGGAAATCATCATGGTTTTGTTTGGGTTTCCCATTGAAGTTTTTAGTTTACCAAGCTCTTGATAATTAAACGCTGTTTCTAGCAACGTCTGCGTGAGAATGACTGACTTAGGTGTAGGCGTGTGGGGTAGAAAAAGTCCCCTTTTTACTCAGAAGTTCAAATCGATGATGAAAATCATAAAGAAAATCAATAAAAACGTCTGCGAGATGTACGCAACTGATCTATTGGTTTTTGAGTGAAGACAGTTCATTCTAGAACCGCTTCGATATCTTGCCGTGCAATTCGTCGATTAACTGAAAGACTAATTCTGCACTTTTTCGGTAATCGAATTTCGAACGAACATTCTGAAGGTCTAGCAATTCAGCACGCAAGTATAACAATATGTACCCTCCACGAAGACTGAACAGTCATTAGGCTAATTTTAATCTATAAATCGTTAGGTTTGTATGAGAGGAAACTACGATATTTGGTGTCAGAATCGGCCATTGTTTGTATGTTGCACTGAACTCCTCGCAAAAAGACGAGCTTCCAGATGATTTTGATCCTTCAAAAAGCTAAACAGAAAAACTCTTTAGCCAGAAGACTTTGATAATAGATGTTTGCGATGTTTGTTTTTCAAAATGATCGCGAGTTTCTAGCTTGTTTAAACACACCTCAAAAAGTTCACCCTAATGAAGAGTAAAATATTTTTTCGTGGAAGGGAAAATATTCAGTTTGACGTTGAGAAATATTGTTTTGAAATGAAAGCTAACGTAAGGAAAATAGGAGTAGAAAATTGAAAATCGAAATGCTGAAAAAACTGGAAAATTAAATATGAAAATCGAACTCAAAAATAGCAAAATGAACACGAAGAAGGAAACATAATCGTGAAAAAATGGAAGTGAATGGGTGGGAATAAGAATATGGAAGAATGAAAATATGCAACAAAAAGAAGAAAATAAAGAACAAAGTCAACGTGAAAAATTAACCATTACTGATTAATGATGAGTTATGTTGAAACCTTGTACTTGATGTGTGAGAGCCTGGCTCGTAGGGTTTTCTCACCAATAATATATAGGTGAAATGTTTAAATAAATGAATAAATAATAATGATAATCAAGCAGAAAGTTATTCACTTTTCATCCGAAGAACGAGGGAATAAAATAACGTGTTCTAATATCATTAAATTTTAACTAGACGTAATAAGAATTGAGTCGCCAACTACACCACAAATTTCTATAACCCAGTTTAAAGTTTAAGAATCGTTTTCAGTGCGCATGCGATTTTATCCCGAATTTCTCAACTTCTTTTGTTTAAACCTTCTTTTGTTTTTAATTAAACAAAAGAAGGTGAGAAATTCGGGATAAAATCGTATGCGCACTGAAAACGATTCTTAAACTTAAAACTGGGTTATAGAATTATATGAATAAAACTAGACACTCTAATTATGAAGGTCTGTGGCATCCTTAATATTATTCGTCAATATTGACAACTATACTTATAAAACTTCTTGTGCTTTCTAAAGAATTGGATGAATGAGACCACTGAGATATCCTCCTATTAAAATTTTATGATATCCTTAATAATTCTATGATATTCTTGGCGGATTATACAGACTTTTTCATAAAATTTTGTGCATGCTTTCTATAGAATTGCATGAATGAAACCAGACATCCTCGTATTAAAATTCTATGACATCCTTTCGTCAATATGGTGGACTATGATTAAGACTTTTTCATACAATGTTGTGCGCTTTCTATAGAATTACATGAATAAAACCAGACATCTTCTTAATGAAATCATATGATGATCAAATGATCCTCACATCTTCTTAATAATCGTGATCACTGATGTGGCATCCAGACTTACTTATGAAACCTTTTATTTTTTCTATATAATGACATAAATAAGATCAGAAAACCTTTTGTTGAAACTATATACCTCTTTAAGACCGAGGTGTAGCTGGACATTATGATATTCTTGATAATCTTGATAAATGAGGACTACAGACTTACTCATTTTAAGAGTTTATAGGAAAAAAAACCCAGCAGGGAGTCGAGCATAACTACTGAATACGTTGTAATTATCATTTAAGGTTTAAAAAAAATCTCTTAAAAACATCCTGCCTCTTAAATAACTGTCTCGATTGATTCCGATTGATATGGAAAGCTGTAAAGCAACAGATATCGTCTCAGTTTCCCTAAGCCAGTTATTTTGTCTTTATAGATATCATACAAATATCGTACATATACTAATCTTCTTCATTTACTAGTTTTAGCGTTAATAGTCGTTTTAAAAGCTCGTTTTCTGTGAACGCTTTAGTGCTTTGAGTTCGAGGTAGCGGGTGCTTTTATTTATAGATAGCTTGCCTTGTTCTCTTTTTCTTCCTTTCTCAGTTCCTTTACCGTTAGTTTCTTTTCTTTCTTTCTTCCTCTTCATTTGATCTTTTTTTTACCTTCCTTCCTTTCTTTCTTCCTTCCTTCCTTCCTTCCTTCCTTCCTTCCTTGCTTGCTTCCTTCCTTCCTTGCTTGCTTCCTTCCTTCCTTGCTTGCTTCCTTCCTTCCTTCCTTGCTTGCTTGCTTCCTTCCTTCCTTGCTTCCTTGCTTCCTTGCTTCCTTCCTTTTCTGAGGGTCCTGAAGGGGTAAAATGGGAGCTGGTATTCGCCTTTTTTCATTCGTTCCTTCTATTCTACACACCCTATCCATCTATAACCGTGATTTTATGGAAACCCTATTTTCACTTCAATTTTCATTACGAACTACCTTTGGATTACCAAAAAAATTCTATATTGCTTTTATCCCAATTGTTCGAGACAGGTTATCTTGTCTTATTGTATTTCTAAAACTCTTTTTCTTGTACATTTTTCGCACGTCTTGATTTTTTTCCTTATTATTCCTTGTTATCCTGATATTTTTTTATGGATTTTCATGGATTTTCTGTTATTTTGTGTGAATAAGCAATAAGTCAGCTAACGAGATCATATCATGAAATGGAGTTTACGATACCCAGACCCCTTGACGTTCAGTTATAGCAACAGTCACTCGCTTAACAGCGATGTTTTGTGATTGTATCATATAGTATAATCCCCTCGCAGCACGTCGGAATACAGCTCAATTTCGAGAACAAAACAACAGGTTTCCAATTCTCAGGAGATTAAAATTCTTTTGTTTTGTCCTCCAAATTGAGCTGCTTTGAAATCGCGTGAAAGAATGAAAATCCTGCCTATAGAGGCTTTGCACCATCACGTGATGACAGCCATGACACGAGGCATAACAATAGTCTTTTTCCCCTGGGAAATTGAATTCTTTCTCATGTAAACTTATTTGATCAGATTCTATTGTTCCTGCCTCCTGTCTTGTCATGGTGCAAAGCCTCTATAGATATCGTAGATAATTATTAATATTTTCTGTTGATTGTAGAGCCCTGCGAACTATACTTTACATGGCAAGGATGTTATAATATATCAAGAAAGTTTGAATTTTCCTACGAACAAGCAATCGGATACGAAGAACTGTTTCGAGACCCTCCTCTGTTGAACGGAAGCTTTGAAGAATGGCAGTCTCAGGTATACGAATTGGTTTGCCGATGTGCCAGCGAGGCATCGAAGCTGGATTACGACTATTTTGCTCTTCAATTTTACTGTAAGTTTGTATGCTGAGCAGTAGTATATTGGAAACTTCTTCTTAATTTTTTAGGGGGGGGAGGGGTTCATTTGGCATTTTTACTTTGGGGTAAAGGCACGGAGCAACTTTCTCTGAAATTTGTTTTTTTTTTGCAGCGTCGTTGCGACACAAGTTGCATGGAGCATTGCGGCGTGTAACCTACAGTGCAATTTGAAAAATGTTGCGAGACAAGTTGCAGCAATCGTTGCGAAAAGTAGAATTCGTTCCTACTTTTAGCAACCATTGCGTCTCCTTTGCACCGTGTAAACCCTCTTGCAACTGTGAATGTAAATGTCGCAACCACCGCTGCGAGATCAGACAAGTTGCAGAGAAAATTTCTTCCTGTAATCTCGTCTTAATGCAGATTTTCTGATTTAATACGAACCTCAATATTTTCATTTTTTCCCAGCTGTTTGCTATGGAGGAGCTGATCTTTTCAACGCCCCAAAGCAACATGAACAATCTTGCTTTGAAGTCAATGCAAGTAGCTGCATGCAGTCCGATAAATCTCTTTGTTTTCGAGTTGGCAACAGTCATGGTGGAATTGCTATCTATAGTATTGGTGAGTATCATAAATTGCCTAATAGATAAACTAAAAAATATGGACGCTGGAAAATATTGAATATTACGCCCCAAGGTAAAGAAGTCCATTAAAACTGCGCAAATCACCACATGGACCGGAAAGTAAATATAGTAAATAGTTTCAAATAGGTACTTCTGATTTAGTATTTGTATAATAATGAATTAATGGGCAGACGCACCAAAGTGTTTCCATTCAAGAGATCATGTACACATTCGTGATATCTCGTTTCCTTTTATTTTGATTTAGTGCGGAAATCCAGCAGTCTTCCTTACGCAAAATGCTCAGGGAATAAGGTAAGAGCAAAGATTATCTTGCCTCTTGGCAAATCTTTTATATCGGGTCGGATCTAAGTTTCACGTCGACACTCGTTGGTTATCGTACTCATGTTTATAGTACTCATTGGTTAATCGGTCAGGTCTAGAGACATGACGCTTCCAGATACAAATCGCTACGAATGCATTCCGATCCGAGCTAGGGTTTTGGCGGGAAAAATGCGCGCACGCGGCGGTAGCTGGTTACTAGGTTACCTTCTCTTGGTTCTGAATCAGAGGAGAATCCAGGGGTATCCCAAGTGCCTTTGCGTGCTTATTATTGTTTCTTTAATTTGAACCGGTTTATGTGCATCTTTTTACGATGATACTTGTACTACTACTACTAATACTTATACTAAGGTGTTGCTTTAGCATTTAATGAAGACATATTCAACCATAATTTGGCGGTAAATAAAATTGTAGGATCTGTATTGAACCTGAAAGTACTGAAAAGTACTCCAGTATTTTGAGGAGTTTCTCTAAATTTCTTAAAGAATTTACAAAACAAATATCGCTAAAAGGTATGACACACATTCTTTTTAAGTATAATTGATGTTTTCAATTTTGAAAATATTAA
This sequence comes from Anthopleura sola, assembly GCA_023349425.1. Taxonomy (NCBI): domain Eukaryota; kingdom Metazoa; phylum Cnidaria; class Anthozoa; order Actiniaria; family Actiniidae; genus Anthopleura; species Anthopleura sola. Next base: position 13,490,774 of record JALHLI010000001.1, read on the forward strand.
TTTCATCTTTTTAAATAGAAAAATGTTATGTCTCATTCGCAATGCACGATGGGATAGTCTGAATCCTCCTCTGATTCTGAAAACTTAAGAACAATAGGGATTTTGAGTTGTGCCTTCTATAATTAAGTTTGTTGGTTAAACTGGTGCTTTTTTTCTCGTTACTTTTGGTGTCAATAGCTCGCGAATGGAGGGGCTTTCGAAAATGTGGGGAAAACCATGTTTTACAAAGTAAGTTGCGATTATTTCTGATTGTATGATTAAAATCAACTAATGAACGACGATAGTCGATGAGTTGACGACAACGATACAACGATACGATGACCAGTAAACTAGACACGAAGACATAACGATATATGACGACTAGACACGACGATATAACGAAACGATAACCAGTCGACTAGACACGAAGACATAATGAATATGACGACTAGACACGACGACATAACGAAACGATAACCAGTCGACTAGACACGAAGACATAATGATATATGACGACTAGACACGACGATATAACGAAACGATAACCAGTCGACTAGACACGAAGACACAACGACATACGACGACTAAACGAACAGTGGACAGTTTTAACAAATCTTTATGTTCGAATGTTATTTTGCTGGCAGCGTGCTTGTCTATGCAACGTCAAAAAATGGCGCAAGAGAAATAATACGTGTTTACCTTCACCCTTCTCGACAGGTTGGCAATAATACGAACCAAAACAAGACTGAAGACAGCAAAGCTGCTCTGCGGCGAATGTTCAAGGAACTAGATGCTTTATTTAACATCGATCAAATAATCAAGATTATCAGAAGAATCATCAATATTTTTGGAAGACAGGAAATTTACGAGAGCTTCGATGTTTTTAAGGTGGGTAACTAAACCACAGGCATTCCAATACTTCTTTAATTTTCCGCCGTCACTTCATAAAGACTTTAATCTTATAAAGAATATCTCATGCACTCGGAAATGTAATGGACCCGCCTTCTCAAAATTATCTTGAATGTGAGGCTAACATGGAAATATAAAAGAAATGCCACAAAATCCATCGAAAAAAAGTCGTAACAAACCAAGGCTACATAATTGTGCATTATCTATTGTACAACGATACATGGCTGCCATGATTCCTAGAGCCCGCCACAAGGAATGAAGGGGACGCGCGTGAGTTTGCGAGAACGAACTCAAGGTCGTAGTGGCGGGAAAATATACAATTTACAATCTCAATTTTCAACTACATTCGAAAATCATTATCATGATAAAAAAACTTTCTGCTTCGATTAAGAAAAAACTATAATGTTAAATATATTTTTTGGTAGATTTAATGACACTCTTTCTGTTCAAATAAGCCTGGGATAAAAAATGCTCGACTTGTGTACGTTGATCATTATATTAACATCTAACTGATATTCTAGTGTTTAAGCAGTACATTATATTCCTAATATTTTGCAGGAGCTACAAGAATCCTTCATGGGAAGTTTGAGCAGAATAGTAGGCGATAACTTCAAACATCTTTGGAGGAAAACCCCAAAAGTTCGTAGAAATCTTTTTCCTTTATACTTTAATGCCTCTTTTAAACTTCTCTCTTATCCGTGCGGAAACGTGACCAACAGAATCGTGTAACTTGTCGCATAACATTGTTACGCCGGTTACAGGTTGCAGTGTGAATGTTGCTCATATTACCAGCCCGTGCGCAACAGATTTTCGTAGTTGCAGAGAGTAGAAAGCGCTTCTGCTTCCGCAACAAAGTCACGCAACAAAATTGTGGTATAGGCGCGAAAATACGAGAAACAAAACCGTGCTGCTTGTCGCGCAACATTTGTTTCTCGTATTACCACCCTGTACGTTTTTTTGCGCAAATTTTCTTTTTTCAAGAGAGTAGAAATGATTCTATTTCTGTAACAAAATCGTGCAACAAAAGTGTTGTTACGCGCGGGGTGGTAATACGAGCAACATTCACTATGCAGCCTGCAACGCAACGATGTTGCGCGACAAGATCCATGATTCTGTTGGTCGTATTCCCGCGCCATAAGTAACAAGTAAAACTCTTTGAATTTCGTGAAATATTGCCGTTAATTATTCCTGAAATGATTATCTTTTAACCAAAGTGATTTTTCTTTTGTTTAAAGGTTCAGTACCTCGTTGAAATGGTGCAAAAGATGTCCATACTGACTCTACGCTCACTATCTTTTACCAATAGAACAAACTACACGTTCCAAACACCAAATATAGGTAGGATAGCTCATGATTATAGCAATGTTTCATGCCTCTCTGATTTAGTAGGATAAGCACAAGTCCTTAAAAGCAAAATGCGATGCATGCATTTATCCTACCAACAGCAATACTATCAAGCGGGATTTTTCTCAAAAATAACTCGCGCAAATGCTGATACGAATTTGTCCCGCAGGATAAATCGTGCGCAATTCAAGTGCTGAAGTTTTCTCCCCTGATCTTTTTGACATCGGCCTCTTCCTTGGAGACTGAGTAATACATATATAAAGTAGAATGACTGTAAACCAGCTATGTTTTCTATCTTCCAACCAGATATTTCTACAAATGTTTCGAGTGACGGAGAATCATCGCTATATTTTAATGGCACGACTTCAATAATCCTCGATAACAGTTTCCAAAGAACAACCTCAAGGCCTTCTAGTATTGCTGCGATACTATACAAGAACATTAATGATATCTTCCCAGCGATCATGAACCATGAAAGAGAAACAAGGTATAAGAATGATGATGCCATAGTAAATACTAAATGCGCATGCGCAGTGGGTGACGCAATATATTTGAATTTTGCTCTCGTTTTTGATTGGTTGATTACTTATAGGGCAAATAAGAATCGCCTACTACGATTACTAATAAATCACAACGAAATTTGTATCGATTTTCTTATGCGCATTTTAGCACATACACATATACTTCACGCCCACCACCGCCACCGCCACCACGACCACGACGACCACGACAACCACAACGAGCACCACAACCACAACCACCACGACCACCACAACCACCACCACAACCATCACGACCACTACGACCAACACGACCACCACGAGCACAGCCACCACAACCATCACGACCACAAGCACCACGAGCACCACAAGCACCACGAGCACAACCACCACCACCACCACCACCATCACGAGCACCCCAGCCACCACGACCACTACAACCATCACGAGCACCACGAGCACAACCACCACCACCACCACCACCACCACGAGCACCACAACCATGACGACCACTACGACCACTATATATACTACTACTGCTGCCGCTACTAATACTATTATTATTTTTATTATCATTATTACTATATTATGGGTTTGCCATCATTATGGATGTGCTTCTATTGTGTTAATATTCTAGTGCTGTCTTGTATCTATAGTTCCAATACCAACTTCTCATCGGTCGTATCACCTGTGGTATCAATCGTATCAATGCAAGATGGGAAACTTATTAAACACATCAATGGCACCATACGGTTAAAAAGAATGATTCATGAAAAACAAAAGGTAAGAAATTCATTGTTATTAATTATTAAAATGAATCGCATATGAATCTCACCACAAGCCTACAATGGCAGCAAGGCCGGCCACAGGGGAATTATATAGAAAAACAAAGGCGTGCGCGAAAAAAAACGTTCTAGTGGATTTTTTCAGCTTTTTTGCTCGTTCGTATTATAGAGGATATTATCTTGACCTGGAATTAATAAAATATTAAACTCGATTTTTTCCGATTCTATTTTCACCTTTTACTTTTATCTAAATTGGGCTCCCTGTGGACAGGCCACCACAAACTTATTATTCCACTCCCCCCCCCCAAAAAAAAAAACGCCATGCACAACAAAAGCTATTGACACGAGCTATTAACACACATACACACACACCTTGCCACTTAAAGCAGATATCAGGATGACTTTTTGATCTATTTATGTTGCTTGATATTTTTCAGCCTTTGCAAGCCCGCACAAACCATTGTGTATATTGGAAGGAAGACCCCAGGTTGGATAAATGGTAACAAAAGATTATCTATCAAGAGAAGTAAAACAGTCTAATTAAACTACATTTTCAATCTTTAGCTTAACATTCGGAGGGGCGTGGTCAACAGCGGGTCTATCCACTGATAGTTTCCATGGCAACCAGAGCAGCACGGACTACTTCACGTGTCGTACCAACCACCTCACCAGTTTTTCTGTTCTTATGCAAGTAACAGAAGTTGAGGTGAGTAGTATACGAATCTGTTTTGCATTTCTCGTTTGGGAAAGGCAAGGCAGTCAAGGTGGTGTAGCAGAAGTGCACTCGCCTCTAACCCTCTGGGATCTTGGGTTTGATTACTGGACTTGGCATGACATGTGAGTAGAGTTTGTTAGATCGTTTCCTTGATTCGAGGGATTTCTCAAGGTTTTCTGGTTTGTAACTTCTTGAAAGGTAGCCGTGCCTTTGCATCGAAGCGAGACGAACGGTGACCTTGCAATGATAGACCTTTTTATGCCTTGAACCATTATTCACATGTCTCTATCATTGCCAGCTCACCGTTCATCTCGCTTCGACGCAAAGGCTCAGCTCCCTTTCAAGATGGCGCAGGGAACCGTGAAGGGGACAATTATAGAGACATGTGAATAATTGTCCAAGGTGTTAAAAAAGGTCTCTATCATTGCAAAATCGCCTCATGTCGCTTTGATGCAAAGGCACGGCTACCTTTCAAGATGGCGCAGGAAACTATGAAGGGGGCTATTCGACCAGATAGTACTAGTAAAGGCTACAATTTGTATTGCCTAATTTATTATCGTCTGGCGCTCTTTCCTCAGATACCACGTGCACACGAGTATGCCCTTCAAGCGATCACGTATACTGGCTGTTCGTTATCATTGCTGTGTTTACTCATCACAGTCGTAACAATACCAATTATGCGGTAGGTAAATCCCTTCACAAAATCCTGTAATTTTATCCTCTCCAGCAACTCAAATGGTTTCCCTAGGGCCACTGAAATGGCTTCCAATCTCCTGCGCGCAAATGGATTCCTGTCCTACTTGGGCCAATAAAATGACACGTGGTCTAAAGTGGTCAAAACATTACGCCCAAGCTAAAGAGGTCTATTGAAATGGCTTCCTCTGTATCTTGGAGGGTGCACTAAAATGGATTCCTTCTTACATGCATAAAGGGTTCAATCAAATGGCGCTTCCCTTAATGGGACTGTGTATATGTACTCAAATGGATTTCTTCTTACATACATGGGTCAATAAAATGGCTTCCCCTAATGGGACCGTGCATATGCACTCAAATGGATTCCTTCTTACACCGGTCAATAAAATGGCTTCCCCTAATGGGACCGTGCATATGCACTCAAATGGATTCCTTCTTACACCGGTCAATAAAATGGCTTCCACTAATGGGACCGTGCATATGCACTCTAATGGATTCCTTCTTACATACACGGTTCAATCAAATGGCTTCCCTTAATGGGACCGTGCATGTGCACTCTAATGGATTCCTTCTTACATACACGGTTCAATCAAATGGCTTCCCCTAATGTGACCGTGCATATGCACTCAAATGGATTCCTTCTTACACCGGTCAATAAAAAGGTTTCCCCTATTTTGTCCAATCTAAATAAAATACAGCTACGCTCACGTTAATGTGCATGCATCTATAAGGCTCCATAAGGGCAAAACTGTTTTTATAAGGAGTGATTGTTGATTGTTTTCTTTTTGGTATCAGGCTGAAAGAAACAAGATTTATGATCCATCTTCACTTGTGCATCGCGTTGGCTGTTTCACAAGCTTTATTTCTTGCTGGTATTGCTGCTATTAAAAATAAGGTATGGCGAAGCGACCTAGCTGTATGACCTTATAAATATCTACAGAATGGCCTCCTCTTTTCTCACTTAGTTGCCTATAAAGCTGACAGGCCCATCACCCAACAAAAACCATAGAGCAGATTTCGTAAAGTCACGGCACGGTTACGGCGCGGACACGGCACCAAATGTCGAATGTTTTCGTACACTGCACCCTAAAGAAATACTTTTACGGGAGCGCTAGCGTATCCAGGGTTCTGGGGTGCCTGTGAGCTCATAATAATTCGAAAATGTTTTTTTTTTGCTTATTAGACTGCTTGCATGGTGATAGCGATGGTACTGCATTACTTTTATACAGCGGCATTCATGTGGATGTTGGTCGAAGGGATTCACTTGTATCAAAAGGTGGTCATCGCGTACCAAGTAAAGAACATCAAAGAAAGACTGTACTTTCTATTTGCATGGGGTAATGCATTCACATATTTAAAAACCTTTACATTTCATCGATACCATGAAAAGAAAAAAAAACCCGGTTGATCTAAGTCAGGGCACGGCTAACTCACAGATCAATCAAATGGGAATTTAGCTTGTTAGGTTTTGCCGAGGGAGGAATACCGGAGAAAAACCCTCGAATCAAAGGAGAGACCTAACAAACTCTACTTATGTGATACTAAGTCCCGCAATCGAAAGTGAGACCCCAGAGATGCAGCACTTTACCGCTGCATAAGATACTCTGTTTCGCATATTGCAAAATATGATCCTAGGGGATCCATGTATGGGAAATTTTCACAGCTTTCCCAGTGGTCTCGAAGGCTAAATTTTGTGCAATTCAAAACAGAATCGCCAAGTTATAATTAGAACACTAAGAAGGGTCTCTTTCTCCTGGTATTTGGTGGACGAATGAATTAGAACAATGGACACTCTGTAAGAGAGTTCATCCCTAATTTGTATTATGTAATTTCTTCGGTTCAATTGAATAACTTTTGTTTTCTCTAGAAGGTATATGAATTTTGATATCAGTATTATTAAATATATAATATCATGATTACCTCGGGATCCATTGTTTCCAGAGGGATGTTTAAGGTCTAACATCCCCCTGGGTGAATAGTGATGAGGGATATTTAGTCTAAATATCCCTCATGAATATAATCATGAGGGATATTTAGACTAAATATCCCTCATGAATATAATCATGAGGGACATTTAGTAACTAAATATTCCTCATCACTAATCATGAGGCATGGTCCCTCATATGACAATCACCGGGACCGTGGCTGGGTAGCATTCACCCAATCGAAAATTTTGCGCAATGACTCTGGACTACACACTATTGAACACCCCAGCACTTGTGGGATCCATTGAACAATCTTTGCGCATACGTTGACTAGCCGATAATTTTTCTTACTATTTGTGACGTAATCAAGACGGTTTTAAAACACTTCATTAATACCGCTCTAGGCCAACCAAAGTGAATTAGAATAAAGCAGCACGAATGAATGAATGCTGGTTCAATTCGCCATTGTCGCATTTAACAAAGTCAAATTCCCTTAAGTATGCCGCATATCAACAGCTTTGTAAAACTTTGTAATTCATGCATCGTACGAAAGCTAACATATTTCCTAAGAGCAGTTTTATTCCTTGGTAATCATAATATTACAAACTAATAGCATGAAATTTCGGGTGATTAGTGATTAAATGTCCCCTCAAGCCTCGGGAGGTTTAGTTAAAGTCCCTCCGCCTTCGGCGTCGGGACTTCAACAAAACCTCCCTCGGCTTTCGGGGACATTTAATCACTAATCACCCTCAAGTCATGCTATTATTATAAGTAATAGCATGACTTGAGGGTGATTAGTGATTAAATGTCCCCGAAAGCCGAGGGAGGTTTTGTTGAAGTCCCGACGCCGAAGGCGGAGGGACTTTAACTAAACCTCCCGAGGCTTGAGGGGACATTTAATCACTAATCACCCGAAATTTCATGCTATTAGTTTGTAATATTATGATTACCAAGGAATAAAACTGCTCTTAGGAAATATGTTAGCTTTCGTACGATGCATAAATTACAAAGTTTTACAAAGCTGTTGATATGCGGCATACTTAAGGGAATTCGCCTTTGTTAATTGCGACAATGGCGAATTGAACCAGCATTCATTCATTCGTGGTGCTTTATTCTAATTCACTTTGGTTGGCCTAGAGCGGTATTAATGAAGTGTTTTGAAACCGTCTTGGTTACGTCACAAATAGTAAGAAAAATTCTCGGCTAGTCAACGTATGCGCAAAGATTATTCAATGGATCCCACAAGTGCTGGGGTGTTCAATAGTGTGTAGTCCAGAGTCATTGCGCAAAATTTTCGATTGGGTAAATGCTACCCAGCCATGGTCCCGGTGATTGTCATATGAGGGACCATGCCTCATGGATAGTGATGAGGGATATTTAGACTAAATGTCCCTCATGATTATATTCATGAGGGATATTTAGTCTAAATATCCCTCATGATTATATTCATGAGGGATATTTAGTCTAAATATCCCTCATGAATATAATCATGAGGGATATTTAGACTAAATATCCCTCATCACTATTCATCCAGGGGGATGTTAGACCTTAAACATCCCTCTGGAAACAATGGATCCCGAGGTAATCATGATATTACTTATAATTATGATGCGCACTGATTCACAAGGAATCTTTTCTCGTAGGTTTCCCATTCGTGATTGTTGGTATTGCGTTTGCTGCGAATCGTGAAGGATATGGCACGAATAGAGGGTAAGAAGTAAGGCTACCTCATCAGAGATGATATCTAGCATAATAACAAAATATCTAAGATTGACTAGAGTGTGAAACACAGACGTGCTAAAAGCGCGGAAATACGAGCAACAAAATCGTCCAACTTATCGCGCAACATCGGTTGCGTTGCAAGTCGCAGAGTGAATGTTGCTCGTATTACCACCCTGTGCAGTCCCCTGTGCAGTCCCCTGTGCAGTCCCCTGTGTAACAAAAACAGTTTGTTGCGCGTGACAAGTTGCACGATATTGTTGTTCATATTTCCACACCTTAACCTTATTTTTATCATTCTTGCCGTTTTTTCAGGTGCTGGCTGTCGCTAGAGAAGGGTTTTCGATGGGCCTTCATAGTTCCTGTGATTATTGTCTTGTTGGTGAGTGAGATAAATAAGATCGGTTGCTATATTTAAAAGCAGTATTGTAGATCATCCCTAAACCTAATTCATATATACCTAATTCCTTGGTCTATAACTATGGATATTTGCTCAATATTTGACTATAGCCTAAATATTTGAGATGATAAATAATATGAATATTAATGGTTACATTTTTTTCAGGTGAATTTCGTTATTCTAATCAGAGTATTAATGGTGATGGTGACCCTACAGGCTGATCCATTGAGACCAGAAAAACATGGAAAAATAAGGTAAATGAATCCGTACTGAAGCTGAGAAAGAAAGAGAGAAACGATGGCAACAGAGAGACAAAGCGAGGAAGGGTGAAATGGAAAAATAGCAAAGAAAAAATTAAGGAAGGCGGAAGGAAAGGTGGATGGATAGGCAGGAAGACAGGCAGGATGAAAACATGGAAGTAAGAATGGAAGGATGGAGGCAAGCATGGGAGGAAGAGAGGAAGGAAGCAAGGAAGCAAGAAATGGAGGAAGGAAGGGAGGGAGGGAGGAAGGAAGGAAGGAAGGAGAGAAGTAGCGTATGAGCGTAACATCTTTGTTCTCTACGTTCCCTGACACAGGTTAGCATGCAAGGGAGTGGCGATCCTGCTTCCACTATTGGGTCTCACTTGGTTCTTTGGTCTCATGAGTGTCAATTCCGACACAATTGTCTTTCAATACCTTTTCGCAATTTTCAACTCCCTCCAGGTTAGTAAAACATGAAAACACCTCCACCAAACCATGGGTAGAAAACAAAGCGTCGATTGTATGTTCTCAAAATTTGTTAGGTGTATCTGACCTTGGGCCTCAGGATCTATGCAATTACCTAAGCCCTGTTTTCTGATATCTGGAACTTTAGCTCAGTATGTCTTGTCATTCCCATCTATTTCGTCCCATAAAATAGTGCCACTGAACTCGATCTAGTCCCCCCCCCCAATACTCGTAATGACTAATCCAAGACCAACTCGCCCCACATCAGTGCCATCGTTATTCTAGGCCACAGCAACTCGTTGAGCATTTGAATATTATAACCTTCGTCCTCTTCTGTATTGTATTTACAGGGAGTATTTATCTTTGCGTTCAATTATGTCTCAAATAAAGAGGTAAGAATTATTTCTGAATTTTCCTTCATATTCGCTTAGTCTCATAATCCTAAACAAGGCTTCAAATCGGTTCTCTACCACTGTTATTGGGCTGCCTGTAGTTAGCGCAAACGCCACAGGGAGCCCAATAAGAGGGGAGCGAATAAATACGATAATCTATGCATTCCTATTACTGAGATTTCCTTACATGTTTTTTACAGGTTCGAATGTCCTTTCGTCGCACAATTCACCGATCACAAATAACATCTTTGCTCTGAACACCGTCTAACGAACATATCCTACGTGCGTACGCGAGAAGAGGAATCTATAATCTCATTATTTATCGTTATTTTTTCTGCTACTTCCTTCAAGGAACAGATTGAACGGGTGTCACACACCCTTTATCAATGATACATTAGTTTATCGACATAGAAATACCCGCTTTTCTTCCGTTGACTTGAAATGCGACATCGTACAGCAAGCCGAAAATATGCCCTTAAATTTGTATCTATTATCAATTAACCTGCGTCACATCCGGAAAAATACCCAGGACTTTACCGGATGTGACGCAGCCTACTATAAATCGGTGACATGATTTTAACTTAAGACTGATAAAAAAATATCTACTATAAAAGACAAACTATTTATAGAGCGTAAAGGCAATATTACACCAGACGATTTGCAACGACGATTTTTTGCGATACGTTGGTTTATACCCTGTAACATGCCAAATGGAACCATTTTTTTTTTTGCGTAATTCGACTTCAGGCAACACGTTGCGAGATGGTGATCTGAAGTCAAAACCTCGCAACTCAAAATGACGAATTTTTCGCAGCATTGCACGAAAAATCATAGTTGCAAATCGTCCCGTGTAACATCGCCTTAATAGAGAACGATTTTTCAGTTCAAAAACCCACGACTTGCTATATTATAGTTTTGACGAAGTCCGTTTGGTTTAATATTTGAAAAAATAATGACAACCTTAGCACGCAATCTAATATTCTTCTGTTTTTGTTACGCATACGTAATATTCACGGCCATGCATAGTACAGTTATCTCATCACCAGTGTACCTGAATTCTGTGCTAGGTACACGGAAAGGTTAATATTATAATGCAAAATCTTGAACGGATTTTATTTGTTTGACCGGGACTTATCAAGTGTAAAATCAAATCCATGATATTAATTATTAATGATTGTATATATTTTTACATTGTGATTTTTAATAAACTTTGAATTCTGATTGAAATTTTAAGCTTGTGGGAGTATGCCTCAAGAACTCGAAACGTGAATTGCGCACTTCATATTGCACTGAAATATCATTATCAATGTTACGGGAGAAAGCTTGTGAAAGTATGCATTAAGAACCTGGAGGGCAATTGTGTGAGTATGCATTAAGAACCTGGAGGGCAATTGTGTGAGTATGCATTAAGAACCTGGAGGGCAATTGTGTGAGTATACATTAAGAACCTGAGAAGTGAATTGCGCACTTCATATTGCACTGAAAGATCATTCATAATGTTACGGGAGAAAGCTTGTGAAAGTATGCATTAAGAACCTGGAGGGCAATTGTGTGAGTATGCATTAAGAACCTGGAGGGCAATTGTGTGAGTATGCATTAAGAACCTGGAGGACAATTGTGTGAGTATGCATTAAGAACCTGGAGGGCAATTGTGTGAGTATGCATTAAGAACCTGAGAAGTGAATTGCGCACTTCATATTGCACTGAAAGATCATTCATAATGTTACGGGAGAAAGATTGTGAAAGTATGCATTAAGAACCTGGAGCGCAATTGTGTGAGTATGCATTAATATAAGAACCTGAGAAGTGAATTGCGCACTTCATATTGCACTGAAAGATCATTGCCAATGTTACGGGAGAAAGATTGTGAAAGTATGCATTAAGAGCCTGGAGCGCAATTGTGCGAGTATGCATTAATATAAGAACCTGAGAAGTGAATTGCGCACTTCATATTGCACTGAAAGATCATTGCCAATGTTACGGGAGAAAGCTTGTGAAAGTATGCATTAAGAGCCTGGAGCGCAATTGTGCGAGTATGCATTAATATAAGAACCTGAGACGTGAATCGAGCACTTCATGTTGCACTGAAAGATCATTGCCAATGTTACGGGAGAAAGCTTGTGAAAGTATGCATTAAGAACCTGGAGCGCAATTGTGTGAGTATGCATTAAGAACCTGAGATATGAATTGCGCAATCGTATTGCACTGAAAGATCATTGCTAATGTTACAGGAGAAAGATTGTGAAACCTGATTATGCACTAAGAACTTGGTGCACAATTGTGTGAGTATGCATTAAGAACCTGAGACGTGAATTGCGCACTTCATATTGCACTGAAAGATCATTGATAATGTTACCGGGGGAGAGCTTGATAGCGTACGCTCACCCCATACTTTCGACAAGACATGGAGTAACAGCGGTTCCCCGCCAATCGACGCAGCAAGCCCTCCTCTCATTCAAAATCGTTTGATGTTCCCCAAGTACTTTAGTGGAAGAGCAATATTTTTGAAAACCTTTTAGCTATGGTGTTATCATCGTAATATTATATTGTATGATATTAATAATCATAATAAAGTGTAGTAGGATGTGCCCCAGTGATATAATGGGTTTAAAGAAAAATTTTGGCAGTGTTGACAAAAGTCTTTTAGAGGTTTTTCACTAAGTTAGACTATGACACGCAGCGCTTATCATCTGCATGTTGCATTTATTTAGCATTGCTGACATCCTTCTTAAAAGTATACTTTAAAGAAGAAGAAAGCCCTTAGTAGCGTATAACATTAAAAATGAAGTAGAAAAACGAAAAACAAACAAATAAAAAATCCAAACAAGTCTAAACACATACTCTTAGTTAAACAAGAAAAATACAAAGACAAAACAAGACAAAACATAAAATGACATAACGGTTACAAACAGATAAACAAACAGCCACACCCCTATCTGTTCAGCGGGTTTAAGCATTTTGAATTTATCGATTATGTGATTCATTTTGAACCAATAAATATGAGATTTTCTCTGTTGTATAAACAACTCATGCAATATATACTGCACAGTAGTTTGTTAGTTTGATTACCCAATTATCATCACATTAGTGCTGGGTCCACTGGATTGACTTGAGGTCTATTCCCTCTTGAACCATGTCCCATAGAGGGCTGAAAATGAAAATTGAAATGTTAGAAAGAGTTAAGGCAAATGTAGCCACATAAATTAATGAGGAAATATATCATTGATGAAGTTGTCCTTTCTGACAGCAGCCATGATGGAATAGACCTTTTTGGCTTGGGTGTAATGTTTTCCCATTTCAGAGCCCTAGAGTATCATTTCTTTGTTTAAAGGTTGCGCATGAGAAGACACATGAATATGGATACAACTCAAACAAAGAATCTTATTCTCAAGAGAATGACACAAGGTCTGAAATAGGAAAACATTATGCCCAAGCAGAAAAGATCTATAAAATGAAGAGTTCAAGAAATAAAAAATAGAAAAGAACGAAAAGATATTGAATGAATAAAAAGAAAAAAAGAAAAGAATAGAATGAATTTAGAATAAAAGCAAAAATGGAGGGAGGATGGAAGGAAGTGTGGAAGAAATAAATGAAATGGGAAGGGAGGGAGGGATTGAGGAATGAAATGAGTAGAGAAACTGAGCAAGGAAGTATGGAATAAAGGAACAGTGGGAAGAAAGGAGAAAGAAAATTACACACAAATGGATTAAAATCGTGAAAAAGAAAAGAGATGAAAGTCACAAGAACGAGAAAGTTATAAATAAATAAAAATAAAAATAAAATAATTTTTACATTTTTTTCTATATATTTTTCTAAGTTTCTTTATATCGTTAATTATATCCATTTTGAAATCACTAGCAAATCCTGCAATCTGATTGGTTCTCAGCAGTGCGATTTATTCACAAATCGCACCATTTTGAGTTTTAAATCGCACTGTTTTTGAAGAGCCAATAAAATTGCAGAAAACCTTAAATTTGACCAATCAGATCACAGAAAACAAAAGCCAATTCAAAGCATGAGATCAATTTTTGAAGGAGGTTTTCTAGGTGAAAATGGGTGATATTGAAAAATTGGATTTAAATTTGAAATTCCTACAGTAGTGATTTCAAAATGGATATAATTAAGTGGTAATTGAACTTCGTGTCGAGCAATTTTGGTCTGAAATCAAACTCGTAATTAACAAATTGCACTCCCGCTACTCGGTCGTGCAATTTTGTAATCACTTGTTTGATTTCAAACCAAATTGCACTCCACTCAGTTCGATTACCATTATAAATCTTCCATATATGTTTTATCTAAGGTAGATTAATAAAGCTTATTATTATTAAACAAAGTTACCTCATTTCTCTTAATCTCTGTACATGGTAGACAATCTTTTCAATTGTGTAATCAACTTCTTCCAAGGTTGTAAATCGCCCAATTCCAAACCTAGAGTTAATGGGACATCAAGATACTTATTACATTAATGATCCTGTGTTAGATTTGTTAGATTTATTAATAATGTGAGCAGGTACAGCACAAACAAACCTTATGGAAGAGTGAGCAAGATCTTCATCAGATCCAATTGCTCTTAAGACATAAGATGGTTCTAGAGAAGCTGAGGTGCAGGCACTGAGAATCAGAAAGAAAGTAAAAATAAATAAAAACAGAGAAAACAAGTTGAAATGTATATAGGAATGTTTGAGTTCTTCCTTCTCTATCACCCGCCCCATTCACTAGTCCGTCTCACCAGCAGTGCCAGGAAATCTGCACTGCACTCATTATCGTAGAGGATGATGCAACCGAAAAGGGAGAAAGGCACCACTGTAGCCGAGAACCACAACTGATGCACTGCAACAAAGCACACACCAGCAGCAAACAACGTATCACTGGTATTGCAGGACAAAAAACGAAACACCAGAACCTGAGTCCTAAACCGAGACACATATGGTCTAGCAGTGCAAAAACTGTTCCAGAAAATCAACAAGTTTGAACTTCCCTGTGCAACATTTTGAGAATTGCACACCTAAAAAATAGCTAAAACTAAATGTTTTAGCATCTATCACCCATGTTCACTCGCTTTAATCCTATTCAGACTAGCCAAACAGGATTTAGTATTGATTTTGACCCAGAAACTTTCTTCCTATGACAGACTTTGCAATAATTTGCTGCAACAAAAATCAGAAATTGAGTTGCCACTGCAAGAAAAAATTGTAGCATGTATTGGTAAGCTTTAAAGTTTGAAAAACAAGAAATATCAATCATGGTAGTAGAGTTTTAATCCCTGCATACCTTCCTGAAGAGAGTGCAATATCCTTCAAGGCCATTAACAGACTTTCTCCCTCAACACAGGCGAACGACAGGTTAACACAACCCAAGTACGTATGCTCTAGGTCACCATTCCTGACGACGTGGGTTAACCTTGAAGTTATGCCATCAATTAGATGCTGTCCCAGGGCCGTGATGCGCTTGTGGTCATACTGATAACAAGATAGAATCAAAATTATTGATGTGATTGTATCGAGTGATTGTATCGAGTGATTGTATCGAGTGATTGTATCGAGTGATTGTATCGAGTGATTGTATCAAGTGATTGAAAGGTTTACTCAGGAATACAGTATGAAAAGTATTTGATCTCCACATCAGCCATCCTTAGAGTATATTATACTAATCATTTGGTTGCTTCAACAATAACATCTAATGATTAGTTTTACAGGGAACCTTACCTCCATTTCCTTCTGAGCTACTTCACAGGCAGCACCCAAGCCAACACAAAGCACATGAGGTAGAGTACCACTTCTCATTCCTCTGTTTAATTGAAAAAATGAATGAATGAATGAATGAATGGATGTATCATTGGATGAATGAAGGAGGGAGGGAATGAATGAATGGATGAGTGAATGCATATGAATGGATGAATGAATGAATGAATGAAATGGATGGATGGATGAAGGAATGAATGGATGAATGGATGGATGAATGAATGGAAGGTTGAATGGATGCATGGATCATTGGATAAATAAAGGAGGGAAGAAAGAAATGGATGAATCAGTGAGTTAATGAATGAATGGATGAATGAATTAGCGAGTTAATGAATAAATGAATGAATAAATAGATGAATGGATAAACAAGGAAGGAAAGAATGAACAATGAATACATTAACATTTAATTTCAAACCTTTCTTGTCCCCCTCCACTTTGAATGGGTTCCACTCGAACACGTGGTCTGCGTCTGACAAATAGGGCACCAATACCTGCAAATATACACAGTGGCCATAACTATCATACAACGCTGAAGAATATGTGGTACTTATTGCATACACCTTACAGGAGAGGATCCAGGATTTTCTCCAAGGGGGGAGGGGGTGCTGCATTATAAGTGCATCTATTTCTTGACATTACCACTGTTTTCATTGCTATGAACTGATTGAAAAAATCGTCACAACAGGGTAATCAGGCAATACACTGCTGTCAATCAGAGTATCAAAGGTACCAAATGATTTGTTTGATTGATTAATGCTCTTGAAAACTACTAGTGCTTTTTCAGAATTTGTGAGTGAAAAAAATATGCACCAGCAAACACTTGTGAGTAAGAATCAATCATTCCTTCAAAACTTTACTACTTTGCTAGTAGAGAAAAATATCTTACTACCAACACTTTGCTAGTGGATTAAAAAGTTAACTTCTAACCCTGGATAGTCTATTGGGTGATTTTCCTGTCACAACTTTTGTCTTAATCAGTAAATTCCATACCTTTAGGGCCATAAATCTTGTGTCCACTAACAGATAAGAGGTCAATCTTCATGTCATTCACATCAAGAGGAATCTTGCCAACAGCCTTTCAACAATAACATAACAATATTTCAAGAATATATTTAACTGTCACACACTTGTTTACCATTTTGACTTTAGAAATAGAAAATTATGTGATGAAAAACTTGTGCAAATCACATCTTTTTTTAACATGACAATTAATTGAACAGAAGCCATCTAGCGCCGTAGGAAGTCACTGGTAGGGCTAAAGCAAGTACTGTAATGATCCAGTAACTGTCATCATGGACCTTAAGAACCACAATGGCAGTGAGGAGAGCGAAGTCAGAGGATGATGTTAGTATATTTTTCTAACAGGTTTTTCATGCATAATCTGTTGCCCTTGGCATTGGTATCCTCGCTAGAATGTCAGTTGATGCTTTTCCATGTCTGAGAGAGAGTCGAACGGCAATGTCAAGAATGATACACATGAAAAACCATTTTGAAAAGCATTTGTGTCATCTCCCAATGTCACTTTCCTCACTCCCATACTGGATCTAAAGGTCAATACCATCAGTACCACGAAAGGCAAAAAAGTGGTTGTGCAATCACAGCACTGAACCTTCCTTGACCACAGTTCCTAAACAAAAGCAAACAAGTTGCATAACAACTATTGTTACCTGTGCAGCATCTGTATGGAAAAACACTTTGTTCTTTCGACATATCTCACCTGATAAAAGAGATCAAAAGAACTGAATCAATCAATTATAGACTCTAGTGCATATATCCTTGCCAGCCCATGATTAGTTGGACAACACTAATTTCATAGTTAAGGGTGGCATATGTATAGTTTATGATCATTGTTTTGCTAATATTTCTTTTATTAGGTGTGCATTGGTTCTGGCTTGTGAATGGTTGGATGGCAACAATTATATAGTTGACTGTTTAAGGGTAGCATATGGATTGTTAATGTTTTGTAGTAAATTGTTTTTTTTTGTTAGGTGCTGCATACCTATTTCCTTCATTGGTTGAATGACACCAATCTCATTATTAACTGTCATGACAGACACTAGTGAAGTGTCTGGGCGGATAGATTCCTCAAGTTCCTAAAGTGGAGAAAGTGAAGAGTTAGCTCAACTAGGTGTCTGGTGCATGCATGCTCTGACCAATCACAGCACACTTGGATGCTTAGCCAACCGGCCCTACCTCCAAGTCTCTTCGCAATACAAAAAAATGTGATTCCAAAAATTTAGAGAATAAAAGTTGAAGTATATGTGATGTAAAGTAAAGCAAATCTTTGCCATCCATCTCCTCGAATTCCTCAAGATCTATGACTTTTAAGACTTAGGCAAGGGCTCCTTGAATTACAACAACAATCCTTTTAATGCTTAGTCTTCTGTACAGCTTGAATGTTTGTTTTTATGCACTGACTTGTACCACATTATGGGTGTAAAAATGAAAATGAAAGGTTGACTAAAAAAGATGGAGAAAGGAAAAATAGTGGGAGGAAAGAGAAAGAAAGGGAAGCAAAAACTATTTTTACTGCAATTTTCAGTATCCTTCAAACTCAGACATTTCAATGGCTTATTGTGAAATTGGTTTTTCGCTTCTGTCTATCAAAACTAGTCAGTCTGTACCTTTTTTATTTTTGACTGGCAGAAGTGAAAAACCAAATTTCAAGGGGCTACTCAAAACTACCAAGTTTGCAGAATATTGAGAATCACAGTGAAAAGAGTACAACATACCCCCAAGTCTATGAGCCCATTTTTGTTAACCCTCAGATATGTCACTTCAAATCCTTCTCCTTCAAGACTGCGACAGGAATCAAGAACACACTTATGATCCTGAAAAAAAAGAATGAATATAATTTATCTTATAAAACATAAATTGAGGAGTATTGGCAATAGGGATTTTCCTCAGGTAATCTGGTTTCCCTCCACAAGATTTTTCAGCCTTTAGAGAAACTTACTGTTTGTGTTGTTATGAGATGTTTCTTTTTCTTCTTGTAAAATCTTCCAACTCCCTAAATATCAATAGATAATAAATGATGAGTACAACACTAATACACAATATGGCAATGGAAAGCATTACAATAGGGCTGCGTGGCAATGATGTCAAACTCAGACAAAGAAACTGAATTTCTCATCTCCTTGAGTCCAATTTCTGCCATTTGGTTTTTAATGAAAAGCAATGCTTTGTAATAAAGGATAAATAAATAAAATGTGTTTCTCTGTTTTCTTTTCAGTATAATATTACGCTTGTCTGAGTCATGCATCTATTAAGTGGGCTATTTTAAAAATAGCCATGCAGCCCTATTAAGGACACAATTGATGATCATGATAATTATTAACGTTCATAGTAATAGTATTGGTGATGTTGGTGATAACAGTGATGATAGTGGAGATGATGATGATGATATAATAATTGATATACCTTAACAGCTATATTATTGGATTCTGTTGCTCCACTTGTGAAGATTATTTCTTTTGAATCAGCTCCTAACAAATCTGCAACTTGCTAATAATGAAGAGATAAAAATTTATTCAATTTAATCACATTACTGTCAATTTGAGAAACAGTGATATCTTAAATTGATTTTCTGAAACTTTCTCTTTGCAGGTAACCACAAACTAACACAAACAATAGTAATATAAATTTTGTTGAATTAAATTAGGATGGTTTTCAGATAATATAAATTATGTTACTGACTGTTTTCTTCTTCACAGAATAACACATACCTTCCTTGCTTCCTCTACGGCATGCTCACTTTCCCATCCATAAGCATGTGTCCGGGAATGAGGATTGCCATAGTATGATACTGTGTATGGCATCATTGCATCAATGACACGAGGGTCCTAATAAAGAAAAAATTCTGTCAATGTAGCTCATAAATTTCACACATTCCCATGCTATGGATGACAAAACCTCTAGGTCAGCATGAGCAATGATCTGATCTCTGTGCACTACAAGTACTGATTCCTTTAATACCATCTCAGGAATACCCAGGTGCGATCAGTTAGTCATCCTAGGGGTCACCTTTCAAGAGGATTGCCGCTTTAGTTCACATGTAAAAATCAAATTAACCAAAGCTAACAAATGTCTACATATAGTTAGGTGTTTAAGGAAAGAAGGGTACAGTCAAAAAGAACTTGATCACGTATTTACTAGCCTAGTGTTCACCTAATTTAACCTATGGTTTAGCTGTTTATGGTGCAGTTGATGCTGAATTAACAACTGTACAAGCCTTCCTAGACAGATGCTTTAAGCGTAAGTACATATCGCAGGCCTTAGACATTTACCAAATTTTAAAGAAACAGGATATTAACATCTATAACAAAGCTTCTTCCTCAAGCAACCATCCTTTACACAGTTATCTACCTAAGCGTAAATTAACATCTTATAATCTGAGACTACCTTCTGTAGTTAGGCCAAGAGTTCGCATTGTTCGCTTTCAAAACTCATTTGTAAATAGGCTAATTTTTAGATATAATTTACTGCAGTAATGAACACTTTTTAAGTACAATCTATGTAATTGCGCGTTTTTAAAATATTTGAATTATTTATACTACTTATTTATATATTATTGTAACATAAGATATGTATTTTTACCTTATGATTAATAAAGACATATTATTATTATTATTTATTATTATTATTATTATTATTATTATTATTATTTACTACAAGGTAAGCCAAAAAACCCTGGTAAAGCAAATTCTGGGAAATATGATTTTCTACAGCTAAAATAATGACTTTAGCCTAATAAAGTAAAAAGTGAAAAAAACTAAAGCCAAATCCTTTCATTTACTCTCCTTTTTGTCCAAAAGAAAGCATAGTAAATGAAACTACAGGTAAAGGTAGGAAGTTTTAATTTTATTTCTTTACTAACTTTACAACTACTGTTGATACAAATGTCTAAATTCCAAATTCCAAATTTCAAAACACGATTATGGCAATAACGTCACCCTTATGAGCAATTGTACAGTAACTACCAAACCACATATTCAAATTTTTACTTGTTATCAAATTAATTTAAAGGTCTCTACTACTGTGTTTGTGGATTTCATCATCAGACCCACTCTTAGTATGCGAACTCCTAGAGTTATTTCTAGTTTTTCACCAGTGCTTTGAGAGTTTTTCTCCACATTGGCAATGAGACTCTGGAAAGCAGACTTAACATATCACTATAAAAATCTGGAATTTAGTCTAAGATGTATAAAAGGTCTTCCAAGAAAACATACAGTACCCTTCTCATGAACGGAAAATAAATTTATTAAATTCTTGAGAGTTGGCTTATGGGAAACTGTCATTATTTGGCAAGAGTAACTGGCAACTGCTGTCATAATGTTTTTGGCACACATTAACATCACAATACAACCTGCTGTACAGTGCATGTATAATACTGTTATCATGCCAAACACTTCTCAGCTGAAGTGTTAATAAAGTATGTATGCATATTTACCATTGGTGTTGTAGCCAGCTGATCCAGGTACAGAGGTCTTCGCTCCTCAACCTCATTTTTAGGGCCAGAATCTGCACAAAATATGCAAAAAAAAGTAAAATAAAAATGGAAGAAACACAGGGAACCCAAGCTATATTTGTTATTCCTAGACCACAAGTCTTAATTTGGTTGAAATCCCAATTCTGTATTAAGAAAATCTAATGGCTTGTTCTCTAAACCTGCATAGGTTTATAAATGCAAGGAATAGACATGTAAAGTTAGGTATAAGCCTAAATAACCATAAATATGAAGTTATTTATTAACATAAGCTTGACCTTTTATTTTCAAAAGTGTACAGATCTCAGTTCACTTGCTTGTCGTTCGTCCACAAGCTTAAGCTTATATTTTGTGTTAAAATTGCACTAGTTTTTCTATCTATTTGAAACATTTACTGCTTTGAAGGCATATATATGTTATTATTTTGGAGTTAAGAATCAAACTTTCGGTCCAAAGTTCATGTTTTTCTCTCAACAAACAACAAGTCAGGCAGCAATGACTGAGGATTGAACTCCACAAAATGGCGATAAAAACTATTACCTGGAGCTGTAGTTGTACTAGAACACCGTATAACCGCTCTGTTTCGGATGGCTAAGGACGCCAGTGAAATTCTCGATAACCTTCGAGCTAACATGTTGGATATTATGGTACCTTGTGAACCCGTTGTCGTCGTTCACTCACGTAACATGCATGTGAACATGTGACTTCTCTCCACAGGTAGCCCAAACTCTTGTTGTACGATCTTTATGACTTTTTAAAAAATCTAATAAAGAAATATCGTTTGGCTTCGATTTCACGTGTAGTGGCATTATATTACTTTTCTTTTGGCTTTTCGATACTTTGATGCAGATAAAATTAAACTCATGAGGTTCATAAAAATTGAACTTGGGCTTCCTGTGCTTTCTTACATAACGAGTGTCACGTGTGCTAGCACGTGTTACAGACCGGCGGATACTGCCTGGGGTAAGTACTTCATGTATGCCTGATTATAATGTCCTGGTAATGCTATCAGGGGCGCAGCGAGGACCTTGGAAGTGGGGGGCACCCAGCATAAAAAAGCAAACCAAAAAACAGAAACCAAACGTTTTTATATATTCAAACATTAATTACACTTTGCCGAACAATTAATTTCAATTTTTTTTTGGGGGGGGGGGGGGGGGCACGTTGTTAGGGCCGAAATCTCCAGCATAGCCGTTTCTAAATGCACATGCGCGTTGAACGGGACCTGATTAAGAGGGAGGGTTTGGGATACCCGTTGTTGCTCGAAATACCACCCCGCACGCAAAAAAAAAAATTGTTGCAGAGTAGAAAGCACTTCTAATTCTGCGACAAAGTCGCGTAACAAAATTATGTTTCACATGGTGGTAATACGAGCCACATGACGATTCCCCTTAGGGTGGCTGCTTAATTTAATAGATGTTCTGTAGCAGAAATACATGAACTGTATGTTTGCATGTATACATTACACGAGTTTCACCAGGCCGGTTTTGATTATCTGTTGTGAAGAAGCTTCGTGGAAAAGTAGAAGTGCTTCCCATCTTGGTTAAAAGATGGTGTACCATCAATGACAAATTTTAGTTGATGTTAAATAAATGAACATGATCCGTGGAGTACAAAAATGAATGTATTTTATTTTAAGGTAAGAAAACCATGTATAATTTTTGAATGAAAACTGAATACCATCTTCAATTATGCAGGTGTCGGTTTACAAAGTTTTTTTTCTTGTTTTCTTATTTGGGTTTCTTAAACTTTCCAGCAGTTTTCGCCTTTTTGTTCTTTGCGCCTTTTGTATCTTCACTCTGGGAATAAAACAAATATCATTCGATTTATTATTGTATTGTTATTTTCTGAAATATTTATATGTGTAATAAAAGAACTTGAACTTGAACTATTGTTTTCTGTGCTTGGAAGGGAAACCGGATAATCCAAGGAAAATGGTCGTGAAGCATCGACGGAGAGAACCAAGACCAACATACAACACTATAGAGTGGGAATTGCTGGACCTCGGCCCGGTTGGCAAGAGGCCGTCCTCACCGTTGTTACTAATGCCTTCACAAACAAGGGTGGACTTGAAGGAGCAAAACTAAGGACGACATACCTTACGCTTGTTTGGAGTATTTGAAGGAAGCACTTTAAAGAATGAATCGAGACGTCCTTGAGTAGAACCGTGCCGTGCCTTGGTAAGCTTCTTCAGACCAGATCTAATACGATCTTCACTGAAAGGAAATGAAAGGAAACACTTGTTTCAACCCTGTTTCAACATAGGCACAGCAACATAACGCAGCGCTCAATATCAGCAATAGCCTTTCTTTAAACCAGTTAGACTTTGGATGAGTCTACACAATGTTGCTCGCGAGATTTTCAAGTTGTTTGAAACACAGAAAAGAAAGTGGAGAACCCGGAGAACAAATCACAGGACATACAGAAGAACTAAACGCAATTCACGATCCTCGCGCGGAATCGTCGTCGCGACGAAGTAGTGAACGTCAATCAAGGCGTTTCCATGACATTCCATAGGCACGTGCCCTTGAAAACTTGGTGTTTTCCGACGATGTCATGGAAACACTTTGACTGACGTCCACCAAAATCCTATTCTGTTGCGAAAGTGTGCGATTCCGTGTGTGCTACTGATAAGCACTGTAAAGCTGAAAGCAGTGATGAAAGCCTGAACGCGCTAAAGCTAAACACACACGGTACAACATGTGGCGCAATGTTGCAGGCAATTGATGTCACATGACGCAATTTGTTGTACGCAATGTTGCTGGAGTAGAAATAGATCCTACTTTAGCAACATTAACTGTAATATTGCGCATAATGTTGCACCGTGTGTCCATGCCTTAACATCAAACATCTACCATTAGTTAACCCCTATACAGTACGTATGTTTTATAATATAATTTGCTCACTTGAATCCCTTTTCTTCTGTCATATATTTGATCAGACCATCTTCATCTGGTTCTTCCCACTTCAACTATGAAGGAAAATATTAATATAGTTAATAAATCTACCAGGTTTTGCTGTTCAGTATCACAGCATGGGACAATCATGAACGGAACACTAAGTGCCCTGCTTTTACCTCTACTTGATCCCCTGGCAAAACGTCCGGAGCTTTAAACAGTTCTCTTGCTTCCTTTTACAAATAAAGCATCAAATCATTAGATACAACTTGGATTAAAATAAACCCTGTATGCCAGCTGACGTTCCTCTTGCTACAGAGCCCAGGGAGCGTATGTCAGAGACCAGAGGTGCTAACCATTAAACCAATCCTGTAATCTGGAAGCAACTTTCCAATCTCGATTTTAATAGGAGATATCAAAGTCACACTCCATTGCCTTCAAACAATTGTTTCAAGTTGAGGCATTTGGGTCAACAATACAGTAAGATCAATGTATAGAAACTGACCCAAATGCCATGACTTACAGCAGCTGTTTGAAGTCGAGGGAGTGTTATTCTAATATCTGTTATTGGACAAACTTCGACGAGGAACTGTAGCAAGACAGCCATTGGAACACATTAAGTGAAATACTGAAAAACAACTCACTTTATACAGCCAGTTCTCTGGAGGAGAATATTTCTGGAGACACAAACAAATCAACAAGCAATTATTTTTTGTAATTAAAAAAAAAAAAAATTATCTGCAAAGGAGTTACTTGAAAACACTGTCACAATACTTACACTGGTGTCGATATGTTTTAAGACCTCTTCTATAGAACGATGCTGTTGAATGAGATCAATGGCTCTTTTGGGTCCAATACCTTTAATACAAAGAATTAATTAAAGTAATGTAAGACAGTACGTCTTGTATGTTACACATAAAGCGGCTCACCCAGAAACACAGACATGCCGAGCTCTGAGAGTAGGCTATTCTAGCAGCTGAGCACTGATTGATTAACCATGGTCATGAGATTAGACATGTGTGATCAAGCTATTGATCAATCTTGCTTGACCATTAACTGAGGTCAATAGTGATCGATGATGATTGCTTTATCATGTAAGGTCAATCGATTGCCACTAAGCTGCTAGAACTGCCTACATTGCTAGTTCCACTGAAACTAATGATGACAATAATGACTTTTGGGTTGATGAGCTGAATGCTGCACAAACATATGCATGCCAATATGATTATTGATTAGCATCTATTATACAGTCATAACTATACAGTCATCTCTGAATAAGTAAAATGCTTGCTCCTTTTAAAAGAATGGAGCTTTATATTCACGTCACCTATCAGAGCCTTTAAAACCAGGATAAAATCTAGTTACAGATATAATCCTTTGGCAATTTATGATAAATGTATATATACCTTTTATTGAGTCACAATAATCACATCCAAGAAGGATACCAAGATCAATAAACTGAAATGAAAGAGCAAAGACTATGAGAAAAACCTTAAATTTTTATTGGGCCCTGAAGCAGCTTCTTGGCTGATCAAAGACAGGGCATGGTTGACTCACAGATATTAGATATTAAGGTTATACTGACCTCTTCTTGGCTGAGTCCTGTCTCAGTTAAAATATTTGTCAAGTGGTATTCCTTGATGGGCATTTTTCTGAAAAGAAAAAAAAAAAAAAAAATTAATTAAAAAGAAATTTAAAACTTTAAATTATGGCAAATGGAACGAAAATAGCAATGACAAAACAACTTCTCGAGCTTAACATCATCATGATCACACTAACTAACACAATTAAGTGTACATACTTAGCCTCACTAAATGTTAGATGTCTTAACAACACTGATGTCCCAAAAGTTAAAGCATCCATATCCTCTGTTCCTGTTGCATACACCTATGAAAACAAAAGCAAGTCTTAGACCTGGTTTGGGCGTCAAATTTTACATGTGCTGAATCTAATGCAAATGAGCAAAACCTGTGAGATTCAACGTCTAAACCAGGCCTATCACTCTAAAAAAATCAAAGAAAAAAAAAAGAAATTTCCAAATAATTTATAAAAGCCCAATCTACCATGAGGTGACATGATATGATTAATTTATGTGGATTTCTTCCCTGTACCTTTCCAGATTTTACAAGTTCTGCACACTGAGCCTCTGCTTCACATGGTGCCTGCAATGGCAAAATGAACAAGCAAACATCAATTTCATCATCAACCTCAGGGTTGATTGAAGTCAGGGTTTGCATAACACATTGATTGAATTGGATGATATAGCATGGTGGGTGTCGCAGAGAGTGGAAAACTGAGGGACCGAGAGGATAGAGAGATCAGGAATTAAACCCAAGACACTAGAGGAGATAGGCCTTTGATATCCAAAAAAAGACATACATACATCTACATATGGGATCCCCATAAACTTTAACAGCTTTCTACAGTCATCGCTATGTTCTTTTGTCACTCGTACCTACAGAAAAATGCCAAAATACCATGTCAAAAAAAGGTTTTTTAAAATTTACAATCATATCATATATCTATCTATAACTTACCAATCTTCTGGAAAACTTGTCAATATTCTCTGCATCACCAGCTTCTTCGGCTTTGTCCAACTCTTTTTGGGCTTCTTGGCGTCTTTCAGTACGTTTAGCTAACTATAAAATGAGAGAATTTGATTTGAAATTTTGTCTGAGCTATACAATTAGCACTTGAGGCACACAATTCCAATATTTTGAGTACAACTGAAAAGGTTGAGGTTTCATAAACTTAACCACAACTTCAAAATTATCAACCCATTGAGAAACCAGACACTGCCAGTGTTTCTTTTACATCTTTCTTATGTCTCTCTGTCATGCAGGTTATGAAAATGAAGTTTGGAAATGAATACAGTTTGTGTGATATTCTTAGTTATTCCAAAATCTGCTCTGTACCTCTCCTGATTTCATCTGAGGTGGCTTTCCATCAAAGACATATCTGCAACAACAAACAAGTACACATTGGTATCAGTATCAGCAGATTTTTTATGAATAAATTTTCTCTTCAGAGATAATGTCACTATACTTACACTGGCTTGATTCCATGATCAATCATCCTAATTGTTCTGTAAAACATTCCCATCAAGTGACTGAGAACAAAAGATCCATTGTTAGTTAATCCTAATAAAGTTGTTACATGTAAATGTACATGTATAAGCCAGGTGTTTGGAGACAGCAAATAAATAAACAAACAAAAACATCTTGCTGGCATCTCTAAAAAAGAGGCTCTACCAACTGAATCCAATTGGAGTTTAGAAGTTCATTTTTGCAGAGGAAGGACTCTGTGCATAAAAACATGACATCACCTTCATTTTCATTCCAGGGGAGTCTGTTGCCCTCAATGAGGGAAGCTATCTTAAGTGGAGGAAGGGGGAGAAGCTAGAAGTTGGAGTACTATGCACTCATTTTTTCTGACCTTTATTAGTCTTCGTTTGCATGTACCATCATAATGGCCATGTTGGAAGAATTGGACAAAAGATTTTTCAATTAATTCTTTTGTTATATCTTCCAACATGGCGGCCATGGCTTTTGTTATTTTACTCCCTTGGGAGTTTGGAAATCAAGAATTCTTACCTTGTCACCTCTCCTGATTCGTTAGTAAGCTGACTACCATCACTTCTTACAGCTATTAGAAACTGATACAAGCTCATCGAAGCATCGATAGCTACTTTTCTACCTGAATAAATCAGTTGAAACGACGAGCTTAAACGGTGAAAATTATGTACATTTCATGTTTACATTGAAAGTTTACTAAACAGCTGTCGATATTTTCAATTTTTATACTTCTAATATTTCTACACATTCAAATTTTCATTTTAAAATATCAAATAAATCCCTTTAGCTGCAATCGCTGTGATTAGACTTAAGATTCATATTCTTTTTGACTATCAATAAATTGATGAAATGGAAATATTTGAGTGTTTTCACTTTGATTTACGAAATACAATCTGAAGATATTTGCTAAAATAACCCAATAACTCTAACTCTAAACTTACCAAAATAATTCTTAATATCATTTTCCTTCATTCCAGTAGGTGCAATATCGGCGAGGAGCTTTGCTAAACCCTGAATTCCCATGTTTAATGTTGTTGTTTTTGATCAACAGTATTTCTTTCCTTCGAAATCTCGATCACAAGTTTTCCCGCCAAAACTAAACTTAGCCAGCGAACAGCCTTGTTCAGCGGTCGCAATACTCGTACCAGTGTATTCTCGGTTCTTTTTGCTCAGGTAGCCCACATTAAGGACGAAAACTTTTTTGTCTGAGTTAAAGGTGCGGATGACTCTGTTGTCGTATACTTAACCGATGCACCTAATTAACTTGGGCATAATATTTTCCACTTCAAACCACATTTCATTCTCTTGAAAATACAATTATTTGTTTGAGTTGTATACATAATCATATTCTTTGTCATTGCATGTGAAACCATTAAAAAGGAAATAATACTCAAGGGAAAGACACATGGTCTGAAATGGGATACCTTTAATAGAACTCTATTGCTCTTTATCTAAGTCATAAAGACATGAAAACTTGCTCTGGATAGGCAATCCTAACATCACACTTCTGCTCCCTGTTCTTAGTTTGCTTCCACTATGCTTATCCTAAAATATGCCAGATGAATTATCCTATGAAATTTATTGAGGAACATTTTAGAGTTGTGTATATTTAAGGTCGCAATCAGTTTGGTTTGTATTACAGGGGAGTAGCCACAGGGAGGGCCTAGGGGTCTTGACTCCCCTTCCATGTTGGGAGTTTTTTTAGCACATATATATCTATATAGCTAAAGGTGACGTCATTCCTACTTCATTATTTCCGATGAGTTGGTTGGACCCCCCTTTCAAAAATTCCTGGATCCACCCTTGTATTGGGAGTGACAGAGAATGGAAGAGTCACAAATTGTCAGTTGAGTTGTCATGTAATAAGTTCACTAAAATTACATACTTTACTAATGTCCTGAAAATGGGTTTTGAGCCCTCCCCCCAAAAAAAATCCTAGCTATGCCTCTGTATTAGCCCATCAGCCTAGCTTAAAGTAAATATTTAGACAAATACTTAGAACAAAAGCATTTTTATTTCTAAAATTGTGAAAATAAATACAAGATATAAAATATATTTTTCATATCTCATGCCTGCACATAATTCCTTTAGATGTTGAGAGTCCTCATTACATTTATGTGTTTAATGTGTTTTAAAAGAAAAAAAATACGATCTACATGAGTCAGTACTAGAAAAAAAGGATGTGATTATCAGTGCTTATTGTCAAACAAAAACGATGATAAAACTTTAGAAATTACTTGATCTCTAACTAGTTGCTTGTACTTGCAATATAACAATATAATATGTCATTGAGAGCTTGTCATAATTTACCCCTCCCCCCTTGGGACAGTTTTTTTTTTACTGATCTTTGTTTCTTGGTATTTATAAGGTTCTTTTTCAGCAGATTTTTCCTCCTCTCAAGGCTAGCACAAGATGTAGAACAGAACCACCTTGGATTTTATAGTCTGCAGCTGTTTTTTCATCATTCCTTAATCAACAGACATCAGTCATTAGTAGTCTTTAAAATACATTAGAACAATTTTCTTATGAGTGGGTAATGATATGGCATATTCATAGCCATACTGTAGCCGTACTGTACGTCCTTACTGTAGCTGTATTGGATGACTTACTGGAAGACAATGGGAAGCCATTTCAGTGTTACAGCATGTTGTACCGCGTACATGCTGCAAGTCACTACTGTAGGTTTCCCATTCGTATGAAAACTGCTCTATTAATAAGTCCCTTGTTTGTATGTATGTTTTAGTTCTTTTTCTCTTTCTTTTAGTCTGTGTGACCCTCCCCCCAATTCCTGTGCACTTGCTACAACCCTGATTTTTACAAGAAATGGTTCATACTTACATTCACACTTCAAAAAGCATGCTAAGGCAGTATTAACTCAAATATCAGCTACTTACATTTGTTTTCCACTGAAGATCAACCTATTAGTTCAACAAAACAATATATTAATCCCTTCATAAACGTAATTCCAAAGACAGCTAATCAACATCTATGATCATATGAAAGCCAGCTTTATATGTAAGCAAATCATAATGTACAAAGATAATGAGCAGATTACTCCCCAAGTAACTTTTCCTAGAAAAAATACCATAATTTCAATGGCAGAGGTGGGTCTAGAGATGGGGGGAGAGGTTGGGGAAAAGAGTGAGACATATATAGAACCAAATGGTGGGTGGGGGAGAAGGGTGGGACATATATAGAACCAAATGAATGAAAGAGAGTTCAAATACCCTCACCATAGGTCCTCCCAAGATCAATAAACAGGATGCATTATGGTCTAGCTTGGGTATGAGCAACACCTTTTAATGCATAGTAAACAAAATGTGTTTGTACTGAAGCTACACCTTGTTGTGTGATGTTCAATATATTCTCAGAAAAGGGTTATTCGACCTCTTCTTAAAAATTCTTAATCTCAGCCACTGAGTTATAATGAAATTCATATCATTATTACCACTTGCAATCAAGGTAAACAGAGATGTACAGAGATAACTAGAAAATAAGTGAAAATCTTTTTCACTACCTTTGTTGAGGAGGGGGTATTCCTTCTTTTTCTTCTACTCTTTCTTTTATGCGTTCAACCTGTATTTCGTAAACAAGAATGTCTTCAATGTGAATTTATTAGGAAAGGTTCAAGCTAAAAGCTCAAAGTCTTATATGAAAACATCGTTCATAATCTAGTTGTATATTATGCATTGCCATAATTTCACATACTTGTACATAATTTACAACTACTGAAATGTACATAGTTATCGAAACTAACCTTATCTGTAGGCTCTATGTCGATTTCAATCTAAGGAAATCAAGTAGATTAAATATTATACCAGTTAACCAGGAAAATAAGTTCAAATTTAAGAAAAAGGCTTATAACTTTAGTAAGTATGAATTACCTCTTTCCCTGTCAATGTCTTGGTCGACCATTTGAAAAGTAAAACAATTGATTGAATTAGCCTTAATTTGTTAAAATATTACAAAAACAACTTATAGTATTGTTTCTTAATTGTCTAATCTTACCTTTACTTTGATTAACATGGTTAAATATGACAAATTTTAGCGTTAAACTTCAGAAATGTTTTCCAAACTGCAATAGATTTGATTCACCTTTTCAATCAGACGAGGAGTGAAGACTGGCACTAGTGCCAGCAGCCGCTGACTAGCAGTGATTGCGGGAGCGTTCTTTCTCTTCCCTCTCTTTGTTCCAGAAGCCATTTTTCGACTGATTGTGTTCCAAGCACAATCAGAAATCCACTTCCATCCTGTTCGAATAAATCCCTATTCGAACGATTGACCATGTTTCGGCTACTGGAAAAGTTTCTCCTCCTAACCCTCCTAGTTTTACCCTCAACACTTCTCCTCACTGGCAATGGTAAGCGATTGTAGTTGTGAAACTTTTTATTGTTGGTTAGATTAATCAACGGTTCCCTAGACAATTGTGGTTGCTTTTCGTCTGAAATTCTTGTCCGATGATGTCTCAGGCATTTGGACTGATGGTTCTTGACTAGTGAGATGTTGTTTGAATATTCTCGTTCAGAAAAGACTACTTGTAAAGGCGTTTTGCCTTAGCGTTTAGTTTATTTTTGAGCGGGTCCTATTCATCGTTTTTACTCTCGGGCGAAAACAACAACAAATCACTTTTCTTGTAACATTGATTACACTTAAATCATATTCTGAGGACATTTCTAACACTGATCTAAGTATTCATTTAACGTAAAACTCTTACATTATCCTAGAAAGTATTATTTACTAACGCCGGTTCTATTTTGTCTTTGCGTACGTGGCGTATCGCAATTTGTTACATGTATTGTAGTAGTCATTGCTCAAGAAGACGAAGTCGAAGACGATCAGCCAAATGCACAAGAAGGACCCGACGATAGCGAGACTCCTTCTGAAGACGAAGACACTAAGGTAAGAAAATTGAATATAAAAGTGTAAAATTTGTTCATCGATTTGAATACACTATGGCCCTGAGGGTCACGCAAGTCTTTGTCTCTTGGGTAACGCGTTCCTACACTGACTTAAAACAAAAATCTCAGATTCACTTTTCATTAAGAGCAATGATAATTTCTCCTTTTCATTCATTCCTATTCTCTTACCTTAATTTTGGAAAATTCATTTTGTTATAATAATTTTTGCTGACGAGGTTGAATATAACACTTCCAACTGTGCTATCTATTTATTTTGAGTCCTTTTAAAAGTTTCCACTGTTTTGAAAATTTTATAAGCATGTGATTTCCTCTAGTTGGTTGAAAAGCTTAGTTATATAATTTTCTTCAACATTTTGTCACATGAGAACCATTATTTTTATGGCAAAGATTTTTCATATTCTTGTCATCTTGTTATCAGGTTGAAGATGATGAGCAAATGGGTAAAGAACCAGCAGAAGAGAGTACAACAGAAGAGAGTGCACCAAAAGAGACAGTGGTATGTTTACTCAGCATTTGGTGCTTAGTGTGTTTGATATTTGTTTTACATACCCAGTTCCTCTTTCATCTTGTTTGCACAGCCTTTCTTGAGCTACTGCATAGGTTATACATTATTTGAATAATCATTGTAACTTGCTGAGACAACCCTGCAGACATTGCTCATTCATTCATATTTTTTTCTAAAAAAAAATCTGTTTGTGCAAAAACAGCAAAAGCAACAATAAGTTTTCTATGACACACTTTACGAAGTCCCCCCTCCCCCGGGTCTGAAACTAAGGCTACAAAGTCTCTTTACACTATACAATATATACAGTCATAAGAATTCATTGAATGTTTCATGATGTTTGTCACTTTCAGAAAGGAGATGCCGAAGAAGATGAGAAGGAGGATCAACTCAAGTCATCTCCAGATGCTGACTCTGTCATTCTCTTTGTCAAGAATAACGAACAACGTAAGCATTACTGGTTAAAATAATTTGATTACGTTGGTGTCCCAATTGCAAATGTAAAATATTAAGAAACTGAAGTTATGTTAAAAAGGGGAATAATAGCTATTTTTGTATTTACTTCTTGTAGAATTCATTGCTGGTGTAATTTCCAAGTGTTTGGTTAGCTTCAGTAATAATGGCAGGAACGACTTTGTTGTTGACATGATGGAAGCTTCTATCAGGTACAATAAAATAATGCTATTATAATGATAACTAGCGGTAAGCTAGTGTGGGCTGTGTCAGTGTTTCTAATGAAACAGTTGTGATAAAAAGTTAAATTTCACACTGTTAAAAATAAGAAAGATCACTTACTGATATTTTGGACATGCTATTATATGCTATTGAATATATATATTTGAGGCATTTTCTTATATTAGACTTTTTTAATTTTAAGGTACCCTCAAGACTACAGCTATTATATCCAAAATGTAAGTACAGTACAATGCAACTTTTATTTTTTTATTGATACCCTGAAACAGCCTCTGGACTGATCAAAGACAAGACATGATTAACTCACAGATGTTGTTAGACCTTTTTGCTCTATCACTATTTTCGTCTTTGTGTGCTTTAAAAACAATAGTAACTATACAGTGATTTTCAGTATTCAACATTTTTTGAAATTGCTGATTACATGATAATATAGTCCCTTCCAGAAATTGAATAATTAATGGGCACATTTCTTTTTTCAGTTCACTGCCTTCCAATATAATACAGTAGTCAAACCAGGAGAGCAGGTAAATATCAGAGTCTTCTTAACTTTAGTTTCAGTGCTGACAATAAACTTTCTCATTTATGTCCAACATTAATATTGGATATTCATTCTTATATTCTTGATGTTCTTGCAGGCCAACTTTGAATATGCCTTCCATCCTCATGAGTCCTTTGGAGGAAGACCGTTTGGACTTTCAATCAACTTGTTGTATAAAGATACTGTAAGTGTATTTGTTTTACTGCATTTCTCAATATTCTGCACACTTGGTAGTTGTGAGTTGCCCTTTGGAATTTTATTTTTCACTGTTGCCAGTCAAAAGTATAAAAAATACTAACTGATTAGTTTTGATTGACGACAGCAAAAATCAAACAGTTTCACTACAAGCCACTGAAAAGTCTGAGTTCACAAATTATTCATAATTGCATTAAATAGAACTATAATAAAATTTGTTTGAATAAAGTCAATCTACTAGCTTGTTATAAGCTACCCAAGTGTAGCCTGACATAAGCATATTACCAGGCTAAATGTTTATACTGTATTTTTAAGCTTACCTGCAAGCTCACTACCTGATTGTAGACTAAATAAAACACTTGATTCAGCCAGATTGTTTCTTTGTGACAGTATAGATTCAGATCAGGGTGCAAAATAATGCCTAGTCATAGGCCAGTCAAGATGTCTGGTGTATGATATTCTATATATATATATTTAATATGACCGGTCAACATGTCCGTTCAAAACCATATTTGACAGGTCAAGTACCAAATTTGGCTGAGCTTTGACTGTTGACCGGATGTTATTTTGAGCCCTGCCTATCAAACTGTCTTTCTAAGCTTCCTCACAAGAGATTAGGAACCCATCTTACATATGTTGAGGTTGTTTTAGCTAGCCTAGTCTTTTTTATTGCACTGGCACAAATGGCTAGTTTGATAAAGAAATGCAACAAATGTAATGCCACTTGCAATACCATTACTGATATTAATTTTTGATATTATAATTATGTAGGATGGTAAACACTTCCGTGATGCAGTATTTAATGAGACAGTGCAGCTTGGTGAAAGTGATGAAGGCATGGATGGTGAAACGTAAGAGAAATATTTAGAGTTGTTGTTCATTAAATAATTTATATTATCTTGATTTGTTAACCCTTTGACTACTGGGGCCCAATCTCATTTATATGCCTGTGTTTCTGAAGCTATTTTAGAGATTATGCAAGATTTTGAGCTTGAATCAATATATGTGCTCAGTAGGTAATGGGAGACTTTCAGCATGCAAAAACTACATAATATCGTAGTGGATATTTCTACTCTTTGGAGCAGGCACTGGGGCATAAAGGTTGAGAATAATTATTGGCCGGTTTTGGCTGGTTCAGTAGTCAAAAGGTTAATGTAATATTTTGAACCCCATGGAATTAACATTTCATCATATTTCATTTTCGATGATGCAACATTGTGTGCAATATTGCCTAATGGGACATAGACCACGACATAGATGGCCTGCAATATTGCTAACAATGTTCTACCGTGTCGATAGCTTAAAAGTTTGTTTTTTTCCTTGATTTTCAGGTTCTTCCTGTACCTGTTTATCGTTGCTGTAGGAGCCTTGGTGGTGATGGGTGGTTATTATGGTCTCTCAACAATCAAGGTTGGTAACAAACCATCACTGTTTTGCTTGTTCCTTAGATTTTGATCTGTTAACTGTGATTCTCATTATTCTCTGAACTCAATAGTTGTGAGTTTTTGGAATTTGTTTTTTTCACTGCTGCCAGTCAAAAATACGGTATAACTCTAGCATAATTCAGCTTCTGCTGCAAAGCTAGATAAGTCAACTGGCACCTTTCCTTTTCTTTCTGTTCCTAATATACAATGGAATACTTTCCAGGGTAAGAAGTCTTCTAAGCCTGCTGTGGAGATGGGTACCCAACAAGATTCAGATATCGACTATGAATGGCTACCAAAAGAAACTACTACTGAGTTTGGTAAGCATTTGACAAATCTGGCTTTTTGTCCTTAATCAATAAAAAGATATGTGCTCACACTTCATAAATATAGATGGCAGCCAAAACTCTGAGAGTGTGATGAGAAGTTATCTAGGTTCAAAGATATAAAAAATAATCTATTAACCAAACTTTAAGGCAGTATGAAACCTGGAAATTGCATATGTTAGCTACTGTGACATGTAGCTTTGCTGTCAACAGCTCTGCTAGTAACCCTTATACATTATGGCACTCATGAGATCTGCTCTAATCGTGAAAAGTCACTATGCCGATGAGCACTAAAATTGAATGCTGATTTTATTTTTAATTTTCTTTACAGTGAAAAATTCTCCCAGACGCTCACCCAGAAACAGAAGACAAAAGCGCAATACAGGATCTGATGAATAAATTAAATTTTTCTCTTAGTCAATCTTTTATTATTAAAATTGCCGTTTCTGTCACCACCATGTGTTGCAACAAGTACATGCATGTTGAACATCTGTCATGTATAACAAGAAATAGATGCCTGATGATCAGATTTTTACATCTGTTTTCTAGCATCCTGCGCACCAAACCATTAATGATGTGAGAAGTCTAAGTCTGTAGTAGTTCATTTTTCTACCTGATGACAATGTTTATAAAAAGTTAATATAGAGTACCTGTTTGCCATCAGCTTTTTTCTGGAAAATTTCAGAAAAGAAAAATAATTCTGGTGACAAAAAAAGTTAGACTATTATTATTGTGATATAAGAGAATGATAAAATCATCGTCATCATCATCGTCATCATCATCATTATCA
Organism: Anthopleura sola; assembly: GCA_023349425.1. Taxonomy (NCBI): domain Eukaryota; kingdom Metazoa; phylum Cnidaria; class Anthozoa; order Actiniaria; family Actiniidae; genus Anthopleura; species Anthopleura sola. Next base: position 13,527,426 of record JALHLI010000001.1, read on the forward strand.
AAATGCTTTTAAACTTACTGCAACAAAAGAATGGTCCATTTCAAAACATTTGTGTTTTCTTGTCAGTCTTCCATTTAGAAAAACTGAAATTGTCATTATATCCATACATTGTTGTACTGTAAGTCTAACTGGTCTATCAGATTTTATTAATTTATAGTGATAATATAATATGAATCCTCTATTCTTGGTTAGGAAAACTTTGATCTACTGCTGGTTTTGACTGCTGCCATCTTGGTCACATTTAACAAAAGCCTTGTCATTAGTCTCTTGTTATATCAACCAACATGGCTGCTGTGTCTCTTGGGAATGATTAAAGACCAGCTATTTTTAAAACTTACACTTAATACAGCTCATGTGAAATACTGTGGACTATCATAGTACTGTGAAGCCTCTGAAGATAGAGTAAATTTTGATTGTATCTTCCAGATCAGTGTCAGCTAGTATTACATCTGATGTCTTTGATTGGACAATATATTGCTGTAACACTTGTGTTATCATGATTTTTTGGCAAAAAAATTGAAAATTCCACTCTCTTTCTGAAATAGTGTCAGCATCAGCTTTGATGTATAACCAAGAAAATTAGAGATAAATTTATGATTTTTTGTGTTAGTCACAAAATGAAATTTCTAATACTTGTCCTTCATATGAATACAGGATCTTGATTATCACTACAAGCTTTGAGAGGGGGAGGAGGTCTTATGCAGATAAATTGGGTCCCAAAGATTGAACATTATTTGGGCTCAGAACATTAAAAATGTGATTGATGAAAGCCAAAAACTCAGACGACTTGAATTGTAGCCAGGTGTCTGGGTCATGTGATTATGAAAATGGGTGTAATATAAATTAATAGTATAGGTAACTAATATTATTCTCAGTCGCAATTCTTCTATAAGTTTGATTGGGAGAGAGCCACCATTATAAACCCTTATTGTCAGTTCTGAATTACCGCGCAATATGAGAATTGCTATACAAAACCTATTGTGACTTTGAGCCGCAAGTACAGGTTATATTTATGGCATTGGAAGAAAATTTATTCCTTATTGGCCCCCGTCCCTCTGCGACTATGGCCAATACAGAATATATTTTTCAATAAAGTTATAAATATACCTGTACTCAAAATGACAACATTTCAGTTATTAGCCTTCAAGAACAAAAGAATAATTGAGGTTCAACTTTCTATTTTATGAGGAATTTTGGTGCCCAGTAGACTTTTCCCGTGCAATCTAAGCAAATCCTATTAATCATTCCCATTGGACGAGTTGGGCTCCCTGTGTCTCCAAATGAACTGGAACACATTTGACCTTTGTACTGTGACGTAGTGTTTTAATTACGCACGCGCACTGATGATCAGCACGTGACGTCGTTTAAAAAACATAAACAAGATTACATCATAAAACAACAAACACGGGGTTATGTAGCAGTACATTAGAATATTCCTTCCTAGAAAGAGGCGAAAATATGAGTAATACCGATGATCAAGGCACCGTACAGGTTGAAGACACAACGGAAAAAGAAAATATCGAACCTCCAACGAAAAAACCCAAAATTGAGACCAAGAAATTGGAAGATTTGGAAACGAGATTGTACGATATTCTGAGCTGTAACGTGTGCTTGTCCTTACCTTCTAAGGAAATATATCAAGTGAGTTGAGCTATGCTTTACACAAAATCTAGATATTCAACGAATACAGAATATCTACAGTAAATAATTTGACTCTCAGTAAAATAGAAATGATATTTTAAAAGTGGACTAAATCTTGAGCAAATCCGTTTATTTGCTAAAACCAAAGAAGACGAGTTATAAAACCGAACTCGCCCCCATTCGATTTCGCGGCACAGAAAAAGAAAAGGGAGTAGCCTCCGTGTTGTCCGCCATTACTCAGCCTTTGCTGTTCCACATATTTACTACAACATTAATTTAAGGATTCTCACAAAAGATTTCATTATTTACATCTACGTGTAAGGTTTTTACGATTATTTACATTCCAGAAATTTGATAACATCGATGTCTTCTCATTTAATTAGTCAAAGGTTCTTTTAAAAAAATATTATATTATTTGCATCGTCTGTCAATTATCTTGAAGCTTATAAGCTTAATTTTCGCAGAAAAACTGCGATTACACTGTTCTTAATTTTTGTTTTCATATTGTTTTATAATTGTCTTGGATCTTCTCCATAAGAGCTACATATTAATTGTGGTCAAGTGTCCAATATATTATTTTTTTATAATTTTTTTTCAAGAAAGCGTTTTCTCTTGATCAAAATATGCTCAGTATTTTGTTGTCTGCTTTCAAAATTTCATTTATGTTTAACTGTCTGAATCGTTTTGAAGTAGCTCATAAATTGCTAATGTATACTGGCTGTCGCCACCAGGAGTGGGAATTCCCACACGAAAATCCATACAAATAAGTGAAAAATATAGGGAGAGAGACTCAGCAATTTGATGTAGGAAAAAAAAATAAAGTGTTTTTTCCCCTGATGTTTTATTATTTTTATATGTGTAGAATAGTTGACAGGCTTCTAAATAACGCAATTAAAGATTTACCAACTAATAATAGGGTATTTCCATATTTGGTTATCCCTCTTAATGTGATAATTCCTATGAACCAATCAGATTGATTTTACACCTTTATTATGCTCATCATTTTAATCACTCTAATATTGTTAGCCAGAGGGGGTGGTTAGGGCTCTTAAAGAGCTCTTTTCAACAACAAATTCTTTAAATTATGATAGAAAAGGGGGATTATTGGGGCATGCATGTTACAGCGATTCTCAATGTTCTGCAAACTCAGACTTTTCAAGTCTTGTTGTGAAATTGGTTTTTCACTAGCTGCTGTCAACAACAACTAATGAGTCGGTACAAGAGAGGATAAATAATTTTAATAATTTCAATAGCTTATTCCCTCTTGGTCCAAAACTTTTACATTTTTGACTGGTGGCAGTAAAAAAACAAATTTCATTAGGAAAACCACAACTACTGAGTTCACAAAATATTAAGGATCACTGTAAAGAGTTGAGGCTCAAACCAATATTAACTCTTGGTGGTTGAGAATAGAATTCCTCGATTTATGGAATATTTTCATAGTTCATCCCATCATAACATTTTCACATCATGAATTTTTCAAGCAAAAGAGTGAAATTTCACGGGCTTATCAACAAGTTTGGTTATACATGCAGTCAACCTTTGTCATGCTAAAGCACATTTCTTTTGTTTTACAATAACAGTGCCCACATGGACACCTTATGTGTTGCAGCTGTCTTACTCATCTTCTAGCAGATGCTAGATTGAAAGATGAGCAGGCGACTTGTCCAAACTGCAGGACAGAGATCAGCCGTAGCAACTGCTCTAGAAACCTTGCCGTTGAGAAGGCGGTGTCAGAGCTGCCTACGAAATGTCAGTACTGCAGTCAGGAATTCCTTCGTGTCGTTGTAAGGTTGCATGAGAAAGAGGAGTGCACTGAGAGGTAAGTGTCATTTAAATTATTCATATTAATTTGATTTTTCTACTTCTATTTTATTTTCATGCAGTGAAGAATGAAGTTAATAAAAGTATAACAAAATGTCTCTGTCTCAGTGTGTTTGATCCTCAATAATTAATAAGGTATTATTCGGTCTGTTCCATAAAGATCACAGTTCATGGGGAATAAAGATATCATGCATTATACTTGCCTTCCTTTCTTAACATTTCCATCCACAAAGAAAAATGTTTGAAAGAAAAACCCATAAATATCCGACATTGCATCCTTCAGGTTAATCACATGGCAACACTATATTTATTTAAAGATAAATATCAAACTCTAGCATGAATTTTAGGAAAAAAGGAATGAGAAAATAAAAGGAATACCCTAGCTTATTGAAAATGCTAGTCACACAAATATTCCTTATATTATTAGGTATCTATATAATATAAGTATACTGTAGCTGTATTATTACTTGATACAGGTATTTGTTGTACTCAGGTAATTATGGTATTTTATCTTGAATAAAATCTTTTTAAATTTCCAATGTATTGTGTTCTTGATATTTATTATATTCATTCGGAATTTGGGCATAATGTTTTCCCATTCTGAACCTCTTTAGATCTAGAACATGCTTCTTTGCTTAAGTTATAATTTTGTTAATGAACAGTGGAGTCCAGTTAGAGCAGGTCTTGTATGACTATGAAAAAGTTATGGCATGGACTCCACATGTAAGTGGCATGCTGCCGTATGAAAACATTTGAAATTCTGTGCCATGTCTTCACCATGACTGTGCAGTGACTTTTACACTCATACAAAATCTGCTTTACTTGAACACTGGATAGCTCAATAGTTCCTGTTATTTCAAGCTAGTGTCCAGTGGACTTGCATCAAATTTACCCTGGCTTACTAATCTTGAAACCCCCCGTTGTTTTGAACCAATTCTCTGGTCTCCAGGAGGTTTGAGATAACTGGACTCCACTGTGCCTTATCAGCAATAATGAGACATGGAAAACAATAGATGGAAGGATGAAACATGGTCTTAAATGGGAGAACATTATGCCCAAAGTGAAAACTGGATTATAGATTCATAATATTTCTTTTCAGATTTATCTATCCCAGGGATTGGAAAGCTAAACCTTTTTTATTTAAATTTGGGTGGGGGTGTGTGTGTGGGGGGGGGGGGGGGGGGGGGGGGGGGTGGGGGAGGGTGAATATTAAAAACCTATCAAAAAGAGGTAAGGGGAGAGATGGAAGGGAGTTCTCTCCCATACTCTTCTTTCCTCAAAAACCTGAAAATTAAAATGTTTCAATTGGAAAATATGTTTTGTAATTAAGATTTATTAAAGACTGTTTGAAATTAAGAGTTATTCCTTTATTTTCCCTTGTCATAAAAATTAAAACATTTGACATATAAATGTGCCAGTTAGTGTGGTTGTGTGACATGTATGTGTGGAGAGGGATTAGAACAAGTTAGTCTAATGTTTGCTCAGTATATAGGCAGAGTTCATAGCTTCTATTTTGTTAAGTGTACAGTCTGTGGAGAGGAGAGTGTGGAGATGAAGAGCAATGTAGATTCTAAAGTTTCTTTGAATACCCAGGACATCATGAATTTGGAGGGGGACAGTAGCCTAAAGGCATGATAACATGGAACAATTTTCTTTGCAGCTTGTCTCGCAATGGCATTGTAACACAAGTTACATGAAGCATTGTTGCATGTAACTTAAAGTGCAATCTGAAAAATGCTGCAAGACAAGTTGCAGCAGTCGGCATGAAAAGTAGAATTCGTTTCTACATTTGGCAATATATGATTGTGTCTCCATTGTACTGTGTACTTGTGTTGCAACTCCAATCCAAGAACAGTTGCAAGGAAAATTGCTCCAGGTAATTGTGCCTTAAGGTGCCCTTAGCTTTCCATAAGGAAGGATTCATGGCTTCAAACTGAAGTGGGGAAGGGGGAGGTTCCTGTCTTGGTACTCGCAGGACTCCTATATTTTCTTTTTTTTGCCCCATGGCCCAACACCCTACAACTTATTAACTAGTTACAAATGCCCCCTAGCTAGGTGGCTGTGTTCACAGTGGTGCTAGAAGAAAAGATCTTATGGCACTTTTCGTAATTCTAAGACTTGCTGACTAGACGTCTGGCTTTTTGCTTTCCATCAATCAAATTTATGACCAGCCAAGTTCATTCCTATTGCAAGCGATAAAGAAATACCCATGTGAAAATGGATGTTTATTCATGGGGATTTTCTTATCACTTGATCTGAATGAACTTGCCCTGCTGTAAATTTGTTTAACAGAAGCCAAAATGCCAGACGTCTGGAGTCAGTTAGGTCCCAGAAATATATATGTGAAAAGATATGTAGAATAAGAAATAAATAATTGTCAATCTTTGCCTATTTACCTATCACAAGTTTTGTCTTATGAATTAGCATGTAGCAATGAAAACAGTCAGTGGTAATTATACTAGTTATAGACTCCTTGCAAGTGATGTCAAAGCAGCTCTGTTTGGAGGAAATAACAAAAGAATTTCAATCTCCTGGAAATTTGTTTTGTCCTCAAAATTGAGCTGCATTCTGACATGCTGCAAGTGATCTCTTATTAAATTTAAGTAGTAAGTGTAATTTATGTCCCTTTCTCTTGTTTCTCCTGGACATGGAATTCACCAAGAATATAAACAATTTTTATAGCTCCCCTACCAAGATTATGAACTAATGAGTTCTCTTTTTTCTTGCTTTTACCAGGTGGTCGGTATCCTTCTGAGCTTCTCAAATTTTATCTTTACTAACAAACATAATTATATATTTTTTTAAAACCATCTCCTCTTTAAAATTTAAATATCTAATTCATAAGTTATTACTGATTATCTGCTTCATAATATTTGCTTTTATAAGATAAATTAACTGATAATTCATGCTGTTAAATGTATATCTGGATATTTATATTTTAATTTGCAGCAATTGTAGTTCAATGTTCTGCATGTTGTTTTCATTTAACTTTGTCCATTTCACTGACTTGATCACTGCACAATTCATTTCATTGCAGACAATCATTGTGTTTGTTGCATTTCTGTTGTGTACTGTTAGTAGAAGCACTTAAGGTTTACACATTCTTTCCAACCCTTGCCTCATCTGCAGGTTGGTTGAATGCAAGTACCAGAGACTGGGTTGCCAGTGGCAAGGTCCATTTCATGAGTTATCAGGGCATGAAGGGGAATGCTTGCATCCAAATAAGACTGGCATTGAGCTTATGACAGCTTTGGATACAATAGATGAAACAAATGCAAAGAGAGTGAAGACACTAGAGACCATTGTTGGGCTCCTGTCCTATGAAAAGATCGCTATAAATGGTTAATATTTTTTTTCTTTTTCTTCAAATTTTATGATAAATTTACAGCTTGTGTCTTCATTCCTCAGTTGTTTTTTAGCGACCACTCAAAAATTACTAGGGGGTTGGGGTTGGGGGTTGATGTCACACCCAGCCAGTTGGGTGGGGGTATCACTTTTCATTCTCCTCAGAAGGATGTGCCACTAAAAATGAATAACATAAAAGAAGGGTTATCTACCAATCTTTGGTTGGTTACGACCACAATACAAAGATCTGTTCTGAGCAGAACAGATTTCATTCAACCAACCAACAACCAACCACAAGCATGCACCTACACAGGAACCACTCACACCCACTTTGTAAGCACAAAATGTGACACAAAGTAGGATGGCATGCAGGTACATCTGATTGAATTCCACTGAGTGAGAGACCTTAAATTTGTTTCTTTTGGTATAGCCCCCAATCAACTTCGAAGGCCATACTAATAGACCTATTTAGCTTGGGCGTAATGTTTTCCCATTTTGGACCACATGTCATTCCCTAGAGTATCATTTCTTTGTTTAATGGTTGTGCATGAGAAGACACATGAATATGGATACAACTCAAACAAAGAATCTTATTCTAAAGGGAATGACACCTGGTCTGACATAGGAAAACATTACGCCCAAGGTAAAGAGGTCTATTTTTATGACCATCTTGTTCACAGACTGTTTTGAATCATATATATGAAGCAAAACATACAACTAGCTTTAGCATCATAAAATGGGAATCAAATCACTCTCCCTTTCAATAATTTTACTTATTTATCTTACATTTATTTTCAGCCTTAACATTTTGAGTGAAAATTTCATAACTATAGGGATATCTTATTATTGCTTGATTAATATATATTTTTGAGTGTGATAGAAACATATTGAGTGCACTGTATGTTGAATATGTTTGCATGCTCCTCCTTAATCAATGCCAATTCTAGATTTACAGTTGAGATCGTACCGTACAGACGACTTCATCCCACAACTCTACTATGAGACAAGCCGCTTTAACGCTTTGGGACAACAGTGGGTTGTCAAGGTCAAGGTTGTTGGCAGTGAAAAGATCCTTAAGAGAAACCTACTGTTCCAGCTCATACAGAAAACAAAGGGACAAGTTAAGATCAAATTCATGATGATTCGAAGTCCATTTGGTGATCTTTCAGTAAATCCAACTTTACATTATCACGAGTTCTCAGCTGATGCTCTGGAGAGCGAGCTTTATGAACTGGCATTTGTGGACAATCTTGAAGCCAACAAAATGCTAGCGTCGAAGATAATCAACTTAAGACTAATGATGTTTCAATTATCAAACTAAATAACCCTGTCTGATCACTTAAATAAACAAATAATGGCTTATTTTGAACTGGTTTTATAGATTGTTGAAAGTATTTAATGTGTTTTAATCATTTGCTTGATAATATAATATTATGAGCATTTATTAGGAGCACATAAAATTAACATTGATAAGAATTTTAATTCAAAATTTGTCATTACAATGTTCAAAAAAATTAAACAAATATTTCAATTGCTATAATAACAAAATTTGCTCTATGCTACAAAATTTTGATTTGTCTTTAAAATCAATGACATTCACATGATCTTAATTTTTCTTCTCAGTATTTCAAAATGTACAGTCAAAAAATGATAAATATTGTACGCATAAGTTGGTAATATTTTCGGGTGACTCGTATTTTTGCTAAAGGTGTTTTAATGTACATAAAATAGAATCATTAGATGATGAGAAAAAATTAACCATTAGCTTTGTTAAAATGTTTTAAGATTGACATAATTGTGTTTAAAAGCTTGAGACTTGTGGTCCTCAAACAGTCTGAGTGATAATTGCATTTAACTTAAGGAATAAATATTTTAAGAGTTAATAAGCATTATTTTATTCTATTTTCTAGTTATGCATTGATCGACAGGTTAATAGCTGTTATTGCAGGTGCATGCAAATGAGACAACAAGCACTGTATCGACCGATAGCCTTACTATTCTGTGATCTGGTGTTTGGCTTCCATCAATCAAACTTATGATGTGCCAAGCTTATTCCAATCATGAGATATTGATAAAGAAATCCCCCGTGCGGCGCAACTCAACAGCTATTTTCACATGTTGCTACAATCTTAAATTTGATTGAGGGAAGCCAGAATGGTGCACGTCTGGAGTCGGTCTGTCTCAGACTAATTTATGAAAAGCACTGTAGTAACTCTTTTATTTCTAAGAGTGTTTTCAAATGAAATTTAATCAACAAGCTGAAAAAATTTTAAATCTAAAAATTGATACAGAAGCTTCTAATTTATTTCAAAATGTATTTATCATCAATAATGTAATATATTAAGATTTATTGATTACAGTTTGTGTTAATGATTTTTGATTTTTTTTGTGTTATCAATTTAATTTAATATGATTTTAAACTAAACTGAAGTGTACATGACGGTGCAAGAATATCATCATTTGTCATTAGAATTTTGATTAAAAAAATGGCTGTTACCAAACACCAAAATTGAGGTTAAATTTTGTAGAACTTTTACTGTAAAATATGATGACTTATCTTGCACCAACAGCTTCACTTCAGACATACATGTGAAAAAAAGTCTTGGCTAAGATCAATAGTTTTAGAGACCAGTCATTATTCATAGGGTACAAATAGAGGGGGGGCAGCATTTTTCTTTGCTCCATAAAGGACGAGGCTAAGAGAGACAAAGGACACTTTAGGGGGAGGGGTAAGGAAATTTGTGCAAGTGAAAATCAAAATGCACCAGCCTCCCCTCTCTGTAAATATTGAATGGTCTCTTACTGGTTTAAATCTATCTATCAAAATAATGGATTTTTGCTGTACAGACTACTAATTAAGTGATCTGTCATTTGTAAGATAAACATTATTGTGACAATCGCTTATCCCTCCAGAGTGACTCAGTTTGAAGGTTTTTGAGTTTTGAAAAGGAATTGAAAAGATTCTGCCCTTTAAGCACTTTTCATATTTTTATGACCTACTGACTCCAGAAATCTGGCGTTTTGGCTTCTGTCAATCAAACTTACAATGAGCCGAGTTCATTCCAATCATGATCAATAAAGAAATTCCTGGGTAACTTTGTGGTCACAAGAATTTCCTTGTTCAATCAGAACGAACACGGCATATTGTAAATCTGATTGACAGAAGTCAAAATGCCAGATGTATGAAGTTAGTTAGGTCGTAGAAATGTGAAAAACACTCTAATTACAACCTATTCCCATCACTCAGAATGGAGGGAACAAAGGGACTGTTAACATTTTATAACATAAACCTTCGATCAGACAAGGTGAGGCCCAGTTTAGACGTCAAAGTTCACATTTGCCGAATCTAATGCAAATGAGTAAAACCTATTTTTTTGAGTTCATTTGTATTAGATTTGGCATAATATATGAACTTCAACGTCTAAACCAGGCCTTAATGATATTTATATTTTTAGTGTTTCATCAGCGAACACACAATTTATATTATACATGTACATTGATGTATATTTTAAAGTGAAATATAAACATTGATGTTGATTGTATAATAGAAAATAATGTGGAAAGTTATTTTACATGTAAAGCTATTAGCTGTTTTATTAAATTGTTATCATTTAACTCATGTTGAAAATTAATTCTATCACGTACTTGAATATCTTTTGAAAACAATAATCATTATGATGACCAGACAAATTCCTCTAAAGATGAAGAGATATCATCTATTATGAGGTAAACCTCAACCTTAGACACACTCTGATATCTAAAGGCTGGGGTTTCCTTGTCACCTCCCTTGCCCAAGAACTTTGTGAAGCCCTGGGTCCATACTGTGAGGACGGATGAAATCTTTAAGCCAACCATCAATGGCAAAAAAGGTGAGATTATTTGACTACTGATCCCGAAGGATGGCTAAAACTGCTTAGAAAAAAACAACTCTACGTTTCAACAATCATTATAGGTTATTTTAATAATAAAATTATTGTTATAGTTATTGGTCTTGTTCATATGAGAATAAAAGAACAAAAGACATGGCTGTCATGTTAGTTAACATAACAAAAGACACCAAGATGAAATCTTTCGTCAAAGTAAACCATAATGGCAGCTATGACATAACATGCACCCCAAAAATAAACATTTCATGATTATAGATAATTAAATCTTAAAATAATTTAAATTATTTCTTTGAGAACTTTTACAAAATTTCATTTTGTTATAGTTAAAATTAGTTAATAAAATTTATTTTTGTGTCTTTAGACCTCAAATTTACAAAGGTCTAAGACCTCAGTAAACAGCTCTAAAAAAAACACAAATAGAGCACTTCAGCTTAGTGCAATTCTTTCCATTTCAAATCACACCATTACACCTGCATTCATAATTATGTGACTCAGACAACTGGTATAATTCAAGTCGTCTGGGTTTTTGGCTTCAGTCAATCAAATTTTCCAGTTTTGACCGGACAAAATTAATATGGTTTTGAACAGACATGTTGACAGGTCATATTTGAAAAAAATAAAATAAAATATAGACTGGGCATCTTGACCGGCATATGACTTGCTGTTATCTTAAGCCCAGTGTTGTATACTTATTTCAATAAAATTAGGCACAGTCCAAAAATCATCAAAGCTGACACTACTGAGGATCACATCAAACAACTAAAGCTGTTGTATTGATATTGGCTTGGTAGTTTTTCAGGTGATTAAGGCCCAGTTCTTCTCATGAGACGATCCTAATGACATCAAAGAACACTGTCTTATTATCCATGATTGTTTTCAATGCATTCAGTTGATGAGAAGATCGACATTTGAACTGGGCCTAAGTTTTACAGTGTGGACACTGGAACCATAATGCCTCCAAGATATTTTTGACATTTTTCAACTATCCAATCAGCACTCTCCACATAGAAAGAGATGAAACATTTTTTTATGCATCATCCAATCATAATAAATGGCATAATCTATGTGATTTAGCAGATCATAATTCATATCACATAAAAAAAAATTCAAAATAGATTTCTAAAGATGGCGCTTAAAAAATGTTTGATTCCTTTGTTTCTTTGGAGAGCACTGATTGGATAGTAATGTTATGAAAAAAAGTCAAAAAATACCTCAAAGTGTTCGTGGTTTGAGTATCTACACTGTACTATTGAAATGGTTCATTGAAATGAGTACAAATATCCTGGGGTCAAAATCAGGCATTATATTATGACTTACCTAACCTTGACTAAAGTTATAGCATACATGAAGAAGACATTACCAACAGCAAGAACATAATGAAACCAGTCCACCCCCCTCAGTCCAAAGATTCTATCAATAGGTTCCAGTCCTCCAGCAGCTATATATGCAATACATCCACAAATACCAAACAAGTTCTTCTCCATTACCGAGACGAATATCATCCCAAGGACAGCAAAGGTGCTCACTAGCTTGGACAGGTTTTTATTGAGGGAAGTTGGTATGAATGATAACATGAATCCAGCTCCAGCACTTGCTAGGTGTAGGTTGCCGAGATTTTGCTTTAGATGATGGAAGCAGAATCCTGCAGCTATGAGCGGCACACCTGTAATATACAGCATATTGGTATATGGTTGATGCCTGTCGCACAGTGGGTTGGGGCAGGAGAGGGCAGGATGGATGGGAATTCTAAAGAAATTCTTGGGGTGTAACCAAATCAAATAAATCTCCCATATTAGTGTATTAGTGTCTAGTTGTTCTAGCGCTTTCACACTAATTGGGGACACTTTTCACTCACACACACTACATTAATATTCTATGCACATAAAGTTCACTTACATGTTGGTTTTTAAGGAGGGAGGAAACCAGAGAACCCAAAGAAAACCATTGTAGGAGAGAACAACAACACATCAGACAAACTCAGTTCACGTATGGTGTCTGCAGGGCTCAAACCGGTGACCCAAACCTTAGGAACCACAGTCACTGTGGTGAAAGAGGATGCATTTATAGCAGCATATGCCACTCATGTTACCCCATGCTATTCAGTATCATATAACTAACAATGAAAGAGCCGCCATCTTGGTTGACATACTGTAAGAAATTTTTAATGAGGAATGCTTTGTATAGTCAACCAAAATGGAGGCTAGTGACCCCCAAGAATAGTATAAAAAATTCTAAGCTTACTCACCAACTACAGAAGCAAACCACGACAAATATTCATGTATCTTGATAACAACGTTATGATACGAAGGAAGAACTACACCAAATCGTAACACACCAAATGAAGCAGCAACGCCAACGAGGACAAAACCAAACACTGCATGGGGACTGAGTCTCAGAAGAGATGAGTTACAAGCACATCCAAACGACACCAGAGCCAATACTAGATCTGATACAGCCGTGGATATATATCTTTGTTCCATTTTAAATCAACACTATGCAATAGTTTAGACTATAAAGAATAATAAAAGTGTCTTTTTAAGGAAGTTGTATCAGTGATTCAAGCCAGTACAGCCGCCATGTTGAATGTCCCGACATGCCTTTACCACAGGCTTCCCAGCATGCGCAAAAATTAAAACCGGCGGAAAAGGAAACGAAGTAAATTGAAAAAAAGAAAAAAGGGAATAATAAGAGTGTCTGAAAATTACTGTATTGATTTACAGTGTGCTTAAGAGACCAAAATTAATTCTATGAAGTGGAAATGTGGAAAAATTGGGTTTCCTGTGTTGATGGAAAGAACCCTTAATATAGTGATCAGTGCAGTGATACATCACGGGCGAAGGAAGCTGCCCTGTAGCGTAACTGAATGATGATCAGTAACGCTTTTGGAGCTCGTTTTACACTCGGGCTATGTGTTCTCGCGAACTTTTTATTAATAGATTATCTCGGATAATATTCAGAGGATAATTATATCTTTTATTTATCTAATTCCTTGATCTTCTGATAAACACACTGCCACCTAATTTTTCGTACCGGAAGTGAAAATGGTCATGGTCACTGGTACCAGGCTTCACTCAAAATACCCCGTCTTCGCCCGTGATATAAGTTCGCCTGAGGATCAAAATGGCGACCAACATGGATCTTCCAGCAAGACTTCCATTGCTAATATTGGAAGACAAGGTTCTTCTTCCAGGTTCTTCTATGAGAATAGCAATAAGAGATAGTGCAAGGTAAGTTTTTCTCGCATGCTATGTGTAGTACAGTTTAAAATGGTAGTTGTATTTTTGTAGTATGACGTTTTGCTTAACTTATTTTGGTCTAATAACGTCAGTTTACCTTATAACCTTTGTAGTATTCGTATGATGGACTCGAGGCTGTTGAAGAGAGACCTGCTAAGAAGTGTGCTAGTTGGTGTGGTCCCTCGACGATCAAACGAAGAGGTTTGTGTTCTTACGTAAAGATAAAATGTACCTTGTGTCCTTAACATGCTTACATAACGTACATTGAAAACAATTCGTGTTTTTGTTGTCTTTCATTGTCCAGCAGAACTCGATGTTTAATACGTTTAAGATTCTTTTATATATTTTTATTTCGTACAAATTACATGGAGCATGCAGAATTTGTCATGCAGTTTGATAATAATATTATGCTCAGTTTGCAATTATGCTCAGTCATTCTCTTGAGAATAAGATTCTTTGTTTGAGTTGTATCCATATTCATTCTTCTCATATGCAACTATTAAACAAAGAAATGATACTCTAGGGAATGACATGTGGTCTGAAATGGGAAAAGATTTCACCAAAGCTAAAGCACTCTATAGAATTGTAAAATTTGATATTCATTTTGAGAAGTCACATATGTACTGTGAACAAAATTGCTAACATATTACATGTCCTCATACAGCATTCTAGCCAGTTGTTAGTGAACACCTTGGGTACAGCAGCTGTTGTTGTCCAGGTTACTGGTACAAACTGGCCAAAACCTCTCTACACTTTGCTAGTGACTGGACTGTGTAGATTTCGTATTGACAGCATCATCCAGGAGGTGCCGTTTTTGATTGGTAACATCACACAGATGGATTCACCCTCAAAACAAGGTAAGGCAGAATAGAGTACAATTCCTTGGTTTCAAATCCTCTGATTATTATTGACAGATGTGGAGAAGCCAGTGTAGGAAGAGAGACAGTGACATAGTATAGAAAGAAAGAGAAATAAAAGGGATGGGAAACATGGACAGGGATAGGGACAGGGACATGGTAATAAGACATTGATAGTGAAAAGTGAGACAGGGATAGAGATGACTGGGAAAAAGAAAGGAAAAATGGAGGGGATACCTAGGACATGTACCAATAGATAGTGAGCAACCTAGGACAGGAAAAGGACAGGGAGGCAGAAACAAGGAAAGGAACACTATTGGCATGGACAGGGACGGATCCAGGAATCAAAAAAGGGGTGGGCAAGAAAACTTCCTCCTGAGAGAAAACCTTCAAGACCATATGCAATTTTTTTATTTTGCCAAGTTTAAAGTGCTGGAAGGGGTTTATTGGGGAAGGGAAAGTGACAGGTGTAATATAAGGGTATCCCTAGCTGAGACATATGTAACAAGGAAGAAAGGAAAAAAATATAAGATATGGTTGATTCTGAAGGATATAGATTAAGAAAGATCACAAGATTATTGGATCAATTCATCACCAATATAAGTTTAAGCTAACTTGCACATTATTTCCTTCTAAGAAATGGCCATTAAGAAAAATGCAGAGTTGACATCAATAGCAGTGGAATTTCGGATTCTAGCAGAAGACATTGTTGACATGCTTGATGGCAAGATTCCTGTCATTACCCGGCTAAAGGTAGAATATACAGCAAAGTCCAAATAAGTTAAGTGGTTCTCACTAGAGAAGCAAGCTGACGCAACTCTAAGGTAGTGCATGTTCTCACTATGAAAAGAAGCAACGCAAGTGCAAGGAAATGGAAGATTTTTATTTCTTGCATTGGCTTGTGCTTGTACATGTACTTATATGCTTGTGTTGGCTTGCGTTGCTAGTGAGAACCAAGCTTTACATAACAACCAACTTTGCTCTATAAACAGTGTAGATTTACTATCTACTAGAAAATTCTCAACATTATTTCAAGATATATGGCAAGATTTTGGCATGGCGCAGACACCGACTGAATGTTGAATGTTTTTATACATGGCACTGACATGCATAGTCATGGCAAGGTGCAGTCGGTGCTGTAAATTTTTCATAGTCATATGAAAACTGCTCTATGTTGGCCTATTAGTCAGCCTCACTTGTGTAACTTAAAAAACAAAATATTTCTTGACTGTAGGCCCAACTTTAATCAAGCTATTTCCTCAACTATTGAAAAGGAATTTGTTCTTGCTGTGTTATTAAAATATTGTATTTTTTTTGTAATGTAAAGGAAATGCTGAGTGCTCTGCCAGACCACAGCCTCCCTGACACCCTTGCTTCCATTGTCAAAGCTACATTTGATGAAAAACTAGAGGTAGGTAAAATAAAGTTACATGGATTTTTTACATGGATTATTCTGGATTTTTCCTTGTCACCTTGACCACATAAGCCTATATAAGGCCTGTCCTACCACAGGAAGCCCAGACCTGGAATCTGACTTTCAGCATCAGGGTTTTCAAAATTCCCACAAGATAACTGGCTAAATGCGAGTTGAAAATTACAAATATTGAGTGAAAAGAAATTGAGCTTGCATTTTCTAGCTATATTAGTTCTCTTTTTAGAAAATAATGATATGCAAAGATTCTGGAAAAAATGGAAAAAATTGTATGATGTTTTTAATAAGCAGTTTTTAATATATTATCTTGTGTTCTCTTCATTCATCTTGTAGCTGCTCAATGCACTTATAAGTTTATTTAAAATTCTCACCCTGAGAATATCCCATTCTTGTCTGATAATAAACTTAATAAATTCTTATACTTGTTACACACAGGTCTTAAATACAACTGACTTGGTCGAAAGATTCAAGAAGGCACTTCATCTTTTAAAAAGACAGCAAGGGGTTAGTAGTTTGTTGTTTTTTTTCACCAAATCTTTTGCACATTGCATTGAACATTTATGGTTCAGTACTAGTCAAAGCAAACCAAGCCTTACAGCCAAATAATTAGACCTTTCCCAAAATAATTATTTCTTGACTGGCCATGAATGATGGCACCAAGTTGAGGTTGGACTTGATTAAATGCAGTAATGAATAAACACATCAAGTCCACAAAATTGACTTGGAGCCTTTGTTTAGTGACTACTGAAGCGAATTTGGGTTCAACAGAATCCACAGAGGGGGAGGGGCTAAAGCCCCCACACTTCTTGCTAATAGCTAATAAATTTAGCTAATATCCACAGACTCAGTTTTCCAATCAAGCCTCCCTCCCCCTGCCTCCCCCCCCCCCCCCAAAAAATGTACTTTATGACCAGTTGATAATCTAGTATTGACCAACACTCGGCTGACTAACAACTGACAGTCAGGCAAAAGTCAGGCAAAAGAAAATCGAAATATGGTGGCTAATCATAAAGTACATGATTACCCACGTGCACACTTTTTCCTTTTCATATACTACTGTAATCTCATATTTTCCAATCTATGAATCACCCAATTCTTAGGGTGTTCCACTGCCAGTGGGGAAGGGTCTGTTAGGTTTTAATGTATTAATGTATTTCTCTTCAGGGACTCAAATTGGGGGAACAAGTTAAAAAGATTTCAAGGTCTAGTGACCCAAAGAAAGCAAAGCAGATGAGAAAGGTGATTAATAATTCTTTACCAGCTAGTTCCCTATGTCCATTCTTTCCTTCCTTCCTTTGTTTGCTCATTTATTCCTTCATTCCTTCATTCATTCCTTCCTTCATTCGTTCATCTATCCATCCGTCCGTCCATTAATTCCTTTGTTTATTCATTCATTCCTTCATTCATTCTTTCATTCATTCATTCCTTTGTTCATTCATTCCCTCCTTCATTCGTTCATCCATCAGTCCATCCGTCAATTACTTCATTCATTCATTCATTCATTTGTTTATTCATTCATTCCTTCATTCTTTTATTTTTTGATTTTGATTGAAATTGTACTTGACTTGTTTTGATATTTCCCTTCTTTCTTCTTTCAATCAGTTTGGTGGTGGTTCTTTTCCAATAAGGATCAACAAAGGTGATGATGATAATGACGATGAAGATGACATTGAGGAACTGGAGGGAAAGATCAAGGCAGCTGAGTTACCAGAACATGCTTTGAAAATTGCAATGAAAGAACTCAAGGTTGGCTTCATGTACTATTATGGCACTACAATTGATCAAAAGATTAGATGAATTTCTCTGTAACTCTTCCAAAACATGCTTTTTTTCAGCGCTTAAAGAAAATGCCTCCCCAGTTTCCAGAACATGCCACAACAAGGTTAGGGACCGTTCATTATTTATGGGAGAGGGGGGGGGTGGGTGATTAAATGGGGGGTCTCGAAATTTTTTTAAGCCTGAAAAGGGGGGTCTTGAAAATCTTTTTGAGCTATTAGGGGGGGACGTGAAATAAAAATAGTAATGAAATAAATAAGCAAAATAGCATATGGCACATTTTGAGACTTTCACTGTTATATTAGCTAATTCAGTTGTCTCAATCAATTTAACTCTATTTTTTTCACCTTTTTAATAACTTGAAAAACAAGAACTAAAGAAAACAATCAAAAAGTAGTATTTCAGGTGTGATTTACAGTTTTTCAACAGCCATGATTGATAATTATTATAATAAATCTTTACATATTAAAATCCTCTTGAATACTATCATTGTCATCATCATCATCATCTTCTTCTTCATCATCATCATCATCACTATCATTCTTAGGTTCACTGCTTTCTTCACCAGCCTTTTTGAAGTAATAGGATATTTTATTTACACTTTTTTTCATTTCAGTTTTCTTTTTTTCTTTACAACTCATCTCCAGCTTGTGTACCATCACTCTTATGTCATTAGCCACATCATCATGCACAAACCCGTTGGCCAACAATTCTCTCATGGGCTGAAGATGGAACCTAGCTTTTATTACGTCTGTGCTTAATGCATTCGTGTTCAGATTTGACCTTGTCACCAATGGCTTATTTCCCTCTTGATCCAATGAAAAACTACTAGGTGTTGATGTTAATATCTTTGATAACAAGTTTAATGTGTGTTTTTCTAAATTTTTTCTTTTTTTCTTTGCATTTTTTTTCCTCTGCTCCTTCTTTCTTCTTTTTTGCCTTGCTTTATCTGACTGATTTGCTGACTTGTGGGAAAACCTTTTACAAAGGAAAGAATACACTTCATTTGCATTTGATGACATAGCTTTCAACTGATTTGTGCATTTGTCAATTAAGCCAATCTTCTCTTCAATGTATTGGAGCTTTTTTTCACCTCCTGGAACAATATCCAGAGAAGAAGAGTAACAACTTTTCTTGCTATCTTGAAGATTGCTTCTCATCTTTTCACCCTCTTTTATTTTCTGCTCCAGGCATGAAATAGTGTTTTCACAGCGTTTCACATCGCCACTGGAAACATCATGTGGAACGGTCTTGTATCTTGCAATGTTTTGACCAAGCCCATTATTAAGTGAACTAAGATTTTCAATAAATGAAGAAAATAAGGAAACTTGCTTGTCAGTCTCG
Organism: Anthopleura sola; assembly: GCA_023349425.1. NCBI lineage: Eukaryota > Metazoa > Cnidaria > Anthozoa > Actiniaria > Actiniidae > Anthopleura > Anthopleura sola. Next base: position 13,546,768 of record JALHLI010000001.1, read on the forward strand.
TACATCCAACGTCTTACAACAATAAGATAATCCTTAAATCTATTTATGGTCAAAAACTCCCCAGCAGTTTCTTCAAATAATGTAGGTGTTATAGCGTTGTAGAATTTCAATCTATCTGTATGTGGATTCGGGAAAAGAAATGAATTGTATGGTGGTATTGCATCTTGTACAGTGTTCTTTTCCACACAAAGGCTATTGTCAGTAGTTCCTAAAACAGTTTGTTTAAGTGTCGAAACACTAGAGGAAGCTGAAACCTGTGCCTTGGGTTTTGTCTTTGCGATGACTCAAAGTAAACTCTGGATTCAAGTTCACCCATTCTTCCCAGTCTTGATCGTAGAATTGCAAAACTTCACACTCCATACCAAAAAGAGCTGAACATTTTTCAAGTAGCTGTGGTACTGAAGATCCTTTTTGAAGTTTTTTTTTTTTTTTTTTTTTGGGGGGGGGGGGGGGAAGGGGGGGGGGGGGCTCCGAAATATTTGTATTTGAAATAAGGGGGTCATTGAAAAAAAATATGTTTATTGTGGGGGGTCTCTGAAAAAAAAGGTGCCTTTGCTAATTAATCACCCACCCCCTCCCCCCCATAAATAATGAACGGTCCCTTAGGATTATTTTCAAAGAATTTGAATAATCATAGATAACCAGTGTCAGTGAATTCTGAATTTTTTTCAAGGTGAATTTTGATTTTGGTCAATGGATTTTCAAAACTTACCCAAAAGTCAGTGAAAAAACAGGGAATTACCAGATGAGTAGGAAGCTTGGTAACTATTTTTCACACCTGGTCTCAACCAGATCAGTGGGGTAGTGAGGGGGCAGCCCCTCCCCAAAAGTTTGATCTCAGCACCAAAATTACATTAATTCATGTGGAATTCCTGTGGATATGGTGGGAAAATGACATACTTCTCCTATGATTGAGACCTCACTACACCCTTGATCCATATCTGTGCATTTTACTATTAGTAACAGTACTTTAAACCTCTTGACAGGAATTATTTGGAATGGATGACTGACTTGCCATGGAGTAAGGAAACAAAGGACAAACTGGACATTGCACAGGCAAGGTGAGAAGGCAATGAAATATAAAGTATAGCCATGGTATATCCTCAGTTCTGCCAATCTCCATCTGATTTAGAAGGCTACCCAGTATGTACTCATGTTTTCATTTCTTCAAGCTTACTGATAACCTCTTTTATGATCATGAATGTATATATACTTTTTGGATTAAAGGCATGATTTGGATCAGGATCACTATGGTCTAGAGAAGCTGAAAAGAAGAGTCATTGAGTATCTAGCTGTCAGGAAACTCAAAAACAGCTTAAAAGGTACTTCTAGACCCCTTGCACATCACATCAAAGCAGTTAAATTTGAAGGACAAAACAAATGAATTTCAATCTCCTGAGAATCAGAACCTATTGTTTTGTCCTCAAAAAATTTGAGCTACATTCTTAAGTCCCATCTGGGGCTCAGACTTTTTTCTGAGCACATTTCACAGTATGGTACGATCATATACACATTTCATTCTTAAGTGCTGCAAGAGATCTATAAAAGGCTCAATAATTGTTGTGAACACCATTTATGACCTAATGTGGGTGTGTCTTTTCATGTACCTTCTTACATGAAATTTTCGCTAATTTCGCGATTTCGAATTTCACCTATTTCGCGAAACTTTAATTTCGCGATTTTGCGGGGGGAAATCATATTCTAAGTCCCTTTAATTTCGCGATTTAGTTGATTAAACCATTCGTTATTTGTTTCCAAATACACGCATTCCTAGAACAAAATGACTTTATTGCCAATTTTTAACAACAAAAAATTACTAAAAATTTCGCTAGTTTTGACTTGAGTATAATGAATACTGGAGGCACCAGTGATTTGTCCCTGCTTTTTAATAACCAATAATTCTTTATTCTCTCAATAATTAAACATCACTTAATTTTCGCGACATATTTTCGCGACACTTTAATTTCGCGATTTTTTGGAAATCACGGAAATCGCGAAATCAAAGTCACGAAAATTTCATGTAATAAAGTAATATGATATCACTGTACATAAATTATTATTCATACTTGTCATATTCCAGGTCCAATTCTATGTTTTGTTGGCCCGCCTGGGGTGGGTAAGACAAGTGTTGGCAGGTCAATAGCCAACACACTTGGAAGAGAGTTCCACAGGATCTCATTAGGAGGGATACATGACCAATCAGACATACGAGGACACAGGTAACCCAAATATAGAAAATATGTTTACCAATTAATGATTCACCAATTTCCATACAACGGTTTACTGGTCAAACACAAAGCACCCAAGTGAGGTTTCAAGGTAGTTTCAAAGGATTATTCAAATCTGAACCTTGCAGCCTCAACTGAATGCTTTGTGTTTGACCAGTGAACTGACTGTATTGAAAGCGGTGAATTGAGAGTATCCTTAGCCAATAAAAGGAGAGAAAGTGAGTAAAGGAAACTTTTTTCTTGTATTTTCAGGAGAACATATGTTGGTTCAATGCCAGGGAGAATCCTAACTGCTCTGAAGTCTGTAGGAGTGAAGAACCCTGTTATTTTACTTGATGAAATTGATAAACTGGTAAGTGTAAAGTACATTTATATTTGTGAGGACAAGGGTGAAGAACGAATCAGATGTCGTGGATATAATCGCGGGCTCACCTGTTTTCTATGAAAAATATTCCCAGATGATCTGAGAAAAATATGTTTGCCATTCGGAATCAAGAAAATTAGCAAAACTGAGGTTTCACATTTGTGGCCTACGCACTACAATTAGATAAGAAAATACTGCATGCTTCTTTGCTATTTTGTTTAGGTATTGTTGAGGTGTCACACTAATTCGTGCAACGCCAGCGCAACAACAAAAATTGCGAGACAACACCTGTTACACTGTGCGAGACACGTTGCTGGGAAAATTGCATTGTGTACCAGGGCCTTTAGTAAAACATGTTTCCTTTCTTTTTTAAGACCAAGAGCCTTCATGGAGATCCCTCAGCTGCTCTGTTAGAAGTACTAGACCCTGAGCAAAACTGGACTTTTGTTGACCAGTATCCTTTGGATGTGAATATTATTAGATCAAATAATCTTCTGTTCGTGGCTAGCTTTAGATTACTTGCCTACTATTCTTGACTTGTTAGGGAAGCACAGGTGGCGTAGCAGTGAGAGCGCATACCTCTCATGTAATCGAGGTTCGAGTCACGCCGGGCTCGGTGTCGTATTTGAGTAGAGTTCGGTGTTTGTTGGTTCGCTGGTTTCTCCCGTTTTCATCCCTCCGTAAAAATCAACTTCTAAATTCCAATTGTAATTTCTGTGCGCGAATAACTATTCTGTAGAGATGCCGCTGCTAAATCCCCTCTTTTTTATTTAGTTTATTTTTGACCCTTTTCCAATGTCTAAAGAAACTGTTGCCGTTTGAATTCTGTAAGCATATGTTGAGAAAAGCTATTTGTTCTCTTTGCTGCTTATTATCCATATTGCTCTTGCATATTTTAACACTAGATGGTAAAAAAAAACAACTTCAATCATTTTCAAGGTCATAATGTTATCAAGTTAGCTACCTTAACACCGATACTTAGCTACCTCAATCTACCATTTGATCTATCACAGGTAAAGTTACGGACGCACGGTATAACATTGCACGCAATGTTCAGTGCAGGCAATTGATGTTGCAAGCCATGTCACACCACGCAATTTTTTTGCACGCAATGTTTCTGAATTATAAAACGATCTTACTTCAGCAACATTGCCTGCAATATTGTGTGTAATGTTGCACCGTGTGTCTTCGCATTTATCATAACATTAGTGGGGCTTGTGTTAGTGATAATAAGACTTACACCTTAGCCAAAGAACGATTTTCTATAAACATTGTACTGTGCTGTTTTTGTAGATCGAAACCATAAGGCCATACCTAAATAATCTCCATATTGTAAAATAAACTTTGTAACTTTCTATGTTCATTGTTATGTTTTACAGGTTTTGTTCATAGCCACTGCAAACAGCGTTTCTACTATTCCACCAGCTCTTCTAGATAGAATGGAGGTGAGAACTAAATGCGCGCAATAGCCTTAAGAAGCATCGATGAAACGACTAATCAAATTAATTGCGGGAAAACGCGGTACCGTCTTTTCGTTGCGCAAAAAACTCATAGTCATTGCGCGTCATCTAAGGTCGTGCGACGTATACATTTTTATCAAATTTTATCAAGGAAGTAGTACTATTTTTGCCTTTATGAAATGCAGTCCAAGACTGGTTCCCATCGAGCCTCACATAAAATTCTGGGACTGAGTTTATGGACGCAAATTATAGATGTTAGGTGAATTGTGGTAAGGTGATGTGGGATTGTGAGGTAGGTTAGGGCGACATGGTAAGAACGATAAGAGGTCAGGTGGTGCTGTGCGTAAGATGAGGTGGGGTGGGGTTATGTGAGGTAAGGTAGGGTGAGATGGGGAGGAAGATGTTAGATGCTCGGTGGTTTTAGGTGAAGTGAGATGAGATGAGATCAGACAATGATATTACACGGTTAATTCACTTTATTGTTTATGGTGCAGCTTATTCAAGTACCTGGATACACCCAAGAAGAGAAGCTTGCGATCGCTACAAGACATCTCATTCCAAAACAGCTCAAGGTACGAAAATTAATTACCTGCTCGCACGCGTTATTTAGATTGCTTTATTTCGTCTCTGGCTTGTCTTCCATTTTAAGCATGTATTTTTAAAACTTTATTTTTTGACATTTATCACCAGCAAAACATATTTAAATGATTTTTTTAAAAACTATAATATAGCTATAATAGCTTTTTCTAGAATAGCCATTTTCCCTTGCGGTTGTTGCTGTTTTCTTTTCTTCTTAGAATCTATAACGACATTTATAATTATTATATCTTTTATATATTAAATGAAGTTGTTACATTTTCAAAATTAAAAAATTGCCAACTCCTTTTCGCTTTTGCTTTTACGCGCGCAATCTGAGAAAAACTTACGCCTACGGTCATACGTACTGATTAGCTCTCAACTGGCTTCTGTATTCAAGGGCTGTAATCGGATAGTGTGCTTTTTTGTGCTATTTGATTGGTCAAGACATTGACACAAAATCTATTCTATTTCATTATATAGCAAGATATAAAAACTTTTTTTGAACTTAAAAGATCCAAGGGTTATAAGTGCTTAAGAAATAATATAAGTAATGTTATCATTACGTTATTTTGCAGGCACATGGCTTGAAACAAGATGACATTCAGTTTTCCCAGGATGCAGTGAAGTCCATAAGTAAGTCACTTATCCACGAGGGATAAAAACATATGAATGCCATATTCAAATCTAAAAATGCATAGCAGGTTTTTTAATTTTTAAAACCAATGCAGTTTGCACCAATATTGCAAGAAACCCTCAGTCACGAAAAATGTGTAACTGTTAATTTTGATTCCATAGAATCTCTCGAGGCGCGGAAATACGAGCTACAAAATCGTGCAACGTGTCGTGCAACATTGTTGCGTCGAAAGTTGCAGAGCGAAATTTGCCCATATTATCGCCCCGCGCGCAACAAATTTTCTTTGTTGTAGAGAGTCGTGCAACAAAATTTTGTTGTTTCACGGGGTGGTAATACGAGTAACATTCACTGCATCTTGCAACACAACAATGTGTTGCTTGACAAGTATCACGATCTTGTTGCTTGTATTTCCATGCCCCTAGTTTGCTTTGAAGCGTATAAGTTGATTTGGGTTAGCGGAGATGCAGGAGGGGACTTTGGATGGCTTATTCTAATGCTTCATCGTGATTATAGTTTCTAGTTATACTCGTGAAGCTGGTGTTCGTTCGCTGGAGCGAAAGCTTGGCGCGCTCTGTCGATCGGTAGCTGTAAAGGTAAATAAGATACTCACATCTCTTTTCATGTTTCTTGTAATTTATTATTGTTGTTAGGTTTTTTTTATTCGTCAATCAAAAACCTATGAACTTAGAGACTTTTGTACATTTGATAAAACACGCAAACACTTTCTGCGTCTGGATTTTTCTAAAACGCGCTCCAATTAAACAATGTAAGAAACGTCTAAAGGCCTTCAATTTAGAAAGATAGCCATGCGCATTACATACACCTTTTCGGCTTTAGCGTAATGTTTTCCCATTTCAGACCACGTGTTATTCCCTAGAGTATCATTTCTTTGTTTAACGGTTGCGCATGAAAAGACACCTGAATATCGATACAACTCTAACAAAGAATCTTATTCTCTAGGAAATTACGCGTGGTCTGAAATGGGAAAACATTAGCATTATACCAAATCGAAAAGGTCTATAACTAAAGCAAGTCTCACTTGGTATTCTTTATGAAATGTCATTTATAGTTTGCGGAGAAAAACTCCACGGATTTCGAGCCAAAGGACAACAAAGACGCGCAAACTGAAGAGAGCACGGAGAGAAATACAAAGACTGCAATAAGTAGTGACGGCATTCAAGTACCTTTTACCATCAATAAAGAATTTGTGGTAGAAATCCTTGGGGTAAGTTGGCTGAGCTGCGCGCTGCCGAACCTACATTTGCTTGCGCTGTGCTATTACATTTCTGGATCTAATCGACTTTAGCATCAACAAACCAGTAAACTAACTAGTCCTAAATCCTGCATTCTGATTGCATTCTTATTGCATTCTGTTTGCCTGCGCTCCTCTAGGTCCTTTAGTGATAGCCCCTAAGGTAGGGAACACCTAAATCTAGCATATACTCTGGCTTCTGCCTCGTATTTGCGATGGCCAAGGTTTCAATAACAATCCCAAATGACTTGGCGCCATTCAGTCATACTTTCTCGATGGACTTTGTGGTATTTCTTTTGTGTTTCCACGTTAACGTCACATTCGAGATTATTTTGAGAATGGTCCATTGGTGCTTTGAGTGCTTGCTATAAAGTGAAGACTAGCTACCAGACATTCCTTTTTGTTAAGTCCGTCATCCAACTGAATGGGTTTTTACAATGCAAGACTGACCCAAATGACTTTCCATTTCAAACCGCTATACTAGTATCTACGAAGTTTTAAATGCGCAGGATCTGAACTCTCATCATCATCATTTTCTCATAACTAATCTTAATTTTTCAGCCTCCAATTTTCGAATCAGAAGTCATGCAACGATTAGCTGTACCAGGTGTTGCCACAGGTATCCCATCTGTAATTCTTATGGTTGTAGTGTTGTTATGAGTAAATAGGATTCTTTTTTTCATTTGCATCCTAACAAAGAAATGATACTCAAGGGAATGACAAGTGGTATGAAATGGGCAAAAAATTTCGCCTAAGCTAAGGAGGTCTATTTGCGCAAACTAAGTTTTCGTAGATTTCAGCAATTTTAGTCCCGCAGATATATAGTAGACACCAATTATCACCATTACTCATTTTGTCTTCGCCGCGCGCGCATGGATAAGAGTGGGTCCTGCTCTGCAATAACGTAGCCTAAGAAGATCCAGGACTTGAACATCCCACTTCAGGAAAAAGAATACAACTAAATTAAATCATTTTTCTTGTATTTCCAGGACTAGCATGGACAGCGATGGGTGGAGAGATCATGTTTGTAGAGGCAACACGTATGGGAGGGGAAGGACAACTTACTCTCACTGGACAACTTGGTGACGTAATGAAGGAGTCTGCGCAGTTGGCCTTAAGTTGGCTTAGGAGCCACGCAGTTGAGGTTAGAACTTTCGAGAGCTTTCTAGCATCCACATAAGCACCAGCAAAAGAAAATCTAACTAATCTTCTTTGTTTTCCCCAGTATGATCTTGCTAGCGATCATGAAGTAGACTTGGTAGGGAGGACAGATATTCATGTTCATTTTCCTGCTGGTGCTGTTGGGAAGGATGGTCCTTCAGCCGGGTTAGCCATTGTAGTGGCATTGGTTTCTCTCTTCAGGTGAGAAATGAAATACTGATTTGAAAGATTTGTGTTATTTTATTTCTCTCATAATATTATTGGAGTTGGCATAACAAGTAAGCAGAGTTTGTCAGGTCTCTCCCTTAATTGATTCCAGGGTTTTTCTCGTGGTTCCCCGGTTATCCTCCTCTGTGAGTTAGTCGTGCCCTGACTTATAGATCTGCCCAGATGCTCTTTTAAGCTTTCTGTCAAAAGCCCAGCAAAAGGCCTCATTTGAAGGTTATACTTGTGGACCATTTGAGCTAAAAGACCTTAATGAAATACCAGGTAGACCTCAGTCAAACAGGTACACTAATCTAGTCAACTGTTTAACTTCAGCGGTCGTTGCACAAGGTCTGACACAGCGATGACTGGTGAAATAACACTTCGTGGACTCGTACTCCCGGTAAAGTATAGAGAAAAGAAATGTTTTTTATCTGTCTGTAATTTCGCAACCTTTTGTGACAGTATTTGCTTTCAACACCACGCAGAAATAGTTGTATGAGTATATAAGCTACGGTCATGATCACACGGTGCAACATTGCGCGCAATCTCTCAGGCAATCGATGTTGCGAGCCATGTCACATGACACACTTTGTGGCACGCAATGTTGCTAAAGTAGAATATCAAACGTTCCTACTTCAGAGACATTGCCTGCAATTTTGCGCGCAATGTTACACCATGTGTCTGTGCCTATACTGCAATTACTGTAACTAACGATTGAATGATGGTCATCATTGTAGGTGGGAGGAATCAAAGAGAAGATTCTTTCAGCTCACCGTGCAGGGATTACCAGGGTCATACTTCCCAAGAGAAATGAAAAGGTATTTGTACTTTTGAGTCTATCTTGTATTTTAAAAGGCGCTGACAAGGGTGCGGTCGTTGCATTCACCGCTACTTGCGAAGAAGATCACAACGTGTGCCGTCCAATTCCTACAACGTGCTGTCGGCGCGACGTCGTGTGTCATATCGCATGGGTTTGCACCCGATGCGATCTTTCTCTTCACTGCAGCGTCGTGGTGAAGTTCATAGCATATGGTTTACTATAATTGTCCATCACGCTAGGACTATGGTTTACAGGTCTTGATTAATCGATCCGTTTTCGCATGGTTGCGCACACGATGCGATCTTCTTCGTCGCATTCTGTGTCCGCACCTTAAAGAAATCATGTTAACAAGATAGCGGATTTCATGGTTATGCTCATGTAGTATGGCCCATTTTTCTCTCTCTAAACCTATTTTTAAAACAGATACAGGTATTTATTGCCTTGGTTTTTGCTAGCTAGTTTTTTTTTTTTTTTTCGTATTTGTTCTTTGGTTTGTCAAATTTGGGTACGTTTTTGATATGATTAATTTACTTTTGATTGATTAACGTTCATTTTCATGGTTTTTTCAGGACCTACGCGAAATTCCAGAAAATGTTAAGGTGAGTTTAAGATGATTTCATTCTTTATTAGGGCTGCGCACTCGTCCAATACAAAGAAAGTTAATGGCGATAAAGTTTTTTCAGCAAACCCACTTTTTTACAGTTTTAGGCGCGTAAATTTTGGATGTGTAAATGCGCACGGCACAACACATAACTGTCTACTTTGTTAGCATCACCGGGAGCCCAATTTAGATAAAAAATTAGTAAAAGTGAAAATAAAATCAGGGAAAAATCAAAAGGTCAAGATAATGTCCTCTATAATACCAAAGAGCAAAAAAAATCCGTAAAATATTCACTAGAACATTTTTTTTCGCGCGCGCCTTTGTTTTCCTATATAATTCCCCTATGGTGTCCTATGTGTGGATTTGTTTCCAGTCGCCATCTTCAAAACACATCACACTTTAAACCACGATTTCACCGTCTTTTAAACCACAAACTCCCGAAAAACTTATCGTCCAAAATGGTCACTCCCTTGTAAAAGTATATTGACACAGATCCAAACAGGAAATCGATTTATTTATAGCATCTCTCCTTGGGGCTCTTTTGGTTGCACTGTGGTTGTAGCTTACCTTTTTAAATCATGCCAGTCAAAACTAAAATGAGATACATAGCCGCAATACATAACATAAAGGTATCAACAGTCATAACATTACAGTATCACTAACATTGACCCATGTACCGTGTCTTTCTTTCAGACTGACTTAGAGATCATTCCAGTACACCGTGTGGAAGAAGCAATACAAGCTGCATTCGAAGATGGCTTCCCTTTCCTTAGGATACCGAACATTGTTGGTAGAAGCAAATTATAACAGATAATGTTAATGATGAATCATTTGTATAGCGCTGCGCAATGTACATTAAAAGCGCAAAGAAATCAAGAGAATCTATGGTCCTAAATGGAGCAGACCAGAACAAGTATTTCCAAATAATCACTGATTTGGAAAGCGCACGATACCCATGTGAATAGACTACAAGGACTAAAAATTAAAGCAAAAGGGCTTTGAAAGCATGACAAATAGACGATTCATCACAAGCCAAACTATAAGCAAAATGCTTAGAAATAACTGTGCATTTTCCCCCTGTGGTTTGAACTCAGTCGCGCCTAAGGCAAGGCTTTTCTAGGGCTACGTGTCTGCCCATGGTCTGCCCTTGAAAAAAAATTGCGCGACTTAGAAATGCGAAATATTAGGAGCCAGATCAGCGAGGCCGCAGGAATCCGAATGTTTGAAAGGTTTAAAAAAAATACTTTAAAAAGTATTTGTTAATAGACTGAAGCTATGAATTTAATATTTGCTGCAGTCCCTATGTAAATGAGCCTGAACCTTGATTCACGGAGGCTGTTTTTTTATGCTTTATTTTCCAAACGTTTACAGTAAGCTGGTTCGGGATTCCTGTGCTGGCGCAAACAATGCAAATAGGACGAGGGTTTTTCAGATGGTATCAGATACATAGGGTTTGAACTTGAATGGTATAAAGTTGTAAATAAAATTATTATAAAGGAAACTACTGGCTTAGTTTGCGTCTTCTAGCTGAATTATGAAAGAGCTATTATGCATACAAAAAGGATGTCATAATGCTACAACAATGGTGCGCTGTTTTCGTAGGCTTGAAGCTGTTGGATTCATGGATTTCGATTCACGGAAACGGTAATGACCCAAATAAATGATGTAAACCCTCAAAGGTCACTTTACCACTGTTATTTGCGGCACGCGGATTTATGGGGTTCCTGTGTTATTATTTTTCACACCTGTTTTGAGCGCGCAAAGACCCATGGGTCAAGGGTGTCGCGGGAATCTTTGTGGTGCATGTGATTTAAACCAGCGCTCCACTCTTGACTGAACTCCGCATTTTAAACCCTTTTTCTTTCATGAATACTTCCCAAATAACGGTAAGTCTGGTCCATATACTTGTGTTTTTGTTAGATACAGTATTTTTGATTCAAGAATTTGTGCGCTTTTCGGTTTTAAAGTAAAAAAAGACGAAGATGTTTATCGTAGAGACAGCTTCGTGTTGTCGTAAAGATTGCGCACTTGAAGCTTTTAAAGGCCGTTATTGTCTTTTAAATTCCGAAATCGCTTTGTATTCTTCTAGTTAAGTGTTCGTTTTGATGATATCAATGCATTGTATGTAGAATATTCGGTTTCCTCGAGTAATTTATCCGCAAATCTCGCTCCTTCAAGGTGTGAGTTTGACTACCATGTGGTTCAAGCCTTTACTAGTAATTATGCCAATCTTTAAACTATTCCTTTATTCCTTTAAAAGTAAGAAAGATACCGACAAAGAAAGATTCTTCTTGAAATTGCCGTCCATTGTAATAGTTATTTTGAATTACAATCTTAAGAATAATGGAAAATTATAAGGTAAACAAGAGTGTCGCAAAAGAATGAAGCCATTTTTTTTTTAAATCTTTGCTAAGAAATATGTCAATTTAGACTTTACCAATATTACGATAGCTTTATATCTTTTTTCAGAATAACGTTTCTTTAGGAAGAACGGTTAGCACATATGTTGTGTTTTTTTTGTTTTTGTGAAGATGGATAGTTTTCATAGATCATTTTTTCGCAGAATCAGGAGATAGAATGAGCCATGCATCTGAGATCTAGTGGACAGTTTAAATAATAAACATCGCGCTTGGTGCAAGATTAAAGCGATTCTGTGTTAGTATTTACTGTTATGTGGGATAAGAGAGACTTGTTTGAGGTTCCCAAGGTCCAGGAATTCCTGGAAAACCCTTAGAATTCGAAAATGGTCTTTCCTGGACAATGGACGTTTTTCCTGGAATTGGTTTCCTGGTTATTTATAATGTTTTCTGATTACTTAGGAGCAGATATTGTAGTCTTCACAATGGTATTACCAAGTGAGGTTCAGATTGGGAGATGCTGTGCTTACAAACCCTTAAGAAAACCTTTAACTCCCACCAGTACATCATCAAGAAACCCCTTCACTGACAAACTAATTCAGCGATTGGAGACCAAGATTCTCCTCTTGGATGAAGATACTTTTAAAACAGAAGGAGAAACCATCAAGAAAGAAATATTATCTTCATTAAGTGATGGAGCTCTCACTACCAGTGCATGCTTGCAGCTATTCCTGGACACTGCCTGGAAAGACAGAAGCAGAAATCCAATGATTGCCAAAATATTCCATAACATTGCTCAAGCACATGATGACGATTCAGCCACAGGCTTAACAGCACTGCTTGAGAAGAGCTGCAATGATTTGCTAAACATCTTGACTTTGCTAGGAAAGCCAGGAGTCCATGATCTCTGTATCATAAGTTTGCTTTCTAATCTATACCGTCTTGAAGAACTTCCTGAAGAACACAGAGAAGGAGTAGAGAGTTACCTTGTGGACATTGGAAAAGCATTCTGGCCTTACTTTGTACCACAGAAGCATGAAGTTTGGGACAATGAATTGGTGTCCGATGCGATCTGTGATGTCTTTCACACGGTAGGGAGTGTTCTGGAGAGAGTATGTCCAGTCAATATGAAGCGAACATTTGATAAAATAACAACCATGCTCATCCAATCAAATGCCACCTCCATGTACACCAGATGTAGACTCCTAGAAGTAAAGGAGAGGAGAGCTAAGGGATGGACCTTGCCAGTGTGTACAAGAAATTACTACAGAGCTGCTTTCCTAAAGGTAGTTTTTAAGGCTTAATTATTATACGTTGGATAAATACTTTCAATTTTATTGATATCCTGAAACAATCCTCTGGGCAAATCAGAGTTAGGGCACAGCTAATAGAACTTTTTCGAAGATGGCATCTATGATGTCAAACAAGGAGAATGAAAATGTCCCGGATGTTGAAACCCAATGATTTCCACTAGCAGCATCCGGGACTGGAATGCTCCAGATTTTAAAACACAATTATTATTACTCATGACATGCAGGACATTCTAGGACTCCTCGTTTGATGTCATGGATGCCATTGTTAAGTTTGAATCTAATTCGGAGTGGAGAAGTACTGTAGACACTCATATGACAACTTTCAAAAGATCGGGTTACATTAAATTTTCCTAGATGTCATGCCAGTTCACTCCCTTGTCTTATACTCATTCTAAGCTTTATTTTTATCAGTATTTTTATTGTTGCCATACACTATTGACAGCACACGTTGTACCAACTGTCAAAGTCCAATTTTTCTCATACTCTGATCTGGGGAGAGGATATTCATGAGCGTATTTACAAGACATTTATGTTCACCACACAATATGTTTTATCACTCATTATTATAGCAACAGCTTGTGCAAGAAAAACTCAGATAGAGTTTTCAAATGAGTGTTACTAAATAAGTATTACTATAGAAATTTAAAACAGAGTGTATGATTTTTGTATTTTGATTTTTTCCAACACCTAATGATTCTTGTTTATATATTTTTTAGTATCCCAAAGACAAGCACAGCTCAAGGTCACCCCCACCCTCACCCACATCGCCGACACTAATAACCAAAAGAGAATTCCTGAGTAATGATAAGTATGAGGTAACTGTCCATGAAAAATGGAGTACAATGTCTGTAAAACCCCGCCAGCCTCTGGTCATTCACATTAAACCCAAACCTTTACCTGAAAAAAACAACAATATATCTTCTGAGGCAAATACCTTTACTACTAATAAAGTCTCAAGTCCTACCACTAAATGTTCTGAAGAGCAGAGATTACAGAATATCTCAGAGCAGGAACATACCGATAATTCAGAAATCAGCGAGATTTCAACTCCTAAAAGCAGAGAGTTCCAGAACCAAAGATGTGGCTTTGGATCTTTAAATGGCTCTGATGAATTTAAGCTACAAGTCAGTGAAGATTTCCATGACGGAAGAAAATCCTTTGAAAAAACAAGCGAGTCTCCTAAGGAAAGTGATACCACAAACTCAACACCAGGTAGAAGTACTCCAGATGAGTATTCTCCAACTGAGCTGTTTTCTTCCCCCTTCAACAACATGGCATCAAGCAGCTCACCATTTGAGTTAAAGAGCCCCCATAATACAGGCACTTTCTCAAAATATCCGTCATTCTCTCAAGGATTCTCCTGTCCTGAAAGCAGCAGTCCACCAAGCTTTTCTGATTCACCATTCAGTAGGCATAATTCCTTTGGTAATGATAACACAAGTTCTCGGCAGAGATTGTCATCAACAGGGGAGATAAGTCATCAGAAGAGATCATCATTTCACAGATCACATTCAGAGAGTAGCGCTGCTGAGTCCACCTACTCTAGATGGGGACAGAGTACAAATGGATGTGACTCTACTGGTTTTGGACCTCCTGATGGTGGTAGGTTCAGCTTCGGGAGACCTAATAGAAGAAGGATTAATCTAGGTAAGTTATTGAGAGACTCATGCTCTCAACCAGTCACATATATTCCATTACGGTATTATTTATTATTATTTTTATTTAGCTAGCTTATTGACTATTCATATTATACATTATCAACATACATAAATATTTTTTTTTTGTATACATTGTAATAGCATTGAGATATTGTGTAATGTGCTTAAGAATAAAATTATTATTATTATTATTATTATTATTACACATAATTAGATTTTTTAGATTTTTCAAAGAGTAATTTATTAGTACAATAAACTGATTCAAGTTCACACAACTTATGAATGGATAGTCTATATCACTAGTCTGCCATATTGAATCACAGCTATGCATTCTGGGATTGATACCTCAGTTGACATGACATGGTCGGCATGCTTCACCAAACATTTATCAATCCCACCATGCATTGTCATCCAGTAGTAATATGGACTATAAAGTCACATTGGCACTTAGGTAATTTTACGCATCAGTAGTTCAAAATACTTTATTGATTTCTTAAACAAAACTCTGTGCTTAATTGTATAATTTTGTTAATTAACTTTGTCATGGATATACTGTGTGCACTCTACAGTAATGGTCTCATATACTAACTTGAGATACTTATTTATTCTGATTTTAGAATTTCCAGTAAAGGAAGTCCTTGAAGGAGAAGATCTTGACACCAGTTCGAGGCTATATCTATTGAGCTTTGCTACATCACCAGCAGCCTTAGAAAGACCTGCTGATTTGACTTTAACTCCTGAAGTAGAAGCTGATAAGGAGTGGTTAAAATGCTTGATACTGGATGAGGTAAAGACAGTTGATAATATCATTGATCTTGTAGATATTAGATAACCCATCCATCCATTCATCAACCCATCCATCCATTCATCAACCCATCCATCCATTCATCAACCCATCCACCATTCATTGATCCTTCCATCCATCTATTCATCTATCCATCCATTTACTCATCCATCTATCCATTTACTCATCCATCCATCCATTTACCCATAAATCCATCTATTCATCAATCCATCCATTTACTCATCCATCCATCTATTCATCCATCCATTTACTCATCCATCCATCTATTCATCCATCCATCCATTTACTCATCCATCCATCTATTCATCCATCCATTTACTCATCCATCCATCTATTCACCCATCCATCCATTTACTCATCCATCCATCTATTCATCCATCCATTTACTCATCCATCCATCTATTCACCCATCCATCCATTTACTCATCCATCCATCTATTCATCCATCCATTTACTCATCCATCCATCTATTCACCCATCCATCCATTTACTCATCCATCCATCTATTCATCCATCCATTTACTCATCCATCCATCTATTCATCCATCCATCCATTTACTCATCCATCCATCTATTCATCCATCCATTTACTCATCCATCCATCTATTCACCCATCCATCCATTTACTCATCCATCCATCTATTCATCCATCCATTTACTCATCCATCCATCTATTCACCCATCCATCCATTTACTCATCCATCCATCTATTCATCCATCCATTTACTCATCCATCCATCTATTCACCCATCCATCCATTTACTCATCCATCCATCTATTCATCCATCCATTTACTCATCCATCCATCTATTCATCCATCCATCCATTTACTCATCCATCCATCTATTCATCCATCCATTTACTTATCCATCCATCTATTCATCCATCCATCCATTTACTCATCCATCCATCTATTCATCCATCCATTTACTTATCCATCCATCTATTCATCCATCCATTTACTCATCCATCCATCTATTCATCCATCCATCCATTTACTCATCCATCCATCTATTCATCCATCCATCCATTTACTCATCCATCCATCTATTCATCCATTCATTTACCCATCCATCCATCCATTCATCTATTCATGCATCCATCTATTTATGCATCCATCTATTCATCCATCTATCTATCCATCTATTCATCCATCCATCTATTCATCTATATCCATCCATCTATTCATCCATTCATCTATCCTTTTACTCAATAATCATCCATCCTTCTGTTTTCTCTTTCTTTCCTGATCTTTGTTATTGGTGACTGAAAAGTGTTTTTTTATTTTATTGTATTTTAGCCTATTACTGTACTGGATCTCTTTGGTCAGTAATTATCAGGTGCATACTGTTGTATTTAACATCAACTGATAATTGAGTAACTATAAACAACATGGGATGACTTACCAGGAATCATAGAAATCAACTGAATATTTGCATCCTAATCCTGGAATTCTGGATCAACAATGGTAGTGGGAAGAAGAAATGTTTAGGAACCCCTAAATATCCCAGCATTGGCTCAACAGTTGAGTTGTAATTGAAATCTTTAGGAACGCCCAAACAATCCCAGCATCCATTATTTCTAATTCTTCGGTTCAACAGTGGGACTTGGATGCACTAGGTTGTACTACAGTTGAGACAGAAATCTATAGGAGCCCGAAAGGATCCCATTGTTCATTAAGAAATGAGTCCACTTTTTTAGAAATCCTAACAAACATGTTGTGGTTTTGGGAGTTTGACAAGCTCACTAATGTATAATATGTATATAGGTTACAATTTAGTTCATGGAGAAGGACTCGCAGAGAGCTATTTTATTATCCTTTTGAAGCTGTTAGGTTCCAAATATGATCACGCACTATGCTAGAAGTTATCTTTTAACACAAGTGAATAAGAAACATCGTGTAAAGGCCGATTTACACAGTACAACGTTTGTTTGCTACTGTCGCATGCCATCTGCTTACACCACAACTTGCTCACAAATGTTATGCACGAAAAGAAAAACGTAGCAAGTTGTAGGGTTGTTTTATACGATGTAGTTCGTGTTGTAAGCGAGGCGTACGCAGATTGCATGCGACGGTTGTAAGCAGAAGTTGTACCATGTAAATCGGCCTTAAGAAGTTTGCATCTGTACTGACGTTTCGGACGTTAGTTCTTCAACTAAGTAAAATTACAGTAACAGACTTCTTATTCACTTGTTGTATTCAACATACCCAAGGAGTTCAAACTAGTAACGGCTGGTCGTTATCAATTAATATTTTACTTCTGGAATTGAAATTATAATGAAAAATTGAAAAGTTAGAATATTTTATTTTTAGAAATTAAAAAAAAAAAAGTTTAATGTTACGTTTAAAAGACGGTGAAAGTGTATTCGTCGTGGAATTAGTATTGAAGCAGTTGTGTAGAAAATAGTCCCCTTCACAGTTCCCTGCGACATCTTGAAAGGTAGCCCTGCCTTTGCATCGAAGCGAGACACGAGGTGAGTTTGCAATGATAGAGACCTTTTTTAACACCTTGGACAATTATTCACATGTCTCTATCATTGCAAGCTCACCTCATGTCTCGCTTCAACGCAAAGGCACGGCTACCTTTCAAGAAGGCGCAGGGAACTGCGAAGGGGTCTATTGTATTATAATTTACATCGAAAATGCCGGGAGCTACTTAGCTCAGTGGTTCATCATTAAAGCTCTCGATGTCAGATGGAATTGGAATTAGGAGTTCATTTTCGCGGAAGGAGGAAAGCCGGAGAACTCGGAGAAAAAAACCCCTCAAAGAACAGAAGAGAACCAATAAGCAACTCTACTCGCAAACAACACCGTGTCCGGGAATCGAACCCGGTGATATAATGCGCACTAGCAGCGCACACTCCCCTCCCCCCTCCCCCCCCCCCCCCCCTGCTAACCATAAATTAAAAAATTGTGTCAAAGTGAGCCCCAGAAACAGCAGAGATGCCTTTGAATATTAAATGGGATATTTTACTAAGAATTGGATAGGGAACCATGTCGGATGACAACATCAGAACTGACTTTCTTTAAAGGGGCTATGGTCGGTGTTTTTCTTTTCTTTTTCTTCCTCAGTGTACTAGAGAGACCCCTTGCATGACGTGACGTCCAAGCAGCTCAATCCTACTTCAGCAACATTGCCTGAAATATTGTGCGCAATGTTGCACCGTGTGTCTGCCCATTCTAAAGATCAAGTACGTGTACTGAAACTTCTGGAAAACTAGATCAGAGAAATAATAACTGTTGAAAGCGCGCTTGCCGCTAAGCTAAAGGAATACACCTCTAGCTAGGGTGTAATGTTTTCCCATTTCAAACCATTTGTCGTCCCCTTGAGTATTATTTCTTTAACCGATGTGCACGAGAAGAAACATGAATATGGATACAACTGAACAAAGAATCGAGAGTTATGACACGCGTGGTCTATCTGAAATGGGAAGACATTACACCCAAGTTAAAGAGGCACTAATGAGAAACATTCACTGCTTTATTTTAATAAGAATAATAATATTTATTTCCTAGGAAATTATTATCCTGTGATGAATAGGATGTCAGCATTGGGCAATGTCTGAATAACTTGTCGGATATCCAGAACCATGGTATACTGTTACATAGCCAAGACAGGAAATCTTATCGGAAAGGTTGGTAAGCAAAAACCGCAAAGGTTAGTAAACCTGACAATGCACCCTTGATCTGTCCGAGCATGAAATGTGCTGTATATACGAATTGTGAAATATCGCAAGACTTTTCCAACCAATAGAATAACAGACCAATAATAGAAATTATGTCAGTTGCGGTAGCTAATAAAGAGAATAATATAATACAACAAGCTAGCTAACTGGAAAAATACGAGCTAGAGTTCTGCAAAATCTCGGAATGAAGTGTTCAGCAATTCTATTGAGCTTGCTCTTGTGTTACTTTAAGGTAAGGGCTCGTTTGACCTCCGCCTTCTTCCGAAACTTAACTCTTCATACATATTGCATATATTGACCTGAGTTGTTCGACAAGATAGAAGTCGTTGGTCAGTGCGTATACAATAGCTCTGTAGCGCCTTTGTATGCCTTCGACTCGGCCACCTTGAGCTGCATACTTCGCAATTCAGCCATTCAGCTGCGAGAAAGGATGATTAGCCACTCCATTTATTTTATTTTTACAAATTTATGCTAGACTACTGACAAGGGATCCACAGTCTGTTTCATAGAACTTTATTGAAATACCTTGATACTTAGCTTTTCCATGCACTAACTTTTGTATTGAAAAAGCAAAAAGTTGCAAATGATCAGAGGCGTTGGAAGTCAAACTATCTATTATATATATATATATCACTATTTCGAAATGTTGTCGAAACCAAGGGAGCGAGATAGGCAATAGAAATTGAAATAGGTCATTCGAAGATCAAGAATAGCTGCAGAATTAATTGTGTTTCTGGTTATATTCTCGTCAAGAATCGAGCTATAGAAGCCGGGTTTTACAGCCGCGGAAATGATCCCCACCGCGGAACTGAATTATCCCCGGAAAGGCTCGAAAAGGAAGGACAACGGATAAGGGGAGTGAAAACCACTGAAACGAGCGAACAAACAAACAAAAATCCATCCATCAATCAGTTCCTATTGAAAATTAAGAAAAACAAAAAAACACCAGCTTCATCGAAGACTCCTTCAAGTACAAGTGGTCAGTTTCTTTTATTTTATATACTGTGTTGAGCTGATTCTTTTCCTTCCTTTAATCTTCATTTAGTTTCTGAGATTTTCCAATTGGGTCGAGTGTAACGTGAAGTGTCGTTTTGTGTCAGCGCAGCAGTTTTCGTATGACTGTGCAACGAAACAGGAAAGCCGTGGGGGATCATTTCCTCGGCTGTACAGCCGTTAGTTCTGAGATATCCAATGTTGCTTGTAATGGGGAAAAATTATGACTGCCTCGATTATTCGTGTTTACATTTATAAGCACAATCCCTTATCATCTATCCTTTTATTCGTGTTTGCTGTTACGCTATCAGGCAACGTTTCGTCCAGAACTGAACCCACTTTCTACAAAAATAAAGGAAAACAGCCCTCGCGCACAGAATACAAAAATACTAAAATACTGGAGAGAAGTGGGGACCCACTATATTTACGATTATTAGTCTTATTCCACTACTCGCTTCGTCCTCGCCGCGCGGGTATCAATAAATGAAAGATTTCGTAGATAGAAGAATTGGCATGTCGTGCCGTGCCGTGCCGGGCATATCTTCTTGTATCGTTTTCTGTCAGCACATGTAGTAGTTTTCGTATGACGGTGCAACGAAACAGGACCCCTTGCAGCACGTCAGAATGCAGCTCGATTTAAAGGACACAATAACAGTTCTTAGGAGATTGAAATTCTTTTGTTTTGCCCAACAAGTTGTGCTGCTTGACGTCACGTGATAGGGGTCTATATTTGGCGACATTCTACCGTTTCTTCGATCCCATCAGGCACTGCGATGTTTTGAATATCTTGACTAAATGACTAGGAATTTTCAATGGTGTGAGCTATGTACTTATTGACTGAGTGGGAGGTCCGAACGGGAAAATATTTGGCTCGAGGTCCTGAAGTACGGAACGAGCGCAGCGAGTTCCGTGCCAAGGACCGAGAGCCAAATATTTTCCCGTTCGGACCGACCTTAACTCAGTCAATAAGCATTTTATCATATGACCACATATAAAAAATCGATTTCAAAGCGTTTTTAATACATGCGAATCAAAATCGGCAGCGAGTCCGAACGGCGAGTCCGAACGGGAAATTATTACACTTTTCGGAAAAGCGTACGTTTTTTGCTGACGCCATTTTCCCCAAAGGTTTTTCTTAGAATCACGCGTACAGTGAAATACGGTCATATGATAATAATAGTTATGTAATGCTTTCCCGTGGCACACCATACCATACCGCGATTATCCCACTGGTCACTTGTATTTTCTTGCTAAACACTTGACTCGACTGAAGACTCGTGTGTGTAATAGAAAATACAAGTAACTTCCAAGAAGTTAAAATAAACATTTTTTTTTTTTGCAATTTCAGCTTATCAAAGACATTGCAGCTAATGCCCTTTTTTCGTTTCTTTGTTTTTGCGTGATTTCAGGATAAGGTAGATGGAAGCGGAAGAATGAATGTGATCTACACTAGGTTCAGTAATCCTACCGGTGAGGATGCAGATGGAGGACATTGTGACGCATATTTGGGAGGAGGACAGTGTGACACGTACCTGAAGATCTGTGTGGCTTCTCCAACACCACCTACTTCTTCTAGCTGTCCAAGAAAGATCAGCAACCAAGGCAACTCTTTCTCTATGAACATACCCATAAACCCGCCACCATTCAATGTTCTAAGGGTAGGTAATATAACGACTTTCGCTCCTCTTCCGTCTTTACTTTTCTTGTGCTCGTACGTTCTTTTACCATCCTCTAAGATAAAATTCACTATTCAATGTTCTAAAGGTAGGTTATATTAATAGAGAACAGGAAACAAAACTACTGGCCGTTTTCTTTCTTTGTTTTTTTCTTTCGGTCTTCTCCCTTTTTGTTACAATTTTTGCGTCTTTTTTGACATGACATAGACGACAACAGGGATAAAATGTTATTTAATTCTGTTTAATTTTAGAATAATTTTGGATTTTACGTAGCAGCGTGGGATGATGATACTGGAGCTGATGATCTGATCGATACGTTCTCTTACACCTTCACCAATCAACCAACACCTAATGGTACAATACCATCATGGACAAGTCTTTCAGTAAAAGGAAAAAGGAGAATATCCACAAAATGTACGCTTGACTTGAAGTACCGTATCTACTGTGATACTCATTACTATGGACCAAGATGTGACAAACACTGTCAATACACAGACTCTGATAATACTGGTCATTATAGATGTAACAACAGAGGAGACAAGGTGTGCTTAACCAACTGGTATATATCACAGTCTAACTGTACAAAATACTGCACCCCACAGAATGACAGTAGAGGTCATTATACCTGTGATGGTAGTGGAGACAAGGTGTGCTTAGCCAACTGGTATATAGCACAGTCTAACTGTACAAAATACTGCACCCCACAGAATGACAGTAGAGGTCATTATACCTGTGATGGTAGTGGAGACAAGGTGTGCTCAACTAATTGGTATGGTTCCAATTGTACTGTGTATTGCAAGCCTCGCAATGATAACGAGGGTCATTACGATTGTGATAAGATAACTGGGGCGAAGATCTGCAGACGAGGATGGTATGGACCGCTGAACGGCTGCAATTGTCAACCAAAAAACGATGACATCAATGGACATTACACTTGTAACACAACAACAGGCGCTAAAATATGTCTGCCTACCTGGTATGGACCATCGTGTAAAGTACTGTGTGATAGGACAAAGGGTAACTATGAATGTAACACAACAACAGGCGCTAAAATATGTCTGCCTACCTGGTATGGACCATCGTGTAAAGTACTGTGTGATAGGACAAAGGGTAACTATGAATGTAACGCAACGACAGGTGAAAAGATCTGTCAGTCTGATTGGTATGGAGCGTTGTGTGACACCTACTGTAAACCGCGTGACGATATCTTTGGCCACTTCAAGTGTAACACAACAACTGGGGATAAAATCTGTCTTATGTCCTGGCATGGTCATAACTGTACTGTAAGTCTTTTTGTGGTTTTAAAACATCACTGTGTTATAGTTAGGATCTTTTGCTATATTTGCACGGGGATCTTTCAACACATAATCTGCAAGAACTGTAAAAAAAATCCTTTTTTATTCACTCCACATTTACTACTGCGCTTGCGCATGTATAATGCCATAACGATGCAGACACAACTGAGCTGATCGACACACAACCTCAAGTGGCCAAACTTTAAACTCGTAACAAATCTTAGTAAATAACCAAGCTTCATGCAATGGTAGCTCGAACTCAGGGAATTAGGAAGTTAGGGAATCAAGGGTGGCATACCTGTAGTGTACTCGCCTCTCACCTCTGGGGTCTCGGGTTCCATCACTGCACTCGGCATCACATGTGAGTAGAGTTTGTTTGGTCTCTCTCTCTTATTTTAGGTTTTTCCCCGGGTTCTCCGGTTTTCCCCCTTCCTCAAAACCTAACACGCTCAATGCGTTGTGAGTTAGTTAGCTGAGCCGTGACTTGTATCAGCCTATGGGTTGATCATAGCTTTTTTCTGCTTTATGGATTACTTATTTATCTCAAATAAGTATATAAAGATTATATAAGAATAATTGAAACTACAGTTAACATCTGACGTGTGTTTTTATGAATATTGATTATTTTTTGTTTTCTTTTTCTTTTTCTTTTTTTGACGGTGATTTCAGGATAAGGTAGATGGAAGCGGAAGAGTGAATGTGGTCTTTACGAGGTTCAGTAATCCTAGAGGTGAGGATGCACATGGAGGAGATTGTGATTTATGGGGAGGACAATGTGACACGTACCTGAAGATCTGTGTGGCTTCTCCAACACCACCTACTTCTTCTAGCTGTCCAACAAAGATCAGCAACCAGGGCAACTCTTTCTCTATGAACATACCCATAAACCCACCACCATTTAATGTTCTGAGGGTAGGTAATATGACGACTCACCGCTCCTCTTCCTTCTTTAAGGTCTTGTTACACTGTGCAATTCTCCAGTAACTTGTCTCGCACAGTATAACAGGGGTTCTCTCGCAATTTTTGTTGTTGCGCGTAGCGTTTCACGAAGAAGAACTCAGTTCTACTTTTCGCAACGGATTGCAGCAACTGGCAACTCCATTGTACAGTGTATCACCCTTCCAACAACTTTTCTCGCAATTTTAAGGCATATTGTTGAAGTAGCTGCAAGTTGCTGAGATCAGGTTGCAGTGGAACACGTCACCTCGGCAACCTGCAAGGCTACATTTTCAAGCATCGAGAGACAAGTTGCTGAGAAAATTGCACAGTGTAACAGGACCTTTACTTTTGTTGTGCGCGCGTGCGTGTTTTTTATTATCCTCTAAGATAAAAAAGGGTAGTATTTTGTATTGCTTATTTCAATTTATTTGGACTTGCCGCTCCTCCTCCTTCTTTACTTTTCTGGTGTGTCGTACATCCTTTTACGATCCTCTAAGATAAAAAGTGCGCAGAGTCTTTCATTGTTCTTTACCATATTTATTTGCAGAGTCCCTATGGATTTTACGTGGTAGCATGGGATGATGATTATAATGGAGCTGATGATCTGATCGATACGTTCTCTTATACCTTCACCAATCAACCAACACCTAATGGTACAATACCATCATGGACAAGTCTTTCAGTGAAAGGAAATAGGACACTAGCTACAAAATGTACTCTTGACTTTAAGTACCGTATCTACTGTGATACTCATTACTATGGACCAAGATGTGACAAACACTGTCAATACACAGACTTGGATAATACTGGTCATTATAGATGTAACAACAGAGGAGACAAGGTGTGCTTAACCAACTGGTATAGACCACAGTCTAACTGTACAAAATACTGCACCCCACAGAATGACAGTAGAGGTCATTATACATGTGATGGTAGAGGAGACAAGGTGTGCTTAGCCAACTGGTATGGACCATCGTGTAATGTACTGTGTGATAGGACAAAGGGTAACTATGAATGTAACGCAACGACAGGTGAAAAGGTCTGTCACTCTGATTGGTATGGAGCGTTGTGTGACACCTACTGTAAACCGCGTGACGACATCTTTGGCCACTTCAAGTGTAACACAACAACTGGGGATAAAATCTGTCATGTATCCTGGCATGGTCATAACTGTACTGTAAGTGTTTTTGTGGTTTTAAAACATCACTGTGTTATAGTTAGGATCTTTGGCCATATTTGTATGGGGATCTTTCAACACATAATCTGCAGTAACTGTATTTTTATTCACTCACTGTGCGAGAACAATTTGGAGTGTGCATCGACTACGCCTCAGTATATTTGTCGCGTGGCAACGACAAGGTTTCATAAAATAAGTGCTTACATACGTGTGGACGGGGCCTAAAGTCACTCTGTTTAAAACTACACTCTGAAACTAATTAAAAATTCTTAACCACTAAATAACAATACATTGTCTTCTTCGTAGTTTCAAGTCCAAGGAAGTGGCCGGTTTTCGGTCATTTTCACTCGTTTTACCAATCCTACAACCAGGGATTCCTACGGGAATTCTTGTGATTGTGACACATATATTTACTTCTGTGTGGCATCCCCGAAGCCTACGAGAAGAGACAGTACTTGCACATACTACTATCCCGATAAAACATCTTTTAACATGAATATCAAGATAGAAAAACAATTCCAAATTAAGCCTAAGGTAAGCTATTTTATCGTTGCGATATGTAAGAAGCAATTTAGGAATGCAATGCAGCACTTGTCAATTAAAATCCCCATCCACCGATCCCAGGACAGGGCGGGGAATTTAACAATCACGTGGTAGAGCGAAAACACTAGAACCATGAAACAAAATCAAATTGTTAGTGTGTAATAGTTCTTATTTAGCGACTACTAGTTACTATAAAAGACAAGTAAAGTTGTAATGAGGTATTGTTTCCTTTTGTATTTGTTGTTTCGGGTTGAGTGATATTGACTAAATAGTCACTAAATAAAAACTATTAGTTAGTAACTATTTTGTTTTTATTTCATGGTTCTAGTGTTTTCGCTCTATTTAAAAGCTATTTTATACAGAATTTTTCGCTCATTCCAAAAATGAAAAGAAAATGGGGTGTCCTGTGCTCGTTTGCGAGATAACATACACGGCCATTAGGACCTGACAAAGCTAAAAGATGACCATTGTACTTTATTGAACCGCTGCCATAGCAACTGTCAGAAAAAATATATATGTATATATATCGCAAAAGTGTCAAAGTTTTAGGGATTCGTTGTATATATATATATATATATATACAAAAGTATGCCAGAAATTATGGGATATCATCGCTAATATTTTTTTCAAGTTGCCTATCACCAGGGCTTTCTGAAAAAAATATCAGAGGTGACATCCCATAATTATTTCTGATATACTTTTGATATATATAGGATATTACACGGTCGAGCGGAGATACGAATTTTATCTTCGAGTGTTGATATGATCTCACACGAGTGAGCGCAGCGAACGAGTGAGATCTAATATCAGCACGAGAAGATAAAATTCGTATCTCCAAGCAGCCATGTAATGTTCTGTTTATTATATGAAATCTTCAATGAAAAATAATGGAGAATTTGAGACTTGCTGAGCAAAAAGTCGAAATTTGACACCACCAGTGTTGATATATACAAATACCCATTGCAAACCGCTGTATATAAATATATTCTATAATATCTATGTATTTCTATATACAGTACTAGCATGATGGGCAAGCGTTAATAATGTCTTTTTCTCTATATATATCAGTCCCCGTTTGGTCTGTACGTAGAAGCGTTTGATTATGATTATATTGGAGCTGATGATCTGATCGATAAGATTTCTTATACCTTCACCAATCAACCAACACCTAATGGTACAATACCATCATGGACAAGTCTTTCAGTAAAAGGAAAAAGGACAAGATCCACAAAATGTACTCTTGACTTTAAGTACCGTATCTACTGTGATACTCATTACTATGGACCAAGATGTGACAAACACTGTCAATACACAGACTCTGATAATACTGGTCATTATAGATGTAACAACAGAGGAGACAAGGTGTGCTTAACCAACTGGTATGGACCATCGTGTAACGTACTGTGTGATAGGACAAAGGGTAACTATGAATGTAACGCAACAACAGGTGAAAAGGTCTGTCACTCTGATTGGTATGGAGCGTTGTGTGACACCTACTGTAAACCGCGTGACGACATCTTTGGCCACTTCAAGTGTAACACAACAACTGGGGATAAAATCTGTCATGTATCCTGGCATGGTCATAACTGTACTGTAAGTGTTTTTGTGGTTTTAAAACATCACTGTGTTATAGTTAGGCTCTTTGGCCATATTTGTATGGGGATCTTTCAACACATGATCTGCAGGAACTGTAAAAAAAATTCTCCGGGTTCTCCGGGTTTCCCCCTTCCTCAAAACCTAACACGCTCAATGCGTTGTGAGTTAGTTAGCTGAGCCCTGAATTGGATCAGCCTATGGGTTGATCATAGCTTTTTTCTGCTTTATGGATAACTTATTTATCTCAAATAACTATATAAAGATTATATAAGAATAATTGAAACTACAGTTAACATCTGACGTGTGTTTTTATGAATATTGATTCTTTTTTGTTTTCTTTTTCTTTTTTGCGTGATTTCAGGATAAGGTAGACGGAAGAGGAAGAGTGAATGTGGTCTTCACTAGGTTCAGTAATCCTAGCGGTGAGGATGCAGATGGAGGTAGTTGTGATACATGGATCCAAGGAAGTCAGTGTGACACGTACCTGAAGATCTGTGTGGCTTCTCCAACACCACCTACTTCTTCTAGCTGTCCAACAAAGATCAGCAACCAGGGCAACTCTTTCTCTATGAACATACCCATAAACCCACCACCATTTAATACTCTAAGGGTAGGTAATATAACGACTCACCGCTCCTCTTCCTTCTTTGAGGTCTTGTTACACTGTGCAATTCTCCAGTAACTTGTCTCGCACAGAGTAACAGGGGTTGTCTCGCAATTTTTTGTTGTTGTGCGTAGTGTTTCACGAAGAAGAACTCAGTTCTACTTTTCGCAACGGATTGCAGCAACTGGCAACTCCATTGCACAGTGTATCACCCCTCCAACAACTTTTGGCGCAATTTTAAGGCATATTGTTGAAGTCGCTGCAACCTTGGAAGTTGCTGAGATCAGGTTGCAGTGTAACACCTAACCGCGGCAACCTGAAAGGCTACATTTTCAAGCATCGGGAGACAAGTTGCTGAGAAAATTGCACAGTGTAACAGCACCTTTACTTTTCTTGTGCGAGCGGGTGTGTTTTTTATTATCCTCTAAGATAAAAAAAGGGTAGTATATTGCATTGCTTATTTCTATTTATTTGGACTCGCCACTCTTCTTCCTTCTTTGTTTTTCTTGTGCGCGCGTACGTCCTTTTACCATCCTCTAAGATAAAAAGAGCGCATTCTTTCATTGTTCTTTACCATATTTATTTGCAGAGTTCCTATGGATTTTACGTGGCAGCGTGGGATGCTGATACTTATGCTGATGAACTGATCGATACGTTCTCTTATACCTTCACCAATCAACCAACACCTAATGGTACAATACCATCATGGACAACTGGTTCAGTAAATGGAACAAGGACAAGATCCACAAAATGTACTCTTGACTTTAAGTACCGTATCTACTGTGATACTCATTACTATGGACCAAGATGTGACAAACACTGTCAATACACAGACTCTGATAATACTGGTCATTATAGATGTAACAACAGAGGAGACAAGGTGTGCTTAACCAACTGGTACATACCACAGTCTAACTGTACAAAACACTGCACCCCACAGAATGACAGTAGAGGTCATTATACCTGTGATGGTAGTGGAGACAAGGTGTGCTTAACCAACTGGTACATACCACAGTCTAACTGTACAAAATACTGCACCCCACAGAATGACAGTAGAGGTCATTATACCTGTGATGGTAGTGGAGACAAGGTGTGCTTAACCAACTGGAACATACCACAGTCTAACTGTACAAAATACTGCACCCCACAGAATGACAGTAGAGGTCATTATACCTGTGATGGTAGTGGAGACAAGGTGTGCTTAACCAACTGGTACATACCACAGTCTAACTGTACAAAACACTGCATCTCTGGATCAGATTATGATTGTAATGATGGTGGTGACAAAACATGTCGTCGGTATGAACCTGCTCATGTATGCACTGTAAACTGCCAGTCAGACAGTGGACAGCATAAGTTGCAACAACAGTGTAAGTGCGTCTGTGAGGCTCAAGACAACAAAACAGTTGGTAAGTTTGTGTACAATTATGCATGTACCAGTAGCCGTGTTGAATGACAGATCGTATCAAACTGTCTTCCTAGCTCATTAGGAAGTCTTTCTCATGTTAAAGGAAATTATAGCGCCTTACAAACAATGTCGGCACGTGATCGTTTAAATCCGTTTAGTTCACTATACTAGCTGCGAGGAAAGTTGCCAAACATATGTCGCTCGTGTTACCACTTCACGCGCAGTCTTTAATGCGCGACAAGTTGCAAATTATTTTGTTCCTATTCTCGCACCTTAGCGTCTAACAGGTTGTTGTTTAAACAACAGTTCGATATGCGATACCAAAGACAACTGACCGCATTTTGATTGAGAAGAAATTGACATGAAACGACAAGATTGAGCCAGTATCTATCGATAAGGAGTCATTAATAGACGCCGATTCGCCGAAATAAATAACAGTGCGGTATTGAATGGTTAATACAGTCGATGCGGCACGGCTGAAAGTAAATAGTCGAAATGCGATAATACGAGCCCAGCTTCACATGTCAGTTGAAACTGGTTACTGTATTACTACTGGATGATATACCATGATATACTGGATGATATACCATGGTTACTGTATTACTTCTGGTATATTGTCTGGTCACCCCATTATGATACCATGATATACTGGATGATATACCATGGTTACTGTATTACTTCTGGTATATTGTCTGGTCACCCCATTATAATACCATGATATACTGGATGATATACCATGATATACTGAATGATATACCATGATATACTGGATGATATACCATGATATATTGGATGATATACCATGATATATTGGATGATATACCATGGTTACTATATTACTACTGGATGATATACCATGATATACTGGATGATATACCATGATATATTGGATGATATACCATGATATATTGGATGATATACCATGATATATTGGATGATATACCATGATATATTGGATGATATGCCATGATATACTGGATGATATACCATGATATATTGGATGATATACCATGATAACTATATTACTACTTGTATATTGTTTTGTCACATGACATGGTGTTGTCTTTGTGTTACGAGCACTAACGTAAATATTGAATATATCCTATTGGATGATTTGTATTCTTGATACCATTCACTCATTCATTTGTCTACGAGGAGTATTTCCATGTCGTAGTCAGTGTTTATTCTTTTCAGGCGTAGATGATGTTCCAATATATGTCGTTTCGTATCTTGAAACGTTTTGGTCATGTAACTGTAAGTATCCAATGAGAGTAATTCTAATAATAATAATAATGATGATGATAATAATAATAATTATAATTATATTAAAGACGTTTTTAGAACGCATTATACAAGATCTCAATGCGCATACAAAACTAAAATATATACTGTAGGTGTCAGTATATATAAATAAATAAAAATAATTAAAATTAGTTAAAATTAATTAAGATTAATTAAGTAAAAGTCATTTGGATTATACTCCATAAGC
Organism: Anthopleura sola; assembly: GCA_023349425.1. Lineage (NCBI taxonomy): Eukaryota > Metazoa > Cnidaria > Anthozoa > Actiniaria > Actiniidae > Anthopleura > Anthopleura sola. The sequence continues at coordinate 13,577,614 of JALHLI010000001.1, forward strand.
TTTACGAAAAGGAAAAGTCTTTAGTCCAACTTTAAGGTATCATGTGTATTTTAATATTTTAATATTTTAACAAGTTAAAACTTGTTCGAGCTCGAGTGGAAGACTGTTCCATAGCCTTGGAGCAGCGGCACTAAATGCTCGGTCGCCATATGTGGAAAGTCTCGTTTTAGGAATTATCGAATTGTTTGCAGAGGCATATCGTAGAGTGCGTACAGGTTTATACTCATTTATCCCACACCATAGAAAAAACAGCCAATCAGAAAGCATAACTAGTGTGTAGAAGATCCTTGATGTAATCTGGAGCCATGCCATTTAAGGCTTTGTATGTTATTACAAAGAATGGTCTGAACCCAGGTGAATGGATATTTTTCGAAGGAACAATATTTCTCGAAGAGACAATATTTGTATAATGATCATCCGGGTGGATGTAGTCCTGAGAAGGACTGTTTGATGTGACTGACGTTTCGACAACCTGAGTGGAAGTCATCTTCAGAGTCCAGTGAAGAAAAAGTAAAAGAAAAAGAAACTTTTTCTTCACTAGACTCTGAAGATGACTTCCACTCAGGTTGTCGAAACGTCAGTCACATCAAACAGTCCTTCTCAGGACTACATCCACCCGGATGATCATTATACAAATATTGTCTCTTCGAGAAATATTGTTCCTTCGAAAAATATAGCTTTATATGTTGTTGATAGGATTTTAAATAAGATTCTTTCTTCTACTGGGAGCCAATGGAGCAGTTTTAAGACTGGTGTCATATGTTGGACTTTCTTGGTTCTTGAAGTAATTGTAGCAGCGGGTTAGAAAGCATACAAATGAAAGGAGAGGTGCGCACCGAACATATATGATATTATAACCCAACGATGAATTTTCGCGCGCTGTCATTGGTTCAAATGGGTCTCGTGCAGGACGGGTATCAGGCGATATCCCCCGTCCGAAGTGATATTCGTCCAGCAGAAGGTAAAAACGTTAAAAAAGAAAAGAAAAAACACGGAAAACAAAGAAACTCGGTTTTTACAAACAAGTGAGAGTAAAATACAAAAACTGGTTGAGAAAACTACGCCAGGAAACACGAAAAAATCAACAAAATATGCTGTAAATGTCTTCAATGGTAAGCATCCATGTTTCGTGAATGAAGTTTTTGGTTTGTTTTCGAAATTGTTTTTATAAACTATTAAAAACCAACAAAGAATTCGACAACAAATGTCAAACAATAGAATAGTTCAATGTCAAACAGCTTTCATTTACCAAAATAATTGTTTTTATATCCAGCTTGGAGACGAGAGAGAATTATTTTTTGAAAACTCTGGTCAGGAGATGACGAGTCAATGCAGTTTGCTGAATTCATTTCAGTGAAGTCGTTGGGTTATAAAATAAATAAACCTCCTCTGGCTCACTGGAATATCGGCTGGTAATGTCCTTGGATGAGAAATGGTCCTCAAAATATCACATTTGCCCTCGAAGCTTCGCTTCTCGGCCAAATGTTCTTTTTTCGGACCATTTCTCATCCTCGGACATTATCAGCCGATATCCCAGCCGCCAGGAGGGGTTTATTTACTAAATATTCGAGCTCTATAAACCACAACTTTACGAAAAAGAAAGAAAGGAAAGGAAAAAGGTAAACGGGGCGTTGAAAGAGGAAATTGAAACTCAAGGAAGATATGATTACCTTTTATTGACCCGGAAGAATAGCAGATACGTCTGTCTACTATTTTGTTTCCTCTGTATTTTTCATGCGCAATCTCTTCGATCTCCCTGTGATTGTGAAAGACCGTTCTCAGTATTCTTACGATTGGTTGTTTCTCGTCTTTAGGGTCTCGTACGTGCTATTCTCTGACACCGAAGACCAACTCATTCAAAATTGTTTTTGCAACAGTGACGGCAGTCTAGATGGTGAACAGATCGCTACACAAATAATGGTATCAAATGAACTGTTTATCGATCCTAGATGAAACCCTAACCTAACGAGCCAGCTAGACCTTTGTGGTTATTCTACAGACGTGGTCGTTTGCTTGGAGGCGTTCTTACAGGGACATTCTTCTAGGTAAGATAGAAAAAAAAATTCACTTTTTTCCTATTTTGATGTCATTCCCTTGAGTATTATTTTTTCCTTCTCTTGAGTATTATTTCCTTGAAAAGAACATCATTATGGAAGGAACTCAAAGTTGTCTAAATTTAGAAAGAAAGAAAAAAAGACCAAACTCGAATAAACCTTTCCCGAATTCCCTTGAGTCATAGCTATGAAACAATGTCTCCAAGTCGATGTCGGACTTGATGTGTCCATACATTTACTGTATTCCATCAAGTCCAATCTTGACTTGGAGCCATCGTTTCGTGAACGCTCAAGCGAATTCGGGAAAGCTGGTCTCTTCGATCTTATTATATCAATATTTTCTTACTCTAACCTAGTATTTCTTCAGGTCTAGCCTTTGCTATTAGCCAGTTATCATAACACAACCCTTTGGTCGCTTCAGGCTTTTCTTACCTTAAAGTTAGTATATAATATAAATATAAAGATCACAGACCCTTTTAACTTTAGGCTTAATGTTTTCCGGTTGCCAGGCAAGCATTTAAAATAAAATTATTTTTTGAGATCCACTCCTATTAATGATTCTTTACTCAAGCATAACTGGTAAAGAAAGTAACAATACTGAAGGAAAACTATGGGGTAGATTGAAGTGAGGAAATACTATCGGAGAGGCGGGTAACTGGCGGGATGAGGGGCGTTGCAACGGGTTTGGTCGTACCCCCCTAAAGACAAGCGCCTGATCTAACGTCTAAACAAAAAATCCAAGCTGACATTGGAATATCAAATATATCAAACATCGAATATCCTCAAAACATTTGAAATAGAATTTCCGAAGTTCAAAATTTTAAAGTTTTAGAGGCACTCGCAGCACCTCTCCCCTTGACGCGACTAAAATTTTAGATCCGCCCGAGCGTATGGTAACTAGTATTGGCATTTATTAGATGTATCTCTGGTGTGTTGGTGCATGTCAGGCGGAAGTCAGCGGTGTTTTTGGCGGAAACGTTATCCCAGTAATTTCTTGGCAGATTTAGTGAATTCCAAGCACAGAATATATTGCTACAACGCCGTTGACATGCTGATTATTCTTGTTTGTTTATTGACCTTGCCAGCTAGTCTCACTATAGGCACTTGGCCGAAATCACAGTTTGTGCGGGGAACGACTTACGGTTTAGTATACAGTCATACGAATGATAAAGGCAATGAAAATCACGACTTGTAACGAATTTTATTAAATCTTCTTTCTCATTTAATGGAAAATTGTTTCAGAAAATGACGATGAGCACATAATAAGCATCTTGTTTTTTCTTCCTGCAAACGGCAGTTTTTCATAGTTTTCCCTGTATGTATTTCACTTTATCATTTGAAAACCTTCGCACCAAAGACAAGTGATATTTTATTCATCTACAACTTGGATATTTTTCTATTCTTTTTTACTAATTCTGAAGAATTTCTGCTTATCAACTGAAGTTTCACGTCTATAGTGAATTATTCCAAATAACAACACCTCGAAAGAGTGAGAAAATTAGCCATTTCGAATTTCACTTCAGTGAAAAAAGTGTCTTTGAACATCCCGGAAAACCTCTTCACCAACTAACTACAGAGACGTTTAAGGCTTTAAAGAAAAACGGGACAAAAAACATATTCATAAAAACTCATGAACCGTACAAAGCTTTATGCATTTGCCGTATTATCAAGGATGAATGAGAGTATCGCGATTCTCCTCTAAGTTTGATCGGGAGAGAGCCGCCAATATAAACCCGTATTGTCGGCTCAGAGTTATTGCGCGATAGGAGAATCGCGATACAAAACTCCACTATTGCTATTTTGAGCCGCCAATACTGGTTTACATTGACAACGTTGGAAGGAAATATATTCCATATTGGCCTTCGTCGCTTCACGACAATATAAACCCGTCTTGTTATAATTATTAGTTATAATTATTTCGATTATAGAAAAGCGCGCCATGTAACGCTGTGCGAGCTTTCGTCACTCAGCAGAATCTCATCACGTGCCGACGAGCAGAACTAACTCAAGTAGTTTTACATGACGTCCTCTGACCTTCAATCTCACATTAATTTTCACGATTGATTTTGAGTTATTAGTTCGGTAACGACCACTGCGTGGGGCCAGCCTTAGACACAGGGTAGCTGTGGAGGTTGTTGTACAGCCTTTGATAAAAAATCTCACTTCTATCTGGATTGGCTTAGTTTGAAGATCACTGACTTTGGGAGACTTTTATCTAGTGGAGTTGGGATGCGATTGCGAAATGACCACAACTTGGTGGCCAAAAAAGAAATCATAAACGCCGGTGTCATATTTTGTTTGACCTTGTGGTCCTGTGGAGGTTTCCAGAAATGAAATAAGTAGGAGGGTTTCCGGTATCTACAAGAGTACGACCGGCTTGTCTTCTTCTCTCTGTCTCCATTACAGTTAGGACACTCGAACCGTGAACACTTTGATTTTTTTCCATACTTTTTTCTCCTTTATCCCTTGTGTGAATCGATTGGAAATATGATTTATTTTGAACAATAAGGTTATTTGAGTTCAGTGCTTCATTTTCAGAAGGTTTGAAGCAGTAGAAAGTTCATAAAATATAAAATATAAAAATATTAAGTGTTCATGGTTGGAGTGTCCTCACTGTAAAAAAAACCCTCTTTTTGGCATCGATATTCCTGGAAGACGTGTAGTGACATGATCATTGCCGTGTGCTGATGATATGTCACCTTGCCAAACCTAAAACAATTCCAAATATACATGCACAGACTCGCAATGAAGAATTAGAGCCTTTCTTAGGTCTCGACAAGTTCTTCTTGATTTGGCTGGAGATTCTTAGAACAGAAAAGTAACTGGACTATGTCTCTTTTCAGACATCATATCATACGTCTAGGAATGGCGGGAAATATTTGACGCATCCTTCGTCGCGTTCGAGCTTGCAATGTTGCTATCTAAAAGTGTTCAAATAATTCTAACATTTCAATGCAAACTGTAGTTAGCGTGTAGAGAAAGACCACATAGCCAAAACCGGTTTGAATGTCCCATTACAGAGGAATTTAGACATCTTACGGGATTCCGGAAATGAACTCATAATCGCATCTTGATTACATTATTCTGTAACCTTGAAGATCAGATGTACCGCGCGCTCGAGGCGTAGACACTTACCATCAGCTAAAGTTCAAACGTCTAAGTATTCTAGGAACCGTACAAGACTTTGCTACTTAAGAGGTTTCCCTTTCTTTTTTGTATATCAGGAGACCAGGACGACCCAATCAAAACAAACGCCTGAGATGACGCGGTGAAGTTCTGGTTTGTTCGGGTCACGAAAGTTGTTAGCGATGGCATTCCAGACGTTCTGTTAGACCATAAAGTAACATTGAATCTAATAATACTCGCTACCAACATAATTCTACAGCTTTGAGATGTATTCCACTATTCTCGCTATTGTGGTGCTTTGTGGACTTATGGTAAGTCGAAAAAGAATACTGTAATTATTCAAATGATTGTAAATTATAACACATTTGGTATCTTTAGCCTACGAGGCTAAGACACGTGTTTTGGGGGTAAACCGGGGGATCTGTCTGTCGTAAGATTTACAAGCGAAAAACAAAACAATGTTTGATTGCTACATTGGCCTCTACCCTCGACGTTTTTTTTTACGATATTTCACGTAAAATTCACCGAGAAACTTCATAGAAAGTAATTTTTTGATTGAAAAAGGCTTTATCTTAATATGTTTATGTATTTATGAGGTGTAGTGTAATTTATCATAGATATTGACAGATTCATTATACGATATCCTGGCTCAACAGAGAACGGATCGATCGTTCTGTTCCTGGTAACATAGTGTACTAGGCACCAAGATCCACTAACAATCCACCTCGATCTTATAATCAGTTTGTAGTCGAGGAGTGTTTTAATGAAGCATTTTTTGTTAATTGATTAGTGCTTGAAATACTCTGTTTACATTGTTGAAGCTTTAAATCATCTTGTTTGAGTTACGAAAGTGAGAAGAAAGACATTTGGTTCTCTAAGTTGTACTCTCTCTATAATAGTGACATAATATTTGAGTCGAAAAATAGTTTTGATTTTTTGATTTTATAAAGTCTTGTATTTATTTACGATGGCTTTTCATTTTTTCATAGCCTCGTATAAACTAGCAAAACTGTAGAAACAATCAATGTCTTGTTTCAGTTGTTTTAGCTAATTTATTTATTTTGACGTGAGAAAACAATAAGTAGATTATATATAAGCTGAAGCAACTTTAATAACTTGCTGAATTAAAAACCGGAGAAAAAACGCTTTCGACCCTCTCGAGTGATAATGAAGTTTTAGTCGGATAAATCGGATAGGGTGGTACTTCATGAGTGACATAAACATAAGGTAATTTATTGCATCGGATGTTATAAATAAAACAGTGTACAATATATGACGTTCATACCCGTTGGATTCATCGCAGTTTCGATGCCGGAAAGGCGAGATAGCTTATTGCTCAAACTCAACGAACTTAGAATAGCCGGAATCTAAAATATTTCTGCTCATTTTAAAGACTCTTACTGAGGCTAATTCGATACCTCCCGCACCAGTACGAACAGTCACATGCTGATATATCACCTCAATAACGAATGAATGGTCGAGCGACCAGTGATTATGAGACGATATTTACTGGTCGAGCGGTGACTATTTGGTTTGCCAAAGTTTGCCAGAGTGGAAGTAATACTAAAACGCTAGCTTTTTTATCCTGAATTTCATCTTTTCTCTGATATTCAATTTTAAAATCATACTAAAACAATTATTCACCTCACGCTCAGTGAATATGATGAATATCTTGAGATAAAAGCATGTCAATTGATTGACTGACTGCACTGACTGCACTTTCTGACTGCACTGACTGCACTTTCTGACTGCACTGACTGCACTTTCTGACTGCACTGACTGCACTGACTGCACTGACTGCACTGACTGCACTTTCTGACTGCACTGACTGCACTGACTGCACTGACTGCACTTTCTGACTGCACTGACTGCACTGACTGCACTGACTGCACTGACTGCACTGACTGCACTTTCTGACTGCACTGACTGCACTGACTGCACTGACTGCACTTTCTGACTGCACTGACTGCACTGACTGCACTGACTGCACTTTCTGACTGCACTGACTGCACTGACTGCACTGACTGCACTGACTGCACTGACTGCACTTTCTGACTGCACTGACTGCACTGACTGCACTGACTGCACTGACTGCACTGACTGCACTGACTGCACTTTCTGACTGCACTGACTGCACTGACTGCACTGACTGCACTTTCTGACTGCACTGACTGCACTGACTGCACTGACTGCACTGACTGCACTTTCTGACTGCACTGACTGCACTGACTGCACTGACTGCACTTTCTGACTGCACTGACTGCACTGACTGCACTGACTGCACTGACTGCACTTTCTGACTGCACTGACTGCACTGACTGCACTGACTGCACTGACTGCACTGACTGCACTGACTGCACTGACTGCACTGACTGCACTGACTGCACTGACTGCACTGACTGCACTGACTGCACTGACTGCACTGACTGCACTGACTGCACTGACTGCACTGACTGCACTTTCTGACTGCACTGACTGCACTTTCTGACTGCACTGACTGCACTGACTGCACTGACTGCACTTTCTGACTGCACTGACTGCACTGACTGCACTGACTGCACTGACTGCACTGACTGCACTGACTGCACTGACCCTTTTGGTCAAGTATTAACCATAAGGTCGAGAAAAAACCTGGGTCGAGTTAGCATTGCAATGCATCGTGGCACTGTTTTAAAAGACCAGAAATGGTTATAAATTTATGCCAAGTGGAATGCAATACATTTATGCGCAAATTATTTATTATGCGTAATTTGTTTTGGTTGATTGTTTAAATTCCCTACCAAAAATCCAACAAGGCAAAGTGACTCGCAAAATCTAATCTCAAAATGGTAGTCATATATATTTTTTAGTTGGGTTTCCTGTGGTAATATCAATAAGGCAATGGGCAAAACTAAAAACGTTGTTCTTGATGTTTTTCTTTGGGTTTTTCTAAGATACTCTGTGAAAGTAATGGAAGAATCAACGTCGTATTCACAAAATTCAGTAATCCTACCGGTGAGGATGTAGATGGAGGATATTGTGATACATGGGTCCAAGGACATCCGTGTGACACGTACCTGAAGATCTGTGTGGCTTCTCCAACACCACCTACTTCTTCTAGCTGTCCAAGAAAGATCAGCAACCAGGGCAACTCTTTCTCTATGAACATACCCATAAACTCGCCACCATTCAATGTTCTAAGGGTAGGTAATATTAAAAGAGCAAAGGAAAAACCTACTCGCCGCTTTCTTTCTTTGGTTTTGTTACAATTTTTGCGCCGGCCGTGAGGGTCTTATCATATTAGGTGAATAAGAAAGAAATTTAAACACCGTGTAAAAAAGTTTGCAACTGTATTAACGTTTCGGACGTTATTGAAGACGTTATTGATTCGTCGGAGTCAAATTGCAGTTGGCAACTTTTTTACACGGTGTTTAAGATTCTTTCTTTTATAATATTCACTTGTTGTATTCGACACACCAACGTAGTCCCAACTAGTAGCCACTTGCATTATCTTTTTCTCACATCTTTAAGACGGCAGCAAGGATTAGACTATCAGGTCGCTAGTCAGCCGCAGTAATGCATTCTGCGACTGTTAAAGTGCCTATCAACCCTGACGGTTTAGTTTGAAAATCACTTCTACATGTAGGGTATAATACGATGGCACAGTTTTACAGGATATGGACTTCTCATTTCAGAGGTTTTTAAAGGTTTAAAATTAAAAAATGCCATTTTTCTTTCGAAAACTTGTCAAGATGGTCATATTTAAAATTAATTATCTCGAAAACGAGCTCCGGACACCCCATTTTTCTTTTCAATTTTGGAATCAGCGTTAAATTCTGTGTAAAATATCTTTCTAAGAGCATTTTGTTATTACTCCTTGCCAAAGTAGTCAGTCACCTTAACTCAATCAACACCAACAAGGTACGTCATGGTTTGTTGGTCTTTTTTTAGTGTTATTCGATTGAGCTAAGAGTCCTAGGATGCATTGCTGCGACACATTAGCGATCAAGTCTATTTCGTAATGCTTTTAGATGGGCTTATAACCGGGATTCTCTGGTATGTAATTTTGTTCTGCCGTTTGATTTCAGAGTCCCTATGGATTTTACGTGGCAGCGTGGGATGATGATATTGGAACTGATGATCTGATCGATACGTTCTCTTATACCTTCACAAATCAACCAACACCTAATGGTACAATACCATCATGGACAAGTATTTCAGTGAAAGGAAAAAGGAAAATAGCCACAAAATGTATTCTTGACTTGAAGTACCGTATCTACTGTGATACTCATTACTATGGACCAAGATGTGACAAACACTGTCAATACACAGACTCTGATAATACTGGTCATTATAGATGTAACAACAGAGGAGACAAGGTGTGCTTAACCAACTGGTATAATTCTAACTGCCTGAAATTATGTATACCACGTGACGATGACGTCAATGGGCATCACATTTGTAACTCTACTGGAGACCCAGTTTGTCGTGTTGGTTGGTATGGCAACAAGTGCCTACACTACTGCATGAATCAAACTGACGATATAAATGGTCATTATACCTGTGATGGTAGCGGAAATAAGATATGCAATACTAACTGGTATGGTTCCAATTGTACTGTGCATTGCAAGCCTCGCTATGATAACAAGGGTCATTACGATTGTGATAAGATAACTGGGGCGAAGATCTGCAGACGAGGATGGTATGGACCGCTGAACGGCTGCAATTGTCAACCAAAAAACGATGACATCAATGGACATTACACTTGTAACGCAACAACAGGCGCTAAAATATGTCTGCCTACCTGGTATGGACCATCGTGTAAAGTACTGTGTGATAGGACAAAGGGTAACTATGAATGTAACGCAACGACAGGTGCTAAAATATGTCTGCCTACCTGGTATGGACCATCGTGTAACGTACTGTGTGATAGGACAAAGGGTAACTATGAATGTAACCCAACGACAGGAGCTAAAATATGTCTGCCTACCTGGTATGGACCATCGTGTAACGTACTGTGTGATAGGACAAAGGGTAACTATGAATGTAACCCAACGACAGGAGCTAAAATATGTCTGCCTACCTGGTATGGACCATCGTGTAAAGTACTGTGTGATAGGACAAAGGGTAACTATGAATGTAACACAACAACAGGCGCTAAAATATGTCTGCCTACCTGGTATGGACCATCGTGTAAAGTACTATGTGATGGGACAAAGGGTAACTATGAATGTAACGCAACGACAGGAGCTAAAATATGTCTGCCTACCTGGTATGGACCATCGTGTAAAGTACTGTGTGATAGGACAAAGGGTAACTATGAATGTAACGCAACAACAGGCGCTAAAATATGTCTGCCTACCTGGTATGGACCATCGTGTAACGTACTGTGTGATAGGACAAAGGGTAACTATGAATGTAACGCAACAACAGGAGCTAAAATATGTCTGCCTACCTGGTATGGACCATCGTGTAACGTACTATGTGATGGGACAAAGGGTAACTATGAATGTAACGCAACGACAGGTGAAAAGATCTGTCACAAGCATTGGTACGGGGCGTTGTGTGACACCTACTGTAAACCTCGAACAGGAATCAATGGAAATTACAACTGTGACAACAAGACAGGCGCAATAATATGTCTGGACAATTGGTATAGCGAAAACTGCACAAACTATTGTAAAGGCAAAAATGATTCCAGTGGACATTACCTTTGTAACAATCAAACAGGAGAGATAATGTGTTATGATCACTGGTATGGGACAAGCTGTAACGTATTCTGCGTTCCGCACAATGATTCCAAGGGAAACTACAGGTGCGATAAGAATGATGGTAAGAAAATATGCTACACTAACTGGTACGGGCAAAACTGTACGACATTGTGTAAACCGCAAGCAAATTTAGAAGGACATTATGATTGTGATAATAGAACTGGGTTTAAACATTGCTGGGAGGATTACTATGGAGAGAATTGTAGAGTGTACTGTCAGGCCAGAAATGGACTAGAAGGTCATTATAACTGTAGTCCAGTAACTGGATCTAAAGTGTGTCATCCTAACTGGTATGGAGAGAACTGTACGGTATACTGTCAAGCCAGGAATGGACCAGAAGGTCATTATACTTGTAGTCCAGTAACTGGATCTAAAGTGTGTCATCCTAACTGGTATGGAGAGAACTGTACGGTGTACTGTCAAGCAAGGAACGGACCAGAAGGTCATTATACTTGTAGTCCAGTAACTGGATCCAAAGTGTGTCATCCTAACTGGTATGGAGAGAACTGTACGGTGCACTGTCAGGCCAGGAATGGACCAGAAGGTCATTATAACTGTAGTCCAGTAACTGGATCCAAAGTGTGTCATCCTAACTGGTATGGAGAGAACTGTACGGTGTACTGTCAGGCCAGGAATGGACCAGAAGACCATTATAACTGTAGTCCAGTAACTGGATCTAAAGTGTGTCATCCTAACTGGTATGGAGAGAACTGTACGGTGTACTGTCAGGCCAGGAACGGACCAGAAGGTCATTATAACTGTAGTCCAGTAACTGGATCTAAAGTGTGTCATCCTAACTGGTATGGAGAGAACTGTACGGTGTACTGTCAGGCCAGGATTGGACCAGAAGGTCATTATAACTGTAGTCCAGTAACTGGATCCAAAGTGTGTCATCTTAACTGGTATGGAGAGAACTGTACGGTGTACTGTCATGCCAGGAATGGACCAGAAGGCCATTATACTTGTAGCCCAGTAACTGGATCTAAAGTGTGTCATCCTAACTGGTATGGAGAGAACTGTACGGTGTACTGTCAAGCCAGGAATGGACCAGAAGGTCATTATAACTGTAGTCCAGTAACTGGATCCAAAGTATGTCATCTTAACTGGTATGGAGAGAACTGTACGGTGTACTGTCAGGACAGGAATGGACCAGAAGGCTATTATACTTGTAGTCCAGTAACTGGATTTAAAGTGTGTCATCCTAACTGGTATGGAGAGAACTGTACGGTGTACTGTCAGGCCAGGAACGGACCAGAAGGTCTTTATAACTGTAGTCCAGTAACTGGATCCAAAGTGTGTCATCCTAACTGGTATGGAGAGAACTGTACGGTGTACTGTCAGGCCAGGAATGGACCAGAAGGCCATTATAACTGTAGTACAGTAACTGGATCTACAGTGTGTCATCCTAACTGGTATGGAGAGAACTGTACGGTGTACTGTCAAGCCAGGAATGGACCAGAAGGTCATTATAACTGTAGTCCAGTAACTGGATCCAAAGTGTGTCATCTTAACTGGTATGGAGAGAACTGTACGGTATACTGTCAGGACAGGAATGGAACAGAAGGCTATTATACTTGTAGTCCAGTAACTGGATCTAAAGTGTGTCATCCTAACTGGTATGGAGAGAACTGTACGGTGTACTGTCAGGCCAGGAACGGACCAGAAGGTCATTATAACTGTAGTCCAGTAACTGGATCCAAAGTGTGTCATCCTAACTGGTATGGAGAAAATTGTACGGTGTACTGTCAGGCCAGGAATGGACCAGAAGGTCATTATACTTGTAGTCCAATAACTGGATCCAAAGTGTGTCATCCTAACTGGTATGGAGAGAACTGTACAGTGTACTGTCAGGACAGGAACGGACCAGAAGGTCATTATAACTGTAGTCCAGTAACTGGATCCAAAGTGTGTCATCTTAACTGGTATGGAGAGAACTGTACGGTGTACTGTCAGGCCAGGAATGGACCAGAAGGCCATTATACTTGTAGTCCAGTAACTGGATCTAAAGTGTGTCATCCTAACTGGTATGGAGAGAACTGTACGGTGTACTGTCAAGCCAGGAATGGACCAGAAGGTCATTATAACTGTAGTCCAGTAACTGGATCCAAAGTATGTCATCTTAACTGGTATGGAGAGAACTGTACGGTGTACTGTCAGGACAGGAATGGACCAGAAGGCTATTATACTTGTAGTCCAGTAACTGGATTTAAAGTGTGTCATCCTAACTGGTATGGAGAGAACTGTACGGTGTACTGTCAGGCCAGGAACGGACCAGAAGGTCATTATAACTGTAGTCCAGTAACTGGATCCAAAGTGTGTCATCCTAACTGGTATGGAGAGAACTGTACGGTGTACTGTCAGGCCAGGATTGGACCAGAAGGTCATTATAACTGTAGTCCAGTAACTGGATCCAAAGTGTGTCATCCTAACTGGTATGGAGAGAACTGTACGGTGTACTGTCAGGCCAGGATTGGACCAGAAGGTCATTATAACTGTAGTCCAGTAACTGGATCTAAAGTGTGTCATCCTAACTGGTATGGAGAAAATTGTACGGTGTACTGTCAGGCCAGGAATGGACCAGAAGGTCATTATACTTGTAGTCCAGTAATTGGATCCAAAGTGTGTCATCCTAATTGGTATGGAGAGAACTGTACGGTGTACTGTCAAGAAAGGAACGGACCAGAAGGTCATTATAACTGTAGTTCAGTAACTGGATCCAAAGTATGTCATCCTAACTGGTATGGAGAGAACTGTACGGTGTACTGTCAGCCCAGGAATGGACGAGGAGGTCATTATAACTGTAGTCCAGTAACTGGATCTAAAGTATGTCATCCTAACTGGTATGGAGAGAACTGTACGGTGTACTGTCAAGCCAGGAATGGACCAGAAGGTCATTATAACTGTAGTCCAGTAACTGGATCTAAAGTGTGTCATCCTAACTGGTATGGAGAGAACTGTACGGTGTACTGTCAAGCCAGGAATGGACCAGAAGGTCATTATAACTGTAGTCCAGTAACTGGATCCAAAGTGTGTCATCCTAACTGGTATGGAGAGAACTGTACGGTGTACTGTCAGCCCAGGAATGGACTAGAAGGTCATTATAACTGTAGTCCAGTAACTGGATCCAAAGTATGTCATCCTAACTGGTATGGAGAGAACTGTACGGTGTACTGTCAGCCCAGGAATGGACGAGGAGGTCATTATAACTGTAGTCCAGTAACTGGATCTAAAGTGTGTCATCCTAACTGGTATGGAGAGAACTGTACGGTGTACTGTCAAGCCAGGAATGGACCAGAAGGTCATTATAACTGTAGTCCAGTAACTGGATCTAAAGTGTGTCATCCTAACTGGTATGGAGAGAACTGTACGGTGTACTGTCAGGCCAGGAATGTACCAGGAGGTCATTATACTTGTAGTCCAGTAACTGGATCTAAAGTGTGTCATCCTAACTGGTATGGAGAGAACTGTACGGTGTACTGTCAAGCAAGGAACGGACCAGAAGGTCATTATAACTGTAGTCCAGTAACTGGATCTAAAGTGTGTCATCCCAACTGGTATGGAGAGAACTGTACGGTGTACTGTCAGGCCAGGAATGGACCAGAAGGTCATTATAAATGTAGTCCAGTAACTGGATCTAAAGTGTGTCATCCTAACTGGTATGGAGAGAACTGTACGGTATACTGTCAGGCCAGGAATGGACTAGAAGGTCATTATAACTGTAGTCCAGTAACTGGATCTAAAGTGTGTCATCCTAACTGGTATGGAGAGAACTGTTTTGTTTACTGCGAGGCCAGGAACGATGAACATGGACATTACCAGTGTAATAAAACTTCTGGACAAAAGATTTGTTTACAGGGCTGGTATGGAGGTAATTGCTCTCTTTCGTCGCTATCGTCCTCCCAAATATTACATTCTACACCACAGTTACCATCTGTATCTACAACATTAGAAAAAGTAGCATCAGCAACAGTTTCTCCATCATCAACAATTGCCTCATCAATGTCATCTTCTGTTATTTCTCTAAGTACATCATCATCTTCAATCAAGACTTCGTCCTCACGCCTCTATTCAGTTTCCTCTTTTTTGCCATCTATCCTTTTCCCAGCAAGTTTTTCAAGTACATCGTTGTTACGATCATTCACAGCATCTTCTGTTGAGTCATTCAGAACATCATCGTTGTCTGTCAGGAGTTTTCCTTCGAGTACGTATCCCATGTCCTCTAGTATGCCATCCATCCGTTACTCAACTAGTTCATCTTCTGGTGTGCTTTCTCCATCGACGTCCTCACTACAGTGGCGTTTACCTCCAAGCTCGTCAAATCTTGCCCAAGCATCATCAACCATCAACCTCACACCTCCACTGACCACATCACCTATTCAGTCGAGTAGCGCGAAGACTGACCATCCCAGCGTTGCGTCGAGCATGGTCTCTACAGTAACACCGCTATCCAGTAGTGTTTCTCTGATTGCATCAAACAGTAGCATCTTTCCACCGGAAATAAGCGAATCGAGCTGGAGTCAAAGTGCGAAACAATGGATCTTGAACACGTGGAAACAACCTCTAGGAAAAGTTGGCGTCGCTCTTATTGTTCTACTCTTGATTGTTGTCATCGTTTTAATTATTCTGGCGCGCAGAAACAGAAGGTAAACTTGATCATGCTATTTAATCATTCTCTCTTCTCGTACCTCAAAAAATGAATATTCTAAATCATGTATCGTACTTCTGCGATGGGCAGGGGCGGCGGAAAGAAATAAAAAGATAAAAAGTGGGGCTATAATCGCCGAAAGAAAATAACCAGAAAAATAAACTACGAAATAACCCAAAAATCGAAAGTTGGGGGCTCTAGCCCACCCCCATCCACCGCCTATGATGGATAGATAGTTTAGGAGTGGCATACTCGAGGTGCTTAAACAACAAAACAAGTTGTCTGATATTATACAAAAGATAATATCTACTTCCACTGTAAGTTGTTTGCAATGTTGGTTGATGTAACAAAAGAAACAAAATAATGTCTTGTCAAGAAATTTCCCACAATACCTTGCTTTCAACTGACGTCATTTCCTGTCTTTTAACACCAGCTGAGTTGATCACGTTCCCCGAAAGGAATTATGGGTCAACTATTTTTGGTTAGCTTTTTCCGAGCAGGGACATCCTGAATTCTGATTGGTTGGTCCTTGACTTTGATTTCATTCTGAAGGTCAACTCAGCTGACTGTTGTTCTGATAATTCTCATAATAAATGATAGGTTTTCAATGGAAAAGCGAGAGGACGGCCCGAAAAGTCAAATTTGATGGTCATTTAAGAGAAGGTTAGCTAATCAATGCTGTGACATCAAAACCTGAATTACTATTTATTATACAGGCGCAAGATACGACAAAGAAAGGCCTATAATGGAACTAATGGTATCGATATGAACGCCTGCCTTCCGTTAGACGATGACTACTTTGATGAAATGAAGCTTATTTCTCCTTCAAATGGAAAACGGTAAGAAAAACAGAAAGTAGTAAAAAACTAGTATATTTCGATGATTCCGTGAATGGATTGTTTTCTATGTGAAATATGAATTACAATTTTCTTATGAAATCCTGAAGTCAATAGTAGCCATGAACAAAGGACTCTTTATGATGCATTTTGTTTCTTACAGTGCCAGGTCTCCAGAATTACAAATAGATGCTATATTCAGCGCATCCAACCCATTCTACGACGACAGAAGTCGATTCTTGAAACTTAATGGCGCGGATGACGCCGAGGAAGAAGATTACACGAATAATGGCGGAGGAGAAAGGTAAGAAACCAAGCTATACGTTTTCATATGAGTTAGTCACTAATGGCATGCACTAAATTACAGTAGCGACCCCTTGTAGCACGTCGGAATGCAGCTCAATTTGGAGGACAAAACAATAGGTTCAAATTATCAGGAGATTGAAAGTTCTTTTGCACTCGCCTACGTCACTTCCTGCCTGTTGTGTTAATGAACGGAGCAAAGAGAAAAGCTTTTGCTATCAAATAAACCTTGGAGAATTTCTTCTAGCTCTACAATAGACGCATCAAGAGTTCCGCTACTGCTCGAAGCGCGTGCTCAGGGGATTAAAAAGTGGGATGATATTTTGTATAATTTGCAATTTTTTGGTATATTTGATTCAGAATTCGCTTACCGGTACGCGATCTTGAATATTTAGTAAAAATTGTACTTGACAAGAAAGATACAACTAAAATATAGCATATTATACAAAATATTATCCCACTTTTTAATCCCCTGAGCATGCGCATTGAGCAGTAGCGTGAAACTCTTGATGCGTGTATAGACCCCTTACAAGTGACGTCTTGGAAACCTATTGTCTTGTCTTCCAAATTGAGCTGCATTCCGACGTGCTGCAAGGGGTCTATAGGGAATAATGCAAGAGGTTCACAGTTTATTTTGTATTTTGTTTATCTTTTAGCCACAAGAATAAACCAGAAAAACAAGAAAGGAAGACACGAAGCCTCAGTAACCCGTTCTATCAAGACGAGAACAGATACTTGAAACTGGAAGGGAACGTCTTTGAATCTAATGTCTAACAAACCGCAAGTATAAACATTCTCTTTTCTACAAGGTTTTTTCATCTCTCAGAAAGGGGGGGGGGGGGGGCAAGAATCTCTCTTGCGATTTTATAGAGAATTGAAGGTCCACCCTTTTTGGTAAAGTAGAGTACAAAGTCCCCCCTGCCTCCCCATCAGCCTTTCTGGTCCCTAGTTTCTAATGCAAATATGTATATTATTACGACGATTTTAAGGTAATTTTACCATGATAAAATAGTACTAAGAATAGATAATTATAATACTAGGAATATAACCATAATCATTAAAGACGTAGATTTCTGCCATCTACACCACTTCCAGACGTCTGTGTTTCTTCTGGCTTCCGTCAGTCAGAAAAAATTACTAACCTCAGAGCGTTCTCAATTTGATGGACGGAAGCCAGAACGTCAGAATACGCGGCTCGTCTGGAGTGGTCTGACTGGGACGCAGAAATATTAATAGACTTAGACTAAGACTTTAGTTTATTCACACACAATACGAATTTATAAAGCAATGATACTTCATGTGACCTAAGCCTTTGTCATTCATGTACCAACCACTGATGGATTGGCTGGTAAAAAAAAAGCCAAGGCAACTTGTGAAGAGTTTTTGTGAAAATGGTTGGCGTATTAACTTCACAATGCTATTGTTAGTAAACGGCATGAAGTCATTGCAATAAATGTGCTATTAC
Organism: Anthopleura sola; assembly: GCA_023349425.1. NCBI lineage: Eukaryota > Metazoa > Cnidaria > Anthozoa > Actiniaria > Actiniidae > Anthopleura > Anthopleura sola. The sequence continues at coordinate 13,595,793 of JALHLI010000001.1, forward strand.
GCTAGGCAATCTTACATCAGACTGTAATGGTCTGCGGCGATAAATATTTTACCTGCGATGAAATATCATTGGCTGTCATAACAAATCGTTGCGAGACAAGTTGCAAGAGTAACGTTACACTTAGCAATGTCTCACGACTTTGTTGTGACAAGTATAGAATTCAGTTCTACTGGACTTCTCGCAACTGTCGCGGCAACAAAATTGCGAGACACTATTGTTATGATACTTCAAGGGATTTCTCGTGCAATTTCTCTCGCAACAAAATTGCAAGAGAAATTGTAATGAAAATATATGTTGCCTAGCGTATTATATACAGAACCTTAAGGGACTGTGTTTAAAGATAGATTGTCATGGAGATCACAGCCATTGATCTGGTCTCCTTACTGAAATACCTAAAGGCGCGGAAATACGAGCAATAAGATTGTGCAACTTGTCGCGCAACATTGTCACGTTGCAAGATACGGAGTGAATCAGTGTTGCTCGTACTGCCACAACGCGCGCAACAAAATTTCATTGTTGCAGAGAGTAGAAAGAACTTCTACTTCTACAACAAAGTCGCGCAGAAAAAATACATTCGCTCTACAACTTGCAACGTAACGACGTTGCGCGACATGTTGCACGATTTTGTTGCTCGTATTACCGCACCTGAATTTCTGAGTACAAGTTAATATAATCTTCAATTTTTTTTTCGTCCAAAAAACCTGCCGACTACTCCTCTAACGCTGAAAAATATTTCATTTTTCGAGGAAAAATTATTTAGTCATTAGTATAAATTTCACTATTTAGGGTAATATTTAGTTCTAACGTAAGCTAAGCTGGTCTGAGCTTTAGATGTTATTAATTAAGTTTGTAGTTTGATATTTGTTAGTAGTATTTAGATTATTTAGAAAGCGTGGAGTTATTATACTACTTCCCCTTTGAAATAGTTATTAACAAACGAAAAAGTGGACTATCGTGATTGGCTAAGCTACTAGTGGTCTATTTCTCTTAATCCATGATAGAAAAACCGCCATTTTTTGAGTAGACTTTCCCTGAGTCCGCCGCCCTTTGTATGTCTCTGCTAAGGTGCGACTCTTGGATTGAGTAAAAAACTTCCACGGGAGACAAGAGAAGTAAGATATGACGACATGGAGCAAGTGTATAGTTTTTAAAATAATGAAAAAATCAATGTGAAAGATTTTCTTATTTTCTCACTCTGTTAAACTAGTTGTTTATGCTAAAACAATTAGCCCTATATTACCCTCGGTAGTTAGGTGTCTAACAGTTTCCTTCACAGTCCCCTGCGCCACCTTTAAAGATAGCCGTGTCTTTGCATCGAAGCGAGACATTAAGTGATCTTGCAATGATAGAGACCTTTTAGAGACCTTGGACAATTGTTCACATGTCTCTATCATTGCAAGGTCACCGTTCATCTCGCTTCGATGCAAAGGCACGGCTAACTTTAAAGGTGGCGCAGGGGACTGTGAAGGGGACTATTGTTACAAGTAGAGGGATTAGCGTTTCTTTTTTTCTTTTCTGTTGGACTCTACTGTTTTATTGAGGAAGTAAACTCACTCTAGCGGTACGCATTATTTAGATTATTTACGAGACGTAGTAGGGAGGTATTTAGGTTATTTACAGCATGAGAAGTAACTGGTTAAGGGCTAGTTTTAAAAGTAATGTGCATTATAACGCGATTTTTGATTGGTTCATAGAAGAGCCCACGTAAGTGTTGCATGTGTATTATAACACGAATTTTGATTGGTTCACGGAATAATCCATCTTAGTGGTGCGTATTATAACACAAATTTTGATTGGTTCACGGAATAACCCATCTTATTGATATGCAATATAACACTAATTTTGATTGGTTCACGGAATAACACACCTAAGTGATAGCGTATAATACTACCATAGCTTTCCAACTCGTAGAATTCGTTGCATTTCAATGGATTGGCTATTAATTCATTAGAGATTATTAGACAAATTTAGGTTCATTCCGCGTCGTTCCTAATTGAATAATGAATCAATTGTAGGAATAATTCAGGCAGGAACGCTAATTGTAAAATATATGTATCAATCTGTTCTTATTTCTTACACGATGAAGACAATATTATGAAATTTCAATACTGATATGCAATGTGTACAAATTGAATTATAATCAATATTTAAACTTCGATATTTTGAAAATCCGAATGAGTCATTCAGCATGATCTCTGGTCGATTCGCTCTCCCTCGATTAAGCACATATTAGTGAGCCTTGCGCCGCTAAGTTGCTTCTGGATGAAAATCAAAATATTATGGATAATCAAAGTGTGTATTCAGCCTCCTACGCAGACGCTCTTAGGGTCGTCACGCAAAACTTCTTGGAAGAGAAACGTTGCGTGACGACGTGACGACCCTAAGAACGTCTGCAAAGGAGACTAGTGTGTATTCTGCTTGATACAAAATTTGAGCCATTTTACTTAACCCGTGAAATAGGTAGAGTGGACCCTCGTTAATACTGCTCGTATTAAGCAGGTTAGCTTAACAGCAAATGCGAGTCCCCGGAACAAGTCCTGGTGTCCGTAATAACAAGGTGTGTAATGCAAGGATGAAATGTTGTCCACTAATGTCTAGTAGACTAAGGCACGAGTACACGGAGCAATTTTCTCTCCCGAACTTGTCTCGCAACAGCGTTGCGACACAAGTTGCAAAACGCCTTGCTACGGAGACGCAATCGTTGCCAAGAAAAAGTAGACACGAACTCTACTTTTCGCAACGACTGCTAAAACTTGTCTTGCAACATTTTCCGAATTGCACTGTAGGTTACACGCCGTTGCGAAACAAGTTGAAGAGAAAATTGCGCAATGTAATCGCGCTTTTAAGAAATTTAAAACAAATTTCAGCTAGTTTTAGATCTCAGCGCGCGGGAGTGTAGGAAACCACAACGCGAAAGTTAGAACTCTTTTTAATTTTATGACATGTTTTTCACGGGTTAAGTGGAAGGGATATGAATCAAGAGTCTTATATTGAATACTGACAAGACATCTTTTAGACAAGATGTTCCAAATGCATATCATTTGAATCTCAAGGAATATATCATCTCACTGAATATATCATATCTGATTGTACAGTACTTATTAACAGGAATAAATCTATCTTGTAATTATATTTGCTTGTAATCTCTGGTGAAATCCCGCGGGAATCCCTCGATAGACATGCGCATTAAGTGCGCGCGCTAGGAGTGGTAGTTCTTAAGTGTTCAATGTTCTTATAAGTGTATTTGCTAGTACTGTTTTGAAGTCCCGCGGGAATCCCTCGATAGACATGCGCATTAAGTGCGCGGTAAGAGTGATTGTTCTTTAGTGTTGTTCGGTATTCTCGTAGATGTATGTTTGAGAGTGCTCTCTTTTTAAGTCCCGCGGCAATCCTTCGATGTAGATGTCTATTATGTGTGTTCACTAACAAAACTATTCCTCAAGATTCATGTTCAAAACTTGTTTCTACAGCTGATTTTCTCCAGGAAACGAAGCAGTCTAGGTTAATCAGTTGAGTTTGCCCAAAGATTCTTATATTTTTCTCGGCGCAGCCCGAGTAATAATGCGGGTTCTTTGGCACAGCACTTCGTAGTGCGCGCATACTCCGGTGCATCAAGGCCTGGCGCGCGCAATGCTCACTTTAACAAGATGTTACAAAAGAATTCTGAAAATATGAACAAATGGTCTGATAGTTGCTAATGCTGTAGCCATAAGTAAAAATAGGTACCCATTTTCAGCAGTTTACGCCTTAAATGTAGAATCAATATTGACCATGTTTTTTCAAAATTCGAAAATGCTCGGTTACTCGCTCGCGCGTAAACCATTCATGACATCATGCGCGCGCTCACACCGACAAAATTTGTTTACTATGATGTTACGCGGTCGTCATGGCATATGTAAACATTTTCCGCAAAATCCACAAGGTAAGAAAATGCGAAGCACGCAGAAATAGAAGTTTGTGACAATGAACTCAAGTGATTCAAGTACTGGAAAAAATCTCAGTGAACAGCGACATGTGTGTGTTGTTAAACCAACGGCAAACAACATTCCGAGAACAAATGTCAGTGGTAATGGCGCTGTTCAAGTTAAGAAACAAAACTTCAAGAACAAAAGTGACCAAAACTTTCAGCTCGTTCGTCTACTCACCACGAATCCAGCAGCTGCCTTACCTGCGATATTTTCGCCCAGCGGCAAGTACGAGCAGAGAAGAGCCAAGATCAGAGAACAAACAACTGCGCCTGTCCAAACACAGCAACCGCATGGATTCGTACAAGTGCCATTCAACGCGGCGGCTCATAATGTGATAAGGACAGCTGCAGGTCAGTTTTTTGTTAGTCTGCCTGTACATACAGAAAGTTATCCATACTTGTATGCGACGGACGATGAGATCAAAAAGAAAGGATCGTGTTGTGATACACTAGGATACTTTGACCTGCAGTCGATTCTACCAATTGACTGCCAATTTAATACCCTTTAGTGAGTAAATCAAATGATGTATAACAGCTAAATATAGGATTATAATAATGGCTTCCAGTGCATAGGAGAATACAATTAGTATACAATAAATTATGAATTATATTGATTGAACTTTCTTTATCTTGACTCGAATGGATTCGCATACAGGTGAATGGACCTCGCCAGTCTTGTGATCAGTATCCAATGACAGGGCAATACTGCCCGTCACGTGCTATCAACTCACATTTCATTAAGAATTCATTGCAAATGACATTTCAGTGACAGAAGTTTTTTGTATTCAACTATTTCAAAAAAGGTTGGTGAAAGTTTTGTTGCTTGATGCATACCAAGCCCGAAATGCAATATGGGTGATGAATTCCATGAGCAAAAGGTCCCAATAATATGGAATTTTCCTTAACTTTGTCTGCAGGTTTTCCATCATATTTTCTTCTGTGTATTTTCTTTAATATAAATATGATAAGGTCAAGCTAGGTAAGCAAGATGCAGCATGCAACAAAACCTTCACCAACCTTATTTCAATAGCTGTACACAGTAGAACTGATATAAAGTATGGACCCACAGCACGAACAAACAGTAAAACGTAGCAACAAAGGGATACTATCACAACGCTGAGATACAGTTACAGAAAATACATCGCAGCCTCTTCATTATTCATATTTTCCCACTCGTACCAAAACTACACTACTCTAGACACACACCATAAGAAATGTAGGCTCGATTTGCTCCCCCTTTCTCTCCCCACTGCATAAGTAGGGGAGGGGTGGGGGCGAACAACCAGCCCACTGTTGAAAGTAGCTGAGCCTATGCACATGTCTAATGATGAAATACAATAATCTTTAGTAATGTTCAATAATGTTCAATTATTTTTCTTTTTCTTCTTTGGGTGAGTACCATCATCTGTTGTGCTTTTGTTTCCTTTCAGTATCTTCTTGGTGTTGAATATCATATCTATATCATCATCTTCTTTCTGTCTTTCCTGGACCTTTGCTCGCTTTGCTGCAGTTTCCTAACAAAACAAAACAAACAGTCAAACTTAGGCTTTACTTTTAGTGTTTGCAAGACATTGTTGAAAGATGTAGAAGGAAAGCGCATGGGAATTCCGAGGATAGTCAATAATAAACCTCTTCACCTTGGGGATAATGTTTTCCCATTTCAGAACACATGTCATTCTCTTGAGAATAATATTCTTTGTTTGAGTTGTATCCATATTCATGTGTCTTCTTATGTGCAACTGTTAAACAATGAAATGATACTCTAGGAAATGAAAGGTGGTCTGAAACAGGAAAACATTGCACCCATGAGCAAGGTAGAGAGGTCTCTAAGCCTTTGGGTTGAAAAAAACCATTGAGATCTTTTTGCACAGTGACTCAAAGCTAAGACTCAAAGGGACGGGAATGGCTGAAATTTTTTTGCTGTTGGAGCATGGTATATCGATTCATTTTACAGATTAATTTCTTAACCATTTTCATAATTGCATGACCAGATTTTAGTTTCCCTTTTTCAACTATAATAGCTCTGACAAACTATAATAGCTCTGACAGTTGAAAATTTGACAAATGCCACAAATTCAGGCATCTTGTACTGTATTGGTCGCGTACTGATTATGAAGATGGATACAAAACACTTCTGTACCTCAATCTTGATGTCTTCAGGATTCTTAGTTGTATCAAACCCTAAAACAGCCATCTCAGCAGCAAAGGACTGGACAGCACATTTTCCTTGATGTTCCTCCTTCATTCCTTTCGCCTTCTTTTCCTTTCTTTCCTCTTCATGGATAATCTTGTCAAAAATCTGTCTTTTCTTATTTGCCTTTTCTTCCCTGTCAATCCAGCCATCCTTCTTTCTTTTGAATTGCTCAAGATTGCACTTCTTTATTACTTTACTACCAAAGAAATCCTTGGCGAGTTTGTGTTCATCTTGGAGCAGTTCTTGTAGGATTAGTTCCTTGTGTGATGTGTCTACGTAGCTCCAGCAGGTTTCCACCACATGACTGGATTGTTTGTCACAAGAGAGCTTCACGAATTCACCCTTAAAGTACGTTTTTAAAACTTAAGTTAGTTTGTCTTTCCTTACACCTGTTAGAGAAGAGCTGCACTGAGTCTGTGTATGTTGCTTATGCTTATACTTGTGTTGTAGACTAGTTGTGCATTGCTCATTAACAGCAGTTGTCTTTCCTCACACCTGTTAGAGAAGAGTTGCACTGAGTCTGTGTATGCTGCTAATGCTTATACTTGTGTTGCAGACTCAGTTGTGCATTGCTCATTAACAGCTGTTGTCTTTTCTCTATTTAGTGAATTCAAATTTTTAACAATACCTTCATTTTGTCACAGAATTTGTTCTTCTTTTTCTCTTTAACTGTTTTACTCCTAAAGAATGCCTCTGCAGTTCTGGAACCAATTGGATCTTGACAGATTTTCATAAGCTCCTCCTTACTCATTCCAAGCAGACTGTCTACAAACACCCTTGGATCTTGAAGTTCAAGAAGTGTTTTCAGTAGAACAGATCCATGAAAACTGATGTGCTTTAGTGTTGGCAATTCTTTTTTAACCTAGGAATTTAAAGTTTTACGTTTTAGAAATTTTTGGTCAATACAAAAACACAAACAAAAAAAAATCTCAATATTTTTCTATTTTATTTGTTTTGTTTGTTTGTTGGTTTTGCTTTCTTGGGCAGAAGCAAGGTAGGTACATAGAGCAACTTTTTCACTCTCCTCTATCATTCCATCCTCAATTTTCTCTCAAGAAACTGAAGGATTAGGGAACAGGATCTGTATGGGATGTGTCCTTGGAACATTAACATTTTACATCATTTAGGACTAGTGATAAAACAAGCAACCAAAATAAGTACTTTACAGCAATAAACAGAACAATTGCATACAAGATAAGTTATAATAGAGTAAACTAAATAATTCAGATATTATATTTAATGTGTAATTACGGCACATTATATACATGTATATCTTCAACCTAACCAACTCCAGATACCTGGCATTAGGCTTCCATCAATCAAACTTATAGTGAGCCGAGTTCATTCCACTTGAACAAGGAAATTCCTGTGACTACAAACCTATTTTTATGCAGGAATGCCTTTATCGCTAATGATCAGAATGAACTCAGCCTGTTGAAAGTTCGATTGGCAGAAGCCAGAACACCAGACATCTAGAGTCGGTAGGTCACAGGAAATGAAAAGTGCTCTAAAAGATCTCTAGTTTTACAGTACCTCAGGTTTTTCTGGTTGTTTTTCCTTATTTTCTTCATCTGTTTGTTTGCTTGCCTCATTATTTTCTCCAAATAAGATATCATGGGTTGTCATAGCCAAGACAAGAGTTGAGGAAGACTTCCTTTCTTTTGTCCCAGTACAGTGGAAAGCCTCAAGTATTGCTTGCTGTAGCTCTTCCTGTTTTACTTCCAGTCTTACACATAACTCAGCCATTCTGGCAACCACACCATCATGGCCTGCTGAAAATAGCTCCTCTATTTCACCGAGCAGTTCATCAAGCATTTGCTCACCCTGGGGGGAAAAGGTAGGATCAGTAGAGGTTACAGTAGCTACTTACAGGGTTTGGGACAGGGTGCTGAAAAAATACACAATACTACTCAACAGAGTAGGGGCAGTAGTGGTATCCACTGATGATGATATAGAGGATATTACATGGGCGTGCGGAGATACAAATTTTATCTTTGAGTGTTGAAAAAAAAAAAGATCTCTCAATAGTGAGCACAGCCAATGAGTGAGAGATTTTCACACACAAGAAGATAAAATTTTTATCTCCAAGCACCCATGTAATATTCTGTTTATTATATGATTATCAATAAAAAGAAAAGAAAGCTTTTCAATATTTTTTCTGCTATAAGAAGTAGGTAACCATAGTGACAATATTTTCACATGTGAAAATAACATGTTAACTTCACATGTGAAAATATCAATTTTGAAATAGAGAAATATAGGTATTTCATTGATAATCATATAATAAAGGGTGATATCTACTCACCAGGGTAGGGTCAGTAGTGCTTGCCAGTAGATGTTGTACAAGGTAGTTAGCTACATGGTGTAGTGCTAGTGTCTCTAAATGACCCTTAAAGTAATTCTTGTAAAGCTTCTTGTGTCCTTTTGGTGAAATGACATGGAGGATCTTCTCAACCAGATGACTACCAACATCATGAGAAAACAGTGAAGGGATTTGATATCTGAAATATCAAACAAGATTGCATTAAAATAATACTTGTAATAAAATATATACTGTATGAAAACTGATAGGACCAATGCCCACCAATACTATGAACAGAAAGCAAAATAGTAGAGATTTAGTGTATTAAGGGGTCCATAGACAGTAGAGTGCTTTTATTTGGCCAGTGAAACATTAAGTTGTATAATTATTGACTAATAGTCAAAGTAAAACAAAAGAAAACAACCTTATAGTGTAGACCTATTATTACAGCATGTATTATGCTTTAATACTATTTTTCATGGGTCAAATAACATCACTACTACCACTGTTTTCATTGCAATCGAGACAATAGTCATGACAGTAAAATTGGGCAATAGAATACTGTCAATCAGAGACATGTTTGTAAAGGTACAGTACTGAGCAATTTGTTTGATTGATGGCAGTGTATTGACTGATTTCCCTGTTGCGACTGTTGTCTAGATCAGAGCATAGCAATGAAACAGTGGTAAAGTAGTAAGAGTTGTTATTTGTATTTACTTTTCACTTGGATCATCATCTTCATTCTCTTCCTTGTTATTCTTCTCTTCATTTTCTTCCATTTCATCTTCCATTTTTTCAGTTTCACTAAACTCCACTTGGCTCATAATCTTCTTACAAAGCTTTGAGCAGAGCTTGGGATTTTTTTGATGCAGAACAAGTAAAAGAGTCTGCAACACAGGGCAACTGAGATGGTTGAAAACAAGTTTCTTCAAATCCATTTTCATTATCCTCAAAGCAAGTTGTTCAAGCATTGATACAAAGCTGTCTGGAACAGCTATGGTCTGAGATGCAGTGACTGCTTCTGTAAATCCAAAGGCTTGTCCAACTAAGAAATAAATGAAAAAGACAAATTGTTCTGTAAGGTTAATTTTGTTCCAGGAGGTTTGCTCCACACACTATCACTATATTTGCTATTCATGACACACAACACTCAACGACCTTACAATGTATAGTTTACAACCATCACTCTCTGTATGGGATTCTAAGAGGTTTGCTCGAAATGCGCTACTTCTACATTCTATATTTACAACATACAACACTCAACTCACATGGCTTTCAAATATATAATTATTATTATGTTAACTCACATGTGGTTAAGTCAAGAATTCACCTGCGACTCCACGCATGAACTATGTATACATAGTGGTGAGGGACTGCGCTATGGCACTGCATTCTATCCACAATCTTTGCAAATGATCAATAGAGGCTTTGCACCATCACATGATGACAGCCATGACAAAAGCAGGAACAACTGAATCTGCTCTCATCTAATTTTTGTGAGAAAGAATTCAGTTTCCCAGGGGGAGAAAGACTCTGTTGCTGTGCCTCCTGTCATGGCTGCCATCATTTGATTGTGGAAATTAAGCCAAGCTATAATAGTCTTACCTGGTTTTACTCTCCCAACTTTTCTGTCCTGCATCTTAAATGCTTTTCCCCTACAACCTCTTGAGTTCCTACTCCTTTGTACATCATCAGCAACACGAACACCAGACAGTACTTCAAACACAGCACGAACAACATGTGATCCGTAGGTATTCTCTACCAAATCACTCAAGCTATCCTCAACGAAAGTACAGTAAGTTAAAAACAATTCCTCCATGGATAAAATTTCTTCTTCTTTCATGTCTACCTCTTTTACTTTAATACGTTCAGCACGAATCGTTCTTGGGACCAAGTTAACTAAATTCTGTACAACATGACTTCCAAACCTGTCGCAAGTTAGAACTTCGTAACTATTTGACAAGTTACTCCAGATTTTCTTTAGCTGCGCATCGTTTAAATGCTCTAAAAGTCTCTCTAATACTCTGCTCATGCCTTGATCACAAGCGAGAAGAAGCTCGTTATCTTCAACTTGTGTAAAAACATTTTCAACGAAGAGTTTCTTGGATTCTTCGTCTTCAAATTCGTCATCTTCGATGACATTTTCGACGCGTTTGAAATAACTCAAGGTATCTTCATCCAGTTTGTTCTTTGAGCTTGATTCTTTGTCTTTTGTTTCAGCCATAGTTTAACGCAGGAAACGATCTAGATCAGGGGAAAGACGAGGTTAAATCTTCAAGATTTTATAAAATGTTATCCAAGTTCGTCCGCCATTTTGAAACCGGGTAATGCTATCCCCCGGGCGTAGAGGCGGGCCGAAAAACAATATTACAAACCAGCGGTATTTCTAGTTAATTACCATATAATACACAGGGCACCCATGTAGTAATATGCATTTTCCGACAATTTCCGGATGACTCGTTTTCGACGAAGTTTCCGACAAGGCACGGCAGTCTGAATATTTCTTAAATTCTGGAAAACGACTAATTTATAACAATTCAAACCATTCAGCCTTTGTTAAGAAATGTCAAGCGCTTTTCGTGAGCTTAATGGATTTGAAATTGAGAATTTTCTCGAACCTCGGCATAGAATAAGAAACACTCAATTGAGAGAAACTCCAGTGAATTTCATGCTCAACTGCCATACCTGATTCTACATCAAGCGATTCTTAGTACTGATTCTACATCAAGTGAATAGTAGAATGTTGAAGTATTGATTCGCAAGTTGAGTCAGTTGAGTTCCAGGGGTGGAGGGGGGTTCAAATTTACTTTCCGTTAATTTGCACTTTACTATATGACAGTCGAGCGTGTCTCAAATGAGTGTTTCTTATTCTATGCCGAGGTTCGAGAAATTGCTCAATTTCAAATCCATTAAGCTCACGAAAAGCGCTTGACATTTCTTAACAAAGGCTGAATGGTTTGAATTGTTATAAATTAGTCGTTTTTCTGAATTTAAGAAATATTCAGACTGCCGTGCCTTGTCGGAAACTTCGTCGAAAACGAGTCATTCGGAAATTGTCGGAAAATGCATATTACTACATGTAATTATATATTATATATATATTATATATTATATATTATATATTATATATTATATATTATATATTATATATTATATATTATATATTATATATTATATATTATATATTATATATTATATATTATATATTATATATATATTATATATTATATATTATATATTGTGTATTATATGGTAATTAGACTAGAAATACCGCTGGTTTGTAATATTGTTTTTCGGCCCGCCTCTACGCCCGGGGGATAGCATTACCCTTTGAAACCATGTGGAAAATATTAGAACTCAGGCTACTTTTGGATGGGAATCCGCTGACTTATTGATTGCGTGTTCATAATAATAGGTTTCGTAAAATTTTGAAAAACTTTAATTGAAATTAACAAAAATAACAAGAATAATGTTTAGTAGAGCCTTATCTTCTCGTGTTTCTGGTCTGATGGTCTTTAATACTGCACAGACAACGTGTACAAGACTTTCAGCGGTCCGATTTCTCTCTGCAAAGAAAGGTAACGGCAAAAACTGCAGAGTCATATTTGCCCCACATGGCTACACTACGACATTCATACAGCTATCATATAGCTTTACATTTATATCCATTTTGAAATCACAAGCAAATCCTGCAATCCGATTGGCTCTCAGCAGTGCGTTTTATTCACGAATCGCACCATTTTGAGTTTTAAATCGCACTATTTTGAAAAGCCAATGAAATTGCAGAAAACATAGAATTTGACCAATCAGATCACAGAAAACAAAAGCCAATACGATGCACATTTCTCAAGGGAATGTCAGGTGGTCTGAAATGGGCAATTGACATACAAAGTTAAAGAGGTCTATTACCAGTGCAGCTTAATTTGGAAGTCAAAATGCTGTCCAATATTATATTGTTTTATCGTCCAAATTGAGCTGTACGTATTTGGGAAAACATGTATGCAGAAGGGTTAGGAGAAGCGTGCATGTGTAGCAGAGTGCTTCTCAACACTTCTTGAGTGTTCTGACAATCCCCAAGTGCTTTATAACTTCACACAGCACAGCAAGTTTTCTTTTATAAAATACAAATGTGTGTACATGCTGAGTGCTATAATGCATGCACTATATCAACCAATCAGGATGCGAGATATATAACAGTAATTTTGTAATATATCATAGACATTTTTAATGTGATTTAGGGAAAGCCAAGAAGAAAGGGGCAGGAACAGTGGCTTATGATCCTGAGTTGGCTGATGGTCTTGTCGATTTTGAGAAATTAAAAAGAAGTATGGAAAGTGCAGTGGACAAGCTAAAACAAGACTTTACAAGCAAAATAAATGTAAAGTTACGACCTAGTGAGTTATTGTTATTGTGATATTGCTTTTACTTATATTGGGTAATTTTTAGAATATGTTTATTACTTGTCATTATTTTAGGATCCTGGTGAAAAAAACTTCATAGTGAGCTCTGAGGCATCATCACTAAAGATGATGTTCATGATGTTTATGATTTTTGATCAATGATGATGATAATGTTGACGATGATATTGATAATGATGATGATAATGATTTTGATGACATGATGATCATGATGGTGATGGTTGATAGTGATGATTTTGATGATGATGATGATTACAGATACATGTATGTCAGTTTCATCGACAAATTTCTGTACTTTACTTTGTTCAGCTGTTGAGCTCTCAAATTCTAAAAACTAGAGATATGTTCTGCTTTCATTTCTATTTTCTTTTGGTTTTCTATGACACAGACTCTCTTGATAAAATACGTGTTTCTACGGATGAAGGTAAAACTATGCTCAGTGAATTAGGGGAAATCAAGTTTAAAGGAACTGAGATGTTTGTTGTAGACATGTCTGTTTCTCCTGAGGTAAGTAACTAGTAATACTATTATAACCCTCTTTGAATATTTCCAGTTGCAAAGTGTTTGCCAGTTTCTCTCCCTCCAAAAACCTAACAGTCTAAATTCCAATTCAATCTGAAAGTTAGGTTTCGCCATTTCAGGTTGTCCTCTCCCGAGCCTCTCCCTTCCTTCTAGCTTCCTTCCTGACTCGTGCTCGACCTTAACTTTTTTCATTACTAGCCCTTGATCTATTTTAGAAGTTACTAGCCAAGAGATGACCCATTGGCTAGTGGTTTTCCAGTTTTACTAGTTTTACTAGCCAAGAGGCAATTCTTACCAGTCACAGACTAGTGGACTACCACTAAGGTTGAGCACTACCTCCTTACTTTACCTCTCATGAATGTTATGTTTTGTTTTGTCAGAGTACAAAAGCAGCTGCACATGCTATAAAAGAGTCAACTGTGAACCTGGAACCAGTTATAGAAGGTCACTGTATATCTGTCCCCATTCCTAAGTAAGTAACTTCAGTGTGTATTAAATCAATCTCATTGCATTCCCTTATACAAAAGGGACTGCACAGCATAGTTTGGAGTAGGGGGGCTAATCTGGGGGATACTGGGTAATCCACTCACCTCTTGATTGAAGCTCTTGAAAATACGGTATCCATTGGACAGTGTAGCTTTGAGGGGCAATATAGTCCTCTTCACAGTTTTTGGTGCCATCTTCAAAGGTAGCCATACCTTTGCGAATGGTGAGCTTGCAAAAATATACATGTGAATAATTGTTCAAGGTGTTAAAAAAGGTGTCTATCATGCAAGCTCACTCTTCATCCTACTTTGATGCAGAGGCATGACTACCTTTCAAGATGGTGCAGGGAACTGTGAAGGGGACTACATTGCAACATATCTATTGCGTTAAAGTCATTTCAAAGCTTTAGGCAACTCTTAACAGAAAATCATTTTTGGCTAAATACTGGGGGGAGGCTGTAAGGCTGTGGAACTGTGATTTAGCCATGTCTAGACTTAGATCATAGGATCTTAGTCCCCTCTATTAACTATGCTTGGATACAGGTGTATGCCCAAAGATTGTTTTTGGTTTCTGTAAAGTTTAACCTTTTTCACCACTAAAAGAAGGAGGAGGGACTCATGATTTCAACCACTAAATGATATAACAATAACCCAGCCCTTCATTATATGAGACTAACCCCTCCCCCCCCCCCCCCCCCCCCCAGGATGATTTCAAGGCAATATATTGCTTCCTCTTTCAATTTTTCATTACTCCAAAGGGGTGTAGCTAGCCAACCAATCCACCCTGTGAAACTCCATGCCCCATGTTAAAACACATTATTATGATCACTACCCAGCAGACGAGTGGGATTTCAAGAGTTTGAAATTATTTTTGTCAGGGTAACTCAGGAATACAGACAAAATCTGGTAAAGTTAGCTAAACAAGCAAGTGAACAATCCAAGCAAAATATAAGAAGAGTGAGACAAAAAGCTATGGGAGATGTAAGGAAGAACAAGAAAGGACGGTCAGAAGATGATGTCAAGCTTGTTGAAAAAATGGTATGTTGAAACTTAAAGGAGTTTATTCAATGAAATGATAGAATAAATGAATGAGTGAATGAATGGATGGAGGAATGAACAAATGAATGTATGAATGAATAGTTGAACAAATGAATGAATGAAAAAAGAATGAATGAGTGAGGGAATGAATGGATGGTGGAATGAATGAATGAATGAATAATGAATGGTTGAACAAATGAATGAAAAAAGAGTGAATGAGTGAGCAAATGAATGGATGGTGGAATGAACAAATAAATGTATGAATGAATGAATGGTTGAACAAATGAATGAAAAAGAGTGAATGAGTGAGCAAATGAATGGATGGTGGAATGAACAAATAAATGTATGAATGAATGAATGGTTGAACAAATGAATGAAAAAGAGTGAATGAGTGAGCAAATGAATGGATGGTGGAATGAACAAATAAATGTATGAATGAATGAATGGTTGAACAAATGAATGAATGGATGAAAAAGAACAAATAAATGAATGAGTGGGTGGATGATTGAGTGAGTGACTGTGCAGCTGGTTGGGTGGATGGATTGATGGAGTGACGCATTAGTGCATGGATGGATTCAGACAAACACTTGACAGCCTTCTATGTATTTCCTGGTACCAAAATTATGGTAAAAATTCCACATCAGACCAGAAATAAGATCTGTTGAAAGCAAACTCTTCTCCCTTTGCTTCCAGATTCAGCAACTGACAGATGAATATTCCAGTGACACTGATCTTTTAACAGAAGAAAAAACAAAGGAACTGTTAAGAAAATAGAAATATTTGCTCTTGTATAGGTGGACATACTGTAATATTTATAAACATTACCATTGTGATGTTAATGTGCCAATCATTTTAACAATCAACCAAAACAAATTCTG
Source organism: Anthopleura sola (assembly GCA_023349425.1). NCBI lineage: Eukaryota > Metazoa > Cnidaria > Anthozoa > Actiniaria > Actiniidae > Anthopleura > Anthopleura sola. The sequence goes on from JALHLI010000001.1 coordinate 13,611,597, forward strand.
TCCTTGTATGTCCACCCATTTTTAATGTTTCATAATGCTATAAGGGTGGGCTGTGTTTTTATTTTATCATCATGGGGCGTGGCCATGGGGGAGGCAGGGGGTTGGAATGGAAATTGTCAACTTTTTAATTTTTTTTCATAAATCAACTGGCAGAGTCCATTCCATTTTCAATCCCTAACCCACCCCACCGCCACTATCACCACCACCACCTCTCTTCATGGATAAATAGAGTGGTTTTCATATGGGTGTGAAACATACAGTACTGACTTACAGCAAGTATACAGTAGGACATGCCATAACATTGAAATGGCTTCCCATTCTCTTCCAGTACTTCAACCAATCACAGCACATAATTATGGCTACAGTAAGATAAGGTACAGCAACAATATGGCTGCAAATTTTGTTTTATCGTTTCCCACTCATACAAAAACTGCTCTAAGGGACTTCTTGGGAGCCAAAAATAATGCTTGAAATAAAGTTATTTTTACTTTTATAGTATTATCTTCGTATTACTTAGTTGAAATCTAAAAGCCTTTATACGAAACATTTTCCACCCACCCTCCCCTCCCTCGTATTATGAAGTACGATTTTTACAGTAATACTGCTGGCAAAAAATTCGCAGGCTCGTGCTGTCATCCGATCGAACGACGTACGGAGTTCAACATGAAGTAGCCCCTCTGAAAAAGCCATTTTCCATGGCTTAGGCTGATCCGATCTCTATAAAATTACACATAACTAAAGAATAATGGCACCTGGAAATACTACAATGAATAAAGTTGTTGAAGAAGAAATGACGAGTGAAAAAGCCGGTGAGAAAGACAGCACCGCTGAAAAGGCGAAGGGTTCAAAGGCAGAGCTCGCTGAAGGATACACCAAAGGTATTAAAGCACTTCCTTGTCTTTTTTGTTCTTTGAACTTTTATTTTTTATGTTTGCTGTACTGAAAGGTTTTTTTTGAGTTCGTACAGAAGTTCGTACAATCAGTCTTGTCTTGTATTTTTAGTAATGCGATAAAAGACAAAAAAGACAGTGTATTTAAGAATATATTGCATAACGATCTTACCCGTTTTCTGAATGTATATATTTTTATTTTTTCGAATTCATCTTCTTTAATCAATTTTCTAGACTCCTTGATTGTAAAAACGACTTATTTTACATCGGAAACTTTTTGTTATTCGTATTCTATCCACTAGTTGGACTTTGCTCTCATTGGTTTGATGAAGTGGCGTGACATCTTACGCATGTTTACAACCATTATTCAATGATCGATCTTCATTTAAACCTAATTTTATCGTAGTTATGAACGCTTAATTTGGGTAACTAAGAAAAAAAACTGTATAATATGAATTTTTTTAAATTTACTTGCAGAAAAACGAATCTTGGAGACGTTCAGTGTTATTTATTTTGCCATTCTGATGTCCGTGTTGAGTGGCTGTTTATTGATGAATTTTAAAGTTGAGAAGCTACAATGGATTATCCTAGGAATCTGTAAGTATATATATGTTATATAAAGCTAGAAATAAAAAAGTAATAGGCAGATTTTGGCACCTTTTTTGTTGTAAATATACTTGTGTTTGGGCTACCTGTGGTAGCAGAACTGGTAAAGGTTGCAGCACAGATCGGAAACAGTTAGTTACATACAGTGCATTTCATTCTGTGACCTAACCGACTCCAGATGTCTGGCATTTTAGCTACTGTCAATCAAACTTACAACAGGTTAATTCCAACCAAGCGATGGGGAAATCCTCTTACTTTTCAAATGGGAATTTCTTTATCCCTCATGATTGGAATGAACTCAGCTTGTTGTTAATTTGATTGACAAAGGCCAAAATACCAGACGTCTGGAGTCAATACAGTAGGTCGCAGCAATATGAAAAGCACTGTAATCTCCATGCAGAAGTTCAAAGCATCATTTTTGATCTCCTTCTCCGCTGCCTTCTATCTCAAACCAAACAACACATTCCATTCTCAGATATTGACCAATCAGAGTGATTCGTTTAAAATGTGTGCCATCACCTTTCACACTCATAAGATATCAGTTCTATTTTTATCAGTTCTATAACTCAGTTTTCTGGAGTTGCTCCTTGGTATTTGGTTTTCCACTGCCATCAGTCAAAATGTAAAAGATGCCAACAGATTAATTTTGATTGATGGCAATGGAAAGCCAAATTTCAGCCTCTAGCTTACAGCCAAGAGTTTACATTTGAGTTCAAGGACAATGTTTTCTCATTTATGTGGATGATGGCTAGTGAACACTAGCGTGGACTGCGTCGGCGTTTCTAATGAAACAGTTTATTAATAAGTAAATTAATAAGTAGATTAATAAGTTTTACACCGTAGTGAAAATAGAAACTGACGTTTCGGATGTTAGTCCTTCGTCGGAGTCAATGTTCGAAACGTCAGTTTCTATTTTCACTACGGTGTAAAACTTATTAATCTATGATAACTGTTTTCTCATTTATGTCATTCCCTTGAGTATTGTGTCATTGTTTACAAGTGCTCAAGAAAATACATTGATATAGACGTAAATAATATTATTCCTATGAGACAAGAGTTTTCTTGCTGTGCCACCCATCTTACTAAAGGCCCGTTTACACTAGCAAATTTATCGCGCAACTTGAGCGACAATTTCAATGGCGATTTTATCGCGACCCAAATGGCAGCAAGTTGCACTAAATTTCAATCATGTTTGAATTGCTGGTGACAGCTGCGATCATCGTCATGACATCGCCATAAAATCGCCGATCAAGTCGAGCAACAAAGTTGCTAGTGTAAATGGGCCTTAAGAGTTTATATTCTTTTGTCTGTGTTATAGTTACAGGAATCCTTACTGCTGATTTTGTATCTGGTCTTGTGCACTGGGGTGCAGACACCTGGGGTTCTATTGACCTGCCAGTTGTTGGAAAAGTAAGAAAAGATTATAATTCTTTACCGTTGGCTTTAGGTGCATATATACATAGCACTGCAGGAACCATGGAGCATAGTTTTAAGGAAGGGCTAATCTGGGGGGGGGGGGGTCTGAAGAATGCAATTTTCACCCCCTGAAAAGTTTGAAATCAAAGCCCTTGGAAATGTGATTTCCAGTGCCATAGTTTTGAGGGAGCAACATATTTATCACATTAATGTCATGTCAAAGCTTTAGGCAACTCATAACAGAAAACCATTTTTGGCTTGTGCAGTGCCTGTAGCAAATATGCAAAGCAGTTGATGTACAATTCATTCTTTTTACTTCTGGTTTCTTAGGAACAGGCTATTTAGTGTTACCTTTGCAAAACATGAATGATCTAAAATACTACTTATTGTGTTGTTTGATTGAATTTTATTGTACCCCAAACTTGAAACCAGAGCTCTGTTATGATATCTTACTGTCTGGGGCTGAGGGTGGTTGTCTGCAAGTTTAAATTCCAGTTAAATATCTGTTTAATTTTTTATTTATTTTTTCTTTCTCAAGGCTTTTATTCGTCCATTCAGAGAACACCATGTGGACCCAACAGCCATCACCCGACATGACCTTATTGAAACAAATGGCGACAACTGCCTCGTTACCCTCCCCACCCTAACAGTGATAACTCTGAAGTACTTCATCTGCTCTCAGGAGACCATCGATGCATGGTACCCTTGGGACTTCTATCTCTTCTCTCTTGGCATTTTTGTCATGTTGACAAATCAGTTCCACAAGTGGTCCCACACCTACTTTGGTTTACCCTGGTGGGTGGAAAAGCTTCAGCAGTGGCATATCATATTACCAAGGCTTCACCATAGGATCCACCACGTCTCTCCCCATGAAACATATTTCTGTATTACCACTGGCTGGTTAAATTACCCACTTGAAGTTATAAACTTCTGGCGAGGGTTGGAGTATGTTATTACCAAGACAACAGGGGCAATACCAAGATCAGATGATCTTAATTGGGCTTCCAAGAATAAATAGACTGATGGTAGAACATTCAACTCTTACGAAAAAAATCCTGAAAAGTCCTAAAGGTCGATTTATTTTTATGGTCCAAGAAGGAGAGTCGTCACAGTTTTTATTCTTTAAGTCTTGAATGGGTAGGAGAGGGGTGGTTTGTGAAATTCCAATTAAGACTTGGAGAAGGGGGACAGGTGAGAAACTTCCTGTCCATGACCTTACTTTAGTAAAGAAGGCAGGTTTTTCTTGAATATTTTTCACATTCCCAGAAGGATTATTTAATCAATCTTTTCCCTAAAAGGTTGTATAATTCAGTCCCTTCTTTGTGTAGAAGACACAATCTATGTAATTCAATAGCCTTCAATTCAAGACTCCAAGTTATATGATAGAATGAAGCTAACAAAGAATACAATAGGTTTCTATTGAATTACATACACTGTGTTCTCTATTGTGACCTCTTCATGAAGATATTCCTAACTGAAGTTAGAATAACTTGCTTCAAATCCCTTACTATAAAAACCGCAATTCTTGTGATGATAAGGTGATAATAATAACACAAATTTGTATAGACCTTTTTTAGCTTGGGTGTAAAGTTTTCCCATTTCAGATCAAGTGTCATTCCCTTGAGAGTAAGATTCTTTGTTTGAGTTGTATCCATATTCATGTGTCTTCTAATGACCAACTGTTAAACAAAGAACTGATACATTACGCCCAAGCTAAAACAGTCTATTATTGTGTTGTTTGTTATGAAGTTTAACAATTATTTAGCTAATACGAATGTCTAGACACACTTGTAATTTTAAAGCCTATTAAGGCTCATTACATCTCTTTGATGGTGATAATCATCATTACTAAGAATAAGATAAAAGAATATGATAAAAGAATAGCATTTTTCACGGTTACTAAAAATAGATGTCGCAAAGCCTTGTGGGATCGAAATGCGGAAAAATTTGTAAATAAGACTTCGGTTACAAGGAAAAGAAGATCAATATCAGTCGAGAAACCATAGTTTTTCCACGAATTCACCATTCCCCTTATTACGTCTTGATACCACTACCACTAGAATCCTCTTCGAATTATTTTTCTCATTCAAATGTTTTAACTCCTTTAGAAGTCGCAAGATAATGGTCTTAACTAGGCCAACGAAAGGAACCACGAAAAGAATTCTGGTAGAAGTGGTATCAAGGGTACTAAGGGGAATCAAGAATTAGAAACAAGACAAGAAAACATTGTTGCAGCATATTAGCATGTGTTTTGGGCTTGGCTTGTCCGCATTTCAATCCCATAATGCACCATTGTGACGTCATCCGTGGAAAGCGCTATTGTGTGCAGTGTATAATGGTGCTTATACTTACTTGCTTGTGAGATAAAGAGTGAGACTTTAATATGTCAAGCGGCACTATGAAGTAACAGCAAATATGCTAACAGGGAAACCACTAAACCCGTGAAATAGATATTATACTAATACACTTTAGTAGACTCTAATCCTATTGTTTTCTTTTGTGTCTAACAAGCAATTTTTATTTCACGGGTTTAGTGATTTCACTCTAAGATGGTCGTGTCAATCTATTTATTTATCTATAAAAGCTGTTCAAATCCTTATACTTCTGTGTACACTATATGCTCAAACACGAAATACCGCACAGTGACCATGCAATTTGCAAAGTGGGGATGCATGGATGGCGTAGCAGTTCTTACCGATATGACCCGGGTTTGAGTCCTGCCGGGTTCGGTGTCGTTCGTGAGCTTGTTGGTTCTCTCCTGAAGGTTTTTTGCTTTGAGAGTTTTTCTTCTGGTTTTCCTCCATCCGGAAAAATCAACATATTTATTTAATTTACAGTAGTTCGAGATTCTATATCTATTACATCGTCCACGAGAGACATCTGTTGGGGTTGCGCACTCGTCTACACCAGTAAAACCTTAAGGGACACAATAGCTAGATGTCAGAGCAGGAGTTTGGACATGAGAATAGTTAGACCAAAATTTTTTTTGATAATTGAAAGGGGATGTTTACGAAACTTAACGAAAAACGTCCTTTGCCGCGATAGCATAAAATTAGCTGAGCTTTATTGATGACGGACATCGCATCCAAAGTAAAACCAGACAAAGTGAAGAAATAGGAAACGCGCACGCGTTGTGTGCTGGGATTTGCAGAACACGAGATAAGTGTAAGGAGAAGCACGATGCGTGAGTGCTCAGATGTTCTGACAATGCCCAAGTGCTTTATAACTTTACATAGCACAGCAAGCAAGTTTTTTTATTATTATTTTTTTAACTGGATACAATAGTATGAAGCAACGTTTGAAGACTTTTTTAAATTCACGAGTCTTTGTCTTTTGAAACACCCTGCCGGCATGGATGATTGCAAATGATTAATTAACATAATACTAGCATTCCCGCAGGCACCCTAGAGTTCATATGCACAGTTTTTTCACTGTTCAAACTGAGCTCAGCCATTATCTTACGTTCAGTTCAATAGAGCATGGATTTCATTCCAACCCCCGAGAGAGTTTTAAAGTTATAGTAATTAGGAACTTTATTATCTCGACTCAGTTACGCTTCAACTTTCAAATGAACAAGCAACAACGGACTTAGTGCGCACTTAACTTGGCTGTCTAGAAACTCTAAACCTGGATACGTTTTACTCAAAAGGTATGTTCTGTTATCAATCAGTTTCTACCCAAGTTTTAATCGAGAATAGGACCAATGGACGTATGTTAAATGACTAGTCAGTCTTTCCTTGCTGCTCGGGGCCAGAAAGTACTAAGCGTGGGGTATACGCATACTGTTCTAAAGTTTTCTTTATTGATATTACGGGTGGCCATGATGCCTGCTCTATCGACATATTGGACTTTTATTGGAAACATTCGCGCATCAACACAGCTATAAGAAACACTGAACAAGATAGATACTAGTAGATAGATATGAATTGCGACTCACAGGGTTGAATACACCAATCCCGATATTCATTTTCTACTTCGCTAGTTACTGAGTGTTTTTGATATACAGCATCAAGGAACAGACACCGAGTACTGAAAATATTGTAAATATAGATGCATAAAGGTACAGTAAGAAAAAAAATTGATTTCTACTAAAAGACCTTCTGAATTCGAGTTTGTTTGTCGGACACTTAATATATTCCATTGGGAAAACGTACTACCCATTGATCGGTAGCAATAGACCCCTTGCCGCACGTTTTCAAGTTTTCAAGTTTTAAATTCTTTTGTTTTGCCCTCCAAATTGAGCTGCATTCCGACGTGCTGCAAGGGGTCTATTACAGTCAAAACGGCTCAAGCGTATTATTGATTTCATTATTCTAATATTGAGTTGATTATTCACTTTGAATTTTCATTAATAAATCGAAGACTCCAAACTTCACATTCATTTTACAACTAAAATTCTAAGAGATGGCCTTTCTTGGGAGTTTTTCTACCTTGGCATGGCAATAGACCTCTTTACCTTCGTTATTTGTTGTGCCCATTTCAGACCAGGTGATGCCACTCTTGGGAGTTGATTCTTTCATGTGTAAATATTTTAACAAAAGAACATTTCTCAAGGGAATGTCATGTGGTCTGAAATGGGCAATTTGCATACTAAGGTAAAGAGGTCTATTGTTGAAGAATCGAATCAAAACTGATAGTATGGGGATACTCCCTATAATTGACTATATGGGGATGCTCCGCCCGTATGTTTTTCAGGCCGCATTTATAGAAAAGGGGTGGGAATTTGTAAATTATGGTATAAAAAGGGTAGCTTTTCTTCAAAAGTATATGAAAGGGGTACCTTTTCAGGCAAAAAAGTATATCAAAGGGGTAACATTTTGCTGAAATTTAGTATATGAAAGAGTAAGGGGTCGAGAGTCCGGGCGGAGCATCCCCATATGAAACGACCCAAAAACGCAAAGCATTATGGGAATGTGAAAGTGGTGAATACAAGCAAAGTCCAGGCAAAGTCTGGGAGCAAAGCCGGGATCGGTGGGTTACGTTAATAAGAAATTAAAATCTGTAAAAAGTATCACATGACTATAGAAATGCTTATATACGATCTACAAAAACAAAAAACAAAAACAAAAAAAAAACTATATAAATGTACAAAACCTAGAATATAATTATGAAATAAAATATAAAAGTCTAAGATCTTAACATTAGATTAATTTAGGTCTTAAGGGCAGTTATGAATGATGAAAAAATATCACGAAAACCTATGGTGTTCACTAAATGACAGCCTGCAGCAGGTCCTGCAGTGCAAAATGCCAAGGCTACCAGATAGCTTGTAATATAAGAAAAAAATGCAGAGAAAAATTAAAAATTAAGTACCTCTGGGCTAATATATATATAATTTATGAAATACTTGCAATAATGTACTAACATCTTAGTATTTAGCCTTTTTACAGACTCGATTTTTACGCTCGATTATTGAGTCTGTAAAACAGGCCACTTAGTATTGGGGTTCCTGTGGTTTTTATGAACCGGAAATAATTCGTTTCCGGAAATTCGTAAGGATATACCACCTGAAAGACACGTGATGTTTTTGTTGTGATTATAAATTTTCACCGATCTAACACTTTGAACAGCGTCTGCTCGAGAACCAGCAGAAAATTTTTGCTTAAAATATGCCTCGTGGACTGAAAAAGTCCTGATGATTCCTCTTTTCGCTTCTCTGTTTCAGTACAGCTCCTTCGTTGATTTTGAAAGATGTATCGAAGTGGATTGAAGAACTTTGCCTTCAAATGCTCCAGCCTTCGTCACAAGTAAGTAGGAAAGATTGCCTTGAAAATGCCATCAGTTTTAAGTATTTTTTTTAAGCTATCAATCTAAAGCTTGTGAATCTAAGAGGAGATAAATATTGAAGTAAATCACCATTGAAATTTAGTAGAAGGGTTAGAATATTTAAGAAATATTTAGCTAGAAAGTTGTCATTGTCAAGTCGGCAATGGCGCGTCAGTAGTCACATCTCGGTCACATGCAATGGGAGAAAGTTCATAAGAATAAAAAAAAATGCATTAGGTTTTTGAGCAGTATTATTTCTCTCAGACGTTTTATATGCTGTACTTACTATTGATAAAATTTATCAATGTTATTGACTTCAGTTTTCATCACGTTTGACACACCGAGGCTAAGCTAAAACAGACAAGAAGATGAAACGTAGTTTTTGAAACGCATAAATATGAAAAGTGTTCCTAATCTCCATGCGTGGATGATCAATTAGTGCTTAATTATATTGAAATTGGTAAAGAAAAAAACAAAAGTATAAAAATACACGTTTATAAATCATTTACAATCGCTTGTGATTGTTTTCAGTTTTATTTGATTATGATTCAATATTGTCTTTAAAATGCAAACCGAAACTCAATTATACTTGACTTTAATATGACAAATGGATGTAGTGACGACAGGACGCATATTTATCTTGTGTTTAATAACGAGACGTGTCATCGTTTTGTGCATTGAAATTAGTAGCTTCATTCCATGAGTATTCCTGAAGATTTTCTCGTTCAAGCACTGATAAATCTCTCATTTGGCAGTTTGTTTAGGCTCGTGGGTGGAAAAACCAGATAAGAATAACCAGTAAAACTTGAATGCGAAAAACTTGCTTTTCAGTGAGACAATGATGCAATATTATGAATAATAACCATCTCGTGTCTGAATATAGGTTAACAAAATTTAATACTCAATGAATGATATACTCGATACAAAACAAAACACAATAAATGGAATCAGGGACTACTGAGGTGTATTCACACAGCACCCCCCCCCCCCTCCCTCTCAGCACCCTTAAGAATAAAGGGTTAATTATTTCGTAAAAATACCACAGTCTTTTCTGCTCACTCCAACTTTGAGTTTCAATGAAATAAACCTTACAGAACAGAATACAGAACAAAAGACTAAAGTACAGACAGTTTTTTAAATTTATACATTTACTGCATTTGTGTACTCCGGCCTTGCCTTGAATCTATCGTTGTGTGGTCAGTCAAGGGAATTTGGGAAAGGTATTCAGTGAAGGGACACCCAAGAAACAGTCTAGTGTTCAGGAAACTGATTTCACTTGCCAGCAGTTTTTTCCTTATAGAGGGTTTTTATGGCAGCCATGTTAGAAGACAAAACAATAGAAATTTCCTCCTTTGGCAAATAAATTCTCTTGTCATAATAATAACAATAATAACAATAACAATAAAAATAGTAATAATAATAATAGTAATAGAAATAGTAGTAATAATAATAATGATAACAATCGGAGGTCTTGTATAGCAAATTTTACGATATCTCAATGCGTTTTACAATTGTGACCAGTGGAGGACTTTACAGACTGCATATTAAGGCACTACAATGATGAGTGAAATGTTAGTAATTAGTGAGAGTGCTTGTTGTTTGTTGGTTCTCTCCTGTGCTTCAAAGGTTTTTCTCTGGGTTCTCCGGTTTTCCTCCCTCCACAAAAATCAGCTTCCAAATTCCTATTCAATCTATCGGTTGCCTTGAAATTGGGTCCTTGACCTGTAAGGCTTTCCAACCATCTCAGAGTGGTAAAGTTTGTAGAATAATTCAAACTAACAGACAGAGCCTACAGTTTTAAGTAATTATCCAAGAAGACTTGAAGGTCTCACCATTAATTTACAGATGTACTGTAATTACAAAAGCAGCACTTTCTCTTCAGTCATTTTAAGACCCTCCATGTTAGTCTGGCCAGAACTTGAACCATGACCTAAAAACAATACCACCAATGCTCTTATACAGTGGCAGTGGCAGTCATTGATTGCATTGTTCTGGCTGCCCTTAAACCTGGCTGCCATGAGAAACCTTTATTGAGGTGGATCCAGGATTTTTTAACAGGGGGTAGTATGATGTAACACCTGATAACCCACTTCCAAGATATGCTTCTTCACTTACCACGCACAAAGGTTTCAGTACGAGGCTCTGTGCTTATGAATTTATTCTTTTCTTCTCTCACAAATCACTGAGCTTTTAGCAAGGAGCATCACATTGAAACCTTTGGGTGTGACAAGCAATGCATATCTCAGAATTGGGCTATTATAGTTGGCCATCATTCTCTCACTGTCTGGCAGCTAATGGAAATTCTTATGGGGGGGGGAAGGGCTTGCAACCCTCACAATCCTTCTCCTGTATCTGCCCATGAAAACAGATTTAAGACAAGGACTCCAACATACTTATCAGTCTCTCTAGCTGGTAGAACGAAATGACATGACAAACTGGTGCCTATATGTTTAGATAGCAGGTGAATCAGAACAACCTGTTACCTAATCGATCGTTTTGACTCAACATTGATTAAAATTCTTCATTTCTTCAGTCTTTCAGTCTTCACTTAGACAGGACTTTGGGTTGATGCTCTGTGACTGATATATATAAAAAAATAACCATGAGATTGATTGGCTATTTACATGTACACCAAGCAAGGTGCAATATCTGTTGTGAATTTTGAACGACGTATACAAGTACAGCAATCACAACACAAAGTGCTTGTTGATCGCCAATAAAAACAAATCGTTGCCATTAAGTACTAAGTTCTTTTTTATTTATCTTGACAGATTTTTGCCAGCGTTGTCGGGAATTTCTTCACTGCTTCCAACCAAACTCAACAGACAACAAATCCCAAAGAAAAGTTTGCACACAGATGCTGGCTTTCCGTCCAAGGCAGAGATTGTGATTTGTGGTGGTGGTATTATCGGCTGTTCTGTTGCTTACCATTTGTCTAAGCTTGGCTGGAATGATATTGTTCTTTTAGAACAGGGAAGGTATGTGAAAAAGAGAACGAAATTTCAAGTTTAAAGATAAAGGATAAGAGAGTGTACATGTGTATTAGGTAGAGCAGTGCAATTTGAACTTGAAAGCAAGCAGCAGTGAATACCATGTTTCTGTCTGGTGCTAAATAAACGTAGAAAAACATGGAAGGATGGAAGGAATATGGGAAGGGAGGGACGAACGAATGAATAAATTAACAATCGAAGGAAGGAAGGAAAATAGGAAGGAAGAAAGGTAAGAATGGAGAATCGAAGAAGAAGAAGTGGAATTAGTGAATTAACCAAGCATGGAAGAAAGGAAGGAAAGAAGACAGAGAGAGAAAGAGAGAGGAAGGAAGGAAGAAAAAAAGGGTAGGAAGGAATGAACGAAACGTGGAAGTATGGAAGGGAGAAAGAAAAGGAGAAAAGTAGGAAAGACGCAAAGTAAAGAAGAAACAAGGTGTTATAAGTATAAATATTATGTTTTGTGTGTGTGTGTGTGTTTGGAATTAATCTTAGATGTAAATATTTTCGTTGAACTAATTAAACTAAAATATTCTTTTGCACAGCTTGACGTGTGGAACAACATGGCATGCTGTTGGGCTTATCGGCAAGATGCGAGCAACAAGCTCTGAAACAAAACTATCGAACTATGGCACCGAGCTTTACCAAAAGCTCGAAGAAGAAACTGGGTTAGGAACAGGTGCGTACAACATATAACATATATATATATACAGCTTGTTCAAAAACGTTGGTTTTGCGAATGTTGGCTAGTGTAGCTCTTCGTTCCAACTTCTCAGTGCAAGGAAAGATTTTCGGCGTATTAGTTCCACTTTTAAAAATAGTCGCTGTAACACTCCACTGAATTTAAGCGTTGTTTAATTCATGCATGTTTTGCGTGCGTTATTCGTCATACCGCAGCTTATCAGGTATTTCTTCCTTTCTATATAGATTACCTTGTTATGAACCCTCTTACATCTTCCAGTCATCTAACATCGTTCTCCCTGCTATTTCAATTACAAATAATCTTTTTTCGTCGATTCTCGTACCGGTTCTTCTCATAGTTTCACAGACACTTTACTAATCTTCACTATGACAATGTCATCATGTTCCCTATCCTTTCTGTCCCCTATGTCCCATAATTCTATAAAAAAGGCAGCATTGCGCAAAGTAAAGAGATGGATTGTAGTTCCCTGATCTCATTTAGTAGGCAATGTTAGTTGGAGTGCTGTTTGGGGATCGAAAGCTAATCTAGTTATTTTAGGTTTTAAAACGTGTGGAGGGTTATATGTGGCAAGGAAGAAGGAACGTATGAATCTGCTTAAAAGAAACGAAGCAAAATGCAGGTAAAAGGTTGGGTTTTTTTCCCTCCTGCTCATTGTAATCAAATATACGCTATTGTGTTTGTAAGTGAAGAAATCTTTGGGAGAGATTGAAATTGGATGGAATCCCTGGTGTAAAGTAAAAAGTCACAAAACCTTCGAATTTTATCACTTCCCTGAAGCATCCTTCGGGCTGAACTACGTCAGGGCACAGCTTACTCTAGTTGTTTCGTATTTTCGTGTTAGCTTCCCATCCAAGATGTATCGGAAAGCTATGAAGGAGAGGGTACAAAATTAAAAGCCGCAATGGCACAATCTGCATGCATCAAACACCACGTACAACAAAAATATACCCATGTCTTAAGTTACTCCAATTCACAATATTCTACGAACTCAGACATTTCAACGGTTTCCTATGAAATTGGTTTTTCGCTGCCGTCAATCAAAACTAATCAGTCAGTACCTTTTATATTTTTGACTGGCGGCAGTGAAAAGCCAAATTACAACGGGAAACTCGCAACTACAGAGTTCGCAGAATATTGAGAATCGCAGTAACACGGCTATGAAAAAAAAGGAAAATAACATTTAATGACAGTTTAATGAAAAAGAATACCATTATATTGTTTGGTAATAGTGTGGTGAAAGTTCAATGCGGCCTATGACCCGAGGTTCTACTACAGGCCTTGTTTGTCATACATGGACGTTGCTGTATTTTAATTTTCTTGTAATTGTTACTCAATAACTGGCTTTTATTTCTTACACAGGATGTTTGGGATCCAGGCGGAATTATTAACACCACAAAAATGTCAGGACTTATGGCCCGTGGAGCTACGAATCGATGACTTGCAAGTAAATGAGTAGACTCTTAAGGTGCAGACACACGGGGCAATATTACGCGCAATATTCCAGGCAATGCTGCTGAAGTATAGGATCGTTTTCTACTTCAGCAACATTGCGCGCAACAAATTGCGTCGTGTGACATGCCTCGCAATATTGATTGCCTCGTGCAATGTTGCACCGTGTATCCATAAATCTACTATTCTTATTAGGAAATACAAAATTAATTGGGATAAGAAAGAAAATTTGTGAAGCATTGTGTTGCTGGTAGGAAAATGATGCTATCTTGCAAACGCCCCATTTCCAGAGAAATTAGGATCGAGGGAGACTTGCGCACTCGCTAACTCACTTGGAAACGCTTGTTAACTCACGGGAAGCAGTAAGCGCGGAGCGTGAGACATCTCTTGTTTGGGGAAAAGCTGAAGGATTTTGGGAAAGTCTTGGTAGGGAGGACCAAACAGGTCAAGAAATTTCCCAGAGGAAAATGCTTGTAGGTCACTGTATAGTAGGTCACAGTAGCAGATATAAAGGTCTCGATATTCATCCTCACACAACTCCATGATTATTTCTACAGGGTGGTTTGTGGATTCCAGAGGAAGGCGCAGGTAACCCAACCGACATCAGTCAGTCGCTAGCTCGTGGTGCCATCATGAATGGTTAGTAGTTCTTAGTGTAGTGTAAAATACAGAGTTATAATTATTCCTATTTTGTTTTCTTGTTATTGCCGAGTTTCAGTCAGCTGATACAAGTCTTTATCTGCTTCAAATGATGGTCAAAAACTGACCACCATGTGTTGTCAGCCAGAAAGAATTTTATTGAAAACTTGTGAATCAACTGATGAACATTCTGCACGAGACAGGAAATGTTGTCAAGTCAAACCCAGCAATTTAAACATGTATATTCCGCATTCCATATTTATTTTACTAGGAATTTTCAATCTCCTGAGAATCGAAACCTATTTTTTTGCCCTCCAAATTGAGCTGGATTCCGCCGTGCTGCAAGGGGTGTATATGAGCTTAAGTATGTTGTTATTACCCTCTCTTCAGGTGTGAAGATTTACGAGAAGGTGACCCTGGATTCTGTGATAACAGAAGGTGGTTTTGTACAGGGAGTGACTACAGACAAGGGGGACATTAGCTGTAGAATATTCATCAACTGTGCCGGGCAGGTAAAGTACTATGAAAAAATATCTTATTTTACGTCGATCGATCATTACAACGAGTAACTGATCATTATTAATACCGGTGTATGTACTTTTGTTTCATGACAGTGGGCAAGAGAAGTAGGAATGGTAAGTTGTTCAACTCCTTTCTTTCTATGCAGGGGCGGATCCAGAGAGGAGTGCAGTGGTTACGCACCCCTCTCGGAGCAACTTTATCCCCTATTTTGAGGATACCCAATGTTTTCTTTCTTTGATTTTGAGGGTTGCACCCCCCTGGGCTGACTTTGTACCCTGCACCCCTCCCTGAACAAAATCCTGGATCCGCCCCTTCTACGAGAAGCACTGCAAACGCGCTCGTGTTTGAGTGACTCACAAGAGCTCGTTGTAACTGTACACTTGTATCTTGTTTGATTTTCAGAAAAGCAGCCCAGAAGTAAACGTCCCTCTTCATTCGTGTGAACACTTCTACGTGGTCACCAAAGATGTTCCAGGCGTTCATTCACTGTTGCCCAACCTTCGTGACCCAGACGGACATATTTATTTCCGAGAATGGAGCGGGGGACTGATGATTGGAGGGTTTGAACCCGAGTCTAAGCCGTGTTTTCACGATGGAATTCCGAAGAATTTTGAATTCCAGCTTTTGCCCGAAGACTGGGATCATTTTGGTTAGTTTAGTATGAGAGATAGAGATGGTTGTATTGCTATGGAAAATGGAGAAAAAAGGATGGAAAGCAGGAGGGAGGGAAAGAGGGAGGGATTAGAGGAACTAATGAATGGATGGATGGATGGATGGAAGCAAGGGAGGAGGGAGGGATGGAGGGAGGGATGGATGGATGGATGGATGGATAGATGGAGGGATGGATGGAGGGATGGATGGATGGATAGATGGAGGGATGGATGGATGGATGGATGGATGGATGGATGGATGGATGGATGGATGGATGGATGGATGGATGGATGGATGGATGGATGGATGGGTGGATGGATGGGTGGATGGTTGGGTGGATGGATGGATGGATGGATGGATGGATGGATGGATGGATGGATGGATGGATGGATGAAGCAAGGGAGGAGGGAGGGAGGGAGGAATGGATGGATGGGTGGATGGATGGATGGGTGGGTGGGTGGGTGGATGGATGGTTGGATGGATGGATGGATGGATGGATGGGTGGGTGGGTGGGCGGATGGATGGGTGGATGGATGGATGGGTGGGTGGGCGGATAGATGGGTGGATGGATGGAAGGAGGGGTGGATGGATGGTTGGGCGGATGGATGGATGGATGGGTGGGTGGGTGGGTGGGCGGATGGATCGATGGATGGATGGTTGGGTGGGTGGGCGGATGGATGGATGGATGGTTGGGTGGGTGGGTGGGTGGATGGATGGATGGATGGATGGATGGATGGATGGATGGATGGATGGTTGGGTTGGTGGGTGGGTGGATGGATGGATAGATGAATGAATGGCGAGACGTTGTTTAGCTATGATAAACACAGCTAAATGCATAACAGTGTAACCTCGTACATCTATTATTTTTTCAGAGGTCTTGTTGAATGAGATTCTCCATCGAGTACCTGTCATAGAGAATGCTGAGATTCGTCAGCTGATCAATGGACCAGAGAGCTTTACTCCCGATGGAAGATACATACTTGGGGAAGCACCCGAGGTACGATAACTAGTGCCCTAGTAACGGAATTGGAATTTAGCGTGTTGGGTTTTGCGGAGGGAGGAAAACCTGAGAACCCGGAGAAAAACCCTTTACTCAAGGGAGAGTGCTATTGAACTCTACTCACATGTGATGCCGAGCGAACCAGAAATAGACCTCGTTACTTTGGGTGTATTGTTGTCCCATTTCATGCCACGTATCATTCTCTTGAGAATAAAATTCTTTATAAACAAAGAAATGCTTATCCCGAGAATAACACGTGGTCTGAAATAGAAAACATCACGCCCAAAATAAAAAGGTCTAACGGCCCCGAGGTGAGAGGCGAGTGCTACATCTCCACGTCTGTTTCGACCTCCCTCTAATCCGTGTAGCTTCAGCTTTGAATACTCTTAAAACGGAGCACTGATGGAGAGAGGGGGTAAAGTGCGCACCGTCGGCTTCCATTGATACCAGCTACGTAGCTAAAGGAACTACCGACGTTAAATATAGTTTCTTTACCTTTACTTTACAACATACATCATTTATCATATTCCAACCGTCAGGTTTGTAACTACTTCGTAGCAGCCGGCATGTGTTCCAGTGGTATTGCTAGTGCGGCAGGGGTCGGTAAAGCCCTATCAGAATGGATCACCGAGGGACACCCAACACTAGACCTATGGTCCGTGGATATCAAACGCTTCTCTCGTCACGATAACAACAAGCGCTTCTTGCGTGACCGTGTCAAGGAGACCCTGGGATGGCATTATATGCTTCGATATCCTTACACGGAGAATCTGTCCGCCAGAAAGGTTAAGACGTCGCCGTTGTATTCTCAGTTGGACGCGGCGGGGGCGATGTGGGGAGAGAGAATGGGCTGGGAGAGAGCTAACTGGTTTAACTTGCCTGAAGAAGGTTAGTAGGTGGATCGTTCTTTCTCTGTAGACCTTTTCGGCTTAGGCGTAATACAGACCCCTTGTCATTCTCTAGAGTATAATTTCTTTCTTTGTTTAACGGTTGCGCATCAGAAAACACATTATAATGGTACTACTCAAACAAAGAATCTTATTCTTAAGAGAATGACACGTGGTCTGACATGGGAAAACATTACACCCAAGCCGAAAAGGTCTATAACAAACACAGAATCGTACCATTATAGTTGTCGTCGCGACAACAAAATAGGGTTTTGGTGCACGTCAATCAAAGTGTTTACATGACATTGACGATGTTGATGATGATGATGTTGATGATGTTGATGTTGATGTTGATGATGATGATGATGATGATGATGTTGATGATGACGATGTTGATGATGATGATGTTGATGATGTTGATGTTGATGATGATGATGATGATGTTGATGATGACGATGTTGATGATGATGATGTTGATGATGTTGATGTTGATGATGATGATGATGATGATGATGTTGATGATGATGATGATGTTGATGATGTTGATGATGTTGATGATGATGATAATGATGGTGATGATGATGATGTTGATGATGATGATGATGATGATGTGGATAATGATGATGATGTTGATAATGATGATGATGATAAGAGCATTAAATGAATTATCTATTTCATCTTGTGGTTTGCTTCCATGAGTTTGGGTTTAACATGTTCTGTGAATCTAACTACGATTTCTTTATCTCTTTAGAACTCGAGTGGAACAGTACAAGTAAGTTAAGCCACTAGCACTAGCGCTAGTAGCATATTGTAGTTGTTGTTGTTATTGTTAAAGTCCTTGCTGAACTTTATTTCATAAGTCGATCAGTGATACTTTGTGCGCTCTTGGAGATTTAAAGGGGCACTTGAATGAAAATCGATGAAATTTGGAAATGACTTGAAACTTGGTTAAACTTATCTATATGGCCCCATTAGTAGCCAACCAACGACCTTGCAATGATAGAGACCTTTGGACACCTTGGACAACTATTCAATGTCTCTATCACTGCAAGGTCATCTCGATACAAAGACACGGCTGCCTTTCAAGATGGCGCGGGGAACTGTGTAGGGGACTATTTTTAATAGTTAAAAAAATGATGAAATGTTGGCTACAGGGGCTGTGAATCCAACTGATGTTTTGTAATCTCGTTTGATTTTCAGTCCAAGCCAGTAAAAGTCCATTTGGAAAACCAAGTTTCTTTAGGAATGTGCAAATGGAGGTCAAGGCTTGTCATGAAAATGTGGCTTTGGTTGATATGACGTCCGTAGGGGTCTTCGAAGTTAGCGTAAGTAATGATAATGATTATGATTCATATAGCGCACTTTCTATATGGACATAATCCAAGGCGCTTCACAATCATGAGAGTTCTCTTTGGCTGTCACGTTCTCTTCCCTTTTTTCCATCCTATTTAGTTCATTTTCCTTTTCATAACATCCTCATCATTTGTTATCATCTTACCCCAGCTCATCCACATCTCATAATGATGGTGATATCGGCACCTCATTCTATTCTATCCCATTCTATATCACCTCTTTAGCTAGAACGTAATGTTTTCCGATTTCAGACCATGTGTCATTCTCTTGAGAATAAGATTCTTTGTTTGAGTTGTATCCATATCTATGTGTCTTCTCATGCGCAACAGTTAAACAAAGAAATGATACTCTAGGAAATGACACGTGGACTGAAATGGAAAAACATTACGCCCAAACTAATAAAAGTTCATTCTATTCCATTCCATTCTAATCTATTTTATCAAAGTATTCCAATTACATGGAAGACATCTTTATCATTACTACCAGCTAGCTGCTGCTTTGTTTGTTTTTTCTTCTACTCTGTAATCGAGGATATATTTTGTTTGTTCTCCCTTAGTCATCCGACAAGGAATCATGCGAGCACTTTCTCCAGTTATTATGCGCAAAAGACGTCAATATTCCTGTGGGTGGTATGGTGCAAACTGCCCTGCTGAATAAGAAAGGTTGTTACGAGATGGAATGCACTGTGGCTAGAACTGACAAAAACAGGTATAAAACTATAAAACCACTCATGAAACCATTCATGTTCGTTAGTCTTTGCTACTGATATCTACTATATAGTTCGCACAGTTATCATTATCCATGGTGACACCATTCAACCCATGC
The DNA here is from genome assembly GCA_023349425.1 of Anthopleura sola. Lineage (NCBI taxonomy): Eukaryota > Metazoa > Cnidaria > Anthozoa > Actiniaria > Actiniidae > Anthopleura > Anthopleura sola. The sequence continues at coordinate 13,631,291 of JALHLI010000001.1, forward strand.
GTAGCGTTGCAATAGTGATGCGCATGCCATTTAACCCAGGGGAAACCTGAACTGTGAACGTAGAAAAGATGACCCGCACTGAACGCGATGGCGCGATGCGCGCACCGTTTCATCAAGGCAGCCTTTTCATTAAATAGGAAGAATCTTGAAATGACATCCTTATAAGGCCGTAAACCACGCCTGAATGCTTTCTGTTTGGCCAGTCAACCAATGTATGGGAAGTGGTGAATATATAGTTATTATAATGCATTTCCTGTTTATCCCAGTTACCTTGTAATCGTCCCAACCGCCTTCACCCAAGCTGCGCATTTCTGGATCTCACGACACATCCCTAAAAGCTCCACGTTAACCATGAGAGATGTTCACTCCTCCTATGTCGTGCTGGGGGTCTTGGGACCAAAGTCGGAGCAACTGCTTCAGAGTCTGACCAGAACACCTCTTAACAAGGAAGACTACCCTATTAACACCTTTAAGGTGAGTTATGTTAGCTAATGTGCGATACAGGCCAACCTCTCGTAAGCGAGAACCTAGGGAAATCTAAAAAGTCCTAACTAAAGCTAGTCGGTAAAGAGAATGGGTTCTCTAAGCGTCAATGCAAACTAGACGGGGTTTCAAAATCGTGATCGTGACTACTAGCTGGTCGTTAACGAGAGTGGTTGCAAGGAGAGCTTCGACTGTATTTTACATGATCATCTTCATGGTAATCGTAGTCATAGTTATCATCATAGCTATCATCTTCATTATCGTCATACAAACACATCGTTACGATAGCCTTATGCGCCTCCTGGTGCGAAGAGCCATAAGTAAGTAAGTAAACCCATTGTTACCACCATCATCATCACAATTATATCATATTATATTATCTCATTTGTTAGCTTATCATAGACATAGTCTCCATTGGTATTTTGAAGGTGTTCTAATGAGCGAATTCTCTTGACAGACACTAGAACTGGGATACGCAACAGAAGTCAAGGCTTTAAGAAGAACAAATGTTGGTGACCTCGAACAAGGTTGGCAGCTAATCATCCCTACAGAGGTATGAAATTCTGAGATCCTGAATTGGACCTTTTAATGCCATTCGTTTTTGTCACTCAAGGCAGCTTGAAGTGAGGCATTCAAGAAAGCGGATTGAGGCGTTGTTCACGGCCTTGACTCAGATTCATAAGCATTAGCAACATACACAATTGTCATTTCTCGATGACACCGCTTCAACGATCGCAGCGCTGAGATGCTGATGTTCCGAGTGTGAATCAGTGGCCCACTTTCTTTTCCACACAGTAGCACATACAACATTCAATATCTTTCTATGTGTGCGGATCTCAACTCGCATGTTAATTTTTACAAGGGAGGAAAACTGGAGAACCTTGAGAAAACTCTCCTCGTTGCACATGAAAGAACAACACATCAAACAAACTCTATCCATATGTGAAGTCCTCAGTAATTGATACGATTCGCATTGCTTATTTATAACTTTTTTGTCAACTAAACTTGCAAATCAAATTGCGCAAATCAAATGCGCAAATCAAATGCGCAAATCAAATGCGCAAATCAAATGCGCAAATCAAATGCGCAAATCAAATTGCGCAAATCAAATGCGCAAATCAAATGCGCAAATCAAATGCACAAATCAAATGGTGTCACAAATGATTCCAATAGCGAGTGTTTTTTATACATTTTTCTTCTCTCCAATGCAGTTCGCCCATGGCCTGTATGATCATATAATGACAGCCGGCAAACCTCTCGGAATCACAAACGCAGGATGCTTCTGTGTGGATTCTCTTCGCATCGAGAAAGGATACCCGCGAATGGGGATTGAATTGACAGCCTTTGTCACTCCATATCAAGCTGGTCTGGAGAACAGAATCGACTTGCGCAAGGTTAGAATTTTACTACTATTTTAACCTACTTTATATTTTTATCTCGGTCTTTTTGAGACCTAAACTCCTTGTTAGTATGGAGGGTGTGGGTATAGCATGGGTGGCTTTCTATAGATTCCTTTCACGTGACGTCAAAGTAGCTCATCTTGGAGAACTTGCAAAACAAAAGAATTTCAATCTTGTGAGAATTGGAACCTATTGTTTTGTCCTCCAGACTGAGCTGCATTCTTACGTGCTGCAAGGGGCCTATATATATATATAGAAAATTGATGACAAAGACAGGGGTAACGAACTTAGAAAAAATCTGAGTCCTAGATGGGAAATCGAACCCACGAACCAACGTTTAACAGTCGGATGCTCTAACCACTGAACTACTGGAGACGTTATGTTGAGTGCGGGTTTGTTGTATCTGGACCCGAAAATACGTCATTACTTATAAGTTCTAAAGAGGATAGAACATTGAAATCTCATAATAGAAATTGAACTATTTTCACACAGGATACCGATTTTATCGGCAAGGAAGCGCTGCAGCAACTAGAAGGCAAACCACTCAAGAAACGGCTGATATTCATGGCTTTTGAAGAGCACGACAGTGACAACATTCCTTGGGGAGGAGAACCAGTTTTTCGGGATGACAAAATTGTAGGCTCGGTTTCGTCCGCTTCTCTCAGCTTCATGCTCAACAAACCAGTGTGTATGGGTTACGTAAAGACAGAGGAAGGATCTATTACCGATGAATATATCAAGAACGGACATTTTGAAGTGGATGTTGCTGGTCAGCGGTTCCCGGTGAAGGCTGCTTTGCACAAGTTCAAAGAGCAATCGACGAAAAATTTCCTTAAGAAGGTTTTTATATGAAACGTAAGACGTGACGATAGGCAATGTTGGTGAGGAAGCACTGGAAAATCAACGGAAAATTTCCATAGGAAAATTTTTATATGAAAAGAATTACACGACGATAAAGAATAAGCTCTTCTGAGTTCGATAAACATAATGTATTCTGGTCTATCTTGGGTATAAACAACACCATATGTGGGATGGTGGAAAATAAATTTGTACCCAAATTAGACCACAATGCACCAGAGGACTTTCACTTTGATAACCTACTGCGTTTTTTACTGACTTTGGAAATCAGTGAGTGTTCGAGCATGAACAACGCGTTATTGGTATTCTTATTCTTATATTTTTATTTGACTTATATTTGAAGATTATTTCAAATGCGTTCTGAAACGAATCTTGTTTGTATGGGTTGCCTGTGGCAAACGCTTTCCCGCGCTTTTCAATTTATTTAATTATGAGAGTAATTAAATGTAATTATGAGAGTAATTTAATCATTTGGCTTAAAAAGCAGGCGAAGTTTTTATGGAAAAACTCTGCATATTTATAATCAAAGATATAAGAAAGTTGATAAGTAAATGACAACCAGGCGATTGCTTTTCCATGAAAATTTCTCGATGACAAAAAAATTTATTTTTTCTATAAATTTCAGTGGATTTGACGCCTAGCACAAGAATCGCCTACAAGCCCTAATGGGCTAAAAGCAACTAAAAATCATTATTTAAATTACAATTAATTAATATTCAAATTTCATATACCAGCTTCTAACGCCGGGGCATGCTTTATTTTTTATTTTCCAGTCTTCCGCGCATCGCAAAACCACAGGTATCCAATGTGCTATCATGAAGCAGCTAAATATTTAATTTTTACTGTCATTTATAGTTTCATTTTATTTATTAAAATAAAATAATTTAACGGGTTTGGGAAATTCATTTTAAAAGTAATAGTTTATAGCGATAAATAAGTTTTGTAATAGATAAATAAATTTGCTAAATAAAAGAAATTAGAATGAAAATAACTGCAGTTTTACAATGTTACGTTCTTATGTCTGGTTTCTTTTCTGTTTTGTTTTTTTGTTTTTTTTTTTTTTATTCCATTTTTGTTTGTTTGTTTTTGTTGTTGTTGTTTTCTTGCTCGTTTGTTTCTTCGTATGTTTGTTTTGCTTCTATCATGTCGCACCATCGCAATCTGATTGGCTACTACTGACAGCTATATCTCCTATAGGCAAACTCGCATTCTGATTGGTTCTCCAAGTGCTCACTATTTTCGACTTCGTGCGCTATATTAAAGAACAATAGGTGCATCAAAGATTGTACGAAATTTGAACATCCTTAGAATTTGAACAAAAGATGCTTGCATTTCATTGTTGTTATTAACAATGAGTCGGGCCATACCAATGCACAACACTTACGTATGTTGAGATTATGACCTGACTACAACTATTGTTCAACAACAATGAAATACAATCTTTGATGCACCTATTGTTTTTTTAGTGCACAAAGTCGAAAAAGTCTACTTATATTGATATTGCACGCAACTTCTCAAGTGCAGTGAACAATAAACAATAGCAATGTCATGGCAACGAAGCTAAGCTATTTCTGCCCTGCGGCGTTATAGCAATGCACACGCGCATTGAGATAGGCTTGTCGGCCATTTTGTATTTTATGAGTGCAACTTTACAAACTTCTAGTAACGTTGTTTTCGCCTGATTTTATCAAGAAATTTCACATCAAATCATTTGGATAAGTACTTGGTGCAGATGTGGGATCATGAGGAAAGCTTTTCACAAGACGTTATCGCTACACAAGCTCAAAGATTAAGTATGACTGTGAAAGGTGAGCTCATCACAATCAGTGATTAAATTATAAATAACTTATCTTCATAATTATTGAGCTTAAAATCTGGCAGACACTTATACAAGCTTAGTATCAATCAATATTGAATTGGAGCCTTATGTTTTGAGATGTTTTCAGGTGAACACAAATTTAAACCTCGATCATGCAATTCTAGTACTTCACATACTTTTAAGCACGAGATTTTTAACTTTAGGCGTAAATATTTTAGATCCAACGCCACACTATTATTAAATACCGAAAGAGTACTTTTCATGCTGGAATGGTAGGATAAAATTTATAAACAAATATAGGAATATGTGCTTCGAGTTGCAGTATAGCGTCAGTTTCCATGGTAACGAAAAAGAAAATGTTAGCAACAGACCTTTTCGGCTTGAGCTGAATGCTACTCATTCTTTAACACTTGATTATTATGTATCTTTTTCATCATATTTAAACAAAGTAGTAACGCTCAAGAGAATAAAGGTCACGTGACTCAAAATGGGAAAACGTTTCGTCAAAGGAGGGTCTATAATTCGTTTATTCCACAAGCTAATAGCACAATGAGCGCGTTGTTATGCGTTTATCTTTTCCCACTGTTTTCATAGCTACGCCCTGATCGAGACAACAGTCAGAACAGGGGAATCAGGCAATACACTTCCGTCAATCAAACAAAATTGTTCGGTTCCTTTACGGTATATTGATTGATAGCAGTGTATAGCCTGATCCCTGTCACGACTAATGCCTCGATCAGTGCCAATCAGTGAAAACAGGTGTAAAATCTAAAGCATAGCCAGGTTACGTAAGTTTACGTCATGAGGGACCAGACTCCGTATACTCGTTCACCCTGAAAGGGTGTGTTAAATTTGTCGACGTTAATGCCAAATCGCTGAATGGAACGATTAATGATTGTGTTCATAGTTAATATTAACTATTTAACAGTTAGTCCTCGAGTCCGAATGGTCTACGAGTCAATAGCCCATGAGGCCGAAGGCCGAATGGGCTATTGACTCGTAGGCCATGAGGGAGAGAGGTCTAATTGTTTTAGTAAAAACCTACTAATCGGTCCAATAAAAGGATGCAAAAAATTTTGGATTTTGCTTTAAATATATTTTTTTTTGGTTTTCAAAACCGGCGCTTTTCGCTAATAGAGGTATATCACTAATAGACCCCTAGTAGCTCAGCCAATCACAGGGCTCGATTGGTGATAGACCATTAGAGCGAAAGCACTAGAACCATGAAACAAAATCAAATTGTTAGTGTGTAATAGTTCTTATTTAGCGACTATTAGTTACTATAAAAGACAAGTAAAGTTATAATGAGGTATTGTTTCCTTTTGTATTTGATGTTTCTGGTTGAGCGATACTGACTAAATAGTCACTAAATAGAAACTATTAGTTAGTAACTATTTTGTTTTTATTTCATGGTTCTTGTGTTTTCGCTCTAGTAGGTTTTTTCTAATAACTATTAGAAAAAACCTACTAATGGTCTATCACCAATCGAGCCCTGTGATTGGCTGAGCTACTAGGGATCTATTAGTGATAGACCTCTAGTAGCGAAAAGCGCCGGCTTTGAAAACCAAAAAATAATGTCTAAGAATCACGCGACATGACAGTAAACTAATCACGCATAATCTCAATCATTTTAATTGAAGACTTCGTCTAATTCGTTCCCTGGTTCACTTCCCTGATGCAAAGCTTTTCGAAATTTTCTTTTTCAACCGAATATCAATGACCTTTTTTAAAAATGGAGGCCGCAAACTCAAATGAGCTAAAATTTAAAAAAAACTATACCAGCACTAGAAAGAACACCTTTACTTTAATATCCTACGATATTTCATTATGTCAGGTGTTATATCGGCCAAGAAAACTTAATTTAGAAACTGACAAATGTATAGACGTTTATATGACGGGGGTATGTAGATTTCTCAATTTTCAATTTTAATAATAGATTGAAGGGACGAACAGCGCTCGTAAATCGAAGAATGGCTATTAGCGGGGTAAAATAACCAAGTAAAATGAGACCTTTTCAATTGAAAATCCACAAGATGAATGAGTCATACCACTAGCGTAGGGAGGGAGCAACGGGGGGCACGTGCCCCCTCCCCTCCCCCATATTTTTGGTAAATAGGTAGTTGTTTGTTTTTTCCCCTTCTTTATTATTTTGGCCTTTTGTAGAGAAAGTTTTATTCCCTATTTCGTCGTAAATATCGCGGTTTTTTTGTTTTTTATTTTGCTACGCCCCTGAGTAATACTACTCGTCATCTAAGGTCTTAGCTGAAATTCTTATTGTCGCAAATCACCGATCGCCATTCGCCGTTCGCCCCTTCAACCTTCTCAGTTTTGAATCAGCTCTTTACATTTAACTACCTCAATTAGTCCTACGTTTCGCTTTTTAAAAGGCAATGTCAGCAGATCGTTTCTGACTGTACCTAAACAAATGATATATCAACTAGTGTATTATTGCTATTTCGGTTTTCTGTATCTCAGGAAGTTTTTCAATTCCTGCTACAGGAAGTTTCGCCTGACACCAAGAAGTCTTATTCAATGCACTAAAAAACAATAAATGCGAGTAAATGAATGTTTAGAGCCCACTATGTCGGCACCATGTCTTGTTCCCAAGCCCTAATGACCGGTAGACTGTACAGGCAACATGTCGCCAGACTGCTGGAGAAATATGAGTTGTATTAAGGAAGGATTCATGATGGTATTTATTTTTTCAGCAAGACCGTCGTTTCTTTTTTGTCTGTACTGAGCGTTTCCATTGAGTCAGTGGCGCGGCAAGGGTTTTAAGGAAAAAGTTATAACGACAAAATGCGTAAAGTTTGTGTGAAAACGTTGATGTTGTCAAGGCAAATCCTCCTAGTTGTGAAGGAAACAACTTGCGTATTTCACAACTTCGCAGATTCGCATTGACAACATCGACGTTTTTACATTAAACTTCGTGATTTTTGACGTTATAACTTTTGCTTAAAACTCTTTATACTTTATTCCATGTAGGGTTAATGGAAAATCCTTGTGCGATTCAACTAAACAAGGTTTTCTTTATAACAAATATATAGATATACTGATCGGTGGAGTTCCTGTGGAATAGAGGCTTTGCACCATCACGCGTGATGGCAGCATGGTGGTGCAAAGCCTCTATTGGCCACGTCAACTTTCGCGGCAAAACGCGTGCACTCATGCCTCACTTCCCCCCTCGGGGAATATTACTATCTACTGATGTGATATTACATCCTTTTTTTTGTAGGTTATTCGCTTGGTGTAAAAATCTATTGAAATCAATTTTAAGGTAAATTCAGTGAACGTGGGCATAAAGTGTATATTGTGGTTAAGCTATCGTCACACATGCTCCGATTCCTCCGATCCTTAATCGAAATTACTTGTCCTCAGGGGCACATCGTTGGTGGGAGCACAGGGAGCCCAATTTAGATAAAAGTAAAAGGTGAAAATAAAATCGAAAATCCAAGGCGCGCGCGAAAAAAAATGTTCTAGTGCATTTTTTACGAATTGTTTTGCTCGTTCGTATTATAGAGGACATTATCTTGACCACGAATTAAAAAAATTAATTAAATGCGATTTGTTTCCATTTTTTTTTTTCACTTTTTACTTTTATCTAAATTGGGCTCCCTGTGGTGAGAGAAATACTAAAATCTTCTCTTGTTAACCTTCCCTTGATTCAGAGTTCCCTCTGTTTTTACCTAAGCTCGAAAAATACTGTGGGAAGGGGGGACAGGTACACATGGCCCAGATAATGGAGCAATTCACTCACTCAATAAAAATGTTGTGCCTTTCAAATGGCCATTCCAGACAGTGTCAAATAAATCAACTTATCTTGGTTTTTTTATCGTTCAATCGGGGAGCCGTGTTGTCTGTGAAGAGCGATATTTAACCAATGCTGGTAGCTGCAAAACTACTTTCATAATTAATTCACATTTCGGCAACGTTTTAGCAAAATGTTATTCATGAACAAAAGATTTGTTTTCACAAATTGCAAACGGAAGAAAGCTAGTGTTTTCATAATGCAAGGCCTAAAACCATAAGTTAATTATGGGAAATGACCCATCCTGCTTCCGTCTTTACCACAGGCGAAAACACTGATAAAGATATGTGATAAGTTAATTAGTTAAAAATGACTGACTTAAGTATTTGTTCACGAAAACATCGCTAGGCATTTTCCGAGTGCTTTTTTATTCTTTTTCACAGTATCTAATTTATTTTGTTTTCTTTATCATTTTCAAGTTCAGTTCTAGCTTATTCACAAAGAGAACAAGTAACAAAGAGAGATCAAGTGATCGCGAATCTTCTGAAAGATGGTTTCCATGAAGATTTTTTTATCGTGATTTCTCGAAATCTTATCCGTTTCTTTGGTGCTTTTATGCACGTTTTCATGGTTTTTTCCCTAGCTCTTTCTTCCTTTAATTTGCATTAAAGTTACGATTTTGTTTTCAGTTGAGGATTGATTTTTAGTCGGCTTAGAAACGTAGTGAAAGAAAGAAAAAGAGAGATTACACGTAAAAGAAAGAAAAATAGAAAGAAAGAAAGAATGGAAGGAAAGAAGGAAGAAAGGAAGAAAGAAAGAAAGAATGGAAGGAAGGAAGGAAGAAAGAAAGAAAGAATGAATGGAAGAATGGAAGGAAGGAAGAAGGAAAGAAAAAAAGAGAGAGAAAAAGCAAAAATGAAAGAAAAACAGAAAGAAAATACAGATGAAACTTATAGGGAAAAAAGTAAAATGAAAGAAAGACTTGACCGGAAGACAGATACAAAAAGAAAGAGAAAGAGAATACACGATAAAAAAAAAATGGAAACCATCCTTAGATATTACACAAAACACGATTCATTCCTATAAATATAGATTTTTGAAAATTCAGTACTTAATTAAAGCCTAGTAAAATATTATTAATTTTGTTCCATAAAACTGGCAAATCTTTACGATGTGTTAACGATCAAAAACCATTTTTAGTATTTCTATTTTTTTTTTTGAAAATCTGTTCTAAAGAGACCAACAATATTTTTTTTAAATAAAACAATTAGAAAAAAATGAAGTTCCTAAGTATTGTACTAATAAATTTACCTAAATTAGGAATACGATGAGAATTATGCTTCACTTTATATGGAGTATTTCGTTGAATTTAAAATCCAATTTATACTAATAATATTAACTTTTCAGTTCATCGAGAAATAAACTATACGAAATCTATACGAAATTTATAATAAATAAATAATTTTGTTTACCACAAAAACCTCAAGATAAAAAAGCAATTTTGTTAGCTTCGAAGTTTAGTCATTACATGAAACCACGTTTATAATCTTGGCTTTTGGATAGCTTTCTGTATACATACTTTCCTCCACGTTGTCAATACTGTCGTCATCTGTAAATGCTGGATTGTCCATGGAGTATTTCAGCTGAAATTTCTCCTCAAAATTCGCGTAGGAAGCCGAATTTCTTTGGTCCTTACTTTGGGTATCTTTGCTTTGTTTTGGGGGATAACTTTGCCTTCTCAATGATTTACGAAGCGAACCAAAACTAAATGTTTTGAATGAAAATGTTTGTCTGGCAGGTGATTCCTCGCTCGAGCAAGCAGTTGTCTTGTCATTCACCATTTCATATGGCTGCTTCTCTTCCCTTATCTCATTTTCGTTTTCCTTACACGTCCTTTCAGAGTTGGTGGTCATCTCTTCTGGGATAACAGATTCCTCTGAAGCTATTGACCTATTGTTTTCTTTGGTAATTTGTTTTGAACCCCTCAACTCCATTTCCGACATTTCCTCGACCGTGGAGCCTACACGAGGACAACCCTTGGACACTTCGTCTTCCCCACTCGTTTCCTTCTCATCGGTCATTTCTGGAGCTTTCTCCTCGTTATTGTTCTCCCTACGATGACTTTGCTTTGTATTCTTACCATTGCCTATCTCATTAGCTTCCCTGTCTTGATAACAGCATCGCATATTGATGTGATTTGGCGGTAATTCGGGCGATCGTCCACTGGATGCTAAGTGAATCATGTGAATCCATCGATGCCTTTGGAGATTTGAATCACACTTAAAATAATGGCTTCCCTCACTTGTAGTTAGTCGAAATCGAAAGCTGTAATTCCTTCGTTTCAAAAGAGTACATCTTGAGCAGGAAGAAAGCCAAATGATTTCACAAAAGTCGAGTTCTTTACAGTCTTTGGAAACGTACAAATAGATCTTCTCGCCGATCAATCGTGCCCAAAACTGTACCCAACGGTCTCTTAGCTCTCGTTTCTTGATGAATTCTTCGTAGTAAACTTCACCCATGGCATCCTTGGTCGTGTATTCGGTTATTCAAGCAAAGCATTTGTATTTGAAGCCCACTTTGTCTCGACTAAAATAGAGTGAATGACAGTTCGTCTGATAGTACAACGTGCTTGCGTTACGTCACGTTACGTTGCGTTACTGTTTCGCTTTGATTGATTAATTATTCACAAATATATAAACCTTTAATGCTACCAGTTTCAAAAGGCTGTACATAATTTACCATATCGGTTGATTAAACAATAAGGAAAAGTTCTAAAAATATTACTTGACGAGGCTTCAGCTTTCCATTTCGCTTTCGATGTATTACTATTGGTGGGCTACCTGTGGTATTTAGATCGAGAAACTGAAACCAGGAAGTGAGAGAATCGAACCAGACAGACCAGACAACGTCATCGTGAATGTTGGCATCTCTCCATTTCTTTCGTCCGTCTCTCCCTTCCCTTCCATTCTACTTAGTAGCCCCCCCCCCCCCCCCCCCACACACACACACAGAGGACCTCTCTACGAAGAAATTTATAATCTTTAGTTTTCCACCAAAAAATATAAAGTATAGACTGATGTATAGTAGAATTTAAATGTCTAAATTAAAAATTATTTTTTTCAAGAGTAAATAAGAGAGGAAACTTCTTAATACGTAATGTCACGCGAGGTCACGCCAGACCTGATAAACTCTCATTCCCGATTGGGCTATTTTTAGCATCCAAAGTCGTTTGGTTTTTAATTTCTTGATGGCGCGTGGACGTGTGCGCGCGGGCTCAGTCAAAAACAACACACTTTTCGACGATTTTTCTCACTTTTTTCAACAAGATCTATTAGATAAAGCAAAAAGATCAGGATTGGCTATGTTTTGTTCTCTGATAAAACACGACTGAGGCTGTTGAACACTCAAAAAGACGCGAAATTTACGTTTTTCCCAAAAAATCTTTACACGTTTTCGCTACTTCAAGGTTTGGATGAAGCAAGAAGCACACAATTTTTGACGCACTTGAGTAGGGTGAGGTGAAAATTGACTTTATGCGAATGCTAAAAATAGCCTAACCGGGAATTCACATGGCGCGCGCGATATTAAGAAGTTTTCCTCTCTTATTGATGCTCTCTTGTTTGTTTTTTTTTTCAATTGTATTTTCTGTTCAAATTTTCTCTTGTTTGCTTTCCACAGGAAGCCGGCTTTAAGTTCATATCTTCCCCAAGACAAATTTGGGAAATATTATATTGTTGGCGGTAAAACGATCTACGTAACAAGGTGATGCAAGAGGGAAGGTAAGGAACAGAATAGAGTTTTTTTTTTTTAATAGATAAAATAGAAGAGGGGAATCTCTACTGGCGTGAGTGATGAAGTGGGCATTATATTGGTATTATACACCAATTCTCGTACCCAGAGCCTCCTCATAACTAAAACGGATTTGGCTAACGAGTAGGGTCTGGGAACGAGATTGATCATACGCCTGGTGGTGATATACATGCAAACGAGGTCAGTTTTCCATAGGCCAAAAGAGCGCGATGAGTGAAAGAAAACACGAACTTAGGTTATAAGCCACGGACACACGGTGCAACATTGCGCGTAATGTTGCAGGCAATCGATGTTGCGAGCCATGTCACACCACGCAATTACTGTGCAGACACACTTTGACCACTTGAATAAAACTAACCAATCAGATAACAGTAAACTAGACAGACTATCTGATTGGCTGGTTAAAAATATTGAAATAAACACCGCAATATGATTGGTTAATGAGACTAGTTTACTTTTAAAACTTTAAATATAAAATTATTGCACTTTTGTAAAGAGGACAACTGACCTCGTTTTTATGTTCACTAAGACCAGTCTCACCCATCTTCCATAGATATAAATATTAAGAATAGTATTAGATATCAACCATATGAAATTCCAAATCCAAATGACAATGACAAAGAAATAAAAGTAAAATAGTTTTTTTAACAATTAAATTCAAGGCAGTTTTTTAGACCCGTTCGAGCCCCTGCATTAAGTAGTACGAAGTAACAAGATTACACAATTAGCACTAAGTATTGATAATACATACTGACTCAATATGTACACATAACTATGGCTCGACAAACCTGCTTAGTTTTGAGCAGTTTTTTTAAACATTGACGGACAAGTTCAAGGCTTATCTTGCCACGCAATCCACATGCGAATCGCCTATACAGCCGACAAGGTCTTCACTGACGGGTACACTAAAATAACTTGTTTCGGTATCCTTTATATCCTTTTTACATTATCTTTTGCCATTTCAGTTTTATTAGCACTTTGTCCTTCAGTGTTCTTTCTTTGGGACACCTCAGTGTTCTTTCTTTGGGACACCTCAGTGTTCTTTCTTTGGGACACCTCAGTGTTCTTTCTTTGGGACAACTGCCGGCCGCGCAAAATGACCGCGTCAACAGTATTTGCGCATGGTTTAGAAATCATCTTGATTTTTGAGTAGGCGTATGGCTTGTCTTTTTTTAAAGAGCTAACTATGTACATAAAAATATATAGATCGGTGTTAGATTGTGTCACGAAAGTAATTTCCATGTAGGAACTCAATGACCGGTTTTGGGAGTGGCAGCTCATGAAGTTTGTCGCAGCGAATGTTCCTACGAATAACAAATCGGCAAAGAAACTGTAAAGAGGGAACTTTGGTTATCCTCGATACAGGGTACAACAGACGTAATGGGTACCATATGTCTTGTAACATCTTTCTTCTTGAGTAAAACAAAACTCTTTCCTTAGACGTAGCCATCGCTTGTTGAAGAAGTTCGATGACGGAATCTTTCCCTTCTTCATCAGCCAAGCTGAATTTTTTATTTTTGCATTGAATTCTTGTATGACAGGAAGAGCCTTTGGATCTAAAACTCACGCTAAGAAGATGGCGGCTGTTTGCGCTGTCTCGCACAAGGAAACTCCCGTCTGGTTGACCTTCTAGTTGTTGATCTGCCTCATTTGACGACATGGGTCCCCAATACCAACTGAAGTCGGTGAGATCTTTCAATTCCTGTGCAATTGATATTGGTGGCTTCTTAGTCCCTGGTAAGGTGTGAACTCTTTGCCAATTTAACTGTTGGTATGTGTCTTTTGAATCTCGAAAACGGTTTAGAAACAAACACGTGGATTCGTTTTCGCATTCATCATCAATATAGCTATAAATCTTTGAAATTTCTGAATCATCTTCGGTTTCGAATTGCGGTTCGCTTGTCACTGAGAAGCTTTCGTTGGACGATAAATCAATGTTGGAATATAGATCAAACTCGTCATCACTGCTGGCGTGGTCTGAGGAGGGATTAGAACTGATTGACTCTGAATCACTTCTGTAATGTTCAAAACGTCTTCCAGAATAAAACTCACTAGAGAAAACATGAAAAGTTTCGAACTCGTACGGCTCTTCTAAATCCTTCTCTTTGGTTTGTGTACAACCCATTGACACTACACCAGCTAAATTCCAGTTTTAAAGGAGAATGCGCTTTCTCAGTTACAGCAGAATGAATTTCTTTGCTTACAGTTCAAGTAAGATCTCCTTGGCCTGGTGAATTAGTTGACGCGTACGGCTCCGTTATTTCCTCCTCTTTTCCCTTTTGATGTGAGTTTTTTGTTCGTAAGGCACGACTTTAGAAAGTTGTTGACGTTGCTCTTTCGTCATTTTCGGTTTTGTTGGACAACTTTCCATTGTGCATTCTTCATTATGTACACTCTAAAACTGAAAGGGATTGGTTTTTAGCACAGGAGGCCCAAGCAATGTTTTTCAAGAATAACTGAAATAATTTTTGTAGTTTACTTACCATTTTTTGCCTTAGTGTTGTTGCTGCTGTTCTTTGTCTCTGTACGCGATTTGGAGCCAATCCGACGAATTTTAGGCTTTTTACGGGCCTGGTAACATAACTGAAAACTCCTCGGATTGGCTCCAAATCGTGCAGAGACAAAGAACAACAGCAAGAACACACAGTCAACAAATTGGTAAGCAAACTACAAAAAATATTCCAGTTATCCTTATAATACATAATTCCATATACATTCCTTTGTAATAAGGTACAAAAACATTGCTTGGGCTTCCTGTGGTTTTTAGTAAGAATCTTCTACAAATAATTCCGTTTCAAAAATGTGACGTAGTCAACTAAACTTAACACAGCTATTTTTGCACCATTATTCTACAAAAAAGTTTCTTTTTCTTGTAGAACTCTTTCGTATTTAGTTCTCAGAGGATACACTAGTCCACTGAGTTCCGGACTCACTTTCTGCCTGCTCCGACAAGCTGATAAGTCGCGGAAGAAAGAAAGTCTAGGAAGTGAGTCTGGGACTGTACTAAGGATACACTAGCAGGTTGAGGGCTGTATAAAGCCAAAAAATGTCATCTTGTGGACCCGACCTAGAGGGGAGGGGTGGGGCTACCCGTCCTAAAATCGTCGATGTGAAATCCTGGATTTTATACTCAAATATCTCTAGAAGTTAAATTTCAGAAAACGAATGTACTGTCCGTATACATGTGTGCTACATCACGTAATTGTGTATAAAAATAGTCAATACGGATGCTTAGAATCGAGCATTTCAACAGGTCTCCATGGGAGGAGGGGGTGTTTACCGGTACCCATCACCCAAATCAAACTCTGCTACCCATTTTGGACCGTTGTTTTGACCTTGACTCTAAGGATTGAAGCTATGTTTGCTTGTAAGTGGGATATTATACATTTTTTGGACATGCTTGTACACTACTTGTACACTACATGATTGTACACTACTTGTACACTACATGATTGTACACTACTTGTACACTACATGCTTGTACACTACTTGTACACTACATGCTTGTACACTACTTGTACACTACATGCTTGTACACTACTTGTACACTACATGCTTGTACACTACTTTAGATTAAAGCGCGGAAATACAACCAACTGATAAAATCGTGCATTGTTGTGTTGCAAGTTGCAGAGCGAATGTTACTCGTATTACCACTCCGCGTGCAACAATTTTTTGTTTGTTGCAGAGAGTAAAAAAAAAGATTCTATGTCTGCCACAAAGTCGCGCAGCAAAATTTTGTTGTTACAGGGGGTGGTAATGCTCGTATTACCACCCCGCGTGCAACAAATTCTTACTGCAGAGAATAGAAAGATCTTCTACTTCTGTAAAAAAGATGCACAACAAAATTCCGTTGCTGTGCGGGGTGGTAACAATGACGAGCATTGCGCGACAAGTTGCAAGATTTCGTTGCTCGTATTTCCGCGCCCTTAGTTTTGGTATATAACCGCTAAACGGCACGGCACGTAGGGTGCCCCGCGGTCCATGTTCCTTTCGAATAATCGTCAGCAGTTTTATTTCCTATTCCGGGTAAATTGACACGCGTGAAAAACGTCTGCGCATGATCTACGTCCGCATGCAAATTAGTCAAAAGCGTCTTCGTGCTATTGTAGAAATATGCAAATTTGACTTTCACACTTGCCTGAAGAATAGGCTTTACAAAATGCCAAAACTTAAAATCAGTTCTTGAAACTTAAGGCTATTTCTTTCATATTGTCTTTATTAATGCAGTATCTTGGTCTCACAAAAGTATACCCACGACATTTTTTGTATACTCGGAGAAAACAAGCATTTATTTTCTCACTAAAACTCTTGTAAATTCTTGGAAAGCGTGCTGAAAGGCACGCATGCGCAAACGTTTTTTCTCTAGCGTCGGGTAAACCTGCACTTGTCAATACATGACTTGGAGGGATTCACTCGGGAAAAAATTAATAAATTTGTACCAATTGGTGCATATTTTACAAAATATTTTTTTTCAAGACGTTTCATCCATAAAGAACATGAAAATCAGTATAATTTCAGCGCAGTTAGATATTATTAAATACGTATTAGAGAATTCTTATGCCTAAAAAGTGAAAATATATGAATAGATATAATTTATTAATATATACGTATCTTGCATCAAAGCAAGGCATAGAAGTGTTTTTGTTAATTTTCAATATATACATGATCATATTTTAGGACTATTTCCATTTTTGCATCTCATAAGATATTTGTATATATGTATAAATTAATGTATACTACAACGTTTCTGCAATCGAGTGTATATGTGAATATATATGTGAAATGTATATATGATCAACGCGTTTACAAGATCATTCTAATTCTGTTATCTGATTCATTTTACATAACAAACATATCTTCAAAAGAAAAACCCTTAATCCCTCGATGAGATGACGCAAATTTGAAGTTGTTGGCACTTATCTGGCTGTTTGTACGCAGTTCAGAAACACGAGAAGCACTCTAAACTTGTTGTAAGAACAATCATACCTTAGCTTATGACTTCAAGACATCTTTCATAAGATCCTTAAAGATAATTTGGGCCTTTTAGCAAGGCATCCGTCAGAATTAAATATTCCATTTAAATACTTGACCCGCAGGAAAGATAAAAGAGTGCTAAAACCCACTGCTAATTCTACTTTAACGAGGGTGGATTACAACTCGTGCGCAAGTGATGGGTTTGCTTTCTTTTCAGCTGCTTTTGATGCAGAAAATTTTATAAGAAAAATTACTCGTCTTTGTTGTTACTATTGATTTATATTTTTCATCGTCCAGGCATGGTTATTGCTAGCATTATCACCATCATCATCACTGTCATCAACACAATACAGGAGAGTATTTTAGAAATACAATATAATCCATTCACGTAATTCCATCTACTATGACGTCATGCTGATTTGCGTCACTCGGCTATCCTCACGAAAAAAAAAAAGTATTGCGCCACATATCAATCAAAAGAGATTTTTCTTCATCATTTTTTTCATTTTTTCTATCTGTCTGTGAAAGATAAAAACGTAGAATAATCGAGAAACTAAGCTATTGAATTTGTAGCATTCCGGTACTTTAACACTCGAAAGAAAGGTTTATAAAATGATAAATGAATAAATATTTTTTATATAGTATTCATTTTTTTTTTTTTTTTTAATCATTTTAGCAACTTTTCTTTTGAGTGGCAAATCGTTGAATGAAAGGTTGTTAAAATGATTTAAACGACATGTATTAATCGATCAGATTAAAATAATAATAATAATAATAATAATAATAATAATGATAATAATAATAATAATGATGATAATAATAATAATGATAATAATAATAATAATAATGATAATAATAATAATAATAATGATAATGTATTGCAAGAATTAGTACACTTTGTTTTAATAACAAAAATTTTTAATAAGGATAACCTTAGTTATACAATTTAATAAGAAAACGTCAGCAGGATTTTGTTTCCTTAGTTTTCTTATTAAACAAAAAATTTGTGCACAAAAAAAAAAAGTTTATCGTGAAGCAGAAACGTATATTTTTTGAAAAACAATGGGTATAGCCACATGATCATAATCCGCAATATTGAATTGTGAAGAACAAAAATCAGCGCATAAATTCTTGACATTTTTGTTGGGTAAACATTTATTTTGTATATATTATTTGTGATAGAAGCTGTTTGCCGTTTTTTTCTTCGATTCATTTCCTTAAAAAATGTTGTCATCCAAGATGGCGGATATGATGACATGATTATGTTATATACCTGAGGTTAGGATCGATTGACTCGTGCAACAAGCGGTAGAGGAGTCATAGCCTCTAGTCTTACTCCAGGAGAAGGAACATTCAATCCAGCATGGACCCCTGCAATTGCTCTTCCCTTGCATAGAATATACCTCAACTTGTCTCTGAACTCCTTGCTGACAACACTGTACATCAGAGGGTTGAGGCAGCTATTCGCAGTCATCAGTAACCGGGTGAATTCATGTGACTGGTAGATAAACGGCAATGCTTCTGTGTTATCTCGATCGAATATAGTCATGGTAAGAATGATATAATGAGGAATAATGCACACACTGTAAACAGCGACGAGAGCACTTAATACTTTGATGGTCTTCCTGTTTTGTCTTGTGCGATGGCTGAGGGTTGTTTGGACACACATACTGTTACGGTGCCTGCGCCGTTTGTTTTGTCGATTCAAGCTGATTGCTATGGCAACGTAACAGACACTGATACAGCTGAGTGGCAGTACGCATCCTGGGACAAGACAGCTTAGGGTGAATGTCACTTGGAAGGCTAATGCATTTGGCCACCAGTTGGGATCGTTCAAGCATTGGCCAGTGGAAGTTACGTAGAGAGAGTCAATGAATGGTACTAGTGACAGCACGGCATAGATCCAAATAATGACGATGATAGTCTTGGTGAATCTGCTTGGAAATCATTTAGAGGTGAGAAAATGGACGACGGTCGGTCAGTCAGTCGGTATGTCGGTCAGTCAGTCAGTCAGTTCACCTTCCTTTGGTCACTTCGTCAGCCATCCATCCATCCATCCATCCATCCATCCATCCATCCATCCATCCATCCATCCATCCATCCATCCATCCATCCATCCATCCATCCATCCATCCATCCATCCATCCATCCATCCATCCATCCATCCATCCATCCATCCATCCATCCATCCATCCATCCATCCATCCATCCATCCATCCATCCATCCATCCATCCATCCATCCATCCATCCATCCATCCACCCATCCACCCAACCATCCATCCATCCATCCATCCATCCATCCATCCATCCATCCCTAATTGTTTTAATCTATTAACTCATCCATTCCATTTAATTATTTTTTCAATTTTTTCAACTGATTACTTAACGAGAAATATAGAATAATAAAATGAAAACAAAGTCAAAATAATCGAATTAACAATAAATAAACGATGACATTAAAATAAATTAAGATAAAGAACAAGAGCATAACACAAACAAGCAGATAAAATCTCGTTCATGTTATCTACAAGGATCATATCCATCTACTTCACGTCACCCTCAATGAATATCTGACAAGAATAATTCCAATTCAATTTTTTTTTGATTAAAGTTAAGATATTGAGCTGGTCGCCTTTAGCGATCATGCAAAGAGCATATGGTCAATATTTAACTTCACTATGTAAAGGGTAATCATGTTGGAGTAAAATATGGATTGTTTATCACGTTTTTCATTCATTCATCCATCCATCCATCCAACCGTCCATTCTTCCATCCATCCATCCACCCACGCACCCATTCATTCATTTATCCATCCATCCATCTATCTATCCATTTATCCATTTATCCATCAATCCATCAATCCATCCATCCATCTATCCATCCATTCATCCATCAATCCATCCAATTATCCATTCATTCTTCCATCAATCCATCCATCTATCCATCCATTCATCCATCAATCCATCCATTTATCCATTCATTCACCCATCAATCCATTCATTCACCCATCAATCCATCCATTCATCCATTCATCCATCCATCCATCCACCCATCCTGATCCATCCTTTAATTCATTCTTTCTTTCTATCCATTTATTCATTCGTTCATTTATTCACAGCATCATATTCAATCCATTCATTTTCCATTCCTCCTCATTCATCCATTCAAAACCACATTACATTCTGTTCAGTTACAATATTTCCACACGAATACGATACTAAACCATAAGACAAAGCGAGATCAACCCAATCCTACTAACCTTGCTCCCAAAGGTTTTTTCACAGGATAGACAATAGAACGATGTCTCTCGATGCTTATCGCAGCCAAGGTAGTCCCAGACACCGTAACAAACGCGTAGTTCAAAGTATTCACAAACTTGCACATCACCAGACCAAATATCCAGACTTTATGCTCGAGATACGCTAAATCAAAGGGGATGAACATCACTAAAACGATCAAGTCTGAGATAGCGAGATTCAGGATGAAATAACGAACTGATGGTCGAAAATCACGGCGACGATTTCGTAAAATCGCAAACGCTACAAGTAGATTCCCGACGATTCCCAGCGCCAGAACTAGAGGGTAGAGAGTGAGGCGCATCACACGAAAGGTGAAATCCATGGAATCAGGTAGTAAGGTTTCGTTACTGGAATTCATTGGTGACGACATCTTCTCTTTTTCTTCGTCGCTCGTGCGCAACTTCGCAAGTCAAAGTGCGGCTTTCTTGTCCGTTTCTCGAAGAATTTCACTCGGGTGTTCGAATTTAGTCGGCCTGTGATTGGTTGAAATACCTCGAATTTTCTCAGTATGAGAGCGCCAAAGGAAAGCCTTGAAGTCTATCTATTCTTGTACGTCGAATTGTCTACTTCCAACTGAGATTTCCTTCCTCAAAACCTGTAATTACACTTATCATTCTGGGAGAGCAAGCTCAGTGGTATCGCATCTAAACTATACCCCTGGCAGTTCGGTAACATACACTAAAGTGAACTATCCATCAGGCAGACACTAACATGACACATTAAGAGGCTTAGAACTTGAATAAAGATAGACGCATCTGCCTTATGACGATATTCAAGGCATGCATAAACACTGTGCCCCATATAGGGACTAACAGCGATGCGTTCTTATCATATTTGGATGACTATGACCAGCTAAATGGTACTTGGAAGCGAAAGCTTCCGTCCAATTAGATCCACCACATCGATAATCCTCAAATATATCTGATCTCATGTTTTCTATTATTGCCCTCCTTATCTAGTACGTAATTCGGATATTTTTCTGGTAATGATTTTGAAGTATTGATCCCAAGGGATTAATGTAAAGCTATATGGATAGGATAGTGTTAAGTGAAAGCATTGGATCGACTAGCCTAGAAAAAAACACCTAATCGTAGGATAGATTACTGAATAAGGAATTAGTTCAAATCATTTTCACAATTTAATGTCTATAATGCGCTGATAAAAAAACAGCAAATTCTAAAGAAACGGCAATCTATTTTACACCATTTTTGAGTAATATGGTGAGAAAAAAAATTTAAAAAGCGAAGTTCAAGAAATTCCTCTTTATAGAGTCATTCGTGAAACGATAAAGATAGAAAGATTCATTCATTTGCTATTTTTAGTAAAATCAGCCAGGAAATCAGTGATCATTATTTATTCTTTCCTTATGAATCCTATCATTAAAGTGCGTCTGTCAAAAGAACTTTATTTCCTTATTTTGAGCTTTGAATCGAACCGAAATGAAGGTCTAATCGTTTGTTCACGGTGCGAACACCCCCAAGGCGCTCGAATCATATCAAATGGTCCATATAGATAATCTTGATGTCTAAAAGCTTCCTGAAACAAACAAACAACAAAAGAAAGACATGGGGTAGAAATCTGAATCGATAAGAAAGAAGCGCTTCATAAAAGACTTGGTATATATTGGCACAGCTAGAACTATGTGTTGTTATGAAGCAAGTGTTTTATTTTCTATTATTGCTTTGAATGGATCTCTAGTAATCTGGATGATAGATTAGTTTGACTTCCCAGTGATTGAGAGACCCTTTGTTCTCCGGTCGGCAACCTCTGATAGGCGACCATTTACTCTTGTATCGCAGTGACCAAATCTTATACATTACGTACTATACATCTCTTCAGGGATTCTTTATATCTTCTAACAGACGACCTCTACTTCATCAAGGAGTCTCTCTCCTAAACAACCATGTTCTATACGAACGTAATTCGTGTACCTATGACTATCTTGTCGTAGACAACTCGCATCTCATATTCCGACCATCTCTTGTAGACGACCGTACTCTTCGTAGATGATCATATGTTATATACCGATCATTTGGTGTAGATCTTGTATCCGACCATCTCTTGATTCTAATAATAATACTTTATTTCTTAAAACGCATTTAAAAATCTCAATGCTTTTACAAAATACTAGCGACGGTCTTATCTTGAGACGGTCTTATCTCATGTACTGTACATTTTCTTTGTACGATACGGAATTTTCTATACCGAACATTTCTTGAAGACGACCGTATTATATCAGAGAAGCGCACCATAAGAAAAAAAATACAGAATATGTCTTTCTTTTGTTTTCTTTTCTTTTCTTTTCTTTGTTTGTTTGTTTGTTTCTTTTGTATGTGACAGATATAATACTTCTAACGACTTCTTTTTCATTCCCTTTAATTCAATTCGATAATATACGATGACTGGCGTGCCGCACCTACCAAGTATGCCAGTCTTAACACTAAAATGGCTTCTCATTTGACTTCAAGTAAATTACCTAATCAAATCACATAGTTACATTTTCACACAGCTACGAATTTGCGGTTTCACAATCACAAAGAAAAACCACTCAAGCTATGAAACACCCTCGTAAACCCGGCCATAAATCTCACGTTATTTCATAAACCATCGACTTATCGATCACTTCTTGGATAATTCACTTTATAGATTAATGGATTGTGAGTTATTGGAACCAGCCTCACCCCACCCCTCCCCCCAACGGAACATAGCCATGCCAGATATGACATTCAATATGTACCATCATGATTCGATTTGATTGCGTTTAGACTTCCTGCATACTCAAGCACTTAAGGACAGTTAATGACTAATTACAACTCTATACAGCAGACGAAGCTCGCTCATAACTGCACAAATGCATCATTAACCATGGAAACCACTTAAGTTTGATTCTAGAATTTTCTCTCGAAATTTGGGCCACGCATTTAACACCATGACAGTCTAAAAGCTTGTTTTTATTGTAGGTACGCATGTGTACAGCTCTGCAATTTGTGGTGTCTTGCTGTACACATCCGGCAATGGTTATTATCTTTAGCTTTGCGATAATAGCACTTAAATCAATTTTGTCTAGAGAATTCTTTTAAATGTGGTGATAAAAACTGTCTGGTATTCACGCTGGGGTGTTTCACGCCCGTCTCTTGTTTTCTACTCAGTATTTTTCGAATAGAGATTCGCACTTTGAGCGTAATTTTTTTCTCATTTAAAACCATGTCATCCAATTCAGTACTATCCTTATTCACCAGTGATGCTAGTAAAAATACATGAAGTAACTCAAGTATCTTATAGACTTGTCTATGACAATCATAATAACCAACGTGCATGATATCGAAATTCTAGCACAAAGTGTGACGGGAAAGTGAGTCCTTTTCTTTTTTTTTTTTTTTTTTGTCTTCTCTAAAAATCCATCTGACAGTTATTGCTTTGACATTTTCTATGGAAATAAAAACATTTGAACCTACGAAAATAACATTAATTTTTTTTCTGGTAGTTTCTTTGATTTCCCTGTTCCATTTTTACAGGACTCACTTTCCCAGAGTGCTTTGTAAGCTTTGATCCACATGACCTATTGACCCTGAACTCGCATAGATATAATACCTTTTTCATTTCCCGTTGAAAAACTCCATGTCCGTTATACCATTTTAAAATAAAATGTTATTGAAAAAAACATTTTGTGATAACGCGTAGTGCATGGAAATTAGCGTATATTATTACCACAGAGTTTAAAGTTAACGCGATAGTTAATTCAAGAAAAGCTTTTAAAACTATATTCTTACAAAGCTATATATGAATATTGGTTTAACATCATTTTAAAGAATATATTGGCTTAACCAAGACTTGAATTGAATTGGCTTTTTATTACCAAAAGACCTTCGTTTTAACATTATTACATAAATTTAACAAATCTTCGACAATATGTTTTTTATTGTTCTCGCCGCAATTCGCTCATTAATATCGTGTTCTTAGAGATGCGTGGTATATATGAGATAATAAATGTCTGAAATAAGGGCGAATCCTGGCAGAATATTTCACTGTAATTGAAGGGCGGGGCTTGATAACAATGACAAATCTGTCAATCATGCTGGGACATTCGAGTAATTTAGTGCAGACTGCGTGGCACTCCTTTATAGGAAAATCAAAGGGCAAATGAAAGATATTGGCGCCATGTTGGTCTTTTAAATTCATCCAACAAGGTGGATGATGGCTAGTGAACACTAGCGTGGACTGCGTCGGTGTTTCTAATGAAACAGTTATCGTAGATTTATAAGTTATACACCGTAGTGAAAATGGAAACAAGGTGGACATTAATTCAGACGTTTCTCGAGAAAAGGCTGTTGTGGGGGTTTGGAACACACGAACCCCAAACCTTACTTGGGTTCATTTTTATCCGGCCCTCGATTCGAGGGTTTTTTTCTGAATTCTCCAGTTTTGCTCCCTGTGCAAAACCGCCCTGACTTAGATCAGCCCAGAGGTTGTTTCAGGGTTCGATCTGTGAGTTAGCCATGCCCTGACTTTGATCGGCCCAGAGGTTGTTTCAGGGTTCGATCTGTGAGTTAGCCATGCCCTGACTTTGATCAGCCCAAAGGTTGTTTCAGGGTTGGATCTGTGAGTTAGCCATGCCCTGACTTAAATCAGCACAGAGGTTGTTTCAGGGTTCAATCTGTGAGTTATCCATGCCCTGACTTTGATCAACACAGAAGTCGTTTAAGGCTATCGATAAAATTGGATGTATTCTTAAAACCTTTATATTCATTGTCACTATATATCATGACAATTATGCCTTTTTCTGGAGCCCTATCAATCAGTAAGGATAGATACTAACAGATGTATCCTCTTAATTTGTGATGGAAGAATTCATTCTTAATCTCTTAGAAATCTGCTTATATGTCCAGGCTAAGCCGTTTTGATCCTCAATATTGATAACCTCTCTTGTTTTGATGTATTCAAAACTACATTTCATCCGAGAATCTGGAAGAACCTTAGATTGATAAGATTTTGCTGTTTGTGATAAATTCGTGCCACGATATAACTGGACTTTGATTAAATCATTGAAAATTGGAGTCAGGATTCAAAAGATTTCATGGCAAACCAAACGCACAAACACCCAGAAACAGCCATACATTTCTTTTAACTACGGAATATCCAAATGATTTGTCGATGAATTTCTTCTCAGTAAATCATATTCTCTCGCTTTAGAAACTCTTAAAACTAAACTTAAAGCTGAGATATATATTTCAAATGTTCCATTGAGAGATTCTGATTTCCTCTGAAATCTAGTTAATTCAGCGCAAAGTAGAAGCGGCCATCTTGAATCCAGCTTAACATTCCAAGTATGAATTTAAAACTTATACATCATTTGAATATCTGAATATTTGGGAGCATGGTGAAGGGGTTACATTTCAACCCCTTAATGAGTTAGGAACTTAGAAAGTTTGAGACAAAAATATTAAATTCTTGAGAAGTTATGAGAATTTTAACAATGTGAAAAACACCATAACGAGGCTAGCAAGGAAACAGATCACTCAACACATACAAATCTCTTTAATTTTGATTCGAAATAGCTTCACTTGAATTCTATTTACAGCAATGAAACTTTCCAAAAATACATATTTCTACTGGCTCTTTCTGATGGTGAAGCTTATTTTTAAGATTAGGTTTTTATTTCTGAAATTAAGTCAATGGCGGACATAAGTTCAACGTGTTTTCACTTCTAATGGCGAAAAACTTTTGTCATTGGATAAAATTTGTCACATGATATGGTCTTATTACGAGCGAGCAAAGTACTAGCTCCTCGTACAAACACTAAGAAATAAGCAACTTGTATAAGAAATTAAAGTGAGAGTGCAAACCCTTCCACAAAACAGCGTTATTTAACTAACACTAATCAGTAGTAAAAGCAACGATAAAGCAAGAAAAATGGAACGATTTAATAGGTGTTAAGAATAGTACTATTGCACAAAAATAGTATTTCAGTTGCACTCTGTTTGCCGACTAAAATTAGAACGATTTAACAGTTGTAGTTAAAAGTAGTCACTTTTGCACAAAAACACTATTTTAGTTGCACTGTTTGCCGACCCCTTATTGAGACCGGAATCTTATCACTACATGTGACGTCACAAGATGGCGTCCATGACGTCATGGATAGCTAATACGATGAGAACAACACAGATGATGAAAAACAAACCAACCTTAAGATTCTATGAACCTTGATATAGGTATATTTGATTCATTTATGTTGACTAGTAATTCTATAGCGGAACTGACATGTATATTGTACTTGAGTAAGTAGGGTTTTTTCCCTATTTGCTTTGGATTTTAATCACGAAATTTAGTGAAGATGTTAAGTGATATTTTAAACCTTATCAGCCTTCCAAGGTCGAGGATAAGATAACAAGGTTGTTATGATACTTTCCATCATTTTACGTCCATGTTATCAAGCTAAAATACCCTTTAATAATGACTTGGCTGTTTTTACTGATTGTTAAGAAAAAATTTCCAAACAAAATTGACCCTTGACAATCGTCATTTGGGACCTCGTAAAGTCCTATTTTGCCGGATTCACACATATATTCTGACCCCTGCGCGTTATTTGCCAAAATGACCTAGCTACGCCACCAAGGCTTTTCTAAGTTTGTTAAGCAGGATGCATTATGGTCTAGCTTGGGTATAAACAACACCACAATACACTATGTTCGCTAAATCAGAAAAGGGCTAATAAAATCTAATCAAATTCCCGAAATTTACCATGGAGCATTAAAATCAAACGAAAATCAGCTTATACTATCTTATTAGGAGTAGGCGTGGCTCAGTTGATTAGTGCATGGCCTTCTGAGCGGCTTAGAGCTCCACGGTTCGATCCTCAGGATCTCCACATCTTTTTCAACATCTCTGTGTTCTGTGTAGCTATAGCTTTAAACACCTGTAATGATATGTACTGATGGTTTGTGGGGGTAAAGTGCGCAAATTTGAACGCTTGATACACGAGTCCCTGGCTCGGAAGAATTGGGCAACTACTCCCCGCGATATCGAAGTAAAATAAATTACCTTTATGATAAAAAAAAGTTAAATTTTACACCGAGAGATCACTTACTAACGGTGTAAATTTTAACTTTTTTATCACAACTGTTTCATCAGAAACACCGACGCAGCACACACTAGCTTACCGCTAGTTATCATCTAAATTATCTTTATCTTTTTAATCTTTATAAAAGACGATAAAAACAAGAAAACACTTGATGGAAACGAGCCAGAAGATACCATCATACTTGACAATGGATATATACTCTTGTACATCACAAAGGATGTAAGATATACCCGGTATACACTGATACATGGTATAGAAACACTCTTGTGTATCACAGAGGATGTAAGATATACCCGGTATACACTGATACATGGTATAGAAACACTCTTGTGTATCACAGAGGATGTAAGATATACCCGGTATACACTGATACATGGTATAGAAACACTCTTATGTATCACAGAGGATGTAAGATATACCCGGTATACACTGATACATGGTATAGAAACACTCTTGTGTATCACAGAGGATGTAAGATATACCCGGTATACACTGATACATGGTATAGAAACACTCTTGTGTATCACAGAGGATGTAAGATATACCCGGTATACACTGATACATGGTATAGAAACACTCTTATGTATCACAGAGGATGTAAGATATACCCGGTATACACTGATACATGGTATAGAAACACTCTTGTGTATCACAGAGGATGTAAGATATACCCGGTATACACTGATACATGGTATAGAAACACTCTTGTGTATCACAGAGGATGTAAGATATACCCGGTATACACTGATACATGGTATAGAAACACTCTTGTGTATCACAGAGGATGTAAGATATACCCGGTATACACTGATACATGGTATAGAAACACTCTTGTGTATCACAGAGGATGTAAGATATACCCGGTATACACTGATACATGGTATAGAAACACTCTTGTGTATCACAGAGGATGTAAGATATACCCGGTATACACTGATACATGGTATAGAAACACTCTTGTGTATCACAGAGGATGTAAGATATACCCGGTATACACTGATACATGGTATAGAAACACTCTTGTGTATCACAGAGGATGTAAGATATACCCGGCATACACTGATACATGGTATAGAAACACTCTTGTGTATCACAGAGGATGTAAGATATACCCGGCATACACTGATACATGGTATAGAAACACTCTTGTGTATCACAGAGGATGTAAGATATACCCGGTATACACTGATACATGGTGTAGAAACACTCTTGTGTATCACAGAGGATGTAAGATATACCCGGTATACACTGATACAAGGTATAGAAACACTCTTGTACATCACAGAGGATGTAAGATATACCCGGTATACACTGATACATGGTATAGAAACACTCTTGTGTATCACAGAGGATGTAAGATATACCCGGTATACACTGATACATGGTATAGAAACACTCTTGTACATCACAGAGGATGTAAGATATACCCGGTATACACTGATACATGGTATAGAAACACTCTTGTACATCACAGAGGATGTAAGATATACAAGGTGATACATACACTAATACATAATGTGTAAATATTCTTCAGTGGCTAGTTCAAGGTCGAGCAGGTGCTAGAGCGACGCATTTCGGCGCAGTTCAAAGATATCCGATTTTCATCGTTTGCTTTGGAGAAAAACAAGTATTAAAAAAGGGAACGTTTCTAAAATATTGGTAGCGCCAAATGTTACCCAGCCCCTCCCTGGGCTGAAAAATGAGTCAGCGGTTGATGGTCAAATCGCGGGCTCGCCTAGTTTTCATATAAAATGTCTGTTTTGAAAGTTAAGTTTTAACTAAAAAGTTTTTTCTAAAAAGTTAAGAAAAATTTTAATCTAAATATATTAACTGATGACAAAGAAATGTTTTTATCGTATGTAGACTTTTTCTAGTCTTTGTACGAACGCGCTATTTACCGAAAACCTCGACCAATTTACGTAAAAATTGTTCATTTTGCAAAGTTTTTATATGGGATTTGGCGCAGTTTACCCCATAGACCCTTCACAGTTCCCTGCGCCATTTTGAAAGGTAGCCATGCCTTTGCATCGAAGCGAGACGAACGGTGAGCTTGTAATGGTAGACACCTTGGACAATTATTCACATGTCTATCATTACAAGCTCACCCTTCGTCTCGCTTCGATGCAAAAGCATGCCTACCTTTCAAAATGGCGCAGGGAACTGTGAATGACTATTATGTCTATTATTTATTTCAATTTTTTTTCATTCTTTATATGGATGTGTTTATGTATTTCCTCCTTGGAAGGAAAACAAAATGATCGGTTATGGGCTTCCTTTGGAATATGATTTCCCCGACCAAGCTTCCTCCATGCGGTTCTGATGCACAGACAAAACAGAAAAGGAAAGTCACTGGACTCTCTGCAGCTCCTATTCTACACTGAGATAAGAGTATGTATGTTATATCTTCTATTTCCAGTGAATTGTTTACATGTTTAGAAGGAAATGGACCCAATCGACCCAGTGTCAATGTCATTCTCTTGAGAATGATATTCTTCCAGTTCGTTCTAGTTGTATCGATATTCATGTCTTCTCATGCGCAACCATTAAACAAAGAAATGATATTCTAGGGAATGACACGTGGTCTGAAATGGGGAAACAGGGAATTAGATTTTATTTATTCTAAACTTCTTAAAAAATGGGGGCAAGCTTAAAATATCCCTAAGACCGGAGAAGAGTTAGAAAAGAGTAGGTATAACCATGGTAACCAGTGTAACTGGAATTAGATTTTACTCATCCTAAACTTCTTAAAAAGTGAAGGCAAGCTTAAAATATCTCTAAGACCGGAGAAGAGTTAGAAAAGAGTAGGTATAACCATGGTAACCAGTGTAACTGGAATTAGATTTTACTCATCCTAAACTTCTTAAAAAGTGAAGGCAAGCTTAAAATATCCCTAAGACCGAAGTAGAGTTAGAAAAGAGTAGGTATAACCATGGTAACCAGTGTAACTGAAAAAAAAAACAATTTATTTCCATTGATGTCTTATATACAAATGCATCAACATGATATTAGTACACACGTAAGGTCTAAAGTAGGGTGTCAACTGTACATTGTCACCCAAAGAAATGCCCTATTTCACTATGACGTCACATCAAAACAATCTACTGTTTTAACGCTAAGGATCATGGTCGCCAGAGGGGGCAAAACAGCAACCACACAATATATAGTAGCAACACAAATGAAATTATTGTTTATGATATAGTGGAAAGTGAGAGCAGGTAAATATTACACTAAGTATCCCGAACAAAGGAAGATTTAGCCTAAATTTCTATTATTCTTGTCCATGTTCACACGCTATGAAGTCATAGTGAAATAGGGCAATTCATTTACTGGTATTCATTCCATTGGGAATATACAACAAGAGACGTAGCCGCCATATTGGTTGATGCGAGAAAAAGAAAACACTAAAGTTTGTTAAAACCAACAGACGTGGTGAGGGTCAAAGCCATCAATTCACAATTTGCAATTGTTACCAAGGCAATGACATGTCAAAAGGCGTGGCCAACCTATTGGTTGACTAAGAAATAAAAACCCAACTAAAATCTAACAAACATGGCGGTTGTGACGTCATATAAAAACTAAGAATGTGTGAACAAGTAAAATAAAGTGAGTTTCAAAAAAGGTTGATGAAGGTTTTTTTGCTTGTTCCATGTGGCTTACCAAGCTTGAAATGTATTATATTCATATGAAAATGATATCATCACAGAAGAAAGTAAGCTGGAAAAACCTGCAGACAAACGTTAGGTGAAATTCCATATTGTTGTGACCTTTCGCTGCTTGAATTCACAACATCCATACTGCATTTCGGGCTTGGTATGCAACATGTAACAAGCAACAAAACCTTCACCAACATTTTTCTTTAAAAAGAACTGGTGACTATACGCGTAAACCCGGTAATCAATCGTAAATCTTGAATTAGCCTTAAAATAAAAACAATTTTTTCATTCCTCCAACATGGCGGCTAAACTATGACGTCACAAAACTCAAGAACCTTGCTTTAATCATACTGTTGAATGACAATTTCTTTAAAATGAGAACTGTTAACTGTAATCAATCGTTAAATCTTAAATAAACTCTAAAACAGTTTTTTTATTCCTCCAACATGGCGGCAATATCGTTACAAAGACCAAGGAATTTTTTAAATCAAAAAGTTGAGTCTAACAGTTTTTTAACGAACTGATGACTATACCTTAAGTGTAAACCTTGTAATCAACGTTACTACTAAAGCTCTTGAACCAGCTTTCCTTCAGGTCTTCAGGACAAAAGTCCATGTAGTATTTTGGGCCACTTAGCTGTAAGTAGCCTTGAAGAACTAGACTGTCTTCGGTTGAAGAACCAAGATCAAAACCTGTGGAATTTAATGTTTTGTCATTAAGAAATCTTTCTTGATGATGATGATAATGATGATTATGATAATGATGATAATGATGATGATGATAATAATAATAGTAATAATAGAAATAATAGAAATGATGGAATTTATTAAATAATAATAATGATGATAATAATAATAAAAATAATGGAATTTATTAAATAAAAATAATAATAATAATAAAAATAATAATAAAAATAATGGAATTTATTAAATAAAAATAATAATAATAATGATGATAATAATAATAATAAAAATAATGGAATTTATTAAATAAAAATAATAATAATAATGATGATAATAATAATAATAAAAATAATAAAAATAATGGAATTTATTAAATAAAAATAATAATAATAATGATGATAATAATAATAATAAAAATAATGGAATTTATTAAATAAAAATAATAATAATAATGATGATAATAATAATAATAAAAATAATAAAAATAATGGAATTTATTAAATAAAAATAATAATAATAATGATGATAATAATAATAATAAAAATAATAAAAATAATGGAATTTATTAAATAAAAATAATAATAATAATGATGATAATAATAATAATAAAAATAATGGAATTTATTAAATAAAAATAATAATAATAATGATGATAATAATAATAATAATAAAAATAATGGAATTTATTAAATAAAAATAATAATAATAATGATGATAATAATAATAATAAAAATAATAAAAATAATGGAATTTATTAAATAAAATTAATAATAATAATGATGATAATAATAATAATAAAAATAATGGAATTTATTAAATAAAAATAATTATAATAATAATGATAATAATAATAATAATAATAATAATAATAATAATAATAGAAATAATGGAATTTACTAAATAACAATAATGATGATGATGATAAGCTTGTACTGTATGTTACTAAATATATGTTGATAAAATATAATAATATATCTGCAACTCTGCATGATAGATCTTCCAAATGTTTTCGTACGTAGGCATATAGATTTATATTGAATAATAGGCTTCATCTACATAATATTTTTAAGGTTTTTAAACCTTTTTAAAATACAGAGCTTTAGGCCATGTTGGGCATTACCAGGGCGCCTAGTAGACCTCTTTTTTTAAGACCCATTTCAGACCACGTGTTATCCATATTCATGTGTCTTCTCATGCACAAATTAACCGTTAAACAAACAAATGATACTCTAGGGAATGACACGTGTACTTAAATGGGAAAACATTACACCAATGTTGAAGAATTCTATTGCAACAAGGTTCAGAGCCAAGCTAAACGAAAATTAATACAATATAATACTACTCATCGCTGATTGGCTAGCGAGATGATCTTGCTCCAGCGTTTTCCAAGAAACGCTAAAACAACCTTCTATTGATATTTTTCTAAACAATTTCTATCAGCTTTTTGTTCAAGGTATATATGTGACATTCTGCCAAGCAGAATTGACGAACGAAGTGCTGGAGATGTTTACGTAAAGGAAACCAAAAGTTTAAGGTTAAGAACGCTAAACATTAATTCTATTTTAGGAAAAGGTATTGTATAGTCTTTGGTGTTTTGGTATTAAATAACGTGTACGACAATGAAACTGAATGACAGATGTTTCTGTACACGCTACTTGAAATTAGGTCGTTTTGAGTCTTTCTTGGAAAAAAGTTTGGTATTTGTAAGATAACCTTTGAAGTAGCTCTAGAAGGATAGGTTAGAAGGAAAAATCATTCTGATAAAATTCGAACTTTAGTCGAAGTAAACTTGATGATGTGTCAAGACAAAAATTTTGGAAAGAAATTGGCCATAAAATGAATGTTAAACCAAATTTAGAAATCACTAAATTTTTTAGCTAGTCTTTAGTTTGGTGGGAATTCAAGACAAACTAAATATCAATTTTTAAGAAGACTTACCATGTTTTAGTTCATTGAACACAACACATAGATGACATCCCTTATCATCTCCTTTGCTGTTGATGTCTGTAAGGTTTTTCTCCCCGGCAAACTTGTTCATGGAATCCAATACTTTCAAGTAATCTTCTTCGGTGAAATTAGGCTTTTTCACTGCGGCAAAGCCTACTCTTGGCTCGGTAGGATGGTACAACAGGGTGAATCCTTCGTAGATGTCGCCTGATGCGGAACCTGATTCCTTGTCCTTGTCCTTATCCTTCGATGGTGGTTTTCCATGCGCTCTTTTCCTTATGATTTCTACATCTTGAATCTCTTCCTTGACATAGGTTCTGAATGGATAACCTCGAACATTGGCTTCGTAGTTTCTAGGATCTTTACTTGCACGCCATTGTTTAGTGACATATCTATTACTCGGCCAGTCAGGAATCTGCCTTTCTTTCTTGTGGAACACTTTGATGTAATCTTCAACATCAGCACAAACATGAGCATGGAACATACGCTTCGTTGTAATCCACGACCCACGATGAACCGACAACGTTGCAAGCGTCTTCAATTCGTACTCGGCAACGATCGCCGAAGCAACTCTAACAAATTTTCGTCTTGTATCAGTGCTTAAATCGTTGTAGTCGCTTCCTTCAACGCCAGGTCCGCCATCACGAGGAAGGATGACGAAATGAGAACGCGGAGTGTAGTAATCAAATGCTACCTTAAAGATGGAGCTTTTCTTGTCCTCAGGAGTAAGATCAAACTCTTCTCTCGCTTCAAACCTTCGTTTCTTTGGCTCCTCGTCATGTTTAAACGAGATGCGATTGCGAAGATCTGTTCCACGTTTCATGATATTTTTTTTTCAGTTTCTTCTTGGAATCAAAATGACGCTTCCCTACCCAGCAGGAATTGTTTATTCAAAGAGCTATGAATCGTGTCGAGGGAGAGGGGGGTAGAGAGACGCACTTGCTTCATCCAGGTGAATTTTCCACTGATTCAACTACAACAAATTCTTTTAACATTAATAAACTATCCAACGAAGGTGGTACACCTTTTGCAGTTCAAAAACTTGAAGCTCAATAGTAATCTTAGGAAAGATGGAAAGTACAAATGTACGAACTTGACTACTCCTGGTTGGGGCGTTCCAGTAGAAAGCCGCGCCTTTATTTCTTGGAAATACGAATATTCAAGCCAATATTGAAGCAGCTCGCATTACCATACGCGATTATTTGCCCAAAATATACCAAGCATAGCAAAGTCTATGAGACAAGATTGGCTTTAATTGTATGAAATCTGAACAGAAATTATTATTGATATGGGTTAGAGCTGGTGAATTCAAATGCTTAATGGCATGACAAATCTTAAAGCTTTTGGACGAAGAATTTCAACTTTTTTAGTAATTATTTGTTCGAAATTTAGAAGATAAAAATTCCAGATGTAGACTACAAACATGTATGAGGTTGCGCGCAAATTCAACCGTTTGATAAGCAGAAAAATAGCGAAAATGTAGTTGATTTGGAGGAAAGTAACACTGGTTCAATCGGACGCACACATTTGTTGATCGATGTCCAGAGATGTGGCTATTTGTGATGGTATAAGATTGTTCTCTGACGTAGCACTGAATGTCTTCCTTGAACGGATTTTGGCAATGCGGAATCTGTTACCTCCTGTCCTGGGTTCCAAAACTGACACGCAAGCAGATTTCTATGACAAACTATTGCTTTTCGCAAGTAAGATCCCAAGAAGAAGGTCTCCTCAGCTATATCAACAATGGCAGAGCGTCATAAGAGTATGAAAGAGGAAGATCTTGATCTCATCCCTGATGGATCAAGAAGCCGTGTTTTTAAAGTTACATTTGATTACTACACACCGCGCTCACATTTTGCTCTATCCGAGCTCCATCATAAGGGATATGTAGTCGGCCATGATTATAACAAGATTTTTCCAAACATAAAGCGGGAAATCATACGACTTGCCAATCTAATGATCTCCGAGTACAACTTGCAAGGTGTCCTTTCTATTCACTGTGGATCGTGGACAACAACCAAGCATACTTTCCATGCTCACATATGCGTAGATGTCGATGATTACATCAGCTTGTTTTACAGGAAAGAAAACGAAATCCCAAACTGGCCAAGTTGGAGATATGTTACCAGAGAATGGAAGGCAAGCCGAAGTCCTTACAAGTATGTAGAAAACGTCCGCGGCTATCCATATAAAGAATACTTCAAAGACGAATGTCAAGGGATTAGAGATTTCATCCAAAAGGAAGAGCACAGAGAAGACGAAGGCAAAGACAAGCACAAGAGAATGTGCCCAGCAACTGATGTGCGCGGAAACTTCAATGGTTTCCTGGTCGTCTATCATCCCTCGGAGCCCCGAGTTGGTTTTGTCCTCAACACCAGAGAACAAGTGAACCAGGATGATCACTTCAGAGCAATGGATGTGATGTATGAGTTTGCCGAGGCGAGTAGACTAACTTCACTCAAGAGGAAAGGAGCTGATAAAGGATGCCATATTTGTTTAGTACTTGACGAACAAACCCGAGGTAAAGTAAAACTACTCTGTTGCAGTTTGTTTTACTAATGATATGACACATATTTCCCATCACTTTATTAATTTGGATAATTCTTGTTTCGTGCGAGGACCCGCAAAGCAATGCTCCGGTTCTTACATTTGGCCTCATACGAAGGAAAAGTAAATATTTGAAATTTCTGCAACGCAGCAATATTTTTACGTAAGATGGTTTTTTTAAATTTTATTTCTGAACTTCATCTGTATTGAGCTCCCTAGGCCTGTGGCCTAAAACACAGTCCGTTCTTGTTTTCGTGTTTTACTGAATTATTTTGCTCCACAAGCGACGTTGCTTAGGAAGCCTAATTTAGATAAAAGGAAAAGGTGAAAATAAAATTGCGTATAAATATTTTTATTAATTCGTGGTCAAGATAATGTCCTCTATAATACGAACGAGCAAAAAATCCGTAAAAAATGCACTAGAACATTTTTTTTCGCGCGCGACTTTGATTTCCTCCCTTGTGAAAATTATATTGACATAAATCCACACATAGGATACCATAAGGGAATTATATAGGAAAACAAAGGCGCGCGCGAAAAAAAATGTTCTAGTGCATTTTTTACGATTTTTTTTGCTCGTTCGTATTATAGAGGACATTATCTTGACCTGGAATCAAAAAACTTAATTAAACGCGATTTTTTTCTGATTTTATTTTCACCTTTTACTTTTATCTAAATTGGGCTCCCTGTGGTTTATCATATTTAGTATATTTTTTGTCTTTTGTTTTGTTTTGTTTTTCATTCATGAATCGTGGAACATTCTTCACTTTTAGGTTTCCCGCTCAATTCTTCTCAACGTCTGCTGGGTTTTATCCAAGTAAGTGGAACCAAATTCTACAAGGATTTCTGTCCCGAGGATGCTAAAGAAAGCTGGTTTTATTATTTTGGCAGTCGTGAGGAATACAAAGTGCACACTTGATTCCCCACGTTAGAACACTTCTCATTTCTGCGACCCAGATAAGCCATTCCGAGGATGATGAAATACCTGGGTCTAGTTGGCATTGCATTGCATTGTGGGACTGTTTTAGGGAACGAGATAGACGGCCATCTTGAAAATATCTCTCTACACAGTACCACAATGCACTGCAATGCCAACTATACCCAGGTTTTTCATCATCCTCGGAATGGCTTAAATTACGAATCAATTCATGCAGCCCAAGGAAGTATGGATGGCGAACAAACTTTATATTGCCTCGCATCTTGAAATTGAAAGTATCTCACAAGGGAAAAATAGTATTTTGGAAAAGTTTTCGATATGACATTAGTAATATTAAATCTAGGCAAAAGTTATTTAAATAAAGGAAATCTTGAATTTATTTTTTTTCTGATTATTATTATTATGCAAATGGTCAATTTTAGTTCCTAGTATCTCGTAGCATCCGCATGCGCAATATGTTGGGCAATAAGAAAATAGTGCGTTGCAGTTGCATCGACAGAGTATGTTACACGAGGCAATGTTTGATGCAACTTGTGTCATACATCAGACTGTAATGGTCTGGGACAGGGTATGTTACACCAG
Organism: Anthopleura sola; assembly: GCA_023349425.1. Taxonomy (NCBI): domain Eukaryota; kingdom Metazoa; phylum Cnidaria; class Anthozoa; order Actiniaria; family Actiniidae; genus Anthopleura; species Anthopleura sola. Next base: position 13,669,113 of record JALHLI010000001.1, read on the forward strand.
GCAATGTTTGATGCAAGGCTTGTGTCATACATCACACTGTAATGGTCTGGGACAGGGTATGTTACACCAGGCAATGTTTGATGCACCTTGTGTCATACATCAGACTGTAATGGTCTGGGACAGGGTATGTTACACCAGGCAATGTTTGATGCAATTTGTGTCATACATCAGACTGTAATGGTCTGGGACAGTGTATGTTACACCAGGCAATGTTTGATGCAATTTGTGTCATACATCAGACTGTAATGGTCAGGGACAGGGTATGTTACACCAGGCAATGTTTGATGCAAGGCTTGTGTCATACATCAGACTGTAATGGTCAGGGACAGGGTATGTTACACCAGGCAATGTTTGATGCAAGGCTTGTGTCATACATCAGACTGTAATGGTCAGGGACAGGGTATGTTACACCAGGCAATGTTTGATGCAAGGCTTGTGTCATACATCAGACTGTAATGGTCAGGGACAGGGTATGTTACACCAGGCAATGTTTGGTGCAACTTGTGTCATACATCACACTGTAATGGTCAGGGACAGGGTATGTTACACCAGGCAATGTTTGATGCAAGGCTTGTGTCATACATCAGACTGTAATGGTCAGGGACAGGGTATGTTACACCAGGCAATGTTTGATGCAAGGCTTGTGTCATACATCAGACTGTAATGGTCAGGGACAGGGTATGTTACACCAGGCAATGTTTGGTGCAACTTGTGTCATACATCACACTGTAATGGTCTGGGACAGGGTATGTTACACCAGGCAATGTTTGATGCAACTTGTGTCATACATCAGACTGTAATGGTCTGGGACAGGGTATGTTACACCAGGCAATGTTTGATGCAACTTGTGTCATACATCAGACTGTAATGGTCTGGGACAGGGTATGTTACACCAGGCAATGTTTGATGCAAGGCTTGTGTCATACATCAGACTGTAATGGTCTGGGACAGGGTATGTTACACCAGGCAATGTTTGGTGCAACTTGTGTCATACATCAGACTGTAATGGTCTGGGACAGGGTATGTTACACCAGGCAATGTTTGATGCAATTTGTGTCATACATCACACTGTAATGGTCTGGGACAGTGTATGTTACACCAGGCAATGTTTGGTGCAACTTGTGTCATACATCAGACTGTAATGGTCTGGGACAGGGTATGTTACACCAGGCAATGTTTGATGCAACTTGTGTCATACATCACACTGTAATGGTCAGGGACAGGGTATGTTACACCAGGCAATGTTTGATGCAAGGCTTGTGTCATACATCAGACTGTAATGGTCTGGGACAGGGTATGTAACATCAGGCAATGTTTGATGTAAATTGTGTCATACATCAGACTGTAATGGTCTGGGACAGGGTATGTAACATCAGGCAATGTTTGATGCAAATTGTGTCATACATCAGACTGTAATGGTCTGTGATGGTGATAAACACTTCGACTACCAGAATTTTTTGCGTACTTTTTTAGTCAGTAAATAATCTGTTTCCGATACACATCAAAACGAGGCTAGGTGTCCTTGGAAAACTTTGAAAAGGACACCTTGACTCGGTTTCATGTTCCATACAGCATCTGTAATGGATTATTTTTCTCTAGCTGTTAGTTGTGAACATAAATTAAAATGATAAAAATAAAACGAATTATTTGTTCGTCGTTCTTCATTCGGGACAAGTGACCTCATTTCCATGTTTATCAATACCAGTTTCTCGGCTTTAAAAAGTACAAAACTGGTACTAAACCAAGGCTGCTTTAATTTATCTTGCTTGAGCTTCTGTGTTTTTTGAAGTGTCAAGCACTTTATAGGCCTCTTTCGCACGTGACAGCAGCTAAATTTGGAGGACAAAACAAAAGAATTTCAATCTCCTGAGAATCGGAACCTATTGTTTTGTCCTCGAAATTGAGCTGCATGCCGACGCGCTGAAATGGGTCTATAAATCTTTGAAATAGAAAAATCCCCAGGGACTGATGAAATAACACTTGGATTACGAATGTGCTGATTATGATCCCCTGTGTACCCAAAGACCTTTAAAATTTAAATATGTGCATACGGCCGTACATTACCATACGCACAAAGTATTGGTCTTGTAAGGGAAGCTCATGTTCAAGACTGCTTGCAGAAAACAAACCAGAATGGAAGGAACTCCTGAGCAAACTTCAAAATGCTACAGTGAAAATGCCATGAAACTGACTATCTATTCTGTACTGTATGGTAAGTATTAATGAACTTTCCTATGTACATTACTTTTATAAAGTTCTATCCATGAATATTTTAAAAACAATAATTTTAAGAGAAAGAGCAGGATTTTTAAGCTTAAATGTTTCCTCCAGAGGCAACTTGTTGCAGAAAATGTTACAGGCCAAGCGGGAGATATCAAATAGCATCTGATTTATTTCTAAATGGTCAAAGTAAAGCCCCAGACCAAAGATTCCATTATTGAATACGGTTACATGAGAGACAATATATTGATGTTTTTCAAACATCCCAAGAAAGTCATATGACAAAGACATGGCAGCCATGTTGGTGGTATTAAGGAAGGATACTAGTGTGGAATCCTTTGTCAAAAACCACCAACATGGCGGCCATGATGTAACGTGCAAACGAAGAATGGAGGGCTGTAGTCACGTGATAACCGGGTTTTGCCCTGGTAGCCTCGATTTGAAGCATTTCAGAACAAGGTTTTTCTTCATTTTTCTTTTTTAGTATGAGAACAGCAATGACTTCTGCGTAAAATTGTGTCATGTTCTCAGTCTATTTTCCTGATACACAAACTTGATTCTCGTTCAGTACCATGTCCGATTCCCACAAAATTGAAAAGGTAGAGTGTATTTTTGATAAAAACAATCTTTAAATAATGAGGATCGATAGCAACATCACTATCAGATATATCGTATATTACAGAAGGGTATTCGTGTATTTATTTTCGGGGCAGTGAGGAATTTTCACCAAGAATGATCAATACTTTTTGGAAGCGTTTTTTTAAGCAGGAATATATCAGTTTTCTGCACTTCCGGGTTCAGCTCAAAGTTGGTTCAAACTTCATTTGGATGAATGAATTATCTCTGTGAGTGACGTTCAAGCCACTAAAATATCGTAAAGCTCAGTTCAGATAAATATTTTTTTTACCAGTGAAAATCGATGGTTCATATCAAAATTTGTTAAGCAACAGCTTTCTGACATATTAAACTAATTTTCTAAAGTATTTTGCAAGCGTTTTTAGTTGGAATATATATTTTTTCTGCACTTCCGGGTTGCCGCTCAAAGTCAGTTCAAACTTCATGTGGATGAATAAATTATCTCTGTGAGTGACGGTCAAGCCACTAAAATGTACCAAAGGTAACTTCAGATAAATATATTTTTTTACCCCTGAAATTTGGTATTTCATATCGAAACTCGTTAATCAACAGCTTCCTAACATATTAAACTAATTTTCTAAGCAATTTTTCAAACGTTATGGTCATACATAAACCTGTTTTCGACACTTTGGTTTCCAGCTCAAAGTCGGTTCAAAATATCAAGTGAGATGAATAAATTATCTCTTTGAGTGACGTTGAAGCCACTAAAATGTTGTAAAGCTCAGTTCAGATAAATAGATTTTTTTACCACTGAAGATCAATGTTTCATATCAAAATTTGTTAAGCAACTGCTTTCTGACATATTGAACTAATTTTCTAAAGTATTTTGCAAACGTTTTTAGCAGGAATATGTTAGTTTTCTGCACTTCTGGGTTGCAGCTCAAAGTCGGTTCAAAACATCAAGTGAGATGAATAAATTATCTCTTTGAGTGACGTTGAAGCCACTAAAATGTTGTAAAGCTCAGTTCAGATAAATAATCTTTTTTACCACTGAAGATCAATGTTTCATAACAAAATTTTTTGATCACTTGCTTTGTAACATATGAAACTAATTTTCTGAAGCATTTTGCAAGCGTTTTTTAGCAAGAATATATTAGTTTTCTGCACTTCCGGGTTGCCGCTCAAAGTCAGTTCAAACTTCATGTGTATGAATAAATTATCTCTGTGAGTGACGTTCAAGCCACTGAATTGTTGTAAAGCTAGGTTCAAATAAATGAAATTTTTTATCCCTGAAATTCGGTATTTTATATCGAAATTCGTTAAGCAACAGCTTTCTAACATATTAAACTAATTTTCTAAGCAATTTTGCAAATGTTTTGGTCATACATAAACCTGTTTTCGATACTTTGGTTTCCAGCTCAAAGTCGGTTCAAAATGTCAAGTGAGATGAATACTCTGTGAGTGACGTTGAAGCCACTAAAATGCTGCAAAGCTCAGTTCAAATAAATAAATTTTTTTACCCCATGCAATTTCGAGTTGCAAATCGAAATTTGTTAATCATTTGCTTTCTAAGATATTAAACTAATTTTCTAAAGTATTTTGCAAGCGTTTTTTAGCAAGAATATATTAGTTTTTTACGCTTCCGGGTTGCATTTTAAAGTCATTTCAAACTTCATGTTGATGAATAAATTATCTCTTTGAGTGACGTTCAAGCCACTAAAATGTCTTAAAGCTCAGTTCAGATAAATAATTTTTTTTACCAGTGAAAATCGATGGTTCATATCAAAATTTGTTAAGCAACAGCTTTCTGACATATTAAACTAATTTTCTAAAGTATTTTGCAAGCGTTTTTAGCAGGAAAATATTTTTTTTCTGCATTTCCGGGTTGCAGTTTAAAGTCGTTTCAAACATGTGGATGAATAAATTATCTCTGTGAGTGACGGTCATACCACTACAATGTACCAAAGGTCACTTCAGATAAATATATTTTTTTACCCCTGAAATTTGGTATTTCATATCGAAACTCGTTAATCAACAGCTTCCTAACATATTAAACTAATTTTCTAAGCAATTTTTCAAACGTTATGGTCATACATAAACCTGTTTTCGACACTTTGGTTTCCAGCTCAAAGTCGGTTCAAAATATCAAGTGAGATGAATAAATTATCTCTTTGAGTGACGTTGAAGCCACTAAAATGTTGTAAAGCTCAGTTCAGATAAATAGATTTTTTTACCACTGAAGATCAATGTTTCATATCAAAATTTGTTAAGCAACTGCTTTCTGACATATTGAACTAATTTTCTAAAGTATTTTGCAAACGTTTTTAGCAGGAATATGTTAGTTTTCTGCACTTCCGGATTGCAGCTCAAAGTAGTTCAAACTTCATGTGCATGAATACGTTAATATCTGTGAGTGACGTTGAAGCCACTGAATTGTTGTAAAGCTTGGTTCAGATAAATGAAATTTTTACCCCTGAAAGTAGGTATTTCATATCGGAATTCGTTAAGCAACACATTTATAACATATTAAACTAATTTTCTAAGCAATTTTGCAAATGTTTTGGTCATACATGAACCTGTTTTCGACACTTTGGTTTCCAGCTCAAAGTCGGTTCAAAACATCAAGTGAGATGAATAAATTATCTCTGTGAGTGACGTTGAAGCCACTAAAAGGTTGTAAAGCTGGGTTCAGATAAATGAATTTTTTTACCACTGAAGATCAATGTTTCATATCAAAATTTGTTAAGCAACTGCTTTCTAACATATTAAACTAATTTTCTAAGACATTTTGCAAGCGTTTTTAGCAGGAATATGTTAGTTTTCTGCACTTCCGGGTTGCAGCTCAAAGTCGGTTCAAACTTCATGTGGATGAATAAATTATCTCTGTGAGTGACGTTCAAGCCACTGAATTGTTGGAAAGCTTGGTCAGTGCATTTTTAAATATTTTATTTTCTACAAATATTTTCTATATTCAATTACATTCTTTATATTGTATCTTCTTTAGGGATTGACTGCACATGGTCTTTCCACACTTGTATTATAATTATTTTAGTAAAATATTATCATTAACATGATATTGTAAGTCATATAAAGTAAAAGTTACAGTAAACTAACTAAAATATATCATGAGATCATGATATTATCTTACATTGAATCAGTAAAAGCATGTGGGCACTAAATGCTTAAATTAAGCAATTATAAAATGCATGTGCATTATATTTCTAAAATCTTATAATTTATAAAACTCTTTCATGTCAAAAAATCTGGAACCAAGCTTTTGTCCCCCCCTCCCCACTCACTTGCCAATCTCTCCAAATTTCAAACATCATGTGCAATAGACTTTTTTTTAGCTTGGGTGGTTTGTTGTCCCATTTCAGACCATGTGCCATTCTTTTGGGAATAAGATTCTTTGTTTGAGTTGTATCCATATTCATGTGTCTTATCACAGGGCCATAGAAAGGGGAGGGGCTGGGGCTTCAGCCTCCAGTTTTCTCCAGAAAAGCAAAGCAAGTATGGAATTAAATTCTCATTTGTCTTTATCACATGGTTGCCTTGGGCTCCCCCTTTTTTTCCAAGGCTTGCTTAATGCAAAATTGTTTAACAAAAAAATGACACCCTTGGGAATGACACATTGTCTGAAATAGGAAAACAAACTGCCCATACCAAAAAGGTCTACATAGACCCCTCATTAGTTTGAGTAAAATATTCTCCCAAAGTAAACCTAAAAACAAAAAAAAATTCTTTTTTTAAAAGAGAAAATTATTTTCATTTTTTCCTTCATTGTTTCTTTCTTTCAATATTGGAAAAGATAGAACTAATACTCAAGGAAATGATATCCATCTGCATGGTCTAAAATAGAAAAAAATTATGCTCAAACCAAAAGAGGCCTTTTTTTAAGTCTATTTTTTTGTAACTTAATCCTTAAATATGAGATTTGACTTTTAAAATATTCTCTTGAGGTAAACTATTGAATTTAGTTTGCTAACTTTAAACACTGTGTTGTGTGGTTACATGCAGACTACATCATTGAATTTGCATGCATATACCTTGATATTGGTGTACACTAAAACCTATTTTACAGTAACATCAACTCCAAGCATACAATTGAAGAATGACTTCATACAGACTTCATACCTGGGGCAGATCCATGGGAGGGCTGCCAGGGGATGCCCACCTGGGTTGACTTTGTGCCCCTACTTTGAAGATGACCAATACAACAAAAAAATTCCTTTGATTCTGAGGCTAGGGGTAAACTCCTCTTTTGGTCAACTTTGTGCCCCTACTGCAGCATAGAATAATACGTAATAACTTTCTTGGATGATAAGGTGTTTTTTGTTCAATGTTTTTCTTATGTGGGTGCCCCTCCAAAGCAGTACCCCTCCCTGAAGAAAAATCCTGGATCTGCCCCTGAATACTGCACTAAATATGGGCCTCTCAAATAGCAAGCAATTACTTCAAAAATAGGGGCTTAGACTAAGACAGAATATAGTAGTAGCTAGCTATGAGTATCCATGCATGACTAAAATTGACCCAAAAGATTAGGTGAAATAGACCCCTTGCAGCATGTCGGAATGCAGCTCAATTTGGAGGACAAAACAATAGCTTCCAATTCTCAGGAGATTGAAATTCTTTTGTTTTGCCCTCCAAATTGAGCTGCTTTGACGTCATGTGAAAGGGGTCTACTAGCAAAAAATGTGAAAACTAAAGCACCAGCCACCCTCTCCCTTCCCTACAGCCCTACTAAATTTAAAACCACAGGGCTTTTCCTTTTATCTAAATCTCCTGCTTTGGTCAATTCTTCAACTATTGTGACGACTAAATTATAAATTATATAGTTCCAGAAAATGCCCATACTATGGTGGGTGGAATGGGGCCTAAGGAAAGCAGCACACACAACTGTTGTTGACCAATATACATTTCCCAATTTCACTTGGATGACCACGAAACAATAGTTTCAAGTCGAGGTTGGCCTTGATAAATAAAAGAATCAAGTTCAGTCTGGACTTGGAACCATTGTTTCATGTTCATCAAAGAGAATTCAGGAAAGGTATATTCTTAGAAGTATGGACATTTTCTGGAACTACAGACTACACTAACAGGAACATGTGCTATATCGTTTTTTTCGTAAATCGAGTGATGGATCTTCCTCAGAGAGATGAAATGGATCCCCACGAAGAACGGTAGGTGCAACATTCTGCTGCATTAGATACCGAGAAATGTCTGTAAACATCTCTTTGATGCCTTCTCCAGTTTTTGCTGAAACATTGTACTTAATATGAATACTATTACTTTCCATGAACATTTGTGCTTTTCCTTCTTCAACTTCCCAATCATCCTTATCTAAGTCAATTTTATTCGCTATAAGAAATTTTGCTGCATATGGAGCATAGCGTTCAGCATCTTCGATCCAGTGTAGAACAATATTCAAGGAGCTTAAGTCATCTACTGCATAAAGAAAGGCAACTGCATGGGCTGAGTGGTAATAGTGGGATGTAAGAGAACCAGTTCTCTCTAATCCTGCTGTGTCCCAAATATTTAACTGCAAATAAAACAAAAATTTCAGTAGAATATTCCAAATAAATATTAGTTTAGGAGCTCGAGGGCCATTATGTAAACACCTAGGTGACCATGCAGTAAATATAATAGGACCATTCATACAGAGAGGGTAGATAAGACACATCTTACCTAAGACATGCCTTAAATACGACACAAACTGATCCATTTATACAAGCATATCTGAAATAAGATGTGTATGCCATCCAGAAAAAGCTGGTGCAATCGAATTCAAAAATGAGGGTTCCAATTTCATTCTACTGACCTTAAAGAATATATATTGGCTTCACAAGATCTCATAAAAGGGATTGAACTACTGAACCACCCCTGGAACAATCACTGCGACGTGAAAAAGTATGACCACTTTTAATGTATTCGCATACTTCTATGCACTGGCTTTTTGCTCCAAATGAGCTTTTACATGCCTTATTTGGTAAAACCAGACAGCTTTGCATCAAAATCCTGTGCATGAAGTATGCGAATACATTAAATGTGGTCATACTTTTGAGCTGCACCCTCAATAAATAATTTAAACTATTAATTTTTTTTTAAAATTATTAATATAGCAAAATTATTAATTTGAGTGATAAAATATTCAATTCTCTGTATAATATTATATTTATAACTTTTGTAATGAATAATCCAAACTAAAGTTCTCAATAACAAGGTAAATTATCTGGTAATGGATCAATATACTTAGTAATGCTTGATCGATATCTAAGCTGGAAAATGAAAGTTAAAGAGTTTAATAAGTAATGTATTAAAATCTTTTAATATCAAAAAACTAAATTTTAACATGCATGTTTGCATGGAAGAAAATAAAAAAGGCCATAAGATGGCAGCCTCTTTGATCTTCTTCCTTAATTTCCTGTGTTACAACAACATAAGCTTAAAATTTAGTTTTGGTTTCAATTCTAGATTTCTCAGAATCTCATATAGATCAGCTGACTAAGCTACTGTGTTTGGGGGTTTTCATGAAGCATCGTCTTACAGACAAAATTTATCTTAAGATAAAATTTTCAAAAAGACCTCATTTGGGTTACAATAGAACTGAAATAACTTCAAATATATAAATCTGACTACGCTTTCTTCAGCTCTGTTGAACTGTGATCATGATCTGTTCATGCAAGCAATAAAACAACAATCCTCAATCAATTTACCCAATTATCATATTTTTAACCCTGAAAAGCTAAGAACCGAAGGAGCTTTATACGACCTCTTCAATCTACAGATACCATATGTAAACTAAAAAATCTGAGCTCAAAAACATCAATATTTAAGTTTAAGTTTACTCCTACCCTGCAAGGTTTGCCATCGACTTCGAGCTCTTCTGTAAAATTATCAACCCCGAATGTTGGAGTCCTGATCGGATCGAAGAAATTCTTATGATATCTGGTATAAACGGATGTTTTTCCTACCCCCATATCTCCAACCAGCACGACTTTATACAGGGGAACAACAGAACGTCTTGGAGTCGCCATTGCTTGTCAGATCAGAAGGGACAGTCTGATGAGTCTATGCTCCCCAAGGGCCTGGGGGGAAATGTTTATATGATCAGGGCGAAGTCCATATCCTGGTTAAGGCGGGCTCTGCTTTTTAGCTTAGATCAGTGTCACAAGACAAATTTTCCCTCCTTTTGGAATGTCTAGAATGTTTTTCGTATTATTGTCATCTTCATGGCCACGATTTTGGGATTTGGTGGGCGTGGCAATGCTAGGTAAGGGACTTTACCCCAACTACTGCCGCACGTGCAAGAAAGCGCAAGTTCAGTTTGTTCCGGCTCATCATCATCATCATCACTTATCTGCCGTTATCACTATATTCCTTCATTCCTACTAAAAAATTGCCTTATAAAAGACGACCAGACTCACATTCCAGTCTTCGTATTTTCTGCTTTCATTCGATTTTCATTCGTTCATTTATTTATTTTTGTGAGTGATGTTATACTGATCTGTCACGGGATGCCTGCGTGTTACAATACTTTTACTTAGGGAGGGCTGGGTGAGTAGGTCAACTTTGGAACCGGAACCAAAATGGCGGCCTTGATAGACGAACGTGGGCCCATGTTCAAAATCGTTCTTCTTGGCGAAGCAGGTGTAGGAAAAACAGCTTTATTTTACAGAATAAAAGAAAACACTTTCATGTCAAACAGAAGGAATACAATAGGCATCGATAGCTGCTCGAAATTTCTTAAGTTTAACGACAAACAAGTTACGGTAAGTAGCTAAGCTAAAATATATTTTAGAATTTTGTGAAAATTTTCTAACTTATTTATTTGATTTAATATTTTTCTTACCATTAAAATTACATTTAGTTAATAAGAATGAAACTTCTATAATAGATTCCCCTGGAATCACATTATTTTAAGTATGTATGCTTAAAATTATGCAATCTTTGTCCTCGATTTTCCCCAAGGAATAATCAGGCCCACCAGCTTACGTAAGATTAAAATTTATGAGGACAATTAATTAAGATGTATAGGTATAAAGTATTTATATACCAGATTTTCTTGTTCTTTTTTGTTTTTGTTTTTTTTATTTTTGGGATTCAGAAATTCGGGGTGCTTTAAATTATTTCTTGTAGTAACTGTCATTAGTACTGTCAATCCCAGATTGTCCCAGGCCCTCACTATGTGTATTTTAAGGAGGTAGTAAATACTTTGTGAATTTTCTTTCTTATTCAAATTTGTATTTCCTCACCGAAATGAGTGCAAGGAATTCTGGTAGCGGTATAGTAGCAGTAGTTTATGACACTCTTTCAGACCATGTGTCATTCCCTTGAGAATAAGATTCTTTGTTTGAGTTGTATCCATATTCATGTGTCTTCTCATGCACAACCATTAAACAAAGAAGTAATCCTCTAGGGAATAACCTGTGGTGTGAAATGGAAAAACATACTCAAGTTAATTAGGTAATTCATTACTTTTGACTTGACTTTTTTTGTCTTTCTTTATCTTTGCATAATGGTAGCTCAGTGTATGGGACACTGCAGGAGTTGAACGATTCCGAACAGTAACCAAGAACTACTACCGAGGTGCACATGCCTGTGTTTTGATGTTCGGCATCGACGAACCAGGTTCATTACAATACCTTACGCACTGGACACGCGATGCAGATGAATTCTGTCCAGATGCCTTGAAGTTTGTCGTTGCCAACAAAATTGACTTAGATGGCATGGTGAGCCTAGAAAGTATGCAAATGTTTTCAAGTTCACACAACTGTTCTGATGTCTTTCAAATTTCTGCCAAAACTGGACAAGGAATTAATGGACTGTTAGATGCTATGGCTAAGGAATTACTGAATGAAAAGAAGGAAACAAGAGAAAATGATTTATCATCAAGTGGTATCATCAGTGTTGATAAAACGCCAGATCCAACTGTAAGACAATGGAAAAGTGGCTGTTGTAAATCTGTATAATTTAGGAATAAATTGGTGAAACATTAGTTCCGTAGCATGCTAGCACATGCTTTTGAGAAGCCTGTAACAGGTCTTGCATTTGGTAGATAGCACACTCCTTAAATTGAAACATTTGCAAATACTATACTAAGCTTCTCAGTTGAGCTTGGAACTACCAAAGTTTTGTCACAAAGTTTTGTTGCTGAAAAGTACATGTTGTCAGGGGCAACGTTGAAAGTATTCAATAGGAATCAAGTATGTAACTGACATCACCGTGGTGGCAATTAAGCTCGTGAATTTTTCCCACACTATATGATTCAATACTTATGACGTTGCCTCTGACAACATGCACTTTTCATTGATAAAACTTTGTGACAAAACTTTCGTCGTTCCAAGCTCAACTGAGAAGCGTAGTATCAGATATTAATGTTTATGAATTGCACAAAATATACTCCTACTATGTAATGGATATAAATATTGATATACAAATCTATATACTCTTATTGACTTCAGTATAGATCACATTGTTTTTGCTTGAACAAAATATTCAAATCATATTTCATTCCCTTGAGTATAGTTATTAGCTAGGAAGCACTAGGAATTCTAGAACAAAGATATGATAAACCAGAAGTTACAGGATTACATTTTGATAAGAAGGGGGAACTGGGAATAGGTGTTACTTCTTGTTGTTTAGATGTCAAGGAAATTGCTGACTATTTCAGGAAAACACTGTGTTCTTTCGTTGTTTTTAGACACTGACAGTCCTGTCCAAGATTTCTTGTTGCGCAAGGTCCCTCACTATTCAACTGAAGTGCCTGGGGCCCTTTAACTATTATTATTTAGCCTTTTAAATATGCTTTTTTTTAGCTTGGGTGTAATGTTTTCCCATTTCAAATCATGTGTCATTCTCTTGAGAATAAGATTCTTTTAATTTATTGTTTGAGTTGTATCCATATTCATGTGTCTTTTTGTGTGCAACCATTTACAGTGAGGACACTTGAACCATAAAAACTTGATATTTTTTATTTTATGAACTTTCTACTGCTTCAAATCTTCTGAAAATGAAGCACTGAACTCAAATAATCTTATTGTTCAAAATAAATCATATTTCCAATCGATTCACACAAGGGATAAAGGAGAAAAAAGGTATGAAAAAACCTCAAAGTGTTCACGGTTCGAGTGTCCTCACTGTAACAAAGGAATGATACTCTAGGGAATGACACATGGTCTGAAGTGGGAAAACATTATGCCCAAGTTAAAAAGTTCTATTGCTACAGAAGAGCTGTCAATACTGATACATTCATATATTCACACATATAAACCAATAGATGTACAATTTTAATGATTATTTAACGCTAAATTTACAACTTTGATGCAATATATAAAGAAATACTTGTGACTACAACTAGTATGTAACCCTGCATATAGGGCATATATAACCCTGCATTTAGTAATATATATATATAGTAATATGTGTGGTTCTTGAAAATATCCATACCCACCATGGAGGATATTCAAAAAAAGGATCCCCCACACCCACCCCTCTGGAATTTCCAATTTTCTTCCATTCAAACATTGTAATTTTGTTTTTCCTCTGACCCCACCCCCCCCCCCCCCCCCGGGAATTTCCAATTTCCTCTGTGGTGAGGTATGGATAATTTTTGGAACCATACATTTCTGAATGGAACTCATTAGATGACCCTTCACTTTCATTTTTCAGTAGATTTGGGGGTTTGTTCCATCGTAAATTCATCTGGGAGAAGTTTATGTAAGCTACTCTTGATTTACCTTTTGTATTCACATTTCAGCATATGTAAATATGTACCAAGGCGCTGGGGAGAAATAGAGAAACGAGCTCTTGGGCTTTCAGTCTACGATAGAAGTATTGTACGTATAATTTTTATTTGAAATTCTTTCTTGGTTGCATGAACATGACCATGCATGTAAAGCAGTTTTATCACTAGCAAATAATAAACCACGATGATTCTAGTCTAAATATAATAAATATTAAATAACGACCCTTTAAGCAGATAAAGTTAAAAAAGAAATGCAATGAATTTTGGAACCTAAAAAATATTCCTAAAATTGCTGTAAAAGAAGCAACTCTGCCACGCCCATTGACAAAAGTTCATTTCATTTTTCCGACAGCCAGCGAGCCTCCAAAGGTTTGCTCAGCTATCTACTTGACATATATGTAAGCAGTTTGCGCGTAATCACCAAAATGATTCTTATATGAGCTGAAATGAAGACTTTTAGTGACACCAAGAGTATTGTGACATCCTTTAGGGTCGTTGCAGCTAGATACACCGATTCCAATCGCGTAGTCGTCGGGATTACATCCGGCAGGACTTCGTGGAACACTCGTGTCACCGATGCATCCAATACGAACAATGTGCGTGCCTGGGTTTGTGTTTGGGTTGGATTCAATGTCGCAAAGGTTGCCAAGGTTCAATCCGCACCATTCCTGGATAGTTAGTCAACAACAAAGGAAGTAATAAATATCATAAGTGTAAATGGTTCAGACATCTAAACTGACGTGGTGGTAAGCTAAAAAACATCGAAAAAGAAGAATGACGCAACTAAAGAAGAAAAAGAAGAAGATCAAGAAGAAGATGAAGAAAAAGAAGAAGAAGAAGAAGAAGAAGAAGAAGAAGAAGAAGAAGAAGAAGAAGAAGAAGAAGAAGAAGAAGAAGAAGAAGAAGAAGAACTTTTTGTTGTTTCACGAGTGGTAATACGAGCCACATTTACTCTGCGAATTGCAACGCGACAAATTGCACGATTTTGTTGCTTGTATCACCGCGCCTTTAGTAGAGTCCATAATGATTGAATTGAACACGATTGAGTAATGAATGGTACCAACTGTCGTTGTTGATAAAGACAATTTATCACTAGACAAACGAGATCAGTGTGTCTTTAGGTCATACCGTTTTAAGGTGTCCCAGATCCAAGTGTTTTCCAAAGGTTAACATCAGATTTTCAAAGGTATAAGCCTCGGTGGTCTGTACCGCGAACTGCGTCGCGAACAAAGTCGATAGAGTAAGACCCCTGTTATGTGTAAACGTTGCGCAATGACTACTTGGTCCACTAAAACACACTCTAATGGCGTTAGTAGGAAGAGTGAACCAGCCTGCGTTTTTCATGGACGAAGGATCCTTCAGATCAGCTGCGGAGTTTGCGTTTATTACCAGGTCGTCATACCAACGTGCACTGTTTGGCGCGAAATCTGGAGACAAGCCAGCGGCACGTGCAACTAGGGTCCAACCTCCTGAGTTAGTACTCGAGCATTGGGTTGAGAGCATTTCACAGTGCGTCTGGAAACGTAACAGAGAGAAAAGAGTCGCATTTTATTTGAGTGGTAACGTTTAAATGAATATCAGGTGGAAAACGATAAGGCAAAGTAGGGATGGCGCAATATAGCTTTATCGTGGTCACCGTGACCGTAACTAAGTATTGTGATTGGAGGAAGCGCATGAAAACTATAGGAAGAGATTACAGTATTCCATCATAAGTTACACTTGATTGCACCTTTTTCCTTCAAAATAAGGGTTATGCGCTCACTGTCTGCCGTAGAATTGTGGTGATCATGATGCGCATATTCACAGAGTAAGAGGGAAAATATCGTTTTGAGTTACAGATGATGCACTTTTATTCCCACGAGAATGAATAGAACAGAAGTAATGGCCACCATGTTGGTTGAAATAACTTCAAGAAAACCGAGAAAAAATGTTTTGTTTAAGTCAACCAAAATGACGGCTATGACTTCACATGCTTCCTTAAATCATGTTCTGTTCTTTTTCTTACTTTGTAGGGTGGCGTGGCGGTAGTAGCCAGTAGCCAGTAAGTACCAGTTTTTGATGTAGGGTCTGCCTTCATAAGGGCGTCACAAGAGGTGGCTGGATGACTCCTGGATCCTAACCCACTACATGGCGCGCTGAAATAGAGAAAAAAGAAATCACGTCATGTGAAAACATTTAGAAAGTCCTCAGTGCTTTAAGGTAACTGTCATTAACTTGTCATTAACAAATGATCACCAAAGCTATATTGTCTATTGGAACACTATGAAAATTTCTCCTTGAGAATAAAAACAAAAGGGTTGTCTCTAGCACTAGGGTTACGCTGTGTGTTCGCCAAATGCGGGCCATCTTCGTACATTGTCAATGATCACTAAAAATGGTAAGCGCAGATGGAAGTTGCATTACTATTGATATATTCCAAACATCTGTGAAACTATGGCTGCTGTTGAATTCATCATCTCGGAGCGATGCATGGGAATATACTGCTTATCTATGTCTTATCAGCGTATATTCTAAATTGTTCCAAATTAAATTTTCTATCACCACGATTCGTAACTTTCAGTTAGAATAATTGTTTCGCTTACGTCAATCAAAACCACGATCTCTTGGTTGCACTATAAGGCACGCACACAAGGTGTACCTTGCGCGCAATATTTCATTCAATGTTGCTGAGGCAGGATCGTTTTCTAAATCGGTAACGTTGCGCGTAACAAATTGTGCCGTGTGACATGGCTCGCAACATTGATTGCCTGCAACATTGCGCGCAATGTACCGTATGTGGTAGCTTTACACTTCTGATTGGAAAGAGAGAAAACTTGTACGGCTTGTGAACAGTCTCATACTCAGTGGAATTCGAAGTCAATTATTTTTTGTTGCCCGTGTGTGATTTTAATTTCAGTGATTCATTACGTGGTGCGCGCATCAATAATAATTATCATGTGACATTGACTCTTGTTATTTTATTAAAACTGTTTAACTTCAAAAATCACATCTCCTGTAGTTTTACATGTTTGCTATCATCATCATCTAGACTCAATGAAAATAATATTTACATTATTAACATCATCTATTTTTTACTTATACTCATAATGCGCAGTAGTGTGGAAATGAAAACATATATTCTCCAATCCCATCATTTTAATTTTTTTTTTTTTTGCTTGACTGCGCAAATATTGCATTTCTTATTGATATAGAAAACAGGCCATATGTTAGCTATGAATATATAATCTATCAATGCTTTTATCATCTTTAGGCTGGCTGTCATTATCATTGGAAGAAGGATGGATACGCGTGAGAAATAAGGTAAGTTTTCAATTCTCCCATTAAAAAAGACAACAATTTTTAAAATGTTATTGCAAAATCCCGGTAAAGTGATTTGTCAAACATTTCATTTTCGTCCATCTTCGTCCAATCCCTCAGATGAATAATGTATCATCCATAGCGCAAATTTCAAATATTCAAGCTTATTCTTCTTGCTATCGTCTTCAGTCTCCCTCTAACTGTTTCATGGTCTGAAAAGATAGCAAGAAAAGAAAAACTCAAGACTTTATCTCGCAAGTCAATTTTTATTAATCAGTTCTAAAATTTATCGATTAAATAAACAATATCTGTTAAAATGTCATCGGGATGAAAATGGCTTATTTTTTTCATTATTACATCTATATTAGTACATAGATAATAATTGGACGAGCTAGCTGTGTGCACTTTAATAATTTGACTTCTAAGCACTAACAGAATGTCTCGCAAGTTTGCGCACTCGTCCAAAATGGCCTATTTAATTTCTTTGTTATTGCAATCTATCATTATATTAGTACATAAATGATAATTGCGCGAGCCGTGGGTACTTTATTATTTGAATGTCTCACAAGTTTGCGCACTTGTCCAAGATGGCCTATTTAATTTCTTTGTTATTGCAATCTATCATTATATTATTACATAAATGATAATTGCGCGAGCCGAGCACACTTTATTATTTTTACTTCTGAACAGTAACAGAATGTCTCAGGAGTTTGCGCACTTGTCCAAGTAAAATGGCCTATTTCTTGATTATTACAATCTATCTCTATATTAGTGCATAGATAAACTGTTCGTATTTTTCTATTGACTTTTAAGCACTAACAGAAGTTCCCTCAAGCTTGCGCACTTGTCCAAAACATAATGGCCTATTTTTTCATTATTTCAATCTTTTTTGCCATGTTTCTTCAAATTGCGCAAGCTGTGCACACTTTTTTATTTGACTTCTGAGCATTAACAGAATGACGTTCAAGTTTGCGCACTTAATTTATCCAAATTACGATAAACTGCTGATATATATATATAAGATTAAAAAGCAAGTAGTTTTGTATGCCTTAAACTATTGCTTGCTATTAAACTATTGTAGCCCGTTGAATTTGAAAGCGCAATCAGCCTTGTTGTTTCGTGAAGAAAAGAGAGGGATGTTACTCGAGACAGTATTGCATTCTGATTGTCTATGTTAAATTATCAGTTTTCAAGACAAATAAGTTTTCGCTGTGATACTGCATAGCCTAACGTTTCCCTTTGCCTTTGTCCCGACCTTACATGTTTTGTCGCAGTGCGAAAAATTACGTGGACGGTGTTCATCGATAAATCAAATATTTCAAAAAATATATTTTTATATACCCGTATGGTTGCCAAGCGTAGCAACGTAAGCTTTTAAGTCAGCAAGGAAGGAAACGGAAAATAAATTCTATATGAGGAAGAGATTTAAAATTTGCGCACAACTTGACATGGTTATCGTTAAATTATCGTTATACTTGAAGGTCCTCCACACGCACCGCACATATATTAAGTAAGCAGTTGGAGGATAAGTTTGATGATCAGACACGCGTAGCTAGACTGAAAACCTTCCCGTATCACACCAACAATAAAATATTATATCCATGAAGCAGAACACTAAAATGATGGTACGTGAGGCCTAAGTGAAAAATGAGCAAGAGATAAACACTGATCATAACATGACCATGAACTGGGGAGTTAGATTAGTGATGAGCCGAGCGCACTAGCATCATCATCATGTGTTACCAGATGATTACCCTTAATATACCAATAACAGAATATCATACTCACGCAGTAGGAGGAAAGGTATGATGATGATGACTACACGTATGGTGAGGTTCATGAGGTTTCGTAGGATCAACGCCGCCACATTTTTCACAAGGATCAACAGTTGTTGGAATTACAGTGGGCTGAGGTGATTCGCCGCAGTTACACGGAGGACAATCGCGCCCGTCTCTACCATCACGACCGGGGACTCCCTGAGCTCCAGAGGTTCCGGGAGGGCCGGGGGGTCCTGGTGGGCCAGGTGCACCTAAGCAATACATGGGCTTAAATCAAGAGAGTAGAGCTGGTGAGTTTGTTTTAGATATTTATTTGAACGTATATATAATGTGTGGCTTATCAGTTTTCAGCCCTAGTTTTTTTGATAAATGTATTTATTTAAAGATGCTAGCGGTTATAGATCGATAACATGCTAGTAAACTTAGAGCAGATTTTGTATGACACTGAAGTAGCACTAGTACACGGCACGGTCACGAGACTCAATTCTCGTTGAATCAATCAAAGCGCGCGCAAAACCACTGCTCATTCATAATAATAATAATAATAATAATAATATGGTTTATTTCGGCCACTTGCAGTTAGAGAAAGCTGAATTGCTGGCTGATACAATGTGGATAATGCAAGATAATCATATAACATACAATATAATCAGACACATAAGGGACACATAAGCTACGGCTGGTACTTTACAGTAACGAAGTTTGCAAATCGTTCCGTTCGGGTGATCATGGGATGCGCGTGCTTCCCTGATCGCAACGCCAAATGAGTGGTGGATTTCACAACGAGAAGCGTCATTCTCAATATCAATAATGTGTCCAAGGACCGAAATCGTGGAGTCATTCGAAATCCGCCTTCAAACACCACAATAAATTTGGCGCAAAGAAGAAAAGGAATGTAGGAAGGAGGGAAAAGAATAACAGGAAACCGAGGAAAGTTGTGAAGGACAGTTTTGCATGAACATTAAAATGAGATCTATCGAAAAGGAATTTGACTGACGTCTTTGTAATATATACTCTGAGTCACTTTGTTTATGTTTTACGGTGATTTTGATGACAAGGAATCATTGATATCTGAAGACCCAACAGGTGGAGCAGTCAGCAGGTCAGCTGTTGAGTGTTAATCGCAGTCATGCGTCCAATCCGCAACAACTAAATTCCTTTCTCATAAGGTTGAAGGGCATTTTCATTACCTTTTCACCAACAACTGCTAATGATTTTACTCAAAGAATGAAATAAACGAAAAAGAAATTCATAATTTTGAGCGGCTGAGAACATGATTTGAATGACGTGACCAGGAATAGGACATTGCCAAGAGGAAATTAAGAAACCCGAAAGGATGAATAGAAAACCTTACAATTTATGACTTTTTGGATGCGCAACAACTAAATAAAAATCTTAAAATCTAATTGTTATCAGCAGCTTATAGATATCATTAACTCATTATAAATCTATTTTCTCATTCTCTTACACTATCTCAGTACAATCAGTAGAACTAGCCATTATTCAGTCCAAACTATGCGAATGTCTTTTTCATTTTTTTTGGTTTAGTACAACGTTATTCGAATGCGTTCGAATTTACATGTTTTAATAAAAATGGGGGGAAAAATCTTGGTTTCAGGAACTATAATTTTAACATACCTTGGCATCTTTAAAAAGAAAGGATCTCCGATGGCTTTCGTCATCTTGGTGTTTGTGTCTGTGACCATTGCAAGCCGCAAAGCTAACTATCAAAATGGCAGTTATAACCGACCACTTCTCCATTACACGACAAATATACACCTGATAATAAAAAGGAACTCGTAATCCCGACTTGTGATCGATGATAAAAAAGACCTCAGTTCGAATGCGTGTTCGGCAGACAAAAACTGTTTCTTTAGATAATTCTAGAGGCGATCAAAACGAATTTATCTATGCACTGGAATGACAAGTTATGAGAAAACAGGTAAAACTGGTATTTATTGTGATCCTTGAGTGAATCCCAGTCATTCGATTGTTTGTTTATTTTACTACGCGGACCGGTTCAACTCGAACCCTACCTGTTCATTTTTTGATGTAAGAATGCGAGGAATGTTGGAAGATGTTTTATTATGACTGTATGAGTTTCGGAGGGGGGAGGGGGGGGGGGGGGTTGATATGGTAAATTGGAAATTTGACGAATTAGAAAATGGAATCTTATTTGCTGGAAATGTAATTTATGATTAAGTAAATGGGAAGTAAGATTTCCCGTTTGTTAGCAAATATCAGCAAAACTTTTTTTTCATCAATTCCGAGAATGCGCTTTAATGATTGATCACTGAGATATGATTGAGCCGAGTCTAGAAATTACCTGGTAAATGGGATAGGACCTACTACCCCGCCCTCTTGAGGATCCGGCCCACACTTGCATGTCCTAGGGCCTGTCAGGCTTTCTAGCTAACGGTTTAATTGGCGATAGAATCATACTTCTGATTGGCTGAATAATTTCCTCAAAAGTTATTGGAATTTTCCCTGTCATCATAACCCGGAAGTAAGGGCGGGCAACCGGAAGTTGAAAATCACGATTCATGAACTCTTGTTTTGAATGAAAACTGTATAATATATATATATATATATATATATATATATATATATATATATATATATATATATATATGTATTGCAAAAGAGAAAACTTGATGCACTCACACACTGAGGCCTTTTCTATGGGTTGAAAAAAACTATCTTCTTAAAATAACAGAAATAAGGCCTTTTTAGATCAGACAGAGATCAGACAAAATGCTTCTTTAAAGTTGGGCTGCCTGTTGTTTTTCCTATTCACTTCCGGTTCCCGTATTTCGTATTCGAAGTTTTACGAAAGTTCCAACTGAACATACTCAAGGTCAACCAATCAGAATTTATAATTCGACATCGTATTTTGATTAGCATTTCCCATTATTCTGCCAAGAGAATTTATGAAATATAAGTTATTCCTTCTTTAAATTAATCGTAAACGCTAGTCGAACTCATGGCGGAATTTTATTTCAATCAACAAGAAAAGTCTTCACTGTATTCTCGGCTTTCATGTGACGTCATCGGAATCCTGACCCACCAAAAATATTCCCTATAAAAGCATTTCTGTAGTATGTTGTAGACATCTGTGATATAAGTCTTGTCTGAAAGTTTTGAACCAAAATTACTTTTACCGGGCGAGTTACAGCGTCTTGAATTATGTCACGCAATCCACGTCACGTATTTAAAATCGAAGGAAAACTTGCTGATAACTTGAAAGAAATCTAAAATTTTACTTTAATCATGTTTAAACCTTGAAGTTAATTCAAAAATAGCCACAATTTCTAACACAAGACTGAATTTTAGCTCAATTCACGATACCCGAATTCTGTCCGCCATATTGGTGCCCCAGAGTGGAACACCAATATGGCCGCTCCATACATTTTAACCAAATACGGCCTCATATTTGTTTGCTCATAACTCGAAAACCAAACGTCCTGCTTTCTTTAAAATTGGCCAAATTGTAGGCTTTTAATCTCTTTTCAAGGTTTTGGACATGTTATTTTGTTTAGACATTCTATAAAGCTCTAAGAACAGTAATATCCGTATGCAAAATCTCAAGTTCGTCGCATACATTCTTACTAAAATTACAACATTTTCGCTCGCTCATAATTCGGCCGCCAAACCATCTATAAGCATAAAACTTTGTATGATTGTTAATTTCTAGATATTCTTCAAGACTGTTAACAGTAATTGATATTTTACTTTAGATTTAAGCTAAACGAAGATTTTCACTTTAGTCACGTGATCAGTGAAAGCCGAGAATACTCGGAAAATGCTCGAAAAATTACCTAATGCTAACAAAAAATAGTGACCCATAACTCCTTTCGGGGAAGGCGTTCAACTCAGCTGGACGTCGGAAATCGGAAATCGGTCGGAAACAAAATGGCGGCTGCAAAGTATGCAGAAGGACATGCAGAAGGGAAAGAAGGCAAACACGAGAAAAATGAAGTAAAGGATAACGCTAATCGCTATGAATTCAAAGTGATTTTACTTGGTATGAGTGGAGTTGGAAAAACATCTCTGTTTTTGCGTATCAGAGATGGCAAGTTTTACAGTGATACGAGGAACATCAGGACCACAGACCAAAAGAAAACTATCAAAGTTGGTCAGGAACAAGTCGAGGTATTAAATTCAATTTTTGTTCAATTTCCAAATTTTCTAGGAAGTAGTTATAGTTGTTGCTGTTGCAGTAGTAGTTGCAGTAGTATTTGTGGTAGTTGTCGTTGTTGCTATTTTTGCTATTGTTAAGTTCGTTCTTGGTCATTTCCTGGATTGCTTCCTTAAATGTCAGTAAAATACTCAAACTCATATAGACCCCTTGCATGTGACGTCAAAGCAGCTCAATTTGGAGGGCAAAACAAAAGAATTTTATTCTCCTGAGAATTGGAACCTATCGTTTTCCCCTCTGAATTGAGCTGCATTCCGACGTGCTGGAAGGGGTATATAGACCTTTCCTGAGATAGGGAATATGGTGCATTGTGGTCTAGCCTTGGTACAAACATCTTTTGTTCATCATGCCTTATATTCCTAGGCTTGGTGTCATATATGAGTAGAGTTGCTTGTTGGTTTCCCCTTGTGCTTCAAGGGTTTTTCTCTGGGTTCTCCCGTTTAATCCCTCCACAAAAATCATTTCCTAAATTCAAGTTTGGTCTAGCGTTAAGCACTATAGGCATGGTCCTTTGGCTTTGGAGACTGAGCAATCACTCCTTGCATGTTCAACGTAAAATAAATGACGTATTTTACATTAAATATTATTTTACCCTATTTAAGACAATACCATGTTTATAGATAACCGGATTGCTGAGATATTTTATTTGTACTATTCCAGATAACATTGTATGACACTGCGACTGGTATGGAGTACCATGAAAGAACACTAACCAAAAACTATTATCGTGGTAGTTTAATAGCACTCTTAGTATACAGTGCAGATAGCATTAACAGTGTTAAAAGTCTGGTAAACTATATTGCAAAGGTTGACGAATATGCACCAGAGGCCTGCAAGATTATTATTAGGAACAAGATAGACTTGGAGGATCAGTCTGTTCGAGAACATGAAGTTTCTGCAAAGATGAAAGCAAAAGGTTATATATTGTCAAGTATTAAACATTTCTGCAAAACATCTGCTCTAAATTTAGAAGATGGTGGAATAGATGACTTGTTATTGAAAATTGGGGAAATCATTCTTGCAAGGAGGAAAGCATCAGATTCTGTGCCCACACGTCCAATAATTATTGATAACTTTGGTCCCTACAGGGCTGGGGCAAATCAACAAGCATGTCAGCAAACAAAGACAAGTCAGTCTAAGTGTTGTTAATCTTTTCGTATAGATCTGTAATATGAAGCCCTTGTTCCTTGATTTATAAGCATAATTATAGTAACATCAGCAGGGTGGTAAACATGTTCAATGTTTTTTTAGTATACATATTGTCTGTCCAATCCCTGTGGTTTTAACTGCACATAGCAGGTAAAACTCAGTTGTTTTTATCATAAATTATCTAAAAAAACATTGAACATGTTTACCACCCTGCTGATACTGTAGTGGAGTGCTTTTCAACACTTCTTGAGTGTGCTGACAGTCCTTAAGTGCTTTAATATGATTTCACACAACACAGCAAGTTTTTTATTTTTTTATAAAATACAAATAGAGTAGCCATTATTTTATTACCGGTACTTATGAATGAGGAAATGCTGCGTGCTATCATAATGCACACGCTACCAATCAGAATGAGAGGTTTATATCAGTTACGCAGGTACTTTAGACCCCTTGCACCCCCTTGGAGGGCAATACGATAGATTCCAATTCTCAGGAGATTAAAATTCTTTAGTTTTGCCCTCCAAATTGAGCTGCTATGACGTCACGTGCAAGGGGTCTATACCATTCTTCCTTTGAAATTTAGAAAAGAAATTCCAATACAAATCAATCAGTCAAACAATAGAATTTGAAAGTGTTATAGGAAATTGTAGATAGGAAATTATTAATGAAAAATAATATTACATGAAAAATGCTTGCAAAGCATAATTATATAGAAACATTTGCATCAAGCCCCAATCTAGTAAACTCCTACGCAGATGCTCTTAGGGGGAGAGAAACCTTGGTTTTTACAACCCTAAGAACATCTGTGAAGGAGGCTACAATCTAGCTGCCTGTCAAATAAACAGCCTGTGTCACATCTGGACCATTGTCACATTGTCTGGATGTGATGTAGGCTAAATAAACAGGAATTGATTTCATTTAAAATTGTAAACAGCCAACTGAGGGGTCTAGTGCAAGAGTCTAAAGGATAAGGTCAAACATTGAATTTCACACGAGCCAAACCTAATGAAATAAAAATATCACCTTATTATCCAATTTTCAATATACAGCCATTTAAAAAAAGGTTGGCGAAGGTTTTGTTGCGTGCTGCATGTTGCATGTTACTTAGCAAGGTTGAAATGAAACATATTCATATGTAAAATTAATAATGTCAGCATTAAAAAGGAAATATGCTGGAAAAACCTGTAGACAAAGTTTGGGAATATACTATATTGTTGTGACATTTCGCTGCTTGAATTCACAACACCCATTCTGCATTTTGAGCTTTGTATGCTACGAGCAACAGCAACAAACCTTCTCCAACCTTTTTTGATGCGAGGTTCAATGTTTGACCTGAGCCTTAGTCAGAATTAATTTCATATAAATTTAAAAAATTCATGGAATAGGAAAATGAAGTAAGATATAGTAGTCCCATATGAATATATATGGTATATCAATTATAGTACAACTGAAATTATACAGTTTGTAATTTAAGAATGTTCTGATTTTGGGTACAATTTTAATAAATATCACCCTTACGTTAGAGTATGATCTACAACTTTATTCAACAACAATAAAATCTAACTGTACATTTCTATTTGGATGCACGTATCAGTGTCAAGTGAACAAGCTGTCAGCCAAGAAGGTGGAAAAAAAAATAAATATATATATATATATATTATATTTATATAGAGCATTTCCACTAATTGTCCAAAGCGCTGAATAAACTGAAATAAAGACAAATCATATGAACATAAAGTGTTAAGAATCCCAACTGGTAAGGAGACAAACCAGTTGGCTATTTACAAGCATGGTCGAGAAACTGAATTTAACCTAATCGAAATCAGGACAAATACAGTCTCGGCTAGTAGTGGCCAGAGCGGAGCTCGAACCCGGCACCACCGGATTGTGAGACCAACGCTCTGACCACTTGACCATGCTGCCTCCTATAAGCATGCAGTGGTGAGTACACTTCAACCCTAGGGAATTTGCATAACTGCACTTAGATGATTCATAAATTTCAACATGGTATTACAACTGCTAGCTAGGTTCTGAATTATCATAACAGTATATGACTGCTATAGTTGCTGGCATCCTTCCAGAAAACGAAAACAAGAAACCTTCATGGGAAACGTTAATGCAGGCCAACAAAATTAATTGAAATTATTACACATTTTCATTGCAATACTCAAAACAATTTATGCTTGGTGAGTATTTGCCGAAGAAGTGACTGGATGTATACACGCATCAAGCATTCCATGCTACTGCTCTAAGCGCATGCTCAGGGGGATTAAAAAGTGAGATAATATTTTGTAAAACATGTTATATTTTAGTTGTATTTTTCTTGTCAAACACAATTTTCATTTAAATATTCAAGATCACGTGCTGTTAAGCGAATTTTGAGTCAAATATACCAAAAAATTGCATATTCTACAAAATATTATCCCACTTTTTAATCCCCTGAGCATGCACTTAGAGCAGTAGTGCAGAATACTTGATATGTGTATAATACAGTAATAATAATTGACTTTATTTAGAGACAGTGTCACATGACATTTGCAGCATTGCACTGATAAACTTTCTCTATGTTTTAACATCTCTAAATGAGTTTTATATGTGGTCATCGGAGCTATGGAAAAGGATCACAGAAAAAAGTTGGTGAGTTTAGGTTTCATGGCAAATCATGATATTAGCTGTGAATGTTTTCTGTAGGGTCAATAACAATGGTTATTGCTTGGAGCAGCAGCTTTTCGTGGTCGACTGAGGCTTACTAATATCCACTACACCTGACTTTTTCTTTTTTTTTTTGTTATGCTTGTGAAGATGAGCTGCTAGTTTCTTTTTCATATCTTTTATTCCGTCTCCTGTTTTGGCAGATATCTTGAATGAGAGTTTGAAGTCATTATTTTTTGAGATCTTTTTAACTTCGTGATCAGAAACCACTTCTGCGTCTTTCAAATCAATTTTATTTTGAATCAATATTATATGGGCTCCAACGGCATGATTAATTGCTTCATCTTTGTACTTTATGGCTTGGCTTATAGAATCCTTTTTATCTCTGCTATAAACAATAAGAACAAGCTGGCTATCACTGAAGTATGAACGAGTAACACTTTCATGCTTTTCCATTCCTGCTGTGTCACATAACATAACCTAAGGTAATGGACATAACAAAGATCAAAATCAATATTAATTACGATTAAAGTACTAATAATTAGTAGAATTATTTAACACTTGTCACTCAAACATTAAAACAGGAATATACTGTTGCCCCAGGTGGGGGGGGGGGGGGGGGGAGGAGTACTTCAAAGCATTTTGTACGGGGATGCTCCACCTGGACTCTTGATCCCATAACCTTTTGTATACCTAAATTTGACAAAAAGGTACCCCTTACATATACCTTTGAAGAAAAGGTACCACTTTTAGATATGTACCATTTTGTGATGTCGAACCCAAGATGCCAGAGGTGAGAGGCAAGTGGACTACATATAGAACCCCTGTACATGATGTCAGAGCAGCTCAATTTGGAGGGCAAAACAAAAGAATTTTAATCTCCTGAGAATTGGAACCTATCATTTTGCCCTCCAAATTGAGCTGCAAACCGACGTGCTGCAAGGGGTCTGTGCCGCAATGCCACTGATCTTGATTCCCTCACTATATCGCTGTAGATATACTGACCTTTACTTCGGCATTATTGTTTGTCATCAAGTTTATTATGCATTGATCAGGAACTACTGTCTTCGATTCACCGTCCACAAACTCATCATCCTTTAGTCTGGTATATATAGATGTCTTACCAACGCCACACCCACCACACAGAATTACTTTGGAATATCTTTTGTTTAGTGGAATATCTTCTGCAGCATGAGCCATCAGTACAACGATGAAGATTACCCGAATAAGTTACAGCGTAGCCACCCTACATCCTATAGAAAGAATAATAAAGTCTTCGGTTATTTTAGTTTAGGAAACGTAAATATAGTTTACATTTTTTAAATGAAATAAAGCTTAAGTTTAATATGTTTATTTTTTTACTGTCAAACTAGAAAAAAAATCAAATATAGGCTTACTCAACCAGGTGATCAACCATAAAATCAGGGCATATTTAACCCGGCATAAAATGACTCTACCTGACATCGATGAGCTTATAAACCTCAATAAACGATCAATCAAACCTCACAAAAATTAATATATCTTTTTGTCTTCATACAAAAGGTAAACTCACCTTATATTCATTGCAATCAATAGTAAACTCACGCGATTGAAGTCATTATTCCAGTCAGAATATTCCAAGCGATTACGGAAATATTTTCGGGAAGTATTCGGAAGGTCATCGGAAGTTTAGATTACTCGTTTTTGCGTAATCTCAATTCTCGAAATAATTCATTTATAAAATACAAATAAATAATATAATATTTTGAATTTAAATCCTCTTAATATCACTTCAAGAAAAAATATTTGTGCTTGGGTTGTCGCTAGGGTTTACTTGAAATATATTCGGTTTCTCTTCGGCCTCCTTCGGCCTATGTTCGGCTCATTTTCGGTAGAATATACTTAGTCTAGATCTGTCAGACTCCAAAATGGCCGCGGAGGGAGGGAGTGATTTGGAGTCATCTTTAACAAAAAATTCTAACCCTGGCGTTCCACTTAAAGTGATTCTTCTTGGCGTGAAAGGGGTTGGCAAGACGACTTTGTTTCGTCGTATCTTTCGTTTTCAAGAAAAAGACGCTTCTGATGAAAGATGTAGTAATATCACAGACTTTTTTAATCAACCTATCAAAGTCAAAGGGAAAACAGTACAGGTGGGCAATCAATCGCTACTAAAAAATTATAACTTCATAAAATTAACTTTCTAAATAATGTTAAGATATTAGATTTAAGTTTTAGTTAAAGCCTCACACCTATTTTTCGGTACAAGGTTGCTCGTAGTTTTTAGATTTTGATTTTCTGATATTTTTTGATTTTTGATTAAGACAACGTAAGCTTAACTTAAGGCTTATAAGTTTAAGTTAATTTAAAGTTATAAGATTAAGCTTATTAAACTCTTAATATTAATAATATTTGATCTCGAATTAAGCCAAGTGGAAGGCTGTCAAGCAAGCTTTAATTTTTATTGTATTGTTAATTATAAGCTTACATAATTTACACTTTATAGCAAGTTACTAGTTTACTCATCAGCATGATTGGAAAATTCGGGTTTACCTCAGCAGTGGCGGATCCAGAGGAGGTTCCATGGGTTCCACGGAACCCCCTTTGAGCATCAGACCCTTTGAAAAAAAATAATGAGAATGCGTCCTACGTCCTTTACGTATCAGTTGTTGAAAGAGTGAAGATGAAATGGACCCCCCCTTTTATAAAATTCTGGATCTGCTACTGCTCAGTGTAAAAACCACATGACTGACATCACGTTTGAAGCTCCTTCAATGGATGTGCGTGGTGATCTAATTATTGTTCATATGTGGAACTGTTTGATACATATCAGGGCTTGAAATAATGGCCAGTCATACTGGACAATGTCTGGCCAGAATTGGAGCTTGTCTAGTCAGATCTTTGCCTTGCCGGTCAGTTTGACCTGTAACTTTGAGTCAGAAACAAGGTATGACTGAGCTAAAACTTAAGTTTGGCCTGCCATTATGACCGGCAACCGATCAGCTGTTATTTTGAGCCCTGTATGTGAAATTTTATTTGACAAATTATTTAAGAAATAGAAATGTGCTATGCTAAAGCATGTGGGGATATTTGGCAGAAAACAAGAGAAATGTTAGGAGAAGCATGTCTCATGAATGTTAATGAAATAGAAAGTGAGCATGCATGCTGTGTTCTCTCCCAAAGCACATGCCCCCAACCAATCAAATTGTGAGATTTATAACAGCTATTCTATAAATGTCTATAGATGCAACTGTGGGATACTGCTGGAATGGAGGGTAATAAGCATGAAAGAAACTTGACGCGGTCATATTACCTTGGAACACAAGTGGCTCTTTTGGTGTATAGTGCTGACGACTGGGACAGCGTGGAAGATTTAACTAAATATGTGGAAGATGTCAAGGCTCATGCACCGGGAGCCAAGAAGTTCTTAATAAGAAACAAGACAGACTTACCCAGAATTGAACAAACTGTCAATGAACAAGATGTTGATGGTATGTTCAAACAACATGGTCATGTTGAATTTGAAACAAATTGGAAATTGAGAACATCTGCTATAACAGGTGAAGGGATCGACATCCTTCTTGATGAAATTGGAGATGCACTTCTCAGGCAAGGCACTCTCAAGCCTAATGCAAGGAATTCTTTTCAAGTCTATAAGGCAAAACAAAAACCTCATACTAGTAGTAAATGTTGTTAAATAGCTTATTTTTTATCTTGATCTTTTCTAAAGGAAACTGCAGACTAATCTAAAATACAGTGCACAGTACACAGGGTCTGGAAAGGGGGTCTGGATCCTGAATCATGCAATATTTTTTCCTTAAATCCGGCATCCTGTGACATTGGGCCCGATATGATAGGGTGACAGCCCGCCCTGTATGAACATGTACATATTGTTTTTGATAAAAAAAGAACTGGCGTGGACTCGATTTCTGTACCCTCTTTGCTTTTCACGCTTTTCCCGACCATCAGAAATCAAAATCCCACATCCTGGACATTGAATTCAGCAATTCCGAAGTCACAGCCGATGCCAATATCCTGAATCATGTAAGATTTTTTCCTAGTTTCCTGGATCCCACGCTATATTTTAACCATTTCCCAGATCCCGTGAATACCCTTCCGGACCCTGAGTACATCAGGTTTGTTTTCCCCATTTCAGACCATGTGTCATTCTCTTGGGAAAAAAAAATTCTTGGTTTAATGACCTTGTGTATCCATATTCATGTCTTCTCATACACAACCATTAAACAAAGAAAAAATACTCATGGGAATGACAAGTGGTCTGAAATGGAAAAACAAATTGCCCAAGCTTCTAAAAAGGTCTATATATATATATATATATATATGTATATATGAGAGGCCTGTCTGTATTGGAATCAACATGATAGCAAGCTGAAGGCAAGATGTTGTATATTGCTTATAAAATGTCTAGTATAATTTCATGTTCTACTAAAACTTTTCTAAGGGACTGGTCAGAAATTAGCACTGAATTGATGACAGAGAGCAGATTTTGTATTTGAGTGAAAAATCATGGCACATAGGATGGTCATGGCACCATGCAGACGTGAAACTGAATGTTGAATGATTTCATGCATGGCCTGTCACTGACATGGTCATGCAAGGCACGGTCCATGACATAAATTTTTCATAGTAACATAAAAATTGCTCAAATTGTACACAGTGATCACCATGCAGCTAAACCATCCTGGTCATACCACAGTAATCCATACTCTGAGTTTTTCACAGTCATGAGAATTGTTGCTTAATACAAAGCTTCCTATAAGTCAGTTCAAAGTTTAAGAATCCTTTTCAGTGCACATTTGATCAGTTTTATCCCTAATTTCTCACTTAATTAAAATCAAAAGGTTTAAACTGGCTTATACAGTAAAAGCATTGAAGTGTGCATAGATGTAAAATGTTTTAAAGACCAAGAATATCAAATATAATATAGATGGCTGTATTTTTATGATGTACTGGGGTAGTTGACATTGTATAGGAATTGAATTATTTGAATGTAGTTTTTTAGAATAAATAAAATAATTTTATTCAGTATGTGGTATTATTCCCACACTTACTTGTTATCTGGGTCCTTTGATTTTGACGAGTGAGGTGTATATTTGTTTCTCAGTAAAAATGATACTAGTTTAAAACAAAAACAAATGACATTTACAGCAAGTGAAGAACCAGAATGCGCATGCATCTAGTTTGCAATCTCAGAACAGGGCCATAGCAAGGTGAAAAAATATTGGGGGGCCAAGCTAGAAGATAAATAGAAGATAAGTCTCCTCCAATACTCCTCCCCACCCCCTCCCCCCATAGCATGAGGAACCTAAGGATGTCTGAGAAGTCTAGAATGAAACTAGTAGATTCTTTTATTTTTAACACATTGCTTTACATTTAAAATTTATTGGGAATAAGGGTGCAGAAACATGGTGCAGCTTTGCATACAATATTGGCAGCAATGTTACTGAAGTAGGATCGTTAATTTTCTATTTCAGCATTTGCCTGCAACAAATTACGTTGTGTGACATGGCTTGCAACACCAATTGCCTGCAATATTTCATGTAATGTTGCATCTTGTACCTGTAGCTTAAGATCATGTGACTCTTGAATAGTGTGCATTTGGAAAGAAATAATAATCAAGAGAATTATTATATGTGGTCTGAAATAGGAAAAAATCATACCCAAAATTTTTAATGCTCTACAAATGCTTCTTGTATTTCATCAGTATTTCTCTTTCGCACTTCTTGGGAATAATGAATAAAATTTGGTTTTGGTCGATATTTTGAACCGCTGGGCTTCCTTTGTCATAGCTCTCGGCGGGCGTGGGCTTGGGCTACCTGTGTTTTTTAGTTTCTTTGCTCATGCGCATTAGCATTTTCCACATCCAAGATGGCGGCGTCCTTCCTTGGTCGTGTTTGTTGTTCAGCAAGGCTTGTTGGTGCTTCATCTGCGAGATATTTTACAAAGAGTAAGTATATTAGCTCACTCAAATCAAGCTTGACATTATTTCTACATTTTTCAGTTTGTTTAATCTTCTTAAGACTTCCTACAGGCGTGTTACATGTACGAAATTTACCATTTGTGATAAGCTTACAACTTGTGTATTTTGTACAATTCTTGCAGTTTGCTCAATTATTTCTCTGTTTCCTGGTATTCAAGAATCCCATTACCATTCTTATTTCTTCTCTTGTACGATGTAAAGCTGTTACTTGCATATTGTTGGGATCAGCCTCACTAACAGCCAAATTTTAAAAATATTTTCAGGTGTACGGAGCACTACACGACCAAGTCTTTTGGGTACATCATGTGTTACTAAAAGACTTTTAACTTCAGAAGTAACAGTCAAAGGTTTGTTGAATTAGTTTTAGTGCTTATGCTATTTTATTAAGCTTATATAGCCTAGATAGTATATAACCTAGATAGTGATTGGTTGAGAACGAACCCTGTTGAGTACTGTACTGTATAGACCCCTTGCAACACATCGGAATACAGCTCAATTTGGAGGACAAAACAATAGTTCCTAATAGCCAATGTGCATGAGCTCGAAATTAGAGCACAAAACATGATGAGAAAGTGAGTTCTTATGCTTTTTTGACTCCTCTAAAAATTCATCTGACAATTTTTCCTCTGACATTTTCTATGGAAATAAAAGGATTTCAGCAGAAGAAAATAACAGATTAATTTTTTTCTGATAGTTCCTTTGATTTCCCTGTTGCATTTTTAAAGAACTCACTTTCCCAGAGTGCTTTGTGAGCTTTGATGCACATTGCCTATTCTCAGGAGATTGAAATTCTTTTGTTTTGTCCTCCAAATTGAGCTGCTTTGATGTCATGTGCAAGGGGATCTGTTAGTGAAATTATGGAGCATGGTTGCTGATGTATATCACTTCCTGCATACTGTATTACTGAACATGCATTATATTGTGCCTCCTTACTGAACGAAGCACAGAAAAACCTACACTATTAATTACATATGAAATGTAGCATAGCACTGCATTTCTCAACTAAGTTTGTCTGAGAATCATTATATGTAAGTGTGAAATGTATATGTTATAGTACCATACTGAATGGACTCAGAAAAAATTCTGAGCCCCAGTCTGAGTCCATTCAGTATGGTACAATCACATATACATTTCATATTCCATCATCATATGCAAACCAACATTATCATATATGTAAGTGTGCAACTAAGTTTATGTAATTTGTATTTCGTAGAAGATGCAAAGGTTGTTCAGCTGTCAGAATTTGGTGAATATGTGTCCAGCATGTTACCAAAATATATCCAGTCTGCTCAAGTGAATCATACGAAGGAACTAGAGTTTCTGATATCACCAGAGGGGATTATTCCAGTACTAACATTCCTAAGAGACCACACAAATGCTCAGTTCAAATCTTTGGCTGATCAGACGGCTATTGATGTGCCAACAAGACCTTATAGATTTGAGGTACAGTTTGAATGGAAATGGACCTTTTTACCTTGGGCGCATGTTTTCTCATTTCAGACCCCATGTCAAAGTGTTTTTGCTAAACATCTTACATACCGGTACTCTCAAGGGAGTGGCTCTACAAAATATGGCTTATATGTGAAACTGAGTCCAGGAATCTCACCTGAGAGGTGAGGGCACTACTGCTAATAACAAAAACTTTAATATCCCTACTATTATTCACTTTTGCAGATTATTTACAACTTGTTATCTCTACACTATAACTCAAGAGTTCGAGTCAAGACATATACAGATGAGCTGACAGCCATTGACTCGGCATCTGGTCTTTTTCCAATAGCTAACTGGTATGAAAGAGAGGTGAGTTAGTCTATCTATACGCATAAACTTAATGACTAGTATTTCAAACAGTCTGTGTTGAGTACAACAAGTGAGTAAGAAGGAAACTTAAACACGATGTAAAAAAGTTTGGACGTAAGTCCTTTGTCCAAGTAAGAGAGGAAATAGATCTTTTCAGCTTGGGAGTAATATTTTTTTTCAATTTTATACTTGTATATATATTGATGCACTTTTGATATATAGCCTTTTGCAAAAATGTTGGCCGCTTCAAGTATATGTACAAGTATATCAAAAGTGCATCAGAAATTATGGGATATTATCGCTGATATTTTTTTCGGGTTGCCAATCACTAGGACTTTCTCAAAAAAATATAAGCCAGAATGATATCCCATAATTTCTGATGCACTTTTGATATACTTGTACATATACTTGCAACGGCCATAATTTTGCAAAAGGCTGTACAAGTATATCAAAAGTATATCAGGAATTATGGGGTATTATCCCTGATATTTTTGTCTATCACTGCACTAAGGGCCTTCTGAAAAAATATCAGGGATTATATCCCATAATTTCTGAAATACTTGTATATATATGCAATATACAACTGTACATCTTGAATAATATTATTATCACCTGATTAACTTATTTTATACTAACGTTCTATCTATTATTTCCTTATTTGTCAAGATATGGGATATGTATGGAGTGTTCTTCTCCAACCATCCTGATCTGCGACGAATCTTAACTGATTATGGATTTGAAGGTCATCCATTCAGGAAAGATTTCCCAATAAGTGGTTATGTAGAGGTAAGAAATGGTATTGTTCCCTTTTCTCATTCTTTAGATACCATTGTGATCCTTTACTGAAGTAAAAGGAGAACATCCTTGTTTTATGTCGGTAGCTCGTAATAGTCTGTGGCTAATAAACTTAAGGCCGACAGTGTGTTCATTTTACCCCCTCTCTTCATCAGTGTTCTGTTTTATGGGTATCTAAAGCTAAGGAAGGAAAGAAGGAAAGAAGTTGAGACAAGGGTGCAAAGTCACTGGGAATTGAACTCAGACCTCTTGCACACTAACCAACTGTGCCATTCTTGCTCCTTACTACAGACTCATTCGCATACAGTCAAAGCTCTCGTAAGCAACCACTTCAGGAAATCAAAAAAGTGGGCATAACTACAATGTTAATAGAGCTGGTTGCTAACAAGAATAGGCTCTCATAGGTGGCAATGCAAAATCATGATCATAACTAGAGCTGGTTACTAACAAGAATAGGCTCTCATAGGTGGCAATGCAAAATCAGGATCATAACTAGAGCTGGTCGTGAATGAGAATGGGGCTTTCATAAGTAGCAATGCAAATGGGGTTGCTTATGAGAGTAGTCGCAAAGAGAGCTTCAACTGTAGGTTTAACAATACCTATGTTGTGAAATCCCACGGACTTTTAATTGTACCTATGAATAGCTAACCAACAAATTATTTGCCATGCCATTGTCATGCATCTACATTGTTGGCCTCTTTTAAAACCAGCTTTTTTTAGCCAACATAGGTATTCTTTGATAGCACTGAGGACAGGGCTGAGAAACGTGTGCGCATGCACCAAATTGTCAATAAAAACAAACATAGCCACTTTAAAACTTTGCATCAAACACTGAAATAGGTTGAGGTTTTCAGGGAAAAGCGTTTTAGTACAAACATTAGAAAAGTTCTACATACCATAAAAACAAACCTTTAGGCATTGGTTAATACATTAAAATGGAAATTGTTCTTAACTTTCAAGAAATGAGCTTAACTTTTGGACTTTTGTAGCTGACTTTGAGATTTTTTTTTGAAACCAAAGGCATTTTTTATGGGAAGCAGGTGAGCCCGCGATTTTACTCAATACCGCTGGCTCATTTTTCGGCCCTGCTACCACTGAGTTGAAATGAAGGTTTACTGGTGATTGAGACAACCATAGTGGCAGGGAAATCAGTCAATACACAGCATCTGTCAATCAAACATTGTTTATTGGTACCTTGACATACTCTGATAGACAGTAGTGTATTGCGCAATTTCCTTGTTGTGACTGTTGTCTTGATCGGTACATAGCAAGGAAAACAGTGGTAATTGAATCTCATGACGCTGATATTTATTGCTTTGATTCATTGTAGATTCGTTATGATGATGAGCTCAAGCGACTGGTTTGTGAACCAATAGAAATGGCCCAGGAGTTCAGGAAGTTTGACATCTCTCCAACATGGGAACAGTTCCCTACATACAGAACACAGGAATCCCAACCAGAAATACCAGCTGGTGAAACAACAGAGAAGAAATGACCAATCACTATTGATTGATTTCTTTGGTGTTATTGATAATTTTACAAGCTTTTATGTACAAAGTTAACTTGTATGCGTCTAGGAGTGATGAGAGTTAAAAAAAATAATTATACCTCATTATGAAAGTTTTTTGCTTCTGAACTACATTCTTACCTATCAAAGCTGTCTTTATTATGTTGGGGGAGGGCAGGGGAGGAGGAGGGGAGGGGAGTGGAGGGCAGGGCAGGGAAGGGCAGGGGAGGGGGATAAGGGCACCATTTGTATCCTCAGCTGTAACCAGGAATCGATCCCAGGCATTTTCACTTCTAATAACAGAAGCAGTGGGCAGTGGTTAGCCTGATTAATGCCAATCCAGGTTCTTTTATAGAGTAGTAGTACATAGAGTAGTTTCAGGAGTTTTGAATTTGTTACGGAAGTGCATTTCTTTTGTTCTAAACAGGTTTGACTGGTTTACCCTCCATATGAGGAAGTGTACATAGTTTCGTTGTGAATAATTATGTGGCGTGATGTCAGTACGACAAATTGGCTGTTGAACACTGAATCCAATAGGTTTTTTTGTTCAACTTCTAAAAATTATCTACATCTTCTAAAAAATGATCTAATCTTAAATCTCATCATTTCGTTGGCATAGTTAGATTTTCTTAAGAACAAACGCTAGGTGTAAATTCCATTACTGAGTATGACTAGTTATTATTATTTTTTTAGAGGCTTCCACACAGAATAACAAATTACAACGAGTAGAGTGAAATAAAATCTAAATAGTTACTACCTAATAGTTTTTATTTAGTGACTATTAGTCACTATCACTCAACTGGAACAGCTTCAGTAACAATAAAGTATGCCTCTATTAAATAAAGTATTATCTTTCTATTGTTTCCTTTGACGTGTATTGTTACTAAAGCTGTTCCAGTTGAGTGATAGTGACTATTACTCACCAAATAAAAACTATTAGTAGTAACTATTTAGATTTTATTTCATGGACATAGTGTAAGCACTCTAAAAAGGAGATAAATACAACAATACAACAGTTAATCTAAGTGAGGGACAACGAATGGACTCAGAAGGTCCCAGTGCGGTAGCCCTATGGGAAGGGAAGCACAGACACTCACAAATTTGACATGGGTTCAATTCCAGGACTCAGTATTGTGTACTGAATTTATTGGTCCATCGTAAATTTTATTGACAGAAGCCAAGCCAAAACGCCAGACATCTGGAGTCAACAGGCAGAATTATGAAAAGCACTGTACCATCACCACGGCACTGTCTGTAAACATTACGTCCACCAAACCACAACTCCCCCCCCCTCCCCAATGTAATGGCATATATTCTAGGCAGCTTATGAAGAACAACAGGTTACCCAATTCAATAATTCTAAATTTCTTCTTCTCAGCAACACCATATTCAATTAGCAAACTAATAATTTGCTCACCCTCTCCTCCCATGGCATTTCTGCAAGTGACTTGCTTTATTAAAGGAAGTTAATGCTCGAAAAATAAAGTATTGGTAATTAGCATGACTTAGTTTAATGCGAATTGACAAGAAAAATTATCTCAGTAAAGAAAATTAACGCAAAAGACAACCCAAAATGTTCGTTTATGTGACAACAAAAGCTAGTTGATTTCAGCAGTTTCCAACAGAGCTTTCTTAACTGGAGCTGTGATGTTTCTAAATTGATTCAAAAGCAGATTACGAATAAAATTGCTACAAAATAAATTAATTAATGTCATGGAAATTAACATTTAAAATGAATACATTCCTGTTTAGTAACGCAACTGCGTGACTATTCATCCATGCGTGATTACTAACTTTGCAGGCCAAATAAACATGTTGCCAAACTCAAGCAGGGTTGAAAAATACTCCTTTTTTCTCCGATTCTTATGGTTGGCTGTCAGTTTTACTCCTACTCTAAGTTCTGAAGGTAAGAGTTTGCTATTTCAAGGCTTATGAATCTTTATTCTGCGATATTTTCCGTTGTTTGTGATCAGCTTGGATAATTTTGACGTGTTGCTACATGATTTTGGACTTCTCTCCCGTAGCTTTACTAATGCTCCGATAAAGACCAGCTAAAGAGAACTCCCAGTTCGTTATTCTTTTTCTTTTTAAAACACATGCATCTGAAAACTAAATGTCCCTTAAATTGTTTAAGCTTGATATGAATAATTTAAGTTAAAAATCTTAAAAGTATTCCATTAGAGACTTCTTAAAATCGTTCGACGCTGAAGCGTGCTTACATAAATGAATATTTATATATTTCAACACAATATATTACAATATTTTAACAATTCTCAGGAGTTTAAAATTATTTTGTTTTGCCTATTACAGTCAAAACGGCTCAAGCATACCGATCATTGATTACTAGACTTCATTATTGATTTCATTATTCGAATATTAAGTTGATTGTAACTTTGAATTTTCATTAATAAATCAAAGACTTCACTTCACTTCACATTCATTTCACAACTAAAATTCAGTTATATACGAGTATTTTAGAAATAATGGGATATCATCCCTGATATTTTTTTCAAAAGGCCCTAGTGAGAGACATATTTTGAGGGGGATTAGGGAGTAAATGTCCCCGAAAGCCGAGGGAGGTTTTGTAGAATATGTTAGCTGTCAGTTTTACTCCTACTCTAAGTTCTGAAGGTAAGAGTCTGCTATTATAAGGCTTATGAATCTTTATTCTTTAATCTTTAATTCACTTTGGTTGGCCTAGAGCGGTAATAATGACAGTGCGTGACTATTCATCCATGCGTTCATCTATATTATTGAGTCTAAGGGACTGTTCGTTTATTACATCATAGGGGGGTTGGTGGTTTTGGGGGGGGGGGGGGGGGGGGGGGTAAACTTTTCAAAGAACGTTTCTTAGGGGGGGGGGGGGGTAAAATTTGATATTGTGGAGGGGGTGGGGGTAAAAATTCAAATGTTATGTTTTAGGGGGGGTAAAAATCATACAAAAGCTTTTGAGAGGGGAGTAATTTTTAAAAATATTGACATTAAACAAAAACCACCAGCCCCCCCCCTGCGATGAAATAAACGAACAGTCCCTAAATATCCCTCATGATTATAATCAAGAGGGATATTTAGACTAAATATACCTCATCGCTATTCATCCAGGGGGATGTTAGACCTTAAACATCCCTCTGGAAACAATGGATCCCGAGGTAATCATGATATTATCCAAGTAACATTATTTGTATTATGATCATCCGGGTGGATGTAGTCCTGAGAAGGACTGTTTGATGTGACTGACGTTTCGACAACCTGAGCGGAAGTCATCTTCAGAGTCAAGTGAAGAATAGAGTCCGTTTACCATCCATCCGTCCGTCCGTCCGTCCGTCCGTCCATCCGTCCATCCATCCATTCTCATATTCATTTATTGAATATTGCTACATTATCAATGTAACATTCAATATGACCTTTACCAACTAAAAAAAATCGTACTAAATGTGCTCTGTTTAACGTTATTAACCTTTCCGTTGGCCGTTCTTTTTTTCACTTTTTTCTAGCTGGTTATGTACGTACAGTTGCGGGAGGTGGTTTTCCTCACAAAGGCGCCAAAACAGACTGTCATGACCGCATCACAGCTGCCGATGGGTTTGGTCGCGATGCCCGGTTCAATTACCCTTGGGGTATAACCTACCATAGCGAGGATAATACAATATACGTGGGCGACTGCGTAAGTAATGAACAAATAGAAAACGCGCGCGTGTGCTGTGTGCAGCTATGAAGCACGCTGGGATTGGCGGAATACGAGAGAAAGGTTAAGAAAAGTACGTGACAGAGCACACCAGACAAGTTTTCTTTTATAATATACAAATCAGGGTAGATGTTATTTTGGACACGAATAACGTAAAATAGAAAATAAATTAAATATAATGCGTCACAAATAGAGGCAGTAACTTTCCTCTGATATAAACTAGGGGTTGGGACCAAGTCTTCTCTGTTCTTTGATTCTCTGCTTCACAATCTTTTCTCGACTGAACTGCATATGTGAGTTGAGTTTATTTGATGTCAGGGCTCGACACTAACATACAAACACTAGTCTCAGACTAGTGAAGGTTTGCTGTGGACTAGTGGGAAAAAGACCTTGGGACAAGTGGTTATCCACAGTGACTAGCCCAAGGACTAGTACCTAAAAAAGTAAAGTTAGTGTCGAGCCCTAGATGGGATGTTATCTCCCTTGCCATGCACGAGGGTTTTTTTCTCAGGGTTCTCCGGCCATGTTCCTACCTCCTTAAAATTCAACGTGAAATTTGAGTGTTGTGTTGCACGTTAAAGCTAATGCAGTAGGTAACGTGTTTGGAGCGAACCTCATGGATAATTCAAAAGGTCATCTCACGCAATAAACTCTTTGTGTCAGGTTTGCTGATAACCACACCTTGTTTTGCAGAGCTGTCCAGGTATAGAATCAACCAATACAAACGAAAGAATACGAAAAATTAACGTTGATACAGGTACATTATGTATTCAATGGTATGGTTTTTTGGCTTTTAGGTCTGGGGTAGGGTATCATTTTTTTACAATTTGTTTGGGGAAGGGTAAGGTTTTTGTCTGGGATAGGATATCTTTTTGACATTTTTTCTGGGATAGGGTTATGTTTTAGTTGTTTTAGCCTGGTAGGCTAAGTTTTCTGCCGGCACAAAAAATAACGATTTAAATTCAATTAATTAAACAATTGCCAAATAGTTATTGAAATCTATTGAATAACCGTTTTTTGCATGTCAACAAAATGTAGGTTTAGTCTGGGGTAGGGTATATGAAATCAAAATTCTAGGTCTGGGATAGGGTCAGGGTTTTGAGGACCTGGCGGTACACCCCCACCCAAGTTGGGGTGGTAGTACCCTGACTGACTGTTGTTGTTGTTTTTTGTTTTATTTTTGGCACAGGTGAAGTGACGTCTCTTGCAGGAGGCCTGAAGGGTTACCGTGACGGACGAGGAAAGACAGCACAGTTTAGACACATTTCAGGTATTGAAAACTATGAAAATGTATTCGAAAGGTATAGGTCTTCGCTTAAACAAATTTCAAACTGACAAGGCGAGAATCTAGGGTGGTGTAGCGGTGGTGTCTCGGGTTAGATTCCTGTACTCGCTGTCACATGTGAGTAGAGTTTGTTAGGGTTTTTCTCCGGGTTTTCTAGTTTTCCCTCCGCAAAACCCAACACGGTACATTCCAATTCGAGCTGTGAGTTCGCCGTGCCCTGACTTAGATCAGCCCAGAGGTTGTTTCAGGGTTCGATCTGTGAGTTATCCATGCCCTGACTTAGATCAGCCCAGAGGTTGTTTCAGTGTTCTATCTGTGAGTTAGCCATGCCCTGACTTACATCAGCCCAGGGGTTGTTTCAGGGTTTGATCTGTGAGTTAGCCATGCCCTGACTTAGATCAGCCAAGAGGTTGTTTCAGGGTTTGATCTGTGAGTTAGCCGTGCCCTGACTTAGATCAGCCCAGAGGTTGTTTCAGGGTTTGATCTGTGAGTTAGCCGTGCCCTGACTTAGAT
This sequence comes from Anthopleura sola, assembly GCA_023349425.1. Taxonomy (NCBI): domain Eukaryota; kingdom Metazoa; phylum Cnidaria; class Anthozoa; order Actiniaria; family Actiniidae; genus Anthopleura; species Anthopleura sola. Next base: position 13,711,289 of record JALHLI010000001.1, read on the forward strand.
CAGCCCGGAGGTTGTTTCAGGGTTTGATCTGTGAGTTAGCCGTGCCCTGACTTAGATCAGCCCAGAGGTTGTTTCAGTGTTCTATCTGTGAGTTAGCCATGCCCTGACTTACATCAGCCCAGGGGTTGTTTCAGGGTTTGATCTGTGAGTTAGCCATGCCCTGACTTAGATCAGCCAAGAGGTTGTTTCAGGGTTTGATCTGTGAGTTAGCCGTGCCCTGACTTAGATCAGCCCAGAGGTTGTTTCAGGGTTTGATCTGTGAGTTAGCCGTGCCCTGACTTAGATCAGCCCGGAGGTTGTTTCAGGGTTTGATCTGTGAGTTAGCCGTGCCCTGACTTACATCAGCCCAGAGGTTGTTTCAGGGTTTGATCTGTGAGTTAGCCGTGCCCTGACTTAGATCAGCCCGGAGGTTGTTTCAGGGTTTGATCTGTGAGTTAGCCATGCCCTGACTTAGATCAGCCCAGAGGTTGTTTCAGGGTTTGATCTGTGAGTTAGCCATGCCCTGACTTAGATCAGCCCAGAGGTTGTTTCAGGGTTTGATCTGTGAGTTAGCCATGCCCTGACTTAGATCAGCCCAGAGGTTGTTTCAGGGTTCGATCTGTGAGTTCGCCGTGCCCTGACTTAGATCAGCCCAGAGGATGTTTCAGGGTTCAATCTGTGAGTTATAGCCGTGCCCTGACTTAGATCAGCCCAGAGGATGTTTCAGGGTTCAATCATTGAATTTTAAGGGGTTTCAGAGGCTTGATAAATTCTCATTGATACAGTCTGTGTCTTTGTTTGTGACTAGGAATGGTAATAGATTCCAGTACTGGTGCAATGTATGCTGTAGACTCGGTAAGGATCCTAACATGAAATACTGATGATTTGCGTAATAGAGCTTACTTCATATGACTTTGAAAAACTCATAGCGCGCTGCGATTGGCTCAAAGGATGTCGTCAGTTCCGTACAGCGACGAAGACCGGACAGTAAGCGTTCGTTTCAGACGAAAACCACTGTAATTGTTATCATTAGAGCAGATTTCATACGAACGCTAAAGTCGGAGCACACGGCACGGTTATGGCACGGCGCGGACACGGCACGGAATGTCGATTGTTTCTATACACGACACGGTACTGATACGGTCATAGCAAGGTGTATTACAGTATGGCCATTTCTTGATTAAGAAATAGAAAACGCGCACTCGCGTACTGTGTGATGTTAAATAGCGCGCACGGGAGTTGACAGAACCTGAGAGAAGTATTAGGAGAAACACAACGAGTAGCGGACGCGTCTCTAAACTGCTTAACAATTAAAATTGTGAAATTGTATAATACTTGTTTTATGAACATTGATTGTGCCATACACCCATCATGGCGTTTGCTTCATGGCACTCATGGCTTCAATATGTGTTAACTTAACTGTGCAATAATTGTTACAAAAATCCAAGAATCACTGTTTGATACTTCCTTGTTTTCATTGAATGCATACAGGGTAACGACAGAATCCGGCAAGTGAACTTAACGACAGGTACGAGGAGTTGATTTTTAGTTTCGTATTTGTATTATGCTTTATGATTTGCGCTGTAAACATTTCGTGAGAGAGAAAACGGAGGAAGGAGAAAGGGCTTACACGAGGATGGATGGAAAAGGGAAAACTATGACTTGATGGACTCGAATAAGATATATATACCACTTACACCATTTTTATTGACGTCTGGTCTTCCTTACAGCACCCTAACGCATCAATGTCGAAGGTCAGGAGGATCTCCTGTTGAAAACTTTCATGCTCTAAAAAATCACTTTGATTCACAACAAGTATATTTGAAAAACTTGAGAGACCTCGTATATTACTAAAAATAGTGTTTTTTGACGCCGTTTTTCACAAGCTTACTCTTTCCAAGCCTAGAAAATTGTAAATGAGTTCAGTTATTGCCGACATGTCTGCGGTTTTCTCAAGTGCACCCTCCCTTCAATGTTTAAGAGCAGAGCGCATGAGTGTGAAAAGTCACGGCACGGTAACGGCGCCGCGCGGACAAGGCACGGAATGTCGAATGTTTTCATACACGGTATGGCACTGGCAAGGTTACGGCAAGGCACGGTTCGTGCCGTAAGTGTTTCATAGTCATACGAAAACTGCTCTAAGGCTGTCGTATGTGAATGACCACCGATACTGCAAGACTGACCAATACTTTTCACTTATTGTTATAGGAGATGTTTTAACCTATGCTGGCGATGGACAGTCTGGGTTTGTTGATGGTCCTGTGACTAAAGCAAGATTTCAAAACCCACAAGCTGTGACTATGGACAAAAAGAACAAGATAATTTATCTCAGTGATACGGTAAGGAGTGCGGGGAAGTGTCAGGGATAACATGCTTACTCTGAGAAGTTCAAGGGTTACGTTGAGGGTATAAGAAATGTTGTGGGAGCTATGGTTATTATGTGAGTGTTTGGGTGTATTTCTCAGTACCTTGCATGGTAAGGTAAAGCTATGGACACACGATACAACATTGCGCGCAATGTTACAGGCAATTGATGTTGCGAGCCATGTCACACGACGCAATTTGTTGCACGCAATGCTGCTGAAGAAGAAAACGATCCTACTTCAGCAACATTGCTTACAGTATTGCGCGCCATGTTGCACCGTACAGTATGTCCGCACCTTAAATAGATCGATGATCTTAGGATGATATTGCCATGGAGAATAAAATGGGGAGTTAAAAACACATTGCAACTCAATAGAAAGTACTGAAAAAATAGACCTCTTAACCTTGGGAGGCGTAATGTTTTCCAGTTTCAGACCACGTGTGACTGTTATTCTCTTGAGAATAAGATTCTTTGTTTGAGTTGCATCCAGATTCACTTGTCTTCTCATTCGCAACCATGAAATCTAGGGAATGACACGTGGTCTGCAATAGGAAAACATTACGCCCAAGGTAAAGAGGCTTATCAACAATTAGTTTATGATAAATTGGCTCAGTACCTGCAGTGTCACAGGAATCCAAATAAAACATATATTTTCCTACCCTCTGACATGACTGCCCGCAACTGTGATCGCTGATATATATTTTTTCTATCTTCACAGGATAACCATGCCATAAGAGTGATTTCTCTAAATGATGGTAAGATACCTTCTATAGTTTTCCTCCTTTATGCACCACTTTTGTACTTGTTTACTCTATGCTTTGATGCTCAGCTCCTGAGCCCTGTGATTCTTTACTGCGCATTTTGTCAAGCATGCGCAGTAAGAGTGAGAACGTTTTATGATCTTAAGTTTGGATCTTGATCACGGTGCACACTTTTTTCCATAACCCAAACCCTTCATCGGGAAAGGACTGCAATCGGTTTTAGGGTTGGTAAGGTTTAGGGTTAGATTCCAGTCCTCTCTTGACAAGAGCATTTTGGGCTATGGAAACAAGCATCTACCCTTGAATCACACTTTGCGTAAAACCGCGTAACCTCATTCTGAAATGCTTGGATACGATGCTATTGGGGGAAATCTATATTTCCAGCCAACATGGCTGCCGGGTGAGAAAGGTCTGTGTATAGTAGTAACGTCGTTCTTGCGCATGACAGGTATGGTGAGAACACTGACTGGTGGTCAGAGAGGACATCAAAATGGTCACAGCAAACAAGCCAAGTTCTACCATCCAACTGGCATTGCTTATAATGAAAAGAGTCAAGTCCTTTATGTTGCTGATCATGTGAGATTTGAATAACGTTTAATAGCAAGTACATTCTCTCTTACACCTTGATACCCCTACCACCAGATTCCTTTTCGTAATTCCTTTTAATGGTTGGCCTTAACACCATTATCTTGCGACTCCCAAATGAGTTTAAATATTTAAAGAAAAAGATTTTTTAAGAGCTAGAGGACTCTGTTATCAGAGGTATCAAGACGTAATAAGAGGAAGGGAGAATTGTAACTGGATCAGGACACAATCACTAGGAGCATACACCTCCTAACTTGGGTTAGCCTCCAGCTGATCTGAAATAGTGACGTAGAAATGACGTCACTGCAAAATTTGACTTATAAAAGTTTGTATCTGAGATGAATTTAGATTTCCAGGAGAGGTTTTCATATTTCGTACATCGTTTCCCGAGTCGTCGGGCTACTTAGGATGACACCTCAGTTTTGCAACTTTTCTCGATTCTGATTCTGTTGGTTAACACTTTTCTTCCGATCAGCTGACTGTGTTAAGTTGAACACACGAGGCACTCGCACTCTGGGGACGAAATTGTTACCCATTTTATGATAAACTGCATGTGTGTATTTGAAATGATTGACGTTTTCATTTGTTTGACAGTATAATCACGTGATCAGGATTGTTGACATCAACAACGGTAAGCCAGTCGGTACTGACACATGTCATACGTGGGTATACAGTATAAATCTATGTTTCTATGTATGGTTACCCAGTTTAATGAATTTAACGTAACGGATAAGTATGTAGTTAATTTACCTTGATTTGATGGACAAAGTCAATCCCCATGAGCGGTTTGTACGGAAAAAACAACTGGAAAGAGTTTCCTCAATCAACAAAACCAAAAATAATAGCAACATCTATGAACAACAACAACATTATTATTATCATCACCATGCAACACCACCACCAACAACAACTACAATAATAACAACAATAACAATCATCATTATCACCACCAACAGCAACCAGCTCAGTACATTGTCATATCAATAATTACTATCATCATCATGATTAATCTCTGTACGAGATGGTGTATTGCTTAATCATCACTGATATATGTAATATACTCACTGATCTCACCAGGTAAGGTATCTACACTAGCTGGTGGAAAACGAGAGGGTTTTCTGGATGGAACAGGAGAATCAGCACGTTTCAACTATCCCGAGGGACTCGCGTATGATCCCGAATACGAGAAGCTCTACGTGGTAGAATTTGTAAGTACTGTAACACTACGTTTCATTCCCTTGAGTATTGTTACTTTTGCGGGTTATCATCTCTCTCTCTCTCTCTCTCTCTCTCTCTCTCTCTCTCTCTCTCTCTCTCTCTCTCTCTCTCTCTCTCTCTCTCTCTCTCTCTCTCTCTAAGTTACATTATGCTAGTATGAATTAGTTTGGCATATCCAATCTTAAAAGCACAGAAATACGTTGCAAGTTGCAGAGCGAATGTTGCTCGTATTACCACCCCGCGCTCAACCAATTTTCTTTGTCACAGAGAGTAGAAAGAGCCTCTACTTCTGCAATAACGTCGCGCTACAAAAATGTTGTTGCGCGCGGGGTGGTAATACGAGCCACATTCACTCTGCAGCTTGCAACGTAACAATATTGCGCGACAAGTTGTATGATTTTGTTGCTTGTACTACCGCACCTTTAATCATGATTATTATTTCACTTCGCATTTGATACATCGTTAATATTGGATATCTTCTTGTTACTAGGACAATAACGCCGTGCGAATGATAACCTTGGATGGTAAGTCACAATACTACGCGTTAGTCTACAGTAATTGAAACCTCTATTTTTGTCAAAGTACCCCATAGCAATTTATACTTATCTTAAGCGACCAACCTCTATTTGTCAACTATTTTTCAAAGTCCCAAACCGGATCTTTGCAGTGACTTATACTTCTTTTGAGCGACCAACCTCTGTTTATCGGCTACTTCTTTATTCCTCAAGAGTGGTCGCTAAATGCAGGTTCAACAGCGTTTTATTGATTGCCGAGCTGATTTAGATTCACTCTTTATTATAGGTAAAGTCACAACACTAGCTGGTGGACATTCAGAGGGATATGATGATGGATACGGAACCAAAGGTCACTTTTTTCATCCTACTGGCCTTGCATTTGACTCTGAAAGAAAGATCATCTACGTAACAGATCAGGTAATAGCGATATTTCATGTGACGTAAGCCCTTGTCATTCATGTGCCAACCAGACTGATGGATGTCGTGTTAATTACTAAGAAGAAAAAAGCAACAACAACAACAACCACAAGGAAAAATGGCAACCTAGAAAAAGCTATTTTAAAAAGCTATATTATAGTTAAAAAAAATAATTGAAATACATTCTGTTGGCATGTCGAAATTGACTCAGTAAAATAAAGTTTAAAAAGAAAAAAAATCTTAAAATGGAAGCCAAGAGACGAAACAGAGCAATCTAATTAACGCCTGCAACATTTGCGTTTACCAGAAATGGATTGGCTAGTAAAACAAAGCAACTTTAAAAGAGCGGCTTTTTTGAAAATGGTTTGTTATATTAACATCACGATGTTTGTAAAAAAAAAGTATCGCTATAGAAGCGCATTTCTCATCGTGGACACCCTGAAGGCCATCACAGTGAATCCTTAGCAGTGGGGTCGAAACAATGAAAAATAGATGTTTCGTGCTTGGTAGATTACTAGAATTGTAAATTATATAAATTAGAATTTCGCCTGAATCTTGGATTTTTTCTTCAGAAAAATTACCTTGACGAAGCCATACTTTACAATCCTAAAAATGTGAAATTTAAACATGCATCAAAACATACCGTCAACTTTCAAGAGAGGTGATCCCCCGTACGGATTTTTAAGTGTAGTTATAAACAGTATATTTGTATATAACTTTTAAAACGTTTTTTTTTTCAGTTTGTGCACTATCCTTTGTTCTGAATCTTAGAAATAGTTAAACATAACGGTAGATGTTCGCTCATTTTTTTGTTGAATTGAAAATTGGAAATGCACGCAAAGTGCACGTTGCTCTTACCTCCACATCATGCGTACCGCATTTTCTTTGTTAGATTGTAAAGAATATAGAATAGAAAGCTTTCTCTTTGCGCAACAAATAACATGTTGTACGAGAGTATCTTACACTGCGCAATTTTGCGCAACACCTTTAACGATCTTGTTGCCCGCATTACCGTACCTTAACAACACATCGATGATAGAGGAACACGCGGCATAATGCTGTAACTGTATGTTCTTCATCATCCATAACCAGGTGTCCGGAGCACGCACGAACCGTCCAATCACAGCGCGCTTCGATGCTTAGCCAAGCGGCCCTTGCTCCAAGTCTCTTCCCAATACAAAAACTCGCGTTTCACAGAATTTAGAGAAAAAAAGTTGAAGTATACGTGTTGTTTTAAAAAATTAAAGTAAATCTTTGCGATCCATCTTCTCAAATTCTGTGAGATATATGACTTTTAAGACTCGGGCGAGGGCCGCTTGAATTACAACAACAATCCTTTTCGCGCTTAGTTTTTCGTACAGCTGGAAAGCCGCGTATTACATTAACTTACATCGAGTCGTCGAGTCTCAAACAAGTTTCCACTCGACTTCTTATCTGCGTTTGAAATGATTAGTCGAAAGTTAAAAGTGTTTTGAAGTGTCATAGTGTGGCAAATCACATAGAGCAGTTTTCGTAAGACTATGAAAACTTACGGCGCACGGACTACGCCTTGTCGTGGCCGTACCGCGCACCGTTACTTTGTGGTTGAAATGATTACTCGAAAGTTAAACGTGTGTTGAAGTGTCGTAGTGTTGCAAGACGCATAGATCAGTTTTCGTATGACTATGAAAACGTACGTCGCACGGACTGCGCCTTGCCGTGACCGTACCGTGCGCCGTGACTTTTCACACTCATAAGAAATCTACTTTAACAGATGCTAGTAACACATCAGTTGACACGACACGCAAACTGTTTTATTTGACTTCTGCAAAAGTTATTTAATCGCTTAATCAGTGTTTCTACTATTTGTACAGTATAACCACATGGTACGAAGTGTCACAGCTGTTGGGTACAAAGGAAAGCTTCCTTCGTTTGCTTACGCAGGTAAGATATTGAACACAGCTAAAACTGACTCTCCATCTCTCCATGCTTACACATATGGCTCTCTTAATCAAGCTCCTTGCTACAACTCCGCACTAAAAACGAATAATATATTCTTCCGACAATAATTTTGCCAGAAATAATGAGCAAAGGCTTCGAAACGCATCCGTCCCAGTGGCAAAACTGCTCTGCGCGCACGTCATCTTCTCTAAGCTTGTTAGGTTTTGCCACTCTCGACCCCAGAGCCCTGTCATTCTTACTGCGCATCAGATACATTTTGTTGAGCATGCGTAGTAAGAATGGCAGGGCTCTGGGGTCGAGAGTGAGAGTGCACAAAGTTCCCAACAAGAATCGAGTTCGAATTTTATTCCTACCCGGCATCAGGAATAATGCGTAACTTACCTAGTCATTTATACGGAGAATTATTCATGTGAGCCAAAGGAAATAAAAACATTTGGGGAAGGAAATAAGTGGACGTGGCCAACTATCGAGAGTAGAAGCAACAGCTCGGTAGATTGCGCAGGTTTGAAATGTCTGTTAGAGGAACATTACTGACGAAATATTTGTAGAGTTGACGCCTTGTAGAGTTGATGCGCAGTTCCAAACAATAAGGAGTGATTAGTTACTAGTCATACTTATCAGTAATGGAATTGACACCTAGCGTTTGTTCTTAAGGAAATCTAACTATGCCAACGAAGTGATGAGATTTAAAATTAGATTTAAAATTTTAGAAGATTAAGATAATTTTTAGAAGTCGAACAAAAAACCTATTGGATTCAGTGTACAGCAGCCAATTCGTCGCGCCACATAATTACGCACAACTCACAACGAAACTATATACACTTCCTTATATGGAGGGTAAACCAGTCAAACCTGTTTAGAACAAAAGAAATGACGCACTTCCGTAACAAACTCAAAACTCCTGAAACTCCTCTGTGTTAGCCAACTTCGTTAGCAATAACCTCACGCTTTCTAAATGCATCGCGCAGATCATCGCGCGCAGAGTTTGTTGCTGAGAGTGGAAAGGGGACAAAATTTGTCGTTGATGGGAAATGTTTTTTATTAGAATATTTTTCTCATGCAGTCTTCACAGTTCGACTAACAAAATTGTCCTAATTATCCTCATGCTTTTCTCTGTTTCATGGTAGTGGGTTCAAGTTACTCCAATACAGTGGTTTTCGTGTCATGTGTTTGTCTACTCGGTGTTCTGGTCTTAACTCGGCGACGCTGGAGAGCCTGGTTCACAAGCAGGAATAAAACATACTAACCAACCAATCATCAGTGTTGCTTGCAGCTTCTCTCATTGGCCTAACGTCTCCCGTTTCATTAGGTAAAGACAGATAAGTTATTGATATATTGCGATGACCTCAATTTCATCAGTTTCTTTTCTAAACCGAGCTTAGCATGAAACTTCGTTTTGCTTCATCGTCGGCACGCGCCCGTCGTGAAAAATAGCGAGGGGGAAACACCAAGCGATCATACTTCGCGTTTTTATGAAATAACTGTTGATTATAAATCTTGCGTGCTTTGTCAGAGCACACAGAACACGCGCGCACTTTCTTTTGCGTCATTGATTTCCAAAATAGCTGATATTGGAATTTGTATTTTATAAAAGTAAATTAAAAACCCGCTTTCTGTGCTGTGTGCAGTTGAAAGCACACTTGGGGATTATCAGAACACTCAAGAAGTGTTGAGAAGCACTCTGCTACACATGCACGCTTCTCCCGACACTTCTCTCGTGTTCTACCCACCCTCACATGCTTTACTACTGCACACGGAACACGCGCGAACGTTTTCTACGACTGAGCCCAAGTTTGGCAGTATTTATTAGAATATTTATCCGAAGTGTCAGTATTATATTGAAAACATATTGGTACAAAATCCATCTGGACTAAAATTTACTGATGTATGCATATCCAATTGTTAGAAGCACAATAGGACATTAACAAAATACTCCATCGGCTTACTTTCGTTCAGTACTCGTTTATGGAGCAAATGTTGTAGTTCTTACTGGATTTATCGCGCGTCTATGTCTTGGAAGTTTTGGAAGGTTTGGTTAAGCACAACCGAAATTTTGAGATTTTAAGATTTTTGTCAATTGCAAATTTAAAAAATTTTAATTTCGAAAATGGACTATTCTGGACTGAAAAGGATGAATGCTTGTAAAAAGTTTCGTATAAAAAACTTGTGTTAATTTATAAAATGATCATTTTACACATTTCGCTAATAAAAATTTTACAGTCGTGTAGTTTTAATTGTTTCCCTTCTGAGGACTGAGAAATTCTGATGGAATTAAGAATAATTTATGTTTCCCCGTTAATCCTGGATAACTTGAATATGAATGCTGCTTTGCCTGAAGCTCGTTTACTGGGAAAGGTAATAAACACAACGCCATTGATGTGGACTGAATTGGCTATGGGCAACTTCCCATAGCCGTTTTATTAAATTTTAAAAACTCATCAACTTGTTTTAACTGTGACTAGTTTGTTAATTAAAGTTGACAAAAAAACGATTGAATTGTCAACTGTGCAATTACCCTTTTACTCCGACGAAGGACCAGCGTCCGAAACGTCAGTAAGTGATCTTTCTTATTTTTTACGGTGTAAAATTTAACTTTTTATCCATTCGGTTTCATTAGAAACACCGACGCAGCCCACATTAGCTTACCGCTAGTTATCATCTCTATGTTAACTGTTAACTGCATAGTTCTTGTACGTTTTGTTCAAAAACTTTCTTGGTTCGTATCCACACTGGGTCGGGATCATCCTGTATTATTAGATATTAAAGAGAAATAACATAATAAATAGAAGATACCATGTATAATGAATAGAATGACGACATGGTGATCTATGGTCACATGCTGTGGTCACGTGGAACGTCGTATTGGTTACTTGAAGTTACGTGATGAGCATGGATGGTAATAATGGTGGCAAGTCGTGCTCATGTGGGACATGTGAGATCGCGCTTATTCGACACATAACGTCAAATGTTGGATGATCCCAATGAAGAAGTTTACACCAAATTTAATAAGAAAATATGCATCAACTGGAAGGTATTTTACCTTGGTTAATCTCTTCAAGTATGGCGTCATCTTGTCAGCGAATCTTATGCTGCTTTCTCGTGGCAGCAAGGAAGGCAGGAAATCAATGGACAGAACCTCAAGGGTCTTGCTTGATTTACTGAAAGGAAATAACAGATATGGACAATGTCAAGCAAATGACATTCAAATGGCTTCGTCTCTGAACCAATCAAAAACATGCTGCCCATCATCCAATCACAGTTCTTAAATACAGGTACACAATGACACCTGACAAGTGTCATGGTAAAACTGCTGCAAGGAAACAAAGAGATACAGAGCAGAATACTACACATATTCTACTAATGTACATAGATACATCAACAACACGTCACAGTGGGTGTACCTTAAATCAACAGCTCGTACAGGATTCTGGGGTGTGGTGGCAGAGTCGTAAAACGGTAATGGATTGTCAGGGTTATTGACGTCACAGCTTACGTCAACAACAAGGGAGAGATTCCTAGAAAGATTGAAAAAATATTCAAGGTAATGTCATTGAATTTCTAAATAATATTGAGCTCAGAATAGATGATTACCTGTCATCTGTGTCGAGCATCTCCCTTGTGAGAAATGGAGGGATTTTCTGAGAATAAACGAGGAACACCAAGTTGAGTTCTTGGCCAAATTGGGGTGAATGTGATATTGTGTCTTTTGTTATGTCAACCAACATGGAGGACACATCTTTTGTCCCTATATTACCATGGGAAGGGACAAGTATGCCATCCTTATGATTTTATGATTTTTGTGCAATAGTCCTTTTCACAATTTCCTGTGCTATCTTGAAAGGTAGCCATGCCTTTGCATCGAAGTGAGACGAATGGTGGGCTTGCAAAGATAGAGACCTTTTTTTAAAAAACCTTGGACAATTGTTCACGTCTCTATCATTCCAAGTTCACTGCTCATCTCGCTTCAATGCAACGGCATGGCTACCTTTCAAGATGGCAAGAGGGAACTTTGAAGAAGACTATTGTAAGACATGGACGTAGCGGGGGTAGTGTGCATTGCAGTTTCAGCTACAGGGGAAGTTGCAGAAAGTTCCATGCAAAATACTAACATATAGATGCAACTGAGAATTAGGAAAGTTGTTGGTGGCCTTCAAAACCACAGGTGAAAGGACTTGGAACTGGGTTTTAAGAGGTCGCAATACTAGAAATGATCTAATAATATCTTACCTTAGTAAGGAGAATACAGTTTACAAGTATATCATACTTGAGTATTTGTGGGAAGGGACCTCCGCCCTTAGTCTCCTCAAGATCCCACTTTATTTGGTTAGGCCTGTCCAAGGGATTAAAAGTATTTTTAGCAGATGTAATTACCATTTAATCATGGATTCAAAGGAGGGTCTGGAGGGTCTTACTGCTCTCTCCATTCTAAATTTTCAAATTAATCCAGTATCTGGACCCACCTCCTTCTTGACTGCATATTACATCAATAGCTGTTATTACAGATGCATGCAAATGAGATGTAAATAAGACAACAAGGATCGTATGGACCCAATAGCCTCACTTGTACGATTCTTAAAACAAAAGAATATCTCAATAACAGCTTTTCAGTATTTGGACCCTCTTGACCTCATGTTACATTAATTGCAGCTACCCGACAGTCAATATAGACCTCTTTAGCTTGGGTGTAATGTTTTCCCATTTCAGATCACATGTCATTCCCTAGAGTATCATTACTTTGTTTAATGATTGCACATGAGAAGACACATGGATATGGATATGACTGTGCAGTTGTAGATGTAATGTGTTCACTTACTCAGGTATTCCCAGTTTCCTAGCAATGTCTAATGCTCCAAGTCCACATCGACCTAAAGCACCCATCACCAACACAGTAGGGTAAATCTCTGAAACTCCTGTAAAGATTGAACAGAAATTTATTCATTCATTCATTCACAAATTTATACTCCCTCTCTCCATCCATTAATCCATCCATTCATTATTCACTTATCCATTCTTATGCATTTATGCATTCCTCCCTCCCTCCATACATCTAGCTGTCCATCCTTCCGGCCCACCATCCATCATCCTTCTATTTGCTCATCTGTCAGTGGATCCATTCATCCCTTTGGTCATTCATTCATTCATTCATTCATTCATTCATTCATTCATTCATTCATTCATTCATTCATTCATTCATTCATTCATTCATTCATTCATTCATTCATTCATTCATTCATTCATTCATTCATTCATTCATTCATTCATTCATTCATTCATTCATTCATTCATTCATTCATTCATTCATTCATTCATTCATTCATTCATTCATTCATTCATTCATTCATTCATTCATTCATTCATTCATTCATTCATTCATCTATCCTAACCCCCTTCTTTACTCCACAGTTTCTCTGTCCCTTCATACATCAACCTAAAAAGTCAAGGGTATAAATGTAAATCTACCTTTCTTATCAGCAACTTCCTTGAGCAGAGACTTGACTTCATCAAGCATCTGATTCTCACTCTCGAAGGGCTTGATTGCTGGCATAGTACGTCCTAAATGTTGATAGCACCAGGCTGCCACACCAAAGGCCATACCAGTTGCCCCAGCAACAGGGCTAAATACAGCAACAGATCTACATCCTGTAAATATTTACAAATAGGTAGGTTCAGCTGTGAACTAAACATCCTCCATCCATCCATCCATCCATCCATCCATTGATCTATCCATCCACTTACCCACCCAACCATCCACCCATCCATCCATCCATCCATCCATCCATCCATCCACCCATCCATCCATCCATCTATCCATCCATCCACTCACCCACCCACCCACCTACCTACACACCCATCTATCCATCAATCCATCCATTAAATTAATCAGTGAGTCAGTCATTTAATCTTTTTTTTTCATTAATTGTATAGGCTCTCTATTTCATCATTCATTTTTACCTTTTTCATCTGTCATGAACTCTATATCCAGTATACATCCACCTCCCTTGTGAAATCTCTGCAAAAGCTGTTCAGCTCCTATCTGATGCTGTAGTCATACAAATGAACACCTCAACAAATTACTGATTGTTTTAGAAAACACTCACAACTGCCATACATGCAGAGGTGGGGGGGGGGGGGGGTGGAGGTGAGGGGTGGAGGGGGGACTTGAGCTCCCCGGTCCAGAAAGGTTTAAGAGTTGAGAGTTTGACATTACTGAATGCTCAAAGTCTGGAATTTGGCATGAGAACCTGGCAATGAGTCGTACTTGATGCTCACCTTGTAGGCATGTGCAAAGAAAATATGCTGGTGCACTATTGGTGTGTCTGCTAGCGGCAATTCCTTCAGGCCAAGAATGATGGCATCTTTTGGTGCAGTTTGCCATGAGCCAAGTGGTACAATATCCACCCCTGGAATACTGCAACACATTGTTATAAAACCATGACATAAAGGTTGGTTTGGCAATACCATGAAATATCCCACAAGGCACTTGTATTTGTATATGCATGGACCTGTTTACTAAGAAAGTACCAATGACAAGTGAGATATCCCATGGTGTGCCACAGGAAGGCATTGTATAACTATTATATCCCACACCTTTGAAAATAAACCTAGGCTGCAATGCCTGATGAGAAGGAACAGTGGAATACCCATGAAAATACAACAGCTTTACTGCATAATTTCTGATTGGCTGTATTTTCAATGTTGTGGGACAAATAATCATAAATATGAAGCACTGGATTGCATGAAGGATACGTTATATATGTAACCACAATCATTTCTGTGGGTAAGGTCTTGTTTATTAATACAAGTACCTAGCTTGGAAGAAGTTTTGAAAGCTAGTCATGTTTGCCAACAACAATATGCCACAGGAAGCCCAGATAGTATTTTCCTCATGATACATGAAAATTTATTTCAACTTGCAATTTTAAGGAAAAGAAAAGTTATTTTCTTATCTGGATATTTGAAAATACCACAATGTATTTTTTGTGTTGTTCACACGGGCGACTAAATGGAAATATAAAGGTTTTTTTTTGCGTCTGCGTCACTTTATACAGTTCTGTTGTTCGATGGCGTCAACAACTCATACCTTTCATAATCTTCATCTCTAAAAATACGTTGATCAGATCTTTCCACTGTTACCTTGAATCCTATAAAAGTGAAAATTATTTCAATGAATTTTTCTATCCTGATTTCACTTGTTTACAAGTGTCGATTATATCGTAGGATAGAGAAAAAGCAACAATGCATTCGCCATGTTTTATTATGGCTTCGTTAAACTTCTCACCTGATTCCACGAGCTCTTTGCATTTTTCTGGCGTTAAAGGTGTTCGTCTCTCAAGAGGTTTCGTTTCAGCACGAAGCCAAAAGTGAACAACCATAATAGATAAAAAATTCTGAAATCGCGATCAAAATTACCAGTAAATACGAGCATCAGATGAAGCATGTACCTCAAGCATCAGTCGTTTATGTCAGTGTATATCATGTTAAACCCCAGGTCACCCCTCCCTCGATCTCATGCTCGGCCTTATAAATATGCTTATTTTTTCATTGTTATACATTTATTTATTGTTATATCGACTCCCCAGGTCTCACTTTAAGATTTTTTTAATTATTTTCCTCTTTAATTATTTTTTCAACTTTTATAGGCGCTAAAAGACGGTGTGACATAAATGCCGCGGGAATACCCCCTGGGTTTCCCCTGACTCAAATAACTATTTTTACGTTGGGCATCCTGTGTCGATCGACCAAGCAGTACGTGCAGTACTACACGAACGATACAGGGACTAGCTTGCTTCACAAAAATAATATCCTATCGTTAATGAAACGGGGTGACTCAAATAACTATTTTTACGTTGGGCATCCTGTGTCGATCGACCAAGCAGTACGTGCAGTACTACACGAACGATACAGGGACTAGCTTGCTTCACAAAAATAATATCCTATCGTTAATGAAACGGGGTGCTGTATTCCCAAGGTATCACAGTTTGATTCATCATTTGTAGTTCCAGGATTTCTTTCCCGATAATGGTTGTTCACTTTTGGCTTCGTGCTGAGACGAAACCTCTTGAGAGACGAACGCATTTGACGCCTGAAAAATGCAAAGAGCTTGTGGATTCAGGTATAAGCTCACTATACCTAGTTAGTTCTTTGAAGTAGCACGCTTTACACTATCTAAATCAGTCAGCTTAGTGTCTTTTAGCTTTATTGATCTCCAGTCATAGATCATTAGAGATATTTTTATATTTTCTGATAACCATACAGTAGCTGAAAGGACTGCCAATGGCTTAATTCCCAGGACTACAACGTAAGCTTATGAATTTTATCTTTCAAGGATTTAAGGTAACAGTGGAGAGCTCAGACCAGCGTATATTCAAAGATGAAGAGTATAAAAGGTATTATCTGGATTATATTTGGTTTGGCTAATCAATCTGTCTTATTTTCATTTGTAAATATATCTAATTCCTTTCCTTGAGGGTGCTAGCATGAGTACCTTCAAATATTTATGATATCCTGAAACAACCAATCTGGGCTGATCAACATCAGGGCATCAGGTTATTAATTAAGTCCCAGATGGAATCGGGATTTAGCTTGTTAGGTTTGCTCACCAGGCAGCACACTTGATAATTTATATAAACTTAATTGCCCTTAGTTAATCAAGGGAGGGATGCACACACAGAAATTGAAACCAAGACTCTATCCAAAAGGTGAAAGCTAAGTGAGTGTGCTCTCTCTACACTACTTTTTAAGATACCCAAATGAATAATGGCAAATTTCCCAGGGTATAAAGTACCAGTCCTTAATTAGAGGGGGGGACATGAGGGTAGCACTAAATAGCCAGTGGCTAACAAACCTGTGACCCTCATTCCATGATCAAATTGGAATTTAGAAGTTGATTTTTGTGGAGGGAGGAAAACAGGAGAACCCGGAGAAAAACCCTTGAAGCACAGGAGAGAACCAACTAGAAACTCTTCTTGCATACAACACCGAGCCCGGCGGGACTCAAACTCGGGACAGCTGGTGCTGGTGATTGTATTTTTGATCTGCATATTTTTAAGGGATCCTACTCCCGCTGCAGAACCACTACTGATGAAGAGGCAGTTGCCTTGAAATGTCTGAAATCTATATGTACTTGATACATACAATCTATTTGATATCATTTTAGAATCAGATAGGTGCTGAGCAGCTTTTGCAGAGATTTCACAAGGGAGGTGGATGTATATTGGATATTGAGTTTATGACAGATGAGAAAGGTAAAAATGAATGATGATATGAACAGATATATATAATTATATTACTTATTTAATTTGTACTTAGATTTGGGGGGGGGGGGGTGGGTGTACTTGTCCAGTGCACCAAAGGGCATCCTCTTGGATCTGCCCTTGTACATTAAAAATTCTCTATAATCATGTTCATTATTAGTATTATTCAATATTTTTTTATACCAAACATCAGGATGTCAAGCAGTTGGTGTATTCAGTACTGTTGCTGGGGCAACTGGCATGGCCTTGGGTGTGGCAGCCTGGTGCTATCAACATTTAGGACGTACTATGCCAGGAATCAAGCCCTTTGAGAGTGAGAAAGAAATGTTAGATGAAGTCAAGTCCCTGCTTAAGGAAGTTGCTGATAAGAAAGGTAAAATCAAGAACCTATTTTGAACATGGCATTATTGAAATTTTCTTTCATAGACCAATGCCAATATTGACCAACCTTTTTGGAATGATAAAGCAACCCACAATCTTAACAATATCAGTTAAACAAGAGAGGATTTTTAGCAGAGTATCTTTGAACCATTCAGACATGGACACACAATGTGACTTTGCCTGCAACAATGCTTGCAATGGGTTTTTAGGGGATGTCACATGCTGCAACTTTCCTGGCAATGTCGTATGAAATTGGCTAGACACTGGTGTTTATATAACTGCGAAATCAAAATCATTGCATTTCATTGGCTTAGAGTATCACCCTATCGGGCAAGCAATGTTGCAGATGTGTTCACACTGTGAAACTAGTCACTGGCAATGTCTCTAAAGTAGAACGTTGAAGAATTGCCATCAACGTGGCAGGTGGGTTACACACCCTGTAATCTCCCTGTTGCAAACAACATTGTCTCCTTGCAGTTACTTGTACAGTGTTTTATAGTTTGGATCACCCAAATTTCAAATGTTCAAAAGTTAAGAAAGTATAGTATAGACTCCCTGATACCCCGATTTCCATCTCACTGGACTTAGAAAATGGTTAGTTAGTGTAGTGTGAGCTATATGCATGTGACACATGGACCATATAATCAGTGGCATATTTCAGTTGAGGTACACCTTATTGTACTTTTATTGTCTGCTCTAGGTGTTGGAGACGTACATCCCACAGTGTTGGTGATTGGTGCATTGGGTCAATGTGGAAAAGGAGCTTTAGATGTTGCACAGAAGATAGGAATACCAGAGTAAGTACAAAGTTATGCACAAAATGCTAAAAACGTTTTTAACAGCTGAGTTTGCCCCAAAAATACTGTCTAGTTTGGTTAGTTTGGTGCCTGGTAAGTTAGAGAAGCAAGTGTGTCTTGGTTGGTTAGTGTGGTGCCTGGTAAGTGAGAGGAGCAAGTGTGTCTTGGTTGGTTAGTGTAGTGCCTGGTAAGTGAGAGGAGCAAGTGTGTCTTGGTTGGTTAGTGTGGTACCTGGTAAGTGAGAGGAGCAAGTGTGTCCTGGTTGGTTAGTGTGGTGCCTGGTAAGTGAGAGTAACAAGTGTGTCTTGGTTGGTTAGTGTGGTGCCTGGTAAGTGAGAGTAGCAAGTGTGTCTTGATTGGTTAGTGTGGTGTCTGGTAAGTGAGAGGAGCAAGTGTGTCTTGGTTGGTTAGTGTGGTGCCTGGTAAGTGAGAGTAGCAAGTGTGTCTTGGTTGGTTGGTGTGGTGCCTGGTAAGTGAGAGTAGCAAGTGTGTCTTGGTTGGTTAGTGTAGTGC
This sequence comes from Anthopleura sola, assembly GCA_023349425.1. Taxonomy (NCBI): domain Eukaryota; kingdom Metazoa; phylum Cnidaria; class Anthozoa; order Actiniaria; family Actiniidae; genus Anthopleura; species Anthopleura sola. The sequence goes on from JALHLI010000001.1 coordinate 13,730,015, forward strand.
CTGGTAAGTGAAATGAGCAAGTATGTCTTGGTTGGTTAGTGTGGTGCCTGGTAAGTGAGAGTAGCAAGTGTGTCTTGGTTGGTAAGTGTGCTGCCTGGTAAGTGAGAGGTGTAAGTGTGTCTTGGTTAGTTAGTGTGTTGGCTGGTAAGTGAGAGTAGCAAGTGTGTCTTGGTTGGTTAGTGTGTTGCCTGGTAAGTGAGAGGAGCAAGTGTGTCTTGGTTAGTTAGTGTGGTGCCTTGTAAGTGAGTGTAGCAAGTGTGTCTTGGTTAGTTAGTGTGGTGCCTGGTAAGTGAGTGTAGCAAGTGTGTCTTGGTTAGTTAGTGTGTTGGCTGGTAAGTGAGAGTAGCAAGTGTGTCTTGGTTAGTTAGTGTGGTGCCTTGTAAGTGAGAGGAGCAAGTGTGTTTTTTAATAGTATTATTTTTGTGGTATCTCTTAGGGGTTAAATTTTGCCAAGCCACATCTTTTTGAAAAAACTTCCGGTATCTTTTAGGGGTATTTTTGGAAACTTCCAACGAGCATACCCGATACTTTACCCCCCCCCCCCCCCCCGGGCTAGTTTGCTGCTTGCAGTATTTCTTGGTGTATGTACTGACAGCTGAGTTAATTGAGCAACTAATATTTGGCTGGGCAATAATGGAATTTTTTTAAATGTTTTTCAGATCTAACCAAATAAAGTGGGATCTTGAGGAGACTAAGGGCGGAGGTCCCTTCCCACAAATACTCAAGTATGATGTATTTGTCAACTGTATTCTTCTGTCTAAGGTGAATTTCTGAATTATTCGAAGTAATCTGTCATTGTCTCAGAATCTAAATATTGAGCAACAGGATGTCTTATAATGACTTGTGATTTTTGTCAACTTGCTACATCAGTGGGAAAAGAGAGGGGTTGTGGTTAAAGTCACTTGTGTGCTTTGTGCATAATTTCTTTAATGTTTGCACTAAGACAAACAAATAAACAAACAAACAAACAAACTGCAAGGGATTTCAGAAATGAATCCTTGCCAGAATTGACAACCATCAGCCATCAAACCATCAACAATCATACCGCACTAAAATGTTTTTACTTTCTTCTCAGAAAATTCCTCCATTTTTAACACGAGAGATCTTGGACACAGATGAGAGGTAATACAAAACCATCCTAATTTTAAAAACCTTACTATATTGACAAAAGCAGTGATAATGATTTTTCTCAATCTTTCTAGGAATCTATCCCTTGTTGTTGATGTAAGCTGTGACGTCAATAACCCTGACAATCCATTACCATTTTATGACTCTGCCACCACACCCCAGAATCCTGTACGAGCTGTTGATTTAAGGTACACGCATTGGGACGTGTTATTACTGATACTATTTATCTACCAGTAGAATATGTGTTCTACTATGTATCTATTTGCTTCCTCGTAGTAGTTCTCTCAAGACACTTAGGTGTCATCGTGTACCTGTATTCAAGAACTGTGATTGGTTGATAGGCAGCATGTTTTTGATTGGTTCATAGTGGAAGCCATTTGAGTGTCATGACATCATTTTAGTCCAGAGCTGGACCCACTTTTATCGATGCGAGGACGAACCGATTAGTGGAAAGAAACCTGAAAGAATCGTGCAACTGTTTTCCTTTTATTTTCGCGTAATAAATTAATAAGTTAGTGAGAAAAGTGGGTCCAGTTCTGAACTATAGCTTGGTACAGTTGACGCTAACTTAACATTATCCATATTTGTTATTTCCTTTCAGTAAATCAAGCAAGACCCTTGAGATTCTGTCCATTGATTTCCTGCCTTCCTTGCTGCCACGAGAAAGCAGCATAAGATTCGCTGACAAGGTGACGCCATACTTGAAGAGATTAACCCAGGTAAAATACCTTGACGCAAAAGTTTGATGTTTTTTGTCATGCACTCGACTATTCTATTCAAAATTCATCATTCTTCCATCATACCGCCACCACCACCATCGTCTTGATCCTCATTATCAACATTATCATCATCAGTAGCAGGAACACTATTATCATCATCACCGCAACCGGCACCACCACCATCATTTTCTTGTTTCTCAGTATCATCATCAGTAGCAGCAGCATCAGTAGCGTCAACATCACCGCCACTGCACCATACCACCACCATCATCGCCATAATCTTACCAATCTTTCGACCAAATCCTGTGTTCTTGGTCCTTGAATTTCCATTATCGTCCGATGGAAACTTCAGGATTCCCGATTATCTCTTGGTGGTATACCTATACCTTCTCTGTTGAAGTCACTGTCAAATGCAATCTCACTATCTTTGTCATCGTCACTGTGACAGCTGTGACAGCTGAGAGCATAATTTTCCACGATCCTGCACCAGAGTGATCAGGTGGCACAGAACAGGGAGGGCTTGACGGGCAACATCTGCCAAGTGACGACACATTGCAAATGGCTCCTCTGGCGCGGGAGATTCAAGATTAAAATACAGTTTCACATACCAGCGCGGTACCATGTATGTAACTATGATTTTTTTTACACTAGGATGATCCTGACCCAGTGTGGGTACGAACCAAGAAAGTGTATGAACAAAAAATGAAAGAAATATTCGGTGACAAGTAAATGTATTCTCCGATTAAAGGACGCTTATAATGCATAATGTAAGCGACGTAATCAACATACCTTACATGTATGTAAGGCTTAAAAAGTAGGTAAAAGTTTGTGGTATTCTCGAGTTCACATTCATCTTCACAATTACTTATTGGATACTTGTATCCGATCCTTGACATAGACATGCAAAAAATTTGTTGCTTATCTTATGAAAAATAAATATGACAACTGTAATGGGTAAAAATCAAAATCCTAGACGTCTACTAAAAGTTGTCAAGGCCGTAAAAACACTTAGAAAAACAATCCTAAAATATTCGTGAACTGGATAGAAAAAGAGTAATCAAGAATATAATTTAAACGACATGTATTTCATAACCTATCCTTGGAAAATAAACTACGACTAAAATTTTTATTGTAAAACGTTTTTTTTATTTTTTTTTTGCTTTCATCCCCTCACCCCTCCCTCCATCCTTACACAACGTTTTGCTTTATTCTGTGATTCTGTGTCCTTCAAAATAACCCTCAACGGTGCGCATGCTCCACAGTATAAAGGCAATTAGTTTATCAGTAACCTAGTGTTACTCTTGTGTGTTACCCTAATACGGTCGTTATTATTATTATTATTAAATTCGTTTTTACAGTCCCCTATCCGGATCGTAATTTGGAGAATGAGTTTATTATAAAAATGGATGTAATTTCAAGGGCTGTTCAGGAATTCGAATTAACAAGGCGATCCATTCATTAACATAGGCAGCGGACTAGGTGGGCTGGATTTTTACGGTATTTTTTCCTTCGGGCTATCTATTGACGTTTTTATTTTTTGCTTCGGCAATTCCCCCCCCCCCCCCCCCCCCCCCGCCCACGTTCTTCCTATATAATGTTATATAATGTTAGATCAAGGGGGTCCCGTTACTATATTGAATTGACTGTATGCAACCCCATCCACAACCAGTCACACATATGGCTGTAATGAACTGTGGATCAGCGCACGGTTTTGTCCAACGAAACAGATGATCAGTCCTTGCTTCCCGGTTGTCGTTGTCCTTCCCTGAGAACCGATTTGTAAGCGAGTCGGCATAAACGATTAATATAGCCATCGTGAACTTGGGAATTATGAAGTTTCCCAACTTTCCCTAAGGTCCCTAAGCATATTAAAAATATGTTCTTGTTAACCTGGCGGTGGTAAGAATACCAGCGCACGTGACAACCATGCACTGCTATGAAAACAGGGATCCCAACACGCTGGGTCTCACTTCCACAGTTTCCCATACGCGTTACTTGATACAACAAAGGTATGCATGTTCATATCGTACTTCTTAACTGCTCTAAGGGTTTTTTAAGGTTCTTTTGTACTTTTAGAATTCTGATCCCGTGTTCACGATATATGGTTATTTTGTAAGCGGTTGGGCTCCCTGTGTTCTACCCAATTCACGTCTTCCCATGATGCCTTTGTGTCAGTATAACCAACACGGCGAACTTGTAGGATTTGAATAAGAAGAAAATAACGCTGGTTTAACGGTAAGAAATGCGAAAAAACACCAAAGAACTAGTGAGAAATGTATTTAAGAGTTCCTTGATGTTCCTGGAGTGTTTTATTCTGAGTTTTCTCTTCGTTTTTAGTGTATTTTTTCAATGACATTTTCCACGCCTGGAGATTGTTCACACGTGATGTTAGTCGCTGAACAACTTTTCTTCTTGGCTGCCGGAATACTACACTGGATATTGTTATCTCGGAAAAAAACCTTATTTAACAATGTGAGTCAGCTTTTGTTGTCTTTTTTAACGTTTTAAATCGCTCCAAAGACGAAACTGTTGTTTGGGAATTGGATGCAATATTGGATGCAACACTTTAGCGGGAATTATCATTATGGACTTTCAATAGACCTCTTTATCTTGGGGATAATGTTTTCCCATTTCACACCATGTCTTATTACTTTGAGTATTATGTCTTTGTTTAATGGTTGTTCATGAATATGGATACAACTCAAAGAAAGTATCTTATTCCCAAGAGAATAACTTGTTCAGATGGGAAAATATTAGGTATTAAAAGAAAGCTGTTATGCACGTGACATATGCTTATCCACTCACAGCTTGTATACCTTATTAAAAAATTTTGAAATGCAATAAAATATTAGTAATTTACAAAAGCAATAGAAACACTCAGCTATGTTTCAAGTTCTTAAGCATGCTGTGTTTATATCAAAGTACAGAGACATGCCAGACATTTTATATTTCTTGATTAACACAATTTTGTGTTAATTTTTTAGGTTATGACATAATTTTTTCTTTGTTTTCAGCTATTACAACAAAATTGGGAGATGATTATTGTTGACTCAAACTGTAAGTTTAGTGAATAATCTATATTTGCTGGTATATGTTACAAGGATGTAATAGCTGCATGCATGCAGGAAAACACATGGATCGCTAACAATCACAAGAGAAAAAGTTTGTCTATTTATAAAATATATTAGTATATGTATATCATAAAAGAACCTGAACAGGAGAGTTTTGAAAACTTCAATGATAATGTTTTGAACCATCCACAATATTTCATTTTTGGTGTACTATATAGTTATCAAAAAATGGTGATTTGTGTCATGAACCTAATGTTGGGCCATAGATAAATGAATGAATGAATTAGATATACGGCATATTTGGCTTTGACCTGTTAAGAATTATTCATGACTTTGATGATAAATTGAGTAAATCAAGAAATATCATAAAAAACATTTAGAGTGGCGAGGGTTTGTATATTATCAATTTTCATGAGCATAGTTATAACTGCCAGAGTATACACTAAAAAGTGAATAAGAAAGAAAATTATAGACATTATAGAAATATTTGAAATTATACTGATGTTTTGGACACTAATAGTCTTTCGGAGTAAAAGTGCTATGTGTATAGCTACATGTACTTATGTTATTTGAGACAATCCATAGCTCCCAGCTCAAATATATGGTAAGCAATAAACACATCCTTGATTGTAGAGGTAAGTTGACTTTTGAAAAGAGAATGCATCAAAAACATTCAGTTACATGATAATTCTGAACACAGTATTGAAGTTTGGAGTTCAAGCTAATAAGGCTAACCCAGTGTAGAGAAATGGAAGTCTGCTGTATAGACATCAATGGAATACCTAGATTTTTTTTGTAAGTACATCCAATATGTATTTGACAACTGGTAGACTAGATAACCATGGAAGAAAAAATAGGCCAAAATACTATTCTACTTGTAATTGTAATAAGATATGAGGCTATATTAATGGGTTCTAACCTGTTCGTTTGCTGCTAACTTCTTTTGACATCAATGGCTACTATCCTTGGCCTCGCACCTGCAACATACTCCTACTGCGCATGCCGGCATGAAATGTGCATAAATAGGCATATCATTACAGTAATTCGGCAACAATGGTTTTTCAATTAGATCATTTGAGTGAGTTACTGGTACTTTCCAGTAAAGTGAAAATAAGCCAGGTATACTTTGATAATTGATAATTCTCAGGATGTGAAAGAAAAAGACTATCACAAAATGTCAAAAATATTGTCATTGGTAATACTCCTTCAAAAGTGAGAATTTATGCCTTTAATGCTCAAGATTAAAATTTCCCAGGATTGAGATTTTTGCATTCTTTCTGTTATTGCACAGTCATTCCATTTCTGTTTGATAGCATAGTGTCTATAGATATAGCTTCAGGAATCAGTTTGGACAATAATGGCACCACAAAAAGAAAAAGATAAAACAAAAGTTACCCTAGTTTAAATATCTTGCTCATTTTTGCATTTGAACAATTTTTGACACAGATTCTTGCATGACATTGGTTTACTGGAACAGGCTTAGTGTTTGTATTTTAGTACTGTATGGATAAAGTGGCTTCTAAAATGACTTTTACAATGATGATGACACACTTAGCAGCACTGGAATTAGAATTAGAATTGTTCAACCTTGTTTTAACACATTTTGAAGATTTCTTGTTTACCAACTCTCATTTCCTATATTTTGTCCTTTTGAAAATGGATTGATATTACAGCATAGATAACATCATATGACCTGTAGCAAAGTGAACAACTGTCAAGAGGCATACAGCAATATCAAAAAATGCTGAAAAGTGATTGGGTTATTTGCGATCAGGTAATGAAATAGGCAAGTAAAATGAGACCTTTTCAATATTGTCAATTTTACTAGATGAACGAGCCATACTACTCGCCATCTAAGGTCTTTCCGGAATGGTGCTAGTATTGTTTAGGTATTAATATGAAAAAAATTCTTGTAGTCCCACAGTTCATTTTGTTCATGCAATTGCCAGAGTGCTTATTACCATTTGCTGTTCACCCCTTGAATGTTTTTTAAATAGCTGTATATGTGTGTAAGGGAAGCAACTACAGATAAGCAATAATGATAGAGTGTAAACACTAAATGTGTGCCACACATCATCATAGAATAAATTAAATTCTAAATTAAATGGAAGAAATTAATTTGTAGTTATTTAATTGGAGCTTTTGGTCTAAATGGAAAATTTTCTCTTTACAAAGTACAGTTGAAATCTCATGAAGCTAGACACAATATATGTACACTATATTCCAGTGTCAACAAAAAAACCTGGTTTTTCTCCTGGAATGTACTGATTGGTATGATCAGCTTTTTGAAGAATTAATTGGCTACAAAAATCTAGTAAAGGATCTTCCAGGGTATCAATTAGGACATTGAATAACCTTGCTTTCTTATCAGTTGAGGGTACAGTGATTGATGATAATTGGCATTTGTACAATCAAGGTCCACAATGCATATTGCAGCATGCTTTGTTTGTAGATTATCAACCCATGTTTGGTTGGTATTTCACATAGTAATTGCTCACATTATGCTTAACTCTCATATACTAACACCTGTTTACAGTGAAATAGGTCCCTCTGGTGTACTTCTAGATTCAATCAATACAGGATACAGGTGAGTAACTGATACATGGAAGATATCATCACAAGATAGCTGTAAGATACTAGTTGATGCTTGTATAGTTATTGTCCATTGTTTATTCCGATATTAATGGATTTACTTAGTGTTAATGCAGTCAATAATTTAATGGCAGAAAAAGAGTAATAATTCAAGGCTGAAAAGATATCAATCATCTCATTGTAGATGCTGTGCAGAATAGTAGTATAGGCTTAAGTAGTTACTCTTAGCTTACTGTTAGATGAATGATAAGTATTGGCAACAGTAAGATATAAGCACAAGGTTAATGGAGGATTCAATGGCAAATGCCTGTTATGACATAGATGTATTTTATCTGTCACTACCCTAGAGTGTGTGAGGATTTTGAAAAACGAATAGGGAAGCTGCCTAAAATGATATAAACTTGAAATTACATAATTAAAATGTACATGCAGGGGAGTAGCCAGGGGAGTAGCCAGGGAGGCCCAAAACCCTTTTTCAGAACATCAGCCCAAAAACGGCCAACCAAGAAAATGGCCAACAGGATAGGAGGACTGTGTCCCCTGGCTACTCTCCTGATATTAAAAGTTCTGAAACACTTTGAACTAAAGTTTTGTTCTTAAGAATTGCACAATTATTTTGATGTCAATCAAGCTTATTTAATTGAACAATAAATATAATACTTAAGTTAACTTTTGTTACAGTGCAATGTGCCTAACTGTGGCCACCCAATGAATTTTTAAACTCACTCAATTATTTCAACTTGGCATGATTTTAGTCCTTTCTGTTGCAAATATAAATAAAATCTTTGCTGACACGACTTTGACCTCACATGAAAATGTACAAATTCTCATTGTATTTGTAAAGGTACTTGTAAAACATTTAATTGGGTGGCCACAGTTAGGTATGTCTTGCTATAAGTTAAAATTTACTTCTTTGTTTAAATTTGTTAAAAATAGTAATGTTTCATAATTTAAACATAATTGATAAACTCCATGATTGATAAGTTTCCATGACTAGTAGTATTTCATTGGCACATTTATTTTAGAATTGAAAAATACAAAAGTAATCAATTGGATAAAAACCATAAAGCAAACCAAGCTAAAAGAAAAAAATCCTACAGTTAAATGCTAAGCACTTTGGTACTATTCATAAAAAAAATATTTTTAGTTTGAAACTTTGTGTGACTAGCATGATCTCTTGTGCAGTGTCTTGACTTATGAACTCATTTGTTTGATGGTTGTGACCTACAATAATATCTGAGGAATACTGATATATTGTCTACTCAGATGTACTAAAGATCTACTGTATAGTGGTGAAAGATTCTGCTATCCATCTCTTGTAGAACTTCTGAAATAGAGTAGTTCATCTGTCTTGAGAAGGTTTCTTCATGGAGGATTTGTGGTCATTGATTCATACCTTTCTTTAGTAAGCAGAAGCACAAAGATTGTGAAATATTTCTTTCATGGTTTCTGTCCAGCCAAAGAGGATTAGGTAGCAGACAGTTCATCAACAATGTTTGAAATGGAACCTTAACCAGTGCCAAAGGTGGAGGTTAAGGTTTCTGAGGCCAGCAGATGACAGTGAGACGCCCATTGCAAAAAGTGCCAAGCTTACCATTGATGATTTCAGTCCTGCCAAAGAGGATTTGGCAGCAGAAAGGCCTCCCAGAAGGTTTGAGATGCAACCTGTACCTGCAGCAGAAGTCAAGGTTGACTTTTCCCAAGCAGATGGTGATGAGACAGCCATAGTAAAAAGTGCCAAGTTTACCATTGATGCCAGTAGAGTTTTCAACCATCATTTAGCAAAGTCAAAAATACCAAGGATGAAGCAACTACCCTAATAGCAGAGGGAAGCATCACAGTTGAATAATAAGATGTTGAAGATGGAGCAGTCACTCTAGTAGATTAGGAAATCATCCCAGCTGTTGAGGAAGAAGATGTTTTAGATGGAGCAACTACTATAGTAGAGGCAGAAGTCATTACAGCTGTTGACGAATAACATGCTGGAGATGGAGGAACAAGGTATACCCTAGTAGAGGTGGAAGGAATCAGAGTTGTTGAAGAAGATGTTGGAAATAAAGGAACTACCTGAGAGGAGGAAGGCATCACAGTAGTTGAAGCAGATGGAGATGGAGCAACTACCCTAATAGAGGAGTAAGATGTCACAGTTGACGAGGAAGAAGACACTAGTGGTGCAACTACCCTAAGAGAGGAGGAAGGCATTTCAGTTGTGGAAGAAAACGATGCTGTAGATGGAGCAACTACCCTAGTAGAAAAGCAAGGCATCACAGCTGTAGATAAAGAAGTAAACAGGATGGGAGAGACCACAGGAAGCATGCTAATCCCTGCTATTTCTTGTTAACCAAGGGATTCGTTGAGAAAAAAGAAGACCAGAAGGCATGCACTAAAAGTGACTGACCATATTTGTGACTTTTTATTGCTTTGGAGAAGTCACAGCAGATACAGAATCAAGTGTCCAGAGTTAGCAAACCAGGGAGGGCAAGCAAGAGCAATATCCAAGCAAGCTATCTGTTCAACCTAGAGCCTACCTAAAGATGTGCAAACTATGGTTCTCAAAGCTGAATAAGCCTTGCTCAATGATGATGTTGCCTTCCCCAGCTTCATCTTCATGACGCTTCCTGAGGTTATTGAAAAAGATGTTGCAAAGATTTCAAACTTGTTTCCACTGTTTTCTGGATTACTACAATTCTGCTCTTTGGAAGGCATTATGAAGAACTTCTGCTTTGTTTTGTGTAGATGGTTTGGGGTTCATGCTGCAATTCTGCATTGACTGCTTACTACTGTCTTTGGTTTGCAAGTAAAGTTGCTTCTAATAGTGAGAAAAACACTTTTGTCATTCTCAAGGATGTTTGATTCATGGTTATGGTTTGATTGTGGTAACTGCAGTGTTGGACATTGGATGAAGTTAAAGATGTGTTGCAGCAGTGTTATGGTTGGACTGGTTATGGTTGGACTGATGTGATTGTGGTACTTGTAGTCTTGGACATTGGATGATGTTAATGATGTACTGTATACAAGGCTGGTTATGGTTGGACTGATGTGATTATGGTACCTGTAGCGTTGGACATTAAATGATGTTAATGATGTACTGTATACAAGACTTGTTATGGTTGGACTGATGTGATTGTGGTACCTGTAGTGTTGGACATTGGATGATGTTAATGATGTACTGTATACAAGACTGGTTATGGTTGGACTGATGTGATTATGGTACCTGTAGTGTTGGACATTGGATGATGTTAATGATGTACTGTATACAAGACTGGTTATGGTTGACTGATGTGATTATGGTACCTGTAGTGTTGGACATTGGATGATGTTAATGATGTACTGTATACAAGACTGGTTATGGTTGGACTGATGTGATTATGGTACCTGTAGTGTTGGACATTGGATGATGTTAATGATGTACTGTATACAATTAACAATTATTGGATGAGGCTGAGTATGATATGAAAAATTATGCATAACGAGGAGAGTGTTATTTGCAGAAGCCATGAAATTGATAATGTATAAATGTATTTAATATTTTAAACATAATTCAAAAAGTATTTAAATATAAAATCTAAACCTCCAATCTCCAATCTATTTCTCTAGATGACCATACTAGTGTACGGAAGCTTTTGATGCAGCAAAATATGATCTAAAACTAAGAACAACTCACAAACATCTAAAACAGATCATAAAATGATCCAACTTGTTATTGAATATTTTCATGATACACAAAGAGACAGGAATGTGTCAAGTATATTAGAATCCTCCAAATATGATGGACATCATGCAACTCGCTATTGAACATTGTACAAGATACAGAACAAGACAGGATTGTGTCAAGTATATTGGAATCATCCAAAGATGATGGACATGATGCAACTCACTATTGAACATTGTACAAGATACAGAACAAGACAGGATTGTGTCAAGTATATTATAATCATCCAAATATGATGGACATGATGCAACTCACTATTGAACATTGTACAAGATACAGAACAAGACAGGATTGTGTCAAGTATATTGGAATCATCCAAAGATGATGGACATGATGCAACTCACTATTGAACATTGCACAAGATACAGAACAGGACAGGAACATGTCAAGTATATTAGAATCATCCAAATATGATGGACGTGATGCAACTCACTATTGAACATTGTACAAGATACAGAACAAGACAGGATTGTGTCAAGTATATTGGAATCATCCAAAGATGATGGACATGATGCAACTTGCTAATGAATATTGTAAAAGGTACAGAACAAGACAGGAACATGTCAAGTACATTAATACAAGACCACATACAGGCAAAATATATCTGGACAGATCATGAACAGCAGTAAAATAATCAGAACTGATATAGGATATTTTTTGTCCTAATTATCACCCTCTCATTCAGTGCCAGTAACAACCTCAGTTTTTAGGGATCAACACAAGCTTGGGTAACCAACCCCTTGGGAGTGCCTTATTAACTGTTTAAAAGGAAGTTACTTTCACTGTTTAAGTTATTTTGTGTCTTAGAGAGGTCATGACTTTAAATTGTTTGTATGAAATGCTGATGGAAAAATAGACAAGTCAAGTAATGGTATGGCATGGCATGAATTAAGTCAGGAAAAAGAAGAATTCGCCTTCCTGTAGCAACACATATCTTACAAAAAAGCCATTGAGGGATATTAGCCAAAGCTGAAGCATTCATGAATGATATGAAGAAATATGTGTGCAATCCTGACTAACAAAGAATAGACAGCACATAGTATGGTTCTGAAAATACTGGAAATGTAGAGCTCTTCTAGCCTCACATAGTGAACAACATAATCCTGTTGGACAAAGAAGGGATAGCACATTGATGCATACAGAGGATTGATTTGAAAATACTGGAAATGTAGAGCTCTTCTAGCCAACATAATCCTGTTTGACAAAGAAGGGATACCACATTGATGCATACAGAGAATTGATTTGAAAATACTGGAAATGTAGAGCTCTTCTAGCCAACATAATCCTGTTGGACAAAGAAGGGATAGCACATTGATGCATACAGATAATTGATTTGAAAATACTGGAAATGTAGAGCTCTTCTAGCCAACATAATCCTGTTGGACAAAGAAGGGATAGCACATTGATGCATACAGATAATTGATTTGAAAATACTGGAAATGTAGCCTTCAATCCCACATAGTGAACAGGAATATGTTCAGGTGTAAAGTACACTGTAGTATGGTCATTCTAGCCCTTCCTTTTCAACTTAATTAATGTGGATGACCATGTAAAATGGTGGTCCTGTCTTTATTGCTGCCATTTGACTTTGGACTTACAGACTCTATCAGTGCTGAGCATTTCTGAGTCTTCTCTCTCTTTCTCAAAATATTTTCATTTTTCCTAGAGTCTTCTGTAACTTTTTTCAAGTGTATATATTGTAATCATGTTTCTATCTCTAAATCAAGATTACAAATTTATAATTCAACTATTATTATTGGGACAATGCTTAGTCTGATGCACTTTATATTGCAGTAACAATTTTAGGTCCCTTTGATGCCTTGAAAACACTAATAACATACAAGTATTTATAGTTTACTGAAAAGTAGTCCTTAATTTTAAGTTTATACATAAACTTATTAGTGTACCTAAACTATTTTATACAACTGAACTAATTCTAATATAACCATAGCCTCACAATAAACACTTAAAAGGTTTTACATTGTTTTATTTCACTGATGATAATCATTTACACAAAACATGAAAACAGTGTTTTAGTGATCTGCATGATAAAGTCTTTTACCAAGGATGGAGATCCAAGTATAGTATGAGAGGTGTGCAAGGAAGAGGAGATAACCCATTAAAAAGACAAGGCAGAGATAGATTTCAAGAAAAACTGTCCATTTAGCAAGAAATCTTCAAATGTCTTCTTGTAAAGCTAGAGAACTAGGCAAGAAAAAGTGAAGTCGACATTATTATAAAAGAGAAGTATGGAAATAGATGGCACATGAACTCATAAAATTAACCCGCTACGCAAGTCTTAATAGAGAACGAGGGTCGTATGATGGATATGTTGCACACAGTCAGTTAGAGAATCCAAACTAGTTTTTTCTGAAGCAAGCAGGTGGTTACAAGAGAAGATTGTACAGAGAACCTGATGGAAAGAAACCATATCTTGAAGATGAAAAGTGAGACATCCCCTACAAATAACTTTTTTCAAGTTTTTTTCTGAAGCAAGTGGGTGAGTACAATAGAAGATTGTGCAGAGAACCTGATGGAGAGAAACCAATTCCTGAAGGTGAACAGTGAGTCATCCTCTACTGACAGCTAATCCATCCAGCAAGTTCAAATTCACATTAAATCCACAGTATTTGTGCATCAAGAAGATGAATGAGAAAACATGCAGACACCCTTATGGAAAGAAAGTAAGGTTTAAAGATAGATGGCTGTACACCACCTACCCACTTATCCAGTTACGTCAACATGTTTATGAAGCATGAGGGTTTGATGAGAGAAGAGTACTGAACCTTTTGTATTGGTAATAGCTGATTCAGGGATGGACCAAGGTCAACTTGTCACAGAGAAAGAGGAAGGTGAAATGCACAAGACAGTGAAGAAGAAAAAGTAATCCATGATCATGCAGATCCAGCTGAAGATTTTAATAATAATAATAATTTTAAATTAATAATATATATTAAGAATAAACATTCATGTGTCTGTTGTTGGCACAACTAAAAACACTGGGAATATTAGTTTGTAATTTTCAGCAAATATTTAAAAAAGTGAGGAAGTCAAATTTAATTTCTTCTTTTAATATAATTAATTAAATACTTTGGTACATTATATTTTAGCTTCATAATAAATATTATACACAGGGTAGTGATAGAGAGAAAAATATCCCATGTCACAACAGCCATTTGCAATTGCATCCTTCACTTACCATGACATTACATCTTACAATTATCCCCCAATCTTCCCCTATTTATTTCATCTAAAAGTAAACTACAGTACCAATAACTAAGCTTACACTACAGAACATGGACAATGTGTAGAGTTAGTGACAGAATTTTGGCTTTTTTTAACTTTAATTCAGGTAGCATTTGTATGTTCTGTTGCTATTGAACTGTTGACTATATTAACTCTAGGTAATCTATTAATAAGGGAATAAGCAATGGACAATATCTATACAAGCATTAAACTAGTACCCTACAGCTATCTTGTGATGATATCTTACATGTATCAGTTACTCACCTATATCCTGTATTGATTGAATCTAGAAGTACACCAGAGGTAAGTATTTCACTGTAGACAGGTGTTAGTATATGAGAGTTGAGCATAATGTGAGCAATTACTATGTGCAATACCAACGGCATATGGATTGGTAATCTACATACAAAGCATGCTGCAATATATATTGTGTATCTTAATAGCACAAACATTTAAGTACCCCTCTTTATGAGATAATTGATGTATTTGGGCACTATCAATGTCTTCACAAAAATGAAACCCTGACTAAATCAACAAAGAACTATAATTTGTGGAGTGCAAACACTTAGCAGCAGCAGAGACTGTCATCACAAATGCAGTGGTCTCTGTACACTTATTAGCAATTTCTGTTATTATGGTGCTGGTTGTCACTGTGTTGCACATTTTAAAAATGCTTGCCCCTATCGTTTCTTGCTTATCTGTAATAGTATTGTCCTTAGTTACACACCTGCACCAGCATATTACGTCTTTTGCATCTGGGGATGCATATTATAGTGCTCTTGACTGTTGCTTGCTAATTAAACATTGTAAGTTTGTTAGTGGAAAAAGACAGGCTTGATTTTTTGTTTTCTTATTTACTTTTCCACCTGTTTTTCAATTTGTTTTGTTGTTAATCATTCAATTATTCCATGCACATGTGGATGGCATAAGCAGAAAGAATGAAGGACTGATTCTACAATGCTCAATTTTTAAGATACCTTACCAGAAAAGAATAATTAGCAGTTCTTGATTTGTTTTGTGATTAATTTGTCCTATGTTTATATATAGTAAAACAAGGTTGAACAAGACTTAATCAATTCAGTTTTGCAAGTACTGTTATAGTAATTATGATAGCTGTATGATAATATATTTAAACAAGATGGACCATAAGCCTGTTCAAAGAAATTAATGTTAAGTACACCATTCATGGAACACAATAATTTTTATTTCAGAAATGATTATTTCCTATCATATTAGATTTACATTCAGGAATAACTATAGGAACTGTGCTATCAAATGTTAATATGAATAGCAATTAAAGAAATGGGGGAGGGGGACTATGGGCTATAAAAGGAACACAAGATACTTGATATGTAGCTATGACAGGAAACTGTCATTTATAATAAGCAACTTGCCAACGAACGTTAGTCAGTTTGGAAATCTTGAAATAGAATCAATCAGTTTGATAGTCAGTTTGATAGTCAATTGCTCAATCAGTCTTAAGTAATCAGTGCTTGCCTGTTTAGTAATTCATATTACTCAATTTGGAAGTATTTTCAGACTAATTTTAAGGTAAGTCTGATAGGAGCCCAGTCTTGAACCACCAAAATTTTATACTGAAATTTTCATCTATAAATTGTGAGAGTTTGTCAGGAACAGTTTGAAGATTATAGGGTTGGAGATCCCCTTATGCACCAAAGTTCCCCTCTAATAAATTGTGAATTCCTACGAGAAATCAGTAACAGATAAGTTTTGAATTAAATGAAGGTAAGAGTTTAAAGTAATCCAAAAAAAAACAAATTAGATTTTTGTTTAGAAATTTAAATGAAAAAAAGTGTATTACTACAGTGTACTACTGTAACTGGACAAATTGACGGACAATGCTGCCATCAGCTGGGTCGATCAGCAAGAGAGCTAACCACATTTATTGAAAATTGAATTAAGCCAACATTTTTATAGATTTGACTTGGCTCATAGAGTTTTCCTAGTGAGATGAGAAAGCAATTGGTTGGTAATTAATTGTTGAGAGTGTTGTCTGAAAAAAGAAATTAAAGAAACATCTTAATTCTTCCTACAAATTCAGTCAATGTCTTCGGTCCTTCAAATTTAACTATCAATCATCAATTTGAAAACAGATTTGAAAATTAGAGTGATGATATTTTGCTTCTTCAAGCAAGTTTTTCTCAGGGAAAAATCTCATCACTCTAATAATTTACCAAGCAACAATAAGATAGGTGTTATAGAGTTTAAAAGGTTTCTTGGCACAAAATTCTTTTGTTCACTATAACTTATGCTTGAAACTCCAGTTTCTCGTTTCCTATTTGGAATTAATTTACTCTCCTGTTCAGGTTAATCTTTTGATGTATGTCAGAGTGATTCCATTTAACCTATGAAAAAAACTAGGCATTCAATTCTAGAATAATAAACATCAAATGAATTGTATTTTTTTAGAAAGAAAGTTGACATTAGAATCATTGATAACTGATGACAGACAGAGATAAGTATCAGTTTCATGGGTTAAATGGAATCACTTTGTTTTCTTTATTGATCCTATGATGACGAGTAATAAAGGCATGCCAGCCAGAAGCAAATCCTTCCACCACCCCCACCTATACAATATATTCCCTGTGACTATTGAGAAATAAAAATGCTGAGACAAGGGGAAGGGGTGAACTACACATACCAATCATTACATTCGTTTGAGGCATGCTGCAAATGACATGGGGGCTAAAAACTACAAGGCCTTGGTCTGTATTAATGGTTCAATATCCACATTAATGATGTTATATGGGAACAACAAAAATGAGTAAAACATGTGGAAAATATGATGTTAATTAATGGTAACAAAACAACACCAATCAGTCACTGATGAAGAAGGAATGAGAACAGTATCAGACTTGTTACTGGTAAGAATCAATACATCTGTCCTCACTGATACCACAATGAGTATGATAAATGGATATTATTTGATATTATTTGACTATGAAATGTTTCTTGATCAAGCTTGCAGCATGCCTCAAACGAATGATCCACACACATGAATACACACACATACTTGAGTTGTCTGTTGTCCATCATTTATTTTGAAAGATAAAGTTAAACCCAGTTGTAATTGACCAGAACAAGCAGAGTGATTTTACTTAAAATCTAAATTCTCAATCCCAAACAGGCTATGTTACATATTATTGAATTTGAAGATGTTGCTTGATATTCATACTTATGATTATACCAATTACGGTGTCACAAGCCTACCAGAAAGAAAGAAATAGTATTAAACTTTACATTTTACAATGTTCAGACATGCAATGATATATGTCAGGATTTAAGTTGCTTGATATTCATACTCATGAATATACCGATTATAGTGTTGCATGCCTACCAGAAAGAAACATCCACTCCTTACAAATGTTCATGGACCTTAATGTATTGCCCTTAAAGTATAATTGGATTAAGCAAAGTTTTAAGTAAAATCACTCTACAATCTCACTGAAATTTGAACAAGACAATTATTGGATACTTTGGCAATCATGTTACTGGAATGATTGAAGCCTATACTCAAACTATAACGAAAAAACTTCAGTGGATTTGATTATATTGTCTTCATATCCCTGGACTTCTCTCTGATTGAATTACGACTTGAAATAGAAATAAAAGAATTACGGTCAATTACAACTGGGTTTAACTCACATTGGGGGGAGGGGGTAGCAAAATATTGGGGGGAGGGGTCAAAGCCTTATACTGGGGGGAGGGGATTGAAGCCTTATACTGGGGGGAGGGGTTACTCATATAGGGGGGAGGGAGAATTTACTTAGTAGGGTGGTAGGGGTTTTTCATGACTTTCTTCTGATTCATACTTTGTAATTTTCCAGGAGTCCTATAGACACAGAGAAGTGGGCACTTAGGATTATTTTGGTAAGTTGTCAAAGTTTCCCTTGTAATTTTTTTCCCTTGTAATTTTTTTCCCTTGTAATTTTTTCCCTTGTAATTTTTTCCCTTGTAATTTTTTCCCTTGTAATTTTTTCCCTTGTAATTTTTTCCCTTGTAAATTATGGTTGTTGTGTGTTGTGTTTGAAATAAAGTTTGATTTTGGAGTTAGTGGTTTTCCTGTGTTTTTTAATGAATTCCATCTTTACCCTCTCCACGCCCTTTTTGGACTTACAAAAAAAAAATACCTCCCCGAGGTCCTACCAGCACCAAGTCTCACTACCCCGGTAGACCAGGACCAGGCAGTACTTGCTGTCCCGACAAGAGCCATCTTATGAAACCACAACCAGTTGGCTGCTCTGATGATGAACACTGTCAATAGGGATATCAGACTCTGAAACCCCATACAGATTCTTGAGAGTACCTCGTTGGCAAAGCCAGCCTTTATACTGTGAGGGTCAGTGCAAGTAGCAGTCTTACAAGATAACCATTCCCCACTACCCATAGGTTTTACTGCACAACAGTGATATATATCTTGGAGTGGTGTGATTAATAGACTTATGGCGGTATTCAGACTTCCATTAAGTGTATGTGATTATCAACCTGGTTTTGGAAGACTAAAATAACGAAGTTTCTAGGCTACTAGACTTGTGAAAAATGAGCTGGTCTATCCCGAAAAGGAAACTACCAACATGCAATTCAATATGAAAAACTAAGCCGAAGTCCTTGGGTGTTAATGTATTTATGAATTCATCACATGACCATCAACTAAGTCCATAATTAATTCCGTATCTGCTAGGGGACTTGGCCTATAATTAATTCAGTATCTCCTAGGTTACCAGACCTATAATTAATTCAGTATCTCCTAGGTTACCAGAACTATGATTTTTTTGACTTATAACGTAATAAAGGTGCTAAGGGGACTAAGTTTATATTACATCTTTTGCAGCTTACAGTCATGTGCTAGTTGATGAACCACCAAAACACTTCATATCTAAAGATACGTAGCATGAGGTAAGGCCAAAATAGCATTTTAGAAGAGGATTTTGATCAACTCATTACCAATCAAATAAATGTTTTGAGAAACAAAATCAGATATTTTCCACATGACTGTTGGTTGCAAAAGCCTTACATTTTATGTGTTGGATACCTAGCCTATAATTCCTTCATTTATATCTTAAGATCAGTACTTGCTAAGAGGTTTAAACATTAGTTTAACAGAGTAGATTTCATATTGGCCGTAAATAGATACAGGATTAACAGAATGCAATATTGTAATGGGAAGCCATTCCAATGTCAGGACATGTCATGCCGTCTAACATGCCAAGAATCATATGAAATCCACTCTATGAAAGTTACACTAAGGGAAACGAAGCTGTTATAGATATTCAATGGTTACATTTTCGTCCTAATAAAAGCTTTCATTTGTTTAGCATGTGTTATTGTAATAGCGAAAGAAAATCTAAAGAGCCTCCGGTTTATTCCTAGTAAATTGTTTCACATGGTAGATGTGACCTCTACATGTTTTTCTTATGTTTATCTTGTGTTTATTTCTTAAGATCAGTTTTTTCACCAGCAAAACAACTTCTTGACAGAAGTGAACGGGTTGGAAATACTTAGTGAAAGATGAAATATTTGCACTGTCAATATTTGCATTTCCAAATCATAAGCAACTACATGTATCGCAATGAACTGCATCACATTTGAACTCAAAATAAATGTTTGATTTTCTGCCAATGTTTAAACTATCAAGTATTTGGTTTGAAGAATTTTGGACAGCTTGTGCATGTGATATAAGTGCATTGGACATAACTCATAGTAAAACAACTCATGGTTTTACTTGTAATAATAGTTTCATTTCATTCAAGTCTAATGGTTTCTTGAATGTGAGGTATGGTGTTTCTATGCCATTCTTTGATGGCTCACCTAGTCCTCTATTCATTCATTTTCCATTTCACATTTGCCTTGTTTGGCTTGGATTTACTTGTTTTGTTTGCACTTTTTGTGTATTATTTCAGAATTTTGCACAGCTGATTTTTGGTGTTTCCCATCAAATCTATGGGAAATATTGTAGGAAATTGAGAAATACTGAAATTTAGGCAGACTTATGATGTATCAAAAATAATTTTAATTCTGCAGAATTGTTTTTGAATGGACAGAACAATACATGATTTGTAGTTGCTTTGGTTGATTTTAAATTGATTTGTGAAACATCTTTAGCTTTAGAAATGCTTCAACTTAAAATAGAAATGTTTTTGTTTCATTTTGCAAAAAATAATTAATTTGGAGCAGAAATATTTGAATTAATTTTCAGATAAAGCTTTACATTTGAAATGATTTGACAGTGCTGAAATTTTGTATCCAGTCTTTTAGCTTGAATTTGATTTTGTTCCAAATTGAGATTTTTTATTGAATTGATAATAGTTTGGTTAAGACCTCAGTTTCATGAAAAACAAGGAAATTATTTGCTAGTAAATTTCTTATATATCACTTATTGGTTTGTTGATTTTTCTTGTTGGAGAATAGTTTGCTTTTATATTCAATCATTTTATCTTGAATTGCTTTCCATTTTTTGTGCTTTTCATTTGATCCTGATAATCAGTATAATTTTTTTTATCTCTTTCAGTTTGCATTTTATTATTTAATTATTTCTGATTATTATAAAAACTTTCTTTTTTCATCTATTTCAGTTTATTTTTTCATCTGATTATCTTATGAAAAAGTGTAAGAAAATGTTTAAGATTTTAAAGAAACTGAGGTCTTGTTTTGCTGGTGAAAAAACTTATTAAATTACAATCCTATGATAGAACCTTATGATATCAGTCTAGCCGAACATCATTAACGCAAGATTAGGTCACCTAGAAATGATTCAACTTCTAGTCTTCCCAGGTTGATACTCTACTTGTATGGAAGTCTGAATGGTGTCTTATGCAAGTCTATTGAGCACACCACCCCAAATTATCACTGCTGTACACACCCATGAATAGTGAGATATGATTACCTTTGCTTCTACTTGCACTAACCTGCACAGTGACCGGCATTCATGCCAACGGCGCACTCCCTTCAAATCTGCAGAGGGCCATCACCTGGTATCCTTACTGACAACCTTCACCTCCAGAGCAGTCATCTGATCATGGCCTCAAGGTTAGACTCTGCCGAGAGCAGCAATGTTGTACCACCTTTTTTGATTTCCTGGCCTGGTGGGGCAGCTTCTCTGATTGGTGCTGATAGGACCTCGTGGGAGGTATGAAGTATATTTCATTTTTCTGGTGTACAGATAATAAATGATAATAATATTAGATATAGGAGAGTGTGTCTAACTAGTGGAGGGTTCTCAGTAAAGTTAGAAAAGTCACTTATAATGACAAGCCAATTGAAATGAAATTTTGTGAAAAGATGAAAATTGAAACTGAACAGCAGTGATAAGTCTACTGTATATTTTTGGTTTTGTTTGTTTTGTTCTTCTTTACTGAGAACCCACCTACTAGTTGCTATGAAAAACTTTTCTGACTTTTTCCCCCTTCCTTATTCAGGAATAATCTAAATGTCTTAACTATTTCAGTTTTGGGTATCTACACACTCTCCTATATCTAATATTAGTGGCTAGAGGGCTGGCAGTGATGGTCATCTATAACTAAAATTGCAGGGCAATCAGCTATTTGATTATGCTATGAAGCTGAAAATGTTTAACTTTTTTTGTATATTTGTTTTGATTTGTATTTTTCTAGCGTTTTTTCCCTAGTCTCCGCTGCTTGTGAATCATTAAGTCTAAAGCTCATAAAATTTAAGGTATTCATAAGATATTTGAAAATCTTAATTAAGAATCAGAGTTTTTGTGCTTAGTATTTCTGAAAGCAAAAACAAAATTTAGAAGAATTAAGTGTGTACAGTTATCAGAGCCACCATTATTTGGTTTAACTACAAGATTTGTTTTGCCAGCCCTCTAGCTAAATATCTTTTCAGTTGCCCTATTTCATAATGACATCAAATGTGAATAATGTATTGTTCAATAATTATTGAGTGAAACAGAATCACTGGAACTTTTAGTGATTTTTGTTTTCACTATTTTGTTGAGTTTAGTGCCCTTTCTTTGTGAAAAGCACTTTATTTTGGTTGGCAATGTCATTATGAAATAGGGTCATATTTTTCATTTTTAGTATTTGTTTTTTTTTTCTTTTGATTTGTCTTTCCTTTCTCCCTTTTTTTCTTTTTCTCTTTTGTATCTTTCATTCTTTCTTTGTTTTCTTTACCAGGGCTCAAAATAGAACAATATTATAACCATACTTGTTTTTGGTGATAAAGACATTTTGGCAGAGAAATTTTACCTGCCATATTGTAACCCATTTTGGATTTTAAAATAATTTTTATCTGTCATTGATAAGATTTGTCCTGCATGTGCAGACTGCTATTTTGAGCCCTGTTCTTTTTTTCTTTGTTTGATAATAATAACATAAATAGCCTGCTAATTTTCTTGATATATCCTTTCTTGTGGTTGTTATTCTAGGCAATGCTTCTTCTTTTCTTCTTGTTATATTACTGTGCACAAGACAGGTTTGTGTTTTCTGAAAGTACAAGATAAGAAATAATAAATAACTTGTCCTAAAGGCAGAAGGATTGAACTAAATATTTGAAGTAACATGAGGTGTCAGTGGTAGGAGTCATCAGTGAGTGGTTGGTGGTAACAGTTAGTGGTTGGTAGTAACAGTTAGTGGTTGGTAGTAACAGTTAGTGGTTGGTAGTAACAGTGGTTGGTAGTAACAGTTAGTGGTTGGTGAGGTGTCATCATTGGTTGGTGAGGTGTCATCATTGGTTGGTGAGGTGTCAATCATTGGTTGATTAGGTGTCTGTTTTTGGTCCGTGAGGTATCAGTCAGTGGTTGATTGGTTGTCTTCTATTGGTTTGGAAAGTTTCAGTCCAGGTGTGAGCTATCAGTAATGACTGATGTTATTTTAGCTAGTTTAAATCATTGGGCCTACCTTCCTGTCAGTTGTCACTGGCCATTGCTTGCCTTTGTTTTACTCCAGTCAAATTCAGTTGGTTTTGTAGACAAGCTGTTGAAACAAAACCAAATATTGGTTAGATAAAATATTACCTCCTTCATCAGTTGTTGTGATGGTAGTCAGTAGTTGGTTTGTTGGTGGGGCATTAGTAAATGACCAAATTAGTTAACCCAATGTTGTACCCAAATCAAATTTTTTTGGTAACACTTTTTGGTCTATTATATCTCTCTTCCATACCCATATCAATGCTTTATTGATGTGGAAATACAATAATAATATTGTCTTATTCCCAGCAGATTTTTATGACAGACATGTTCATAGATGAACTAATATACATCATGGGACCTACCTTCCTGTCAGTTTACACTGGCCATTTGTCTTGATCATTATCTAGTTAAATTCAGCTGGTTTGTAGCCAAGCTGTTAAGTAAAAGCAAATCTTGGTTAGATGATTTTTTTATGATATCAAAAGCCAGTAACGGTATTGCAGGCTTATGTGAATTACAGTGATGTAGCCCCATGGTGGTTTAGCCCCATGGTGGTTTAGCCCCATGGTGGTTTAGCCCCATGGTGGTTTAGCCCCATGGTGGTTTAGCCCCATGGTGGTTTAGCCCCATGGTGGTTTAGCCCCAAGTGGTTGAGCTCCACTCTTCAAGTGGTTTAGCCCTATGGTGGTTTAGCCCCATGGTGGTTTAGCCCCATGGTGGATTAGCGCCAAGTGGTTGAGCTCCACTCTTCAAGTGGTTTAGCCCCATGGTGGTTTAGCCCTATGGTGGTTTAGCCCCATGGTGGTTTAGCCCCATGGTGGATTAGCGCCAAGTGGTTGAGCTCCACTCTTCAAGTGGTTTAGTCCCATCATTGCATTGAATAAGTAAGATCATAATTTTACCTTTTAAGACTTGAAGGCTAGTCCATCATAAGTTTTTAGACACTTGAAAGACAAGCTGTGGAATAAATGAATTAAAGCATGTGAG
Source organism: Anthopleura sola (assembly GCA_023349425.1). Taxonomy (NCBI): domain Eukaryota; kingdom Metazoa; phylum Cnidaria; class Anthozoa; order Actiniaria; family Actiniidae; genus Anthopleura; species Anthopleura sola. The sequence continues at coordinate 13,754,360 of JALHLI010000001.1, forward strand.
ACTGTATCCAATCAGAAAACTGGGACACTACTAGGCATTCACTGTATTTTAGAAGGTATTCTCCAGGGTTTTTAGGGGGATTTGTGGGAGATTCCAAGAGTTTTTGAAATTGGGAACTTCTTTAACTGCATAACAGTCATTTTGTTCCTTTCATAAAACCTGAAGCCATTCATTTAATGAGCTGTTGCTTATCATTATTTTCTTTCCAAGCTAGCAGAGTATCCCATGTAGACGAATGCTGGCAGAGAAAATGACTCTGCCAGTCCAGGCCATTTTCTTTGTTGTAATGCATTTGGTAACTTAGCAACCCTGTTATAATAAGTACCTTGGGGTCAAAAAATGTTAAGATTTGCTCATGCCTAATACTTATTTCCAGTTAAAACCAGTTTAAAAACCTGTTTTGTTCATCCATGATTGTAAACGGCTGTATATCAAAGAAAACTGCCTGGACCGGCAGAGGCTCCCATTTTCTCTGCCAGGATTTGTCTACATGGGAAACTCTGCTTTCTGGAAGAAACTATTGACTAAATACTACAGCCTTACAGCTGTAGTTGGTGATAAAGATACATACCTACATACCTGATGATTATTGCACATCCACAGATCAGGTATCAACTGGTAGATATCTGAATGACATAGAATGTCACCACAGTCTCTTGTAGTAAACCAGGTAAAGCTACAGTACATATCATCTGGTAGATATCTGTAGGACATCATGGGTAAAATGACATAGAATGTCACCACAGTCTCTTGTAGTAAACCAGGTAAAGCTACAGTACATATCATCTGGTAGATATCTGTAGGACATCATGGGTAAAATGACATAGAATGTCACCACAGTCTCTTGTAGTAGATCAGGTAAAGCTGCAGTACAATCACCCTGCCGTTGTGATAATTCTAATTGTTGCCATTAGTTCATTAAATATGTTTTTGTTTTTGCAGGTTTGGTTTTTCTAGTAGAAACTGATCTCTTGATCAGTGTAGTAACTCTGTTGTTGCCATTCTTTCATCTTTCTTACTCATCGTCTCTTGTTTTGATAGAGGTAGAGACATTGTTCATTACCAAGCCGTCCAATGACATACTTGTGTCTTGTTTGTCAACATGTCTTGTTTCAGGCTTGTATCAAGTGATATTCAGTTTCTTCTCATCTTCTAACACAATCAGTTTCAGGTACAGTGATATGGCTTCATGTCCATGTTAATGCCATAGGTTATGGTGACTGATTTCTCAATGTTTTCCACATCTTAATAACTGATAACTGCGAAGGAAAAATAATTATTGATGGTTATTATTGAATATTAATCAATGAGCAAAACCTGCTATTTGGAGGGGGGGGGAGTGGGTGTGTTTTTGTTCAACACATTTGTACAACTAAACACATTTAAATGTTTTTCAAGGAACATTCGACAGGCAAGTTTAAAACATGATGTTAGTTAATGTTAGTGTTCCAAGTACAAATAGAGAGAAGCAGAACCCTTAACACAAGAAACGAAACGCGAAGACATCTTGGTCGTCACGTGTTCCCAACCCTTCGATGATAAAACACTAGGAAACGTGGTAAAAGTACGAAATTCTTACCAGTCATGACTCTTCTGTATTCTTTTGATAAGTTAGGATGAATATGACTTCAATAAAAATGATTTAACTGTAAAATTCAGCTTGTAATATCGAAGCCATTTTCTGAACCGAAAAACGTGGTCTTCGATGTGTGAATATGCAAATACCAACAGGACCGAGATAGCCTGGGAACCGGACTACACTCGCGAGTATCCCGCGGGAAGATTTCTTTCTTTTTCTAATTTTCATTTCCGTTATTTCTACATATTATTTTCATCTCTCGTTTTTATATTTCTTTTTCCCCCCTACATTTATATCTTTCTTTCTCAATTTATTTCCTCGTATTTTATGTCATGTTATTTCAGAATTTATAACGTCTCATTTTACTTTTATCATTTCCTTAGCCTATTAAAGTATCAGGCTCTCAGAGGGGAGGGGGGAGGGTAAGGAGGGGACATCCCCCCTCCCTTTCCCTTCTCCCCAGGCCCCCGCTCCGAAGGCCTGATACTCGGGCTATCATTTCCTGTAATTTCCGTCTTTTTCAGTGTACAATGTTCGAAGAACAAGAAGCACACAGAACAGAAAAACACGTAAGAAACTTATACAAGCAATGTCTTTGTTTTTCATTTCCTTTGTCATTCCTTCCTCCTAAAATACGTTGTTTTGAATTGTTGCGCATTCTATCCTAGTCATGTACATTCTTAATGAGTGATGATGCCAATGAGTGATGATGTGCTGATGATTGATGATGTATTGATGATGCACATATGATGTGTAAGTCCTCGTATTTTATCTCATGTTACTTTAGAATTTATAACGTCTCATTTTACGTTTATCTTTTCCTGTAATTTCCGTCTTTTTTTTTTCAGTGTACAATGTTCGAAGAACAAGAAGCACACAGAACAGAAAAGCACGTAAGAAACTTATACAAGCAATGTCTTGGTTTTTCATTTCCTTTGTCATTCCTTACTTCTAAAATACGTTGTTTTGAATTGTTGCGCATTCTATCCTAGTCATGTACATTCTTAATGAGTGATGATGCCAATGAGTGATGATGTGCTGATGATTGATGATGTATTGATGATGCACATATGATGTGTAAGTCCTCGTATTTTATCTCATGTTACTTTAGAATTTATAACGTCTCATTTTACGTTTATCTTTTCCTGTAATTTCCGTCTTTTTTTTTCAGTGTACAATGTTCGAAGAACAAGAAGCACACAGAACAGAAAAGGATGTAAGAAACTTGTCAATGCAATGTCTTTGTATTTCATTTCCTTTGGCATTCCTTACTTCTAAAATACGTTGTTTTGAATGGTTGCGCATTCTATCCTAGTCATGTACATTCTTAATGAGTGATGATGCCAATGAGTGATAATATACACTTAATGACTGGTCCCGAGGGAAACAGTTAGTTTTGTTTCCCGAGAATCTCAATGTTTCCCGAGGCTCCGGCCGAGGGAAACATTGAGATTCGAGGGAAACAAAACTAACTGGTTTCCCGAGGGATCAGTCATTAAGCGTTTTGTTATATAGCTAATCATTTTAGACAAGTCAATTTAGAAAATTTAGAAAATTTGGGCACTTGTATCCCGGTCGGGATACAGTTAGATTTAACTAGTATCACGTGAGCACCTATCAACCAATGAGAATGCTCGTTATATAGTCAAAATGATTAGCTGTGTTGATGATGTGTTGATGATTAGTGACGTATTGATGATGCACATATGATGTGTCGATGTTTATTGATGTATTAGACTAGAAATCATAAAAAAGAATTTTGTAACTGAAAACTTTGATGAATAAAAAGAGTTTTATAATGTATGCGGTTTTTTGTCATTCATATTAGTTTTGAATCTGTTTTTCTTTTTTCCCACTTCAAACTACTTTTTTAGTTCAGCGAAAAAATATATGTACACACAAAAAAACTATTAAGAGGGCATACATATCATATTGCATTGTATATTTCTTAATATTTCTTTATGACACCCTAACCCTAACCATGAACCCTGTATACGCCAGTACATTCATGACATTCTGCCATGGAGTATATGCCCACAAGCACATGGAAAACTTTACAAAGGTTATTATAAAAGACTAAACACGATACGAAATGCTATAAATAACAGCTGTAATAAGCTAAAAATACACAAGTTAATCTCTTACCTCTTTATCTTTGCTGCCAAATGCTCAAACATGAAGGATTCACTAAAACTGAATGAATGGAATCCTTTAAAACAACAAACATTAGCTCCGTCCTTGAATCAGAAACGACGCGAACCAACTGAATAAAATATTCAACGTGCGCTTCCTTTTAAACAGAAACCCGCTACCGTGCGTGAAAACACGAAAATATGTATGGCATGCATTAATTAATCAATTGTTATTGGTTAATTAATATTCATACCCATATCCCCAACTAACCCTAACCCTGATTTTGACCACCCTAGGGTTAGTGCTAGGGTTAGGGTTAACTATTTGACCTAACCCTAACCCTAACACTAACCCTACCCAGATAGGTCAAAAATATGCGTTAGGGTTAGGGTTAACTATTTGACCTAACCCTAACCCTAACACTAACCCTACCTACACTAGTCAAAAATATGCGTTAGGGTTAGGGTTAACTTATTGACCTAACCCTAACCCTAGTACTTACCTTGGGGCGGTCAAAAATTGGTGCTAGGGTTCCAACCCCAACCAGGTGAGGTGAAGGTGGGTGTGGCCGGGTGTGGTAAGAGTCACGTATGAATATTAATAGTGAATGAACAATAGATTTCACACTTTATAACTGCATTCCAATCATACTTTATTCACTTTTTAATGACGTTGACAGCTCTTTTAACAATAAGGAGTGACTTATGAATATTTTAGTTTCTTGTTTGCGCATGATGCAACCAGTTACGAAGAGATTTCGCTTAAAATAGGCTGATTTTCCTGTTCATTTGATAACTTTCTCGATGTTTAAGGAGTCAAGCAATAAGGTAAGCGATATTTTATCATAGAATTGAGTTTAAGCGCTAAGATATTTGTCTATATTCATTGATGTTTGGCAGTTCATGACTCAGTTATAAATTCGTTCTGCGCAAGCGTTTCATTAACACTATAGGTTATTTACTGCCGTATCTATGATACTTATTTGCAGTACGCGTTGATTAAGAACAGTATTGAATAGACTGGTTGGGGCTGCATTGGTGCATGAAGTAACAAACCGGAACGTATGCGCGGGCTTTTCACAGATACAACAGACTATAGACTATAGACTATATATAGGCAACAGTGCATCAATTCATAAAACATTAGAGGTGGGCGTGGAGGATAGTGAGAAGAGCGAAAAGGAAAACAACAAACAAATGCAAGAAAAAAGCCACATTCAAGACTTTTCACACTGTTTTTATTTTGTATCAAGAACATTTATTTTACTTTTTATTTAAAAAAAAAGCAGTAAAATAGTACAAATGTGTTACGTACGATGCTAAAGTTTCGGGATATCGTTTATTCACTATACTATCTTAGTGATATTTACAGTTGCATTTTTCACTCCTAAATTCGTGATCATAAACTAGTAATTTCTAACTAAAATTTCACCACAGGGAGCCCACCTAGTCTTCCACCCATCAAAAAACGCTTTAAAAAAATAGCGCAAAATACTTGAGTCAAAATGTCATTTGGTACTTTCTGTTAATAATAAACAATTTCCATCAGTTTATATTTAACGTTTTTCAATGGGTAGAAGATTCCAATGAACACCCGTCTCCCTCTCTCGGACACTCAGAATATAACTAATGACTTGTCGCTAAGGAAAGAAACGTTATTTTCATGACTTAATTTTTATAACTATAGCAAGAGAAAGTTTGTCATTGAGCAATTCCCATCAGCAGTTTTACTTCACCGCTCATTTGTTAAGACAAAACAAACATTAGTCAATTGGTCATTTCATCTTTCTACTCGGATATTATTTCTTGTCTTGTGTCTTCTCAAATCTCTCTCCTTCCATCTTTCTACTGGGATATTATTTCTTTTCTTCTGTCTTCACAAATCTCTCTCCTTCCATCTTTCTACTGGGATATCATTTCTTGTCTTCTGTCTTCTCAAATCTCTCTCCTTCCATCTTTCTACTCGGATATTATTTGTTGTCTTCTGTCTACTGAAATCTCTCTCCTTCCATCTTTCTACTGCGAAATTATTTCTTGTCTTGCGTCTTCTCAAATCTCTCTCCTTTCATCTTTCTACTCGGATATTATTTGTTGTCTTCTGTCTACTGAAATCTCTCTCCTTCCATCTTTCTGCTCGGATATTATTTCTTGTTTTCTGTCTTCTCAAATGTCTCTCCTTCCATCTTTCTATTTCTTGTCTTGTGTCTTCTCAAATCTCTCTCCTTCCATCTTTCTACTCGGATATTATTTCTTTTCTTCTGTCTTCTGAAATCTCTCTCCTTCCATCTTTCGACTCGGATATCATTTCTTTTCTTCTGTCTTCTCAAATCTCTCTCCTTCCATCTTTCTACTCGGATATCATTTCTTTTCTTCTTTTTTCTCAAACCTCTCTCCTTCCATCTTTCTACTCGGATATCATTTCTTTTCTTCTGTCTTTTCAAATCTCTCTCCTTCCATCTTTCTACCAGAATCTTATTTCTTTTCTTCTGTCTTTTCAAATCTCTCTCCTTCCATCTTTCTACTGGGATATTATTTCTTTTCTTCTGTCTTTTCAAATCTCTCTCCTTCCATCTTTCTACTGGGATATTATTTCTTTTCTTCTGTCTTTTCAAATCTCTCTCCTTCCATCTTTCTACTGGGATATTATTTCTTTTCTTCTGTCTTTTCAAATCTCTCTCCTTCCATCTTTCTACTAGGATATTATTTCTTTTCTTCTGTCTTTTCAAATCTCTCTCCTTCCATCTTTCTACTCGAATATTATTTCTTTTCTTCTTTTTTCTCAAAGCTCTCTCCTTCCATCTTTCTATTCGGATATTATTTCTTTTCTTGTCTTCTCAAATCTCTCTCCTTCCATCTTTCTACCAGGATCTTATTTCTTTTCTTCTGTCTTCTCAAATGTCTCTCCTTCCATCTTTCTACTGGGATATTATTTCTTTTCTTCTGTCTTCTCAAATCTCTTTCCTTCCATCTTTCTACTTGGATATTATTTCTTGTCTTGTGTCTTCTCAAATCTCTCTCCTTCCATCTTTCTACTCGGATATCATTTTTTATCTTCTGTCTTTTCAAATCTCTCTCCTTCCATCTTTCGACTCGGATATTATTTCTTTTCTTCTGTCTTCTCAAATCTCTCTCCTTCCATCTTTCTACTCGGATATCATTTCTTTTCTTCTTTTTTCTCAAACCTCTCTCCTTCCATCTTTCTACTCGGATATCATTTCTTTTCTTCTGTCTTTTCAAATCTCTCTCCTTCCATCTTTCTACCAGAATCTTATTTCTTTTCTTCTGTCTTTTCAAATCTCTCTCCTTCCATCTTTCTACTGGGATATTATTTCTTTTCTTCTGTCTTTTCAAATCTCTCTCCTTCCATCTTTCTACTGGGATATTATTTCTTTTCTTCTGTCTTTTCAAATCTCTCTCCTTCCATCTTTCTACTGGGATATTATTTCTTTTCTTCTGTCTTTTCAAATCTCTCTCCTTCCATCTTTCTACTAGGATATTATTTCTTTTCTTCTGTCTTTTCAAATCTCTCTCCTTCCATCTTTCTACTCGAATATTATTTCTTTTCTTCTTTTTTCTCAAAGCTCTCTCCTTCCATCTTTCTATTCGGATATTATTTCTTTTCTTGTCTTCTCAAATCTCTCTCCTTCCATCTTTCTACCAGGATCTTATTTCTTTTCTTCTGTCTTCTCAAATGTCTCTCCTTCCATCTTTCTACCAGGATCTTATTTCTTTTCTTCTGTCTTCTCAAATCTCTTTCCTTCCATCTTTCTACTTGGATATTATTTCTTGTCTTGTGTCTTCTCAAATCTCTCTCCTTCCATCTTTCTACTCGGATATCATTTTTTATCTTCTGTCTTTTCAAATCTCTCTCCTTCCATCTTTCTACTCGGATATTATTTCTTTTCTTCTGTCTTTTCAAATCTCTCTCCTTCCATCTTTCTACTCGAATATTATTTCTTTTCTTCTGTCTTCTGAATTCTCTCTCCTTGCATCTTTCTACTCGGATATTATTTCTTGTCTTGTGTCTTCTCAAATCGCTTTCCTTCCATCTTTCTACTGGGATATTATTCCTTTTCTTCTGTCTTCTCAAATCTTTCTCCTTTCATCTTTCTACCAGGATCTTATTTCTTTTCTTCTGTCTTCTCAAATCTCTCTCCTTCCATCTTTCTACTCGGATATTATTCCTTTTCTTCTGTCTTCTCAAATCTGTCTCCTTCCATCTTTCTACTGGGATATTATTCCTTTTCTTCTGTCTTCTCAAATGTCTCTCCTTCCATCTTTCTACTCGGATATTATTCCTTTTCTTCTGTCTTCTCAAATCTCTCTCCTTCCATCTTTCTACTCGGATATTATTTCTTTTCTTCTGTCTTCTCAAATCTCTCCCCTTCCATCTTTCTACTTGGATATTATTTCTTGTCTTGTGTCTTCTCAAATCTCTCTCCTTCCATCTTTCTACTCGGATATTATTTCTTTTCTTCTTTTTTCTCAAATCTCTCTCCTTCCATCTTTCTACTCGGATATTATTTCTTTTCTTCTGTCTTCTCAAATCTCTCTCCTTCCATCTTTCTACTGGGATATTATTTCTTGTCTTCTGTCATCTCAAATCTCTCTCCTTCCATCTTTCTACTGGGATATTATTTCTTGTCTTCTGTCTTCTCAAATCTCTCTCCTTCCATCTTTCTACTTGGATATTATTTCTTGTCTTCTGTCTTCTCAAATCTCTCTCCTTCCATCTTTCTACTTGGATATTATTTCTTTTCTTCTGTCTTGTCAAATCTCTCTCCTTCCATCTTTCTACCAGGATCTTATTTCTTTTCTTCTGTCTTCTCAAATCTCTCTGCTTGCATCTTTCTTGTCGGATATTATTTCTTTTCTTCTGTTCTCTCAAACCTCTTTCCTTCTAACTTTCTACTAGGGAAGAATGTGGATAATAAAAGTAATTATTCAATCACACATCATCAGTCATCGACACATCATCAGTCATCGACAAATACTGAATCATCGACACATCATCAGTTATTGACCTTCGTGAATCATGAATCGTTGACTTATCCCAAAGATAGAATGCGCATCACTAGGAATGAATACGTATCGCTAGGAATGAATACGCATCACTAGGGATGAATACGCATCACTAGGGATGAATACGCATCACTAGGAATGAATGCGCATCACTAGGAATGAAGACGCATCACTAGGGATGAATACGCATCACTAGGGATGAATACGCATCACTAGGGATGAATACGCATAACTAGGGATGAATGCGCATCACTAGGAATGAATGCGCATCACTAGGAATGAATACGCATCACTAGGGATGAATACGCATCACTAGGGATGAATACGCATCACTAGGAATGAATGCGCATCACTAGGAATGAATACGTATCACTAGGAATGAATAAGCATCACTAGGGATGAATACTTATCACTAGAAATGAATACGCATCACTAGGGATGAATACGCATCACTAGGAATGAATACGCATCCCTAGGGATAAATACTTATTATAAGAAATGAATACGCAACACTAGGGATGAATACTTATGACTACGAATAAATATGCATCACTAGAAATGAATAGGCATCACTTGGGATGAATACTTATCACTAAGAATGAATGCATATCACTAGGGATGAATACTTATCATTAGGAATGAATAAGCATCACTAGGCATGAATGCTTATCAGTAGGAGTAAATACACATCACTAGACATGAATACTTATCATTAGGAATGAATACCCATTACTAGGGATAAATGCTTATCATTAGGAATAAATCGCATAACTAGAGATTAACATTTATCATTAGGAATGAATACGCATCACTAGGGAAGAATACTTATCGCTAGGAATGAATACGCATCACTAGGGATGAATACGTATCACTAGCAATGAATACGCATCACTTGGGATGAATACTTATCACTAAGAATGAATGCGCATCACTAGGGATGAATACGTATCACTAGGAATGAATTCGCATCACTTGGGATGAATACTTATCACTAAGAATGAATGCGCATCACTAGGGATGAATACTTATCATTAGGAATGTATACGCATCACTAGGGATGAATATTTTTCGCTAGGAATGAATACGCATCACTAGGGATGAATACGCATGACTTGGAATGAATACGCATCACTAAGGATGAATACGCATGACTTGGAATGAATACGCATCACTAAGAATGAATGGCATCACTCGGGATGAATGCGCATCACTAGGTATGAATACGCATGACTTGGAATGAATACGCATCACTAAGAATGAATGGCATCACTCGGGATGAATACGCATCACTAAGGATGAATACGCATAACTAGGGATGAATACGCATCATTAGGGATGAATACGCATCACTAGGAATGAATGCGCATCACTAGGAATGAATGCACATCACTAGGAATGAATACGCATCACTAGAAATGAATACGCATCACTAGGAATGAATGCACATCACTAGGAATGAATACGCATCACTAGAAATGAATACGCATCACTAGGAATGAAGACGCATCACTAGGAATGAATACGCATCACTAGAAATGAATACGCATCACTAGGAATGAATACGCCTCACTAGAAATGAATGCGCATCACTAGGGATGAATACGCATCATTAGGAATGAATACGCATCACTAGGAATGAATGAGCATCACTAGGAATGAATACGCATCACTACGAATGAATACTTATCACTAGGAATGAATACCAATCACTAGGAATGAATACTTATCACTAGGAATGAATACTCATCACTAGGAATGAATACGCATCACTAGGGATAAATACTTATCACTAGGAATGAATACGCATCACTACGAATGAATACACATCACTAGGGATAAATACGCATCACTAGGAATGAATACCCATCAATAGGAATGAATACGCATCACTTTGAATTCCAACGCATCACTAAGAATGAATGGCATTTCTCGGGATGAATGCCCATCAATAGGAATGAATACGTATCCCTAGTGATAAATACTTATTATTAGAAATGAATACGCAACACTAGGGATGAATAGTTATGACTACGAATGAATACGCATCACTTGGGATGAATACTTATCACTAAGAATGAATGCGCATCACTAGGGATGAATACTTATTTTTAGCAATGAATGCGCATCACTAGGGATGAATGCTTATTTTTAGGAATGAATACGTATCACTAGGGATGAATACTTATCATTAGGAATGAATACACATTACTAGGGATGGATACTTATCATTAGGAATGAATGCACATCACTAGGGAAGAATGCTTAGCATTAGGAATAAATACCCATCACCAGGGATGAACACTTATCACTAGGGATGAATACGCATCCCTAGTGATAAATACTTAATATTAGAAATGAATGCGCATCACTAGGGATGAATACTCATGACTACGAATGAATACGCATCACTAAGAATGAATGCGCATCACTAGGAATGAATGCTTATCAGTAGGAGTAAATACGCATCACTAGGGATGAATACTTATCATTAGGAATGAATACGCCTCACTAGGGATGAATACTTATCACTAGGAATGAATACGCATCACTAGGGATGAATACGCATGACTTGGAATGAATACGCATCACTAGGAATGAATACGCATCACTAGGAATGAATACGCATCACTAGGGATGAATACGCATCACTTCGAATGAATATGCATCACTAAGAATGAATGGCATCAGTCGGGATGAATGCGCATCACTAGGTATGAATATGTATCACTAGGTATAATAATTATCACTAAGAATAAATGTGCATCACTCGGGATGAATACTTATCACTAGGAATGAATACGCATCACTAGGGATGAATACGCATCACTAGGGATGAATACGTATCACTAGGGATGAATACGTATCACTAGGAATGAATACGCATCACTAGGAATGAATACGCATCACTAGGAATGTATACGCATCCCTTGGGATAAATACTTATTATTAGAAATGAATAAGCATCACTAGGGATGAATACTTATGACTACGAATGAATACGCATCACTTGGGATGAATACTTATCACTAAGAATGAATGCACATCACTAGGGATGAATACTTGTCTGTAGGAATGAATACGTAAGGCTAGGGATGAATACTTATCGCTTGGAATGAATACTTATCACTAGGTATGAATGCTTATCAGTAGGAATGAATACCCATCAATAGAAATGAATACTTATCACTAGGCATGAATGCTTATCAGTAGGAGTAAATACACATCACTAGAGATGAACATTTATCATTAAGAATGAATACGCATCACTAGGGAAGAATACTTATCGCTAGGAATGAATACGCATCACTAGGGATTAATACGTATCACTAGGAATGAATGCGCATCACTAGGTATGAATAGGCATCACTAGGAATGAATATGTATCCCTAGGGATAAATACTTATTATTAGAAATGAATACGCAACACTAGGGATGAATACTTATGACTACGAATAAATATGCATCACTAAGAATGAATACGCATCACTTGGGATGAATACTTATCACTAAGAATGAATGCATATCACTAGGGATGAATACTTATCATTAGGAATGAATACGCATCACTAGAAATGAATACTTATCAATAGGAATGAATACGCATCACTAGGGATGAATACGTATCACTAGGAATGAATAGGCATCACTAAGAATGAATACTCATCCCTAAGGACGAGCGACGCGCGACGATGCTTTCATTGTTCTACTGCTCTTCTATTGTTCTATTGTTTATTGTGGCAGAATAAATAAGACCCATATCTGACTTTTTCTTCACTAGACTCTGAAGATGACTTCCGCACAGGTTGTCGAAACGTCAGTCACATCAAACAGTCCTTCTCAGGACTACATCCACCCGGATAATCATTATACAAATATTGTCTCTTCGAGAAATATTGTTACTTCGAAATATATCCATTCACCTGGGTTCAGACCATTCTTTATAATAAATACTTATTATTAGAAATGAATAAGCATCACTAGGGATGAATACGCATAACTAGGGATGAATACGCATCACTAGGAATGAATGCACATCACTAGGAATGAATACGCATCACTAGGGATGAATACGCATCACTAGAAATGAATGCACATCACTAGGGATGAATACGCATCATTAGGAATGAATACGCATCACTAGGAATGAATGAGCATCACTAGGAATGAATACGCATCACTACGAATGAATACTTATCACTAGGAATGAATACCAATCACTAGGAATGAATACTTATCACTAGGAATGAATACGCATCACTAGGAATGAATACGCATCACTAGGAATGAATACGCATCACTAGGGATAAATACTTATCACTAGAAATGAATACACATCACTAGGGATGAATACGCATCACTAGGAATGAATACGCATCAATAGGAATGAATACGCATCACTTTGAATTCCAACGCATCACTAAGAATGAATGGCATTTCTCGGGATGAATGCCCATCACTAGGAATGAATACGTATCCCTAGTGATAAATACTTATTATTAGAAATGAATACGCAACACTAGGGATGAATAGTTATGACTACGAATGAATACGCATCACTTGGGATGAATACTTATCACTAAGAATGAATGCGAATCACTAGGGATGAATACTTATCATTAGGAATGAATACGCATTACTAGGGATGAATGCTTAGCATTAGGAATAAATACCCATCACCAGGGATGAACACTTATCACTAGGGATGAATACGCATCACTAGGGATGAATACGCATGACTTGGAATGAATACGCATCACTAGGAATGAATACGCATCACTAGGAATGAATACGCATCACTAGGAATGTATACGCATCCCTAGGGATAAATACTTATTATTAGAAATGAATAAGCATCACTAGGGATGAATACTTGTGACTACGAATGAATACGCATCACTTGGGATGAATACTTATCACTAAGAATGAATGCACATCACTAGGGATGAATACTTGTCTGTAGGAATGAATACGTAAGGCTAGGGATGAATACTTATCGCTTGGAATGAATACGTATCACTAGGGATAAATGCTTATCGCTAGGAATGAATGCGCATCACTAGGGATGAATTCGCATCACTAGGAATGAATGCGCATCACTAGGAATGAATACGCATCACTAGGAATGTATACTTATCACTAGGAATGAATACGCATCACTAGGAATGAATACTTATCACTAGGAATGAATACGCATCACTAGGAATGTATACTTATCACTAGGAATGAATACGCATCACTAGGAATGAATACTTATCACTAGGGATAAATACTTATCACTAGGAATGAATACGCATCACTAGGGATGAATATTTATCACTAGGAATGAATACGCACCACTAGGAATGAATACGCATGCCTAAGGATAAATACTTATTATTAGAAATAAATACGCATCACTACGGATGAATGCTTGTCATTAGGAATGAATACACATCACTAGGAATGAATACGCATCACTCGGAATGAATACGCATCACTAAGAATAAATGTGCATCATTCGGCATTAATAATTATCATTAGGAATTAATGCGCATCACTAGGGATGAATACTTATCACTAGGAATGAATATGCATCACTAGGGATGAATACGTTTCACTAGGAATGAATACGCCTCACTAGGAATGAATACGCATCCCTAGGGATAAATACTTATTATTAGAAATGAATACGCAACACTAGAGATGAATACTTCTGACTACGAATGAATACGCATCCCTAGTGATAAATACTTATTATTAGAAATGAATACGCAACACTAGGGATGAATAGTTATGACTACGAATGAATACGCATCACTTGGGATGAATACTTATCACTAAGAATGAATGCGCATCACTAGGGATGAATACTTATTTTTAGGAATGAATGCGCATCACTAGGGAAGAATGCTTAGCATTAGGAATAAAAACGCATCACCAGGGATGAACACTTATCATTAGGAATGAATACGCATCACTAGGGAAGAATACTTATCGCTAGGAATGAATACGCATCACTAGGGATGAATACTTATCGCTAGGAATGAATGCGCATCACTAGGGATGAATGCTTATCGCTAGGAATGAATGCACATCACTAGGGATGAATACTTATGGCTAGGAATGAATACGTATCACTAGGGATGAATGCTTATCGCTAGGAATGAATACGTATCACTAGGGATGAATACTTATCGCCAGGAATGAATGCCCATCACTAGGGATGTATTTACATCACTAGGAATGAATGCGCATCACTAGGAATGTATACGTATCACTAGGAATTAATACACATCACTAGAGATGAATACTTATCACTAGGAATGAATACGCATCATTTGGGATGAATACTTATCGCTAGGAATGAATGCGCATCACTAGGGATGAATACATATCGCTAGGAATAAGTACGCATCACTAGGAATGAATACTTATCAGTAGGAATGAATGCACATCACTAGGGATGGATTCGCATCACTAGGAATTAATGCGCATCACTAGGAATGAATACTTATATTAGGAATGAATGCGCATCACTAGGAATGAATACGCATCATTAGGAATGTATACTTATCACTAGGAATGAATACGCATCACTAGGGATGAATGCTATCATTAGGAATAAATATGCATCACTAGGGATGAACACTTATCATTAGGAATGAATACGCATCACTAGGGAAGAATACTTATCGCTAGATATGAATACGGATCACTAGGGATGAATACTTATCATTGGGAATGAATACGCATCAGTAGGGATGAATACTTATCGCTAGGAATAAATACTTATCACTAGAAATGAATGCGCATCACTAGGAATGAATGAATATCACTAGGAATGAATGCGTATCTCTAGGAACGAATGCACATCACTAGGAATTAATGCGTATTTCTAGGAATGAATGCACATCACTAGGGAAGAATGCTTAGCATTAGGAATAAAAACGCATCACCAGGGATGAACACTTATCATTAGGAATGAATACGCATCACTAGGGAAGAATACTTATCGCTAGGAATGAATACGCATCACTAGGGATGAATACTTATCGCTAGGAATGAATGCGCATCACTAGGGATGAATGCTTATCGCTAGGAATGAATGCACATCACTAGGGATGAATACTTATGGCTAGGAATGAATACGTATCACTAGGGATGAATGCTTATCGCTAGGAATGAATACGTATCACTAGGGATGAATACTTATCGCCAGGAATGAATGCCCATCACTAGGGATGTATTTACATCACTAGGAATGAATGCGCATCACTAGGAATGTATACGTATCACTAGGAATTAATACACATCACTAGGGATGAATACTTATCACTAGGAATGAATACGCATCATTAGGGATGAATACTTATCGCTAGGAATGAATGCGCATCACTAGGGATGAATACATATCGCTAGGAATAAGTACGCATCACTAGGAATGAATACTTATCAGTAGGAATGAATGCACATCACTAGGGATGAATTCGCATCACTAGGAATTAATGCGCATCACTAGGAATGAATACTTATATTAGGAATGAATGCGCATCACTAGGAATGAATACGCATCATTAGGGATGAATACTTATCGCTAGGAATGAATGCGCATCACTAGGGATGAATACATATCGCTAGGAATAAGTACGCATCACTAGGAATGAATACTTATCAGTAGGAATGAATGCACATCACTAGGGATGAATTCGCATCACTAGGAATTAATGCGCATCACTAGGAATGAATACTTATATTAGGAATGAATGCGCATCACTAGGAATGAATACGCATCATTAGGAATGTATACTTATCACTAGGAATGAATACGCATCACTAGGGATGAATGCTATCATTAGGAATAAATATGCATCACTAGGGATGAACACTTATCATTAGGAATGAATACGCATCACTAGGGAAGAATACTTATCGCTAGATATGAATACGGATCACTAGGGATGAATACTTATCATTGGGAATGAATACGCATCAGTAGGGATGAATACTTATCGCTAGGAATAAATACTTATCACTAGAAATGAATGCGCATCACTAGGAATGAATGAATATCACTAGGAATGAATGCGTATCTCTAGGAACGAATGCACATCACTAGGAATTAATGCGTATTTCTAGGAATGAATGCACATCACTAGGGAAGAATGCTTAGCATTAGGAATAAAAACGCATCACCAGGGATGAACACTTATCATTAGGAATGAATACGCATCACTAGGGAAGAATACTTATCGCTAGGAATGAATACGCATCACTAGGGATGAATACTTATCGCTAGGAATGAATGCGCATCACTAGGGATGAATGCTTATCGCTAGGAATGAATGCACATCACTAGGGATGAATACTTATGGCTAGGAATGAATACGTATCACTAGGGATGAATGCTTATCGCTAGGAATGAATACGTATCACTAGGGATGAATACTTATCGCCAGGAATGAATGCCAATTACTAGGGATGTATTTACATCACTAGGAATGAATGCGCATCACTAGGAATGTATACGTATCACTAGGAATTAATACACATCACTAGGGATGAATACTTATCACTAGGAATGAATACGCATCATTAGGGATGAATACTTATCGCTAGGAATGAATGCGCATCACTAGGGATGAATACATATCGCTAGGAATAAGTACGCATCACTAGGAATGAATACTTATCAGTAGGAATGAATGCACATCACTAGGGATGAATTCGCATCACTAGGAATTAATGCGCATCACTAGGAATGAATACTTATATTAGGAATGAATGCGCATCACTAGGAATGAATACGCATCATTAGGAATGTATACTTATCACTAGGAATGAATACGCATCACTAGGGATGAATGCTATCATTAGGAATAAATATGCATCACTAGGGATGAACACTTATCATTAGGAATGAATACGCATCACTAGGGAAGAATACTTATCGCTAGATATGAATACGGATCACTAGGGATGAATACTTATCATTGGGAATGAATACGCATCAGTAGGGATGAATACTTATCGCTAGGAATAAATACTTATCACTAGAAATGAATGCGCATCACTAGGAATGAATGAATATCACTAGGAATGAATGCGTATCTCTAGGAACGAATGCACATCACTAGGAATGAATGCATATTTCTAGGAATGAATGCACATCACTAAGATAGAATATGCATCAGCAGAAAAGATCGCATGTCACTAAGAACGAATGCGCAACAATACAAAACAATGTATATTGGATGGAAGGAATGTCAAAGGAAGTGGAAAACAAAAATATTGCCTGCAGAAGTTTCTTACCTCCTTTTTTGTCCTGTGTGCTTCTTGTTCTTCAAACATTATGTACTTGGGAAAAAAACGAGGAAACTACAAGAAATTATAAAAGTAAAATTATACGTTATCTATTATAAAGTAAAATGTTAGAACAATACATATACATAAATTTAGAGAGAAACATGAAAGTAGGAAATAAAAAAATAGATATAAAAATTAGAGAAGACGAAAAAGAAATGAGAAAAAAAAAAAAGAAAAAAAAAAGAAATCTTCCCGGGGAGACTCGCGGGTGTAGTCCGGTTCCCAGGCTATCTCGGTCCTGTTCGTATTTGCATATTCACAGGTCGAAGACCACGTTTCTTCGTACAGAAAATGACTTCGATATTTCAAGCGGAATTTTATACTAAAATCAGCTTTAATGGAGTAATATTCATCCTAAGATAGTAAAGAACATACGACAATCATGACTGGTAAGAATTTATATATTTTTACCGCGTTTCTCAGTGTGTTATCATCGAAGAGTTGGGAACACGTGACGACTAAGATGTCTTCGCGTTTCGCTCCTCGTGTTTAGGGTTCTGCTTCTCTTTATTTCTACTTATAACACGTCATTAGCTAAGAAAGACATGTTTTAAGCATATTTTAAGTGTTAGTTTGAAAAATGTAAAAACTTTATTTGTTGGACAAATTTCTTGTCTCAAACCCTACCCCCCCCCCTCATAGCAGTCTCTGTTCAAAATATGTACAAAACTTTTAGTAAGGTTTCCTTAATGAGTATTTTTTCTTTGCAGTTATGAAAGTGTTGAAAACATCCACTGGCAATATCAGTCACCATAACCTATGGCATTATACATGGAAATGAAGCACAAGTCCATATCACTAAACCTGAAACTGATTGTGTTAGAAGATGAGAAGAAACTTGATACAAGCCTGAAACAAGACATGTTGACAAACAAGACACTAGTATGTCATTGGACGTTTTGAACTTTCACTCACCATAACCCACAGCATTAACATGGACATGAAGCACAAGTCCATATCACTGTACCTGAAACTGATTGTGTTAGAAGATGAGAAGAAACAAAATATCACTTGATACAAGCCTGAAACGAGACATGTTGACAAACAAGACATGAGTATGTCATTGGACGGCTTGGTAATGAACAATGTCTCTACCTCTATCAAAACAAGAGTTGTGAGGAAGAAAGATGAAAGAATGGCAACAACAGAGTTACTACACTGATCAAGAGATTAGTTTCTCTGACCTAGAAAAACAACACCTGCAAATACTGTATTTTACCTTTGATGTCCTACAGATATCAACCAGATGATATATGTTACACACTGTAGCTTCACTGCATCTGATTGGTGCATATGCTGGGATCATTAGGTATGTATCTACCACCTAGGGCTATCAGTGATCAGTCAATAGTTTCTTCCTCCAGGGTTTGTGCAAGCTGTTAAAGCTCTTGGTATTTGAAATTTACTCTGAGCTTGAAAAGCACTTGTTGCAAATGTCTTTGTAACTTGGCTTAGAAAATAATCAACAAGGTTCTAGGCACTAGTATAAGGAACTGATAAAATAATGTGAAATCAAACTTCTTGAAACTTTCACAAACCCTGGTCTTCAAAAATAGAAGGAATTGATGGGACTGGGGAAAAGCTTCACCAATACAGTCGATGTCCAGCTGCATCTGTGTATTCGTATTGGATACAGTCTCACATGTTTTAATTCATTTATTCCACAGCTTGTTTACCAAACCAGCTGGATTTGACATGGAAATAACAGACAATAAGGGTCAGGACTGACAGACAGACAGGTAAGGTCACCAGATTATTACACCCATTTTAGACATTGAATCTCACATGTGCTGAATCTAATGCAAATGAATTCAAACAATAGGTTTTGTTCATTCGCATTAGATTCTGCACAGGTAAAATTCAACATCTAAACCAGGCCTAACATGTATATATATATGCATTACCTTTACTGCCTTTTAATAACATGAAAAATGTCATATCTCATCTCACCAAAATTTGGTCTTGTTCAACAGCTTGTCTACAAAACCAACTGAATTTGACTGGAGTAAAACAAAGGCAAGCAATGGCCGGTGAAACTGACAGCAAGGTAGGCCCAATGATTAAAACTAGCTTTTCTATAGTAATATCAGCAAAAACAGAAATCTGACCAAATTATCACTGATTAAAATTGCACCAACTAATGGCTAAATTATGATTAGACGGACGGCTGACCAACCATTGACTGACACCTGACCACCCACTGACTGAAACCTTATAAACCATGACTGACACCTTACCCACCAATGACTGACACCTTTCCAACCAATGACTGACACCTTACCAACCAATAACTGACACCTTACCAACCAATGATGACACCTTACCAATCAATGATGACACCTTACCAACCAATGATGACACCTTACCAACCACTGACTGACAATGTTCCAACCAATGACTGACATCTTACCAACCAATGATGACACCTTACAACCCACTGACTGACACTGTACCAACCAATGATGACAGCTTACCAACCAATGATGACACATTACCAATGACTGACTGACAATGTTCCCATCCATGACTGTCACCTTACCAACCAATGATGACACCTTACCAACCAATGATGACACGTTACCAACCAATGATGACACCTTACCCACCAATAATGACACCTTACCAACCAATAATGACACCTTACCCACCAATGACACCTTACCAACCAATAATGACACCTTACCAACCAATGACTGACAATGTTCCAACCAATGACGACACCTTACCAACCAATGATGACACCTTACCAACCAATGATGACACCTTACCAACCAATGATGACACCTTACCAACCAATGACTGACACTGTACCAACCAATGATGACAGCTTACCCACCAATGACACCTTACCAACCAATAATGACACCTTACCAACCAATGACTGACAATGTTCCAACCAATGACGACACCTTACCAACCAATGATGACACCTTACCAACCAATGATGACACCTTACCAACCAATGATGACACCTTACCAACCAATGACTGACACTGTACCAACCAATGATGACAGCTTACCAACCAATGATGACACATTACCAATGACTGACTGACAATGTTCCCACCCATGACTGTCACCTTACCAACCAATGATGACACCTTACCAACCAATGATGACATGTTACCAACCAATGATGACACCTTACCAACCAATGATGACACCTTACCCACCAATGACACCTTACCAACCAATAATGACACCTTACCCACCAATGACACCTTACCAACCAATAATGACACCTTACCAACCAATGACTGACAATGTTCCAACCAATGACGACACCTTACCAACCAATGATGACACCTTACCAACCAATGATGACACCTTACCAACCAATGATGACACCTTACCAACCAATGATGACACCTTACCAACCAATGACTGACAATGTTCCAACCAATGATGACACCTTACCAACCAATGACTGACAATGTTCCAACCAATGATGACACCTTACCAACCAATGACTGATACTTCATTTAACACTGAATGACAAACCATCACCCAACTACTAATACCTGACAAACAACTGCATATTAGTTGACATATTACTTGAAAATTTAAGTTTAATGCTCCTGCCTTTAGGGCAAGTTATTTATTATTTATTATCTTGTACTTTCAGAAAACACAAACCTGTCTTGTGCACATTAATATAACAAGAAGAAAAGAAGAAGCATTACCTAGAATAACAACCAGAAGAAAGGATATATCAAGAAAATTAGCAGGCTATTTATCTTATTATTATCAAACAAGGAAAAAAAGAACAGGGCTCAAGATAGCAGTCTGCACATGCAGACCAACTTTTATTAAGACGACAATGATTTTGAAATCCAAAGTACGCCTAAATGTCAGGTGAAATTTCTCTGCCAAAAAAATTTTTTATCACCAAAAACAGATGGTTATAATATGGTACTATTTTGAGCCCTGGTAAAGAAAACAAAGAAAGAATGAAAGATAGAAGAGGTAAGAAGAAAAAGAGAGAGAAAGGAAAGAAAAATTGAAAGAAAAAAACCCAAATACTAAAAATTAATAACATCACCCTATTTCATAATGACGTCGCCAAGCAAAACAAATCGCTATTCCACAAAGAAATGGTACAAAAAAATGAAAAAAATTTTACAAAGAGTTTTAGTAATTCTGTTTACTCAACTCAACAATATGTTATTTGCATCTGATGTCATTATGAAATAGGGCAATTGAAAAAATATTTGGTTAGAGGGCTGGCAAAACAAATCTCATAGTTAAGCTACATAATTGTGTCTCAAATGTTAAAATTTTTGTTTTTGCTTAGAAATACTAAGTACAAAAAAAAGTTCTGAATTCATATTTTCAAATATTTTCTAATTACCTTAAGTTTAATTTTATAAGATTCAGACTTAATAATTCACAAGCAGCAAAGACTAGGGGGGAAAACACTAGGAAAAACAAAACAACAAAAATACAAAAACGTTAACAAACTTCAGCTTCATAGCATAATCAAATAGCTGATTGCCCTGCAATTTTAGTTATAGATGACCATCACTGCCAGCCCTCTAGCCACTAATATTAGATATAGGAGAGTGTGTAGATACCCAAAACTGAAATAGTTAAGACATTTAGATTATTCCTGAATAAGGAAGGGGGAAAAAAGTCAGAAACGTTTTCCATAGCAACTAGTAGGTGGGTTCTCAGTAAAGAAGAACAAAACCAAAAATATACAGTAGACTTATCACTGCTGTTCAGTTTCAATTTTCATCTTTTGACAACACTTCATTTCAATTGGCTGGTCATTTCATGTGACTTTTCTAACTTTACTGAGAACCCTCCACTAGTTAAACACACTCTCCTATATCTAATATTATTATCATTTATTATCTGTACACCAGAAAAATGAAATACACTTCATACCTCCCACGAGGTCCTATCAGCACCAATCAGAGAAGCTGCCCCACCAGGCCAGGAAACCAAAAAAGGTGGTACAACATTGCTGCTCTCGGCAGAGTCTAACCTTGAGGCCATGATCAGATGACTGCTCTGGAGGTGAAGGTTGTCAGTAAGGATACCAGGTGATGGCCCTCTGCAGATTTGACGGGAGTGCGCCGTTGGCATGAATGCCGGTCATGTGCAGGTTAGTGCAAGTAGAAGCAAAGGTAATCATATCTCACTATTCATGGGTGTGTACAGCAGTGACAATTTTGGGGTGGTGTGCTCAATAGACTTGCATAAGACACCATTCAGACTTCCATACAAGTAGAGTATCAACCTGGGAAGACTAGAAGTTGAATCATTTCTAGGTGACCTAATCTTGCGTTAATGATGTTCGGCTAGACTGATATCATAAGGTTCTATCATAGGATTGTAATTTAATGAGTTTTTTCACCAGCAAAACAAGACCTCAGTTTCTTTAAAATCCTAAACATTTTCTGAGACTTTTTCATGAAATAATCATGTGAAGAAAAATAAAGGAAACTGAAAAATATGAAACAAGTTTCCAAGAAGTTATAGAATCCAACTGATAATCGCAATCGAATGAAAAAAATATATTGAGAATTAAACATAAACATAAAATATTCTCCAACAAATTTTATCAACCAAGAAAGATACAACAAACCAATAATATAAGTAATATATAACAGAAATGAAATATATTTCGAACTCTAAGTTTTCATGAAACTGAGGTCTTAACAACCCTGTTATTAATTCAATACACTTGATCTTAATTGGAAATACAATGAATTTCCAATTAAAAGATTGGATACAAAAATTCAGCACTGTCAAATCATTTCAAATATGAAGTGTTTTTTAAAATTAATCACAAAAATATTTTTGTGGCAAATATATTATTTTTTTGGAAAATGCAACAAAAACATTTCTATTTCAAGTTGAAGCATTTCTAAGGTAAAGATGTTTACAATTAACCAAAGCAACTATGTACGAAACATGTATCGTTCTGTCAAACTAAATTATTTTTCTTCTAAAATGTTTTTTGATACATCATACAGACAAAGTCTGCCTAAATTTCAGTATTTCTCAATTTCTTACCATATGTCCCAAATATATGATGGGAAACACCAAAAATCAGCTGTGCAAAATTCTGAAATAATACACAAAAAGTGCAAACAAATAAATCCAAGCCAAACAAGGCAAATGTGAAATGGAACATGAATGAGTAGAGGACAAGGTGAGCCATCAAAGAATGGCATAGAAACACCATACCTCACATTCAAGAAACTATTAGACTTGAATGAAATGAAACTATTATTACAAGTAAAGCCAAGAGTTGTTTTACTATGAATTATAATGTCCAATGCACTATTATATGCACAAGCTGTCAAAATTTGAAACATTTTGAAACAAAATATTTGATAATTTAAACATTGGCAGAAAATTGAAAACTTGCCTTTAGCTCAAATGCGAATCATGCAGTTCATTGCGATACATGTAGTTGCTTATGATTTGGAAATGCAAATATCGACAGTGCAAATATTTCATCTTTCACTATGTATTTCCAACCCGTTCACTTCTGTCAAGAAGTTGTTTTGCTGGTGAAAAAACTGATCTTAGGAAATAAACACAAGATAAACACAAGAAAAACATGTAGAGGTCACATCAACCATGTGAAACAATTGACTAGGAATAAACCGGAGGCTCTTTAGATTTTCTTTAGCTATTAGAAAAATACTTTTTTTAGGGACGAGAATGTAACCATCGAATATCTAGACTGTAACAGCTTGGTTCCCCTTAGTGTAACATTAATAGAGTGGATTTCATATGATTCTTGGCATGTTAGACGGCATGACATGTCCTGACATTGGAATGGTTTCCCATTACTTTATTGCATTTTGTTAATCCTGTATCTATTTATGCCCAATATGAAATCTACTCTGTTAAACTAATGTTTAAACCTCTTAGCAAGTACTGATCTTAAAACATAAATGAAGGAATCATAGGCTAGGTATCTAACACAGATAAAAACTAGTGCTTTTGCAACCAACAGTCATGCAGAAAATATTTGATTTTGTTTCTGAAAACATTTATTTGATTGGTAATGAGATGATCAAAATCCTCTCCTAAAATGCTATATTGGCCTTACCTTATGCTACGGATCTTTAGATGTGTTTTGGTGGTTCATTAACTAGCACATGACTGTAAGGTGCAAAAGATGTAATATAAACTTAGTCCTTTTAACACTTTCATTACGTTATAAATCAAAAAAATCATAGTTCTGGTAACCTAGGAGATACTGAATTAATTATAGGTCTGGTAACCTAGGAGATACTGAATTAATTATAGGCCCAGTCCCCTAGCAGATACGGAATTAATTATGGACTTAGTTGATGGTCATGTGATGAATTCATAAATACATTAACACCTTCGGCTTTGGCTTAGTTTTTCAAATTAAATTGCATGTTGGTAGTTTCCTTTTCGGGATAGACCAGCTCATTTTTCACAAGTCTAGTAGCCTAGAAACTTCGTTATTTTAGTCTTCGCAAACCAGGTTGATAATCACATACACTTAATGGAAGTCTGAATACCGCTCTAAGTCTATTAATCACACCACTCCAAGATATATATCACTGTTGTGCAGTAAAACCTATGGGTAGTGGGGAATGGTTATCTTGTAAGACTGCAACTTGCACTGACCCTCACAGTATCAAGGCTGGCTTTGCCAACGAGGTACTCTCAAGAATCTGTATGGGGTTTCAGAGTCTGATATCCCTATTGACAGTGTTCATCTTCAGAGCAGCCACCTGGTTGTGGTTTCATAAGATGGCTCTTGTCGGGACAGTAAGTACTGCCTGGTCCTGGTCTACCGGGGTAGTGAGACTTGGTGCTGGTAGGACCTCGGGGAGGTATTTTTTTTGCAAGTCAAAAAAGGGCGTGGAGAGGGTAAAGATGGAATTCATTAAAAAACACAGGAAAACCACTAAGTCCAAAATCAAACTTTATTTCAAACACAACAACCATAATTTACTAGGGAAAAAAAATTACAAGGGAAAAAAATTATGAGGGAAACTTTGACAACTTACCAAAATAATCAAAATAAGTGCCCACTTCTCCGTGTCTATAGGACTCCTGGAAAATTTCAAAGTATAAATCAGAAGAAAGTCATGAAAAACCCCTACCACCCTACTAAGTAAATTCTCGCTCCCATACCCCAAGAATATTTCCCTCCCCCCTATACGAGTAACCCCTCCCCCCAGTATAAGGTATGACCCCCTCCCCCCAGTATAAGGCTTTGACCCCTCCCCCCAATATGTCGCTTACCCCCTCCCCCCAATGGAAGTTAAACCCAGTTGTAATTGACCGGAATTCTTTTATTTCTATTTCAAGTTGTAATTCAATCAGAGAGAAGTCCAGGGATATGAAGACAATATAATCAAATCCACTGAAGTTTTCTTGTTATAGTTTGAACATAGACTCCAATCATTCCAAAGTATCCCGTAGTTTTGTTCAAATTTTAGTGAGATTGTAGAGTGATTTTACTTAAAACTTTGTTTGATACAATTATACAGGCAACAGGTTAAAGTCCATGGACATTTGTAATGATATGAGTGCATCTTTCTTTTTGGTAGGCTTGTGACACCGTAATTGATATATTTCATAATTGTGAATATCAAGCAACATCTTGACATATTATGTCACTGCATGTCATGTAAATGTAAAATTCAATAATATGTAATATAGCCTGTTTCGAGATTAAGAATTTAGAATTAAAGTAAAATCACTCTGCTTATTCTGGTCAATTACAACTGGGTTTAACTTTATCTTTCAAAATAAATGATGGACAATGGACGACTCAAGTGTGTGTATGCATGTGTGTGGATCATTCGTTTGAGGCATGCTGCAAAGCTTGATCAAGAAACATTTCATAGTCATATAATATCCATTTATTATACTCATTGTGGTATCAGTGAGGACAGATGTATTGACTCTTACCACACATGTAACAAGTCTGATACTGTTCTCATTCCTTCTTCATCAGTGACAGATAGATGTTGTTTTGTTACCATTAATTAACATCATATTTTCCACATGTTTTACTCATTTTTGTTGTTCCCATATAACATCGATGTGGATATTGAACCATTAATACAGACCAAAGTCTTGTAGTTTTTAGTCCCCAAGTCCTTTGCAGCATGCCTCAAACAAATGTAATGATTGGTATGTGTAGTTCACCCCTCCCCCTTGTCTCAACATTTTTATTTCTCAATAGTCACAGGGAACATATTGTATGGGTTTGGGGTGGTGGAAGGGTTTGCTGGCATGCTTTTATTACTTATCATATCATGATCAATCAATATAGGGTGGATCTAGGGTTTTAAGCAGGAGGTTTCACCCATAAACAAATGTCTTGCATGTTGCAGATACAAGTTCTATTCCAATGTTAATTTATTGAAATTGTACTTGCTGTATATTTGAGGCATAGGGGGTGGGGGTTTCACTCCCATCAATCCTACCCTAGATCCACCCCTGCAACAAGTTAAAATTAATAATGTACATCACAAGAACAACCTGAACAGGAGAGGAAATCCCAAGCAATATAGTAGCAATTGTTGCAACAGGAAATCATCACTTATTGAATTAGATTTTGAAAGATTATTGAAAAAGGTATATGGATTATTTTCCTGTGACTATGACAGTGTCATGCCCTAGTGGATTGGATGAGCAGTCAAATATATTGCCTATCAAGTGATTACAGACTTGTTCCCAAGAGCTGAGCAGTAGCACTTAGTGTTTGAAAATACTATGCATAATACTGTACATTATGTGAGTTGAGAGTTTAGTTAAGCCAAAATAAAAGTCGAAATAATTTTATTGGCCCCAGTTGATTCCATCTCTCTGAGTATCAATTCCAATAAAACGTATAAAAAGCTCAATCGATCTTGTTGACTTTTTCACTAAAAATAAATGGTTCTGAATGATACTGAAAAGAATCTGAAAAATGCACTTGATGGTTACAGACGGACTAATGGACTTATATACTCTATGTTATAGTGGCTACTGCTTCTTTCCGAAGACAGCAGCTACAAAAACAATACACCTACACCTAAGTACTTTATAATAAGGTGTTAGAAATTAAATTTGTAACTTCTGAAATACGTCATAACTCAATATTGGCAGATATATAATGGTTGTCTTTAGTTTTCTAAACAATGATTTGCACTATATGCACTTCCATATATTAATTCAAAAACAGAAGAATATTTGACTCTAGGTTCAATCAATCGTAATCAAAGTTATTCTGTTCCTTTACTTAACTATGTGCACTAAGGTCTTTCAAAGTCTGCTCTAGGTGCAAAAACGTGTTGTGACAAAAAAGGAGAAAAATGTAGACTTCAATGTGTGTGCATTCCAGATTGGTTTGGTTTATGTATTGTAGGGTTTAATAACGACACTCTTCTCGTTAACTAACATCACTCAATCAATAATACCTACCTTGCCTTTATAAGTGGTAGCCACTGAATGGTGTAATCAACAATCATGCAGATCAATTTTGACGAAAAAAACAAATAGGCTCCCAATTCTCAAGAGATTGAAATTTTTATACAATGTCCTCCAAATTGAGCTGCTTTGACGTTGTTTGCAAGGAGCCTATTCTTGATACCATTCAGTCAATAGTACTTACTTTGCTTCAAACGATATGTAGATTGGGCTTCTATTAACCTATTAAGTATGCTAACCAGGAGTAAAAGAGTGCAAAACCTTGTTTACTTGCTTATAACTGGGTTTCTTTTTTTTTTAAGAGAGAAGAGACAACAAAAAAAGCCAACAGACACATGGGATGAAACAGTAATGAGGCAATTACTGAGTACAGTTTTTTTGCTTTAGAAAAAAATAATTTTCAATATAAAAAAAATTGGAGTCATTGAAATCGCCAAAGATTGCCTCAAATTTCTAGAAAACATTAAGCAATTACAGATTGAATCAAAGCTTCAATATCATGGCTTTATCTTGGCAAGGTATAATTGATAGCACTTACATCTATTTCAAAGTATGACATGTGTCAAAAACCATCAAAACTGAAAATAGTATCTTAAGGATGTGATTCAGCTTGGAGGAATAGACAACCATGGAACTAGATTTTGTCTTTTATTCTGGTTCAACTAGTTTAAAGCCATCCTTGGGAACCCAGGGGTAAAATTCTGTTGCTTGTTTCTAATGATTTACAACAAGTTAAATAAAGAAACTTTGTAATGGGATCTTTTTTAACTTGATTTCTTAATAAATGATTCCAAACTTTCAGTCTGCTTTCACAGCTGGTAAATAATTAGTCCATAATTTCAAATAATGTTGTTGGTTTTTAGAAATACTAAACTAAAAAGCATCACAGTTAGCCATCTGTGAGAAAGCTAACATCAACAACCATCATTCAATGAGGTCTGATGGATTATGTTGAAGTAACAAGGGCTACAAGATATGTTTCCTTTACCATTAGTGCATATATCATGCTATCACAGGGCACAGTAATTTTGATTGCAGCTTTTGTGGTTGTAAAATTCACGAAAGCACCATGAAATTGATGTACTTCATGTAAAGTGATGAAAATATTGTGAAAACAGTTAAGATTTGTGTTCAACTTTCAGACTTATCTTATTTGAGCCATGTCCAAAGGACAAATGCTACCAAAGAATGCATCACAATTAGCCATCAGCAGATATTGATTGCTATCAGAGGGTGCATTATTAATAAACATCGTCTTTTGTGCTATCAGCATTCACAGTACTTGTTGCAGCATGCTTTAAATTTGGTTGTAGATTACCAACCCATCTGTGTTTGGTATTTCACATTTTAATTGCTCACATTATGTTCAACTCTCATATACTAACACCTGTCTACAGTGAAATACTTACCTCTGGTGTGCTTCTAGATTCAATCAATACAGGATACAGGTGAGTAATTGACACATGTATGATATCATCACAAGACAAATAAAAGATGTACCAGATGACAGTATTAATTAGGATAATTAAAAAGGTGTGGTTCAGTTGATCATGTTTTTTGAAGGCAACAGTTAGTACAGTCAGCTGATAAAAACAAAACTACAAAGCTATAGACCCTTTTAATAAATCCTACGATGCTTTATTTTCATTCAGAAGAGCAAATTTCAAAAGAATAAATTTGACTTCATACACAGAAAATAAAGCATTGTAGGATTTATTAAAAGGATTTATAGGAAGACCATAACTTTAGAGAAGTGCAAGACTTTCATTACACTGCCGAAAGTCTATGTTCAAGGTTGGTCTTCACTCTTAGATATTTACTGCAAAATAAATTTACAATAATTTATGGATTGGCATAGATATCAGTTTAGTAATAGAATAAATATTAACTTGCTTGCTTTTACTGTCTGAATATTAAATTTAATTTTCCTTTTTCTATTGATATTTTAGTCTACTTATTTCAAATAAAATAAACTTCGGTACTTTAATTTTATTTATGAGTATGATATTTGTCTTAAATTAATACCTTTTTAAAATACAGGCATTTTGTAATGCTAACCTTTAAATTTTATGGGATGGTAGGTTTAATATGGAAAGACAAATGAGCTTATTATATTAGCCATGGGATAAGGTCAACATAATTGTATACCATGAAACCTTTGTAATGTGTCTACAGGTACTTGTGACTTGAAACTGATGCCTTAATAGTTATATATCTTGTAGTCATTTTACCAGAGTTCAGTTACTCCCAAGCGTTTTGGTTCTCTCTATTGTGTTAATTGCACTTATTTCTTTTCCATACTTGCTTCACTCATGAATCACTTCATGTTTTATGGTTATGAGGAACAGGTTACCTTACCATCTATCTTGATACTTCATGGGTCTGCTTCTCAAGTTGTCAGTTATCATCTGGATTCATTAGGCTGACTTGCTCAGTTCTTGTCCACACTTTTTTCAATAGAGGATCACTAGTATAATTGGTGAGAACATGGGGTTGACTTGACATTTATCTCGGTCTATGTTTCATGGCTCCCTACAAATTGATGGCTTTGGGTTTTAATGTTCCACTTACTAGGCTGCCTTTCTTCATGCATATGCTTGCTTCACTTTCTTTGCTGGTGGACCAATTTGGCATAGTATAGAGACTGTTATCTCATATATCTTGATTATTCAATAAGTTGTTTATCTCACCATCTGGCTTCATAAGAAATGCATCTTTTAAACTCTGACATTCTTGCTCCACTGGCTTGTCTGGAGAATCACTTGATCATGTATTCAGTGAAGAGGCTGTTTTATCATCCATCTCAACTTTACAAAGCCGTCTGTCCCACCATCTTGCTCCCTACTTCATGCTTTCTCTCTGAAGTCACCTATACTCTGACATTCTTGCTCCACTTGCATGTCTGGAGAATCACTTGATTATGTATTCAGTGAAGAGGCTGTTTTATCATCCATCTCAACTTTACAAAGCTGTCTGTCCCACCATCTTGCACCCTACTTCATGCTTTCTCTCTTAAGTCACCTATACTCTGACATTCTTGCTCCACTTGCATGTCTGGAGAATCACTTGATTATGTATTCAGTGAAGAGGCTGTTTTATCATCCATCTCAACTTTACAAAGCTGTCTGTCCCACCATCTTGCACCCTACTTCATGCTTTCTCTCTTAAGTCACCTATACTCTGACATTCTTGCTCCACTTGCATGTCTGGAGAATCACTTGATTATGTATTCAGTGAAGAGGCTGTTTTATCATCCATCTCAACTTTACAAAGCTGTCTGTCCCACCATCTTGCTCCCTACTTCATGCTTTCTCTCTCAGGTCACCTATACTCTGACATTCCTGCTCCACTTGCTTGGTTGGAGAATCACTTGATTATATATTCAGTGAAAAGGCTGTTTTATCATCCATCTCAACTTTACAAAGCTGTCTGTCCCACCATCTTGCTCCCTACTTCATGCTTTCTCTCTTAAGTCACCTATACTCTGACATTCTTGCTCCACTTGCATGTCTGGAGAATCACTTGATTATGTATTCAGTGAAAAGGCTGTCTTATCATTTATCTCCACTTTTCAAGGTTGCCTGTCGAACCATCTGACATTATATT
This sequence comes from Anthopleura sola, assembly GCA_023349425.1. Taxonomy (NCBI): domain Eukaryota; kingdom Metazoa; phylum Cnidaria; class Anthozoa; order Actiniaria; family Actiniidae; genus Anthopleura; species Anthopleura sola. Next base: position 13,786,469 of record JALHLI010000001.1, read on the forward strand.
TGATGTTTTCTCTCTTAAGTCACCTATTCTCCAACATCCTTGCTTGAATTACTTTCCTGGAGGATCACTTGATTAGCATATGTTCAAGGAAAGGCTGCTTTATTATTTACCTTCATCCTTCAACAAGTTGACTGTCTAACCATCTTGCTCCATGTCTTCTCTTCAAGTTTGCCTCTTCTCCAACATTCTTGCTCAGTTATCTTACAATTTAGTTCATGAAGCTGATATCTTTATTGGGCTTATGGTATGTGGTGACCTTGGGCTCTACCTTCATGTATAACCATGATTATCTTTATCAACTTGTCAGCAACACCACTTCTTGCCCATCACTTCTTTCAGCACAATGAAATATCTGATTTGTTTATTGGGGTTTTTCTCATTACTTATCTTCATGCTTTTTTTCTCTTCAATAACTTAGCATACTGTTTTGAATAGAAGGCTGCTTATTCAAAGGGCACAGTATTGGGTTTGTTTTGATTTCTCTTTCTTTCTGTCTCTTCTTGCAAATACACTCTTACCAAAAGCTTTTCTTATCTGTTTTCTTGGAAGATCACTTGACTGACAATGGCTCCATGTCCTGTTGTCTACACGTTTCTCTTGGCCAACACCTGTTTGCTTTTAAAAGTAGATCACTCGCTCTATGGTGAAAAAAGGTTCAACACATATTGATGTACTGCCAACTTTCCTTTTGCAAGTCTTGAATTTGTATTTTTGGCAGTTCCGTCTTTTTGCAGACACTCATGTCACAAAGCAGAAGATCACTGAGAATAATCAATGAGTTAAAGACTACAAAACATAGTCCTAAATTTAATAATTAGGTTAAATAACAGGAAACAAAGAGGGCTAGAATGACCATACTAGTGTTAATTGATTTCTTAATGCTGCCTAAATCTTGCTCTGCTGGTTGTAGCATTTTTTGGATTGCTACCAAAATGAATGTTGACCAAATGTATACCTTTGTCCTGATTCACAGCTTGCCTTTGATGATCGTTCTTCTTTCTGTCACATCAGCAAGTTGAAGGGGTCTTCAGTACATTATGGAATTGACAGTACAAGTTGCTAAATCTCTGGAGTGTTAATAAGGCACGCCCCAGGGATTGGTTACCCTAGCTTGTGTTGATCCCTAAAAACAAGGATGCAACTGGCACTGATTAAGTAGTAACTTTTGTCATAAGTTTTGAAGTTTCCATCATGTCCCAAATTTTTTTCTACATCTTGCTCCCTTCCAATTTTTGTTCAGGAACTTGTTCTTGTTTTGTAATAATTGGCATCAACAAGCCCATCATATTTTGATGGTTTCATTTTGATGACTTTAACATATTTTTCATATTTCGGTCTTGTTCTGTATCTTGTACAATGTTCAATAGTGGGTTGCGTCATGTCCATTGTATTTGGATGATTCTAATATACTTGACACATTACTGTCTTGTTCTGTATCTTGTACAATATTCAATAGTGAGTTGCATCAAGTCTATCATTATGGTCGCAATATATATTTGAACATCCTAAGTGGTGTCTTTCATAATGTTCAATAGTGAGTTGCACCAGGTGAACTTATGACAGCAAATCATTTTAATGATCTACTATTTTGCATAATCCTTTGCTGTTCTGTATTTCAATACATTATTCAACATGTTGCAAAATAAATGTTTTGCACTGTTTGATGGAGTTGCACCACATCTGTGATGTTTCAATGGTTCAATATTGATCAGCTTTATCAAATTTTATTGAGTACTTTCAATTTTTTCAATAGTTGATAATCATAAGCACAATATCTCCAGCCAGTAAATGATGGATAGGTGCTTAAAGAGTTTACAATTCATAAATATCAGCATTTTAATATGCGAGACAAGTATGGTCATCTAGAGAAATATTTGAAATTTGGGATTTTAATTATAATTTATGAATTTTAATTGTATTAAAATTTTGTACCAAATGCATTCAATAATTTTTAAATATAAATTAGTACAAACAAAACCAATCAACACACAACAGGACAACAGAACAACTTTTTCAACACTACCACAACTTGCCCTCGGCCACAAATGAGATCAAACAAGAAGCTTTATCCAGCAGTAGACATAATGTTAATTAGCAGTGGCATAGCCAGGATTTTGCCTTTAGGGGGCCAAAACCCATTTTCAGAACATCAACAAAAACACTCAACTACAAAAATGGCCAAGATGATGGAGGAGGAGGGGCAAGGCCCCCTGGCTACACCCCTGACCAGGCATTACTGAAAACGACCAACTATTAAGATAACAAGTATCAAAATGTTGGGTTCAGCCTCAAAATGTTTCATTTTTCTTAATATTCAAATTAGTGTTCATACGAAGATGTCATTTCCTAAAAGTTGTTTCTGACATCATGGGCATGAGATGCCCAAGTCCATCTATGTTTTAAGCAAGGAAACACCAAACAATTTGAGGACCTCTTGCATAAATGGACAACGATTGGTGTGGTGTCAGTTCCATCTCAGTTGTGATCACAATATGATCATGATGACAAAAGGACTGTAGTGGAACTATCCACGTTGATTGCCAATAAGGCAATAAGCTGGGCTTAGCTAAGTATCAAGAAAAGCTACAATTTGCCTTAATTACATGAATCAACAAGCACAACAAATTAAACTGCAACATTAGAGGCCTTGCAGGTTGGGTGCATCTCTTCTACTGTTTAAAACAGGTCTACAACACAAACTCTGCTGTGCATCTCAAAATTTCGCAGTCAGCTAGCACAACACCCAAAAGAAGCACTTTTGAAGGCCCACATGGCCTAGTGCCTTAACTCTCATCTACTAATTTTCTTGGGATCTTGCCAGTTCACTAGACACACTGTGCTGACAAGGCCCAATACAGGCCGAAACAGCTGTCCAAGGTTTCTAGTTGAACTGGCTCATTTTTCAGTCGACTTGAAGTTGTCAAAGGCCTAACGGCAGTCTTCTTCAGTCGCTCACATTAAGGCTCGCAACTTATCCATTATGTATACACTTTCAAGACAGTATCGTAGGTTGTCACACCATGTGTCAAAGCTAAGATATTTTGGGTATGGGTTTTCAAGAATACAGCAGGAACCCATTCAAAGCAACACCCAAACTGCAGATATTTCTGAAGCTGGGCAACCTGCACATTTCACATGGAAGGGACATAATATGCCACTAGATAGCATTGACTTACTTTGTCTAGCTTAGACAGTTATATTAGGATGTAAAATTATCAAGTTGAAGAATGCTACTTTGTAGCAATGGGTATGTAGTGCAGTAATAGCACAGTGTACATGAATATACATGTAATACACAAATGCTTTATGCAGGTGATCAAATGATCAAATGAAGTAATTAGAGGGAAAACAGATATAGATGATGCCCAGTGTTGCAGACGTCAAGCATGTATTAGCATAGATGGAAAATAGTTTAACGGTAAAACTTTTTGTCTTCCTCAAAAGAAATAATATTGAATTTGCTCTGCTTCAGGAATCTATTTGAATTTATAAATTATTTTTTAACATTTTTTAGCATTTTAACTACGTATATTACACTTAAAAAGTATCGTACTTTAATTTTAATCAATATTTTAGATTAAATTTCATAATCCTAATTGGCAAACATGTTGGATACAAAGATGCAGCAACTTTTAAAAATATTTTTAAAATTAATGAGTACACTGTTAGTACTGGCAAATGAAATATTGGTAGCTGTGGATTTAAATTAACTAAGTTGAAAAACAAGCAAATATGGACCCCTTGCACTTGACATAAAAACATGCTCAATTTTGGAGGACAAAACAAAAGAATTTCTGAATTGATCACCTGAGAATTGGAACCTATTGCTTTGTCCTTCAAGTTCAGCTGCATTCTGATGTGCTGCAAGAAGCCTATAATTTGTCCATTTGCCGTCTTACATATTACTTGATTAATCAGTGCGAATCGAAAAACCGTGGGCACCAAAAAAAATTTAAAGAATGTTTCTTAACCAATCAGAAGAGTTGTTATCTTTCCATCATCTTGTGGTTAGGGAGTCATTTCTGATTGGCCAAACAACAATAGAACATTCCTGGAATATTTCTAGGTGCCCATTGTTTGTCGATTCGCACTGTAATATTTTATTATCTAATGTTAAAATGAAGGTAATACTTTTCTTAAATAAGCCAGGTTTAATTTAGGAGTTGCCTGCTCATGAAAGCAGCAACCTTTTAGATTTTTATAGACAAGTACATATGTTCTAACCAATTCAGGACCAGTTTGACAAAGAGAACCAATCATAGTGTAGAAGCTAGAGCCAATCAGGAGAGAGGAGAATCAGTAGCATACTGATCTCAGCCATTCACCTTTTTTTATTCCTGTGAGTTGTTTTTTTCACATCTAAAGCCTGGTTCTCACTAGCAACACAAGAATAAGCATAACGACATACCTCAGCGCAGATAGTACTCTTAGATTGATTGAATGCTTTGTTCTTCTGTATGAAGGGGTTAACTAACTGCGAACGACTATCTGCACTTGTGTACTGTATGTCTTTATTCTTATGATTGTGTCACTAGTGAGGACCAAGCTTAAGTCTACAGAACTTGATGTCTTTGTTTGCTCATGATTGAACAGACTGGTGATTGCAGAAATATTGTTTTATGCTACATCTATGATAAGTTGATTAAATTTGTATAAATGGTCCTGATTGAGGTGAAACTGAGCCATGATAATTACTTCTATCAGCTGCCATAATGACTGTTACCTTCCAAGACATTCAACAAAACTACATGGTACAAGGTTTAATAAATATACTCTTACATATTCTAGTTGTCTTGTGATGATATCTTACATGTATCAGTTACTCACCTGTATCCTGTATTGATTGAATCTAGAAGTACACCAGAGGTAAGTATTTCACTGTAGACAGGTGTTAGTATATGAGAGTTGAACATAATGTGAGCAATTACTATGTGAAATACCAAACACAGATGGGTTGGTAATCTACAAACATATTCAAAGCATGCTGCAACAAGTACTGTGGATGCTGATAGCACAAAAGATAGCAATCAATATCTGATGATGATTAAGAAAACTGATCTTGTAGCCTTTGTTGCTTCAACATACTCCTGTCATACATTGGTGAATAATGGTTTGCTGGTATCACCTTTCTCTCAGATGGCTAATTGTGATGCATTCTTTGGTAGCATTTGTCCTTGGGACATGGCTCAAATTATCCTTTCAAAATATCTTATTTTTTACAGCACTATCATTGCCTTGCCAAGAAAAAGCTTAATATTGAAACTAATTGTTACTATTGCTTAATGTTACCGTTTTCCCAAGTGTCTCTTGGCTGTTGATTACTTCTCTTCCTAAAACAGTAAGAAACCAAATGAATAATTAAATAGACCAAATTCATAACTTAAAACATGTGAACTAGCTATGAGAAATCAGTTAAGTATTCAAATTTATGTGACAGAATTAGTGAGACTATAAATTCGAATTTAAAAAAAAATTCTCAATAAGCCTTTTCAGTCTTGCAGTGCCATTTTTAATTAGGCCCAAGGTCAAGGTCATTAAGGACAAAATTCTGGTTTTCACACATTGGATCACAGAGAAATGTGTGGCAGGTGAGTGACCTAGAGTTACTTTAAACTGTATTTTTACTTTTCTTTTATAGATATCACAAACAGTTTTTACCCACACTACTATGAATAGTTGTCCCTACTTTTTGGAAAGTGTCTTGGGATTTTAATGAAAGCTTAATTTTTTATCAATTTTTTTTTGTAGATAAAATACCGATTGGTGACTGAGTGGCTTTTCTTGTTTCGATGTTCTGATATACTATACTTACCATCTTATAACTGCACTTCTTGTTAATATTTTTGATCAAATTATATAATGACCAAATTAAATTTTGTTAAACTCACCTTTACGATTAATGCTGCCATTAAAACTTAACTCATTAATGTTTACTGACCTCAATCTACTGTGTATTGCTCTCATAATTTCTCATCAAGTAAATCAAAATAACCAAACATGAAATAATTACTAAACTTGTCCAATAATGAAAGATTTTCAATGTCGATAAGAAAATGTTTATAATGAAAATGACTTGCTGGTACAAAAACAATATCTTTGACAAAATATTCCCTATCATAAAATCATTAGAAAAATTCAGGAAGATAAACACTGAATATTGAAAGATAGAAAAAAAAACCCACAGGTTTTATCAATAATATTATCATGGGAGAAGAATGACTTTCCAGTGTTTTTCATGGCTATAAAACTGTTGCAAAACATGAAAAACGATGTTAAAATCACTATATTGATGTATGTCAATTTGATCTGAAAAGTCAATTCCTTGATTCCTAACGGAGCTACACTGTAGAGGCTCTAAGAGAGAAATACCTTTATTACCCAAGCATTGCTAAATTGGAAAAATGGAGTCAGAATGTCTTTTCTCTAAACTCACTCAAAGACTTTCTTTCATCTTTCTGAATATCAAATGTTAAGTCTTTACTAATACAACTTCATCAAATTTATTTGCCTTGAAATCCTAGGACAAGCGCAAGAAAAATATGAAAACTACTTCACTAAATTGCATCTCGAGTCCAACAGAAAATGATTGCATTTTTTGGTTTCGCAACAAAAGTGTGATTGAGGGAATAGTTATCCCTTTTCATGGAGACATTTAGATTGACCTTAAAAAGTCATGTCATCAACTACATAATTCTAAATCCACGAGGTAAAATTCCTTTCAATTCTGTACGTAGATTGGGTGTTCTGACAAAATAAATTTCTAGAATTTGGAAATGATTCTATAGCAATTTTTTGGAGAATTTACAACAAGTCTGTTTTACAGGATTTTCCCACAATGTGCATAAATTAACACCGATTGCCATGAAATATTCAACACTCAAACTTTAATCCTTTGGCAACAAAGTCTGAAAATACTTCTGGCCACAGGAAAGGGACTTTTTAACCCTTTCTTTGTTGTTGGTTGGTGACCAAAAAAACTGTTCCCAGACACCTTAATGTATTTGCTACCAGGGACCGCGGAGCATAATTTTTATTGGGGGGGCTAATAATTTTTATTGGAGGGGCTAACGACCACCAAATACTAGAAGACCTAGGAGGTTTGGGGGAATGCTCACATTATTGGGGGGGCTATAGCCCCCCAGCCCCCCCTGCTCCGCGGTCCATGGCTACGTCTATGCTTTTTGCTGACAAAGTATATACATGTACATGCTCTTAGCAATGGCCAATCAGAATGCAAGATTTTTAACAGTTATTTCATAATAAATTGTAATTCTAGATCAAAATAATTGTAGTGTAATGAATAAACACACTCTTTCTCCTGTTCAAATTTCCCTTGTAAATGTATAATCGTAAAATAAACGTTGACTAAAAAGTAAGAACACATTAATAATAATTATAGCTCAGAGTTTTTGAGGAAGAGGAGTTAGAAGGAAAGGGATTAGAAAAGTTGGATTTTTCCATAAGATATTTATCATGTCTTTGCATACCAGGAATTGGGAATGGCACCATGACTTGTTGGTTTCAATTCATTTAGTGAAGCATACATGCCACAATTAACCTGGGGGGAAAAGAATAATTTATTTAGTTGTTAAAAAAAAAGAGAATTAACAATGAATTCTAAGATGTAGCTCTCTTCCACTGGATTTCATCTGGAATTTAGAAGTTATTTTTAGCAGAGGGAGGAAAAACCCCCGGGGGGAGGGGGGTACTACCACCCCAACTTGGGTGGGGGTGTACCACCAGGTCCTCAAAACCCTGACCCTATCCCAGACCTAGAATTTTGATTTCATATACCCTACCCCAGACTAAACCTAAGAATTGTAAACCCTATCCCAGACTAGACTCAATAGATTTCAATAACTATTTGGCAATTGTTTAATTGAATTTAAATCGTTTTTTTTTATTTTGTGCCGGCCAAAAACGTAGCCTACCAGGCTAAAACAACTAAAACATAACCCTATCCCAGAAAAAAATGGCAAAAAGATACCCTATCCCAGACAAAAACCTTACCCTTCCCCAGACAAATTGTAAAAAAATGATACCCTACCCCAGACCTAAAAGCCAAAAAACCATACCCTATTGGGCGGCACATACCCATATAGCAAATATAGGGGAGTACCCCCCCTCCCCCGGGAAAAAAATTGGAGAACCCGGAAAAACCCCCAAAGCACAGGAGAGACCCAACAACTCTACTCACATACGAAGCACAGGAGAGAATCAACTAGAACCTCTACTAATACAAAACAGAGCCCAACAGGACTCAAACCTGGGTTGCATTGGTGAGAGCCAAGTGCTCTCACTGCTTTGCCACCCAAGCTTCCCATAAAGTTTCATTACTACAAACTCCCTTACATGCAGAATTTCATCCTGAATATTTGGATTCACTTGTCCTTTGATTAGCAAATACTTCCCACAACCTTTAAAAAAACATAGAGGAATATATAAGATAAGTCTTTGAGCATGATAGATTGGATGGTTAGGTTTAGGGTTAGGTATGGGGTAGGTAATATATTGGTTCGAGCATCAGCTTTATTGTACTAATGGTTTTCATGTCGGATGAATTGGATGAATGTTGGATGAATTTAACAAAAGATTTGTCATTAGTCTCTTTTGTTATATCATCCAACATGGCCGTCATGTCTTTTGTAATTTCATTCTCTTGGGAATGAGTGCAAACAAGCAATAAATTTTTTTTTGAAGGTTGAGGAGCAATGTTGGGTCAACTGGTTCTAATATATGATCGAAACCCAGTCACTTGCTTGATTCCAAAGTGGCCAATAATTTTACTATTCTCATGAGGAAATACAAATTTGAATATAAAAGAAAATTCGCAAAGTATTTTGGTAGTGATAGTAAAATGACGCCATCATGCAAATGACCTCTTGAGGAATTAGGAATTAAGAGAAAAATATCATATGCCCTTGCCAGGACTCGAACCCACGGTTCCAGTATACTAGTCCGACGTGTTAACCACAACACTACAAGGACCAACCACGCTGGTTACGCAGCCAGGCAATGTTGTATGTGGCAATTGTGGGGGTCCAGGGCGATATTAATCTCATGGGTAAGCTGAACACCGTAAATATTTACGCACAATTGAGGATAATACTAGTGAAATGAAATGCGTTCGGTGTGAATAATAGAATAAAGAATTAAGAGAAAAATATCTTGAGGAATTATATCAAGAAAGAACCCAATTTGCATATTTGGAAAACATTTGTTTATTAAATATCTCTGCAACAAAAAGAGATATCAACAAACTGTAAACGCCAATCTGCCTTTTTAAACAGCACTTTTTTCATCTTAGCGTTAAAACTTGAAGGACATTTTTTGTTTCATATAGCTCACTTTGATAAAGTTTATCCCCTCAAGTAGAGTTTTGCGTGGACGTCATTTTTCGCACTATTTATCCCCAAATTAGGTAAGCTTAAGTATGTCCCAACGTACATCCTGCCAAGGTTGGTGCTTGTACTCAAAAGTGTTCACTAATAGACCTGAGTCGTAGTAGAAATACAGAAAAATACAAGGTTTCGCTGAAATAAACGACCACGTCTTGCCTTCATGGCTTCATTCCCTGAAGAAAATAGCTCATGTTGACCTCAAAAAAACCCAGAAACCATTCAATTTATTGCTCCAAAAGGAAACGCTATAAACATTATTAATATATTTAGTCATATTATCTATTCAAGCAGTTCTTACCGTTTAAAAGGTGATATTTTCTCAACATTTCACACCTTTCTCACATCCGCCATGTTTGTCTTGTTAGTATGATGACCGAAAGGCATTGTGGGACAAGTGAAGAGAACCAGGAGGAAAACTGGAATGGAAAAGGACAGCGGATTATGAATATACGAATTACTTAGAATTTTCAGAGAAAACGTTTTTTTAAGGTCATACAACTTTTCTTGTATTTGTATAAACAGTTTTTCTTCTCAGAATAGTTGATTCTTCCCCACTCTCACTACGTTCAGGTCCAGTTTTTTATTTTTAAGTTTAAAAAGCTGAAGACGTTCGGCATGGGAAAATATCCCATTTGATTTTGATGAAAAAACGTCCAGTAAAATGAGCAAATAAAAATTACAACAAAATTTTGTTGCGCGACTCATTATGAAGTTCAGGGACTAGTCAGTATTAGAAAAAACCTACTAATGGTCTATCACCAATCGAGCCCTGTGATTGGCTGAGCTACTAGGGGTCTATTAGTGATAGACCTCTAGTAGCGAAAAGCGCCAGTTTTGAAAACCAAAAAATATATATTTAAAGCAAAATCCAAAACTTTTTGCATCCTTTTATTGGACCGATTAGTAGGTTTTTACTAAAACAATTAGACCTCTCGCCCTCGTGGCCTACGAGTCAATAGCCCATTCGGCCTTCGGCCTCATGGGCTATTGACTCGTAGACCATTCGGACTCGAGGACTAATTGTTAAATATGTATTTGCGGAGATGGGGGGAGGGATGGGGGAGGGGCATGCCCCCAAAACCCCCTAATTGCTAATGCCTTTGGCGGTCGTTAGCACCCCAATCACCCTAACTGTGGTGTACAATTCCAAATGACTGGACAACAATACGGTATCATAGAATGGGGCTAGTTCGTAACCTAGGTGTCTGTTAAGTTTCGGTTTGCGTCGATGGATTAGTAGGGCTTCGCGCGCGTGCCGGGATTTCCAGTGGGTCTCATGGCCATTGGTCTTAATGTTGACCCAATCACTATCGTGGTCCAAAGCATTGGCGTGGTTTGGTATCGCTACGGCCACTGATTTTCTGTGTTCTTTCACTCTCGTGCCAAACCTTCATCCTGTTTCCCGACATACTTCGCGTTACAATCCTTACAATGGATACTGAAGATCACGCCACATTCTCGTTCATCAATAACATGGTCTTTCACACTAACAAGATGTTGACGTATAGTGCGTAGAGGTTTGAAACAAAACCTTCAAACCGTGTTTGCAGAACACTTTTTGTAAGAGATATTTCTAATTGTTCAACAAATAATAAACGACTTCTGAACTGAAGTGGTAATGTATCTGATGTTTACTAAGTCTAGATCGATTATGCCTAGATTGTACTGACTGGAATTTACCATTCTCGATGGGATTTGTATATTACTCATGAGAGAATAACCCAATGGATTTCACGAATCTTGCAATGTACCAGAATGGTCTGTTTAGCTAGAATTGAGATTTGTTCCTAAAAAGCGAAAGAATGATTATCACATGATTGATTTGCTTTGACATTTCTTGAGTCATGTGTTAACCGACCACCTTTCGTTGGCCACCGTCGCGTTGAATTGGCATGTTATTTCCTGCAAACCGATCACGTTGGTAAAGCAGCGCCGTCCGACCTGATTGTGTTACCCGAAACATTGTCATGTGGCACGACTGGTCAAGCATTATTAAAGAAAGCTACCCAACACGAAATAGTTAGTTTTAGAAGCAGAGTCAGAATGATCAACATTGCTGATTTTCATGGCCGCCATGTTGGATGAATTTAACAAAAGATTTTTCAATGAATTATTTTGTTATATCATCCAACATGGCCGCTATGTCTTTTGTTGATTGAAAACATCAATCTGATCAATTGTAGTTCGAATGGACAAACTTGAATAAACCGAACGACCCCTCATGTCATAGCTGCCTCGCACCGACAAACTACAAATCTTCTAACAAAAGTTCTAAACTGAGCTACCATTTGACCAGTTCTTCGAAGGATTCCTCCACAATGTTCAGCTTTCAATAATTTTGAAGTATGCAAATTAGATAAGGACCGTTAACCAATCCTTTAGTCAGTAGTCAAATACATGCCCGTCCGGGTAACATTCAGGTCAAATTCTCCACTATGCGGAACTCAACTTTGGTCAAATGCCCGGGATATACCCGGGGGATTGGCACCTTTGGAATTGACTCCTGCATAACATTTTGGAATTAATACGGTACCAAACATAAATTGTTTAATTCAACTGATATACCAGTTTTAAACTTGGGAATGATAGAAATCTGTTTTGTTTATGAAGGAAAAGGATGCTTGTTTTTGAATGACCTAGATTGATCCACTTGACCCGGACCGGCGTCATCTTTTGTCTGGACTTTTTAGGACTACAAATGATTTTGAAAACATTGGATATTGAAGCCATGAGAAGTCACGTCCGTGTAATCATGGAAATACGTTTGTTTGTGAAGGAATTATTTCTGGAAATAATCATTTTTTAAAGCGACCCAAACAAGAACAACTCCAAAGTGTTCAAAAAAAAAAAAAAAGAAAGAAAGAAAGATAAGATAAGGTAATAAAATACACTCCCAGAGAGAGGGCGTGGCTTAATTTACTTAGCTGGAAGATCACGTGAACAAGAGGTGGCACAGAGAGTGATAAATACAGAATGCTCTATCACCAGTCACTATTCGGTTCATCTGTTGAGCTGTGTGGAGCAAATTGTCCAGTGAAGAACACTTTTCCCAAAGTTGTACCGCCAACGTGAACGCCCTCATAACGAGCAATATCATAAAGTGAGCATGGACGGTGAGCACTTCAATTGTTTCTTTTTCTAATAATGCATAACCATTTCTATAAATATTCCAATAATGTTTCATTTCCCTACCCGAAACCTTGAGGGCCTGTTGTGCATTTTACTTATACTGCATGAGCAATGAGTATTAGATCATTTGGATTAGATTCATTAACCTGTGAAACAAAGTGTAGTGGTAAGAGCGTAATAGTCAAATGAAAAACTGAAGAAGAAGAAAAAAAGAAGAACATCGTGAGGTAGTACTGCATACTCTAAAGTGTGTTTCATGGGTTAATGTTACTGGAGACCTTCAGGGGTATCTTTCGTTTAAAACTCTCTCTACGCAACACTTTCAACAAAACCCTATACAACTATATATCGTTTTAAAGCTCATATGATAAAGATTTCGAAAAAAATATTTTTTGAAAGCAATTTATTAATTTGAAACGATGCCGGGGTCTTCAACACTTCGAACTACGCGGGAAATCATCTAAAAATCGAACACTTCGTTTCTCTGGTAAACTTTTAATAAGGACACAAAAAGAATGTAGAATTCCCAAAGGTATCGAAAGTATAGCGTATTCAAAACTAAAAAGAAATTAGAAAACGCAAGAGTTTCGAAGCGTGGTAGGACACGAGTTTCAACACGCGGGAAAATCGAAAGAGTAACCGACTCAAGTGTATTAGGATTAACGAGGATCACGACGCCTTCGGTTTTGATTTATTTTCCCTTCAAATCATGTTTTTTAAAATAACTAGCAAACTTTCAAAAATTTCAACTTTTAATTAGTGAAATATATTTTTTTAGAAACATTGTACCCGCGAAGGTCTCCAGTAACCTTAATGAGAACCCCTCTATCAGATGGAGAAAAAACTTGAGTACGCACATAACAGAATGTTTTGATCGTATTCTTGTCAGACTCTTGCTTTTAATTTCGGAAAAGATTCCCGAAGTCTTTCATTTCGTCTCTACAGAACGGTACTTGGAGTACCATTTTTTTGAGTGTACTGAAAAATCAATTGTTTTCTTCTCATCTCAAAATGCAGGAGAACACAAAGTGACTCTAGTGATATTTAGTGGTCTTCCCGACCCTGTTTGGACGGTACTTCCTAGTCATGAGAAGTTCGAAGAAATGAAAAGACATCTGGACAGCGCCAGATCGTATTCTTGTCAGACTCTTGCTTTTAATTTCGGAAAAGATTCCCGAAATCTTTCATTTTGTCTCTACAGAACGGTACTTGGAGTATCATTTGTTTGAGTGTACTGAAAAATCAATTGTTTTCTTCTCATCTCAAAATGCAGGAGAACACAAAGTAACTCTAGTGATATTTAGTGGTCTTCCCGACCCTGTTTGGACGGTACATCCTCGTCATGAGAAGTTCGAAGAAATGAAAAGACATCTGGACAGCGCCAGATCCGGACGTAACACTTACCGTCACGAGCATCTGTCACCTCATCTTGGGTTCAGAGGTTTTCTTGTGCATCACCCAGAAGCTGAATACGAAGAATTGATTGTAGGCAAAGAAACGAAAGCCCTACAAAAGCTACTGCTTGATACCATGCCAGATGAGGTAATACCAGCTACCTTGCGCCAAAAGATTTCTCAGGCCATCGAATCTGAAGCTGTATCAGCCTATTTTCCCGATGCGAACCAAAGAGCTTCGCCTCATGGTGTTTCACAGGTTCCCAGTAAAACAACTGCCAAAACCGCTACTGACATCACCAAAATACAACATTATGCACCTACACTTAATCTGCCAAGGTGGAACAAGTACGAGGTGATCCGTAGATATAACAACTGCTACAACTATGCAAACGGCAAAATCACCAACAGCTTTGCACAGCCTGGGTATGCCAGTGGGCAACCTATACAATCCTTAACCCCTGAAGAGGTACTCAAGGCCGCCATGAGCGATGGTTTGCTGAAGATGGATGTGCCACCAACTGCTCCCGTCCCTGAAGCACCGGAACAACCAAACTGCTTGATAGCACTCGTCGTTGCCGAAGGTTAGAAAATATTCAATCCCTCTATTCAAACAAATTCGCTGGAATCTGCGTTCTAGGAAATTTTAGACGCATTTTTAGACTGGTTTACCACAGGTAACACAGTAATGACAAGTGAATTCCAAGTAGAGAAAGTTATTTCACTTTTGGTTATAGGTCTTGAAATACGGGAGAGAATATAAGGTCTTTAAATGAGAGCGAGAGATCTTTAAGCGGAAGAGACGGATCTTTAAGCGGAAGAGACGGATCTTTAAGTCAGAAGAAAATATTTGCACAAATCTTGTACTGAAGATAATTCCCTAAATAATTCTGAGCGGCGGTTCAAACAAAAACATTGTACAAAAAAAAAAAAAGAAAGAGTTTCCTTGTTACAATTGTTGTTAGAGCGTTCTACTTTTTAGGAGTTCAACATTTTGGAAGTTTGTGTCATGACGAATATCGCTTTCTCTTTTTTTCCTTCCTGTTTAGGAGTCGATTTCCATATGTATCGCCTTGACAACAATGGACTCTGGTCTCAAAAGCCTGGAGGTACTGCTGCCACAAACCTTGATGGAGACGGGAAATTAATCGAGGATCCAAGAACAGCTGCCAACCTTCCCATTGCACCTGACTACAAGTTTGTTTCTTTTATGCAGATTTTTACAAATATAATAGAGGGTCCGATTTCCCCGCCAGAAAATTCCAAAGGGAAATCTTAAGCGAGTTTAACTTAAGAGAATGTCGTGGTCTCATATAAGTGCTCAATACGTTCATTGACCTTTTCCAGTTTATACAACGTAAATGATAGATGTGCATGTTGGACTTTTTTAAGGCTAAGTCAGTATATTTCAGTAGAAGGTAAATTGTCAATTTTCATGATCAATTTTGATAGGCTGAGAATGTATTTTGCTTTTCAATTAATCTCAACTGGATTCACTAGAAACAGAGAGACTTTACATGTTGTATGCATAGCTTCTTGGAAGAATATAATAACAATAACATAGATTGCTGGTAGACATTTCTAAAAGAAACTGTGAAAAACGATTTGGCCAAATAAACAATTATATAAATAAGTATTCGACTGTTACTGTGTCAGTTATTCCTGTGCAGTGAACACTGGATGTCTTCATAAATTACCGACGAAGACCTCACAAAATCGTTAAATTGCGGGTTTTCCTTAGTATATCCCTGTCCTGAATCTAACCGCTCGATCCATATTTATATCATATATGTACACCTATGTACATAATAAAAAGGTATTTCAAAAAACGTTGAATGTTTCTTTCCGTAGTCTTCCCACAATCCCTTATGATCCAAGCGTGAGGTCAAGGTCAGGGTTAAATTTGCATATTTTTTATACATTTTTATGCAAATTTTACCCTGACCTTGACCTCATGCTCGGATCATAAGGGATTGTGGGAAGACTACGGAAAGGAGCATACTGAATACTGTATACTGAATAGTGCATTCCAAGACCAAAGGGCATTGTGGGTAGTCTCATTAACATAAAATAAAAAGTAAATATACAGCGATTTGCTCTCTATACGAGAGCTAATATATTGTTTCGGATGAAATGCACTAAAAAATAATGATTGTTTATTTTACTTTAGACAATATTACATGACCCAAAATGCATTTCGGTCTTGGCATGCACTATTCAGTATGCAGTATTCAACGTTTTTTGAAACAGCTGTATATCTACATTTCTATATACGCAATACATCTATCCACCGCATAGACACGATATGCACAGAGAAACATAGACATTTATGTTTATGCAGATATATGTAACCTTACTGCAGGACAATTGAAACAAGGTACACTCGGTTGGACAGGTTAATCCATCACGATGAAAAGGCATTACGAGGTTCAACTCCATATTTTAAAAAAGCTAAGAAAGACCTGTTTGCAATGATAAGACAGCTATAGGAACGTCTAGCTTATTCTGTAGTTTCTCATTAACAGAAAAACGATGGATACACTTACCAGAATACTTGGCAACTTGTTGTTGATCTTGGGCTTTAATCACGCGGCGGCCATATTTGTTGAAACAATAGGTTCTAAATCCCTTGGGTCCACTTGCCCTCGCTTTGAGGCGTTTCAGAACGTTCCAAACAAAGCCGGGTTTTTCTCTCATAGAAATAAACATGGCTGCTGTGTGATAAAAGCCCATAAGCAATGTACTGATGATGAATCAGAGAAATGAAAGAGCAATGATTGATACAAAACGATCCTACATTTTGATTAACTTTTTGTTGAGTTAGCAAATTTTCCTTCAACCATCCTTCCTTCTATCCTGCTTTCCCCTGTTTTTTATTTTTTTTTATTTTAGCTTTGGTCTTTTTGGCTCCCATTCGGGCCTTTCATTGGATTTGTTGACTGTCCCCTCCCCCTCAGTATTCTATAATACCCAAGCTACCCCTCCAACCGATCTCTGGCGAGGAATTTGGCGAGGCGAACACTACAAAAACAATCGTGAGACAGCACTGAAAGATCTCAATCAGAGAGTCAATAGATCGTGATGTTGATTATTTTTAGCATCAACTTCATCTCGATCACATGGACACGGATCAGCACCTTTTTCGCTGATTCCAAATAATTTATATTGAAAAAATTATTACTAAAACAAGAAAATAATTCCAATACATATTACGTGGAGTTGATTTTCAAAGAGATAAAAAAAAATAGAAATAATCTGTGAGGGAAAAAGTGGAATTTTATAAGGATTTCCTGGTTTGTCACAAGCACCCTCCCCTCCCCTAGTACTATAGAGATATATGCGTATTTAGCATTTAGCATGATGATGTAATGCTTGAAAAATAGAAACTGAAAGCACCGAGACGAGGCTCGAAGGGAATTTCCCAAAATGGCGGAAGTGGATACAACGATCACAACTAAAGAAAGATCTATAAAGATGTCCTTCATTTAATGCTCTGCTCGAACCTTAGGTATACTAAACATGACAGAACAGCTTCAAAAATATATATTGTTGAACGATCGGGTGGGGGAACACCTCGATAAAGGTTGGTTATCGAGTAAAACAATTCCTACACAACTCCTTCGTGGTGAAATCTTTGAGGCTTTGCCTGAATCTGAGCAACCAGAGGATCCTGAAAAAATCGCCCTAGTACAATTTATTTATAAGCAGAATCAAGGCAGCAAACTAGTATGTCCTACTTTGGATGTGTCTAAAATTATGGAGCGCGAAGCAGACTTGCTTGCAGCCATATCTTCAACGGAAGAAAGGTTTCGTATTTATCGAGAAAGAAATCGTTTAACTGCTGGAAAATCGTTGAAAGTTGGACAACAAGTCTTTGTCATGTTAAAAGATCATAAAGAGTTTCAAGGAGTAATTTGGTATATAGGTTCTTTACCTACACATAATGGAATTATGTTTGGTGTGGAACTACTGGGAAAGGTATACAAGTACTGTACTGTAGCATCAATAAGCATGTCTGTCGAGTCTGTCTAGATCTCTACCTGTCAACATTCGTACAATGCTTTAAAATATCAAGACATTTAGCTTCATGAGTAGGCTTAGTAAAAAAGCTGTTTTTATTTCTTAGTATTTTCTCCATCTTAATTTATATTTTTTTATGTATATATGCTTCACTTAGTGTATATCCACTACATGTACATGACTGTATGTGTTGTCATCTGATTGGAATCTGCAAGCATATACAGATACACACATAAGAGAGAATTGGTTAGAATAGTGTACATGTTTCTGCAGCCCAGATGATTATACTTTACAACTTTATTGGGCAATAACTGTTAATACGATATATAAAAATAGTTGAAAAGAAGAAAAAAGTAGACAAATAAAACTACCCAATAGGGAAAGAGTGAACAGGACTCTTAGTCCAAACAAGAGAATGATATTTCTCGTTTTGGCTTTGATACATGACGGCAGATGTCTAAGTTGTTCAGGGTCAGAAAACATGAAAAGCACCCTAACATCAATTCCACTTTCTTAGAAAGGTATTAACTTCTTCTGAAACTAAAAAAATACTTTTTATTTTACTGTATTCTTTTTAGGAATCTGAAGGACAGGGTACATGTGATGGTACATTTAGAAATAAAAAATACTTTGAATGTCCACAAGACCAAGGTGTCTTTGTCGCACTGGATAAACTACGTCCTCGGCAAGATCACGAAAAGTCTCCTAAGAAGGAAACAACTACAATATTATCTACCATAAAGGATATGATGCCATCATTTTCAAGCAAAGACTCTTCTGAGATTAGAAACATAGCAAAAGAACATAAGTTGAAAATTGACCAGAGAGTTATTGTATTCCCAGAGGATGATGATCATAAAATACAGGAGTCATTGAGGGGGGCAGTGCGGTTCATATCTGAAAGAGTAGATAGTCATGGTGATTGTCCTGTTGGAATAGAACTGGTAATTTACAGTTTTGACATAAATCCTAGAAAATATCAGCAACAATTAAGTCGTAGCAATTTTGGCAATCTCCCTCCAAAGGAAGGTGGACATAGAGTGCTTTAGTAACAATACACAAGGGAAATCAAATACTCAAGACAATAGAAAGATAATACTTTATTTAATAGAGGCATACTTTATTGTTACTGAAGCTGTTCCAGTTGAGTGATAGTGACTAAAAGTCACTAAATAAAAATTATTAGGTAGTAACTATTTAGATTTTATTTCATGGACATAGTGTAAGCACTCTAAAGTATTGGTATAATATTATTTTCTTAAACTGTACAATTAATAGTCATTGATATCACACACCAGATATCCAGCCAAAATTTTAGGTATCTGGTATTTTAATTTTGCATCCATCAGTCAGTTTTGTTAATGGTTCATACAAATGCTTTTTAGCAATGCCAGAATCACCGGCTATCTAACACTTACAGTAGACCCACAGTCCAAATGGTGTATGAGTCAATAGCCTATGAGGTCTTATGGGCTATCAACTTATAGACCATGAGGGCAAGAGGTATAATTGTCTTAGTATAAACATTAAATAGTTGTTTTTGCCATTTTCTTGGTTTTCAAAACAGGCTTTTTTTCTACTAGTGGGCGTCTATTACTAATAGACCGCTGGTAGCTTAGCCAATCAGCATAGGATTGGTGATAGACCATTACCAATCCTATGCTCTGATTGGCTGAACTACACTAGTAACGAAAAAGGCCGACTTTGAAAATGAAAACAATTTCGTTGAATTTTCACAGAATAACTAAATGACTGACTCTATCACTACTTATAATTGTTTCATTTGTAGGATAAAAGGAAGGGAAGTGGTACTGGAATGTTCAAAGGGAGACACCGATTCGTCTGTGAAGAGGGTTATGCATTGTTTGTACTAGCAACCTTTGTCTACCCTGAGAAAGAATATGATGAATCTAAACAAGCCAACATTCACCCTGTTGCTGAAAGATTAGGTCAAAGTGATGGTCTACTTGGAGCATCATTAGGTTATCATGAAGCCAACTCTGGATCCAAAAAATCTGGTATGTCAAACAACTGTTGTGATGAATATTGTGTTGTAACCAGTAAATAACATCCACATATTCTTACACCCATATTCATAATTATTATCATTATGCAAACCAGACAACTAACTATAATGCAATGGGTTTGAGTTAGTAAATTTTTGATCAACGGCAGCTAAAAAACCTAGGCGGCTTGGGCTGTGTTGGTTGCATAAGTATGGAAATGGGTGTAAATTAACACACCTGCCAAAACTGAAAAAAAAAGAAACTGAAAAAAAAACTGAAAACAGGAGTTACTGATGTAAATTAGCTGTAATGTGATACAAATTGTTTTCTTCTTTTTTCTTGAAAATTGCTTAGAAAATGGAGGTATTAAAAGGTCAAACTCTGCAACATCTATTTCATCATCCTTGAGGACAAGTGAAGAAGAGCAAAAGAGAATACTAGAAGACATTAAAGCCAAGCAAAGATCAAAACCTGAAAATCAAATTGATGGATTGGATAAACCAGTTAAAGATGAGCATTTGAGTTTTGATGATGAACACTTTAAAAAAAGTCCCAAAATGAATTCAGAATGGCCACAGCCACACTCAACTGGGCACTCAACATTCTATCAGCCAAGGGATGGGGCATCTGTACTTTGTCATGAAGTGACACCCCATGGTAATAATTAACACCATGATATGTAGTCGTCTATGTAATTCATTATCAATTAATTGATAACTGCAAATAATTGATCAATACCTGGAAACATCCTCTGGGCCCCAGGGTGGCTAGTGGTATCCGAAGGAAAAATCTTATTCAGTGGAGAAATTTATTGGATTTAACAGCATCAACTTATCCACTGGATAAGGATTTATCTATCCACCCTTAGTACCACTGGGCCTTGGGCTGTTCTAGTTTAGACATGGCTGATTCATAAATAGTCCCCTTCACAGTTCCCTGCGCCATCTTGAAAGGTAGCCGTGCCTTTGCATCAAAGCGAGATGAACAGTGAGCTTTCAATGATTGAAATTTTTGGGAAGAAAGAAAATTCTTGAGCTGACCCTTCTACTATGGTTCACCATTTCCAACTTATATTTTTGCAGGAAGTACCAACGAGCAGACTTATTCTACAGACAAGACTTCAGTGCCAGAGAATAAATACAACAATATTCGTACTAGTGGAAGTGGAACTCAAGAAACTAAAAATATAAATTCTACATACAATCCTGCAAGCAGCACAGACAGAAATCGGAATCCAAGTCTGTCTTATGTTGAAGGATCTATAACCAGCGCCAATGGTGTTGAACAACACAAATTTACAGTGGCTACACAAAATGATATTGAAATGAGAGATCACCAATTATTTGTCACTAATGAAGAAGATGTTAGTAGACAGATAGATTCTGGACTTGAGGTGGGATCCATGGTGGAGGTGCCAATAATGCAGGGCAAGGGAACTCAATATGGTGTTATCAGATGGATTGGACAGTTGCCTGAACTTCCTGGGAAAATTGTTGCTGGACTGGAACTTGTAAGCATACTTGTATTATATAACAGAGCAGAGGGAGAAATGGCTTAAAAAAAGTCTGGGATTAGGGAGAAACAATGGGAAAATATGGAGTGAAGGGCTCGAGCCAGCATAAAAAGGGAGAACAGAGAAAATCATTATTATCCAATTTAATTAGTATTTTATAATTTTTTCATTTGTTTGCAAAAGGGGAAAATGGCAAAAAATTAAGGAGGAAAAAAATGGTATAGAAAATAGGGATGGAGGATATTTAAATGCCTGTTCCTCAGTCTTTGCTCATAACATACCTGTACCTTGCATTTTATAGTATTCTGTGTTGTTCATCAAACTTTATTACTGATGAAGTTGCTTGATTGGAGATATTACTGCAACCTTGATTTCTCCATGTGGGATGAAGAGTCATTAAGAATCGAAGGAAAAACTAGGATTTTGAAAAATGGGAGGTTCAGGATAATTAAATTGTGTTCAGTTTGCATTTGAACAATGCACCTTGGATTCGCAATGGGTGGGCCATGACCTTCCCCTAGAGGCTTTGCACCATTACCAAGTCTTTGAACCACTGTTATTCTACATGTTTATACTGGCAGTCATGATGGCAGGAACAATTGAAACTGGTGTAATCTGATTTACATGAGAAAGAATCCTGTTTTCCAGGAGAAAAAGAATCTTATTGTTGTGCCTCCTGTTATCATGTGATGGTGCAAAGCCTCTACAGTAGATTGCAAACCTCAGAAATTCATGATGTATGATACAAAAACAAAAACTGTATTAATAAGCCCTTAGGATGTACACAAGGCTGTAGCTGTGTCTGTTTTTAGTATATAACTTATAATAAACTCTTGCTGTTGTTTTTACTTAATGATAATTTTAGGAGACAGAGCAAGCAGCCTGTTCTGATGGAATGTTTGGTGGAAAGAGGTATTTCACTTGCCCTGCAGGCAGAGCTTTTTTTGTAAATTTGCAACACTGCCGAAGAGATTCAAGATTCCAATCTCCTGGAGCAGCTAAATATTCTAACAAAGGTGAAAAAAGACATCTTTGTTTAATATTAAGTTTTAGTGTAAATTATTTAGAATATTTAATGATATATCAACAAGTTGTTTAGAGTGGATTTTGTGCAACTTTATAATACTTAGAGCAGTTTTCGTATGAGTGGGAAACTTATGGTAATATACAGCACGTATATGGTATGACATGCTGTAACATTGAAATGGTTTCCCACTGTCTTCCAGTAATTCATCCAATCACAACATGTATGTTGGAGGCTACAGTAAGATATGGCTACAGTACAGCTTCAAATTCACCGTTAGTATCATTTCCCACTTACGAAAACCGCTCTATTGTATCACAGCATAAAATTAAAATGAAAATGGTCAATAGTCTTATAGGTTGAACTAGAAAAGATGAAATGGGAAGGGGAAGGCATGTAGGAAAAACATGGGAGAGACAAAGGGAAATATGGATAGAGGATGGAAGAGGAGAATGAGAGGGGGGAAGCAGGGAAGAAAACAAATAAATAGATGTGTAGAAACTTACAGTAAAAGTTATTCATCTCAAATTATTCTTGTCTTTTGTACAGCTTTTGGTAGCATCGAGTCACCAATTGTGACAGGCACTGTACCACCTCCTAACTCCTTGACACGGGAGCACAAAGGGAAAATGAAAGGAATTCAGGGACACCACAACTCATGCTACCTGGACTCCACGCTCTACAGTATGTTCTCCTTTACCACTGTGTTTGATAGCCTGTTACACAGAGTGAAAAAAGCAGGTGATCTTGAACAGTATGATGCAGTTCAGCAAGTACTCAAAGAACACATTGTAAATCCTCTACGAAGGTAAGTCAACACCATCTCACAGCTTCATACTAACAGTAACCTTTTATAACCAACTTCATTGCATTTTTTTTCTCACTAGTGGTGGTTTTGTGAGGGCCGATTGTGTGTTAAAGTTAAGGTGTCTTCTTGATGAACTGGGTTCAACATCAGGACTCATGAATGAGGAAAAAGGTAAGCCGTTCTTTCAGGAAATTTTGCACTCCCCTCATATAAAACCTGGACTGCAATAAACTTCTATGGATAGCTTGGTAGTGCTTCCACAGTTTTAGTCAATATGTCATTTCCTTGAGTATCATTTCTTTGTTTAATGGTTGTGCATTAGAAGACACATGAATATAGAATCGTTACAACTCAACAAAGAAAACATATTGTCATTATGTCAATCTGAAATGGAAGATATTATTATTATTACCTGAAACCAGAAGGTCTAAATTAATATTCTGAGAATTGCATTAATAATAATAATTTAATAAATTAATATTCCAAGAATTGTATCAAGAAATAAACAATTCCATTCCAATTGAAAACTATTTTATACCAGACTGATGTTGTTCCCATCAGCCTTAGCTCATGCTATACATGTACACTCTTACTTTTCCTTATACTTCCTGCATGCTTTCACCACTAAGTATGCGTTGCATGACTGACCAAGAAAAATGCTGTTTGTTAATAATATTTAATATATCTTAATGTCTATTTTATGTTCTTTTTTAGATCCTGAAGAATTCCTCAACACTCTGCTACACCAAGTGCTTCAGAGTGATGCCTTGCTGAAGCTGAGGTAAGTTTCAATTAGTACTTATTTGAATGGCAATCCTGCTTATATCACTGCTATTTTCATAAACATATGAATTCTTAGTTGCTAGTGGCCCATTGGAATTTGGTTTTAGTCAAAAATATAAAAGGTACATACTAATTATATTTGATTGATGGCAGCAAAAACCCAAATTTCAGCTTGCAGCTGCCAAGTTCATGATCACATACTCATGAAAATAGCAATAATAGAAGTTTTGAAAGTAGCCATCATTCCAATCCTCAAGCAAAGTCTAAATTAAATATACTTGCCAATTTCAGAACCCCCAACAACAGAACAGAAGAAACAAACTATTATCAGATCATCACAGAGAAGGATGACACCAAAAAAAGCCAACCAGTCCAGAAACTTCTTGAACAATCTTTCCTTTTCTCTGATCTCAAATTGGCCGAGGTAAGCATTGGTAATCTGCTTATTAGTTAGCTTGGCTTTCTTTGTCTTGAAATACCTCTATTAGTTGATAAGTGGTCCCTAATTTGTAGACAAGTGGTTGGTATTGTAACAAGAGGATAAAGGTAAAGTCAATATTTTACTTTGAAACCACACGGAGGTGTGTTGCACGGAGCCAGGGGCTGGTATAAAGCATTCATAGGTGCGCACTTTACCCCCATCAAACTATCAGTCAGAGTGCTCCTTATTATGGGTACTTACTGTCCTTTTCATAAACATGCGAACTCCTTAGCTGTGAGCTGCATGCTAACATTTGGTTTTTCACTTCCGTTAATTAAAAATATTCAGTCGCTACCTTTTATTTGACTGGCAGCAGTGAAAAACCAAATAACAATGGGCAACTCATGACTACAGAGTTCGCATGTTTATAAAAATAGCGGCAAAGCTAAAGCTACAATGACCAGCTGCAGAGTGAAGCTATTTTAAAGTAAGGTCTGCCTGTCCTTTAAAGTGCAAATTGCTCTAAATAGCCTTTAGTTAGTAATCATTCAATAAAAACATACATTTACCAAATTATCAATTAGAACTCTAAAAAACATATTATTAAAATAAAATGTTTTGTTTGTTGTCAGGTACCTTCTTGTTTGATACTCCAGATGCCAAGGTTTGGTAAAAGATACAAAATGTATGACTTTATTCTACCAAACTTGAAGCTAGACATCACTCATATTCTGGAAAATGGTAAGATAATTAAGACATCTGAATTGGAATCAGCCGCAACATTTTTATAACATAATTGGAAATACAGAATCAAAAATATTATTCATCATGGAAATATAATAATTAAGAGAAATTATACTTATTTGTTTGACTCACAAATGTGGTCCTTTACAAATGACCCTCAATCATGAGACAAAAGAATAAGTATCATTTGTTTAATTTGAAACATGAAAATATTAATGCATGGTTTCCCCCACAGTAAAATCAAAGTTTTTCTAGTAATTACCTTGAATACTAAAAAATATTATCATATTTTTGATCTTCAGTTCCTCGTGAATGTTCAGTGTGTGGAGCAGTGTCCACCTACGAATGTAAAGATTGTTACCCTGAGAAGCACGAGTTGTCAAACTTAAGCTACTGTGATGGCTGTGTCAAAGTGTTCCATTCCAAACGTGAACGCACTGGCCACAAATTCAAGCCTATTGCTGTTCCAAGGGGATTCCGTCAAAGTTCATGTGAACCAGGACATCTTCCAATTGAAACCATGGATCTCTTTGCTGTAGTCTGCATAGCAACAAGTCACTATGTAGCTTTTGTCAAGTGTGGCACAAGTGCGGATTCAGAGTGGTGTTTCTTTGACAGTATGGCTGATAGAAAAGGTAAACTCTGTCTGAAGTTAGAGTTGATATGTTGGTGAATTCAAAGCATATTTCACAAGATCTGCTCTCACTATGAAATGATGATATGCACCAACACTTCCATCTTGAATGAGTCACACCATCTAGCTGCTACAGTATGCCTGTCTTCTTCCTTCAAGTGAAACAGAAATATTGTTAACAAAGACTAATCAATACATGAAGATTACAGTGTGACTTTCCCTGTTGTAGGCTCAAAATCATACAATTTTCCATTGCAGCAAAATATGGTTTTGGTGGATGTAAATCAAACTGTTTCCGTGATATTGTCAGAAAATACAAAGTTTTCAAGGGCACATGCTTGGATTGTCATGGGAATACCTTGATTGATGTTCACCAGAATTTACCTGATCACAACAGAAAATTGTACATATTAAGCAATGTAATTTTAAGCCTTGTGAAATTAAAAAGTCTAAATCTATTTTTTTCTTCTTTACAGGAGAGACAGATGGGTACAATATCCCAGTTGTGTCACCCTGTCCAGAGGCAAAGGAATGGCTTTCTAAAAAGGATGAAGATATCGTCAGAGCAAGTGAGCAAGGACTGTTGCCTCCAAACATGAAGCGATTGTTTGGTGATGCTTACATGTGCCTGTATCAAAATCTAGAAATGACAATGTACAAATAGTTCTAATAAGTTCGTCACCAATACTGAGTGGCCTCTATAAGGAGTCGTATAGTATAAACATGAAGGAACACAAAAGACCTTTTTACCAATACGGCAGTGATCTTAAATCATGGGATGCCAAGGCGGCAAACATGCAAATATTTATAAAGCATAGAGTAGTATGGTTACTATAATCTCAAATAATGTTGCGCTTTGGTGTTTCACATATCACTCCAACTACCAGCAAATTGAATTGGTTTTTAGATGCATTTCTCATTGGATAAATGACGTTAAATTATATAAGACACCCTGATAGCTGTGCATACTATAAATTCTCCAAAAGTT
The DNA here is from genome assembly GCA_023349425.1 of Anthopleura sola. Lineage (NCBI taxonomy): Eukaryota > Metazoa > Cnidaria > Anthozoa > Actiniaria > Actiniidae > Anthopleura > Anthopleura sola. Next base: position 13,813,334 of record JALHLI010000001.1, read on the forward strand.
GTCCCCTTGACATCCCATAATGTCTTACTTAAAACAATAGAATTCAAGATGGCTACGGTATCAGTGAAAAGGTCTATTGGAAAACTAAAGCTTGTTTCAACCTGCTCATGGGGAAATATAATCTTGTAGTGGGAAACTAAAATGTCTGGGCTTAGAACTTCAGTGTAGGTTAGAAATTGCTTAACTTTGATGGAATTAGCTGAAAATATCATTACAGTATTGAAGAGGAAGAAATTACTTACCATACAGGATTGTTTGCTTTGTTTGTCATGGAAAATTACAATGTACTTTTTCCTTGGACATCAGAAAATACAGATCCTTAAAATTAGAATTCTCAGTAACAACTGCAAGACTTGTGAACTGCAATCTTCTTGTATCCCACCAAAATCAACAAAAATACCAAAGACTTTGAGCAGCAACTTTCAAAGAGTGGTACTTCTAGTGCTTCTTTGTCTAAAAGATTCAGCAGGCTTCACTTATCGCAGAGACATTACCACTTATATATCTCCAGTCAATAAAGGTTCAAATACATGATGCACCATTTTGTGACATTGCTTGCAACATTATGATTACTATTTAGCAGCAAAAACAGGGTAATTTAAGCTCAATTTTGCTTAATTTACAAGGATATTACAAATATCAAAATAAAATGTGGGAATTCAATTTTTTAAGTTTTACAGTCTACAATGTTGCATGCAATGCTGTTCCATGTTTCTTCACTTCGACATTACATTTGAAGTGGAGTAACAAGTTACATTTCAATTGTAAATAACATATTAGTTACGTTCTGTACATACAGTATGTCTTAAATGTACATCTAATATTATAAAAACAAATTATTACATATTGACAATGTACTACTACTAAAGAAGATAGAAAACTTTCCCCTAAAAAATGTAAGTTTTTCTAATTCTAGTGTGTAGCTAGAAGCTAAGGGAGTTTACCTTCAGTATATAATTTCAAAATACAAGTCTAATATTTTTCTTAAAGTAGTAAGTTATTCATGATTTGTTTTGGAAGAATAAGTTAAAGTTGATTTAAAAATGCCTTTCTGCAGCAACAGCCCGTTAAGTAAATAAATAAGATTGGCTAACGACTGCAGTTACATGTGTAGCCAGACTTTTACTTTATCCTTATACTACACAGCTACTAGCCTCGTAATGCATGCTTCAGTTCATATTAATTTATAGTTAAAAATAAGATCCAACCACCATAATCTGGCCAAATATTTGACACCCTAACAACTCTACACCTTTAAGCTTGTTTCAGACCTGATTGCAAAATAGTTAGTGTAAATCATATAATCAAATTTCAAGTAAACAAAACCTTCCAATATACTAGCTTTTGAAGTGTGACTTTGTATGCCTTAATTCAACTTGACCTCATTGATGTCATGATGAACTTAAGACGACACTTCTTGATTCACGTGGGCATTAAATCCTGTTTACTCTAGTTATTATTATTACAACATTAGTGTGAACTATATATGTAAAGAAGGCTTGACCATTAGATAGCTGTGCATTGAAAAGTGCACAGTAATGAATAAAATAAAGTTAATGGCAATCCCAAAACACCAATAAAAATCATGTCATAAGCATTCCTGTGTCACTATCAATAGCTCATTTCTACGACTTACATAATAGAATAACCTGGTAGACCCACAATATCAATGCAAGAAGACACTCTATAAAATGCCTACATGATTCTCAAAAAAATTTACACAAACCAATACAAAACTTCAACCCACCAGCTGGGACCCAAACATGTCTTGCAAAAACACCCCAACATATCCTATACTCTCCATTATATTGTAAACATAAAAATATTGCCAAGGAAACCCCAAATTCTAACCAAACTTTGGCATAATGTGTGTGCTGAAGTCTACATTTCAAGGATAACTTGACAACTATAAACAAAAGAATCAATCATAAAAAAAGTAAAAATTTATTATCTAAAACTTTCCTTCAAAAATACTGATAAAAAGAATACTGATAAAAATTGGTAGCTGCATATTAAATACAATACAATTTTCAATAAATAAGCATGATTGGTTATCAATAATCTGACCATTGTATACCTTGGAGTCCTAGATAATATATATCTAAAAAATTTTAAGTTGATTACTTATTCTTTGATTAGTTGTGGTTGTTCTCCATCTAAAATAATTAAGAATAGAAGAAGAGTCATGAAGCATAGGAGGCGGAAAGACATAAAAACTGGGGGGGGGGGGGGGGCTGTAATCACCAGAATTGCAAAAAAATGAATAAGTAAAACTAAAAGAATGCTGGAGCAAAGAAAAAAACCTTGTTGAAATCGCCGAAGCAAAAGAAAAAAAAAAGTCCAGATGCTATGCCTTCCTTTCATCACTCTGGTTTTTTGGGGGAGCAATGAGGCAGCCCCAAAAAAGTGGAGCGGCGAAAAGAGATGCCAGTGTCTGGACCAACCTTACCTGAATTGACTACTGTTGTGTTGACTCCTCTTTCCAGAAGGAAGTTTTGGAAATTTATCTGTAAGACAAAACACATGAATTTTAGTCGAATAATGTACAACTTTTGTTACAAATTGTTGCTGCAGTCACTGTGAAAAACCAGACCTCTGTTATACTTCTTGCAACAATATTTGCAGCAATACTACAAAAGTGGTAGAAAGGTTTCTGATATTTTACAGGGTGGTTGGGCAGTTTTACATGCATGCACCTTGCATTTGTCTCACAATCAAAATGTAAGAGAAGTTGCATTCACAGAGTGTAAAGGTGTTGAATGCAACGGTTCAGAGAGAAGCAATAAATTGCACTGTGTCCATCTCTGCAACAATTGTGCAAATTGTTGCACATAAACGTTGCATGAAGCAGTTATTAAGTTACATTAGTATGTTTGGTGTACATGAAAACATACCTGATCATTCATGCAGGCAATATGCAGAGCAGTATTCCCAACCAGGTCTTGCTGGTCCATCTGAAATAAGATATGAAAAAAAAATATGAAAAAATTATATAAAATAACAAGCTGTTGGTTGACTGCAATGTTTATATATCAGAGGACAGGGATGCGCGCTTGTTCAGAATAGTCCAAAGCTATATTACAAATATAATATAGGACACGTGCACATGTCTCGGTACACTTCGTCAGTCAGCCATGGCCCTCTACTCCTACGTTTTACACACACTGTTGTAAGATCGTGAGCTGAAGGCGCATACAAGACATCGCAAAAGAAGAAGACTGAAAGAAGATAGTACATTTTGCCAAAACCTGCAACGTTTAACTCCGCTCTACTTTCTGTGATCGCAGAGGGGTAGCATGCAACCTCGGGGGTTCAACAAGCGATACGATTACCCCTGTCGCATGTCACGTCGTAACGTGAGACCGCACTTCAAGACTAGGCGTCATGCTTCTCCTAACACTTCTCTCGGCTTCCACCAACCACCGCGGGCTTTAGAACACACGGCATGTGTGCGCGCTTTATATTTCTTCGATGAAAATGACACCGTATGTTCTCCTCCATAACTGTCGCGCAAAACGGTACCGGAAATGCCACAGAAGTAAAATTGAGATTTACTTCCTTAATAGATCTACTTCTTATTTGCTGTGCGCAATAACAATTTTCTGCATGATAGTACGTCTGCCATTGTTGTTGGACATATACTCTGCCAAAGAAAAATGCGACTTTTCCGTGAAACGTTGGCAAGAACTGAGTAACATTCCTTTAAAGATCCTAGTTTGGTTGTAGAAATATTGTTAAGTGTGACATCTCTCCACAGCGTTGCGCGCAAGCGTTGCAACCCCGTTACACCGTGCGTCTAAGCCTCTAAAGATATATTTACATTTGCTCCATGTTCGATCAAAGTCCTGGCAGCGTCAACACTACCGTATTCAGCTGCACCATGTAAAGGAACGCCCTGGAAAAAACAACATTTTGGAGTCAAGTTTTCAAGTAAATTTTCGACAGCTGAAGGGACTCTACGTTGCTTCTGTTTCTTTTTTACTACTTTAGGCCCAAACAAGCGGTGTAACTGCTTTGCGCAAACCCGCAATTGCATCTCGTGTCCAATTCTGGAACTGTAGCATGCAATTTTGCAAGATTAGAATCAATATCTTCCTTTGCGAGATTGCGCGCAACGAGTTCATCATGCGAACACGACCTACAACTAGTCAGAATTGGGTAGCGCAGCTTAGTTTATTATTGGTATCGTTTTATTGCAGGAAAAGGTGCAAACTGCTCTCAACGCTACGCCTCCCGTGCTTCCAGGTTTTCATCACCCAAACTCCCCTAACTTACATGCAGAATTTCGTCCTGAACATTTGGATTCACTTGTCCTTTGGTTAACAAATACTCTACAACCTTAAATAAAAACAAAGACGAATACATAAGATAAGTCGGGGAATTTCCCTTGAAGCAACCCTGTGACGTTGCCGTGTCCAAGCGTTCTGATTGGATGAACAACAATTTTGCGCATGGTGATTAGTTTAGCGGTAATCAAGAGAAGCGGGTACTGCACTACCCTATCATCTCTGGGGTCTCAGGTTGGATTCCTGGACTAGCTTGGTATCGCACGTGAGTAGAGTTTGTTAGGTCTCTTCCTTGATCGGAGGGTCTTTTTTCCGGGATCTGTGAGTTCGCCGTGCCCTGACTTAGATCAGCCTCTGCAGAGGTTGTTTCAGGGTTTGGCCTGTGAGTTAGCCGTGCCCCGACTTAGATCAGCCCAGAGGTTGTTTCAGGGTTTGGCCTGTGAGTTAGCCGCCATGCCCTGACTTAGATCAGCCCAGAGGTTGTTTCAGGGTTGGATCTGTGAGTTAGCCATGCCCTGACTTAGATCAGCCCAGAGGTTGTTTCAGGGTTCGATCTGTGAATAGCCGTGCCCTGACTTAGATCAGCCCAGAGGTTGTTTCAGGGTACGATCTGTGAATAGCCGTGCCCTGACTTAGATCAGCCCAGAGGTTGTTTCAGGGTACGATCTGTGAGTTAGCCATGCCCTGACTTAGATCAGCCCAGAGGTTGTTTCGGGGTTCAATCTGTGAGTTACCTATTCCCTGACTTAGATCAGGTTGTTTCAGGTAGTTGCGCACGTTACGCGACACATCAGCAGAAGTACATATATGGAAAACTGACGTTAACGCACTGCTCCAGCTGAACCAATCAGAACAACCAAAGACACGCGAAACAATTAACCAATCATAATCCTTGAATACGAAATTACCCGGCATTCTTTAGTCCTTACCTTGGATGCGTTCCTCTCTGCTGCAAGATGGAGGATTGTTTTGTTGTCTTGTAATCTTGTCAGTCGAATGTGTTTCTCTTCGTGCAACCTCTTCACCTAAAAGTAAAAACAAAAAAATTCAATTCCATGCAGTTTTTGTGATGGATAATTACTTAACCTGGTACAACTAGCAAGGACATTTTTATCAAGATTAGTTACCCTCAACCTGAACCTTTTTGAGGGAATTTAATCCGATTATTTTTTTAAATTTTTTTACGCAAGTTCCTAGTTCCTATTTTTCTGAAATTTGTTGTGGCGAAAATACCTTTAATAATAAAAGAAATGACGACATACAAGTTCGTTTACCTCAAAAATGAACTATATTATTTAATCCGAAAAATAAAACTAATCCTGTTAATAGTTCTTAAGGAACAAAACGTAAAATAGTCTTAAGAGCTGGAGAAATATGGAAACAATTTTGGGATTTGCAAATGAATAATTGAAATAAGAGTTAAAGAAATAGTAATTTTATGAAGATCTGCGAAAAACCTAAAGGATTTTTAGAATCGGACCACATTTTAAATATATTTTCCGGTTTGAACAACGCATTTTATTCAAATTTCAAAACAATTATTTTCAAATCTTGATAGGAATAAAGATAGGAATGGGTTTGACCAGTTCACGAATTGGTCCTCCTGTGTAATAGCGCGTGAAGGCCTGGAAACGATTAAGGTATCAGTAAGCTGTATTAACTGAAAGTAGTCAGGTACACTGTACGTCTTAGAATCTTCTCATTCCCCATGGCAGTTCTTCGTTGTAGAAGTGTCTTCATCACTGGCTGTAACCGAGGTCTTGGTTTAGAGTTCGTCAAACAATTCCTCAACCTCCCAAGTCCTCCAGAATTCTTGTTTGCAACATGCAGATCGTTAGCCGCTGAGAGTGCGAATGAACTGAAAGAACTTGCCTCCAAAAACAAAAACCTTCACCTCCTACAACTCGATATAGATGATTATGAAGGCATCAAGAAGGTGGCCTCTGAAGTGGGTGAAAAACTGCAAGGCAAGGGGTTGAATTTGCTATTGAACAACGCTGGGATAATAAGTCGGGAAGTGATTGGAGAAATTACACCAGAAGCGATGATGCGAGTGTACAAAACCAATACAGTCTCTCCCCTCATGGTGATCCAAGGTTTTCTTCCATACCTGAAAGTCGCAGCTAAGGATCCTGAAGATCATAGTTCACCTAAAGCAGCAATCATTAACGTGACTACTGGCTACGCCTCAAGTACCTTCCGTCGCACCCGATGTCCTTATCCCTATACGGCAAGCAAAGCGGCATTAAGCTGCATGACAAGACTAATGGATGCTGATCTGGAAAGCTTTGGAATCGGTGTGTTTGCTTGTGATCCTGGTTGGGTGGCCACTGACATGGGATCAGGCGCTGGAAAGCCGCCATTAACACCCGAGCAATGTATCTCTGGGCTTATGAAAGCGTTTGGTTCCTTGGATGGAAGCATCACTAAGAAAGGGGCTATAAGATTTGATGGACAAATAACCCCCTGGTAAACTTACCAGCTTCTTTCTTGCCACTAAAAATAATTGAATTCAAATAGATTCTTAAATAAAATCTTTAAAAACTTCAAGTTTTAGTTTCATCGCTGGTAATAATAACAACCATTAGATATGATAATGAGTTATTGTCTGAGAATAGTGCCAACAAATTTGTACTTAAATATCTTAAATGGAAATAAGTGTCTGATGTAACACTAGCTATCTTCAGTTCAGAACATTATATTAGAATAAAACTACTACTTATTGAAATAAAGGGAAATATAAGGATTAGATTGATTTTTTTTTTTTTTTTTTGCTGTTTATGGTCAATGAATGCTTTGTTTACCATAAGACACTACATCCGAATATTAAACGAATTCGTAAAGGCATTAATTAACTGATAGTGTCACGCAGTCTTGTCTAATCTTTTGTCTTGGATTCGTGAAATCAAAACAAGCTGGTTTTCAGTTTTAATTTCCCTTATACCTGGATTTGCCGTGAAAGGATACAAAAAATAGAAGCACAGATGGTGAGATGTGTTATCTGTAATCATTGAGCTGCTGTCCTTGACAAAAGGTCCGTTTTATAGCTCTTTTATCTGTAATAAGCGAACGTATAAAAGGAACCTCTGGGTATTTATGCAAACAAAGTTAATTAGATCCAAAACAGCATCACAACTAGAATATTTTTCTGTTCTTTTTAGAAAGCAACTGAGCCTGTTACATGCTAAATCGGCGTCCATATTTAACCTTTATAAAAGTGTGCAAGGTTAGCGAGTCTTGAACAGTACGACCTTTGCGTTACATCTTAACTTAATTTCAATGTTACGTAACTGAAGTTCAGTATCTCACAAGTCCATCTTACGATTACTTCTGTTCTAACTGAGGCTTCTTAGTGACTAAAACGAAGCACAAAGCAGGACATTTCAAGAACAGGGGACAGAATATACTTCCTGTAGAGGTTAAGTTCAAATTCAACAGGAGTAAGGAAGCTTTCCAAACTCGACTGCCTGTTATAAGTCGTTATAGCTTGATGACCACATGGCGCTTGCACGCTGTAGAAGTGTCTTCATCACTGGCTGTAACCGAGGTCTTGGTTTAGAGTTCGTCAAACAATTCCTCAACCTTCCAAGTCCTCCAGAATTCCTGTTCGCAACGTGCAGATCGTTAGCACCCAGGAGTGCGAATGAACTGAAGCAACTTGCCTCCAAAAACAAAAACCTTCACCTGATACAACTCGATGTAGATGATTATGAAGGCATCAAGAAGGTGGCTTCTGAAGTAGGCGAAAAACTACAAGGCAATGGCTTGAATTTACTATTCAACAACGCTGGGATAATTGAGAGAGCGACACTAGCAAACATTGAAGCCGAATCAATAACCCAGTTGTATAAAACAAATGTGGTGGGGCCTCTAATGCTGACACAGACTTTCTTGCCATTACTAAAGAAAGCTGCTCTTGATCCCAAGATCGACTCGAGCAACGCATTCATCTTGAATATGTCGTCTCATCTAGGGTCCATCGAGAAGAACACTACTGGGGGACTATACTCTTATCGAGCAAGTAAAGGAGCTTTGAATTCAGTTAACAAGTCATTGAGTGTTGATTTGAAGCCTTTTGGAATAGTGTCTGTTGTTCTACACCCTGGATGGGTACAGACTGACATGGGAGGGCAAGCTGCAGCTGTCACTATAGGCGATAGTGTTTCAGGAATGATGAAGGTTATTGGATCGTTGGATGAGTCAAAGAGTGGCATGTTTATAGATTATAAAGGAAACACTATTCCATGGTAAAAAACCGGAGTATATTCATGTTTATTGTGGTCGGTTTGAACATCATGGTTCAGTTAACCAATCGATCGTTGATCAACCTGAATAGATCTTGTACAACTGAGTTTTCTTTTGCGTCGTCACGCGCGACGAGCCTCGGTGTGAACACAAGGTCGCACGGGTGGCCATAGTAAGATCTATTCATTTTTTGCGACGTTACATGAAAGATTCTTTCTATATCAATTATTGTCATGTAACTTTGTTTCAATAAAATATATAGATAAATACATTTGTGGAAAAACCATCACATTTTATTGAACCCTGAAATAACCTCTGACGGCTGAATTAAGTCAGGGCACGGTTAATAATGGTAATAGAACTGATGGATATGATTAACTCGCAGATCGCAGTGGAATTCATCATGATATGAAACATTACAGTGATTTGAAGGGCGCCTCACTATGATAGTAATGATACTAACCACATCAATGTTATCCAGTTTAACAGCTTCCCATAAGTCCCAATAATCATCCTCTGTCGCTAGATCAGGCTGGCTTTCCTGATGATAGAAAACAAAAGCACATAACGTGAGTCAAATATCAGGGACTTGTGACAAGCATGGATTTGCTCCAATGATTTATTAGCCAAACAAACCGAGATTTAGCTTTTGGAACACAATTCTTGTATTCTGCGGGCAAATTAGTTCTTTGTTCGGCTCCTCGATCGCACGAGAAAGAGAAATGCCGAAGAAATGCGTGTGTGCTGTGTGCAGCTAATAAAGCACGCGGAGATTGGCAGAACCCAAGAGATGTGTTAGGAGATACACGACGCGTATCTTTCATAAAACGCAGTGACGTTAGTATCATGCTTGATTCCTATATTGAATACTTTTGACGTTGCCCCTGACAACATGCACTCAGTTTTCAACGACAAAACTTCCTGACCAAACTTCGGTCGTTCCAAGCTCAAGCAAAGTATTTTACACACGAATGACGCAATAGAAATTGCGCACGGATGCTGTGCGCCCTCAAAAAGCACGCGCCCTCCGTCAATCAGAAAGCGAGATTTACATGAACACTAGTTATTTTATATAAAAGTTCTTTCGACGCAATACTAACGCACACAAGACAAATCATTCAAGGTACCCAGGATATGAGCACAAGGTATATGTTAGCATATTATGGGTGCAATGCTTTCGTTTTTCGCTCAGTTATGTTATCCAACTGATTTTCTAATGAAATAGAGCGCGCACAAATACTCGTACTAGGATACGGGGCAAATTTAACGCCCGCGCAAGAGCCGCGCAAGTACTGGCGTTTCTTCTGAGATCTGTGAGCATTCCTGACAGAATGATGAGGCATGCATGTCGGATGACTTAAGAAACTTAGTTTGTATTTGCGTCGTATTATTAGCGGAATGGAAAAACTTAAACCCAGCTACACTTTGAAAAAGAAAAGGTTGCGATACAATACATTTCCCAGTAAAGACGCGGAAATACAAGCAACAAAATCGTGCAACTTGTCGCGTAGCATTGTTGCGTTGCAAGTTGCAGAGTGAATGTTGCTCGTATTACCACCACGAGCCCAACAAAATGTTTTTGCGCGAGCTTGTTGCAGAAGTAGAAGCTCTTTCGACTCTCAGCAACAAAGAAAATTTGTTGCGCGCGGGGTGGTAATACGTAATGTAAATTCGCTCTACAACTTCCAACGCAATATTATAAAATAACTTTGATATTACGCGCGCTCTGATTGGTCAAAAAGCCATGTTTTATGAGAGTATAATACATGCTCGCGTCATTTTCTCTCTCTCTCTGCTTCGCGTCGTGGTGTCCTACGCTTCTCTCGTGTTCGTGTTCTCTCCACATCCCGCGTGTCTTTATCAGAGTATAATACACGGAAAACTGTTTTTTATTCCTTAAATGTTACACGGTTTTGTTGCTCGTATTTCCGCGCCTTAAAAAACATTAAACACAGATGACCCCAATTAATCTAATACCTTGTGTAGATCAGCAGAGGGCTTATCAAGTTGAGTCTTTTCATTAGTATTGGCTTCATTACTTGTTTCACTTGACGTATTAATAACATCACCCGCAATAACATGGGTCGCACCATCAGAAGCTACATCATATCGAGTGTTTTCACTAGTGTCATTCTCATCTTCAAAATCATTTGCTCCCGTGACAATACCACCAGAAATGACTTTGGTCACTACCTCTTTCTCTTCATCATCATCGAGCTCGTTCGACCCCTTCATCGTTTCTTGATCTTGAGGGGTTTCTTGTAACTCTGTTGTCTATTTAAAAAGTACGACAAAAACCGTGTTATAATTACAGCGCTCTCCAATCACACGAGCGAAATTTTACAATTTGCTGTAGCGACGAAGTTGGTTTTGGTGGAAGTCAATTAAGGCGTTTCCACGATTAGGATTTCCACTCATCTGGGAAAATAAAATTCCCCGACTTTTCCCGGACCAAAAACCATTCTTCACTAGCTGACCACACTGGGCACTTATTTTATGAAACCCGGCATTGTATTTATATGGTAGTTCATCCAAAAGAATTTCAAATTTAAAACAATTTGTGAAGACTGACAGAAATTCCCTGACTTTTCACTGACTTTTGGGTAAATTGCAAAAATTCACTGACCAAAATCAAAATTCCCTGACAATTCCTTGACCCTGAAAAAAATTCAGAATTCACTCAGGACTTTTCCCTGACTGTGGGAACCCTGACAATACTCCACGTGGATGTGCCTTGATAAATTTTTGTTTTCCGACATCGTCATGGAAACACTTTGATTGACGTCCACCAAAACCTTATTTTGTCGCGACAGCAATTTTATTTATTACGTGTGATTGAGAAGCGCCGTAACTTTGGACTTTCATTTCCCTTTTCATTTGTATACGGTTATTAACTTACCTTGTCTCTGATGTTTATAATCCTTCCTTCAACCTGTAAAGATGAAATTTATAGATGAGACAAATGAGTATTTCATGAAATGTGAAGGGTAATGTGCGCGAGGGATTGCGCTAATTCCCAATGCCGGACTATGGTAAATCTCACGCGCGGGAGGGACATTGCGCGCCGTAACCATGACGATGCTATGTGCCTGGTTTAGTAGACTGAGATTCTCGCGCGCTTTAATTGGTTTAAAGGAAGACATCAATTCTGTGCCGTGTCAGTGCGTGTGCCGTGCCGTGCCGGTTGGCGTCATATGAAATCCTCTTTAATAAGAGTAGATTGAAGGTATTGCTATAAACTGCAGAACAATAATAAAATGTAAAAGGCGTTGCAAGGTTATGAAGCAGAAAACAGCAGCGAAATATGGCATTTTGTATTTTGCCTGGTGTCGTATGTGAGTAGAGTTGTTTGTTGGTTCTCTCCTGTGCATCGAGGGTTTTTCAGGGTTCTCCGGTTTTCCTCCCTCCGCAAAAATCAACTCGTAAATTCCAACTCGATCATGGGACAAGGGCCACAGGTTTGTTAGCCACTGACTATTAAGTGATACCCTCGTAAAAAAAGAATTTATTTTTCTAGATTTCGCGCTGATCTCACATTATTCTTATTCCATGGAGGTCCAGGATCGTGAGCACGCCTTAATGAATAAGTCGTGATTTCTCCATTTCCTCACCTTGGGATTAACCTTGACATGATGTTTCTCTGCATCCAGCAGCGAAGCAGGTGAGTCTCCGGTGTGTCTCCTAAAATCATTCATCACAACTGGTTAATTAACGACATTTCAATCTTCATATTGGAGAAAGTGCATGTACGAGGGTACAGCTCAAAAGTTTCTGGAACAGATTTCAATCTTTTGCCAAGAGGTAGTTTTTTTTTAACAAATTAAGAGAACAAGCAACAGAAATACGATGCAACATTAATGCACCAGAAACGATGCATCTACTAGAGAGATTACAAGGTCCTTTCACCAAGTTCTGACCTTCCATCCTCACATGCAACATTCATTCCCGGGGGGGGGGGGGGGGCATTCATTATGATTACGAGTTTACGAATGAGAACGTTTTGCTACTATAAATAAATTTATCGTTGCCATATCAGTGCTTTCTGCGTGTCAAAAAAATTATAATAGCCACAAAATTCTAAGAGAAAAATCTATACATGAAGATAATATGAAAACTTTAAAAAAGCTAGCTAAGAATGGTATACTCATGACTACGATGTTGTACTTACATAACTATACTTTGTCTATGCTTTGACCTGCAAGACTTCACTCCTTTGATAATATTTATAGCATCGAAGTGATTCTGGATTATTGTTGGTAGAATTGGACCATCTTCATCGTTTAACTGTACAAAATAATACGAGTAAGTTATGGATCCGCTAACAACATGCAAGTGACAATAACGTACGACTGAAGATGAGTTTATTACCAGAATTTTCGCTTCGGCAAATACATCGTATCCATCTTTTCCTTTTGCAATATAAGCCTTGGTGCACAATTTGTAAAGCTATGGAAACAAAGGTGATGGTTGGTGAAAGTTATTAAATATTCATTGTGACATGACCAATAGACCACTGCAACATGACCAACACATCACTGTAACATGACACACACATCACTGTAACATGACCAACACATCACTGTAACATGACCCACACATCACTGTAACATGACCCACACATCACTACAACATGACCCACACATCACTGTAACATGACCCACACATCACTGTAACATGACCAACACATCACTGTAACATGACCCACACATCACTGTAACATGACCAACACATCACTGTAACATGACCCACACATCACTGTAACATGACCCACACATCACTGTAACATGACCAACACATCACTGTAACATGACCAACACATCACTGTAACATGACCAACACATCACTGTAACATGACCAACACATCACTACAACATGACCCACACATCCCTGTAACATGACCAACACATCACTACAACATGACCAACACATCACTGTAACATGACCCACATATCACTGTAACATGACCCACACATCACTGTAACATGACCCACACATCACTGTAACATGACCCACACATCACTGTAACATGACCAACACATCACTGTAACATGACCAACACATCACTGTAACATGACCCACACATCACTGTAACATGACCAACACATCACTGTAACATGACCAACACATCACTGTAACATGACCAACACATCACTGTAACATGACCAACACATCACTACAACATGACCCACACATCACTGTAACATGACCAACACATCACTGTAACATGACCAACACATCACTGTAACATGACCCACACATCACTGTAACATGACCCACACATCACTGTAACATGACCAACACATCACTGTAACATGACCAACACATCACTGTAACATGACCCACACATCACTGTAACATGACCAACACATCACTGTAACATGACCCACACATCACTGTAACATGACCCACACATCACTGTAACATGACCAACACATCACTGTAACATGACCAACACATCACTGTAACATGACCAACACATCACTGTAACATGACCAACACATCACTACAACATGACCCACACATCCCTGTAACATGACCAACACATCACTACAACATGACCAACACATCACTGTAACATGACCCACATATCACTGTAACATGACCCACACATCACTGTAACATGACCAACACATCACTGTAACATGACCCACACATCACTGTAACATGACCAACACATCACTGTAACATGACCCACACATCACTGTAACATGACCAACACATCACTGTAACATGACCAACACATCACTGTAACATGACCAACACATCACTACAACATGACCAACACATCACTGTAACATGACCAACACATCACTGTAACATGACCCACACATCACTGTAACATGACCAACACATCACTGTAACATGACCAACACATCACTGTAACATGACCAACACATCACTACAACATGACCAACACATCACTGTAACATGACCAACACATCACTGTAACATGACCCACACATCACTGTAACATGACCCACACATCCCTGTAACATGACCCACACATCACTGTAACATGACCCACACATCACTGTAACATGACCCACACATCACTACAACATGACCCACACATCACTGTAACATGACCCACACATCACTGTAACATGACCAACACATCACTGTAACATGACCCACACATCACTGTAACATGACCAACACATCACTGTAACATGACCCACACATCACTGTAACATGACCCACACATCACTGTAACATGACCAACACATCACTGTAACATGACCAACACATCACTGTAACATGACCAACACATCACTGTAACATGACCAACACATCACTACAACATGACCCACACATCCCTGTAACATGACCAACACATCACTACAACATGACCAACACATCACTGTAACATGACCCACACATCACTGTAACATGACCAACACATCACTGTAACATGACCCACACATCACTGTAACATGACCAACACATCACTGTAACATGACCAACACATCACTGTAACATGACCAACACATCACTACAACATGACCAACACATCACTGTAACATGACCAACACATCACTACAACATGACCAACACATCACTGTAACATGACCAACACATCACTGTAACATGACCCACACATCACTGTAACATGACCCACATATCACTGTAACATGACCAACACATCACTGTAACATGACCCACACATCCCTGTAACATGACCCACACATCACTGTAACATGACCAACACATCACTGTAACATGACCAACACATCACTGTAACATGACCCACACATCACTGTAACATGACCAACACATCACTGTAACATGACCCACACATCACTGTAACATGACCAACACATCACTGTAACATGACCCACACATCACTGTAACATGACCAACACATCACTGTAACATGACCAACACATCACTGTAACATGACCAACACATCACTACAACATGACCAACACATCACTGTAACATGACCAACACATCACTGTAACATGACCCACACATCACTGTAACATGACCCACATATCACTGTAACATGACCAACACATCACTGTAACATGACCCACACATCCCTGTAACATGACCCACACATCACTGTAACATGACCAACACATCACTGTAACATGACCAACACATCACTGTAACATGACCCACACATCACTGTAACATGACCAACACATCACTGTAACATGACCAACACATCACTGTAACATGACCAACACATCACTACAACATGACCAACACATCACTGTAACATGACCAACACATCACTGTAACATGACCCACACATCCCTGTAACATGACCCACATATCACTGTAACATGACCAACACATCACTGTAACATGACCCACACATCCCTGTAACATGACCCACATATCACTGTAACATGACCAACACATCACTGTAACATGACCCACACATCCCTGTAACATGACCCACACATCCCTGTAACATGACCAACACATCACTGTAACATGACCCACACATCCCTGTAACATGACCAACACATCACTGTAACATGACCCACACATCACTGTAACATGACCCACACATCACTGTAACATGACCAACACATCACTGTAACATGACCAACACATCACTGTAACATGACCAACACATCACTGTAACATGACCAACACATCACTGTAACATGACCAACACATCACTGTAACATGACCCACACATCACTGTAAGTAAAATTATTCTACCTTTTTCAAGTCCAGTTTTTCTTCATCAATAATGACTCTGTCTTTAACTACTCTACTTCCAGGTTGTAATTCAGGATCAAATGCAAATTTCATTCCGGAAATCTTTAAATACAAAAGTACCATTTATTAGAATCAATTAGATGAGCAATAATAACCATAACAATCGCTCTACATGGTAGCAGAAGGCACTTGCCACATAAACTAATTATGTTATGACATCATAACATCTATATACCTGAGGAAATCGTCCTTCATGCTTTGGCCACTGGCTGACACCATTCTCCAGAGCTTTTAAGAGTTGTTCACCTATGATTTACGATAACCATATACATTAATGAGATAGCTTAGAAGAGTCTGTTACATCTAGACATCATACTGTATATCCTAGGAGGTCCTATGTGCATGCAACACACTCTTTCCATTGCAAGTTTATTTCAATTATTGAATGACCCTGACATGGGACATTTTGGATGCATGCCTCTGTATAGATCCCTTGCACATGACGTCTAAGCAGCTCAATTTGGAGGACAAATAAAACAAAAGAATTTCAATCTCCTGAGAATTGGAAACCTTTTGTTTTGTCCTCTAAATTCAGCTGCACTGTAACATGCTGCAAGGGGTTCTATTATCTAAAAAAATGAACTTGATCATCAGATGAGAAAATAATAAAAATAATAATTTATTTAAAGTTGATAACATGGGAAGTGGTCACCCAATCTTCTGAGTAATGAGGCTCATGTTAAAAATGATGAGTGATGATGTGATTACATGTAATATCAGTTCCTACAATTAATGGGACCATTCTTTATATTTCATTTCGTACCTGTTAATTCCAATACTACCACAGAATCTGGCATAGGAAGTATGGCAACAAGATCCTTCAAACAGATAGAAAAGAAGTTATTTACAGGCTGATATACCGGTATTATTATCAATTATATGTGAATGCCAAAGTTTTTTGCAATCTCAAAGCTCAAAAAAAATACCTTCTTCTTGAATGCTCCAGGAAGGTGGATTGCATCAGATCGTAGGGTACCAGAATTTAATAATACAACATCTGCTTTGGTTACATTGCGCATAATGTCGACAATGAAGTTCCCTATAAGTTCAAGAAAAAGTAAGACAAATAGTCAATCAATGGCACCTGATACAATGGGAGCCCTTGTGGACCTTGCCTGGAGTCAACTTAATTATAAAGGGTGTCCTGCACTGTTTGGGTTTCAGTAAATACAGTGGTACCTCTATTAAGCAGATACCTTCAGGACCTTGCCTGGTGTCTGCTTAACAAAGGGTGTCTGCTGAATAGAGGTTTGTTTTACAGTATATACAGTGATACCTCTATTAAGTGGACACCTTCAGGACCTTGCCTGGTGTCTGCTTAACAAAGGGTGTCTGCTGAATAGAAGTTTGTTTTACAGTAAATACAGTGGTACCTCTAGTAAGTGGACACCTTCAGGACCTTGCCTGGTGTCTGCTTAACAAAGGGTGTCTGCTGAATAGAGGTTTGTTTTACAGTAAATACAGTGATACCTCTATTAAGTGGACACCTTCAGGACCTTGCCTGGTGTCTGCTTAACAAAGGGTGTCTGCTGAATAGAGGTTTGTTTTATAGTAAATACAGTGGTACCTCTATTAAGTGGACACCTTCAGGACCTTGCCTGGTGTCTGCTTAATAAAGGGTGTCTGCTGAATAGAGGTTTGTTTTACAGTAAACACAGTGATACCTCTATTAAGCAAACACCTTTGGGACATTGTCTGGTGTCCACTTAATTAATAGAGATCAGTGTCCACTAAATATTCATTCATTTTGCAGTAAATATGGGAAGAAAATTACAGGACTGTGCAACTAGCTGTTTAGTGAAGGGTATCAACTTTATGAGGGGTCCAGTTAATAGAAGTATCACTGTTCTATTAAGATACTGATCACGAATCTCCATTTTTTAGTTGAACTAATGAGACATACTCATGCATGTGGTAGATTAATGCAGAATACTTGCCTAGGTTTGTTTCTTTTGTTCGCAAACTTGCAAAGGTGCCATCCAATTCAACTTCAATTTGACCAAGTGTTTCTTCCATACTTTCCTTCATAATATCTAAAAATAAATCATATTAAATGCTTATTAATCTCATTGCCATAAAATGCAACATTGATAAGCCTTATATCTCTCTGGGGGAGGGGACGGTGGAATTTGAGAAAGAGTCTTTAAAAATTCAGGTTCAAATGAAAGGGGGGGTAGCACACAAAAGAATTTGAGACCCACAGCACTTTTGCAAACAGAATGGAAAACAATGAAGGGGCCCCTTTTTTATGCAACAACTGAGGGAGGAGCCAGATTTCTTGTATTAGTAATATCAACTACCCCCTCTCCAATAAAAAATGAATGGTCCCTTACGCTAGTACTTACCCATGTACTGGTCAACAATTGTTTTGAGTTCTGGGTGTTCTGGAACATCACTAGTAATTTCAATCTTTTCAACTTCAATATCAAAATTATTGTCGTCACTGAAATTGATATTAATTTTGCTTAATTCTCTAAAGTCTGAGCCACTTTTAATAATTTTTACACCATTGACATCTTTCACTTCATAATGGTGGTCATGTCCACCAAGAATGAGGTCAATACCACTGGATAATTCTGCCAGGCGAGTGTCGTTATGTAATCGCATGTGGGTTAGTGCTATTACTAAATCAGCTCCTTCATCTCTCAGCTGTTTCGATAGTTTGGTACCAAGTTCAACATAATCCTGGAAAATCACTTCACTTGGGTCAACCGTTGCCAGGGTAGCAAGCCACTCTTCCTCTACCAGGCCAATACAACCAATCTGAGACATTAACAGGAAAAAAATTAATATGAAAAATGGATTGCATGAGTGCATGAGCTGCTACGGTGCTCTCTCTCACCACTTTGTAGTTCAGCATCAGGGTCGTGGATTTGATTCTTGGCTAAGCCACATATAAGTTGAGCATACTTTAGTGTTGTTCTCTAGCTTTGGCCATACCACGATTTAAGGATTTTTCTCTGGGTTGTTCGGTTTTCCTCCCTCCATAAAAATCAAAATGCAGTTGAGTGTTGTGTGTCATAAAATAGTGAATGTAGTCTGTGGTAGTGTGTCTAGAGCAAACCTTGAAGAAGAGTCCCTTATGTGAGTGATGGTTTTCTTAATTCATTTTTTTAGCTGTGAAATAATCATGCCAAAACTTGCCATTTCATTCACTTGGGTCAAACCTGAATTTAGCTTTCCTGAATTACCACTCTCCTGGAAAACTTCCTGAATTGGACCCGGTTGTATGAAGGGTGAATAGGATAAGTGTATAAGTCTATGCTAGCTGTTATCCAATAAATTTATACACTGGATAAGAGTTATCTGTCAGATAGTGCTATTCACCCTTCTTACAACCGGGCCCTGGCTTTTAGTGTGAGAAGTATAGTGCCTGCACTTACTTTCTTCCCATTCCATTCAAACATTCTTTTGATTTGTCCCTCAGCTAACTGTCCTTGTGTTGCCTTGTCTATGACATTACTCATTAACCAGGGAAAGTTGGTTTTATCCTTGACTTCAATCAAGTCATCAACACCAAAATCTGTAAAATAAATTGAGGGATTAGTTGGTAGTGTAGTCATTAAACAGTCATTGTCAAAAAGTTAAGGTTGTCCTGTGAAAAAAGACTTAAAAAAAGACTTAATATTTGTTTTAAACAATATAAATTCTGGTTTCAAACTTTGACAAATTTTGGTGGACAACCTTAATGACATTGACTGTATAATATAGTACCCTAGTTTGGAAAGCAGCTCTAGGGTCAAACATGATGCTACTGATATCTAATGTAGGCCTGTAACCAGTGGGAGGGGCCTGGGAGCCCCAACATTTTTGACAAATTGCTATGGCCCTGGAAAAACAGCATCTCCAAAAGTGTAAAATTTCATGTTTGATATTTGGTGTCAACCTCTTAAATATCTTAAATGTGCAATAATTCCCAGACAACTTAATAATTGTGCAGGCTGTTGCAAAAAAATGTTGAATACTACAATTAAGACTCGCATAATAAACGCTGCTCATATTACCACCCTGTGCGCTACAGCTGTACAAAGAGATAGCTTCTGCTTAAAATAATATTATGTTAATTCTGCAACTTTCAGCATGACGATGCTGCATGACAAATTGCACAATTTTGTTGCATTTTCTACTTCATCATTATAACTTATTACAATTTTGAGTCTCCAATACTTGTTTATAAGTGTTTGGCTAATTGGGCAAATAATTTATATACAAATGTGATTACAGGTCTATAATTTCCACTTACCAAAATCATGATTCCCATACACAGCAATGTTGATATCAAAAGAGTTAAGTACTGGAATCATGTGTTTTCCCTTGGTAACACTGCTCACTATAAGATAATATATATATAAGATATACTAAAAAATGTCCTTTGCAGAATACAAAATGTTTCATTCAATCAGTGGGTATTATTAATTTAGGCCCGGTTTAGACGTCGAAGTTCATATGTGCTGAATATAATGCAAATTAAGTCAAACAATAGGTTTTGCTCATTTGCATTAGATTCCGCATATGTGAACTTCAACGTCTAAACCGGACCTTATTTGCCAAATCAAGTTTGGTTATTATGATTAAATTAAAAACTTAATTAAATAATTATAATACTTCATAATTGCCTCTAGACAAACGCATCCAAAATCATGTACGATATAAATTTAATATATTCTAATGCGTAAATCGTTTATTATCAAGACGATCCGTAATATTTAAGAAAATAAAATTAATTTTCTTTGGCACGACATGTTTTACATATTACAGCGCGACGCTCAAAAGTATGACCACATTTAATGTATTCGCATACTTCTATGCACGGGATTTTGTACTTTAAACCGACACAATTGATGCGAAGCTGCCAGGTTTTACCAAATATGGTGTGTAAAAGCTCGTTTGGAGCAAAACGCCCGTGCATAGAAGTATGCGAATACATTAAAAGTGGTCATACTTTTGCGCGTCGCGCTGTAACAGTTTTAAATAATTCATAAGCTTAATATTCAACGAGCAGAAACGTATTATATGTCGAATTGAAATAAGGTTTTCTGAAAAACTATGAACTGTAAAAAGCATAGTACAATAGTACACAAAGTACAATTTTACTTTTAATATATAATTGCATTTTGAAACAACTTAAGATTTAAGGTTAAAATATAGAGTTACGTCGATATATAATAGAAAACTGACGAGTGATGATCCAGGTGACCATGATGAACGTACATGGAAGTGAACAATAATAAAATTAACACTACAAGTTAAAGTTAAAAAACAGCTGAAGAACAAAAAAAAATCAATACTTACTCATTGAAGGATTGAGTGCATCACCACTGAACACAGTGAAGGGCTTAAGGTGTTTAAAGCCGGCCAGTTTATGTGCGAATCTTGCTGCTCCGCCGACTGGTTCTTTGTCGCGAGGCTCGATGTTGTAAACATCGTTGAAGTGCAAAATAGTCAAGCAATTTGAAGAGATTTTTTCCTCACAATCCAAATCGTCTGCCTCGATTTTGGATGTGTTATAAATCTTATTGCTTTGATCTACATTTTGTGGGATTTCAGACCCGTTTTGCCCGTTTTGTTTTGGTTTTTCAGACCCTTCTTCTTTCGCAACACTTGTTTTCGTTTTGGTGGGACATGATTCTAATCTCGGCGGTTCTCTCACAAAACTCTTCTCTAAACTCACTGAACAACCCATGTTTTTGCTAAAAATTACATGCCCGGCGTCAGCTATAATTGCTCATTATTTTCTACAAATAAAACAGAAATCGGAGCAACAGAACAGTTATTTTTTTCCATCTCAAAGTAAACGTTACGTTACCACATAGCGATACTTCAAAAGGTCAACAATGAACTGACGATTGCGCGAGGACTGGGACGGTTGCTTAGCAACAAGAAATCGTTCCAGATAACAACTAAAATTTAAGGGTGCTCGTCACCCATATATTGATTGAATGTTCCTGTTATATAAATTAATAATACGGAAAGAAAAGGCATTCTAAATAGCCGAGAAAAGGTTTTGCAAGTCAACGACATCATGGTTTTAGAATGTGAGGGTGTACCTCTTTGCAAAGGGTTGCCTAGTAAGTCGGATTCCCCAGGAATTATTTTGTTCATTTTGGCTGGTATTTTATGCAGCTGTTATCAATATTTTTATAAAAAGGTTTAGTTATTAACATATACTTAAGTCACAATGGTTTGAGATGGACAAAACTTTTTCTATCTTTATTTTATTTACAAAAGAACATTTTCTTTAAATGGACGAAATGAGGCTATTTGAAATAAATAGCACTTTATACATTTGACAATTAAGTACATCTCAGTCTTAATTTTATATTTTTATCTACCTCATATGTCCTCCAGTTTTTCCTCCCTCCTCTCAAATCAACCCTTACTAACTCAAACTGGTAAGAGCTGTGCCCCAGGGGTCATGGATGCTTCCATGTTGCTTTCAGTTCCACCCTGTTGAGCTACACCACTGATGTATTTGCAGTGGTGATTAGAGATAACACGTTATTGTCAGAAATAATTCTAGAGTTAGAAACACTTTGCTTGAGTGTTCACTCAAAGTACATAAAGAAAAGAAGGGACGAAGAAAAGGTGCATAAAGTTACAGAATCTTGGCAGATACAGGAATGCTGTACTGTTCTACTATAAGTTCTAACTCTTTTCATGATTTAAGTCTTCAGTTTTGTTATACTACTGCATGTTACTGACCTTTAAGATTGATTTAAACTACATTTTACACTAGTTAAGTGATATCTGTTGATACTTTGATTGCTGGAGGATAATTTTGTTATTATAAATCTAACTATTGTAAATTCAAGAAAGTTATCTTTTATCTGATTTTACTACATCCTTCCATTTCAGTCAATGAAGTATTACAGCCATTCTCAGGCACACGCGCACTGTTGCGATTTTTTCTGTCGCGACAAAGTAGGGTTTGGTGGACGTCAATCAAAGCGTTTCCATGACATTCCATACGCACATGCCTTTGTAGCTTTGTGTTTTCCGACAGTGCTATTGAAACATTTTGATTGACGTCCACCAAAAACCAACTTGTCGCGACAGAAAAATTCGCAAGAGTGCGCGTGTATCTGAGAATGGCTGTAATACACGCATGACTCAAATGATATCTAGATCATTTCATATAACTAAACATAGCTTGTAGTTATACAAAATGACAATATAGAGTTACGTTGCAGTTCCATTGTTTTGTCGATGTTACACGAGGCGATTTATAACGACGATTTTACGCGGTACGCTATTGCGCGAAAAATTGATTCCACGTCAATGCTAGAGCGAACGATTTTTAGCGTTATTTCAGGACTTCGGCAACACGTTGCGAGTTTTTAATCTGTTTAAGTTAAAATCTTGCAACTCAAAATGACGAAATTTTCGCAAGGGTTGCGCGATAAACCGTCGTGCAAATCGTCTCGTGTAACATCGCCTTTGGTCATATCTTTGTACAGAACAGAACCATGGGTTCCTGTGTTGACGTCACATCCCCATGGGATGATATGAAGCTTGTTTTAGTCCAAGAGTGTCTCAGTGGCAGTCAAACGTCATATTTGAGTTTTGTACAGTCCAAACAATTCCTTTCCTAGTACTTATAACGTCATGAGCAGATAATTGCAGGGGGGAAACATAGGAAGTCCAAAGGACCAAGTTAAAGACGAATGAGAGATAAACTACGTCAGCTTGGAGTAGCTTGGAGGAGCATATTTTCTGCGCAAGTACTTGAGAATATAGAGCGGTAAGCAGCTAACAAGGGTGATTACAACGACTTTCCATATGAAATCCGTTGATGTTAAAAAGGACGCATCTAAAAATAAAAAATTATATTAACTTCGTTAGTTTTTATTTGATTTTACATCATCTGAAATATCGCGAAACGGGTGGCAACAGAGTGGATGGTAATTGTCACACGAAGTTAGTTAACTAGACGTGTTTAAGACTTACTTTTTATAGTGGAATTTAGTGTTAAGTGTAAATCATGTTTAGTGCTTAGTGTTATGTTTGTTTATCGTGAATTACACTGAATTAGTGGTTAATTTTTCATATTTCAGGATCAAGAAAAAACGAAATGTGAGGGCTTTGCAGATTTCAAGAGAGTAAAGTTACTGTGAATTCCCACTCATAGATGACGGTTCTAAAGTAATAAATGCAATTAACTGCATGCAGAGGTGGACACAGTGCCATCATGCTGTTACATGCAAGTTTGTACGCAGCGCTTGCATCATGTTTCAATTGTTTAAAGATATTGCGCAGGGAATTATATCCAAGATCCAGGATAAGATACGGAGAACATCGGAACGTCATGTGCAACCAAGCAACCAAGCAACCAAGCAACCAAGCAACCAAGCAACCAAGCAACCAAGCAACCAAGCAACCAAGCAACCAAGCAACCAAGCAACCAAGCAACCAAGCAACCAAGCAACCAAGCAACCAAGCAACCAAGCAACCAAGCAACCAAGCAACCAAGCAACCAAGCAACCAAGCAACCAAGCAACCAAGCAACCAAGCAACCAAGCAACCAAGCAACCAAGCAACCAAGCAACCAAGCAACCAAGCAACCAAGCAACCAAGCAACCAAGCAACCAAGCAACCAAGCAACCAAGCAACCAAGCAACCAAGCAACCAAGCAACCAAGCAACCAAGCAACCAAGCAACCAAGAAAAAACACAAAACAAGTTGACAACCATGTGTTATATAATCATAAAAACTTACCAAAATAATTTCGAAGTAGGAACAGTGACGCCACGTAAATTCCTAAACTTAAGATTTCAGCGACAACCATCAACCAGTGCCACGTTCTGATGGTGAGTGCTACCATTAACAATTCTGTCAGGATCAGGGCAGTGAATGTGATTGAAACAACATGAATGAACTCCTCATCGAAGAGTAGAAGACCACCGAACATGATGATACCACCTGAAGAGATAACAAACAAGGGATTTAGAAGAATCAATAAGTTATTGGGAGTATTCAGGTTTCCAGTATTCAGGAGTGAGATAGGGTGTAAAGGATAGGGGTATGGGGCAAGGTGGAGGAGGCAATGGACAAGTTGTAGCGAACAAAAGCAATAATGATCACCTCCGTTTTTTCTGTTGAAACGTGAATTGTGAAATTAACCATGATGGGGTGTGTCTCCAAGATTTCCTTGCTATTGGAATAGAGCGTGCAAAATCTTTAGCCGAAAGAAGTATGAAGCGCGGGAAATGTGAGCAAGTCCCTTGTGCGACTGAGCCTGTTTTTAAGTACTATCAGAAGGAAGATCACCACGCATCACGTAAGTAATATCATGGAAGAGCCCTGTACGTAGAGTGATGGTTGTAAAAGGGAGCCTGCGAATAAATATCTTATTGGCCAGGTTTTTTCACTCACCTTGGTATATTGATACCAATACCCACACAAAAAAAGTTTTGTATGACAATGAACGACCCTGAAAAGAAAACAACACGAATCGTTAAAATTACAAACTGACTTGACACGACATCACGCACGACAATTGTGGCTTTATTACGGTTTTTGAATCCAATATCAGTCAAAATAAATTGTCCTTGTTTTTACGAGGGTAATTATCAGTGCCTGACAAACATGTGGCCCTCATTCCATGATCGAATTAGAAATTAGAAGTTAATTTTTACGAGACCAGAGACCTGACTAAGAATGTTTTCTCATTAACCTTCGCGCATTTCGTTTTCGATCACTAACCTTGGTCAAGTCTTTGTAAAGTTCAGGGTAGAGTAAAGCCTTGTCAGCAGAGACATCGACGTCCAGGACGAGAGAGAAGACTGGGAACATTGTGTAGATTGTGGCATAACTGATAAACAATACATGATATCATCATCATTATTAATATCATGATCATTATCATCACAACCAGTATCATCATGGCCATCATCAACATCAGCATGATCACTACCATCACCACCATCATCATCACCATATCATTGTAATCACCATTATCATCACCACGAGTATCATCATGGCCATCATCAACATCAGCATGATCACTACCATCATCATCATCATCACCATATCATTGTAATCACCATTATCATCACCACCAGTATCATCATCATTATTAATATCATGATCATTATCATCACAACCAGTATCATCATCATATCATTGTAATCACCATTATCATCACCACCAGTATCATCATGACCATCATCAACATTAGCATGATCACTACTACCACCACCATCATCATCACCATATCATTGTAATCACCATTATCATCACCACCAGTATCATCATGACCATCATCAACATCAGCATGATCACTACTACCACCACCATCATCATCACCATATCATTGTAATCACCATCACAATCATCACCACCAGTATCTTCATGGCCATCATCAACATTAGCATGATCACTACTACCACCACCATCATCATCACCATATCATTGTAATCACCATTATCATCACCACCACCAGTATCATCATGGCCATCATCAACATCAGCATGATCACTACCATCACCACCATCATCATCACCATATCATTGTAATCACCATTATCATCACCACCAGTATCATCATGGCCATCATCAACATCAGCGTGATTTCTACTACCATCATCATCATCATCACCATATCATTGTAATCACCATTATCATCACCACCAGTATCATCATGGCCATCATCAACATTAGCATGATCACTACCACCACCGACCACCACCATCATTACAATATAGATCTGTTTAGCTTCGTTGTTTGTTGTGCCCATTTCAGACCACGTGATGCCACTCTTGGGAGTTGATTCTTTCATGTGTAAGTATTTTAATAAGACAAAATTTCTCAAGGGAATGACATGGGGTCTGAAATGAGCAATTTGCATTTGCGGCTAAAGAGGTCCATTGCCATCATTACCACCATCGCCATCATCAACATATCACCATCATCACCATCATCACCGACCACCAACACGAACATCATAATGTTCATCACCATCTTCGTTATCAACATATCATTATCATCAACATTAACATCATTATCACTATCATCACCACCAACACCAACACCATCATCTTTATCACTACAACCTTCAGGGTGGTGAAAAAAATAGATTCGTAACATGATAAGTAATACTTACCCAACCATTAGAAAACCTTGATAAAGAGCTACTGATGAAAAATAGAACACACAGGAAAAAACAGCCTACAGAAAGAAAAATCGTAAACGTTAAAATACCAAATGTAACAAGTCGAAACCTTAGAAAAACTCTGCGAGGAAACAATTGAATTTGAAAAATGTTTTGGATTGGAAAATTCGCAAGCAACTTTAAGGGAACTCTTACGACAAAATGAATGATTCTAAATAAAATAAATGTTTTTCCTGTGGTGACGATGTGGTTGAAACTTTTTAGTTGCGAAGGCTCGATAGTAAGTAAACATGGCTGATGGTGGACGCAAGATGTAAAGAAGTGACCCTTCGTTAATTATTGAGCCCGCGCGTCTCAAAAGAAAACCGCAAACGCGTCATAACCACAGGAAACCCAAATTTCCCGTGCTCTTTTGGTGAGTTGAGTGATGTGTGATCTGTACATATTATGAGCAAGAGACTATGGTATTGTATCAAGACAGAGCCTTCTAGAAGAGTACAGTATTGATTCATACCTGCATCACAGAGATGATTAATCCACGATGAATGACGAACTGACTTAGAGAGGCGGATCGCTTGTAACTGCATTGAACAAACATAAATCATGAATTTGAGGTTATGCTAGAGATAGAGAGGTTTTCGTATGAGTTGGTAACGATGCGACAAATTCGTAGCCGTACTGGAAAACAATAAGAAGCCACTTCAATGTTACGGCATGACGTGCTGTAAGTCAGTACCGTATGTTTCCCACTCATAGGATAACCATTCTTATGGGAAGCCATTTCGATGTTACGGCATGTCGTACCGTGTACGTGCTGTAGGTCAGTACCGTACATTTCCCACTCATGCGATAACCATTCTTATGGGAAGCCATTTCAATGTTACGGCATGTTGTACCGTGCACGTGCTGTAAGCCAGTACTGTATGTTTCCACTCATACGATAACCATTCTTATGTGAAGCCATTTCAATGTTAAGTCATGTCGTACCGTAAACATGCTGTAAGTCAGTACCGTACGTTTCCCACTCATCCAAAAACCAATTCTTTTGAGACACGTCATGTATAAGAACCATGGTTGGTTACTCACCTGTTTCGTCCATGCCAAACTAACAATCTGCCGACATTCTTGAACTGTGTGATCGAGAAATCTGAAGCTAGCGATGCTTGTCGTCCTTCCTGTTGATAATCAAAAATATGGTATTACATCTGAAATCACTGATTTGCCTAAATATGCGTCAATAAAGACATGACGTCATTACGTTACCTTGCCCTCGATTCCAACACCAGCATCTGCTGCTTGTATCATGCTGACGTCATTTCCTCCATCACCTAGAATGACGACATTCGTTACATTTCATTATTAAAATGCCTCATGCGCCCACGTTTTGGCATAATGGATGCTCAGTTATGTATGTGGCATATTGCATTAACAAGTTTTCCAGTGCGTACGATGCTATATACATGCACAGCCGCATGATTGGGGCGTATGGTTAGACCAGATTTTGTCAGTATGCATGGTGCACGGCACGGTAACGACAGTACCAGTCATCCAGTCAGAATGCAGAATGAAAAGCACCATTACATTCACAGCACATCAGACAAATCAATACCATACCGCAACCGTTTCTAACAATACGAGATCTGCTTCGTTAGAAAATTAACCCTGATGCGTGCTGCCATACCTATTGCACAAGTCCTTTTTCCAGTATGTTTTTTGACCAGTCGTACAATGTCTGCTTTTTGTTGCGGAGAACAGCGACAACAGACAACCGCTGGACACTGACAAGCGAGTTCCATGAACTCCTGCTCATAATGCGTCAAACAAGCCTGAAAAAGAATCATATTAAAAAGATTATTCCAATCCGTTTTGGGGGTTAGCCGTGCACTGACTTAGATCAGCCCAGGGGTTGTTTTAGGGTTTGATCTGTGAGTTAGCCATGCCTGACTTAGATTAGCCCAGAGGTTGTTTCAGGGTTTCATCTGTGAGTTAGCCATGCCCTGACTTTAATTAGCCCAGAGGTTGTTTCAGGGTTTCATCTGTGAGTTAGCCATGCCCTGACTTAGATCAGCCCAGAGGTTGTTTCAGGGTTTCATCTGTGAGTTAGCCGTGTCTTGACTTTCATCAGCCCATAGGTTGTTTGATTACTATTTTATGTTCCAGGGCTTCCTTAAGATTGAAAGCTCAGCGTGGATAAGTAACGGGTGTAATTTCGTACCTCGACAGAGTCTCCTTTAATGATCAAAGCACAGTCATTCTTACGTCGAAAGGAATTTAATTCTAAATGAACATCGCTGCGAGAAGTAACCTGAAACAAATCGAAATAACACACGTAAAATAAAAGCATGAAATTTTAGACGTCGGGGAAAAGGGTGTAACTTTTTAGTGCAACACAATTACACCATGTGTCAACCACCACTGCAAATGTTGAGCAGTGTGTTGCTGGCATCGTTAAGCCCTGACTAAACCAGGAAGCATGTTTCCAGAAACATATTTACCGCGCGCATGCTTCCTCGATGTTTCCCAGTTTATCCACGTGCGAAACATTGCTACGCGCGCGACAAATTTTGATTCCGAGAAATCAAAATTGGAACATGGGAACAATGTTACACTTGTTTCCCACTTGTTTCCCAATGACTGTTTAGCCATCTTTGGAACAATTAACAAAACATGTTTCTGGAAGTATGTGTCCTCGTTTTACTGAAGTTCAGACCACGTGTCATTTCTTTGAGAATAGGATTATTTGTTTCATTTGCGTCCAAACAAAGAAATGATACTCAAGGGAATGACACGTGGTCTGAAATGGCATAACATTACCCCAAGCTAAAGGCATAATATTGTTCCAAGATACATACTTGCTTGAAAATGTAGATACTTTGGTTGCGAGAGACGAGACGAGAGCTCTGAGCAATACATGTGGCTGTCTCTAACTTATCGCCTGTCAACATCCATATCTAAACAAAACAAGATCAAAACTTTTACAACATTGAAGACGACAAAGACTAAGGAATATCGTGATGAATAAATAGCTAACTCACCCTGATTCCTGCATTTCTTAACAACTCCAAAGTTGGACGAACATCAGTCTGAAATAGATTAGGAAAAAAGATGTCAGGGGTGCTTACGATTCAAACCAATCCATCTGGATGGAATGGTAAGCGATTTCCTAACCTCAATTATAATCAGACAAACTTCTGACAAATGGTACACGCGTCTACCGGAAGAACCGAAAAGAGCGGGAAAAGTGGATTACCTCAATCGGAAGACCAAGTTTTCCGGGACTTTCCATTCGGAAGGACACATACCACTTGTTTTTCCAACCAGGATTTCCGGTTTTTCCTGGGTAAATGTTAAGCACCCCAGGACTGCCTACCAATCATAAGCTGATCGAGGGTTCACTATCGCGCTCTTTTTTCAACCCCGGTTCAAAGCCGGTTCAACATCTCACCTGTAATTTATCCTCGACTCCTGTTAGACATAACAACTCCAAGTCATGTTCAAGACTCTCTTGGACTGCAGCAACCTGATGAGAAAGACAAGGCAATGAATATATCGGTCAATACCGTATTATTTGTTTGACAATACTCAGTGTCAAGGTCCACATGTAAAAACAAATTAAAACCAAGAAAAATATAAACTTGCCACAAATCCCGACTCTAACAACGACAACAATCAGCAGCAGCAACATCACCAACACCAACATCCAAAACAATCAGCAACACCACTACTAACGACAACTACAACAGCAACAGCAAACCTCAACAACAACACTAGTACCTACACCAATCTAAACACTATATCCAACATCACTACTAACGACAACAGCAACAGCAAACCTCAACAACAACACTAGTACCTACACCAATCTAAACACTATATCCAACATCACTACTAACGACAACAGCAACAGCAAACCTCAACAACAACACTAGTACCTGCACCAATCTAAACACTTTCACCAGCATCACTGACTAACGACAACTCCAACTTACTTTGGCAGCTCTGTCGGCGATGTTTAACTTGGCCTGGGAGTATCGATGCTGAAAGAGAACCCATCAGCTATGTCAGTAATGGTAATCAAAGCCCTAGTGGGTTTTTGATGGGTAATAACCAGGGGGCTTACATTCGGAAGAGTGGGGCTTATAACAGGGAAGGCTTATATTCGGTGGGGGGAGGGGGGGGGGGGGCTTATGACCGAAAGGAAGAGAGTTTGTAATGAAGAGGAAATAGTTATTTCTTTGTCTTATTTTCCCAGTCAACCTTTTATTTGCATCAAAGAAATAAACACGAGATTCCAGAAGTGGGCCTATAACTGAACCGGGTAGATTATAAGCGAAGTATTACCATAACATTAGTGCATGTTTTACCTCAAAATCCTGGTACTGTTCTTCAGTTAATACTTTCTTAGCAACGACAAGAGTACGGAGACCTTCGCGTCCCATATTGCCACACTAAAAGCAACAGATAAGCATAAAATAGTCATATGAGAAATGCGCGCCCTAAGACGTTTTAAGATATCAAGTTTTCTTCCTTTCTCTCTTACCTCTTCCTCCAGCCAGTCATTGTATTGTACAATATTACTCATCACAACATCTGCTCCCTTCATGTAGAAAGTTATTTCACCAGTAGCTTGTTCCTGAAGAAAGAAACATCAATCAGTATAATGAAAAGAAAATGTTCGTACAGACTAGATTTCGTAGGACTGGAACGACATGGCATATGGAATCTACACACTACGACGTGATGAGATACTTTGAACCAAACCAGTAACGTTCAAGTGATCATTGCTCGTCCAATCATAATGCTTGGATACGCAACCGTCACGGCACGGTACGGGATGTCCGTTCCGTGCGATTTACAGTCGTATGAAATGAATGAAGAACAACCCGAGATAGCGTTGTGTAGACCCCTTGCAGCACGTCGGAATGCAGCTCAATTTGGAGGACAAAGCAATAGATTCCAATTTTCAGAAGATTAAAATTCTTGTTTTGTACGTCCTCCAAATTGAGCTGCTTTGACGTCACATGAAAGGGGTCCATTATATATCCAGACTTGCGGACTTATTCATGAATGACTCTACCTTGACTATAATTCCCATCCTTTTCGTCTCAGAGGTAAAAGGAAAGATCTGAAGAATTGAGTACACCAAAATCTCCCCCGTGGGGGTCCTGATGCGCATGGTAGATAGATCACGATGGACTAACGTAAGGCCGACCTCTTCTGACCACGTAACCAAGGCAACCTGAAAAAAAGTAGTTTTATCAGTACTGCGGTGTATAAACTCACTGGCGAAGCATTAGTTCCAAGCTGTGCCGCGCTCCGAGGTTATATGAAATTGAATATACAGCTATTTCAAAAAGGTAGGTGAAGGTTTGGTTGCATGTTGCATGTTGCATGTTGCATGTTGCGTACCAAGCCCGAAATGTAATATAGGTGATGCAAATGCAGTGAGAAAAAGGTCACAACAATGTGGAGTTTTCTCAAACTTTGTCTGCAGGTTTTTTCAGCATATTTTCTTTTGTGCTGACATTATTTAAATATGAAAGTAATAGGATTTCAACCTTGGTAAGAAACAAGTAACATGCAACAGGCAACATGCAACATGCAACAGGCAACATGTAACAAGCAACAGGCAACATAAAACATGTAACATGCAACATGTAACATGCAACAGGCAACATGTAACAGGCAACAGGCAACATACAGGGGGAAAATCCCAGTAGGAAAGGAAAAATGGAAGGGAAATGAGAGGGACAAGAAATAAGATGGAATAATTCTAACCTCGTCAGGACTTGATGCCTGATACGTTATTTCGCTCTTTCTTGTCGAAGTTCGTTCAGAATCCGGAGCGCTAAAGATGTGTAATTCACTGTCGTCACTTGCTGCCGAGTGTACTCGCGTTATTTTGCGATCACCGTTATCAACGACTGGCGTGACATTGTGACATAATACAATCGCTTTCAACGCCTCTTGAACACGTGACACAATTGTGCGACGAACCTAAAAATGAATATAATAAGCTTGATTATCAAATAAGTGTTTAAAATCTCGCTATCTGATTGGTTGAGGGTGCGCGCGTTTTCTATTTGTCCAATAGTAAGCTTCCGTGTCCATTATTTAGGCCCAATAGGCCCGAATACTAATGACGTAACTAAACTACCACAATCCTTTTCAAAATCTCTTTTCATATTCAAATGTTGAAACTCGTTTGAGAATACCAAGACAATCTTGTTAATTAGCACGACAAACAATACTACCGAAAGGGATTCTGGAAGTGTAGGTATAAACATCATCATGCTTGAGGCTTGTTAACATGAAGATAAAGTTGTTCACGAAGTATGGTACACTGGTGCTATGGTTAATACTTTTATTTTGGTGTTATCAGTCGTTGCCCCTAACAACATCACAATTGCCCTTGTAAAATATTCGTATCTGAAAGTAGAATGGTTACCTTGGAGACACTAGCAGCAGCTGCTGCTTTTCTTGCAGCTCCTTGAGAGTAGGCACTCTGAAGGTGTACTTTGACCTGTGAAACAGATTGAACTTTAGACAATGTGCTAGAAAATGTCTAGCACTATCCGCTTGTTCATGTTGTTGTTGTTGTTGCTACATACCTCATCCATTGAGTCTTCCCCAAAGGATACTGTTCCAAGATGGAGTCGTTTAAAAACCTATACAAACGCAAACTTGATTAAAATTAAATGATTCAAAGAGCGAAAACTACTCGTATTACTACTATCTAGTAAGCGCAACATATATTCATCGTCAAAAAAAGAAGCTCTCTCTCCTCCTTGCAACAAAAGAAAAAATAAATAAAAGTACGCAGATATACTATTCGCAATATTCGCAACAATCGCCTGCTAAAAGTAGAAAAATTTTAAAACAACGAATCCAAAGGAAATTCGTAAGAACAACTTTTCGTACGGGTCCCGGAAGTCGTTTTTCGTAGAAATGATCATGACGTTACGTTTGAAATATTAAAAGTTATAAAATTGGTCAAATATCGCTATTATATAAGTGTTTTACGTCAAAAAATTAAATGATTTTTATAGTACATTGAAGATAAACACAGTACTTTTAATAAAAGGAATATCTTAGTTTTCTGCACTTCCGGATTCAAACTGAAAGTCGGTTCAAACCCCATGTTGGATGAATAAATTAACTCTATGAGTGACGTTGAAGCCAGTAAAGTGTTGTAAAACTTAGTTGAGATAAATACATTTTTTTACCACTGAAGTTCGTTGTTTCATATTAAAATTCGTTAAGTAACAACTTTCTGACATACTAAACTAATTTTCTAGGGCATTTTTCAAACGTTTTGGTCATACATTAACCCCTTTTCGACACTTTTCATTTGCAGCTCAAAGTCGGTTCAAAACATCAAGTGAGATGAATAAATTATCTCTGTGAGTGACGTTGAAGCCACTAAAAGGTTGTAAAACTTAGTTCAGATAAATACAATTTTTTACCACTCAAATTCGGTGTTTCATTTTAAGATTCGTTAAGTAACAACTTTCTGACATATTAAACTAATTTTCTAAGGCATTTTGCGAACGTTTTTAGTACGAATATATTAGTTTTTTCAACTTCCGGGTTGCAGCTCAAAGTCGGTTCAAGTGAGATGAATAAATTAACTCTGTGAGTGACGTTGAAGCCACTGAAAGGTTGTAAAGCTAGGTTCAGATAAATACATTTTTTTACCAATGAAATTCGGTGTTTCATATTAAAGTTCGTTAAGTAACAACTTTCTAATAATTTAAACTAATTTTCTAAGGCATTTTGCGAACGTTTTTAGTACGAATATATTAGTTTTTTCAACTTCCGGGTTGCAGCTCAAAGTCGGTTCAAAACATCAAGTGAGATGAATAAATTAACTCTTTGAGTGACGTTCAAACCAGTAAAGTGTTGTAAAACTTAGTTGAGATAAATACATTTTTTTACCACTGAAGTTCGTTGTTTCATATTAAAATTCGTTAAGCAACAACTTTCTGACATACTAAACTAATTTTCTAGGGCATTTTGCGAACGTTTTTAGTAGGAATATATTAGTTTTTTCAACTTCCGGGTTGCAGCTCAAAGTCGGTTCAAAACATCAAATGAGATGAATAAATTATCTCTTTGAGTGACGTTGAAGCCACTAAAACGTTGTAAAACTTAGTTCAGATAAATATATATTTTTTTACCACTGAAATTCGGTGTTTCATATTAAAATTCGTTAAGTAACAACTTTCTGACATATTATACTAATTTTGTAGGGCATTTTTCAAACGTTTTGGTCATACATGAACCCCTTTTCGACACTTTTCATTTGCAGCTCAAAGTCGGTTCAAAACATCAAGTGAGATGAATAAATTAACTCTGTGAGTGACATTGAAGCTAGTAAAGTGTTGTAAAGCTAGGTTCAGATAAATATAATTTTTTACCACTGAAATTCGGTGTTTCATATTAAAGTTCATTAAGTAACAACTTTCTAATGATTTAAACTAATTTTCTAAGGCATTTTGCGAACGTTTTTAGTAGGGATATATTAGTTTTTTCAACTTCCGGGTTGCAGCTCAACGTCGGTTCAAGTGAGATGAATAAATTAACTCTGTGAGTGACGTTGAAGCCACTGAAAGGTTGTAAAGCTAGGTTCAGATAAATAAATTTTTTTACCAATGAAATTCGGTGTTTCATATTAAAGTTCGTTAAGTAACAACTTTCTAATAATTTAAACTAATTTTCTAAGGCATTTTGCGAACGTTTTTAGTACGAATATATTAGTTTTTTCAACTTCCGGGTTGCAGCTCAAAGTCGGTTCAAAACATCAAGTGAGATGAATAAATTAACTCTTTGAGTGACGTTCAAACCAGTAAAGTGTTGTAAAACTTAGTTGAGATAAATACATTTTTTTACCACTGAAGTTCGTTGTTTCATATTAAAATTCGTTAAGCAACAACTTTCTGACATACTAAACTAATTTTCTAGGGCATTTTGCGAACGTTTTTAGTAGGAATATATTAGTTTTTTCAACTTCCGGGTTGCAGCTCAAAGTCGGTTCAAAACATCAAATGAGATGAATAAATTATCTCTTTGAGTGACGTTGAAGCCACTAAAACGTTGTAAAACTTAGTTCAGATAAATACATATTTTTTTACCACTGAAATTCGGTGTTTCATATTAAAATTCGTTAAGTAACAACTTTCTGACATATTAAACTAATTTTCTAGGGCATTTTTCAAACGTTTTGGTCATACATGAACCCCTTTTCGACACTTTTCATTTGCAGCTCAAAGTCGGTTCAAAACATCAAGTGAGATGAATAAATTAACTCTGTGAGTGACATTGAAGCTAGTAAAGTGTTGTAAAGCTAGGTTCAGATAAATATAATTTTTTACCACTGAAATTCGGTGTTTCATATTAAAGTTCATTAAGTAACAACTTTCTAATGATTTAAACTAATTTTCTAAGGCATTTTGCGAACGTTTTTAGTAGGAATATATTAGTTTTTTCAACTTCCGGGTTGCAGCTCAACGTCGGTTCAAGTGAGATGAATAAATTAACTCTGTGAGTGACGTTGAAGCCACTGAAAGGTTGTAAAGCTAGGTTCAGATAAATAAATTTTTTTACCAATGAAATTCGGTGTTTCATATTAAAGTTCGTTAAGTAACAACTTTCTAATAATTTAAACTAATTTTCTAAGGCATTTTGCGAACGTTTTTAGTACGAATATATTAGTTTTTTCAACTTCCGGGTTGCAGCTCAAAGTCGGTTCAAAACATCAAGTGAGATGAATAAATTATCTCTGTGAGTGACGTTGAAGCCACTAAAAGGTTGTAAAACTTAGTTCAGATAAATACAATTTTTTACCACTGAAATTCGGTGTTTCATTTTAAGATTCGTTAAGTAACAACTTTCTGACATATTAAACTAATTTTCTAGGGCATTTTGCGAACGTTTTTAGTAGGAATATATTAGTTTTTTCAACTTCCGGGTTGCAGCTCAAAGTCGGTTCAAAACATCAAATGAGATGAATAAATTATCTCTTTGAGTGACGTTGAAGCCACTAAAAGGTTGTAAAATTTAGTTCAGATAAATATATTTTTTTACCGCTGAAATTCGGTGTTTCATATTAAAATTCGTTAAGTAACAACTTTCTGACATATTAAACTAATTTCCTAGGGCATTTTTCAAACGTTTTGGTCATACATGAACCCCTTTTCGACACTTTTCATTCGCAGCTCAAAGTCGGTTCAAAACATCAAGTGAGATGAATAAATTAACTCTGTGAGTGACATTGAAGCTAGTAAAGTGTTGTAAAGCTAGGTTCAGATAAATATAATTTTTTACCACTGAAATTCGGTGTTTCATATCAAAGTTCGTTAAGTAACAACTTTCTAATAATTTAAACTAATTTTCTAAGGCATTTTGCGAACGTTTTTAGTAGGAATATATTAGTTTTTTCAACTTCCGGGTTGCAGCTCAAAGTCGGTTCAAAAGAGCAAGTGAGATGAATAAATTATCTCTTTGAGTGACGTTGAAGCCACTAAAAGGTTGTAAAACTTAGTTCAGATAAATATATTTTTTTACCGCTGAAATTCGGTGTTTCATATTAAAATTCGTTAAGTAACAACTTTCTGACATATTAAACTAATTTTCTAGGGTATTTTTCAAACGTTTTGGTCATACATGAACCCCTTTTCGACACTTTTCATTTGCAGCTCAAAGTCGGTTCAAAACATCAAATGAGATGAATAAATTAACTCTGTGAGTGACATTGAAGCTAGTAAAGTGTTGTAAAGCTAGGTTCAGATAAATATAATTTTTTACCACTGAAATTCGGTGTTTCATATTAAAGTTCGTTAAGTAACAACTTTCTTATAATTTAAACTAATTTTCTAAGGCATTTTGCGAACGTTTTTAGTAGGAATATATTAGTTTTTTCAGCTTCCGGGTTGCAGCTCAAAGTCGGTTCAAAACATCAAGTGAGATGAATAAATTAACTCTGTGAGTGACGTTGAAGCCACTGAAAGGTTGTAAAGCTAGGTTCAGATAAATATATTTTTTTACCGCTGAAATTCGGTGTTTCATATTAAGATTCGTTAAGTAACAACTTTCTGACATATTAAACTAATTTTCTAGGGCATTTTTCAAACGTTTTGGTCATACATGAACCCCTTTTCGACACTTTTCATTTGCAGCTCAAAGTCGGTTCAAAACATCAAGTGAGATGAATAAATTAACTCTGTGAGTGACATTGAAGCTAGTAAAGTGTTGTAAAGCTAGGTTCAGATAAATATAATTTTTTACCACTGAAATTCGGTGTTTCATATTAAAGTTCGTTAAGTAACAACTTTCTAATAATTTAAACTAATTTTCTAAGGCATTTTGCGAACGTTTTTAGTACGAATATATTAGTTTTTCAACTTCCGGGTTGCAGCTCAAAGTCGGTTCAAAACATCAAGTGAGATGAATAAATTATCTATATGAGTGACGTTGAAGCCATTGAAAGGTTGTAAAGCTATGTAGTTCAGATGAATAAATTCTTTACCAGTGAAATTTGATTTCTCACATGAAAATTCGTTAACTGGTACACCTTTCTGTAATTAAATTGATTTTCTAAAGCATTTTGGAAAATGAAATGTTTTGGGAAGTGAGTATCGTGTAAGCCACTAAAATGTTTTAACATTTAAAAAAAAATACCTCAATTCAAATAAAAACACTGACTTTCTAAAGAAAATATTTTATCTTAGTTCAAACTTCATAAATAATTTTGCCCAAATTTGAAGGAATTTGTTTCGAATTATGACTAGTTCTGTACCATTTCATTCTGTGTTAGTGTTCCTGTCTTGTCCGTCAGTAGGTACCCAATTCTTCCCAGTTCTTCAGGTATTGTACTGCTTCTCACCACTGTGCCCGCTATCTCTTTATCGTGTGCTATCATCCAGGAGTACACTACTTTACCCATGTCAAGACTGACTCTCAAGCTGAAAAATTTGACAAAAAATTTTCTTCAATCTTCAGGGTTCACGTGACGTCACAGCCGCCATGTTGGTGGACTTGATCAAGGTTTCTTTTGTTATATCAACCAACATGGCGGCCATGACCTTTGTCATGTCATTCTCATAGAATGGGATGCAAGCCGATATCTTAATCAGCAGCAATGTCTATATTTGCTGTCCTTGTCCTTGCTGCTGTTACTGTTTCGCTGCTGCTGCTGATGGTGGTAGTGGTGGTGGTGGTGGCGATGATATTTGATGATGATAGAGCTGTTTTCGTATGGGTGGGAAAGGATAGGTATGAAATGCAGCCGTACCGTATCTTACTGTAGTCGTAATTATGAGTTGTGGTTGGATGAATTACTGGAAGACAATTGGAAGCCATTTCAGTGTTACAGCATGTTGTACAGTTTACATGCTGTTAGACAGTACTTTTCCACTCATACGATAACAATTCTTATGGGAAGCCATTTCAATGTTACGGCGTGTCGTACCGTGTACAGTACGTGCTGTAAGTCAGTACTGTATGTTTCCCACTCAAACGAAAATTTCCCATTCTAATGATGCTCATGATGTTGTTGATCAATATGATTACGATCACATGATGTTCATGATATTAGTTGATTAGAATGATGATGCTGATGCTGATGGTGTTGACAACATGATGACGCTGAAGTTCATAATGAAGATATATTTTAATAACCTTTACCTGAGAGGAATGATGTACGAGAAAAGGAGAATGAAGCGGAAAAAGTAACGATACCAAGGTCCTTTGAAACCCTGCAAAATAATAAAGATAAATAAATATTACAGCTATTCATGCATCAATAACATAAACCCCTATCTTGACGGTAAAGAAAGAGAAGGTATAACTACAGCCCTAACTAAACGAGGACACATGTTTCCAGAAACATGTCTTGTTAATTGTTTCCAAAGGTGGCTAAACTGTCAGGAAACATTGGGAAACAAGTGTGACATTGTTCCCATACGGCGCGGAAACACGAAGCAAAATTTATCTGCGTAGTAACGTTTCGCACGTGGTTAAACTGAGAAACATCGAGGAACCATGCGCGCGGTAAACATTTCTAAGGAAACATGCTTTCTTGTTTAGCCAGGGCTTGTCGAGCCCAACCAATAGCTTTGCTGCTGAGTTCAGTTCACAATGCGAAGTTGCGCACAAGATCCAAAGCTCCGTACCATGTTCCATGCGGAAAGTGTGAAGTGAAGTGAAGACCGAAAAGTAGCAATCAGGATATCGTCATTGTGAATAAGTATGCCAAGTGACATCGCAAAAGTAGGCACTACTCCTTCA
Organism: Anthopleura sola; assembly: GCA_023349425.1. Classification (NCBI taxonomy): domain Eukaryota; kingdom Metazoa; phylum Cnidaria; class Anthozoa; order Actiniaria; family Actiniidae; genus Anthopleura; species Anthopleura sola. The sequence continues at coordinate 13,854,001 of JALHLI010000001.1, forward strand.
CCTTTTTTAACCGAGCTACGACGAGTTGCAAAGTTGCGCCTTGTTTTACGTTGGTATAACAGATAAAGCACGGAGTCTTGTTTTCAATCTGGCCAGTGACCCATGCTGTATTTAAGTGGAGACTAAGACGACGCAATCGGGCTCAGTAACTGCCGGTAACTATATATGCGGAAGTAAGCAAATCCCATTGAACCCTGTGTCGCGGATGTAGAATTTGATCGTGCTTTTGCGATGCTGCCCGTAAACTATACCCTGCGCGGTTAAGAGATAAAGATACTCCGGCAGAACAATTACGCCCTTACTAAACCTAAAGTCGCGTAGGTTTTCCAAGTTTTTTAGAGTCTAGCACTCAGCAAATTAAATGAGTCACTTGCGAATCAGACTTAATTATTAAAGTAAAAACGGTGAAAAAATAGAAGTAATGAAATACCTTAAGGGCGATCATGACGAGAGACAGTAAAATAGTTGCCACGAACAGCACTTTGGTGAGATTGTTCAGCTCCAAGTCAATCAGACCAATCTAGAAATGAATGGTAAATCACGTTAATCATGCTATGATACAGCGAAAAAGAGGCCATAAAATCATTCTCTTGTTGATAAATATGTTATTAAATCAAAATAACGGATTTCAACCCCTAAAAGATACGAAGATCATCCTAACGAAGGGCGGAGATGACCGTCGTATTTTTTAGGGAATGAAATCATAAGTCACTCCCTCTTTTAGGGATGAAAATGAAAAGCTGTTGGCTTTTAGCATATGTTTTTTTTAGGAGTACATGTGTGCACGTAGATTTATGACGATAGCGTTTGATGACTTTTCGTGTATGTTGCAATAAACTCAATGATTTTTGATCGTTGTCTCAAAGTGGTATCTTTCAGAGCTAAAACTAAACCAGGATCACGCCTAAACTCTCTCTTTTAGTGGTTAAATTCATTTTTTTCGACGGCCATCCCTGCCCTTTTTAAATGGGAGTAGCCCCCTCGACTGTCCACGTCCCAAAACAAAGGCAACAATGCAATGGTCCCTGTCTTGGCCCCACCTGAGGGTGACGATAAAAGCATACCTTTGATTGTGGATTAGATGTGTTCATGACACTTCTTGTTTCTACTCCAGTATACACTACTACACCAAGAGCTGTACCTGTAATGAGATGATGAAACGGTTGGATTAAAATAAAAAGGGTAAAGAGACTCTTAGGAAACAAAGAAAGGCAGGGATAGCATAGACGCACAAAAAGGAAATGAGAATGCATTTTCAAAACTTTAATGCTTCCCAGGACTCAATACACTAATTTTCTTAGTGGCTGTCAATTAGTTACGCCAAAGCAGCTTAATTTGGAGGACAAAAGAAAAGAATTTCAATCTCCTGAGAACTGAAACATATTGTTTTGTCCTCCAAATTGAGCTGCATTCCAATGTGCTGCAAGGGGTCTATTTTGGAATATGTCTGTCTGGTTTTCAACTTTCCTACTTTAGGTCCTGTACTAAAAAAGGTCTAGATAATTCTGGGGGAAATGTAGAAGATGAAGAAAAAACTGATTAGTATTGCAACTTACCAGACGCTACCACTGTATTGGCCCATAACGTATTTTCAATACTCAATGGAAGCTCTGTTCGCTCACCATCATACTATAAGTTCAAATCAAAAATAAAGTTAGTATATATAGCATGCATAGCAACAGTTATTCCCAATCCTGTCATATACATGTGAGTAGAGTTGCTTGTTGGTTCTCTTCTGTGCTTTGAGGGTTTTTCTCCAGGTTCTCTGGTTTTCCTCCCTCCATAAAAACCAAATTCTAAATTCCAATAGAAATTTCAGTGGATGAATGTCTATTTTGTAGCTCTAGACAGTACTGCTAAATCTCATTTATTTATTTATTTTATTTTATCTTGGGAATAATGTTTTAAGTTATGAGGGTTTATCTTAAAATTTAAAATGTCATGCAAGACCTGATAGACCCTCATTCCCATTTCAGACCACTAGTCATTCCCTAGAGTATCGTTCCTTTGTTTAATGGTTGTGCATGAGAAGACGCATGAATATGGATACAACTCTAACAAAGAATCTTATTCTCAAGACCACATGTCATTCCCTAAAGTATCGTTCCTTTGTTTAATGGTTGTGAATGAGAAGACGCATGAATATGGATACAACTCTAACAAAGAATCTTATTCTCAAGACCACATGTCATTCCCTAGAGTATCGTTCCTTTGTTTAATGGTTGTGCATGAGAAGACACATGAATATGGATGGATACAAATGAAACAAATAATCGTATTCTCAAGAGAATGACACATGGTCTAAAAATTGGAAAACACTATGGTAGAATACATGTACACATACCCTTGTGAATGTACCAATAAAGTTGTGGATATCCTTCTGTGGCTTCTCAGCATAAACAGAGGCACTTATGTTTAGCAGATCCTGAGATGAACATAAATCACATGGATCAAATGCATGAAGAATCAAGCAGAAATTTTCAATTAATTTACCATCACAATGGCATATCAAGAAAGAAACATTTGGTCAACAAGCATGGCATATTTCTTTTTCAGGGTTCGTACATGATCCCCTGTGAGAATTTCCAAACCTTTTCCAAAACTTTCCAAAGCCCTTTAACACAAATTTCCTAAACCACACATATAGTGCAAAAATAAAGCCAAATTCATGGATCTGAAATATTCAACACACATTTGCCAATTGATGCAAAACAAAACTTCACATACATGTACTGTGCTAACAAAAAAAAAATATTTGGTGCTTAACAATGAAAAAAATTCTATAAAGTATAAACTAGACAAGCTACAAAATCCACAACTTTTCCATAGCCTAGTAGACCAAAAATCAATTTTCCAAAATTTTCAAGGTCCTGGAAAAATCCATTATCAATTTCCAAAACTTTCCAAGACTTTCCAAAGTCCGTACAAACCCTGATATTTACTCAGTAGCTCCATCATCATCATCTGATTCAACAACAAAAACCATGTCATCATCATCATCATCATCATCATCATCATAACCATCATCTTCTTCTTCTACTTCTTTTTCTTCTTCCCTTTATTCATCATCATCATCTTCTTCATCATCTTCATCATCAACATTAACAGTATCAGCATCATCATGAACAACATCAACACCTTTAGCAATCATTAATTCATCATCATAATATTTAAACTGGACAACCTGCCAGTGTAATCCTTTTAACCTGTAAGAAATTCATTGAAATTGTGCCTTTTTTAACACTTTTTACCTGATCAGTGGGCAGTCTTTGACAAGGAGTCACTGTCAGTCTAAGCTTCCAATCAGTTTCTCCATCAAGTTGATCAGTTCGTAGAAAACAAGAACCTAAAGAGAACATTCAGTGATGTCAGGCATTTCCAAACATTTACACAGTAAGATGCAGATCCTACTCCTTCTAACTTACCAGTTTTCTCTGAAGTTCTTAGAAATATCATGTCAGCTGGAACACGCTGGTCCTGAAAAGATCATATTATATATTTTTAATTTATTTGTCCTTTAAAATGTACAGTACATATTGCAGCATAAAATAAATTCTTGTTCTTGTTCTTACAAGCATACTTCTATGCACAGGCTTTTTGCTCCGAACGAGCTTTTACACGCCTTATTTGGTAAAACCAGACAGCTTCGCATCAATTGTGTTGGTTTAAAGTACAAAATCCCGTGCATAGAAGTATGCGAATACATTAAATGTGGTCATACTTTTGAGCGTCGCGCTGTAAATTTAGAGCAGTTTTTGTATTAGTGGGAAACATTGTGGTAGTGAGTTATCGCATGTACATGGCATGACAAACAATACGACTGGAATGGCTTCAGGGTTAGAATTTCGATTTTTTAGTGAAAAGATAAACTTATCTTGTGCATTGAGCAGCTACAAGATAAATGGATTGGACGCAAATGCAAAATACTTTATTTTTCTTTCCATATCATTATTTTCTTGAAAGAGAACTAGCTAGAAAAAGCGAGTTCGACTTTTTTTCACTCGATATTTGTAATTTTCAACTTGCATTTAGCCAATTATCTTGTGGGAATTGTGAACCCATTGTCTTTAAGTAAATTAACCAGTCATATTGCATATTAATTTTGCAGTTATGGTAAAATACAGTATAGCTCCTGATTAGTTGTATTGTTTCCTACTCGACATGTGAAAACTGTTTCACATTCCTTGACTAACACTTTAACTGGACATACAAACCTTTTCTATGATGATGAGATCTGATACTTTAATAGCAGAACTAGGAACTCTTGTGACTCCTAAAAAAGGAATGAAAAAGTCAGAGGGAAATTACAAGGAAATATAATAATCATAATGATGATAATGATGATTATGATGATTATGATGATGATGATGATTATGATGATGAAGGTGGTGGTGATAATGATGATTATGATGATGATTATGATGATGATGATGATGATGATGATAATGATGATTATGATGATGATGATAATGATAAAGATGATGCTGATAATGTTGATTTTGATGATGATGATGATGATTATGATGATGATGATTATGATGATGATGATGATTATGATGATGATGATGATTATGATGATAATGATAAAGATGATTATGATGATGATGATGATGATAATGATAATGATAATGATTATGATGATGATGATGATGATTATGATGATGATGATTATGATGATGATGATGATGAAGGTGGTGACCTGTCCTGTCACTAACATTCTAATGATGAAGAAATTATTTTTGAAGTTGATAATGTTGGAAATTGTTGTCAATTCTTACAAACCAAGGGCTCATGTCAAAATTCTTGATGAAATTATTGAAATATAAAAAATATGTCAGCATAGGAATAACTAATTATCTTTAAAAATAATACCATTTTAAGTGTCAGACCCTCACCTCTTTTAGTAAGTTTACTGTACATGGTAGAGTTGAGCTCTTTGTCTCTTCTGTATCTGAGGAAGTCATCATATGCCTCCCGACACATTGTAACAGCTAAAACAAATCCCTAAAAACAAAGGCATAATTGAGTATTCAAAAAAGGAAAGTCAAAGTATCCCTTGGTAGGGCTCTCCCATATTTAAAAAGGAAGGAAAAACTCTTTAGAATCTTTAAAAAATGACCCCTAAAGTAACCTGAGTCCAATACCTGAGTCTTGGAATCCTAAAAGGTATGACAAGCATCCCCACCCTTTTCGAATCGAAGCCCCCCTCCCCCCAATGTGAAAATTCTTCAACATAACTTCAAGGTATTAATCTGCTATTTTTCATTCCCTATTTTTTTTGACCACCAAAACTCCAACCAACAAATGGCTTGCTTATATTATCATCTTTTAGAAACAATGGTCCCAGTACACTTATGTACCAATGACCTAATAGCGGAGCTCCCGCGCGGGCCAAAGGCCCGCGCGAGCAGAGCACCATACTTAAGAAAAAATGGTAACCCATCGACTTGATTTTTCATGGCTTGATTTGTCCATACATACATACATACATACATACATACATACATACATACATACATACATACATACATACATACATACATACATACATACATACATACATACATACATACATACATACATACATACATACATACATACATACATACATACATACGTCCGTGTACCACTTTGCACAGGGTTCCCGCGCGCTTTGCTTACTCACAAATGCACAGAAAAATTGCAATAATGTAGTCAATGGATCAAGAAGTATTTTTTTCCTTATTTTTGCAATGCGAAAAATACGTTTAATCGAAGTCATGTCTGTCTTAAAGTGAACAAAAGCAGTTTTTCGACTTTAGCGACTTGTTAAAGAAGATTTAGCGAGGGAAAGCGAGGGAAGATTCTTAATCTTACGATGAATTAAGTTTCGCGACTGAAACTTCAGTGAGAGAAAAAGTGGCCTGTAGACCAGAAAAACCTGATCATACTGCAAGAGTGATATTTCAGTTTCGTAGAAAACACTTCATGGAAGGTAAATTCATTAAGTTTAACTAATATTTCGTAAAAAATCGACAAGAAATGTGTAAACTAGCTGGAGAAACTCTCAGACAAGCCAAGGACGTTGGTTCGGCAAACATTGCCAGAGAAACTTGGATAGTTTGTCGTTTTTACTGCATTCTAGATTTTTATCATCTTTTTCTTCATTACTTGTGAACCAAAAAAGCGATATTTGAAGCTTTGATTATTTGTTTTTGATCCCATTTCAAGAAAAAAGGCTAAGACTTAGTAAAAAGACTTGGTTCTTTGAAAAAATATATTTGACGGCCAGCGAACCTTACGCGAAGTCAAAACAAGATTCCAGTTTCATAATCATATGAATATTTTGACATTTTTATAGATAATTTATTCTAATGTTGAATGAAATATGAAAAAGGAATACATATCACACCAAATATTTGCTATTTATCGGGCTTTTCCGGCTATTACTATTACACAATCGCAAAAATGATGAGCTTGTTTTTTTTTATGGATAAGCTTATGTTTTTGTAAGATTTTTCGCTCGATAATAAAGTTAAGAATAAATCTAAAAAAAAAATACTTTACAAAGACCAACTTACTAACAAAGAAAATTATTATCTTGCATTAATGAATATGTCTCTTTTTACGTGTGAAGTTCAAGTGAATGTAAGCTTAAGCTTATCAGTAATATTTTTCGACAATTTTCCGTGTAGTTTACTTTCCACCTAAAAAACTTACAACTTTGATTACTAAGATTTGCTGAATAAAATCCTTCGTTCTATACATGTATTCATGTGTTCTACAATCTATAATTATTATTCTTCGAATTGAAAAGTTCTCTAATGCTTTTGAAGGCTTAAAATAATGGTTTTTCTTTTAGTTTTTCCTCCTGAATTCTGGTAAAATCAAACAATGTGGTAACGCTATAACCAGCGTTATGCCGCGTCACACAATTGTCACGCTTTTAGCACTAAATATACTATTTATGGGAGCTCCGCTTTTAGGCAGTGCCTAAATCTATATATTAACCAAATAACCTATTATAATCTTCATCTTCATCATCACCATGATTGTCATTGATCATCACTATCATCATCAATGAACATCATTACCATCATCATCATCATCAACACCACCATTGTCACAGTCATCATCACAATCATTGTCATCATCATCACAATCACAGTCATCATCACAATCATTGTTATCACCACCATTTTAATCATCATTGCTCATCATTATCACAGCCCTACATGCCAGTTAGGCATAAAGGGCAGTAAGTAAGTAAGTACTCATCATTATCAGACATCCCTATCATGATCATCCCTATTATCGCTCATCATCATCATCATCACCAGCAACTGCCTTAAACTTCAATTTTAGATAATATATATTTATAACTTACAAGGGGTCCCCAGTAGGTATACAAGTATCCTATCTTCATTTCTGGAACAAATTGTGACAAAGCTACCACCAGGAAGTAAAGATTAAGAAAAAACTTGAACTGATTGAAAAGAACCTGGAATAGAAAATCAAGGAAGCACAATAAATAAATAATTATAAATAAATGAGGATTAATAATGGGTGGCTCTTTTTTTCACTGGATCCATTTGAAATTTAGATGTTGAATTTTGAGAATGAAGAGAAAAAGGAGAACATGGAGAAAAATTCTTGAAGCACAAGTTAGAGAGACCCAATAAGAATACGCTGCTCACATACCACTCCTATGAACCTTGGGTAGCATTGGTGAGAGGAGAGTACTCTTGCTGCTACACCACTCACGCTTTCCAAATAATATATATTTTGTATATAATTTCAATTCATAAATGGTATTATTAAAGTTCTATAGTATGTAACAGAAGACACCTTGCACCATGTCAGAATGCAGCCCAATTTGGAGGGCAAAACAATTGGTTCCAATTCTCAGGAGATTGAAATCCTTTTTTTTTTCTTCTTCTAAATTGAGCTGCTATGACGTCATGTGCAAGGGGTCTATAAACAGAAGTGGACCATCATTGCTTCCGATAAATTAAATGTAGAAAGATGTATTAATTATAACAACTGCACTTACCAAAGGAATGAAGGTGATGATGTTGTACTTTTGATTTCTGATAACATTTGCAGGAAACTTTTGGGTGGCAGACTACAAAAGAAATTTTAAGTAATGTGTCAATATTTCTATGTAAAACAGCATTATTATGATTACTACATTGTCCTTGCTTCCCTCAAATGTTGTGAGAAAACTAAATAAGATTTAGCAGTGGCTCAAAGTCCACTGAATTCAGATATAGGCCAATCTTTAATTATTCATGAGTTTTATAATGTCTGTTAGAGGAATATGTAAGGGAATTAATACTTAGAGGACTTTAATGGCTGTATATTATCACTAAGTGTTATATCATAAGTCTTATAATCCCAAGTAGAACTTGATTAGTACAATAGTATATTGTGCCTTCAAATTTTCTCAATACCCTGAAACAACCTCTGGGATAATCAAAGTCAGGGCATGACTAACTCACAGATCAAACCCTGAAAAAACCTCTGGGATGATCAAAGTCAGGACATGGCTAACTCACAGATCAAACCCTGAAACAACTTCTGGGCTGATCAAAAACAGGGCATGGCTAACTCCAACGATGAAACCCTGAAACAACCTCTGGGCTGATTTAAGTCAGGGCATGGCTATCTCACAGATAGAAACTGGAGAACCTGGAGGAAAACCCCTGAATCAAGGGAGTCGCCTAGTCTGGAATTGTAGTGGGATGTTAACTAGCGGGCAATCCCCTACTCTGATGCAAACAGTTCAACAAGTCTTTACTGTACCCTGTACACAAAGTCAAAGAAGGATTCGGAAAGATAGCCTAAGGTTAATAGAGAACAGTCTGGGATTTGTTGATTATAAAATACTTAGGTATTCAAGAAGATTAGGTTGAATTGAAAAAAAGAAGGCAGGAATCTAATCATATACCATCTGCTCAAAAAAAATAAAATGAAAATATATAGAATTAGTGTTAATGGCAAAGCATATGGTTAGCTTGGTAAATGATAGTTATCAGTTAATTTACTGATAAGATAGATTCTGTAGTTTACTGCACAGAATATTAAAAACTCATAGAGGAGTAGGAATAATTTAGGAATAATCTAATACATAGTTAGTAATTGGTTATCTACTGTTCTATAACCAAACAGAATAATTTCACCATCCAGTATTTATGTTTTCAGAAAACTATAATTTAACTAAATATGTGATGTACATATGTACTACACCTTGAAAATCTCTGGCAACTGAGGACACTGATTGAAAATGGTCAAAGAACTGACATTAACAAACCAACCTACCTCTTTTCCTAGAACAACTGTTCTTGCTTTCATTTCCATTCTCCCCATAATTGTATTTCCAATACTTTCCAGACAACTAGAATAAAAACATATCATTCAAATTTATCCAAGGATTCCATACTATAAACAATTATAATAAATATACGTCTGGGATGAACGGATTGTATCATTCTTGCTATAATATTGCAATGGAAGTCAGTAAAACCAAGTCATATGATTTGCATAAAGCTATAGATATATTCAAAGCATTTTCTTCACAAAGTATTGTAACCTTGGTGATGCAGAAATGTAAATATAATTCCCAATTTTTCTCAATTAAAGTCAGCACCTAAGCACAGGGAACCCAAGATCCTAAAAATAATTAACTTTATAAGTAAAACCTCAAACATCTGGTGTCTTCCTCTCAAGGACATAAAAAAAATCAAATAGGGTTTGTCAAAAAACCACACATATAAACTCAGAAATTGTATTTATTTTCTATATAGTTTCTATATCTGTAGTTTCAGCGTCAGTTGACTATTGTTGACTCCCCTTTTGTATTTAAAACTTAAATATTAGGCGGGAATAAAGTGATTATATATGAATATTGTTCATATATTGTACATCTATCCATAGTAAATGGACAGGAGTAATTGGTGTCAATCTTACATTAAAAAAATGCTAAAAATACAAATAGAAAATATAACAATTGCATTGTTTTGGGGCGAAGTATTTCAATTTTCGGGAATACAGCGTCTTTCTACGCCTAAAACAATTTGCTTTCGGTTTTGAAGGTTATAATTCGAGTTTACCTTCCACAACATGTCTTCCATCCACCACAACAGAACCACCAACATCTTGAACCAAAACTCTGCTTTCCTTTTCTTTTTCTACGATTCCTCGACGTCCCCGATTCCTCAGCTGTAGACCCGTATCCTTCGGAAAGATAATCGTCATCATCATAATCGAAATCCTCTTCAATCATTAATGGAACTTCATCCATGTTTGAACTCCCTTCACCTGAATTCGCGTTTGTTCTTGACCGAGTCTTGTTTTCACCGTTTCTTCTCTCTTTTCCCACAGCTCCCAGGGTAATTTCTTCGTACGGCATTTGGACGTAAAGCTTGTTTGAATGCATAAATATGTGTTTAGGGTGTAGCTGGTGAAGCTAGTTGGCTTCGCTGCTCGATCAACTGAGACTGAAGAAAGATTTGATTAAAGTTCTACTTCATTGGCATCCGCCATGTTTATGAGTGTGAAGACCGCTGGACCGAAGACACAGGGAGCCCATAAAGTGCTCATTTGGAGTCATCATCATCATCATTTCATATTTTCTTTTGACTTTCTCGCTTTTTTCTTGATTTTTCCGCTTTCTTTTCGTCCTTTCTAAAGTACAAGGTATTTTCATAGCTAAGTAACTACAGTAACGCAGCGTAAAATGTATAGAAGTCATCGTATTTTTTCCTTTTTCTTGAAGATTATTTTTGAGTGATTCCGCTGAAGGCCTGGTACTTTTTAAGTTAAATCGTCATTAATTCTTTCTTCTTGTTTCATGTCTTCTATTGAAGCTACTGTAGGAGATATATGTTGAAGCAGAGGTGATAACCTAAGAAAGATACAACTTGAATGAAGCGTTTGGCATTCATTTCTAAGATTTCCCATTGGGTTGGGTCACCCCTTATTGAAATTAACAAATCTTCTCTTCCTCTCTCCCCTCCCCCTAAAAATAAATGTATTTCAACGGCATGAAAATGACATGTTGATATCAGGATAACAACCAAACAGTCAAAATAAACAAAGAAAATAACCCAAAACGACTGTCAAACATGAATATTTTTAATCAATACAATTTAAAAAAAGCATCAATATTTATTTTCACAGCAAAATCCTCATTCCATCGTTAAAACTTTTCCTTCTGTATCATTTCAGAGTACATGGGCTTTGTCCAATAAAATAAATGTTTAGCTAAAGAAAAATATTTATAAAAAGACTCTGATACAACTATGACGTTGATCAACATCCCACATTCATGAATTAGTTGAATTAGTTGAATTAGTGAGTACCAACCGTTATCCCAGAAGTTATACAAAAATATCATGAATCAAAGTATCGTTTTATGGTTTCTTTTCCTAGCGACAACTTCCACAAAATGCCAGTTTTTGACGGCAAATGGGGAACAGCAAGTCCAGTATTTTATAACAAGTTACAACAAACAAGCAGAGAGATACCAGAGAATGCAATATCAGGCATTATGGGCCTTCTACAAAAACATGACTCCCAAATCACAGCATAAGTTAGCAAGACTTGAAGCCCTTGCAGCCGAGTTTAGCATCAATGCAACTGTAATTGCTGGGGGTTTTAGTCTTGAGAGCTTGGATCCTCAGACAGTTCGTCAGATGAATTTTATTCGTAAGAATTCAGCTCCGAAGTCGAAGCAACTTGTGAAGAAATTAAGTCGAGCTGTTTCGTCAATGACGCATATATTTGGACATGGAAAGGTGGGTTTTCTTTCTTTTTTCTTTTTAAACCATTCTTATTTCCTGCTTGATCGAAAGGCCATAAAGAAGAAAGGTTTGATAGATGAGAATGTCAGGGGGTTAATTAATGGCAGGTGGTAACAGGTATCTGAAGACCACTCATGATAAAATAATACGAAAGTTCACTTTATAAACACTTACCGGCATGGTGGATGGCGTGCCTCCTCTCAAAATATCTTTTTATTTATCCATTTTATTGCTTTGAATGTTATATTATTCTTTAGGTGCATATCGTATACTTTCGTTGAGTTCTTTCTGTATTTAGAAACACAGGAAAAGATACTCTAACCCTTGATAGCCATTTTACAACCCTTGCTTTTCTAGCTTTGATCATGAAGCAATGTTCATAATACTGACGAAGCTAGAAGAGAGCATAAATTTATGCTCTCTTGAACAGCTGACGGATTGTTTTTATGCTCTCTTGAACAGCTGACGAATTGTTTTTATGCTCTCTTGTACAGCTGGCGGATTGTCAACCGACCAGAATTTAGGAGTAGACATTGTATTTTGATTAGAATTTCCCATGTCCCTGCTCAACACATTATACGAACCAAAAAAAGTTGACCCATAATTCCTTTCGGTAAACGCGATCAAATCAGCTGCTGATGCGTACATTAACAATATTTCAAAAACTGTTATTTTCACATCAGAGTGCAAACTGCAAACTTAATTTTACAAAACTGTTGTTTTTTATTTTTTAGCACTTTTTAATGCTCACTTTTTATGGGTCCATGTTTGCACTCAATTGCAGAATACTTTTATTGAGTTCATTTAACATATTATCCTTTATTGTTTTCTTTTATTGCGCGTACGTACATTGGCGACTATACATGGTTCTCACAGGTCTGTTATAAGAAAACAAATGGCAAGTGCATCTACCTGAAGCTCATTCCTGACCTCCTGAGCATCATGTCCAGGTCACTAGACTACGAAATACGCCTATTTGCCTGGAAAGGATTTCGTTACATCACAGGCCCAAAAGTCAAGCCACATTTCATCGATTACGTCAATATTTCAAATATCGGGGCTCGAGAGCATGGCTGGAATGATCTTGGTCAATGTTGGAGGTCTGATTATGAGCTGGGGCCTGGTGGGGTCGTTCAAATGATGAAGGGTTTGTGGATGGAGTTGAAACCACTTTACCAAAAATTTCATGGTTACATCAGGTAATACGTGCATGGGGTTTGGTTTTAGAGGGAATGAGGACTACTTTGTTTCTTCCTATACATCGATTCACTGCTCAAGCCAAGCATTTAATCGAGGCTACAAGGTACTTCTAAAGGATTATATAATTTTTGACCTTGAAGCCTCGATTCAGTGCTTTGCGTTTCACGAGTGAACGCATACATTATTTCAAGCAGAATTTTTCGAAAATTATCATTTAGTTCGCCGGTCATTTCATAAGCACAGGAAACCCAATAAGATGCAAAAAAATACTCTGGTAAATCATGGATAAAATCAAAAGTGTCCATCACTGATTCAGTACTGCAATGTCTGTCGGTACCCAAAGCATCTTGGGAAAATTTGGGCTTCCTGTGGAATCATTTTCAAGATGGCGTCCGAAACGGGTAACAATTTTTGCTGTCACTGGAAGAGAATGGATATTTTTACAGGTGTTTTTAGCTGTTTAGAAAAATATCAGTGATCCACATTAAGGGAAAGAAGGTACTTATAAAGTGTTCAAAGAACTAGTAATTGTTCATGCCAATAACGAATGTTATGCTGAAACAATAGTTTGACAAGAAGAACGAACAACGAAGATGTTCGTCACGGTAGACATATTTTTCCTAGCTAAAGACCGTTTAACAGTGCTTTATTCTTTTGTCTTGTTTCATTGTTTCGCTTTGTTTCTTTGGCAAAATTACGTTTCGCATAATACAGCTCAACTCTGATTGCGAAAATTCGATTATAAACTGTTTCAATTGTTTTCTGTCCTGTGAAAATAAGGAAACATTGTCTCGTAATCCTTAAAGTACTCTTTAAAAAAGACACTGTGTAGTTGTTTGTGGGACAAGACTTTTATTCCACTGGGAAAACTGCTGCAACAGCGTTTGGTTCGCTATTGTCGAAGGGGGAACCATGAATCAGTTCTAGAAGCTTGTTTCAAGAGTTTTCTAAATAATTTTACGGAGCATCTTGTTGCTTTTTTCGTGGAGTTGCAATAATAAGTAGCAAAGCTTATGTAAGTTAGCATGCCTAATCTTCTTATTCCAGTAGCGCCATATTTTCACCCAAATAAACTTGTCTAAGGCTAAAGTCAAACGTCGAACTTTACATGAGCCGAACGCATTAAAAACAATGGAAAATAAGGAAGTCTTCTTTGATGTCATTACAGCGCGACGCGCCTTACCGTGGCCACCCTGCCAAAGTTTCGTACAAGTACGATAAATCAATCACTTCTTGCAAAAAATTTCCACATGAAAAAGACTACCTACGAAAGTATTAAGTGTCAGCAAGCCAAAAGAGCAAAACTGGTTTTAGAAATAGAGATTTTTAAGCATTTTCTTCAAGTTCTTGCTCTGAAGTTCATATATTTGCGGTAACAACAAAGCAAGTTCACGTGCAAATTTACACGGATTCTTGCTTTCTGATTGGCTAACTTGTAAAAAAGTTTGTTGGGTGGCTACGGTAAGGCGCGTCGCGCTGTAAGTTCAGCTCATGTGAAGTTTGACATTTGAATTTAGTCTAAAACTATTACAATGTTCTTAAGTGTTTTCTTTACTTGCCTTCTGTTTTCTTTCAGGTACCGACTACGACAGATCTACGGACACCATAACGTCTCTCGCTCTGGCCCAATCCCAACACATCTACTGGACATGTGGGGATTTGACTGGAGTTACCTCTCTCGTCTTGTAAAACCTTATCCTACCAAACCAGACATCCAGTTGACCAGCACTATGTATAAGAAAGGTATGACTGTATTGGACATGGTACGAATGGCAGAGGACTTTTATGTTTCCATGGGACTGGAAAAAATGGTGCCGTTGTTCTGGAAGAAGTCGCTGTTTAGCTATGAGGCTGGGGAAAAGGTAGACTGTACGATATCTGCCTGGGACTTCTCTCCTGGAGATTATAGGTGAGAAATATTTCATTTATCTAGATAGAGATGGAAACGTATGGTACTGCATGCTGTAACATTAAAATGGCTTCCTATAAGAAAGGTTATCGTATGAGTGAGAAACGTATGGTACTGACCTACAGCACGTACACGGTACGACATGCTGTAACATCGAAATGCTTCCCATAAGAATGGTTATCGTATGAGTGGGAAACGTACGGTACTGACTTACAGCACGTACACGCGGTACGACATGCCGTAACACTGAAATGGCTTCCCATATATATATTTTGTGCGCTTCACCCAATTCAAAGCGGTATTCGTACGAGAGGAACACGATATGGCCAACTCCTAGCCGTACTGTAGCTACGATACGTCACCATAACCGTACCTGAACTTTGTTATTTGATGGAGCGCACGAAAAAATGGGAAGCCATTTCAGTGTTACGACATGTCTCACCACATAGGTCCTGTATCTCATGCCCAATGTTTCCAGCTTTTGACCGGTTTTCGTGTGGGAAACAATACTACGAAGTCGTATCCTTACGTCGTAACGTAACCGTAACTACGCGTCGTGGTTGGATGAATAACTGGAAGATAATTGCAAGCCATTTCCGTACCGACGTGCTGTAAGTCAGTACCGTATATTTCCAACTCATGCGAAGACCTCTCTATGCGTGAATATGATCGAAATCGACTGTCATTGCGAAAGTTGGATTGATGATTGGTTTCGTGGGTGTCGTCAGCTCCGTACCCTAACCGTACCATGATCCTTTACGCTCCTGGGAAATTGCTCTCATGATATGCCCCGTTTTGAGAGGTTACCTGACATAAAGTAATTTGTCTATAGAATCAAGGTGCCTTGGACATCACTGAATGAAAGTGAACTGTTAACTGTAATCAACGAGATGGGCATGATGTACAGTAAAGCTACGGACACACGATGCAATATTGCGCGCAATTGTGCAGGCATTTTCAGGCAATCGCTGTTGCAAGCCATGTCACACGACGCAATTTGTCAGCAAACTTCAGCAACATCGCCTGCAATATTGCGCGCAATGTTGCACAGTGTGTCCGCGGCTTAAACAGCCCTATGTTATATGAGTTCATATCAAGTAATTCCTCTATAGGATCAAGATGCCTTGCGCATCACTGAGTGAAAATGAACTGTTAACTGTGATCCACGAGATGGGGCATATTGAGTACGACATGATGTACAGCAAACAGCCTTATATATTTCGTAATGGAGCAAATCCCGCCTTTCACGAGGCAGTTGGCGATGCTGTATCCCTGTCTGCAAGAGTGCCATCGTATCTGAAGAAGGTTGGGCTGCTGCCTGAAGAGAGCTCTGTCGACGAGGATCCAAGTGAGTTTGATTTTATGCTATTAAAAATATTCTTCATATATACACACCTCTTGCAGCACGTCGGAATGCAGCTCAATTTGGAGGACAAAACAATAGGTTTCAAATACTCAGGAGATTGAAATTCTTTTGTCTATGTCCTCCAAATTGAGCTGCTTTGATGCCTCGTGCAAGGGGTCTATTCCTATAATGAATGGTCATGAAACGTAATGATAAGTACTGGCAAGTAGTGGTCTACTGATACACTTGCAAGCTTTTTTTTGAGCTTGTGGATTGAAATGAAATGCGAGTAACTGCAAGTGGTTTTACAGAGAATGAAAAAAAAATCCACTAGCAAATGTTTGTGAAAGACTGTTTCCTTTATTCAAAAACTTTGGAATAAAGAAACATTTTACAGCAACTTGCTCGCCATTCAACATACCTTTGCTGAGATAGCAAACTTCATGTTGGTCAGCAACAAAATCGTGCAACTTGTCGTGCATTATTGTTGCAAGTTGCTGAGGGAATTTTGCTCGTATTACCTCACGGCGCAAAACAAATCATCATTGTTGCAGAGAATAGAAAGAGCTTTTACTTCTGCAACAAAGTCGTGCAACAAAGGTGGTAATACGAGCCACATTTACTCATACCTTGTGTAAGGTTTGTTGGTACAAAACAAGGAATGTGAATAGCTAGATAAATGAGAAAAGGTTCAGAGTAAGTCGAGTCCTTTTTGCGATCGCGATAAATATTGACTATTATCGTGTCAAAACTAGACTTAGAAGGAAGGCGAAGGAATCCGGCTTGATACAATTGCCATGGCAACAACAAATCATTACGAACTTTCAATTACGATTGAACTACCATGCCAGTTAGTGTTCGACTGAGTGGGAGTGTGAAAGGAAGGTTTACCACATGCATTTACTATGGCAACAACAAAGCAGTTTCTGAGGTCTCTGTATTTCAGTCAGTCGAGAACAATCTATAACAGCGGGTGGGATGGGATACTTTGCATTCACCTAAGCTTCACCTTGGTACCATCCTACCAACATCAATATAACTAACTAAAGATCTCTCAATAGTCGATGGAATTTTAAAAGCTTTTGAAATCAAGATTATTTGGGGTTATCAAGTATCGATCGTCCTAAGAAACAACCATGATATTATTGTTATCACTTGGCCAGTTTCCATGAATCGTATGTAAAATCGATTAATATTCATTAATGAATATCTTGGCTGCAGAATTTCAGACATCAATATTGGTATTTTGTTTATACGCCCGCTTACACATAACTAAGATAAACCCTGGAGTCTTGGAGCCACTTGGATTTGAATGATGACAGAAAAAAACTTGAAGCAAATATCCTTACTTATACCCCATTCACACTGGACCTTTTTTTACACGTTTAAAGGTTGTTTTGTTGAACTAGTGCCCTTCCATCAGCCTGTACGCCTAACTAAACAACTTTCAAACCTTCTTTAACTAAACTACTTTTGGGATGTAGTTTTAACCCTGTATAAAGATGGCAGGCAAATGACGAAGGAAATGCGATAGATAAATGAATATATACCAAGGTTAGTTGGTGTGAATGGGGCTTAAGCCTTGCAGTAGCGAACACCATAACGAGGGTAGAGTCACATCGAATTCATTATCCTAGCCATAGCACATGGTCACTTAACATATCGTCACGTAGCATCGTATTAAAGAGCACCATAACATCAGATTCTTCATTAACTTAGCACTATCAAATAAATATGTCATTTTTTTATCACAGCATATTGATCATAGTTATTAATTTCCATGCTGGATAAACAATTACTTAAAGCCATGGACATAGTAATTTTTTCTATTTTTTTTTCTCATTCAAAGAGTTGCATGACATTCGAATCGCAAAGAAGGTTCTTTGGCGTCAGATAAATAGTTTCACAGTTCTCTGTGCTATCTTTAATAGTAGTGAGACGATTGGTGAGTTTGAAATGATAGAGACCTTTTCTAACACCTTGGACAATTATTCACATGTCTCTAACATTGCAAGGTCACTTCATGTCTCGCATTGATGCAAAGGCAAGGCTACCTTTCAAGATGACGCAGAGAACTGTGAAGGGGGCTATTGTCAATTTAAATCTAAATTTGTACAGAGATTAATTAGTGAACATGCTTATACTAAGTCGGGATTAGTGGATCGTTATTGCCACAGCGACGTAAAATTCAATTAGATTACCCGCTTAACATTTTACAAAGTTAAAGCTTATGTATGATCAGTCGTTTGTTTAGCATTCATTAGGAATATATGTCGCATTAAGAAACATATTTTTGATGCAGAGAAAGGAGGACTGTAAATCCAGTCAAGCTCTGCACCTTATTTTCGAGTTGGTTCACCTTAACCGCAAGTGACTGCATTCTACTTGATCAATTTGTTCATGATTTGTTTTCCTTGTTTAAAAGAATGCAAGTTTGACATTTAATCAAGACTTTTAATATCCTGGACTATCAGCGGTATCTAATCAACACGCGTCTAATAAACTAGAAGACACCAGTCGTCGTTAAATACGATCGATTGCGCAAAATCAGAGAACGATAAATATACAAAATAGTATCAAATAGGCCAAGTTTAGACGTCAAACTTTTGTCGCGGTGAATCTAAATGTCTTTGTAGACAGCAGCTAAGAAAACGCCGAGAACTAACATATAAGACATCAGCTATTTTGCCTAGCGCCAGGAGACGACATGTGCTAAGTTTGTTGTACATACTTCTGCTGGGTTCGAGGAAAACAGAGCGAAAACTTTCGACGGAGCAGAAGTTCGACATGTGAACTTGTCCCAGGTTTTGCATCTTTATTGTGTATCAGTTTGAAGCGATTTTACTTGCGCAAGCGATTCTTTCTCAAATAAACTTGAGTTAATCCACAGTTATGAGAGCTACAAATTGGCTGACATGTTTTTGTTGAAGGCTTAGTGACCTTAGACAGACCTTGACATTTCTGAATTCTTTGTTGTATTTACTTCTATTTTGAGGGAGTTTCTGCGTAACATTTCAAACAAAGTAGAACAAACCTTTTAACATTTTGGTAAAATTCCAATGTGAACATCTTTAGAGCCTCTGTGAAAACGGTTCAATGATATGCTGTTTATCGACCAAAAGTTTAAAACTAATCAGGACTGCGTCGGTGTAAAAATGACACACAAAAAAGATAAATGAATGAACAAAAAATAGGCCAAAAAATACACAACTTCACTTAACGTAGCGTTTCCGGTCCTTCACACTTTTTGGGAGAGCTTTAAGTCAATTTACAACTCTATCCACATGTAAAAAAGTCATTTGCTAAGCAACATAACCTGATATCAATAAGACACAGGAATAGTTTACCTACCATGACGTCATCATGCTTGCAGCTTCGGAATTTTTTAGTGACGTCAGATGTGTTTTGTGATATATATTTTTTCGATTTTGCATTGTAATATCTCATGCCATTGAAAGAATAGAACATAGCTTGCCAAAATTCGGTCCATGTTTTCTTCCCAAAATCGTTTATCAGCTCAATGAAGGTAACCTGAAATATATGATGTCTTAAATTCGTTATTTATTCATAGCACTGGTTTTATTGCGCGTTGCTTTAAGGATGTCGTTAATTCAGGCCACGTTTTCACGTGAATAGATTTTGGATACATTCAAAGTAGTATTCAATTGCGTAAGCTGAAATTTCACTGTACGGAGATTCATTACATTGCTCGTTGTCCATACATTGTTGCATATCAGGTACTAATCGTATTGCGCGTCCATGATTCTAAACTTATTGGCTCGTGCTGACATTCCAAAGCTTTAATGTTGTAGATTCCCTTAACCTTGTGTTATCTTAATGCTATATGCGGTACTAACTGCACTGCGCAATGCTATATTAGAGCACGCTCTAGTTATGGTGTGTATTTTATAATGAATTGCGCGCGCCAGTAATCTTATTGCAAATGGTTCTAACGCCGGTCCACATGCCATTGTTTCTATTGCGCATTGTTGCGCACGCCGCCTACCTTGTTGCGCAGTGCTCCAATGTAAAAACACGACGCTAATCTTGGTTCTATCATTGCTGAAAATGTCTCGAATTATATTGCGCAAATGGCTGCTTTCGTTTTGCGTGACATTAATTTGGTTGCGCACTGCCCTATAAATGCGCATAGTGTTGATATTCGTATACTCAGTGATATAACCTCTAAATGTAGTCATAAATATTGTTATGCTAGTAGGAGTTCGATATCTAATGTTTTTAAAATAACTAAGACGACTAATTTAAAATATACACAATTTTAAATCCAATTTTTTATATTTACAATATCATTACATGTGATTGACTGTATTATTGAAGGTTATAACAATATGTATGTTTGTAAAGCGATATAAACCCGGTATTCATATCATGATTCAAGTTCCTTGTATCCAAATCATTATCAAAAAAATCGTTGTAGTACAATTTTTGGTTAGTCAATATTAGCCTGCAATATCTTCTGATATATATAAAATCAAAATTAATTTTGTACAAGTTGATATTCTCTGATTTAATATCCTAATAAACGTGTGCCGGAACGTCTATAGTTTTAGTAACTAATAAGTCAGAGTCAATCAACTTATTTGTCATACAAAATAAATTTCCCTAACTGCCGATTTACAAATTTCAATCATCATTGTTTGCAGCTTTTTTGTGCTTTTCAAAAAAGTTTATAAGCAATAGTGAACGACATGTTTTGAATGCGCACGCAATAGGCGCCACGAGAGTTGGCTTCCTCATCAATATCAGGAAGTCTGTATATATAACCTGACCAGAACCGTAGCATTAAATGCAGGGTAAAAAAATGTTTTTCCAATATCTTTATCTAAATCTGCCTAATCAGTGGTACCGCAAACGGCAACCGATCATAACGATCACCCGGATCAATTGATATTTTTCTATTTGTATTTCGATAACTGGATTATCGCGTCATTTAAAATTTCAGATCTATTTTGTTATTCAGAGTGATTGCAAAAAATGTTACCCTTACAGTAAAAACAGGTTTAATATCCATTTCTTTATAAAACAGTGTCAGTTTTCTCGTTGTTCTTGTCCTCATCCTCTTGTTCGTTCCCTGCAACGTTTACTAGTGACGAGAACGATCGGTCAGAATGTTCAGATCTTGCCGGAGATGGCGAGGGATTTAGTTCCCCATTGGTCGTTGATTCAATTGGCGGTAAAGTTAAAGGCTTGGGTAATTTCCCTGCACCTAAATCGACGTCATCGTCTGTGGATTTAGAACCGTTTCTTTTCAAAGGGGGTAGCTTGTGAGGTACTTCTCTTTTTGAAGGGTCCTCCTCACTATCAACATTGCCACTGACAACACCATTGGAAAGTGGAGTCTCGGCATCTACCTTAGCACTTCCGTTAGGTGTTGAGCATTGTCTTGGTTTATCATCATCTAAAGTGGTCTCCATTGAGTTGGTATCGTGTTGCGCAGCCAAAGTGTTGCCAGTTGCGGGGCTCGCTTCACAGCCCTCGTTGTAAAAAGCCTTTGGATCTCGCATAGGAATTTCAGGAAGGGCCCCGGAGCTTTCGCTGTCCTGATCTTGAAAGCGGATTGCTCGCTTATGATGAACTCCATTGTCGGCCATTGAAACATTCGTCCCAGTCGTGGATGCTTCTCCAAACCCAACCGCTCCCAAGCGTTGACCGGTTATCCGCTTAACTAGCTTTATGAACGCCTGCCGAAAGTCTCGGTTGAATAAAGCATAAATGATTGGGTTCAAAGTGGAGTTGAGAGCGGGAAGTGCATATGCAAATGTCAAAGACAATGCCACAATAGCGTCTTTAGGGAGGGGCTTTGTAAGAAGTTCTTCCTTGTTCCAAAGGCTAATCTGAACGAGAACCGTAAAGGGAAACCAGCACACTACAAAGCAGCCTATAACAATAGCCAATGTCTTGGCTGCTTTGACTTCCCTTACAAGGTTAATCGAGCTTCGTCTTCCTCTGTTATTTGAAGCAACTTGAAGGGAGGCCATTGCCTTGGCTTGATTCAAGGCCACACGGAAAACACCAGCGTACATCACCAACACTATCAACAAAGGCAAATAAAATGAGATAGCGGCTGATGCCGTGTAGTAGTTTCTGTCGTTGTTTCCACATTCAGAATGATAAAAAAAGTGTTCCTGGCCCGGGTTTGTCCAATTTTCTAGTAATGATAAGGCAAGCGCGAACGAGAAAACCCAAACAAAGGCAATAAGTCCATATCCCACTTTGGTTGTTATTACGGTATGGTATCGAAAAGGATGCACTATGGCAGTATATCGATCAATAGAAATGATTGCAAGGTTCCATATAGATGCGTAACTACAGGTAGTATCTATTATGATCCATGTACGACAGGCTGCCTCGCTCAAGCACCATCTAGCGTTGTGTACGGTCTGGTCAAGCCGGAATGGCAAAGACAAGACCGCAATAAGAAGATCACTGATTGCTAGAGATACTATAAAATAGTTTGTAATCGATCGAAGCCGACGGAAGAATATCACGGCGAGTACGACCAAAAGGTTTCCAATGAATGTTAATATTAGAATGAAGATCAAAAATGTTGCATGTAACTGAAATTTTGTTTCTGTGGGAAGCGCACAGATCTGGTATTTGGTTAACGTTGGTGATGGTGCATTAGTCGCATTAGTCGCATTCGAAAAATTCATTTTCAAGACGTCACTTGTTGAATGCTAAACCTGTTACCAAGCTTATATTTACTTAACGACGGGATTCCTTCTTTACTCACAAAGTCAACGTGATAGATCCAAAAGAAATATCTCTAGATAATACTTTCAGTAAGAACTTTTCTGCAGTGATCCCAGGTCGTAAATAAGACAAATGTGTTGTAATACCAACGTAGAATCCCGAAAGTACTTGGTGCCTTGAATAATAAAGTCAGTAACCACAACAATGCCCTTGACTGGAGGGGCGCTTTGAAGGCCAATACACAAAGCCCAATCCAAGTAGCACACCAAGGATTCCTCAGTATGTCGTACCCTTTTTGACCTTACGGCGTTCTGATAACCGTGTATTCCTTATTTTTACATCCGACGAGCTGTTTGGGACAAATTTCTTCGACTTAACGATGAACGGAATTAGTGTGTTCACTTTTGCTCTAGTAAAGCCTCTGTAAATAAATCTCTACAAAATCCAAGTCTTCCAAGAACCTATGTAAATAAAGAATAATAATTAGGCAAGTTGATGACACATTAAGAAGGGAAAATAATGCCTCGACAATCAAGGCTTGCGTCAGTTTTCAAAGTCAAGCCCATTTTGACCTAAGAGAAAAGTCTAAGCCAACTAACCAGCTCAATAACTGTACATAACTTATCACTTATTAACTTTCAACGGGTTTAGAGTTTATAACACCTAACAGATGGCTTAAGACATTGGTTTTTGATTAACAAACTTTGTCGAAAGTATTTCGTCTTCATAGGAGTGGGGTAAGGCATGTTTTGTGTGGATGCTTTCATTGACAAGGCAAAGTCATGGCTTGATCATCTAAATCCATCTAATCTACAAAGTATTTCATTTCAATCTGTGGGCTATAGTTTAGAGAGGACAATAAAAAGTTATAAAGAAATGATACTTATTCGTTTGTCTCACGATCAAGGGTCAATGAGAAAGTTGTTCTAAGGATGATATTTCTTTTTTCTTATCGTATCGATGAAAAGATATTAAACTTGCTGCAAAGGAAATCTGAAAATAAACTGTATATATCCTACTTTATCAACCACGCAATATCCATTATTTCAGTTTCAAATACATATACTATTTCTATCCCATACACTGAAAGTAATACTTGAAAATTCTTTAGGAAATAAGTTGTCTGGAGTCAAACTAGCTGGTTTTTTTTTAGTAAATATTTCTCTCCAGCTCTTTAAGCTAATCTAGTCCCCATTTTCCTGGATTATTGTTTTTCTTCTTCTGCAAAAATCATCCTTTGCAAAATAAAATTCGAAATAGGTTTCATGAATGTTGTGTTAAAGCCACTTAGTGCTATGTCCCCCAACAAATGCATCTATCATAACTAGGTCTATAAGTACAGTCATTGCTTCTTGTTAAGTGGTCCTAGAAAGACAAGCACTAAGTAATCGATATTTTATCATCCTCTTTCGATTTTTTTTTTCTCATGTAGAACAGACAATCACCTGCCTAAGAGCTTGATTATTTAACTCCGAAGATTGTACTCTTTCAAAATTATGTTCAGTAAAGAAGGAAATTCTAAGCCAGCAGTAGTTCTCTATTATTTGTTTGCATTGGCACATTCTGTTCTTATGGTACATTGTCCCAGATCTTTTCTGTGCAGAATCGATGATTCTATTTTACTTAACAGAATTTCTTGGCTATTTCAAGTCTATAATTCTTTGATTTTCTAGTATTCTTCATTAGAACTATTTGTCTTAATACCGGTTTGTTCTGGGACAAGTAGAGGCTCATCTCCATCTCTTCCAAAAATGGTCCACTGTCTTGCAGAATGCCGAGTTTGTAAGCTCTAAAATCCCAAGCTCTTGTCTTTATCGTACGACTTACTGGACCCTCTAAATAGGTTCACTAGACTAGACTTTTCATAACTGTAGGTGGGCCGGCAGCCTTCACAAGTAACTTCTCTGATTCCATCTCAGATCAGTTGATGATGACCTTTTCACCGATCAAGATACTTATCACTGTGGGCTATTCAGTCGTCCCACTTAAAATACCAAAACACAAAATTCCAATGCAGTTAAATCACAATCACAACAGAAACTTGATGTCTAGAGAGGTCCCATAATGAATAGTATTGGTTAGGTTCGAGGTAAATACAGTATCGATGAAATACTTGTGCCAAAAAATGCAGGGAAACAGGAAGAGGGAATATATAGGAAAGACAAGCCAAGTCGCGTACAAAGATACTGGCTAGATATTCTGAGAATGTCAGAACCCTACTTCCCAAACCTTTAGAGGAAACTGAGGAAAAGGATCCTAGCATCTTGACATTTGTCACTGAGAAATGTCTCTTGCATTAAGATGTAAATCACTAACTCCATTAACTATCTATTACTGGTGATTATTTAAAAATGATTCTATCAGAAAGACATGTATGTGCAATGCTGAAACAAATAGCTTCCTCTCTTTCTTAATGAACATAGGATTAGAACAAGATAAGTCGAGGGATTTGTTTTTATTCCGATAGATTTAGCAGCTAGTTGTGCAGGAACTGAAAATCGATACGCCGTGATGCCCATCACATGACCTTCATAAATGGTGCTCTTCGGCTATGCCTGTACGAGTTTCTGATAAATGATGGCAGTCATGGCATGTAAATTATCCCAAAACAATACAATACGTAATTGCTGTTTTATTCTATTATTTCATAGTAATATCGTGTGCTGCTTATAGGAGAGAGTTCTCATAGCACGGCATGTTTACACTCACAACACGAAATGATGATTCACTGGAGTGACTTTGTGATCACGTTTAGGCAGTAGGTTGAGCAAGTACGACTCTAAGTACAATATCGTAAAACTCCCTAGCATTTCCATATCAGGCATTCGAGAGAATATCTAGCAATATACACTGATTCCTCATGAACTTTCTAGGCTAGAGTCCAGATTTCTGCGACCGCCAGTCAATTATAATTCTAATATCAAACATTCGAACTTTGTTTCAGAACTTTCTACGAAAGCGCCGGAAAAATAAACGATTATTGAAGGTTATAAAACTACTACCAGTTTGTTTTATGCTGTTTTATGCTACCCTAGTTAGTCAAATACAGGTTCCTTAGCAATATCATAGCAGACTGTTGTTATTTGCTCAAAACTGAATAGAGTACCTTAGGGTCACCAAATACGTGCCGACAAATTCTTTAAGCCGAACTATATCGTATACCTTCGTTATATTACAGTAATTTTGGCGGGCTTTGACCGGTAGAGAGCTAAATATACCAGTCCTATCGTCAAAAATAATCTCTGTAATTATAACTTCTTAAATACTGCTAATTTAGATAAAGATAATGAGACAATTATGTACAAATCGAACTTGCACAAAAAAAACGTGAGTGAAGTTTATCTACAACAAGTTTTTTTAAACTGTGAATTCAAGTTACTTCTTGGACAATCTTACCTCGGGTGTCTTGCTTTAAATGTTATATATTTCCTTCTTTTAAGAGGGATTTGGCAATTTGCTCACAATTCATTAAGAATTTAGCCAAAGTTCTGGTGTTCCTGCGAGTCGCCAAGAGCTAAGAAGGCAAGTGGCACCAAAAATCAATCAAATTCGAGAACACTATTCTATGAACTCGTCGAAGTGGAGTTCCTTGCTTTTGAGAAGCTTTCGACAGTACTTATCCAAGCTGAACTTATAGTAAACAGATAATGACGTAAGTAACACGACCTGACATCTTTTAAAACTCGTCACAGACGGATTATAGGAAAACCCCTAAGTCACGTGAGACGGAACAGCTGGCCAATGAAAATGGGGAAACTACAAGATTTAACTATGTTAGATAGGCCTTAGGAATTGGTAAAATCCAGGGAACACAAAAAAGTTTGCAACGTACGATTCTTCTTAGGTCTATTGCGAACAAATCATTATATTTGAGGATGTTGGGTTTTCCGAGAAGAAATGATGTTCCGGTTAAAAGACAAGACATGACCTGCACCGAATTTTCTAAATTTAGACAAGTGACTTTCAGTTTAATACTCATGACTTTGAGAAAAATTTTGTGGAAATCTGTTTATAGATTTCTGCGAAAACGATTAAGGATGGACTTTATTGTTCTAACATGTTAA
The DNA here is from genome assembly GCA_023349425.1 of Anthopleura sola. Lineage (NCBI taxonomy): Eukaryota > Metazoa > Cnidaria > Anthozoa > Actiniaria > Actiniidae > Anthopleura > Anthopleura sola. The sequence goes on from JALHLI010000001.1 coordinate 13,881,016, forward strand.
GGGCATCTTTTCCAGCATCTTCAGAGGAAACGTAAAAAAGCTATATTGTAACTTCTTCATCGTGCATTAAGATATCATGAAATATGTGAGAAAGATAGAAACCTACAAACCTTTATTTTAAAAAGAACTAATTGATAGCATGAGAAAGTGATCTAAAAGGAAACTGAAATCGGAATACAATGGAATTTACTTATCATGTTGCTGTTGGGGAAATAGGGTTTGTGCACTAGGACCAGGATTTAGATCACTCGATGGAAAAATTGAAACTAGAATCACCAAAATAAAATCTCTGCAAAATTCGATATTGAGTGTGGGATTTTGCCAACATTTGGTCTGGTCTAGGAAATAGGATCAGGATCCCCCACCAGGACCCTGTGAGCAAATCTATCGGCGAGACTCAAACTAATGAGTGAATTCCTTTGTCATTCAATCTATTTTACAGATACTCAACTAGAATTTTTCTCATCGAAATATCCCCCACGTCACTTGCTCAGGACATTTTCTAATGCACAACAGTTCAGATATTCTTGCAGTTGTCATTCTTTTTGAGATGAGGTCAAGGGATCACTCACTTGGGTGAAAATCGGTCGGTAACACATGATTCATCACTCGCTAAAGCTTCCTTCCTGAGTAGATCTCGTGCTTTACGGATTAATATTTCACAAAAGTCAAAATCATGGTATCCAAAGTCTCATTGAAGAAAGACTTGTAGTTTTGCGTGAGTTGTTTTATGTGATGTGCTAAAATATGCGTGGTGCGAATATATCTATGAGAAAAAGTGCGTGAAACGCCATTACAAGCTCCCTGCCAACGCTGCTGTAGAGCTCACACAAAATGTCTTACAAACTAAAAAATTCTAAGAGAATATTGAGTTGGGACAAATTTCACTAGAAAATGAAAACTCTTCATGATATTAAATTTTAATCCCGAGTCACGAAGCTCTTCGACGAAACAAATATTTGATCGTTAAAGCTATCAATATTTTATTTCATTCAGATTTTTCCTTCAATCTTCTGTTCCACGCTGTTTGATTTCTTTTCCGCCAAAATTTCTAAGTTCAACCAAAGTTGATACTTAACCGGTATCATAACTGGAGACAATGCATGAAGAAGATAATATATTTTTCGCCATTACATATTTTTTTTACCGAGTACGGTAGCCGACAACTAGATGTAACCCGGTGTGCTAAGGTCTGAACTAGTTTATCGTTTTTCCCCTAAGCCCGTACAATGCGTGAAAAATTTGCCCTGAAAGCCCTGACTCCCTCGGTTTTAGCGAAGAGGAGTCGCAATAAACACGAAAAAAAGAATGCCATTGTACTTTACCTGTCTGTTATCAAGATCTCTTCAGTTCACAGAGTAGTTAAGAAAAAAAGATACACTAGTTACAATGCTAGCACTTGATCAGTTATGTTGAACACATCGCACGACCACACTCGGATCATCACACACTCGCCAAAATTAACGTTTCCATGACGACCCATACACTTATTGAAAAACACCGAACTATGCATAGAGTCTTTAACAAATACTTAATAAATAAAAGGTAGTCTTACCCGTATTGCTAAGAAGAAATCCAGAAAGTGTCCTTACGAAGCTGTTCAGTCTTCAGCCAGCTTAGTTTTAGTAGATATTTGAATAAATGATGTGAAAAGTACCCGCTAACTTTGAGAAGCAAAACGAATCCGATGCGAGAATTAATGGACAAATTATTGTCATGGAGAGTTTAATAGTTTCATCCTGGGGTCATCACTAATCCTTCTAAGATAAGAGTATTCATTTAGCTTACGTTTTGGTTTAGTATTTGAGCGCCGGGTGGAAAATTCCAATCTTGAAGCGATTTGATTTACTGATGTAACTCCTTGGATTCCAAACTATGTGTGATACAGATGCCTTGCTTTTTTGGGTATTTCTATATCACTTTGCTTTCTTAATTAAACTTGATATTTCCCAATACGAAATATTTACTCTTCAGTAACACTTCGCCAATAAGGAAAGGCAAAAAAACATCTTGAAAAATACGCCGAATAAAATCAAAAAAATTACCAAAATTCCCCATGTAATGAGAAGAAAGCGAATCGATATATATTGAGTATATTTTCTTGAGGGGAAAAATCTTGAAGCAGCAAGTATATCTATTTTTCATTATTACCAGTGTTCAAAGAGCCCGCGTGTTGACATAGTTCGTTTTCAGTTTATTTGGTAGCGGCTATTCCATAGACATTTGGAAATTGCTTCGAAATTCTGAGATTCGATCAATTAATCATTCGAAAATCTCAATCCTTGAATACCATTGTTATACGACCCTCTAGCAACCAATAACGGCCTTAAATAAGCGCCATTTCTCTGTAATTACCAAATATACTAACTTTGCAATCACCAAATTAGACACTGAGACTAAATTGCTTAGAATTTTCTGGATAAAACTTGGACTTTCTTTAGCACGAGGCATATTTCTAACAGTCATTAAATTTCTTTAAGGAACAAGTGTCTATAGAAGGATTTTAGGTGAAAACCCAATAAAGCCAATGACGTTTGGCAATAATTAGCCAGGTCTTTGTTTAGAAAGACTAATGCTTCGAACATTTAGATCAGTGTGTTCTTATTGTTAAGTTGTTCTGAGTAAGAATATCAAGCCTTAAGGCGCATCCGTTGTCGCTGGAAATGAGAATTGCGTCGTCGTTCATAACTTTTTGGCAGTCAATCCTTTCTGTTCTCTAATTGTGACAAATGAGATCAGGGAAACTAGCAAATGGTCCAATCGCGTCTACTACGGATTATATCACAGGGTTAATATGTTGATAACAAAATGAGAAGAACGAAAATGATGATATTTTAGTAGGCAGCGCCAATAGAGCACTGTCATTCATTTGTACTTGTGTACATATATTATTCTCTGTAACTAAGTACAGAAAGTAACCAAGGAAGCTAGGTTATTTTAAACCACGGAAATATGCGGCCGGAGATCTGCGATTAAAATATTACCAATTATTTAGACACTAGGATTCATTTCAAGGGTTTGTTTTGACCAAGATGCAGACTTTCTATCAAAATATATCATATACATACGAGAAGCTAATACCATCTAGAGACAAGGAAATGCCTCGTGACTCATTGTAATGACAGATCTAGGGTTTTTGGATTAATGTAACATGAGATAAAGGGGGTGAAAATACTAGGTGTATAGACCCCTCGCACGTGACGTCAAAGCAGCTCAATTTGGAGGACAAAAAAATAATAATTTCAATCTCCTGAGAATTGAAAACCTATTGTTTTGTACTCCGAATTGAAATGCATTCCGACGTGCTACCAGAGGTCTATATGAGAACATAGAATGAAAGTGAGATATACTGACCCCCCGGGCGCCTTCTCCATGAAGCTATCTCTTGACTATAGGATTAACAATATGTTTTTCTATCAATCAAGTGAAACATTTCCTGCTCATGATATTTCTATTTTTAAAAGCTCGTAGACAACTAAGACAACACTTGATGCATGCCATGGTGCACAGCTTCCAGTTTTCTATTCATGAGTACAGAAGATTAAATTGTCATAATTAATTAAGTATTTGTGTAGTTGTGTTAGCGTTATCAGCACCTTTAGGAGTCATGATTATCAGTGATGTCAGTGGCTCGAGATGTTCTTCAGCGTGTGCAGTTGACGGTAGTGTGTGGAGTGCTAACGTATGACTCCTACTCCTACTCCTACTCCTACTCCTACTCCTACTCCTACTCCTACTCCTACTCCTACTCCTACTCCTACTCCTACTCCTACTCCTACTCCTACTCCTACTCCTACTCCTACTCCTACTCCTACTATTTAGTCTAGCAGGAGGTTCTAAATATAGACCTGCACCTCTTTAAATATATTATGACATAGTTTTGTGATTTCACTACATCATAAGAGCAACCCAAACGAAACTCAAGTCATTAACGAAAGAAAAAGAACTTGTTGAATAACATTAACACCCAAAAGATTTTGCGCGCTTTCTTCATTTACTATTTGCCAACTACTCCTACTCCTACTTTGCCAACCCTAATTCGATCTGAGCTGTGCTCCGTGGTCAGACATGAGTCGTATGGTGGCAGCCCGAGGCGCCTTCGTATGCCTTCGACTCGACCACGTTGAGCTGCGTCCTTCGTAATTCAGCTCTTCAGCTGCAAGCAAGGATGATTAGCCCCTCCAAACTACCATTCCCTAGTCATTTCATTCGCTTATGGATATACCTCTTAGATGATACCATGGCTTGTGGAGAAAAGATAGCACGTGTATATACACCACAAACGATAATATTCCAAATACTCGTCTTCGAGTTGAACATATCCTATTTCTCCTCTTATCGCTGTAGTTAAATGTTCTTGCACTTCTAGGTCGAATTTTCTAGTTAATCATCACGCAGACAGCGTGGTACAAGAACAGCACGTTTGCTTATTGACGACGTCTTTGAATTTCCTCCCTTGCGTTAATTTCTCACAGAAACAATGCCGTGTCAGTGACGTCACCTTTAGGATTCATTAAAAAATCTATACACAATAAAGCACTTGAAAAACCTGTTATCTCAGCGGTGACTACTTGCCAAGAATTGGAAAACAAAGTATGTACTCTAGATCTGTCTATGTCTTTTTCCTTCTCGTTTCACCTCTTAAACTTCTAGTGTTGAATCGCCACTCGGAGTAAATATTTCTAGATTTTTCCCTTAAGCTTTCTTGTTAATAGTTACTCTATAATCCAGAAACCATAACTTTCATTATCGTTTTGTATTTCATATTATATATTCCAAGCATTAACGTGTTTCATCAGTACTCACTCAATCAACTCAGTGTGGATCGTGTTCTGAAAATATTAAGTCCTACGGCGTTTTTAGATTAATTTGGAAATACCACTTAAGGCTTCCTTTGGTAACAGGTTACGAATTTCTGTGCTTAAACTTCTGCTTAATGTGCTTGCAAATTTAAGACGGAAAAAAATATTTTTTCTTTAAGTTTGTATACGTACTTACGAAATCTTCTCACATTTTCTTGTCAAGCTTCGTAGTTTCAATTTCTTTTCTCTTTTCTTTTCTCACAATAAAAATAACTTTATCATACATAAAGAATTGAGAAAGCTTAAGCACACTTAAAAAAAATTTTTTTCTCTAAGTTTGTACTTACGAAATTTTCTCACATTTTCTTGTCAAGCTTCGTAGTTTCAATTTCTTTTCTCTTTTCTTTTCGCAGAATTCAGAAAGTATACTCTTATTTACGCAGAAGCTTTCTCTCTCGTATCTTGCCTTAGTGCTATTCCACATTTTCTTAGATTCTCTTATCTCAATTTAGAATTCTGCTAGCATATCATGAAAAATTTATCAGACAACTTGACTCCTCGAAAATAAAACCTTATACCATGATAGTCCTTCCTATTCATGGTACCTGCATGGTTCTCCATACTGACAGGGCTGTTTTTTTTCATTTATTTATTTTTTATTTTTTGGATGTCGTCGAGTTTCATTTTTAAAATATTCAGGCTTCTTAGAACAGGCTCCATTATCGATCCTAATCCAGTAGAATTTGACAATAAGCTATAAAATCTACTCAACTTCTCTGGATTTATCGAAAAACTTTGTCGTTTTGGTGTAAAAAATCACGTAGTACACAAAGACGAAGAAAAGAGGAAATAACTGTTGATAAAGTTAGAGACTTTTCGACTACAAGTTCACTATGAAAACAAGGCAGAGATTTTCTTAGAACTTTAAAGTGCTGAAAAAGAAAATATTTTTTTCTCTCGCTGATAACGAGATAATCCCAGCTTCATCGTGAGTTTTCAGAAGGTTTTAATTCTAAGAAGGAGGCATCTTTTTTCTCCCTAAGGCAAGGAAACTGGGACATTTGGGCACCCAACAATGAAGAAATGAGAAAAAAAATTAACTATACGATTGAAAACAAATTATAAAATCATCACGATTAACAGAATGAGAGATGCTGGAAACCTGTCCCCAAAAATACGAAAATTGAGCACCTAAAAGTGAAAATATTTACTAAAACTGCTCCGCAGTAAACCCTAACAGCCAAAGCTCCCCTTCTGCGAACTTTAAATTTAAGCATAATAATGCTTCTTACTATTCTAGCCGATTTATTCTTATCTTTCTACTAGAGTATTAGTAAGTTGAAAGAACAATATGCCATATCAGTACTTACTGACATACGAGAGACCTCAGGAGTAGATCTGTGAGCTGGTCTAACGAGGCATTGGTCTTATATAAGTGATGTGGCCCTGCGTTTAACTACTTTGGATACCTTAGCGAATCCTATTAAACGAGTAGGCCGTCCGGGAAGATAATGAAATGAAAATAAAGTAGGTGATTTATATATATAAGCTTTTTTCGTTTTAATATTCCTTGAATGGGAAAAAAATCGTGTAATTATGTTAGGAGAAAAACCCTATTCATTTACCAAAGTCTGTAATAAGTTAAAAGCATTTTGACTTGCTCTTAATCCAACTGTACACCGGCAAATGATTTATTTATTTCAATTGTCTGTTAATGGTCGTTCTGTTCGACTTCTGGTAAAACTTTTAGCTCCGTACGTCTTCTCCTAGCGAGATAGGAAAACATAGTGAGAAGTTGTCATTGGTTTGTATGACTTCATTAAGTGCCTCTGACATCGGCAAATCAGTCGTAATGAAGCATTAAGCTATTTAAAAGGAATGATATACAAAAAGCAATGTTATTCCAAAGAGTAGGAAACAAGCTGATAGGGATTGTGACGGGTGTTTTTGAAAGGTACAAATGGGACGTCAAATGTTATTAAGGTCATGCAGAGAGAAAGATAGACAGAATATTGACTTTGGATTGATGACGTCGGGAAACGTTGAGACTGCGAGGTGTTTGACCAGTGGTTAAGCAATCAGAGCATGCGCATGATAGAGTCTGCTCCTATAGAGAGAAACTTAAGTAGTCAAACTGAGAATGAAGTTGGTTTTGATTTTTAAGATTATAATTGACTCAAGATATTTTCCTTGTCGTCTTATGAAAAAATAGTTTTTTATTATACTGCTCTTTCTTTTCTCCCTTCCTTCCTTCCTTCCTTCCTTCCTTCCTTCCTTTCCTCCGTTCGCTACGCAATCAAATTTACTACACGAACCTCCATACAACGATAACTACAATGATCACATGCAAGTCCAATAAGATGACGTCCTTGCTCAGTCGTTTTTTGTTTTTTTTTACAAGAACAGCTTAACAGCTTAACATTTGCAAATGGAAACCTCAGAAAATTCGCTACTATTGTTGGCACATTATAATATGTACTGCAGGCTCCCGCCTTCATCCTTGAGGTTATGGGAGTTTCTTGATACCCTTCTTTTCTTTCTTCCAGCTAAGAAATAATGATATCAATAAGAACAATCAAAGTTTCAAGGTTCATCTCCACAATCTCTTTGGCACCATCTAGGAAAAAAATGCTCTCTTGGTTTTCCTTAATATCGTAAAATTAAAAAGAATTTATCCGAGGTGTACTGGTTTTTCTTTCAAATTTTTCTTTTCAAGATTTCATGAGGCACATATCTATATTGATCTTACGTATACCGGCAAATTTGTTTTTCGCCGTGGCGTTTGCAACATGAAGTACTACTATATATCTCATGATTAACAGCAGAAAAATTGATCTTATCATCTTATTTAAAAAAAAAAACATTGAGTGTTTTAAGGAATGGCGCCCTACTTCAGTTTTGTTTGCATTTTCCATACGAGAAATAAATTGATGGAAAATCAATGGAAATGAGAGTTTTTCAAACTCTAGAGATTACATTTTTACATACCAAAGCTCTAGCCGGGATTATACGTGGATTTTACTTCTCGCATTACAGAATCACTAACAGAATTGTATCCGATCCATTAAGTAAGGATTACTCGCATCGTAAGCCTCTATTACTAAAGCAAACACCAGCTTGTCACGAGGATTTGGTAGAGAGTAAATTTTTGATCTTGTAAGGCAAATAACGCAGCTAATTGTTATTGAAAACTGACATAGGTCATTCATTCATTCATTCATTCATTCATTCATTCATTCATTCATTCATTCATTCATTCATTCATTCATTCATTCATTCATTCATTCATTCATTCATTCATTCATTCATTCATTCATTCATTCGTTCGTTCGTTCGTTCGTTCGTTCGTTCGTTCGTTCGTTCGTTCGTTCGTTCGTTCGTTCGTTCATTCATTCATTCATCCATCCATTCATTCGTTCATTCATTCATTCATTCATTCATTCATTCATTCATTCATTCATCCATTCATTCGTTCATTCATTCATTCATTCATTCATTCGTTCGTTCATTCAGTCATTCGTTTATTCTTTCATTTTCTCGCTCATTTGTGTTTTCATTCTTCATCCATTCGTTCTTTCGTCATGTGTTTTTTATGGGAATCTTATATTTTCTTCTCTCTTTTCCAATTTCTTCTTCCCTTCCTTCCTTCCTTCCTTCCTTCCTTCCTTCCTTCCTTCCTTCCTTCCTTCCTTCCTTCCTTCCTTCCTTCCTTCCTTCCTTCCTTCCTTCCTTCTATCCGTCTTTCTTTCTTTCAATTTTCTTCCTAATTCTTTGTCTTCATGAATTTTTCCATAATGCATGTCTTACAAATCCGTATCATCTTCTGTGTAATAATCTAGAAAAAGGCAACCCCTTTGACTCTGAGCATCACTTAAAATTTGAAATTACTCGTGCAATTCCACTTATTGCTTTATAATAAACGTACTACACACATGGCGACAAAGGAGAGAGAGAGAGAGAGAGAGAGAGAGAGAGAGAGAGAGAGAGAGAGAGAGAGAGAGAGAGAGAGAGAGAGAGAGAGAGAGAGAGATATGGAAAAGTACACCTCCCAAAATTAAAGCTATAGGTATTTCAAATAATGACATCTTCACGTAAACGTCGATCCAGCATTCCACAAATCTCAATCAACCCATTACAGCTAAAAGGCTTAATATCGTATATAGTTGTGCTATTCTATCTGTTGTGATGAGAATCTTACTGCCTAAACGCAATTTCCTTAGAAAACACAATTTTAATGACTGGGTATTATGTCAGTAGAGGCAATTTGCTTCCATCGCAAGGATGTCACCCGTGCTGACAACGCCTTGCAAACGTTTTCTTCAGGCAAATAAAAGAAATATCGTCAAAAACCACTAATGTTTTGCACTTTAAAGCGTAAATGTTAGTTTGGTGCTTTTCCAAGCTACTTATCGAATTGAAATAAACTTCGCGAGTTGGTCAATGAGCGCAAATTGGTCGAGTGAATTTTGAGGTTATTCATTTGCTGTAAAAAAAAAAAAAAAAAAAAAAAAAAAAAAATGGGGACGTCTTTCAACGATATATAGGCGGACACTTGAACATCATGAAAATAGTGTTCCCAAATAAAAAAACTTTCGTCAAATATATTTCTAACTATTTCTAAGTCACAGGGTGTCATGAAGAAGCTAAAAGCTTAAAGTTAGCTATTTTGTTGATAATTATTATTTGTACCTTTGCAAAACCACTACATTGAAAAGCTTGGAGTATCTTTCGTACCCCTGATGGAACATTGGATAGGATGAATCGAGCTGAGCACGCGTGAACTTGGAGTCACAGCAGTGATGCTATAAAGGATGTTATACTTATCCTAGCTTGTTTATAGCGAATAAGCCTTCATTTACTTACTCGGTGTTCTTCAAAGCAAAATACCACGAGCTCCCACTAAATTTCGATCTTTTCTTGAGCACAAAGTAATACAGTTGCAAAACAATCCTCTTTATAAACTATTACTTTCTCAGCCCTTTGCTTCCGTTGTCCAATCATTTGAAAACCACAAAGGAAACAAGCCCGAACATAAAATAATAAAACCACTTCAACCTCTTAAAACACTCTACGTGTTCAGCATAATAATTGACATTTCAAATGGAACATAACTAGGGTTCGCTATTTACAGTCAATCAAGGAGTATAAGATTAAGATCGAAAAGCAAGGAAATTCGAAGATTTTTGGTTATTTTCGAGTAATTAAAGATATGGAAAGCACCAAGCAGGGGGTCACTAAGCAAAGGAGCAGAAAGGCACGGCGACGATATAAAAATGGTGAAACAAAACGATAAATGGCGTAAGAATCGCACGATGATGCGAGAGTTTTGAATCTAAGAAACTTTACTGGAAACCCATTGCATTATTTGTCCCTGGTTGCTAAGATTATAACTGATTCATTTTTACAAGATAACAAGACCATTAACTGCATTAGATTATACAACAAATAAGATATATTATTGCAGATGAAAAAGCTATAATTTTATACATTAATTAAAAGTTAAAACTTGTTTTTCAACCTAATGTTGATCTACAGTCAATTCAAAATCAGTTTTTAATGGAGAAATTGTAGTGTTTTTCGCAGCGCATAGCACTTGACTCTCACCGCCTCATCTTGTTATCTGATATTATCAACGATAGAAGGTTCAATAATATTTTCCATAGACTTTATCCACTTCGCTATACCACTTAAGTAAAATGGAAGAATCTATTACAAAATGTACTGATGGATACGCAATCATTATTTCAGCCCTGTGCGTAATGTTTCTAGACTCACACGAGTTATTACATATAAATATATACTGCGGCGAAACGACCAAGAATCTCTGAATCCCTTTTTACGTTGTCACCTATCTCTGTTCGGCAAACTTAAAAAAATTATATTTTACGACGTAAAAAGAAAATGGAATGAAAATCTGACTAGATTCGCAAGGCTGATTTAAGGAACCTTTTAAAATTTTCTCAGTTGTTTTGAAGCTCAATTAAAACGTTTGAGAAAAAACCCTCTCAAATTTCCACTGAGACAAAGCCTAAATATATATTCGTATGTAGAGATCATAGATGTATATATAGAATGAGAGAAGTTCTTTGTAATAGACTTACCGTTAAGAGATACTAGAATAGGTAGTGTAGGACACTTTGTACTGTTCCACCGACAACGCAGATGATTTCTCAAAAAATTATGCTTCTGAAAAAAAAAAGAAATGAAAAAAAGCAAAAATCAGTCGAGGATATTAAATGTCAAGCTCATTGTGATATGAACCTGATCTGGTTTGAAGAGAATACACTGTTAAAAAACAATGCTGTTCAACTTAGACATAATCTGAGATCTCTAAATTCTGTCTCGGGGAAGAATTTTTAATTAAAAATTCTAGCGAAAAAAAATTTACTCCAGGTACACTTTGCATGCGTTTGTTCTCATTTCCCATTAAACTTCATCGAGCTATCTTATCTTCTCACTCAACGACAACAACTTATGCAGATTGTCAAAAAACGAAGTCTTACTTATTCCACAACTTGATATTAAAAACGGTTATGAACATTGCGTGGTTTGAGGACTCTGCTAGGATTTTGTAGCGATGGGGTCGTACGAACAGCACATCTTTTGCGATGAACAGGCTAGTGTTCTTGACTAGAAAAGTGAATCATATGGAACTTCAGTAGGATCAGCATTATTTTTATTATTATCATTATTATCATTTGCGTTTGTTTGTGATGAGTTAGTTCTCTCATATCATCAATACAAACGCGGCTCCTTTGACTTTCATTGTCTTCGTCGAAAATACAATTTGCCTTGACGAAAATATTAAGTCGCACAAAAAAAAAAAAATTACAAGGAAAAGAAAAGGCAATAGTGGTGGTTGAACAAACGAGAGGATTATTATATCATTAATATTAAATCCAATATCTTGGTTACGTTTTACAGATTCTAAAAGCTCCCTTTAAGGAAGAACTCAGAACTGATTGAAAAGGTGCTGAAAATCTCATTTGCCGTGGAGTTGTAAAACTATTGTTTGCCGGTACAACAAACAAAGTATTGATAAAGACATGCTTCTCAGGCTCTTTCTTAACAGTTCAAGAGACTTTTATGAAACAAAATAAAGTTACTAGAAGAAGAACATAAGAAACGGAGGAAAACTCAGACAACAGGAATAAAGTTCGCGACCTCACGGAGCCGAGTGCGAGGACCGTTCAACGAGAGTCCGCAAATTTTTAATTTAATTTGAACATTTAACAGGTAGTCATAGATTACTTTTACATACACAAGGATGCAATGAATTACGAATGGCGGTTTGATGAAAGTCAGAAAGATAAACAAGAAGACGATCATTTATGTTCTGACCTGTTAAAACTTTGTAATGAAAATCGTAATGGTGGTCGGTCGGTGCCGTTCGACTATTGTAGTGAAACTTGAGATCATAGCCGAGAAGGCGTGAATATTAATTTTCCACTAAAACTACTCTCGTCTTGATTGATAGAAAATTCAAAGCAGTTTAAGCCGTTGAAATCATCAAAATACAAATTCCACGAAGAACGAAAAAGAACGGCTTAATAAAAGAGATTATACAAGGTTGTTGGCAAGCCGGTGATATCGATAGAAAATGGGATGGAATTCTGCAACGTTTCATGTTACCACACTTAACAACCTAACCATCATCTTTTCAGAAATATTTTTTTAATTATATACATTATTCTTAAGAAAAAAGCTAGAATTTTTCATAGCCGCAATAGAAAGCTTTGTCTGGAACGATTGAGTTTTTTTTTTTTGCTAGAAGAAGTCCTTGAGAATGATTCCTGTCTTTATGACAATTTTTACTCGGTCGGCGATTGCAATGATAATATCATGATTTGTCGGCCGGGAGGTATGACCTTAATCCTTCTCAACGTACTTTCATATGAGTGGATATGTAATGCTTCTCGTAAATAGCAATGACTCATGATCTTCATCGGAATCAATAGGAAAAAAGATACATAATTTTGGACAACGTCGCTCGCCAGGAACTAGCAGAAGATAAAAATCGGAAATGAAATGAAAAAGCTACATCCGCAAGGGAAACAGGTTGAAACGTTGTTTCATTGTAACTAGATCTCTGCTTGATATTAGGCGTAGAACACTGCTTTTCGTAGCCATTAATAAAAAGTTAAGATGTAAAGAAACAGTGAGAAATACTAGTAATACCTTCGACATTTCTTGGTACGTTTTCGGGCATTTGTTGCTGATGTCTTCAGTGACGATTACCGGAACTGATCTCGGCAAAAGCCACTTTGATTCTTCCTCTTTAGACCCAACACTCAATATTCTATAGTTTGTACTTTACGCTTTATAATTCTATTGACCAAGAAGTTTCATTAACATAAAAACTCCCGAAACGAAGAAGTATTTCGTAGTACTTAACGTAACCTGCCTTCACCTCAGTTGTCTCAGTTCCAAGATGAAATTTTTTTCGTCTTCTGCAGGTGTTCTCAGCTTTGATGGCAGAAAGAATCTCTTAAATTCAAATCAAATGTAACCGTCTCAGAGGTCACGTACTCCGCTGAGAATTAATCTTATTTGTAGTAGCTTCCATGCCAATGGCTTCGACTTAACTCTCATAATACTCTTATCGCGAAAGGATTACATAGAGCAGGATAATATACGAATAATCTAGTTTACCAATAACCCGTATCAGTTTTAATTATATTTTTGTGTAATAATTGATACAAAGGTGAAATATTTATTGGTAAATAAAGGAAAAACGATTTCAAATATGAAAATAAAGGGCCAACAAGATCCTTCCTTCCTATAATGCAATTTTTGCGATCACTTAGTATAATTGCTCAGGGTATACTTTGAATTATACACCTAAAACCGCAGGAATCTTTTAAAATATTGATCGGATATCTCGAGAATTGTCGTGTTCGACGTGAGCTAGGTTTCATAGCTTTGATTCAAGAAATCCGTGCATTGTGTTTTTCAAATGCCAATATGATTAAATAATTATGAATACAAAACTTGTACAATATTTAATTGGTTCAATGTTACAAGCGCGCACGAACACATATGAAAGTCAATATATATTATAAATAGATTATCATAACTCCAAGACCTTATCAACCGCGAATACTACCTACACAGATTGTTATTGAAAACAATAATGAAACTGAATAGTAAACGATGTTGGATAAAAAAATATTATTATCCCGAATGGGCGTTTGAAACTCGAACGAACGCGGAAACACGTACACTTAAATATCTGTCAAGTCAAGTTTCCCAATTAACAAAATAAATAGTTCAAACGATGACGACCTAGTGTTTGCAATTTTTCTCTCTTCAGTGCCGATGTTTCCTTCCCTTGATCTATTTCTAGATATGTTTACTAACTAAGGAAATGTTTTCGAAACTATTCGTCAAAAATTGGTGATACATTTGAGGAAGTGTCTGGCGGGGAATCGTCGCGTTAAGAATTGATTAAAACAGACAGGTTTTTCCGCCTTTCATACCGAAGAAAGCCGCTGTTTTGTTTGACACTAATTTTCAAATGATATTTGCTTGTATTTTTGCTTTTTTTTAATCACGAACAAATTGATTGTATCTGTAATGGACAGGGTTCCCACGGTCATGGAGAAGTCAGTGAATTCTCAGGTCAGTGAATTTGATTTTGGTCAGTGAATTCTTCCAAATTACCCCCAAAAGAACAGGGAATTTTGTGTCAACCTTCAAAAAATGGTTTTAAATTCGAAATTCGTAGTTGGGCTTCCTGTGCTCGAACTATAATTTTTCGTAAAATAAGTGAAAAGTGTTTTTTTTTCGTCACGGAAATGTCAGGGAATTTCATTTTTCCGGATGAGTGGGAACCTGATTAGAAAATCATTATATTCGGATGGCATTGGTTACAGAAATTTAAAAGTAAATACACGCTTCTTATTTCTGCATTGACATTAGGTATATATTGTAAGCGGTTTAGAATTGAACTTGTGTGTTTTGAATATTGGACTAAAAATCATCGAAAATCCATGAAAATTACTCGGTTACGTTATTAAGAGATATTTTTACCTGTTTGACTGCGAATAGGAACTCGGAAAACATTCCAAAAATTCGGGTTTTTTTTTTAGATTTTGTAAGAATTTTTTTTTTAGTTTTTCGAGTATCAGGAAATTTTAAAATACTACTTACAATTATATAGTTGATCCTAAATCCGATTGTATAACACCCACAAATGCGGAAATGATGTTCGTTGAAGGCAAGGTAAACCCACATCTGCGTGTTCTGAATCACTTGTTATTTGGTAGACTACTTTGACATTGGAAAACCACGTAGGGAATATTGATATTGTGGCAAAAATGATTAACAAAGGAAAGCAGAACTCATGTATTTTTGTGTCATTGTATTTTTGTGGGACGAAAGTAGATTAAAATCGTGCGTTTTGGTCGCTGTATTTATCTTTTGGCGGACTTTGTATCACGAACGTTGGTTCAGTTGCAGCTGCGTGTGGATATAGTTGTTTCATCGTTGAGAGTATTTCCTTGTGGCATAAAAAGTTATACAAAGCCTGTCGTTTGTTCTCATTCGTGAATATTTTTGACCATTCATACCTCCATTTTCTATTCGTCAGTCCGTCTGTCTACCCTTCCTCTCTCTCTACCTTCTTTCCTTCTTTCCACTCCTTTCCTTTCCTTTCCACTCCTTTCCTTTCCTTTCCTTTCCTTTCCTTTCCTTTCCTTTCCTTTCCTTTCCTTTCCTTTCCTTTCCTTTCCTTTCCTTTCCTTTCCTTTCCTTTCCTTTCCTTTCCTTTCCTTTCCTTTCATTCAACCTTCCCTCCCTCCCTTTCATCTATGCATTTATTCATTTATCCCTTGTCATCCACTCTCCCAATTCCATATCTTCAAAGTTGTCATAGTGCTCTGATCACTATATCTTTCCAATTATCTCTCCACCATATCAGCACGATCTCGACCAACCTGTCATTTTTCTCTCTTTTTCATCTCCACTGGTCATGGGTTAAACCACTGCCGACAACTCCATCAACTTCTTAAGGACCTGTAAGTCCCTATGTCAACAGAATTATTCTTTACCATAGATTTCTGGCTTTAGTGTATTTTGTAAATGTTAACTTTCCTCGCCTAACCAAGGTCATAACTTACTTCATCTCCGAAATGTTTTAAGGAAACAAATGAGAAGATGAGGAAAAATCTTAAAATCTAGTGTTACCACAGGAAGCCCACGACATAATTTTTATCTCTTAATTTCTGTTAAAAAACTGGAAAATAATTCATAATAAACGGCTAAGAAACAAGCCTGATTGTAAAATTACATGTCTTTGTCAGGCACGTCATAATGGCTAGGTTGACAAAGGCAAATGTAATGAAAAATAGTTGGTATTTATAAAAGATATGTGTTGACTACAATAGATAAAACATGTCTGGCTTACATAGGCGTCGAAAAAACGAACTCTCGTTTTACTACTGCGAAAAATAAAACAGTTCATGCGTGAATTGCAAGTGTAAACCGCTCGTTATAAGCGTAAGCACAAGCCAAGGAAAAGGAAACCTTCCGATTCGATTCCGACGCGCTTCCGAATCCGATTCCGACACCGTTTTCTTGTTCTCACTTCGTCATAAGCTGCTTCCGACTCCAACTCTTACTC
This sequence comes from Anthopleura sola, assembly GCA_023349425.1. NCBI lineage: Eukaryota > Metazoa > Cnidaria > Anthozoa > Actiniaria > Actiniidae > Anthopleura > Anthopleura sola. The sequence continues at coordinate 13,897,441 of JALHLI010000001.1, forward strand.
CGATTCCCTCGCAAGTGAAAACCAGGCTGCTTAAAGCTGCATATACACGAGCAATATTTCCTTGACAAGTATCCTTGACACTTTTCATCGCTGGCTTAGACGATTAGCAAGTTTTCTTGACATTTTTTTTGTTGGCAAAGTTTCCTTGCTCGTGTAGATGATGAACAAGTTTTCCTTGACAAGTCTCGATCAGTGAAGTAACAGGCTGAGAACTCATCTCATTAATATTCCTTGCCACATTTTCCTTGTTGTCTGTCTACACGAGCAAATTTCATCCTTGACCATCTTTAATTGTCAAGGAAAAGCCGGCATGCTAGCTTTTCCTCGTCAAGGAAAAATTTTTCATTTTACTCCATCTACACGAGCAAATTTTCATTGTCAAGGAAAACTTTTCAAGAAAAAATTGCTCGTGTAGATGCCGCTTAAAGGGAGCTGTAAACAGTTAACTTTTTTGCGCGTTTTTTTCGACTACACCGGCGTAAATACTAACAGTGTACATGTACATTATATATGATTATCTAACTTTTATACAAGATATGGGAACATCGCGAAGAACGAATCGCTCTTCAGATCAAGTGAAGGACACTAGTGAGGATGACCCAATCGTTTAACTAGCAAAGATTCATAATCGCTTGAAAAATAGTTCTGAGTCAAATTCAGGTTTAAAATACCGAGCAGATACTGAAAACAGATGAATTTCAAAACTAGAATCTAAACGAATATATTTTCCAGACCACGAGCAGAACTGCCTTATATTAAAAATTTACCTGCTTATGTCTATAGTGACAGTTAATACCTTGTGTTCTGGGCATGAGACGCTACAACCGTATTGTATCCTGGCGTTTTGGTGTTTAAACTAACCACGTGAAGAAGCTCGCTATATTTAGCAAAAAACCTAGCCTCGTTATGATGTGTGTTGCGTCAGCCATCCTGGAACACGTCCATCTGCATCCACACAAAATAATTCCGAAATTTAATGAACGCTTTTTTAATTACCTTCTTTCTTTTGTGAAATACTTGCCTTATTCTAAATCAGAGTTTTCTTTTAATAATCTCTGAAGGCATTATTGGACCTTGTGTAGACAGCGCTAAGTGGTTTTGGTAACACCAATAACCGGTTATACAGCGAATCTGGACAAATAACTTACACGTTCAAAACATGCTGTATTGTGTTGGCTCATAGCCACTCTGATAGAATAAAACTGCGCTTCTAAGTATCGGTTTCTCGATTAAATCTGAAATACTATGTACCAATAATACAGAAATGAAACAACTATACCATAATTACTATAACCTCTGTTACAGGATCATTTTTTAGAATTGATTATGTTGTTTCTTGAGCTGACATTTATTAGTTCGATAACGATTAGTCTGTCAAATATCCGCTGTTGGATGACTTATGTGTCCTCACGTATTTTGGTATTATTCAATCCCTTTCATTTCACATCAACAAAATTTGATTTCAAATTTGACATTTTGGTTCAATACGAACAACTCGTAAGATTTTCATTGTTGTGTTTTACTGCTTTGTTCAGCACTAAACGAATAAACTTGATTAACAGCAGATAATGATTGGGACAAATAAAACGAGAGACAACGGAAATACTTGAAGAGTTTTGCGCTGTTCCAATATAATGGACAAATTTAGGAAGCGATACAAAAATATCTAGATAAGTTTATACCACTTACCCTGTCCGGCACTTTTATTTCAATTCAAAATAAATCGATCCTAAAACGCGTGTACAAAATGGACGTCTCAAAAATTTTCAAAAAACGCGGACAAGAATTATATGTTAAATTTTAGCTTTCTTGTTATCTTAAGATGAAATTATTTATCGCCAGCTTTTAAAAAGTATGGCATGTAGTAATTCTTGAGGGGGAGGAAAACCGGAGAACCCGCTCCAACCGCTACGCCACCCGTGTTTCACGTAAGAAGGGCCTGCGTATCGAACACATGACCACAGTAGCTTTCTCAGATTCCAAGGCTTTTCGATGCGCGCAAAAAATTGTTAACAATTCGTAGGAGAAATGGTAAGCATCTGTGTATGATGTGACGCTTTTTATTAAAACCAGTCAGGTGGTTTGAAACATGCGATAAAAAAGATAATTCTCGTGCAGGTGTTAAGAAGAAGGTTTTGAAAAGGTATTGATACAAGGATGGGGGGATGGATGAATGAACGCAAAAAATCGACATCGAAATTCCGATTCAATTATGGAATGAGGGCAATAATACGCCACTGGCTATGAAGTAATAAAGTTCCCTCGTACACCAAAGATGGCCGAACGGACGGACGAATACTGAAGGCCCGTGTACACTATCAATTTTTTCGCGCAACTTGAGCGGCGATTCTATCGCAACCCCAAATCGCGCGTGTAAACGGCCGGCGATTTTATAACGATTTTATGGCGACATATCGCAGCCAAGTCGCAAACAATTCGAACATGTTCAACATTTAGGGCAACTTGCGATCGCGGCAATTTTCACTTGAAAAATACCAAAAATGATGCCAAGCCTACCTACCTTTGGAGAAAAAAATGCCAATTTCGAGCACGAAAGTCTTGCGATCGAAGATGACCACCGGTGACACTAGTAAAAAGTTCTAATCCCAGAAAAAACTCATTTCATCCGATGGCTATCGAAAAAAGCCACTGCCTTTTAGAAAATATCGCCGCAGGCAATTTGCAATAAAATCGACGGGTGTTTACACTCGCAATCGACATTGCAATAAAATCGCTGTTGAAATCCCGGCTCAAGTTGCGCGACTTACCGCTAACACATTCATGGTATCCAAAGTAGTTTCCATATTAACACATTACTATTCAAGGTCATTAAAGGTAGATACAACAACATGGCAGAACTGTTCCATCAGAATTCAATTATTGATAGTTTTCTGCAATCCCACTGCTAACGAAATGAAGAAAAACTCCAACTCTTTTGATTAGCCCTTAAAGCGCAGATGATGAGTTTTATGACACTAACTGCCAGTATTTTCGGAAATCGTTTCAACATTCATTTCCACTGTTATAAGAGGATATCTCCTATGAATGGCGTCATGTTACAATACATTTGTCTTTTATCAAGATCTACTAACGAAAAACTGCCCAGCAATCCATCAGAAATCAATAGCCTTTTTATTGCAATTACGCCCGCGTCTCAGCGGTATCTGAAATACACGTACATCGAAGATAGGCTATCTGGTCGAGCTCATGATTAATTTCAAGAGATACAGACTTTTCTAGAAGTGGTGTGACCCTTGCTAATAGAAATAATGGATAAACATTGTATAGCCTTTAGTTGTAAGAATCAAAGCTCAAAACTAGGATTAGGACCGTTGATGTTTGGTTCGCGTCCTTTGTTTATTTACACGACGGCAAGCCCTTTTAAAAACTTATCGAGAAAATCCTCTTCCTAGCCATACTTTGTATTACTTAATATATATTCTTTGCGTAACTCAGAAAACTAATGAGAAAAGTGAAAATGCTATATTCTTTTATTTCTGAATTTCGAAACCTATCTAACATCCCAGAATTCTAGCGCAGGATTCCAAGTGACACCGGACAAGTACGTTGCTAACATTCGTGACGTCATCCAAAAAAATGGCGACTTTTGGAAACCATTAAATTGATAATAAATCTGGTAAAAATTCTTCATAACTTCTCTCACGAGCTGGAGGACTTATTGGTAAATTACTTTCTCGAGGTTTCATAGTTCAAGGCTTTCAGGAGACAATACTTTGAAAATTAATAAAAATTTCAAATCGAAGTTTTTATGTATCAAATGAACCCCCATGGGGAATCCAAATATGAAATTTTGAATGGAATTCAGTTTTCATCTATTAAAAGACCCCAGGGTTTCCTATTATATTTAAAGCAAGGTAATAACTCAAGCCTCACCAGCAAATAATAATTAAATATTTTTTTTTTTTCGGAAATTAAAATTGAGAAACTTTGAAATTGAAATCAAGAAAAGAAAATTGTAATTGAATGCAGTTCTAGCAAATCAAGGCTTAGTGAAAAGCTTCGAGTTCTCTTCGCAACCATCGTTAGTTTTTTTGCTTTTACGTACAGCGCTTTCCAATCACAAGCGCAAATCGCCGTCGCGAAAAATAAGACTTTGGTGGACGTCAATCAAAGTGTTTCCATGACATTGTCGGAAAACACAAAGGTACGTGTCACGTGGAATGTTGTGGAAACACCTTGATTGACGTCCATCAAAACCAACTTTGTCGCGACAGCAAACTGTACGATTTCGCGTGTGGGATTGGAAAGCGCTGTAAATAAAATGTATACTGAAAACTCCTCAAACAATCGTCACAAATAAAAATATTTTGTTTGAAATATCCTTTTTACTCGCCAAAATATCTGCGTTTTCATAAAGGCGAAGCAAAACAATGATAAATATTACGAAAGCGCATTATCTAACCGAAAACAACCTCATTTAAGGCTTAACCGAACTCTTAAAGCTCATTTGGTTAAACAAAGGCAATTTCGACCCGGAAGAGAAGACGATAGAATATTTAGAATCAACACAAGATGGTTGTCAATGCTGTTTTAATTTTGCGTTTGTGTCACTCAAGCGACGATAGATAGAAACCTCTTTCGCTCGCTCACAAAAGGATATCACCTCATCAAAAACTGATAAGGATGCCTTTCATATGCCCACAGGTAGCCTCACTAATACTGAAATATTTTTTTTCTAGGACAAAAGGCAAAAAAGATCACTATGTACAGCTTAGAATTCACAGATATAGCCTGAGGCTTTACCAAAAATACGGCTATAGACAAGTGTCTGTCTTAAAAACAAACGCTGTTTAATTGATAAAAATATCAATATCAAAAAAAATAAATATATTTATGGGAACCTAAAAGTATTGTGCATATTCTTAACATAGTGCAATACAATCTTCTTCCAAACGTCTGTTGTTAGGGGATCTCTGTAATAATACCTTTGATGTAATTTTTTTCCCTTTCTTATCGATACGGATATCAAAAGTGTTCTCGAAAAAGATGTTTAAATAAATAAAGCCGCTTATCTATAAGGTTTTCATTAACGACTTTCCTTTTCTTGATGGGCTATTTGAGGTTGGTATCTATCGGGGGAAAGCTAAGCAGTATATCTTCGATAACTTTGGCATTCAATATTATTGAAATTTTTAAGTAATGAGGCATCGTTATCAATAATGGCGTGAGTGTTTTAGCTTCAACATCTTTGTTTATGCCTCGAAAAATCTTTGTTTAATTTACTTCGGACTTTACAACTTCATTTACGTGTTTTTTCTCGATTTTTCTCTGGCGGCATCTTTCTGTGATGATCTCAAAATTGCACATTCATCTATTCTTTCATTCATTTTAAATCTAGGAAGCCAGAACAAGACACCTATCTCGTGGAAAACCCGCAATATTGTGTCTATAACAGTACTTTCACGAAAAAAGAAAGAAAAGAAAAGAATCTGGAAAAAAAATGATGTGTTGTCGGAATAACTCAATAAATAAGACAAGAAGTTTTAGAGCATCTAATTTGTATAACAATGATTTACTTAGATGTTTGAAGTATTCTTAAGTCGAAGGTATTCAACTGACACCTCTCAAATGAATAATGCCAAATATTGTATAACATTTGATCTTGAATTTCTGGTCGAAGAGAACTTTTGTTTTAAATAAAAATCCCATTGAACGAAAAAAATGAGAATTTTGAAAAATTTAGTGAAAAAGAATGAAAAATACGAATCAGTTTTTAAAGAAAGCCAGCAAAAGTTAAATGTTTTTGGGCAGTTTAAAAATATCGGTACGGTTGTAGTAAGAGAGCAAGCAACAATATCGTAGTTGGATATGAATACGACAAGTATTATTTGGACAAAACGTTAAAAAAAAGAGATTTGAAGGTTGTGGAAGGAAGTTAAACAAAGTGGATCCATCTCAATGTAGAAACTACGAATTCTGATACCTAATTTAATTGATAATTGTAATACGTTCTTACACGTTGGATATATGTATGCCTACCTTTAGAAGATGGTGAAGTATGATGTTCTTTTGCTCATTTAAATGTCCAGAAAATTTGTGGGTGAAATTCTTCGTAACTCCCGCACTCCTGAGTCGAGTGAGACCACAAGTTAACTGTCGAGAAAAACAGATTTTTACGCGTTTATTTGAGTTACCATGATAGTAACTGTAATTAAAACGCACGAACCACACACACAAATGATTTATGAAAGTATTTTGAGGATCGTAACTCATTTGTGATGAGGTAAACTACTCGAGTGCTCTTCAGAAGTCCTTTTGTTCGGTGCTGGAGCACTTAGGTTGTTGCCCAGCAACGGCCTTGTCTTTCTAGCAAGTTTTTTCTGTTTGGCAATTAATTATTAAGTGGATCAATCAATGAAAAAACCAGATGAGGGCAAAATCCTCTTGGAGAAAAAAAGTTCGATTGCTCGAGGACATGAAGCAGAATTAACTCACTGAAGATATTTTCTCAACCAAATTTTTCATGAAATGCGTAGAAATCGTTTTTCCTTTACCAAAAATGCATTGTGTTAGCTCATTAGCATACTGGGGCATGCGCATTGTTCATTTCATCTCGTGGAATAATTTAACTATATGATAAGAGCTCGCTTTTGATATTCTGGTTGAATGATAACACACAATGGCGCGCGAGGTGAACACACAACCAGAATATCGCAAGTGGGCTACTCCTCATACAAACTTTAAAAAGCGCTCGATTTCGAGACCACAAGGCTGCATGTCTTCATAAGGATCAAAAATAGCTACGGAATCAGAATGATTAAAAAGAGACTGAAGTATACATAGAATGCAAGCACGCATTAGCGCTAAAATTAGCAGAAATGGTTGCTGTATACGATGAAAAGTATTCTCAAAATCACGAGTATAGAAAAGCACAATGTAAATATGATTGAAGTCGAATAATTTCATTATTATCAAGATGTACACTTTGAGTAAACACAGACACAAAGGTAAATCAAATAAGGTAGAGACTAAATATAGATATGGAAGTTGTAAATGTCACAAATAACCTTGGTATCCTACGAGATTCACCTTCATATTGTTCAAGATCAGTTAACGCGTGAGAGAAATCTCATTAGAAATTAGAATTATGACATATCAGTGTGTTTGCTGATGTCGTGTATTATGGCATTGAATTTGAAACAGTTTGTCAAAGTGTCCGATAACATAAACCTGAGGTTTAAATATCGACTTGTTCGTTGACATGTTTTATTCCCTGTACGTTTTTCTTTTCTTTTTTTCTTTCCGATCTCTCCTTCCATTCATCCATTCATCCATTCATCCATTCATTCATTCATTCATCCATCCATCCATCCATCCATCCATTCATCCATTCATCCATTCATCCATCCATCCATCCATCCATCCATCCATCCATCCATCCATCCATCCATCCATCCATCCATCCATCCATTCATCCATTCATCCATCCATCCATCCATTCATCCATTCATCCATCCATCCATCCATCCATCCATCCATCCATCCATCCATCCATCCATCCATCCATCCATCCATCCATCCATCCATCCATCCATCCATCCATCCATCCATCCATCCATCCATCCATCCATCTATGCATTCATTCATACTTTCTTTCTTTCTTTCTTGAATGAGGGTAGGATTGATCTTATGTTCAACTGCGCAACATATTAAATCTAAAAAAAATGTCCCAAATTTATTGCCTCGAACCATTTGCTCTTCTAACTAAACAAGGTCGATTGATTGGTACTTAATGTATGTCACAACTTTACCTCCATCTTAAAATGTCATTTATTACTTGTTCGGGGCCGTAGCAAGCCTTGAAAAAAGTAGGGGGCACAAAGCAACTCGTTACCACGACAAAAAAAAAATTAATTCCATATACTTGCTTTACATTTCTGGGGAAAACTGGGGGGGCTTGCTACGACCCTGTGTTCGAGCTCGAATTGTTTTTCGTGACAAAACAATAATAGACTATATTTTATTCCTGTAATAAATTCAAACACAAGTTCTGTCATGCTGGGATTTCAAATCGATTCTTATATTGATGACGCACTCCGTAGGTTATCGCACCGGACACTGGAAAGGAAATGGCGTGAAAAAGGGCCAGAGTTGAGCTATAGAATACTGAAAATGAGTTCTGACAAAAGTACGAGTCTCCTTGCGTGAAATTCAGCTCGAGCTTTTGGTAAAAATTATCCAATTTCGAGTTGGTCTGTTGGTCAGTATTAGCCTCGATTTTGTGTAGAATATTCACGTGTTCCAGTAAAGGTCCGTGGAATTGATCCGCGAGAACGTGTTCTTATATATCGAGTAAGTTGTCCATGATGAGAATCGAATTATGTAATAAATGCGTGATCAAACACGCTCAGCTTTATATCATCAATCTTGGGCTAATGTTTTGTAATGTTGTCTTTCGAAAGCCCGTCTCCTAGCAACCGATTCATCACGGAATTCGAATGTATTGCTTAATCAATAGCCTTTGGATAAAAATTCATGACCAATTCAAATCCTTTTCCCGTTGCTATCACAGAAATCGTCTTCAAAAGGATCAAAAATAACTATGGAATCAGAAGGATTAAAAAAGAGTGAAGTAGTCATAGAATACAAGCGCGCATCGGCGCCAAAATTAGCGCAGAAAAGACAAAAAATCCAATTGAAAAGATAATTATATCGTAGGATAACTTTGCCCCTTTAAAAACATCTTTAATTATTGCCTGAGACTAATGAACTTTCATATATATATATATATATATATATATATATATATATATATATATATATATATATATATATTTTTTTTTTTTTTGTGTGTTATAATTGCTAAACCAAACATGAATTTTATCGATACCCTAAAACAACCTCTGAGCTAATCAATGTCAGGACACGGCTAACTTACAGATTGAACCCTATGAAACGACCTCTGGGTTGATCAATGTCAGGTCACGGCTAACGCACAGATCAAATTGGAATTTACCATGTTAGGATTTGCGGAGGGAGGAAAATTAGAAAACTCGGAGAAAAATCCTCGAATCGAGAAAAGACAAAACAAATTCTTTATGCACAAATGTGATGCTGAGTCTGGCAGACTGATTAAACTTATTTTTTTTGAGTTGAGAGCACCACCGCGGTGCACTCTTGATTCCGTCTTGATGAGAATGTTTTCAGACTGCGCTTGTGTAGATTTTCAATTCTAAAACAAGTTCGAATAAGATGTATCATTTTTTGTGCCCAATTTTTTTTGAGTTGCGTCGCCTTCGAATTCCCGCAAACATGGAAAAAATACATGGAAAAAACAGAAACTTATAGGAAACAAAAGGAAATCCCTTTAAGGTCCGATTACAGTAGCGATTTCTGCCGCGATTTGACGTGAGATTTGTGCTGTGACTATACGGGTCATAGTCAGCAAAAATTGAAGCAAAAATTACCAGTGTAAACGGGCCTTCACACATACAATATGCAGTATTGATCGACAATGCGGTACTAACCTTACTTCAATACTTGAACATCTGGTACTTCCTTTCTCAGTCTTTCTTCCACTTTGTCTAGAACCTTCTTTGGGGCTGGAAAATCGTCTGGAATAAAACAGAACTTTTTATTTTTTCGTATTTTAACCTATATAATATTTTTAGAAGTCGATTTTACATTTAGCATATGTTATGCGCGATTGATCATTCTTATGAATATCGCGCAATATAAGTGATTCAATATTATTAGAACTCAGTGATCTATATCCAGAATATTTTTTTCAGATCTATGATAGCATTAAATATGTACCTTTTATCAGATGATTTCAAAGATATCACAACGAGCCAAGGCTTTTTGTCACTTGACCTTCAGGCTGTTGAAGGTGGGCTGCGGCTTTGATGTTTAACAAGAAGTTTGTTCAGCGTGTATCCAAATGGAGATGAGGTGCTAACTGTGAAGTGACACTAGTTGCTAGGCAACTGAAATCTCTATACACAATCGTTCAATACGTCGATATTTTTATCGGTTACGAAATATAGTAGAACATGACGTACTTGCCTTTTACCATCATTGATAACGTTCGAAACGTTTTCGCCTTTTCTAAATACCCTAGATTGGCCTACAGCAATTCCCACGAGCTAATTTTCATGGTCTTTTAAGATCAAAATCTTTTGATAGCTATTTTCAACATTCACCTTCTTGCAATAGAGCTGTTCAGTGTGACGTCACTCATATGGAAAAACGACTTTCGAGTCCAAAACGAGAAGCAGTCTTATAAAGATTTCTTATGGTTTTTTCATTAACGATTAGTTCTCCAAAGTTCTAACTATTTCATGCGGAAGTTAAATCATTGAGAACATTTTCGCTTTATTTTAGCGGTTTTTGTGAGCAGTTGGACCCGGAAATACGTCATAGCTCTATGACGTAACCTCGAAAAATAACAAAATAACAAAATAACAAATAGAAATCGATTAGAAATATTTTATATTTGATGTTAAAGCCCCCCTAGATTGATGAGAATACAGCTGTTTTATTATATACCAACAAGATTATCTCAGTCAATACCTTCAAAACAGTGAAATAATTACGTCTGTTTTGCAAAAATAATTAATTCCTATTTGCTATTCAATTTTTTTATTTTTTACATGACAACGTTCTTTCAATTAGGTTTTGTGTGCGTATTTTGTTCTTTGTAGTTCTAATAGTGATCTTATTTGGAAAATAGGTCAACCAATCGATTATTAATTGGCTGTTAGACGAATCATAATATATCATCCTTGTAGAGTTAGAAATATACAGACGGTCTGTTAAGTGCCACTGAAAGGGCTTCCGCTCTAAACCAATCACAAAGCAAGAAATTTCTCATGAACCAATCAGAAGGCTAGGATACGGAAGCCGTCTGGTATTATTTTTTCGTCAAAACAAAACAATTTTTTATTTTATTCTAAAAACTACAAACGAAAGAAAGAAAAGTTATAAAGCTTTAGGATCTAAAATATGGCACAAACGCGAATACTAAGGCATTTTTTTTTATCATAGCTTCCTTATTTCCAAATAAAAGAGCATTAATATCCTGATTCGATATTAAAAAAAAAAATTGAGAATGAATTTTAAAAAAATCATTGAAAAACAAATATGAAGAAGATCAAGACAACAGACGATAAAAACGCGTTAAAACAAGGAAAATCTACATTAATCTACATCTAAAAACAGCCAGAGTTAATCAACTACTTGTTTACAAAAACAAGACGATCTCAGTGTAGGCGAACATTGGAAAAACCGTAATTGAGTTCGCACCCAACGCTTGATAAAGATCATTAACCATTAGCAGCTGATAACAACTTGTTTTTTTATACATCCTCTTTCTATTCACTTCATTATGGCTATTAAATATTTCTCATGATCGACTGACATACCATTCATGGCAAGTTAAAGCGTCTATGGCGTCTGTCTCGATCACACGAGTCGTCGTCACCTTAATCGTATCAATAACAGTTATTAGGATAGTCATTATTAAATGTTTAACAGCCTCTTTGAAAATTGTCAAAAGCTTCCGCTGAGCTTATTAAGAACTGTTATTATCGTTCTTAGCGTGTTTGGTTTGTCACTTGCACATTCTACACGAGGAACATCAGACGAAAGCTTAAAGTGTTTGATGACAGTTGAAGCAATTCTCATTATTGAAATGAGAAATTCTGACATCTGACAATAGAAAATTAGTAGAAAGCAGAGGGATATCAAACTAAAAATAGTCGCAATACAGGCTATTTAGTTTTCAATATCGAAAATAAGCTTTTTTTAGGCGCTCTTTTACTTTTGGTGGCGTTGCTAAGCAATGATGTACGACGTAATAACCATGTGTTTGCTTAATAGCAGTGGAAAGAGGCTACAATCATATTTGTTTGAAGAAGGATTGAAACGGAACTATCTCTAGGTCTGCTCATGGAAATGTGACGAAAAATTAAAAAATCCCAAAAATAAATAGCTGTACCGATTGTACCGATTGAAGTGTAACACAACGTCATACTGTCGTATAGTACCAGTACTGATGTGAGGTATGGTCAGTCGTATAGTAGATGTATAGGGTACTTGTACCATACGATTGAAGTGTAACACAACGTCATACTGTCGTATAGTACCAGTACTGATGTGAGGTATGGTCAGTCGTATAGTAGATGTATAGGGTACTTGTACCATACGATTGACATATAACACATCTGCATCATACAGTCGTATAGTACCAGTACTGATGTGTGGTATGGTCAGTCGTATAGTATAACATTGAGACTTGCCTCTTCTCTTCTTTTTCTCTTCTCGCAGAAATGGCAATCAATGCTCTGATGAAGCAAGCACTGAAGAACATTGCCATCCTTCCCTTTGCCATAACCATCGATTTCTGGCGATGGAAAGCATTCAGTGGTGAGATCACCCCAGACAGATACAACGACGAATGGTGGGATCTTAAACTAGAATACCAAGGGGTTGTACCACCTGTAAAGAGAACACAGCATGACTTTGATCCTGGTGCTAACTCACATATCTGTAACAACACTCCTTATGCAAGGTGAGGGACTTACTTTGGTCCTGGTGCTAACTCACATATCTGTAACAACACTCCTTATGCAAGGTAGGGGACTTACTTTGATCCTGGTGCTAACTCACATATCTGTAACAACACTCCTTATGCAAGGTGAGGGACTTACTCTGATCCTGGTGCTAACTCACATATCTGTAACAACACTCCTTATGCAAGGTAGGGGACTTACTTTGATCCTGGTGCTAACTCACATATCTGTAAAAACACTCCTTATGCAAGGTAAAGGACTTACTCTGATCCTGGTGCTAACTCACATATCTGTAAAAACACTCCTTATGCAAGGTAGGGGACTTACTTTGATCCTGGTGCTAACTCACATATCTGTAACAACACTCCTTATGCAAGGTAAAGGACTTACTCTGATCCTGGTGCTAACTCACATATCTGTAAAAACACTCCTTATGCAAGGTAAAGGACTTACTTTGGTCCTGGTGCTAACTCACATATCTGTAACAACACTCCTTATGCAAGGTGAGGGACTTACTTTGGTCCTGCTGCTAACTCACATATCTGTAACAACACTCCTTATGCAAGGTGAGGGACTTACTCTGATCCTGGTGCTAACTCACATATCTGTAACAACACTCCTTATGCAAGGTGAGGGACTTACTCTGATCCTGGTGCTAACTCACATATCTGTAACAACACTCCTTATGCAAGGTAAAGGACTTACTCTGATCCTGGTGCTAACTCACATATCTGTAACAACACTCCTTATGCAAGAAATAATATCTTACCATTGGCATTCATTTCAGGTACTTCATTGGTGCGGTCCTGCAGTTTCAGTTCCATCAAGCACTGTGTCAAGCAGCAAATCACGTGGGACCTCTTCACAAATGTTCCATCTATGGATCCAAAGAAGCGGGGGAAAAGTTAAGGTGAGGCAAAGCAAGATAGCAAGAAACCTTTTTTTCATAGATGTGTTAGATTGCGTGACCTTGTCACGTACTTAAGATATTGTGTTACCTGTTTTTACAATTAATCTTTACAAAGTTTTTCCATTTCATACCACGTGTTAACGGTTGCACATGAGGAGACACGTGAATATGGATACAACTCAAACTGAAGATTCTTATTGTCAAGGGAATGATATGTGTTCTGAAATGGGAAAATATTGTGACCCCACAAATAAGGAAACAGAAATAAAGCCTGAAACGAACCTAGAAAAGAACTACATGCATGAAATTAAAGAAATATTTTTATCATTATTCAAATCACAGGGCCATGTTGGAAATGGGCAGAAGTAGACCTTGGCAAGATGCTTTGGAAGTACTAACTGGTCAGCGGTTCATTGACGCAAGCGCAATAAAATCTTACTTCAAACCATTAGAAAACTGGTTTGACGAACAACAGGCGATAATAAAATACCCAGTAGGCTGGTAACCGCACCGCTTAGATGATGATGGCGCAGGCGCAGTATAGTGCTGCTGACCAGGGGAAGCGCGGGCTCTGGAATAGATGGAATATTGAGATTGCTTGATATGTAAAGAGTTAATGTAAGGCAATTCTAATGTTTTATCTGACTGTATTCTTATGTATTTTTCAATTATCTTTTTAATAATCATAACCTCAATTTGGAGTCATTGGAGTCTGATACAAAATAGTTACAGTTGTGATTTTATTGTTTAGAAATAACAATAGTATTGGTAGTGATAATTAGACTATTTAAAATGTGGCATTGCTCGTGTGAAACACTGATTGGTTGTAAATCCATGTCCAAGTAACAATAGAACGACAGTAGAAGACAATACACTACACTACAATATATATGTAAGTGTATTGTATTCCACTTGGACATGGATTTATTGCTGATTCAGTCTTATTATCATTACCAATACTATTATTATTTCTAAACAACAAAATCACGAAAGAATTCGTACATCTTTGTTCGAACAGCACGAGATTTCGAGTTTTCTATTGTTTAATTAGGGCTACTTAGTACAAATTATTTCACAGGTTTAGTGTGAACACTTTGTATAGACCCCTTGCAGCACGTTGCAATGCAGCTCAATTTGAAGGACAAAACAATTCTCAGGAGATAAGCCATTTCACAGTTTAAGAATCGTTTTCAGTGCGCATGCGATTTTATCCCGAATTTCTCACCTTCTTTTGTTTAAACCTTTTGTTTTTAATTAAACAAAAGAAGGTGAAAAATTCGGGATAAAATCGCATGCGCACTGAAAACGATTCTTTTAAGAACTATGAACTGGCTTATTGAAATCCTGTATTTCTGTCCTCCAAATTAAGCTGCTCTGACGTCACGTGCAATATTCAATAATTTGTAATTTTTTTTATATTCTTTATTTTTTCTCTTTTCCTCTCATTTCTTTTTCTCTTTCTTTCTTTTTATCTCTTTCAATTATATTATAGTTATTTATCATGCTTTTATGTTACAAAGTTTATTATAATATTTATATTAATACTATAAAAGTTTATTTTATATTGCATTAAAATTTTCTATTTTCCTGAGACATTTTTTCCTACCAAGAATCTTCTTATTTCACGAAATCGTAACATTTGGGAAACTCTGGAATTATACGCACTGGATACTGCGCATGCTCAGCTATATTGCCCAAGTACTGTATAGACAGACCCATTGCACGTGACGTCAAAGCAGCTCAATTTGAAAACAAAACAAAACAATATCAATCTCCTAAGAATTGGAACATATTGTTTTGTTCTACAAATTGGGATGCATTCCGTTGGCTGCAATCGAGGTTATCTATTTTTTGTTTGCACCAAACTATTACAGTAATGACTGAGTGTCAAGTTCTTATATTACCCACCCCTCCCCTCCCCATCAAAATCATTGCCTTCCCCAGTCCTTTACGATACGTCTGATACACAGGAAGCCCCAACAGGCAAATCTCTTTTCGTTCTGCTAGTTACAATATCAATATCTAGGATTTCATTTATCAAGAGATTTTATTGATTACAAGATTATTATAAGAAGATTACAACTTTTCACGTAGTACGCTTAAATCTCATTTAATAGCTTACAAAATTCATTTCCGGTCGGAACTACTTGTATTACCCTTCCTGTTTACAGATACACGTCAATGTCAATGTCATTTTTCCGGCAAAATTTGTCGAAGGATTTACAATTTGATATATATGATATATATATATTTCATTTTTTTTTTCCAGTTCTACTCTACTTATTTTTTTTTATATTACAGTGAGGACACTCGAACCGTGAACACTTTGAGGTTTTTTCATACTTTTTTTCTCCTTTATCCCTTGTGTGAATCGATTGGAAATATGATTTATTTTGAACAATAAGATTATTTGAGTTCAGTGCTTCGTTTTCAGAAGGTTTGAAGCAGTAGAAAGTTCATAAAATATAAAAATATCAAGTGTTCACGGTTCGAGTGTCCTCACTGTAACCTCAAATGATTTCCTAGTCAAGCGGCTCAGTGGAATTTCGCCGAAATAAAAGTCTCTACTCAAAAACATTTCTCCAAAGTGTCCAAAAATTCTTCCTTCAAAATCTCAAATGGATCTTTCATTGCCTTTCCTTTACTGATATACATATATTTTGCAGTGGAGTACATGCTAAATGATGATGTTAAAAGTGCTGCATCTCAGCTAAATACATGCTTTGATTATACCTATGGATGGACCGACTTCTTGTCCCAAGCACCCTATCAGTAACACGTGCCTACAACACGTTACTGAAACTGGTACTTGGTTGTGGTACGTGACTGGTATCACGTGACTCATCACAGGACAGCCAAAGTCATCCTCGTTAAATGGTAGTTTTTTGTCAGCCCAAAGACAGAGGTAGTGGTAGCAGGGTGGTAATCTGCATCATACTCTGACAACGTCCGTTCCCCTCAGATGGCTGTTCACCCATGGAAATTCGAGGTTGAAAAACTACTAAGTTGTAGCTTATTCACTCTTTCATCGAAGTTATGATTTATTCTTGAACTGGGAAGCTAACCATTCCCTCAGCTCGTCCAAGTTGTACTGAAATGGTCCAGGTCCCCCCTGGTACACGAGGATGTCATTCTGAACAACGTGCAGTCGTATCGGCGTTGCTCCGTACGCGATGTTCCCAGTATCCAACATGCCATCAACAAGCACCGGGCAACCTGGGTTGAACTTTGTCTGAAGTATCCGTGCAGCGTTACAGCGATCTTGAATGGAGTGATGAGTCTTTATCTGGAGGTCGCTCTGTTGGATGAAAAACAAATTCATAAAGGACTTGGTTTCAAGATTCAGTTCTTTCGCCCAAACCATTGTTTACTTTAAGAAGTAACTGGTGCATTCATCTGTGGTTTATCGCATGCGTGGTCAGGTGAATATACGAGGGGATTGAATAACGTAGAACTAGTTCTTAGTACTCTGTTCGATTCTTTACATCTAGGAGCATTTTGTAAAACACTCTGATCCACCAAGCAAATATCTTAACGAAAAAGTGAAACAAATGGCAGAAAAAGTAGTAATTTTGTCTAGATATATTGATATTTACGATGTTAATGTTAAAATTCATGTTTGCTATGTCTTTCGGTACCAAAATATCAAATAAAAGGTGACTGGGAACTCGACGAGAAATACTAGCATAGAAACAATATATACTACAAGATGAAGTTCAGTGTATCTTTTTACTCAAGTGGATTAATTGTGCCTTTCTTGGATCTAAGATCCAGGGTACAAAATTGTATGCATTTTGCCGCAAAAATTGTTCAAAATTCGGTCTCTTTGTAGTGTAATCTTCAATAACAGCGCAAGCTTTTCATGTTTTAAAGAGAGTATTATCAAAATGTAAGCAAAAAGTATTCAAGTTACCTGGAATGCCCAGCCATCAGCAGGATGAGCTTCTTCGATATACACGAGTGCAAAATCAGCAACATCTTCAAATTCCTTCACAATGGCACGAAATTTGCTCAGTTGGTAGGTGAAAACTGGACAAGTGCAGCTTCCAAAGTTGAGAACAAGTGGACGGTTACCTCTGGAGTGAGCAAAAAGACTCGAAGGTCTGTTGTCTTTGTGATTGTTGTTGTTGTTCTCATCGAGGGCTATGACTGGAAAATCAAATGCTTTTTCATTAAGTTTTATTTTCTTGTTGAAGTCAATCTGAATGGCGTGCAGAAGAGTTGCAAGCATTTCCCAGCCAAACAGCGAATCCCAATAAAGTTCTGATGGCATACAGATCCCAGAGATCCTGTCAAACGCTCTTGCAATGGCTCCCTTCAAGACTTTAATATCCTTGATCATCCATCCCACATGGAAAACCACCAACAGAATCGAATAGATGAGAAAATTCTGAACCGGTCTGAAGTCAAAAATCATCTTCTTTCTTCACAGAAAAACGGCTTTAAAACTTGTTCGTGATGCAGTGTGTCCAACGCTAACCAAATCGTGGCAACTGAAGACAGATGTACAAGATGTACAAGAATTTATATGCTTTTACAGCGTGCGGTACAACAGAGGTGTTGACAACAGATTCACTGAACCGTGTCTAATTGTTTGGTCTTCAAAAACACGATCTGGACAGGCTTCCTGGACTTTGTTGCACTCACAAGAAAACACTCTTCGAAAAACCGGAAGCTTCAGGACATTTGAATATGAAGTTGCTCTTTTATTCTCTCAGTGCCGGTTGGATTATATTCCTTTTTCGCTGAGAAAATCATTTCCTGACTTGCCCAGATCAAAGCGGCTTTACCGAATTGAATAAACTAAATATCAGTCATTCTTCGATCATTATCAGACTAAAGCCTTTCTTTTCACAGTATAGATGCAGAACACTATTTTGTCTTTATTAAATTAAAAAAGACTTAAACAAACCTGTAAATCGTAACAAGCCCTTCTCCTCATGTAGAGCTGCGCGCTCGGGAGAACATTCTCCCTTCATGCGCTGGGAAAGCCTTTAGAAACAAGTTCGTGCCGGTCCAAAGCCGGTTCTTTAGAGAGCGAAATTGCTGTTCTGTATTGTTCAAGGTGTAGGTCATTATAATAATATTTGTATTATTACTAACAATTCCCCTGGGATGTACAAAACATGTTTATTGATAAACAGCACTTTTAACGGCAAACAAGGTTTAGGACAACATCTGTAGGTTATCTGGAAACTCAGTGCTTGGAATCTTGCCATTTGCTTACTGGTACTGAGGAGCCAAGCGCACGTGAAATGGTTGGATTCAACACGTGGATTACAAGTTTGGCAAAGGTTTCCTAAATGATAAGTGGATCACACATTGAGATCTAATGAGTTGTTGGGCTGATGTAAGGTGGCTAAGGTGCCCACGCTCCCATCCCACGCACGCTAAGGGTCTTAGCACTTGTGAGAGAAAGGAAGGCCAGTCCGATTACATCATGGGCAAAATCGAGAAGAAATCGAGAAGAGCTTGCAATTCTCGACTATCCAAACTGAATGAAAGCTATGCCATAGTTTCTGAGCACTCAAAAATCGTTACGTGATATGGTGGGCCTTGTGTGACCTTGTATATTATCTCCTTATTTACTAGAGACAAAATACTGCAATTTTCAAGCATTAAGCTCAATATATCGTTAAGTCTCCCTGGATATAAGTTCCTATAGTTATGACCCAACTAGTTTGCAGTTAACGCAAATATCTCTCCAGTATAAACTCCCAGGTCGTAAGCCCACTTCTTGTAGCTCCTGTTCATGGCGTTGATGCATTGGAATTTTGACTTGGAACATAAGCGAAAGAAATAACAGTTTTCTCTTCATACCAAAAATTATTTTTCCTTTCGATTATAAGCTCTCTGAATATAAACCCACCCGGTTATAAGCCCATAAAAAAAACCTTTATTGATGACTAAAACCCCAGAAATGTTACCAGGATTTTAAGGGCCGGTATAAACTGCCTTCTTACAATTCTTTCGAACGTTTTTATTTCAGTAAATTATACAACGACTTGACAAATAACCATGCCATTTCCCCGGCTTTGTCAGCAATCAGCTCGAGGATAAACAGAAACAGAAATACGTATTCAACTTTCAAAAGTCTGTTTGATGTTTATCCAGGAGAACAATGTTCAACCAGTATAGAACACAAGAGGAATTGTACTAGCTATGCATCGAGTCTTTTATGTAGACTTTTTAATGGAGCGATTTAGTGTATTTGTATTGAGCAAGCCGCTGTAGAAGTAAAAGAGAAACCAAAACAAAAGAACATGATTATCAACGGAAATCGCTCGATGTGTTGAAAGATAATGGTTCTTAGCAGATTTTGGCAAACTGCACGAAAACAAACACCAAAGCTCCGCGCGATCCTCGTGACCGTAACTCAAATACGAATGGACAAATAGAGTTCTTGAAGAATACTATACATTATGAAGACCTATATGTTAATTGAAGCACGCTTCTCTTAATTTATATTTTCGGTTCAATAGAATTAATACGATTCTAAAATCTTTAAATTGCAAAAGCCTCTTATAAGGCACCAAATTGTCCAGTAATTTCTAAAAAATATTTGAAATTTTGATCAATACATTTTCGTTTTAATAAATGTAAGGAAAGTACGACTCCAAAATCTTTAATTGTAGTGGTCTCTCATAATAGAAGGCACCGTATTGTCCAGTAATTTCTAAAAAACATTTTAATTTCCTAAAGATTTTTTGGATATTTTTATAAAATTATTTTTTTAAATTTTGATCATTTTTTTTTTATCGTGAAGTAATTTTTGAATCCCATGGTTTCTTAGCAGCGTGCAATTCACTGATCCATATAATATCAATGAATGCTGCAATGATATCTCATAGCGGTGCTTAAAGAGGAGCCCCATGCAACTTGTCAGACACAAACACCTCGCAAAAATATTTTCTTTTCTTTTTATCGGTTATTTAAGTGATGTTTTCGTGCATATTTTTGTTGTTTTAAGCGCATCATGTTATGTGACACAGGATTGAGCAAGACACCGATTCACTTCCATGGACACGAAGTGTTGAGGTTGTTGAGCGCGTCAAATGCGGCTTTAATTGCGATAATTTTCCGCATCAACAGGAGACATAAAGGTGGTATTAGACCGTATCTGAGTGATCCTACTAAACATATCTTGGCGTGGCATGCAAGCAAGTCGGGCCACGACTGAGATCAAATGATTTTCCAACCACTTTTACATCCATTTTTAGTTCACTGGACTCGGCAAATGATCTGAAAAAAATTGTCGATTTTCCAATTGACTTACTTCGCAAGCACCGAGTCCCGCGTGCTGCTGAAGCTCCATGGACCAAGTATGTTTCCATGGTAACAAGACGCTATGCACACCATGATCTAGACCCTTGACTCAGTAATACTTGATCGTGTAATCTAATTAACGGGTTTTGTCAGACTATATTCTACTGAGCGGAACTGAAATCGAGACCTTGTTCAGACATGAATGATTTGGGCAGTTAACACGTGGTAGCTGCTCACGATATGCAAAAGGAACAACGCGCTTAAATTTTGAACCGTTGAATATTGAACCAGGGATGAACAGGGCTGGTATGAAAAATATGTCAGCGGTTGTGGGTAAAATCGCAGGCTCACCTTCTTCCTATAAAAAATGTCTGTGGTTTCGAAAAAAATATTTCTCAAAAGCTCATTTCTTAGAAGTTAAAAAAAGTTTGTATTTTAGACTGTTAAACAATGTATAAGATTTGTTTTTATTGCATGTAGAACCTTTTTTCTGTTTGTACTAAAAAATTTTACTCTGAAAACCTTGACTAAATTTCGTGTTAGATGCGTAGATTTAAAGCAGCCATATTTATTTCCTTGTAAAATATGTTTGCGCATACATATTTCAGAACTGTTCTGCCACAGGGAGCCCAGATACTAAAGAAGAAAAACACAGGAAGCCCAAACAACACAGGGAGCCCAAAAAACACAGGGCGCCCAAGCTCGTTTTTGTTGTTTTGTACTGTGAAGCATTTTTTAATTTCCTGAAGTTTCTCATGTATATTCTCATCCCTTTCTTTGCTAGGAAAGGCCGAGGAGTGTCTGCTGTTTCAAGTTGGTTTAATTAGAGTAAGAAAGAGCCTAAATAGAACCATATGAATGGAGAAGAGAGCGGATAGTTTGATATCAAGCATGTAAGACGGAAGAGAAAAGTAAATATCCAACTACACAAACCTTGAATTTATCGGTGACTTGGTTCAGTTCTTTAGTTTCTTGTTTAACCTTGTCCTCCCTGGTAAACTCCCTGGTAAACCGAAGCAGCAGGACCGTACGTGGCTGGACTTCACTGAAACGTTTTGAAATCCTTGTTAATTATTCAGTACCGCTGTTGAAGTCCTTAGAGAATTCCTCTAATGCACTAAAATGCACTAAATAGACCCCTTGCAGCCCGTCGGAATGCGAATCAATTTGGAGAAGAAAACACTAGACCCTTTTGCTCTATCACTATTTTCGACTTCGTGCGCTAAAAGAACAATAGGTGCATCAAAGATTGTACGAAATTTGAACATCTTTAGAATTTGAACAAAAGATGCTTGTATTTCATTGTTGTGATTAACAACGAGTCGGGCCATGCCAATGCACAACACTTACGTATCTTGAAATTATGACCTGACTACAACTATTGTTCAACAACAATGAAATACGAATATCTTTTGTTCTAATTATGATAATTATGATAATAAACTAATGATAATTAGTTTGAATCAGCGTTTCACACTAGTAATGCCACATTTATAATACTCTGATTATCATTACCAATACTACTATTATTTCTAAACAACAAAATCACAAAACAAATTCGTACATCCTTTGTTCCAACAGCACGAGATTTCGAAAATGTTCGTATTTTTACCATAACTGTGAAATTTCTCGCGCACTGATTGGTCGAGAGCCGTGGTAAATAAGATGACATACCGATAAATGACAGATCGCTCGCGCAAGTAGCCAGCGCGCTTCAAACGGTTTTTTCTTTCAAACTTTTTCTTCGTTTTTGGATGTTTTATTTGACTTTGTTATGGTAAAAAACATAACATAACATTTTGACCTACTTTTGACGTCATATCGTGGTAAATAAGAGGACACCACTCTAAACCATCGTTTTTATTGAGCCCGCGCAACAAAGGTTATTGGTTGAAAGAAAACAAAAGAAAACCAGCGACGAGTGGACATATCGGTATAAGTAGTCGGGGGGGGGGGGGGGGGGGCATTTGTAATTTATTATTGAGAGAAGGCGGAGAAGGCAGGTTACGGGGCCGAGAGTAACTTCCAAATTTAGTCAGCGGTCTCTCAGATCCTCAAGGTTCTTGCCCAGTCCTACTCCATGTAACGCCAATGTTTGTTTAATGCGCTAAACCCTTTCCACACATAAGAATATGCTAAAATATCCTTTCATCTTTTCATTAATATGTTTTGACGGGGAAAACTACTTGGTCGTTTGTCATGAATACTTCATGTTAACATTGCGTTGCCATGACAATTGATTTTTTTTTTCTTTTCTCAACTTTAATTAAAACTTCTGGAGTATAATGAATAATTCAAATAAAGAATGATTCAAACAGGTGATACTTAGGTTATTGGAAAAATATACATGTTTGAAAAATTCCCTACGATTTGGCTTTTTCAATTCTTCTTTCTCTTTCCTCCGTCCTTTCCTCCATTTTTCCTTCCTCCTATAAATTCCCACTTTATAACAATTGATTACGAATCAATACCCTTGAAAACTGAACAGCGATGTTTCTTTCAGGCGAATCAGCAGGTATATTATTCATCATTCATAAATATCTTTCAAAAATGATTAATATATTGAAATCTTTCCAACAAAAGAAAAAAAATAATAATTAGTAAAATCGTCAGCTGAATATCTTTTGTCTTTTTATCATCAATTATTCGCAATATTTTAAGCTAAAAATAATTTCCAGAATCGTCTTCAATTCTCTTTCATTGTTGATTTTAGTTGCAAAGTTTATTGTTTTAGTTGGCGCGTTTTTATTGCAGAAAGAAATCTTATTAAAAAAATCTCTATATATTAATCTAGAATATTACCTGGAGACTTATTACGCTGAAGTATGGATCCTACGTGTGTCTAAATAGGCAATGTACATCAAAGCTTACAAAGCACTCTGGGAAAGTGAGTCCTGTAAAAATGGAATAGGGAAATCAAAGAAAATATCAGAAAAAATTACTGTTATTTTCGTCTGTTGAAATACTTAAATTTTCATAGAAAATGTCGAAGGAAAAATTGTCAGATGAATTTTTGGAGCATAAAAAAAAGTAAGAACTCTCTTTCCCATCATGGCTTTGTGCTAAAATTTCGAGCTCATGCACATTGGCTATTATAGTTTACAGATCTAGTGTATTAAAGCATTAGTTACGTAAAGACAGACAAGATTATTCAAGCTTCAATATATATTAAAGTTTAAGTTCAATTTGTTTATATTTGACCAGTGAGCCGGTGTCTGTACTGATATGCTGATGATCGTTAAAGTCAATGGCATCCTGTCAACTTCAATAGATTCTTTTCGGTCGCTTTTTTCGGGTTTTCAATCAGAATTATTAAAGGTGTTAGTAGCCAGTATTGTGCTTCTTTGTTGGTGTGGTTTTTTCTCTCCACCGAAACCCCGGCGACACTGAACAATATTGAAGAACGCTGGTAAGTTTTTCGGGTTTACAATCAGAATTCTTAAAGGTGTTAGTAGCCAGTATTGTGCTTCTTTGTTGGTGTGCTTTTTTCCCTCCACCGAAACCCCGGCGACACTGAGCAATATTGAAGAACGCTGGTAAGTAGGCAATCCCGTTTTGCCCTTTTCAACACTGCGCGCGGATCAAGAATTAAAAACAAAGGTTTTTCAAACATCATAACTAATAAGAAAACACCTGCAGGCGTATCTTTGAAAACCAGTAAAACAGAAAAATTTGATTACCTTTTTTTCGTAAAACGACGGAAAAAGGTCTGAATCCGCGCAGCTTGTTCTGGCCTTCTTACTTTCTATTTCTTATGTCAAAACCGTGGTTACGAAGTTATGAATTTTGAATTTCCATGGCGTTAAGTTTTCGCTATTTTTCCTTGCGCAAAATAGAAGTACCTTATTGTCTAGCCTTGGCTTTCTCGAAACCACCACAGAACATCCCCTCCCTTCCTGATAAAAGAGTTATTGCGCAAGGAGTTTTCTGCGCATTGTTTCTTTTAAAACCTTAAAGAAAGTTTTCAAGTATGTTCTGCGTGATGGGTACAATCTTTCGAAAGTAGGATGATATCTTGAAAACTAAGAAAATATATATGAAAATACATGTATATATGAACTGGCGCATGAATGAAAAGATAATTTGAATAGTCCCCTTCACAGTTCCCTGCGCCATCTTGAAAGGTAGCCGTGCCTTTGCATCGAAGCGAGACGAACGGTGAACTTGCAATGACAGAGACATATTTTTAACACCTTGGACAATTACGTCTCTATCATTGCAAGCTCACCGTTCGTATCGATTCGATGCAAAGGCACGGCTACCTTTCAAGCTGATATGCAGGGAACTGTGAAGGGGACTATTGATCGTCCCAGCGAAATTAGTAATTTAAGCAATTATTATGTGCAAAAAGTCAAGGAAAATATCCGAAAGTTTACACCTGAATCGAACACATGACCTCGTCGATACTAGCAACCCTCCACAACAGAGCACTAGGAAACACAGTTTGGATATATATGCAAATTCAATCATTTGTGATACCTAATTTTGAATTCACGATGAACATTCATTTCGGTATGATTTATTAAAGTATCGAAACAAAACTGTGTTGGTGAAGATCTAATAGATACAATTTACAAAGTGAATGCCGCTTTGTCGGGTTGAAATAAGAGAAAAATAAAGTAAAGAAAAGTATTCTGTATTTACTGATTTATCCAAACACGTTATGCCTCGCTAACAAAGGAAAAACACCCGGATATATAGCCTGGTTTTGACTTCGAAAAGACTCCTTATAATCTGCCCTGATGACTCGAACCGTTATTATCTATGTGCAATATAGACCTTTTAGGCTTGGCCGTAATATTTTCCTATTTCAGACCACGCGTCGTTCCCTAGAGTATCATTTCTTTGTTTAACAGTTGCGCACGAGAAGATACATGAATATAGATACAACTCAAACAAAGAAGCTTATTCTCAAGGGAATGAATTATCTATCATACTCACGAGCAACCAGTTTCGATAAAAACACTTGACAAGAAATGCTATTTTTCGAATATAGAATATTGATAAGACCAAAAAAAAAACAAGAATTGAGATGAATAAATAAAGAAATACTTCGAAGACCGAAGACAAGTGAACTCATTAACCTGACATAACTGACAGCCCGAATTTATTTTTATCAAAACCTTAGAATTTATTTTAGCCTTACTGATTAAACTATTGATATAGCCATTACTTGACCTTGATCAGGCTTTTTACTCACATCTATATTTTTTTTATCCGCGGCACTGCTGTTTGATCCGTTTAATGAAGTTTGAAGGGCAATAAAATTTCGTTTGTGTGTTAAAATCAATCAAGCTTCGACAACATAAAAGAAAGCAAACATTTAATATATCGTAAAAATGAAGTATTCTTTCTTATGCAAAAACAGAAGTGCGTGGCTCCAGTATACTTGTTTGGTTTCCAATTGTAAGTAAGGTTTTTTATTACTATTGGGAGTATAGAAATGATTTCTGTTATTTGAGTTAATGATTCCTAATTTTGATGGAAAAACGCAACGTTTGCTATTCAAAAGTAAGAAAGTAAATGAATTCAGTAAACCACGAAACAATCGGTTTTGAAACGCTGCTTGTGTTACTCCAAATGTAATCACATGATGCAGTTTTTGGTACCTCGTGGTCACTTCGTAGCAACCGTTAAACTCGCACGCTTCTATACAGAATGTACGACGTTTTTAGGCGGCTGGGAGCTGATAAGATCGATTTCAGTTATCAGCCGAACGTGCTCTCAGCCACCTAGAACAAAACTTAACGGTGCCAAAAAGTGCATCACGTGATCACATTTGGATTAACACGAGCAGTAAAATCGATTGTGTCATGGTTTACTGAATTGAGTTATAGAATGGTGCCAACCTTATCTTTTTTGTGCTAATGAGTAGCACGTTGATCTGTCATGGTTATTATTTGAATGAGTATGTTATGCTCCTGAAAGAGAGAAAGGAAGAAAGGAAGGGAATAAGATAGAAAAAAAGAAGAAGAAGGAATAAATGAAAAAATGAATAAATGGAGAAAGGAAGGATGGATGGGTGAGAAGGAGGAAAGGGGGGAGAAGAAAGAAAGAAAGAAAGAAAGAAAGAAAGAAAGAAAGAAAGAAAGAAAGAAAGAAAGAAAGAAAGAAAGAAAGAAAGAAAGAAAGAAAGAAAGAAAGAAAGAAAGAAAGAAAGAAAGAAAGAAAGAAAGAAAGAAAGAAAGAAAGAAAGAAAGGAAGGAAGGAAGGAAGGAAGGAAGGAAGAAAGGAAAAAAGGAAGAAAGGAAGGAAGGAAGAAGGAAGGAACGAAGGAAGGAAGGAAGGAAGGAACGAAGGAAGGAAGGAACGAAGGAAGGAAGGAAGGAAGGAACGAAGGAAGGAAGGAACGAAGGAAGGAAGGAACGAAGGAAGGAAGGAACGAAGGAAGGAAGGAACGAAGGAAGGAAGGAAGGAAGGAAGGAAGGAAGGAAGGAACGAAGGAAGGAAGGAACGAAGGAAGGAAGGAACGAAGGAAGGAAGGAAGGAAGGAAGGAAGGAAGGAAGGAAGGAAGGAAGGAAGGAACGAAGGAAGGAAGGAAGGAAGGAAGGAAGGAAGGAAGGAAGGAACGAAGGAACGATGGTTGAAATAAAAGACAAAAATTTATATCAATATCTCAGGGCGGACTAAGTATCAATACTGAACAACTGTACGAATCACATGACCCATGCAGGTGATTCACATCCATACCCTGAACCTCTACATTAAACCAAGACATAACTCACAAGCCACTATGTCTGTATAGTTCATTACATTCTGAATTTCGAAGACATTTTTACAAGATCCTGCGTCATAGCAACATAAAAGATGGCACCGAAGGAGAAAGACGCTGACAATGCTTTGTCGCAGCTCATAACAGGTCTGCCATCAGTCTAGCAGGCAGTCTAGAACTGAACTTAGTTTTCTAATGACAATATATATTTAAGTCAACATCCTAATCGTGCCTCTCGCCTGTTTTTAATCAATATTTTCATCACTTATTTTACAATCTTTAGCTCAAACGTCAAGCTTAGCACCAAACTGATCAAATAAAAACAGAATATCCCAGTACGTTGCTATGTAAAGATAGACAGGTTTGAATACATACATATATTACCCGAGCAATTGTATTTTAATCAAGCAATTAAGTGCCAATTAAGAAGAATTCTACTCGACGTCAGTTCGCAGCTTGTACTAGTACCTCGAAACATCTGGATTATTTTCTTACTTGAACACAAAAAAATTCAAGACTTGGTTCAAAAAATTATTCGAATGGTTAGTGCTGGTATTGG